>OY728155.1:482417629-485096795 GCA_963277665.1 Viscum album
TTCATGATACCTCCAATATGGTAGCTCAAAAAATATTGAACTTTTCTTCCAAATATGTCTATCATTACCAGATTTCTGTGTCTTTCCCAATGTCACATCAAGGTTTTTCACCCTCTCAAAATACAATTCTGGGGATAAAGGTTGAGGAGCAGTATCAAATTCTTGTGAGCCATTGAATGCCTTTTTTAGTCTTCTATAAGGGTGATCCATAGGCAAAAACTTTCGATGACCCATGTACACTGTTTTCCTCCCATGATGCAATTGACAATATGACGTCTGTTGTTCGCAAATTGGACATGCTTTATGCCCTTTAACACTGTATCCAGACAAATTTCCATATGTTGGGAAGTCATTTATAGTGAATAGAAGCACTGCATGCAGTTGAAAATATTCCATTTTATAAGAATCATACACCCTAATACCATCAGCCCATAAAAGTTTCAAATCATCAATCAGCGGTGACAAGTATACATCAATATCATTGCCGGGTTGCTTTGGACCAGAGATCATGATACTCAACATGACATATTTGCGCTTCATACAAACTTCAGGAGAGAGGTTGTAAATTACCAATAAAACAGGCCATGAACTATGTGTGCTACTGAGGGTTCGGTATGGATTCATTCCATCTGTGCACAAGCCTAGTCTCAGATTTCTAATTTCATTTCCAAATGTAGGGTACTGGGCATCAATTTTCTTCCATTGTGGACAATCAGCTGGATGACGTATTTTTCCATCACATACCCGCTCATCAGCATGCCATCTTAACCTTTTTGCATCATGTGAATTAGCAAATAAACGTTTGAAACGAGGAATTATAGAAAGATACCAAAATACCTTTGAAGGGAGCTTTGTAATCTCTACATCAGCTTGTGATTTTTCGTTCACCTTATACCGTGATGTCCCACATTTGGGACACTCTTTCAGAAATTCATATTCCTTCCTATATATAATGCAGTCATTCAGACATGCATGTATTTTCCTGTATCCCAATCCCATCGGGCATAATATTTTTTTGGCCTTATAATGTGAATCTGGAAGATCATTATCTTTTGGAAGAATGTCTTTCATCAATTGTAGCAGCTCTGTAAAACTTCTGTCACTCCATCCATGTTTCGCCTTCAGGTTAATCAATCTTAACACCGCCGACAAAACCGTAAAATCTGTACAACCAGGATATAATGGTTTTTCGGCATCACCATATAGACGTGCAACTCTCGGTTCTATCTCAATTTGTTCTGCTACAATATCGCGAATCATTTCTTCAATTCCATCGGAGTTACCATCTTGCGATTCATTATCATCAGTGACATTCTGTCCAGTTTCGCCATGCCAAATCCAAGGGTTGTAACTCGGATTGAAACCATGACAAATCAGATGATCTTTTATCTCTCTACTTTTCAACTTCTTCATATTCAGACATTTCAGGCATGGACAGAAAAAAATGTCACTACTTGGAACATTTCGTTTAGCAAATTCCAAAAAGGCATCAACACCTTCCTCATATTCATTGCTCATTCGATGTGCCGTAATCCAACTTCGACTCATTATTACCTATAACAAATAGCAAAAATATATATATTTTTTTAGATAAGACAAATATATGTTTATATGAAAAAAATCATAATTTGAATATAACAATTTTGAAATATAAAACAAATCGATGTGTAAACCCCCCTGGACACCCCCCGACCCCTCTGGACAGCCCCCCACCCCTCCTGGACACAACCCCCCACCCCCGACCTGCTTGGACACCCCCCTGGACACCCCCAACCCTCTGGACAGCCCCCCCCACCCCTCCTAAACACCACCCCCACCCCCTACCCCCTTGGACACCCCCCTGGACACCCCCAACGCCCACCCACACCCTTGGACAGCCCCCCACACCCACCCACCCCCTTGTAAACCCCCTGGACACCCCCTGACCCCTCTGGACAGCCCCCCACCCCTCCTGGACACCACCCCCCACCCCTACCCCCTTGGACACCCCCCTAGACATCCCCCAACCCTCTGGGCAGCCCCCCACCCACCCGGACAACCCCAAATACCCTCTGGAGAGGCCGCCACCCACTTGGACAGCCCCCCACACCCATCCACCCCCTTGGACAGCCCCCCACACCCATCCACCCCCTTGGACACCCCCTTGGACACCCCACCGACCCCTCTGGACAGGCCGCCACCCCCTTGGACAGCCCCCCACACCCACCCATCCCCTTGGACACCACCCTGGACACCCCCCGACCCCTCTAGAAAGCACCCCCACCCCTCCTGGACACAACCCCCCACCCCTGACCTGCTTGGACACCCTCCTGGACACCCCCCAACCCTCTGGACAGCCCCCCCACCCCTCCTAAACACCACCACCCACCCCCAGCCCCCTTGGACACCCCCCTAGACACCCCCCAACACCCACCCACGCCCTTGGACAGCCCCCCACACCCATCCACCCCCTTGGACAGCCCCCCACACCCATCCACCCCCTTGGACACCCCCCTGGACACCCCACCGACCCCTCTGGACAGGCCGCCACCCCCTTGGACAGCCCCCCACACCCATCCCCTTGGACACCACCCTGGACACCCCCCGACCCCTCTAGAAAACACCCCCACCCCTCCTGGACACAACCCCCCACCCCCGACCTGCTTGGACACCCCCCTGGACACCCCCAACCCTCTGGACAGCCCCCCACCCCTCCTAAACACCACCACCCACCCCCTACCCCCTTGGACACCCCCCTGGACACCCCCCAACACCCACCCACGCCCTTGGACAGCCCCCCCACACCCACCCACCCCCTTGTAAACCCCCCTGGACACCCCCGACCCCTCTGGACAGCCCCCCGCCCCTCCTGGACACCACCCCCACCCCCTACCCCCTTGGACACCCCCCTGGACATCCCCCAACCCTCTGGACAGCCCCCCCCCCCCCCCACCCGGACAACCCCAAATACCCTCTGGAGAGGCCGCCACCCACGTGGACAGCCCCCACACCCATCCACCCCCTTGGACACCCCCCTGGACACCCCACCGACCCCTCTGGACAGGCCGCCACCCCCTTGGACAGCCCCCCACACCCACCCATCCCCTTGGACACCACCCTGGACACCCCCCGACCCCTCTGGACAGCCCCCGACCCCTCTAGAAAGCACCCCCACCCCTCCTGGACACAACCCCCCACCCCCGACCTGCTTGGACACCCCCCTGGACACCCCCAACCCTCTGGACAGCCCCCCCACCCCTCCTGGACACCACCCCCCACCCCCTACCCCCTTGGACACCCCCCTGGACACCCCCCAACACCCACCCACGCCCTTGGACAGCCCCCCACACCCACCCACCCCCTTGTAAACCCCCCTGGACACCCCCCGACCCCAAATCCATGCACCTATGCCATGGTTGTGTGTGAATAAAGTAGTAACAACTGTAAAATGGCAACCCATCCAAATGGACACGCCCCAACCCTCTCGGGGATTTATAGAAAATGATGAAAAATTAGTGAAATCATAAAATTACTCAATATTGCAAGTCGAACAAATAGATCTAGGGATGATAAATAAGATTATGGTGCCAAAACGAGTTAAAAGGGTTCGCAATCGAAGAATCTTAGCTAGTTTCAACAAAAAAATCACAACACATATATATTTACTATCCGCGAAAAAAAACGAACGAGTGGGAGGATTACCTGAGTGCTGCGAGTTTAGATGATTGATCCGAGGAGATTAAATATGAGAAACGATGATCGCAAAACGAATCTAAACCAACGAAATGGACGAGCCGATTCGGGTTTACGCGCGAGAGAGACGAGTCGCGACTGTCGAAGGTAAACTCGCGAATGACAATCCACGGGTCTGGGTAAATTTTTAAATGACTTATCACGTCGGTTATTCAATAACCGACGTGATAATTGTTTTAAAAACATTTATAACGTCGGTTATTTCAATAACCGACGTAAAAACCTTCCTCCGATTCATTTTTTACGTCGGTTATATGATAACCGACGTAAAAAATGGCTCAAAATCCGCGTTTTTTTACGTCGGTTATGGAATAACCGACGTCAAAAACATCTGCGGATTCTTTTTTTACGTCGGTTATTTTATAACCGACGTAAAAAAGCCTTCAAAAACCGCGTTTGTTACGTCGGTTATTCAATAACCGACGTCAAAGGGCCTTCGAAAACCGCGTTTTTTACGTCGGTTATAAAAATAACCGACGTAAAAAACGAAGCCGCGAGATTAATAACGTCGGTTATAAAAATAACCGACGTTAAATGTGTACCGAACACAGGTTTTTACGTCGGTTAAGAAATAACCGACGTAAAAAACCTCGTTTTACATATTATGACGTCGGTTTTATATAACCGACGTAAAAAATGGTGACGTAAAAAACGTTTTCTGCACTAGTGCTATATTGATAGATATTGGGGAACCACCTCTAAGATATAAAATCCAACCATGTGCTCATATCAATCAATGCATATGTGGAACCCAAGGGAGATAATAGTATCACTCGTCTATCAATAATAGATAAATCATGGTATATTACATACAAATAGAGTAATTTTCCAGGTATTTCACCATGACCATAGAGAATAATTCTCTTTAGATACTGAGGATCAAGATAAGGATATGTATAAGGAAATATTTGAGTCACCATTCCAATTCCTACCCCTCCCACTGATTTTTGGAGCATATAATCAAGAGGTGATTTTTCATAAAGGATTATATTTATCAGTAAATATATGGGGATATTGGTCACAGTGACACCAAAATCCTTACTTCATCCTTATGAAAACCCTGAGTAAAACACAAAATTTGTGAAAAATAATCAGGGTATTTTTTTTCTCAGTGATATATTATGTAAGGTCTATTCATTCAAACCTAATAATGTGGATCCATACTTCACATTTTCTATATAGAATAAGCTTATTAATATTTAGAGGATCAAGAAACCCAATGAAGAAGTCATGAAGGATCATCCCAATTATTGAACTTACCACCAACTTGTGAGAAATATAATTAAAAATTGATTCATATTAATGGATTGTCTCCAGAATAAGATTTAAGTAGGCCTAATAGATTTATAGAATCTTTAGACCCATGAGACATGCACACATTTTATTCTCACACCAGTAGAAAATCTCCCCCAAATGAGTTAAGTTACGCCTCTTCCATTGTCATATAATCATAAAATCTATGACATTAAATTCCTTACCACATGAATATAAACTTCAAAACATATCATAAAAGTATAATAAAGTCAAATTGTATCACCCAAGTACATTTTTATTAATCTAAACTACTTAAATTTTTCCATTGTTTCATATTGTAAAATTGTACGACATATGGAAATTGTTTATGACCTTCCTTCCCTTTTATGTAAAATCTAAATATATGTAGAGGGTTTCTAATTTATGGGTTTATATAGATCTATATTTTACATAAAAGGTAAGGAAGGTCACACAAAAGGGAAGGAGGGTTTCTATGTAGAGGGTTTCTGATGTATGGGTTTACCAGCTCATGCTATGTTCTCTTTAGAAAACAATGTATTTGTAAAAATATATCTTACCCCACCATGGTACTATGACATTATCCATATTGGTCTTACTACCTTCTCATGTCTGGACACATTCCCATTGCATTTCCAATTCCCTACACATGGGATATATTTTTGCAAAAAATGGAATGCCCCCATCCCCATCTAATCCGCATAAAGACCATATTTCAAGATCTATGTATGGATTAATTCTTATACTTATGGGTTATGTATTGATGTCTGAACTACTTATTCCAGAGCCTATCATAATGTTTTGTCTTATATCAAATCTTTGGTCTAATATGGTGCCATTGATCCCTATCCTTATTTTTACCCTCTATCAAAATATGAAGATGCCCCACCCCACACTTTAGGAATATCTATGTGAGGATGTAGCATTAAATAACTACATGTGTGTTTTTATAAAACTTATAGGATATATAGTGATGCATGTAAATCATAAACTTAGTTTAGATGACAAAATATAAGATTCCCTCAATTTATCAGGCCAGCTAACCCATTTCTTATTTATGTTTTTTCTTTCCCTTACTCATCACTTAGATAAGTATCTTATGTTCACATGAGAATCTAATATGTGAAAAACTATTCATAAGTCCTTGCGATATGAATTAAACTAGACAAAATATTTATCCTCGCCATATGATGCTAAATTACATGGTTGACATCAATCCTTGTTATGTGATCTCTCATGATACAAGTAGTCTTCCAACTACCCCTTGTTTCTTACACCATGACTGACTCATGTGAGATTAGAGTTCTTTGATGATCACTTTGATTAGTTAAATTGAGACACATCATATCTAAAAGTTCAGATACCCAAGTCCTTTCTACACGACATTAAAATGCATAGAAGACATCCCCAATGCATGACTTTAAATTATATATAATTAGTCCCACTTATATGACCTTAAACTACGAGACACCTCGGTCCACCCTGCATGACCTTAAAAATTATTAAATTGATCCACATTATTGAGGCTAATAATAAGCTTACATAAGGGCTATACCCAGGTGATAACTCTCAACACATGATCTTTTATACTGGTTCTGCTACAGTGAAATGTAGCCCTTAATACCTACATGTGAGTTAGATTTAGTCAAGGATTACATTTAAATAATTACTTGTAGAATTATTCTCATATTCAAAGGATATGAAGTGATGCTTGGTTCTCTCATCCCAGGGCTAGTCGTAGCTCCTAATTTTAAACATGTCCCTAGTCATATAGACCTAGACAACATGAAACCTAATTCATTATCTTGTGAGATTAAATAGTGCAACAAATTAGTCCTAGTAATATAAACTTAAACTATATTAAGCATGGTCCTTGTTACATGTCCTTAAACTATGTAGTACATGGTCTATCCTATAAGAAATTAAAATACTTGAAGAGGATACTAAAGGATGATCTTAACCTGAAACCATGATTTCCCCACTACATCTTGAGTCCCAGTTCTACATACTATGATTTTTAATTAATCCTCCTTTTCAATCTAGGTACATTAATCCTACCCAAAGGAGATATTTAGTACATGCTGGTTTAACTATGTAATAATCCTAAACCTTTTTGAAATACCCTCACCCAACCATCCTATTTTAAACCTTTTTTATTTTGCAATCACACAAAGCCTTGAGTAGAGATATTAGTCTTGATATCCCAAAACCTTGAGTGAATTGTAACAAACCATTATCTAGAAACCGGGAGCTTATAGTCATATAATATTATTGGCATAGAATGAAATATTTATCAAAGGATCCAAAATCTTAGTTGTCTTATAATAAAAGGTACAAATATAGTTTTCAAATTATACACGAGAACATAAATTAAAATATAAAAACTCTATGAGAAATTTATTATCTATTCTAGAAAATCCTTCAAAAATACACATACTTAAATTCTAGGTTTATCAAGGAAAAGAAACAAATAAGGGTAATCTTTGAAGATTAGTAAGGAGTAGCGCACAATGGTAGCTTTTATAACACTAATACAACATAAATAATATGAAAAAATTATATGATCAGAATAATTTCATAATCAAATAAAACTAAGGTTACACTATATCCATAACAATAAATAAATAATTATATAATAATTAATGATATCATACTAATGGAATGCATAATATCTGAAAATATAAACATATTATCATTTACTTATGCCAATACATCATACATATAAGGGTTAGACATAAACCAATACCCTATCTTGTTTGTCTCATGCAACCTTCTGATGCTTCAAGGGACTATCTATACTAGGCCCCACCCATTGAAAATTAAGTCTAATGTATTCATAAAATGATTTAATAATAAATTTCATAAAATTACCTAAGGAACTTACAAGTTAATAATAAAAAAATAGAATAATTAATATTTGTACAATAGAAATATGGAAAAAAATATTCCCCCATTCAATGGAATAATGTGGCTATCTTGGAGAATGTCCGAAAAATAAACATAGAAACTATGGGGAAATATAAATATAATTAAAATTAACTTTTTAAATGAAATTAAGATAAGGTGGTGAAGAGGTTACTTTAAAAGTGTTGGGTTATCAATTGAAGATAGCAATTAATTTTAGTAGTTTGTAATGAAAAGAGACTAAGAAATGTTAAGAAATTCTTCATTATGGTTCATAAAGTTTATATGAATTATCCAAATAATATCCCCCAAGAGTTTCTCTAAATTTTTTAATTATTAAGCCTATTTATTATTAATTGAGTGAAGATTGAGTTGACACTCAACCATCATATTTTAGGGTCATTACCAAAAGGTGAATATTTTTCCACAATTGCATCTAATTTCTAGTATCTAGATAGGGATACAATTTCCAGGAAAATCACAAAAAGTTTACTTTAAAAAATTTATGATTTTTTAAAACTATTATGGATTAGGTATATAATATAAAATGGGTAGTAATTAAACCATATAATAGAAAACATGGTGTATAACATAATCATATCTCAAAGAATTGAAATTTTCGAAAAATAATCCTTACCTTTATTCCCATTTAGAATAATGTTCACTAAACTCATGTGTAACAAAAATAACTATCTTAATTACCTATTTAAGAATTTTTTATATATATATATAACCATTTTTCAAATTAATTTATGATTATTATCTTCATGTATATTAATTAGTTATTATCTATTTTCAATGTCAGGTGTGACTATTCTTGATTATTTTGAACTAGTTTTGTAATAGTGGTGTTTCTTTTCATTATTATGTAAAATTTAATCATTAAAAGATCATACAAGGTACTGGAATTGATTATTTTTAATTACTTATTATTTTATAATTTCATTATATAGGTGTTTTGGTTATGATCCTTAAAGTTGAGATTTGTAATGAGCATGTTTCATTAATTTTTAATAAACATGAATTGTTATCTTTACTAATGAGTTTAAAATCAATATTACTATCCCATAACTAAAATAAAATCAAAATTTAATTATTTATATCATATTTTAGAAAAAATTAAATTCCCATAGTCATCATGATATAAATTTATATCATTGTTCAATTATGTGGTTAAACTTACCTTAATAAGAACACAACATAATTAATGAATGATTATGAAGTTATTTTATTGTATTATAATTATAATCATAGAATAATGACCTTATTTAGTGTTTATTATCAGGTTATATTAGAATTGGAAATAAATAGATGAATAAGATAACCTATATTTAGTTATTATTTAGTATGAAGATACCATTTTTTTCTCTTAGAACACACTTTTGGATGATTGATTATTGATTATATTGTTAATAGGTTATACAATTTGTATTTATAAAAAATTTATAATTTTATGAAAATCATATTTATCAATTAAACCCATTATCATGACCAACCATGAAAAGAAACGAGAAAAATAAAAATAAAAGTCAATAATTATGTGGAAGCAGTAGCCTGCACATATGCATGGATGATGATCTAATTTTCCATAAAATGTGAGAAATATATAATATATTTTATCTTTTAAGAATATAAAATATTTTATAAGTATAATTATTTATATGAGGTAAAACTTCCAACAACAGCACATGAACACTATAAGAAATTGCAAAGAAACTTGCTGGACCGGGGACTCGACCCCGCGACCACTCCCTAAACCCGATCCTACCCGCACCACCCAAACCGACCATGGGGGGAAATGTTATAAGTATCATATTTATTTATTAATTTAAATATAAGTACCATACAATTATGGTTGTTACGGAAAATAAAACATGATGCTCTGTGGAGGTAGTAGTCTGTACACAAACACAAAGGTCACTTTTGTTTTCCTTAAAAAAGGAGAAAGGTGGTTAATAGTTATTCAATTAAAATAATTAAATTCCATAAAAAAATTATAATGTAATTATATAGTAATGAGAAAATAAATTTTGAAAATTAATATATAAAAGAAAATAAATTAGGGAAAATTAGTACTCACATTGAGGACTTGAGGTTTCCCTTGGAGGAATCCTTAGAAAGGGAGGGATTAGGCTAATCTCTTCTAGAAAGAATCCGATGAGGGTAAAGTGGATATTAGGGGAAGGAATAAGGTTATATTTTCTGGATAAAAACTAAATTTTTGAGTTTCATTGAAGTATTAGTGATAGATCCCTTTTATAAGTGGTGACAATGGATTTTTTTTGTAAATATTTCTACTTAATATAAATAGGCACATGTTTCAAATGTAAAATGGATCTAAAAATGTAAAATTATTTAGTTTGGATTGGTATAAGTATTTAATATCTCAAATAATAAATTATAAACATGTTTCATACTCTTTACACCTATATTTATTACTTTTACCATTATCTATTTTACTGTGGTAACTAGTTTTTACCCAAGTAAATCATTTTTTATGCTTGAAAATAGAATATAACATACTAAATAATTTGTAACTAATAATGAAAAATATAAATACATTTTATTAGATAAAAATTTTATATGTATGAAAAATAAATTTTATCATTAGCGCATGTAATACGTAAAACCCCGCTATTAAAAAAGCATTTTTTATATTTAAAATATATTTATAAGATAAAATTATAAATGTATTTTATTTTAATGATAATTTTTTATTATAAAATTTATGTGGCTTTAAAATGAATCTAAAATTAAATTATATGAATATAATATCTAATTAAAAGAAAAGACCAAAAATAGTTTTTATCATAAAATATAACACAATTCTTTAAAAAGTTAATCATAAGTTTTCAAAGTTCAAAATTGAAATTTTAAAATGTATTATTTTATATATTAAATAAATATTTTATCAATTAAAATGTTTAATACTCTTCTAGGTTTTTCTTATAAAATTCATAGTTTTGGTAGAAAAAATATTTTTCACTATTCACCTAAAGATAAATTATTTCAGAAAAATAAAAAAAATTAATTTTAAGCTAATATTGGAATTATAAATGCAAAATAAAAGTTAATTTGGTCAAATTAAAATTAAAATTTATATTTTAGAAAAATTCCTGAATAAAGCATCATTAGAGTGTGCATTATGTAATTGTTTTGGGATGTAGTTTTTTCCCTCTATAGTAGGGTGTCTGGTATTACATTCCCCCCATTTAAATAATTTCATCTATAGAAATTGGATACATGTTAGCTACTAAATGGACATGGAAATTCCTTCTTTATAACTTCTTTAGGAACCCATTTTCCTCCTATAGTTTGTGATTTATTCAAAAGGACTTTCAGCAGGTGAGTTTTTCGATTCTACATCACTTACTATCTAGTGTCAAGAATATTGATAAGATATTCATTATAAGATATTTAACATCCTATTACTATTTTTAGGTAATCCTCAACCTTATTTTTGATCATGATTTGGTTGGGTATCATTTAGGGGTGCTTCAGGTGAAATTTTTGAAATTTTTGAAATTTTTGGAAGTTACTGGGCTACTAATGGTTGGCGCATGGTTTGCCCAAACCATGCACCCACCTCGGGAAAATTATGAAAACCCAAATAGTGGGGGTTTTCATGGTTGACACACGGTTTGAAAAACTGTGTGGCCCCCTCCATGAAACCATGCACACATAATTTTTTAATTCTAAAAAATATTTTTAAAATTTAAAAACCCCTATTTCTTCCATCATTTTACCATAACTTGGTATTGGATATCCTACTAGGTATTTGGAGCTCTCAAGGACCCATTTTGGATTCTATAAACCCTTTCTAAGAAAGATAAATGCTTGGATATTGTAGTTTGATTCCTCTATAGTAAGAGTTCATTCCCTGTTCCTTCTCTACCACTATTTTCTTCTCTCCTCCTCAGGTTTTTTAGATATTCTAGTTGTTAATGGATCTAAATTTCTTTGTTTTAGATCTTGAATCTAGGTTTGATTAAATGATCTCTATTTTTGATGTTCTTCGTTGGAAATTACCATTGCAGGTACTGTGATACGTGATCTCTATGTTAAAGGTAGGTGGTTCTATTGAGATTTTCCATGTTATAAACCTTTGATTTTATTGATTTAAATTAAATTGATTTAAATTATAATTTTAAAACCCAATTCATTATAGATTGGGATTACAATTTATTTGGTGTGAATTTTGTGGAAAACTCCCAATTCCAATGGAATTGGAATTTGGGGGTGTCATTTAAAATTAATGGAATTGTGAAATTAATTTGTGAAATATATTTTTGAAATTCACTTTGATAAGAAAGGATTAGAATGATTTGATAAGAACCATTGTTTGGTTTCATCTTGAGAAAGTCATGAATTGATTAAGAACCCATGTTTTGGTTTTGAAATAGAAATTGATATATTGAATTAGAAATGGGGAGATTGTATTTTAAACTATTTAAAAATATTTTTCCCATCATTAATTGATTATTGAGAACATGAACTACTATGTATTTAGTGAGTTATTTTGGAAAAACATGGTAGGATGATAATTCTCTAGAAAAATATTTTATCTTTATGACACTAATAAAACATAGTGAAAT
The DNA here is from genome assembly GCA_963277665.1 of Viscum album. Lineage (NCBI taxonomy): Eukaryota > Viridiplantae > Streptophyta > Magnoliopsida > Santalales > Viscaceae > Viscum > Viscum album. The sequence continues at coordinate 482,430,133 of OY728155.1, forward strand.
AGATCTTATCCCCAATGAAATATTGATTAGTCCTATTTGACCAGTCTCAGAGGGACTTGTGTACATATAAAATTGTGATAACTTATATGAGTGTGTGACGATCTAATAACCTGTAACTATTATACCTCTTGGAAGATGAACATGTCACTCATTTTTTATTATTTTGATATATATTCCATTTTATGTAAAACTTCTTTGCACATGCCTACAGATTTCTAAAAACTATCTTATATAAAATTATTACTTAAACCATTGTTTGAAATGTTTCCATCAATTGAAATAAAAATCATGTTTTGTTTTAAATAAGTACCAGTTCTTTCATGCCTATTTTATTTGAATTGAAAGAATTATTTTTTTATTTATTATTTTCATCGTATATAGAAAAATTGGTGATACCTTACTGTGATTTTAGCTCACAAACTACCTTTGGCTTTGAGAATCTTTATATTTCCTCCTACCAGGTCCATGAAAGGGGAAATCACTACTTTAAGGTGGTAGTTGTTTTTGATCTTTCAGTCTTGGAGTACTCTCTCTTTTGGGAATTTGATTTTTTACCCTATTTTGTCTCTGGTACTTTTTGATTGTAATTTTTGGGTTTTGATACCTATTTTACATCTGTTACTATATACTTTGGGAGTTTCTTTTGATCATAATTACTTGTTTCTTTTCTTTATATATTTATATGGAATAATAATTACCAGTTTTTATATTGTATGATGCCAGGTGCTAATCACCAACCCATGAGGATCAGGAACAACCTTTTGGATATGTTAGTGCCATATTAGGTATCATAGTACTAGGGTATCCAGGTTGGTTTGTGATGAAGTGGTATTAGAGGCTAGCTAAGAATCTTAACTTGATGTTAGTATGTAGTTTGAGATCTTGTTGGGACTTTTAAGGTAGTTGAGTGAGTTCTTATCTATATCTCCTCGTAATGAGCCATAAATAACTAGGGGTGGTTTGAGAAATATGTCTTGAGGATTAGTTCTAGTATTTTCCCTACTTTTTATTTGGATAAATTGAAATCCATATCTTATTTATAGATCTGATAGGATTAATTTCCCTATTTATATTATTTGAGTATTATATGTGTAACATTATAACATCATCAATGTTATCTTTTTTATGTTGTGTAGAATCATGAATTTGATAAGAAATGTAAAAAAGATCCAGGTGGAAGATAAGGATGAACCAAAATGAGAAAATCCTCCCTTAGACCAAAATCTAGTTGAGGTTATTGTGCATTCTGTCCAAGCTCTAGGACAAGTAGCTTCACCTATTCTCATTCAGGCTCTAAATGTGGAACCTTAGAGGGAATAATTTAGGATTCATACTCAGGAATTACTTTTCCAAAATCAACCAGTGTTCCAAGTCTCAAATTGTCCTCAATAGGCTGAGTATTGGTTTAGGAGAGTTGATCTTCTCTTGGATTTCTTAGAAGCATTGAAAGCTATTAAGGTGAAGTGTGTTACCTTTAAGCTTTAAAGACCTAGTAGGAGATGGTGGGATATGATGGTGATGGAAAAGAATCATGAGGGATTAGAGTTTATTTTATTTAAATGTATTTTAACTGACTAGTTCTATCTAGATTCAACGGTGTTAGCCAAGGCTATAATGTTTTTCAACTCGAGTACTCTAATAGGACAAAAAAAATACAAAAATCATTTTATAGAGATTGTGTCGTTTTCAATTTATATTTTATCAAATGAGAATACGAAGACCCAAAAATTTGCGATGGGACTTCAATATGATATTTAATCTCATTTTTTCTTTCTGAAGAACTCCTCTTATGTTGATGTGATAGATAGATTGTTAATGGTTAAGCATTATCTAGCTGGTAATTCAGGCTTGACAGGAGTTCCTTTTTTCCTAGTAGAAGTTATATGAGTTCCTTTAAAAGAAATAAAAAGAACTATGAGTCTCATGGTGGTTTTCTATAGTAGAGTTCTTCAAGATATCTTTCAGTTCCTAGTATAGGCCCTTTGATTTTCTACAAGTGTGGAAAGCCTAGACACTCGAGATGGGTTTGCACTGAGGCACCCAAGATATGTGGTTCCTTCAGATGCTTAGGTCACTTTTTAAAGTAATTTCATGTCTATTCTTCTAAATTTAGTGGCATGATATCATCAACACCTAAAATCATTGTAGTTCAATCAGATGCTTCATGAACTGGGGGGTTTCAGCCACATGCATCTGGAACGAAGCTTCTTCTCGTATTGAAAGAGTCTCCAGAAGAAGTAGATATGGGTCCAACAACTATAAGAGGTACAATCACCATTGTTTCATTTTTAGAAACCTCTTTATTTCATGATGGTGCATCTCATTCATTTATATCGACTTGTATCATGAAACTGCTTAATCTTCCTATGGAGATTTTATCTTATGTGATGGTATTACTATACCCTTTGGAATGAAGATAGAGTAGGGTATTAATTGTATTACTTGTGTATTCTCTTTATCATATATTTATCTTGGTATTTCATTGTTCTCAACATGAAGCATATTGATGTAATATTTAGTATGGATTGGAAATAGAGCCTAAATTGATATCTATCTTTAACGGGTCACCTTTAATGCACCTGATAGAGTGTGTCGTATCTTTTAGGGAGAATAGGACCCGAGGTTGAGTAGAGATGGTCCCTCTTTTCTAGAGCTATGGAAAGTAATATCACTATTGTATTTTGATCTGGAGATAGAATCCCTGAGTGATTATCTCACTCTAGCTTTTGTTGAGTTTCCTAAAATTTTCCCTTTTCAATTATATGATTTCCCATTAGTAAGGGAGGTAGAGTTTTCTATTGATTTAATACTGGGCACTCAACCAGTGTCTATTCCTTCTTATTGCATGGAAATGATTGTAATGAAAGATTTGAAGGCTTAGTTGGATGATATTTTAGAGAGATGATTCATACACCTGAGTGTGTTACCTTTGGCAGTGACTATTCTCATTGCTAAGAAAGATGATGGGTCACTTCACCTTTGTGTTGATTACCAAAAACTCAATCGAGTTAAGGTGAAGAAAAAGTATCCTTTTTTCATAGATTAATGATCTATTTGACCAGTTAAAAAAGGTGAAGTGGTTCTTAAAGATTGATCTTTGATATGATTATCATCAGTTGAGAATAAAATAATTTTACAATTTGAAAAACTTACTTCTGGAGTAGGTATGACTATTATGAGTATAACGTCATATCATTTGGTCTACCCAATGATCTTGTAGTCTTTATGGATTTAATAAAATTTTATTCCATGAGTATCTTGATACATTCATGGTGGTATTTATGGATGGAATCCTTGTTTACTCAATGTCTAAAGAGGATCATGTGTATCATATGAGAATAGTTTTGGAATTGTTGAGAAATCAATAAATTTATGCGAAGATTTTGAAATGTGATTTTTGGATTCGGGAAGTGAAGTTATTGGGACTTGTGGTGTTAGGAAATGGTATATCAGTTGACCATGAGAAGGTGAAAGTTATTATGACATGGGAGAAACCAAGAAATGTCTTTGAGATTCTATGATTCATGGGTTTAGATATATATTATTGACAGTTTGTAAAGGATTTTTCAAAGTTGGATTCTCCATTGAACTATCTCAATTAGAAAGGATTGAACTTTTCTTTGGATAAAAAATGTTAGAGTTCTTTTGTTGATATGAAATGTCATTTAACTAATGCATTGGTTTTGAATCTTCCAGAGGATGTAAAGGGATATGTGGTCTTTTGTGACGCATTGGGTTCAGGTTTGGGTTGTGTTCTTATGAAGGGTGATCACTTCATTTTCTATGTAACTTGGAAACTTAGGCCACATGAGAAAAATTACACAACCCATGAACTTGAACTTGCAACTATGATGAATACTCTTAAGAGTTGGTATAATTACCTTTTTTTAGAAAGGTTTACTGTGTATTCTAACCATAATATCTTTAGTTATATATTTTCTCAAAAATATTTAAATCTCTATCAGAGGTGTTTGGTGGAGTACCTGTAATCTTTTCAATTTGACATCGCCTACACCCCGGGGAAATGGAATTTTGTTGTAGATACTTTGAGTAGGAAAATTTGGACCCAAGACAGGAAATAAACATTAGAAGAGTGGAAATTGATGGCTATATTTTCACAATTGAATATTGGAGTTCAAGAATCTAAGGATGATATTGTCTTGGATAGTTTTTAGTTGAGTTATACTCTCCTCAAGATGATTCTTCAGTAACATCATCTTAATGTTGAGTTCGGAAGTATTAGAGACTCTCTTTATGGTGGGGAGACCATTGCTGAGTGGTTTCTCTCCATAGAGGGTTTTATATGTTTCTAGAATGGGTACATTGTACCTTTTCAAATAAGAAAAGATATGATGGGATATTTCCATAATTCCAAGTGGGATATTATCCTTGGAACCAAAAAGATGTTCTATGATATGTGGCAATGATTTTGGTGTCCTGGAATGAGATGAGGAATTGTGGAAATTTTCTATCATTATTATATGTTATAAAAGGTCAAGGATGATCATTAGAGACCTTCAGGCTTTTCACACCACTTCCAATGCCGACTTGGATGTGAGATGAGATCTCTATGGATTTTGTGGTTGGGTTTCCACATACTCAGTGAAAGAGGAATGCAGTATGGGTTGTGATCGATTGGATGACTAAATTAACTCACTTCTTACCCATTCATGATACAAACAAAGTTGAGGAGCTAGGAAATATCTATGTGAAATATATTTTTCATTTTAATATACTTCTATCTACTATAGTCTCTGATAGAGATCCCTGTTTCACTTATCACTTTTGGAGAGGAATTTAGAAGGCACTAGGATCTCAGTTACATTTGAGTATGCCATACCATCTGTAGTTGGATTTTCAGATAGAAAGAGATATACAGATTCTTTAGGATATGAATCTTTCATGTTTCTTTGATTTTTTTGGGGCTTGGGATCACCATTTTGGGCTAGTTAAGTTTTCTTATAACAATAGTTACCAATCAATGATAAATAATTGATATATTTGAGGCCTTGTATGGACGACCATGTAAACATTTGTTATGTTGGTTATAGATCGGTGCATGTTTTTTGGTTGGACCAAGATTAATTCAAGATATGACAAAAAATATTCATTTGATTCATCAGAGAATTTTGACACCACATAGTCATTATAAATGTTATGCTTATCGTCACTATAGACTGCTGTAATGTTTAGTTTGGGATCATGTGTTCTTGAAAGTTTCACCTCATTTGGGTCATCAATGATTTGAGAGGCAAGGGAAACATTTTCTTTGTTTTTTTGGGAAATTTTTAGGTTGTAGAATAGGTGGGTAATGTGGATTAACATTTATTAATTCCTCCATAGTTGATGTCGATACATGAAGTGTTCCATGTATCGCAGCTGTGAAAATATATTTCAGATCCATATCTTGTTCTGAGTTGGATTGATCTTGAGGTTGAGCCTGATTTATCCATGAATAAACATATAGTCAAGATATTTTATTCTAAAACCAAGGTACTATGTGAGAGGATGATAACTTTGGTTCTTGTTCTATGGAATCATAGTTCTGATACTCATGAAACTTGGGAGATAGAGGAACTGATGAGAGAATAGTGGCCTCATATTTTTGACATGAAGACTTCTTGATAAGATTTATGGGGAAAATAAGTTTCTATAGTGGGGAGGTTGTAACATCCTATTACTATTTTAAGTAAATCATAAACCCTCTTTTTTATCATTCTTTGGTTGGTTCTTGTTTAGGGGTGCTTCAGGTGAAATTGTAGAAATTTTTGAAAGTTACTAGTCAATGTACGGTTGGCGCACAATTTTATCAGACCGTGCGCACACACAGGGGAAACCATGAAAACCCAAATAGTGGGGGTTTTCATAGCTGAAACATAGTTTGAAAAACCATGCACCAACTTATTAGATATTGTGCACCCCATTACGGGGGTGCATGGTTAGGGTTCACGGTTTGAAAAACCATGTGACCCCCTCTAGGAAACCATGTGTGCAAACTTTTCTAATTATAAAAAATGTTTAAAAAAATTTCAAACCCCTATTTATTCCCCCACCTAACCCTAACTTAGGATTTTACATCCTCTTAATCCTTTGTAACTCTCAAGGACGCATTTTTTCTCCCTTAAACACTTTTTGAGGTATATCGAAGCTTGGTGATCGTCATTTGATTCCTCTCTAGTAAGATTTCTTGCCCCATTACATATATCACAATATCTTATTCTATCCTCCTTAGGGTTTGTAAAATCTTCTATTTTTTGATGTACCTAAACTCCCTTTGTATATCTTGAATCTAGGTTTGATTCCTTGATCTTCATTACCAACATTTTTTGTTCGCAATTCACATTGCGGGTGTTGTGATACGTGATCTATGTGTTAATGGTATGTGTTTCCATTGAGATTTTCCATTTTAAAAAACATTGATTTTATTGATTTAAATTAAATTAGATTCAATTAAATTGTGAAAAAACAATTCTTTTTGGATTGATATTTGAATTTATTTGGCATGAATTTTGGAAAAACCCCCAATTCCAATGGAATTAGAATTTAAGGTGTGATTTGAAATTGATGGAATTGTTAAATTGATTTATGAAATTGATTTTGAGAAAAATGACTTAAAATAATTTAATAAGAACCATTTTTTGGTTTTATATTGAGAAAGTAATGAACTGATTAAAAACCTATGTTTTTGTTTTTAAAGATAAATTGGCATATTGAATTGAAAATGTCATGATTTATTTTTAACAGTTTTAAAATAATTTTCCCATTGTTGATTGATTGCTGAGGACATGAAATAATTGTTAGTTAGTTATTTGGGACAAACATTCTAGGATGGTAATTCCCTAGCAATATATTGGTGCTTTATGACACTAACAAAAATATAGTGCATCAGATCTTATCCCAGATGGGATTTTGATTAGTCCTCTTTGACCAATGCTTGAGAGACGTGTGTACAAATAATGTCATGATCACCTATATGAGTGTGTGAGGATACCAAAACCTAGAACTATCATACCTACTAGAATATGACCATGTTTCTCATTTGTGTTTATTTTGATATATATGCCATTTTTTTATAAAACTTATTTACACATACCAATGTATTTATATAAACTAATTTAAATAAAATGTTTACTTAAGACATTTATTGAAATGTTTCCATCAATTGAAAAAAATAATGTTTTTTTAGTATGCACTTGTACTTGCATACATGTTTTATATGAAATTGACAGACTTATTTGGTTTATTTATTATTGGAATCTTATATAGAACTCTTAGTGAGACCCTACTGGGATTTTATCTCACACCCTACCTTTTCCTTCATGAGTTTGTAGATTTCCTCCTTCCAGGTTTGAGCAAGAGGAAAGCACCACTTGGAGATGGGGGTTGTTTTTGATATTATGGTCTTGGAGTGATGTGTCTTTTGAGACTTGGGTTATTTACCTTATTCTCTTTATTGTACTTTGTGGTTGTACTCTTCGGGTTTGATACCTATTTTACATCTGCTACCATATCCTTTGAGAGTTTCTTTTAAGAATACTGAATTTTTTATGTTCTTCCACTCTTTATGTGGAAAAATAATTCCCAGTTTTTATCTTTTATGATTCCAGGTTCTATTCACAAACCCATGGGGACCAGAAATGCCCTTCGGGCAATGTCGGTACCGGATCGGGTATTAGAGTACTAGGGTATCCAGGTTGGTTTGTGACAATACAATTTAGGTTTTAACTCTATTCCCTCATATTTCAGTATATGAAATGTATCTAGTATTATTTTTTCAATAATAAAATATATAAGATATCATGTACTTTAGGAAGGTTTGGTGGCATAACCAAAACATAATATATAACTTCATTTCTCTCTATAATTTTATAAGGCGCAATGTTCCTAGGGATTAAACTCACCTTTTTATCAAATCATACAACTCATTTACATGGTGAAACCTTTATGAATACATGATCCTAGACTTGTAATTATAATTATTTCCTTTACATATCCACATATCTTGTTTGTTTTCTTTTAGCTTCTTTTATATGATAATATATTTTCCATACTTTCACAATTGTATCCTCCATATGTTATGGGATTACTAACTTTCTTTCTCAAACTTCTTCTAAAAAACCTAGAGTATGACATCTATTCCCATACAATTCCACATATGGTACCATCTAGATTCCCAAATGGAAATTTTTATTTTATAAAAATTCCACTAGAGTTAGATATTAATCCCATAATTCTTGGAATTCAAGAGAACATGATCTCAATATATCTTATAGTGTGTAGATTGTCCTTTTAGACCTCCCATAGTTTTTGGGATGATAGGTGGTTCTTAAATGTACCATAGTGTTGAGATCCTTTTAAAGACTCTTCCAAAATTCCCATGTGAACTGAGGGTCATGATTAGATATAGTTGATATAGTTGTCCAATAAAGTCTTAATAATTCATTGATATAGAGTCATACAAGGTGATCAAGGGGTAGGTCTTCCCTTACTGATAGAAAATATAGTGACCCTATGAGGTGGTGCATTTCAGGTGATGATGAAATGGCCCGACATGAATTATCACCCGTCTCCTTATATAGATACAGTTTCTTGTCAAATTCAAAATTTCTTTTGTTTCGACCTATTTTGTGTCATTATCCTTTAAAATAGGGGTTTATTAAACCTACAAGGACTAGGTAATTCACCCCTTTGATATTGCGAAGGAGATTCCATAGTCAGATGGTCTTAGAGGATGATTGCACGGGGTCAAATACCTGTGAAATCAGTCCTCCTCAGATGGTCTCCAATAGGTTTATTTGTGGAGCCAGAAACACCCAAAAACCTTATATCCATGATTCATGGACCTACTTTCCAAAGTTAGGTGCTCGTTGATTGATGATTCATCCAACGACACTTAAGGACTCTATTGGTCAAGAGGATGGGAAGTCGGACTCACCGCACCCTTTTTTGGGGAGGATTATTTCCTAATTTGGGACACTCTTATAGATTTAAGTCATGTTCATATGTTCGTGAATCCTTGGTTCATTCCTGAAGAGTGTGTCCATGGGCCACCTCTGGTTTGCAGGATCGTCATAGGCATGCCTATGGATTTGATGCTATGGAGGTGATGCTGACTTGAGCCATACAATAAGGCACTCTGGAGTTTATTGTCATCTAGGGGGGATGGAAGATGCCTTGATGTTGGGATCAGAACCATAAGATGGGTTTCATACATATCCTCAAGATAGGAATAATAACCCACATAGTTTGGAATTATGTGGGCATTATGCATGGAAGCTTCCCATTTGGTGGGACATGTTTTGGTGAACCCTTTTGGATGGGCACCCTTTTGAGCTCGGGCCTTCAAGTAGGCATCCTACATATCCTGGTTTGATCAGGAATCAGAGTTCTTGTAGTTTAGATGGTGTGGATGTTATAATTATCACAAACCTCTAATCCCATGTGAGTCATGCATGGTGTGAGAAACAAGAGGATGTTGGAGATCCAACCAACTGCATGCTTCCTCTCTTATTGGTGGGAGAGGGAGAGCCTACGATGGAAAGGGCCAGGGTGATGATGGGAAAGGAACAGAGCGATGAACCTTTCAATGTGAAATGACATTAAAAGTCATGAGGCTCAACCTTGGAAGATTGTGGACCTACCTTATTAGGAGGGCCCGAAGATACATTTTGGAAAGGGGAGGAGTTTCATCCTTGTCAAAGGGGGGAGTGAACATAACCCCTTCGACTGATCACTACTTCAAATTGAATGGAAAAGAAAGTGATCACCCTTAATCCCTAGAATCAGAAGGTTCAAATCGGCAACCCAATATTGGACTTCGGGTTACCATGAGAATGTAGACCCACATGCATTTCTGAAGCCCAAACCGTTGTGGGGAGATCCTTCATGACTCCTCTTACCATGGGTATGTAGACATAATGGGGCACAATGATGCACCTGATGGTATGATCATATGGGTCCAGTGGATTTGGAAGAGGCTTTGGCCTGATGCTAGAGGACTGGTTCACGAAGGGATTATGGAGGACTGGACAGTAATGAAGGGGTGAGTTTGGAACCAGAGGAAACAATACCCAAAAATACCCCATTCCGTGTACTGTTTTCTTATGCGGGATGGTGGAAGCTCCACATATCATAGTGGTATGCAGGCAACAGGTCCATCCACATACTGATGCGGTATGCGGGCATGGGTATTGACCACTGCACACCATGGTGGTATTCAATCTTTCACGTTGCTTTGGGTTCCACCTACGTACTGATGTAGTATGTGGTAGTGTGTTAAATTCACGTAGAGATACACTACACAGAACACTATTTTGGAGGAGGGTTCGGGGGATCATCGTTCGCAATAATTTCATTCGTGAGAAGTATATTCTTCGCATTTTCACCATTTAGGTTCGTGGTTTTCTTTTTATTAATAAGTTCCCCCGTTTCATGGTTCACGGCTGGCTGTACCTGTAGAGAACTTGATTTGTGATTCAGGCTTTACAGATAATTCCAAAATAAAGCTGAAATCTTCTCTGAGTTCTTTCTTCCAAACTCTGGGTCCCCTTCAAGATTTTGTTGTCCGTACTTCCCTCAATTCCTTATGCACTCTTTTTATAGAGAATTAAGGAAATTTTATCTATTAGGAATGAGACACAATTTGCAGAGGCCCATGCAGAGATATTTTTACCCGCAGAAGACTTAGTCAATATGGGGTTTGTGGGGGATACAGTTCGTGATCATGGTTCGTAGAACCCTGCTGGTTTACTTCACCCGTGAACTGCTGAGTTCACGAGATGATATGTGGATCACCTTTGCACACATGAGTCCTCTGGAAACACAATTTGTGGTTCACCTTTTTCGATGGACATCATTCCATAGGCCAACAGTTTATCAATCATTCCGCGTAATGGTGGTTTGTGATCCATGCGGTCTGAAGACCCTTCCTAGTGATGGTATGCGGGCCACTTGAAATTCTTTGAAAACATAGAATTCCTTCAACTTTATTCTGAAATTTGAAACTCTATTTGAGTCCATTCACCTTTCTATACTTATATGAATAATTTATTCCTTCTACAAAGTTATTGTGGGAGTATTTTCTTCCCTTGGAGGAATTTTTAGGACCCTACAAGTGCCCCCCATCGAAATGGGGTCCATTCGGAATGAAAAGGGGACTATTACAATGTAGAAACAGTCTTGAACTGAAATGGTTCATGGTAGAACAGATAGTCCTAGTAGGAGGGAAACACACTTATATATAAGGGCCCATGTCATTTTTGTTTTACAATTTCTCGTGGCGATGTGTTCTTGCAACTCCCCCAGCTTCCTCTACATTTGCGTACTGTGCTTTTTTGCGAAAATACTATTTGCGAACCCTTTGTATGTGCCGCGAACCAAAATTTTCGCCATATCTATGTCTTCATACTGAATTTTGGGTTTTGTGAACAACATTGTGGAATTTTTAAAATCAAAATTCAGATTCTGCATAGGAGGACACTATGTGGCTTGCGTGTCCGCATACAGAGATTGAATCGACAAACTGAACTTTATGAATTATTAATCCGAACTTAAACATTTAACCCACAATCTTTCAAAATGAACTTAACAAGTTATAGGTTCATGGTATCCACCTTCCAAAAATCCTTCTATTCGTTGACCAATGATTTGTGTTCCAACACCTCACTGAGGTTTCACATACCCTGATAGTATGCAGTGTGACGCTTCCGCATACTATAACCGTGTGCAATAGTTTCTTCCATGCACCATGGTCATATGTGGTGTGATGCTTCCAAGAATTATCCAGTACGTGGTATGTGTCTACCTTGTAACATTTTTGGGAACAGTACGCGAATCATTATGCAAACATATTTTAAGTCCTTTAGCCGCTCCTTTGTATCTTTTATCCAATAATTTTTATTGGACTTATTTTTTATCAACTTTTGGATCCCCCCATGTAGGTTAAAATGGATGCTTCACAAGCTATGATAAAATTGATAAATACAAGCGAGACTATAGTGGGGAATAGTGAGGATCATCTTCGCGCCTACATTATTCCTCATGACAGCTTCTTAAATAATTTCTTGATGCCATAGATCTTAGCTTACCTACTATCTGTACAGTTCCCACTTTATGACTTTGGTCTCTCTAACGACATTTATCTTCCATTGGCTAACCTCGATTCCCCTTTCATCCTCTTAGAGGCACCAAAAGGAAATGATCGAGCCAATATTTCCTCAATAGGTGAAGTCACACCCACTCCGATTCATGAGAATATCTTCATAAAAGGAGGCTTGGAATGGACTTAGGGAAACTGCATGTGTTGCGATGGTGTCCTGAGACTAGGCAACCTAGAGTACCCATCCATTATCAACATATCCTAGGAAAATCCTAATGGAGATTGGAGCACCAAGTTTGATCTACGGGCAAGAGGATGTTTCTCTAATGAATGGGCCTGAGTATTCTGCATACATCGGACCTGTTTGGAGTCCCCTGAGAAGTTGGAGGTGGTGGACTTGTATCAGGTGGCCTGGGTTTCTCAGTTTGTAGTCTTCTCCCACTGAGAAATCCTTCCTAATTTTCCGATCCTCTGGTTTTCAAGAACCAACACCTTCCACTTATTTCATGGGGATGTGGGAATCAGCCTATGGGATATCCTCCAGCTTGGAGGACTCCCCATCCTTGGTGAGATGTATAAAGAGTTTCTCCCGGCAGCTGCTAATTGGAATGACACTAACCACATTTCCTCTTTGACAAGGAGTTTACTGGTTATTGAATATGGATTACTTAATCATCCCCTCTAGGATCTCTCTCTTATCCCATTCGAGGCATGGATAGGATTATTCTTGCAAGAAAACAGACCAAAGACGAATACTTTCCACAGTCAAACTCATCCATCCCGTTAGTCTCATCAAACTACAGGGTCATATTGTGTGACCCTCGAAGCTGGATGATATACCACATGGGGATATGATCTTCAACCAGACATATCACCTACACTTATATTAGCATGTTTCTTTTCCATTTTTTGAGTGGATGGATTTTCCCATACCGAGATGTGTATACTGGGTTTCGGGCCTGTACTTTGATGATGGTGGCCACACTAGAAGAGTGTATACCTATTAAAATGGACATTACTACTCTCTCTTGTCTTTATGATTTGTTGGAAAAAATATAGGATGGTAGGCCCCCACATCATCTTAGAAGACCATTTCAATTTCTATTTGGGTGGATAGAAGAACACTTTCCCTGTTATGAATACTGGCATACTAAAAAGGTTCCACATTTTGACTTTCAACACTCCCTTCTCAACATTTTTTCTGTTCATCCTAAGCCTCTATGTGTTATTGATGTAGTTGGGCTATTGAACAATGCTTCTTGTTTCTCATTTTCACTACATCCTACCCCTAATGGGTCATTAAGAGGTGACATGGGAGATTATTTGGAGGAATGCTCATACCTCATCACACTTAGGGATGGGATGATCACTGCTTGTATAGACTAAGTTTTCATTTGTGATCCATACCTCCCTTACTAGTTTTCCAAGCAATTTGGATGCCTTCAAAAAGCTGCACTTCTTCCTGCTACTCAGTTAAGGGGAGAGTATCATACTGTAATTCTTTGCTAGTTATAGATCATGATGATGCATGTAGGTGCCACTATAGAAGTTGTCATCCTCAATATGACATAATCCACTTTTATGTCATTGGAATATACCCAACTGTGGGCGGATTGTTATCCCAATGGGATGATGAGTGAACCAGTTTTGTTGGTGCAGAAGCCTTTAACCATTTCCTACCCCGTCCTTGTCCCAATGACAATGCTGCACATTACTTCTACTATGAAGAGTGTGACATATATGCCTTCAACTCATGTCCCTATAGCATCCACGATGGACACACCACCTGTTCCTGACCTTGTGGTAAGAAGACACTCGGTTCATCATCAGAATCTTCTCAGAGTGGCTTCATTAGTACAACCTATCTCAGTGGGGAGTGATTTACACTAATCCCCTTTTGTGGATACTTCCCAAGAATTTAATGAGGTTGGCACCGGCAGAATATCACTGGCGACCTCGGAAGCTGCTACTAGTCCTCCGCATCTGGCTCCAACGATTGAACCATATGAGGGAAAAGAGAGTCGCCCATATTGGGTGACCTATATTAGGTCCCTACCCACTACTGTGATGATGCTTCCTACTTATATACATTTGTGGAGGGAGAGGATCAAGTTACTAGTGCTGTAGGGAGGAACGAGGTAGTGTGAAAGTAGGCATGGCACCAATTATGTGCTCTTGCCGCAGATACACCTATAGCCAATTTTTCTGATGAGGCTGAAAATTTTTGGCAATTATTCACCGAGATGGGTTATGACAGGTTCAATTATCAACACTTACACCTCCTCATCTACCAAATCATTATTTCCTTAGAAGACCTTGCCTCATGCAAGGAAAATATGGCCATGTTCAATTCTTCCCATCATCAGGTGACGACCTTCCAAGATGTTTCAGAGGAACTTGATCACATAACAACTGAGGAGGCGAAGGATCATGATTTGGTGGACACCAAAAAGGAAGAACTATGGGAGTGAGAGGCCCATGTATAAAGGTTTAGGGATCAATTATCCTCTTCATGTGCCAACTATGAATCCATCTAGAAGAAAGGGCGGTACCTTAAAGTCATTCTTGAGTGGGTGCATTCGACGGTCAAGGTTGAAATAGAGGAGAGAGATTCTTTAGAGAAACCTATTGATGGCCCGCAAAAATCACATTCCATACTTCTGGAAAGGGTGAACCAAGACTCATTGTAGCTCTTTCCCACATTATTTTATGTACTCTTCCCTTTTTTGATACTTTGGAGAGACTCCGGACTAGGGATGTTCCTCCATTTTTGTTGAAATTAATGAAAGTGATTTTCCTTTAAATCCTTTTTATTTGACTTTTCCTATCATGTTAATTGATCATAATCAATCATATAAAAATCACTTTGATCAGGTATTAATTTTAAACCATGACTATTAAACTGAAATAATCGACTCGGGCTCTAATTTTTGCTTGATCCACAGGGCTTAGTGAGCATAGTTCGACTATTGATAAGGTTTTATGAAACAAATTATGAGATTTTATGTACATTTCATTATTAACCTAATATTTCCCTAAGCCTATTTGGAATAGGCTTAGCGGGAATAACTTGACTTTTTCTTAGGCCACCCTTTGTGGGTTTTCAACCTAACAATATTTACGTATATTTTAATGGCTCAATGTTTTCTGATGAACTGATACTTGACTTTTACCCAGAGGTGCCTTCCATGGATTTTCCCTTAGGAAAGTATATTGTCTTTTTATTTCTATGGAAGTATGTAGTTTTTTCAATAAAACTTATTTTTGATGTTTGAGGTCAAACATATTTGAAAAAACTTAATGGGGTAGGGCCCTGACTCAGGGTCATCTACCGAGAATGTTCTCATACCCTTCAGACATGGATTAGGGATTTTTTATTGACCCTAAACTTGTGAATTTTGGACATGCATGAGGCTCAGGATCCATTTTAGGAGTACGAAAGTAGGAAAGGACTCTCCTGGGAAAAAAGTTTCCTTTGATTGATGACCATTTTTGTCAAAAACATATGCAGAGCCACTGGGACGTGATGTGCATAGTCAATCAAAGGTGTCAGCAGGACATTGTGCTTCTATCTTCGATGTCCCGGTAGGGTTATACAGCACTTTGAATTTATTTTGATGTTAAGATCCATAGTGGGTGGGTGGCCTGAGTAATGGTATCTAAAAATATTATGGGTATTCATATCATCTTTTATTGGAAAACTATTCCCACATGAATCTTACTTTCCTAAGGGAGAGCTGGTGAATGTTCAGTTCAGTAAGAAATCCTTTTTTTATGTTAGGGGAAGTTGGAATAGGATGGTATGTAAGTCGTTATCCAAAAAGTTTCCAAAAATGCGGGTGTGATAGGACATGAATGTCATCAAAGCGTATGGAAACTAGAAAAGACTCTCCTAGGGATGAATTTTCCTTTGATTGACTGTTGTTTTGTAGGCAATATATGTAGAGCCACTGGGGTATGATGTGCATAGTCAACGAAAGGTGTCTGCAGGACACTGTCCCTCTATCTCTGATGGAAATTAAGGATTATAGAGATTGAAAACTTTCTAAATATGGTAAGCGAAATTTGAAAAGGGGTGCACCTGATCACAAAAGGAATAATTTTAACTGAACTTATTCCAGAAATGAATGGGGGAACTCTTCTTTTGTATGTAGATCAACTTCACGCATATGGATGGGGTATCCTTAGAAACCTCAAAAGGGACCAGAGATGAATCATGCCCATATGTTCTGATATATCCAGGATGTGTTTAGGGAGGAGAATGTAAATCATGACTTTGAGGGCCCTTGAATCAGGAGGGATGTAATGAGGCTTGGAATCCTTTGGGCGTACTGAGATAGGAGATGACTCTCTTGGGGACAAATTTCCCTTTTATTGAAGACCGTTTTTCTGGGAAACATATGAAGAGCCATTGGGTAATGATTTTAATAGTCAAAAAAAGGTTTCCTCAAGACACTAACCTTCCATATCATATGAACATGGAGGAATATGGGGATTCAAGATCACTCAGAGCATGGAGTTTGAGGTATGAAAGGAGTGTATCTGGACATATTGTAAACATTTGTGCTGTGATTTACTCATGGAATTAGGTATCTCTTACGTAGATCTATCTCACATGCAGGGTGAGTCATTTTCCTCATATTCTAGGGTACCCTATCATTTAATTCCATATGTCCATGATGTGGGGTTCCTCACGAGGAAGGGAACCATGACATGCCTTTTAGGGTTGTGCTTCTAGGACCAAATTCCTGGAATGTTTTTCCATAATTTCACAGTGGATCACTCATTAAGATCCCTAAGCTCACATGAGCTATTCTCGGTGTGAGAAACAAGGGATTATGAGGATTCCTGTTATTACCTAGGAACAAAAAAATAAACATCAAAGTGCACTTTAGGCTTAAACCATTACTATGCTGTTTAACTTCTTACAAAAAGGATGATTTTGGCCTCACAGTTTAATGTTGTGCAGTGAGGACATGATGTTGTGTAGTTTAGAGTCATGTAGTGAGGATGATTATGTTGTCATAAATATCTTTAATAGTTTTGAGTTAATCACAATCAGGATACTTTGGCGTTCATTAGACGTGAGCGATGATAGAAGGTGTAAACCATAGTCCTAGGGGAAACTTGAATCAGGAAGAATGACATGTGGATTGGAATCCATTGGGCGTACTAAGATGGGAGAGGACTCTCATGGGGACGAATTTTCCTTTGATTGATGGAAGTTTTTGTGGGAAACATATGCAGAGCCACCGGGGCATGATGTGCATAGTCAAACAAAGGTGTCTTCAGGACATTGGCCTTCCGTATTAGATGTACTTTCATGATTATGGGGATCTAAGTTTTCCCGGAATATGGAGTTTGAAAAATGTGAATGATGTGTCTGGGAACTTAAAGAATACTCGAACCGTGACTAACTGAGAACTAATAGAGCTTATACATAAGTATGACTCATATATATAGTGGGAAGAAGGTTCTTTTGACTTCTCATGAGTGAGGGGCACGTGAGGGATCTTGTGAAACCGAGAAATGAACCACACATAACTCTTGAAGAAATTTTTAGTTTATTTTCATGTGATTAGGAACTTTCATGGACTCCCCACACAAGTATGACCTACGCACGGGGAAATGGGAATTTTTTTTGATGGTGGATAGGCCGAGATGCCAAATCTGGGTGTCACTACATATCCTTCAATAGCAGGAATCAAGATGAACATAGTTATGAAAGTTCCCAATACCGATCTGGCTTGGTCCATGTATAGGGACATTTTCATTTCATTTTATACGGGTGACAGGTCTACCATATTTCCCTATAATTTTTTTGCGTAAGGTAAACCCTACCATTGATCCTAATATCATGTGATTTATACTTAATGTGATAAACAAGGAGTGATAGGGTTTCTCGTGCCGATGTTGGGAGGTATAGGATATGATGGGGGTATTTTTTTTCTTTGTGGGGGATGGGCCAAGAACGAGGATCAAGGTGTCTCTATATATCATGCGAGGGCAAGAATCAAGCCGTATATAGTTTTGTGAGAGATCATGTAGTTTATTATCATGCTATTTGGATGCTTTGTGCCATGTAGTTTAACATGTTACAGGGAGGACATGAGTCACAGTTTAATGTATTGTTTCAGGGATGAGTTCCACACAGTTTAACATCCTGTGGAAAGGAATATGACTCATAGTTTAAGGTATTAGAGTTTGGAACATGTCTTCACTTTATTTCTACTCATAGTATATGGTCTTAGAGTTTGGACCATGGATTGGGGGTATTAATGATTACAAATCGTGTAGTTTTTCTAGTCGGGATTTTGAGGAAGTAATGCCGTTTTAATAAATTATATTTATTATAATCACCTTGGGCACATGTTAAATAATTAATAATTTGCATGGGGGTTTTCAATAAGAGTTAATGAAATAAATAAAACATGTAACACATTTATTTATTATCATAACTCTATAACATCAAAACCTATTATAAATATCCTTATAACCCCAACAATTTTCCTTAATCATTGTGCACAACAATTCTGGAGAATTCTCTCAAGACTGAAAGAACTCCTTCCTCCAAGAATGCGCTCAAGACCGAGAGAGATCCTCCTCCATTGGATCAAGGCGATCTAAGGTGGACAACACAAACATAGGCTTCTTCATGCTAGCACCCGGAGATTCCTTTGGTGATGTCCAGAGATACATGGAGCACATGTGGATCACCACTAGAGTAATCCTACACTTGGATTCTATGACACAAGGACGGATCACATCGGATCGTGACCTGAGACATCAAAGAAGAAAGAATTCCATCTAGGTAATTATTTTCAGTTAATTAAATTAATTATAACCAACATATTATGACCCCCCTTTGTGGTTCCAGGACTATTCTTCTTTTTCTATTTCTATGATTCGATCAGTGGAGTCTGGCATTTATCATCGTATTGATCCCAGATTGATCATTGCTAATGAAAAAAAGTCAAGTGGGAACATCGACCCATGAGCTTTCATTGTGCCCAGAACCTACAGATATAACCAAGACAACATTTCATACAAGGTATGGAAACAAAAAATTTATAGTGATGCCTTTTATCTTATTAATTCCCTTATTATCTTTATATATTTAATTAATAGAGTCTTTATAGATTGTCTTTATCAGTTTGTGGCAGTCTTTATAGATGATATTCTTATTTATTCAAATAGAAATAAATATCATGAAGATAATTTTAGAATTGTGGTGAATACCCTAAAAAAGGATAAGATTTATGAAAAATTTACCATGTGTGGATTTTGGCTTTGTAAAGTTTCATTTTTTGGTCATATAATCTCAATTGAGGGTATATTAGTAGACCCTTTAAATACAAAAGTTATTAATCATTGTCCCAGCCAACCATTGTGAATAAGATCTGTAGTTTTCTTGGTTTATCTGGATATTATCAATGCTTTGTAGAGATTATCATGGTTATAAAATACACTCACTACTTTATCTCATAAGGGATACAATTTACTTTTCATGGATGAATGTGATGAATGTTTTATGGAACTGAATAGAAGACTAGTCAATGCACATGTTCTTACACTACCCTACAGTGGAGAAGGGTTTGTAATTTATAGTGATGCAACAAATGAAGGACTTGGAATTGTAATCATGTATAATGATAGGGTTACAGCTTATGCCTCATGATAATTCAAGGCCCACAATAAAAATTACCCAAATCATGATTAGGATTTGGCGGAAGTAATTTTTTCATTAAATATATAGAGGAATTATCTCTATAGGGAAAGGTGTAACAAATATAATGACCACAAATCCTAAAGTATATATTCACATAGAAAGAGTTGAATATTCACTAGATAAGATGGTTTGAATTGATAAAATATTATGACTGATCAATATATTACCACCATTGGAAAGTGAACAAGGTAGAAGATGCTCTGAGTTGAAATGATCATGCTTGATTATCTATAATGAGGATAAAAAAAGAGCCAATATTTTTGGAATTGAAAAGTATGGATATTTAAATAATTAATTAATGGTAAATATTATCTTTCTCAACTGTGTGTTCAACCATCTATCCAATTGAAGATTAAATAGGCACATAATAAAGATGTAGAAGTAGAAAATATGGTGAGAAATGTTCCTAAGTTCAACCTTAATTATGATGAAATAATAAGGTTTAGGAACCATGTATGTGTCCCTTCAGTACCATATTTGAAGGATCTAATAGATAAAACTCATATTTCTTAAGTATCTATTCATTGTAGAAGTATGAAGATGTATATATATTTTAAATAGTGTTTATGGTGGGATGGAATGAATAGATATATTGCAAAGTATGTTTCTTAGTGTTTAGTACGTCAATAGGTTAAGGATGCGAGACATAATTATCAGGGGATGTTAAAATGATTAACCATACTAGAATAGAAATGGGAAAACATCACCATGTATTTTTTCATCAGACTCTCCAAAACATCTAAAGGGAATAATGCTATATGGGTTGTAGTCCATTTCCTTACAAAGTCATCACACATAATCTCTATCAGATAAAATTTCTCTCTGTGTCAACCATCCACGATATACATTAAGGAAGTGGAAAGGTTTCATAAAGTACCACATTCTATTATATTTTATCAGGATCTAATATTTACCTCGAAGTTATGGAAAAGACTCTAGAAAACAATGGATATATAGTAATGTTTTAAAATAGATTATCATCCTAAAAAACATGGTCAATATGATAGAACCATTCAAACCTTAGGGGATATGTTGAGATCTATTTCTATGTAGTTAAATTGTGGTTCTGATCATCACCTTACTCTATCATAATTTTCTTAAAATAATAACTTTCACTATAACATTCAGATGGCTCCTTATGAATCCATGTACGATAGGAAGTGTAGAACTCCAACATGCTGGAATGGATTTAGAGTGAAATGGATATTGGGACCTAATATATCTAGGGAAGTGGTAGAAAATTTTATTTCTATTCAACAACACATGAGAGTAGCTCAGAGTAGACAAAAAAATTATACTCTTATAAGTATTTATAAATACTTCTTTAGCACTGATAAAGATAAAGATTTATCAACACTGTTAAATGGTATTTTTATCAGAGTTTTTTTGAAAGTGCTGATAAAAGTGTCTCGATCTATTTTAGTAATGATAACCATTAAAAACCAGTTTGGGATATCCAAATATCTCCATGGAATCCACCAACCACTATCACTCCTCTTTGTAAAATCCAAGCTCAAATCTAGGGTAGAATCAAGGATCTAACAATTCCAAGGCTCGAATCCAAGGATCAAGCGATTTAAGGGACAAATGAAACCAATGCTTGATTGAAATATAGGTTTTTTGATATCTCCATTTTCCCTTGGTTATCCACTAAATCTTATCATCACACATTTTCGTATCCCAATAAGTATAGTTCCAACATCCTATAATAAAAAAACCCAAATTTCATTATTTTTTATATATATTGAGGTATCATCTTCCCCGATAGCATGTGGATCTCCTTGGGATAAAATTGGTACTCTAGAATTTGAAATATATCAAATCTAATGTTGGTTTATGTTGTTTTGAGGTATAATAGGCTCCCAATACCTATATTCCATGACATCTACCTTTTTTCAATCATTGATATTTGAAAAATTCATCCATATAGCTTTCAGTGTTGTCGTTGGTTTGGAATATTCCATTGCAAATCACTTGGGAAAATCTTTTTCATATTTTGATTGAGAAATTAATTTTCTATGATTTCCTTGATTCACCTATAAACCAAGTAAAATGTTTCACTAATCATAGAAATCTTGATATCGTATCTTATATGATCCATAAAAAAATTTCATTGTGGTTTTTCCAATCCTCAAATATCATTTCATCAACATATATGAGTAACAACATCCTTTTATCATTCTTCTTTTTGATATAGAGGTTGTGATCAGCTATACCTTGCTAAAAACCAAGCTTTCTTAGGTATTGATCCAACCATAAATACCAAGTTCTTTGTGATTTCATTATCTTATACAAATAATTATTTAAATGACACGCCTTTATCTCATTTTCATCCATAATAAACCCATCTGGTTTCTCAATGTATACCCCCCCCTTAAAAACTCTATTGGGGAACATATATTAGACATCCATTTGGTATACTTTTAACTACATTTTAACTAAAATATCCAATAAAATTAAAATAGTTTCCAACTGAGATATGGGAGTAAATTTATCATAAATATAAATTCCTTTGATCTAGGAATTCCCCTTTTACACTATCCATTTTTTATTTTGATATACTTTTCCATGGTCAATGAGTTTATTACTGAACACCCACTAGGTTCTAATTACATTTTTGAGGTTTTTTGTAGAGTCTTAGTCCTTTGATTTTTCACCAAAACTATTCGATCACCAATAAAATTTTATTCATTGATTTCATCCTTGCTTTTATTTCTTACAGTTGATGATCCCACTTAATTTTACTCACCATCAATGTCTTATTTTGAGTCTACCTTAGCCCAATGTGCTCCCCCTATGCTACTCAATTAAACATTAATTTCCTTTGATGTTTCATAATTATTTTAATTATTAACAATATCCCCATTCTAATTAGTAAAAAATATCTATCAATTTTATCTTATCATCATAAAACATCTCAACCCATCCTTTTTAAGTTAGTATTGAACTGTCTCGTTATCTAATATGATCAATTCACTACCACAAATCAATTTCCTATTTCAAACATAATTACAATAAATTTTTACCGACCCAAAATCAAAAAATGGTTGGGCTAGTTTTCTATACCATTGTATAAATATAGCCATCTTTGAAATGATATCCTACCCATTAATACTTATTAAAAATCACTTAATTTATTTCAACACACGTCTAATAGACACTATGTATGTTTTAATTTAATATATATAAAAATATATCATTCTTTAACATTTCCTTTCAGTTCCACCATTAGGGATATTTGATTACCATCCATGTAATTATCACAAATGGGAGGCATTACACATTTTAGAGAACACAATGGAGTAAAATTGTCATCCTCATCATCTTTATCTCCCAAACAGTTATTATTCCAATTTTTTCTTGGGACTCATCCCCCATATCTTTTATCTTTCTTGTACTACTCTGAGGATAAATCATCATATGGATGACTACTGCTTTGAGTATTTCAAGAAACATAGGTTCATGTCCACAAGAGATGGAGGGTGAGTGCCAAACAACAAAATGCAATGATAACTATTCATAAGATGAGATGATGAGGATGAAAATTGTTTATAACTTTCAACTTTGGATGAATTCAAAGGATAAAACCTACCATAGTATATTAATTATTTTTTTAAATGCAAATACCCATTTTTTCAAATCATACTAATATTATTTGAAATAATCAAATGTTGAGTTTCCCTTATTAGAATTATCTATAACTTTCACCTTTGATAATGAATATCTTATGTGTATTTATTTATTTATTTTAAAAAATGAATATTTTATGAACCCAATAAGATATCTTTAGTTTCTCTTGGATGATTCAAAGATTCAATATATGGTATCTTATTTTCTCCTCATCATTCTCACTCATTGATTTATTGTTTGGTGAGATATATTTTCATTTTTTATCATCATTATTTCTTTATCATCGACATATCCCTATGATCAATAATGTTTTCATTGTAAAATCATTATCCAGATGATTAATGTATTATTTCATATTTATTTTTAATTTATTTTTTTTAGTATTACTCATATAATAATTTTTTTCTTGTTGAAGTTCCAAGGATTGAATAAAAACTGAGAAGGGGGTTGAATTAGTTGTTCAACTTTTTATAAGTTTCAAAACTTTAAGAAAATTAACCCTTGAAACCTATTATGATTTATTTCCTTATCAACATTTATCAATAATCTCAACCATTCAATAAATGTAAAGCAAGAAAGGCAGACAAGATTTACAAGGTTCAACCTCAATAATAGAACCTATGTCCTTTCCATAGCCACTCCCATGAGTCTATGGAAATCCACAATAATAAATAAGTGAATACAAATTGTGCCAACTCCCATTAGACACTTTCTATCTCCCGATAAGAAATATTATACTGACTCTCATCAGTTTACAATGTTTTCTTAAAGAAAAAATGATCCAAACAAAAGAATAAGAACTTTGTTGAAGCTGCTCCACAAAAACTCACTCCGAATCTTCAGTCCGGTTTTCTTGAATCTAATTTTCTAAAACTGGTCTTCTTAGAAAGGTAATGATGGTTCTGATTTCCTTCTGCTAAAAACTCAAGAAAACTTTTTCAAGATAATTCCGATCTTCTTAGCAAGGTAAGATTATTCTGATTCACTTCTTATCAAACACTCAAGAAAACTTCTTCAAGATGGTAGGAATGTTTCACTTTTAATTCTCCAGTGCTCCGCCTTTTTCGCGTGTGTGAAGTTAAAAATGAGAAAATGATCAGAGCACATATTTATAGGTAATTCAGAAAACAAAAGCGGGAATCTTGAAAATCTTTCCCACTTCCTCAAATCTTAAAAACTTTGTAAATATACCATATTTAATCTTCAATATTTGACTTCTTCAAATCTCCTTAAATTTCTCCAAGATTTATGCAAAGTTGAAATTATGGTTTTCTTGAACTATTCATATCTTTCTCAGAATGATAAAGCTGGATCTTGGTTCTGATTTTCTCAAAGGCATGCTCAGAAAACAGGTTCTGAATTGTGCAGAAAACAGGTTCCGAATTACTCAGAAATGAGGTTTTGAATTGGGTAGAATTTAGGTTCTGGTTTTCTCAACATGTTGCTCAGAATTGTCATTCCGGTTTTCTCAACATGTTGTTCAGATTTTTCATTCTGAATTTCTCAACATGTTGCTCAAAATTGTCTTAAGGTTCAAAATTCTGGTTCTAAACATTTCTTGATCTTACTTTGACTTCTTCAACTTTTAAATCTTCTTGAAAAACTTTTTCTGTAAGGAACGTTTCTTTCTCTAAAGGAAATTTTACTTATCTAAGAAAGTTTGTTATAAGAAACATTTCCTTATTCTCAACAACATCCTCAGTTTGTAGGATCTAAGTTTCCCAGAAACATACCTAGAAGTTGGATTTGGGTTTCCTCATAAGGTTTCTCAAATATTCAGGTTCCGAAATCAGTTTTTGGTTTTTAGGTTCAGAAATCAGGTTCTGGTTTTTAGGTTCAGGAATTAGGTTTTGGTTTTTAGGTTCAAGAATCAGGTTCTGGTTTTTAGGTTCAGGAATCAGGTTCTGAAAACAGGTTCTATTCTTGAGGTTCAAGAAATAGGTTCTGAATTTTCTCATGAATTAGGTTCAGAAATCAGGTTCTGGATTTATAGGTTTAGGAAATAGGTTCTTATTTTCAAGTTTCGAAAATAGGTTCCGAATTTCAGGTTCAGAAATCAGGTTCTGTATTTTTAGGTTTAGGAAACAGGTTCCGAAAACAGGTTCTAGTTTTCAAGTTCAGGAAACGGGTTCTAAATTTTCTCAGAATTTTTCTTAGTGAAATCTTCAAACCTCTTCACCATTTCTTCAACATCATTTATCATGAAACATTTCATTATTTTTGAGAACTTTAATATAAAAAAATAATCATTTTATTTGGTTTAGAATGTTTGAGACACTTTCTTAATTTCCGACTTCTTATTCTTCAACAACATCCTCTTTAGGAAAATCATCAACAACCAGCAACTTCAACATTTTGTAACTGAAAAAAAACATTCTTAAACAAAATAATTAGTTGTCAACAAATACAAAACCATGTTAAAACAAAACACCACAAAGGTTATTCACTTGTATAGGTGGATTATTTTGTTCGAGTTGGGGTAGTTTGTTCAAAGCTTCTCATGCTTGTGATAGATTGGACTTTGAGCCTGCAATTGACATAATGAAAATAAGGAAATTAATCAAGAATGCATACAACCATCAGGAGAAGGTGAATTACTTTTACTTATTTAATTAGTTTTGTCATCATTTTATCTACTATTTATAAGTTAATTTCCTTATCATTTTTATCTAATAATTATTTAATTTTTTTCACAGATCTTTTGGGAAGTGATATTTTGATTTCAACTATATAAAACAATCCATAAAAGAGATAAAATGATTATTTCTACCAATATTACCACATTTTCCATTTTCATTTCTTTTTTTCAAACTGAAAACATTGTATATTGATTTAATGTTGTTTTCCGAAAAAACTTTTTCATTGTTGAAATCTATAATAGTATAAGAATATCATGTGACCATTGTGGTGAATTTTCATGATATAATGGGAACATGAGATTCTTCTGATCTTATGACTTTCAACAATGAGAAGGGTTTTTTTGGGATAAGAACATCAAGTCAATATACAGTGTTGGTAGTTTGACATAGAAAGACAATGGAAATGTGGTAACATTGATAGCTACGATTTTATGGAGACATTGGGATGTGTAAGAATTAGTCTCACCTCAATTCGACACAAGGTATGACCGATATGACTCCAAGTGATTCTTTTTATTTAAAATTGACATTAATTGTAGTAAAAAAGACAACTGAAATACTCAAAACCGATAAAAC
Organism: Viscum album; assembly: GCA_963277665.1. Classification (NCBI taxonomy): domain Eukaryota; kingdom Viridiplantae; phylum Streptophyta; class Magnoliopsida; order Santalales; family Viscaceae; genus Viscum; species Viscum album. The sequence continues at coordinate 482,456,804 of OY728155.1, forward strand.
ATATTTTGATTGTTTTGATACTTTAGGGAAATAATCCATAAGTCATTTGTTATGTGTAATAATATTTCACATTTCAATTTGATGCATGGTATGAATTATATAAATTAGTGTGTCTATTATCAGTTGAAAATTGACAGTTTAGTTCAAAAAAATCACTCACTGAAAATAGAGAAAACACTCTCAATTTTTTTTGATAATTTATGACATTTATTCATAAGTAATTTTTGACATGTAGGAACTAGTATCATGTTAAAACGATATATGATGTGATCGGTATGATTCAAAATTCATGTTTTTAGTTTAAAATGACATTTTGGTAAAAAAAGCGACATACTCAAAACTAAGGAAACAGATTTGGATGTTTTGATACTTTATAAAAATGATCCATAAGTCATTTGAGAGGTGTAGGAATCAACCACACCTCAATATAACATACAATGTGACTGATATTACTTCAAGTGCGTCTTTAATTTAAAATTGACATGAATTTTTGTAAAAAGGAAAAATGACCCACTAAAAATTGAGAAAACTCATTCATATTATTTTGATACTTTAGTTAAATTATCCACAAGTAATTTTTGAAATGTATGAATTAGATTCACCTCAATATGAAACATGATGTGCTCGATATGACTCAATGTGTTTGTTATCAGCTTAAAATCAGAAGTTTAGTTCAAAAAACTCCACTCACTAAAAACCAAGAAAACATCCTCCTATTTTCTTGATAATTTAGGACATAAATTCATAATTATTTTTTAACATGTAGGAATCTATATCACATCAAACTGAAACATGATGTGATCATTATGAGTCAAATATCATGTTTCTAGTTTAAAATGATATTTTTGTAAAAAATACAAGGTATGTACCCAAGTAAACACATTCAGATTATTTTTATAATTTATAAAAATGATCCATAAGTAATTTGGGACATATAGGAATTATCCACACCTCAATTTAATGCACAGTGTGACTCATATGACTCCAAGTATGTCTTTTTATTTAAAATTGGAATCAATTTTAGTAATACAGACAACTGGCCTACTCAAAACCAAGAAAATGCATTTAGATTGTTTTTAGACTTCAGAAAAATGATCCATAAATTATATTTTATGTGTATGAATCATCCTAACCTAAATCCGATGCACAATTTGACTAATAGGACTCAAAGTTTTTCTTTTTATTTAAAATTGACACCGATTTTAGTAAAAAAGACAAATGACCTAATCAAAACTAAGAAAACACATTTAAATTGTTTTCATAATTTAAGAAAATGATATATATGTCATTTTTTATGTGTAAGAAACATCCTTGCCTCAATATGATACACAATGTTCCCAATATGACTCAATTTATCCGTTATTAGTTTAAAATCAACATTTTAGTTCAAAAAGTGCCACTCATCGAAAACTGAGAAAACATGCTCATATTGTATTGATAATTTATAACAATGTTCCATAAGTAATTTTTGACATGTAGAAATTGGTATAACATCAATCTGACACATGATGTGACCAATATGAGTAAAAGTGTGTGTTTCCAGTTTAAAATGACATTTTAGTAAAAAAGAAAAGCGACGTACTCAAAACCAAGAAAATAAATTCATATTGTTTTGATACTTTAAGAAAATGATCCATATGTCATTTGAGATGTGTAGGAATTATCCACACCTCAATACTATGTACAGTGTGATCGATATGACTCCAAGTGTGTATTTTCAATATATAATTGTCATTTTTGTTTAAAACACACATCACATCACCAGAACCAAACAAACAATACTATATTGTTTTCTAATAATTCTAGCTACTATTACTTATTTAATTTCCATATAATTTTTATCTTATACTTATTTAGTTAATTTTCAAAGTGATAATGCTTGAAGTTGAACAAGAAATGGTGTGATGTGCAAGAATCAATTGTAGCGATGCGGACTTCCAACCACCATTTACTATATTGCAGTATGCCACTTTATCAATGCTTATAAAAGCACAAATAAAGAATCACTTTATCAGTGTCTTTTAGCCCTAATAAAATACTAGGTATTTTAATCTCCCTATGGTTAATATTTCTTCTTTAGCGACGATAAATGCCATTTTTAGCATTGTTAAAGGCCTATTTTGCAGTAGTCTTAGGTGGCCGTGACACTATAGCGATGCGAACTTCCAACCACCATTTACTGTAGCACAATAGAATTTCCAATTGGTTAGTAGAATAATGTGTCTTCCTTCTTATTATCCAATTTTGGGATAGGGTTTTGTGTGTGATTGTGAATATTGAAACTCCCTATAATTTTTTTTACTCCCAACTATAGTGATATTTATGCTTCTCTGTGGATGTAATGATCATTTCCTGAACCAATTAAATATCTATATCCTGAGTGTTTCTTTATTTTATCTTTTTTATTCATCCTTAAACTTCTTTCTATCATTGCGACTCTTGATGTTTTCACAACACCTACTTCAAGAAAGAACCAATAACATAAGCCTTATAGTTCTCATTGTGTAGACACCCCCCTACATGGCTCAAATCTATCAACAAGAGTGACACTCAAAAATCATTTTCACCTCATTACAACATGATCAAGGACCCCATTATGAGACCTCCTACATTGTGGAACAATGTCTCTCTTTGTGCAACTTATCATGGCACAACCCTTAAAATTTTAATGTAACCTTCTTTACATGAACCCTTTCATGGTGAAACCCCCTTATGTTGTGTTATGATGAGCCACATGCAAAATATTTTCAGGTAAACCCTTTGAAAAACTCCATAAAATTAACCCCATGTCCCAAACAACACTTCAAATTATAAAAATCCAGCAAATATCATGAGGATTTAAAAAATATGAATTATTTTAAATCTAAAGAATATGAAAGGTGTTGCAAATTATGAACCATATATCAGCTCATCCCCAAGTTTCACTATCGAGAATTACTGAGGCTTATCAATGAAAAGGTATAACCACTATGCACAAATATTTGACTTACACTCCTATGACTCCTTCTGAATTCACCCATGCTTCCATTACACACATATCAAAGTGAAATCCTTCCTTCGTAGAGTCTTCTCCCTCCAATCCACTATCGGAACATGTTAATCATTGAATGACAGATTAGGATCTAGATGGATGTAATCAATGATGATTAGAAGAGAAGGGTTAGGATGGTGTTTTTGAATCCAAGATATATAAAATAAGTCATTAATAACAATGTATCTTTGAGAAAGTGACAAATGATATGCCATGGTATCGATTTTCTAGACAAATTAAAATAGACCCATGAACTTAGAAACTAACTTCCTCCACCTTTGAATATAATGGTGTCCTAGTTAAGGAAACACTACAAAAAATACCTAGCTACCCAGCTCAAACTCCAGATTAAGACATCAAAATTGGTATTGAAAAATTCACTGTATACACTTTTCCATATAACTCATGATGTGGCCCCTAGTATGACTACAAAAGTCATGTGGAGAATAATCTTGATGTCTGAAGAAAAAGAAAATATGTTCCCCATGTTTCACATGATTTCTAAAAAATTGAGGGATGGATATTGTAACGGCCCAGTCTAGCCCACGATCATGATATTTTCTACTTTAGGCCTCACCCACATGGATTTTCTTTCCCTAGGCTCTAGCCCTCAAGCACCCCCCTAGAAAAGGCCTCATGATGTGAGAGGTATCCACACCACCTTATAAAGGGGTGCTTTGTGATCCTCCTCCTTTGATGTGGGATTAAAATAATCCCAACCTAGAAGGGCCCATCATCCTTGCTAGCACATCGAATGGACACTACCTTTGTTACAATTTTGTAACATCCCAAACTGAACCACCGGGTCTGAGCTAGAATGCTACATAACCTCATGCGCACCTCCCCATATGCAAGATGTTTCCAACTAGCAGCGATGGTCTCAATTGAAACCTTTGAGAGACTATACCCTCTGTATCATGTCATGGGATTGATAATAATGAATAAAAAAATAATAAATAATCAGAGTAAATATGGAAATAATATAATGACATACATATAAGAGTAGCTTCCAAAGTGGTAAGCTTGTCCAAAGTGTAAGATGTAGGTAAATACAAGACAATTAAATAAATAAACATCTCCAAGGTACTTTAGAGTCTGTCCTGGTCTACTCCTGCTCCATTCTCCATCGTTCCACCATCCACCGTAGGGCCTTGGCCCTTCACCGGATCTCTGGTCATAAAATCTACAACTGCACCGAAATGCCTGAGTAGGGTGTGAGTAAAAGACTCAAAATGAAACCACCAATGAGTCCTTACCTTTTGTTCTCATGTATAAAAGTGTATTCCATAATAATAATCAATTTGTGGAAAGAATATAAACATAAAAATTGAAATGGAGTGGTGGTTCGCTAACCAAGCTGTCATAAACCCCTACCTGTACCTGCTTTGTCTCCATGCCAGAAAATAATCATGGATTTTTTTTTCAAGGATCATTGACTAGTGCATGGCACTTGAAATCCCTCTCTGAATGGACTAATGCATAGTGCTCAGATTCGATCTCTCAAAAAAGTCGGTACTAACCAAACTAGTCACCAGACTAGTACATTATTTCTTGAAAACCCCATGATATCGTGTTTACATGAAACTTGGTTCACCCTAGGCCTTAATCATGTCATGTTGTTCAACATCTATTCATTGAGTGTGCACTCAAAAATCAACTAGTCATCAAGAATACTGATCGCAGATAAACTAGGCATCGAGTGCAGTACTCGTAAATCAACTTGACATCAAGAAACTCGATACTTGTCTTCTAGTGCCCTAAGTAAATCTTCAACACTTCTCCTTGATCATCATATATTTGACCTCATGTATGGAAAACTTCTTTGAAATCAACAAGGCATTGAGTATGCCCCTCAAAAATCAACTGGGCATCGAGCACACTGCTCGCAAATCAACCAGGCATCAAGTGTGATCCTTACAAATAAACTAGGCATCGAATATCTTGATACTTAGGAATCAAGTATAGATTCAAAATAGAATTCCATTGTATCTCCACCCTATTCTTAGGTCCATTATTACAAACAATGCATGTCAATCATACTCTCCCTCTAAGGGATAAACATGTCCCAATGGTCCACCTATTCCGAGCACCATGAATGGTAGCTCCAAAGATAAGAAACATACATACATAATATAGAATAAAATGACTAGCATATCATAATATATCATCGTGAGAAATAATTTAGGAAACATGAAATCATGAGATAACAATAAAAAATGGAAAAGGCTACACTAATATAACTCATAGAATGACAACATGTCTCATGGACTATAAAAACACCCAAACGTGATAACAATGAAGCATAATATCAAATATTCCAACACAAAATATAATATGGAAAACATGTGTAAACGAGAGACCATGAGATAAGGATCTTCATACCTCAAAAGTTGGAAGAAAAATCTCTTCTCGGTTTTATTATCGTCAAAGGTGACATGTCAAGTTCTTGAGTTGTTGGCACACTGATGATCGAGGTATATCAAGGGTTTCCTAGAACCAAAATAGCTATTTTATTTCAAAAAGAAATAAAATATTATATGTGATGATATATTTCTCTCTCCTAGATAATTTTTGAGCAGTATTCCATACTTGATCTCAAATATATGATGATCAAGGAGTAGTGTCGAAGATAAAATCAGGGAACTGGAAGCCATGTATCATGTTGCTCGATGTCTAGTAGATTTGTGAGCAATGAAATAGATGCCTAGTTGATTTTTGAGTAGTATGCTCGATGAATAGTTGACTTTCAAGTGGCAAAATTGATTCCTAGATGCGGAACAACATGACATACTTGAGGCCTAGGGTGAACCAAGTTGCATGTGCATATGATATCGTGAGATTGTTAAGAAAAAATGTACTAGTCTAGTGAATAGTTTGGTTAATACCAACTTTTTTGAGAGATAGACTCTGAGCATTATGCACTAGTCCATTCATAGAAGATTTCTAAGTGCCATGCACTGGTCCATGTTCCTTGAAAAAAAATCCATGATTATCTTATGGCCTGGAGCTGAAGTAGGTACGGTTGGTGGTTTTTAGCGGCTTGGTTAGCACACCACCAACCAGTTTTGATTTTTATGTTTATATTCTTGTCACACAATGATTATTATTATGGAATACACTTGTATATTTGAGCACACTACTTAAGGATTCATTGTTGGTGTCTTACTGAGTCTTGTAATCACACCCTACTTGGACATTTCAGTGCACTTGTTGATTTTAAGACCAAAGATCCCATGAAGGGACAAGCCCCTATAGTGGATGGTTGAGCAGTGTAGAATAGAGTTGGAGAAGACCGGGATACACTCCATAGCACCCCGCAGTTGTTTATTTATTTACTTGTCTTGTATTTACCTGTTTCTTACACATTGGAAAAGATTAATACTTTGGCACCTACTCTTATATGTATGTCATTATACTATTTATTCATTTACTATAATTATTTATTATTTGATTTATTCATTATTATTGATCCCATAACATGATATAGAGGGTATAGTCTTCCCAAGGTTTCACTTGAGACCCTCACTCCTAGTCGGTAACCTCTTGCATATGAAGAGGTGCTCATGAGGTCATGTAGCATTCCAGCACATACCTTGTAGTTTGGGTTGGGATGTTATAGATATTTCATAGTAACATTGACCATTCCAGTGAAATTTTCATGATAACATCCCTTTAAGAGTAGGCCGTGGATTTAAAACATCACTTATAAAGGGGTTTTGGGACCATAATAACCATTTTTAGGGTCATATTTTTAATTTTTTACCTCAAAAACACCATTCTAGGTTGTATATCCCATATTAATGGTTGTAGTTCACACCGTAGGATTTTATTTGACTATTCATGAAGCCAAAACAAACTTACAGACCATAAGTTATAGACATTTGAAGTTGGAAGATATTATTTCCCAAATGCCTAGGTCCATTCACCCATCTAATAATACCATTTCATGTGATCAGATCACTATTTCACACCACCTCCCCCTTTTATCTCCTATCACTTAGGTATTCACCATGACCTATAAATAAACCACCTCAACTCCAATAATTTCCACCTATACTCATGCGAAAATATGATTGAGAGAGGTAGGAGCTCACTTTTCCCTACTATTGTAATAGTGGGTGACCTAGACCAAACTTGAACAATAATTTTGATTACCATATCATGTTTATTGTTAGATATACATGATTTACACTTACCATTATAGTGTAGCTTTTTATGGGTCCACTATTTAATAGTAATTTCTATAGATTAATTTTCATATCAAAAGGTTATTGTAGATCCCATGCTATAATGAGAACCTTGAGATACTATGAAATTAATCTTAAACAAAGGTCCTATGGTATAGATGCATCTTACTAACTGGACACAATATACGTTTGACTATCAGGTTCTTAGGGCTTATAAGTATTGATAATTCTTCTCATGAAGTTTGAACTTGGTGATCTCTAGTAGTGAGATACTGAGGATAGACCTACCAATAGGAACACCACATGTTTTGGGTCTCATTGGTTGTTACTATATACAAATGTGTGTATTGGTCTCCTGACTTGAGATCATTACCAGTGTGTTCAATTTGATCGTATACTTTGATGCAAGGAAAAAACTATGATAATAAAATCATAACGAGGTAGCTTGTGTTGGGTACATCATTGGTGGCATGACATTGGTTGAATGTTCAAGAAATGATTTTTTGCTTTGAGGTTAGCAAGTTATATATCTCGAGTATTGTTGATTAGGATGGTAGTACGTTTATAAATCCTTGAAAAGGTTATTTAAAAGGTAAATCTATCTAGTTAGTTCAAAAAATAATAAATTTAGAAAAGGGTGAGGACAGAAGTGTGCATCTTGCTTTATGATATCTAAATACAAAGAGTTTATACTACATCATACGTGTTCGTAGGTTGGTTGCATCATTATGAATTTCCTTATCACTTTAGGGCCCTTGATGGGTTGCTAGACTCTACTCTTGGTTTTTTAATTCTTTTCACTATTATCAAGATAATGGCTTAGAGGGTCACACATAGTATCGTATTCAAGAATCCACCCTATTTAGTTGAATAGGTTTATTAAACATGGTGGGACCCACAAGGTTTGAGTGTTGTACAAGTTATCAATCATAAATAAATAAATAAATTCAATATTATTCATGTTATGAATAATTGGGTTAAATTTATTTAATGTATTTACAGGTTAAGTAAATACGATAAAATATTAATCGAATTAATATTATTTTAATATTCAAGGTTTGTTTAATATTAAACTGGAATTACGAGTCAAGTTAATGAATCGGGTTTATTTCATAATATATTTAATATATATTAGTGGTATGTGATAAAATAATAAATAATATTTATGCAGTTTAGTTTTCCATAATTATTTATTTAGTGGATGTTTTATAAATGGGGGTCAGGGAACCCTACCGGTATTTTGGACATCCACTATAAATAGGTGGAGAGAGGCTCACGCTTTATGATTATTCATGGATAATTTTACAAATCCTCTCTCTCCTCCCACATCCTAGAGAGTGAAGCTCTCGATCTAGGTGTTTAGATTGAGTTATTCCTCACACATCGAAGGCACATCGATGTGGTGATCATCTGGGCGTCGAAGGCATCGTTGGATCTCTATTCTAGCACCCAGAATTTGATAATCGATGACCTAATGTATTTTTAAATCACGTATGGATGATCCAGAAGAATACCACAATGGATCATTCAAGAAACAATCACTGGTGATGAGTTTCAGTTGAGTGTGACTTCATATCTAAACTGGCATATTTTCGGTTTATGTTTTGTGCTCTGTTTAATTTATGTGAGATCCTCAGATTGTATCGGGGTATGGATCGTCAAAGACAACAAGTCTCATTATGCCAACGATGAATTTTTTTAAAATCTCATCCCATCAGCTCTCACTGAGCACCCTGGTACCTTCAATTAGTATCTGAGTGATCGCGTAAATTTTTCGATCCTAGAAAAATTAAGTTGCTTTAAATTTAAGTGGAGGATTTAATTTTCATCCCCACGGAATAGACCAAACATCGATCCGATTTTGGACGGCCATGTTATGACCATCTAATAATTTTAATATGGTTCATTTTGTGGTTATTGGGATTTTTAATTTTTTAAAGAACTCAATATATACATATGATCTTGTTCCGCATCGGTACCTTATTGGTTTTTATGATCAGATATCTATCACCGGAATTTCTCCAACTAGTGATCATGATATCGACTTAATTGTGGATATAATATATTAATAATCATCATTATTATTTTGATATAATAATAATAATAATTATTATAATATTAAAAAATATTTAATTGATTTTTATATCAATTAGGAGGGGCCTGGTTTGTGGGAATGTACTGAATAAGTCCAAAGACTTAGGAGGACTAAACACAACCAAACAAAAAAAATATTGAAAGTGTTCTTCTGGTGGCAAGACTTTAGCCTCATTGGCCACCATGACTCCAATGACACTTCCTCCTAGAAGTAATGACCACCAGATCAGATCAGGCCTGACAGTGGCCCATGTCATTCTGCCGAACCAGGGATGAGTCTAGGTGGACCATCTTGGCCCAGAAAAGCCTAACATGGTCTTTGTCTGAATTGTTATGAATCTTCACAAGTATTTCATAACCAAGAATGGCCCATAGAGGAATTTTAGGGCCCGACCAGTTTTTAAATTAATCAAAATTAATTTACTTAATTAATTTAATTTTATTATTAAATTAAATTAATTAAAATATTAATATTTGTTTCACATAATAATTTTAATACCTAATAAAATTAATTTAATCTTGGTATTAAATTAATTAATTTATTAATATATTTTTTAGACATCAAATTAAATTAATAATGGACATAAAATAATTAAATTATTTGAATTATCTAATTCATTTAATTTAATTAAAATCCCTTGTACTTTATTTTAATGCAATTTAAATTTATTGCGCTTTAATATTTACCCACTTATTGGTCTTGAGCACCGACTTGATTACGTCAGCATTTATTTATTTAATTAAGTATTTAACTGCATGTGATGATTGTAAATCATCTTTTATTTTTTAGTCAATTTTTATAAGGACCTACACGTCCAATTACATCTTATGTATATTGCACCCCTAGTTTCCCTCATATGTGTTTGAGTATACTTGTATATTGACGAAGATGATGCAATACGTCAACCTCGACAGGAAAATGTGGTACTCTAATATGTGACATGGAATCTTCCAAGACGAGGCGGTACTTCAGACGTGACGTGGACCCCACCAAGATGAGGCGATACTCTAGATGAGAAGCAGACATACATGATGAGGACGAACTGCATCAAGAGTCAAGCAACGAATCATGCATGATTTTTCTAGGTCATTTTAAATTCTCAAGACCAGTTAGGTAGTTGATTTCCTTTATTCATTTATTTATTATTTTATACATTTTATAACAGTGGGAAAATACATAAAATAATAAAATTCATAAAAAAGTGATGTATGTTTTTCTATTAATGTTATGTTGTGAGCAATAAAAAATATAATGAACAAGATTAATAAAAATGGATTATATTCATCGAGATAAAAATATAAACATCTTCACAAAAAGATTATGTTTTAACCACCTTCCATCATTAAAATTTGAACAAAACTAAGTGTTTGGGGTTCTCTTCATTCTAAAGAGGAGGGTGCCTCTTACTACTGAGGAGTTCTTTTGAGAGTGATGGGTTGAATTAACTAAAGTGATAGTAACGATTATCCAAATCTAAATTTCTATCATTTTAAAGGAAAATGTTTAGTAAATCAAGTTATGATTTTTGAAGGTATGACTTCACTCAAGAGATCAAGGAACCATGAGTTAATGCAGTTGGATAATCAAATGCCTACCTTCAACCCTCCAATAGCGGCATAGATGATGCTTATAGACTATGAAGGGAGGTTCATGTATCTTTACCACTAGAATACTCAAGAGATAGAGTATTCCAATTCTAGTAGAGAGGGGTCCTAGAATTAGATTAAATAGTGGGAGAAATTTAATGATATAATTAATTAATAATGTCTAAATTTGTAATCAAGATAAATTTAAAATCTTCTAGAATTTTATTTTTATAAAAAATGGAATGTAATACCACAATAAAGAAACTAAAATAATCATGGAGAGATTCAATGTTCTATCTAGAAAATTTTTCCAAGTGTAGTACATGCGCTTTTGTACAATACTAATATATTGGAAATTCAAGGTGTTGGTGTCTTTATACATGTGAAACCACCACAGGAAGCGAGGGTGTAAAATTTCTTAGAGGAGACACATGTATGAAGCATATGATGGTTATATCATAATTTTATCACCAATGTTCGATGTTTTTTATTTTTATAAGATCGAGGCATAGATGATATAACATGTAGTATCATATCCGGGAAGATTAAGAGGATGAAGTGAAACAAGATATATGGGTGATAATTACACTGGATTTGTGTAAATATGAAAGATGAATTATAATCTTTCAAGGAATCCAACACTTACACCCAATTACTCCAGTTACATTTTTTTCCTACAAAATGAATTATTGAGTAAAAAATTAATTACCTATTTAGGTAAGGTTCTCCAAGAAAATAAGAACTTATAAAAGTAAAATATTTAATCATTACAGAGAACAAGTTGAAAAGGTAAGGTGAAAATTTCAATGGAAGATTCAAAATGCCCTTTAAGAACAAGAGTTTATCTATTAAACATGAGGATATTTACTTCTCATATCATCGAAATAATATTATTGGCATTTTAAATTCAATGAACTAAATTAAAGAAGAAAGTACTCGCTTCGTCATCAGTGAATATTCATCAATTATAAGTAGTGTTTCTAACATACTTCTTGGGTATTAAATAAAATATGGATTTTACATATGTGTATTAAAATAAAGTAACCAATAATGTATATAAACGTTATAAGATGTAAGGTGTATTCTCTATGTTGCTGAGAAAGGGTGATTCCTAAGTCAGCGGTGAGAGACACATAACTTCTAATTGCTAAGAGAATGATTCAAGTTGAAATAATATTTGAGTATAATGAAAACATTTATACCATGTGTCCATTGGACATTAAGAGACATTATTACAATTTCAGAAATTAAATTTTTTTGTGGTGCTTTATACTCAAAAAATAATTCAATGGCACTTGAATAATAGGTAATAAGTGATGAACATAAAATTTAATACCTTTATACCCAGTTGTGGAAAGATAATTCTTTGTTAAGATAAACTAAAAGTAGGCATCAATTATATACCTAGTTTTGTATTTAGGCTCGTTAAAGCTAAGAACCTTTGGTATTATCGAAGTATTTATTTTGGACAAAGAAACCTTTATAAATAAAGGTATTCCATAATAATTTTGGAATTTGTTCATCTAGAGAGTGAACTATTCCAAGGATAAGAAAGAGGTATTGGTCGGTCGTTTTACCGAAGGTATGTTATTCGTGTACCAAATTGATATTACCCACTCTTAAACTTAGTATAGTGCAAGTGCGAGGTCGATCCATAGGGAACTTGGTAAGTGTGTGAATTCCATTGAGTTTAGAATTAATTCGGTGAGTTACGCTAAATTTAGAGTGGATTTTCTTGTTTGGGATTATTAAAGCTGTTTTGTTTATTGAAATAATATTTAACAAGTTAAGAGAAAACAACAGGTGAATTTTTGATGTATTTAGCAGGGAAAAGAATGTGTTGGGGATATGGTGATTATGGAGATTTAATGAGGATTGCTTATATGGTTATGTTATTCATGATAATTCAACATTCTGGATCTTATTAATGACAAGATTTCCTTGGTCCGGTTGATTTTTCTTGAAATTAAAGAAATTTGACTCCTTGGTCTGGTAGTCAGTGTTTCAAAATTATTAATTTCAGTTTAGTCCATTTATGAATCGATTAATCCTTTCAATGATCAGGAAAAAATTCACCTTCATTCTTCTTTTAAGTCCCTGAGGATTCTGCCCTTGGTCCGAATCATAATTCTCAGTAATATTCAGCAATAGTTAAAGAAGAATAAGAATAATTTAGAAGAACAAACACAACCTTAAAAATCAAACAAACATACAAACTTCCTTCTTCTTCCATAGCCCTAACAGAATGGGTGTTTAGTTACACATATAGGTCATAATGGAAATAACACCTTCGATACCTGAAGTGGTCATCAGATAAGCTTTGAGGAGAGGTGTCGAATGGTGGAATGGTGGAGTAGCGGTACGATGGTAGCTCGGGAATATGGCAAAAAAAGTTCCCCTCTCTTCAAGTGTTCTATCTCTCTTTGGTCTGGAGGCCAAGGCCTCTTTTTATAGAAAAAATAAGTACACGACATGTATAGAAAGTACACGCCCTGTTCTTTCGTCAACGTGATTTTGGATTCATTTTCTCCGCTGGTAGGCAGCCTAACACGCCGTCTTTGACTTTGAACATGGCGGCGCCTGGTAGGTGAGTGTACACGACGTTTAGAACCACCATACACGACGTGTAGTATCAAAATTTGGCCACCAACCACTTCTAGAAATTCATACATGGCGTTTAGAACTAGAACACGACATGTCTTCTTTAGCCGGCCACATGGGCGTGTAGAATCTTCTTGGCCACCAACTACTTCTGAAATGGTACACACGGTGTGTAGATCATGAACATGGCATGTATGGGATTCTTGTTACTTGGGCATGTACTTATCATGGGATGCTCGTGTCTGAGTCTGGAGTGTACATGACTTGTATATAAGTACACGATGTGTAGTTGTAAATTTTCGCTCAGTTCCCCTCCATTTTGTGTATTTGGATTTGAAACTCCTGAAAATGGACAAGGTCACCAAAATCAAATTATTTGTCTTCTAAGAAGTAGATATTTGGTGAAAAATTGTTTTTATTTTCAATAAAGTGTACGAAAATGTATACACAAATCGGGTGCATCAAACTCTCCCATACTTAGTCATTTTCTTACCCTCAAGAAAATCTCAACATCTAATTATCAGAGTCTATATTTTAAAAGTAAGGTCTTCAGTCAATTATAATTTTAAATAATAAGTGTACATGAGAAAATTCCAAAAATAATAAACAACAGTTTCAATTATGTAGATATTCTAATAATGCCACCTATATAATTCAATTAACAATTGTCATCCTTTTTTTAACACATGTTTCAACCTTTCAAAAACAAGAAAGCCATTTGACGATCTACCTCACCAATAATGAACTCAACAGTTGAGAAATTTTAAATAAAACGTTTTGCTCAATCAAAATAAACTCTCTCCATAGGCATTTAATAAATCTAGTTCTCCACTTTAGAAAATTTGTTTTACAAAAATCATGAGGAATTTTTAAATAGGATCAGATGTTTTTGTGGCTAAAGGTTGGTAGGTAAAGATGTGAAAAATAACTCTAAGGCTTGAAAAAGGAGGCAAAATTCTTTAACAACAATGAATGATATTCAAAATAAAGCTCAATGTAAAAGCGTCCTCGATAAGCTTTATAATATAGTCTCATCACCACCATCTCCTTTAGTAGAGTAAGAGTCACAAACCAACAAATGTGTATAAGGACCCTTTGTTTGTACATTTTTTTAGAGCATAAAGGGAATCTTTCTGAATTTCTCAAATAGAGGGTTGGAACTCTTTTTCGCCCCAAATGATCAAGAGGCACTCCCCCATTCTTCATTTCTTGACAATTCATGAATTTTTACCATGTGATGCCAATCCCTTCTTTTGATCTCAAATGAATATTCATGAAAAAATCATAAAAAAGGGTAGGAAGGGAAATAGGCTTGTAATATGGATTCCTATAAAGGCTATCCATGGTCTCTATGGGCTTCACGAAGATAAGATGTAGGGTAGGCTCAAGATAAAGGGGTTAACAATCTTATGCCTCAATCATTTTAATGTAATTCAAAAATTCTTCATGTTTCGAAAAGAAAACTTGAAAATTCTGGTACTTATGTATATTCTAAGAATCTCTAAAGAAAGAGGGTATTAGAAAGAATATGAAAAAGGGGTTTAGAATACCTCTCGGGAGCGGGAAAAATAAATAAAGAGATAATCAGGTCATGACTTGAAAATAATTGATTAGTCTAATCGATGTAATTATCCAAGGAGTACATGTTGCAATTTAAATTATATTAGTAACCATTTTAAAACACTTAAGAACTAAAATAAGCATGCAACTTTGATAAAAATTTCAGACTTTCAGTTTTATTATTTAAAAATTTAACTAACCAAAATATCTTCACATTTTAAAATACATCTTCTAAAAATGATGTCTCCTAGATTGATGATAAAGGAAAAGACTTAAGTAGGTGAGAGATATTCCCCCCCCATACTTAAGAGTGCATGTGGTCCACCAAGTTCCCAGAAAGAATAACAAAATAAGGCGGGGACATAATAGTGGACCAGACCGAGGGGAAGTAACGAAAGTAGTAATAGTAATAAAGAAAATAAAACAATGGAAAAATAATACTCCCCTCGTGTCTAGGATAAGAGAAACAATAAGTGGGGTAAAAATGCAGCCCAAACCATGTCAGGGTACCTGAGATGGTGGGATAAAGAAAACAAGGAAAGCAGAAAAAGCATACACAAGAATGAGAGAGCACAAAAAGATATATACAATGAAAAACATGTGTCCCAAAACTAGTCATGGGGTTTCCTCAGAAGAGGCATCATCGAGTACAGAACCGGCTGGTAGAGACGGCTCAGGATCCGTAGAAGCGGGAGGCTTGGATGCTACATCGGGAAGGGTAACTAGATAAGTAGAAGCTGTAGGTGCTAGACTCAGTAGAGGACACTCAGCAGCACCCCCTGGACTGGCAGTAGTGGTGGCGGAAGGAGTAGTAGCAGTAGGGCCCACAATAGATAGCAGAACTGAATACGTGGCCAGTGCAGTGAAGGGTGGTGGAGCGGCAGCAGAAGGGTCAGGAACTGAGGAAAAGTCAAGGAGCGATGGAATACCCATATGCTGACCAATAAGCCCCAAACGTTGCACAATCCGGTCCTGGCAGCTGTTGATATGAACCAGATGCTGCGCAATTCTGTCCTGGCGGCCGATGAGATGAACTAAATGCTGCTCCAGCATGGCTAGGCGGAGGGAAAGGGAGAGATCAACCGAGGGTGCGGTGGTAGGTGGGGCTGGTGGTGGTACAGAAGAAGGAAGGCTAGAAGAAGTGGGGTTAGTAGGAAGGGGGTGGGGTGGAGAAGCTGGAGGGGGTGGGGAAGGAGGAGTAGGGGCATCAGCTGGGGCAGGAGGGTCAACTGGTGGCTAGGGACGAGCCTAGGAAAGGATGTAGGAACCCCTGCTTTCGGACCAATCCCATGAAAATAAGCATGATATAGTCCATCCGTTGGGGTGAACCTAAAAATTCATGGGGTAAAGAAGGCTCGAAAACCCCAAGGTGGTGGGCGAGGTGAGTGGTGTAAAACCTTCCATTCAGGTTTTCCTGACGGCCGGTAAACATAGAGTGGAAATAGGAGGTGGCTAGATAAGGAAGGTCAGGGTATTCGTGCCGGATGACACAGGTAAAGATATCCATGTCACGACCTGTCACGACCCCCATATCCTTATGGCAGGGTAAAAGGATGGCATTAAAGCACCGGTGGGCAAAGCGAATGATGGGGTCGGTGATAAGGGTGCTCTTCTGGGAAGTGGGAGAATACCAGTGGTCAGGCCCAGTAATCTCCCACCACATGGAAATGAACTCAGAGCGCTCGGGTCGGGTAAAGGTAGAAACGGGGGTGGGGTGATATGATTGGGGTAAAAGCTACACCCTCGTCCAAACTCAGTCATGGTTAGGGAGAATCGTCGGCCGCCCAGCTGGAATCGAGCCACGGGCATCGCATCACCAGGTGTCTCCCAGTACTCAGCTCCATCAAACTCAAAAGAGGCCGCGAACTCCAAAAATAAATCGCGGAAGATAGGAGTGCTAACCTGGAAAATAGAGAGCAGTGGAGTATTCCCGAGAAGCTCCTCCAAGTCCTCCCAAATACCAAGCTGCTATCAAGGTAGTGGTTGCTCAATGGAATCAGACGAAAAGAAAAGCACCGCACCCTATCGTGTCCCAGATCATTGACTAGGAACGCCATGCAGGGATAGGGAACACCTGCAGGTCCCAACCCAGGTGCAGGTGCAGCAGCAGGAGCATGCTCTGTGGGTGGATCGGCTGTAGGAGGTGAAGGCTCGGTGGAGGATGCAGTCGATGTGTGGTCACCTATTGATGAAGATAGTGCAGGGAGAGTGGCAGCTGGTGTAACAGAAATGGTGGTGCTCGGTAGCTCTATGCTGGAAGGTGGAGGTACAACTGTGCTAGGCCTGGCCTCTACAGAGGCAGTGGGTGGTGGAAGAATGGCCAATGGAGGGAGCTTGTAGACCGGTGCGTTTGGGTCTAGCTGAATCGGATGTTGGAGTCGAATCTGCCGAAAAATGGGCCTCTCGTCCTCAGTGGTGGAGGCCGACAACTTCCCTTGGGAAGGATCACAATCTTCCATAACCTAAAAAAGAAATAAAAACCAAACAAAAGAAAAAGAAAAGAAAGAAAACAAAGAAAATGTGAGAAAATGGGAAAATAAAAGTACACAGTGTGTACATCCCGAGTACACGACGTGTAGTGAAAACTGTAGAGGATCCCGTGTTCTCTGGATAAACACGCCGAGAGAGCAGGAGGAGACCATGTAAAGGTACACGGCGTGTACTGACCATACACGCAGTGTTTAGAGAAATTAGTGATGGTCATGTATTAATAAAAGACACGACCATGTTTGTAATAGTTCAAAGAATAAAATACATGATCTGTAGGAGATTGACATGGCATGTCTTTAACTCGAGGAACATGGCCATGTAGAGGGAGAGACACGGGCCGACCAAAGGAAATGGTATACACGGCGTGTACAGAACACACACACTGTGTATAGGAACATGGGATAAGAGGCCATGTCAAGTGCTACACACAGAGGGGCCAAAGTAAATGTTAGACACAGCGTGTACCGAACAGACACGCCGTGTAAATGAAAATGGTGTGTGAGACCGTGTGCCAAAAGATACTCGGTCATGATGGGGAACCATACACGGTGTGTACCGAACATACACACTCTGTATATTTAAATTTCAAATAATTTTGTGTGTGGCCATGTACAACAGTACATGGCATGTGTTCTTCATTTCATGGTCGTGTATCGCGGAAGTTGAACGGTCGGTAGATCCGAAAACAACCTAAATGCATTTGAAAACTTGAAATAGAGAGTGTAGAACGGCATACCTTGACCGAGGATCGCAATGCAAGAAGAATTAGAACCCAAAACGTCCCAAATCGACGGATCTGAGAATGGTGGTTCGGGTGGCATTCGGGAGAAGAAAACGGGAAGAAGTAGAGGAGAGGGGGAACCCGTGTGACACGACGTGAAGCCAGGTGGCTCACAGCTTATATAGGCGAGGTACATGGCGTGTACCTCTGGACTACACACCGTGTATCATATTTTTTTTATAAAACACACACACACACATATATATAATTATTATAGTAAACTTTATAATAATTATTATTAATAACTAAAATAAAAATAGATATGTATAGATATATACATATTTTATTACAAATGAAACTATACACGACGTGTATCGGGAAATACATGCGGTTTGTTTTAAAATTGGAAAAAGTGAAGTACAACCTTTGGTCCTTTTCTTAGGGTGAGGTTCGAACCGGCGATCGACCGTTCCGAATGGAAGCCCTCATCCACTAGAGCGAAGGTTGTGCTGCTATGCATATTTATTATTTATATACAATTTAATCTATACAATCTATACACACAGAAAGAAAAAAAAGCACGACGTTTGGTTTTTAATTATAAAAGAAGGGGATGAATCAGGGAGATTAGCCGAGTTCGAACCCGGGTCTTTTGGATCCAGGGCTGAGACTTTACCAATCTACCAACTTCATTCGCATGAATTTATTTTATAAGAAAATGGTTTTAAATTAGTAAGGAAAATTATGGCACACACGGCGTATATTGAAAGACACGCCGTTTGGTTTTATTAAAAGGGTAAATGATGGAAATGGGGCAGTTGCCAGGATTCGAACCCGAGTCTTTTGGAACCGGGTTACGATCGTGGCCAACCGATCCATACCCACCATAGGGTTTCCTTATATAAGAAAATATATATATCTATATAAATTACTACACATGCTGTGTAAGAAAAGGAGGAACCCCATGCAGAAGGTAGGTCGGGAGGATTCGAACCGGGGACGACTCGGATAAACTCCAGTGACTTTACAATCGACACTAGTATCATCCCTGGTTATTTATTAGTTATTTTATAGATTTATACTATTAATATTATAAATTAAAAAGATAAGGACAAGTTGTGTATATAAGTGGGACACGGTGTGTAACCTCTGGGTTGCGTCCTAGGAAGAGCCTTTGTTTTAGGTCATCGGCTCGACCTTCTTACCTTGAATTACCTGATATTTATGGTGGATAATGGTCCCAGTAGTAGCTTCCCATTCCTTATAGGAACTGCAATTTTTCTAGATCTTCTTCAACATGAATGTCTAGAATGATAAAGTGATTAGAAATAAGGGTACATACCAGATCATCCATCAAGAGATCGTCCACAGTTGCTATTATTCAACAGTCCTCATGATCGTGAAACGATGCTTGTTTGATGATCTTTAGAACATTGTAGGAGACTCTTTCATCCCCTACCCAGAAAATCAACTCTCCATGGTGCATGTCGATCAAGACATTCCCTATGGCCAGGAAAGGTATCCCCAATATAATAGGTGCCTCTTGTTCCTTCTCCATGTATAGGATAATAACATCTACTAGGAGGATCAATCATCCCACCTTTACGAGCACATCCTCCAGTAGCCCTTTTGGATATTTAATGGATCTGTCAGCAAGTTGAAGGGTGACTTGAGTAGGCTTCAGATCGTGGAGTCCATGCTTTTGGAAAACTCCGAATGACATGAGGTTGATACTGGCTCCTAAGTCGCATAGATCTCTTCCAAATTCACAGGGTCCAATTGTAAAAGGGATAATAAACCTACCTGGATCCTAGAGTTTCATAGTAATGGAATGTTGTAAAACTGCGGAGCACTCCTTTGTTAGTTCTATGGTGCTCAAATCCTCCATCTTCCTTTTATTAGAGAGGATTTACTTCATGAATTTAGCATATGTGGGCATTTGTGTCAGAGCCTCTTTAAATGGGATGTTGATGTGTATCTTTCTGAATACTTCCATGAATTTTCCAAATTGGTGATCCAGCTTCCTTTGCTTCATCCTCTCTGGAAAAGGTAATTCAGGCTCTAATGGTTTGATGAACTCCTTTCCTTTACCTAGTTGAGCCTCCGGTGATGGATTTTCGGATGAAGAGGGGTCTGAAATTGTACCTTTGTTGTCAGCAGGGAGTATAGGTTTAGTTGGCTATGCTAGTTCCTTCTGGTGTAGATTCTTTCCACTTCGCAGTGTTATGGCATGGGCCTCCTCCCTCGGGTTCTTCTCGGTGTTTCCTGGTAGTGTACCAGGCTGCCTCCCTGAGGGCTGGTTTACTAATTGGCTGATTTGGTTCTCAATGCCTCGAATAGAAGCCTCCTGGTTCTGAAATCTGGTCTCAGAAGTTGATATGAATTTCGTCAAAAGATCCTCTAACCTTGAGGTATTCTTCTGCTGAGGTGGTTGTTGAGATGGTGGAGGTGGTGTCTACCGCAACTGTTGTGGGTGAGGGTTTTGATACCCTTGCTGCTGGTAAGGGCCCTATTTAGGCTGTTTCTGCCACTTGTACTGGTTCTGATGTGGTGGCTGACTGTAGCCGGGCAGTCACTAGGGCGGAGTATTCTGCTATTATTGGCCCTAGCATGTGTTCTGATTATCTCACCATGCTGGGTTCTGGTATTATTGATACTGGTTCGACCCTCTGTTCTGAGCAACATAGCTCACCTCACTGGTTAAAGGATCGACTGAAGGTCCCGGGCATTCTCCCAGGATGTGGTTGTTACCACAGTCACCGCATGCTGGATGGTTCGCCGTATGAACTTGAGATGTGCCCTTGAGATTCAGTGCGTCAATATTTTTGGATACTACATCCAACTAGGCAATAAGCATGGTAGTAGCATCAATACTATTCATACCTCATTTTTGGGTCCGCCGCTTGGAATGGTACCAACCACTTCTAGAATGGTACACATGGCGTTTAGATCATGAACACAGCGTGTACGAGCTTCTTGTTACTTGGGAATATACTTATCATGGGCTACCCGTGTTTGAGTCTGGAGTGTACACGACGTGTATATAAGTACACGCCATGTAGTTGTAAATTTTTTCACATTTCCCCTCCATTTTGTGTATTTGGATTTGAAACTTCTGAAAATGGACAAGGTCACCAAAATCAAAGTATTTGTCTTCTAAGAAGTAGATATTTGGTGAAAAATTGTTTTTATTTTCAATATAGTGTATGAAAATGTATACACAAATCGGGTGCATCAGGTATATATACTTCATTAGATTCCTGTATGTAATTAAGGAATGTGATAGTGAAGTGTATGCATGGTCAGAAGATATGAGTTTCTTTGGGTCAACATATCGAAGAATATCTTGACCAAGAATTCTTCGATACATATAATGTAGCATGAAGTAATTCCTAAATGCATATTACCTTATCCACATCATGACAATGATGTACATAAGAAGTATTGATGATAAGTCTTACATGCTCACATTTATCAACAAAATGTAGCCTGGAGAAATTCCTAAACACATATTTTATACATCAAAAGTCATGATGTAAGTTGTATCAATGTTGAAACTTAAAAAAACTTCCATTATATTTCAACATGTGATTTGAAAATAACACTGAAATCCAATAACCATATGCCAACTATAATGGATATAATATGATTCATAGTATGATGGAAATCTATTATCTAATAAGACATATGTTTAGATGCAAAGAGTTTGTTACGATACAAACAAACTTTCATCAAGAAAAACACATTATGCATCTAAGTAATTATCCTAATGGTGGATTAAGATATAACATAAATCTATAAGATAGAAAAGTAGTAGTCAAGTGATGAAATAAATTTCTATAAAAGGGTGCACATCTCTATTAGAGATAGTTATATCAAGATTGAATTGGGTTTAGTCAATGCTGAAGATGCACATATAGTTAGAATAGGAACATGTTCCGCAAGTACATGTGGAACAAGAATGTTCCAGAGGCACATACTATGTAGGAAGCTTAAAACCATAGTGATGGTTTTATATTCACTGTGACAGTGATAAATTATTCATTGTGGATAATATTTCCTATAATTAAGTATTAAATAAAAATCAACTAAGATTTAAAAGGTCAATTAAAATTAAATAATGGATTCCCTATATCAACATGGAAATGGGTTTATTATTTTGATTACTGTGGTGGGTATTCAAGTGAAATGATACATGGGTGGTACAAGAAAAGTACCAATAAGGCTCAATTGGTTATACCAAGTCGGTATGACTAAATCTATTAGAACTTTTCTTATCATAGCTAATTTCTATAATCATTTTATTTATCATTAGATTTCATGACTACCAGTCACGAAAGGTGTCTAAATGACACAACCAGAAAGGGATGGTCATGTCACAAAATACTTATAAAGGTTGTAAGTGACTAAAATTCAGTTTAGGATTGATGTAAGAAACTAGTCCAGAGAATATTCATTTGGAATGAATATTTACCATGTGTATACTATAAATTAGTAGGAGATCCATATTTTTCCAAGAGAAATATGTTTGGAAACAAATAGAAAACAAATATTGGTCTTATAGTTAGTCAAGACCTAGTTGAAATTAATTCTCCAAAGGTTGTCTTAAAGTATCAACCTAAGTTCTATGGTACATGATCTACTGAGGTAGATCAAACTGTTTCTTAGGACCTAGTAAATATTATATATAATTACATGGTATTGAAAAATATAATATGGAACAATTCAAGAGAATAATTTTTGTCGATGTCACATGGAATAAATCCCTCCAATTTGACAAGAAATTGCATTCGATGGGAATAAGTAGTGAGTTGAGTTCTATAAGCTTCTGTGATGGATCAATAACATATTACATGATGTGTACAAAATATGATTTTTTCGACATAAAATTTTTGGTAGGAAAATATCAATTATATCCAAGATCAATGTAAGTGATGCAGTCAGGACTATCTTATTATACTTCAGAAAGTATTAAAGATATGTACCTCGTAAGTGGAGAGGAAGGGATACTAGTATTGCTGGGACACAAACTAGTCTTCCTTAGTTCAATGTGATCTATTATCACAGTTAGGATAAAGTGATGAGTGATACAAGCTCATATAAGTCAGTGATAGCCAAAACTACAACAAACCGTGTATGTTGAAAATTTTGTGGAAGCTAAGAAGCAATTACTAAATGAAATTATTTTTTCTAGTTCTTGGAATCACACATACAAAGTAAAGTTTTATCATAATGATAATTATGTTATTGGTACTAACCAAGATGTTAAATTTTAAAAGTGGAAAAAAGAGATATACTTGGGGATACCACCTCTTAAAAAGTTTTACTCAATGAGGTGATTTATCACATAATAGAATATCCATGTGGTGGAAATGTGGAAGACCTAGAAGCTTAAGATGTTACATAGTATAAACACAATCTTTATCATGTGAGATCTAAAAAGGGTGGTTAATAAGTTATCTTTAGTTCAAGTGGGAGTGTTGTAATAGGGTTCCCTAGACCCAACTTAAACAATAATTTTTATTATCATATCGTGTATACAATTAGATATACATGATGTACACTTACCATTATTGTGTAGATATTTATGCATCCACTATTTAATGGTAATGTCCATAGATTAATTGTCATATAAAAAGGTTATAAATGATCCAAGGATATAATGAGAACCTTGAGATATAATGACATTAATCTTAAACAAAGTTTCTATAGTCTAGATAAATCTTACTGACTACACACAATAGATGTTTGTCTATCAGGTTCTCAGGGCTCATAAGCAATGAGACTTATTCTAATGAAACTCACTCTTGGTGATCTCAAGTAGTGAGATCATGAGGATAAACCCTCCAATTGGTACACCACATGTTTTGGGTTTCATTGGTTGTTCCTATCTATGAACATATGTATTGGTCTCCTAAATTGAGATCATTACCAGTGTGTTCCATTTAATCACATACATTGATGCAAGAAAGAAACCATGATAATGAAATCATGGAAAGGTAGTTTGTGTTGGGTGAATTATTAGTGGTATGAAATTGGTTGAATGGTCAAGAAATGATTTTTTATTTTAGATTTTAGGAAGTTATATATCTCAGGCCTTGTTGACCAGGATGATAGTACCTTTATAAATCCTTAGACAAGGTAGTTAAAAGGTAAATCCATCCAGTTAGATCAACAAATAATAAATATGGAAAATGGTGATGACACAAGTGTGCATCATACTTTATGATATATCTAAATATAAAGAGATTATATTACATAATATGTGTTTGTAGGTTGGTTATCATTGCTATGAATTTACTTATCACTTTAGGGGCCATTATGGGTTGCTAGAATCCACTCTTGGTCTATGGATTTTATTCATTGCTTTCGAGATAAGGTCCTAGAGGGTCACATATGACAGCGTATTCAAGAATACACCCTATTTAGTTGAATAGGTATATTGGAAATGGTGGGACTCACCACAGGGTATGAGTGTTGTCTAAGTTATCAGTCACCAATAAATAAGTAAATTCATTATTATTAAAGTTATGAATAATTAAGTTAAATTTATTTAAATTATTTACAAGTTAATTAAATATGAGAATATATTAATAGAACAAATATTATTTGAATATTTCTGGTTTGTTTAATGTTAAGTTGGAATTATGAGTCAAGTTAATGACTCGAGTTTATAATGTAATATATTTAACATATATTACAGGTATGTAATAAAATAATAAATAATATTAACACAATTTATTTTTTTCATAATTATTTATTTAGTGGATGTTTTATAAAAAGGGGTCGGGGAACCCTACTGGGTATTTTGGATATCCACTATAAATAGGTAGAGAGAGGCTCATGCTTGATAATTATTCGTGGTGAATTTTCCAGAGCCTCTCTCTGCTACCACATCCTAGAGAGATAAGTTCTTGATCTAAGAATTAATATTGAGTTCTTCCTCATGAATCTAAGGCACATTGATGTGGTGATCATTGGGGATTCGAAGACGTCATTGAATTTCTATGATAGTACCTAAAATAAAATGATCAACACTCCAATGTATTTTTGAAGCACATGTGGATGATCTAGAGGTATAATGTTATGGATCCTTCAAGAAATGATCACTGGTGATGAGTTACATTGGAGCAAGAATTCAGATATAAATAGGTATGTTTTTGGTTTAAGTTTCACGATCTATTTAATTTACGCTTGATCCTTAGACCGTATGGGGGCTCAGATCATTGGAGATAAAAAGTCTCCTCATCCTGATGATGGAATATTTTAAAATCCCTTGACCACTGGCTTCCATTGAGCACTCTAGTACCTTCACTTACCCATTTCAGAGCCCAAAAGTAAGAGGATTCACTAGGGAAATCCACTAGGGAAAGTCACTTGGGTGAACCTCCACTTAAGTGAGCCTCTGGGGTGAACAATAAGAGAAAGTCACTAGGTAAAGCCACCTGGGAGAGCCTCCACTTAGTATAACTACTTGGGTGAGACACTAGGGAGACCCTATAATAAGGTGACCCTCCAAAACTAGGGAGACCTTTCATGTGGGTGACTACCATATCAAGAACATTAAGTTGGCTGAAATTTCACCCAAGGCCATTTACTTGGGCGACCCTTCACCCAAGGCCTTCCACAAGGGAAATCGTTCAACTAATTTCCTTATATTGGATCGATCATTTTCATAAGACCTTCCGCTTGGGTGAAGTAAACTCAAGGCCCTCTATTAAGGATAAGCATTTTTTCTATCCATCACTAGGGATATAAACTTTATCCCACCCTCACTAGAGCTCTGTACCTTAGCCATCCCTCCCCAGGGATAACCACTAATTCATCCATGTCTTACACATGTGCATCCATCAAAACTATATACACCAAAAGTCAAGATAATCCTACTAGTTTCCATAAATATGGAGAGTTGAGATACTCCTCATTATTTTACTTATACATATCAAGTCAAGGTACTCCACCTAGTGTCCCAAAATGACTAGAGACTAGAAAATCCTCTCAGAACTAAAAACATACTATTTACTTTTCTCCTTTACTAGAGTGAACAATATATGGGATTTTTATTTGGTGTAATCTCCCAATCCATCTTGATTTCACCTGATTCACTTACAAGATTAGGAATATCAGGGCCAAACATGTGTAAACCCCACTAACTCTCCTATTGGCATACCCTTTATGACATAAGAACCATACATGGGCCTCCTAATAGGTGGAATCCCCATCACTGCCTCAAAGAGAATCACAAATTCATATGTCCCACTCAATATAATGTCATTTCCCTTTTCTCAACATAAGAATACCATGTGGGAAGCTCATTCATAGGCCTCAATCAATCCCATATTGTTTTCTCTAATATAATAGGACTGATCCCCTATCACATATTCCTAACACCAAGCATGAATCACACAATATTAAAGGTCTAGTTAACCATTATGATAGTATAATTGAGATGCATCAAAAGTATCATCTTCCAAGTCCTAACTTCATGATTTGAAGCTGCATAGTGCATGCCCTTGCTATATGATGTTAAACAGTATGGACTGGTCTACACATATCACCTTAAATTGTATCACTCGAATTACATGGAATTTGATTTTTATTAAACATAACATGTAAGATACATCTTTGAGGTCCAAAACAAATATCCCCAAACATACTTATTCTCTTATGTTATGAGAATATGACAAACGAATCTTCCTAAATACCTCAAGTCAAGACAATCCTCCCAACTTCTTAAAATATTCTTCGAGATGAGATAATACTATTAGATCCCAAATAAGGGCCTCCTACTTTGTGTAAACCCCAACCTAAGCTAGATACCTCCAATGTGATGATCTTATTCTCTCCTTATATATATGATCATAAGGATAATCATCCTTCTATGGTGACGATACAAGGATCCCTCTAGTGATGAACCATAAATTATCCACACCTTCTCCCATATAGTTACTAACATACATGATGAACTAGAAAGGGTTGCTCATATATAAGTCCCACACAAACCATTTCTTTGAAAAATTCACCTACTAGTCCTTACCAAATGATGTTAAACTGCACAGGTTGGTCCATGTCAAATGGATGTAAAAGTTACAATGTTCCCTTCTAAGCATCATCGAACTACATGGATTTTTATTAATGTTCTCGCTGGATACCTAAGACACCTATTTGTGGTTCAATCCCAACTACACAACACATTTAACCTTCCTGGATAGTGATAAAATATAGAGTTCCCAACTATATCTATAATCAATAGAAATTCTAATTAATAAGATGAAGATTAAAGACCTTTGATACATACAAATATTCACATTAGTACTGGGCCTCGATCATATCATTGGCACATGGGTAACAAGTCCCACACTGGGATTTGGTCAAGATTCATGAAAAATTTCTTAATTATTAATGGGATTCATATATTAGGAAATAATTATCCAATTTTTTTTGTAATGATCCATTCCTCCCATCCTCTCGAACAACATACATTCTAAAAAATCATCGATAAACACTCCAGTGACTTTCTACCATTGGAAAGAATGTTCACAATGAAATTTACTTTCAATGATGAGGGAGCCCTTGGATGTTTTTGGTTCCATGAAAAAATCCAATAGGAAACTGTTTGAAAAAAAATGGTGAACTCGATGTGATGATTGTGCCACCATGGATAACCTTTCATATTTAATAATTAGACCATTCTATTTTAGGTGACAGAAAAATTGTGAAAATGATGCGAAGATTATGCCACTATGATAAAACTCTCATAATAATTATTCAAGCTATTCTGTTTTGGGTGAAATAAAAATGGTGAACTTGATGTGAATATTGTTCCACCATGCTCAACCTCTAATAATGATGCACAAGGATGTTCTTTTTTAGGTGAAATAAAAATGAAAGACTTGATGTGAATCATTTGACAATGAAAATACTCTCACATACAAAAAATGATCAATATCTCATTTCATATTGGGACATTTTTTTGTGTGATATATAAAAAAATGGTGAACCTAATGTGAATCCATTAATTGTAAAATAAATCAATCATATATGGACTCTTACTTATGATGCTGCATTCATGGGTTTCCTTTTGTTTCCTTTTTTTAAGACCTTCATGACCCCCAAAAATTTAAATGGCATAAATAAATGCACTAATTTATTACAAACTCACAAAACAAGATGTTGGTGACCACAGGACAACTCAAACCGTGGATAACTTGATGATATACCAAATATATTCCTCCACTATTATTCATACCACAACCCTATGGCCCTGACGTACACTGTAACAATTTATATGCCTCTTTCTCCAGTTGAAGAAAACTCTGGTCTAATAATACCATCTCAATGGATTTATAAAGGCTACATAGGATTCACATGAAAAAATCTATATTATGAATCCTTATAGGAAATATTATCAATGATAGTCCATGGAGAAGTAGGTGACCCCTATTTCTATCTATAACCACTTCGAGAGACTATTCCAATAGATCAACAATATATACCACCCTTAGATTAGGAAGGGGGATAAGGAAACCCACCACATTAGGGTAACGTCCCAAGAGCTACCTAAGAGGGATCCTATCAACCATGGACATCATCACTGATGTGTAACCCTAACCCTTCAAGAAGCTTCAGTGGAAGCTGTGTATGTCTCAATTATTTATACTAGGACACCTAGAAGGAGTTCCTACTAGGGTAATCCATAAACTAAAACTCTAGGGTATTTTAATGTCCCTACTTATACTAGCACCCTTATGACCCATCAACACATCCCGACTGTGACACAGAACCAATTCCAAATCACCACTACCCAGAAGCTTCAGAATTAATCAAAACTATCCTTGGTGACATCAGAATCCCGTAGAGAACCCTAGAACACATAGTTGGGTTATTTATTTTATCATTTTTAACTATGGGGTGATCTCTAGTATCATCATGTTAATAGTAAAATACCCAAAATAAAAGGTATACTACCATTAATTAAATTCATGTCTTCCATCACAAGTTTTTCATTAGAAAATGTCATCACTATTGGCCTAAAAAATGCTACAAACTATGATAATGTCAATGAAGTGGTAGGTGCAATTACATTCACCACCCACCCACCAATGGATAATGGATAAGCCATCTTAGTATAAGATAATATTTTTTAGTTTTAATCCAAAATAACAGAACCAGAGTAAATCAATGTTGAGTTTCTCTGGGGAAACATACTCACTGAGTATAGTTATAAGGTTAAGGATGTCATACCTTATTCAGTTAACCCTCTTAAATCGGGAGAGATTACTCAAACTAGATGGAGAAAATCATGCCGCCCCATCAATATAGGATCATAACATCCTACTTACTTTATTACAAATCCATTTTTATCAATATTTCCCACCACTGGAATAATATCATCCACCAGTTTAGGAAAGTCATCCAATCCTAACTGAGGGAGTGGTATCTTTGAAATTACTGGATGATCTCACTACTCAGATAAAATCTCTCAAAGGTTGATGTGTAATTGTAGAACCATATAAGAAACCTTATTTTGAGTTGGTGGATTCAATACCACCACCACCGATGTGCCCACATGAATTATTTAATTCACACAGGCTACAGTCAGATTAGATTATTGTTTCCTAAACTACATTAGATACTAAAGCGTAGTATAGTGATAATACATGGTCAGTCCCATGTGGATTTAACTGGATGATGGGAACATAAGTCTTTGAACCCTATGTATAGGATTACTCAAAAATTGGTTGAGTTTGGGAGTAACTAATGATAAGGTATTTGTGATTAATATTAGGGAGAGAGAAGGGGTCATGATCAATTTTGGGGTTTATGTAAAAAGAGAATCTTAATCCAAACTTGGTACAGTCCTAAGGTTTATGATACAAAGAAAGAAAAGTTCACTGGTTGACTATGGTCAAAACAAATATATCTATCCCTGAAGAAACTATTCCTTAGTCTGGAGATAACTACACCCTATATTAATTAAGCCTAGCTTCTAATGTAGAAAGTATCATAGGCTACTGTTCATAACCTATTGTAGTCCAATTAGGTCAGGGTTATCCATTCAAACTCCCCATGGTCAGGGATTGCTAACATAATTAGATAATCAATTTTTGTTTAACCAGATTATTATCCTTAGGGTTTCCAAGTTGATAATTAAAGGTTAATTAAATTTAGACACCACTACTCTCAACCCCCACCTTAAGAGGTTTATCCACTCATGGTAGAAATGATAATAAGTAGGTAAATAATTAAAAACATGTTTATTTTACCTATAAAAATTGAAATCAAACCTTTAAAGATAATTCATTAAATAATAAGAAGTTTATAAATTAAATCAATAACTACTGGAACCAAACACTTAATTGAAACAAGGAATAGGAAAGAACGTAACATGGGCTCATCATCAGAGGTGATTGAAATAGAAAATACTCATAACTAGATATCAGTGATGAAAAAGGGTGAAGAATAATTGAAAATTGATCCATGGTGCTTGAATATATTTAAAACAATAAAATTAATTTATGCACGTTTAGTTTAGAGATAAGGAAGTACAAAAGAAAAAGGAAGAACATGAGAGAAAATGAAAATCCAATGAGTTTCATCTATTCTGTCACTATTATGCACGTTTAAGATGTAAATACTTGGGGTTTTTCATGACATGTAAATATGTTATGTTGTGTAATTATGATCTAATATTTTCTCTGTGAATTTTAAATCTGGCATGAATCTCATGCAAATATCATCCAGAAATATTTGAGATTGGGAATCTTGACTCTTCTCATGACATGTAAATAATCTTCACGATGTGTTTCTTCCTTTGATTGGATCTTTAAAGTCGGAATTGAATTTAAAATGTCACACAACATGTATTGAAGACTCATGTTGTGTAATTGTTTCATGGCTTGTAATTCCTTCACAACTTGATTCACGACTTGTGATATGTTATGAATAATGCATACACATTGTGTAAGTGGATCTCACGATGTTTAAGGATAATTTTTGGCCCTTTTATTCAGATTTTCCTTTGAAACTTTGGAAAAATATTTCCTAAAATAAAAAACACATATCTGGTGCATTTTTTAGTAAAATATTTATATTTCTTAATAAAATGATTGAAACATTTCTATAATATTTTGGCTTATAAAATCCCCCCAAACATGAA
Source organism: Viscum album (assembly GCA_963277665.1). Classification (NCBI taxonomy): domain Eukaryota; kingdom Viridiplantae; phylum Streptophyta; class Magnoliopsida; order Santalales; family Viscaceae; genus Viscum; species Viscum album. Next base: position 482,488,234 of record OY728155.1, read on the forward strand.
CAATTGCTTTTCCTTAAGAAAAAAACATCTCAACATGATGGAAAAAGGTAAGTAATTTTTAAAATAGGAAACACTCATTATAAATAGGAAAATAAAACTAAGTGTAAGTAAAAAAAGTCAATATCTAGAATCAATTCTTCATAGAAAATCAGTCATGACTCATAGTTCAGTTATTTATTCAAATTCTCAATCTTTTAATTACCATTTCTTAATGGTCCCTTAAATTCTATACCCATTTTCAATTTATCTGACAATGAATTTTCTCTTATCAGTTAGAGTAAAATGAAACTGAAGTTATGATTATACCCTAAATATATGTTCCTAACCATAGGATTGTATTCATTCTATTATATCCTCTTCATAAATAAAAATAAAAAATTAATCATTAGGGCTTCAACAAAAGGGGTCCAAATGAATTTGAGGTTGTGGACAGGTGGGTAGAAAGTGAAAAACAAGCTAAAAAAGTAGGATAAATTTTGAATTATAATGCACGAATGTCATGAATAGTGTAATGAAATAAATACTCCCATAAAAAATGAAGTCCATGATCCCAACATCTCAAGGTGGATCTATGAATATATCAAGTGAGTTTAAATGGAACCCAGTTTCTTTCTTTTTTTTTCTTTTATTATTATTTATGTTTTGAAATTCATGTCTAGGATAGATCTCACATCAATCCCACAACCACATATGATCTTTCATGGGATTCATCTTTCTAGAAATGATGATTTTTGACCTTTATAATACACAACCCAATAATATTTTTTTATTTTTTTTATTTTTGAAATGAACATGATAGGTGTAAAATATCAAAAATTACACATGGATCATAATAAAATAGTCTCATAAACACCAAAATACATCTCCTTAGTCACAAAATCCCATGTCTAATGATTGAAAAACTTCCCCCATATGTGTTCAAAGTAAAGTCATGCATAATACAAAGAGCAGTGTAGGAAGGGATAATTGTCTTGGAATGACTGAATCCGACTGAGGTAATTCATAGAAACTATGGTCTAAACGAAGGAAAAATATAAGGTGGGTATCAGAAAAAAGTGGCACAACAAATATTTCCTTAATATTATTAAAATTGTATCTATTCAGTCTTAGCCTTAATAAGATCTCAATGAAAGTTCTGATAGGTTTATATGTCCCAAGTATCACTCAAAAAATATGCTCAAAAAAGAATATGCAATCATAGGTTCAGAATCCTCTCAAGAATGGCAGTAAATATAGAAAAATAGAAATCACTCAGGGTATAAAATCAAGTAAAAAGTCAATTTAAAGGGGATTATTTTTTTAATTTAAAATAATTTACTAAACTCAACAATAATTCTAAAAATCAAAATAGAAGAAAAACATGAATTTTCAACAATTTCCAACTTAACTTTTTCTTTTATTTAAATGGCTACAATGAGTCTCAGGTCTAAACCATGCTTCCAAAGAAAAAATGACTCACAGAAAAATGAAAAATGAAAAATATTCGAATTTTATCGATATTGAAACTTAATAAAGGCCCCTCACACTTAGAATAAGTTAGTTTTCACACTGTTTTTGAAAGAACCATGGGAGGGGTATGAAAGATAATGTGTAGATTAATGAAATTGAAATTTTGAAAAATTAATACTAAGGAATCAAGACCTCCTTATAATGAGTGGCATGCCATGGGGAAATTTATGAAGTCTTGATTTTGGAATTGGGCTACCTGTATTTGGTTATAAATAAAAATCCTGCACTAGATAAAACATTAGTTCACATGGTTTAAACATTTGTAATGAAATAATAAAGGTGATTGTGCCCAGTGAATAGAAATGAATTTTTTTATTTGAATATAAATATGTGATATAGAATAAATTTCTAGTGGACCTATGAATAAAAAAAAATGAAACCAAAAACAAAACTAAAATACTATCATATGAATCCAAATAAAATGAAAAATGGGTTGCCTCCCCTTAAGTGATAACAATGACGTCATCATCTAGACATATGGACTAAAGTATAAGTCATAATCATATATCATCTCAAATATCCTCTATCTTCCACAACTATTGATGGTAGTGTCTTATATCTCTCTTGGTTGTTTTTCATGGTTGATCACCTTAAAATCATACCAACCATGAATCTGGTGTGAGAGGAAAGGTATCGATGGTCATTGTGGTGGTGATGGATACTGAGCACAAATATATAATGATAGATCTTGAAGATGACACTCAACATCAGCCAAATGCCAAGTTATATATAGAACAATGGAAGATAGTGATGACACATGTGCATCTATGACCATAGAATAATTAGACGAGCTAGACATGGATACTATAAAAGTGTAATGAATTAAATAATAATCCAAGTAAAATAATAAAAAAAAGTTATCCCATATATATATATATATGAAGTACAATGATACAACAATTAAAGGGAATATAGATAGTATCAAATGAGTACCCTAGAAGCATACAAAAATGGGTTAGTGGACTAGGGTAGACTAAGAGAAATAAACATCATCAAGTAGCTTATATATAGCCCACTCCCAAATAGAGGGTGTCTAAAACTAGCCTTATAGGTAAATATCAGCAATAGAAGACTAGACTGGTGGATCAACTACTGATGGCTGTATCATGGTGCTGGAAGCTATCTCAGTGGTGGATGGTGGGGAGGTACTGATCTGGAGTGTGGTTGTGGATTTGGAAACTAGATTAATGAAGTGAACCTCGATGGGCGGGGCAGCTGCTGGGCCCTTTCCCCTTTGGGCCTTCTATGAAAAAAACTCTATCTAGGTAGTAGGGTCTATCAGCTCTAATGGGATATTGAACATAGTGGTGGCTAGTGTAGGAGTGGTAAATGATGAAGGGATGAAAGAGGCTGGTGGTGGGTGAGAGGCTGCAGAGGATGATGGTGGTGTAGGGGTAGTGAAATGAGATAACTTCAAAAAAGGGATGTGAAGGTGATGGATAATTTGATGCAGATTCTACAAGATGTAGAGATGCATACCCTAGAGATTTAATGGATATGATAGGGTGGTTGGAGAATTATGGAAGGTGGTGGTGGTTGATATAAGAATATGGGTGGAGTCATTGATGGGTAGGAATGCAATAGGGTTTGGGGCGGTATTGGCGGTTGGATTAGTTGTGGTAGGAGTTGGTGTGGGATCTATTTCATGGTCTCTCGGCGCCTTTTCAGTAGCCTCAAAGACTCGTAGTACCCATTGGTTGGTGTCACCATCACTGGCTGGTAACTGCATCTTGTATAACAACATGAAGTCAATGGACTCCATAGGACCAAGGGACGTGAGTGGAAGGGCGGTATAAAAAATGACGAGACCACAAGCCAAATGGGTGATGAAAGATCCACCCATAAAAGTGACTCACATACTATATGGATGTTCTATATAGTAAAAAGTGAACTAATAGGCCATGTTGACAGTCAGACCACCCTTGGAAGCAGCATGTATGATGACATCCATATGGATAGCACTACCGTGAGACTCGACACAAGCATACCAAGAATGTGTTAATTCCCAATGAAGAATGCAGAGTGATAGACCTCATATTTGTGTGGATTTTGTAATCCTGAGATCGTGATCAGTGTGAGTATCCCATGTAATCATCCTCCTATGATTTTTATAATTTGACTTGGATGGATCAAGCTGTAAGATTAGGAATACCTATGATGTGGAGAAATATTTAATATAAATCCCAAAACCAATACCAAAATCCGTGAAAGAAATATCACGAGGTCATCCACCTAATTTGAAGTGGAGGATTTCAATGGTGACAAAAAAAGTGGTAAGAAACTCAAGTAATAGATCCTGTTATGTCACATTGCACACATCGATAATGGAGGAGATATGTAGGTGGTCGAGGAGTTGGAGTACCTCTTGGATGATATGCAGGCATGTGAGGGAGGCCATATCGAGAGTTTTGTTGGTCCTCATTGGTTGTGCCTGCAGATGGTTGAGTGCCACATGGTGTTGGGGATCTGAAAAATGCAGGATGAGGTGAAGGTGAGGATTTCCATCCCCATAATACCCACTAGATTTGGATTGAGAATCCTCAGGAATATCTAGTGATTTAGGGATTGCAGCGGAGGTGGAGGAGGAAGATACACAAGGTGGTGGAGGTGAAAAACCTCTCCTATGATTCACTGATGGTAGATCATCTCGCAACAGAATGAGATTGGTAGAAGGATGTTAAACAATCTTCATGTGTTCCATTTTTAGGATCAGGGTCAGCTGTAGAGAGGTGTGGATAAAGGAGGAGGTGAGAGGGGGAGGAGGAAGAAGGGGGGTGGGGGGGTTGGGTGCGAGCGATGAGCGGTGGGAGGAGGGGGGTCGAGTGCATCGTGAACCCTTGGGCAATGAATTAAAAATACCGGGACATTAAAGTATATGTATTTAGATACAAGATGTGTAATTTTCGAATTTATTAAATTTAGGTCGGGAAAGGTACACATCATGAATCTTGATTACATGACATGTATTTTTTTTATTTTTGCACAGCTTGGAATCAGAGATTGTTCCTTTTCTCCTTGCACGCCTAAAGTGACCCTAAAGATTATACTAACCTAATCTAGCATAAGGTGACCTAACATAGGTTTCCTCCTAGTCAAATTTCACATAACATCAAGATCTTGACTCTTTTTGACTTTGAGAAATTTCAAGCTGATGAAATGCCCCTCATAGAAGGGCTCTTGATAGATTTTCAACCATTGACCATTTACTTTGAATGTCGGCCCTCCTTATTTTTTAATCTTAATGGTCCCATAAGGGAATACTTTTATGACCACAAAGGGTCCTAACCATCTAGATTTGAGCTTCCTAGGGAATATTTTCAAATGGGAGTTTAATAACAAAACCTTATTCCCTGGGAAAAAATGCATCTTACATTGCATTGATCATAGAATTTCTTGGTTTTCTCTGTATAAATCTTGGAATTTTCATAAGAATAATTTCTAACCTCTTTAAATTCATCCAATTTTAGCATTATATCTTCCCTATATTTTTGATAATCCATATGGAGCTTATTAATTGTTTAATATGAGTGATTCTCTAGTTATATAGAAAAATGGTATGGTTTTCTATACACTAATAAGAAGGGGGTGGTACCAATGGGTTTTTTGTATATAGTGTGGTATGCCCATTGCGCATCATATAAATTCAAAATACAAGACTTTCAAATTTTTTATGAAATTATCAAGGATTTTCTTAACTTCCTTATTTGAAAATTCAAATTTCTTAATTGTTTGTGGGTGAGAGGGAGTTCCTGTGTTATACATGATGCCATATTTTCCCAGTATTCCTTTAACAAATTGATTAGTAAATTTTTTTCTCCGATCAATAATTAGTATTTTGGGAAATCCAAATCATAAAAACAAATTTTTCTTTATGAAATTCATGATCACTTTTGTGGTGTTGTGGGTGGTATCTTCATCTTCTACCCATTTTGAAACATATTCCACATCAACAAGGATATTTAACATTCTATGTGAATTAGGAAATGGTACCATGAAGTCTATTCCTTAAACATTTAAGATTTTGACTTCCATTATTGGTTTTTGGGGCATTTCATTCCATTTTCTAATGGTTTCAATTCGTTTCCACTGATCAAAGATTTTAAAATAATCTCTTCCATCCTGTTGTAGCGTGGTCTAGAAAATCATACTTTGTAGAATATTTTCTACTGTGTATTCTGGTCCATGATGCCCTCCAGTTTGTGGCATGTGACACGTGTCTAAGAAATTTTGTACCTCATCTTCTAGGATGTGGTGTCACAATAATCCATCAACGCAATGCTTGACAAGGAGTGGTTCATCCCAGTAGTAGTGTGAAACTTTGACTAAAAATATTATTCATTGTTGATAAGTGAGGTCAAATAAGAGGGATCCCATAGTGAGATAATTTTCATTGTCTAGAAATCATAGGTGTGCCTTTGTACTTATTCTAAATAGATTTTTATCAGGAAAGTCGACTTCAATGTCTAGATCATTATCAATGTCTAGTATACTTGATGAATATGTCGAATTATTTTAGTAATAGAATACACCATATCAGTCTTGTTTTGAAATCCTTTTTATTCATCAAATATCATAGGGCAGTACAGTCAGTGTACACAATTAATTTTTAACCAAAACAGATAGGAGTGAAATTTATTGAAAACAAAGACAAATTATAAGAGATAATTATCTATATTTTTATAGTTAAATTGAGCTTAATTAAATGTGTGACCGACATAGTAGATGAGGTAGAATATTTGAGAGACTCACTATCATAAAAAATCACCAACAATGAAGTCACTAATGTTTCACATCAACTCAAATTATTTTTTCCAATCTGGTGAAATGATAATAGGAGCATCTAATAGGATTATATTTAAAGTGTGGAATGTCCACTGAAATTCTTTAGAGAAATAAAATAGAGTTTCCTTTTATAATAGGTGTGTTATAGGGTGGGAAACTTTTGAAAAATATTTCAAAAATTGCTGATAAAATATGACATGTCCTAGAAAGCTCTTTATGCCTTTAACTTCTGAGGGATTAGGTAAATATTTGATCACTTTTATTTTTGTGGAATCAACTTCCATAACATCCTTGTACATTTTATATCCAAGGACTATGTATCCTTAAACTATGAAGTGAAATTTTTCCCAATTTAAAACCAATCCCTTCTCTTCACAACATTTTAGGACTAACTCAAGATTACTTAGGTAGTCTATAAATGATCTTCCATAAAATGAAAATTCATACATGAAAATTTCAAATAATTCCTCCACCATATCATAGAATATATGTTTCATTCAACTTTTAAAGGTTTTTGGTGCATTACACATACCGAATACATGTGTCTATAGGTGAAGGTACCAAATAGACACATGAATGTTTTCTAGAGTAATCATCAGGGTTTACTACAATTTGATTGTATCCCGAATATCTATCCAAAAAAATAGAATTTATGTCCTACTATTCTCTCCAAAATGTGATCCATTAAGGGGAAGGGAAAATGATCTTTCTAGGTAGTCAAATTTAGGTTTCTATAATCCACACATACTCTCCATCCAGTGATGGTGTGTGAGTTGAGAAAAGTTCATCTTTATCATTTTTTTGAACAGTGAGACCACCTTTTTTTCAACAAGTTGTAGCGGGTTCACCCACTCACTATCAAAGATTGAAAAAAATATTATAGAATCTAGAAGTTTCAGTACTTCTTTCTTAACCAATTTTATTATTTTTGGAGAGATTCACCTATGGGGTTTGTGTTTAGGCTTCAAATTTTCTTCTAATAATATTTTATGAGTGTATATTGTAGGACTTAGGCCTTTGATGTCAACCACCCCTAGTAAATTGATTGATTATGTATTTTTAGTACTTTTATCAAGTTTTCCTCTTGTGACTGTGTAATTTTTGAGTTAATGATGACTGGTAGTGCAGTAGAAGTCTCTAGAAAAGAATTCATGAGTGTACTAGGGAGGGGTTTTAGCTCCTGTTTTGGTGGATGAATGACTTTGGGTATGGATGGTGGGATTATGTTCCTTATAATAGGTTCTATGTATTTCACATAATCATAGTCATATCCCTCCTCTTTATTAATGGGAATATCATTATTGTTTTCTTCAATGTTTAAATATCCATTTATTTTATATGCGATAAAGATACCTTGAATGTCAAAATAATCATCTATTTGTTGTGCTTCTTTTTCTAGATCGAACACAAATTTTTCATCGCCTACTCAGAATATGATTCTTCCTTGATTAAAATCAATAAATTCCTTCCTAGTGGCTAGGAATGGTCTTCTTAGGATGATTTTAACATCTCCATCTTCCATGTCCATAATGAGGAAGTATGCTAAAAAAATGAACTTGATGAATTTGACTAAGACATCCTTGAGAAGTCCTCAAAGATACTTTACTGATTAAAAGACTAATTTTAGTGCCACTCTAGTTTTTTTTGAGTTCCTCTAGTTTTATTTTATAGAATACACTCATATGCATGAGGTTAATTCTAGATCCTAAATCGTACAAGGCTCTTCCAAAGTTACATTATTATATTGTTCATGGGATCGAGAAACTCCTAAGATCACTCATTTTGGTTGGAATTTCTACTAAAAAATTGTAGATAACTCTTAATTTAGTGGGATGACTCACAGGTCTTCCATTTTTATTTTATTAGATAACAATTCATTAGGTAATTTCACATAGACAGGCATTTGGGTGATTTCCATAGTAAATGGAATTTGTATGTGAAATTGTTTGAACATCTCCAAAAATTTATTGTATTTTCATAGAATCATTCCTTGCCCCATTCTTTCCAATAAAGGGAGAGGTTGTTTATAAGGTGGTGGTTCAATGTAGACATCTTCTTTGGGTTTCTCTTTTTTTGGATCTTTTGTATAAGGTTGTACTTATTGAGGTATCTCTTGAGTAGTTTCATTTTATTTTCCATTATCTTTTTATTCTATGATGGTTGTATGATTTTGGGGTTCGTTAGCTTGTTTTTATTCTCCTATACATGGTTTTTTTAATGTAAAACACTTTCCATCTCCTCAGAACTACTGCCTTTGCCTCTTCCCTTGGGTATGTCTTTGTATTACTAGGTAGAGTACCTAGTAATATTTATGAAAAGGTCTTTGAGATATGACCCATTTGATTCTTGAGGTTACAAAGAGACTCCCTTTGATTATGAATTTCTATATATTGGTTGGTCATCCTCTGATCTTCCTTTTGAATGAAGGATGAGAGTAGATTTTCCAAATTTTATTGAAGAGGAATGACCAGTTGTTGAGGTCTTGGTAGAGATGGTTTAAATATTTTTGTGCTATAGGAGGGAAAGGTTATTACGTTACTTTTTTCAGTGGTATGTGCACATGATTCATTGGCAGATATCCTGGTGGTTCTAGGTTCTTGAATGTTTCCTAACTACTTATTTACTGGTAGTACCTTTGATTTTTTTGTGGTTGTTCCATGATCCTTTTTTGATAATACTACTATGGTTACTGAAATTTTTTATTCTACTGATTTTAGTTAATTTAATTATAATCTTGTCTTTGTTGTTCCTCAACACCTTCCACGCAGTCTTGATATAGGTGTACACCACCACACATTTCATAGGATTATATCTCCTTTACAGGAATTTGATAGGGAGGTGGTGAAATAGGTAGCTTAAAGGATTCTAGCTTCTTGGTTAAGAATTCTACTTGTGCATCCAGTCGAGTATTTTCTTCAACTTGGTGGATTCCATTTTGGGGTGGTCCATGATCTCTCTTCCATAGGCTGAAATTATGAGGCACTTCATCAAAAATTGTTCAGCCAACCTTGGGTGTTTTAAACATCAACCCTCCATTAGTGGTGACATCAATTATTTTGCGAATAGCTAGTTGAAGGCCTTTACAAAATGTTTGGAGTTGTATCCACATATCAATCCAAGGATGTGATAACTTCTAAGTGAGTTCTTTGAAGCAATTTCATCCTACACATGCTGACTCACCATGAGTTTGAGAAAAATATTGGGTGTCATTATAGAGTTTCCAAGTCCAGATAGGTAGAAAGTACTCCTCCATGAATTTCTTGGCTAAATCATTCCAAGTTGTGATGGAATCGGGAGCCTGACTTTTGAGCCAATCTGTGGATTAGTGTCATATGGATAAGGAAAATACTCTTATTCTTATAGAATCAGAAGATACTCCCTGGTTGTGAAAGGTATCCTAGACTTCCAAGAAGTTAGATATGTGTTCATAAGGATCTTCACTTTGAATTCTAGTAAACTGAGCCATATTTTGGATCATAAAAACGAGTCTAGGATTAATCTCAAATGTGTAATATTGACTTCTCCCTGTGTATTGTGGGTTGAAAACTAGGTGTAGCACCATTTATTGACAACAAGTCATAATCTGTAATGGTGCATTCTTGTTGCACTGACTTCTCCCTATGTAGTGTGAGTTGAAAATTTTGAATGTTTAGTGGGTTGGGACCTACATGATTGCTACGATTTTTCATTTTTGAACGATAGCATGTAGAAATTTACCTTTTTATTTTTGGTTCAAAGGCAAGTAGTTATTTTCAGTAAGGGTATTTGAATGTGTAAGAGGTCCCTGATGCATGCAGCAAGCTGTAAGTAAAAGGACATAATGACGTCCAAAAAGAAAAGAAAAAAGATTTAATAGAGAAAGGGGGTATATGTGAAGTAATCCTAGGGTGTTTCCATAGGTTTCTATGATGAAGCACAGTTTTTGAATCCTAGTCAATGATGCCAAAATTTTACATCCCACATGCGTCATTTAATTCATGCGGTCCATGGTGATATTATATTATTGTTTCCCAAACTACACTTGATACTAAAGCGTAGTATAATGATAGTGCGGGGTCGATGCCCTAGGGATTGAACTAGATGACGGGAACTTAAGGCTTTAAACCCTATGCGTAGGAGTCCTCACAAATTGGTTGAGTTTGGGAGTTACTAATACTAAGGGATTTGAGATTAAGATCAAGGAGATAGACAAGGTCAGGATAAATTTCGAGGTTTAAGTAAAAAGATAATCTAAATCCTAACTTGGTATGATCCTAATGTTTAGGCTGCGAAGCAAACAAAGTTCCCTTGTTGACTATGGTCAAACCAACTAGATCTATCTAAGAGGTAACTATTACTCGTTTTAGAGATAACTACACTATTGGATATTGAACATAGCCTATTCTACTCCAATTAGTTAAGGGTCATCCCTTCAAACTCCCCATGATTAGGGTTTCTTAAAAAAATTAGATAAAAAAAATTCTTCAACTTAAATACTATCCTTGGGTAACTATGTTGAGAATTAAATATTCATTAACTTCAGACACCCCTACTCTCAACCGTTACCCTAAGCAGTTTAGCCACTCATAGTAGAATTGTTTATAAGCGGGTAAAGAATTGAAAACAAGTTTATTTTACGAATATAAATTTAAATCAAATAGTTAAAGATCATGCATTCAAGAACAAGGAGTTTATAAATCAAATCAATCACAACTAAAACTAAAAACTTACTTGAAACAAGGAACATGAAATAATTCAAGAAGGGTTCGTTGCCAAAGGTGATTGAAATGGAAAACACTCGTAACTTGGTATTGGTGATTCAAAAGGATGAAGAACGCTTGTAAATTGATACATTGTTCTTGAATAGATGTAAAGAAATAAAATTAATTGATGTAAGATGATTTTATAGAGAAGGAATAATCAAAGAAGAAAGAAGAAGATGAGAGAAATAGAAAATCCAAAGAGTGCCATCCATTCTATCATTGTTGTGCACATCTGAGATGTAAATACTCGAGGTTTTACATGACATGTAAACATTTTACATCATGTAATTCCAATCCAAGATTTTATCAATGAATTTTAAATCTCACATGAATATTTTTTTAATCTCATCCTGAATATTTAAGATTTTGAATTTAGATTCTTCTCATGATGCGTAACTGGTCTTCATGGCATGTTTCTTCATTCAGATGGATCTTAAATGAAGGAATTGAATTGAAAACATTACATGATATGTATTAAATATTTAGGTCATGTAATTGTATCATGAAATGTATTTCCTTCATGAATTTCTCCATGACTTGTGATACATTGCGAATGATGCATACACACCGTGTTAGTGGATTTCACAACGTGTAATGATCATTTTGGCCTTTTTCATTAGCTTCTCCTTTAAAACATTGGAAACCTATTTACTATAATAATAAACAAATACCTTGTGTATTATCAAGTAAAACATGAATATTTATTAATTAAATTATTGAAAAATGTCTATACTATTTCAGATTATCAACCACCCAACTTAAAAAACCCAAACTTCTCAATATTTGATGGAATTGGTGATCCAGAGAAACATCTCAACCAAATTTATTCATAGTGTGGGCCAATGGTGGGAACCTTATAATAATAAGAGGCTTCCATATTCATATTATTTGTATAGAAAATAGCATGTCCCACATTTTATTAGTATAATAACCTCAAATTTGGGTATATTTTAAGATGAGAAGATCTATTCTAGGAATTAATCTTTTATTTTAGCTCCACATTGTGGAAAAAGACTATCCTTGACCTCCTCAACTGAAAGTAATAAGATAATTAGAGTTTCATGAATTAAATTTATAGATGAAAGGGTTTAACTTACTATATAAACATTTAGCTTTACCATGATCAATTATTAGATATATTTATGGAGAACCTATAAGATGAGTTTTCAACTATGCTCGTATATCAAAAGTATCCCAATGGATTTTTAGAGTTTGTGATAGGAGCAACATGTCTAGAGGATTCTATTTGTAGTAATAAATAAAGATCTTATTAAGTACCAATGTCATAAATAGAAAAATTATGATAAGAAAAATCACCTACCATCACCCTCACACTAAAAATATTGTGGAACCGTGACCTTGAAAAGAAGAAGAATAAAATTTATTCCATAACTAGTGATCAGGTTCTAGGGTATTTCATCTCTTCTATCGATAGAAGACTGATGACATTATAATAATTCAAGAATCTATATAAAGCAGGGTAGAATGATTGCATAAATTACTACCATTACCATCATATGATGTGTGACATCATCTAGAAATGCTTCTTGTTTAAGGATTTGTGGAAAAAGATGGCTGATGATTGTCATGTTCCATAGAATAATCTCATGGCGCTCATGGTATATGTGTTGTAAAGTCACCAAAATGAAGGAGAAGAATGGGAGATTTCCCTATGAATAGATACATATGAATTTAATGAATTGATAATCCATAAATCAATGGATAATGTACACACCATCATCAGGGCATGACAAAATCGGCAAGTTTTGGCCCCAATTCCCTCTGTATATTCAAATAAAACTTCTTCTACTTATCATCCTCTAAATATCTAACATTATTTATATAGGGAAAAAAAATAAATAAAGAGTTCCCATATACTCAATAAAATGTCCAAACTCATATGAACTCCATTCTCCCATCATTAGGCACTCAAGAATTGTCCCACCAAATGGGTTAATAAGCCTTGAAAAACCATATAAGTGAATGATCATCATCCCAATAGATGGACTGATGGCCACCAACCTATCAAATGAGATACCCTAATGACGAGGAACACCATTTCATATATGTTTCCATAAACATGGTATCATACAGTTCTGAAGGATTTTCAACTAGTTTTGATGAGTACACTCTTACTAGACATGATTACAAACAAATGAAATCATATGACCCTTGGTATGTTTTCCCATCATATACTCCTGGAATTAGTGAAAAAGGGATTGGTGATTCCCCAAAAGCTTATATATAAGGCATTATTAACCCTTTTGATACTAGAGAGTGTAATGTTAATAGATCATACCATTTATGTCAACAATGGATCAAATCTCTAGGATCGAGGATGGTACTCACATCATTATCCACTAATCCTTCCATTGATAATGGAAAGGGTGTGATCATATATTATTCCAGACTGCACCTTTCAGTTGATAAGTAAATCTCTACTAAAGAACGTATCTCTGAGCTCTAATAAGAAATTTAAGAAATTTATAGGAAAATGATGAAGTTTCTTCAAGGTTATTTTCCCCAGGGTGAACTTTCATCATCCTACTGCAAAGGTTCACTATATAGTGAATTCCCATAGACCACATGATTGGGTGAATTTTCATATTTTCATGTACCCAACCCCACAACACTGAGGTTATTATCATATTTTCCACCCTATCATATCGAGAATTCATAGCCATTGGTAACTTCAATATCTCCCCCTATATTGATAGATATTGGGGAACCACCTCTAAGATATAAAATCCAACCATGTGCTCATATCAATCAATGCATATGTGGAACCCAAGGGAGATAATAGTATCACTCGTCTATCAATAATAGATAAATCATGGTATATTACATACAAATAGAGTAATTTTCCAGGTATTTCACCATGACCATAGAGAATAATTTTCTTTAGATACTGAGGATCAAGAGAAGGATATGTATAAAGAAATATTTGAGTCACCATTCTAATTCCTACCCCTTCCACTGATTTTTGGAGCATACAATCAAGAGGTGATTTTTCATAAAGGATTATATTTATAAGTAAATATATGGGGATATTGGTCATAGTGACACCAAAATCCTTACTTCATCCTTATGAAAACCCTGAGTAAAACACACAATGTGTGAAAAATAATCAGGGTATTTTATCTCTCAGTGATATATTATGTAAGTTCTATTCATTCAAACCTAATAATGTGGATCCATACTTCACATTTTCTATATAGAATAAGCTTATTGATATTTAGAGGATCAAGAAACCCAACGAAGAAGTCATGAAGGATCATCCCAATTATTGAACTTACCACCAACTTGTGAGAAATATAATTAAAAATTGATTCATATTAAAGGATTGTCTCTAGAATAAGATTTAAGTAGGCCTAATAGATTTATATAATCTTGAGACTCATGAGACATGCACACAATTTATTCTCACACCAATAGAGAATCTCCCCCAAATGAGTTAAGTTACGCCTCTTCCATTGTCATATAATCATAAAATCTATGACATTAAATTCCTTACCACATGACTCTAAACTTCAAAAAATATCATAAAATTATAATAAAGTCAAATTGTATCACCCAAGTACATTTGTATTAATCTAAACTACTTAAAATATTCCATTGTTTCATATTGTAAAATTGTACGACATATGGAAATTGTTTATGACCTTCCTTACCTTTTATGTAAAATCTAAATATATGTTGAGGGTTTCTAATTTATGAGTTTATATAGATCTATATTTTACATAAATGGTAAGGAAGATCACACAAAAGGGAAGGAGGGTTTCTATGTAGAGGGTTTCTAATGTATGGGTTTACCAGCTCATGCTATGTTCTCTTTAGAAAACAATGTATTTGTAATAATATATCTTACCCCACCATGTTACTATGACAGTATCCATATTGGTCTTACTACCTTCTCATGTCTGGACACATTCCCATTGCATTTCCAATTCCCTACACATGGGATATATTTTTGAAAAAAATGGAATGCCCCCATCCCCATCTAATCTGCATAAAGACCATCTTTCAAGATCTATGTATGGATTAATTCCTATACTTATGGGTTATGTATTGATGTCTTAACTACTTATTCCAGAGCCAATCATAAAGTTTTGTCTTATATCAAATCTTTGGTCTAAGATGGTTCCATTGATCCATATCCTTATTTTGACCCTCTATCAAAATATAAAGATGCCCCACCCCACAATTGAAGAATATCTATGTGAGGATGTAGCCTTAAATAAATACATGTGTGTTTTTATAAAACTTATAGGATATATAGTGATGCATGTAATTCATAAACTTAGTTTAGATGACAAAATATAAGATTCCATCAATTTATCAGGCCAGCTAACCCATTTCTCATTTATGTTTTTTCTTTCCCTTACTCACCACTTAGATAAGTATCTTATATTCACATGAGAATATAATATGTGAAAAACTATTCATAAGTCCTTGCTATATGTATTAAACTAGACAAAATATTTATCCTCACCATATGATGCTAAACTACATGGTTGACATCAATCCTTGTTATGCGATCTCTCATGATACAAGTAGTCTTCCAACTACCCCTTGTTTCTTACACCATGACTGACTCATGTGAGATTAGAGTTCTTTGATGATCACTTTGATTAGTGAAATTGAGACACATCATGTCTAAATGTTTAGATACCCAAGTCCTTTCAACATGACATTAAAATGCATAGAAGACATCCCCAATGAATGACTTTAAACTATATATAATTAGTCCCACTTATATGACCTTAAACTACGAGACACCTCGGTCCACCCTGCATGACCTTAAAAATTATTAAATTGATCCACATTATTGAGGCTAATCATAAGCTTACATAAGGGCTATACCCAGATGATAACTCTCAACACATGATCTTTTTACTGGTTCTCCTATAGTGAAATGTAGCCCTTAATACCTACATGTGAGTTAGATTTAGTCAAGGATTACATTTAAATAATTACTTGTAGAATTATTCTCATATTCAAAGGATATGAAGTGATGCTTGGTTCTCTCATCCCAGGGCTAGTCGTAGCTCCTAATTTTAAACATGTTGCTAGTCATATAGACCTAAACAACATGAAACCTAATTCATTATCTTGTGAGATTAAATTGTGCAAAAAATTATTCCTAGTCATATAAACTTAAACTATATGAAGGATGGTCCTTGTTACATGTCCTTAAACTGTGTAGTACATGGTCTATCCTATAAGAAATTAAAATACTTTAAGATAATACTAAAGGATGATCTTAACCTGAAACCATGATTTCCCCACTACATCTTGAGTCCCAGTTCCACATACTATGATTTTTAATTAATCCTCCTTTTCAATCTAGGTACATTAATCCTACCCAAAAAACATATTAAGTAAATGATGGTTTAACTATGTAATAATCCTAAACCTTTTTGACATCCCCTAACCCAACCATCCTATTTTAAACCTTTTTTATTTCCCAATCACACAAATCCTTGAGTAGAGATTTTAGTCTTGATATCCCAAAACCATGAGTGAATTGTAACAAACCATTATCTAGAAACCGAGAGCTTATAGTTATATAATATTATTGGCATAGAATGAAATATTTATCAAAGGATCCAAAATCTTAGTTGTCTTAGAATAAAAGGTACAAATATAGTTTTCAAATTATACATGAGAACATAAATTAAAATATAAAAACTCTATGAGAAATTTATTATCTATTCTAGAAAATCCTTCAAAAATACACATACTTAAATTCTAGGTTTATCAAGGAAAAGAAACAAATAAGGGTAATCTCAGAAGATTATTAAGGAGTAGCAAACAATGGTAGCTTTTATAACACTAATACAGCATAAATAATATGAAAAAAGTATATGATCAGAATAATTTCATAATCAAATAAAACTAAGGTTACACTATATCCATAACAATAAATAAATAAATAAATAAATAAATAATTATATAATAATTAATGATATCATACTAACGGAATGCATAATATCTGAAAATATAAACATATTATCATTTACTTATGCCAATACATCATACATATAAGGGTTAAACATAAACCAATACCCTATCTTGTTTTTCTCATGCAACCTACTGATGCTTCGAGGGACTATCTATACTGGGCCCCACCCACTGAAAATTAAGTCTAATGTATTCATAAAATGAGTTAATAATAAATTTCCTAAAATTACCTAAGGAAATTGCAACTTAATAATAAAAAAATAGAATAATTAATATTTGTACAATAGAAATATGGAAAAAAAATATTCCCCCATTTAATGGAATAATGTGGCTATCTTGGAGAATTTCCGAAAAATAAACATAGAAACTATGGGTCAATCTAAATCTAATTAAAATTAACTTTTAAAATGAAATTAAGATAAGGTGGTGAAGAGGTTACTTTAAAAGTGTTGGGTTATCAATTGAAGATAGCAATTAATTTTAGTAGTTTGTAATGAAAAGAGACTAAGCAATTTTAAGAAATTCTTCATTATGGTTCATAACGTTTATGTGAATTATCCAAATAATATCCCCCAAGAGTTTATCTAAATTTTTTAATTATTAAGCCTATTTATTATTAATTGAGTGAAGATTGAGTTGACACTAAACCATCATATTTTAGGGTCATTAACATAAGGTGAATATTTTCCACAATTGCATATAATTTCTAGTATCTAGATATGGATACAATTTACAGGAAAATCACAAAAAGTTTACATTAAAAAATTTATAATTTTTTAAAACTATTATGGATTAGGTAAATAATATAAAATGGGTAGTAATTAAACCATATAATAGAAAACATGGTGTATAACATAATCATATCTCAAAGAATTGAAATTTTCGAAAAATAATCCTTACCTTTATTCCCATTTAGAATAATGTTCACTAAACTCATGTGTAAAAAAAATAACTATCTTAATTACCTATTTAAGAATTTTTTTATATATATAACTATTTTTCAAATTCATTTATGATTATTATCTTCATGTATATTAGTTAGTTATTATCTATTTTCAATGTCAGGTGTGACTATTCTTGATTGTTTTGAACTAGTTTTGTAATAGTTGTGTTGCTATTCATTATTATGTAAACTTTAATCATTAAAAGATCATACAAGGTACTGGAATTGATTATTTTTTATTACTTATTATTTTATAATTTCATTATATAGGTGTTTTGGTTATGATCCTTAAAGTTGAGATTTGTAATGAGCATGTTTCATTGATTTGTAATAAACATGAATTGTTATCTTAACTAATGAGTTTAAAATCAATATTACTATCCCATAACTTAAATAAAATCATAATTTAATTATTTATATCATAGTTTAGCAAAAATTAAGTTCCCATAGTCATCATGATATAAATTTATATCATTGTTCAATTATGTGGTTAAACTTACCTTAATAAGAACACAACATAATTAATGAATGATTATGAAGTTATTTTATTGTATTATAATTATAATCATAGAATAATGACCTTATTTAGTGTTTATTATCATGTTATATTAGAATTGGAAATAAATAGAAGAATAAGATAACCTATATTAAGTTATTATTTAGTATGAAGATACCATTTTTTTCTCTTAGAACACACTTTTGGACGATTGATTATTGATTATATTGTTAATAGGTTATACAATTTGTATTTATAAAAAATTTATAATTTTATGAAAATCATATTTATCAATTAAACCCATTATCATGACCAACCATGAAAAGAAACGAGAAAAATAAAAATAAAATTCAATCATTATGTGGAAGCAGTAGCCTGCACATATGCATGGATGATGATCTAATTTTCAATAAAATGTGAGAAATATATAATCTATTTTATCTTTTAAGAATATAAAATATTTTATAAGTATAATTATTTATATGATGTAAAACTTCCAACAACAGCACATGAACACTATAAGAAATTGTAATGAAACTTGCTGGACCGAGGACTCGACCCTGCGACCACTCCCTAAACCCGATCCTACCCGCACCACCCAAACCGACCATGGGGGGAAATGTTATAAGTATCATATTTATTTATTAATTTAAATATAAGTACCATACAATTATGGTTGTTAAGGAAAATAAAACATGATGCTCTGTGGAGGTAGTAGTCTGTACACAAACACAAAGGTCATTTTTGTTTTCCTTAAAAAATGAGAAAGGTGGTTAATAGTTATTCAATTAAAGGAATTAAATTACATAAAAAAATTATAATTTAATTATATAGTAATGATAATTTTTTTTAAAATTAATATATAAAAGAAAATAAATTAGGGAAAATTAGTACTCACATTGAGGACTTGAGGTTTCCCTTGGAGGAATCCTTAGAAAGGGAGGGATTAGGCTAATCTCTTCTAGAAAGAATCCAATGAGGGTGAATTGGATATTAGGGGAAGGAATGAGGTTATATTTTATGGAGAAAAACTAAATTTTTGAGTTTCATTGAAGTATTAGTGATAGATCCCTTTTATAAGTGGTGAGAATGGATTTTTTTTTGTAAATATTTCAACTTAATATAAATAGGCGCATGTTTCAAATGTAAAATGGATCTAAAAATGTAAAATAATTTAGTTTAGATTGGTATAAGTATTTAATTTCTAAAATAATAAATTATAAACATGTTTCATACTCTTTACACCAAGATTTATTACTTTTACCATTATCTATTTTACTGTGGTAACTAGTTTTTACCCAAGTAAATCATTTTTTATGCTTGAAAATAGAATATAACATAATAAATAATTTGTAACTAATAATGAAAAATGTAAATACATTTTATTAGATAAAATTTTTATATGTATTAAAAATAAATTTTATCATTAGCACATGTAATACGTAAAACCCCGCTATTAAAAAAGCATTTTTTATATTTAAAATATATTTATAAGATAAAATTATAAATGTATTTTATTTTAATGGTAAATTTTTATTATAAAATTTATGTGGCTTTAAAATGAATCTAAAATTAAATTATATGAAAATAATATCTAATTAAAAGAAAAGACCAAAAATAGTTTTTATCAGAAAATATAACACAATTCTTGAATAAGTTAATCATAAGTTTTCAAAGATCAAAATTGAATTTTTAAAATTTATTATTTTATATATTAAATAAATATTTTATCAATTAAAAGGTTTAATACTCTTCTAGTTTTTCTTATAAAATTCATAGTTTTGGTAGAAAAAATATTTTTCACTATTCACCTAAAGATAAATTATTTCAGAAAAATAACAAAAATTAATTTTAAGCTAATATTGGAATTATAAATGCAAAATAAAAGTTAATTTGGTCAAATTAAAATTAAAATTTATATTTTAAATAAATTCCTAAATAAAGCATCATTAGAGTGTGCATTATGTAATTGTTTTGGGATGTAGTTTTTTCCCTCTATAGTAGGGTGTCTGGTATTACATTCCCCAAATTTAAATAATTTCATCTATGAAATTCGATACATGTCAGCTACTAAATAGAAATAGAAATTCCTTCTTTATAGCTTCTTTAAGAACCCATTTTCCTCCTATAGTTTGTGATTTATTCAAAAGGACTTTCAGCAGGTGAGTTTTTCGATTCTACATAACTTACTATCTAGTGTCAAGAATATTGATAAGATATTCATTATAAGATATTTAACATCCTATTACTATTTTTAGGTAATCCTCAACCCTATTTTTGATCATGATTTGGTTAGGTATCATTTAGGGGTGCTTCAGGTGAAATTTTTGAAATTTTTGAAATTTTTGGAAGTTACTAGGCTACTAATGGTTGGCGCATGGTTTGCCCAAACCATGCAACCACCTCAGGGAAACTATGAAAACAAAAATAGTGGGGGTTTTCATGGTTGACACACGGTTTGAAAAACTATGTGGCCCCCTCCATGAAACCATGCACACATAATTTTTTAATTCTGAAAAATATTTAAAAAATTTAAAAACCCCTATTTCTTCCCTCATTCGACCCTAAATTGGTATTGGATATCCTAATAGGTATTTGGAGCTCTCAAGGACCCATTTTGGATTCTATAAACCCTTTCTAAGGAAGATCAATGCTTGGATATTGTAGTTTGATTCCTCTATAGTAAGAGTCCATTCCATATTCCTTCTCTACCACTATTTTCTTCTCTCCTCCTCAGGTTTTTTAGATGTTCTAGTTGTTGATGGATGTAAATTTCTTTGTTTTAGATCTTGAATCTAGGTTTGATTCAATGATCTCTATTTTTGATGTTCTTCATTGGAAATTCCCATTGCAGGTATTGTGATACGCGATCTCTGTGTTAATGGTAGGTGGTTCTATTGAGATTTTCCATGTTATAAACCTTTGATTTTATTGATTTAAATTATAATTTTAAAACACAATTCATTACAGATTGGGATTACAATTTATTTGGTTTGAATTTTGTGGAAAACTCCCAATTCCAATGGAATTGGAATTTGGGGTTGCCATTTAAAATTAATGGAATTGTGAAATTAATTTGTGAAATATATTTTTGAAATTGATTTTGATAAAAAAGGATTAGAATGATTTGATAAGAACTATTTTTTGGTTTTATCTTGATAAAGGCATGAATTGATTAAGAACCCATGTTTTGGTTTTGAAATAGAAATTGACATATTGAATTAGAAATGGGGAGACTGTATTTTAAATTATTTTAAAATATTTTTCCCATCATTAATTGATTATTGAGAACATGAAATCCTATGTATTTAGTGAGTTATTTTGGACAAACATGGTAGGATGATAATTCTCTAACAAAATATTTTATCTTTATGAAACTAATAAAAAATAGTGAAACATATCTTATCCCTAATGAAATATTGATTAGTCCTATTTGACCAGTCTCAGAGGGACGTGTGTACATATAAAATTGTGATAACTTATATGAGTGTGTGACGATCTAATAACCTGTAACTATTGTACCTCTTGGAAGATGAACATGTCACTCATTTTTTATTATTTTGATATATATTCCATTTTATATAAAACTTCTTTGCACATGCCTACAGATTTCTAAAAACTATCTTATATAAAATTATTACTTAAACCATTGTTTGAAATGTTTCCATCAATTGAAATAAAAATCATGTTTTGTTTTAAATATGTACCAGTTCTTTCATACCTATTTTATTTGAATTGAAAGAATTATTTTTTTATATATTATTTGCATCTTATATAGAAAAATTGGTGATACCTTACTGGGATTTTAGCTCACAAACTACCTTTGTCTTTGGGAATCTTTATATTTCCTCTTACAAGGTCCAAGAAAGGGGAAATCACTACTTTAAGGTGGTAGTTGTTTTTGATCTTTCAGTCTTGGAGTACTGTCTCTTTTGGGACTTTGATTTTTTACCCTATTTTGTCTCTGGTACTTTTTGATTGTAATTTTTGGGATTTGATACCGATTTTACATCTGGTACTATCTACTTTGGGAGTTTCTTTTGATCATAATGACTTGTTTCTTTTCTTCCTATATTTATATGGAAAAATAATTACCAGTTTTTGTATTGTATGATGCCAAGTGCTAATCACCAACCCCTGAGGATCAGGAACAACCTTTTGGATATGTTAGTGCCATATTAGGTATCATAGTACTAGGGTATCCGGGTTGGTTTGTGATGAAGTGGTATTAGAGGCTGGCTAAGAATCTTAACTTGATGTTAGTATGCAGTTTGAGATCTTGTTGGGACTTTTAAGGTAGTTGAGTGAGTTCTTATCTATATCTCCTCGTAATGAGCCATAAGTAACTAGGTGTGGTTTGAAAAATATGTCTTGAGGATTAGTTCTAGTATTTTCCATACTTTTTATTTGGATAAATTGAAATCCATATCTTATTTATAGATCTGATAGGATTAATTCCCCTATTTCTCTTATTTGAGTATTATATGTGTAACATTATAACATCATCAATGTTGTCTTTTGATGTTGTGTAGAATCATGACTTTGATAAGAAATATAAACAAGATCCAGGTGGAAGATAAGGATGAACAAAAATGAGAAAATCCTCCCTTAGACCAAAATCTAGTTGAGGTTATTGTGCATCCTGTCCAAGCTCTAGGACAAGAAGCTTCACCTATTCTCATTCAGGCTCTAGATGTGGAACCTTAGAGGAAATAATTTAGGATTCATTCTCAGGAATTACTTTTCCAAAATCAACTATTGTTCCAAGTCTCAAATGATACTCAATAGGCTGAGTATTGGTTTAAGAGAGTTGATCTTCTCTTGGATTTCTTGGAAGAATTGAAATCTATTAAGGTGAAGTGTGTTACCTTTAAGCTTTAAAGACCTAGTAGGAGATGGTGGGATATGATGGTGATGGAAAAGAACCATGAGGTATTTGAGTGTAATGTCTTTAAATTTATTTTAACTGACTAGTTCTATCTAGATTCAATGGTGTTAGCCAAGGCTATAATGTTTTTCAACTCGAGTACTCTAATAGGACAAAAAAAAATACAAAACTCATTTTATAGAGATTCTATAGTTTTCACTTTAGATTGTATCAAATGAGAATACGAAGACCCAAAAATTTGATATGGGACTTCAATATGATATTTAATCTCATTTTTTCTTTCTGAAGAACTCCTCTTATGTTGATGTGCTAGACAGACTGTTAATGGTTAAGCATTATCTGGCTGGTAATTCAGGCTTGACAGGAGTTCCTTTTTTCCTAGTAGAATTTATATGAGTTCCTTTAAAAGAAATAAAAAGAACTATTAGTCTCATGTTGGTTTTCTATAATAAATTTATTCTAGATATCTTTCAGTTCCTGGTAGAGGACCTTTGATTTTCTACAAGTGTGGAAAGCCTAGACACTTAAGATGGGTTTGCACTGAGGCACCCAAGATATGTGGTTCCTTCAGATGATTAAGTCACTTTTTTAAGTAATTTCATGTCTATTATTCTAAATGTAGTGGCATGATATCATCAGCACCTAAAAGCATTATAGTTCAATCAGATGCTTCATGAACTGGGGGGTTTCAGCCACATGCATCTGGGACAAAGCTTCTTCTCATATTGAAAGAGTCTCCAGAATAAGTAGATATGGGTCCAACAACTATAAGAGGTACAATCACCATTGTTTCATTTTTAGAAACCTCTTTATTTCATGATGGTGCATCTCATTCATTTATATCAACTTGTATCATGAAAATTCTTAATCTTCCTATGGAGATTTTATCTTATGTGATGGTATTACTATACCCTTTGGAATGAAGATAGAGTAGGGTATTCATTGTATTACTTGTGTATTATCTTTATCACAGATTGATCTTGGTATTTCATTGTTCTCAACATGAAACATATTGATGTCATATTTAGTATGGATTGTAAATACATCCTAAATTGATATCTATCTTTAATGGGTCACCTTTAATGCACCCAATAGAGTGTGTCGTATCTTTTAGGGAGAATAGTACACGAGGTTGAGTAGAGATGGGACCTCTTTTCTAGATCTAGGGAAAGTAATATCAATATTGTATTTTGATCTGGAGATAGAATCCCTGAGTGATTATCTCACTCTAGCTGTCGTTGAGTTTCCTAATATTTTCCCTTTTCAATTATATGATTTTCCATCAGTAAGGGAGGTAGAGTTTTCTATTGATTTAATAATGGGAACTCAAACAGTTTCTATTCCTTCTTATTGCATGGAAATGATTGTAATGAAAGATTTGAAGGCTTAGTTGGATAATATTTTAGAGAAAGGATTCATACACCTAAGTGTGTTACCTTTGGCAGTGACTATTCTCATTGCTAAGAAAGATGATGGGTCACTTCACCTATGTGTTGATTACCAAAAACTCAATCGAGTTACGGTAAAGAAAAAGTATCCTTTTTCATAGATCAATGATCTATTTGACCAGTTAAAAAAGGTGAAGTGGTTCTTAAAGATTGATCTTTGATATGATTATCATCTGTTGAGAATAAAATAATTTGACAATTTGAAAAACTTACTTCTGGAGCAGGTATGACTATTATGAGTATCACATCATATCATTTGGTCTACCCAATGATCTTGTAGTATTTAGAGATTTAATAAAATTTTATTCCATGAGTATCTTGATACATTCATGGTGGTATTTATGGATGGCATCCTTGTTTACTCTATGTCTAAGGAGGATCATGTGTATCATATGAGAATAGTTTTGGAATTGTTGAGAAATCAATAAATTTATGCCAAGATTTTGAAATGTGATTTCTAGATTCGGGAAGTGAAGTTATTGGGACTTGTGGTGTTAGGACATGGTATATCAGTTGACCATGAGAAGGTGAAAGTTATTATGACATGGGAGAAACCATGAAATGTCTTTGAGATTCTTTGATTCATGGGTTTAGATATATATTATTGACAGTTTGTACAGGATTTTTCAAAGTTGGATTCTCCATTGAACTATCTCACTTAGAAAGGATTAAACTTTTCTTGGGATAAAAAATTTTAGAGTTATTTTGTTGATATGAAATGTCATTTAACTACTGCATTGGTTTTGAATCTTCTAGAGGATGTAAAGGGATATGTGGTCTTTTGTGACGCATTGGGTTCAGGTTTGGGTTGTGTTCTTATGGCGGGTGATCACTTCATTACCTATGGAACTTGGAAACTTAGGCCACACGAGAAAAATTACACAACCCATGACCTTGAACTTGAAACTATGATGAATAATCTTAAGAGTTGGTATAATTACCTTTTTTAGAAAGGTTTACTGTGTATTCTAAGCATAATATCTTTAGTTATATATTTTCTCAAAAATATTTAAATCTCTACCAGAGGTGTTTGGTGGAGTACCTATAATCTTTTTAATTTGACATCGCCTACACCCTGGGGAAATGGAATTTAGTTGTAGATTCTTTGAGTAGGAAAATTTGGACCCAAGATAGGAAATAAACATTAGAAGAGTGGAAATTGATGGCTATATTTTCACAATTGCATATTGGAGTTCAGGAATCTATGGATGATATTGTCTTGGATAGTGTTTAGTTGAATTATACTCTCCTCAAGATGATTCTTCAGTAACATCATCTTAATGTTGATTTCGGCAGTATTAGAGACTCTCTTTATGGTGGGGAGACCATTGCTGAGTGGTTTCTCTCCATAGAGGGTTTTATATGTTTCTAGAATGGGTACATTGTACCTTTTCCAATAAGAAAAGATATGATGGGATATTTCCATAATTCCAAGTAGGATATTATCCTTGGAACCAAAAAGATGTTCTATGATATGTGGAAATGATTTTGGTGTCCTGGAATGAGATGAGGAATTGTGGAATTTTTCTATCATTATTATATGTGATAAAAGGTCAAGGATGATCACTAGAGACCTTCAGGTTTTTCACACCACTTCCAATGCCGACTTGGAAGTGAGATGAGATCTCTATGGATTTTGTGGTTGGGTTTCCACATACTCAGTGAAAGAAGAATGCGGTATGGGTTGTGATCAATTGGCTGACTAAATTAACTCACTTCTTACCCATTCATGATACAAACAAAGTTGAGGAGCTAGGAAATATCTATGTGAAATATATTTTCCATTTCAATAGACTTCTATCTACTATAGTCTCTGATAGAGATCCCTGTTTCACTTCTCACTTTTGGAGAGGAATTTAAGAGGCACTGGGATCTCAGTTACATTTGAGTATGTCATACCATCTATAGTTGGATTTTCAGATAGAAAGAGATATACAGATTCTTTAGGATATGAATCTTTCATGTTTATTTGATTTTTTTGGGGCTTGGGATCACCATTTCAGGCTAGTTGAGTTTTCTTATAACAATAGTTACCAATCAATGCTAAATAATTGATATATTTGAGGCCTTGTATGGACGACCACATAAATATTTGTTATGTTGGTTAGAGATCGGTGAATGTTCTTTGGTTGGACCAAGATTAGTTCAAGATATGACAAAAAAAATATTCATTTGATTCATCAGAGAATTTTGACACCACATAGCCAGTATAAATGTTATGCTTATCGTCACCATAGACTGTTGTAATGTTTAGTTTGGGATCATGTGTTCTTGAAAGTTTCACCTCATTTGGGTCATCAATGATTTGAGAGGAAAGGGAAACATTTTCTTTGTTTTTTTGGGAAATTTTTAGGTTGTAGAATAGGTGTGTAATGTAGATTAACATTTAGTAATTCCTCCATAGTTGATGTTGATACATGAAGTGTTCCATGTATCACAGCTGTGAAAATATATTTCAGATCCATATCTTGTTCTAAGTTGGATTGATCTTGAGGTTGAGCCTGATTTATCCAAGAATAAACATATAGTCAATATATTTTATTCTAAAACCAAGGTACTATGTGAGAGGATGATAACTTTGGTTCTTGTTCTATGGAATCATAGTTCTGATACTCATGAAACTTGGGAGATAGAGGAACTGATGAGAGAATAGTGGCATCATATTTTTGACATGAAGACTTCTTGATAAGATTTATGGGGAAAATAAGTTTCTATAGTGGGGAGGTTGTAACATCCTGTTACTATTTTAAGTAAATCATAAACCCTCTTTTTTATTATTCTTTGGTTGGTTCTTGTTTAGGGCTGCTTCAGGTGAAATTATAGAAATTTTTTAAAGTTACTAGTCAATGTACGGTTGGTGCAAAATTTTCTCAAACCGTGTGCACACATAGGGGAAACCATGAAAACCCAAATAGTGGGGGTTTTCATAGCTGAAACATAGTTTGAAAAACCATGCACCCACTTATTAGAAATTGTGCACCCCATTACGGGGGTGCATGGTTAGGGTTCACGGTTTGAAAAACCATGTGACCCCCTCTAGGAAACCATGTGTGCAAACTTTTCTAATTCTAAAAAATATTTTAAAAAATTTTGAACCCCTATTTATTCCCCCACCTAACCCTAACTCAAGATTTTACATCCTCTTAGTCCTTTAGAACTCTCAAGGACCCATTTTTTCTCCCTTAAACACTTTTTTAGGTAGATCGAAGCTTGGTGATCGTCATTCGATTCCTCTCTAGTAAGATTTCTTTACCCCATTACATATATCCCAATCTCTTATTCTATCCTCCTTAGGGTTTGTAAAATCTTATATTTTTTGATGTACCTAAACTCCCTTTGTATATCTTGAATCTAGGTTTGATTCCTTGATCTTCATTACCAACATTTTTTTTCGCAATTCACATTGCGGGTGTTATGATACGTGATCTCTGTGTTAATGTTATGTGTTTCCGTTGAGATTTTACATTTTAAAAAACATTGAATTTATTGATTTAAATTAAATTAGATTCAATTAAATTATGAAAAAACAATTCTTTTTGGATTGAGATTTGAATTTATTTGGCATGAATTTCTGGGAAACCCCCAATTCCAATGGAATTGTAATTTAAGGTGTGATTTGAAATTGATGGAATTGCTAAATTGATTTGTGAAATTGATTTTGAGAAAAATGACTTAAAATAATTTAATAAGAACCAATTTTTGGTTTTATATTGAGAAAGTAATGAATTGATTAAAAACCTATGTTTTTGTTTTTAAAGAGAAATTGGCATAATGAATTGAAAATGTCATGATTTATTTTTAACAGTTTTAAAATAATTTTCCCATTTTTGATTGATTGTTGAGGACATGAAATAATTGTTAGTTAGTTATTTGGGACAAACATGCTAGGATGGTAATTCCCTGGCAATATATTGGTGCTTTATGACACTAACAAAAATATATTTCATCAGATCTTATACTAGATGGGATTTTGATTAGTCCTCTTTGACCAATGCTTGAGAGACGTGTGTACAAATAATGTCGTGATCACCTATATGAGCGTGTGAGGATCCCAGAACCTAGAACTATCATACCTACTAGATTATGATCACGTTTCTCATTTGTGTTTATTTTGATATATATGCCATTTTTTTATAAAACTTATTTACACATACCAATGTATTTATATAAACTATTTTAAATAAAATGTTTACTTAAGACATTTATTGAAATGTTTCCATCAATTGAAAAAAATAATGTTTTTTTAGTATGAACTTGTACTTCTATACCTTTTTTATTTGAAATTGAAAGAATTATTTGGTTTATTTATTATTGGAATCTTATATAGAACTCTTAGTGAGACCCTACTGGGATTTTATCTCACACCCTACCTTTTCCTTCATGAGTTTGTAGATTTCCTCCTTCCGGGTTTGAGAAAGAGGAAAGCACCACTTGGAGATTGGTGTTGTTGTTGATATTATGGTCTTGGAGTGATGTGTCTTTTGAGACTTGGGTTATTTACCTTATTATCTTTCTTGTACTTTGTGGTTGTACTGTTCGGGTTTTGATACCTATTTTACATCTGCTACCATATCCTTTGGGAGTTTTTTTAAGAATACTGAATTTTTTATGTTCTTCCACTCTTTATGTGGAAAAATAATTCCCAGTTTTTATCTTGTATGATTCCAGGTTCTATTCACCAACCCATGGGGACCAGAAAACGCCCTTCGGGCAATGTCGGTACCAGATCAGGTATTAGAGTACTAGGGTATCCAGGTTGGTTTGTGACAATACAATTTAGGTTTGAACTCTATTCCCACTTATTTCAGTATATAAAATGTATCTGGGATTATTTTTTCAATAATAAAATATATAAGATATCATGTACTTTAGGAAGGTTAGGTGGCATAACTAAAACATAATATATAACTTCATTTCTCTCTATAATTTTATAAGGCCCAATGTTCCTAGGGATTAACCTCACCTTTTTATCATATCATACAACTCATTTACATGGTGAAACCTTTATGAATACATGATCCTAGACTTGTAATTATAATTATTTCCTTTACATATCCACATATCTTGTTTGTTTTCTTTTAGCTTATTTTATATGATAATATATTTTTCATACTTTCACAATTGTGTCCTCCATATGTTATGGGATTACTAACTTTCTTTCTCAAACTTCTTCTAAAAAACCTAGAGTATGACATCTCTTCCCATACAATGTCACATATGGTACCATCTAGATGCCCAAATTGAAACTTTTATTTTATAAAAATTCCACTAGATTTAGATATTAATCCCATAATTCTTGGAATTCAGGAGAACATGATCTCAATATATCTTATAATGTGTAGATTTTCCTTTTAGACCTCCCATCGGTTTAGGGATGATAGGTGGTTCTTAAATGTTCCATAGTGTTGAGATCCTTTTAAAGACTCTTCCAAAATTCCCATGTGAACTGAGGGTCATGATTAGATATAGTTGATATAGTTGTCTAATAAAGTCTTAATAATTCATTGATATAGAGTCATACAAGGGGATCAAGGGGTATGTCTTCCCTTACTGATAGAAAATATAGTGACCCTATCCTTTTATATATTACATTAAATTATTTTAAGCATAATTATACATTAGAGTACAAACCAAGGATTGTAGAGTCTAGTGCCTTGGAAGACTAGGTACATAAAACTAAAAACATGGAGCTACATAAATCATTTCTTTATTTAATCTTAAAATTGAACTCCTGACATCCATTTTGCTCAAACATCTACATAGGGTACCCTAGGGAACACATGAACAAAGGGATAATCTAAATACCCCAGTAAGGGAATAACCATAAGAACAAAGAATTAGAATATGGGATAGAATGAATGACATGATGATATAAAAATTCATGTAACATATGGAATCAAAATATATAAACATGGAATCATATAAACATGGAGGCAAAGTAATGTGGAATCAACATAAAACATGAATTTAGAATGAGTCAAGGCTAATCGCCAAGAACGTTGCACATGGTAGCACAATACAAGGCTAACTGCCAAGACCATCGTACATTGTATAACAAGACAAGGCTAACCAGAAAGATAGTCTATTCCACATATGAGGGGGTGCATTTCAGGTGATTATGAAATGGGCCGACATGAATTATCACCCGTTTCTTTCTCTAGATACAATTTCTTGTCAAATTCACCATTTCTTTTGTTTCGACATGTTTTGTGTCATTATCCTTTAAAATAGGGTTGGATTAAACCTACAGGGACTAGGTAATTCACCCCTTTGATATTGTGAAGGAGATTCCATAGTCAGATGGTCTTAGAGGACGATTGCACGGGGTCAAATACCTGTGTAATCAGTCCTCCTCAGATGGTCTCCAACAGGTTTATTTGTGGAGCTAGAAACACCCAACAACCCTTGTATCCATGATTCATGGACCTACTTTCCAAAGGTAGGTTCTCGTTGATTGATGATTCATCCAACGACACTTAGGGACTCTATTGGTCGAGAGAATGGGAAGTCGGGCTCACTGCACCCTTTTTGGGGAAGATTATTTCCTAATTTGGGACACTCTTATCGATTTAAGTCATGTTCATATGTTCGTGAATCCTTGGTTCATTCCCGAAGAGTGTGTCCATGGGCCACATCTAGTTTGCAGGATCGTCATAGGCATGCCTATGGATTTGATGCTATGGAGGTGATGCTGACTTGAGACATACAATAAGGCACTCTGGAGTTTATTGTCATCCAGGGGGGATGGAAGATGACTTGATGTTGGGATCAGACCCATAACAAGGGGTTTCCTACATGTCCTCATGAGAGGAATAAGAACCCACATAGTTTGGAATTATGTGGGCATTATGCATGGAAGCTTCCCATTTGGTGGGACATGTTTTGGTGAACCCTTTTGGATGTGCACCCTTTTGAACTCGGGCCTTCAAGTAGGCATCCTACATATCCTGGTTTGATCAGGAATCATAGTTCTTGTAGTTCCGATGGTATGTATGTTATAATTATCCCAAACCTGTAATCCCATGTGAGTCATGCATGGTGTGAGAAACAAGAGGATGTGGGATATCCAACCAACTGCATGCTTCCTCTCTTATTGGTGGGAGAGGGAGAGCCTACGATGGAAAGGGCCAGGGTGACGATGGGAAAGGGAACAGAGCGATGAACCTTTCAATGTGAAATGACATTAAAGGTCATGAGGCTCAACCATGGAAGATTGGGGACCTACCTCATTGGGAGGACCCAAAGATACATTTTGGGAAGGGGAGGAGTTTCATCCTCGTCAAAGGGGGGAGTGAACATAACCCATTCGACTGATCACTACTTCTAATTGAATGGAAAATAAATTGATCACCCTTAATCCCTAGAATCGGGAGGTTCACATCGGCAACCCAAGATTGGACTTTGGGTTACCATGAGAATGTAGACCCACATGCATTTCTGAATCCCAAACCGTTGTGGGGAGATCCTTCGTGACTCCTCTTACCATGGGTATGTAGACTAAATGGGGCACAATGATGCACCTGATGGTATGATCATATGGGTCCAGTGGCTTTGGAAGAGGCTTTGGCCAGATGCCAGAGGACTGGTTCATGAAGGGATTATGGAGGACTGGACAGTAATGAAGGGGTGTTTTTGGAACCAGAGGAAACAATACCCAAAAATATCCCATTTCGTGTACTGTTTTCTTATGCGGGATGGGGGAAGCTCCACATATCATAGTGGTATGCAGGCAACAGGTCCATCCATGTACTGATGTGGTATGCGGGCATGGGTATTGACCACCGCACACCATGGTGGTATTCTATCTTTCACGTTGCTTTGAGTTCCAGCTGTGTACTGATGTATTACATGGCAGTGAGTTAAATTCACGTAGAGACACACTACATAGAACACTATTTGGGAGGAGGGTTCGGGGGATCATCGTTCACAATAATTTCATTCGTGAGAAGTATATTCTTCGCGTTTTCACCATTTAGGTTCTTGTCTCTCTTTCTATTAATAATTTCCCCCGTTTCATGGTTCACGGCTGGCTGTACTGGTAGAGAACTTGATTTGTGATTCAGGATTTACAGATTATTCCAAACTAAAGCTGAAATCTTCTCTGAGTTATTTCTTCCAACCTCTGGGTCACCTTCAAGATTTTGTTGTCCGTACTTCCTCAATTCCTTATGCACTCTTTTTATAGAGAATTAAGGAAATTTTATCTTTTGGGAATGAGACACAATTTGCAGAGGCCCATGCAGAGATATTTTTACCCGCAGAAGTCTTAGTCAATCTGGGGTTTGTGGGGGATACGGTTCATGATCATGGTTCATAGAACCCTGCTGGTTTACTTCACCCGTGAACTGTTGAGTTCACGAGACGATATGTGGATCACCTTCGTGCACATGAGTCCTCTGGCAACATAATTTGTGGTGCAACTTTTTCGATGGACATCATTCCATAGGCCAACCGTTTATCATTCATTCCGCGTAATGGTGGTTTGTGATCCATGCGGTCTGAAGACCCTTCCTAGTGATGGTACACGGGCCACTTGAAATTCTTTGAAAACATATAATTCCTACAAATTTATTCTGAAATTTGCAACTCTATTTGATTCCATTAACCTTTATATACTTACATGAATAATTTATTCCTTCTACAAAGTTATTATAGGAGTATTTTCTTCCCTTGGAGGAATTTTCAGGACCCTACAAGTGCCCCCCATCGAAATGGGGTCCATTCGGAATGAAAAGGGGACTATTATAATGTAGAAACAGTCTTGAACTGAAATGGTTCATGGTAGAACAGATAGTTCTGGTAGGAGGGAAACACACTTATATATAAGGGCCCATGTCATTTTTCTTTTACCATTTCTCACGGCGATGTGTTCTCGCAACTCCCCCAGCTTCCTCTGCATTTGTGTACGGTGCTTTTTGCGAAAATACTATTTGTGAACCCTTTGTATGTGCCGTGAACCAATGTTTTCTCCATATCTATGTCTTCATACTGAATTTTGGGTTTTGTGAACGACATTGTGGAATTTTTAAAATCAAAATTCAGATTCTGCATAGGAGGACACTATGTGTCTTGCGTGTCCGCATACAGAGATTGAATCGACAAACTGAACTTTATGAATTATTAATCCGAATTTAAACATTTAACCCACAATCTTTAAAAATGAACTTAATGAGTTATAGGTTCATGGTATCCACCTTCCACAAATCCTTCTATTCGTTGACCAATGATTTGTGTTCCAACACCTCACTGAGGTTTCGCATACCCTGACAGTATGCGGTGTGACGCTTCCGCATACTGTAACCGTGTGCAACAGTTTCTTCTGTGCACCATGGTCATATGTGGTGTGATGCTTCCAAGCATTATCCAGTATGTGGTATGTGGCTACCATGTAACATTTCTGGGAACAGTACGTGAATCCTTATGCAAACATATTTTAAGTCGTTTAGCTGCTCCTTTGTATCTTTTATCCAATAATTTTTATTGGACTTATTTTTTATCAACTTTTGGATCCCCCCATGTAGGTTAAAATGGATGCTTCACAGGCTATGATAAAATTGATGAATACAAGGAAGACTATAGTGGGGAATAGTGAGGATTAGCTTCGCGCCTACATTATTCCTCATGATAGCTTCTTAAAGAATTTCTTGATGCCATAGATCTTAGCTTACCTGCTATCTGTACAGTTCCCACATTATGACTTTGGTCTCTCTAACGACATTTATCTTCCATTGGCTAACCTTGATGCCCCTTTCATCCTCTTAGAGGCACCAAAAGGACATTATCGAGCTAACATTTCCTCAATAGGTGAAGTCACACCCACTCCGATTCAGGAGAATGTCTTCATACAAGGAAGCTTGGCATGGACTTAGGGAAACTGCATGTGTTGCGATGGTGTCCTGAGACTAGGCACCCAAGAGTACCCATCCATTATCAACATATCCTAGGAAAATCTTAATGGAGGTTGGAGCACCAAGTTTGATTTTCGGGCCGGAGGATGTTTCTCCGATGAATGAGACTGAGTATTCTGCGTACATCAGACTTGTTTGGAGTCCCCTGAGCAGTTGGAGGTGGTGGGCTTGTATCAGGTGGCCTGGGTTTCTCAGTTTGTAGTCTTCTCCCGATGAGAAATCCTTCCTAATTTTCCGAGCCTCTGGTTTTCAAGAACCAACACCTTCCACTTATTTCATGGGGATGTGGGAATCGGCTTATGGGATATCCACCAGCTTGGAGGACTCCCCATCCTTGGAGAGATGTATGAAGAGTTTCTCCCGGCAGCTGCTAATTGGAATGACACTAACCACATTTCCTCTTTAACAAGGAGTTTACTGGTTATTGAAGATGGATTACTTAATCATCCCCTCTAGGATCTCTCTCTTATCCCATTTGAGGCATGGATAGGATTATTCTTTCAAGAAAACAGACCAAAGATGAATGCTTTCCACAGTCAAACTCATCCATCCCGTTAGTCCCATCAAACTACAGGGTCATATTGTGTGACCCTCGAAGCGGGATGATATACCACATGGGGATATGAGCTTCAACCAGACGTATCACCTACACTTAGATTAGCATGTTTCTTTTCCATGTTTTTGAGTGGATGGCTTTTCCCATACCGAGATGTGTATACCAGGGTTCGGGCCTGTACTTTGATGATGGTGGACATACTAGAAGAGGGTATACCTATTAAAATGTCCATTACTACTCTCTCTTGTCTTTATGATTTGTTGGAAAAAATATAGGATGGTAGGCCCCCACATCATCTTAGCAGACCATTTCAATTTCTGTTTGGGTGGATAGAAGAACACTTTCCCTGTTATGAATACTGGCATACTAAAAAGGTTCCTCATTTTGACTTTCATCCCTCCCTTCTCAACATTTTTTCTATTCATCCTAAGACTCTATGTGTTATTGATGTAGTTGGGCTATTGAACGATGCTTCTTGTTTCTCATTTTCACTACATCCTACCCATAATGGGTCATTAAGAGGTAACATGGGAGATTATTTGGAGGAATGCTCATACCTCATCACACTTAGGGATGAAATGATCACTGCTTGTATAGACTAAGTTTTCATTTGTGATCCATACATCCCTTACCAGTTTTCTAAGAAATTTGGATGCCTTCAAAAAGCTGCACTTCTTCCTGCTACTCAGTTAAGGGGAGAGTATCATACTATAATTCTTCGCTAGTTATGGATTATGATGATGCATGTAGGCGCCACTATAGAAGTTATCATCCTTAATATGACATAATCCACTTTTATGTCATTGGAATATACCCAATTGTGGGCGGATTGTTATCCCAATGGGATGATGAGTGAACCAGTTTGGTTGGTGCAGAAGCCTTTAACCATTTATTACCCCGTCCTTGTCCCAATGACAATGCTGCACATTCCTTCTACTATGAAGAGTGTGACATCTATGCCTTCAACTCATGTCCCTATAGCAGCCACGATGGACACACCACCTGTTCCTGACCTTGTGGTAAGAAGACACTTGGTTCATCTTCAGAATCTTCTCAGAGTGGCTTCATCAGTAAAACCTATCTCAGTGGGGAGTGATTTACACTAATCCACTCCTGTGGATACTTACCAAGAATTTAATGAGGTTGGCACCAACAGAGTATCACTGGCCACCTCAGAAGCTGCTACTAGTCTTCCGCATCTGGCTCCAACGATTGAACCATATGAGGGAAAAGAGAGTCGCCCATATTGGGTGACCTATCTTAGGTCCCTACCCACTACTGTGATGATGCTTCCTACTTATATACATGTAGTGGAGGGAGAGGATCAAGTTACAAGTGCCGTAGGGAGGAACGAGGTAGTGTGAAAGTAGGCATGGTACCAGTTATGTGCTCTTGCCGTAGATACACCTATAGCCAATTTTTCTGATGAGGCTGAAACTTTTCGGCAATTATTCACTGAGATGGGTTCTGACAGGTTCAATTATCAACACTTACACCTCCTCATCTACCAAATCATTATTTCCTATTGATACCTTTCCTCATGCAAGGAAAAGCTGGCCATGTTCAATTCTTCTCATTATCAGGTGACGACCTTCCAAGATGTTTCAGAGGAACTTGATCACTTAACAACTGAGGAGGCGAAGGCTCATGATTTAGTGGACACCAAAAAGGAAGAACTATGGGAGTGAGAGGCCCACGTAGAAAGTTTTAGGGATCAATTATCCTCTTCATGTGACAACTATGAATCCATCTAGAATAAAGGGCGGTACCTTAAAGTCATTCTTGAGTGGGTGCATCCGACGGTCAAGGTTGAAATAGAGGAGAGAGATTCTTTAGAGAAAACTATTGATGGACCGCGACAATCACATTCCATACTTCTGGAAAGGGTGAACCAAGACTCATTGTAGCTCTGTCCCACATTATTTTATGTACTCTTCCCTTTTTTTGATACTTTGGAGAGACTCCGGAATATGGATGTTCCTCCATTTTTTTTAAATCAATGAAAGTGATTTGCCTTTAAATCCTTTTTATTTGACTTTTCCTATCATGTTAATTGATCATAATCAATCATATAAAAATCACTTTCACCAGGTATTAATTTTAAACCATGAATAGTAAACTGAAATAATCAACTCGGGCTCTAATTTTTGCCTGATCCACAGGGCTTAGTGAGCATAGTTCGACTATTGATAAGGTTTTATGAAACACATTATGAGATTTTATGTACTTTTCATTATTAACCTAATCTTTCCTTAAGCCTATTTGGAATAGTCTTAGCGGGCATAACTTGACTTTTTCTTAGGCCACCCTTTGTGGGTTTTCAACCTAACAATCTTTACGTATCTTTTGATGGCTTAATGTTTTTTGATGAACTAATACTTGACTTTTACCCAGAGGTGCCTTCCATGGATTTTCCCTTAGGAAAGTATATTTTCTTTTTATTTCTATGGATGTTTGTAGTTTTTTCAATCAAACTTATTAATGATGTTTTAGGTCAAACATATTTGACAAAACTTAATGGGGTAGGGCCCTGACTCAGGGTCATCTGCTGAGAATGTTCTCATACCCTTCATACATGGATTAGGGATTTTTATTGACCCTAAACTTGTGAATTTTGGACATGCATGAGGCTCAGGATCCATTTTAGGAGTACAAAAGTAGGAAAGGACTCTCCTGGGAAAAAAGTTTCCTTTGATTGAAGACCATTTTTGTCAGAAACATATGTAGATCCACTGGGACATGATGTGCATAGTCAATCAAAGGTGTCAGTAGGACATTGTGCTTCTATCTTTGATGTCCTGGTATTGTTATGAAACACTTTGAATTTATTTTGATGTTAAGATCCACAGTGGGTGTGTGGCCTGAGTAATGGTATCTAAAAATTTTATGGGTATTCATATCATCTTTTATTGGAAAAATATTCCCACATGATTCTTACTTACCTAAGGGAGAGCTGGTGAATGTTCAGTTCAGTAAGAAATCCTTTTTTTTATGTTAGGGGAAGTTGGAATAGGATGGTATGTAAGTCGTTATCCAAAAAGTTTCCAAAAATGGGGGTGTGATAGGACATGAATGTCATCCAAGCGTATGGAAACTGGAAAGGACTCTCCTGGGGATGAATTTTCCTTTGATTGACTGTTGTTTTGTAGGCAACATATGTAGATCTACTAGGGTATGATGTGCATAGTCAATGAAAGGTGTCTGCAAGACACTGTCCCTCTATCTCCAATGGAAATTAAGGATTATAGAGATTGAAAACATTCTAAATATGGTACGCGACATTTGAAAAGGGGTGCACCTGATCACAAAAGGAAGAATTTTAACTAAACTTATTCCGAAAATGAATTGGGGAACTCTTCTTTTGTATGCAGATCAACTTCACGCATATGGATGGGGTATCCTTAGAAACCTCAAAAGGGACCAGAGATGAATCAGACCCATATGTTCTGATATATCCAGGATGTGTGTAGGGAGGAGAATTTAAATCATGACTTTGAGGGCCCTTGAATTAGTAGGGATGTAATGAGGCTTGGAATCCTTTGGGCGTACTAAGATAGGAGATGACTCTCTTGGGGACAAATTTCCCTTTTATTGAAGACCATTTTTGTGGGAAACATATGAAGAGACATTGGGTAATGATTTTAATAGTCAAAAAAAGGTTTCCTCAAGACACCGACCTTCCATATCAGATGAACATGGAGGATTATGGGGATTCAAGATCACTCAGAGCATGGAGTTTGAGGTATGAAAAGAGTGTATCCGGACATATTGTAAACATTTGTGCTGTGATTTACTCATGGAATTAGGTATCCCTTAAATAGATCTAGCTCACATGTAGGGTGAGGCATTTTACTCATATTCTAGGGTACCCTATCATTTAATGCCATATGTCCAGGATGTGGGGTTCCTCACAAGGAAGGGAACCATGACATGCCTTTTAGGGTTGTTCTTCTAGGACCAAATTACTGGAATGTTTTTCCATAATTTCACAGTGGATCACTCACTAAGATCCCTAAGCTCACATGAGCTATTCTTGGTGTGAGAAACAAGGGATTATGAGGATTCCTATTATTACCTAGGAACAAAAAAATAAACATCAAAGTGCACTTTAGGCTTAAACCATTGCTATGTAGTTTAACTTCCTACAAAAAGGATGATTTTGGCCTCACAGTTTAATGTTGTGCGGTGAGGACATGATGTTGTATAGTTTAAAGTCATGTAGTGAGGATGATTATGCTGTCATAAATATCTTTAATAGTTTTGAGTTAATCACAATCAGGATACTTTGGCGTTCATTAGATGTGAGCGATGATAGAAGGTGTAAACCATAGTCCAAGGGGAAACTTGAATCACGAAGAATGACATGTGGATTGGAATCCATTGGGCGTACTAAGATGGGAGAGGACTCTCATGGGGACGAATTTTCCTTTGATTGATGGCAGTTTTCGTGGGCAACATATGCAGAGCCACCGGGGCATGATGTGCATAGTCAAACAAAGGTGTCTTCAGGACATTGGCCTTCCGTATTAGATGGACTTTCATGATTATGGGGATCTAAGTTTTCCTGGAATATGGAGTTTGAAAAATGTGAATGATGTGTCTAGGAATGTAAAGAATAATCGAACCGTTACTAACTGAGAACTACTAGAGCTTCTACATAAGTCTGACTCATATATATAGTGGGAAGAAGGTTATTTTGACTTCTCATGAGTGAGGGGCACGTGAGGGATCTTGTGAAACCGAGAAATGAACCACACATAACTCTTGAAGAAATTTTTTGTTTATTTTCATGTGATTGGGAACTTTCATGGACTCCCCACACAAGTATGACCTACGCACGGGGAAATGGGAATTTGTTTTGATGGTGGATAGGCTGAGATGCCAAATCTGGGTGTCACTACATATCCTACAATAGCAGGAATCAAGCTGAACATAGTTCTGAAAGTTCCCCATACCGATATGGCTTGGTCCATGTGTAGGGACATTTTTATTTCATTTTATATGGGTGACAGGTCTACCATATTTCCCTATAATTTTTTTGCGTAAGATAAACCCTACCATTGATTCAAATATCATGTGATTTATACTTGATGTGATAAACAAGGAGTGATAGGGTTTCTCGTGCCGGTGTTGGGAGGTATAGGATATGATGGGGGTATTTTTTTTCTTTGTGGGGGATGGGCCAAGAACGAGGATCAAGGTGTCTCTATATATCGTGCGAGGGCAGGAATCAAGCTGTATGTAGTTTTGTGAGAGATCATGCAATTTATTATCATGCGATTTGGATGCTTTGTGCCATGTAGTTTAACATCTTACAGTGAGGACATGAGTCATAGTTTAATGTCTTGTTTCAGGGATGAGTTCCACACAGTTTAACATCATGTGGAAAGGAATATGACTCATAGTTTAAGGTCTTAGAGTTTGGAACATGTCTTCACTTTATTTCTACACATTGTTTATGGTCTTAGAGTTTGGACCATG
The DNA here is from genome assembly GCA_963277665.1 of Viscum album. Classification (NCBI taxonomy): domain Eukaryota; kingdom Viridiplantae; phylum Streptophyta; class Magnoliopsida; order Santalales; family Viscaceae; genus Viscum; species Viscum album. The sequence goes on from OY728155.1 coordinate 482,528,951, forward strand.
GATTGGGGGTATTATAACTGATAGTTTAGGGTTACAGAGCTTGGATCGCGACATCACTTTATTGCTACTCATAGTTTAAGTTCTTAGAGTTTGGACTATGGCTTAGGGGTATTATAATTCATAGTTTAGGGTCATAGAGCTTGTACCATGACTTCGGGGTTACTATTACGCAAAGTATTTCTTCAGTAACTTTGCATTTTTGGGAGTCGTGATGAGATATCTATCCATTGATATCAGAGCATATGCTCCATTGGAATGGACCCTATGAATGACATATGGTCCTTCCCACTTTGGTTCAAGATTTTGGGGGTTCTTCCCAAGTATCATCTGGGCTCTAAGGACTTACACCATTTCTCCTTCACGGAAATATGGAAGGAAAACCTTTTTTTGAAGGCTTATGAAATCCGGTTTTGGTAGATTTCCAAATGGTGTAAAGTGTGATTTTTTTCATCTAGCTATTCCAACTCATCAAACCATCTCTGGGATTGCTTGTCCATGGACTGTTGATTTCAAATGGACACATGAAGTGATGGAACTTGGATTTCGATAGCAAAACCACCTTTGCCCTATATACTAGTGAGTACAGGGTCGCATGGGTGGCAGTACGTGTCGTGGTCTAGTAAGCCCAAAAAGCATGAAAGAGATTGTTTGGACATGATTTCTTATACTTATCAACCATATTATAGAGTATGTTTTACATAATAATGTTGAAATACTCTATCTTCCCATTGGCCACCATGTGGTAACTAGATGAATGGTTGGATTTAATTTTATACTCATGGTATAACTTTTCCAACTTAGCAGAGAAGAAGTTGGTGTCGTTTTTTGTTAGTATTGTATGAGGGACACCAAATATGGTAGTGATTTTGGCCTTCACAAAGATAATGATGTTTTATCGCCCCAAATCCTTTAAGGGGTATGGCTTCAGCCCATTTGGAAAAAAATTCGGTTAGTATGAGTATAAACCTGAACTATCTGGCTACATCAGGAGGATATGGTCCCACAACATCTATCCCCCAGGTAGTGAATAGCTAGGAGTACTTAACTGTGTGAAGTAACTTTGGGGATTGGTGTACGGAATTGGCATGAACTTGGAAGGACTGGAATTTGTTGGTGAATAAGGAACAATCATGTATCATAGTCGGCCAATAATACCCAAGACATTAGATTTGGTGAGAGAGCTTAGTTGATGATTGGTACGTTCCACAAGATCCGACATGCACTTTCTTCATAAAGAAAATAGTCTCTTCTCCATCAATTCACCTGAGAAGGACTCTGTCAAGGCCTCGTTTATAGAGAACCTTTTTTTGGTTTACCCCATTGTACAGGATGAAGTTGACTACCTATCTTCGAACCTGATCCCTTCCATCCCTCTCTGGTGGGAGTTCTCCCCTTCAAAGGAAATTTTTAATGGGAATCATCCAGTCAGTGGTGTGACCATAAGGCTCGGAAATAGGGCTAATTTTTTCTATTTACTTCATAATGCTCTGGATGAATGGCAAGACCATCCAGTGGTGGGAAATGCTAATGACTGTGTCATCTTGGTCTAAATCGGCCTAGGCTGCGGATGCATTTGACAAAGTATCGACTTGTGAATTTTTTGACCAGGGGACAAAAGTCAACATTTGTTATGATGATAATTCTACCATTAGTTCTTGAACATGGTTCATCAAGGGGACCAATACTTCTTTCTTAATGGAATAGTCACCATTAACCTGTTTGATGAATAGCTATGAATCACCCTTTATTTTTAGGTGTTTGGCTTTCAGATGAAGTTCCAGTTCTAGGCCTGTAATGAGGGCCTGATATTCTTCTCTATTATTTGTACACCCTTCTGAAAGTAGGAAAGAGTAATGTAGGATGGCCTTTTGGGGGGATCGTGTATAATTCCCAGCCCACTTTTTTGAGCTTGGTATCCTCCATCCTTTTCACTTTCAGGATTTGGGAAGCACCATCAATGTACATTTACAATGTCTGGGGGTCCTCTTGGATGGAGAACACTTCTTCATCTGAAATTTTGACATCCAATGGTGTTGTTTCTTTTGAGGGGTGCTCTGCCAGGTACTCTACTAATTCATAGCCTTTGATGGCCTTTTGGGGGATGTACCGTATTTGAAACTATTTTAGGATGACCTCCCATCATTATATGCATCCATTTAGCATGAGATGGTTGAGGATGTATTTGAGCTGGTTACAGCGGGATACCAGTTGGACCTCATGGTGCTATAGGTAATGCTTGAGTTTCTGAACCTCAATGATTAAGGCTAGGTAGATATTTTTAATTTTTGAATAACGAGTTTCAGTATCAATCATTGTTCAACTGAGGTAATAGAGGATGTTCTCACTACCATCACCATTATTTTGCACAAGGAAGGATCCTAATGACCGTTCTAGGGCAGTTATGTACAAAATGAGTGGTCTACACTCAACTGGATACATCAGCACCATCAGGATTAGGAGATATCTTTTTAGATTGTCAAAGTATTCTTGGAAATCATTATCCCACTCATATGTAACTCCTTTCTTCATGAGCCTAGTGAAAGGTAAGCATTTACATACTAGGTTGGATATGAAGTGTCGAATGTAGGCAAGGTTCCCTTAGATACCACTCAACTCGGTGAGGTTGTAAGGTGGGGAAATTCCAAGGATTGTTTCTGTTTTCTAGAAGTCAAATTTGATGTTACGATGGCATACGATGAATCCAAGGAATTTTTCAAAGGTAACACCAATGGTGCATTTTAAGGGATTCATCTTTAAACTATGCTGCCACAATTTTTTGAAGATAGTTTCAAGATCGACCAGGTGGTTTGAGCGATGCCGTGATTTAACCACCAGACCATCGACATAACACTCAACAAATCTTCCCAAGAAGATATTGAATATGTGATACATGGAACACTAATATGTGGCACCAACATTTTTTAGACCAAAGGGCATCACTTTATAACAGAACACTCCCTGAGGGGCCCTAAAAGTAGTAGCTTATACATCTCCTTGGACCATTCGGATTTGGTTGTGTCCATAATAGCAATCCATAAAAGATAGAGCCTCATATTTGGCTATTGCATCGAATTTTTTTTTTTGATTGGGGCCAGGAAGTCGCCTTTTGGGAAATGCCGATTGAGGTCTTTGAAGTCAATGCATATTCTAATCTATCCGTTATTATTTTTGATAGGGACTATGTTTTCTAGAATGATCAGGTATTGGACTTCATGTATGAAGTTGGATTTGATCATCTTGTCAACTTCAGCCTTTATTTTGGCAGCATGCGTCAGGTGGGTCCTTCTGGCTTCCTACTTATAACCCCAATGATCTTCTGTCAAGACTTAAGGATGAGCGGAGACCTCAGGATCAAGGCCTGTCATTTCTATGTAGTTCCAAGAAAACATATCTCTATTATTATTTAGAAAGAAGTTATATGCCTCATGGTCCTCGATAGGCATATCCAAACAAATCAGAATGGGTCACAGGTCATTTTTGGTTCCCAGGTTTATCTACTTAAGTTCATCAATTGTGGTGGAGACGCCTTCTATGAACGTAGGAGGGGAATCTTTGAGGTCCTTTATTTTTCTTCTTCTTCATCTTTTTCATCCTCATTACCTTTATCATCTTCCCGTTCTGATGGATAGAGGATTCTTGAGATGAACTCTCCAATGTTGGGAGAGAAATCGTCTTTTTTCTTAGTGAGTGAGGTGGGGGAAATTGGGCATCCTATGGATGGTTCAGGAGCATTTTTGGTAGGGATTTTCTTATCACCACAAAATCCATCCTATGCTTCCATGTCTTTGGACTTGGAGGCCGTAACAGGGACCATGAATACAATTGAGTCTGTATCCGGACTTGTTCTTATGCATTCAACTTGGTTGATGGGTAATATATACTCTTCCCCAAGTTACTGGAGGGGGTCAGAGGGAGTCGTTTCGAATCCATTAGAGGCAGTAATCCAATCAATGTCATTGGACAAAAGATGTTTTTCATCCAATTCCTAGAACCCCGCATCAATAGAATGTGACTCATAGGACTCAAATAACGATATATCAGCATGTAATGTCCTGTTTTTTCCATTAGTACAATATTTGACACACTGATGGTATAATGATTGAATTATAGCATGTTCATGTAGCCAAGGCCTCCCTAACAGGATGTTGAAGGATGTACTTTTCCATACTACCAGGAACTCAGAATCTGACAGGAGGTCTTCGAACTGTGTTTTAAGATTAATTCATCCAAATGGTTTCTACTCACTTTTGTAATATCCTAGAAGAGTTGTAGTGCAGGGTGTCAAGTTGTCTTCATCATATCCTAGTCGACGAAGCATTTGTAGTAGGAGGAGGTTAACTCTAGAGTCATTTTCAATGAAAATCCTCTGAACATCAATTCCATTTATCTTTCCAAACACATAGATGGGTTTGATGTTCCCTTGTATGATGGAATCTTTATCCCTATCTATAAAAGAGATGATGTCCTGAAATTCTTCAGGATTTTCATTTTTCCTATAGACTTTGAATGCTGCTACTTCAGCCTCGAATTCTTGGGGACTTAGTTAGGCTTTGATGAGTGCCTCTCTAAGATCTACGAACAAGATTAACACATCTAGGATTGACAGTTTTCCTTGTACTGAAGCCAGCTACTTTAGAATATCATATTTTACTCTAAAGGTTGACACTTCCCTACTTGGGGTTTCTCTTTCATAGACACTTTAGGGGTTTGGGATTTGGACATAGATGGTTCGACCTCTGTGACCAGGGCTGGTGGTGCTACGGTCCTTTATAGGTTTAGTCGGACTGGTCTTCCTGAATGCCTTAGGATATTTGATATTATTTATTCCTCTAACGGATAATCTAGGATAACTAGGCTCTGATTTTTTCTGATGAGGGAGAAGGATCATTCTAGTTCTTGTTGTGTCTGATGGAGGTTCCTTTTGTTAGTTTACACGATGTTAACGGTTTGACTTATGGCGTGGCTAGGAATCTGACTCCTGCCACGATCAAGACTTCCAAGAAACCTCGGACCTCTACGCCCTCCTCCTCCGGCTCTCTGGTTGGGTGTGAGGAACTCATGTTTGTGGTTTTCGTCTCCATCCGTGAAGGGATCCATCAAGTGAATGATATTAATGGATCCAAAGATCAGTTCTTAATCTGATAATGTTTCTATATGACTGTCTTCTTCTGATGGCATCGTTCGGTAGGGTGGTTCCCATTGTACCATTTGGCGGGGCAGTGCCCATTGTACCATTTAGCAGGGCGACACCCATTGTACAATTTGGAAGGGTGAAAACCATTGTACCAAGTCTGTTAGCATGAAGTTTGAATGTGTCAACACTTTCTTCAAATTTGATTCCATCCCATCTTCCTCTTCCTACTTTCCTCCCTTCTAGCCTTTAGAGGTCTGTAGGGTCAAGGAGGATTTTTGTGCTATATTGGGAGATTTTGGGGGGCACCATTGGTTGTTTCAACTGCACCTGGAGGATTCCATGAAATCAGTTGACTATCTTCTGGGTCATCCAATTATCAAAAAATTTCTCCTTCTTACTAGAGATTGTTTTCCATTCCTTTTTCTTCTCTTGAGTATGAGGTGGAAACATAAGCCACTTGTACTATAGGAGGGGCCATCTTGACTTGCCTGAAACCCACCATCTTTTGTTGGAGATCCTTGAAAACAAAGAATTCATAGATGGTGTGTCCTAGTATTCAGTGATAGGGACAATAATTTCGATGGTCATAGAGACCCACTTCATCAGCTCACTTTGGCTCTGGTATCCAGAGAAAATTGGAATTCGTAGTGGCTATGTAATAGCTGCAGACCTGGTTGTCTTAGAATGAGTAAAAATTATTTCTTTTTTCTTAGAACCGATTCATTTTAGCACCACGTCACTCCTCTTACTGAGGTGGGGGTGGCTGTTGGCATCCAGGGGGTCCTGTACAGTTTGGTGGGGCCCTCACAATTGGAGATGGTGTTGGGGGTGGCTTAAGCGTGATAAAAGTTGCTTCAACTTTTCCTGCTCTTTCTCTTGGGGCTGATGGGGCCACATGAGACTTAAGGTTGTTTCTTTGCAAGGACTCTTCTATTCATTGGGAAATGTAAGAGAGGTTTTAGAACCCACTCTTCTATTCATTCGTTCTCTAACTATTTTTAGTTCATGAGATCACTGACCATCGTCTTAGATATTATTGAACTGAACTGAAAGAGAAACTTTCACCAAAGGTCCTCCTAGCCTGTGATTTAATTGGCTGGTAGGATAGTATACCATATGAAGTCTGAGCCCTGCAGGGTTCGTATGATGCACCTGAGTTTTACTTATTCTTGTTTCTCCTAAGTGCCCATCATGGGGTCACAATATAATGTGTATTGAATTAAATGCTGTTCAGGGTCCTTGAGCCATTAGATACTGGGAATATGGGGTTTTTGAAATTTGGGATTGGTGGAATATTTCTCACCCACTTGGGGTTGGGTTTGCACTCTGGTTGTATCGAAGCGCGTCGCCCCTCCATGGATTCTAGTAGAGATGTTAATTTCTCTTTAGTGTTCAAGATCCCTTGATGCATATCCTATCGAGCTTGAGCTTGGGCTGGTGCGTCAATGGCCATAACTGGGCATGCCGGTGTTGCTGGAATTTGGGGTTGATACCCAGCTGAAGGTATCATTTGTGGGTTTACCGGAATATATTCTGGCTACCTTCCTAGTGGGGGGAAGTCTTGATGTCCTTTCAGGGCCGGGTTTAAGTAGGTTGACGGTACCCGTGCTGGATTTAATGGGTCTCCAAACCTGTATTCATTCATCGGGATGAGTGCATGTGGCAAAGACACCTCTTCTGGGAGCACCTGCTGACGTTCCGTGGGGAGAACACATCCGACAAAGTAGCTCCCTCGACGCAGCTCAACATTAATTTGTATGAGCTCCTTCATTTCTTCCTCCTGCTTAGAGAACCTTCCTTGAGAGTGAGGGACACATTTCCAGGGGGAGGAGAAGGTGGGTCATAGAAAAACTTAGATTTATTCTTCTCCTTGTTGGGGTTTTATGTAGGAGGTAATGTTAGATTAACTAAGGGGAACCCAGATTTATGACCGCTCACTGGTTCTGGGTATGCACACCATTAGGCTCGGTGTGGGACGCATTTGGGAGGGAACCATCTTCCCTTGATTCCTCTCCCTCTGTGAAATTTCATGTGATATCTGTGGGGTTGAAAATTACAATGTTCATTGATATATACTGCCTTGGGGGCGGTGTACCTGATGTTAAATAGTAGGAAGGATTTCTGCATCCTTTGTTGGACTTTATCCTTCCATTATGCAGTATTCTTTAGGTTTCTTGGCAAAGATTGACCTGAAGGGAGCCCTGGTTTGACATCATAATGTGCATTTGTCTTGGAGGGTGAAATCCATGAGAAGGGGTAGAACTAGTGAATCCTCTGTTCCTCGTTATTTCTAGATGGTAGAAGACATATGTCTGGGGTGCGGGGATTTGAGGTAAAAATTCTCCCAGCCCTGCAGGTTGGGGTTGTTCCCGTTCTTCCATTAATGCACTGCGTCCTCGATTTGTTGGTCTTATGGGGGGAATTTTGATTTATAAATTCCCCCAACCCTATGGTATGGGGTTGTTCCTACATTGCGGTGGAAACCGCCGCTATTTACACCTTTCCAATTTCACATACTCTTATGTGGGTGTGATCCGAGTATGGCACTAGTCCTGAATGGAGTCTATGGTCTATTGAAGACATGATCACTGCTTTCTGGTTGGCTTCTCTTAGGTAGGAAGCTAGATGGATGTTCTTGGTTGCCTGATTCAGAAGCTTTTCGATGGCTTAATCTCTTTAGTCATGATACCTTTGAGACTTACTCTGGGCCAGTTTTTGTTGAGTATCCCATATTTCCCGAGCAGTTCTTTCACTTGATTGCTGCATTTGGGTGATGACATTGCAATATTTTATTTCCAATGGTGTTTTCTGGATGCGACGATGGGAGAAGTGCAGAGTTCCATGTTCTCCCCATCCCCAGTGAACTCGAGTTGTGGTGTTGCCAATGAGGTGATGTAACTTATTCAGTACATTGAGGTAATCTAGTTCAAAGTTTTGCTTTCACCTTTTTGATTGTGGATTCCATGTGTAAGAGAGAGCTTCCAGGACGATTAGACAACGAAGCTCCCCTATAATGTTGACTTGGTCCGCATACCCTTTTTAGGGTCGGAATTATTATTTCAACTGATGAAGATTTGTCCATATATTGAGGTGAATGTCATGTACACATTCCCCAGACAACTCTCCAAGTATGTCTAAGTGAGAATTGGACGTAGTAAAATACATCACCAGTATATTATCCTTATCTATTTGTCTTCTCACAAGAAATATATCTTGTTGTTGTTCTTTCGGAGTCTCCTCTACTTGATATGTCTAGCTTGACTGCTTCTTAATAATTTTGTTCTAGGAAACCGGGCTGGAGGGAGCCCTATTGATTTTCATATGGCGTGGGGGTGAATCAGAAGATTAGGCATGGCCCTAGTCCATCCTTTGGTTGTGAAAGAATATCAATCTTTATAGACGGATTGCCCGATGTGTTTGAATCCATATTTATAAGAGCCTCAACATCGGAGAGATTTCTCATCTTTGTTCCGAAAAGGGGAGAACCTTATTTATAGTATGAGTTTTGGTTGTGGGGATGGCCTTCACAATTGGTGCTGCAATGGTGAGGTCTACTATTGCAACTTGATTCCCGACTATAGGAAATGTCTTTACGACGTATACCCTGGGGAGGACCTTCAGGGCGGGATGTAGTGATGGGAGGACCTTCTTGCTACATGATGTCACTAGGGGAGGACCATCTCGGTGTCTACTATGACAGTGAGGACTACCATCATAGATTAATACCTGGTTGCAAGGAGAATCTATTCAGTGAACATCTTGGGGAGGGCCTTTAGGATGTACTATAATGAAGGGATGACCTTCTCATTGGTTTCTGTTACTATGGGGAGGTAATTCAAAACAACTTCTATTGTAGGGAGGGCCTTCGAAATGACTATCATTATGGGGAGGACTACCATCATGACTTGATTTATGACTACAGGGAGAAGCATATCTACAGCGTATACCCTGGGTAGGACCATCAGGGAAGATGACAACAAGGGAAGGATCTTCTTACCATCTAATATTTAGGTCGAGGGGAGGGATACCCCGACACACATCAAAAGATAGACCCTCATGATCAATCATTTCTGGCCCATGGAGTGAGCCCCCACGGGTGCTCTGGGGAGGACCTTCAAAGCTTTTGGCAGCAATATTGCGGGGAGGATCTTCGCAAATGCTACTTCCACTTCCATAATTTGGAAATGAACTATAGGGTCTTGATACTTTATTGATAAATGTTTGAGGGAATCAAGAACCCTAGATTCTATCAGAGTAGGATCATGTATGTGCTCTTCATTTTTTAGTTACCTTTGGCGCATTTAATTTTTGAGCACTCTCTTATGGGAAACCAGAGTCGTATGTTATTGGTAACGACCTTCATATAAGATTACCTATTTTGTTGTCTCCTGTGATGTCATCCGGATACACCGAAGGACATCTTGAGTTTTGGAAAGAATATATGCTTTCCCTGGAGCAGCCACCGTGTTGGACCGACGTCCCTTCGTTGGAATGGGTATTTGTTCTCGATCTGGTTGTCCGTGCATCACAAGATATTTTTTTGACCCTCTTGGACTGGAGAAGGGATGCATAAATACTCTGAAGTGACTAACTCATTTTGCGAGTGATTCATTACATTCAAGGAAACTTGGTCGTGGCCCCAGTTTCTCAACTTTGCTGCTAATGAAATAATGTCTTCCCATGTTTGGATGATGTGGTTTGGGATCAATGTCTGATCTTCCATCATTTCCAGGATGTGATGAGATAGATCTTTGGATGAAATGGGTATGAAGGACCATTCTGATATCAGAGTATGAGTTTGTACCTGCTCCTGTCCTCCATGAGTTTCCAATAAATTCTGGAGGTTCTCTTATGTCAGGATAGAGTAATGAGTTTTCCACCGGTTGTCTTATTTGGTATCCACCGTATATGATTGGTGGTCTTCATATTCACGAGTGGGGATTTTTATCTACTCTCTTGACACTTTATTTGTCTCACGGGATTTGTATGAATTCAGAGAAATTGGACTCTGCTCATATTTTCTTACCGCCCTATTTGGAAGGAGGTCTTGATATGCATCAGTAGGCATTTGTGCCTATGTGTAGCTTGTTACCACCCTATCTGGTTAATGGGATTATTGTTCATGGAAGATATCTGCATCTACCTATCGTTTGACGCAATGTTTTCATGGTGGGACCAGTGATCATTATCAGGAATGTGCTTGTGATCGTATTGTGCCACCCTATTTTTGTGGTGGGCATGAGTAGAGGGGGCAGAGTCGTATGTTTTCCCGTTGAATTCCACTGCATTAATACAATGGAGTTTCTCTTTAGGAACCAGGGTGATAGCATGTTCCTGAGGATATATTTTTCTCCCTTGGTGGGTAGACTGAGGGGATCAGGTCTCCGGGACTTCAACAGGTTCCCTCAGCATAAGTTCCTCTTTAGAGGGAGGAGGTCTGGTCATTCATTGTCAGTGACGATGCTCTATGGCAGGGGCCCATGAGTAGGACCCCTATGTAGTTGAGATGAAGTTTTTAGCATTAACTTCATCCTCCTCATAAGGTAATAGAGGTAATCATTGTCACATTTTGGGGACAGGCTCCCAAAATAGTTTGAGATGACCACCGGGGCTGCCTTGTGCTAGGGTACCAGTCATGGATGAAGAGGTGGCTGGTGAACCATTGTAGACTGGAGGGCTTGTATCGTGGAATCCACTGTGGGGAGAGTACCATTTTGGTGGCACTCTTTGATCAGTCTGTTGGATACCCAGTGTTGAAGATACTGGGTAGGCGAGGGGGTCCTACTCTTTGTTGGGTCCCCGACCGCCTGAGGGATCGTTGATGTGAGTTTCTGCATTGATCGTTTGGATGCCATTTGGATCTAAGGTTTCTCTGCGAGAACCTTCAACATACATATATGACATAAAGGCAAAAAAACCTTGTCAACGTATCTTTATTTTAAACATATTCATATTTTTAGATTTAGCTTGGCCCCCTTCCCCTCTTTTTGTATAGAGCGAAGGGGATTGAGTGGGGTAAAACCTCCACCTTGGTTAAGGATTCATGTCAGGTTCACCATTTTTGTTCCGCCTCCGAGGTGGAATGTTTTGGGTGCACAGGGGCGAAAAAAATGGTCTGATGTGCAATATCCTTTTGTTTCTGTTATCATTTGGGTAAAACCACCACATTGGTTAAGGATTTATGTCAGGTTCACCATTTTTGTTTCTCCATCGAGGTGGCGTATTTTGGGTGATGATGAAATGGTCTGAAGAGAATTTTCACCCGTCTCTTTCTCTAGAGATGGTTTCTTGTAAAATTCACCATTTCTTTTGTTTTGACCCATTATGTGTCATTTTCCTTAAATAGGGTTGAATTAACCACACGGGGACTGGGTAATTCACCCCTTTCATATTGAGAAAGAGATTCCATAGTTAGATTGTCTTAGAGTGCGATTGCATGGGGTCAAGTACCTGTGAAATCGGTCCTCCTCGGATATAACTTCCTAATATGGTCTCCAACGAGTTTATTCATGGATCCAAAAACAACCAATGACCATGGTATCCATGATTAATGTACTTTCTTTACAAAGGCAGGCGCTCAATGATTGACGATTCAACCAAAGACACTTAAGAAATCCACTGGTCGATAGGATGGGAAGTCGGGCTCACCGAACCCTTTTGGGGGAGGATTATTGCCTATTCTTGGACTCTCTTATATATTTATTTCAAGTTCATATGTTCATGAAATTTTGGTTCATTCCCAAAGAGTGCGTCCATGGGCCACCCATGGTATGTAGGATCGTTGTAGGCATGCATATGGATTTGATTCTATGGAGGTGATGCTAACATGAGCCATACAATAAGGCACTATAGAGTTTATCGTCATATAGGGGGGATGGAAGGTGACTTGATGTTGGGATCAGACCCATAAGATGGGTTTCCTATATATCCTTGAGAGAGGAATCAGAACCCACACAGTTTGGAATTATGTGGGGCTTACGCATGGAAGGTGCCAATTTGGGGGGACAAGGTTGGGTGAACCCTTTTGAATGGGAACACTTTTGAGATCAGGCCTTTAGGAATTCATCTTATGTATCTTGGTTTGATTAGGAATCAGATTTCTCATAGTTCAAATGGTGAGGATGTTGTAATCCTAAAAAACCTCTAAGCCCACGTGAGTCATGCTCAGTGTGAGAAACAAGAGGATGTAGTAGATCTAACAAACCACATGCTTCCTCTCAAATTGGTGGAAGAGGGAGAGACTAAAGAGGAAAAGGCCGGGGCGATGGTGGGATAGGGCGTGAAGCGATGAACCTTTCAATGTGAAATGACATTAAAGGTCATGTGGCACGACCTTGGAAGATCGGGGACTTACCTCAGTGGGAGGGCCCCAGTGTAACACCCCGAGATTTTATGAGATATATTCTTTTTAATTTCCTTGATGTATTCTATTTTACACTACACCAAGATTAGATTGTACTATACACAACACCGCATTAGCTTGCAGTATACGCAACACTATTCTTAGCTCGTGTTACACACAATTTCAAGTTCATTTTGTGGAAATTATTCTATGCAACATTAAGTATAGATTTTTTTTAATGTATAAATGAAATAAGTTTTGATTATGTTATAAACAACACCAAAGGGATCTTTAACTACATGTAGCCCTTACTTGGATTGTATTAAACACAATCATGACCTTCCTCAACAGCTTGTTTAGTACACAATACCGGGTTTCACTAAACAACGATATGTTATTAAAATATTATATAAACTAGCCGTTATGAATATTAATACCCAATTTTTGAAATTTTATAAATTTTATCTTTCAAAATGGAATTCATTTTTAGATTTGGAATATCGAAATTATCCTAGGGTGATGTTTTGTTATTTTTCTGAAAACTTTCAATTTTTGATGAATAGTGAAAAACACTGAGTTATAATTTAAAACAGAATTTTTATTTAAACAATTATTTATTTTATTTAAATTTATTTTAGGTCAAAATTGATAAATAATACTTATATAAGTTCAATGTAATTCATTGGAGTCATTTTATAATAATTTTAGATATATAAAAATTTTATTAAACTTTTCACTGTCTTTTACCCACCTCCTAGGAGAATTTGCAAATTTACATAAAACATAATTTTACCGCTTCTGTGAGTGGAATTTAGAAAATCCAAAAGACACAATTAATATCAAGGAGTAAAATGTGGTTCAATAAGATAAAAACAATTTTTGGTGAATAGTAACTTTTTACTTTTATTTACCACAGTTAAAAGTAAATAGAGTAATTAATGGTAAAAATGATATTATTATTACTGTAACACATGTCCTAATTCTATTGGATATGTGTAATTTGACCAAAAACAACCTTAGTAATAAAATATTACCCTTTAGGTCCACTTGGATTAGATTAGGACATTTATTATTATTTTATTTAAAGAAGAGTTAAAATAGTTAAATTCAATGTTTAATAACTAATTTTATTAATATAGGGTTATACATAAGTTAAATTCGACTATAAATATTCATTATAAATATAAAACGATTTCCTACATAATGGTATTTTATTTATAATTTTTAGACATTATATAATTTAATTTATTTATGAAACAATGATGATGCAGTAATTACCTTATTAAGGAAATATTAACATAATTGATATTATAAATACCCAAATAATTGTAATTTTAGACTTTTTATGCCTTAAACTAATTTTATAGGTTAATATAACATATTGGGGTTGGTTAGATGAATTTTTTTCGAAGTAATGATGCTATTATGAATTTATAAAAAACAAAATACCAAATAGTGCCAAAATTGACATAAAAGAGTTTTTAAACAAATATTATATTATTAATTGATACAATGGTCCTAAAAATCTAAGGATTGGCCAAAAGACTTATATAATAATATATATGACATTAATGAACCAATTGAGGTTCGATTGGCAGTTTATAGTAAGTTTATTAACCATATAGTGTAAGAATACAAGAAGACACTATAAAAGTTAAATTATTTAACTTAGAGTTAAATCTAAATGATAAGGTTAAAATGGTAACATAAATTTGTATAAAACCTATTGTATGAGAGGATTTCGACCCATACCCACCCTACCCTCGAAATAAGTCACTTTGGATCCATTATAAACTGAATATGAATTTATTATAAAATAATATTTTAAGTTTTTTCTAAGGTGCCCCTCACCCCCTCTTATAAAAGGTCACTCCCCCTTCTCTCTAATTGACACCTCCAAAGCCATTTGGCTCGGCAAAAACCTACCCAAATACCCTCCCAACTGTCCTTACTTCATCCTAGAGGCCTTCCTTTAGTCAGAAAGACAAACCAAGGAGACCTTTTGACCAAATCAATAATAAGAACCCGGAGAAGAGGTAAATATCTTACCACATATTTCAAGTTCCTTTCTTCTTCCACTTCCTCCTTCTTTGTTGTTTCTATTATAAAATAATAACTATAGTATATTATATATACTGTTATGTTATTATAATAATTTTACAACCATATTAGTTATTTTATCCATCCTATGAATGAAAAAGTCACCACAAGTGCGTACGTACGGCTTACCGTCTCCACGTTATGGTGTAGTTTGTTATTCAAACATTTCATCATTTGGATGGGTATAATAATGACAATAAATGATATAAATAATAAATATAAAATTATTATGATTATTTATATATGATATACCATCCAATTATATATGATTTTAATATAAAAAAGAATGATATTGTTTCTTGTGCGTACGTATGGACTACCATCTCCATGATGCGATGAGATTCATTCTCCATGTTAACCATCCAAGAATGATTATAAATTATATATAATAAGTAATAATGAAACATATGACATAATAATCCTATTGGATATATATATATATATTTTTATTTACTTCCATTCAATTTAATAAGGAAACGAAAAAAGCATTCATGCGAACGTACGGTCTACCAACTCCATGAATGGTGTATTTAGTTCCATTTATCGATCTATTATATATATTTATATTATGAACATATATTATATATAAATCATGTTTTACATTCTGGAAGAAAGTAATCATGATATAATTAATCATATGAATAATTAAAAGTCAAAACACGTACAACAAATGAAATGATTTTACCCACTACAAGGCATTAACATGGAATTGACAAATGAACGGGTAATATAAAGTCGTAAGTGAATCATATATGATATCGTAAATATTATTATGGTTTCGTTAAAAGTTAATAATATGTCTAAACCCACTATACAATAGTCTTAGACACATACAGAAGAAATTGGACATAAGGTAGGGCATAATTTTGCAATCTCATTTTTATCCGAGATTGCTTATACGTAAGTATTTACTGGGGTTATATTTTTCATCCATGTCCATAAAAATGTTTTTCATAAAGTGTTTAATATTATTATACGTATGTTTAAATTCATGTTTACCCCTCTTTTACTTTTACTTTGTATTATGGAAGGAATCATTATTTGGTTTACTATAGGTGGTACTTTTTGACTTTTCTGTTAAAAGTACGAGGAGATTTTTTTTTAAATTATACGGCTTGAATGGATTTTTACGGTTTCATAACACCTTATTTTCATGAAGCTTACTCTACAAGATTTCATGACTATTTTCAACAAAATTCATTTACTTTAAAATTTCATGGCATTTTTTGAAAAGAAAATGATTTTGAAGAAGAAAGGATATTTTCCTCAAGAACTAATTTCAAGTGTTTTATCAAAACTATTTCCCATTTAAGATGAAATTATTTAGTATGTTTCTGTTTCAAGTATAATGTCTATATGATTTACATGTTTTCACTTTTCTTATGATTAAATGATATCCATTTGTTTTATATGGTTTATTTTATGATGGGTTGATGTTTATGAAACCCATATTATTCTTTGGGTTATGATGAATGATTTATGTTTATTGTGTGGCACACTTAAGAATGATTTAATTATGAGATGGGTGGGACCTATATCTCCCTCCAATGAATTGGGTAAAGATTTATATCTCATGAGATAGACATGGCTAGAATAACAAGTTAATCTGGTTCAGTGATAGATGACTGGAATGAGGAGTGAACTCGATTCAGTAAGGGACTTTGTCCACTATGATGGTCTTGGAAGCAATGTCTTGGCTACTATGGAAATCATATCATGTGATTAATGGTTTTCCACAATTACATGTTTTATTTTATCATGATTAATGTTCCTTTATTATCTATGACTTATGTAGTACCAAGATTTATGTCATTGCTCAAGATTTTTCTATCTTATGTTCATGTTTTTACGTTCAAATGTTTATGGATTGTTTTTAAGTTCTCAATGTTTACCCTTACTGAGAATTTAAGCTCACACTTTTTATGTTTTCTTTTCACCAGGATATAAATAATGATTTTAGGTAAGAAAACAAAAGGGGAAGATATTTATGGGAGATTTTGAAGATCTTTCACCATGATTAGATGATTATGTTCTGAGTTTCCAAAGACACTAAACTAATACGGTATATGGGCATCTATTTTTGTAATGTATTAAGTATTCCGAAAAAGTAATGTAATGTCTATGTATGTCAAGATTTGGGTATCTACATTTGGTATCAAGGTGAAGGTTTAGTTAATCTTTGGAAACTAGGATGCGAAAACTTTAGTGAAATCCATAGAGATATTTCTAAGGTATGTCTAGGGATGTCTCTAATGTTAAGTATAAGTTTAGGTTATAGTCCTAGAATTATGGCAACGATATTATAATCAAACCTAAGATATTATATATTGAAGGTACTCCCCCTTTATTATGTTGTTTTCCTACCATGATTTTTGCCTCTCACACTATTCTTTTTGGGTTTTAGAAAATGGCTGGAAATAGGAAGATTCACGATGGACAATGGAATGATATTCTTCATGAGAAACCAAATGAAACCGGATTTGGAAGGCGAAACATTGTTATTATGCCTAATCAGAAATATCATAATATGATCAATAATCTCAACTTTGGTAAGTTTCCTAACTCAGTTAATAAGAGAAAGAAGGAGTTTCATGATGATCATAGAGGAAAGAAAGTTCAATTTTCCACATGTAAATCATGTGGGAAGATACATCAAGGAGAATGTTTAAAAGGAACTAGAAGATGCTTTTGGTGTGGAAAATAAAGACATAAATCGAGTAATTGAAAAGGAAAAGGTTTAGTTAAATCCATGGACAAGGATAACATTATTTCTAAGACATCAACAATGGTTAAATGTTTTAAATGTGAAATGTACGGGAATTATGAAAACCCATACCCTAAGGGAAAGTCTCATGAAGAGAATCATTATGGTCATATGGGTAGTATTTATATTGATGATGATGAAGAGACTAAAAATGATATGTGAGATGAAAGAATTATTGAAGCTCGGTCAATGAATTAAGAATGTAGTGGAATGATTGCATGTTAATCAAGAATAATGTATGGTACTATGGAATAAAGAAAAATCTAAGGATCGTTACATTATTGTTTTTCTTTGAGTATTTGAAAGTATATGTTGAATGGTACTGGTAACCATGAAAAGTGATTGAAATATTTTTGGAAAGCAGATGATATGCACATAATGAAGGGATAAAGAGATAATGAAATGTTTGATAGTATTAATGAGATCATATAAGGACAAAGTGATATCATGGTTTGAGTATATAAAATTTTTGGGATTTTGGTATGTGAAAAGAGTTGAATTTTGATAGCATTCATGTTTTCACAAAGATTCTATGGTAATTCATGTTTCAAGAGAATACATGATTAAGGTATTCACATGTTTGGAATGTGACCAACAAGATATATCTTATGATATACGGGGGATAAATGATGGTATTCACATGCTTGGTAGATGACCTTTCTAGTAGTCGTTTTCTTTATACTATGAGATTGGACAGAAGTATTTCCGATAAGTCTTAAGGTTGGAATCGATTAAGTTGAACATCAGATAGTATTGTTTAAGGCTAGAATCTTTTTTTCAACTTTATTTCTGGGATGTTATAATAGTATAGTTTAAGAAAAGGGACAACCTGCAGAATGGGTGACAACCCGTTGGGCCGGACAAGGCTACGGGAATCGAACCCACAACCAAAGTGCAAAAGGCCTTTATCGCCTACCACTGGCCTACAATAAGTCCCTGCTTAGTAGAAACTAGTTTTATTTTATTAAGTGGTATAATAGTTGGATTCTAAGTCTATTTTTGGAATCATATACAATAAACCTCACCATAGATGGACTTATGTATATTTAATAACTTTTGCTAACCTTTTTTTTTGAGATAGATGGAATGACCTATCATTATATCGCATGATCTACTAACACTTCACGAATGACAAATTCAACTTCTTTTATTTAAGATATGAAGTGGAAATTGTTCAAGGAATGACCAATGGTGAGATTGTACCAAAATAAATTAAGTATTTCTTCTAATTCCATTTTTTTAAACATTAGGGAAATGATCTTGAAAACCAAAAACATTATCCTAGATGGTACCTTAGATCATCACAAATTTATGGCTTTCTGATTGTTGGATTTTTCATAGCCATGTTCTCTACCACTCTCTATCCGAACTTGATGGTTAGATTTCTCTTCCATATCCATATTTCCACCTATGTTCTCCTATGTGGAAACCCAATGATGAGTTAGTTTGGTTAACCGTTATGTTTCATACTTCACTTTTTAAAATTAAGTTTTAGTATTCATTTTTACGATGTGGGTTTCTATGAATGAAACATTCAAGTAGTACACAATTTATAACCCCGATGAATTTCGAAGGAGAAATTCATTTTAAGGGGCGTAGAATGTAACACCCTGAGATTTTATGAGATATATTCTTTTTAATTTCTTTGATGTCTTCTATTGTAAACTATACCAAGATTATCTTGTACTATACGCAACACCATATTATCTTGCAGTATACGCAACACTATTCTTGGCTCGTGTTACACACAATTTCATGTTCGTTTTGTGGAAATTATTCTATGCAACATTAAGTATAGATTTTGTTTAATGTATAAATGAAATAAGTTCTGATTATGTTATACGAAACACCAAAGGGAGAATTCACTACATGAAGCCATGACTTGGCTTGCATTACACGCAGTCGTGACCTTCCTCAATAGTGTGTGTAGTACGCAAAACTGGGTTTCACTAAACAACGATATGTTATTAAAATATTATATAAACTAGCCGTTATGAATAGTAATACACAATTTTTGAAATTTTATAAATTTTATCTTTCAAAATGGACTTCATTTTTGGATTTGGAATATCGAAATTATCCTAGGGTGAATTTTTGGTATTTTTCTGAAAACTTTCAATTTTTGATGAATAGGGAAAAACACTGCGTTATAATTAAAAACTGATTTTTTTAAATAATTATATATTTTATTTAAATTTATTTTAAGTCAAAATTGATAAATAATACCTATATAAGTTCAATGTAATTCATTGGAGTCATTTTATAATAATTTTAGATATATAAAAATTTTATTGAACTTTTCACCGTCTTTTACCCACCTCCTAGGAGAATTTTCAAATTTACATAAAACATAATTTTACCACTTCTGTGAGTGGAATTTCGAAAATCTGAGAGACATGGTTAATATCAAGGAGTAAAATTTGGTTCAATAAGATAAAAATAATTTTTGGTGAATAATTACTTTTTTACTTTTATTTTCCACGGTTAAAAGTAAATAGGGTAATTAAGGGTAAAAATGATATTATTATTACCCTAACACATGTTATAATTCTATTGGATAAGTGTAATTAGACCAAAAAAAACCTTATGAATAAAATATTTCCCTTTAGGTCCACTAGGATTAGATTAGGACATTTATTATTATTTTATTTAAAGAAGAGTTAAAATATTTAAAATCAAAGTTTAATAACTAAAACATTTTAAATATAGGGTTATACATAATATAAATTAGACTATAAATATTAATTAGAAAGATAAGAATATTTTCTACATAATTGTATTTTATTTATAATTTTTAGACATTATATAATTTAATTTAGTTATGACACAATGATGATGTAGTAATTATCATATTAATGAAATATTAACATAATTGATATTATAAATACCCAAATAAATTTAATTTGAGACTTTTTATGATTTAAAATAATTTTATAGGTTAATATAACATATTAGGGTCGGTTAGATGAATTTTTTTCGAAGTAATAATACAGTTATGAATTTATAAAAAACAAAATATCAAATAGTGTCAAAATTGACATAAAAGAGTTTTTTTTAAAAATATTATATTATTAGTTGATACAATGCTCCTAAAATTATAAGGTTCTTCAAAAAGACTTATATAATAATATATACAACATTAATGAACCAATTGGGGTTCTATTGGTAGTTTATATTAATTTTATTAACCATATAGTGTAAGAATACAAGAAGACATGGTAAAAGTTAAATTATTTAACTTAGAGTTAAATCTAAATGATAAGGTTAAAATGGTAACCTAAACTTGTCTAAAACCTATTGGATGAGAGGATTTAGACCCATCCCCACTATAGCCTCAAAATAAGTCACTTTTGAGCCATTATAAACCGAATATGAATTTATTATAAAATAATATTTTATGTTTTTCCTAAGGTGCCCCTCACCCCCTCTTATAAAAGGTCATTCCCCATTCTCTCTAATTCACACCTCCAAAACCATTTGGCTCCGCCAAAACCTGCCCAAATACCCTCTAAACTATCATCCCTTCATCATAGAGGCCTTAAATTAGTCTGAAATCCAACCCAAGGAGCCCTTTTCATCAAATCAAAATGAAGAACCCGAAGAGAAGGTAAATATCTCACCACCTATTTCAAGTTCCTTTCTTCTTCCACTTCATCCTTCTTTGTTTTTTCCATTATAAAATAATAACTCCAGTATTTTATATATAATATGATGTTATTATAAAAATTTTACAACCATATTAGTTATTTTATCCATCCTATGAATGAAAAATTCACCACACGTGCGTACCTACGGCTTACCGTCTCCACGTCTTTGTGTAGTTTTTTATTCAAACATTTCATCATTTAGATGGGTATAATAATGAGTATAAATGATATAAATAAAAAATATAACATTATTATGATTCTGAATATATGATATACCATCCAATTATATACAATTTTAATATCAAAAGAATGATATTGTCACTCGTGCGTACGTACGGACTACCATCTCCACGATGCGATGAGATTCATTCTCCATGTTAACCATCCAAGAATGATTATAAATTATATAAAATAAGTAATAATTAAAAATATGACATAATAATTATACTGTATTTATGTATATATATATGTCATTTACTTCCATTCAATTTAATAAGGAAACGAAAACAGCGTTCATGCGTACATACGGTCTACCGTCTCCATGAATGGTGTATTTAGTTTCATTTATTGATCTATTATATATATTTATATTATTAATATATATTATATATAAATCATGTTTTACATTTTGGAAGTAATTAATCATGATCTAAGTAATTATATGAATAATTAAAAGTCAAAACACGTATGACAAATGAAATGATTTTACCAACTACAAGGCATTAACATGGAATTGACAAATGAACGGGTAATATAAAGTTGTAAGTGAATCATATATGATATCATAAATATTATTATAGTTCTGTTACAAGTTAATAATATGTCTAAACCCACTATATAATAGTCTTAGACACATACAGAAGAAATTGGACATAAAGTAGGGCATAATTTTGCAATCTCATTTTTAACCGAGATTGCTTATATGTAAGTATTTACTAGGGTTATATTTTTCATCCATGTCCATAAAAATGTTTTTCATAAAGTGTTTAATATTGTTCCATTTAAAGTAATTTTTACCCCTCTTTGAATTTTACTTTGTGTTATGGAATGAATCTTTCTTTTGTTTACTATTTGTGGTACTTTTTGACTTTTCCATTAAAAGTACGAGGAGAATGTTTTTTTAAATTATACGGAATGAATGGATTTTTACGGTTTAATAATGCGTTATTTTAATGAATATTACTCTACAATATTTCAGGACTATTTTCAACTAAATCCCTTTTTTTAAAAATTTCATTGCATTTTTTGAAAAGAAAATTATTTTGAAGAAGAAAGGTTATTTTCGTTAACATTTCAAGTGTTTTATCAAAACTATTTCCCATATAAGATGAAATTATTTAGTATGTTTATGTTTCAAGTATAATGTCTCTATGATTTACATGGTTTCACAATTCTTATGATGAAATTATATCCATTTGTTTTATATAGATTATGTTATGATGGGATGATGTTTATGAAACCGATATTATTCTTTGGGTTATGATGAATGATTTATGTTTATTTTGTGGCACACTTAAGAGTGATTTCATTATGAGATGGGTGGGACCTATATCTCCCTATAATTCATTGGGTAAATATTTATATCTCATGAGAAAGACATAGATTGAATGGAAAGTTAATCCGGTTCAGTGATACAGGACTGGAACGAGGAGTGAACTCAATTATGTAAGGGACTTTGTCCACTATGATGGTCTTGGCAGAAATGCCTTGGATACTAGGGAAATAATATCATTTTCTTAATGGTTTTCCACAATTAAATGTTTTATTTTATCATGATTAATGTTCCTTTATGATCTATGACTTATGTACTGCCATTTTTTTATGCCATTGCTCAAGATTTTGATGTTTTATGTTCATGTTTTTACGTTCAAATGTTTATGGATTGTTTTTAAGTTCTCCATGTTTACCCTTACTGTGAATTTGAGCTCACCATTTTTATGTTTTTTCTTTTTCCCAAGATATAAATAAATATTTTAGGCAATAAAGGAAAAGGGGGAGATATTTATGGGATATGTTAAAGATCTTTCACCATGATTAGAATATTATGTTCCAAGTTTCCAAAGACACTAAAATATTACGATCATTGGGCGTATGTTTTTGTAATGTATTAAGTATTCCACAAAAGTAATGTAATGTCTACGTATGTCAACCTTTGGGTATCTACACCCAGGATATGTTCTGGGAAGGGGAAGAGTGTCATCCTCATTAAAGGGGGGAGCGAACATAACCCATTCGATTGATCACTACTCCTCATTGAATGGAATAGAAACTGATCACCCTTAATCCCTAGAGTGGGGAGGTTCATGTCGGCATCCCAAGGTTGGACTCCGGGTTACCATTAGAATGTAGGCCCATAGGCATTCCTAAAGCCCAAACCATTATGGGGAGAGCCTTCGTGACTCCACTAACCATGGGTATGTAGACTGAAAGGGGCGAACTGATGCACCCGATGGTCTGATCATACGAGTCTAGTGGATTTAGAGGAGGCTTTGGCCTAATTCCAGAGGACTGGTTCATGGAGGGATTATGGAGGACTGAATGGTAATGGAGGGGTGAGGTTGGAACTAGAGGAAATAATACCCAAAAATACCCCATTCTGTGTGATTTTTTCTTATGTGGGATGGAGGAAGCTCCACATACCATAGTGGTATGCGGGCAAAGGGGTCGTCCGCATACCAATGTGGTAAGCAGGCATGGTTATGGACCATCGCGCACCATGGTGGTACGTGGTCCATCCAGCCTCTTTGGGTTCCACCAACGTATTGATGCAGTACACGATGCTAAGTGAAATCCATGTAGGGATACACTATGTGGAACACTATTTTTGAGGAGGGTTTGGGGAATCATCGTTCACAGGAAGTTCATCCGCGAGAAGTATATGGTTCATGGTTTCACCATTTAGGATTGCAGTTCTCTTTTTATTATTAAGTTCTCTCATTTCATGGTTTTCAGCTGGCTGTACCTGTGGAGAATGTGATTCACAATTCGGGCTTCATCGATAAATCCAGACTGAAGATTGAATCTTCTCCATGTTCTTTCTTCCAACCTCTGGGTCCCCTTCAATATTTCTTCATCCGTCCTTCCTCAATTCCTTTTGTGCTCCTTTTATAGATCATTAGTGAAATTGTATTTATTGGGATTGTGAAACCATTTGCGAAGTCCCATGCATATATATTTTGACCCATAGAAGACTCGGTCAATCAGGGGTTTTTGGAGGTTATGGTTAGCAATCATGGTTTGCAGAACCCTTCTAGTTTTCTTTACCCGTGATCTGTTGAGTTCACGAGACAATACATGGATCGACTTAGCACACATGAGTCATACAATGACATGGTTCACATTTTACCTTCTTCGTTGGCCATCGTTCCGCATGCCAGTGGTTCGTGAATCATTCTGCATATCGGTGGTTCGTGATCCAGGTGGTCCGCAGACCCTTCCCAGTGATGGTAGCAGGACACTTGAGATTCATTGAAAAATTAAAATTTATTCAATTTTCTTTTGAAATTTAAATCTTGATTTGAGTCCATTCACCTTGCTATACTTGTAGGAATACTTTCTTCCTTCTCCAATGTGATTGTGGGAGTATTTTCTTCCCTTGGAGGAATTTTATGGACCCTACACCGTCGCACATAACGTATCATGAGACTCAACATTACCCAATGAATTGGAGCGCTATCTGGGCACACCCATATTAACTTTTCATGAATATGTTTTCCACATAAATAATCATACATATATAAACATATGGGTTACCCATGGAAAGAATTGGTCACCACAATCATGTCATAAAGCATAAAAAATGGTGTATCATAAAACTGTCCATGAAAGAAAGGAACTAAAATATACATGGACATTCATAAGGTGAAATAGGCATGATTCATGGTAAGTTATGTCAAGTATAAGTGACAACATTTAAGAAAATTATTTAATTAATTTTAGCATTACAACATTTTTCTACGGTTTTAAGTAAAGAACTATAGAGCATTAAAAATATAAAATGGGAAAATCCATTATATAAAACCAGAAGTGAAACATGAATTATTTAATAATAATAAAATTTTTATTTCATAAATACAATGATGTCTTAACATAGAATATTGAGTGAACTTGAAATCGGGTAAGAATTCAGGAAGTTCCCTCAAAACATGGTTGCTTATCAAGAAGTATTGAGGAGGGAATCACTTAAAAAAATGCATATCCCTAAATGAGAATGATGTAATGGTATTGATAATTGAATTTGATAAATGTGAAAAGAATTTATAAGATGCAAATAAAAAGATAATATAACTTCATTTTGGTAAAAGGAAGATAAGGCAACCTGAAGGAACAAATGAGGTTCAGGTAGAATCCCTTACGGATTATCAGCATGGTATCATGTGTAATTATGAGGGATTAAAGAGATAGAAATAGATTTATCTTATTTTATAAATCATGAGGGTAGTAGGGGGGAGGTGTTAAATAACACCACATAATTATTAATTACACATAAAAGGTCATAATATAGAGGATATTGTTGAATAAAAGCGAAATAGAGAGCATCTCCCACCTTAAGTACGATAGTGTTCTCCACCTGATATTAATGACCTGAATAATCAAATTAGGTTAATTAATTAATAATTAAAGAACCTTTTTTACATTTAAATTATTTATTATAGCCTTTTTGAGTTCATTCATAACCTTTTAGTTTGGTTATGAGGGTCAATTTCATAGTTTGGGTCCATTTGTTTCCTTGGTTTTTACAATTAGTTTACTTATTTTCATGAAAGAAAAAACATGTAAAATGGGAATGGTTTTCCAGAATTAGAGTTGTATTTTATTATTTAACATACATAAGGTTACATTTTTGTAAAATTAATTTTGTTATTTGGAGGGAAGGTGAATCATCATATAAAAAAATAATGATAAACGCTTGGATTAACTTGGCGATTTTTCCCATAATTAACTTGTTTTGTATTATTATTTTACATCATGAGTTTATCCAAATTACAGAACAGTAAATAAGATAAAATAAATATATTTTTATCTGGTTTAAACATTTAAATGGCTTCATGACCTGTCTAGAAGATGGTATTGCAAATTGAAAACCCATCATCCTTGAATGTGATAAATCAACACATCTCGGATGGTGTTTTCATTTATAATATAAAAGGAGGAGGAAGGAGATATTATGATAAAATATCCCATTATAATAATATAATTATAGTACCTGTATTTTATTGTAGTTATCATACCATATGTGTAATGGGAGGTGAGGAAATAAAAAAGAAAAAAGAGAACTTGGAAGAAAATAAATGAATCTGGAAGAGAAATTTACCTCTTGAGATTATCTCCTTTGAGAGCCTCTTAAGGGGAGAGGATATGGTCTTTTGAGGAGAACAAGGGCTTATGGACATGGTGTAGGATCCTTTATAGATATTTGGGTAGAATTTATGGAAGGAAAAAGTCTTGAGAGGATTGAAGAGAAGAGGGGAGTGTGGGTGGTTTTTATAGTGGAGGGGAGGAGGGTTTTCTTTATATTTTAATAATTAGTTTATTATTTTTCCATAAGACAAGAAATAGTGATTATTACATGACCAAAAATATTAATAATGTCATGTGAATAAGAACTAAGGTTTATTTCATCAACCTTTCTATTAGTAATATTCCACTTAGCTTATAATGTATATATACGACAAATTATTGTATTTCACTATTCATAAAAAATTATAGTATTTTAGAAAAATCCCAAAAATTTAACCGAACCATTTTCAATGTTTAGAATCCAAAAATGAAATCCATTTTGTCAAAAATAATTTTCTAAATATGATTAATTTAATTTTCAATTAAAATCCTAATTTACATGAAAAATATAGAGTTTAATACTATAATTGATTTTAGAATGCTTTCCAAAATTACATAAGGTCTTAAAAAATTATCTTAAAACCAAAAGACCTAAAATTGTTAATTTATGAACACATTTTATGAAAATATATTTTCTTTAAATTAATTAATTAATTTTAATTATTTATTTATGACTTAAAAAAATACCAATACTTTTAGTATGGTCATATTATCACTTATAAGATGCCTAAATTTATTCATGGGTGAGGTTACTATTATTTTGAACAATTTACTATTCATAAGGGTCATAAAAATATTCATAAGGGTAGGTTACTATTCATAAGGGTAGGTTACTATTAACTAAAAAATAAGTTTGTTCCAGGAGACTCCAAACATCTTACTGATCGCAACCGTGTATGTTAGATTTTCAAAATTCAAATCACAAAAGTGACAATATTATGTTTAAAGGACACATAGTACTTATTAGTTCATTGTGTTGTGATTTCATGTGATTATATGACATAATTATAAGAATGGACTTTCCATTGATAAAACATTAGGGCATTACATTATCCCCCTTTTATGAAATTTCTCCCTTAAAATTTTGTTTTACATTATAATCCATAAATAGGTGTAAGTACTTTTCCTTCATTTCCTCCTCCAGTTGCAATATTGCCTCTTCGTACCTATGGTTCTACTATAGTACTCTGACCAGGTGAGTAGTCTTGTTATGTAGAACTTTATCCTTAAAATCCAAGATCTTCACTGGCTGTTCCTCATAAGAAAGATCCTTCTACAACTATACCACCTCTGAAGAGAGTACATGTGAAGGGTTTGGTATTTAATTTCTTAAGAGGGATACATGGAATACATCATGTAATTTGGATATGGTAGGTGGATTTTCTAGTTGATAGGATATATCCCCAACACAATCAAGAATCTATAAGGGACCGATGTACCTGGGATTTATCTTTCCATTCTTCCCAAACCTCATGAACTTCTTCCATGGAGATATGCGTATAAATACCATATCTCTAAATCTGAACTCATGTCTCATCGACGATTTTATGCATAAATATTTTGGTGAATCTGGGTTTCCTTGATGTGAGGCTGAATGGATTCACCTTCTTCACCATTTCTTCGACCATTTCAGGTCCTAGCAGCTTACCCTCAACGACTTCATGCCAACACACCAATGCTCTTCACCTTTTACCATAAAGGTCTTGGTGTGATGCCATTCATATCCTTGAGTGGAAACTATTTTTGTAAGAGAATTTGGATAGTAAAAGATATTGGTCCCATACTCTTTTGAAGTCCATAGAAAATTATATAAACATATTTTATAGTGTTTGAATAGTTCACTCAGATTAGCCATCAGTTTGAGGATGATAGGCCATACTGAAGTTCAGTTCAGTGCTTAGAGCATGTTGGAGACTTTTCTAGAACTTTGAGGGGAATCTCGAATCTCGATCGGATACAATAGATAGTGGTAATTCATATAGCCTTACTACCTCTTTGATATATATATCTGTGAAATTTGATCCAATGTGAAGTCCTATCAAATCGCTGTATAGTGATTTGTCTTTATAACATGATCCACAATGAACCATATAGCATTGTTTCCTCTGGATGTCCTTGGAAGTCCAGTGACAAAGTCCAGGGTGATGTTCTCCCACTTCCATGTTATTATGTGTAGTGGTTTCATCATACCCTTAGGTTTTTCTATTTTAGCCATCACTTGTTGGCGTACTAGGAACATTAATTTATACTCAGAAATGTTCTTCTTCATATTGTCCCACCAAAAGTTATCTCATAGATCTCGATACATCTTTGTGATCCCTGGGTGAATAGAGAAGGTTGAGCTATGTGTTTCATTCAAAAGATCCTTCTTTATCTCCAAATTAGATGGTACACATAATTGTGACACAAATCATACAACTCCTTCCACATCAATCATGAACTCAGAGGATTTCCCATTTCTAATGGATTCTACCATTTTCGGAATTTCCACATCTTTACTTTGAGAATCTTTTATTTTATACATGAGTGATGATTGAGAAATCATCTAATAAAGTATTGATGATGTTCCTCCATTAATGATTCCCATGTCCATACTTTTAAAATCTAATAATATTGTGTAATTTTAAATTCTCATCATTAATAAAGATGCATGATCCTTTATATTTGAGCATCTTCTAGCTTATTTGACTTACCAAGATGGTAGTGTATTGAGTAGTCATAATACTTGATGAGCTATATCCATCTTCACTAGCGCATATTAAGCTCTTTTTTTGTGAATATAAATTTGAGACTCTTGGGATCAGTATATATCTCACACTCTCCCTATAGAGATAATGCCACTAGATTTTTAATGCAAAGATCACAACCACCAAATCTAGATCACGCATAGGATAGTTTTTATCATGGATTTTCAACTTCCTTGAGGCATATGTTATCAATTTATCATTTTATATTAGTACACAACCTAATAATTTCTTTGAAGCATCACTTTACACCGCAAATAATTCTCCACTTATTGGGAGTGTGAGTACTGGTACAGTGGTTAACCACTTTTTAACTCCTTAAAATATTCTTCACATTTTTGAGTTCAAAAAAACTTCACTACCTTCCATGTTATCTTGGTCTTTGGGTTTGAAAATAGTGAAAATTCTTCACAAATCATCGGCAATAACAAAATAAACCTAGAAAGCTATGGATTTCCATTATAGATGTTGGGCTAGACCACTCTTCAATCGCATTTGTCTTTGAAGGGTCCACTGACATCCCTTTTCTAGTGATAACATTCCCCAAGAATGATACTTCCTCCATCCATAACTCAAATTTACTGTACTTTTCATAAAGCTTCTCTATTTACAATGTCTTTAACACAATATTCAAATACTTATCATGTTCCTCATTGCTCTTGGAGTATATCAAAATATCATCGATAAAGACTACCACAAATATTTCGAGGTAATATCTAAAAACATTATTCATTAAATCCATTAAAATTAGTGGAGAATTAGTGAGTCTAAAGGGCATCACTAGGAACTCATAGCATCTATACCTCATTAGAAAGTCAGTCTAGGGAATATCTTCCTTCCCCACCTTTAATTGGTGATATCCTAACCGAAGGTCCACCTTAGAGAAATAATTGGCCCCATGAAGCTGATCAAACAAGTCATATATTCGTGTAATGATATACTTGTTATTTATCATGATTTTATTGAGCTCGTGATAATCAATGAATAGGGTCATTGATCCATCCTTCTACTTGAAAAAGAGGACTGACACCCCCCATGGTGAAGCACTCAGGCATAAAAAACTATTCTTTAGATTTTCCTGTAATAGATTCTTTAGATATTTTATCTCTATAGTGGCCATTATACAAGGTGTATTTAATATAGGAATAGATCTAGGAATAAGTTCAATTGATAACTCAACCTATCGATATAGAGGAAGACTAGGAAACTCTTCAGGGAATACATTAGTGTAATCCCTCACGATGGTCATGTATTGAAGCATGATTCTCTCCTTTATATAAATCATTTGAGTTAGAAATGATTGTTTATAAGGAATTAATATCCACACTTGAGACACTGATTCTAAAGTATATTCATCTTCCTCCATACATTTGTAACGAATTGGAGGATGCTTCGGGATGTGAAGAGTGATCTCCATTTCCTGAAAATTGATTTTGGCTTTGTATAAAGATATGAAAACCATGACCAAGATAGCATCGAACTCCTCTAAAGGAAGTGTGATGAGATTTTTTGGGAGGTTCAGTCCACAAATGTTAATTAGGGAGGATTTATAAACTACAGACACAATAATTTCTCCATCTATTGTTCTCATAGAAAACTAATCCTTTAAATTTTGATGTGGTGTTTGAATAGTTCTACTAAACTTGCAAGATATGAAAGAATGCGTAGAACCATAATCAAATAGTAAATTCTCTATTCTTGAATGAATAACTAGTATACTTGTTAGAAAATCAATTTCCAGATCCACCTCAGTAGTAGTGATAACATAATCCCTTCCTTGTTACCTTGTAGGTTGTTGTTCATTTCCTCCAACAACCCTTGGATTAGGATAATTGTTCGGATAATTCCCATGTTCCTTGAAGTTGTAATAGTACACCACTATATGAGCATTTATTAGAGCCTTCCTTTTTTACTCCACACTAGTAGGATTTTTGATATCTCTTTGGTAGTTTTTATCCAGTTTTCCCAACCTTCCACATTTAGAGAAATTCCTGGTTCCCTTTAGACAGTTCCCAAGATGCTTTTTCCCACAATTTTTACACGTGGGATGGCTGGTCTTCTTTCTATCATGGAATTTATTTACAGAACTGCCCACATTAGATTCCATTTTCCTCTTTTTGTCATTGGGCCCATGATGCCACTAAGAGTATCCGATCTCCAGTTCAACCTTGAGGGCACAACGGACAATATCCTCACAACTGTAAAAGTCTCAAATCTCCAATTCTTTTTATAGAGTCGAATTTAGTCTACTAAATAAGCGATCCAACTCGCTTTTGGTGTTCAAGAAAAATCCATAGGAATAACTTGAAATCCTTGTGACGTTTTCTTCATACACCCAGATGGACTCATCTTCCTTCTGCTTGAGTCTGAGGAAATCTCTTTCCATCTTGAGATGGAGGGTTGAGGGAAAATATTTATTGAAAAACATTCTCTTGAATTCCTCCCAATCCATGGAATCAATTTCGTCATGGGGATTCATATTCTTGATTAGTTTCCACCACTGATTAGCTTCCCCATCAAAACGATAGACCACCAGTACGACTTTATCTTCTTCTGAGCACTAGAGGTAAGAGAATATCTTTTCAATGGAGTTAATCCACTGTTCTACGAGGAGGGGATCAGATGATCCACTAATCATGGGAGGAATTTTCTTCATGAATGATTCAATGAAAACTTTCTTTTTTTTACTTTGAGGAGGAGGTTGTTCCACATGATTCAAGTTATTATTCATTACTTGATCCAGCTGATCAAGTACTATCATGAAGTTTTGAGAACTTGTTCCCATCATATTAGGCATATGATTAGGGAGATATTCACATTCTATATCACATTAATTATTTTCACGTGTTATTCTATTTCCCACCATTAACTAAGAAAAATAACATACAATTAGAGGGCTTGAATACTTAGTTATTGGGCTTAAAAAGGAAACTTTTAACATAAGAGGATAAACTTGTAAAGGAGAAGTATATCCTAACTTGTGAATCCTTATGTTTAAATCTAAGTTATCCTTGATATATTTCTTAACTTATATTCGTATGGGATTTTTTTTCATTCCCTTAATAATGTTTTGTACCAAGCTTATGAATTTACCAAAGTATATCCCCAAGGAGTGTCAAACCAAGAGTGAATCAAGGCCCATTGTCATAAACCAGTTCCCATTAGAGTCTAGCTCAAATTGGTGTTTTCATGTTTTCCCCCTAGATACATCTGTTCCAGAGCCACCTCTACATGTTTGTATCCAGACATGGATGTATTTTCTTGATAAACCACTTACTCTATACTTACCAAAATTTAGAGGTGTTTTATTATACTTAGTCTGATCCTTAAGGTTCATACTAAAGTTATCTATTCTTAATCTCCAAAAATAACTAGATCAACCTTTGATACGAACTATAGTGACCCTAGCCTTTTACATATAACATTACATGATTTTAAGCATAATTATACATCAGAGTATATGACAATAAACATAAAGTCTAGTGTCTTCTAAGACTAGGTACATAAAACTGAAAACATGGAGATAAATAAAACATTTGATTATTTAATATTCAAATTGAGCTCCTCAAATCCATTGTGCTTAAACAAATTCATAGGGTACCCTGGGGAACACATGAAAATAGGTATGAGCTAAATATCCCAGTAAGCGAATAACCATAAGAACAAAGCATTAACACATGGGATAGAAGGAATGACATGGTTATATAAAAAGGCATGTAACCTATGGAATCATAACATATAAAAATAAAATCATATAAAAATGGAGTCATAGTAATGTGGAATAAACATAAAACATGACTTTATCATGATTCAAGACTAACTGCCAAGACCTTTTCACATGGTAGCACATGCCACGACTAACAACCAAGACCGTCACACATGGTAGCACAAGCCAAGGCTAATCGCCAAGACCGTCGCACATAACATATCATGAGACTCAACTTTACCCAATGCATTGGAGCACTATTTGGGTGCACCCATATTAACTTTTCATGAATATTTTTTACACATAAAGAATCATACATACATAAACATAAGGGTTACTCATAGAAAGAATTGGGTACCACAATCATGTCATAAAGCATAACAAATGGTCGAATCATTAAAGTGTCCATGAAAGAAAGGAACTAAAATATACATGAAAATTCATATGGTAAAATAGGATTGTATCATGGAAAGTGATGTCAAGTAGAAAAGACAACATGTAAAAAAATTATTTAATAAATTTTAGCATTAAAACATTTTTGTGTGGTTTTATGGAAAGTTCTATAAATACTTTAAAATAGAAAAGGGAACAATCCTTTATATGAGACTATAAGTGAACCCAAAATAATTTAATAATAAAAAATAATGATTTTATAAAGACAATGGTGGATTAAAACAATAGATATAGTACACTTTAAATTGGGTAAGAATTTGGGAAGTTCCCTAAAAACAGGTTTGCTTATCGGGAAGTAATGAAGAGGGAATCACTTAAAAACATGTATATCCATGAAACAGAATGATGAAAGAGTATTGATAAATGAATTTGGTACATTTAAAAATAAAATAAATATTCACATAAAAATAAAATATAACTTCATTTTTGTAAAATGAATATAAGGTAACCCGAAGGGGCAAAGGAGGTTCGGGTAGAACCCCTTATAGATTATCAAAATGGTATCAAGTGTACTTATGAGGGATTAATGAGTGATAAAGGGGTTTATATTCATTTATAAATCATGAGGGAAGTATGTGAGAGGTTCTAAATCATACCCCATCATTATTAATTACACATAAAATGGCATAACATGGAGGAGATTCTTGAATAAAAGTAAAATAGAGAAGATCCCTTACCTTAAGTCTGATGGTGTTCTCCACTTGATATTAATGACCTGAATAATAAAATTAGGTTCATTAATTAATAATTATAGAACCTATTTTACATGTAAATGATTTATTATAACCTTTTTTAGTTCATTCATAACATTTTAGATTGGTTATGAGGTTCAATTTCATTGTTCATGTCCGTTTGTTTCCTTGTTTTTTATGATTGGTTTACTTATTTACATGAAAGGAGAAACATGTAAAATGGGGATGGTTGTCCAGAATTGGAGATAAATTTTATTATTGAACATCCAGAAGGCTACATGGTTGTAAAATTAATTTTCATATTTTTATTTGAGGTGAATCATTATATAAAACATTAATGATAAACGCTTGGATTAACTTGGTGATTTTTCTCACAATTACCGTGTTTTTTATTATTATTTTAAATTATAAATTTATGAGGATTAAAAAAATTGAATATGATAAAATACATATATCATGATCTGGTTCAACAATTAAAATAGTTTCATGACCAATATAGAATATGGTAATGAAAATTTAAAAACTGTCATCCTTGAATGTGATAAATCAACACATCTTAGACGGTGTTATCATTTATAGTATAAAAGGAGGGGGAATGAGATATTATGATAAAATATACCATTAGAATAATATAATTATAGTAAATTTATGTTACTAGAGTTATAATACCATTTGGGTGAAGGGAGTTTATGAAATAGAAAAGAAAATAAAAGAACTTGAAAGAAAATAAAAGAATCGGAAAGAGGAATTTACCTCTTGAGATTATCACCTTTTAGAGCCTCTTAAGGGGAGAGGATTTGGACTTTTGTGGAGACCAAGGGATGCTAGACATGGGGGAGAAGCTTGGGTAGATATTTTGGTAGAATGTATGTAAGGCACAAGGCTTGATAGGAGTGAAGAGAAAAGGGGAGTGTGGGTGTTTTTTATAGTGGAGGGGAGGAGGGATTTCTTAATATTTTAATCATTAGTTTATTATTTTTCCATAAGATAACAAATAGTGATGATTCCATGACCAAGAATAGTAATAGGTGAATTTAAATTATAACTGATGTTTCTTACATCATCCATGACACTAGGAATAGCCCATTTATCTTATAATGTATATAAACGGTAAATTACTGTATTTTACTATTCATAAAAAATTCAAGTATTTTAGAAAAATACCATAAATTTATGAGAAACATTTTTCGAGATGTAGAATCCAAAAATGAAATCCATTTTTGTAAAATATTTTTCCAAATATGATTAATTTAATTTTTAATTAAAATCATAATTTACTTGAAAAATATAGATTTTAATACTATAACTGATTTTTCAATGCTATCAAAAATTACATAAGGTTTTATAAAATAATCTTAAAACCATAAGAAATAAAATTGTTAATTTATAAAAAACTTTTACTAAAATAAATTTTCTTTAAATTAATTAAGTAATTGTAATTAATTATTTATGACTTATAAAAATACCAATAATTTTACTATGGTCATATTATCACTTATAAGATTCCTAAATTTTATTTATACATTCATGGGTGAGGTTAATATTCTTTTGGAAAATTTACTATTCATAAGGGTCATATTAGTATTCATAAGGTTAGTTTACAATAATAAGGGTGGGTTACTATTCACCAAAAATTAATTTTATTCCATTATACTCCAAACATCTCACTGATCGCAACCATGTATGTCAGATTTTTGAAATTCAAATCACAAAAGTGACAATATTATGTTTAAAGGTCACATAGTACTTAAAAGTTCATTATGTTGTGATTTAATGTGATTATATTACATAATTATAAGAAGAGACCTTTCATTGATAAAACATTGGGTCGTTACAAGAAATGTGATCACTTAGTAAGGAGATCAATGATGACCCATATAACATTGTTCTTCCTTAGAGTTTTTGGAAGTCCAGTGAATAAGTCCATGTAAAATTTTCCCACTTCAATACCATTATTGGTAGAGGTTTCATGAATCCATTACGATTTTTTATTTCATCCTTTACATGCTAGAATATTATGAATCTAGAAACACAATCAGTAATTTCTCTCATTATACCATCCCACCAGAAATTTTTTCTTAAATACCTACACATCTTTTTTCTATAACGGTGTATAGATTAATTTGAGCTATGTGAAACATCGAGTAGATCCCTCTGTAGTTTAGGTATGGGTGAAACACATAATCACTTTACAAGAAACAACACTCCATATTTATAGAAAAATTATCTCAATTTCCCATTATTCACTTCTTTAATACACCATTGTAAATCCTTATCATCCTATTGGGACATTTCTATCTTTTCCAGTAAATATGTTTTAATAATTTCTTGGAAAAATAACGATGGATACCATTTCCTAAAAATTACTATAGATATCTTTACTAGAACCCTAAATTTAGGATACTTATTAATCCTCATCATGGTTTGAACTATATGGTCCCTCCACCTTAATGCATCAACCACAATGTTTTCCTTCCCAGGGTGGTAGTGTATGAATAAATCATAGTCCTTGAGTATCTTCATACATTGTATTTTCATTATGTTGAACTCTCCTTGAGATAAAATACACATAAAACTTTTTTGGTCCATAAGAAAACACTCTATCATTCCATATAAGGACACAACCCAACCCTATCTCCAATGAATCACTATATATGAAAAACCCATTCCCACTTGATGGTAAAGTCAATATCAGTTACTTAATCATTATCATTTATCATTAAAACGTTATTCAAATTCACTATATAATGTGAATTTAATTACTTTACATGGAAACTTGCTTAACAGGTTGTCCAGTCGAGATTTTTTTTGAAAAAAACATCAATAGTAACCTACTAATCCAAAGAAACTACATGTCTATGTTATACTCATAAATGATGATCATTATTTGACTACGTTTTTTTGAGGGATAAACATATTTTACATCCTTGGAGACAATATGGATAAGAAAAGAATCTTCATAAGGATAATATACACTCTTTTTGAATTTCAAATATAATTATTTTTCTCTGAGGGTATCAAGAATTATTCACATATGGTTCTCATAATCTTTATATATTTTATATTATATCAATGTATCATCAGTGAAAACCACCACTAAGTGATTAATATAATAAATGAATACTCTATTTTTAAGATCTATAAAAACATAAGGCATATTAGTCCATCTGAAGGGCATTACTATAAACTCATAATGTCTATATCTTGTAAAAATTTTCAACTTCAGTATATTATCCTAATTCATTTTTAACTAATGATAACCAAAGAAAAGATAAATCCTTGAAAAATATTGACCACTTTTAATTTGAACAAATAATTCATAAATTATTGATAAAGGATACTTATTCTTGATATGTATACTTATTATTGAAAAGGATACTTATTCTTGATCAAATAAGTAATGAAATCTATCTCCCAATAATCAATTAAAAATATCATAGACCCATCCTTATCCGTCTGAATAAAATAAGGGCTCCCTAAGTTGAAACACTGGGGTGTATAAATCCTTTAACAAAAAATTATTGTATTTGTTTCATTAACTCTACCAATTCTACTAGTTATATTCTATATAGAGTTTATATAAATGGGTCTTGCTTTGGGAAATAGGTCAATAAAGAATTCAACTTCATACTTAGGTGGATGACTGGGAAATTCTTTTGAATTAAATCCATTTATATTTTCATAATGGAAACATACTATATAATGTACCAACATTAATCAAGGTATGGACCAATTAAATTTTTAGTCCAAAATCATAAAGTTACCCAGGGCCCATGCCTGCATAGCCTATTGTGGGTCTCAGTCCACTATTAAAATTAATTAAATAATTTATCGGACTTTATGAAAAACATTTATGTTTCACCCTAGAACCGTGTTTGAGATAAAAATAATTAAAATGGTTAAAAAGGAATAAAAAAATTTTATAAGAATTTAAAAGAGTTTAAAATGGGGATAAAAATAAATAATAAAATAAAAATGGTTGGAGAAATATTAAATATAATGAAAATGGGGTGAACACATTTTTATTAATTTTTTATTTTCTTCCACCATTATTATTATTATTTTTATTATTATTTTTATTATTTTCTTTTATTTTTTTGTTTTCCATTTTTTATTTCTTTTTTTATTTCTCTCTTCATCTCCCCCTCTCTTTGGTGCTTCGCGCCCCCTGCTAGGTGGTGCGCACCACCCTCCCCTCTCTTTCAGAAGCCCCATATAACCTCATTTCTTCTCCGATTTTGACATCACTTATTTCATTATGAAGATATAAGTAAGGATAACCTCATTCACCATGCATCTTATGATCTAGTTCTCTATCCATCGTGTGATCTTCTGTGAAAGGATTTTACCTGAAATAAGAGTTTTTACTAAAATCATTAAATTTATTCCATTTTAAGTCAAATAAAATATTTCCTTAAAGCATAGGATCCTCTATGAGTATAAGGTATGATGTATACTCTCTTTTCCCTTGTTTCGTTGTGTTTTTTAGACCGCACATTATGCCTCTCATCATTGCCTACTGACGATGCTTAATTTTACCTTTTCTAAATTAATTAAGCTGCTTTGATTAACTATTACACCCTTGTCTAAGATAATATAGCCAATATAAATTGTTCAACATCATTGGATACCCCTTTGGATGTGCTAACATTCTTGGTCTCATTTTCTATTATCCCTGAATAATTAAATTATTTAATTGCATGTGTTGCGTGACCCCCTTTAGGTTGAGGTTTAAATTAAATAAATTGTTTGGGATTATTGTGAACTAGGAACCATGAGTTTTTTTGGTTATTTATGCCAAATTATTTTCTTCCTTGTTAAATTATTATCTGGTCGTGCCATTATAAATTTATATGTGAATTTTTATTCTTTTTATGATAAATTTTTTTGGCTGTAACTGCTTGACTAGAATGATCATTAGTATACAGATTTGAGTTGCTTATATTATATTGTTGCAATTATAAATGCATACCTTGAGATATTTGATTCCTTAAAATATAATTAAATTCAGGTTGGTGAGACAATGTGGGTTCCATATTAAGAATTACACAAGGACTCTCCATTCCTGACTAGTTATACAATACGTTAGGGAGGTGATGTCTTAGGATTTACCACACAAGGGTTTCTTTGAGTTTATATATACTCCTGATTAATAATGGTTCCAAAAAGGACATTCAAGGATGGACCCAATGGAAAAGTTGATACACCTTGCCTTAGGTGATACTTGACCCCTTATGTGTGATACCGAAACATACTCATGATAATGCCATGCTTTGAGATATTCATGGTCTTTCAGAAGATTTCCTTGGATGGGATCAGTGGTATTAGATAAATTGAAGGATGTATCGTAGATCTACCTTATGAATGGGCTTAGACTCCAACTATCAACTTGAACATAATAATAACGATAATGAGTGCAATGTTATTATTGATACTGCTTGAGTTCTGTGTAAATTGTGTTATATTATGGTGCTTTGAAGCACACTTTGATGAAACTTAAATTAGACCCCAAGATAAAGCACAAGCTTGAGGGTATGTTTCTTTTTGTATGGATTGTTATTTATAGCCTTTAAATATATATATATATGCATCATGAGTATTACAGGTACATTCTTTAAACTCCCGACTTAGCCAGAAGCAGGTGGTAATGGATGGGTGTCATTGAAGACCCAGACCAAGTTATAATTCCTTTATTTTTTTCCTATTTAATTGATTGAATTTATGGTATATTGGTACACTATTTTTGTTTAGATAATGAAATGGAATGGTTTAGAAATTGTGGGTGTCATTATATTGGAATTTTATCTCACTCCTTACTCGGGCATCATTTGGTACCCGAGTATACTTTATGCTCACATGTAGGGATAATGGGAAGCATGCTACTTCTAGTTCTTGAGTGAGGATTGCTTCTTAGGATAGATCTTGGGGTTAGAGGACCAAGATTTTTCTCAATATGTAGTTGTTTCACTTTGTGTAATTTTTTATTACAGGTTTGATTTTATGCCTGTATTCTTATTTTTCATACTCTTACTTTAGCATAGACATCATAGGATGACATCATTGTGTATTTGGTTTATTTATCAACTTTCACACTTATTATTTATTTAGTTGGTGTTATTTAATTACTTCTATTATAGTTTAATTATTAACATGCTTCCTCTATTTTTTTTAAACTGGTTTTATTCTAATTTATAATACCTATTACCTATGAGGGCATAGTCTTCCCTGTAGACAAGTTAAAAAGGCCCTCACTACTAGTCTGTAGCCTCTGGAATATGGGAAGATGTGCTTGAGGTTATGTGGCCAAATTTTCTCGGAGCACCCATCTAGTGGCTCCTAGGATGAGGATTCTATAATGTTGTCTCAAAGGTTGTTTTTTCCTTTTTTCTTACTATTTGGGTTAGACAGGAGACTAGGATATAGTGATTTGGAACTTACCCTATGCTTGGACGTAACTAACCCATGTATAGGGGAAACCCAAATTCCTAGGTTGGGATTGTAGTTATTGATTATGACAATTATTGTTTATATGATTTCACTATTTATTGACACACTTATTTTGTATTGTTATTGATATTGGTATTATCGAGATAATGGGTTTTACCATTGTATCCCAATGAAAAGAGGGAAATACATTTACATGCATCATAATAGGCACAATAGGATTAAAATGACATGAATATTTCCATGCCATATCTACTTTTAGTGTGTATATTCTTATTTTCGTGTGAGTTTTGTTGTGCCTAGTTGTAAAATTTTTAATTGCCTCTTTATTAAATATAATGGTATGATAGTTTATGAGATGTTAATTTTACTTTATCTGAAAAACAAGTGGTATGTCTTGTTTTACTAGTCCTTCAATGTTTTCTATTCATTATCTAGACCTGAATTCTGGAGTGGGATACCTATTGTGTAGTTCTAAGAGGCAAGCTATATACCTACCATATTTATTTCACCTTTTAATGTCTTATTCATTTACTCTGAATTCTTTCTAAAGGTGCATGTTTGGCTATTGTAAACTAATGTCACCATGACATCTTCTTACCATGCCTTAAGAGAGTGGCGATGAGCACACTCTAGAGATGGTGGGTCTGGAATCACCAGAAGTGCCTCTTGTAGTGCCTCCTATAATTTTACCTATAGTACCACCCATGGTGCCTCTTGTGGTACCACTTCCTACCAATCTTCTGATGGGCCCTGATGCTCAGTTGAGGGATAATCTCCTCAGTTTTATGTAGTTAGTATTGAATTTTCCTAGACCTACCCCATCTATGGAAGAGCTTGCATGTGACCTCCTACAAAAGCACCCTCCCACCTTCTCAGGAAGTGGTGGTGTGCATGATGCAAAGTCATGTATAGAAGCCATGAAGTCTATCTTTGACCATCATGAGACGCTTCCACGGCGGAGGGTCAAACTTGAAGTCTACATGCTTTGTGACTCCACCAATAATTGGCAGAATGATATATCCTAGGCGGATCACACCAGAGACATGGTTTGGGAAGACTTTCAAACAGATTTCTATGATAACTTCATTCCATAGACTCTAAGAGATGACCGTTCTGGGGAATTATTACATCTTCAGGATGGCTCTATGACAATGTTAGATTATACAACTCATTTCATAGAGCTTCAACATTATCCCCCATCTATGACGGATGAAACACTGACAAATGCAAGATTCTTTGAGAAAGACTCGGATATACCATCTGCTCGTAGGTGAACGTCTGTTATTTGACCACTGTTACAAATATCCTGAATCAAGCCCTCATTTCGGAATGAAATATCAGAGAAGATAAACCTGCGATCCAGGATGGTGTAGTAATAAGATAGGGCGATAGTTATTCAAGTAATAAGAAGCACCATTTTAAAAGTGCACATAGAGGAAATCCTAGCCAAGTAGTGCGTTTTGACAGTTTTGTCACATGTTATCAGTGTGACATAGTTTTCCATAAGAAACCTTCATGTATGAGAGACCCGATGGAGTTCTAAGCTTGTGAAAAGATGGGTAACCTTCATCATTTCTGCCATTATTTATCATCTTCATCTAGTGGTAGAGGATCTGTACCAACACCTCCATCAAGTATGGGATCTATGACTCCACAACAGGCTAGAAGTTCTTTTTCCACAAGATGATCAGGCCGAGGTAATGGTCAAGTCCGTGGTTCAGGAAATAAAGTCCTAGAATATCAGTGTCAATAGAGTAGACTTGATCAGGTCGGTCAGGCAGCATCTCAAGGCCATGGTTTAGGTATTATCTATGTAGTAAAACCAGAACCAGAGGAGTAGAGTGCAAGACCTTCTACGCTTACAGGTACTATTCTAATAGCCTATACTTTAGTTTATAACCTTTTTATATCAGTGCATCACATTCCTTTTTTTCTACTATTGTTGTTGAAAGCCTTGGTTGTACCTTTGCAGTGTCATGTCTCTCGACACTCTACTAGGGGTTAGGAAAGAGGGTATACACCAGTTCAAAGACTTCCCCCTTGAGATAGGTGGGTACCATTTCCTTTAGAATTTTTACATTCATGATATGTCTGGCATCGACTTCATTCTTGGTATACCCAAGTGGATT
The DNA here is from genome assembly GCA_963277665.1 of Viscum album. Taxonomy (NCBI): domain Eukaryota; kingdom Viridiplantae; phylum Streptophyta; class Magnoliopsida; order Santalales; family Viscaceae; genus Viscum; species Viscum album. The sequence goes on from OY728155.1 coordinate 482,571,449, forward strand.
TATATCTATATCGGGTGTCCTTCACATCCTCTGAAGGCAACACATATCTACACAAAGAAGAATGGGATATGTTGGTAGATTGAGATGGACTTAAATGTGCAGGACTGGGAAGAGTGACAACTCAATTAGCAAGCCTATTCATGAGTGATCAAGGAACAAAACTAGTGAAATTCCCTTCCATTGTGGATTGATTCAGGGATGTCTTCCTAGAAGATTTCTCCAGATTACCTCCCATGAGGGATGTGTAGTTCACTATCGATCTAGTGCTAGGTGTGTCACCAGTGTTTATTCCTCCTTATAGGATGGAACCTATGGATCTATATGAACTCAAAAAGTAGCTTGAAGACCTTGAGGATAAGGGTTTTATTATACCTAGAACAATTCCATGGTGTTCAATAGTTCTTTTCACCAAGAAGGTGGATGGTACCCTTAAATTGTGCATGGATTATCATCAGCTCAACCAACTTATGTTAAAGAATCGATATCTGTTTCCTAATATAGATGACCTCTTCGACTAGATCCGAGGAGAAAATATTTTCTTAAATATTGATATGAGGTTGGGATATCACCAGGTGCGTGTGTGACCATCTAACATACCATGTATGGAGTTTCAGAGCAGCTATGACTTATATGAGTATCTGGTTATTCCATTCGGCCTCACGAACACACCAACAGTCTTCATGGATCTGATGAATTGGGGTTTTCACCTATACCTTGATTCCTTTATAGTGTTTTTTGTTGATGACATATTGGTTTATTTTCATTATAGACATGACCATGAAACCCATATTGATATCGTTTTGAGTACACTAATAGATCATTAACTATATAAAAATATCAAAAAATGCCACTTCTAGATTGATAAGGATCACTTCTTAGGTCATAAAATATCTTAGGTAGGTGTGTCAATCGACCCAGAAAAGGTGAGAACCATAGTTTCATGGGAGAAACCCCAAAATGTTTTCGATATACATAGTTTTTTAGGGATTTCTGGCTATTACATGCATTTCTTCCAGGATTTCTCCCACTTAGAAGCACCTCTTATGACCCTGACTAAGAAGGGTGTGTAGTTTATCTGGTCATAAGCTTGTGAAAAATATTTTCAGAAGTTAAATAGAAGACCAACCTTAGCTCAGATCCTGAATCTTCCAAAGCCAGGTATAAGCTATACTATTTACTGTGATGCTTTAGGGTTCATATTGGGTGCAGTTTTGATGCAGGGAGATCAAGTCATGGCTTATGGATCCCTCCCGCTGAGACTCCATGAGTGGAAATATCCTACAAACGACCTTTATTTATCTATTTTGGTTCATGAATTACACTGATAGAGACACTAATTTTTTGGTGAGAGTTTCATTGTTTACGCGGATCACAAAATATTGAAATATATCTCCATAGAGAGATACTTGAATTTATGGTAGCATAGGTGGGTCGAAAACCTTCAGTCATTCGATTATGAACTTGATTATACCCTTAGTAAGGGAAATGCTGTGGATGATGCTTTGTGCCACAAGATGTAGACACAAGACGTCAAGGCAGCCAGTAGTGAGTGAAATATGATGTCATTGTTTTTTGATATTCAATAGGAGGTTCAGAAATACTGTGAGAAACTAGTTATAATAGCTCTTACAGTGACATAATTTATTATGGACCAAGTCTGTATGCTACAGTTATATGATTTGGAGGGGATCATTTTGAGGGAAAGCATCACAGGAGACAACCCCCCTCCTGGTTGGGTTGTTTATGGAAGCGAAACTCTACTTTACTATGGTCGTGTACGGGTACCGTATGATATTCAAGAAGAACTGATGAATGAATCTCATACCTCACTTTTCGGAATATCAACTTAGACTTACCAAGATGTATAGAGACATTTGTCGTCAGTACTAGTGATCAGGTATAAAGAAGTAGATAGCAGGTTTCATCACTCGGTGCTCCACCTGTCAGTAAGTGAAGGCAGAGCACCAACGACCTGCTGAACTTCTACAACCTCTATATATTCCTGAGTGGAAATGGAATGACATCACCATGTATTTCATTATAGGATTACCAAGATCTCCTATATGTATAAATTCAGTATGGGTGATTTTAAATAGGTTTACCAAAGTTTCACACCTCTTACCTATTCGGGAGAAATTTTCTATTGATGAGTTGGGAAGGCTGTATATCTGGGAGATAATGAAACATGATGGATTTCCTCATTCAATTTTCTTGGATAGAGATTCCTTCTTTACTTCATAGTTTGAGAAAGGGTTGCAGAGACCACAATGTTCAAAGGCACTCTTGAGTACTTCATATCACCCTTAAACTGATGGGCAGTTCATGCAAACCATACGAGTGTTAAAGGATATGCTACGAGATTGTATCCTTGATTTTGGGGGTTCCTATGAGAAAAATATTCTTATGGTTGAGTTTAAATATAATAACATCTTTCAGGTAATGATTCAAATGGATTCGTTTGAGTCCCTCTATTGTAGATCGAACAGTTCACCATTATACTCACTCTAAGTAGGTGAGGTAGCTCTGTTGGGTCCTCATCTCATTCATGAGACTTATAAGAAATTTCAAATGATTCAGAATCATATGACTACAACTCAGTCCAGGAAGAAATATTATACTAATCATCAAGATAGACCTCTCTAGTTTGAGGTGGAACATCGAGTGTTTCTGCATGTTTCACCAAGTATGGGTCATAGGTAGATTCGAAGATAAGAGAAGTTATAACCAATATACATCATACCATTCAAGATAGTGGAGAGAGTTGAGATGTAGCATATCGATTAATATTACCTCAGAGGTACCATGACATGTAAAATGTCCTCCATGTATCTCAGATTCTACATTATCATCCAGACTCATATCATTCATTTGATCCGGATGACATTGATCTCGAAGCGGATGCATCATTTGAGGAGCATTTGGTCCGTATCATTAAACATTGAACAAAGGTTCTCCAAGTTAGGTCATTTCCTTTGGTTTGAGTGTTATGGAAACATAGATGTGTTTAGGATGAGAATTGGGAGTGGGAAACTTATGTGCCCACTTAATAGCTGGAGCTTTTCTCAGATGATGTTCCACTACCCTCGGAAGGGTAACTCAGAAATGAGTTGTCTTAAAAAGTGGAGGTTTTAACATCCTAACTTTAATCAAGGTAGAAACTGTATAAATTTTTAGTCCAAAATTGTTAATAAACCTTGGATGTGAACCTACACACTCAATTGTGAGTCCATAGAAGTTATTAAAATTAATTAAATAATTGCTTGAGCATTATGTAAAATTTTTTCATCGCACCATATCACTGTGTTTGGGCTAAAAATAATTAAAAGGGTTAAAAAGTAATAAAAAGAATTTTTAGGAATTTAAAAGAGTTTAAAATGGGTATTAAATAAATAATATAATAAAAATGGTTCGAGAAATATTAAAAATAAATAAAATGGGGTAAACCCATTTTTATTAATTATTTCCTTTCTTCCACCATTTTTATTTTTATTTTTATTATTTCCATTTTTACTTATTTTTCATATATTTTTTCATTTCCTTTTCTTTATTTCTTCTTTCTTTTTCTTCTTTCTCTCTTTCTCTCCCACTCTCTTTGGTGCATCTCACCCCCCCCCTTCAATGTGGCACACACCACCCTCCCCTCTAATTTAGAATCTCGTTTCATCCTTGCTTCTTATCTGATTTTTTCATTCTCTAGTGCACTATGAATCTCTTGGTAAGGCTAACCTCACGCACCAAGAATTGTACGATCTCATTCTCTATCCATCGTGTGATATGCCATGAAAGTTTTTTACTTGAAATTGGGGGGTTTTTCTAAAATCGCCCGATTTCTTCTGTTTTAGGTAAAATCAAAGATCTCTACAGAGTGTAAGATCTTATAAGAGTACAAGGTAGTGAATCTACTCAATTTACCCTATTTTCATTGCGTCTTTTATATCACACATTGTGTCGCTCATCGGTGCCTACCGAAGATGCTTAATTTTACCTTTTCTAAATTAATTAAACTGCTTTTCTTAACCACTGCACCTTTTTCTGAGATAATATAGCCTATCTAAATTATTGTAACATCGTTGGATACCCCTTCAGGTGTGGAAACATTCTTGGTCTCATATTCTGTTAGCCCCAAATAATTAAAATATTTAATTGAATGTGTTGTGGGACCCCGTTTTGGTTGACCTATAAAATAAATAAACTATTTGGGATTATTGTGAACCACTAACCCTGAGTTTTTTGTTTATCTATGCCTAATGATTTTTTCCTTGTTAAATTATTATCCTTCCATTCCATTATAAAGTGATATGTGAATTTTTATGCTTTTGTTGATAAATTTATTTGGATGTAACTGCCTGACTAGAATGACCATTTGTATGTGTCTTTGAGTTGATTATATTATTTTGTTGCAATTATAACTGCATACCCTATGATATATGATTTCTGTAAATTTAATTAAATTTAGAGCAGTGAGACAACATGAGTACCATATTAAGAACTATCTAAGTACTCTCTATTCCTGACCGGTTACACAATATGCTAGGGAGGCGATGTATTAGGATTTTCCAGACAAGGGTTTCCCTGGGAATCTATATAATCATGATTGATACCAGTTCCAAAATGGAAATTCAAGGACATTACCATTGGAAAAGTGGCTATTCCATTCCATAGGTGATACTTGACCCCTTATGTGTGATATTGGGACAAACTCATGATAAAGCAATGCCTCGAGCGATACGTGGTCTTTCATAATATTTCCTTGGATGGGATCGGTGGTATTAGATAAATTGAAGGATGTACCATAGAGATACCTTCAGTACGTGATCAGACTCCAACTATCAACTTGAACATAATAATAATGATAATGTGTAGAAGGTTATTATTCATACTACTTGAGTTATGTGGGAATTGTGATATCTTTTGGTGCTTTGAATCACACTTTAATGACACATAAATTAGACCCAAATCTAAAGAAAAATCTTGAGGGTATGTTCCTTTTTTTCTTCCTTTTTATTTCTATCCTTTATATATATATATTAATCCTGCATATTACAGGTACTTTCTTCAAACTACCGACTTAGGCCGAAGCAGATGGTAATTGATGGGTGTCATTGGGGACCCAAACCATGTTATACTTATTTTATTTTTTTATATTTAATTGGGTTCATTTATCATATATTGGCACAATATTTTTGTTTACAACACAAAATTGAAAGGTTTAGACTTCATGTGTGTCAGCCTACTGATATTTTATCTCACTACCTGATTGTGAACCATTTGGTAACTGATTATACTTTATGATCATATGTAGGGATAATGGAAATCATGATGCTTCTAGTAGTTGAGTGTGGCTTACTAATTAGGATAGAGCTTGGGGGAAGAGGACCGAGATTTTGCTCAAGATGAAGTTGTTTCACTTTGTGTGGATTTCATTTCAGATTTTATTGCATGATTATATTCTTATTTTCTGTACTCTTACTTTAGCACATACATCATATCACGACATAATTGTGTATCTGGTTTATTTATCAGCTTCCACACATATTATTTATTTATTTGGGGTTATTTAACTTATTCTAATGTAGTTTGAATATTTATATGCTTCTGCTATTTGTTATAAACTGGTTTTCATCCATTGTATAATACCTATGACCTATGAGGGAATATTCTTCCCCGTAGACATGTTTAAAAGGCCCTCACTACTAGTCGGTAACATCTAGAATTCCAGAAGATGTGCTTGAGGTTATGTGGAAAATCAATCTCAGAGAACCCTTCCAGTGGCTCCCAAGATGGGGACACTACATAATATATATTTATGATGTTCTTGCAATCTACAGATAGTGTTTTCTATTCCCATTCTCCCATAATTTCATTTAGGTGATATACTAGAGGTGGGTGTATAAAGGACTATGGAGGTGAAGTCTCTCCCTTGAAAACAAAGGATTCTATGTCCCCTTCACAAATAGTAATATTCTTCTCTCAATAATAAATTCTTTCATTATACACTAAGATCTAATCAATATTAAGGATTAATTTAAAATCAAAAATAGGTATAATAATAAAATTTTCTACTGTGGAATAACTATGTTTTATAGTAGACATTGTAATACCCAGACCCGATCAGCCACCCGAACAGTGCTAAACGGGTCAAGAGTGACTACCTTAGGCTCACCTTCCTGAATTCCATAGGCTGCCGACTAGAAGCGAGGATCTTATAGGTATAGTGGGGAGGATATACCCTATAAGAAGATAATAACGGTACTATTATGAGAATAATATGAAATTAGAAGACTCTATAGACTCGAAACGGACCCACATAGTGGATGAAAAATCAATAGAATTGAACAGGGGAAGAAATAAATATAAACAACATTCGTAGAATGTAAACACAACAACATGTTGAACCACTTGTAAAAACTACTAGAAGAAATAAATCATACATCCATAGCAAGTCAATATAAAAAAGGGCACTAATGGATAACCAAAATTATCTATAATAAATAAGGTAATCATGATGGTATAGGAAAGAAAAAAACAAACTCTAGCTAGACAAGACCTCAAGGTCCCTACCATCTCCATATGATAGCTAAAATAGTCCATCTCCTAAAGATGGTCTCTTTCCTGCACGTAAATCCATAAATTCTACATGTATCCTGAAGTACCTATGAATGGTGTGAGACAAATCTCATTAGGATACCACTCAATGGTGCGTACATAATATAAGTGTTTAAGAAGAGATACATTTATAAGGAAAACAGTAAACAATACGATTCACAAATAAACACAAATTCCATTGGGGCTCAGCAGCCACCATGGAGTGTCACTTGCTTTGGCCAATGTCGGAATCTCTGTCATGTAACCCAACACCATGTTCCCCCTGACATTGTGTGTCACAAGTACCAATGTCCTAATGGCACACCCAAGAAGTAGTGACTCGGAGGAACAATGATGCCTATCCTCAAATAAGTAACCGGAGGGACAACGATGTCTGCCCTCAATAAAGTAATTGGAGGGACATCGATATCTTCCCTCAAACCAGTAACCAAAGGGACAAGGATGCCTTCCCTCAAACCACAATGAGCCTCTGCCCTCAAATCGATAGCCTCAACACTATCCCCTGAAGGCTCCTCACCTTCTATGTGGCTTCCTATGGAAAGCACCCCCAAAACGATAGTACCTAAACCGAAACTAATGGGGGCCTCTACCCACACGAGCAGTAAAAACCACCTCATCATGGATTCTCTCTATGTGCACACTACTCAAAGTTCTGGGTGAGCGGTAATCACTAAAATAAGTTCCCAAACCACATCATCTCTAACAATTCATGCCCCTATGACCATGTTTCTCAAGTTTGATGGCCTTGACATCCAAGTAACCTAGGAAATGCCCAACCTGAAAATCACACTGCCTCAAGCCAACATCCATGATGCCTAATCCCGTGGTCAGAACCACCCAATGTAACCTGGGCCAAGCCCAAACTATGATCAGAATCAATCAGAAATACCTAGGCCATGCCCAGCACAACCTAAAGGTTCCATTATAAGTAATTCACACATCACATATATATAATCAAAATAAAAACTTTAAATAGGAAAAACAAACTAAACAGTTGAATTTCACTAGCTATGTGGTGTCTCATACCATCACCAAGGTTTTGGAAGCCTCTAACAATTAACATTATCACTTAACAAATTGAACTCGGTAGTTCAATCCAAACAATTCATTTTAACGCATTTTGGCATACCCATCCAAAATTCCCCAATTGAGAAACGACCCCTCACCTGACCCCCACTCAAGAAAAATAGGTAAAAGGGCATACCCAAAGGTATACCACAAGTATAGTAATCAATTTAATATGAAATAGAAGACAAAACAGGGTCTCGCTCAAAATATACAAATACACACCAAAGGCTTCATCACCCAAAATTCCACAAAAACACAAAAGATGGTATGAAACACCTACCTGAGACTCGTAGACATAGGAACATATGATATAGATCTCCAATGAGAATATGATCTTCATAGATCTACATTTCCATCAAATCCCTTCAACTCTGCTCAGATGGAATCTGTGGAGTGTGAGGTGATGAAACAGGAAAAAAGGGTGTGTAGGTTTAGCCTTCCCAATGCGATCCCACAATCACCGACAGATTGAATAGTGGATGTCATATGAATATTCTAGGGTAGGAAATTATCTACATGAATTTTGGAATGGACCTGTTCTAAAGTTAGGGAAGAAGAATGTGTCTTCCAAAATAAGACGTGATGCTCTTTAATTTAAGATAATAAAAATAAAAATACACGGTGTGTATAAAGGACTAAACGCCATGTAGTATCCTTTTCTGTACTCTAACTTAAGCATAGGTATCCACACGGCTTGGATGCACCGCACGGGTCGACACATGGCTATGAATCAGCTGGTACGCGGATGAAAATATACACGGTGTGTCAAGCAACAGTACACACCGTGTAGTATGAAATTCTTACACAGTCATCACATGACATGTACTCGGCGAGCATGTGGATGATACATTCCTAACCCATACATGGTGTGTACTTTTGATTATACGGAGTGTAATCTAGAAATTTCCAGAACTTCCCAGATTTTTCCAGTTTTCTCAGAAACAACTCAAAAATTCAAAGAGGGTCAGGATTTTGACCCGTTCCAAAAAACCCGAGTTCTTATGGACATCACTCTGTAAATATTCTTTAAAATAATAATTCCATTAGGTATATTAATTGAAAATATTTTCTAAGAGTATTATGGTATGTCTCAATGTTCTTAATAGATATTCATGATATAAAGAAGTGTATAGATATAGAATCGAATAAATCATCTAATAAATTTTAGTTTAGGATCATCATATTTGTTTCCTTGATATTTGGTACTTTATCCTTTTCTATAATGATCACTTAATATTAGCCATACTCGCTTTTCCTTTTCGGAAATATATTCGCTTGAAGTTTGGGTTATTAGTTTTCATAGTTATCCATCTCCTTACAGCTAAATCAATAAATATCAACAAATTATTCTTTTTCTTTGCATTCATGATCATGATGGAAATTTCCTACCCAATTGAAATAAAATCTTATTCTCTTCAAGAAATTCCACAAGTGTTTCATTACACAGTTACTATATGTGGTAAATTACACTCTTTATTTCTCCCCCTTGACATAATTTTCATTATGTGGTTCTCAACAAACCGTTTTACTCCCTAAATTTACTTTGAATATATAATTTTTAGAGAACTTATTTTCTATCTTAATTTCACTTGATACTATATAATCAAATGATTAAAATGAATTAATGACTAAAAAAAATTTAAGGCTTCATTTTATCCCATCAAAGAAATTATCAATATTGATTTACAGTCTATGTACATAGTCTATAAAATTTATAATTAAAATTTTATGTTAATCCCCATAATTAGCTACATTTTCCTTATCCTTCTGTATAAGGTGGATGAATTTCCTTTCTATTTCATCCATTTTATCATGTAGAATATATTCTTCATAGAATATCTCTTTAAAAGTTATCTATTCCATGTGATCAATATGAAATTCCTCTTTACTTTTCTGAATTAATGAGCACTATTGATAAAAATATACCATTAGACATAAACTAGAATTTTGACCTATTCCCTTTCACAAATTTTGAAATAGGGAAACACATTTTCTCAGTACTTTATCCATTTCCCAGCTACCAATGGATTAGTAGTTCCATTAAATGGTGGTGGTTGTTGTCCCATGTAGTGGTCTAACATTATAAATGCACAGACCTACTCTCCTAGATCTAGTCTTAAATATATTTTCTTTAAATATTAGATTTTATACAAAGTGTAATTAATGTATTTTTATTTTACAAAATTAGCATTGGATAAGCATTAAAATTAATAAAAAATATAAAAATCCTAGGAGTGTAAGATTCAATGCCATTGAGGTTAGAATACATAATAAAATTATTTTATGATACTTGTGAAAATTTTTCCATATTTTAAATACACTAGATAAACTTCTAGACATATCCTAGGTTATACTCATCTTTATATCATGGGGAAATAAAACATAAAAAAGGGTGGGATTGAACACTCAATAAGAGAATACTTATAGATTTTTTATAAAGGGAAAGATCAAATCTATATGAGAAAAAATGAGAAGGGGTGGGATATATCTTTAAAAGAACCTGGAATAATAATATTTTTCCACAAGTCATTATTGAAGGTCTGGTAATCTCAAATGGTAACAAATAACAAAGAAAATAGTTTAAAATAAAGAGATAATAAACATGATCCATGAATCCTAATTATAATGATACGGATTGGAAATGTAACATGCAATTGAAACCTAACATAAAAAATATTCTTAGAATAAACATTATCACATGGAAATTATAACATTGTGAACATTTTTTTACATATTTCATGTTTTTAACAAAAAATGTACACACTTCATATTGTGAAAAAATTCCCAAAGTTTATGCTGTGAAGAAAAACAATTCCCATGTATCATGTTATAAGAAGCTTATCATGATTTATGTCGTGAATAAAAAATTCACATGACTCATATTGTGTAAAAAAAATTCCCACACTTAATATTATAAAAAAACAAAATGTTAACACTTCATATTGTGAACAAAAAAAATTCCCACGCTTTGTATTATTAAACAAATGTTCAATATTGATATTTCTAACAAAAAAAAATTTAATCCTTAACATCCTTGTATCATGATATATAAATCCTTACCCAAAGAATTGGTGGGATCTACCCCAACTATCAAATATCTATACATATGTGTGTCACTTGAAAACAAAAGTTCATTATATCAAAAAGAACCTATGGAAAAAGAATGGGTTTATTTGACCTTTCAAAAACATCCCATAACAAGATATTAAAAAATAATTGTATTTAAAAAATCAAATTTAATAAAATGAATCACATAATAATAAAAAAATATAGCATGATCAAAATATCACTTCCTGAATGATAAACCTTGGAGGGTAAATAGTAGTGAAAATAAAAAAGTTTTTACAAATAATTCTAAAAAATTGAAGTAAAAAATTTAATTTTAGAAACATTTTTATAAAAGGAAAGAGAGTATATTTAATTTTTTTTATAAAGAGTCATAAATAAAATATACTTGAAAATATATAAAGCATATCAGAAATATGTGGACTGGCAGATAACTAATTTGATTTTGAATGGATGGAAAACCCTTATTATTGTTATTTAAAAATACATTTTCTTTAAAACCCACATCATAAACAGAGTATAAACATTTCCCTTTTAAAAGGTTTAAATAGAATTATGAGAATAATATATAATAATCCATATTAGCTTTCCCAAAATTAGAGGAGAACATTGGCAGAAATAAAAACAAGGATATGTAAGAAAAAGATTCATTGGTTAGAATCAGTGTTATTCTTACCGATGCTACACATTTATTTAGATGATTATTTTATCAAATAAGTAGTTTTTTATGATAATAAGTAATTAAAAATAAATAAAAAGGAAACATAATATAAAATATGGGAATGGTAGGACGAAATAAATCTTTAAAAAGTATATTCATATAAAAAACACTATGACCCAATGAATCATAAATCAAGTCGATGAAACTATTAAATAATTGGTAATAAAATAATATAAGGTTCATGACAGGAAGATCATTAATTAGACATTAAAATATCATTACATGGAATATAATTTCATATTATTATGGATTTGGGTAGTATATTCACCATATAAAATAAATGATGGTTCACAATATCTAACTTGTCTCATGGATTTGAAAATGAGACGAAGAAACAATTAAATCATATTCCCACTTACTCAACCTTACTCTAAAATCATGTATAATGAACATAAATATCTTAATCAATTATCTCATGACCATTATATATACTTATTACACTTTTTATAATTATTTTATAACAATATATTACAAATATAATAACCGATTATAGTTTATTTTCATTTCCATGTGTTAGAATTTTTGGTTGCAAGTTTTGTGAAAACTTCATGAAGACAGGATCAATTATCAATAAGTGGTTTCAATTTAATCATTCCTATATCATTAAAAATAATAATAACTATTTTATAATGATTACTTAATTCAGTTTTCATTTGGTGAAATACATGAATATGACTTGTGAAAATGGAAATCACAATGAACTAGTTTTCAATGTCTTTAACAACTGAAAGATGATATTTTAATAAATATTTTAAAAATTAACAATAGCTTTCAAGAAAAATTAAAACATATTAAATATATAATTATTAAATGATATTACCAATCTATTTTATCCCATAATCATTTATGACCAAATCATTGTAACACTATTTACATGGGTGGTTAAACAACCCAAATTGTAATGTGTTAAAATGATTTAATGAGTAAGAGGATGTATTTAAATAATGATAATGTGAAATATACAGAATTCTAAAATATTACATAAAAATAAAATATACCAATTAAATTAATCCTCATATCCATCAATGATGGGCGGTGATAACAAATGAAATTCCTCGTTTGTGGAGGCAGTAGTCTGTTGTACACATGATTAATGATCCAATTTCTCAATGAGTGGACATAATGATGGTATATGAAAAATTATCATTTAATAATCAAATTTTTTTATATAAACATATTTATTAATCAAATTAAACCTCTATACTAGCCTTGAGAGGCGGTGATGAAAAATAAACAATAATTATTATGTAGAAAACCTTAATCTTGTAACCAAGAGCCAATGTCTACTTTATTACATTGATATAAGATAAAAGAGATTTCATTATGAAGGATAAAATAGTTTAATAGTATTGGTAAAATATATACATACATTATTTCTATATTAAATTGGAAATATAAAATACACAGTGTAAGAAACATTCTTCCACCCCTGATATTATTCAAATTATCCTTCTTCATATCATTAGGAAAGAAAAATAAATAAAGGGTGAGATAAAATGCTCAATAAAAGTTATATACAATATAATCTATAATTTGTAAATAAGGAATAATAATATGGTACAGTAAATGGATAAAACACATTTCATTCAATCAATAATATGAATATAAAATGCATCCATGGATAATATCAATTCAGTAAGCCCATGGATAATAATAACTGAATTCTCAATGAAGCAAATTATTAATATTTGACATCATGATCTCATTCATCATGAAATATTAACCATATAGTCCTTGTAGCATGATGGTTTAATCAATGAGTAGGTATATACTAAAAAACACATTTCAATATATTTAACCTACTGATTTGTCACATGGGTCCTATTGATGCATCAAGGGACTATACAATTCTGCGCCCACCTGTCACTACATGTCCAATGCATTACTCCTTTATTGAATGATCAATTTAATTCCTAAATAACATTCCTTATTAATAAATTTTCCTATTAAATAAAGAATAAAGAATATTAATATGTCCCAAGTCAATCAAATAAAATTAAAAGTAAAACACTATATGTAGAAATGGTATAAAATTTAGGGAATAATTATATCCATGATAAATAAATGTGGATATATAAGAGAAATTTAATGACTTATGATCATAAAAAATTGAATATTTAATGAAAAAGTTTATTAACACAAAATTAGTAAGATAAAAAATATAGCCATTAATTCATCAGAAAAGTAGATTTTGTAGTAAAATGAAGTCTCTTAAAGAATAGAAGAAATCATAATAGAAACATTTAAAAAATGTTTTCATAATGAGTTTTCTTTAAAAAATATTTAAATATTATATAATAATATAAATAGAATAAAATAGTTATGGTGGGGGAAATTCCATTAATGTTGTATATGTTTAAAAGAAATATTCCTTTTAACTTTTTGTAAAATAAAGTAAAAAATTACCCTTTTGAAAAAATTACAAATATTCCTTTAAAAATAATAAAAATTCAAGGATAACTATAAATTTCCATAATAGATAATTTGGGAAAATAAAAATTATATTTTTTTAATTTTTTTTGAAAAATATGGACATTGAAGAAAAACACAGATGATAAAAAAGAGAAATAAGATTGGATTTTATTTTAAACATTTATTTTCTTGATTAAATTAAAAAATAGTGGAAAAGTTGGAAGAAAATATTGAAGCTACTTAAATATATATATATTAATAAAATATTTTTGGTTTATAAAGGATATATTATAAGATTAATTTAGTGAAAATAAGAGCAATCTCAAAGTAAAGAGATTGTAAAATAAATTCTTACCTCTTTGGTAACATTTAAATATTAACTCTTTGAAAGAATAAAATTTAATTGAACCATTAATAATCATGAATGAATACATATTAATGTTAAATAAATAAAAATTTTATTATATACAACAAATAAAAAAATAGGTGCATATTACTGAATATGTCTCAATGGAGTGGAATTGAGGTGTAATACATTACAATGATCTTAACATTGAAATGAAAATTAATAAATGTAGTAAGTATTTGTAATAAATTTAAATACATATAAAAAAGTGGAAATATAATATAAAACAATAAAAGGTAATTCCACACATAATATTTTCATTACATTATCAATGAAGTATAAGTTTAACCCAATGAATAAAAATTGAGTTAAGAAAGCCCTTACATCTAGTTTGAATTTCCTTGTAGATTCTCTAACCAATTATATAAAAGATTTTGAATTTATTATAATTTCATAATAGAAACTTATTCATATCTATAATATCATATAATATCCATTAAAAAAAATATTATCACCCATATTTTAACAACATTTTATTATAATCATTGTTTCAGGTGATAATTGGTTCATTTTTAACGAGAATTTTGGTTTGGTAGTTCTGGTCCTTGTAAAATAATTTTGGTTACATTATCTACAAAATTTTAATCATGATATAAAGTTCATATATATTCATTATATATATATATTCATCCATTAAAGATAGAGATAGAAAAATCAATTACACCATTCATGGAGATGTCATGTCACAAGTATTATTAATGATATTTTCACTTTTCAACGGATGGAATGGAAGAATAGTAGATAATAATTAACCTTTAAAAATCATTATTATATCATTTATATCATATATATTCATTAAATACACCATTATTACCATCCATGTAAATCATAAATGAAAAACAAATCACATCACTTGGTGGAGGTGGTAGTCCACACGTAAGTATGAGCAACGTTATCATTTCCCAAAGGATTGGAAGTTAAGAATTTATATATGATATTATATTTACATAAAAATAATTATGTCTAAATTATCATACATATTCATTCTTTTTATCTTTGTAACAATCCATGTGAGGTGATAATGAAAAGAAATTACCCCGGTTCACGAGGTGATAGTCCAGCATACACACGAGTGATAGTTTTGTTTCCCATTTTATGGAGAAGAAGATGGATAAATACTAATCCATAAAAATAATAAAATATTAGTTTATGTTATATATAAGTGTTAATATATTTTAATTTTTAGTACATAATTGATGGTGGTAAAAGAAGAAGAAAAATGAAAGTGGTCGGTGAGGGTGACTACATCTTATTTGAAAGAGATCCTTTAGATCTCCTCTTAAGGGACCTATGGATGGTTTTTTGAAATAATTGAATATATATAACTTTTCTATGTATTCTTATAAGATTATTGGGAATGTTTATTTCTAGATATATGTCTCAATGTAGTGTAAATAAAAAGAGAATGTGTGTCATTTTATAACTAAGGGGACGAGCATTCTTGGAATTTATTTAAGTATTAAGATAATATAAATTATATTTCATATTCAAATGTTTCCAAATTGATATAATTTTAATATAATATGATAATGAATCTAAATAATATCATAAAATAAACATTATCCAATTTTAGGTGATTTTTTCACCCTTATCTCTTTGTTTTAACCCCTATTAACCCTTTTGACAATTACCACGATAACATTGTTTTTTACACTATAGCACCTAAGAAATTTACCATAAGAGGAAAATTGTCCCATATATGGATAA
Organism: Viscum album; assembly: GCA_963277665.1. Taxonomy (NCBI): domain Eukaryota; kingdom Viridiplantae; phylum Streptophyta; class Magnoliopsida; order Santalales; family Viscaceae; genus Viscum; species Viscum album. Next base: position 482,587,435 of record OY728155.1, read on the forward strand.
GGGATGAAATTTTAGATCACGTATCATTACCATTTTCCCAGTTATTCTTTTATGATTTGAAAATAATTTAATAAAATACATTTTTCATAAAATATCATTAATGACATATTTGACACTATTCATTTTATTTTACTTTAAAAACATCAAGAAAATTATGGAAATAAAATATAGTACTTTAATACATCAATAATTTTTTAAATTTATTTATAAAATTAAAGGAATATAACAATTCATACGAATTTTATTACTTTTAATATATTTATTTTAATTTTATTTTAATTGAATAAATACTACGTCGGAATTGAATAATCATTTAAGATAATTTTTAAATAACTAAATACTGAAAATAAATTAGCATGATAGAAAAAAATAATTCATATTTAAAATTTACATTTAAAACCTAACATAACAAATTTTTATCCTTATTGAAAAAATAGATATATTAAAGTCATGAGTGTGATATTTTTTATTCTTTTCTTAAAGTAATATGAAGGTTTATATCAAAGAAAAATGGCACTAGGTTTCCATATTGACATAGAATTAAATGGATGGAAGAAATTCATATAATAGTATAAGGTAAAGTGTTTACAGAAATTTTGAATCCTTATAACATTAGTTTTTAACATTAATTACCTAATTTACCCTTTACCGAGGTGATAAATTTTTCCACTGTTACTATTAATTATGAAAAAAATAAAAGGGTCCTATTTACCAAATTTTTAACCTCTTGATTCCAAATATGGGATCCATTTTATAAAATTTCATTCATATATGTGACATAAATTAATTTAGAATAAAAACGTAAAGCACAATGATTTTTTTAGAAAAATGCATTTTATATTCAAAAAATGAACTTATAACAAAATCAAGAATAATGATGATTAAAATTTAATTAATTAGATTATTTATACCTAAAGCAGTATTATGTTAATTTAATTTTAAAAATTATTGTGTGTTTTTTCAATGAAAAGAAATGGTAGTTTTATAATAATTGGTATTTTCAATATTCACTAAAAATCAATCTTTTCAGATAAGTAACAGAATTTCAACCTAAGATAATTTTGAAATTTTGATTTAAAAAATGGTTTAATTTTAACATAAAAATATATTGTAATGGTTTTTTTAAATTCAGTTTTGTGTGTAAAGAAATATATCAAAAAATTTATTTAAATAGAAATTAATCATAAAATCTTAGGTTGTTACATTCTTCCCCATATAAGAATTTTTCCCTTGAAATTCCATCACTCCAATAAAAACAATTGAGTATACTTATACCTCATCGAATCCTCATGTTATGACATAGATTCCTAAATTCTATGATTATAAAGTAAAACCTTTACATGATGAGTGATCTTTTTTCACATTAATTTCTCTCAATGATCCATAATTTCCATCGGTTGTTCCTCATATGAAAAATCTTACTCTACCAGTATGAAATATGAGTTTAATACATTTGAAGGATTTTGTATGTTTTTTATCAATAAAGAAACAGGGAACATATTTTGAACTTGAGAGATATTTATTAGTAGCACCAATCATGCATTTTAATGGGACTGATATATCTAGGGCTCAACCTCAACTTCTTTCCAATTCTCATAAACTTCTTCTAAGGAGTTATTCATAGGAATACATTTTCACCAACATTAAAGTCTAAATCTCACCTATTATTTTCAGCATAATTTTTTTTATATCTATGATTTCTTATGTTTTTTTGAGTGGATCTAGTATTATCTTAAATTTTCTTATATGGGTTGGTTTCCAATAGTTTTGTTTCTCCAAATTCATCCTAACACATTGGAATTTATAAATTTCTTCCATATAAGACTTCATAAGGATCTATATGAATTGTTGATTAAAAGATATTATTCTAAAAAAAAATTTCCAAGGGAAGGTGTTGATCCAAATAAACTTTGAAACCCATAGATAAATCTCTTAACATGTCTTATAGAGTTTTAATTTTCCTCTTAGATAGACTATCAATATATGGATGATATGAATTAGTAAAACTCTAGTATATATCGAAAGAAAATTGAAGGATTATATAAATCTTTGAGGTAAACCTTGGATCATGATCAAATATTATTGAGATTGGTACAACATAAAATATCAAAACATCATTAATGTATAATTGAGTAATCCATTAAAGAGTTAAATCTTCTATAATAGTGATAAAATGCTCTGATTTTTTAGGGTATCCAAATACAACCCAAATAGCATTGACCTTTTGATGTTTTGGGGAGTTTGATGATGAAATCCATGGAAATGTTTTTCTATTTTCATTTTAATATCGGTAATTTCTATAACATCCCCTTATATTTATATCTCTTATCTATAACATGATAACACACTAGATATCAGGATACATACTTGATAATATACCTTTATATTTTATACCACCAGAAATATTCATTCAAATATCTAAAAATATTTTTACTTCTAAGATAAATAGATAATGATGAACTATGAGATTTATCTTACTACTCTTTATTTAACTCTTGTATTGATCAGACACATACTTGGTTCTTAAACCTTATCATTCCAACATGATCATGGTTGAACTTAAGAGAATTCCCCACATTCTTCTATAATTCCACATCTTCCTTTTGTGCCTTCATAATCCTTTCATGGATGGTCAGTTGAACATTCATCTGAGAAAGATAAGATCTATCCCATTTCCCCGATATTTTGAGATCTAACTTTTAAAAATCCATAAATATTGGATATCTTTCAATCCTCATCATGGAAAAACTAGCATGATCATTCTAACTCAGGGAATCAACCAGCTTATTTACTTTCCTAGAGTGGTAATGTATTGACTAATCATAATATTTCATCAAATACAACCATATTATTTTGTGAATATCCAATTATTTTTTCTTAAATATATACTTAAAGATTTTTTTATAAGTATATATATATATAAATTTACCATACAGATACAATCTCTATATTTTAAAGTAAAAATCACCACTACCAACTCCAAATCACGAGTTTGGTAATTATAGCCACAAGTTTTTAGTTACTGGGAGGCATAAGCTATCACCATATCATTATTCATGATGAAGTATCCTATTCCCTTATTTTATGCATTTATATAGATCACATATTCTTATCCAATGAAGGTTAGTGTATGAACTGGTTTTTTGAACAACCTTCTCTTTAGTTCTTTTAAATTATCCTCATATTCATCTTTCTATAGGGACTTAACCCCCATTCGAGTTAACATGGTGAGTGGATTAGATAGTCATTATATGTCTCTCATAATGTTTCGGTAGTATAGAACCAACATAAGAAAACTATGGATATCCATTACTGTGGTTGGTCTAGGCTATTTCTTAATAACTTCCTTCTTTGAAGGATCCACCAATATACCTTCACTTGAAATTTTATAAACCAAGAATGAGAATTTTTGTACCCAAAATTCACACTTGTTATATTTGGAATATATCTTCTCCTTCCTCAGCTCCATTAGATATATTTTCAAATGTTCTTCATGCTCTTCCTTGAACTTTAAATATATTATAATATCATCTATAAAGACAACAAAAAACTAATGAAGGTAATATCTAAAGACTCTATTCATTAAATCCATGAATATTACAAGATAAATGGTTAATCCAAATGGAATTACTATAAATTTATAATGACCATACCTCATATAGAAGGTTCTAATGTGTATATACTCCATCTTGAACCTTGGATGATAATATCCAAATCGAAGATCAATCTTGGAAAAATATTTACCTCCTCATAGTTGACCAAACAGATCATTAATAAGAGGTAGAAGATAATTTTTATTAATATTAATCCTTTTAAGTTCTTGAAAATAAATTAAAAGATGAATTTAACTATATTTATTATCAATAAAAATAATTAATACACCCTAAGGTGAAGCACTAGGTTGATGAATCCCTTATCTATATTCTCTTGGTGTTTCTTCTTCAATCCATTCTATCAATTAAGGATATTCTGTAAGGATTATTTGAAATAGTTTTAGTTCTATGTATGAGTTCTATTAGAAAATAAACTTCACGATTTAGGGGAAGACTGGGAAACTCTTCTATAAAGACATAAAGAAACTCACATACAATAGGCATATATTCAATTTTGAGTTTCTCCAAAACCATCTAAGATAAATATCCATCATGAATAGGTATTAAAACCCATATAATGGATGTTATTTCCATTGAGAGTTCAGGTTCATCCTCTCATTGATATACAATCACAAGTTGATTAATAATATTGAATATAACTTCTCTTCCTTGATTGTTGATATAGGATATGTATTGAGGGTACTAACACATTCCCAAAATTACAAAAAATTCAGCTATAGGAAGAATAACAATATTTGTAGGATGAAAATTCCCAAATATTTCTATTGGAGTGGAGCTATAAACATGATAAGGGATTATTAAAAAATTGTTATTTTTTTGTACCAAATCAATATCTAGTCATTTAGGTGGTGATGTGATACCCTTATAAAATTAATTTGATATAAAAGAGTGGGTAGAACCTAAATAAAACAAAATATTTTCACTTCTAGAGTGGATGATAAGTATACCTTTCACCAAAACTCATTGAACTTCTACTTCAGTTGTAGTAATTCCATATGTTTGGCCTTCTCCCCTGCCTTCTTCTATGGTAAGTTTCCTTGATTCTTGGGGTTCTAGTTTTAATAATGTCCAATCTATTTAAATTTTAATCGCTGAATAATAGTGGTTTCTTTATTTTTCTAACAATAATTATCCAAATGACCCTTATATCCACACTTGTAATAAACTCCCATGACCTTGAAGAATTTTCCATGATTTTTATTTACATATTTTATACATAATGGAAATTATTTCATTCCAATATTCTTCTTTGACATGTTCCCTTTTTTTTAGTGCTCATCCGAACTCTTCTTCTTTTGATTTACCCTAAAGATATATTATCTATAAAATTAATTATCTATTTTAATGGCACTTGATACTATATTATAATATATTGAAATAGTTTGATAAACTAGTTCCCTTAAGAGACTCATATTAATCCCATTAAAGAAATAGTCAATCTTACTTTTCAGATTACACATATAGTCTAAATCATGCCTGGAAAATCTTGTAAATATTGCCTCAAACTCCACCACAATTTTTTATTCCTTATGCTTTAAACTGAGTCTCTTACTCTCCATTTCATCTCTCTATTCATGTTGGAATTATTTCTTTATGAATATTACTTTAAAATTTATCCATTCTATGCTTTATATTTATTTCTCCTTTTTAGTGTTCAAGATCAATGAACACCATTGATTGATATCTCTTTTAGAAAAATACACTATTAGAATAACCTTTTCATTTTATTACATCCCAATTCCAGGAATATTTTTATGAGGGAATTAATCCATTCCTTAGATACCAATGTATTATTAGTTCCACTAAAATATAGTGGCTTCTATCACATGAAGTAATCCAACATAGTTAAATCACACTACAATATAATAGGTTGTTTCATTTGAGAAATTTTATTCATTATACCTTGATTCATCCACCCTAATATGGACATGATCTGATTTGTTACAAAAATACTTTCATTGTATTTATTATTATCAAAATACCAATATTTTCTATGGGTGTTGATTACCTTACTTCTATTTGGAGCATCACTAAATAATGGAACACATTGATTTAGCTTTTTATCATCATGAATATTGAGCCATAAATTAAAAAATCATATATAGTAAAAGTTATCAATTACTACAAGGGATTATCATAGGTCTCTTATTATATATATTCATTTAAAATCTAGTTCCCCATGTTTCTACTAAACTTTCTCTAATACTAACTGTAGAAACCCTAATTTTGGTAACCAGAGTCAATGTATCCTTTATTAAATTTTACTAAAATACACAAGATCTCATCCTATAGGACCAAATAGTTTATTATTCTTGGTATAATTAATACATACATGATTCATATATTTCATTGGAATTATAGAATACATAGCATAAGAAACAATCTCCCATCCATGATATTATTCATAATATCCTTCTTTATATCATGGGAAAAGGAAAACAAATAAACGGTGAGCCGATATGCTTAGTTAGAGTTATTCACAATAGAAGCTATCATTATTAAATAAGTCATAATCAATATAGAAAGGTAAATAATTGAATCCAATTCCATTTAATCAACAACTTGAGCATTAAATGCATCCTTGGATAAATCAATGCGTTAATCTCATGAATAATAATAACTAAATTCTATATGAAGAAAATTCTTAATATTGTATATCATGATCTCAAACATCATGATATCTTTACTTTCAAATACTTATGATAGGAAAGTTTAATCGACAAGTAGGTATATACAAAAAATATATTTAAATAAGTACATCTAACTGATTTATCTCATGAGACCTATCGATTCATTGAGGGGATATATAATTGCAGGACTCACTCATCACTATATGTCTAATGCATTCATCATATATTGAATGATCAATTTAATTCATAAATAATATTTCTTATCAAAAAATATCTATATTGAGTAAAAAATATAGAATATAAATATTTCCCCAGTCAATCAAGTAAATTTCAAAGTAAAACACCATATGTAGAAATGGTATATGGCTTATGAAATAATCATATCAGTCATACAAATAATATGGATATTTAAGAGAAATATAATTTCCATTGATCATGAGAAAGTGAATGTTTCAAGGGAAAGTTAATAACCACAAAATTAGAAAGAGATAAAAGATAACCATTAATTCAATAGAAAATTAGATTTTGTATTAAAATCATGTATTTTAAACAACAGAAGAAATTTGAAGAAAAATATTGAAAATTTGTTTCTATAAATATTTTCTTTAAAATTCATTTAATAATTGTAAAATAAGATAATGAGTGTAAAACAGTTATGGTGGTGGGATATCCTGTTAATGTCATATATGTTAAAAAAACATTACTTTTGACTTTTTATAAAACAAAGTTGGAGATAAAATTTTCATTAAAAATAGAAATATTACTTTTAAACCTTTTAAAAGTAAATGGTAACTTAAAATTTGCATAATAAATTATTTGATTGAACAAAAATTACTTTTTTTAAACAATTTTAAAAAATATTGACATGAAAGAAAAACATACCTCATCATAAAGAGAAATAAGACCACATTTTCTTTTAAACATTTATTTTCTTGACTGAAGTTCCAAAGGGAGAAAATATTTGGAAGAAAATATGTAAACTACTTAAATATCCATAGGATAATAAAATATATTAATTTTATAAAAGATATATTATTATATTCCTTCAATGAAAATAAGATCAATAAATAATGAGATTGTATAATAAATTATTACATCATTGGTAACATTAAAATTATTACCCATTCAAAGAATAAACATGAATCAAAACATGAATCATCATTAATAAATATTTATTCATGTTACATACCTCAAAGGGGTAGTATATACACCTCATAAAATAAAATAAGTGTATTATACCGAATATGTATCAATATAGTGGAAATTGAGACGAAATCCCTTATAAATATAGTAACGTTAAAGTGAAAATTAATAAATGAAGTGATTATGTGTAACAAATGTAAATCCACATAAACCAAGTAGAAATAAAAAATAAAATAATCAATGGTCATTACACATATAATCTTTTCATAACATAGTCAATGATGTATAATTTTATTCCCACAAATGGAAAACGAGTTAACAAACCCCTTACCTCAAGTCCAACTTGCCTATTAGGTTCTCTAAAACTAGTTATAATATATTTTAATTGATTATAATTGTATTAAAAAACATATTCATATATATAATATCATATATTATCCATTTATAACATCTTATTTGTTAATAATATTTTATTATAATCAAAGTTTCATGTGTTAACTTATTCATTTTTCATGAGAATTTTGGTTTTGTAATTATAGTCTATGTAAATTGATTACGGTTACATTAATTAATGAATTTTAATAAATATATAAATATCCTATATATTAATTATAGTTATACTTAGAATCATATATAAAAATTATAAATATAAAAATTAATTACATCGTCTACAGAGACAGAAGACCGTACATTCACATAAATGATGACTTCACTTTTTGAAGGATGGAATGAATGAAAGTTAAATAATAATTAAAAATTATATAATCATTAATATAGAATATATATTTATTAAATATACCCCCATTAATATCTATGTAATCTATAAATGAAAAACTAATCACATAGCTTTGCGGAGGTGGTAGTCCACACGTACACACGAGCGACATTATCATTTTATAATGGATTGGAAGGTAAGAAGGTATATATTATATTATTATTCTAGAAGAATTATTATGTCTTAAATATTTTATATATTCATTATTTAAATATTTATAACAAGCCACATGAGGCGATAATTGAAAACAAATTACATCGGTTCACAATGTGATAGTCTGTCGTACACATGATTGATGGATTTGTTTCCCATTTGTTGGAGAACAATATTGATTAATATTATTTAATAAGAATAATAAAATATATATATATATATATATATATATGATATTATCATGTTATTATTTTGTAATGTCTTGGACATAATTTAAGGTGATAAAAGAAGAAGAAAAATGAAAGTTCTCAATGAGGATGATTACCCATTCATTGAAAAAGATCCTTTAGATCTCTTATTAAGGGACTTAGGTTTCATATTTTGGAAATAAAATAATATCCATAAAATTGGTAAGGATGTTTATAAGAGTATTTGGAAGGTTTTGAGTGATATATATGGCAAAAATTGGTGTAAATAAAATACAGAAGGGGTGCCCTTTTATAACTCAAGGGAGGTCCATTCTCAGGATTTCATAAATTGTTAAATTAATACAAATTATTTTTTAAGTATAAATGGAATAAAATTCATATAATTTGAATTTAATATGCGTATGAGTCTAAATAATCTCATAAAATAAAAATTGAACATGTTTAGGTGATGTTTTATCCCTTGTCACTTTGTTTTAACACCTCGTTAACCCTTTTGGAAATTAACGTGATAATAATGTTTTTTACAGAATAGAAGTGAAGAATGATACTATAAAAGTAAAATTTTACCATAAATGGATGGTTTATGAAATTTTAAACCATTTATTATCCCAATTTTCCTGGTTAAATAGTTTTATGATTTTTAAATAATTTAATAAAACAATAGTTTCATAAAATATCATTAATGTCATATTTGACACTATTATTTTAATTTGACTTTAAAAACATCAAGAAAAATATGAAATAAGAATATAAACCTTTAATAAATAAATAATAAGTTTTATTTATCTTTAATTTTTTTAATAAAATAATCCATCGAAATTCTATTACTTTTATTATATTAATTTTATTTTACTATTAATCAAATAAATACAACATTGAGATAACTGAAGCTGATTTACTACCTCCCCGTAAAGATATTTCCTTCACAGAAGCCCTAACTGGGAACCCTACATCTGCTGGAAGTGTTATTCAATCTACGATAATCTTGAGATCTAGAGATGGTGAAATCACAATTATCACAGACAAAGATGCAATTAAATATCGCCTTGACTACTGCAAATACTCAGTGCTGGGTCGAATCACATACAAAAGTGGAGAAAAACTGTGGAACAACTCGAATATCAAAGATCAAATATCTCATTGCTGGAACTTCTCGACCTGGAGACTGATACCAATCGGTAAGGGACACTTTCATATTATCTTAAAAAACAACGAAGATTACATTTCTATTTGGAAAATAGGTTCGCTAAATCTAAAACCTGGCCTTTTAAGATTATCTGAATGAGATCCAAACTTTAACCCATTTACTCAAAAGCAATCTCTACCACAAGTCTGGGCTAGAATTCATGGCCTACCATGGACCTACTGGCATCCTAAAATTCTTAATGATCTTGCGTCGAGAATAGGTAATCCCCTTAGAATTTACCAATGTACCGTAAGCGGGGATCTTGGTTTATTCGCTCAACTCTTTATTGAAATTGACTTTGAACTCCCTTTACCGGATCATGTTTCTCTTGATGCTAATGGTCACATATTTGATATCTAATTCGATTTTGAAAACATACCTAGATTTTTCAAACACTGTAGAATAATTGGCCATGATTTATATAATTGTAGTGCTGTTCAAAAATACGCCAAACCTATTCTTACAGACCCTAGAGAAGTCCCAAAAAGTAACCTAGTGAATACTAAAGTGTATGTCAAAAAATCCTCTAAAGAATCAGCCCAAAATGTCACATGGTATTCATAGGCCAGAACCATCTAAAAATGGGCTGATATAGTTGATGTGTAGAACCTTAATACTGGTAGAGAGCCTATATTATATGATGAATCTACTAGAACAGACAATATCAAAGAAGAAATGGAAACCTTGCAAACAGAAGTGGCTGAGGATATGTTTTCTCTCCTTCTTGATCTCCAATATGAGGAAGCCACCTTAGATCTTATATTCATTGAGTTATCAAATAATGTGAGTTATCTGAATAGAACTCCCATAGTTAATATTCAACACACTGTACCTCACCTTTCTCTTAACGCCCCAGTTCAGGATAAAAAAGACCCCTAATCTCCTGTTGTTGTCCAACCGAACTCCAACCTAGTTGGGAGAGTGGATAACCCAAGTCTAATAGTAACCAACAACAATCTAACCCAATATACTACCTCTAACAGTAATTTCAAGCCAGATTTGAGAAGATCTGAAAAAATGGAAAGGGAGGTACTGCTCCCACTCGTAATAAATGTTAAAATTTTTATTCTGGAACTGCCAGGGTCTTACCAACCCTAGCACCCTTGGTTCCCTCCGGCTCATGGTTAATAAACATAAACCAATCATTTTTGGCATATCAGAACCTAAAATCAACTGTCTTAAAAATCAAAATCCCCTTGAAAAAAATGGCTACAATCTTCTCCGTCTTGTTCAAGACACCAACTCTAAAGATAGAATATGTGTGTTTGCCCACAATATTATTGATCAGCCTTTAGTTGTTAAGACTGATGAGAAAATCATCACCTGTATCTTCTCTTATTTGAATAAAGTTTTTTTTCTGTTCCTTTTTTATGCCTCTAAATAATACATCACTTGAAGAGCTTTGTAGGATCATATTCAGATTTTATCCACTTCAATCAAGGACCTGTGGATCCTCATGGGTGATTTCAACTCCATTCTAAATGGAGATGAAAAACCTGGTCATGTCCATAGTTCCATCTCTATGAGATATTTCAATTACTGTGTTGAATCTTATAATCTATTTGAATTTAATCTGACTAGTGCCAAATACACTTAGTATTGTAGACACCTTAATGGGATGAGGCCTAGTAAAATTGACCGTGCCTTTGGAAATAAAAAAACACTTACAATATGGAATCATATTTCCTATGTCACCTTAGTCAAACATAACTTTGACCACCACCCTATCCTGACTAATTTTATTAATAAAAAGGATTCTCTCCATATCCCCTTTAGATTTAATAATTCTTGGTCCTCTGTTGATGAATGTTCTCAGAATGTCAGTGAATCTTTGACTTCCAAAAACCAAGATAATAAACCTCTAGATTGCATTATAAAGATAAAACCCCTCAAAATCAACTTAAAACTCTAGAGAAAGAAGAAGTTTTCCTTGATAGATTAGCAGATTGACACTTTGGAAAACTCCTTGCATGATTTGCTGTAGTCTAATACACACGATGATTTCACTAGAGACCCTTAAAAAGAGAATCTCATGGCCTCTAATCTGGTTAACCTGATTAAACATAAGGATAATATAATGAAAAATCTCTTTAAGGTGTAGTGGCTTAATGATGGTGACCATAATACTATGTTTTTCAATACCCCGCAGAGGGTTAAAAAAACTAAAATACCGCTCACTCCTCTGGGAAGGAAATAATATTCTTGATACTAGTCCTATTATAAGGCCCCAGCCTTAAACCTTACGTAATATTGAGTTATTACAAGATTACACATTGAGGATCTTTTCAGGTTTAGAGTTTTAGAGAATTAGATCATGAAACTTGCATTACATTCCACATTTAAACAAAGTGGTTACATAAAAGACAGTATTCATTCTTCCCATCAACGGAAACATATTGAAAATAAAACATGGATTATTTCTTGACACATCCTTGACACTATCATCACATCATGTACCTTTCCCTTGACCTGTGAAAAACATTTCAAAAACTTGGGATGAGCATAAAAAGCTTAGTAAGGGTTATAAAAATAAGGAAAGGAAACATGTGTTCATATATAAATAATAATGAAATAATACTTTACCCCTAAAACACAGGCACTTTAACATACCTCATCAAACCATGAATAAATCATAGAAAACATAAGACATAAAGGTAACTTGAGGCATTCATAACATTCTTACGTAGGGAGTAACCCTCTTGGTTACGTTTGGAATACCCATCACAGTATATTCCCTAAATCTCTTTGGAGAAACCTTAACGTTTCACTCCTTTGCATTACCCAATGCATTGGAGAGCTATATCGGGCTCACCCGCACTTAGTTTATCACGGAACCACCCATCTTCATAATAATGCCCAAGAACCTCAACATAATCGTATCACATAAAACATGCATAAAGGAAACATAAAATTTCCACCTTTCAATCACAAGATATCAATACAACACATTGATATAAAGAAATTATGAAAACCATTTTCAATACCAAAATAAAAGAAAAGTAAAACATGGTATTTATTTTTTTTTAAAAAGGTATGGCTTGTAAAGGAAGCCGAAACTCAAATTACGGTCACGACGGTGGAGAAGTCGTTGTCACCGCATACGTACGACAAAAACATTCCCTTTTGTCGTTTATTAAATGCTTCGTATAAAAAATATTCCTTTTGAATAAACGTAAAAGTCAAAGGGGTTTATACACCGTATAAAAAAAGGTTGTGTATAAAACAAAATATGCCTCAATGAAAGGAGATTGAGACGAAGTCCCATACAAAGATGGTATCCTTGGATTAAGGATAAATCAATTACATAATTATGTGTGACAAAATATTACACCAAATATAAGTGGATATTAAGTGTAAAACAATCAGAGGTTATTCAAAAATATTCATAGAATGACATATTCAAGGAGTACAAGCTTATCCCAAAGAATCGAAATTGGGTTAAGAAGTTCCCTTGCAATAATTAGACAGCCTAACGACATCACTTCAAAATTCAGAAAAAGAGTTGATGAGAGATAAAAAGGGTATCTCATCACATGGACATAAAATTTACATCAATAAGGATATATAGGAACATATCCCAAAATAATATTATGTGAATTAAAAGACATAACAAAATAAGTCTTTTAAAAAGAGGTGGGTGAAAGGTTCCTTTACCGACATGGGTATCTTTCGAAACATATGCCCCGTGAAAGAAGGACAATACATCATTGATGTAAATACTCATAAATGAAAGAATATTACACAATCAGTAAAATAATGGTCCGTACATACACCACTCAATGGAAATTGTGGCAAATGTAGCATAAATCTCATGGGAATAAAAGTGAGATGAAAAATCACTTACGAAAACTCGGCAGCCTAACAGCGCCACTTAAAACTTCCAAAAATGGATTGATGAGATCAAATAAGGTATCTCATTACATTACAACAAAATGTACAACAAGAGGAATATGAAAGAACATCCCCCATCATAACAAATAGGAGCTTAAAAGAAGTGACATAAAGGGGAGTACTTAAAGAGAAAGAGAGAGGTTGGATCTTTTATGAAAATTCGGCAGCCTAACGGCGCCACTCGAAACTTCCAAAATGGATTTATGAGAGAGAATACGGTCTATCATCATATGAAAATAAAAATTACAGTAATATTAATAAAAAAGAACATCCCAATAACAATAAATATGAGCTTAGAAGGAATGCCATAAAATAGTGTACTTAAAAAGAAAGAGAGGAGTAGGATCCCTTACCTTGGTTCCGACTTGACTCAATCATTCTTTAACGTCCTAAATAATAGACTTGAGTTAATTTATACTTTCTTAAGAACCTTTTTCAAGTTCATTATTCCTTTTGTATCACTTATTACCATGTCATTAACACTATGTAATTATTTAAGTTAATAACCGTCATTTTAACGATCATTGGTACTTTAGTCAAAAATAAACCCTTTATAATTAAAAGTTGTTCATGTATCCATTATATACAGAATTATATTCATGATTTGGATATCATATATATCATATATATCCATAATATACATGTATTTATAATATTACATAATCATTTAGAGGTAAGAAATGAAATGCACCGTTCATGGAGACGGTAAGCCGTACGTACGCATGAACACTACTTTCATTTCTATGTCATATTAATGGAATTAAAACTAAATGAGAGGTATGTATATTTTAATTCTAGAATTATATTCATAATTTAGATGTATCATTCATCATATATATCCATTATATACATGTACTTATAATAGTACATTACATTTGGGAATAAGAAATGAAATGCACCGTTCATGGAGACGGTAAGCCGTACGTACGCATGAACGCTACTTTCATTTCTATTTCATATTTTTTATGGAATGGAATAATAATGTTATAGAGGTATATTATAATTCCAGTATAAAATCATATATAATAACTTTAAATCCATCCTTTATACGTCCCACATATGGCATTAACGAATCACATCACTTTGAGGGGGCGGTAGTCCGCACTTCCTTAAATGAAGATATCACGTTTACCCATAATGGAAACCATAAAGGTATGCCCAAAATGAAAAATACAGAAGATTAAGGAAAAATTAAAAATATTATATATCATATATAAATATAGTGTCATATTAATGGCCACATTTGAAGGTGTTAAAATATTGTTGAACAATCATCGTTTCGGGAGGCTGAAATTCGCCATCCACAGAAACAGTATGTTCTTTAACCATTAGATTTAGGTGTGTGAAAGTGTAGCTCGAATCCTTCTTATAACAACATCCTAGTATATTTATGATACTGTAGTTGTTATAAAAGAAATGAATAAAAATAGTTTAGGGGGTTGGAGAAGCAAAATAAAACAAAAGGACTCAAGTGAAGACATTACCTTAAAATCGGGTAACTCCCTTTGGTTTGAGCTCAAAGACTTCCTTGGGAAGACTTATGCCCAATGTGAGGCTTCAAGGAGTAATAGAGGGAAATGGATAGAAAAAATGGGCAGAGTTTGGCCGAGCCATAGGCTTTGGGAGTGTGGGTAAAGAGGTAGGGGTGGGGGCCTTTTATAAGAGGAGAGGAGGGGCACTCTTGTAAAGTTACAAAATGTTACTTTATTTTCAAAAGAGTTTCGGATTTTAAAGGTCCCAGATTGATGTATTTCGAGGATAAGGTGATAAGGGTTCGAAATCCACTCATACAATAGGTTTTGGACATGTGTAGGTCTTAGATATTACGTTATATTTTCATTTTATTTAAATCGTTAAATAATGAGGTCATCGCTGCATCATCATGATGTCATAAATAATTTAATTTATTTAATGTCTAAAAATTATAAAACAAATACTATGATCTATTAAATCTTCTTAGCTTTCTAATGAATATTTATAGTCAAAAATAAGACTTTTATAACCCCATGTAAAAATTGTTTTAGTAAAATAACTCATGTTTGTGTCATTTTTACTTTAACTTTAAATAAAAAGATATTAATGTCACTTTCGAACCAAAGTGGCTTCATGGGGTCCCCAAGTTGACCCATGGGGTGTCTTGGTCGGCCATGACACATCCAATTAGGTTATGACATGTGTCAATTTATTTCATATTATTAAAACATTATTTTTACCTTAAACTACACTAATTACCTCTAATCGCGATTAAAAACTTAATAAGTTACTATTCACCAAAAAATTATTTTTATCCCATTGAACCACATTTTAATTCTTAATGACAACCATGTATGTCGGATTTTTGAAATTCAAAACACAAAGATGGAAAAATTTCATTTAAATGGAAAAATCAGTTTTTATAAGTACCACTTAGTGGTTTCACTATTCATCAAAAATTGAAGTTTTTCAGAAAAATCCCAAAAATTCACCCTAAGCTATATTTGATATTCCTAATTCAAAAATGATGTCTATTTTACAAAATTCAAAACATATAAGTCACATTAATTAATTTAATAATTAATTCTCACTGTCAGATCAAATAGCGTGTTTTTATGAAACAATAAGTATCAAAAGATTGACACTAGTTTAAGTCTGATTTCAAAGTGAAATTAATTCCAACGACCACTATTGGATTTAATTGTAAAAATATATTCTAATTTCACTTTAAAACCAATTCAAAAGATAATGTAATCATATAAATAAATTATATTAAAAATACGTTATGAATTAAAATACAACATTTTACACTATTCATTTAAAAAAATGAACTTTATCGGAAAGATACCAAAATTTTACACAAAGTCAATTTTGATGTCCCAATTATTAAGAAGAGTTTTATTTGGTTCAAAAGGATTTATAAGAGTGAACAAAACTATATTTAATGATGGTTCTCCATCAAAAGGTGATAAGTGAACCTTTAGTGAAAACTAGGGCATATACGCCTAAAATAGAATTATTTCCGTATTTTATGCCTTTATCTTTTATTGGATTAATGTAAAAACATTAAAAAACATATATAATCATATTTTAGTTATTTCTATCCATTCCCGCCAATACAACGGCTACATGTTAACTACCATTTAAAATAATATTATTTTATTATTAGAGTGCAACGTAAGATTCCCAAGAAACTCGTTGTTGCATGTTGGGTACGCCATCGAGCATAGCGTCCCCTTTAAAGTCAAATATGGATAAATATGAAAATGTCATATTCTTTATTTACCTGGGGTGTTACATCCTTCCCCCCTTTTGGGAATTGTGTCCTCGCAATTTTAAAATTGCGCTTGGAAACATCCTTGAAAGTCCCACATCGGAACAAGAGTCGGTAAAACAATCACTTTAAAATAAAGAAAGATAAGTACAAAGGTCACCCGAGTTAACCCATACGAGGATTACATGTAGAAAAATATGGACATGGAGGAGAAAACATAGGGTCATGTTCTGATGGAGAGTGATATAAGACATGTTTAGGAGAAAGTTAAAGATAAGAAAATCACAAACTTGTGATGGGTTAAACGATGTTGGGTTCCCCAGAAGGAAAAGTTAATAGACAAATTTTTTGTTTTAAGTTACTTTTTATTGAGGAATTTATTCATAAGAAAACATAATCACTTATCATGTTGACTTTCATCTTTTACTAGATTCCTTAATCAAACTCATATTTTTTTTCCAAAAGATGAGTATTTAGGGAGACTTGTTCGCATTAAGAGTACTATAATCAACTTCTAGAGAATCACCTAATCCACAAAAGAGAACTATATACATACCATGTATTTAGGCTTTAACCAAAACCAAAACTATAAAGGTTAGTACAAGGTCAGATAATCCAAAAAAGGATAACCCTTTATAAAAAGAAAATCTATTCTTAATCTCAAAATTTGTCCAACAAAACCCAAAGTTCAACGAGGACCATCCGATAAATAATTTGTCCATAAAATACTTCAAAGTAAACCAATATAATATTGAAACCCAAATATTTGAAGGATTTAGTCACATATTCTTCCAAGTTAAATCGTAACATTTATCTTCAAACAATATCAGTTGCTCCTAAAGTCTCATATTGAAAAGTAATTAACCTAATCACATATCCTCCATGATAGGTTAATCATTTTCATAAATAACCCAAAATCAACTTAATCTTAATTAATAAAATAATATAACTAAAAAGAATCGGTCAAACTAACCAGGGACTTCACATAGTCCAGTGGTAGGCGATAAATACCAGTCGCACTTTGGTTGATGTTTCGATTCCTGCAGCTTTGTCTGACGCGACGGGTTGTCACACGGTCTGCGTGTTGTCCTTTTTCCAAAACTATATAATTCTTAAATAATTCCCCAAAAAGAGATAAAATCATCAAAAATGATCATAACATATTTTAACCTCATGTTTATCTCATGGATTTCATTTTCCAGCATATCATATAATAACCCATAATTACCTCAAAAGTAAGGATCATATAAACTCTAATGGTTACCTTTATAATTATTACCTGAACTTCCACATGGATTGGTCATCTCGTACATGATGCATTAAAGATCATACCAAGGTTCAAGTGGTTGATCATGACTCCTTGATAGTTGGTTTAGAACAACCACGAGTTTCCTCATTGAATCCCCCATTTTATCTAGTATCTTAATCATAGAACCACCACAGTTTCCTTCAAACCTGTTGTCTCTTTGGTGCCTGCTAGATCCATCCATTCGATAAAAATAGAAATGTCAGTATGAGTTTATAAACAAAACCATCATGTAATAATGAGGAAGGTAAACACTAAAATACACTTACTCATTCACTTTATCTAAAACTAGGACTCTTTCTGAAATCCTAACCATTATGGTAAAGTCACTTATGCTTAAAGAATACCCTAACCTCTAAAGTTATCTAAACCGACCTTTGATACCAACCATAAGGCCCCAGCCTTAAACCTTACTTAATCTTGAGTTATTACAAGATTACACATTGAGGATCTTTTAAGGTTTAGAGTTTTATAGAATTAGATCATGAAACTTGCATTACATTCCACATTTAAACAAAGTGGTTACATAAAAGATAGTATTCATTCTTCCCATCAACGGAAACATATTGAAAATAAAACATGGATTATTTCTTGACACATCCTTGAAACTATCATCACATCATGTACCTTTCCCTTGACCTGTGAAAGAAATTTTAAAAACTTGGGATGAGCATAAAAAGCTTAGTAAGGGTTATAAAAATAAGGAAAGGAAACATGTGTTCATATATACATAATAATGAAATCATACTTTACCCATAAAACATAGGCACTTTAACATACCTCATCAAACCATGAATAAATCATAGAAAACATAAGACATAAAGGTAACTTGAGGCATTCATAACATTCTTACGTAGGGAGTAACCCTCTTGGTTACGTTTGGAATACACATCACAGTATATTCCCTAAATCTCTTCGAAGAAACCTTAACGTTTCACTCCTTCGCATTATCCAATGCATTGGAGAGCTATATCGGGCTCACCCGCCCTTAGTTTATCACGGAACCACTCGTCTTCATAATAATGCCCAAGAACCTCAATATAATCGTATCACATAAAACATGCATAAATGAAACATAACATTTCCACCTTTCAATCACAAGATATCAATACAACACATTGATATAAATACATTATGAAAACCATTTTCAATACCAAAATAAAAGAAAAGTAAAACATGGTATTTATTTTTCTTTTAAAAAAAGGTATGGCTTATAAAGGAAGCCGAAACTCAAATAACGGTCACGACGGTGGAGAAGTCGTTGTCGCCGCATACGTATGACAAAAACATTACCTTTTGTCATTTAGTAAACGCTTCGTATAAAAAAGATTCCTTTTGAATAAATGTAAAATTCAAAGGGGTTTATACACCGTATAAAAAAAGGTTGTGTATAAGACAAAATATGCCTCAATGAAAGGAGATTGAGACGAAGTCCCATACAAAGATGGTATCCTTGGATTAAGGATAAATAATTTACATAATTATGTGTGACAAACTAATACACCAAATATAAGTGGATATTAAGTGTAAAACAATCAGAGGTTATTCACACATATTCATAGAACGACATATTCAAGGAGTACAAGCTTATCCCAAAGAATCGAAATTGGGTTAAGAAGTTCCCTTGCAATAATTCGACAGCCTAACGGCGTCACTTCAAAATTCAGAAAAAGAGTTGATGAGAGATAAAAAGGGTATATCATCACTTGGACATAAAATTTACATCAATAAGGATATATAGGAACATATCACAAAATAATATTATGTGAATTAAAAGACATAACAAAATAAGTCTTTTAAAAAGAGGAGGGTGAAAGGTTCCTTTACCGACATGGGTATCTTTCGAAACATACGCCCCATGAAAGAAGGAAAATACATCATTGATGTAAATACTCATAAATGAAAGAATATTACACAATGAGTAAAATAATGGTCCGTACATACACCACTCAAAGGAAATTGTGGCAAATGTAGCATAAATCTCATGGGAATAAAAGTGAGATGAAAAATCACTTACGAAAACTCGGCAGCCTAACGGCGCCACTTAAAACTTCCAAAAATGGATTGATGAGATCAAATAAGGTATCTCATCACATTAAAAAAAAATTTACAACAAGAGGAATATGAAAGAAAATCCCCCATCATAACAAATAGGAGCTTAAAAGAAGTGACATAAATGGGAGTACTTAAAGAGAAAGAGAGAGGTTAGATCTCTTACGAAAATTTGGCAGCCTAACGGCGCCACTCGAAACTTCCAAAATGGATTGATGAGAGAGAATATGGTCTCTCATCATATGAACATAAAACTTACAGTAAGAGTAATATAAAATAACATCCCAATAACAAGAAAGATGAGCTTTGAAGGAATGGCATAAAAGAGTGTACTTAAAAAGAAAGAGAGGAGTAGGATCCCTTACCTCGGGTCCGACTTGACTCGATCGTTCTTTAACGTCCTAAATAATATACTTGAGTTAATTTCTACTTGCTTAAGAACCTTTTTCAAGTTCATTATTCCTTTTATATCACTTATTACCGTGTCATTAACACTATGTAATTATTTAAGTTAATAACCGTCATTTTAACGATCATTGGTACTTGAGTCAAAAATAAACCCTTTATAATTAAAATTTGTTCATGTATTCATTATATCCAGAATTATATTCATGATTTGGATATCATATAAATAATATATATCCATAATATACATGTATTTATAATATTACATAATCATTTAGAGGTAAGAAATGAAATGCACCGTTCATGGAGACGGTAAGCCGTACGTACGCATGAACACTACTTTCATTTCTATGTCATATTAATGGAATTAAAACTAAATGAGAGGTCTGTATATTTTAATTCCAGAATTATATTAATCATTTAGATGTATCATTCATCATATATATCCATTATATACATGTACTTATAATAGTACATTACATTTGGGGATAAGAAATGAAATGCACCGTTCATGGAGACGGTAAGTCGTACGTACGCATGAACACTACTTTCATTTCTATTTCATATTTTTATGGAATGGAATAATAATGTTATAGAGGTATATTATAATTCCAGTATAACATCATATATAATAACTTTAAATCCATCATTTATACGTCCCACATATGGCATTAACGAATCACATCACTTTGAGGGGGCGGTAGTCCGCACTTCCTTAAATGAAGATATCGTGTTTACCCATAATGGAAACCATAAAGGTATGCCCAAAATGAAAAATAAAGAAGCTTAAGGAAAACAGAAACATATTATATATCATATATAAATATAGTGTCATCTTAATGGCCACCTTTGAAGGTTTTAAAAGATTGTTGAACAATCATCGTTTCGGGAGGCTGAAATTCACCATCCACAGAAACAGTATGTTATTTAACCATTAGATGTAGGTGTGTGAAAGTGTAGCTCGAATAATTCTTATAAAAACATCATAGTATATTGATGATACTGGAGTTGTTACAAAAGAAATGAATAAAAATAGTTTAGGGGGTTGGAGAAGCAAAATAAAACAAAAGGACTCAAGTGAAGACATTACCTTAAAATCGGGCAACTCCCTTTGGTTTGAGCTCAAAGGATTCTTTGGGATGACTTCTGCCCAATGTGAGGCTTCAAGGAGTAATAGAGGGAAGTGGAGAGACAAAATGGGCAGATGTTGGCCGAGCCAAAGGCTTTGGGAGTGTGGGTAAGAAGGTAGGGGCGGGGGTCTTTTATAAGAGTAGAGGAGGGGCACTCTTGTAAAGTTACAAAATGTTACTTTATTTTCAAAAGAGTTTCGGATTTTAAAGGTCCCACATTGATGTATTTAGAGTATAAGGTGATAATGGTTCGAAATCCACTCATCCAATAGGTTTTGGACATGTGTAGGTCTTAGATATTACATTATCTTTCCATTTTATTTAAATCGTTAAATAATGAGGTCATCGCTGCATCATCATGATGTCATAAATAATTTAATTTATTTAATGTATAAAAATTATAAAACAAATAATATGATCTATGAAATATTTTTATCTTTCTAATGAATATTTATAGTCAAAAATCTGACTTTTATAACCCCATGTAAAATTTGTTTTAGTAAAATAACTCATGTTTGTGTCATTTTTACTTTAACTTTCAATAAAATGATATTAATGTCACTTTCCAACCAAAGTGACTTCATGGGGTACCCAAGTTGACCCATGGGTTGTCTTGGTCGGCCATGACACATCCAATTATGTTAGGACATGTGTCAAGTTCATTTCATATTATTAAAACATTATTTTTACCTTAATCTACACTAATTACCTCTAATCGCGATTAAAAACTTAATAAGTTACTATTCACCAAAAAATTATTTTTATCCCATTTAACCAAATTTACTTCTTAATGACAACCATGTATGTCGGATTTTTGAAATTCAAAACACAAAGATGGCAAATTTTCATTTAAACGGAAAAATCAGTTTTTATAAGTACTACTTACTGGTTTCACTATTCATCAAAAATAGAAGTTTTTCAGAAAAATCCCAAAAATTCACCCTAAGATATATTTTATATTCCGAATTCAAAAATGAAGTCTATTTTACAAAATTCAAAACATATAAGTCACATTAATTAATTTAATAATTAATTCCCGCTGTCAGATCAAATAGCGTGTTTTTATGGAACAATAAGTATCAAAAGATTGACACTAGTTTAAGTCTGATTTCAAAGTGAAATTAATTAAAACGACCACTATTGGATTTAATGGTAAAAATATATTATAATTTCACTTTAAAACCAATTCAAAAGATAATCTAATCATATAAATAAATTAGATTAAAAAGTGGTTTTGAATTAAAATACAACATTTTACACTATTCATTTAAAAAAATGACCTTTATCGGAAAGATACCAAAAATTTACACAAAGTAAATTTTGATGTCCCAATTCTTAAGAAGAGTTTTATTTGGTCCAAAAGGATGTATAAGAGTGAACAAAACTATATTTAATGACGGTTCTCCATCAAAAGGCGATAAGTGAACCTTTAGTGAAAACTAGGGCATATACGCCTAAAATCGAATTATTTCCATATTTTATGTGTTTATCTTTTATTGGATAAATGTAAAAACATTTAAAAACATATATAATCATATTTTAGTTATTTATATCCATTCCCGACAATACAACGGCAACATGTTAACTACCATTTAAAATAATATTATTTTATTATTAGAGTGCAATGTAAGATTCCCAAGAAACTCGTTGTTGCATGTTGGGTACGCCATCGAGCATAGCGTCCCCTTTAAAGTCGAATATGGATAAATATGAAAATGTCATTTTCTTTATTTACCTGGGGTGTTACACCTATACTTACTAATCACATCATGTCTTATTACATGAACCTTTTTAATGCTGTTGAAGAAACTGGGCAAATCAAACAGAGAATTATTCCCAGAATAGTCACCAATGATGATAATTTGAATTTGATAGCTACTCCCCTTGATTGTGAAATCCAGAATACTATCTTTAGCCTTAATAAGGATAACTCTCGAGGTTCTGACGGTTTCATGAATCACTTCTTTCAATCTTACTGGAATGTGATCCAAAGAAATGTTTGTAAGTTGGTTAAGAAGTTTTTCAAAGATAGTTCTATTAGTCATTGTTTCAATTCTCAATTTTTAACTCTCATAACTATGGTTGAAAATTCCAATGAACTTTCATAATTCAGACATATTTCTCTAGTCAATACCATCTATAAGATCATCACCAAGATCCTGGCTATCTGGTTAGCTGATATTTCTAGAATATTATCTCTTTGAATTAGTTCGGTTATATGAAAGGTAGGAAAATTCAAGTTTACCTCCTCAATGCTTATGATTATGTTAATATTTTACAGAAACCTTCTAGGGGAGGTAATATTTCCTTCAAACTTTAAATTAGAAAGGCCTTTGACAGTATGTACTGGAACTTCATAAGTTGAATTATTCTTGAGTTTGGATTCCACACCAAGTTCATATAGTGGGTTAAAGATCTGTTTAGCTCAGCTCATATCTCCATTTTTGTTAATGGGTCCCCTGAAGGCTACATCAAATGTTCCAAGGGTGTTAAACAGGGGGATCCCCTCTCAGCCATCATCATTTCCATTGCTGAGGACTATCTTAGTAGGTTGCTCACCCAAATGGTCCCTACGGGTGAGCTTCTCACTATCAAAGCCTCTAGAGGTGTCTCAGCTCCCTCTCATCTTCTCTTTACTGATGACATCATCATTTTCAGTCATGGTCACAAAAAGAATATCCATATACTTAATAATTTTCTTCGTCACTATGAGTCAGTCTCTGGTCAAGAAATCAATTGGAATAAATCCTTTATTTTCTTTGGTAAAAATATTTCTAACCCTAGAAAACATGACCTTATAAATTACCAAGGTATCCAAGATGGTAGTTTTCCTTTCAACTACCTAGGTGTACCTATCTTCCTTGGAAGACCAAGAGCCTCATATTTTGTTGATGTAGTCAGTAAATTCAGAATGTCTCTCTCTTCCTGGAATGGTAAAACCCTCTCAATGGCGGGCCACATTTTCCTTGTTAAACATGTGGTCACTGCTAAACTTGTCTACTCTTTCATGGTCTACTCTTGGCATGCCGCTGTTATTAAAAACCTGAACACTATGAGGAGAAACTTTGTGTGGAGTGAAAGCATGATTGAAAAAAATATTTTCACAGTCTCTTGGAAAACCTGCTGTTTACCCCTCTCAAAAGGAGGCCTAGGAATTAAAAACCTAATTTTTTTCAATCAGTCACTACTTTCCCAAATCATCTAGCGTCTTATTATTCAACATGATAATTCCCTAAGAATCTTGAGAGATTGGTTTTTTAAAAATCTTGTTTATGTCAAGATGACCTATCTACAATCTTCCATCTGGTCTGGTCTTAAAAATATCTTCCAAGATATAAACAATAATGCCAGATGGTCTGTTAATGCTTACTCTTCTCTTAACTTTTGGAATCAAAATTGTTCTAGAAGTCTTATAATTGATCAAATTGATTCTACTAATTCAAATCTGGACCTAAACTCCTCTATCAAGTAGAAATTAGAAACACAACATCTTCTCCCCAATAACATTTTTCAAATAGTTAAAAACTATGATTTCCTAGAAGATAATGATATTCTTATTTGGGAACCTTCTACGGATGGTTGTCTAAATTCCAAATCTTACTACAACCATCTCACCCATGGTGATAGAACTTTAATGGATAATTTTACAAAAATATGGATGATTCGTTCTCAATTCACTCTTCTTTGGAGGATTCACATTGGTAAACTCCCCCTTGAGGAGAACCTCCAGCGGGTGGGTATATCCCTTTTTTCTAGATTCCCCCTTTGCCTACAACATAGTGAAGATGTTAATCACCTATTTATCTCTTGTAATACCTCTGATGCAATGTGGAATTATAATTTCAATTTCTTCGAGTTACATCAGATTCAAAATAGGGACATTACCCAATAGGTGCAGGACATCCTTTCCATTCAGTTCTCCAACCAAGTACAAATTCTTTTCCTTGTTGCTTGTGAAAGAATTTTTCATATCATTTGGAACAGAAGAAATAAGACTCTTCATTGAGAGAAAATCATTAGTCACAACACTACCATTCAAAATATCCTCCCAGAAGTTCAAAATGAAAACTCCCAACATAAAGGGAGATGCTCAAATTCAGTCACTGATCTTATCATTTTGTGAAAACTTCAAGTTAAAGATAATTTTCTCAAACCCCTTTCCACCATTGATGTTTTCTAGTATCCTACCTTTATTGACTAGATTAAACGTAATTCGGATGGCACTTCGAGAGGAAACCCCAACCCTGCTGGGTATGGATTTACCTTCAGAGATCATAATAGAGACTTCTTGGGAGGCAAATCTAGTCCTTGTGGAGAAGCCACTGTAATTAAATCTAAAGTGTATGCTTTTATAAAAGCGGTTGATCATTCTTGGATGAATAACTGGAACAAGGTCTGGTTCAAGTGTGATTCAGCCAAAATTTTCGAAGATGTTTGAAAGAACCAACTTTATCTTTCATGGAGGTACATGAATAAATAGATAAAATGCCTAAAAATCCTTGCCTCAATGACATACATCATCACTCACACGTATCGTGAGGTGAACCAACTTATGGACTTCCTTGCCAATAAAGGAGTAACTGAAGGAACCAACATCTTTTACTCTAATATTTCGGAAGATTTAGTTTAGATTTTCAACTGTGATAAATGTACTCTTCCCACTTTTCGACTTTTTTAACATTTTGATTTATTTAAGCCGTATGGCTTTTTCTTTTAAAAAAACATTGAAATTGAAAAAGCATTAAAGATAATTATTTAATCACTAAAAATTTAAAATAAATTATGATGATAAAAATAATAATTCATATTTAAAATGATAATTTAAAACAAAAAATAACCTCTTTTTATCCTTATAAAAATATTAAAGATATTAAAGTCAAGTGTAAGAAATTTTGTTTTTATTATTTTTTTAAAGTAATATAATAGTCAATATCAAAGTAAAATGGCACCAAGTGGCCATATTTTTGAGAATTGGATGGAAATTTACAAAATAAATTCTTAAAATATGATAAATTAAAGAATTAGAATAATTATAATCCTTATCACATTTGTTTTTAATCTAAATTACTCTATTTAAATTTTATTGAGATGATAAATTTGACGATTGTTACTATTAATAATGACCAAAACTAAAAGAGTCATATTTACCAAATTTCAAAATATTGATTAAAATTAAGTAATAAATTTTATAATATTCAATTAAAAAAAATCAGAAATTAATTTATGATAAAAATATAAAACGTAACAAAAAAATAGAAAAATGCATTTTTAAGTCCAATAATAAACTTATACCTAAAATAAGTGTAATTATGACTCAAATGTAATTAATTATAATATTTATAAACAAAGGAGTTTAATTTTTATTTAATTCAAAAAATTATTGGTATTTATAATTAAAATAAATGATTGTTTTACAAAAATTAGTATTTTCTACTATTCACTAAAAAACAATCTTTTCAGAAAACACCCAAAAATTCTACCTAAGTTAATTTGGACACAATGATTTATAAAATTATAATAATTTCTATATAATAATATATTTTCATAGTTTTTTAAACATAGTATTGTGTGTAATAAAATATATCAATAAAATTTATTTTAATATAAATTCATTATAAAATCTCAGGCTGTTGTAGCTTCCTGGAGGTGGTAGTCTTCACAAAGACACAATTAACAATCCCATTTCTCAATTAATGGATGAAATTAATGTATATGAAAAATTACTATTTTTGAATCCTAATAATTGTTTTATTATCATAATTATTCATCCTATACTCCCTTTTTACAGGCCATCAAAGGCGGCGTTGAAAAAAATGAATTTCGTTGCTTCATGAGGGTGGTAGTCATCACATACACACGAACACCAATTTAATTTATTTAATGGATGATATAGATGAATAAATAATTAAAATACCCTTAAAATAATATAATTATAGTATATAAATGATTCTAATATCATTATTTTATTGTGACAATAATAAATTTGAATGAAGATAATTAGGAAGAGAAACTAAGTAGTTGATAATACTCATGTCAGAGACTTAAATATTCCATAGAATTCACCATGAAAATGAAGGACCTATGAAAAATAATGATTAATAGAATATTTTGAAACTAGTATAGGGTTATAAGAATAGTAATGTTTTATTTTTGTAGGAATAAATTCAAATTATAGGTGAGTCTTGAAGTGGTGGATGTGTTACCCTTTTATAAGTGAAGGGAAGAGTAGTTTTGGAAGTAACCATTACATTTATTATAATTTAATGTCACTATTAAATGATAAATGAATATAAAATGTAAAAAATTAGAGGAGAAATATTTTTGGGTATATATTCTCAACATAAACTCATTTTTGAGAAAACCTAGATTTCATTTAGGTTTTTTTTTCATTTATCTTTTTAACTTTTACCCCAATTTACACTTACCTTGGTAATTAATTTTTAACCATAGTAATTAATTTTAATGAAAAAATTTAAAAATGAGCATATTAACTAATTAAAATACTATAATTTAAAATTTTAAAATC
This sequence comes from Viscum album, assembly GCA_963277665.1. NCBI lineage: Eukaryota > Viridiplantae > Streptophyta > Magnoliopsida > Santalales > Viscaceae > Viscum > Viscum album. The sequence continues at coordinate 482,615,702 of OY728155.1, forward strand.
ACTTTATCAAATAAAATAACTAATTGTGTGTGAAGTTAATTTTAAAATAAACACACTTAATCATGAAAAAATATTTTTTAGGAAAGCCGTGTTATTAAGTTTAATGATTTATATAAAATATAATATTATCACATATACTATGTTTTATAAAATAAGTTGGTTTAATATAATTTTTTACATGACTTCAATATCAAGGAAGAACATAATGTCTATAGGGAAACACATGATTAGAAGAAAAGACCAAAAACTGTTCTCAATAATGTAACATTTTAATTAGATTCTAAAAATTTTGGACATAGGATTTATAAGTTCAAAAAATATTTTAAAATGAAACATTTTATTCGTTAAGTAAATATATTATTACAAAAATATTTTTGTAATCTTCTATGGTACACTTACATAATTTTAAATTAATACAAATTTTAATTTTCATAAAAATCATATTTCCCTAGTGAATGAAAACCTATTTAGAAAAAGATCAAAAATTCATACTGAGAAATAATTAATATGAGTAATTACAAAAATAATTTTAATTTATTAAATTTAAATTCTAAAATTTTTAAATTTATTTTTTAAAATAAAATAAAGAAAATTAAAAAAATTACTTTTATTCAAAATATCCTTTTTCAATATCAAATCATATTAATTATTTATCTTCCAAAGGTAATAAATTTTAATGGTTTAGCATATTAGTGTTTATTATAGATTTATTAATTAATTTATTATATTATTTTGTGGTTTATTTATATTGGTTTTAGCGGGTAACATAAATTATGTAACATATCATCCGTTTTTTAGGTCTAGAATTTAAGGTTGTTACATTCTCTCCCCTTAAATAAATTTTATTCTCATAATTTTAATTATGACTTATCAATGGAAATATATAAGGTAATATAAATTATATATATGAATTAGGATATAATTTATAGATAGATATCAACTATACAAACTTGTTAAACATATCCATTTCTTCATAATAGGCTTACCCCTAATATAGAGTTTTTATTAAACTATTTTTTCCAAGAGTATACAATTATTTGGTATAAAGACCCACATTATATAATTTTTTATATAGATTATTTATTATCATACATTCTTAGATATATTTTCAAAGGTTAATTTGAAATGTTTTATCCTTACTCAAGATAATTTTTCCTCAAAGTGGTGGAAAAAAATAAATCACTAAAATCACATTAAATTTATCTAATAGATGGATAATAAGTTTCAATAATTCACATTCCTTTAAACTTCAAATTTGAATATAATAATCATACAACAAAAAGATTTATTCAAAAATAAAATTATCAATATTGTGATTTAATGATCTTAAAAAGATTCCTAGATATACTAGAGTTCCCAAAATCAAATTCAAACAATACAACAACAACTGAAAATTAAAGGGTATGAGTACCTTAAATATTAAGATTCACTTTTAGGTAGTTCTTGAAAAGTAATTCCATTTTCCTCTTGGTATTGGAGGTTCTTAATGATCATCATCTTGGTTAGTCCATAGAAAAGGGTACTGAGTTCGATAATTACCAAGTTCCCCACACATAAGAAATCGAATTATTAATAGTACCTTAGGATGAAATCTATTTATTTCAATCACATTAACCAAAAAATTCATTTTTCCATGATATTTGACTGTTATATGATCACCTTTACCATAATTAAAATACCATCTAGTTTCATTGAGACAACTCCCTTGGTGATTACTCCCATAGTCTTGACACATAGCCCGAATGTCTCGAAGGCCTTAATTTTTATTGATTTTTGATAACCCCCCTTTCAAGGTATGAGGGGGAACCCTTACAAGGCCTGTAGCCTTAGAGATTACCAGGCCTATAGGCTTAGGATATTACATGACCCGATGGTCTTAGGGAATTCAACTAGACTATCTACAAGGAACTTCCCATCCCCAACATCTGTATCATGATACTAGATCTCCACCTTCACATGGCCTTCTGGCTAGGCTTCCCGTGCAAGCATAGGCTGGTCCCGATGGCATAGCCATACCCTCTCATTCTGAAAAATCCATTTGGATCTTCTCTGGTGATTTCACCTACTTTGAATCCTCTTCTGGGGATGCTCCTTTTTTGTAGTGTGTCTCGAGCAACTGCATGTGGCTCGAAGGCCTTGAGGTCATCCAAAAGCCCTAAGGACCAGAAGGCCTGGGTGGTTCGAAAGCCTTAAGGACTCCAAGCCCAAACCGATGGGCCAAGTTGAATAGTTCTAGATACTACATGTTAGAATATTACTTTCTAAAGTACTAATATAGTGCTTGCTACAATACCCACACAATGTACAGTTCTGATACAGTACCTGTACTATTTACAATCTGCTTCAGTACCCCCACAATGTATTGTTCTATTACAGTACTGCTATAGTACAAGAAATAAGCCTCTACCTGGATTTGAACCTGGGTCTTGTGGATGAACTTAAGGATACCTCACCAACTGGGCTGAGGCTCATGTGCTCTTGACACATAAGAAATTGAATATTCTTTCCTTCATCATATTCGTTTCCCGAACATCAATGTGACTCCATAATTATAATATTTTATGTATTTGGAAACTAAATTAAGTCCAAATTATTAACAATAATTCATTTTATCTTTCTTGGAATTATCAAAATATTTATCACTCTAGATCTTATCCAATTTTTTTACTCATTTAAAAAAATCTCTACATTGTCCATGTCATCTTTTATTAAATTGGTTCTTTGGGATTCAACCATTACTAAAACCAAAAGGTGTTAATCACAAGTGTCCAATATTTACATCATAGTAGAATTATGAAAACTGAATCTTTAAATGTGTTACTCTTTAAAACCGTCACATTATCTTTTAGTTCAACATAAATCACTCTATAATCAATCTAGGTATATTTAGGTTGGGTTATATAATATTCATTAACCTAATTTAATAATATAATAAATCCATTATAATATCTTGTAATAAGATTATGATTAATCAAATCATACCCCTGGGAGTGTCTATCCATATATCCAGCCTTAGGCACAATCATTGTGCATCAGGGTTATGCTCATTTCAATTCTCAACCAACCCTTCTGGTGTGATTACCCCTAGGTGCATCTGTACCACAACAAAACCAACCTCCCAATACCCAGATATTGATGTTATTTATAGGAAAACCACACAATCTATAATCAATAAAATTTCATGATATTAATATATATATAGAAATATCCCTTATAATTACCCCTAGGGTTTTCACTAATGTTACAAAATCCCAACCCCCCAAAATAAATAAACCAATCCTCAAAAAATAACTAAAACATAATCTGATACCAAATACAAATCCCCAGACCCATACTCCCAGATTTAGGACTGAAAACACTTTCTTTATACAGTAGATTTAATATTATGTAATATTAATCTATCTTTATTTTACAATATTTCCATATGATAAGCATTGAAACACATAAAACATCTTAAAATCCCAAGAATAGAATGTTTAGTATCTTTTAGGATCAACTACATAAGCCAATTATTTTATGACACTTATGAACATTTCATCACATTTAAACTGCACTAGATCCAATTTTAGGCATCTCCAAGGTTATACTCATCTTTATAACCTAGGGATTGAAAACATAAGAAATGGGTGAGCTCAAATGATTAGTAAGGGAAGAATTATCAACATGTTATCAATGGTTAGATCCTAAGCATATGATAAAACACGAGTAGGGGATGACTATATCTTTAAAAGAACATGGAACAAAAATATTTTTCCAAAAGTCAATATAAAAGGACATGTAATCTAAAATGAACAACATATAACATAGAATAATATTGTGAAATAAGAAAATAATATACATGATCCATGGATAATAATCATAGATGTATGGAATAGAAATTTAACAGGCCTTTGAAACCCAATATAATGAAGAAATTTGGAACGAACATACGAATTGGAAAATTATATCATTTTGAATTTTTTTTCATGATTCATATTATAAAAAAATAAAATTTCCATATTTGATTCTATGAAAAAAAATTCACACACATCATTTTGGGAATAAAAAAAATGCACACACTTCATTTTGTGAATAAGAAAAATTCCCATGATTTATGTTGTGAACAAAAAATGATCATTCTTCAAGTTATGAACAAAAAAATACCAATGTTTTATATTGTGAACAAAAAAATGTTCACACTTCATGGTGTGATAAAAAAATTACCATTATTCATATTAAGAGAAAAAAAATCATGCTTTATGTTATAAGAAAAAAATTGTCCACAATTTTTTATTTTGAAAAAATGAAATGTTTACACTTCTTATTGTGAATTTTTTTTCCATGATTACCATCCTTGTATCATTAGATTTCAATCCTTAACCAATGTAATAGACAGGTATATGGGACCCTAAATTTCAAAAATTTGTATATATATGTGCCAGTTTAGAACAAACATTCATAATATCCTAAAGAACACATGAAAAAAAATTGATTTCTTAGACCTTTCAAATACACAACATAAAATGAAATTAAGAAATAATTGGATATTAAATATATCATTTAACAAAATAAAACAAATCATAATACAAATATATTGTGAGAAAAAAATCGTTTCATGAAAGATAAACCTTAGAGGGTAAATAGAAGTGAAAATAAAAAAGTTTTCACGAAAACTTTTAAACACTAAAGTAAAAATCAAATTAAAAACATTTTTGTGAAGGGAAATGAAAATAATTTTGAAATCCTTATTATAAATAGTTCCTGTAATGGTCCATGTCCTCCTAGTCCATTACTTTTTGGGTTTGGTGGTTGGATGTGTTTGGAGGAGGCTCAGAAGGAGTTTGGAGAGGTTCAGTCACTAAAGGCTTAAAGAAGGGTAATTAAACTTCATTTAATCATGTTATATGATGTGAAACTCTGATTCATGAATTTTCTTAGAGTTTTCATGGTGTGTAATATTTTAGGGTTTGAAAAATTAAATAAAATCGAGAGGCGACACGTTTTTTGGAAGAAACTGAACCCCATGTATTACACAACGTGAAAGGGTATTACACATCATGTAATACCTAGATCTTTTGTAGTATTAATAATTCATTTTGGATGAGCCATTATTTTTTTAGCCATGATTTATTTTCCCTCTCATTCCAGATGAACCCTAGGTTCCCCGAGAAGTCCTCCGAGCCTTACTCCTCCCTCTTTGGTCTATCAAATGGTAGTTTTCCATTTGTGATGCCTGATTGATCCATGGTGAGTTTTCTCTTCTTTATCATATATTTCCTATTATTATTTCCCAAAGATTTTATGTCATGGTATTGGTTAGATTGAGTTGGATGTTTGGGTAGAGTTTTGATAATCTTATTGTGTGGAATATGATGTATTCATTTTTAGCGGTGCATTTATCGCTTGTGGGAAGCCTTCTCCACCCTGCGGTACTCAAACGAGTTGAAAAGATTCTTCAAGGTATTTTTTTAATTCATTTAAATTTTATTGTGCATCATGTGTAAGGGATATACATTTTTTTACCTACATATTATAGTTGTTCCACACTAATAAAATATAAGAACTATGTAAATGAATTGAAAGGTGTAGAGGGATCTGATACACATGTTTTTCTGGATTTTATGTTATTGTGATGTTGTGAACTATATAGGATAAACAACCCTATGAAAATCGTGGTCATTGGTGGTCCTTGGTTGTGCACTAAAAAAGTTTCATGTTGGTTTACTCCTATTGAACGCTTTTATATAGAAATTTGTAAATCACACATACTTGGCTAATAAATGGATTTACCAAGATTACCCAATTTATGTGAAAAACCCTGAATTAACAAGTGGAATTAAATAAGTGATGCCTAGTTAAATATGTAATTATGTTATGAATTGGTATATGGGGTGATGTGTTGTGTGGGATAGTGTGGTTGTGTGTGCGGGATAGATGAGATGTGAAGTGTCTATGTTGTGATATGTGGATACACTTTGTTTTGTGTTTTTGAATGTTTGTGAAGAACATGTGTGTGTTTTGGGTTGGTTTGGGTTGTGTGGTGGGTGAAATTATAAACGATGCATCAACCTAAATGTGTAATGGAATATCAAGTTGAGAGATTTATTGATTTTATAATGGATGAGAAGTGTTGCAGAGCAGGGCTGCGATCAGGTTATGCAGTGATGTGTCGCTGTGTTTCTTGATGTGTGCTATGTTTGGTAGTTACTTAGATAGTAGTGGAATATATGAATAAATAATTGGTTAATAAATTTTAGAACTATATTGGGTTGGTTTTGTTATCAAAATGAATAAATGAGTTCTGAATAAATAATGGTAATGGTTAATTAAATTGGATGGGAATTGAAAGGAGGTTGTGGCTTGATGCGTGGTGTTGTTCATTTAGAGGTATAATAAAGTTTCCAGTGTTGTGATCATGTTGTTTTTTGAGAACCCATAGGTTGGGCTTGAGTTTTTGGTATCATATATATATATATATACTTGTATTTTTCCCTTATGATTTCTATATACACCAAACCCTAGTTGAGCACTACATTCCGAACACCCCCATCATCACAAGGGATGGTGTATTTACCAAACATCTCAGTGTGAGGATGGATAGATGGTCACCCGATCTTCCCTACCCCATCTTCTGGGTGGTAGAAACCCAAGATTCCACATGTAGGTTGTGGTTTGTGAGGCCTAGGTTTTTATAGGCGAGTTGTAATTTCCCAAGTGTATTTGGGATGAGATGTGTTGTTCTTTCCGAAGTATATTCGAGATGAGGTGTGGTTTGTGGCCCATGTGTCTATGGGAGGGATGAGTTGTTGTTTGTAGCCCAGGTTTCTGTGGGTGGGAAGTGATGTGGCTCGTGGTCCATGTTATGGGAAGAGGTGTGGTTTGTGGCCCAGGTGTCTGTGGGTAGTATGTGATGTGGCTCATGGCCCAGGTGATAGGGTGAGATGTGGTTATGGGGCCAAGGTGTATGTGGGTGGGTTGTGATGTGGATCTTTTGGAATAGGTGGGAGTGCGAGGATGTTTTCTATTAGGCAAGAGTGGGTAAACCAGTGGGAAGTGGTGTGGGGTACATAAATCATTGATGTGATTACTATATTACCTTACTTGACTTTCATTACTTAGTAAGCGTGACTTGGTGAGGTTGGGATGGCTAGTATGCCTGCTAGGTGCTATTTTTTAATACTATTTTCTCATATGGGTATTAGTATGGTCCCTTTCACTTGTGCACGAGAGACTTGGGTTTTTTCTAATTAGTGTACTTGTATGTTCACCCTACGCAAGTAAAACTGTTTTTAGGTTTCCAAGAGGATTATGTGGACCATGTTGGGTGTTACTAGCTTAGGCTTTGGGATAGTTTCTAAGTCAATTCTTTAGCTTGATTTTGGTACTTTGGAGTTTTTATTTCACTTGTAACGGTTATATTTTAAACATTCATGTGGGATGGATTTTGGTTTTCTTTTATAAATATATCTTGGAGTTGTTTTGGGATGAACCATCTTGTCTCTAGATCTTATTTTCCTAAAAAGGTAAATTCCTCCAACTTTGTGAGATTGTATACCCTTGGTTCTAGTATCCACCCCAAGGCCTACTAGAGGTGGGACTTTGGGGACATTCTCTCCCTTTCTTCATTTCCAGTCTAGGAGGGGTATCTTTAGAGGGAGGGGATTGTCACAGAATGGTATCAGAGATGATGGTTGAGAGATAAGATGGAGTTTGGAGTTAGGCATAGTGAGTATTGCATGGGTTGTTAGGGAAACAATGTCAGGTGATCTTGGTGCATAAGATAGGATAGGGAAGATTGGTTAGGACACCAGATTTTAGCCTCCTCGTGATCCGATACAAGGACTCTGAGCTTACTGAACAACCAAGTGAGGCTATGCCATTTGCAGTGTAGAGACCCCAAGAAAGGTACATTTGTAATAATTACTTGTTTTATAGTTTTAATTAGGTTGTTTTGAGAAATTTAATGTGGATAAAGAAATGAGTTAAATGAGATAAAATGAATCATAATAAAAATTTCCATGGTACTCAGGCTAAGGAAATATTTGTTTACCTTTTATCTATGGAACTCGTTCATCTTCTGCATGTGGCTTAGGCAGTTAAGGCTCAGTAGGATGACCCAATTGATTTAAATAGGGTTGATCTAGTAGAGGAGGATGTCTAGTGGAAAATAATGTGACATACTTTCCAATGATAGGATTTAGAAAAGTACAAGGGCAGGGTTTTAGACATTGAGATATAGAGATGAATTGATGAGTTTGAGATCACCTTCATCTTAATCCAGGCCCCAACAAAGTAAAGGTTTCCTTGTTAGTATATTTATATGAGAGGAGTTGCATGTCAGGGGTGGAGTCTGTACCTGGGATAGAGGAAGGAAGATGATGTTTTGTAGGTTGATTTTGAGATGGAGTTTCTAGAAGAATTCATTTCATTGACCATGAAGACTGAGAAGAGGACATAGTTACTCTTCCTACAGTATGGGAGTATGTTAGCATGAGAATTTTGGAACAAGTTTAAGTATATCCTCCATTTTTTCATAGATCTATTTCTAGATGAGGAGTCTTGTGTGAGGCATATAGAGAAGGTGGTCCATCCTTTAATCAAGTATGTTGTTACTCCCTTTACATTTTCAATGTATCTGGAGGTACAGAAAAAGGTGGAGGTGATTGAGAAGATGCACTCACGAAGAGGTTTACCAAGATAGGGGAACCAAAATAGTTATTAGAGATGTAGGGTTACTAGTGGAAGTTCTTAGGTGCTAGGACCTTCGAGGTTTCTACAGGCAGGGAGTTGACCCCATGAGATTTCCTTTTGACCATCTGGCCCTCGTGCTTTTTTGTGGGCTTGGGCTGAGGTGTTTCTTACGTTGAGTCCATATCCATATTCAGAATCACTATTTAGTGTCCATTTGATAACATTATAGTGGAGGTGGATAATTTTAGTGCCAACATGAATAGTAATTTTTAGCTGGGCTATTTTAGAAATAGGGATAACATGCTCATGTTACACATATTTGAGATGGAGCAGGTAGGGGTCGACCTCAGGATTTCCCTCAGGTACCTTAAACTGGGCATGGTCATGGAGGTAGTCATCAGCAGAAGGGAAGAAGGGATAGGCATGGTCAGTTGCATGTCACAGAGAAAACAGTTTTAGTAAAGCTACAGATCCTCAAAGGTATGATCAGTTTGTTTTGTAGCCTTTCTTGTTATTTATTTGGATCAGGAGCTTCACACTCATTTTTTTCAATCACTCTATCACATGCTATGGGGCTAGAAAAAAGAGATAATTACTATTACCTTGGTGTTGAGTATGCCATTCGGAGGTCAGACAGGCTTGTTTGATGTGTGCTGGGGATATAGATTGATAATGAGATCATATCAGTCCCATGGGGATCTATTCTTGCTACAGATGCAACCATAAAATGTCATTATCAGCATCAACTGGTTGTATTCTAAGCATGAAATTATCTACTAATTTCGAATGAGATTTGTGTTTTTAGATATGGATGCATGGTGTGAGATTTTCATTGGTGACTGGAGATATTAGGTGGGAAGCTGGCATATAGAGACTCTTATTTTCTTATTGGATGAGATATTAGTGAAATAAGTAGATGTTTGGATAGTGGATGTTCTTAAAGATATTGGGGAGTTCCTATATGTTTTTCCTAAAGATATTGTGATGCTACCCCTCAACATGATGTTGATTTCAGGATAGAGCTATAGTATAATGCTTCTCTGATTTATATGGCTCATAATCAGATGAAACCTTTTATGTTGTGGGAGTTGAGGATTCAGATAGGTGATCTGATGAAGAAGGTATTTATCTGGCCTAGTTTGTCACCGTGGGGTGATCCAGTGTTTTTTGAAAAAAGGTGGATGGTGGTATGAGGGTGTGCATAGACTAATAGAGGTTGAATCAAGTGACCATAAAGAACCCTTACCCTCTTCGAAGGATAAGTGATCTTTTCATCCAGTTGAGAGAGACAATTTAGTTTTATAAGGTCAATCTTTGGTCTAAATACCACCAGTTGAGGGTGAAGGAGGAAGATATCCTAATGATTGGTTTTAAGTGAAAGTATGGGAACTTTGAGTTTATAGTCATGTCATTTCGTGTTATGAACTCACCAACCATGTTCATGGGGCTTATGAAATCCTATTTCCATGAGTTCCTGGACCGGTACTTTTTCGTGTTCATCAATGAAATATTGATCTACTTGAAGTCAGATGAGAAAAATGTAGATCATCTCAGGACTATCTTGTAGTTTACTTGATGCCACCAACTCTATGAAAAGTTTTCCAAGTGTATGTTCAGGACATGAGAGGTGAATTTCCTCAGGCATGTTGTGTCACAACTGGGTGTGGCAGTGGACCCGTCAAAAGCCGAAGTAGTTTTTTCTTGTGAGGCACCTTATAACATGGTATAGGTTCATAGTTTTCTTGTTATAGTAGGATATTATTAGAGATTTTTACCCTATTTCAATCAATATGTAGATTTGTTGACACTTATGACTAGGAAGGACAAAGATTTTATGTGGAGTGAGTAGTGTTAGGTGGCATTCGGTTATCTGTAGGGGAAGTTGGTTAGTACTCTAGTGCTCTAGTTTCCATAGAAAGGGGTGATGTTTTAGGTGTTTTGTGATGCTTCCCATCTTGGATTGGGGTTCTTATTAATGCAGTAATGAGAAGTAATCTCTTATGGGTATTGGAAGTTATATACCCATGAGAGTAACTATTACACCCATGATCTAGAGATATCGAAGGATGTGTTTGCACTGATGTTTTGTGGAATTATATCATTGGGGTGTAATTCGTGGTATTCACGGATCATAAGAGTTTGAGGTATATATTTTCCTAGTAAGATCTGAACTTTTGATAGTGAAGGTAGATGAAGTTTCTTCAGGACTATGATTTTGAGATCTCCTACACCTTAAGAAAGGGAAATGTTTTGGATGATGCATTGAGTAGGAAGTAGTAGAATGAGGTTTTTTGGGAGTCTTTGGATGCTTGAAAGGCAATGGAGGATTTGGCAGTCTTACACTTAGATTCAATAGTGGAAGGTGGTAGATGCTATTTGTTTTAGATGATAGTGTAGTATTCTCTAATGCAGTATGTGGAGGATTCTCACTGGGGATACTTGGAGGTAGAGGTGTTTCATGGTCATGTTATCCATGGTGATGCTCTATAGGGATGGTTAGAGGATGGATGGAACCATATGTTGTTCTAAAACAAGTTGTTTATTCTGACAACGGTGTGTGATGGGGTCCTTCTTGAGTTTTATAGTCCACCTTTATCAATACAACCAAAAGTTTCTAATATGTACCGTGGCTTAAGGATGTAGTTTTGGTGGCCTGGGATAAAACAGGATGTGGTAGAGTTTTTTGAAATGTTATTAGTTTTCCCGTAGGTGAAGCCTGAGCACCGGTGCCTGGTGGTTTGTTGAAGCCCTTGGATACCCCCCAAGTGGAAGTGGGATGAAATCTTAATGTATTTCTTCAAAGGGCTACCCAGGGCTTAGAGAGACTATTATGATATCTAAGTGATAGTGGATTGATTGAAGAAATTGGATCACTTCTTAGTAATTATGGGTTCAGGAATAATGGATTCTTTGGATAATAGGTGTATGGATGAGGTGGTGCAGTTTCATGGAGTTATGAGGACCATTATCTCAGATCGGGATGTGTGGTTTACCTCACGAATCTGGAGGGGATTGCAGCATGCTTTTGGTACCCAGTTACAACACAACACTTATTTCTACCCTCAGACAAATGGGTTGATAGAACGGACTATCCATACACTGGAAGATATGATATAAACATGTTTATTGGACTCTAGTAGATCTTGTGTGCATCACTTACCCTCGGTATAATTTTATTATAATAACAACTATCACCCTTCCATCGACATGGAACTATTTTAGGTGTTTTATGGAATACTGTATCTTTATCTGTTGTGCTGGAAAGAGGTTCGGGAGACAAATTCTATTGGTACTGAGGTGGTGTAGAGCATGACAGAGAAGGTTCAACTCGTTGTTGAGAGGATAAAAGTAGCATAGGACCTGAAGAAGTCATATGCCTATCACAGAATAAGGACCTGAGTTTTAGGTTGGGGACCATGTGTTCTTGAAGGTTTCCCCTCGACATGGGAAGTAGAGGTTTGGTAGATGAAATAAACTTTCTCCTAGGTTAATTAGACCCTTTAAGGTTTTGGGGCGAGTTAGTGAGGTGGCATACCAGTTGGTGTTTCCAGTGCAGTTGGAGAGGATCAATGACATCTTCCACATCTCTCAACTTTTTCAATATCTTCATGATGAATACCATTTCCTTGAATGGGGATAGTTATATATCTAGAATGACACGATGTATATGGAGCGAATGATAGAGATCAAGGATCATCAGGATAAGGTGCTTCATGGACAGACCAGTCCATTGGTTCGTGTGTTGTGGTGGAATGATGGAATAGAGGATAATACTTGGGAGCGAGAAACATAGATGCGTGCCCAGTACCCATAGTTTTTTTTTGATTTTTGGCTTGATTTTTTTAAATGTAATGTTTGAACCTTGTTTTATGAGATGATATGTTTTCCCCCAGTAATGTTATGTACAATGCACTGTGTGATAAAGTATTGACGTGAGAAGGGGGGGACCTGACTCATAATCAAGACACATTAGTTGTTATGCGATTAAACTTGTTTGGGTGTGTCAGTGCCACCTGTATCAGATAGTATCTTGACATGGAGGATTGAATTCCCTGATTCATATTTTCAAATAATGTGGTTATTATGGTTGTGTGGCATGCCTTATTGTCATTGGGTAGTAGCTATTAGAGGATGCGTTCTTGGGTGTGGGGGTTTCCACTATAGCTTTCAAACAACATAGGGTGTTTTATCATTTGATGTTAATGTGTTTGGTTGTTATTTGTGTATCAAGGGTAGAAATATCCTTGAGAGGTATCTCAAAGGGTTGTTGTTCGGACCCCTCCTTCTTATGGGCTTGGTTTTGGATTCTAAAGGCTGATAATTATTTGATAGGTATCTATTGTAACAAAATGTGTCCTCTTGGTCTGTTACTTTGTGGGTTTTGGTGGTTAGAAGTGTTTATAGGAGGCTTGGAAGGAGTTTGGAGAGGTTCAGTCACCAAAGGCCGAATGTAGGGTAATTACATGTCATATAATCACATTATATAACATGAAACTCTGGTACATGTCTTATCTTGGAGTTTTCCTGGTATGTAATATTTCCTGTTTTGAAAAATAAAATAAAATCGATAGGCGATGTGTTTTGGTAGAAACTAAACCTCAGGTATTACATGAGCTGAAAGGGTATTACACATCATGCAATACCCTGATCAAGTGTAGTTTTAATAATTATTTTAAGCCAATCCATTATTCATTTATCCATTATTTATTTTTTCCTCTTGTCCAGATGAACCCTAGGCACCCTGAGAAGTCCGTCAAGCCCTACTCCTCCCTCCTTGGTCTATCAACCCTGGTGGTTGTTCCTTAATGATTCCTGATCAATCCATGGTGATTTTTATCCTCTTTCTCATCCATTTATTATTATTCTATCCCCAGGATTTATTTATGTGGTATGGGTTGGATTGATTTGGATGTTTGTGCAGAATTTTGATAATTTTCAGGTGTAGAATAGGTTGTTCTGTGTTTCTAGAAGTGTAGTTTTCGGTTCCTGGCATTCTTCTTCATCCTGCGATGCATAGATGAGTAAAAAATCTTCTTCAAGGTAGGTTTTTAATTAATTTCTCTTTGATTGTGCATTATGTGGGAGGTATCTAATTTTTTTATCTACAGATCATAGTTTTAACACACTAATGAAAGATAATAATCAGGTAAATAAATTTAAAGGAGTAGATGAATTTGATGCACATGTTTTTTTGGATTTGATGTTATTGTGATGTTGTGAACTATACGTGCTAAATGACCAACTGAAAATCATGGCTGTTGGTGGTCCTTGGTTTCACACTAAATAAGTTTCATATTGGTTTATTTCTATTAAACACTTGTATATGAAAATTTGTAAATTACATACACTTAGAAAATACATAGATGTCCTAGGATTACTTATTATATGTGAAAACCCCCAAATTAACAAGTGGAATTAAATAAGGGATGCATTGTTGAATCTTTAATTGTCTTATTCATTGGTATGTGGGGTGATGTGTTGTGTAGGATAGTGTGGTTGTGTGTGAAAGACATATGGGATATGGAATGGCTATGTTGTGATGTGTGGATTTTCTTTGGTTTGTGTTGTGGTACATTTTTAAGCATATGTGTGTGTTATTGTTTGGTTTGGGTGGTGTGGTGGATGAAATTTTAGAAGATAAATCAACCTGAACATGTAATGGAATATGAGGATGAGATATTGATTGATTGTGGAATGGATGAGAGGTGTTGCGCAGTGAGTCTACGATCGGGATGTGTGGTGATGTGCTTTTGTGTTTCTTATTGTGTGTTGTGCTAGGTAGTTTTCTAAATAATATTGGAATAAATGAATAAATAATTGTTTAATAAATTTCAGAACTAGATTGGTTTAGTTTATTTAATGAAATGAATCAATAAATTTTGAATAAATAATGATAATGGTTAATTAAGTTATATGGTAATTGAAAGAAGGATTTGACTTTATGTGTGGTGTTTTCCATTTAGAGGTAGTAGCAAAGTTGGTAGTGTTATGAGATGGTTGTTTGTTGAGAACCCATAAATTGGGCTTGAGTGTTTGGAATTATATATGTATATACTTGTATTTTTTCCTTGGTATTTCTATACACACCCCACCCTAATTGACCAGTACATTCCAAACACCCCCCTTGTCATAGGGTATGGTGACTTTCCCAAAACATCTCGGTGGGAGGATTGATATTTGGCCACCCACTCTTCCTTGATTCCTCTTCCAGGTGGTGATAACCCAATATTCTTCAAGAAGGTTATGGTTTATGAGGCCCAAGTGTGTACAAGTCAGTTGTGCTTTCCTAGGTTTCTTCAGGATGATATGTGTTGTTCTTTCCCATGTGTCTTTGGGATGAGGTTTGGTTTTTGGCCCAGGTGTCTGCAAGTGGGATGAGATGTGGTTTTTGGAATAGGTGTGTACAAGCAGGATGTGATGTGTTTTGTGGCCTAGGTAATGGTAAGAGGTGTGGTTTGTGGCCCAAATGTCTCTGGGCAGGATGTGATATAGCTTGTGGCCCATGTATGGGCTGAGGTGTGGTTGTGGGGCCCAAGTGTGTGTGGGTGGGTTGTGATGTGGTTATTCCAGAAGAGGTGGGAGCATCACGATGTTTACCATTAATAATGAGTAGCTAAACCAGTGGTAAGTGGTGTGGGGTTCCCAAATCATTGATTTTATTAATATATTACTTTACCTAACTTGCGTTACTTGGTGAGCATGCCTTGGGGAGGTTGGGATGGCTAGTATGTCTGGAAGGTTTCATTTGGTTATACTTTTTTCTCACAAGGGCATTAATATTCTCCCTTTCACTTGTGCACGAGATACTTGGGTTTTTTCCTACTGAGTATACTTATATGATCACCCTAAGTACATAAAAATATTTTCCAGTTTCTAGGAGGATTACATGGACTATGATAGGCATTACTAGCTCAGGTTTTGGGATAGTTTCTCAGTCTATTTTTAGCTTGTTTTTGGTACTTTGGAGTTTTTATTTCACTTGTAACGGTTTTATTTTAAACATTCATAAGGGATGTATTTTGGTTTTATTATATATATATATATATATATCTTTGAGTTGTTTTGGGATGAACCATCTTATCTCTCAATCTTGTTTTCTTAAAAACGGAAATGCCTCCCATTTTGTGTGATTGTATACCCTTGGGGCTATTCGCCACCCTGGGGCCTACGGGAGGAGGGATTTGGTGTTTATTATCTCCCTTTATTCATTGAAATCCAATGAGGGGTATATTTGGTGGGAGGGGGCCATGATAGTTGAAAATAAAAAATCCTTAAAAGGAAATAATTTTATGAAAAACAAGTGGATTAGAAGATAAAATATATTATTTTTAATTTTATGGAAACCCCTTTTGTTAATATTTTAAAATGTATTTTTTTTAAAAACACATAATTAAAAGAATATTAAATTTTCATTTTTAAAAGGGTTAAATGTAATTATAAAAATAATAAAAATAATACATATCATCTTTCCCAAAAATAGAGAAGACTATTGGCTAGAAGGAAAATGTAGACATGGAAGAAAAGATTTCTCGTTACGAATGAGAGTTATTCTTACCAAAAGAAAACCTTTATTTCAAAAAGAATTTTATAAATGAAGTAGATTTTGACTTTTAGAAGTAATTTATAAATAGAATATAATTAAAACTTATATAAAATAGGGGAATTTAAGGATCAAATAATGTTTCAAAAAGTGTATTCAGGTAAAAAATGACGACCTAATAAATCATAAATTGATTTGACCAAACACTTAAAATTTTTTTAATGAATGATTCAAAGGTGATCAAGAGGAAAATCATGAAATGAAAATTAAAATCTCATAAAGTGTAAGATTTATTAATATTTTTAAATAAATTGAGCTATAAATACACCATATATATGAAATTATGGTGTTCCATATCAAACAGGTCTCATGGATTTGAAAATGAGGCAAAGATACCCATACCTTATATTACCGCTCACTCGACCATGATTTAACCTTATGTATAATTAATATAAATATATTGATAACTTATCTAATAACCATAACATAAACATAATACCATTTTTATTATTATTTTATAAATTTATATTACAAATATATTAATCTATTATAGTTTATTTTCATCATCGAGTGTTGGAACATTCAGTTTCTTCTATTGTATAAACATTATGGAGGTGGGATAAATTCTCACTAAGTAGTTATATGTTAATAATTCCAAGATAATTCAAGATATAATAATCATATTTTTTTCAATATTTTTTTTTCTATTTTCATCAAGAGAGTCACCTGAATACAGCTTGTGAAAATGGGAATTGTGATGAACTAGTTTTTGATGAGTTAAACAATCAAAAAATGATATATAAATAATTATTTTTAATGTTAAAAACACCTTTAAAGAACCATTAAAACATATTAAACATATTATTATCACATGATATTACCATTATATGAAATCCCATAATCATTTATGACATAATAGTTATGAAATCATTTATATAGGTGAAAAAATATACCCAAATGGTAACATGTTATATTTATTTAATTAGAAAGGTAATGTATTTACATAATGATAATATGACATATATAGATGTATAAAAATTTCATAATCATAATATATCCCCATTAAATCCATTTTAGTAATCATAAATTATAGGTGGTGATAACATATATAATTCATTATACGTGGAGATGGTAGTCTACTAAACACCTGATTAATGATCCCATATCTCTATAAATGGACAAAATGATGAATTTTGAAAAAATATAATTTAATTATTTTATATTTAAAATATAAAACATATATAGTCATCAAATATATCCTTTATATAAACCATGATAGGTAGTGATGAAAAATGAATAACATTGCTTTGTGCATGTAGTGGTCTGCATGCAGGCCTGAGTAATGATCCCATTTCAAAATGAGTAGAAAAAATGGAAGTATATGAAAAATTATTATTTTATAATAATTTTCTTAAATACCTTATCTTTTAATAAAATAATCTATTTTTGAAAAAAAATGAGAGGTGGTGTCAAAAAAATCACATCGCTTCTTGGAGGTAGTAGTCTGCACATACACTTGAATGACAATTTTGTTTTTCCAAATGAAAGGGATAAATGAATATATAATGACAATAAAATTAATATAATAATAATAAATTATATTAATAATACTAATATCATTATATTATCATGGATATAATAATTTTGAATGAAGATAATTAAGAAGAGATGTTAAGTGGTTGTCAATATTCACGTCGGGGACTTGAGATTTCTTTGGAATTAACCATGGAAATAAAAGAATTATTCTTACTAATGTTTACCATAATATTTTTACCATGGTATAGGGTTATAATATGATTAATTTTTCAGATTATGAATAAAAAATTTGAAGGATATGTGATTCATGAAGGGGTGTAAGTGTTATCCTCTTATAAGTGAAGTGAATAGTAGTTTTAGAAGTAACTAATAGATTTTAAATAATTGAATCTAACTATTCAGTGGAAAATGGATAAAAAGTGGAGGTTAAGTGTGTGTGGGTCTATACTCTCCTCCTACACTCATTTTTTTGATATAACATAGAGTGTTTTTAGGCCTTTTCTTTTATCTTTTTTACTTTTACGTTAACTTACTCTTACCATGATAATTAATTTTTAACCTTAGTAATTAATTTTAATAATAAAAATTTAAATTATACTTACTTAATAATTTTAGACTTATGATTTTAAATTTAAAAAATAATTAATGAAATTATTTTTCTAATTGCATGAATGGTTAATTTTAAAATAAACATAGTTAATCGCGTAAAAACTGTGTTTTAAGAAAACTATGTTATTATTTTTAATAATTTTTGAACAAGATAATATTATTATCAATATTTATTTTTATGAAATAATTTTATTATTATAAAATAAATAATTTGGATTTAAAATCAATCGAATACCAAATTTCCCCATCAAAACACTTAATTAGAAGAAAAAGACTGAAACTAGTTTTTATAAATGTAACATTTTAATTTGGATGTGAAAATGTGGTCATTGGTTATATAAGTTCAAATAATATTTTAAAATTCATAATTTTTTTACTGAAATAAATATTTTATTAATTAAAAAGTTTTTTTAATTTAAAAAAAAACCATATTTTTTAACTAAAAATCACCCTCTTCCGAAAAAAAGAAAAATTCATAATAAGTAAATTTTGATGTGAGGAATGAAAAAATTTAATTTATTTTATCAAATTTAAATTATTGAATTTGTAAAAAAAAATTAAATGAAAATACTTATTATAATTAAAACTAACTTTATTGAAAATAACCATTTTGAATATTAACTCATGTTAATTATTTATCTTCTAAAGGAAATTCATTTTATTGGTTTACCAGATTAGTTTTTATTATTGATTTTTTAATAATATTCTTCTAATATGGTGTGGTTTTTTTACATTTGGTGTAGCATGTAATGCAATTTATCAAACATAACATCAGTTTTACAAGTTCTAGAATTTCAGTTTGTTACAAATATTGTTACACCACATTTTGGATCGCAAGGTTTCTCTAGGCAGGGGAGGTTATTTTACATAACCTAGGTTAACAACCCTAATATGGTTATGATTTTATCATATCTTACTCTATCCTCATTGACTTACTCAGAAAGAATATCCCTGCATTTAATATAGGCGTTGATATGACTCCTATTACTTTTGTTAGTCCACATCTCTAAAAAATTTATTATATGTAATTATTTCATGATGTTGAATTATAAAATATGATTCATATTAGGTTTTCTATAGAAAAAAATTCTTTAAATCTTAATGTTTTCCCATAATAAATGTGATATATAACTATGTTCCTCTAAATATAGTCCCCATGGTTTCTAATAAACTTCCTATGAAACCAATTCTAACAACCCAATATTTAGAATCACAAATCCAGTGGTAATATTACATTATTGTAATATAACATAGGAGTTCTTGTAGGATCCAATAACTTAGTATTTTTGAAATAATTGATATATACATATCTTTCACATTAAACATTAGAAGGTTAAGCAAAAGATAAAAACTGAATGATAACCTTATTATCTCTTTTAATAAAAAATTTAAAATTACACATTCTTCGTTTTTAGGTTTCATGGGAAAAAATTAAAATAATGGTGTGATAAAATGATCAATAAAGAGTAGAATAAAATGAAAAATTTTATAACATAAGCATGTAATAAATAGTATGGGAAAAAGTACATGATCATAATAGTACCATAATCAAATTAAACTAATGGAGTACTATATCAATGATAATAAATAAAAATAAGGATAATAATTACTGATATCATATATATGAAATTTATAATTCTAGAAAACATGAAAATACCATTAAGGATTTATGCGAAAGAATCATACATAAACGGGTAAAGAATATGGAAATAACATAGAAAGTTTATATCATGATATCCACTGATGCCTTGAGAGGGAATTTATACCATTCCCCACCCATTATTAATTTATTGTAATGCATTAATCATATGAGTTTACATGACATTTCATAACATTACTTGAGGAATTATTACTTAATCATTGAAAAATAGAACAATGGCTATCCATAAGATGGAAATAGGAAAAAAATATTTCACCATTAAATGGAATAATGCTTCCAACTAGGATAATATCTTGAAAATCAATATAGAAATGATGGGCTGTTCTTAATGTAATAAGAGGTACCCTTTTCAAAGAAATTAAGATAAGGTTGCAGAGGGTAATTTCAATGTGTTGAGTTATAAATAGAAAATTGTAATTGAATTATGTAATTTTAAATGTTATAAGACTAAATAAATGATATAAAAATTCTTAATTAAGGTTCATAAAGATTATGTTAATTATCTAATGCATATCCCTTGGGAGTTTTTTTTCCATGTGTGAAGTCTTGGGTCAACTCATCATGCACCAAGTGAAGATTGATTTGATACACTACCATAATTTTTAGGGTGATTAACCCTAGGTAAATTTATTCCATAACTATATCCACTTTCTAGTATGTATACAGGGATGTAATTTCCTAGAAAACCACAAACACATTACTTTACAATATTTATGATTTTTGGGCATTATAACTGCTTAGGTAACATCTCAATAAAAATGCATTGAAGGATATATTTTTAAATAGAGAATTAAATACCATATATAATGATTGAATGATGATAAAAAATATAAAATTGGTAGTAAGTACACCATGAAACATAAAATATGGTTTATAGCAAAATTATGTCTCATGGTATTGAAATTTGAGAAAAGAATCCTTACCTTTATTCCCGCTTAGCCAAATTTTCTCTAATCTCTTATATATAAAACAACTATCTTAATTACCTTTTTCATAAAGTTTTTCATACATATAATTTTTTTTCAAAAATCATTTATAATTATTATTCGCAAGTATATTATTGAATTATTATTTTTTTTCAATATTATGCGTGAGTAATCTTGACCGTTTTGAATTATTTTTGTAAAATTAGTGTTGTTATTCACTATTCTACAAAATTTCAGAATTCCAAGATCATATAATGAATTTAAATTTATTATTTATAATTACTTATAATTTTATAATTTAATTTTATGGGTTTTTTTATGGTCTTTAAAGATGAAATTGATGATGAGCATGTTTCATTGTGTTTTATCAAATGGACATTGACATCTTAACAAATGACTTTATATTCATGTTCCCGTACAATAAATAAAATAAAATTATTATTTAATTTTTCACATCATATATTACCAAAAAATACATTCCTTTGGTTATACATGATCTAAATTTATATCATTTTTTAAGTAGGAAGTTAAACCGATCCAAACAAGAACATACCATAATTAATGGATGAGTATGAAGCGATTTAATTGTAATAACATTATAACAGAATCATAATGAACTCATATAATGTTTATTAGTGTGTTATATCATAATTATAAAAAATTATAAGTACAATATAAACTATATGATGTTATTACATAGTTTTAAGAAATTATATTTTTCTATTATAATGATTTGTTGGGTGATTCAATTTAACACAATTTTTTATTGCTCATATTTCTAATAGGTTGTCTAGTTTTTATTTCAAGAACCTTAATAATTTCATAAATATTATATTTATCCCTTAAAATTATTCTCATTACTATCCATGGAACGTGATAATGAAAATAAAATGAAAATCAATCGATCCATGAAGGTGGTAGTCCACATGTACATATGACTAGCGATCATGTTTTACATATAATAAGACAAATTTATAATATGTTTTATAATTTTAGAATCTATAATATAATTAAATATAATAATTAACTATAGAATTAAATATTAGTACAAGATATATAATATTTTTATGGAAAAATAAAGATAACACTTTGTGGAGGCGGTATTCCGCACAAACACACGAATACCAATTTTTTTCCATAAGGGAAAAGGGAAAAGGTGTTTAATAGTTATTCCCTTTATATAATAAAATTTAGTATAAAAAATAATTATTTCATTATATATAAATTAGAAAAATTTATTTGAAAAATTAATATATAAAAAATATGAAATTAAGTAAAATTAGTACTCGTATTGATGACTTGGGCTTTCCCCTGGATGAATCCATGGAAATGGAGGGATTAGGATAATATCTTGTGAACAGAATATTAAGTGGGTGAAAATGGATTATAGGGTAACGAATACATCTATAGTTTTATAAATAAAATTATTTGTTTGAGTTTTATTGAAGGGGTGGTGAGAGGACCCTTTTATAAGCAATGAGAATGACTTTTTTTAAATATTTCAAATTAATTTTAAGAGGGAACATTTTTGAAAAGTCAAGTGGATCCAAAAATATAAAATAATTAGGTTTTTAATGATATAATTTATATATATTCTCAAAAAAACAATTATAAAAATGTTTTTAACATGTTTAAATCTATTTAACCCTATATTTATTACATTTACCATTTTGGCTTTACCTTTGTAACTAGTTTTAACCTTTGAAAATCATTATTTATGATTAAAAATAAAATAAACCTTATTAAATAATTTATACCTAAATATTAAATATATGAAATCTATTTTATCATATTGAAAGGAACTTTTGTGGGTGCTTTCAAATGATGTTCAGTTTTAGGTTATTTAGGTGCAGTAGAGTTGCTGACCAAAGTCATCTCTCAAAGGAGGTAATAATTTAAGAAAACATATTAAAGGTATTTTGAAAATAAAATAAAATAACTTAAACACAATAATTTAAAGGTTTTGGGTTTTTTATCATTTATTAAACTAGAATAAGTATGCTGGAATAAGATTTCCCTTTTTTTTTGAAATGAAGTTCGATTAAAAAGACACAATAAGAAGATGTTTTTTTAGAAAATATTTTGAAAGGTATAATCTTTATAACTCTACATATTTACTTAATTATTAATAATTATCATTTAAATTAATCTCTACTTAATTATCATCCCTTAATTTTTTAACCCCTAAACACTATGGGAATTAACTTTACAACGAAGATGAAGATAATTAAACCCTAGGCTATCTTCAGAACATGCTATCATAGCAACCTGCTTTGATTGATGTTATAAGGATATCTTATGGTCAGTGGTAAATTAAGGGACATATCCATTCTTTAAATTATGACTAATTGAGTTTAAGTATTATGTTTGAACTCTACAAATTGATTCTGTGTGGGTTTTAATTAGCGATTAAGTTCACGCTCTCACAATTCACACAATTCTCGACCTCGCGTGTTTTTTCATTAATCATTCAATTGATTTATTAGTTTCAATTAAATTAAATACTAAATTCATAGATCATATTAATTTAATTACATCATCTCGTTAATTTAAAATAAATTAATGAAGGAGGTTAGAGTTAGATCTATTACTAAAAAGAACTACTCTTTCATGTGCGGTGTAGTCATCGTAGAAACGTTTTGCATGTGCAATGTTTTGAAATTGTAGAATCTAATGTCATTTCTAATATTGATTCCAAATAAATTATAAATGTTAATAGAATAATAAATTTTAACAAAATACAATAAAATATCAGAAATAAAATACGAACAAAAAAGTTTATTATGCAAATGCAAACATTATAATATGAAGAAGAAGAAGAAGAATTCTTTGATGATTAAATCCTTGCTTCAAGAGCTACCCCTCTTACAATGGTTGGATAATTTGAGTGAAACCAATTCTAATCTAACTTAAATCTACTATTCACGTCCCAACCCCTAAATATGAGAAAAAAATAATTTATTGAGTTTAGGGGAGGCTATGTTTGAAGAGGCTTCAAGTGTGAATGAGGAAATTCAAACAAATAAATTAATACATCTTGAACCGCCAGTTTGACCACAAAACAGATGAACCAGGTATCAGTATATAAGAATGATTTTTGTAAATAATTCCTTGATATCTTCTCAAAATTTAGTCTTAATACAAGCACATATAAAGAAGTTATGGCCCAAATACATAACCAATGTCCAATCTGCCGAGTCCAGTCCAACTTTGATTTCATTGACCATGTGCACCAACCAAATGCATGATTTAACTCAGATGTCAGGAATAAAAGTTGTAGAAAATTAATTCATGAAAAAATTTAAAGAATATTAAGTTTAAATAATTCATATAAAATTATTTATGTTCGAAAAACTACAGTGAATTTTTAAAGGGTAAAATTGGAATTTTCATCAAAATTTCAAATGAATGATCTAATCCCAAATATTTCATAAATGAAAATAGTTAACATTATATGAGAAAATTATATAATTTATTATCAATAAAATATTCAATAAAATTCTGTTTTATCAACTCCTCCACACTTACCCTTTTTCATTCCCGAGAAAGACCTCACATCATGTATTCCAAAAACATTTGGCAAGTAAACATCAATATCAAATCTAAAAAAAATTTGGAACACAAATCTTTGAGATCCAACAATTCCACACCAAGAAACAAAAGATATCATGCCTAATAAAAAACCATTATTTCAAGTTCTTAATTAATATCATTCAATATATTTCCAATTAATTTATCCTCCCATGCACACAAAACACTTACCTCGCTTTCATTTTCTCTTATCACACAAATGTCTATTTTTCAGAAATTTATTTCTCATCCAAACTCAAAAAGGGTCACCATAGGCTTGACAAATTCCTATATAACCTCCCAATGTGATTCAAGGATATATTTTTATCATGAGGACTTTTTAGGGTTTTTTGTGGCTTTCAGTTGGTTGGATTTAGATGTGAAAAATTCTAAGGTTGAATGAGGAGGGCTCAACTCTTTTTGAAGAAAAATTGCATTATTCTAATTTTCACTCAAGTATGGTGTCCTCCTCACTCCCCTTAGTATCAATTTATCTCCATGATCATAAAAAATAATGTAAAGTTTACACCATTCATCATTTTAGCAATAAAAATATCAATATTATCAAACATTGTTTTTTCGTGAAAGATCCAGACAGGCACAACTTTCTTTCTTCATTGGAATAATTAAAAGGCATAAATTATTTTATCATGAAAGATTTAGAAAGGAACAAATTTCAAAAGAATTAATTTTTTCAGAAGAAAACACATCCCTTTGGAATTTAATTTTCCACCCAAAGTGTCACAAAATGTGGTATCACAACACAAGACAACTTCCCCCACACTTAAGTCTAACTATATTATGCAATTTCTCTTCAATAGTTGGTTGGATATGGAAAATTGGATTGTAATTTGTCTAATATAATAGTTTTTTCATGAATTCTAAGGTCTAAAAGGATTAAATGTTCAAGGTAGGCCATTATAAAAAGGATTATTTGAAATAGTAACTTTAATACCAAACAAATTACTCAATAATTTTAAATAGAAGTACCTCAAACCCTCATGTTTTGATAGGAATAAATCAAAATCTGGTTAAATCAAGCATGTTTTGGTTCTCTCAAGAAGTGAGGTAAATTTAAATAATATGAAAATAATGGTTCATAAGCCTCATTAGAAAGTAATTTAAAAATATAAAGATAGTGAGATGTTGTAACACCCGAGAATGTTATGAGAAATATTTTGTTTTTATGTTATATAAATCATCAAAGGAATCTTTCACTACACACAACACTAGCTTGGCTTTCTTTTCACGCAATCGTGACCGTCCTCAATAGCTTGCGTCGTACGCAATACCGAGTTTCACTAAACAACGATATGCAATTAAAATATTATTAAAACTAACCGTTATGAATAGTAATACCCAATTTTTGAACTTTTGAAATTTTTATTTTTCAAAACGGACTGTAATTTTGGATTCGGAATATCAAAATTAGCCTAGGGTGAAATTTTGGTATTTTTTCTGAAAACATTCAATTTTGTATGAATAGTGAAAATAGTGGGTTACTATTTAAAAACCTACTTTTTATTTAAATAATTATTTATTTTATTTAAATTTATTTTAGGTCAAAATTGATACATAATACCTATATAAGTTCAATGCAATTCATTGGAGTCATTTTATAATAATTTTAGATATATAAAAATTTTGTTGAACTTTTCACTGTCTTTTACCCACCTCCTAGGAGAATTTCCAAATTCACATAAAACATAATTTTACCACTTTTTTGAATGAAATTTCACAAATAATAGAGACACGGTTGATGTCAGTAAGTAAAATGTGGTTCAATGAGATGAAAATAATTTTTGGTGAACAATAACTTTTTACTTTTTTTACCACAGTTAAAAGTAAATAGGGCAATTAAGGGTAAAAATGATATTATTATTACCCTAACACATGTAATAATTCAATTGGATAAATTTAATTAGACCAAAACAACCTTAGGAATAAAATATGACCATTTAGGCCCACTTGGATTAGATTAGGACATTTAATATTAATTTATTTAAAGAAGGGTTAAAATAGTTAAAATCAAAGTTTAATAAGTAAATAATTTGTAATATAGGGTAATACATAAGATAAATTCGACTATAAATATTCCATAGAAATATAAACATATTTTATACATAATAGTATTTTATTTGTAATTTTTAGACATTAAATAATTTAATTTATTTATGACACAATGATGATTCGTTAATTTTCTTATTAATGAAATATTGAAATAATTGATGTTATAAATACCCAAATAAATGTAATTTGAAACTTTTTATGAATTAAACTAATTTTATAGGTTAATATGACATGTTATTATTGAGTTTATTAACTTTTTTCGAACTAATCCCACTTTTATGATTTTCACAAAAATCAATTACCAAATTGTGTCAAAATTGACATAAAATAGTTTTTAAAACAAATATTATATTATTAATTGTTATTTTATTCATAAAAATATAAGTATCGGGAAAATGACTTAGATAAGGTTTTATATATTACTAATAAACAACATGGGGTTCTTTTGTCTTTTTATAGTAAGTTTATTAACCTTATAGTGTAAGAAAACAAGAAGACACGGTAAAAGTAAAATTATTTAACTTAAAGTTAAATCTAAATGATAAGGTTAAAATAGAAACCTAAACTTGTCTAAATTATATTGGATGAAGGGAATTAGACCCATCCCCACCTTAGATTCTAAATAAATCTATTTGAAGCTATTTAAAACTGAATATGACTTTATAATAAAATAATATTTTTATTTTTTCCAAAGGTGCCCCTCTCCTCCCTTATAAAAGGGAACCTCCTCCCTCTCTTCCTCACACCACTTTGAGTCTTAAAGCTCATCCAAACCCTGAAAAGTTTTCTTCTAAACTTCCCTAGAAACATCCTAGAGGTCCTGGTCTTCTTCAAAGACCAATTTTAGTACCCTAAAAGGAGGTCTCAAAGAGGCGCTTCAAAGAAGAGGTAATGCCAGTTACCGATTCTTTCAACTTTATTTCTTCTTCCACTTATTCTTCTTTATTTTTTTCATTATGAAGTAATAAAATAAGTATCACTCATATAATTATATGTTATTATAATTATTAAACAACCCTATTTCACTATCTATCCATCCTACGGAAAAAAAAATCACCGCGCGTGCGTACGAACGGAATACCGTCTCCACGTCGTGGTGTAATCTATTTTCCACCACCACCTTACTTGGATGGGTATAATGGTGTAAAGAATAAATATATATGATTATTGTAAAGTGATTCTGAAATAGTATACATACACTTCAACACAATTCCATGATCATGGGAATGATATCATCGCTCGTGCGTACGTACGGAATACCGTCTCCACAAAGTGATGCGACTCGTTCTACATGATTTTCATTGAATAATGATTACATAAATGAATTGAGTGAATAAATATGATATATTTTACACTAATAACATTCTGGAAATGAGATATCTATAACCTAAAAATAATAATAAGAATTTATTTGACAAAACATGCATAAGAACAAAAAGTAATAAACACCCGAATAACAAGTAGTAATAAAATATTACTAATAAGAAGCTAAGAATATGACCATATATGATATCATAACAATGATAATGATTCTAGAATAAGCCAATGACATTATTTAAATCATTATACAGGAGGTTCAGACACTTACGAAGAAAATCAGACCTAAGGTAAGGGACAATCTCGCAATCTCAATTTTTATCCGAGATTGTTTATACTTCAGAATTTACTGGGGAATATTTATCATCCACATCCATGTTTCCTCAATATGTAATATTATTTATATCCTCCTAAAATTTTTTAAATCCAATTTTACCCTTCGGTGAGTTTTTAGTAAAATATATGAAAGGAATCTTTTGTCGTTTTTCGTACGAGGTACTTTTTGACTTTTCCGACCAAAGTACGAGAAGAATGTTTTTTTAACATATACGACCTGAGTGGAATTTTAGAACATTATTTACATAAAGCTTCCTTTACAAGTTTTAATGTTTATTTTTAATCAACTTATTTTAGTTTAAAATTATATGACATTTTAATAAAGGAAAATGTTTTTGAAGTAGAAAGGATATTTTCCTCAAGAATGGAGTTCAAGCGTTTTATCAAAATTATTTTCCATGTAAGATAATATAGGGTTCTGTTTATATCCCTATTCTTACATTGATTTGATTATGTTATGATGGAATTATTTTTATGATGTCCTTTTATCTTATATGGATTATGTTATGATGGCACGATGTTTAAGAATCCCATTTTTATTACATGGGTTATGCTATGATGTATGATTTATGATTTTGTGGCACACATAAGAATGGTATCATTATGAGATGGGTGGGACCTATATATCTCTCCAATGCATTGGGTAAAGATTTATATCTCATGAGATAGACATGGCTGGAACAACAGGTTAAACCAGTTCAGTGAAACAGGACTAAAATGAGGAGTGAACTCGGTTCAGAAATGGACTTTGTCTGCTAAGATAGTCTTGGAAATGAGTCTTGACTACTAAGAAATGATTCTCTATGATTATGTGTGTATTCCACAATGTTTCATGTTTTAAGTTATGATTATTGGGATTATATTTCACTACTATGATTTATCCCATGTTATGAAATTATGATCTCTTTTGCAGGTCAAGATTTCCAAAATGTTATGTTCTTATGAATATGATGTGATTTATATTTCTTTTGTTTACCCTTACTGAGCATTTGAGAACACCCTTTTGTATGTTTTCTTTCCCCAGTTCAGGAAGAAGGTTATTAAGTAAGATATGCCAAAAAGGGACTCTAGATATGATAAAATAAATGGGAGGAAATATAGATGCTTTATGAACCAGTTGTTTATGTTTCCCAGTTTCTAAAGACACTATACCTATACGGTCCTTTCCTGGTTTTGTTATATGTTTTAATAAGTGTGCTTCAATTCTGAAGTAATAACAATGTATGTAAATTATGGGTCGTTATAGTTGGTATCAAAGGAAAGGTATAGTCAACCTTTGGAAACTAGGATGCGAAAGCCTTAGTAAGAAACCTAAGGATATGTCTAAGCATAGAACACAATCTTAGAAATGGACATGAACAACCTAGGATAAGACCTTAAGTGTGAAATTTTATTCTTGATTATGTGTTTCCCTATTATAATTAGTGTTGCTCACACTATTCTTCTTGGTTTTAGTCAATGGATAGAACCCGAAGGAACCATGTTAATGTGGAATGCGACGGGCAATGCAATGATTGTCCCCCTGAGAAACCAAACGTTATGGGAGCTAGAATGCAAATTCTTGTAGCCATGCTCACACAACTTTCTTAGGCTATGAATCATGAAAGACTTCCAAACGAGCAAAAGAAGGAGCAACATTCTATTGAATCCTTCATGAGGCTGCGCCCACCTTCATTCAGCGGGTCTACTGATCTATTAGTTTCTGAACAATGGATTAGTACTACTGAAAAGATATTTTCAGTTCTTCAATGTTTTGAACATGATAAAGTCATCTTAGAAGTTTATCGTTGGGAAGGTGAAGCTGATCAATGGTGGAATCTTATCAAGAATATGAGGCCAAGAGATGAAATTGAGTCCATGGAATGGGAAGAGTTCAAGAACTTATTTTTCAATAAGTACTTCCCTCGTATTCTTCGAACAAAGATGGAGAAGGATTTTCTACAACTAAAGCAAAAGGATGATGAATCTGTTGGTACCTATGAAGAAAATTTTACAAGACTTGCAAGGTACGCTTCTGGGATTATTATCCAACCTGAGAGTAAGATCGATCAATTCATTAGTGGCTTAAACCCAAGTCTTCGAAGGGTGTTATCCATAAGGGACTTCAATAGCTACGAGGAAATCGTTCGATGTGCTCTCAAAGTTGAGATAGAGATTGGAGTAACCCATCAGTCATATCGGTTTGATAAGAAGAGGAAAATGGAATTCAAAGGAAAATCTAAAGACCACACTGAAAAGAAGATGAGTTTTCCCTTATGCTCAAAGTGTGGAAAGAAATATGGAGGGAGTTGTCTTAAAGGGACAAGTAAATGTTTCAAATGTGGAAAGGAAGGTCATCGGGCATATGAATGCCGCAATGATGGGAAGAATATGTCCAGTGATGCGAACAAAGAAAAGGCTACACAGAGTGCACCTCTCACACTTCAATGATACAAGTGCAAGTAAATGGGGCATTATTCCAATCAATGCCCTAATACAAGGGTTGTTGATGATGATCAACTTCAACAAACTCTTAAGGCTAAAGACAAAGGAAAGTCACATGCAATTTCTATCAGTGATATGTGGTACGATAAAGAAGTGGTGAAAGGTACACTTACCATCCACTCTAAAGTAGAAAATGTTTTATTTGATTCTGGATCCACCCACTCTTTTATTTATGAAGAATTTTCTAAGGGTATCACCATATTACCTCAAAAATTAGATGTTGAGTTAGCTGTGACAACCCCTAATGGCACAACAGTCACATCAAAAGTTTATAATTCTTCTCCGATTGAAGTTTGTGGGAAAGTGCTTCCTGCAAATCTTGTGATCCTTCCTTTAGTGGAATCTGATGTGATTCTTGGCATGGATTGGATTTCTCTATATGGAGCTCATATCAATTTCCAAAGAAGGGAAGTCACATTTCATATTCCAGATCAATCTATGATCGTCTATCGATGCAAGGATAAACATAACCTTCTAGTGGAAATTTCTTCCATCTTATAAGTCTTGATTCAACTAAATGAAGGTTATTTATCTCAAATGGTTGGAGAGAAAATCCAAGTTAAGAATATGCCCATTGTACGGGAGTTTGACGATGTCTTTCCAGAGGAATTTCCGGGTCTTCCACCAAATCATGAAGTAGAGTTTTCAATAGAACTCGTACAGGGTGATTTGCCTATTTCAAAGACACCTTATAGAATGACCCCAATTGAGTTGCAGGAATTGAAGAATCAACTCCAAGAGAATATTTATAAGGGATTCATACGCCCTAGTGCGTCACCTTGGGGAGCACCAGTTCTATTTGTTAATAAGAAAGATGGATCAATGAGTCTCTGCATTGATTATCGAGAACTTAACAAGATCACTATCAAGAAAAAATATCCTCTCCCACGCATTGATGACTTATTTAACCAACTACGTAGAGCTCAATACTTTTCCAAGATTGATCTTCGTTCAGGGTATCATCAATTAAGGGTCAAAAGGGAGGATATACCAAAGACGACTTTCCGTATAAGGTATGAACACTATGAATTTATAGTGATGCCATTTGGTCTTACTAATGCCCCTGCTATCTTCATGGATCTGATGAATAGAGTCTTTAGACTATCTTGATCAGTTTGTGGTAGTCTTTATAGACGATATTCTTATCTATTCAAAGAGCAAGGAATAACATGAAGATCACTTGAGAATTGTATTGAAGACCCTGAGAAAGGAGAAGCTTTGTTAAAAATTTACCAAGTGTGAATTCTGGCTTCAAATAGTTGCATTTTTGGGTCACATAATCTCAAAAGAAGGGATATTTGTGGATCCAGCAAAAATAGAGGTTATCGAAAGATGGTCGAGACCAACAATAGTAACTGAGATCCGAAGTTTTCTTGGTTTGGCTGGATATTATGGACGTTTTGTGAAATATTTATCATGATAATCTAATGCACTCACCAAGTTGACTCGGAAAAAAGTTAAGTTTTTTTGGACAGAGGAATGTGAAGAGAATTTCAAGGAGTTGAAAAGTAGGTTATCCAGTGCACCTGTACTCACACTTCCTTGTAGTGGAGAAAGGTTTGTGATCTACAGTGATGCATCCAAGAAGGGGTTGGGGTGTGTTCTTATGAAAAATGATATGGTGATAGCTTATTCCTCATGATAGTTGAAAATCCATGAGCAAAATTACCCAACTCATGATTTGGAGTTAGCTGCGGTAATATTTGCATTAAATATTTGGAGGCATTATCTTTATGGAGAAAGGTGTGACATTTATAATGATCATAAATGTTTAAAGTATATTTTCACACAAAAGGAGCTGAATATGCGCCAAAGAAGATGGTTGGAGCTGGTTAAGGATTATGACTACTCAATTCATTACCATCCTGGGAAAGAAAACAAGGTGGCAGATGCATTAAGTCGACAAGACAATGCTAGCTTATCCATGACGAGGATCACAAAAGATCCAATATTTATGGATTTACAAAGGATGGATCTTGGAATTATAATGAAAGGGGAAAATTCGTATCTTTCTCAAATTAATGTTCAACCATTTATACACGTGAAGATTAAAGAGGCACATAAAGAAGATGTAGATTTACAAAAGAATGTGAGAAATGTTCCTGAATTCAACCTTGATTGTGATGGGATAATATGGTTCATGAATCAGGTTTGTGTTCCTCCCATCCCTGAATTAAAGAAGGAGCTGCTGGATGAGGCTCATAGTTCTTCATTCTCTATTCATCCTGGAAGCATGAAGATGTATAGGGACCTAAAAGAGTACTTCTGATGGGATGTCATGAAAAGATATGTTGCTGAATATGTCCTTCGATGCTTGGTTTGTTAGCAAGTTAAAGCTGAGAGACAGAAGTCTAAGGGGATGTTACAACCATTACCCATACCTGAATGGAAATGGGAAAACATCACTATGGACTTTGTCACCAGACTTCCTAAAACATCCAAAGGCAATAATGCTATCTAGGTCATAGTTTATCGTCTTACAAAGTATGCACACTTCATTGCTATTAGAGAGGATTTCTCTCTAGATCAGCTGGCCAGGATTTATGTAAAGGAAGTGGTAAGATTGCATGGATTTCCACTTTCTTTTATATCTGATCAGGATCTGAGGTTTACCTCAAAGTTCTGGTGAAGTATTCAGCATACTCTGGATGCAAAGTTGACTTTTAGCACTTCTTATCATCCTCGGACAAACGGTCAGTCTGAGAGTACAATTCAAACTCTAGAAGATATGTTGAGAGCTTGCTCTATGGATTTCAAAGGTGGTTGGGATCAACACCTACCTTTGGTGGAATTTTCTTATAATAATAGCTTTCACTCCAGTATTCAGATGGCTCCTTATGAAGCTCTCTATGGAAAGAAATGCAGGACTCCAACTTGCTGGGATGATGTTGGGGAAAGAAAGCTATTAGGACCTGATCTTGTTGATGAGATGGCAGAAAAGGTCCGATCTATTCAACAACACATTAGAGTTGCTCAGAGTCGACAAAAAAGTTATGCCGACAATCGAAGAAAATACCTAGAGTTTGAAGTGGGAGATAAAGTGTTCTTATGAATATCTTCTTGGAAGAGAGTAATGAGATTTGGAAAGAAGGGAAAGATGAGCCCTTGGTATATCGGTCCTTTCGAAATATTGGATCGTGTTGGGAAGGTAGCTTACCGATTGGCGCTTCCACTGAATCTCTCCCATGTTCACGATGTGTTCTTTGTATCTCTCATGAGAAAGTACATACCTGATCCTTCACATGTACTCAGCTCAGAAGTTGTACCGCTGGAGCAAGATCTTTCTTATGAAGAACAGTAGATAGAGATTCTAAATCATAGTGAAAAAGTCCTATGGAACAAGACCACTAGCTTGGTGAATGTTTTATGGAGGAACCACCAATTATAAGAAGCTACATGGGAGCTTGAGGATATGATGAGGGAGAGGTATCATCATCTGTTTGTTACAAAGTGATGAATTTCGAGGGCGAAATTCATTTTAAGGGGGGTCGAATGTAAAACCCGAGAATTTTATGAGAAATATTTTGTTTTTATGTTATATAAATCCTCAAAGGAATCTTTCACTACACACAACACTAGCTTGGCTTTCTTTTCACGCAATCACAACCTTCCTCGATAGCTTGCGTCGTACGTAATACCGAGTTTCACTAAACAACAATATGCTATTAAAATAGTATTAAAACTAGCCATTATGAATAGTAACACCCACTTTTTGGAATTTTGAAATTTTTGTTTTTCAAAATGGACTTCATATTTGGATTCAGAATATCGAAATTAGCCTAGGGTGAAATTTTGGTATTTTTCTAAAAACTTTCAATTTTTGATAAATAGTGAAAACACTCGGTTACTATTTAAAAACTGAATTTTTATTTAAATAATTATTTATTTTATTTAAATTTATTTTAGGTCAAAATTGATACATAATACCTATATAAGTTCAATGCAATTCATTAGAGTCATTTTATAATAATTTTAGATATATAAAAATTTTATTGAACTTTTCACCGCCTTTTACCCACCTCCTAGAAGAATTTCCAAATTCACATAAAACCTAATTATACCACTTTTGTGAATGGAATTTGAAAAATACGAGAGAAACGATTGATTTTAGTAAGTAAAATGTGGTTCAATGAGATGAAAATAATTTTTGGTGACCAATAACTTTTTACTTTTTTTACCACAGTTAAAAGTAAATAGGGTAATTAAGGGTAAAAAGATATTATTATTACCCTAACACATGTCCTAATTATATTGGATAAGTTTAATTTGACCAAAAACAACCTTATGAATAAAATATGACCATTTAGTCCCACTTGGATTATATTAGGACATTTAATATTAATTTATTTAAAGAAGGGTTAAAATAATTAAAATCAATGTTTAATAAGTAAATCATTTTTAATATAGGGTTATACATAAGATAAATTCGACTATAAATATTCATTATAAAGATAATAATATTTACTACATAATGTTATTTTATTTTTAATTTTTAGACATTAAATAATATAATTTATTTATGACACAATGATGATGTAGTAATTATCTTATTAATGAAATATTGACATAATCGATGTTATAAATACCTAAATAAATGTTATTTGAGACTTTTTATGAATTAAACTAATTTTATAGGTTAATATTACATGTTAGTATTGCTTTTATTAACGTTTTTCTAACTAATACTTCTGTTAAGATTTTCAAAAAAATCAATTACCAAATACTTTCAAAATTGAGATAAAATAGTTTTTTTAAAAAATATTATATTATTAATTGTTCTTTTATTCCTAAAAATCTAAGGTTCGGCCAAATGACTTATATAAGGTTATATATATTAATAATAAACAACTTGGGGTTCGTTTGTATTTTTATAGTAAGTTTATTAACCATATAGTTCAAGAAAACAAGAAGAGACAGTAAAAGTAAAATTATTTAACTTATAGTTAAATCTAAATGATAAGGTTAAAAAAGAAACTTAAGCTTGTCTAAATTATATTTGATGAAATTATATAGACCCATACCCATTTTATCAGAGGAACAAATCAATTTGGAGCTATTTAAAACCGAATATGACATTATAATAAAATAACATTTTTAGTTTTTCCAAAGGTGCCCCTCTCCTCCCTTATAAAAGGGCACCTCCTCCCTCTCTTCCTCACACCACATTGAGCCATCAAGCTCTGCCAACCACTGACAATTTCTCCTCTACACTTCCCTAGAAACATACTAGAGGTCTTGGTCTTCTTCAAAGACCAATGTTAGTGCCCTAAAAGGAGGTCTCAAAGAGGCGCTTCAAAGAAGAGGTAATGTCCGTTACCGATTCTTTCAACTTTATTTCTTCTTCCACTTCTTCTTATTTAGTTGTTTCATTATGAAGTAATAACATAAGTGTCACTCATATACTGATATGTTATTATAAGTATTAAACAACCCTATTTAACCATCTGTCCATCCTACGGAAAATGAAATCACCGCACGTGCATACGTACGGAATACCGTCTCCACACCGTGGTGTAATCTATTTTCCACCACCACCTTACTTGGATGGGTATAATGGTGTAAAGAATAAATATATATGATTATTTTAAAGTGATTCTAAAATATTATACATACACTCCAATACAATTCCACGATCATGGGAACGATATCATTGCTCGTGCGTACGTACGAAATACCGTCTCCACGATGTGATGCGACTCATTCTACATGATTTTCATTGAATAATGATTACATAAATGAATTGAGTGAATAAATATGATATATATTACACTAATACCATTCTGTAATTGTGATATCTATAACCTAAAAATAAGAATATGAATTTATTCGACAAAACACGCATAAGAACAAAAAGTAATAAACAACCGAATACCAAGTAGCAATGAAATATTACTAATAAGAAGCTAAGAATATGACTATATATGATATCATAACAATGATTATGATTCTGGAATAAGTCAATGACATTATTTAAATCATTATACAGGAGGTTTGGACACTTACGAAGCAAATCAGACCTAAGGTAAGGGACAATCTCGCAATCTCAATTTTTATCCGAGATTGTTTATACTTCAGAATTTACTGGGGAATATTTATCATCCACATCTGTGTTTCCTCAATATTTAACATTATATATATCCTCCTAAAATTTTTTAAATCCAATTTTACCATTCGGTGAGTTTTTATTAAAAGATATAAATGGAATCTTTTGTCATTTTTCATACGAGGTACTTTTTGACTTTTCTGGCCAAAGTACGAGAAGAATGTTTTTTTAATTTATACGGCATGAGTGGAATTTTAGAAAATTATTTCCATGAAGCTTCATTTACAAGTTTTCATGTTTATTTTTAATAAACCTCTTTTTGTTTAAAATTATATGACATTTTAATAAAGGAAAATGTTTTTGAAGTAGAAAGGATATTTTCCTCAAGAATGGAGTTCAAGCGTTTTATCAAAATTATTTTCCATCTAAGATAATATAGGGTTCTATTTATATCCATATTTTTAAATTTATTTTATTATGTTATGATGGAATTATTTTTATTAAGTCCTTTTACCTTATATGGATTATATTATGATGGCATGATGTTTAAGAATCCCATTTTTATTACATGGGTTATGCTATGATGTATGATTTATGATTTTGTGGCCCACATAAGAATGGTATCATTATGAGATGGATGGGATCTATATATCCCTCAAATGAATTGGGTAAAGATTGATATCTCATGAGATATACATGGCTGGAATGACAGGTTAAACCGGTTCAGTGAAATAGGATTGAAACGAGGAGTGAACTCGGTTCAAAAATGGACTTTGTCCGCTAAGATTGTATTGGAAATGAGTCTTGACTACTAAGAAATTATTCTCTATGATTATGTGTGTATTCCACAAAGTTTCATGTTTTACGTTATGATTATTGGGATTACATTTCACTACTATGATTTATCCCATGTTATTAAATTATGATCTCTTTTGCAGGTTAAGATTTCCAAAATATTATGTTCTTATGAATATGATGTGATTGATATTTCTTTTGTTTAC
Organism: Viscum album; assembly: GCA_963277665.1. NCBI lineage: Eukaryota > Viridiplantae > Streptophyta > Magnoliopsida > Santalales > Viscaceae > Viscum > Viscum album. The sequence goes on from OY728155.1 coordinate 482,653,464, forward strand.
CCTTACTAAGCATTTGCGCTCACCCTTTTGTATTTTTTCTTTCCCCAGGTTAGGAAGAAGGTTATTAAGTAAGATATGCCAAAAGGGACTCTAGATATGTTGAAATAAATGGGAGGCAATGTAGATTCTTTATGAACCAGTTGTTTATGTTTCCCCGTTTCTAAAGACACTATACCTATACAGTCATTTCCTGGTTTTGTTATATGTTGAAATAAGTGTGCTTCAATTCTAAAGTAATAACAATGTGTGTAAATTATGGTTTGTTATAGATGTGTCATGGGATTCAGAATTCAGAGTACATTTTGATGAAATTACTAAATATTTGAACTTAAAACAAAGAAATTTTCAGCTTTCATTTAAGCTCAGTTTCATGGGATAAATTGTTTCACTTAATTATATTTATTTCCTAATGGTGATGAGAATCATTTTAGCTCAAAAGTTTCAGAAACACACAAAAATTAAAAAAGACACATTTTTTTGAAAAATAGAAAAACAATTGAAATTAATAAAATTAAAGGTTCTCTCCTCTACACATAAAATATAACATTGTCCTAAATGTAAACCCATGAGATAATACATGCACATGAAATAAATAATTTGAAATAGGTAAAATAATATAAAAGTGAAAGGGTTAGGAACAACCTAATATTCTTAAGTGATGATGGGGTTATGCAGTGTGACAAAATCCCCTACAATAGTAGGAAGTCCCTTAATTTATTTCTTCAAACATTTCTTATTGATTGTAAATCTCCTTCATGTTTCCTATATTGTGATCTCCATTGCACCATACAGAAAAAATTTAGATTAAATATAAATACCTAACCTTCAGGAATGAAACATACCAGACATCATCTTTAGTCACAAAATTTAGAGTAGAACATTCTCTCCAACATGAAACTCCCATTGTTGGATCATTCTGTAATGAATTGGTTTTGATCTTTCCTTTTAGAGCCTTGAGTTCTCATATGAAGACAATCAAATCTTTTCATGCTCTTGAATTTTCATCTTACTTTCGATTCTATCTTAGGCCAAATCTATGTTGCATTTCTTTATAGCCCAATAACCCCGATGATCAACTTCCACAGGGAGATGACACGATTCCCCAAAAAAATCGAAATGTGGACATACCAATAAGAATTTTATTTGATGTACTATAATCCCATAATTCATCATCTGATCTATTAATCCAATCCTTCCTATTCAGCTGTACAATTTCCTCAAAAAATTGTTTCAACTCCCTATTTGAAACCTCAGCCTGGCCATTTTTTGGGGGTGGTACGGTTTTGATGTTTTTTGTGTCACCCCCATACATCTAAAGGAGGGAAGCCAAATTCTGATTGCAGATGTGTGCCCCTTGGTCGTTGATGATAGCCTTTGGTACTCCAAACCTACCAAAAATCTGTGTGTTGACAAAGTACACTACAACATGAGAATCATTAGTCCTAGTGGCCTTAGCCTCCACCCATTTACTCACATAATCAATAGAAACAAAAAAATACAAAAAAAATGATATGGGAAAAAGAGCCATAAAATCGATTCCCCACACATCAAAAATCTCACCGAATATTATGGGTTATTGAGGCATCTCATGTCTCCTAGAAATGTTTCCCGTGTTTTGGAAACATGAGAATGACTTACAAAACAGATTAGAATCATGGAATAAGCTAGGCCAATATAATCCAGAGTCTAAAAGTTTCCTAGTTGTCCATTGGGGCCCAAAGTGTCCACCAAAAGAAAGTGTATGAAAAAAAATATAGAACTGACTCAAACTAATGATGAGGAACACACCTCCTAATAACTTGGTCACTACACATGTGCCAGTGGTATGGATCATCCCAAATATAAAATCTTGAATCACTCTTTAACTTTTTGACTTGATGTTTTTTAAAATTTTCAGGGATTTTAGAGGAAACATGGTAGTTAACTAAATCAGTATACCAAGGATGCGTACTTGAGATGGAATAAAGATGCTCATTGAGGAAAGTGTCCCAAAGTTGTACCTGGTATAAGGTGTCATACTCTAGTGTGTGATAAAGCTTACTCATGTGGTCTACCACTAGGTTTTCTAACCCCTTATTTTCCATTATCACAATATCAAATTCCTAAAGAAGGATCATCCATCATATTAGCCAGTGCTTTACATCTAGTTTTTCAAGAGGTACCTCAGAGTTTAATGGTCAGAAAAAACCACTACTTTAGAGACCAATACATATTAATGGAATTTATCTAAAGAAAATATGATGAAAATAAAATCCTTTTATATGGTTTTGTAGTTTTATTGTGCTGAATCTAGTGTCATCGATGCATAGAAATTTACTTGTGAACATCCCTCCATCCACTGAGATAAGGAAACCCCAACCACGAAGTTGGTGGCATCACACATAAGCTAAAAAGGAAGATCACATCATAGGGGCAGTATAATTGGTGGAGTGTTCAGACACTTATTTAGCTCATCAAAGGAAGTCTTGCAAGAATCATCAAACACAAAATCAGAATCCTTTTGAAGTAATCATGACATTGGAAGAGCAATCTTACTAAAATCTTTTATGAAGCGCTGATAAAATCCTGCATTCCCTAGGAAATATCTAACATTATGCACACATGAAGGATATGGTAAGGATGAAATAATATCTACCTTATATTTATCAACCTCTATCCCATGTTTTGACACTACATGACCTAATAAAATCCGATTCTCTACCATGAAATAACACTTTTCAAGGTTTAAGAACAAATTATTCTCAATATAATGATTCAAAACCTTTCCCAAACTAGAGATACAATCATCAAATGAAGACTCATACACTATAAAATCATCCATAAATACCTCCATGATAGTATCAAAAAAATCATTAAAAACACTCACCATATATATCTGAAAGGTACCTTGGACATTGAAAAGTCCAAATAAAATCATTCGGTAGCTAAAAGTGCCGAATGGACAAGTGAATGGTGTCTTCTCCTGATCCTCTAGAGTAATAGGAACCTGAAAATATCTATAAAATCCTTCCAATAAACAATAGTGTGTTTTCCTAGCTAGTCTATCAAGAATGTAATAAATAAATGGGAGGGGGGAAAGGCTCCTTGTGAGTGTACTAATTTAGTTTCCTATAATCAATACACACATGCCAACTGTTTTTCACCCTCAAAGGAACTAACTCCTCTTTATTATTTTTAACAACAGTAACACCACTTTTTGTAGGCATAACCTGAATAGGACTCACCCACTGGGAATCTGAAATGGGATAGATTATACCTTCCTTGAGAAAATTTTCAACCTCTTTTTTAACAACATCCAAAAGTGTTAAATTGAGTCTCCTTTGTGGCTACCTAACTTGTTTATCCCCATCCTCCAAAATAATCCTATGCTTGAAAATGGAAGGGCTAATACCTGATATGTCAGCCAAGGTCCACCCAATTTTCATAATGTTCTCCCTCAAAAGATTCAAATTTTTTTCTTCTTGTTAAAAAGTGAGATTGTTAGCAATTATAATATTTAATTTCTCACCACATAACAAGTATGAGTATTTGAGATTAGGTGGAAATGGATTTAGTTCGTGTATGGGGGGGTGATGTATGAATGTAGAAATTGAAGGAACTTCAATATGTGCACAATAAACATTTGTAGCAGAATAATGATCTTCAAAATCAGAGAATAATTAATCAAATCCATCAGTATAATAAAAAATCATGTCATAATTAGATTGAACATGATCAAAATCAGCATATGAATCCATTTAAAAATAAAATCTAAGAGAGTCTTGGGCTTTAGAAATAGGTGTGAAAGTACTTTTAGACATCAAACTATAACCAATACTCTTAGTATTCCTAAGAATAGTACAATCATAATCCATGGTTTTTTTACTCGGTGCTTTATAATGGGAGATAAAAAAAATTAGAATGGTCCTCTGAGGGGTACTTCATGGAGTCCATAACATTAAATATGACTAGTTCATCTCCAGACATCATGGAAAGTGTACCCTCATGAACATTTATGACAATTTTAGTAGTTTTGAGGAAGGGACTACCTAATATAATGGGAGAACATGAACTTACCTGATTTTACTACATTTTAATCATGTAGAAATATACTGGAAAGATCATGTCTCTTACTCAAACAATTACATCCTCAAGGAATCCTCCTAGATATTCTATGAATCTATTCACCAACTATAACACCACTCTCATCGGAATCAACTCACTAACCTATACAAAAGAGAATAAAGAGTGATATATCATATTTATGGAAGCTCCCAAATCAGAAAAAGAATCAAAAAGTGAATCTCCCCTATGGTTCATGGAATGGTGAATGTCCTAAGATCCTTTCAGTCGGTTGGAATTTCTAGAGTTGGTGTAATGATTGTTGACACATTCCTTCCAAGATTGATCCTATCTTTTCCCTTGAGCCCTCTTTTATTGGTACAAAGTTCTTTTAAAAATTTTCATACCTTGGGATTTTCTTTATTGCTTAAAGTAGAGGGATGTCGATATCAACATGATTTAATGTGTCTAAAACTTATTTTTGCATAACCTATTCATCCATATTCTTGGTTTGTAAAAATCTTTTTGGAAATGGAAGGGGTTTAGGAGGAACATCATCAATCTTTTTATTATATTTATCTTTCTCCTTGGGTCGTTCATTAGTTGGTATGAAATAGGGATTTTATAGAGTTGAGGTGAATGCTGGTGTAATGACAGGTACAGATGTATCAACTATTTTCTTCCCACTTCTCAATGTGATGACACTAACATTCCCCTTGGTATTTAGAGTAGTTTGGGAAGGTATATTTCCATAATTATTACTTACCAGTTCATGGAGGGTGGTGGAAATATGGCTCATCTGTGTCTTCAACTCCCTTAGCTCTGAACCTTGAGTCTTCATCTCATTATTTTGATTTAGAACAATTTGATTCAAAAGGTCATCAGTGTTAGAATCTACCAAGGGTGGGGGATTCCATTTTAGTTGGCTTGTTGATTCTTGGGATTCAAATCTCCTTTGGGGTTGTTGGAAACCCTGTTGGTAAGGCGTAGGCTGCTAGAATTTTTTTTAAAAAGGGGTCCTTTGTTGTAGTCCAGATCCATAACTCATGTTTGATTGATCCTTCCACCCTTGGTTTTAGGTTGGTGCAAATTAATAATACTTATCTAGGGGGTGTGGATGTTGTTTCTACTGATATGGTCTCTGAGGGAATACTGCTCCACAATCCTATGACTCTTGTAATTAGGGGCAATAGTCAGTTGGGTGGTCTGTTTCAGTGCAAATACCACATGGCCTCATAGGAGTGGGTTGGGATGTCTTTTGATCCAAAGAAATATTCCTCACCATAGTGGTCTGTTCTTCCAACGTAGTTTCAATCAAATAATTTTCAAGAGTGGAAAGATTTACCTAATGTACTCCTCTAATATGTGGTGTACCTAGATCGCCAAATTATTCGGAGTTTTGTCTCATCTTTTCAATCAATGCACATAATGTTTCTAGTTTTTTTTCGACCAATGCCCCTCCAGCTGTGGACACTACCATGCTTCTCTCCATAGGTGTTATTCATTTATATAAGTACTGGATGAGTAGTTTCTAACTGATTTGTTGATGTGGAAAGCTTGCACACAACTTCTTGAATCTCCCCCAGTACTCATACATTGACTCATCTTGTGCTTACTTAGTCCCTGAGATCACTTTATGAATAGATGTGGACCTAGATGCTAGAAAAAATATCTGTAATAAAATATGTTTCAAATTGTTCAAATATGTTACATCTTCAGGTTGTAAATAATACATCCAATCCTTTGCAGCTCCATCAAGTTAGAATGAGAATGCTCTTTGTTTTATTTGATCTTTAGAGACATTTCTTATTTTAAGGGTTGAGAAAACCACATTATGTTCTTTAATATTTTTTTTGGTTCCTCACTATATAAGACATGAATCTTTGGAAGAAGGTGAACTAACCCAGATTTTCTTTCAAAGTTTGATTCAATATTTGGGTATGAATTTCAATTTGGTTGATAGTTAATATCTGGTACTACCAATTATTCAATGGTTCTATTAATTTCATTGTTATTGTTTTTAGCCATTGGTTCTTGTTTTATGTTTGAATTTGAATTTCTTCCAATTTTAATGTTACCATAATGGAGGAATTATCCAACTGGTTAAATGTTGAAACTTCCCATAGACTGAGGATGTCAGATTCGAGCCCGAATTCTACGTTTTATCTCAGGGTCAAGATATAAAAGATCATGAGGATTAGTTTGTGTCATAAATCATATAAAAATAGAAATAAGGAGAGTGGACCATAATAAAAATGAGATTCTTGAGTTGATGGACCAAAAAGAAGAAGAAGAAAATAAAAGAAGAAGAAAAAATTCAGATTGGGTAAAGAAGGAAGAAAGAAGAGAAGAAGAGAATAAAATGTAAAATAAAATAAATACCTATAATTGGTTGAAATAATTACTTGTGCCCCTAGAAATAGTTCCAATTTTAAAGGTTCTTTCATGGGTGCTTTCAAATGATGTTCATTTTCAGGTTATTTAGGTGCATCATAGTGGCTGACCAAAGTCGTCTCTCAATGGAGGATGTAATTTAAGGCAACATATTAAAGGTATTTTGAAAATAAAATTAATTAAATTATACACACAACTTAAAATTATGAGTTTTATTTATTGTTTATAAAACTATAATAAGTATGTTGGAAGGATATTTCATTTTTTTTGTTTTTATTTTGAAATGAAGTTCGATTAAAAAGATACAACAAGAATAGGTTTTTTAGAAAATATTTTAAAAGGTGTAATCAATATAACTCTACCTCTTCAATTAATTATTAATCATTACCATTTAAATTATTCTCCAATTAATTATGATCCCCTAATTTTTTAACCCTCGAACCCTATGACAATTAACTTTACCACTAAGATGAAGATAATTAAATGCTAGGCTATCTTTGGAACATGAAATTGTAGCACCCTAATTTGATTGATGTTATAAGGATAGATTATGATCAGTGGTAAATTAAGGCACATATCCATTATGTAAATGAGTAATAATTAAGTTTAGGGATATTTTTGAACTCTACAAATTTATCCCATGTGGTTTTGAATTAAAGATTATGTTTTCACTCTCACAATTCCTACAATTCTCGACCTCACTTGTTTTTGTATAAATCATTCAATTTCTAGATTAGTTTCAATTAAATTAAAAACTCAATTCATAGATAATTTTAAGTGAATTATAATAGCTCATTGATTCAAAATAAATTAATTAAGGAGGTTATAGGTAGATCTATTACTAAAAGGAACTACTCTTTCATGGTCAGTGTAGTCACCGTAGAAACATTTTGTATGTGCAAGGTTTAGAAAGGGTATAACCCAATATCGTTACTAATATTGATTCCAACACAATTATGAAGATTAATAAAATAATTTAAAAAAAAAACAGAATAAAAGAGATGAAATAAAAAAATAACAAGGAAGTTTATTACACAAATGAAAATATTACAACATGAAGAAGAAGAAGAAGGCTTTGATGAGGGGATCATTACTTTAAGAGCTACCCCATTACAATGGTTGGATAATCTGAGTGAAACCAATTATCCTCTTCCTTTAATATCTTAATTCACTTCCCAACCCCTTAAAATGATAAAAACACAAATTTATAGGGTGGAGGGGAGGCTAGGTTTAAATAGGTTTCAAGTGTGGAAGGGGAAATTCGTCCAAATAAATTAATCCAACTTGCACCGACTATTGGACCACCAGAACATGTAAACCAGCTGTCCTTACAGAAGTATTATTTGTGAAAAAATGGGTCCTAGATCTCCTCTAAAAATTTGGACTAATCCAAGTACATATGAAGAATTTATGGCCCAAATACAGAACCAATGTCTAATCTGGTGAGTCCAGCCCAACTTTGACTTCATGGCCCATTTTCACCAACGAAATGCATGATTTAACTTAGATGTCTTGAATAAATGTTATAGAAAGTTAATTTAGGAAAATATTTAAAACATATTAAGTTAAAATAATTCAAATAAAACTATTTATGTTTGAATTACTACATTTACTTTTTAAAGGGTAAAATTTGAATTTTCTTCAAATTTTTAAATGAATGATCTAATCCCAAATATTCCATAAGTGAACATATTTACCACATTGTGAGGAAATTATATCATTTATTATCAATAAAATATTCAATAAAATTATTTTTTATAACATATAAAATTTATATATGTAGTAAAAATAAATTCTAACATTAACACATGTTACACATAAATATCCGCTTTTAGAGAAATTGTATTTTAAGATTGTAATTTATGTGTAGGAAAAAAATTATCAATGTATTTAATTTTAATGATATCAATTGGGTTGTTATAAAACTTATGTGGTGTTAAAATCATGAAAATACCAAATTTTACAAAAAATATATTTAATTTTAAAAAAAGACATTAAGTATTTTGTTTAAAAATGTTACTTATGTTTTTGAAATGTTAATCATAGGTTTTATGAATTCAAAATAATAATTTTAAAATGCATAGTTTTATATCTTAAATACATATTTTACTAATTAAAAATTTTAATAATCTTATATCTCTTTCTAATAAAATTCATATTTTTTCTATAAACAATATATATCATTGTTCAACTAAAAATAAATTATTTCAGAAAAACCGCAAAAATTAATCTTAAACTAATATTTGAATTAAAAACACAAAAATTAAGTTAATTTGGTAAAATTTAAGTGTAAATTTATCTTTTAAACAAATTCATGAATATAGTATCTTTAGAGTTCCCATTATATAATAGTTTTGGGATGTAGTGTTTACCTGTTATAGTAGGGTATTAGGTATTACATGAATCCTCTTGGTTTCACTTCTCATAAAAACATGGTAAAAGGGAATGAACAATATCAATGAAACACCAATTTAATGGTCAACAAAAAATTTTCATTTAATCCTGTGAAGTAACCTTTTGGGGATTTTTTGGCCGCAATGGTAGGGTCCCACTTTACCCCATGAGATATTCACTAAAGTATGAAACTAGTTTCCACCATTACTAATGGTCAAATTATACCCTCTGGTAGTTATTCCACCATCCGAAATTTAGATTTTCAAGGATGTTATTTACTTAATTATTTTTCTCATATTTAAAGGGATCAATAATATTTATGTGTTTTGTGTCATCTTACTCTATAAATATCATTAATGGGGATACATGTTGCATGATCATAAACTACATAATTCATTATTATGACCCACATGACCCTAAACTATAAAGACCCTAACCCCAATTTTCCAGATCCTATGGTTAATTTATTACATTTTCACTAGATACAAGAGATTACATCCCAATCTCTCCAAAGTAAACAAAATATTACTTCAAATGAGAATACTTCTGAGTTTCAACCAGAGCAATGACCGCTGTCACAAAAAAAAAGGGAGACAACCCCAGCAAAAAAAGGTATAAATGAATATTTTATATTATAATTGTCAAGGGATTGCTAACCTTGAAAATTTTAATGTTCTTAGGAGATTTATCACCACTCATAAACCTAGACACTTTTCCATTCTTGAACCTAAAATAAATTATGCATCTATATTTCAGCATGCTTTCCCCTTTGGTTATTCCTTCCTAGGGGCTTGTAATAATGGGATATCTTGTGAATCTTTATGGATTTTTGCTCACTCCTCTATTAAAAATATTAATATCTTCAATATTATTTACTAGTCCATTACATGTGATTACATCTTTGATAATACTCGTGTCTACACTACCTTTGTTTATGCCTACAATAGTTATTAGGATACACGAGATCTTTGGAATGATATTTTCCAGTTGTGTATCTCAATCCATAACCCTTGGTTTTTAGTCGGGGACTTCAATGCTATTCTGGCACCTAGTGAAAAAGTTGTCCCTCCTCATGACTCTATCTCTTCCAGAGAATTCAGATCTTGTATTGAACTTAATAACATTACAGAAATTAACTTAATGGGTGCTAAATTTACTTGGTTTAGTAAGCATTACAATAGGTTCATCGCTAGAAAACTTGATAGGGCGTTTACTAATGACCATGCTCTTGATAAATGGGATAATATCTCTAGTATTACCCTTGCAAAGATTTCTTCTAATCACCACCCTATTCTGGTTAGTTTTTCTCATAACCCAAGTAGGCCTAAGGCCCCTTTCAGATTTAATGCTGCTTGGTCTTCTAACCCTGATTGTAGGGATATCATTGAAAGCACTTGGGATAATATTCATGATCAAAATGATTCCTTTCCTTGTCCAGTGAAATTGAAAATTCTAAAATAAGTCCTAAAAAACCGGTGCAAAGAAAAATCTAATGAAATCGATAACGAGATCAACTCTTTTGAAAAAGAACTTTCTAAATTTCAAAACGAGAATTCCTCTTCTAACATTGCTCACGATATTCAACACAAAACAAATATTTCCTCTAAACTTATAAATTTACTTAACTTTAAGGATAATATAAAAAAGCAACTCTTTAAATCCAAATGGATGAATGATGGGGATAGGAATACTAAAATATATAATGCCCTTCACAGAGTGAGAAAAGTGTATAGGCCCCTTGCCTACCTGAGAGATGGGGATTAGATTCTTGATTTCGGGTAAAGAATCGTCAATCACATTGTCTCTCACTTTTACAATACCTTCAATGGGATTGATATAGACAGGGACATTAGGCTAGATGTTATCCCGTATTTGGTTACTGGTGAGGATAACTTGTTACTTAATAGCACCCCTCTTGATCACGAAATCAAAGATACGGTCTTTAGCCTAAAAGAGGATGGTTCCCCTGGTCCGAACCGCTTCAATAATGGATTTTTCCAAAAACACTGGGATGTTATTCAGGATGATGTTTGCCGAATAGTGAAAAAATAATTTGCTAATGGCACTCTTCCTCATGGTCTTAATGCTCAATTTCTTGTCCTTATCCCTAAAACTGATAATGCTATTGAAATTCACCTCTTCAGACCCATTTCTCTCATAAACTCTCTCTTCAAGATCATTACTAAATTGATTTCCAATAGAATTACTATGATTAGCAACAGAATTGTCTCTTGGAACCAATTTGGATTCATCAAGGGAAGATCTATCCAAGAATGTATCTGTCTTGCCTCTGAGTGTTCTAACCTTTTAAATAGGAAAATGAGATGTGGTAATGTTGCTATTAAGATTGATATTGCTAAGGCTTTTGATACCATTGACTGGAAATTCATGTTCAAGGTCCTTAGGCAGTTTGGCTTCAATGAAACTTTCATTAATAGGGTTAAAACCCTCTTCAATTCGGCTCATATTTCCCTTCTCATTAATGGTTCTCCTAGAGGATATTTTTAATGTTCTAAGGGTGTTAGACAAGGTGACCCCCTTTCTGCTATTCTTTTCTCTATTTCTGAATACTACCTCAGTAGTTTGCTCATTCAATCATTAGAAAATCATAATATTAAACCTATCACGGCTACTAGAAATTTGATCGCCCCCTCACACCTTCTTTATGCTGATGATATAATTATCGTTATTCAAGGTGACAAAAAGAAAATCAATAATCTTAAAAATATCCTCATCCATTACCAAGAAGTGTCTAGTCAACACATAAATTGGAATAAATCTTACATCTATTTTAGTAAAGACTTTCCACCCGGTAGAAAACTCAGCATTTCTAGTTTCTTAGGGGTCAAAGAGGGTTCTCTACCCTTCACTTACCTTGGTGTTCCTATTTTCTGGGGTAGACCGAAAGCAGACTATTTCATTCCTATCATTGATCAAATGCTTAGACAACTTTCATCCTAGAAGGGCTCAAATCTTTCAATGGATGGTAGAATATTTCTGGTTAATTCCACTATTGTCTCCAAATTGGTCTATTATATGATGATTTATAAATGGCCGAATGGTATATTAAAGCGAATCAATACCGCCATTAAAACCTTTTTTTCGACTGGTAGTGCCTTGGAGAGGAAATTGGTTATTGTCCCCTAGGCTACCTGCTGTAAACCAATTGATAAAGGGGGTGTTGGTATTAAAAATCTTGCTAAGTTCAATGAAGCTCTCCAGGCTAAGATTACCTGGAACCTAATTCATAATGACTATCCCTCTACGATTTTTATTAGAGTTAGATTTCTCAATAAACTCATAAACAATTAGGGCCACTTTCTTAATTCCTCTATTTGTCCTGCCATTAAAAACGCGGTCAACTCTATTATGGATAATTCCAGATGGATGGCTAGTAATGAATCTAATTTAAGATTTTGGTTTGACAATTGGTCTGGCTCTCCCTTGTTCTCCTTGATGTCCAATAAACACCCTTCTTTTCTCAATAATGATACCATAAAGAATGTCATGAGCATTCCTAACTCTAACTTTCTTTATGAAATAAAACAAATTGTTTAGAGATACCCCTTCACTAACACTAATGATTTCCTGATATGGGAAGCTTTGCACAATGGAAGACTTGATTCTGAAAACTGCTACAATCATCTGTTTAGCAATGAAAACAAAAATTTATCCTAGATTAAAAACTTTAATAAACCCTGGATTAAACCTTCGAGATTTACTTTAATTTGGCACATTGCTCATTCGAGAATCCCCACAGATGATTTCTTACAAACCTTTGGTATTAATCTTTTCTCCAAATGTCGAATGTTTAATCAACATAGAGAGGATATTAATCATATTTTCCTTTCTTGTGATACGAAAACTACTCTCTAGAATTATATTTCTGAAATTTTTGAGTGCAGATGGTCCCTGTATAGTTCTATTACTCTGCAGATTCAATGATTCATGGACATTTCTGATTCCCAACAGATAAAAAATCTTCTTCTTGTAGCTGTGGCAGAGCTTTTCTATATAATCTGGTATGGTCGAAACGATTTTACTTTTCGTAATAAATCTTTACAGCTCAATGTAGGTAAAATTAAAATTCTCATGGCCATCCGTGAGGTGTCCTCGATACAAAAAGATCAATGCAGCAACTCGGTTCATGATTTTGGGATCCTTCGTCGAATTGAAGTGAAAGGTAATTATCCTCGTCCTAAGTCTACCTTTGAAGTGTTCTGGATTCCTCCTCCCCCAGGATGGATTAAAGTTAACGTTGATGGTGCCTCAAAAGTCAACCCTGGCCCAGCGGGTTGTGGTGCTATTTTTAGTAATCAATGGGACCAGACTCTTGGATGCTTTTATGGATGTTGTGGTACTACTTTCGCACTGGAAGCAGAGATGATGAGTGTTATCCATGCTATCTATTTTGTTAGGCGATGCAATTGGAACAACATCTGGATCGAGAGTGACTCCACTACTATTATCCATGCCATTTGGGGTGGGACTATTTATCTTGCCTAGCCGCTCACTGCTCACTGGATTGATTGTTTAAAATCGCTTTCTAGGATATACTTCATCGCCACTCACACCTACCATGAAGCTAACAGGATTGCTGATGGGCTTGCCAATATGGGTGTCTCTCATGCTATGACCTGGAGAGACGATCTTCCTCCTGAATTACTCCCTCTTTTTGTTAGGGATGTTAACAAAATTCTTTATTTCAGACTTATGTAATCTCTCTTTATCAATAAATTTTGGTGTTTTGGTCGTTGACCAGAACACTACCACTAAAAAAAGAGATCACATCCCAAAGGATCAAATAGTTTAGTAGTCTTGAAAAACCAGATAAAAACACGATTCCCATATTATATTGGAAATATAAAATACATATCATAAAAAAATTCTTTCAACATCAATGTTATTCGTAATACCCTTATTTATATCCTAGGGAATAGAAAACAAATAAAAGGGTATGATTTGATGCCAATTAAGGTTATGTATATAACAAAATCTAATAAGGCATTAATAATATGGAAATAATAAACAATGGTCAAAATAATTCCATGTAAATAATCTTATGTACTTTAAACTAATATGTGGATATCATAAAAAATAAAATAATCACATAGACATCACTAAATAATTTCATAATTGGGGAATGCATAATGATGGACATTTAAAACATACCATCAAGGCCTTAACCAAGAAATCTAAAAATAAATGGGTAAGGCCCGAACCAAAACCAAATCTAGTTTATCTTATGAGACCTACTGATATATCAAGGGGAAATAGATTTCATCTCTTATCAATTAATTTTTCAAATTCATTCCACTTATTAATAAACAATACAACTTAATCAAGATGCCTTAAAAATCAATAACTGTTAATTTTGGAATTACTAGTCAGATTAAATATCAATAATTTCCCTATCCAAACTGATCATATCCCATCCAAAGAAATATAGTGAATGGTACCATTAGATTAAATCCTAAAAATAAGATTCAAAAAAGGATGTCTAAATATATAAAATCACTTTAAAGAGATTATTGGAATACATCTTGAAGAAAAATACCTCATTTACAATGAAAATCATTGTTTTAAAACCTAAATTCATTGAAAATTTTAAAGAAACCATTTTATTTGAAAAATAAAGTTGTAAAATTATAAATTAAGCCTCAATCCTTTATGTATCAAGATACAGAGAAATTCTATTCATATTATATAAGTTAAAAACACCACTTTTACACTTTTGGTAAATGTAAAAGAGTACATCATTTGGAAAATGAAAAGTAGATTCCTTAAATTTTATGTAAAAATTTAAAACAAAGATAATAACGTATTTAATAAATATTTTTGGGTTATTTATTTTTTTTAAACATTTTGTGAAAATATAAATATAGAAGAAAAAAATCCCTCAGCGGAGACAATCCCAAATTGTCAAGATATTGTGAAGTAAACTCTTACCTCAGGTTCAACTTTATTCATATGAATTAAGAACTCTTATAAATATATTATAGAACCATACTAATATATATGATACCTTATATGATTTAATTACAACCATTTGTCACCTATTTGTTTATAATTCTTTATTAAAATCACTGTTACAAGTGATATTTGCTTTCTTTTTCTTGTAAGTTTTAGTTCGGTAGTTTTTTATAATTGTAATTTTATATTTTTCACATAATATACATAATTTTAATCATGATATAATTATAATTAATATTAATTATATATATATAAGGTCATCTGTAATAGTTCATGGAGATGGTAGGTCATATACACTCATAAATACTGTTTTCATTTTTCGAAGAATGGAAAAAAAGAAAGTTACAAAATAATTCTCATTTATAGAATCATTATTATATCATATAAATAATATATATTGATCAATTACATCCTTATCACTATCTATTTAAAAAACAAATGAAAATAAATCACATCGCTTCGTGGAGGTGGTAGTCTACACGTACACATGTGTGATGTTAATGTATTCCAACAGATTGAAAGGTAAGATGGTAGATGTGATATTATAATTATTGGGATATAATTATGTCATTACTATAAAATATCATTAAAAAATACATCATAATAAAAATCCATGAAATATTGTAGTGGAAAATGAACTGCATCACTACGTGGAGATGGTAAGCTGTACATACGCATGAGTGACACATTCACTTCTCATTTTATGGGAAAGAGGGTGGATAATGGTGATTTAATAATCATAGTGAAATTTAATTATATTTTTTATTCTGAAATTATTATTTTATAATAAATACCATATATTTATATTGGGTCAAGAATAAGTAAAAATATGGTGATTGGTTAAGGTGATTACTTCCCCTTTGAAAGAACTCTTTTAAATATCCTCTTAAGGGTTATAGGGCTGTGATTTTGGGATAAAAAGCACCAATAAACTGTAAATAAGGAAGTTTATAAGTCAATTTGGTATTTTTTCAATAAAAAATGTTCAATGTGGTGTAAGTATGCGATATACGAGGTTCCCTTTTATAATTGAGGTTAATGGCACTTTTGGAATTTGTTAAAATATTAAACAATAATTAAGTAATTATCAAGAAAAATGAATCAAAACGTCTAGGTATTAGAACCTAGGGTATAATATGGTTTAAATATCCTCAAAAATATAATTTGGATAGGTTTGTGTGGTGTTTAAGACCTTATCATTTAGTTTAACCCTGTAGTTAACCTATTTTATTATTAACTATGGTAACATATTTTTCACTCTTAAAGGGTTATCTTTTTACATATAAGCAAAATATTGACTCATAAATGGAAAATGGATGACATTGAAGAATATATATTACCCTAATTATATTATTTGAATATCTTAATTGTTTTTAAATAATTTAATAAAATATTATTTTGATAAAGTATCATTAATGTAAAATTTGACACTATTTATTTAATTTGACCTGAAATACATGATTAATTTTTTTTTATTTTGAATAAAATTAATTTAAACACCACTAATATGTCATATTCATCTAAATTAATTTTTCAACACTATAAATCAGTCAAATTATATCATTTTTAATATTTTTCTATTAGTAATTTTATTTTTCCATTAATTGATTAAATATTATATTAGAGTTTCACAAGAATTTAAAATAATTATATAACCACCAAAGATTATAAATAAATTATAATAATAAATATAATTTCATTATACCCAAAAGAGACATTTATATTAACTAATAACTTGGTTTTTTCCCTTTTTGGACACATAATAGATATTTAAAACTAATAGAGTGACATATTGTGGATTTTTTCATTTCAATATTATATTTTTTATTTTCATGGAAAAGTGTCCATTAAACATATAAATTTTTAGAATAATGTATATGAGTCAAATTTTATTTTTCCAATAATATATAATTTTAAAAATTATGATGTTATCTCTTAGTTTTAACAAAGATTAACCTGATTACGCTTTACTGTGGAGATAAACTTTACCATAGTTACTATTCACATTGACTAAAAGTTAAAGGGACCTATTTTCCAAATTTGAACCTCCTGATTCAAAATATGGAATACATTCTTGAAAAATATATTTATATAATTTTTAAAAATTATTTTTAATATAATCTTGGAGAAAACGATGAAAATTACTTTTTAGAAAAATTCATTTTTTAAGCATAGAACTGGACTTATTCTTTTTCCCATGCCATGTAAGAACTCTAGATGAATGTTAATTTTTTTATTGAATATATAATATGTAAATTTCATTAAAATTATTCTCCAATAGTGATAAATATAATCTATTTAAATTAAAATATAGTTTGTGAACATAAAAGCATTTTTTCTGAAAAACATTTCTTTTATAAATAATATTAATTTTTATTGATAACCAATGAAATTATTTTAAAAGTTTAAAAAAATTATAATTTTCATAATTTAGTTAGTATTATTCACACCCTCAAATTTTAATTGTTATTTTTTAATGTTCATAAAATAATATTTTAATAATATGGTGTGGTTTATTTAAACTCAGTGTTGTGTGCAACACAAGCTATCAAAGAGATTTAAATTTATTTAAAAAGAGACATACCATAAAATCATAGGGCCTTACATTCTTCCCTCCTTAAAAAAATTCCATCCTCAAAATTTCAAAATGTCACATCATTAATAGATTTGGGTTGTTCTTTATTATAATTTACTTATGTTCCCACTTCTCCTTTTATATCTTATTATTTTTCCAAAGTACCTTTACCATCCGAGTCATCTGATTCCTCAACAATTGTTCTATAGTGTCCATAATCAATATAGGATCATCACAATAATATTAACCAGGTTCTAATTCTATTACTTCTGAAGTGAGCACATGCATCAGTTCTGACATATACTTCCTTAACAAATATAAATGGAACACATCGTGTACTTTATAAAGGCTAATTGTCATTTCCAAATGGTAATCCACAACTCTAATTATTTCTAGGATTTCAAAAGGTCTGATGTACTTGTGACTTAGTTTTCATTTCATACCAAATTTTATAACACCCTTTCATGGAGATACCTGCATGAAAACCTAATCTCTAACTTGAAATTTCAAATATTTCCTCTAGTTATTAGAATAGTTATTTTACCAACTTTTAAATGCTTTGATATGGGTTTAAATAGTCTTTAAATTTATCATTTTATACTCCACATGTTCCGAATCTACAAGCCTCCTTTAAGAAACATTATCACAATAAGTTAAAGTTTGAAATCTCTTTCCATATAGTGCTTTATATGGAATCATTTGAATACCGAAATGAAATATATTATTATAGGAAAACTCTAACAAAGTTAAATACTGATCCAACATATCTTGAAATTCAAGTGATCTTAGCCTCAAGATGTCTTCCAATGGTTGGATAGTCCTTTTTGACCACCTATCAGTTTTAAGATGATATGTAGTGCTCAAATGAATCTCGATATCAAGAACCTTATAATAAATTTTCCAAATTTTCGATGTAAACTATGGTTCATGATCAGACAAAATTAAAAGAGTTGCACCATGAAGTCTTATATATTCATAAATATAAATTCATTTAAGGCATTCTAGATTCAAATATTATTTATAGTTAAGAAATGTGTAGATTTGTTAAGTTGATCAATAATAACCAATATCACATCATTCTTTCTAGGAGTATTTGGAAATCCATTGAAAAATTTCATAGTAATGTCATACCATTTCTATGTAGTAATAGAAAGATGCTGTGTGAATTCTCTAAGGTATGCCACTTATCGTTCACTTATCGACAAAAAACATCTTGATACATAATCAGTAATTTCCCTCTTCATATAATCCCAAAAAAAATATTCTTTAAATATCTATACATATTGGTTCTTCTAGGGTGTTTAGATAAATTAAAGCTATGATAATCAACCAAAAATTTTCTTTTATGTCAAGTATAGATGGAACACATAGGCTCTTTCCATATTTCAGAATACTATCTTCATATATGAAGATTGAAAATTTCCCATCATTTATAGATTTAATTTTCCACTGAATATTCTCATCACTAGGATGTGAGATTTTTAACTTTTTTAATTAAGGTGGTTTGGAAATAATTTGAAAAAATATTGATGTTTCCCCTTTCTTATTAATTCCTAGCATAATTTATAATAAATCCATGATCATAAGATCCCTATATATCCTCATTTTGGTCATTACTCCATGATATTTCCTT
The DNA here is from genome assembly GCA_963277665.1 of Viscum album. NCBI lineage: Eukaryota > Viridiplantae > Streptophyta > Magnoliopsida > Santalales > Viscaceae > Viscum > Viscum album. Next base: position 482,672,474 of record OY728155.1, read on the forward strand.
CTTAGTGTATCCACTACCTTATTTTAATTTTCTAGATAGAAGTTTATTTAGAAATCCTAATTCTTAAGTAGCTCGATCCATTGCCTTTTTCTCCATGTTAGGTTATTTATGTGAGAAGATATATTTAAAATTATTTTGATCTGTATATATATCACTTATTTCTCCATAGAGATTGTACCTCCATATCTTTAGAGAAAAAATTATGGACACTAATTCAAAATCATGGGTCGGATAGTTTTGTTCATGATTATTTAACAAACTTTATACATAGGAAATAACTTTATCATTATGTATAATAACATAGCCAAGTCCTGTATTCAATGTATTACTATATATCACAAATCCATAATTCCCTAATTGTAGAGTCAAGATAAGAGAATTCACTAAATATCATATTAAATTCATCAAAACATTCCCACATTCCTTTTTTTAAATGAACTTAACCCCTTTATGAGTAATATTAGTTTAAAAGGTATCCAATTGAGTAAAGTTTTTCACAAACTGATAATAGTGGCCTACCAAACCAAAGAAACTTCTTACCTAAGTTATGTATTTTTGTGTAGGCTATTCTTTGGATAACTATAACTTCATGGGATCTACTAATTTTCTATCCTTGGAGAAAATATGGATAAGAAAAGAAACCTTTTGAAGCCAGAATACACACCTAATGAATGTTCCATATACATATTTTCATATAAGAGTCATTGGAATGATTCTAATGTGATTCTCATGGTCCTCATAGTTTTTAAAGTAAACAAAGAAATCATTAATTAACACCAAAAAAATCAAGATATCCCTTGAATATTGTGTTCATTATATCCATAAACATATAGGGTGAATTAGTCAATCCAAATGGAATTACAATAAAATCATAATGACCATTACTTATTCCAAAATCATTCATCAAGATATCTTCCTTATTTAATCACAATTTATGGTACCCATAATGAAAGTCAATATTTGAAAAACATTGAGATCTATGAATTTTATAAAACAAGTAATCAATTCATAGTAGAAGATACTTGTTCCTTATCATAATAACATTGATTTCCCTATAATCAATGCACAACCTCATAGATATATCTTTTTTTTATCAAAATGAATAGGGGATCCCCAAGGTTAAACATTAGGGAATATAAATACTTAATTACACAACTCCTCAAGTTTTTCAATCAACTCCACTAATTCCATAGTGTCCATTATTATGGGAGTATTTGATACTGGTATTGCATTAAGGATTAAATCAATAAAAAATTCAACTTCATGATCTGGTTTATGTTTAGTAAATTCCTTAGTAAATTAATCAATGTATTCCCATACAATAGGTACATCATCAATTTGAATATTTACTTTTCCATTCATAGATTTTATATTCTATTCTTTAATAATTTTATTTATAAGGGCTACTGGGGGTATATATAAACATGAATCTAATGATGAAGTCTCCCTAAAGAGAAATAATTCTACATCTTAGTCATGAATCATAATTTCATTCTTGTTAGCACCTCCTTGTGTGGAGTGTGTTTAACACTATCTTATTCTAATGATATAAAATCATGATTCTTTCAGTACTAATGATCCAAATATTATATGATACCATTTTATATGGTAAGACTATTTTTATGATAATTTTACTATGTATTATGGTGATTCACCGTTAGCTGGGATTTACCATTAGGACTTATTACCATCAGACAGGAGCTACCACTGAGGCGAGTCACCGCCATACTTGACGCCACTAGTCATGTTACCATTGAGGCAAGATGCCGCTAGGATGAGTCACCATCACCGTCAGTATAAGGTACCACCAGTTTGAGATAACTCAAGATGCTAATTCACTGCTAGCTTATTACTACCATTTCAATCCAAGTACTTTGGTGTGAATGGATTAACGGCTATTTCTATTCAAAGATAATTTGATCAAGTCTTCATGACATAGTCAAAATCGATATGAGGATTGTGGATCGCCTCCAACTGAAGTTGGTATATATACATGAAGGAAATATCTTTCTATACTCATTACGCATTACATATACATTGATTAGTGACTAAAAAATTTATATAAATTTATAAAATCTCACTGATTCATCTACTGTGTAGATCAAAGACCTATAAGCACAAAATCCATTACATAGATTGATTGAGACACTGATAGAGATCGATTAGAACATTCTTGTAGATTCTTATGACCCTCTGTTCTGCTAAAATTTTCCAGAATGAATCTCAATCTTCTCACCAAAACTGATACGAGGGCTTCAAACATTCTGAGCATTACTATATTCTTTATGGATCTTTCTATTTATTGTTTTTCTTTTGAAAAACGTTTTGTTATTCTATTATCCAATACACATTGTCTCATGTACCTAACTAGAGAATACATTTTATTCTCTACTTCTTTTACATCTATTTTCCCATAGTTCTTGTGGAAGAGGTCCTTGTGTGGCATGTGTTGTATTTACATCCCATGTACAACTGTGGAAGAGGCTATTTGGCATGAACATCTTATATTTTTTGTTTGTTTACCTGATCCATGTTATAGATTTGTTTGATTACTATCATAATCTTCTTGGAAATAGGTGATTTCCAAGTGGATGGGATTAAGTCTCATCTTGAGACCAAACCTATTGTTTATGACACTATGTTATTGTGTTTTGTTTTATTATCATATCCTATATTTTTTAATATATAAACAAAACTATTAATTTGATAAATAATTTTTAACTATGATTTATATTTGTTTTTAGCTATGTAAATTGATTTTAAAAGGTAAGGTAATTCTGAATATTTTTTTAGATAATACATAATCACCCTTTTAGAAATATTTAAAAAATATATTATATCGATCTACTATTTTGATTAATTGGCCAGTTGATTTTATTAAGGGGATTTTAGTTTAACTTAATCATCAATAGAAATTTATATTGGGAACTAAATTGTAACAGCCCGAGATTTTATGAAAAATATTCTTTTTTTATTTCACTAATGTCTTGTGTTGTACGCTACACCAAAAGGAGCTTGCACAACACGCATCCTTGACTTTCCTTGCATTACACGCAATCGCAACCTTCCTCGATAGCGTGTGTGGTACGTAATACTGAGTTTCACGAAAAAATGATATGCTATTAAAATATTATTAAAACTAGCCGTTATGAATAGTAATAACCACTTTTTAAAATTCTGTAAATCTTATTTTTCAAAATGAACTTCATTCTTGGATTCGGAGTATCGAATTTAGCCTAAGGTGAAATTTTGGTACTTTTCGGATAACTTTCACATTTTGATGAATAGTGAAAATTACTAAATTATAATTAAAAACAACTTTTTTTAATCGAAATAATTAATAGTGATAAATTATTAATTTGAGTGGTTTTAAAGTATATTTAGAATATATATTTTTACAATTTAATACAATGTTGGTCATTGGTTGTAATTTCACATTTAAACCAGACATAATCAAGTGTCAATCTTTTGATATATATTGTTTCCTAAAAACACGCTATTTATTTTAACAGCGGGATTTAATTATAAAATTAATTAATGAAACTTCTACGTTATGAATAGATTTCATTTTTGAATTCGGAATATGAAATATAGCTTAGGATGAAATTTTGGCATTGTTCTGAAAAACATCAATTTTTGATGAATAGTGAAACTACTAAGTGGTAGGTTAAAAAACTGAATTTTGCATAAAACTTAATTTTACCACTTCTGTGAATAGAATTTTGAAAATCCGACAGACACGGTTAATATCAAGGACTAAAATGTGGTTCAATGAGATGAAAATAATTTTTGGTGAATAGTAACTTTTTACTTTTTTTTACCGCGGTTAATAGTAAATAGGGTAACTAAGGGTAAATATGATATTAATATTACCCTAACACATGTCCTAATTCTATTGGAAAAGTGTAATTCGACCAAAAACAAACTTAGGAATAAAATATGACCATTTAGGCCCACTTGGATTAGATTAGGACATTTATTATTAATTTATTTAAAGAAAGGTTAAAATAGTTAAAATCAAAGTTTAATAAGTAAATCATTTTTAATATGGGGTTATACATAAGATAAATTCGATTGTAAATATTCATTAGAAATCTAAAAAGATTTCCTACATGGTGGTATTTTATTTGTAATTTTTAGACATCAAATAATTTAATTTATTTATGACACAACGATGATGCAGTAATTATCTTATTAATGAAATATTGACATAATTGATGTTATAAACACCAAAATAAATGTAATTTGAAAATTTTTATGAATTCCACTAATTTTCTAGGTTACTATGATATATTAATGTTGATTTAATCAACTTGGTTCGAACATTTAATTCTGTTATGACTTTCACAAAAATCATATATCAAATAGTGTCAAAATTGACACAAAATAGTTTTTAAATAAAATATTATATTATTAATTGTTATTTTATTCCTAAAAATCTAAGGTTCGGCCAAATGACTTAGATAAGGATATATATATTAATAATAAACAACTTGGGGTTCGTTTGGCATGTTATAGTAAGTGTATTAACCATATAGTGAAAGAAAACAAAAAGACACGGTAAATGTTAAATTATTTAACTTAGAGTTAAATCTAATTGATAAGGTTAAAATAATATCCTAAACTTGTCTAAATTCTATTGGTTGATAGGATTTCGACCCATCCCCACTTTAGCTTCGAAATAAGACCCTTTGGAACCATTATAAACCGATTTTGACTTTAATATAAAATAATATTTTGAGATATTCCTAAGGTGCCCCTGTCCTCCCTTATAAAAGGGCACCTCCTCCCCCTCCTCCTCACACCAATTTGAGCACTCAAGCTCGGCCAACCCCTGCCAAAATCTCTTCTCCACTTCCCTAGAATAATACTAGAGGTTCTGGTATTCCTCAAAGACCAATTTTAGTGCCCTAAGAGGAGGTCTCAAAGAGGCGCTTCAAAGAAGAGGTAATTACCGTTACCAATTCTTTCATCTTTATTTCTTCTTCCACTTCTTCTTCTTAGGTTGTTTCATTATGAAGTAATAACATCAGTATCACTCATATACTGATATGTTATTATAAGTATGAAACAACCCTATTTCACCATCTATCCATCCTACGGGAAAAGAAATCACCGCGCGTGCGTACGTACGGAATACCGTCTCCACGCCGTGGTGTAATCTATTTTCCACCACCACCTTACATGGATGGGTATAATGGTGTAAAGAATAACTATACATAGTTATTACAACATTATATTGATTCTGATATATTGTATAATCAACTCCAATTCAATTCAGTATTTATGGAAATGATATCATCGCTCGTGCGTACGTACGGACTACCGTCTCCACGACGCGATGAGATTCATTCTCCATGTTAACCATTTAAGAATGATTATAAAGTATATATAAGAAATAATAATGAAATATATGACATTATAAAGTTACTGGATTTATGTATATATATATATGTATGTCATCAACTTACTTCCATTCAAGACAATAAGGAAAGGAAAACAACGTTCATGCGTACGTACGGACTACCGTCTCCATGAACGGTGTTTTTCATTTTATTTATCTACCTATTATATATATATATATATATATATATATACTGAATATATATGATATATAAATCATATTTTATATTCTGGAAGTGAGTAAATCATGATATAAGTAATAATGATGTCAAGAACAACAAGTCAAAACACCTACGATAAATGAAACGATTTTACCCAAAACGCTTCTTTAACATGGAATTTACAAAAGAACGGGTAATATAATGTCATAAGTGAACCATATATGATATCATAACAATGAATATGATTCTGTAATAAGTCAATAACATGATTTAAATCATTATACAGGAGTTTCAGACACTTACAAAGCAAGTCGGACCTAAGGTAAGGGAAATATCACAATCTCATTTTTATCCGAGATTGTTTATTCGTAAGTATTTACTGGGGTGTATTTTATCATCCACATCCATGTTCCCTCAATGTGTAATATTATTTCCATCCTTCTAAAATATTTTATATCCAATTTTACCTTTCGGTAAGTTTTTTTTTAAGATATGAAAGGAATCTTTTGTCGTTTTTCATACGAGGTACTTTTTGACTTTTCCGACAAAAGTACGGGAAGAATGTTTTTTTTAACTTATACGGCACAAACGGATTTTTACGGTTTTATAAAGCCTTATTTTCATGAAGCTTCCTTCAAAAGATTTCATGACTATTTTCAATAAAATCTCTTTCTTTTAAAATTTCATGACGTTTTGTGAAAAGAAATTGATTTTGAAGAAGAAAGGATATTTTCCTCAAGAATTCATTTCAAGTGTTTTGTCAAACTTATTTTCCATCTAAGATAATAAAGGGTTCTGTTTTTATCCCTATTATTACATGGATTTGATTATGTTGTGATGGAAATATTTTTATGAATTCCTTTATCTTGTATGAATTGTTTTATGAAGTCATGATGTTTAAGATTCCCATTTTTATTACATGGGTTATGCTATGATGTATGGTTTATGATTTTGTGGCACACATAAGAATGGTATCATTATGAGATGGGTGGGACCTATATCTCCCTCCAATGCATTGGGTAAAGATTTTATATCTCATGAGATAGACAGGGCTGGAACGGTAGGTTATACCGGTTCAGTGAAACAGGACTGAAACGAGGGTTACTCGATTCAGAAAGGGACTTTGTCCACTAAGATAGTCTTGGCAATGAGTCTTGACTAACAAGAAATGATTCTCTATGATTATGTGTGAATGCCACAAAGGTTCATGTTTTAAGTTATGATTATTGTGATTTCATTTTCACTTCTATGATTTATCCCATGTTATGATATTATGAGCTCTTTTGCAGGTTAAGATTTCCAAAAGCTATGTTCTTATGTATATGATGTGATTGATATTTCTTTTGTTTACCCTTACTGAGCATTTGAGCTCACAATTCTATGTTTTCTTTTCCCCAGGATATAAAGAAATGTTTTTAGGTAAATAAAAGGGAAGATCTTTATGGGAGATATTGAAGATCTTTCACCACGATTAGAAGATTACATTCCGAGTTTCCAAAGACACTAAACTAATTACGATCCTTGTGTGTGTGTTTTTGTTATATACTAAGTATTCCGCAAAAGTAATGTAATGTCTATGTACGTCAGGCTTCGGGTCTCTACAGTTGGTATCAGAGGAAAGGTTTAGTCAACCTTTGGAAACTAGGATGCGAAAACGTTAGTGAGATCCCTAGAGATATTTTTAAGGTATGTCTAGGGATGTCCCTAAGGTTAAGTATACGTATAGGTTATAGTACTAGAACTACGCTAACGATCATAGAATTAAACCTAAGATGTTAGATATTGAAGGTACTCCCCCTTTATAATGTTGTTTTCCCTAGCATGATTTTTGCCTCTCACAGTATTCTTTTTGGGTTTTAGAAAATGGCTGGAAAAAAGGTGATTCACGATAATGGAAGATATGATGGACAATGGACTGATATTCTTCATGAGCAACCAAATGAAATGGGATTTGGAAGTCCAAACATCATCATTATGCCGAATCAGCAATCTCATAATATGATCAATAAAGTAAAATTTGGTAAGTTTCCTGACTCGGCTAATAAGAGAAAGATGGAGTTTCATGATGATCATAGAGGAAAGAAAGTTCAATTTCCCCTATGTAAATCATGTGGGAAGAGGCATCAAGGAGAATGTTTCAAAGGAACTGGAAGATGCTTTGGGTGTGGAAAAGAAGGACACAAAGCCAGTAAGTGCAAAGGAAAAGGTTCAGTTAACACCAGGGATGAGGATAATGGTATTGCTACGACATCAACAATGGTTAAATGTTTTAAATGTGGAATGTACAGGCATTATGCAAACCAATGCCCTAAGGGAAAGTCTCATGAAGAGAATCAGTATGGTCGTATGGGTAGTATTTATGTTGATGATGATGATGAGACTACAAATGATATGTGAGATGAAAGAATTGTTGAAGCTCGGTCAATGGTTAATGAATGTAGTGGAATGATTACATGTTTATTAAGTGTAATGTTGTATAAGTAATCTCATGGTACTATGGGATAAATAGACATCTAAGGATTGTTACATTGTTGTCTTTCCTTAAGTTTTGAAAGTATGTGATGAATGGTACAAGTATTTTTGGAAAGTAGATGATATGTGCTTAATGAAGGGATAAGACGATAATGATATGTTTGATTGTATGCATGAGCTCATGATTGATATAAGGACTAAGTGATATCATGGTTTGAGTATATAGAATTTTGAGGATTTTGGTATGTGGGAAGTGTTAACTTTTAACTGCATTCATGTTTTCACTAAGGTATTCAAAAAAAAATACATGATTAAGGACTTTGAATGTTTGGAATGTGACCAACAAAACATATCTTATGATATATGGGGATCAACGACAGTATTAAATCTCTGGTAATCGTTGTCACTATATTATGAGTGTGGACTGCAGTATTATGTATAAGCCTAAAGATTAGACTGGATTATGTTGGACATAAGTTAGTATTGTTTAAGGATAGAAGATTTTCGTTATTATTGATGGGATGTTATAGTAATGTAGTTTTAGAAAAAGGACAACCTGCAGGACGGGCGACAGCCCATCGCTTCGGATAAGGCTATAGGAATCGAACCCACAACCGAAGTGCGACTGGCCTTTATCGCCTACCACTGACCTACAGGAAGTCCCTGTTTAGTAGAAACTAGTGTTATTATATTAAGCAGTATGATATATGAAGTATAAGCCCATTTTAGGAACCATATATGATTAATCCCACTATAGATCGACTTATGTATATAAATTTTGCTAACCTTTTGAGACAGATGGAATGACCCGTCATTCTATCACATGATCTGCTAACACTTCACGAATAACAAATTCAACTTCATTTATTTAAGAGATGAAGTGGAAATTGTTAAAGGCACGAACAACAGTGAGATTGTACCAAAATAAAGTAAGTATTTATTCTAATTCAAATTCTTTAACTTTAGGGAAATGATCTTGAAAACCAAAAATGTTGTCCTAGTTCTCTTATACCTGATGAATCAGATGGTACCTTAGATCGTCAGAAATTTATGGATTTGTGATTACTGGCTTTTCCATAGCCATGTTCTCTACCACTCTCCATCAGAACATGATGGTTAGATTTCTCTTCCATATCCATATTTTCACCTATGTGGAAACCCAATGATTAGTTTATTTGGGTAATCGTTACATTTCATACTTTAGTTTTTAAAACCAAGTTTTGGTATTCCTTTTTACGATGTGGGTTTCTATTAAAGAAACTTTCAAATAGTAAACCATTTATAACCCCGACGAATTTCGAGGGCGAAATTCATTTTAAGGGGGGTAGAATGTAACAGCCCGAGATTTTATGAAAAATATTCTTTTTTTATTTCACTAATGTCTTGTGTTGTACGCTACACCAAAAGGAGCTTGCACAACACGCATCCTTGACTTTCCTTGCATTACACGCAATCGCAACCTTCCTCGATAGCGTGTGTGGTACGTAATACTGAGTTTCACGAAACAATGATATACTATTAAAATATTATTAAAACTAGTCGTTATGAATAGTAATAACCACTTTTTAAAATTCTGTAAATCTTATTTTTCAAAATGAACTTCATTCTTGGATTCGGAGTATCGAATTTAGCCTAAGGTGAAATTTTGGTACTTTTCGGATAACTTTCACATTTTGATGAATAGTGAAAATTACTAAATTATAATTAAAAACAACTTTTTTTAATCGAAATAATTAATAGTGATAAATTATTAATTTGAGTGGTTTTAAAGTATATTTAGAATATATATTTTTACAATTTAATACAATGTTGGTCATTGGTTGTAATTTCACATTTAAACCAGACATAATCAAGTGTCAATCTTTTGATATATATTGTTTCCTAAAAACACGCTATTTATTTTAACATCGGGATTTAATTATAAAATTAATTAATGCAACTTCTACGTTATGAATAGATTTCATTTTTGAATTCGGAATATGAAATATAGCTTAGGATGAAATTTTGGCATTGTTCTGAAAAACATCAATTTTTGATGAATAGTGAAACTACTAAGTGGTAGGTTAAAAAACTGAATTTTGCATAAAACTTAATTTTACCGCTTCTGTGAATAGAATTTTGAAAATCCGACAGACACGGTTAATATCAAGGACTAAAATGTGGTTCAATGAGATGAAAATAATTTTTGGTGAATAGTAACTTTTTACTTTTTTTTACCGCGGTTAATAGTAAATAGGGTAACTAAGGGTAAATATGATATTAATATTACCCTAACACATGTCCTAATTCTATTGGACAAGTGTAATTAGACCAAAAACAAACTTAGGAATAAAATATGACCATTTAGGCCCACTTGGATTAGATTAGGACATTTATTATTAATTTATTTAAAGAAAGGTTAAAATAGTTAAAATCAAAGTTTAATAAGTAAATCATTTTTAATATGGGGTTATACATAAGATAAATTCGATTGTAAATATTCATTAGAAATCTAAAAAGATTTCCTACATGGTGGTATTTTATTTGTAATTTTTAGACATCAAATAATTTAATTTATTTATGACACAACGATGATGCAGTAATTATCTTATTAATGAAATATTGACATAATTGATGTTATAAACACCAAAATAAATGTAATTTGAAAATTTTTATGAATTCCACTAATTTTCTAGGTTACTATGATATATTAATGTTGATTTAATCAACTTGGTTCGAACATTTAATTCTGTTATGACTTTCACAAAAATCATATATCAAATAGTGTCAAAATTGACACAAAATAGTTTTTAAATAAAATATTATATTATTAATTGTTATTTTATTCCTAAAAATCTAAGGTTCGGCCAAATGACTTAGATAAGGATATATATATTAATAATAAACAACTTGGGGTTCGTTTGGCATGTTATAGTAAGTGTATTAACCATATAGTGAAAGAAAACAAAAAGACACGGTAAATGTTAAATTATTTAACTTAGAGTTAAATCTAATTGATAAGGTTAAAATAATATCCTAAACTTGTCTAAATTCTATCGGTTGATAGGATTTCGACCCATCCCCACTTTAGCTTCGAAATAAGACCCTTTGGAACCATTATAAACTGATTTTGACTTTAATATAAAATAATATTTTGAGATATTCCTAAGGTGCCCCTGTCCTCCCTTATAAAAGGGCACCTCCTCCCCCTCCTCCTCACACCAATTTGAGCACTCAAGCTCGGCCAACCCCTGCCAAAATCTCTTCTCCACTTCCCTAGAATAATACTAGAGGTTCTGGTATTCCTCAAAGACCAATTTTAGTGCCCTAAGAGGAGGTCTCAAAGAGGCGCTTCAAAGAAGAGGTAATTACCGTTACCAATTCTTTCATCTTTATTTCTTCTTCCACTTCTTCTTCTTAGGTTGTTTCATTATGAAGTAATAACATCAGTATCAATCATATACTGATATGTTATTATAAGTATGAAACAACCCTATTTCACCATCTATCCATCCTACGGGAAAAGAAATCACCGCGCGTGCGTACGTACGGAATACCGTCTCCACGCCGTGGTGTAATCTATTTTCCACCACCACCTTACATGGATGGGTATAATGGTGTAAAGAATAACTATACATAGTTATTACAACATTATATTGATTCTGATATATTGTATAATCAACTCCAATTCAATTCAGTATTTATGGAAATGATATCATCGCTCGTGCGTACGTACGGACTACCGTCTCCACGACGCGATGAGATTCATTCTCCATGTTAACCATTTAAGAATGATTATAAAGTATATATAAGAAATAATAATGAAATATATGACATTATAAAGTTACTGTATTTATGTATATATATATATGTATGTCATCAACTTACTTCCATTCAAGACAATAAGGAAAGGAAAACAACGTTCATGCGTACGTACGGACTACCGTCTCCATGAACGGTGTTTTTCATTTTATTTATCTACCTATTATATATATATATATATATACTGAATATATATGATATATAAATCATATTTTATATTCTGGAAGTGAGTAAATCATGATATAAGTAATAATGATGTCAAGAACAACAAGTCAAAACACCTACGATAAATGAAACGATTTTACCCAAAACGCTTCTTTAACATGGAATTTACAAAAGAACGGGTAATATAATGTCATAAGTGAACCATATATGATATCATAACAATGAATATGATTCTGTAATAAGTCAATAACATGATTTAAATCATTATATAGGAGTTTCAGACACTTACAAAGCAAGTCGGACCTAAGGTAAGGGAAATATCACAATCTCATTTTTATCCGAGATTGTTTATTCGTAAGTATTTACTGGGGTGTATTTTATCATCCACATCCATGTTCCCTCAATGTGTAATATTATTTCAATCCTTCTAAAATATTTTATATCCAATTTTACCTTTCGGTAAGTTTTTTTTTAAGATATGAAAGGAATCTTTTGTCGTTTTTCATACGAGGTACTTTTTGACTTTTCCAACAAAAGTACGGGAAGAATGTTTTTTTAACTTATACGGCACAAACGGATTTTTACGGTTTTATAAAGCCTTATTTTCATGAAGCTTCCTTCAAAAGATTTCATGACTATTTTCAATAATATCTCTTTCTTTTAAAATTTCATGACGTTTTGTGAAAAGAAATTGATTTTGAAGAAGAAAGGATATTTTCCTCAAGAATTCATTTCAAGTGTTTTGTCAAACTTATTTTCCATCTAAGATAATAAAGGGTTCTGTTTTTATCCCTATTATTACATGGATTTGATTATGTTGTGATGGAAATATTTTTATGAATTCCTTTATCTTGTATGAATTGTTTTATGAAGTCATGATGTTTAAGATTCCCATTTTTATTACATGGGTTATGCTATGATGTATGGTTTATGATTTTGTGGCACACATAAGAATGGTATCATTATGAGATGGGTGGGACCTATATCTCCCTCCAATGCATTGGGTAAAGATTTTATATCTCATGAGATAGACAGGGCTGGAACGGTAGGTTATACCGGTTCAGTGAAACAGGACTGAAACGAGGGTTACTCGATTCAGAAAGGGACTTTGTCCACTAAGATAGTCTTGGCAATGAGTCTTGACTAACAAGAAATGATTCTCTATGATTATGTGTGAATGCCACAAAGGTTCATGTTTTAAGTTATGATTATTGTGATTTCATTTTCACTTCTATGATTTATCCCATGTTATGATATTATGAGCTCTTTTGCAGGTTAAGATTTCCAAAAGCTATGTTCTTATGTATATGATGTGATTGATATTTCTTTTGTTTACCCTTACTGAGCATTTGAGCTCACACTTCTATGTTTTCTTTTCCCCAGGATATAAAGAAATGTTTTTAGGTAAATAAAAGGGAAGATCTTTATGGGAGATATTGAAGATCTTTCACCACGATTAGAAGATTACGTTCCGAGTTTCCAAAGACACTAAACTAATTACGATCCTTGTGTGTGTGTTTTTGTTATATACTAAGTATTCCGCAAAAGTAATGTAATGTCTATGTACGTCAGGCTTCGGGTCTCTACATAAATTCACCCCCTATTGAGTTAATCACTCTGAAAAACATTCTGTATCAAAGCCTTTTTTTAAATTAACTTTTTAACTGTGATTTTAGTTATATTATAAAGATCAAAAATTTATATCAATTATAAATTTTAGTTCTTTATTGATAATAGATAAGAATTATTTTCTACTAATAGACCTATTATTTTAATGGTACAAATTCTACTAAATGGAAAATCAAAATGAAAATGCATTTAGAAAGTATGGGATTTTATATTTGGATTGTAATAGAAGATCTATATAAAATAATACAAACTTCTAGAATTACTTGGAGTGATTCTTCAAAATCTTCTTACAATAATAATTTTAAAGATATTAATTCTTTGTTTTGTGCCTTGGGTGATGATGAATTTAATTAAATATCTATTTTCAAATCTACATTTGAAATATGGGATACCTTATCTATTTCACATGAAGGGATATAAAATTTCAAAGAATTGATACTAAACCCATATAAAATCACATATGATAGTTTTAAAATGAAATTTGATGAACCTATTTCAAATATGCATCTCAGGTTTAATGAAATAGTGAATACTATGCACTCAAGTGAAAGAAAAAGTTACAAACAAAGATCAAGTGATGATATTTCTCAGATGCTTACCAAATAGATAGAGAGGAAAATCTATTTCAATTAGAGAATATTATGATTTGAGTAAACTAATTGTCAAGGAATTGATATGAAAGTTGATGATGTATGACGAATATCTTAATATCAATGGGGAGGTCAAAGAATTTTAACCCAAATGAATCCCAAGCCTTCAAAACTACAACCTCCAAACAAAGAGAAAAGGTACAAGATAACGATACTAGTGAAGAAGAATCTCTTGACGATAATGATGAAGAGATGGCCCCTATGGACAAATTATTCATGAAATTATACAATAAAAATACGTTCTTTAAGAAATATAATTTCAGAAGAAATTATGGGAACAAATGAAATTAGAAAAAGGATTTGAAAAAGGATGACACTCAAAATGAAATCACCTACTATGAATGTAAGAGGAAAGGACACATTAAAGATAACTATCCAAAATCTAAATATAAAAATATGTATGAGGATAAGGAAAAAATATTCAAGATCTCTATGAAAGAAAAATGGAGTGCCTCTAAAGATATATTTGGTGATACATTCACTAATAAAGATGATAATTCTAGTAGAGAGAATATGTGTTTTGTGGAAAACACCCCAGAGATACAAAATATTCTTCCTGGTTCTCCAACTAATTTTTTAAACATTTTTGAAAATGGAGAAAATTATGATATTATAAAAAGAATGAACAATGAATGTCTTTAAAATTACTGCAATATTATGGAAGATACCTTTCATGAGCTAAGTGATAAATATAATTCACTTAAGAAACATAATTCTTTGATAGTAAATATTAAAACTACCCTTAATACTGAAAAAGAAAAAAATGATCAATTATTTAAAGAGAACAATGAATTAAAATCTTCAAATTAATAGTTAAATAAATACAGAGAAATATTTACCAATTTTAATAAATCTTTAACTCAAATAATGGGAAATCAAGTATCTTCCAAGTTTATAACTGGCATAGGTTATCAACTCAGATAGATAAAAATTTCAAAAACCATATTTACATGTAGTAGCAGTTCTGAAAATTCTTGTACTTCTAATATCTACTCAAATAGACCTAATATAGTATTTATTTCTATAATCTTACAGTATATTTATAAGAAAACCATTAGGAAATTATGGGTTCCAAAATATCTTATTACTAACATAACAGGGGCCAAAAGTATTTGGGTACCAAAATCATTTTTGGAAAAAACATTATTTTGTAGGAAACCTCTTTGAAAATCTCTAGCAAAATCCTACGGTATTTGGATAGTGGATGTTCCAGACATATGTCTGGTGGGTATTCAAACTTCAAGAATTTGATCAAAGTTGATGGTGGTCATGTCACTTTTGGTGAAAATTCTAAACGGAAAATCATCATCTTGGGATAAATTGGTAATTCTAATTTACTATTTTTTTATAATTTATATGTAGGTGGATTAAAATATAATCTACTGATCATTTCAAAATTATGTGATGGTGGATTTTTTGTAAAATTTGAGAACAATGCCTATCATATTTTTTATGATATTTTTTTATATTTTTAATGCTTTATGAAATGATAATATTTATTATATTTATTTAAATTCTTTATCTTTAAAAATATTTATTTCTTAAGTTACTTTCAAAAAGAATCTTGGATTTGGAATAAGAGACTAGTCCATTGGAATATTCATTCAATTAGAAAACTAACTAGGAAATGGTTAATTATAGATCTACCAAAGCTTAAAATCTCAAATGATAGAGTTTGTGATCCCTAATAAAAGGGGAAACTTAATAAAATTTATATTAAATATAAGAAAGAATTTTCAACCTCTTAGCCTCTAGAGATAGTTCATATGGGCCTCTTTGGACCTTATATAGTTTCTAGTTTAAAAGGGAAGAATTATGATTATTTCCTTATAGATGACTTCTATAGATACACATGGTTATTATTTCTAGCTCACAGATTTTCTGCTCCTAGGATGCCATAATAAAATATTGTGGTAAAAATAAGAAATAGACCTCTTCAAGAGGTAGCCCAGACTATGCTAAACTAGTATGAATTACTTGTCGACTTTTGGGCAGAGGATTTCAATACAGCCTGTTATACTATAAATAGAGTTTTAGTTAGACCACTCTTAAAAATAACACCTTATGAGTTATAGAATAATATAAACCCAAAGTTTAATTACTTTAGAGTTTTTGGTTGCAAATTATTTATTCTAAATATAGAGGATAATATGGACAAATTTTCTTCCAAGAGTGATGAAGGAATTTTCCTTGGATATTCAAATTCAAGAAAATATTATATAGTGTTTAAAAAGAGACCCAAAATAATGGAAGAGTCTATTCATATTAGATTTGATGAAACTGATACCAATGAACATAAGACTATCTTAGAGATCCTTTATGATGATCTTTCTACTCTAAATCTCAATTCTAAACATTATGAATGTTCTGTGAAAGAAGCAGATATTTCACATAGTGAACATCAAAAACCCAAACCTGAATGAAGATCTTGAAAAATCTAGCCCCTCTTTTCAAATAACTATTAGGACTCGTAGAAACCACCCTTTAGATGAATTTATAGAAAATATATATAGGGGTACTCAGACTATAGCTTCCCATAAAAATCAAATTGAACACAGAGAATTGTTTTCACAACTTGAACCCAATAACATTAATGATTCCATTAATAATGACTTCTGGGTAATAACTATACAAGAGGAATTTACTCAACTTTAGAGAAATAATGTTGGAGAACTTGTTGATAAACATAAATACACATGAACTATTGGCACTAAGTGAGTATTTAGAAACAAGGTTGATGAGTCTGAAAAAATAGTAAGAAGCAAATCTAGAATAATTTCATAAGGTTATAATCAAGAATAACTTATTGATTATGAAGAAACTTTTTCGCCTATGGCAATACATGAATCTATTAGGATACTGCTTTACCATGAAGCACATTTTGATTTCAAAATATATCAAATGAATGTTAAAATTTCATTCTTAAACAGATTTATAATTGAGGATTTTTTTTCTGAACAAACCACAGGATTTAAAAATACAAATTTTCCAAATCATGTTTTTAAACTAATAAAAGCATTATATAGTTTAAAACAAGCTCCAAGATCTTTGTTTGATAGGCTTACCTCTTTTCATATTTCAATTTTTTTTCAATAGTTAAAGCTGATTCAACTATTTTTATAAATATAATTTCAAAAGTTGTATTAATAGTACAAACACACAAACATATATATATTTATATATATATGATATTATTTTTGGATATACTAAAGATTCCCTATGTATCTATTTCTCAAAACTAATTCAAATTGAATTTTAAATGAGTTTAAGGGGTGAACTAAAATTCTTTGTTGAATTTAAAAATTTTCAAAATAAAAAAAGAATTATCTTAAATAAAAGTAAATATACTAAAGACCTTTTAAAATGTTTTGGATTAGATAGCTAAAAAAATTAGTGATTATCCCATAAGTACCACCTATAAACTATATCTTGATTAAGCTATAAAATCAATAGATCAAACTAGTTACATAGGTATGATTGAAAGTCTTTCATATTTAACTGCAATTCCACCTGATATTATTTTTAGTGTGTGTATGTTTTCCCTCTTTCAATAAAATCCAAAACAGTCGCACTTAACATGCATCAAAATTTTTTTAATACCTA
Organism: Viscum album; assembly: GCA_963277665.1. Lineage (NCBI taxonomy): Eukaryota > Viridiplantae > Streptophyta > Magnoliopsida > Santalales > Viscaceae > Viscum > Viscum album. The sequence goes on from OY728155.1 coordinate 482,690,358, forward strand.
AAATACACAATCAATTTAGGATAATTCTATCAAAGAGGACATGCTTTAAATTTAGTAATTTATTTAGATGATAATTTTGGTGGTTGTAAGTTAGATAGAAAAGAAACATCAGGAATATGTCATCTTTTAGGAAAATCTCTAGTATTATGGTGTAGTAAGAAACAAAATTTTATTACACTATCCAATACTGAAGTTTAATACATAGCAATAGGTATCTTTTCTGTATAAATCTTATGTATGAAACATACTTCTATAAGAATTTAGATACAAATTTATAAATGTTCCTATAAATTGTGATAATAAGATTTAGATAAACATTTACAAAAATCCAGTATCAGATTCAAGAACAAAAAACATTGATATAATACATCACTTTTTGAGAGATCATTATCAAAAAGGAAATATAGAATTATAATTTATTGGAACTGAAAATCATCTTGATGATATCTTCACAAAGCATTTAAATTCTGATAGATTAAACTACATCAAACATGAATTTGGAATGATATGTTTTGGATGACTGAGTCACTGTTGATGAGTCACTATTGATGATTTACCATTGATGAGTCACTATTGTTGAGTCAATGATGATGAATCATTATTGAATGAGTCACCATTCCTTTTTGTTACCATTTTTCTAATACTATTGGTATTCTTTTTTTATTAATTGTTTTATTGTTTTAAATTTATTATTATTTATTATTTGGAATCCGTAAATGATAAATCTCCCAGGCTAAATAATATCAATTAACTACCCCTAAAACCCTTTAACTCCCAAATCTTTTTCTTTCTCTCAGACCTACAATCTTTCCTTTCAACATTAAGCCTTCATCCAATTTGAATTGCCTATGTGAAGTGAGTAGTAGAGTCGAATCTGGAAGTAGTGATGCAATCCAAGAAACAAAAATTATATGCCAGTAGTTTGGATATTATTTCACGAAAACCACATCTAGAAAAATGAGTTATTGAATCCGAAATGAAAATTGATGCACAATGGATACCATCTAGCAATACACTATTATTGAAAGTTATATAAGAATATAAATGGATGAAATCGTTCACATAAAATTTGTATGTTTATTATCAAAGGATAGTCTAATCTTTCTATCAAAATGACAAGTTTATTTTCAGAAATAAAGTGGATGTGATAAAAAGTCACATTGATGGAGAAGATATTTCTTTCTCTTCAAAGTAATAGGAAAAGTTTTTAAAATTACCTAAAAAAAGATTATATGGGGATTTTCAAGTTAGTATTACAACTAATAGTGAAATATTAAAATATTAAGAGTTTCTCCTATAGTTGACTGGAGATGGTACCATAAGGGGACCTATAGATGCTGAACATGATGGTAAATGTAAACTATTATTCAATTTTTTATAACATGTTTTGTTTCCTTGAAAAGGAGTTTTCAATACCATGTGATATAATGATGTTTACTTCTTGTTTATGACGAAACAAAGGAAAATGATCAAACTGTGTAGATTTTTGATGATTCATATGTATGAGATGTGTAAGAAGAAATCAACATCTATCTCCTTAATATAGCCTAAAATGATTTATGCCATCTTATATTCTAAGGTATTTGTTAAATAAGGAGAAGAAGATGAAGATATGTTTGGTGGTTTTTTACTTATCAAAAACAATTTTTAAAAAGGTTAAAGTGAGATGGAATCTATGGAATAAATGATAGGTAAGAGACAATGAAAAATTATGTGATGAATTCAACCTTATTAATAATCCAAGAATACCGAAGTACATGTTATATCATGGTCTCTAACCTGATTAGTTGGTTAATTACTCTGATGATGCTGAGAGTGAAAAAGTTGAGTACACAGTGGAAGACGAAGAAGAATATTTTTCAGTGGAGGTGGGGAGTGATCCAGAGATTCATAAATGTCTACCTAAAGTTTTTTTTGGATATGTCAGTCCAGCAGGTTCTCAGCCTAATTTAAAATATCTTTTAGATGAAAATTAGGATGAGGAAACTAAAGTATCTAGAGAAGCACATTTTAAAACATCTTCCTCCAAAACATGAAGTGACCAAAATAGTAATAGAAATGGTAGTGATGAAAATGATTCAGGGGAATCAGATAGTGATCATGATCATGAAAAATCAGATGGAAATGAAAGTAATGATAATTAGGATCATGATGATCGAGATAATGATAATGAATATAATCATAGAGATTAAAAAAATGATGAATGTGGTGATAATCATGGAGATAATCATGGAAATGATCATAATGATGACAATAATAAGAATAGAGATGATCTTATTGATCCTGATCATGAGATGGTTCAAATACATCCTTCATCACCAATGGTATCAAGTTCTAATAGAAATTGAAATCAATCAAAATGACACTAAGATGGATGATTTATAGCTTGTTACCAAAGAATATGTGGAAGCTACTAGTTAGGGGGAGAATACTCCCAATCATATAGATTAGTTAAAAAATTGATCAATTAGTACTAGTAGATAATTTACAGATAGATCATAGATAACTTTCCCCTTCTGTACTTGAGGTTGGTCAATCCTCTCAAGTACCCATAGAATCTCCCATTATTTCTCATAAAAGACCCAAAGTTAGTTCTTTTTAAGAATAGGAAAAGTATCATAGTTTTGTTATACTTGGTTTGGATTATAGTGGTTTAGATGATGAACATGAAAATATTTTAATAGGATACAGATCCTTAGTAGATCAAATTGATAAAGCTAGGGGTTGCATCCTTTTACTTCCATGGAGACAGATAGATCATTTGAGGCTGAAGTACCTTATGAGAAAAGAGTTCATCTTTCTACCCAATCTTTTTTTACCTAATGATGTTGTAACACATGATGTTTTAGAATACATTCAATGGAATAATAATTTTGATTTGGACTCCTTGAAAAGGAATTTAATTTCATATTTTAAAAATGTCTTGAAATTTCAACCATCTCTAATTTCCAGACTTAGTGAAGAAAGCACTTGATATTTGGTTGAGTTGGTTATATATCATATACAACCAATAGTTATATCTCTAATTAAATAAATATAAGTGAAGAATAGAATATTTTAAATATAATTAATATGTTGGAAATATTCAATAGAGGGTTTAACATCCATCTTTTTAGAACATTTTAATTCTATTTCTTAGAAGTTTGAAAAGATGATTGTTGCTACCCCGACATCATTTACACCTCCTACTACTCTAGTAAAAATTGATAGAGATCTAATCAGTTAGATTATCAAAGAAGAGATCAGTAATGCTATGGGTGATATGCCCAATCATGAGGAACAAATAAGGAAAATAAACCGTCATAGAGAGAATGTCTATAAGATGATAAGGGAATATTCCATTGATATCAAGACTAATAATGATATCATCAAGAAAGAAATAAAGTATTTCTTTTCAAATATTTATATGAAGAATGATATTTATGATAACTTCAAATTTCAAGTAGATAATTTTATGTTTCCACCATTGAAAAGGGCTTTCAAAGAATAATTGAGTATACTAAAGGTTCTCACACCATCCCTGTAGAGATTTATAGAAGAGAAAAAGGATTTCTTTTGTTCCATGTAAAGGGGAGGTAATATAATTATGGATTTTATCAACCTCATGAAATAATTTCTACATGTCCATAGTATAACTCTTATTTCAAGAGAGGTAATTACTATGACAATAGTTCTTTCCACCATAATCACAGAGCCAGTTTGATACAGACCTACAGTGATTACTCAGTCAGATGGTCTTCTGCCTCCACAATTTCAGCCTATGTGTTTATCCCTAACCAATGAAATCATACACCTCATAGGAGTTCTTATGTATGAGAAACTTCCTCTTTCTATAAAAACCTCTTCCATTATAACTGATTCTCTAAGTTTCACTACAACCATCTCCTCACATGATAGAGTCTAGGAGAGAGGGAAAGAGAAAGTTGATCATCCACCAACCTCTACCCAATGGATATGATTAGATGTAGTCTTCTAATAGGGATCCTGTCCAAGTAATTTTTTTATTTACTCAACATATTTTTGGATTATATTAAATGAAATATCTTATCATTATTCTAATTTACCTTGTTATTTTTATTTTATTATTCACATTAAGAATGTGTTTAATACATAAGGAATAAACTTTAGGGTGGTCAATCTCTTTATGAATATCACATTCTCCATAAAGAAACTTCAAATCATTTATATTTGAATCATCAACAACCTAATTACTTGAAGAAAAATACTTATCTTGTAATACCATAACATTTAATAAATCCACTTCGTTCTCCTGTTCATACAAATATTGGTAACATGTAATGATTGATCTAAATGGTCTCTACTAGGAATTGATGGTGAACAGAACAATGATATCTACGTCTATGAAGTAACCCCTAGAATATGTTTTAGTCCCATAGGAAATCCCCCTTGATTCAAGGAGCCATTTATTATCATTGAGACACTAGTTTCTTTCATTTCTGATAGTAAAACCACTCCCAGTAATCTTAATTTCATGATTGATTCAAAAATTATTATGTTATGATTGACATATACCACTACCTAACTATTCTAGTGGATTTAAATACCCTTGATATTACACATATGTTCATAATTCCCATTATAAAAAATACTATGAAATTATATTTATGTGCACTTTCATATATGGGTGTGCCTCTTCTATGGATACCCCATTTCCTTAGGTTGATTTTTCCACTTAGAAATCACAAAATAATTTAGTTGATATGCGCCTCTTGGAGCATGCTTATTGGACATTGGCTCATCATTGTATGAACCTAAATTACCCGATACTTGGGTCCAAGAGTCAGAAACATAAACTAAATTAATATTTTATTTAGATATTATATATTAGTGTTAGGACCTCCTTTAACATTAGGTTTCTCTCTACCCTCCATGTATAGTATAATGACCCATAATTTTAATGATGGAATTTCCCTTCTTATAATTGTGTCATATTTAGTAACCTAGTATTATGCACATTCAAAACTTGATAAAACCAACAACATTTTATCATATTAATTTTGACAATAAATTTATTTAAAAAAATTTCTATATGACTTGAATTTATTATAAAGGGCCTTTAATTTAAAAATAAGATAACAATATTCAGAAAATTTGGATATGATCGATCCCCCAGAATAATTGTACTCATGAATAACACTATATAAATGAATCAGAACATTAGTAAAAGAATATGCATTTTGAAAATGAATAATAAATATATATAACTTTAAGAAAAAAATAGGGAATAAATTGTGAATTAAATTCAAGGTATTTATAAAAATTAGGGAAACCATATTACCATTAGAAATCTGATTATTGGAGTTGTAATCTAACCATTGGAATAATAATCTGATTTATAATAGTAAACTCACATATGGATATGTAAAATAATATTTATATATCTTATAATATGATTATATTACATATTTATATCATGATATAAGTAAATAAATGTTTTAAAATGATAAAATAAAAAATTGTATTTTCATAAAAAATATATATTTAATTTGAATTTTTAAAAAATATATAATGATTTAAAAGAATATTAATTTTCATAAAAATTATTTATAAATTAATATTATTATATATTATAATTATAATATAATTTTATGAGACCTTAATCTATTTTTCAAAGGGTTAGAAAATTGATCATAATAATAAATCAGTAAATTTTAAATAAATGAGGATTTTATTTAAAAATTAAATTTTGCATATTTAGAAAATTATTTTCAAAAAATAGTTTACATTTTTTGGAATATAAATGTTGAGAAATTGTTACGGTGATTTTTTTTATTTTTCTAAAATATTTGAATACTTATTGAATAGTGAAATACATTAAAATAGGGTATTTAACATTATAAGCTAAATACATGAATTTTTTGAGTCATAGATGTTAGAATCACCCTTTAGTTAGAATGAACATGCATCATTTAATGTATATAGTCATGAGAATCAATACTATTGGTAGTTTTGAGCCAATATAATAAAATATTGATTATAATATTCAAAAAGAGCACTCTCCCCTTATAAATACCCCCCCTTCTCCTCAAAACTTATAAGACTTGGATATTTCCAATTTTTTTGATAATTACCTTACCAATACTCTCCCCAATATTGGTTCTATAAAATTTGTAATTCCAAAAATAAGGAAAGGGATGAAGGTACTTCAAGCTCATTCTTAGCATTAAAAACTCGCGCTGGTTGCTTAGCGGTGGATCTGGGAATTATCTTGAAGTGATAGAAAAATGCACCATATTTGAAGCTAATCATGAATGGAAGGAGATCTAGCGCTAACTCTTAGATACCTTCATCAGGTATTTGGTTTGGTTGTAACCCTCCTGGAAACAGTCTGAAACTCAATATTTATGGATCTTACAACCTTGGTATCATGAGAGGGGGCGGTATAGTCTGTGAACGCCTTGTTTTAGTGATCATTTCTTTTAGTAGCTACTATGGGAAAGTAGATTTAATCATTTCAGAGGTATAAGAGATGGGATATATATTTTCCATTATAGGAATATTACCCTCAACAAAATTGAAACTGACTCCCAAGTTATTTGTAAATCGTTACAGGGAAGGCATTAATCTCTTTGGTCCATTGTTTATCTTATTCGGAGATGCATGAGTTACAATGGTCAGGCTAGCTTGGAACACACTTGGTGTGAGGGAAACTTTATAGAATAATTCTTGGCATCTGATGTAAACCCCAATGACCCCTCATCATTCACTCTTTCTTGGGATTCTTGCCTCATGAGTGTGTTGATTTTGTTCGGGCAGATTCCCTTGGACTACATTATTTCCAGGCTCCTTGACTATTTATCTTGGTGTATTTGTCCTTGTAATTTTATCCCTAATTAATACAAAATTATAATTCTGATTATCCTCTCCCCAATTTCTTTGTTCTACCAGTCTCATCTAAATACCATACCAAGGGGCCCTAAGGGGTAGCCTAAAAGGAGACAACCAAAGGGAGAGTTAAACTATAAACTAAATTTCTTTTAATTTTATTCTTATTGAACCACCCCCATTTGATCCCCATACATGTAAAAATAGTAACATTAGTATTATAAATATATTTATATGTTATTATTATGGTATAATATTCATCTTACCCCCTCCCATATTTCATTTCTAAAATGAATATTTTGTTCACAGGATACTTGTTTCACCACCTTCCTGAACAATATAATTAGTTTATATCCACTATCTTCAAAGATAGTTATTGAAATAATATTGTGGTTATATATGATTATAATAATTATATTTTAACTTATTTAAAAAAATAATGTTCTGACAATCCTTTAAATAAATAAAATTAATCTAGTTTGTGGAGATTAGTAAAATTACCTAAATAAACAAACCACATAATATTAACATTTTTACTAAAAGAATTGTCCATATTAATAAGAACATATGATTATATGAGGAAATTTAATTTTCTTAAGGTCATTAATAACATTTAATTTCACTTATATAGTTTTATTACCATTTTAAAATACTTTAATAATTATCCACAAGTGATCCATCCTTGGAATCATGAAACAAACATCCTAAGAATAATGCAATTAGTCATTATATATCAATGAAATGGTTATAAATGAACAAAATATAATTACATTAAATTAAATATATATAAAAAATGTTTTTAATTAAGTAATTAATAAATTTAATTTAATTATCAAGGATATTAATTTAATGTGAAGAATGATTCCGGAAGGTAAGGTATGGGATCTCTTCGAACCACCCTTATTATTGGGGTTATGACCATTATCTCTCTAACTCACATTATATCTCTCTTTGATGTTATTAAATTATTATAAATACTTTATATATTTCACTTAATTATATACTTATATTATTACCCCTTCATTTGATGGAGTAATACATGCATTAATTTCATATCTCAAATGTTTTTTTAAAAAATCAAACCTGATTAAGGGGAACTTTTCTATCCCTTAATCCTTTTATAAAATTATCATTTAAAGTTTTTATTACCATTAATGTTTTCATAAAATAAAGAAATATTCTAGGTATATTCATTCTTATTTACCTTTGATTTTCAAATAATATTCCATACTTATTCTTTCTTTTGAATACTTTAATTGATTCCTTAAAACATTATTTTACATGTTCATTTCTATACCCAATTATCAACAATTTATGAAGAAGGTTTTTTCAAATGAACACCATTTTTGAGAAATATTATTGTTTAATCATATATGGAGATGATAAATATTTAATTCACTCTTCTATTTATAATATTTACTAAGTCTTCTTTGATTATGATATAAAGCATGATTGTGCAACCCATTTCTTTCCATGGGTAATTCTTACATTTATGTCTTATGATTGATTTCCTTTTGTGAAAAACATAAAAATGTATATGTTATAGCAGGTTTTACTAGATATATCTCAATTTAGTTCGGTAATTTATTTGTCTCATGAGATGATATGTTTGGGATCAGAGAGTAGAACTAATCTATGAAGGGACTCTATCCACTATGTGATGTTGTTTTAGTAGATTACCTTAAATTATGTTTTTTTCAGGTTATATGCTTATTATAAATTCATATGTTTCAATGATTTTATTGTTATATTTTCTTTATGTTATTATCCCATATATTTATTCATGATCCTTGTCTTTTATGATATCATGTTACGACTTTTGACTCATATGAAATGGTTCATTATCATGTTTATTCCCTTAATAAGTTTTTTAGCTAACTACTTTTTTCTATATATTCCATAGTTAATCTTATATAGTTTTATGAGCTTAAAGGGATTTAGGATATTATTATATAGAATAAGATAAATTTATTATATTTTATTTTCACTTTTATTTCTTATGTTTTTAGTCATCCAAAGACACTATGCCTCTCAATCTTTAGGTTGGTTTTCACTGGATATTTATGTTAATAATCATGTAATAAAATGTGTAAAAGACTTGGGTAAATATAGTAGATATCATATAAAGGTCTAGTTTTTTGGGGGATTATGACTATATATATTTAGTGAGAACCTTTGGGATATTTCTATGAATAGGAGAATATCCTGAAATTTTTGTGAAGTATAGAGCAAGTGATTTACAAGAAATTACATCCCTCTATAGATACTACAAGTGGATGTGGATTTAGAATTGTTGAAAATTGGTGTAATAACTATGGAAATGGATAATTTATTATTAACTTGATCATCACCTAGTTCATGATAAATACGCCTTACATTATACCTAGTTTGAACCTATTGAGGGACATTCTTTAGAAAATTCACAAACTCTTTATGAACCATTATGAATAACTTGAATGAATTGTTCAATTAGAAAAATTAATAGGGAAATTACCATGGAAGACTAGATTAAAACATGGAGACTCATAAGTTAGTATTTATACATAATTTACAAGTTATTTATTATATTTTCATATTTTCTCATTTTTTGCATAATTTTTAGTTTGAGTAATCTCATCTAACAGTCTATTTTGGATATCATAAATGAATATAACTATAATAAAATTGTTAAATTTAAAATCATTATATATTCATGAACTTAAAATATCGTAAATAATTAGCATACTATACATTAATTCAGGTATTTCATGTTTAGTAGAACTATTCAAAAATGACCTCAAAACAAGAGGGGTGGGGCTATATATGGGAACATAAAAAGGGGTAATTATTTCATCCCAAGTATATAGCTCCTCACAAGTCAATATTTCTAGACTAAAGATCCACCAAAACTTATCCAAATTATTTTATTATAAATTTCTACTTTATTGGACATGGATTGTATGACTTTATTTAAATCTAACATCAATTATCGAGAGAGGGAGCTCAGTCTTCACTTCTCGAGTCATCTTCCAATTCTATAAAAGTGTAAAGGAGAGGATGAATATCCTCCAAACTATTATTATCAAGTGTGGACATTATTATTTTTTTAAATAATATATAGCTCAAATGATTGAAACCATGGAATGAATCATTCTTGAAAACAAGCCCATTTTGAGGGATATTACTGATGTATTTATTAAAGAGTTTCTTGGTATTCCTCTTGACTGAGATATGGAGTTATAAATAGAACTTATATCTAGATCTCTTCCCATTTCCAAGATTCCCTATAGAATATACACTATTAGGTTTAAATAATTAATAAGTAGTTATAATTGAATCAGACCAATGGGTTTATACACCTGAGTGCTTCACTATGGGGTATTCTAGCCGTCTTCATTAAAAAGAAGGATGTGTCAATGTTCCTATTCATTGATTATCATGAACTCCAAAAAATGATAATAAAAAATAAGTTTCTCCCCATATGGATATATAACTAGTTTGATCAACTATGTAGGGCTTAGTATTTCTCTAAGTTGGACCTTTGGTTCGAATATCACCAATTAAAGGTGAAGAAGGAATATATTTCTAATACTACCTTTTGAACAAGGTATGGACACTATGAGTTCATAGTGATGCCCTTAAGAATCACTAATACTCCAAAAGTATTTAGAGAATTTATGAACATAGTATTTACAGATTACCTTTACAAATATTTGGTAGTATTTATAGATGATATTATGATATAATATAAAATTAAGGAGGAGCATTATGGGAATTTAAATAACATGTTAAAGAATTTTTAATAAGAGAATCTATATGAAAATTATATTAAATATGAGTTATAGATGGGTGAAGTATCATTCTTTGGGAATTTAATCATCAATAAAGGGATATATATGGAAACTTCTAAGACAATGGAATTTAGGAGTGGCCCATATTAATATCTATAATTGAGATCCATATTTTCCTTAGAGTAGTTAGTTATTACCGATGATATGTGAGAAACTTCTAATGATTCTAAAACCTACCAACCAATATGATTTGAAAATGAGTAATGTTTTTATAGAATAATGAATGTGAGTAGATCATCAGGTAATTTAAAAATATTCTTACAACTATATTAGTCCCCACACTTCATTTAAGTGGGGAAATTTCATGGTATACAAATATTAATCAAAGAAGGGTTTGGGCTATGTACCAGTGTAGAATTATAAATTGATAACCTAATCCCAAAGTAAATTGAAAATGGATGACTAAAACTATCCATTGAATTATTTGGAGCTATCTGTAGTGATCATTACTTTAAAAATATGGCAGCATTATCTCTTTGGAGAGAAATGAAAAACATATACTGATTATAAGTGCCTCAAATATATATCCACACAAAAGGAGATTAATAAAAATAATCATATATGTCCATAGATGATCAAGGACTATGATTAATAAATCTATTACATACTGGGAAAGAAAAAAAAGTGGAAGCTTATATATGTAGAAAGGATTTGTAATCCATATCAATGATGATAATTGATAAGGATCCAATATTCTTATACCTATAAAATATGGAAATGAGGATCATAAAGGAAAGAACATACTTATTCATTTAACAAATGATTACTCAATAATACCTTACATATAAGATAATAGATACTCAAATAGATGATGTGGAAATAAAAAAGAAGATGGAATCCATATGAAAATATAAATCATTACAGTTAAACAATGATAAATAAAAAGTTGTTAGATTTGTGTCATGACTATGTAACCAGAAAATAATAAGATAAAGAAGGATATTTTAAATGATTAACATAGCTTGACCTTCTCTATCCACCCGGGGAGAAATAAAATATATCAAGATCTCTAATAGTACTATTTAAGAAACAATATGAAGAAGGTGATCATAAAATATATATCAAAATATATATTATATAAGATGGTGAAGTTTGAAAGGAAAAATTACTAGGGGATGAGGTATTTATTACCTATACTTATATAGAAATGGGAAAAAATCACCATGGACTTTATCACTTGTCATTCAAAAAAAATCTATGGGAAATAATTCTATATGTGTTGTTTTGGATCATCTTATGAAGACTACTTAATTAATTATATTTTAATTGAGCTTATTAATTGATCATCTTATAGGGATATACATTAGAGAAGTTGTGAGGTTGTATGTAACACCATTATCAATTGCATTTGATCAATATCCAAGGTTTACCAATATGTTTTGAAAAATTAATGACCATTATCTAATTTTTTTTAATATTAGTATGACTTATCCCCCTCAAATTTATGGAAAATATAAGAAGACTATACAGGAACTTGAAAACATGTTTGAAATCCTTCTTAATAGACTTAAAAGGAATATGGGATCAACATATTCCTCTGGCCAAGTTATTTTAAACTAATAGTGTCCATATAAGAATTAAAATGGCTCCATATGAATCCATTTATGGGAAGATATATAACACACTTTACCCTGGGGTGGAGTTGGTGAATGAAAAATGTAGGGCCTGGGTCATGGAAATGGTAGAAAAGTTCTAGACCATTCCACATTACATCAGTATTTCTTAATGTTAATAGAAGAGATATGATTACAATCATCGACAATACATAAATTTTGAAGTTTGAAATAAAGTGTTCCTCTACACATATACTTGGAAGGGAGTCATGAGATTTGTAAAAAAGGGAATACCATTCCCCATTTACATCATCCCCTTTGAGATTCTCAATCGTATAGAAGTCGTGTCATATCAAATATCACTCACAAAAACCCTTTCTGAAGTACATGACATATTACATGTATCCCTCTTCCGGAAGTACATATTATTTCCCTCACATGTTCTGATTTTAGGGGGTGTACAATGGGAAAATGAAATCTCTTATGAAGAGAAATTGATGAAGATCTTGGACTATAGAGATAATGTTATACACAACAAGTCAACTCACCTAGTCTAAGTTCTATAGAGAAACCATAAGTAATATAAGGTGACATAGGAGCCAGAGGAATCTATGAAGCAGAAATACCCTGACTTATTTTCACCTTATTTTTTAAAATGAAATTTCAAAATTTAAATTTCTTAAGTGGGGAAGAATGCAACAAACCATAATTTTAACAATAGAATTTCCCTTATGATAATTGTTTCATATTTAGTAATGTAGTATAAAGCACTTGAACCACATGATGGAACTAAATTTTTTATTATATTAATTTGAGAATTATATTTTCAGAAATTGTTTTTGATAATAATTGAAATTATAAAAATGTGTCAAAAATTAGGGAATAAGATAAGAATAATAGATACTTTTGGATATGATCGATCCCCTAGAATAATTGCACTCATAAACAACACAATTTAAATGAATAAATATATTTTTAATGCAATATTTATTTTGAAAATGAAGAAATATATATAAGTTTGTGGGAAAATAAAGTGAGTAAATAATTAATGAAACACGAGGTATTTATATAAAGTAGGGAACCCATATTACTTTTAAAAATCAGACCATTAGAATTTTAATATGGTCATTAGAATAGTAATTTGACAATTAGGATTAGTAAACTAACCATTAAAATAGTAACCTCACCAATATAAATTTTAAATAATATTTATGTATCTTTTAAAATGATAATATTATATATTTATATCATGATACAAGTAAATAAATGTTTAAAATAATTATAAAATAAGTGTTAGTATTTTCATAAAACATATATGTTATATTTTCATTTATATAAAAAATATTATGATTTAAAGAAATTATTTTCATAAAAAGGGTTTATGAGTTACTTTTATGTTGTATTATAATGATAATATAATTTTATCAAACCTTAATTAAATTTTCAAAGGGTTTGGAAATTGATCATAATATTAAAATTTTTATTTTTCAAATAAATGATGATTTTATTTAAAAATTTGATTTATGATATTTATAAAATAATTTTCATAATATTGACTATTTTTTTTATTCTAAAAATTATAAAAAATAGTGTAGATTTTTTTTATTTTTGTAAAATATATGATTTTTCATGAATAGTGAAATATAATAAATACAATATTTAACATTATAAGCTAACTACATATATTTTTTACTCATATACGATATAAGAAACCTATATTTAAAACTCCCATACATAATTTACTATATATAGTCACAAGAATCAATGATATTGATATTCTTGATCCAAAATAATAAACTATTATTAAAATATTAAAAAACTCCCCACTCCTCCCCTTATTATTAACACTAATTGTCGCCCCTTCTCTTAAAAAATTATAAGAATTGTATCTTGAAATATTTATGCATAGTAATCATAAAAATAATCTCCCCCATTTCCTAGTGCTACTTGTCTCATCCAAAGACCCTTAGAAGGAGCCTTAATGGGTATCCTAAAAGGAGACAACCAAAGGGAGTGGTAAACTCTAAACTAAATTTCTATTAATTTTATTCCTCTTCTACCACCACCATATGATATTAATACACCTAAAAACGTAACATAATAATATTAAATACAGTTTTATGTTAATATTATTCTTTTATATCTATCTTATACCCTCCCTTATTTTGTTTCTAAAATGAAAATGTTGTTCACAATATGGTTGGTTCGCCACCTCTACGAACAACATGCTTTGTTTTTATACACCACCATAAAGGATGGTTATAAAAACAATATTATTTTTAAATATGATTATAATAATAATATTATAACCTATTTCAAGTTAAGTAATGTTTTTATAATTATTTAATTAAATAAAATGAATCTAGTTCATAACGGTCAGTAAGATGAAATAAATGAACTGACTAAATAACAATAACATTTTGACTAAATGAATTTTCCATATGTGAGAAAACTTATGGATATTTGGAACCAATAAAATTTATTTAAGGTCATTAATACCATTTAATTTAACTTTTATAGTTTTAGTCCAATTTTAAATGACTTCAATAATTATCCACAATTCATCTGACATTGGAATCATGAAACGAACACACTCATAAAAATGAAATTAGTCTTTATATATCAATAAAATGGTTTTATATCATAATATAATTATAGTAAATTAAATATAGTTTTATTATTTACAAATTAATTTATTAATGGAATTAATTCAATTATTCTGGACATTAATTTCATATGCGGAATGATTCTAGAACACAATGTAAGGGATCTTTCTGAACTAGTCTTATTCTTTGGGTTATGAACTTTATCTCTCCAAATAAATTTATTCCTATAATTGATATTATATAATTCTCATAAATTATATATATATATGTATCTTACATATATATCAATCTTATTCTCCATTCCTTTGATGGGGGTAATAAATGCGTTAAGTTCTCTTCTTAGATGCCTTCTTCAAAATCAAACCTGATTAAGGGGAACTTTTGTATCACTTAATAATTTTATGTAATTATCATTTAAATTATTTATTAATATTAATTATTTCATTAAATAAAGTAATATTATGTGTATAACTATTCTATTTTACCTCTAGTTTTCATATAAAATTCAATACTTATTCTTTCTCCAAAAGTGTTTAATTGATTCGTTAAAACACCATTTTGAAAGTCAATTTCGATACCTATTTCTATACCCTATATCATGATTTCTTTCCAAAATAAAACCATATTTTGTAAATTTTCTTATGTAATCAAATATGAACATACAAAATATTTAATTCCTTATTCTCTTTCGAATCTTTATTAAATCTCCTTTGATTACGGTATGGGGAAAGATTATGAAACCCATTTATTTCCATGGCTAATTATTATATTGATGCCTTATGATTGATTTCATTTTATGTAAAACATAAACATTTACATGTTATGATAGGTGATACAAATATTTCTGCAATAAATTGGGTATTGTTTTTTTACCATGATACAATGTGTATGGGATTATTGAGTAAACCTAATCAACAATGTGACTCTATCCACCATGTGATGTTGCCATAGAAGTTAGCCTTGAATTATGATTATGTCATGTTATATGTTGATTCTTTATTACTATATTTCCACGATATTAAGAGTATATGTTCTTTATATTATTCTCCCATATTTTTATTCTTGATTCATGTCTTTTTCATATCATGTTATTCCTCATGAGAAAAATTCAATGCTTCATTATAATGTTTATTCCCTTACTGAGATTTTTAGATTAAAACCTTTTTTATGTATTCCCCAGGTAATCCTATGTAGTTTTTTTGAGTTAAAAGGGATTTAATAACTAATTATGAAGTTTAAAATAAATATGTTTTATTTTAGTTTCACATTGATGTTTTATGTACATTTTCTTCCAATGACACTAGGCCTCTAGATCTTTAGGTTTTACTTACTAGATATTTATGTTAAAAATCATTGAATAATATAAGTAAAAGAATTAGGTCTATATATATAGATTATCTAACACACATCTTAGTCAATGTTAAATGAGTTTAAGCTATAGTGATATACTATCAAATTTGTTTTTCCATAAGAATCAACAATGTTTGGTTCTGAGGTGTATAAAATTAGACTAAATGCACCATTCCTTAAGGTTTTTACATTCATGACATTGGTCTCTCCATTAATGTTATGTTTTTCTCACTCAGGTTTCTAGGTAGACACTTTTACATTTTTATGGTCAAATATATCCAACATTAAACATAATATCGCATTGGTCATTATCATATGAACTTACACCACATGAAAAAATATTCTAAGATTTATGATCATAAATTGAATTCCACCATATTATGGTATAGTCTATATTCTAAATGAGACCTTAATTCACATTGATTTTTTTCTTTACCATTTTAAATAGATCATCCAACAAATATATTCTAAGAACTGTGATCTTAAACTATATGCACCATTTCTTGAAGTTATCGGTAGAACCCCGCCTCTCCTCATTGTCTTTGGAGGAAGAAAGTGGTATTGTCCTTAGGTAAAATCCCCATGACACCAAAGGATGGAAATAAATTCTAGGGCCATTATGGGATAGTGGGGGACAATTTTCCCTAAAAAAGGAACAACCACTCAAGAGACATACAATATCCCTGAATAGACTAAAGAATTCATGATAATGAACCACGTAACTGAATATAATTCCAATGTATAACATCATCAAAGTACAACAAAAAAATAATGAAATAAAATTAAAAGGATAAGAATATAATTAGAAAGATATTGGCACTAAAGTGGCACCATTGTAGACCTTGATTCCGACACTCCCAAGCTCCAACTTCAGTAACCAAACCATCATTTCTAGGATCACCAATAAAGAAGTATAACATGTGACCCTTCCATGTATCTTAGTAGATGAAATATGAAAATTCACAAAATTACCCAAGAAGGGTTGTGTTTAAAACTCAGTAGGATTTCCATAAATACTTCTCATCACATGCCACTAGGAAAATAATAGGTTCGAACATTTTAATAAAACATGCGAAAAGTAGGTAAGAAAAATATGTCTAAATATAAATAGTTTTCAAGTAATAAAAAATAAAGATAAAGGTTTTAATCCATTTAATTTACATTTAAATAATCAATTCATTTGACACCCAATAACACATAGAAGGAACAAAACCATGGAACTACTTATACTTGAGAATGGTAAGTCATCCTATATCAAAGCCATCACTTGGTAACCAACTTGATTATGATACTTCCAACCATGATTTGTCCCAAATTATCATTATTTTATGGCAGTAATTCTGAACATTACCCATCCCAAATTATTATTATTTGATGGCGGTACTTCCTAACAATTCCTTTTCTACATAAACATGAACACAAACCACACCTTTATGCCAAAATTATCAAAAAACATTCATTTAACAAGATCCCATATTTCAAAACCCACCCTGTTGAAATCACATTATGATGTGTTTTCTAATCAATTTCACAAGAGATTTATAAAAAATGTAAATATGATTTTGAAAATATTAATCTAATGAGTTCTAGAATGGACGAGTTGGAGAGAAGTCACCTAACATGATAACATTAATACAATAGATACAAGATGATTCCAAGGTTTAAACCCTTTATGTCTCTCATTCCTTATTAAAAATCAAAGAATATCTCTTTAAGAAAACATGAATGCATATATTTGGTTATTAAAACAACTATTTATGGATACAATCAATTAAACATGAGAAGATCCAATATGAGAAGGGAGAACATAACCCTAAACTTTGATTCCACCAATGACCTCTCAAAGATTCAATGTCACCAGAGTTCAAATGTTGAAAATCGCCAAAATTCACCAATTGAAACCTTGGGAGTAGTGTGGGAGAATTATAGGATGTGTGAGAACAAAATACATACTGGACATAACTTAACTTTTTGGGTTTTGTGCTTTACATGATGTGTAACTCTTATACATATCATGTATTTTCTCAAAGTCCCATACGCTAAAAATAACATCACCTTGATTTTGTTTTCTAAAAAATCAATTACATAACATGTACCTTTTATCACAACATTTATTTGTTCTTCTGGGTTTTCTATAATCCATCCCACTTTTTCACAATTCCAATTAAAAGAACCATGACCCCAAGAAAAATAAAATACATTAAAAAATTTCATACCTCAAACCGAGGGGTACTACATTCTCCCCAATATTGGGTTTTTTTTTGTTAATGGGAAGCTGGAATATATGGGGGTGTTTATCCCGTATAAAATTTTCAATTTTCGATGTTTACTCTTAAACCTAACCATGTTGACATAACACTCAAACCAAGGGAAAATATCTCCCTGTAAGGGTATTTTCTTGCCTATCTAGAACCCGTACTTGTTCATAGATAAAAGTTGCATCTGGATAAAAGTAACATAATCTAGGATGATCAATTGTTAATAATCTGGGTGATATTTCTTTAATTTGGAAACATGGAAGATGTTATGAATAACACTGAATCTTGGTGGTAATGATAACTGGTACATAATAATGCCAATCCATTTGAAAATATCGAATGGTCCCACATTCCATGATGTTACTTACATTGTTTCCCCAAGCATCGATGAACAAGTATCAAATAATCTTTTAAAAAAATATGGCCATTGAAATCAAAAAATAAAGGTCAGTGATGATTACCTGCATACAAATTCTGTCTCCTTTTTTCCATTTCAATTTTTTATAAATCATCCAAATTTTCTCTGTAGTCACTTGTATAAGAATCAGTCCAATCATGGATGATTTTCATATTACAACCCAACATAAAGGAGAATGAAAAAACCGACCATACAAAGCCTCAAATGGTGGTACATGAATTATTGAATGATAACTATTGTTATAAGAAAATTCAACAAAAGCCATATAATCCTAACATTAACCTCCAAATTCCATAAAACCTTATATAAGAATATAATTAAATTTCCAAATAATGCATTATGAATGTCCATCTACCTATGGATGATATGTTGTGATCAAGGTTAGTTGACTTCTAAGATCTTGTTGTAAGGATTTCTAAAATAAAGAAGTTAATTGGGGATCTCTATAAGATACAATCAAATCTGGAACTCCATGTAACCTAACCAATTCTCATATATATAATTTTTTTGAGTCTTTTACTATGTTGGACTCTATTATAGGAATAAAATGTGATAACATAGTAATTTGATCCACTACTACCCATATAGCGTCATGTTTTCATAATTTTCTTGGTAGTTCTATGAAAACTTCCATCACAATATCCTCCCACTACCAAACAAGTATGGGAAAAGAATACAATATACCACCTAGACTTTGATACTTTTCCTTTACCTATTAGAAATTTTATCATTTCACCACATACTCTACTATTTCACATTTCAACCCTACCCACCAGAAATGTGCATTAATCTACTTTTAGATTTTATGAACACCTAGATGAATAGACCATTTTGAATAGTGATATGGGGAAAGAATTCGTTCCTTTCAATATTGAATAACTACAATAAATTTTTGAAAACATAACTAGTATTTGTCATCACTTGTCCAATTTTCTAGAGTCTCCCCACCATTTAGAATTTTCCTAATGGTGATGTAGTAAAAATAAAATATTTGAGATTCCTTCACAATATTTCCCATGCTTGGAACAAGATTAATAGAAAGAAAATTGTGTTTTCACTATTTACATCATAATATAAATTCATGTCAGAAATCATAATCATTAACTTCCATTGGTTGTGAGCTTCTAAGACCACTTCACTATATGATTTCTGATTGAATGCATCAGCTAAAAAAATTTCTTTACCATGGGTGTATGTCAAGTTAAAATCAAACATATGAAGGTAGTACATCCATCATTTTTTCCACAAGTTCAAGTATCCCTGAGAGAATATGTATTTCAAAATTTTATGATTAGTGAAAACTATGAAATTTTACCCAAAGAGATAATCCCTATATGATTTTAATTCATAGACAACTACAGGTGATCCTAATTCATTTATATTATAATTATTCTCATGCACTCATAACTTCCTCAAACCATAGGCTAAACCATGGCCTCCTTGCATGAGAACGCAACCAAGAACGGATCCAAAAACATCATAATACACCACATAGTCATTACCTATTTCTAGAATTATTAGTATGGGTTCAAAGGTGGTATGAGTCTTAATTTACAAAAATAATTTATCACATTCATCATTCCATATGAATGGAACACCTTTTCTTGTCAGAATAATCTATGGAGAATCAACCCTTGAAAAATCTTGAATAAAGCGGTGATAGTAGCTTTCTAATCCTAGAAAACTATATAGCACAACAAAATTATTTTTCATCCCCAAAGAGACTACTTCTTCTATCCTTCCAATATCAAAAAACATTATTGCTTCAAAAATTACATTCTTGTGGAAATTAAATTCTTATATCCAAAAGTCACACTTAGAAAACCGAACATACAAATGATGTTCTCTCAATGTACTCAGTACAATTTCCAAGTGTTCTTCATAGTCATTACTAATTATGGAATAAACTTTAATATCATTGAAAAACACCATAAAAATAATAGAGGCACCTATGGATGACATGGTTCATTAAATTCATGAAAACTTCTAGTGAATTTGTTTGACCAAAAGGAATGATGACATATTCATAATTTCCATAGTAACTCTGGAATTCTATTTTCCGGATATCGTCTCTTCTGAATCTATGTTGATGATATCCTGAGTGTAGATAAATTTTAGATAACTATTTGGATCCCTTAAATTAGTCAAATAGGTCATCAATATGAGGAAGAGGATATCAATTTGTAAGCATTTCATGATTCAATTTTTGATAATCAACACATAGCTGGAGAGTACCATCTTTCTTCTTTACAAAAAAAATAAGTGCATCCCAAGGAGATGTACTAGGTCTGATAAATCCTTTACTTTCTAACTATTAAATCTATGTCTTTAACTCTCACAACTCTTCTAGATCCATTATATATGATGGTAAATAAATAGGACTTTTTCTTAGGAGTAGGTTGATAGTAAATTCTATTTCCCTCTCGAGTGGTAAACCAAAGAAATTGTTTAGAAAAACTTATAGGTATCAGTCCACTATGATAGGAAGAATCCCATTCCCTATTTAATCAATAGCTTCCAAGGCCATTGTCACTAACTGGATTAATATTTCCGCATTTACTATTAGTAGAGGCCCTCCTGTACCTGCATTTATATCTGAATATACCTTGAATACATGTAGATATCCATCTGAATATATAAACATCACATTCTAATCATAGAAATCAATATAACCTTTAAATCCTACTAGCTAGTCCATAAAAAAGATCAAATCAATTACTTCCATCTCTAGAACCATAAAGAGTAAGATAAACTACACTACATCAATGGTATTGAAACATTTTGTGCATTTTAATCCTCTAAAATCTCACTGTTCGAGGGGTGTCTTGATATTCATGACATGAAGCATCATTTACATGTTCAATCCTAATTGTTTAACTATATAAGAAGAAATTAAATAATGTGTTACACTAGTATAAACAAAAACATTCATAAGGGTTAATTTTTGAAGAATAGTATCTCTCACTATAGAGGGACCTGGTTTATCACTTACAATAACCTTATCTACTCTATAAAGCTATTAGTCAGATGTCACATGATAGCTCTTGCTTCTTCACTGAGGTACCAAATGAACAACAAGAGTATTCCTAGTAATTTCCTGGTTTATCTATATTCATGGACATTAACTAGTCTAATGGGACTATTCCATCCAAGAATATGAAGGTTTAGGTTGTGACAATCCTTCTAAACCTTCTGATCTCAGAATTTTATTACAATACTTATTGATATGGACTTTCATGCCACAATGGTGGTAATTTATTGGTGTTGAAGTAAATTGCTTCCTCCTATACATCAATAAACCATACTTAAAACATCTAGATTTGATATTGGATCTTGGAGGAAAATTAAAAAATTATGTAGTCTGAGTTTAGTGTGCGCTACCTTCTTGAAAATAAATATCCCTTCATCTTTTATTTACAACACCAAATTTGAAGCCTTTCACTATGGGTACAACCAGACTATGTCCCATATAATTCCCAACAAGATCCCTTTTGGACATAGTTTCCCCATTAAACATATCTGTATAATCCATAATATAGAGAAGAAATATTTTGGATCAAAATTATATTCGTAATCCTGAATCAAAGATTCACACCTTAAAGGATGAACTAAAAGCTACCTCTAGAGAGAAACAAACCAGGTTCATAAACTTTCCAATATATTCTTTTACATAGAGGTTTTCTTACTTTATGATGAATAAATTTGTGGATCTTACTATTTTGAAAGCGAGGGGATATAATTTTTTATTAAAAATTTATTCAAAATACTCCCAAATAAATTCCTAATAAAATTTATCTTGAATAGATAAATCCCATCATTGGATTGAAATATATTCCAATATATAGGTTTCTAACTTAATATTCAACTCTGCCAGTATAACAAGAAAATAAAAAAATTTATTTATTTGGTTTATCAAAACTTCTACTTTTTTAGGTTTGAAATCCCCTAAAAAACAACAAAAGATTCAACTTCTGAAACTGTACTAAATAATCCATCTTCCTTGGTTTATCATTTTGATTTCCTCTGTCAACAGTTTGAAATTCTTGCACAATACTCTTTATAGGTTGCTGGTTCATCAGTGGTTCAGGTAAAACCACATTTTCAACAGCTTCTTCCGACTGGTTTCTATGAAATCTTCCTGATACAATTTTATATAAGTATAATAATAACCCATTTAGACTATTTCTATCTAGGAAATGATGGTTGTACTAAATTCCAAAACCATACAAAAAATTAGCACTATCGTAATCACAAATTCGTAAAACCATCATTTCCAAAATAAACCCTTTATTTGTTTTTTAAAAAATCATTTGAATGTAAAATGAACAATATAGTCCTAGTGGGAAGTCATATAATAATTAATGGTATCAATCACTCATCAATTAAACCCACAATGATGAGATAAAAACACTCCAAGAAGTATGGTATATTAATTTTGTTCCCAAAAACCCCTGCTAACTAAAATTTCAATATAAAAAGGTTAGCTATGTATTTTTATACTATAAATTTTATGTTCTGATAGTCCTATATCCATACTGCAAACCCAACTCTAGGATTTAATAAATTGATATCATTTGTCTTAAAAAGATATTCAAATTGACCAAGACTAATACCATTTGTAACACCCTGCCTCATCCCATTGTCTTAGGAAGAGGCGAAGTGGTATTGAATTTAAGTGACATCCCCAAAACACTAAAGGCTAGAAATAAATTCCAATGGAATTAAAGGATAGTAGGGGATTATAATCCCTAAAAATCGCACAACCTATCAAGATATATACAACATCCTAGTACAGAATAAATTACACATGATAATAAACTACATAACTCAATATAATACCAATATAGAACATCATAAGAGTATAATGAAAAAATAAATGAATTTGAAAGGCTAACAGTATAAGTAGAAAGACATCAACACCAAATTTGTATCATCCCAGACCAAAATTCAGACACTCCCAAGCTTCAGCTATAGTAACCAACCCATAATGTCAACGATCACCACTATAGAAGTATGACATGTGACCCTTCCATGTATCTCGGTCGATGACATCTAAAAACTCAAAAAAGTTACAAAAAAGGGTGTTAGTATAAAAATCATTACAATTTCCCTAAAGTATTCCCATCACACCCCACTAGGATAAGAATTGGTTATCACAATTTAAAAAAATATTATAAAAGTAGGAAAGAAAAATAAGAAAAACTATAAAAATTTTCAAGTAATAAAACATCAAGATAAATATTTTGAAACCATTTCATTACAATGGGAATAATCAATACATTTAACACCCCCCACACACAAAAATCAGGGAACCATTGACCTCCCTATACTCGGGAGTGGTAATTCATCCTATAATATTTCCCTTGTTTACCAACTTAATGGTGGTACTTTCAACCATGATCTATCCCATATTATTATTTGATGTTGGTACTTATGACCATTACCCATCCCAAATTATTGTTATTTTATAGTGGTACTTATAACCACTACCCATCTTATATAAACATGAACACACACACCACACTTTTATTACAAAATTACCAATAAAACATTCATTTAACAAAATCCCATCTTTCAAAATCCACCTTATTTAAATCACATCACTAGGGGTTTTCCAATAAATTTAACAAGATATTCCCAACACAACATAAATATTATTTTTAAAAGATCAATCCAAATAGTTCTAGAATGGTAGAGTTTGAGAGAGTCCATCTAAATTGATAATATTATTAGAAAGGATCCAAGATTTTTTTTGGATTAAACCCTTTTTGTCTCCTGTTCCTTTACCAAAAACCAAGAAGGTCTTATCAACATAAATCCAAATACATAGATCTGGGTATACCAAAACCAATCTAAGGTAATAATCAAGGTAACACAAAAATATATAACATGAGAAAGGATAATGAATCGCTAACCTTTGATTCCACAAATCATTTCTCAAAGATTTAATGTCACTGGAGTTAGAACGTAAAAAACCACCAAAACATTCCTTTGTAATCCTTTGGAGTCAATAGGGAGAAGAATAGGACATGTGAGACCAAAATATGCATTGGATATAACTTAACATGTTGGGAATGGGACTTTACATGATTTGTAACTCATATATATGATGTATATTTTCCCATGGTCACATATGCCGAAAATCGCATCATGCCAATTTTATTTTTCAGAAATATCCATTACACGATTTGTAACTTTTACCCGCCATGTATTTTTTCTTATTGGATTTATAGAATCCATCTCACTAGTTCACACTTTTAGTTAAAAAAGATACCCTAGGAAAAAGAAAACACATTAAATGATGGAATACCTCAAACTGGAGGTGCAAAACTATTTGTGTTAGTAAAATTGGGCTCACTATTTATATCAGTTTTTATTCACCCTTAATGTCACATATACTACTGAAGTATTTGGTAAATGTTATTTAATATTAAAATTTAGTTAAATTGGTTTGAATTGCATACCCTAAAATTTATATTGGGAATATACACAACACACACTAGGTTAAAAACCTACAAAGTGTAACCTAGTAAAAATTATAGTCTCTACTCACTAGGCATGAACTCTATATAGATAAGGAAAATTTTGAGTATTTAAAACCAAGTAAAATAATATAAAACCTTTCAAGTTGAAAACTTGTAATGTTTGGATGGATTAAAAGATGAGTTCCTGCTCACTACAATTATCCTTTAACATCTTTGGATGATGTTAGGGTGAAAATAAAAATGATTTAAAGCTTGTGGTGACCACCATTCAGAACTAGAAATTTTTTTTCTATGATCACATGGTCTATCAACATAAAAAAACTAGATAACCCTCTCTATTCATCATAATATATTTGTGTATAATTTTTTTATCACATGAAATAAAACTACAAGATATATAATTCATATTGCATGAACCTTAATCTACTCTGAGTATTCTGTGTTGAGGATGGATTTTCCAATAAAAGAGTAAATTAGGACATTATTTGTCTAGAGGAAATTTCTAAAGTTTTACTCCCCCTTCATGTGAAAGATTGTAATAATATCCATTCTTTTAGACTTATGTAACGTTATTTTTAATAAAATATTTTATGCATTGGACTTTTGGAAAATTCTCAACTTTATTAAAAAACACAATTAAATTCCAACAAAATGTAATTAAATATAATTATAATCTAAAAAATGATCCACTGTATATCTCATATGAGTTATACAAGCACAAAGAGGATCTCCCACGGGAATATCATATAAAACAGGGTCCAAAAGTAAATAAAATAAGGGATAAATCTAGAAAAATATTCTTATGTGTTGGTTCAGTCTTATGTTATAATTTTGAATAGTCATCCTAGATTTAATATTTAATAGAGTTCCATTTAACTTACCTATTTCATGTCCCACGAATTCTGTAGGGTTACTAAGGAATCCGAGAAAAGTTTGAGTAAAACTCACTAGGCCACCACCAATGATATCCCTAAATATTTAAAATATTTACAATTGTATTCTAAATATAGAATGATAATTATGTAATAAATAACTAATCCATACCAGCATGGAATTCTCAATAGCCGAACCATGTGTGACTATACCAATATCATCTAGTTCTTGAATGGGATGATATAAATATTATTTAAACACACCTTGAGGATGAATGATTTATCAATCCTTGTTTCATAATCATTGTGAATGATGCATCAATAATAAAAATCAAAATGGAAAAGGAGGAACATCTTGATGAATGAGGTATCAAAAAATCTTAGTGGATGATATTACACTGAAATGTGTCTCCATGTGAATGATATTCTATTGATATATCCCTTCGTGGTGAATTATTCAACATCAATAATACTCTCTAGGTGGATGATTTACCATCGATATAAGTCCCCATGTGGACTATGCACTACTAATTCAACTCACATAGGTGGATGCTATACCACTGATAAACTTATATAGGTGGCTGATATACCACTATTAAAATTCTCCACATGGATGATGCACCATTGAGAAAAATCCCATAGGTTAATGATGCACAACCAATATCTCACTCTGGGTGGAAAATAAACCACTAATATAAAAAGGGTGTCCCATCTTCTACCACTAACCAGCTCAGCGTGGATTAGGTATGACTAATACTTCAACCACATGGTGAATGATCATCACTGACTTAATTTAGGTTGAAAATAAACCACCAACTTACCAAGGTAGGGTGATATACCAGTAAGTTCTCACCATAGTGAATGATTCGTCACGTATACCGAACACATAACATACCAATTATTTATCACATAATGGGGGTAAGAGTCTTTCTCACTATAAAGTTAATAACTCAAGTCTCATTCATAGGTTATCCAACCACTAAATTATTAGATTCCTAAGACATTCCTTACTAAGTATCGGTCTAGGATTCTATGTGAGGGTCATAAGGTCAGGTATCGAGCATAATTTACCCATTTTGAATCCAAAGTCATGTTTAAATAACACAAACCACATGAAAAATAATTTT
Source organism: Viscum album (assembly GCA_963277665.1). NCBI lineage: Eukaryota > Viridiplantae > Streptophyta > Magnoliopsida > Santalales > Viscaceae > Viscum > Viscum album. The sequence goes on from OY728155.1 coordinate 482,717,703, forward strand.
CCTCGACCATAGTGTTGATATCTATCCATTAAGGGGACTGTTATAGGTCAATCACTTTTTTTATATCATAGAAAGTGAATAATTTAAATTTAAATCATTTTCAAGTCCATACACATAAATTAAAACTTCTCATATTTTATTAGAATAATGAAACACTTTTAAATTTCAATAATGAATCAATGTACCACCTACCTTGACTTAGTATAACCATTATTGTTTAATAACACAATCCAAATAATCATAAAAAGGTAAAAATTTGGAAATTATTAAAAATTAAAGAAAAATTAGGGTATACATGAGAATACAGATTGAAATATAATGATAATGAAATATTATAGGGGAGGGAATTTATTTTCTTACCATTAGAAATTCTATGTGCTGATCAACTCTCAAATTCGATAAAAAAGATAAAACTCTACCCCTTAGAAGAGAACAATGAGAGAGATAGGGGGAATGAATTTTTTTTATATGTAATGGAGTAATTCCTAAAATAATTTTAAAATATAAGATATAACTTAATTAATAAATTGATCTGATACTAAAAAAACTACACATGGGGTGTGTTGCATCATGATCATATATTTAATGGTGTAATTTCCTTAAAAAGGTCACATTTTGGAATGGCCATTATAGTTTTGGTTAGACACCCTAATTTAAGGAATTACCAAAAAACCATACCTCAGGTCCCTCATGGTGTTTTCATACCCTTCATAGAAAACACCCTTAACCATATAAATTCCCAATAATCATGTCCACCACATAGGAGTGTGATCTAGGACCCCATGATGCAAAATCTTCCATTTAGGGTTGTTCTCTACATTTGAGTAGGATATCATGATGTAATTATTATAATTATAGTTTTATTACATTCATGAATCCATCATCATGACATAGCTCCCCTTATTTTGTGGTTTTATTAGTCACACGTAGTAGATTTTTTCCAAAAATCCAGGGAAAAAATCCTCAAAATTGACCCCTAGTCCCCCACCAACACCTCGAATAATAAAAACCAACAAATTAAATTTGGTTCAGTGATAATTTAAATAAATTTATACTTGATGAATATATGGGGTCTTACATGGATAATTCATGGTTACTTTTCCAAAAAATCATTTTTTTCTTTTTTCAACATAAAATCAGTTTAAGGTTAAGCAGAACCAAACAAAACCGACCACCAGTGTGTCCCCGTGACTATGCACCATGATCTGAGTAGAAACCACCAAAAAATTGAACAATATAGAATTGGGAGCCTCATCAAAAAGTTCCTAACCCCAAAATTTCCTTTTAGACATGATCCCATAGAGCACACCTATCGACACCAACCCATCCCATCGCCGGCCTGCACATTGCCAGTGTTGCTATCCCATCACCGACCTGCACATTGCCAGCATAGAATAAGATCCTTCATATCAAATTTCATATACAGGGACACGTGAGAGCGAAGTGACACTTCTTATGGTCCCATACAGGGACTTCATGTAAACTTTACAATAAGGTCATTTTTAGTGAACAATTAAGGTATCAAAAGGTATTCAGTTTTGAAATAATCTCACACAAAGTATTTCAAAGGCTTTTAATCTCATTATTTTAATATAATTCCTATGAATATCTTATATAATAATTTTATCCCAGGAAATATTTCAATATTTTTAAATACCTGAATGTATTTATAGAATCTTATTCCATTGAATAAATTAATATTTTCCAAACATATTTATATGTAACACATTATAAAATTATTGACTTGTATTACATACCCAATAATAAATTCTTATTATATCCACACATATCCAAATGTATCACTTGTATAATATACATAAAACCATTTCATGTAAAATTTTATAATTATATAGAATAATAAACTCTATAGGAGAATGTATGATGAAATTATTATCTACACCTAGGATTTTTATATATATAATAGTTTCTTAACCCGATGAGAAGTCTTAACCAATGAACCATTATACATATATTAATTCTCAATAGAGACCTTACTTTTGATACAAATCTGACCTATAATATGTATAAATCAGAACCAACCTTTACAACTACAATCATAACAAAAATAATTTGTTTTAAATATTTTTAGAGTGAAAATAAATCTGTATATTGTACCTATAATATAAAGTTTATATTTAAGGAATTGTTGTTGATGATGTAGTTTAAATAATTTCAACTGAATCATATCAACATTCATAATTTAAAAAAGTCATATACATGAGGTTTAAATAGTTATTTCATAAATAAATGAATAATTAAAATATTAAACATGGGATCTAACAACTTTAGATAATTATAATGATAAAAAAACTTTTTATATAGTCTAAACTCACATGTGGATCATACTGTAAATGTTCATTTCATAATATTCTTTCAATATTCAACAAAACAATAGACAAGAACCATAACATCATTTCTATGTACAAGCAGTTTTAGAAATATAATTTCATAGAGGTCATACCTTCAATAATGAATTAATTAAGATGAAAAATACATTTTATTCAAAGGAAATACCATGAAGCTTTTTTACTAATGTCTATTTCATTATTTTTTATTTTGGAAATATAATTTCTATGAACCATGAACATTTTTTTCAAAACTAATATGCTAAAATATATAGGTTGTTATGATCTATTTTTTAATTAGAAAACACTTGATAATTTAACAAAAACATAAATAATTTCTAATTTTTTTAAACCATAAAGGGGTTATATAATTCATGGACATGGTTTTGAAAAACTATGAACCAGTTTTATTTTTTTGATATTAATATTAATGACTATTCATAAAAAAAGTCTCTAGTACTCCTATTGAGGTAGGGTCATATCCTCCATATGAACACATTTATTGTGGACAACATATTAACATATTAAATTAATTAATTGGGTAAATGATTTGGGATATTAAATTCTTTTCATAAAAAATCAATCTTTTAAGCATTTCTTCACATTCTATCCTTTACTCCTACATAATAGTTACTAGGAATCTGTTACATATTTAACCTTTTTCTGAGACCACTAAAGTATTTCTTAAGAAATCTATATTCCAAAATACATTGTATGAAATAAAAAAACACATATAAAATATCTACAAGAATATGAAATAGTGAACTAAATTGAAATATATAAAACAATTTGAACCTCACTATATATTACAATTCTTAACCAATAAAGAGTTTGATAAATGTCCTTTAATAAAAATAAATGGACTCATACCTATAATGGCTTTCGCCAATTGAAATGGAATCATTAAATGATTTGGTACAATCCATTCTACTTCAGCGGTTGTATAGAACCTTATATAAAAGTGTAAATGGGGATATAGAAATGGGAGAGATTTTCCTTTCATAGATTCATCTCCATTGTGCAAAAAATGAGGTATATGAACTACATTATATATAAATTCATAATTAAATGTATAAGCTTTTAAAATTACATCAATTTTATAAATTTTTAAATAATAAACGCATTGTATCCTATTATAACAATGATGTTGGAATCTCATTTCTGTATTGTTATTATTAAACTAATTTAATAATAAATAAACTATATACACATCACCACATGATGTGTGAGAAGAAAAAATAACATCATAACCATTTTAGGAGATCTAGATAAATGATATTTCATATCATTAACTATAAATAAAATAATGTGGTAACCATCACCAAATCAAGGTTTATAAATTAGTGTACAAAACAAACACATTCATCTTCAACAAAGTTCAATATATCACTATAATATTTATATAGAGTATAGAAAATGTTATTAAAGGGATTTTTTTGACGAGTTATATTCTTATTATTATTAGAGTATATAATGCTTCATCTATATCTATTATCATATATAAATTATATTAATATGGATAGAGTTTGGGAAATGTAATCAATATATTTTAAAAACTTATTTCTTTTTATATAGAGGATATACATTTTTTATCTTATATTACTTTCAATATTTTTACCTATCACAAAAAACTTGATTTAATATAATATTCCACAATGTGTCCCATCTAATGAAAAAAATTAAAAATTCGTGATTGAAAATTCCTTATTAAATTTCTTCTCAACAACATCACCATATTCAAGATAGTTTTGAGATACTCTCATAGATTTATTTTAATAGTTTTCATTAAAATAAATTGAGTCGTTTGTCTTTAATATTTATTATATTATTAGTTGATGTATTTTATTTTTATTACTATTTAATGTTTCTATATATGGGTATTATAATATAAAATAACATTTTTATGATCAATAATTATTCAAAACTATTTTAAAGTTCTAGTGTTTTTTATTTTTCCATATCAATATTATTTTTAACATAAAAATTTTCTCTTTATTTTTTAAAATGTAAATTTAATTCATATTAATTTTTCATATAAAAAATTTACCATTAATATTTTCAATAATTATACATTTTTTATCGATAAAATTATTTAGATCATTAATGATATTGTCTTATTCTTAAACTTTTTCTTGAAAAAATTATTCTTTTTAATGTTTAATGTGCATTATTTTTTCATTAAATAATTTTTAAATTTTCTTTATTTTATTTTTTAGTGATTTATCATATTAAAAATATTAGTTAATAAATCCTCCCAACTTCTTAATTTTTTTCCTTTAGACACCGAGACCATTAATATCACCATGAAGTTCAACAATTAAATTAATAAGTTACTCTTATTGATATTAGATATCATAAATTATATCCACTATAACTTATTCACAATTAAAAATTAATTTTGGTTCATGTTCTTTATGATATGACCTATTATTTCCATCATCTTTACTAAAATATATCCTTTATTAAAAAATTATATTTCCCTTTTTCTCAACTTGTTTTGTTCTTTTTAGATGAAATTTATTCATTCTAGATTTAAAATAATAAATATATTATCCTTATTATTTTTCCATAGGATATCTTGTATAAATTTGACAATGTTTTTTACATTTGAAGCATGAAATTAGTAGTTTTTCTTTAAAACAGACATTTCTAATTGTAGCATTTTATATATTAATGAAATAAATTTACAATTTTAATCATATTAATTTTATCACAATTAAAATTCAATTTCCCTATTGATTTAAAAATTCATCTTCTTTATAGTGTGATTTTCAATATCATTATAGTTTTACCCACACCTCTTAGGCTACCTTACTGCATTAGAAGTCATTATGTTATATTTTAATAAAGTCTCTTTATTTAATAGATAAAACCTTTTCATTGTAAATTTTTTAAGCCTATTAAAAATTAAATATATAATTTTAGTTACATAAATTTTTAACTAACCCCTCTCATTGAACTAATCAAATCGACAAACATGTTGAAGAATTATTCCAAACATTTATCGGAAATAATTATAATGTATTAAAATTAATACATATTACATGAATGTTATATTATTTTACAAAAATATATCATTTATAAATAAATATTTTTTTATATTTTTTAGAATAAGTGTATCCCATTACATTCATATATATATAATTTTAAATGTCACTAAGGAAATAATTTTGAGTGGTTTCATCTATATTCAATAGTATCTTATCTTATTCAATTAATATAATTTTTATTTAGAAAATATTTTATATTATATGAAAGAATGGATCATGAACTAACAACCAAATAGATATTAGATTTGATATGATTATATTATTTTAGTTCATATAATTTATCGTAAAAAATATTGGCTCTCCTTTTACATGAGCAACATGATCCCTAATAGTAATATTTTAGAAAATAACCTATATGAGTGATAAGTTGACCAATATAGAAACATTTTTCAACAATAACATATATTGTTGTCAAGGTCCAAATATACACTATGGGGGGTGAATTGGGGTATTAACTATTTTCATGTCAGTATTACACTACTTGTCCACATAACAAATTTAACTCCCATTATAACAACTCAAATTTTACATAGAATTTGTAAAATTACTTTTACTATTACACAACCACTGAAATTTTTAATAAAGTTAACACATAATTATAGTTCAACTTATTTAAAATATATGACTAAAAACCTATACTTTATTAGTATAAAGTAAAACTCCTTTCTTTATTAACTCTAAAATAACTGTAAATTCATTTTGATAAACTTAATTAAATTATATCTATGCATCCCATTATTATTTATTTAAATATATTAAAGTTTAAATTAAATTTTACACTAACTTAATTAGATCCAACAAGGTCCAATATAACAATTATTTCATTATAAATCTCCTACCACCCTTCCACTAATATATCATTAAAAATAACTGATCACTAATTTTAAAATTAAAATAATTTTTTATAGTATATGCATGGATCGTTAATATACTTTGAGAATCTTTGATATTCTATTGAATTAACTTAAAAATGGTGATATCATATTCTCAGTAATGATAAACATAATCATTTACAATTGAATGTCATCAGTGTTCATAAGATGAGAGTAAGGGTATGATGACGTAATAAAAGTGAATGAGAATAAAATAAGAGAATTAAAACATATAAAAACCTACATGATTAAACATGTGACATTACATAATTAAATAACATAAAACAAGATTCATATAATTCAAAAATCATGAGTTATAATAATCTTTAATAAAAAATATCTATTATAACTCGATGCAATCATAAAGAAAACATGTTGGTAACTTGGAAAATCAAGTATTCATCATAGAAATACCTAAATGGATAATTCATAAATATATTTGGAGTAACCTATAACCATTAAAATATATCATCTCTTAGGAGAAACATTCATCTAGATAAATCCATCTCATTACCTAAGGAATTGGAGTGCTATAACAAACCTACCCATCTATGCTTTATAACGTAACAAGTCATCCTCTGTTTATAATGGAACCACCTATCCTTGTATTATAATTGAACTACTTTTACATGGATTATAATGGAACCACCTTTTAATCCAAAATATATATTTACAAGTACTATATAATAATAAAAAAAATTAAACGCTTGTACTTTTAAACATAAAAATAACCATTGTTCATTCATAATTAAATATACCCCTAGAAAAGTAATGGGTTCCAAGGAAATATTTTTTAAACAATCATAATCCATATATAGAAATAATAAGGAAATAATCCTTACAAAATATCCCTATTGGATCATAATAAAAAATAAGGTATTTTATTGATGAATAAAAATATCATTAAAATGTCATAAAATCAGTCATGAGGAAAATACCCTTTCCACTTTAAAAGAATATTTTGAAAAGTAAAAATTCATAAAATATTATGAAAATAATTTTAATTTAAAAAATCCATATAAACTTATATATTAAACTTAAAATAAAATAATGGTCATGATGGTGATAAAATAAGTTTATGTAATTAATGTTAAAAATAAATCCTCTTATTTTTTTTAAAAAAGAGTCAAAATGACCCATAAGAAAAACATTAAGAAAATTATTTTTAAAACATTTAAAATTAATCCAAAAGGTAATTTAATTTTTCATTAGATAATAATTATTTTTAGAAAAATTAATTTTAATATACATTCTAGAAAACATAGATATGGAAGAGAAAAACCCCCAATATTGAAGAAGATAAAATATTTGTATCATCTTGAAACAACTTTATTGATGTTTATTTAATAAATAATCGAGGAAATGGAAAATAAACTTGTTAAAAAATTCCAAAAACATAATAGAGTAAAATGGATATAGTTCAAGAAAATATGGACTTCTGATTTCCCACAAAATAACCTTGAATATAAATAATCACAAAAAAGAAAATATATTTTAACAAAAATCCTTTACCACTTCGGTAACATTATAATTAAAATTAATTGGAAGAAAGAGTATGATATGGATCTTTATATATAATAAAACTAATAAATTAATATTTCAAAATTCACTCATGAGGTAGTAATTACACTATATAATGAAATCATGATTCTTGACATGAAACAAGTCTCATAAAATTGAGATTGGGAAAATAAAAACAATTTCAAAGATCATACATTTTGGAGCGATAACTAATCAATTAAGTGATTATGTGAACATATATAAATCCAAATAAATTAAGTGTAAAGATAAAATAAAACAATTTATATATCAATTCACATATAATCATGGAGTAATAAATTCAATTAAGTGGAATTCTAACACAATGAATGTAAATTGAGTTAAGAAACATCTTAACACTTGGTAACTTTCAAGTCAAAACCCATTGGAAGAAATAATTGAATTATAACGTAAAATTTCAATAATCATGGATAATTCATTTTAAAACCTATAAATTGGTAGTATATTCAAAAAATAAAATAAATTAGGTGTAGAACATTAAAATATGACTCAATGAAGGAAGATTGAGATGAAATACCTTAACTAGTGTCCAGACTTTCCATGTATGTCCTTTAACTCCTATATAAAAAAATTATATAAAGTATTTAATTTTTCTAGAAACCTTTACAATATAAATACCTTATTCTTAAATAGTTTATCTATTTTTCAATGAAATATTTAATTACTTAATAGATTATGTCCACATTGGGTGTTTTGCAGATGTTCAGTTCATAACATCAAAACGGATTCAGTATGTTGACCATATAAAAAGGGAACTTTTTTACATAATATCAAGAATAAAAATAATGAAATAATTTTTAATTTTATAAAAAATTTATACTTTTAAAATAAACCATGAATGATGGTCATGAAAAATAAATTACGTTACAATCATAGAGATGTTAGGCTGTATTTACGCATGAGTAACATTTCCACTTTTCAACGATCATGATGAAAAGAGGGTATGTATAATTTTATATTCAAAGAATTATCAATAAATAATAAATATGATCTTATTTCCTTAAATACTTATATATATATAATCCATGTGATGTGGTGATGAAAATCGAATGACATTGCTTCAAAGAGGTGGTAACCCACACATACTCATGAATGATGTTATCATTTTTCAATGGATTTAAAGGTATGGAAATATATGATATATTATCTTTCCATATTTTTAATTATTTTTTTAATATATATATATATATTAATTGAATCATTACAACCATCATTTTAGGCGGTGATCGAAAATGAATTACAACGATTCGCAAGGCGGTAGTCCCCCTTACAAACGAATAGTGGTTTTGCTTCCCATTTCATTGAATAGGTTATAAGTATATGTTATTAAATTAAAATATATATATATATACTTAATAAAATGTTTCTAATACTTAATGATGTTTAAAGAAGTTTTTAAGGATTTATAATAATAAATAAAACTAAAATATTCAGTTCAATACAATATCTTTTCTTCAAACAACTTCATTTTCTTTACAAATTAAATAATCTAAGGTTGATTTTAATACAAAAAAAACTTATAATGTGGGGGTATATGTCAGTTAGGGATTTTATAAGGTATTGGGTGAAATAAAAGTCTTAATAAGTGTGATGAAAAGATGATAGGTGGTGCGGTTTTATAAGTGAGGGAAGAAGTACCCTTGGAATCACCTAAAATATTATATTAATCTAAATTAATTTTCATGGAAGAAATGATAAAAATTGATATAATTCTATTTTATCATGATACTTATTTTAATTCATATAATTTAAAAAAATTATTACATGTTTAGATGATTTTTTCATTGTTATCTTTTTTGTTTTAACCCTCCGTTAACCATTTTGATGATTACCACGATAATAATGTTTTTTCACTCTTTAGGTGTCATTATATTTACTATAAAAGGAAAATTGGAACTTAAATATACCATGTTTCATATTTTAAACATTATAATATTCAGTTTTAATAAATTAAGTTTTTTATTAATTTTTAATCATTTACTTATATATTGTTTATTATAAAATAATATTAATGTAATTTTTGGAACTATTCGCTTAATTTTATTCTTGAAAACCACATGAAAATAAAGTAATTATAATATAATAATTTCACAAATAACTAACATGTAATATGAATTATAAAATTTTTGGTACACAATAATTCATTCAAATTATATTACTTTTAATGTTTTTAAAATAATTTATTTTATTTTTATATTAATTTAATTAATATTTTGTTGGTGCTGAGTAATCATTTAAAAGAATATTTTATAAAAAAAATTAGAAATAAATTACCATAATAATAAAAAATATTTTGAATTTCAAATAAACATTTTATAATTGAGCATATCCTTTGTTTATCCATTTGAAAACAAAATCGAGATAATAAAACAAAGAGAATGAAATTTTTGACTTTTATAAATGTTAAATAATATATAAAGATTAAAATTAAATAAATTTGGAACACATTTGAAATATTTCAAAAATATGGATGGAAATAGATGAACTAAAGTAATTCAATATTATAAAGGAATGTTTTAGTGTCATTTTTAGACCTTATCATATTATTTTTAACCTTAATTACTTGATTTACCCTTACCGCGATGACAATTATTTATTATGGTAACTAATCATAATGAAAAAAAGTATAGGGGACCTATTTAAAAAATTATGTACTCCGAATTAAAAATATGGAATCCATTTTTCATGATTCAATTTTTACAATTAGAAGAAATTAATTTAATATTAAAATTCAAAACATAATGAAAATATATTATTTCAGAAAAATGCCATTTTAAGAATAAAATTGTTTTTATACCAAATTCAAGTATAAAATTCATTAAAAAAATTTATTCATATTTAATCAAAATAAATGAATAAAATTGTAAAATTAATCCAAAAAAAATTACTTTATAAATACATCAACAGAAAATTATGATTTCCATAAAAATTAGCATTTCCCTATTCATTGAAAAATCAATATTTTCGAAAAAATATCATGATTTCACCAAAAAATAATTTTGATACTGAGATTTAAAAAATAATAACTTTTTTATCAAATAAAATTTATAAATTTTCTAGAAATTAATTATAATATTTTCTCAAAACAATTATTAAAAACCATTTAAAAAAATGTGGTTTTGAATAATAAAATGAATTTTCAGAAATTTTATGGATTATATACTAAGAATCTATAAATAAATTTATATTGAGTACAAAATTGAAATATATTTTATAAATAATTTAATACAATTCATACCCACTAATTTAATGGATATTTTATAACAACCATATTTAAATAATGACATTTCATTGTTCATTTAGGCTCAAAGTTGCATATTATATACCATATCGAACATTGGATTATTTTGAAAATATTAGGGTGTTACATTATTCAATTTTAAAAAACTTAATCCTTGAAATTTTAAAATGATCTTCACAGTTAAGGGTTTGATATTTGAAAATATATTTGTTGAAATCTGACATCATAAAAAGGGTTAAAAAACATCATCTTGAAAATAAGAAAAAGCAAATATGAATGCCATATAGAATAAGACATAACTGGGTTTCCAAATTAGAGAACATTAGTGGAAAGTAAAAATATTAACATGGAAAGGAAACTTAATTTCCAAATAAATATGGATATTAGTAGAGATTACTAATAATAATAAAGTGAATTATTAGAAAAAATTTAATTATTTAAATCAATGATCAGTGAAAATGCCATTAATTCATCAGAATTTAAGGTAATAGGGTAGCATTGTTGTTTCAATATACTTTTTCTATATTTGAGGAATTCCATTACCATATATAATAATAACATAAATAAATATACTTACTTAAAAATTATAATTTCATCCTTTAATCAATTCCCACCACAATCGCATATTTCTCTCCAAACTATGATTATTTAGGATGAATTTTTCATGTCTGGAGAACTAAAATCAACTTTTAACTGATCATAAAATCAAAAAAAGGATAAAAATATATTCATCTTGTCTTTAGATATTATCCAAAACCAAAAATATTTATCACAAGTTAAGATAATTCCCCAAAATTATAAACCTTTATATGAATAAATACAACATTAATTTCTAAAACCTCAATAATAACACCCAAATTTAAACTTAGATCACATAAATAATAATATATCCTAAATTACCATAATAATATCAAAAATAATTAATGTTTTTCTCCTAATGGTTATCTCATACCTATCAAGATATATCCCAAAAAATTTAGGATCATTCTTTTGAAATAATACCTAATGTTAAACCTAAGGGTTATATACACCTCAACCTAATAAAACATCTCCTAAAATATCATTAATCATTTTAAAATCTCATATTTTAAAATTTCATAGGGATGTATAAGACTTTGAAATTATGATAAAACATAAACTTATAAACCCATAATGGCATCCATAACTCTTAAGATAACATCACATAAAAACATCTTAATCTCAAAACTTATCAAAACCTTAATTCAATACTAAGATTAACATACATGAACCCGCACTCCCAAATCATGTGGTAAAACATCATTTTTTTTAGTTTGATACCAACAAATGTGAAACAATTTTGACCAATCAAAAATTACAACATAAAAAATAAATATTTGACCAATACATACCTAAATAACTGTTAGGTTTAGAGTTTTAGATAATAAGGAAAACCCTTACATAACAATACACCTATATTTAAGTGATATTTGTTTCAATTTATACCCAGATTTTCTTGTTCCATATTAAGTCTTAAAAATCTCCCATAAAATTATTTACACATGAAACTTGTATAGACCTAATTCATTTAACATAATTCTTCACAATCTGGGGAAAATAAAACATAATAAAGGTGAAAAAAATTGCTCAGTAAGGGTAAACATAAGCATTAACAATTTAATGTCATCAATGGGAATAAGATGAGCATAAGGGTATGATGAAATTATCAAAGTGAATGTGTATAACATAATAAAATTCTTTCCCATAAAAACAGGTATCATTTAACATGTGAAATTTCATAATTATTTGATATAAAATAAGAGTAATATAATTTAACAATCTTGAGCCATGTGAAAAAATACTTAAGAAAAATATCAATTAGAACTTGATGAAAGTATAATGAAAACATGTTAGTAACTTTAAACATCAAACATTCATCATGGAATTACATAACCAGATAATTACTATATCTCTTAGGATTAACCAATAACTGGTAATCTCCATCATCTCTTAGGAGTAACTTTACTTCAATTAACTCCATCTCATAACCCAATGCATTGGTGGGCTATAATAGACCCACCTATATTTGGTTTAAAACATAACAAATTGTAAATATATCATAATTGAACCACCCATCATTGTTTTATAATAGAACCACCCATCAATCATTCATACATATGTCCATGTACCATAAAATAAGAAAATTAATTAGTAGCATTCACTTTTCAACATAACAATTACCATTATTCATTCATAATTTAATTTACACATGGAAAAGAAATGAGTTCCATGAAAATATATTTAAAACAAAGAATAAGGATAGAATAATTATGAAATATCCCCAATGTATCATATGAAACATCAACGATTTTTTTGGTGGTGAATAGAAATATCATAAAAAAATCATTTAAAACATTTTTGAGTAAAATACCCTATCAAATATCAAAATCACTTTTAAAAATAAGAAATTCAAAAAAAACCGTGGATATAATTTTATTTGAAAACAAACTTGGAAGCTTATAATTAAAAATTCAAATTAAATAATGGTTATGATGGTGGTAAAATCAGTTCATGTCGTAAACGTTAAAAATATACATTCTTTCAATTTTTTATAGAGAGTTAAAACTAACCCATGTGGAAAAAATTAAAAAATTCCCATTTAAAACCTTTTAAAAGAAACTAAAATATCTTGTAAAATATCTTAATAAAATAATTTAGGTTGAGAAAAGACCATTCTATAAATTATTTTAGAAAACTTGTATATAAAATAGGAAGATCACTGATCTTAAAGAAGATAGAAGTTCGACATTACTTACAAACAACATTATTGACGTTTGTTTAATAAATATGGGAGGAAATGGATATAGAACATGTAAACCGTATTCATAACTGGTGTATAATAAAAATAGATGTGTTTCATGAAAATATGAACACATGATTCCCCCTAATGGAACCTTGAACATAAACAATCTAAAAAAGAAAAGAGTTTTTAACATAAATCCATTATCACTTTGGTAACTTTTGAATCAATAGTCATTGAACTAAATTGTGTGAAATGGATATGTAAATCCAATTAATTTCTTGAATTAATATTTCAAAAATTAATTCATGATTAATTAATCACACTTTCAAGTAAATCATGGTGCATGGCATGAAACATGTCTTAAAAATGAGATTGAGACAAAGAAAACACTTGTAAAGAACATAAATTATAAAGCATTAAATAATATATTAATTTATTATGTGCATATAATAAAATAAAAATAAATCATGTGGAAATATATAATAAAAAAATTTAGTAATAAATTACTACATAATAATTCAATAATAATTACAATGAAATAGAATAATGGCCCAATGAAATTAAACTGAATTAAAAACCTGTTACAACATAGTAATTTTCAAGAAAAATCATCTTAGATGACATAATTGAATTTTAAATTAAAATAAAATGAATTATGAAGGATTTATTATATATAATTTAAAATGGAATTATTTACACTAAATAATAAAATTATATACATAACATTTAAATATTCCTCGATGAAGGGAAACTAAGATGAAATCCCTTACTCAAGTTTAGACTATCCATGTATGCCCTTTAAGTCATGTATAATAAAATTATATCAATTATTTGATATCTTAATAATATTTTATAGTATTAATAAATTATCCTTAAACAATTTATCTCATTTATCTTAATGACATATTTAATTACTTAGTCAATTATATCCATGTTGGGTGTTTTGAGGATGTTCGATTCATAACTTAAAAACAATCCATTTTGTTGATTGTGGTCAAATGGGGACAATGTTCAATAATCTATAGAATAATAACCATGAAATAATTATAATTTTCATACTTATTTTAAAACAAACCATGAATTATGGTTATGAAAAATGAACTATTTTACAGTCATAGAGACAGTAGGCCATATGTACACATGAGTAACGTTTCCATTTTTCAATGGACAAGATAGAAATTAGATAAATATTATTTTATATTTACAAAATTATTTTTAAATAATAAATATCATAAAAGTTCTTAAATACTTTTATATATACAATCCATGTGATGTGGTGTGGATAAATGAAACACATCTCTTCATAGAGGTGGTAATCCACATGTACAAACGAACAATGTTATCATATTTCAATTGATTCAAAGGTAAGAAAATATATGATATATTATCATTATATAATGGAAATTATTTCATGAATATCATATATACCCATTATATCCATCATTATAATTAGTCATGATATGCGGTGATGGAAAATGAATTACTTCAGTTTGTGAGGTTGTAGTCCACTATACACACAAACGATAGTTTCATTACCCATTTGATGAAAGAGGATATGGATATAGATAAATCCATTAAAAAAATTACATTTAATATGTTGGGGTTATTATTTAATCATGTTTAAATAATAATTAAAGGAGTTATAATAAGAAATAAAACTAAAACTTCCAGTTAAAGACAATACCTCTTCTTTACACAAATTCTTTTCTATTTAATCCTTAAACCCAATAAAGATGGTATTATTCCAAAAAATACCTCTAGAACATGGGTAGGGTTATTAGTAAGGTATTTGGGTAGGTATCATCTAAATTAAATAGATTTTTAAGTGTGAAAAAATTGGATTGGTGGTTCCGTTATATAAGTGACATGATATAAACTCTTAGAATTACATAAGATATTAAATTAATATAAATTAATTGTTATATAAAAAAGATTCCAAACTAATATTATTATAATATATGATGATTATGATTCTAAATCATATCATTTTAAAAATTTACAAGATTAGGTGATGTATTCAACCTTATCTTTTTGTTTTAACCCAATGTTAATCCTTTTGACGATTATTGTGATAGCAAGATATTTCACTCTTTAGGGGTCATGATATTAACTATTAAATGAAAATTAGAAAAAAGTAACGTTTTTAATATTTTAAAAAATATAAAAAACTTTTCTTAATTTAAGATTTTTAGTAATTTTAAATAATTCAATAATTTTTTTTATTATATAATAACAATAATGTCATTTTTGGAACTATTAATGTAATTTGACTTTGAAAACAACATTAAAACAATTAAATTAGAATATAAGCCCCTCATACATAACCAACATTATTAATTTATTGAAAAAATTTATTGAACAAAATAATTCATTCAAATTATGTTAGTTTTAATATTTTTAAAATTATTTATTTTATTTTTCTATTAATTTAATAAATACTTTGTTGGAGTTGCATAAGAATTTAAGGGATTTATTTCATCATTAAAAACTAAAAATAAATTAAAATGATAATTTAAAAAATTTAAAATTTTAAATAAACCTTTTATGAATAAATAATCTTCTATTTAACCCTATGTCAAAAATTTAGAGATAATAAAACAAAGAGAATTTAATTTTTGACTTTTCATTACATAAAATAATATAAATGTCAAAATAAAAGAAATACAGATATTTTTTACTATATTTTATAAAATTGAATGAAAATAGATAAACTCAAATTATAAAATATGATAAAGTCAAGTGTTTGGGTCATTTTTTGTCTATCATATTTTTTTATTCTTAATTACTAGATTTACCCTTACTATGGTGTCAATTATTTACTATTCCTACTATTCACAATGAAACAAAGAAAATGGTTCAATTTAAGAAAATTATATTTCTTTTTCCAAATATTTAATCTAGTTTTCAAGATTAAATTTCTAGAAATTATTTAAAATAATTTAATATTAAAATGTAATGTGCAATGGAAAACAATTTTTATGAAAAAATCCTTTTAATTATAAACTATTTCTTTACCAAATTAAAGTATATAATTCATTAAAAACACTATAATTAGATTGTTTTTAATAAAATATGACAAATTATATTTTAAAAATAATCTAAAAGGGATTTTTTATTTCTAAATAATTTAACTGAAAATAATTTTTTTAATAAAAATCAGTTTTTCCCTACTAATTGAAAAATCAAACTTTTTAGAAAAATATAAAAATTTCACCGAAAGATATTTTTGATTTTATTATATAAAAAATGATATCATTTTTATTAAATAATATTTATTATTCTTCCAAAATTTAATTATTATATTTTCTCATAAAAAGAAATAAAAACCGTTTTTGAAGAAAACTTATTTTTGAAGAATAAAATTACTTTAAAAAAAATTGAGTTATTATTTTCGAATAATTTATCAATAAATTTATATTGAGTAGTAAATTAATATATATTTTAAAAAGATATTAATATTATTCATACTTACCGACTTAACAATTCAGTTATAATAGAAATATTAAATAATAATATTTCATGGTACGTTTAGGCTTGATGTTGCGTGTCGTATATGCTATCGAACATTGTTTTGTTTTTAAAATATCAGGGAGTAAAAATATTTTTAATTTAAAAAATTATAAATATTTCACAAATATCATATATATAAATAAAGTCCCTCATTATAACTCTCTATGAGAGGTAGTGATGGAAAACAAATTTTATTGGTTTTGCAAGGCGATAATCTATTGTACACATGGATGCTGGTTTCATTTCCCATTTTATGAAAGATAGAGATGGATATTGGTTATGAAATTAACATAAAAACATATTAGTTTAAGCAATATATTTGTTTTTTTATTTTATCATGGTTAAATAATATTTAAATATCGTAGGAAAAGAAATAAAACAAAAATGCTCTGTTAAGAATTATACATCTTCTTCAGACTACCTCTTTATGTTTATAATTAAATCGATCTTAGGTTGTTTTTATGGAAAAGAAATTCCTCTAGAACATGAGAAGTGATATTGGGAAGAGATTTGGATAATTATTGTATTAAAAAGAATTTTGAAGTGTGTAAAAAAGAGGAGAGATAATGTTCTTTTACAATTAAGGAAGAGGACATACTTAGAATTTGTAAAATGATTGAAACATATTAATTTATTAATCAATATAAATGGAAATAATGGACCAATTAAGAACCTTATATGATAGAGGGTCTAAATAGTTCTATAAAATATAATTTAGATAATATTTTTGGTCATTTTAACTCCTATCTCTTTAGTTTAACCTCCTCGTAATCCTTTTTTAACCTTAATCATGGTAACATATTTTTTTACCATTTTTACTATTAATTTAAAAAATGATTTAAACCTATTAACTAATTAATTATTCTAGATTAAAATATTTAATTCATTTTATAAATTTCAATTTACATAAGTTGATGAATTTAAATTAATATTAAACCTGTAAAATGAAATGAAAAATAGTATTTCAGAAAAATGCATTTTTATGTATAAAAATGTTCTTATACCAAACAAAATTATAATGTTTATTAAAATAAAAGTTATTAGATAATTTTGAATAAAAAAGTGCTATAAATTTTAAAACTAATCTAAAATATTATTTTAATTTTAAATAATTAAAAAAAGATAGTTTTAAATAATAATCTGTATTCTTGACTATTTATAGAAATGTTAAAATATTCAGAAAATTTTAAAAATCAATCCTTTGATAATTTTGACATGTTGAATTCAAAAATTAAGTTCATTTTTATAAATTTAAATGATATAATTTTTAAATAAATATTTTAAATAAAACTGTATAACACCTAAAAAACCAATTTTGTTAGAAATAATGTGTTTTCCATTTGACTGAAAAATTAAATAATATTCTTATGATGAATATAAACCTATAAAATCAAATAAATGAATTTTAGTAAGACATGAAAATGGTTTATCTTAACATTAATAGGGTTTTTATATTCTTCCCCTTCATAAATTGCATCCTCATAATTTTATTCTTACTTAAGAGTGTGAATATTTTTCTTTTAAAGCATTTACTGATTCCAATGAGATGCGTCATGAATATTTTTTATTAATGATGAAGCATAAAATATGTTATATACCTAAGATAAAATCAAAATCATGGAAACTCAGTTAAAAACCAATCCAATCTTGTCTAGAAATTCAAATGGTCTAACAAACCATGGAAATAACTTTCCCTTTTTCCCAAAATAAATAAAACCTTTTTATAGATATACATTAAGAAAAACATGATCATTTATCTTGAAGAAATGATATTTAGTCTGGTTATCTACATATTGTTTCTTCCTGCTCTATGTTTTCCCCATGTTCTGTTGAATCATATTCACCTTCTTAAAAATATCATATATCAATTCCATTCCCAAAAACATTATTTTTCCTACTTATACCCAACAAGATGGAGTCCGACACTAATTTCCATTTAATGATTCAATAGGCGCCATCTATATACTACAATGAATGATTTTATTATAATAAAACTTAACCAAATTCATATATTGAACCCAAATTCCATGATAATCCATTTAAAAAGATCTAATCATATCCCCTAATGACTAAATGTTTCTCTTTTATTTTCCATTAGATTGTGGATTAAAAGATAAAGTAAAATTTAATTCAGTGCCTTATGGATTCTAAAGAAATTTCAAAAAACTAGAGGAAAACATGGGATCACGATCATATATAGTGGATAGAGGTACTGCTAGTAACATAATTATCTCTTTGACATAAAAATGATAAATTTGATCCAAATACATATTATCCAAAATGGTAAGAAAATGATCATATTTAGTCAATTGATCAACAATTACCCAAATCAAATTATTATCTCAAGATTTATTTGGTATTCCAACCATGAAATCTATAAATATAATCTCTAATTTTCGTTTTATAATAGTAAATAATTGAAGCATCCCTTTTTATAATTATCATTTGGATTTAACCTATTGAAAAGTCAAACATTTCACAGAAAAATCAATAATATCATTGTTTATTCCTTCCCACTAAAAATGTTCTCAAAGGTCTCTATACGTATTTATACTACCACGATAAATAAAAAATGGAGAGCTTTGAGCCACACTTAATAGATATTTCTTAAAATGTGAATAAATTGAAATAAAAACCTCTTTTTATATTTTATAACACATTATTTATCAATATTTAACTCTATACATTTTTCTTTTTTGAACTTGGTTTCCTTTTCCAGTAAAATAAGACCATCCTTCCAAGCTTTCTTAATTCTGTTTGAAAAATATGTTTCCACTGACACCTGAAAAAAATATAGGGATTTATTACATGTAATTTTTTTTAACAAAAAATTAGTCAAATAATTAACCAAAGGATCATGTTGAAAATTTATCATAGTTAATATAGAATTATCTTTTTGGATCAAATAAATAGATACTCTATTTTTTTACCTAGATGATAATGAATTATGCAGTAGTAACCCTTTTATAAATTTCATCAACATCCTCTGTCTCATGTTCAAATATTTTTGAGTTAATATATGTTCTTCAAAATATTATGATCTGTATATATTTCAAATATTACTTCATATAAATGATGTATCCAAATTTTTAAAGAAAACATTATAGCTGCTAGTTCAAGGCCATGTGTTGCATAATTTTTCTCATGTGGTTTTAATTTAATTAAAGCATTATAAATTACACAATATATATATATATATATTAAAACTCAACCTAGTCCCTTCAATTAAAAATATATTTAGTTAAAAAATTCTCAATTTATAGATGGTATCGCAAAAATTAAATCATTCAATAATATTGTTTTCAATTCTTGGAAACATTCATCACATTCCATTTTCAGGATGAATTTAAATTATTTTCATGTAAAATTGGTTAATGGGATAGATAACAATGCAACATTTTCAAAAAACCTCATGTGATAGCCTTCTAATATAATAAAACTTTTATTATTAGTAACATTTGTAGGTATTTTCCATTTATCAACTACTTTCATTTTAGTAGGATCAATAGTGATACATCATTATTTATGATATGTTCAAGGAATAAAATTTTTTATATGCAAAAATCAAATTTACTAAATCTTCGATATAACTTATTTCCATGAATGATTTTCATATATATTCAATGATGTTTTTATTGATCCTTTTAACTTTTTAAATTAACCAAATTATCATCAATAAAAAACCCACAGACTTATCCAAATATTTATGGGAAACTCTATTTATAAGATCCATTAATATAGTGAGAGCATTCATCAACCGAAAGAGAATAACCTAAATATCATAATTCTCACACCTATTACAAAACAATTTCTTTGGGATTCAACCTATTTCACCTTCAACTGATGGTACCCAGACCTAAGATCATGATTTTTAAAATATTTAACTCCTTGGAGCTGATCAAATTAGTCATCAATATGAGGAAACAAATAATTATACTTAATAGTTATGTTATTCAATGATCTATAATCAAATAAAATCCTCACTTTTCCATATTTATTTTTAAAAAATAAAATAGGGTCACCTCATGGTGAAGTGATAGGATGAATGAAACCTTTATCAATAAACTCCTAAAACTACTTTTTCATTTTAACAAGTTATACGTGAGTTATTCGATAAGGGGATTTAAAATTGTATTAGTATTTGGCACTAAGTTAATAGTAAACTCAACATCCAAATCATAAATTGGTTCATTATGTGGCTCCTATTACCATAATATAAGACCTTTATCCCTATATAATAAACATGTTAATTATCTTTCTTGATCGACTTCGTGGGATTTTATTATTCAAAATTCTTATATGTTGATTTATCTCCAATGGTAGAAATTATTTTCATCACTTATTTTTTTTATTAAGATCTTCTATTATAATCAATACAAAAGTAGAAATGTACTTGAAGATACCAATATTCCAAATAAAAATGGTCATAGATAGTGTAAAAACCACACATTTTTTCTAAATATTCAAATATGTTCTTGGTGGATAGACTATTCATCTACTGTATAATTTTCTTTCATTCAACAGTTTTCTTCTTATTTCAAATTTAATCTCCCAATATTTAGGTTTTTTTAATCTCTACTAGTTGTTTGATTATTCAAACCTTCAATTTATGTAAGCCCAAACTTCCAACATCACCAATATCCCCCAATCTATTAGTTTCTTTTCACATTAGGCACAATATGTACTGATTTTTCCAAATTATATACCTTGATATTTTTGGGATGGAACACTACTATTTAGGGATACTTTTAAGGGTATACTCTTATTATACATATCTATATTCTCACGTGATGATGTGGTGATTTGTTTTGAATTTTTTCCCTTCTAAATGTTTACATATTATCACTTTTTTCCATAAAATATTAACAAATATAAAATTAGTGTAAAAAGATGTTTCGTAAAAATGGGTTAAATTTACTAATAATAACGAGGTATAGGCTTATCTAGATGATCAAATACACCGTTTTCTACTATTTTTTTCATCTTAGATTTTATAATCAAATTTAATTTTATTTTAATAACACAATTTTTCTCAACAGAATATGAAGTTACATTTTGGGTCAAATCATAAATTTTCATCTTTATGTCTAGATCTAGACATTTCATATTCAACACGTAATTTTGGTCTTAAAGTGAATTGAATATTTTTTTTAAATCTTTATATTCTTCATTAATTGATCCTCTTTTATTTCAATTTCATCTTGCAATTGGGTTTCAAGAACCATTACCCTGCATAAATAGATTTTGAATTGATTAGTTATGACATCTATTGAAACCTTGTGGAGGTTATCTATGGCATATATCACCTCACCAATAAATTTTTTAGAAATTTATTTCTACTAAAAACTATTTTCAATCAATCATAAAATAAATTAATCTTTTCATTTCAATGTGTGGTATATTCTTTTTTGGTCTTCACTAGTTTTAAAGGGTATTTCAATAACTCATCTTCTTGATCAATGCTTATTCCATTGAACCACTATCTATTTTTAGCTATGAATTTTCATCAATTAGTCCATTGATATAAGAAAATATGTATAAGAGAACTTCAAATGGGACTTTATTCAAATGAAATTTAATTTTAGAATAAAATTCACTATGTGAATAAATAAAATCATCTTATTCAAAGATTGAGCTTATACAATCATATAAATAAGATTCATTATATTTATCACTAAATTTACCACTATAAATAGTCTCATATAATGGTGATTACTTTTTCACCCTTGATGATTTTATTTTATTTTTGGAAACTTTTTTATTTTTATCTTGTAAAGTCTTAGAATTAGCCTCTAAAATATAAAGATAGGGCTGGGAATCAAATTATCTATTTGAGACAGATATTTATAAATTTCAAATATATACTTCATATATTCTTATAAAAAACAAATGGGTAACAAAAATTAATGTTTAATCATAGATTGAATATTTTACTCTCATATAGATGAAATAAATAGTATAGGTCAATATAATTGGGAATCTAGGTTTAGATACTAACTGAGGGTCTCAGTGGGATCATGAAAACACACCTTAGAGGGGGTGAATCAGATGTTGTTGTATTATTTTTTATCAATTACAAAATTACCACTTTAAACTTAAAACCCATTTGGTCTTATGAACTTATGATTCCCTTATTAATTGGGAACAATATATTTTTAATGTTAAAAAGTTGAATTTTTGTGTTCCTATGTTCTAAAGGTAATTTGAAGTTTTTATTGTTTTCAATAGGAATTTACATCATAGAGGGTATGGGTTGCAATGTTGTCCAGTTGGCTATAGCGTAGTGTCCTGGAGGAGAAATTTTGGTTCCACTGCTATATTCACCATAACTTCATCTTAAAGAATGGGGTGTTGTTTAGGACTTCCATTTAGTTTACTTTTATAGTGTGGAGGAATATATTTCAACATAGGTGTTCTGTATGGGGATTCCATGAGGTTCTACAGAAAAAATAGGATAGAAGCTCCATGGAGAGTAGGCTACTGCATAACCCCTCTTCGGAAGTGGGTATTTGGGGCCTAGTGGTCTCTTTTATATTGTATCCCCTTCTCTTGGAATGTAAGATATGTGGTCATGGATCCTAGATGTGGTTTTGACTAGAAGGGATGCAGTGTGGTATTTGAGTCTTCAATATGGGATTCTATTTTATAGCCTGACTATAAATACATAGATACCCCTCTAGACATCCTCCTATTAAAATATTATTTCTCATACCTTAGTCATCCCAAATATTTTTTCAAAGTTCTCTAATCACTTTTGGAAAAAAATCATCCTCATATTTGGGAGATTGATTTTTGGTGGTTCTTTTTCATTTTTAAGGAGGTCACCTCTATACAATGGTTCTAATCCTTGAATAGCTAAATGTTCTTTATTAATTCCTTTGTTTGTGTTTTGAAAATGTTTCATTTTACATTAAGGTAGATTTTATTTATGATAACTCGTTTTTTAAATTGATTTTATTTAAAAATAGTTTGGGACACACTATGTGTGGATAGAATTCCTTAAAGGTGGGTCTGATTACAAATGAGATTTCAATAATGGAAGTGGAGATGTTTCACTATAAACCATGATTTATAAATCGTGATAATGGTTTTTAATTGTTTTTTGGAATGCATGGATCATTGGGGACCTTGGGTGCATTGTAAAATTGACATGTCACTTTAGTGTGTGTAATTACACTAGAGGTTTTGTGATATTGATAGAACATTATAGGGCTCAATATTTTTTTTATCCACTTTATTCATAGTTTATTATTCTTTTTTGTATAGTACACATTTCTATAGGTTAGATTCCAATCTTGTGATTTTTCATTTATGGATAGTTTTATACATGACAGTATATTTCATGGCTGGTTTCTCACATGTTTATCTTATGGTGCATCCCTGTATGGTTTTACATATAATAATATGATTTATTATATACACATTAAATATTCATTTTTACGATAATATGAAATGATTTTATGAAATATAAAATGATATTTTTTCCAAAATGTTTTATCTTATAGGGAGTATTTATAAAATTATTTTTTAAAATCTAGAGCTTA
Organism: Viscum album; assembly: GCA_963277665.1. Classification (NCBI taxonomy): domain Eukaryota; kingdom Viridiplantae; phylum Streptophyta; class Magnoliopsida; order Santalales; family Viscaceae; genus Viscum; species Viscum album. Next base: position 482,742,586 of record OY728155.1, read on the forward strand.
TGTTTTCTTAATATTAGAATTTATATAGATTATCTATTCAAATCCTACTGGTATTTGTGTTCTCACAACATAATTTTTCCTTTGGGTGTTTGTAGATGTTATTTTGTAGGAATTAGGTAAAGATAATGATGTCATGTATTTTTTCAACTTCTCATGGTCATTGATGCCTTTAATGTATGTTAGTTTAGTGGTAGTGGATGGTCACCTGGTTCTTTGGCCTTTGTATTTTCTTTTCTCAGTTCTTAGTTTAGACCTTTTGGCTTGATGTTGTATTTATCCTTGATTTTTAATAATATTACACTTTGTACTCTGTTTGTTCTTCAGTTGCACATGAGACCTATTTCATTTTGTTTCACCTCACTATTTGGAAGACATTATTAGGTGAATTTTATAGTTGACCCAGGGTGGTTTATTACAAAATGTTATTATAGGGTTTACCAAGTCCGAAGTGTAATAAAACTTTCTGGGTTGGATCAGTTTCTTTGGTATATAGGATTTTGGACACTCATAGTTCAGATAACATGTGTGGGAGGGTTCTTGGTCGGGTAAATTACATTTTTCAACTCAAGTTAATATGGTGGTAAGGTAATTTTTCTATTCTTGATACATGGTTTTTAAGGGTGATTAAATTAACTAGAATTGGAGTTTATTTGAATGAAACTATTTTTTTTTATTTTTTTGTCTTTTATTCATAAAATCCACAATTTCATTAAATTCTTGCTATTTAAAGGAAAATTTTAAAGATTATTGAAGTTGGTACTTTGTCTTGGAATTTACTCATAAGTTGATTTGTTATTTTCTTATGTTCCCTAGACAATGCCCCATAGAAGAGCTCTTAAAAATAAAATAGAGGAAACTATGAGGCAAGTTCCACTATTGAATCCTCTTGTGACCCTACGTTAGTGGAAGTTATAATCCTCACCATTAAAAATTTGTGTTAGGTGGGTGTTAGACACTAGACATGACTGGTGGATCATGGCTCTAAATTTACCAAGAATAATCCCCCAATATTTTGATGTGACAAAAGTCACTAGGAATCTAAGGAATGAATTAATTGGATTGAAAGGATCTTCCATTTTCTAAAAAATCCTAAGGACTATAAGGTGGATTTCATTACATACATTCTTGATGGACTAGGAAGGAGATTGTGGGACTCTATCATTCGTGATAAGTTACAAGAGGACCTCACCGACACTGATTTAAAGAAAATCATCAAACATTTTTTCAATACTAAAACATTTCATGTACTGAAGACGTAAGAAATTATGACCTTAGATCAGGGGGCAATTTTTTTTCTGATTATTCCATCCATTTCACTAATTTGGTACACCTTGAATCTAAGCTCATTACTAATGACTACTTCAAAGATCAGGATGATATTCGATAAATGCTGATTCTCTTATACCTTATTAAATTTTTTGCTGTGGTGGATAAAGAAATTATGTATTTGGCAGACATAGCTAGGAGGAAAGGTTTGGGTATATCTTTGGTTTGTAAAGCTATTATCCATGGCTCATCTTCTGGATAAAAAAGGAAACACAATTGTGCTTAGTTTTCTTTGGGACCTATTTCAGGGGAATAATCTGGAAAATAATAGGTTGTTTTCTATCTGTGTGGAAGGTTTTGTCATACCAAACATAATTGTACGGAATAAACCCAAACTTATCATCTTTTTGGACAATCTGGTAATATTAGGAATTATTAGGGAAGGATATACCATGATAGTAAGGTTGGATCCACTCTCACCAAGGGTTCATAGGTTCATTGTGATTCTTCAATGGTGGTGGTTGTTACCTTAGGGATAAGGGGGTTTTTCATGAAGCTAATATATATTATGGGGAAGCTGAGATTGAATATCTTTATGTAGTGGAGAATGTGCTATAGGAATCAGAGATAGGGGTAGTTAATGTTAGAGGTATTGAGTTTATTTCATCCTTTATTGCGTTTTCTTGGTTTGATATAGGCATTAATTATTATTTTATAACATAATATTTGGTTGATGTGTTGGGATTACATTTAGTGATTATCCTATTTTGGTTGTATATTTCCATGCCTTTAGGAAATATGTCCAAAAAAGGTTTTAAATGAACCATGTGTCTGGTGATGATATCTAACTTCAAGTGGGCGTGGGATTTCTTGGTTCTTTATCTTGACAACTTTAACCTAATTATGGGCATGGATTATATGATTAGAATAAAGGCCCAAACAAACTTGTATCCTCATCAAGTTTAGTTATTATCTTGTGATGGTGTCTCTCACGTCTTTTAGGGTGAGTGGGTCATTAGATTTGGGAGAGTGGGTTATGTTGTTCCCTATACAGGGGTGATCTCATGCCAACTATTAGAGAAGTTCCTTGATACCGTTGAATCTCTATTGATTACTCCACTCCCTATATTACTGAGTGCATACCCCGAGGTATTTCTTAATTATTTTTTAGGTTACCAATATAGAGAGGTCAAGTTTAATATTGTCATATTCCATGGAATGACTCTCATTTCTATGGAATCTTACCACATGGAACTGACTGAGTTTATGGAACATAAATTCCAGATTTCAAACTTGAGACAAAGGGATTTATTTATCCTATTATGTCATCATGGGCTTCACCTATCCTCTTAGTTATGATTGCATTTAGTAGCCTCATAATTTTTATTGATTATCAAAATAAATCAAGTGACAATTATGAACATGTATACCTTTCCAATAAATGATTATCTCTTCAATCAACTCAAAGGAGATCATTGGTTTTAAAATATTGACCTCTGATCAGAATAATATCTGTTGAGAGTCTAGGAAGAGGATATAACTATGACAATGTTTAGGATTCAGTATGGTAATTTTGAGTATTTAGTTATTTCATTTGGTCTCACTAACACTCTTTTGGTATTTTTTGAATTTATGAATGGATATTTAATCAAGTACTTAAGTAATTTTTCATTATATTATTGGATGATATTTTGTTGTACTCCATGTCAGTGGAGCATCACCAAGATCACTTTGATTTTATCTTCAAAATAATTAAATTACATCTCTTCTATTGTGAGGTTTTCAAGTGTGAATTTTGGATCAAGGAAGTGAACTTTATGGGGATTGTTATATCTAAGAGTGGCATCCCAGTAGATCTTAAAAAGATATAGGTGGTAATATCATGGGAGTATCCTAGAAATGTGTTTGAGATCCCAAGTCTCTTGGGATTGTTTGGTAACTACAAGAGGTTTGTTCATGACTTTTCCAAGATTTTATTTCTAATGAAAACCATAAATTGTAATGGTTGAATGGAATGAAAATTTTCAGAGATCTTTTGGGGTACTGAATATGAGGTTGACCTCGACCCCAGTTTTGATTCTTGATTAACCAGGTTCAGAACATGATTTTTTGAATGATTCTTTATGTATGGGATTGGGGTGTTCCCTGGTTTAGGGGTAGAAGTTGGTGGCACAAAGCTCGCACCAATCACACCCTCATAAAAGGAACTACCTTACCCATGATATTGAGTTATTTTTGGGTATGAATTCACTCAAAATGCGGGTACACTATCTCTTTGATGAGTGTTTTACAATATATTCTGATCATACGATCTAGAGGTATATTTTTCCTCAGAGGGATATGAAATTGAGATAGAGACACTAGCTTGAGTATCTAAAAAACGTTGGATTATGATATTTCTTATGATTTTGGGAAAAGGAATGAGGTTAATAATGCATTTCATAGGAAATTAGAAACTCAATACTTAAAGTAACCAGTAGAGGAGTGGTCTATGGTGATTTTGTTCACTGATATGAGCTTGTGAGATGAAGAGGTAGATGGGAAAGTGTTATTAGATTTTATAAGGGACATATCATCATTTTATGAATGATTTTGTTTTAATAAAGTGGTATACATATATTACCAATAGTTTAGTAAAATCCTAAATGGTGGGGAGACCATAGGTGAGTGGTCTTGGTCTCCAATTCATGCCTATTGTTTCTAAGATGGGTTGGTCATTCTGATTTCTTTTAGGTAACATTTGATAGATAGTGGAAACCATAATTTTTGGTCTCTAAACCCCAAGAGTACTAAGTTGTATATTTATTTAAATTGTTAGTATTGGTGGCTAGGGATGATGTGGTCTGTTGAAAACTTTGTTTCATGGTTCATTACTTGTTATAGAATTAATTTGGAACACCAAAGACCTGCTATTTTATTTCAACCTTTTCCCACTCTAGTATAGAAGTGGAACGATATTTCCATGGGCTTCGTCAATGGTTTTCCATATAATCCTAGTTGTAGGGATATTATTTGGGTGATCATTGGTAAAATAATGTTATTATCTCATTTACTCCATACCAAAGGGATGATAAATGTGGAAAATCTTGGAGCCTTGTATGTATGTGAGGTTATAAAGATTTATGGGGTTCCCTATGTAATAGTTTCTGAATGGGACCTGTAGTTTACATCATGAGTTAACAATATGTGATGGGTTCCCAATTTAAATTAAGTATGAACTATCATACATAGATGAATGGGAAAACATAGAGATTCTTTTAGGTTTTTGAGGATATAATCCCAACATGTGTTCTTTATTTTGGTGGTTCCTAGAAAACAATTATTAATATGGTTGAATTTTCATATAATAGTATTTATCATGTTTTGATTAATATTGATTCCTTTGAATCATTGTATGGGTTTCTATATAGATATCCCCTGCACTTGGCTGAGTTTGGAGAATGGTCCTTGGTTGGACTGAACCATGTGCAGGAGATAATAAAAGGTGTAGTTGATCCAAAATATATTTTTCATGGAATAGAGTCACCTTAGATCCTATATGGACCTCCAACATCAACTTCTAGAGTTATAGGTTTGTGATTGAGTTTTTTTTGATTTTTTCATCCCTTAGGACACCATTATTTGGGTAAGAAGGCTAAGTTAGCGCTGAGGTTTACTAGCCCCATTGAGGTTGTGGAGTGACTTGGTAGGGAAAAATATCTATTGGTTTTTCTATCTTTTTTTGAAATTGATTCGAAATGTGATTCATGTATCCTAGATGAGGAGGTATATGCTATGAAATTGAATGGGAAGATTTTGACCTTGGTCCCAAAACCATGGTGGTCAAGAAACTGTTGTAGATTATGGATCATCGAGATAAGGTACTATATAGTAAAAAAAATCCCCCCACTCATGTATTGTGGAATTTTGGATGAGATATCCAACAGATGTGATAGTGGGAGTTATTAAAGAGGAAGCTATAGTGTTATCGTTTCATGAGTCAAGGATCAAGATCTTTTTCTGGGGAACAAAGGTGTTAATGGTGAAGATAATTGTGACAACCTATTGGTTTGGGTGTTTTATCTTTTTATGGTTTTAAAGTTTTCTCTGGGATTTCCAATATTTTTGATGTATTATGGAGTTTTCCTAGTTTTTAAAATGAATTTAGGGCCTTGAGGGTATGATCTATTGCAAGGTATTAGCTCACTGTGATGTAGTCCAGTTGTATACAACATTGTATCCCAAAGGAGATTTTTTTGTGCAAGTTATATATTTATAATGAAAACACCATGGAGTAGGAGTTACAGTGTATGTATTTTATTCAGTTTACCTCTGTGGCATAGAGGTAGAGGCTCTGACATAGGGGTCTTGCATGGGAGTTTGGATTGTTCTTCTAAAAATGGGTTAGCAATTCTATGGGTGGTACGATATGACATAGACCATATCTAGAAGTGGGTCTATATAGAGTGGTGGTTTTGGATTAACCATATCCCCCTCTCATAGAAAATATGATTTGTGTGCATTGATCTCAAATGTAGTTTTGGCCAGAATGGTTATAGTGTGGTTTGGGTGGCTGTTCTATGATCTTCAATTTTACAACATAGCTATAAATACCCAAACACCCATCTAAAACACCTTTTCTTCCAATATTATATCTTGAACCTTAGGCACCCAAAATAATTTTTGAAAGACTTTGATTCCCTATTTTGATAGGAATCAAAATCATATTTGAGTGATCAACTTTTGGAAATTCCTCTCCATTTTAAGGAATTGTTCTCTATATAAAGGTTCAAATCCATGAATAAATTTATTTTATTGTTAAAATCCTTAGTTTGTGTTCTGAAAGGTTATTTATTTTATATTAATATATATTTTATTAATGAGATCTTTGTTTCAAAATGGGTTCCCTTTTTAAAATAGTTCTAGAGAGACTCTGTGTTGATGAAATTACTTAAATGATGTTTTGCTTAAAATGGGTTTTCAAGCATGGATGAAGATATCATTATATATGAAAAATGAATTATAAATTATTATCAATGTTTTCAAATGGTTTTTGGAATGAATGAAGCCATAGGGACTTTGAGTGGATTGGGAAATGGACATGTCTATTTAATGTCTGTAATTACATTAGAGGTTTTGTGATATTAAAAGAATGTTATGGGGCCCAATATTTGTTGAATATAAATTGTTCCTATTTTATGTTTTTTTTATGTTTAGTATTAATTTTTGTTGGTTATATCCAATCCTGCGGTATTTCATTTATGATTAGTTTCACACATGATGGTATATTTCATGGATGGTTGCTCACTTGTTTAGTGTATGGTGTATCCATGGATGGTTTTTCTTATGATCATATTATTTATTATAAACATTTCATATTACTTTTTGTGATAATGTGGAAGTATTTTTTGAAAAATCAAAGGTTGTTTTGTTTTACAAAAAGTTTTATCTTCTAGAAATTATCTATAAAATAATTATGTTTTAAATATAGAGATAATGTTTTCGTAATGATAGAATTTTTATAGATTCATTGGTAAAATCATATTGATCTTTGTTATCACACACTACTTTTTCCTTTGGGAATTTTTAGATGTGTTTTTATGTACTTGGGTAATGTTAAGGGAGTCAGGGAGTTCACCAACTTCTGTTGGTCATCGATGCCTTCGACATGGGTTAGATTGGTGGTGATGGATGGTCAGATGGATCTTTGGCCTTTGGCTTGTCTTTTTTAACTTTATATATTATCCCTTTGGTTATGATGTTGTAAAATTCATTGATTTATACTATTCATTCTCTTAGTACATTGTTTGTTCTTTAGTTTTACATTGGACTTGTTACATTTTTTTCTACCTGACTACGTGGTATACCTTTATGGATTACTTGTTTAGTTGAACTGGGATAGTTTTTTATATAACCTTTATGATGTATTTAGACCACTTTATATAAGGTCCAAATTAAAGTAACTGTTTTCCTCATAATTTGATAAATTTTGGAAATTAAAATTTGATCAATTAGGAAAGTCTCTTAAATTACACTGTTGCATTAATATTATCCTCCATGTCCTAAAGATCATCTCCCCTTAATTTAATTCTTGTACCACACACTATTTTATGTGTTTGTGATGATAAATACCATGAAGGAACAACTTTTACATCCTCATAATTTATTATCCATTTAGAGTCTTATATCCAGAAAGTCACATATCCAATCTATAAAAACAAAAAATCACTATATTTTGATGTTTACACAAGTATAGATCATACCAACATAGACTAGATAGTTCTTACACATAACAACATCATGATTAAATAGCTCTAAATCAAGTTTAAAAAGATCAAGGATTATATTTATTCACATTAAATATAACCCATAAGAAGTTATTAAATTATTCTTACACATATAATTATTTATTCCTGCATAGCCTAATGATTCATATGTAGGGTCAAATAATGTTTTCAAAGAAAACACATCATTTATGTGCATCCCTATATGATTCTTACGCAATAATAGGATTATTATTATACATATAATAATTTCCCATTTTTCAATTTCTATTCATTGAGATGATTTTTATGTAACTTTAGAGAATCCATACGAACTAATAGAGATGATTGTTATATAGGACTGATTTATTCTCATACATAACATGTATGATGCTAGATCATTACATGGACTTAACTAATTTGTAGGAGTCATTAAAATTAGTCTAGAGCCTCATTAATGAAACTCTAACCTTCTCTAACCTTCATCCAAGAGTGTATAAACATTGAATCCAAAAATAATTATATACTAGTAAGATGGTTTATCTAATACTTTATCTAGTTTAATATCTCATAACTAGATTCATTATTTGAAATATTATTCAAACTGTAGTAGATAGTACTCCACCACCTTGGTAATTTTTTTAACATTATTACTACCACTCCAATCATATGGCTCCAGGGTATCCCTATGAATTTATCGTTATTTGTATTCAAGGGAATAAATTTTATTACCGATCATGCATGGGACACTTTCTCACCTACTTTTCCAATATGATATATATATTTCTTTTCATGTATAGTCTAATCTACTTCATTAATCTTCAACCCACATTTACATTACATTTCATGGAAAACCAATTGAAAAAAACTCAATTCAAACTTCAAACACATCCAAGGGAACTTTAAATATTTATTAGTATGTGATAATTGATTTTTAAGAGTTTATAATGAATAATAATTTATTAATAACAAATAATTGATAATATGTTATTTATAAAATATATTCATATGTAAATATTAATATTGAATAAATAATTTGATATTTATAATTTTATAATTTAGTTTTTAGGTAATTTATTTTTTCTATATATGTTAAATAATATTAATTCGAATATTTATATATATATAATAATTTTTTGAAGTGGTAAGTATCGAGAGAGTTAAATGAGATATGTTGAAAATAGTGTAATGATGGGTGATGCCCTTGGAAGTTGTTGTGTCACACATAAAAAAATTAAAAAATATATATCACAACTATAGAAATCATGGTGGTAACCATATTTATAGACTTCAACAACCATGGAAACAAACCCCTATGACCATGATATCTTCCGAATATAACCATTGAAATACAAAAATGGCGATAATGGTAATACTTTTAGGCCTATTTCCATGGTTGAAATTGAAAGAAACAATTTAAGAAATGGTAGATAAAAATAATAATTTTTTAATAAATAAAAATTTATTGTAAGTAATTAATAATTAATAATTAATATTCTTGGATATTTATTTTATTCTAAAATATATATTTTTTTTAAAACCTATTGAAATGGTCACAAAAATACAAAAATATGTTTAATTTCTTGATCATAAACCATTGAAATAGACCAATGACCATAGTCTACATCCTTGGTAGTAGATAACAAAAATTTTCCAACATGTAGGTAGTCCTATTTTCATGCTATAAAACCAAATAAATAGACCCCTAAGATCATATGTTTTTAAAATTTTACTATAGACCTACCGTAATAGTGATGAAAATGATTATTTTTCTACCTATTTTCCAAGTTCAAGATAATTTCAATAGAGTTTTTCTACTATTACCTCCAAGATATAAATATACATAATCATATTTTTTACATGAGTTGATAATGATATCCATTAGTCATTTTCATCCAAATAGTGATTTTTAAACTTCATACCTCCCATTCTAATATTTATCCTTAGAGATACATTTTGTGCTATAAAATCTTGAATGAATCAATGTTATCATTATTATTTCATATATTAGGATCCATAGATATAATAATTAGATTGTAGAAATCAATAAAATAATTCTTTTGATTCTTATAATTCTCTAAATCTGATTATTGGACAGATGTTGATCCGTTAGATGGTATTTTATTTATTTTCATTGCATGTAGTTGAGATAAAATACACATTAGATGGTTGAGGATTATTATAAATTATTTGAGAAGGGTTAAAATGAGATTATAATGTGTTTTGAGATAATATGAGAAGTCTTTAAATCATATTTTATATTCTTCGTTTATGTAAGGTAGTCTAGAAAAGGCATGCTTAAGATCATTAAGGTAATTGTAAAAGTGATGGAGACTTCACACAGTGATATGTATCATCTCTTTGATGGAACATAATATATCTTATGACATATATAAGATTAATTTAGAGTATTTAGTAGATAAAATTTCTTTATATGTAAGACTAACTTCAAGGTTCAAAAGGATGAATAAGGTATAATATAACTTACATAAGAATATCATTGATGAGACATAAGAGTTATTGATGTTTTCAAGGAATTTATAAGATCTTTTTTTATAACATGTAATATTAAAAATGAATTCCTAAGAGAAATATAATATTTAAATATTATGATTATTTCTTTTTCTTCAAAATTTAACATCACAATAATTTCTATTAATAATTTTTTAATTTAAGATGTTTTCATACAATGAAAAAGGAGACTAAACATGTGTTTTGGTTTTTATGTGCTTAATAATATGAGAAAAAAATTGTGGGGCATGATAAAACACATTATAAGGCATTAGTTGATATTTTTGCAGAGTTAGACATGATATATAAATAGACATTAAATAAATATATCTTTGACCAGTTTGAATGAGAAAGAGAATAAGATATCTTGAAAATTTGAATAAAAAATCATGAATTTGTGAATTATATATATATTTACTAGATTAAAATATTATAAAATATTATTATGATAAAGGATGAATTTTTAATATGAAAATGTGACTATAGAGAAAGGAGAGAGAGAATTTTGAATGATAATATATGAGAGATATAGTTGAATAATACTCTATAGAATATGAATATGCATATCTTATCTACATACTCCATTATTAACTTTTTCTTTCATTGGTGATCATTATTTAAAAAAAATATTTCATAATACTATATAATAAGTTTATACTTATTCATGCAGTTTTTTTACATCATTATAATATGTTCCAAGATGGACCCTTCCATATAGCTTCATATTGATAATAAATGATGGTATTTGTGTGAGTGGTATACAAACCACCATAAGTTATGGATGTATTCATACATATTATAGGTGAACCTCATTAAGAAAACTTATATTTTTTCTATATAAATATAGTGTTGAGTGAGTTGAGAGTCTGTTGATTAATAAACAAGAGAGAATTTGTGATTTGAAAAATAAATGTTTCCAATACTAATTAACCCCCTCAATTTTGTACCCATTAAAGTGATCAAAATTTTTTTTATTTGAGTTATAATTCACTCTTGATGTTCTGATTTATTTTTTTATATATTATCAATTCCATTAAAAAAATGGATTTATAACTTTTTATGGGAAATTATTTTACAAATGGAAGTAGAGATTTATACCATACCATCTCTCACAAGTAATTGATGTTCTTGATTACGTTTTTCAAGGATTTAAAATTTTAAAAGAGAACTAATATTAGACGAAAATTTATAATAAAAATGTTGAGAGTGCTGGGTAGGCATGGAATTTTTTACTACAATCAATATTTGAGATAGGGGTTAATAAATTCCTGGGATAAAAAACTAATTATTTGATTTGGATAAAAATAATATTATTTATTAAGGAAATAAGATGGCGAAGGAAGAAAAGTTATAACTTTATGAAATCTTATTTTATTATATAAGAATACAAGATTATTAATCCATTAATTGATTCTTTATAAGAGTTAATGGGATTATTATAATCATCACAAGATATGGTGAAAATCTTAAATAATCTATAATAGTGAAGAATTAGATTACAATTCCTCTTGATAAGTTTAATATCAATGTCACAGATCTTGAATATATATATCTTGATGAATTCACTATTGAAGAGATTAATAGTAATCATATTACTATGAAATGAGAAGATTTACTACCAAGATGGACAGTTCTAATGTGGGGCAGGCGATTACATTCAAAACTATAAAAAATATAAATATTATAGATGACCAGATTAATCCTAATAAATATGTGAAAATGAAATATTATGATAAATACCACTCTTTAATTTCAAGAAATGTTAAAATATGAATTGGTAATTATCAATGTAAGATTCCTTTAAAATAACTTAATTGTAGTAAAATTAGACTGTTTTTATACAAGGTTTACTTTTATAGGTAGTGGTGAAAATAAAGAGTATGATTTTCCTAAATGATTATTTTTGATTGGGTAATCCTTCAAAATAATCCTACCACAATCAATATACAATTTTACTATCTAAGACCACTTAAAATTATCCCAGTTGGTGTTTCATAGAACATCAAGCAAGCCTCCCAATACACCAGAGGATGGTAACCAATAGTAAGGGAAAACTATTTTCCCATGCGAATATTTTACCAATAGTGTAAATACAAAAATTATATACATAATAAACATTAATCATAATAATCATGATATAAAAAATGAATATTAATTAATAAAATCATACATCCTGACTCTCTATCCACCAATCTGATCACATATACAATATAAAGTAAATAAAAATATATATCAGATTCTATAATTCTATCCTTGAGCATCACTTTATCCTAATCTTTATCTAAGATATCCATTTCAATCGAGAAACATCAGACCTTTATCCAACCTAAACTTGTGAATGTGACGTCTACTCGGGTAACGACATATCTGGGATGCTAAAGTAGAGTGTGAGTAATACTAAATAGTCCAAATCCAATGGTGGCCCTAATCTAATATGTAAATATAATTTATAGACATGTGATATTCTCAAAATAATAGACCAATCATAGTAGTATAGTAAAATAACCATCACCAATCATTCGGTTCTGAGGTGATGCTCGAGATAAACCATGCCATATTTGGATAGTATTAGATGTTTCTAAGTATGAAATATACCCATTAGTGGGATGGATCCCATCCTATAATCAAGAGTCACAATATCATTTGAGAGGGACTATACTCTTCCTAGGAATCATAGGTCACCATTCATTTTGAGGAATCGACACCCCACTAAGGAATCAAAAGATGTATTATCATCTGGGGGATACACCCTTCCCAGGAATCAATAATAAAAATATCAACATGGGGGATACTTCCTTCCTATGAATAATTAATTAAAATATCATATGGAAATATTGACCCTTTCTAGGATTCATTATCCACAATATCATCTAGAGGAATCACATTACATATGATTTAATATATAGTCATCCTTGAGGATAACACCAAACCTAGGAATACAAATTTATTGTCATAAGATGAATACTATATACTTGAAAAAATATTACATAAGGGGGAATAACACCTCTCCCTAGAATCATATAAATTGGTATTAGGGGAACACTCTCTCTCCCTAGAATCATATAACATAGTCATCTTGGGATAATCACTCTATCTAGAATTATATACATGGAATATACATAGGGAGCATTATCCCACCCTGTAAAAGTTACCAAGACCACATTACAAAGAGGGAAAGGCCCACCCTAGTTCCTAACAACAAATATAAATCATTATATACCCTAGGGGTACACTCTGTCATCATGACCATCACATGGAAAACACACACTAGAGGAAATTCCCACCCCTTACTGCCTATCACACATCATTCTCATATGGTTTAGACACTCTCTTGTACCCATCTCACATTCCCTAGGCTGTCCTTATAAGCATTATGCCCCTCCTCTTAATTTTAACCACACTATGCTATAACCATAATATCCCCTAGATTCATCTATCCCAAGGGTTCATGAAAGCCTACCCCTTGGATAGAAATATCTAATTGATCACTCTCCCATATTCATGGTGACCTAAGAGAACCTATTTCAAGGTCCACTATGTTTATCCATTGATATTATGCCCCTCTAAGCTCCATATATTAAATAACATGTTTTTATGATCAAGTCCTTGACCATTAATGGATGGGGCATCAAACTAGTTTCTAAGGGTCTATCATGGCCCTTGAAACTTATATTCTCAGAATGATATTTTTAAAATGGAGAGACCATATATGAAATTCTATATAAACACAATCATAAACACTAATAATATATTTAACCACCACCTACCTCACACATAGTCATTCCCTTTAAGAAAGCTCTTCCACCCTCATCTATTCTTATCCTAAATCGTATCATCACTTGATATCGTATATCAATCCATAAAATCCAATATAATTAATTATAACTATTTATTACTAATTATATGATTTAATTCAACATTTAATAATTGTTTAAAAAATCATCATTTAGTGTCTACTAATTGATACCTCAATCAATGGAATTACAATGTCTCATGGCCTGATCCTAGTACATGAATGTATTTAATAACTCTAACTAAATAGTGAGAAATAATTTATGTTCACCATTATGGGATATCATTTATCAAATTCATGAAAAAATAAAATCATGTTAGATCCATTCAATCATGAGCTGGTGGAATTAACATCAATACCTAACCCATAAAACACATTAAATTAGAGGAAATTAAAGGGAATAAGAACAAATGTAGAACAAGTAAGGAATAACCTCCAATTTATTTGGGATTATACTTGGAAAACCCCACAGTAAGGAGGATTGATAGAGGGATAACTGGGAGAAGGTATGAAAAAAATGACACCCCACTTACCCATCGATTGACCTAAAAATAATGGGTTCTGATAATCAAAAGAAGGATATTTACCTATGATAAAAAATAAATAATAGGTTGGGTTATGAACTATTCTTCTTTGGTTGTGGTGTGACCACCCCTGGGAATAGGGCTCAACCCCACTATATGTCTCTATCATAACACAACCATGATGTGTCAAGGCATGATTGAACCCAAGTATATAGATTAAAACCCATCTAAGAATAATTATTTCTTCACCCTATATGTCATGAAACAACCCCCTTATTCTCCTAGCCAGGACACCACTCCCAGAAGTCTATCAAGACACAAAATGAGGTTCATGACATAAGAAATATTTAATCCATCAAAATTACAAATGGAAAACCATGTAACATTCCTTAACCACTTTCTTAAGTTACATCATCATGAAAGAACACCTCAAGGTCACTGTGTGATGTCCCTTTATAAAGGTCCTTACCTTAGTGAAAACCCATAAAACACTTACCACATAGAAACACTCACTGGCCATAGTGTGAACCCTCTGTTTTATCCCCTTATCACGATTCCACCTATCCCATTTAATATATGATGAGATACCTAAAAGCTAAATAAAAAATTGGATAACCCTAAACCTACTCTATCATTCACACAAGCACTTAATACTCATCCCAAGCCTTGATTCACATACAAAAAATTCTCCTGAGATGTTATAACCCTTGGGATCTTGATCTATAACCCTATTATCAGAACACCCATTGTTCAGAGACTAAAAAAATAAAATCACCCCCAAATTTTTGGATTTTTAATGATAATGGATTTTAAAACATTCCAACCATAATACTTATCATCCCTAAAATTTATTTTTAGTCCATCAACCATTAATCTTAACCCAAATCTATCATTAATTTCACAATAACCTACCATGTTCTACCCCAGAACATAGAAGAAGCTTTAATTATGAAACTCCAGCCACTAAGGTGTGCTACTCAAAAAATGTTAAGCTTTCCACTCAGCACTGTCACCATCATCAAGATATTTTTCAACTATACCCATATTTATTGAGACAATTAATTTTGGTCAACTAATTCATCCCTAGGATTAGAGTGCTTTACACCATAAGAATTTTCTTATCAGGTTGATTCCATGAAATGGTGCTCCCCATAATGAAAATTAGCTACTAAAAACTCATTCCCAATGATCCATTAACACATTTTATGTTCTTTGCACCAAACCACATATGATGTCATGTAAAAATAAAAATCATTCATCATCTATCCAACCATTGCTGAAAATGTTTGGCCACCCATGAAAACACCCTATCACGTCACTTGATTACAATGGCTCAATCTATAGAGGCATAACAAGATCATACAATCAACCATGCCAAAGTCCAATACTAACACATTATGTAATTCTATGGTTAAGTCCTCAACCACCCAAACTATCCATTATACCCTCTCCATGAGTATTGATACATGCATGATCTGACTCAAGCTCGTATCACATGAACTCCTCTGTGAGTCTGATTCCAACACACAGACTCCATCTAATGCCACATATGAATACCAACTCATATACCCACCAAGGTACCAGATAAAATCAATCCTCCTAGTATTCTATAATCCCAATTTCATATTTACCATCCACCAACTGATTTAACTACATCCATGAACCTACCAACATGAGTGTCATACATTGTCAACTGATAGAATGCTACCCACCATTGGAGTATCCTTATCACTGACCAACTAAAATGACCATATTATCTATAAATACCAATATTCATCTATTAAAACATGTAATAAATCGAAGTGTCCATCCTTTTTATACCTGCGTTTCAATATAAAAAAAATTATTTCTACCCATTCCCAGCTTGTTGGGAATAACGTCCTTGGTATATATTGAAACTCCATCTAAAATAATGGTCAAATTCTAAAAACCCAATGGTTCACTCCCCACTATATGGCTTCCATTAAATAATTACTATATTAACTTGTGTGATAGTTTCCAATGTGACTTGTGTATTTCTATTCCCAATCCATGCTTTCCTATCCTAATAGCCCCTATAGAGGACCAACTCCGATCGACCATACACAGTACACTGATCCATTCATGATGTCAATATCCATTGAAAGTAAACATATAAGATCCAAAAACACAAATTTTGATCCACCCTTAATAGACATGGTCCACCAAATATATCCAACCCTGACCCTCACAAGGTCATTTAGTGATTCAAAAACATATCATGCACTATATATAATTGGTGCACACTAACAATCATGTATTAAGTATTTTCCAAAAAATCCATTCTAATGACCATTCAACTCTCCCTAAGAAATAGTAACTATTAAGAACCCTCTCATGGTTTCTTATCCACTATCTATCTTGATCTCATCCAACTAAAATATTTATACAATCCCATATCATCCTATTACAAAACTAGACTCATGGTACCATGAGTCATGCATCATAAAACCAAGGACTGTAAAATTGAAAAACTAACCATGCCCCACTAGGAATAAAAATCATCTATTCAAAATAATACCCTATGATTTCTTCCCCAGAAACCTTTGGCATCACACTTTTGTGAAGGCAAACTTCATGATCACCCAACATCCAGGTGTGAGTAAAACCATAAGTTTCTACCCAACCTAAATCTAACCATATAGGATCAAAAAAAATATCTCATTAGAAAACACATCTAAAATCAACAATGATAATTTTATAATTGATCACGAACTTCAAATTTAGCCTTAAATCCAAAATCACTCCATGTTTTTTCAACAAGAATTCCCAAGGAATCTCATCTGACATCCCAAAAACATCAAAATAATATCCAAAATTATAGGGAAAACCATTCTCGATTAACCCCATATTATAGGAATAACTTTCCTCTACTAACCATCATTAATTCATATAATTCACTATCCAAATCACCATGTGTCTATAACTAAGGCACCAAATTCCTATACAAACCCAATAAGTGTTACTATACATCTCTAGCAAGGATAGACAATATGAACATCATTAGAGAACCTTCCATATGATATCCACATGACCTTACATTATAATAAAATAACATGAGGCATCTACTTATAATTACACTAACAAGTTATACAGTAAAATACCATTTATGTTTTTCTCCACACTTAAAACAACTGAACCATCTATCATTAAGAAATTCAATCACAAAATCTTGTCAATGTCATATAAATCTTATTTTCTAGGAATGAAACATATATAGAGGAATATTTTCACCATAATATATGAATACAAAACATTAATATCATTTTAAATGTACATATAATACATAAATAAATATCTCAACTATAAAATTAAAAAATATTAAAAGCAATATAATATCCTTAGTAACATGAACTTTACACCAAAATGGTTATAATGACTCACAATTATGAGGTCTATCACATGATCCAAAACATTTTTATTCCATATCTATGATATCCAAAATAGTAATGTAAGATAAATATTCCTTGATACTATATTATAACTCACTAGTTTGAGACCACTCACTAGTCTCACAGTTGGTAGGACATAGGACCTCAGGCGTGCCTCCCCATATACTAGAGGATAGATACCAATATTAATGTTATAATGTGTTTACATGGAGATAATATATCCTCATACTTTAGTGAAAAAAACAAAATAAAAAACTAAAAAACTTCTATAATAAGGAATAATCATAGTAGTCTAAAAAATCAAAAAACAAAATCTATAACAAATGAATATGTGAGTGGGAAATCATATATGACTGTTAACATCCCATTGCGATACTCATATATAAAATATAAATAAAATAAATTAGAGGCTCTACTTATATCCTAGATCCTCACCACATCTATCAATATTGTTCCAGAAACACTTGGACTCTACCCTTCCTAAACTTATAAAGATAAGGTAATCATAGGAACCAAAGTGTTTGGGCCTCCTAAGCAGGGTGTACTTAAAACACCATAGTTCACCACTAATGGTGTCCTAAAATTAAATAGTTAATATACTATATTAACATGTTAAATTATCAAAATAATAAATAAAAACCATTTTTGATCATTGGGTTCTATAGTGACACCTAAGATTGACCATACCTACTTCGGACAATGTTGGATGTCTCTGAGAATAAATCATACCTATAAGTGTTATGAAAACTACCTTAGAACTGGGAGTCACAATTTCATCTAGGAAGGTAAAAATCCAACCAAGGAATCATAATTTAGATGTATATTGGGGGGATCGATACCTTTCCATGTAACCAGAAGTCGGAAAAATATCTATGGGGTTGTGTCCTTCCTATTAATTAATAGTCACAATATTATTTAAGATATGTTCCCTTTCAAGAAATTAGTAGTCACAATATAATCTAGAAATATATGCCATTCCTAGGAATTAGAAGCTATAATAACATCTTAGGGGATGTCTCCCTACCCAAGAATTAGTACATAATCATACAAGTGGATGAAACAATACAAAAGAATTAGAATATATTATCATTCAGGGAATACTCTCTCCCATGAACAATATCAAATCTAGTAGAAATAGAGCCCCTCCCTAGAAGCATATATATTACTAACAGATAAATCTCTCTATAGAATTATTTCACATATTCATTAATGGATAATCACTCTCTCTCGAATCAGATACATAGAATACACCTAGGGGACCATATCCCGCCCAAGAATTGTTATTAGGTCTTCATTATATAGGGACCACAACCCATCCTAGTTCAATATAATCCATACAGATGGTCATAAAACCAAGAGTATAATCTATCATTGGGACCATAATATACCATGCTAACATTGGGGGGTCTACTCTATAATACTCATTAGTAATCATCACCATGTGGGTTGACCACTCCCCCAAACCTATCACACATTCCCTAGATTTTATACTCAAGAACTCAACCCATCCTTATCACTAAGACCACACTAAGATACAACTAAAACAACCACTCTACAATTTGGTCACTAGGGTCCCTTAGCCACATAATTATGTAGAAAGCCTACATGGGTTCCTCTATATTATTCCCACTGATTGAGTTAAATCCCTTCACTCAGATGAAATAACTCCACTAAAAAAGTTCATGATCAATTCATGTAATAAACAGACACACAAATGATAATACCCTAATATGATCAACTATCCTATGTAAATATGCACTACTAAGAGAGTAACACTTGATCTACTATAGAATGCTCTAACACATGTCTTCTGGGTGGAATACCATTAATTTAACCTTCATACACCACCACTCTCCTAAATTAGAGGGAACAAAATGAACATATACCAAGGTCTATTATGTTTATTCACTAATTTTCTACTCATCTAGGGTCCCTATATTACATAACACATTTTTGTATCAAGTCGATGGATATCAGTGAAGAAAGAATCTAGCTAGAGTCCAAGGGTCTATCATGGCCTAGGAACAATCGATTATAAGAATGTAATTTTATAGGAAATATTTTACATTTAATTAATGATCAATCACACATAATTATAAGACTGGATTTCAAATGCCTCATAAATAAAATAATAAACTATAAGGGGATGATCAGGGACCATCTCCCACATTAAGAATCATTAAATTTAAGCAATCATGGCTACCATTGTATAATATCAACCATGTTTATATCATAACCTAAGCTCTTATATGTATCCATAGTATCCAAAAGAATTTATTATAAGAATTTATAATTAGTAATACAATTTAATTTAATATGGAATAATTCCATAATAAATCATAAGGAAACATCCACTTTCTAAAACCTATAGAAAAGATATTCCATCCCCCCATGGAATTATCTTGGTGTATAAACATGTATATTATGTCTAAATAATATTGATAAATGAAATATGTTCACCCTAGTGGGACATCCTCTATTAAAACCTTTAATAATCCCCAATGTCCTGGATTGATTCTACAAGTTTCATTGGAATTAAAGTTAATACCTAACCTAAAATCATAGAAAATTATAGGTGATAAAATGGAACAAGAATTAAATGAGAAAGGGGAAGGAAATACCTTGAATATATATTGAAGTTATTCATGAACCACTCATCTTAAAGTGGGATATAGAGGGGGTGAATGAGAGAGGAGAAGATTGAATATTCCCCCCCCCCTCGAAGCTCACAAAACTTAAATCTAAAGGGGGTATACTATGAAAAGGTGGGAATACACCTTTTAAATAATATAGAGGATAGGTTATTGTGTCACTCTCTTGGGACATGGTATGACTACCACCCAGGAAGAGGGCTCGACACACCTTTATCTCTCAATCACAAAGTGACCAATATGGGTCATGATGTGACTATCCACTGGTAGAGGTCTTTTACCCTATACAAACACTATCAGGAAACTGCACATCTAGGTTTGAATGTGATGATCCTATTATAGTTGAGGTTCAAACCTCCATGGTGTGGCCTCCATTCCTCATATCACGAGACCTCTATGCTCACAACCATAACATCCCTCACAGTATGCATATATTGGGTGACCTAAGGGTTATAACATGACAAATATTTTCTACATTAAAATAAAAATAGGGAAAATGTAATATTCCATTATCACATTTATTAGTTTCACTATGGTGGCATGACCCCTCAGTTCAATGGATCATGACCCCATTATAAGGGACTTTCCCTTAAAAAATTCACAGAATTCCTGCCACACCATGACTCCCACCAGTCCCGGAACAACCCTTATAGGTTAAACCCTCATCACAACATACACTATCCTCATAATGGCCTAAAATACCACATACATCTAAAATAAAAAAATAGGTCACACAAACCCTACTTCGACATTAACCAAAATCCTCGTAATACATCTCAGGACTTGATCCATATCCAAAAACATTTCCTTGAGATTTTATATCCCTTGGGATGTCAATCCAAATTATAATTCATATATGTTTTCATTCCCTAATATTGAATATTTAAATTCTATTTTATTTTCATGACCTCTAATGAAACAAGATTTCATACAAATTAAAATAGATAATTCCTTATAAATCTTCTAGAAGGAAATTTATCTCATTTGAAGATGTTGTTTATTATAGTGAATAAATCATTTATTAGAAGAAAACATCTAAATAAATCTCTTATAATGTTTTTATTGACCAAGAATATAAATAAATTGTAACCTCATAAGTTGAAACTCAAATTAATAGTGATTTTGATACTAATGTTTTTGAATCTAAAAAATAATATACCAAGATAACTGAGATTAAAAAATATTTTAGGGGGATTTAAAGGATTAAATATGAGAATTTAAATATTAAATAAAAACGTGGATAATTAAACTAGATTCAAGATGAAAAGGAAATATTGGTCAAGGAAATTGAGAAGTTATAGATTGATAATGATAAAATAAAAATTCCAATAATGATATGACTTTTTTCCATAATCCATAGATATGAGGATATTGAGAAAAGAAAGGTGGAGACTTTTGAAACTAATAAGTTCATGAATAAATTAATGTTAAACTATAACAAAATATTAAAAGAATCACTAGTAGAATATTAACCTATATCCACATAAGTAAAACTATAATCATCAATAAAAGTGGCTATAGGATATATATATAACAATGTCTAATCAAATGGTCATGGATATTTCATTTACTGCACCATTGACAGAAACAATTTTCCAAAGGGCAGGAAGGGGGAATTTCCTTATAGCCTTGATCAATGGCCAACCATGGATATAAGTATCTCCCATGCACATTATGGCCATATTCATTCTAGATTGGGGATATAGGTTTCATATAGAGAGGATATAACCATGGTCATTGGCTGGATGTGTCTATAGAGTGTACATGAGTTGCATACAGTCATGGTGTACTTTGACTATGACTATAGGTAAATAATTAATAAAATAATTAAAAAATAAAAATAAAAATGTATATAATAATAATAAAATATATTCATAAATTCTAATATATTTATATATATATATATATTTATATATATGTTTCAAATGATTGGTATAGTAGAGTGGTAAAGGATGTTGCGTATTATTCATAACATTAGGGATTGAAACACCGTGGCTATATTTTTTTCAGATAATATTATTTTCATGATCAGGTGACTAAGGATTTATGTGAGATATGTATAGGTCCCAAAAAATAGTGGATATATCCATGGGATATATAATATTATTGAAGGTTTAATATAAATATAATCTCTATCCAAAAAAATGGTCCATGGGTATAAGCTATTTTTCTACAAGTGAAATTTTTTAGAGATCAAACTATATGAGAAGAAAATCGATGAAACTGAATTGATGAATAAGTTCCCTTATAGAAAATCCATAGATCAACAAATGAACAAGGGATTATGTATGATTAAAGTAAATATTATCATTTTGTACCCTAAAAATAATGAATGTTTTTTGGTGAAACAAAAAGAAAGATTATAGTATCATTTGGGAAGTTTAAAGAGATGTTAAAATAATCTCAAAACTATGAGGATAATAGATATTAAAAATTTATACACTTTCCCCAAGTGTTCCATGAAGAGTTTCATAAAATAGTTTATAAAACCATCACATCAAAGAATTATAAATGAGATTGGTAGACATCCCATACGATAGAATAATTTTCAACAATGAATTATATTTCAAGGTTATTTCAAGTGTTGTTGTATATTTATTCAAAAAGAATATATATGTTGTTATAAAAATTCATTAATATAGAAAATGGGAGATCATAAAAACAAGGGGGATACCTAAGTAAATAAAAATTAATCATAAATTTAAATAAGATAAGAATAATATTGGGATAAAAAATACTTTTGAAAAACTGAAGGTTGTGTGTGGAAGTTTTTTATCAAGAAGGACATATCTTAGATGAGTGTCTCACTACTTTACCAGACCAGTTAAATAAAACTTTTATATTATAGAATTTGAAAAATATAAATAAATTCAAACAGAAAGAGTAATAGTTGAAGCTACATTTATAGATTGTCAAGTACATAAGTCATGGAACATGGATAACAGTTTCTATTTACATATGATAGAACACTTGAATAATATAAAAAGTGTTAAAAATATAAAAGGGTAGTTTTTACCGTTGGAAATGATAGTACATTGAATACCAAGTTTGTTGAATTGGAAAGAAATATTGAGAAATAATTAAATTTTAATGATGTTCTCATTATTAATAGAAAAAGTATAATATGTTGACTATTTCCAAACCCTGTGATGATTGAAATGAGGTTATTCTAAGAATTTATGGATTCATTTTAATGGGATTAAAATAGATAATATTAATATAAAAATGGTTAAGATCTCATTAAAAGTTATTTATAGTTACAGGAAGTGAAATTAGTTTCTAAATTCTTATAAAAAAAAGATTTGTAGCATAAAAGGATTCATAGTCTTGACCAAAAAAATAATGATAAGGTTTATAAAGGATAAAGCTATGAGAAATTACCCATTATTAAATAAATACACTATTACCATTTTAAAAACATGTGAAAATGTAAACATGGTGAATATAAGTCACAAGGGAGTGTAAATTAAAAATAAAAGACCCTAGGGGTGGTTCACTATGATGTTTGTGGAACAATAATAAAAAACTAAAAAGTAGATATACATATTTAATAACATATATTTATAAATTTAATAGGAATACATGAATTATTTTTATGTATTATAAATCACAATTATTAATCATGTTCAAACATTTAAGAAGACTTGATAAGAAAGAAATTGGTTATTCTTAAAGAGGTACTAATTTAACAATGGAAGTAAATATTCCAATAATCAATTAGAATAAATTGATAAAAGTGGAATATCTCATGATTTTATCACACCTTACACATTAAAAAATTAATTATATGAATATACATATAGAATTATCATTGTTATATCTAGAACTATTGTAACATAGTATGACACCTCAAAGTATTTATGAATACAAGATATTAAAACTGTGTAAATTAATCAAAACTAGTTTTTATTGAGGAAAAAGTTTGACATGAATACATATGAAATATTGTTTATAAACAATCTACATTTGAAACACTTTAGAGTGTTTTGGAGTCTATTCCTTGTCAAGAAGAAAGGGAAAAGTAGTGGAATCTTTAATGAGAAAGATAAAGATGAAATATTTATTAGATATACACAAAATGGAATTTCATATAGATGATATAATGAAAAAAGATATGAACATAATTAATTTTTAGGATTTAGATATCTTATAAAAAGAATATGAGATAAAAAATTAGTCAGGGATGATGATAAGGATGATATTATCAATGCATAATTAGCTAAAAAATTTAAAGAAAATATAAAAATTCATGATATTGATACGCATTAACCTTATTGATGTGATAATTTATGTGTTTGAAAATCATTGGGAAAATTAAATCCATTATTATAACCATCTATTAGAGGTGGTAATGGAAATTTAAAACATCGGTTCATGAGGTGGTATTCTTTTATACACATTAATGATAGTTTCATTTCCTATTTGAGGGAATATGGATAAGGATATTGGTTTTGATGTTAGCATAAAAACATATTACAAAGTGGAATATAATATTGTTATTATTTAATCATGTTTTAGGAATATTTTAAGGAGGTTGAATAAGAAATAAAATTAAAACAATTGGTTAATAACCATTCCTATTGTCCAGAAAATCCCTTAAGGTTTATACCTAAATCCCTACTGGGTGTATTTTATGATCACACTAGGGAATATAAGAAAATTTTGACATTATGAATTAAAAAATGAAGTACATTTTTTATATTTAAACTTATATAAAATTAAATTCAATATTTTATATAAAACAATATATAATTAATGAAAACCCAATTTGGTTATAAATAAAGTTTTTTAATTTTTGAATGAAAAATAATCTAATATTATTATAATGAATATAATTATATAAAATATAATTAATAAATATTAATAAGACATGAAAATGATTTATGTTAACATTACCTAGGTTGTTAATATATGAATAAAAATGATAACATGGTCATATCATATCCTAATAAATAAGGTGGATGATCAAAGAATATAAATTCAATCCTAACAATAATCATCCTTATTGGAATAATAATATACAATGGGCCAACAATTTTTCCCCATTTCAATAAAATAGAATAAATGATCCTAAAACATATTTATAAATAATTTTGATGGAAAACAAATACATAGTAACCTTTTCAATAATCATCTTTATTGGAATAACAAATATATAGAATTCCAATACTTTCCCCCATGTCGGTATAACAATATTCATTCTAGGTGAACATCTTCTAATATGAGTTATATAAAATGTGATGTTCATGAAAGATATAGAAATGAGTATTTGAATATTTCAATACTTTAATAACATGATCATAATCCATCTATAAGAAGAAGGTGGATGATTTAAAAATAACATATACCGAGTGTAATTAATGAAACCCTGAAGGATGTTTACATAGATGAAAAACATCCTAAAAAGGAATGATTGAATGATACCACACAAAAATAGATGATGAATTGTATTGTTTGGTATTATGTGTTAATTCACCATATATATATATATATTAGTAAAAATACTGAATCATAAACTCTATTAGGATAAATCATTTTGAAAAATAAAAGGGAAATGGAAGTGAAAACTTAGATGTACTTTTAGAAAACATTTTTAACATTGATGTAAATGAGGATGTTATGAGTCACTTCCAAAAGTATTTTCAAAAGTGAAATTAGAAAATCATTGGACGCTTTTATATTTAAAATAATATTCAATAATGGATCATTGAAAATGAAATAATCTTATCTATATGAACCGTGGACTTAAAAAAGTTTGTTAAAAATGAATATTTTTAATGTTTGGAATTACCTTTATTGAGAACCCTAGTTAAAAAATGTGGAAAAATAATTTTGTGTATTAAAACGTTATTTTACCAAGGTGTATTATAAAATAAAAAATAATAAAATATTAGGGCGTGGGAACCCATGCATGGGAGAATAATGTTCAAGATAAAACATTATGACTCAAGGTAGGAGATTTATGTTATCAATAACACTTACGAGCTACATATCTCAAGAAGTGTGATATAAATTTCAAAGGGTTTATAAAGTATGAATTTATATACATATAAAATAGAGATATAATACCAAATTACACAATCAAAGGGAATAATGTACCACACTTATATGAAATTATTTCGAAGAACGATCAATACTCAATGATTGAAAATTGAGTTACCAAAAATAAATACTACTAGGGAAACAACTGATTCAACAGAAACTTGAATAAGGGAATTTTATTAGGATATTAAATAAAAATAAATAAAATTAAAATTAAAACAATATATCCATTGTTAGTGAATGCACCATACAAAGGAAACATGGTTCACCAAATGTAATATATATCAAATAATTAGAATTGAGAGCATGAAAACCCTTATGACATGAGTAACAATTTAATCAAAACCACTTGAAATATAGGTCTTGTAATTGATCATAATATAAAATTATTAAAATATAATTCATGAAATTATATCTAAAATATTTAGTATATACACCATATAAATGAAGATAGATTAATACACTAAATTGATTCAAAGAGTAGAATTTAAGATGAAAACCCTTATCTTCTTTCCTAACACACAGAAACATACTATAACCTCATGTATCAAAAACATATATATATATTAATAACTTAATTAGTAACCTTAATCATGTCTATTTTCATATAAAATTCAAAAATAATCATTTTCCATAGGAATTATTCTGATTTTCCACATCAGTTGTTTGTGGATTTGGTCGTTTGTACAAGTTTCTTAATAGCGGTGTCCATATTAATTATTATTCTAAATTTAATCATTAATAAGTCATTAAAGTTACAGTTTTGGATGATTTAAAATAAACCACGATGTCTCAAATTATTTTTTATGTGTTTTTGGACATTATCCTTGAAGTTGAAATCAATAACAATCATGTTTTGGTGGTTCTTTTCAATCAAAAGATGTTTTATTAATTGATGATTTAAATATTGATATAAAATTATGATAAAAAAACAAAATTTTTTACATATTTATATAAAATTACATCAGTAAATAATTTATCATATTCATCCATGCATAAATGTATAATATTGTTCAAGTAAGTGGTTAAACCGACCCAAACATGAACCTATAATGATTAATGGATGATTATGAGATGGTTTAGTTGTAATATAATTATAAAAAAAGCATAATGTTAATATCTAGTGTTTCTTATTGTGATATATAGACTTTTAAATAATTATCAATGGAATATATTTTTTATAAATACATTAAATAGAAGATAGAGATCATTATCCCCTTAGTTTTCTTTTTTAAAAAAAATTAATTAACAAATATCATTTTTTGATCATATATTTAATCTTTTGTAAAATATTTCATAACGTAACCCTAATGACACCATAAAAATTTTTTTTCTTACATTCCCATCAATATATCCAACTATGTAAGGTGGTGAAGGAAAAAAGATACACATTATGTCATAGTGGTGGTAGTCTGCACAACACACAAACGATGATCTTATTTTTCTTAATGGATGGGTTATATGAATAAAAAATGACAATACCATAAAAATAGTAACATTAAAGTACAAAACTTATACTAATATCCTTATATTAGTGTGTATATATAAATATTTAATGAATATAATTAATAATAAAACTAATTAACTGATAATACTCACACTAGGAACATGAATTTGACTTCGAAGTCTCCTTAAATTTGAAGGGATTAAGAAAACAATGAGTTTACAATGATTATTTTCAAGGGAGATGGTTATAGGAAGATTAAAAATTAGTGTTTCAAGGAGGTATTTTATGGTTAAGTGTATCTGTAACACCCCATGGATTTAAAAATAAATTAAATATAGAATGTAATTCACACAACATTGAGTCATTACAAAAAAAATTTATTATTATAATTTTTTAAACAAGATAGTTATAATCTATACATTATACATAATTTTCCCACTTCTGTGATTTGAATTTCAAAAAATGGAAATACACGATTTCAATCAGTAAGATATTTAGAGGTTGATACGACCAACTTATTTTTCTGGTGAATGGAAACTTAACCATTTTGAATAGTAATGTTACAATTATGAATAATAATTTTATCCTTATGAATAGTAAAATCACCCATAAAATTATAAATCAAATTTAGGCACCTTATAAATGATGTTATGATTTAATTATAGCATGGTATAAGTAAGTGAATATTTTAAAAATTAAGTGTTGGTATTTTTTTGAGTAATAAATATTTAATTACAATTTTATCATTAATAAATCGATTTAAAAGAAAATTAATTTTCATAAAATGTATCCATAAATCAATATTTTTTTCCTATGGTTTTATTATAATTTAATAAGACCTTAGTTAAATTTTCAGAGTGTTATAAAATCAGTTTTAATTTAAAAAACTGCATATGATGATTTTAATTAAAAATTAAATTTCTCATATTTAGAAAATTATTTTCCAAAAATGGAGTTCAATTTTTAATTATAAACATCAAAAATTGTCTAGGGTTGTGTTTTTGGGATTTTTCGGAAATACTTGAATTTTTTAGTGAATAGTTAAACGTAGTAATTTTTCATATAAATACATTATATGTTAAATACACTATTACCTGAGTCATAGATGATGTAATCAACCTTGTTTCGAAATCACATGAAATTATTACTATATATAGTCACATGAATTAATACTATTGGCTGTATTGAGAAAAATAATAAAATAATGAATATAATGAAATGAGAAATCACCCCTCTCCCCCACTATAAAAACAACCCCTCACTCCCTCTCCTCCTCTCTCCTATAAGCCTTGATGATTGTAAAAGTTCTAACCAAATCCACTTCCATATTCTCTCCCAATGTCCAGAAGCTATTTTTCATACTAAAATACCAAAAGCCCCTTTCCTTGAGGAGGTTATCAATAAGGAGTATTGAAGAGGTAAAATCCTTTTCCTTTTCATTTTATTTTCTTTTCAAGTTCTTTATTTTATTATAATATCTTAACATCCTCTATAAAAATTATGATGATAAATATAGTTTGATATATATATTATAATGATATCGTGTTAATGTAATAACCATCATCAATCTCCACACTCTCTCTCTCTTTTATTTTAAAAAACGAAATCATCGTCCTGGAGGTGCCAATTCACAACCTTCGTGTAAGAAAAACTTTTGGACTTTAATTTATTCTTAAAGGATGGTTATGATACCATTTTTATTATTGATACATAAAATAATATATTTATTATAACCTTTTTAATGTTTGGGAACCTGTATATGTACATAATACTAATTCATATGACAAAACTAGTTCACATGGATCGAAATACTATTGTAATAATCTAGAGGATTATCACTAAATGTCTTATCTAATGGTTCATCATCATAACATATGAAAATATGATATATATATATATATATATAAATTTTCAACTTTAGTTGTTCATTAATATCATATAAATTCAATTACAGAAAATTATACCCATTCCAAGTGAACTTCTAAACTCGTATACAAGAATATCGATCATGAAAACCAAGGTAACAAATTCTTCAGAGCGATAAAATTGTATCTTATAACTCATCAAAAAAGCCATAAATAAACCTAATAAAATTATACTAAATAAAATTCATGTATATAAGGTTATAAATTAAATGATTAATTTATTTAATTTTATTATACAGGACATTAAGGTTAAGTGTAGAACTCATTCAGATATAAGGTAAGGGTTTTCTTCTCGAACATCCATTTTCATTAAGGTTGTTCTTTATTCTTATATAAAAAAAATTTAATTCTGAATTTATTTATTATAATTCTTCTAAATTTTATGTATGTGTTCTAAAATCCTGTATTATGACCAGTTCATCTATTGTTTTTGAAAAATCCATGTTTCAAAAGGGCCCCTTATTCAATTCTTCACGATAAGGAAGTATGATTAAAAGAAACTTCTTGATTTCTTACGTATTTTCAAGTTCAATATATAATCTATTTTAAGCCACCACTATTTTTCTAAAAGAACTAATTTTATAATGTAAAAAATATCATAGTTCAGTTCTAGTTTTATGTGAAGAATATTTCAAAAGAACTCATCTTTTCAAAGTAAAAGAGTATTACTCTAAAGAATTCTTAAATGAATTTATTAGAGAATTCTCATCTATTTCAACACCCCTATTGAATATAATATTTTATTGGGATTAACATATTATTATTATCATATACCATATTTTATTATATTTTTTATGATCATTTTGACTATGAATATGCTATCTTGATACCATTCACCATAGTACTCAGAATGGTTAGTGATTATGTATACAGGTTGGAGAAAGGTATTTCATATGTTCAAGTTGTTTATGTTTAGACACATTCATATGATGAGTGAATTGGACTTTGAAAGTGATGTTTGGGTCCCTCTATATCCCCTCAATGCATTGGAAATTCTCTTGAGACAAAAAAGTATTGGGTTTGGGATGAGGCCTTAACCAAGTATTTTCAGACGTCTTGGTCGAGGCCTTGAAAATATGTTTAAAATGTCTAAGATTATGCATTCCCTTATTATAATAATAGTAACTAATAAATAGTGTTATTATTAAACTAGTAGAATATGTATGGTTAATATTCATTCTCTTATGATATTTTTCAGGATTTATGTAATCAACTTTCATTCCAGCCATATTATGTTGATGTTTATTTTTAAAGGAATGTGTTTTTAGTTATTCACGATGAATAATGTTTATGTTTATGATAACTTATATTGTATTACATACCCCTATTGAGAATCTAATATCACATTTTTCTTATGTTTTATTTTCCCCCGTATGAAATGATGAATATTATCATTAATGACTTATATGAAAAATCTAAGAGTTTATGGGTGTTTCCAATGCAGTTGCATTGTTGTTTTTTACTTTCAAGTTGTAATGTAAATTTTATGTTTTATCTAGTTTTTCAAAACTACTAAAAAATTTAGTATTTCATGATGAAAAATATTTTTAAACATTCCAATGTATTAATAAAAGGCTCTGGATCCATGAAACTTGGGTCAGGGTCCATACAATTGGGTTTAGAGGAATTTTAGTAGAATCCTTGGAAACTGGATTTAGAAAGCATAAAGTAGGGAAAAAACCCTATGATAGACTTTGATGAGGATAATAATAAAATAACATACTAGAATCTTGGTAAGTTATATATTATATGGAAATTTATAGAAAATACACCCCTGTCTAGATACTACAAGTGAGCATGTTTCTTGCACAGATGTACCTAGGATTAACAACCCTAACTAGGTGTTTCGGGCTTGACTCAGGGTAACCTGATATACTACAATGGGCCTTACTAGGTACCAAGTTTGACACTCCCAGGGGATATTCTTTGGATAATTCAGATTTTCTTTATAACCCACTAAGAAGGATTTAAAAGTAAATTTTTCCTCAAAGAAACCATGGTTATGATTATGATATTATCTATGCATACTATTTCAATTTATGTTATGTTTTTTCTAGTTTGAGATTATACATTATGATTCATAGCCTAATTTAGTGTATTACATTATTTAGAAATTTATCATATTAGGAGGAATGAAATATATACCAATTCAGGAATCCCATGTCGAGATTTCCCTCCTATGAAAAATAATGATGTCGGTATTGGAGCTACGACTGGTAATAAGAAACGTATAACTATACTAGGAAAGCAAACTCATGTTATGAAAAATAACCTTACCAGTATGAAGTATCATAATCCCCAATGTGAAAGGGAAATGTTAGACTTTTTGACATACCAACAACCAACATCATTCAATGGGACTAGAAACCTATTGACAATAGAGTAGTGGATAAGTTCCTTAGAGAAGATATTTCTTGCTTTTGAAAGTAAAAAAGGGAGAAGGTTTTCACGGAATTTTATTGTGTATCAGTGGATGATGATCAATGGTGTTTGTTGATTAAAAACTCAAAGTAGGAGGAAGATATTGAAAATATGTAATAAAGGTATTTTAAGAAAATTTTCCTAGAAAAATATTCTCCCACGAACAACGAGATGATATGGAAAAAAAATTCTTGAATCTGAGGCCGAAATGGTATAAAAATAAATCTAATTATGAAGCCAACAATACAAGGCCATGATGGCTTTCCACAGACTACATATGTAATCCAAGGAACTAGTCTGATTAATTATTTGATGGTTTAAAATCATTCTTCTGAAGGGAACTAGTTTCCCGATCTTTCTCATCATACCAAGAAATAGTCTCATGTGCAATCAAGATAGAGAAATAATACTTTAAGTCTTATGAATTTAAAGGAATGAAAGAGAAGAATGGGGTGGTTGAGGAAATAATGTATAAAGGTAATAATAAAAAATGTATAGTATGAACATGTGATACATATGGAAGGAAACACCTTAAAGTCTACTTTAAAAGAAAAAGAGATTGTTACATTATGAAGAAAAAGTCTGCCAAAGCGTAGGATTTCAAGGGAAAGAAATAATCTATGAATTTTAAATGATAAAATTTTAATGATATGGGACACTATGAAATTTTTTTTCTAAATAGTCAACTAAACATTTTTTATAAAAGGCCTCAGGAGCAAGGACAATCTTATGCAACCACAACAGTTGATCTTAATGTTCCGAATGATGTGGTTGTAGGTACATTAATCATGTCCTCAAATTTAGATAAAAACTTATTTTATTTTAGATCATCACATTACTTTATATCTTCCCTATTTTCATTAAAAATTAGATATCTCCAATTATCTTTAAGAAGGGAGTTTTCATTTAAAAACCCCAATGTATGTACCATTACAACAAATATGTTTCAAGTTATTCCTATTATAGAATATAAACATGCTTTATCTTTTTATTTTATCTCCAAACCTATAGACAAATTTGAAATAATCTTCAATATTGATTAGACTTCAAAATATGGTGCGGAAAACTATTTCAAGAAGAACGAAATTACGATTTGTGCAGAAGGTGTAGAATCCCTTATCTTTATAGAAGAAATATCACTATCTAATTCTTATCTAGATCCACCCCCAGTAGCTTTTCTAAATTCAATCATTGGGGGGGAAGATAATTCAATATCTATGGACGAGGAAAGAAATGTTCAAACTGAGGATGCACCTATTGTGAAAGAATAAATTAATGTATTTTTAGAGGATTTACCTAGACATCCTCTAGAGTGGGAAATTGAGTTTTCTATTTATTTAATTCCTAGTTCAAGACCTATATCAAAAAATAATTATATAATGGACATAGTAGAATTAGTCGAGTTTAAGAAACAATTAAATAAATTTAGTGATAGAGGATTTATCTTCAGTAATGTTTATCTATGGGGAGACCCTATTCTCTTTGTCAAGAATAAAGATGGATCCAAGAGGTTGTGCATTGACTATAGAGAAATCAATGCTATTACAATAAAGAAAAATTATCCTCTTCCCTGTATTAATGATTTATTTGATCAACTTAAGGGAGCCTAATATGTTTCAAATATTAACCTTAGATCTGTATATCATCAATTGTGTATGAGAAAGAAAGATATTCCAGGGACATCATTTCAATCCATGTATGGGAATTACGAGTTTATAGTAATTCCCTTTGGATTGACTAATGAACCTTCTATTTTAATGGATCTAATGAATAGATTTTTCAAGGAATATATTCATGATTTTTTATGGTATTTAATAATGATATCGTGGTATACTAAAAGTATTATGAAGATCAAGAGAATCACTAGCACATTAATTTATATACTTTTAGAAAAAACGAGTTATATGGGAAATTTAGAAACTGTGAATTATAGCATCAAATAGTTTCTATTCTTGGTCGTATTGTCTCTAAGGATGAAATATTAGCTGATATTATGAATAAAAAGGCAGTTCAAGAATGGAATACACCAACAAATGTATCTGAGGTGTGTAGTTTTATTAGTTTAATAGGTTATTATCAGCATATGGTTCTGAAATTCACCTAATTAGCTAACCTATTATCCATGTTTACATGTAAAGGGGTTAAGTTCATATGGTAAAAATAATTTTTTTTATTGAATAATTGAAGAGTAGATTAGGGAATTCTCTCGACCATCAGGAAATGGTGGATTTGTGATTTATAGTGATGCATTAAAGAAATGACTTGGTTGTGTCCTCGTGAAGAATGATAGAGTTATGAACTATGCATCAAGGTAGTTAAAAGCTCACGAATAGGACTATATAACTCAGGATATTGAGTTAGCAGCTGTAATATTTTCTATGAAGATATGAAGATATTATATTTATGGTGAAAGATGTGAGATATATACATATCACAAGAGATTGAAATATATCTTCTAATAGAAAGTACTCAACAAGAGGCAAAGGCGATGGTTTGAGATACTCAAGGATTATGATTGTTCCATACACTACCACCTAGGGAAAGAAAATAAAGTATCAGATTCATTGAGTAGGAATGATTATGGATTTCTAAACAAAATTAGGATTGAAAGAGATTCTATGTTCATGGACCAATTAAAGATGGATATGGTAATTATAAAAGAAGGTTAAACTTCATTACTTTTTCAATTGGTTTCCCAACCATATTTATTAGAAATAATTAAAATTTCTCAACCTGATGACAAGAATGTTCAAAAAAAAATTGGGCTTTCAATGATGGGAAGTCATTAAACTTCGTGTATGAGTATAGAATTATGAAATTTGGGCGGATGTTATGTGTACCCTATATCCCCAAGAAAAAAAAGGATTTATTGGATTATAGACATAAATTAATTTTATCTATACACCAAGGTAGCACTAAGATGTATAGAGAGTTAAAGAAGCATTTTTGTGGGATAATATGAAGTCGGAAATTAATGATTATATGTCAAAATGTTTATTCTTTCAATAGGTGAATGATGAAAGGAAACATCTGAGGTGAGTCATGCAACCTCTTTCTATTCATACATGTAAATGGGATTAAATTACTATAGATTTTGTCACTAGGGTACCCAAAACTCAAAGAAATAATGATGAAATATGGGTAATTGTTGATTAACTTACCAAATATACACATTTCCTCAATATAAGTGCGGATTTTCCACTGGAGTTCCCTGAATAACTCTATATTCATGAAGTATTAAGACTTAATGGAGAACTTATATCAATTTTTTTATCATTCTCTATGATTTACATCAAAATTATGGATAATTATTCAGAAAGCATTGGATACTTAGCTTCATTTGAGTACTGCTTATCAGCCTCAAATTGACAGACATTCAGAAAGGACTATCCAAAATTTAGAAGACAAGTTGAGATCGTCCTCACTTGATTTTAAAGGTATGTGGGAACAATATTTACCTTTTTTATAGTTTTCCTATAATAATAGTTTCCATTAAAGTATTCAAATGGAACCATATGAAGTATTGTATGGAAAGAGACTGCGTACACCAACTTATTGAGATGAAGTTGGTGAAAGGAAGATTGTGGTCCCAGAAAGAGATTGTGTACACCAACTTATTAGGATGCAGTTGGTGAAAGGAATATTGTGGTCCCAGAGCTTGTGGAGGAAACAACAGTGAAGGTAAATACTATTCAAACCCATATCAAAGAAGATCAAAGTAGAAAAAAAAGATATGTCGATAATCTAAGGGAGGATATGGATTTTCAAGTGGGAGATAATGTTTTCTTGAAAGTATCTCTATGGAAGGGTGTTATAAGATTTGGGAAGAAAGGGACACTGATCCCCAGGTACATTGGTCCTTTTGAAATTATGTAGAGATGTGGAGTTATAGATTATCATTTGGTGATGCCACTTGTCCTCTCAAAGGAACACAATGTGTTCCACATCTCTTTGTTAAATAAGAATAGGTTATACCAAACACATGTACTCACATCATAAGTAATAGAATTGGAACTTTACTTATCACACTGTGAAGAGACTATCAAAATTTTGGACAAAAAAGAACAGGTGTTGAGGAATCGAATTACATGGATGGTAAATGTACTTTGGAAAAATCATAAAATTGAAGAGGAAATGTGGGATCCTAAGGAACTTATGATGAAGAACTACCCAATTCTTTTTATGAGGTAATATTCTATTAATTTAGAGGAAATTGTTTTTG
Organism: Viscum album; assembly: GCA_963277665.1. Lineage (NCBI taxonomy): Eukaryota > Viridiplantae > Streptophyta > Magnoliopsida > Santalales > Viscaceae > Viscum > Viscum album. The sequence goes on from OY728155.1 coordinate 482,779,040, forward strand.
ATGGAGGGGAGAATATAAAACCCCAAGGATTTAAAAATAAATTAAATATAGAATGTAATGCGCACAACACTGAGTCTTTATGAAACAAAACTTTGTTATTATAATTATTTAAACAAGATAATTATAACATATCCATTAAGCATAATTTTTCCACTTCTATGATTTGAATTTTGAAAAATGGACATACACGGTTGTGATTAGTAAGATATTTAGAGTCTGATAGGATCGATTCATTTTTTGGTGAATAGTAACATGACCCTTTTAAATAGTAATGTTACCCTTATAAATAGTAATATTACCCTTATGAATAGTAAGATCACCAATGAAAGTATAAATAACATTTAAGCACCTTAAAAATGAAATTATAATATAATTATATCATGGTATAAGTTAGTGAATATTTTAAAAATTAAGTGTTAGTATTTTTTTGAGAAATAAATACTTAATTACAGTTTTATAATAAATAAATTTATTTAAAATAAAATTAATTTTAGTAAAATGTATCCATAAATAAATAATTTGTTATCCTATGATTTTTGGATAATTTAATAATATATTAGTTAATTTTTCAGAGAGTTATAAAATCATTTTTAATTATAAAAACTATATTTCTTGATTTTAAATAGAAATTAAATTTATCATATTTAGAAAATTATTTTTATAAAATTTATGATGTAATCACCCTTGGTTAGAACTGAAATTCACTTATTAATTTATTTAGTAATAAGAAAAAATATTATTGTTTGTCTTGAGAAAAATAATAAATTAATGAATACAATATTTAGAAATCACCCCTCTCCTTCACTAAAAAAACCGACCCTCGACCCCTCTCCCCCTCACTCCTATAAGAATTTAATATTTAAAATGTTATGCCAAAAATTATCTTTCATAGTATTTACCCATGTCTAGGAGCTATTTTTCATACCAAAATACCAAAACCCCTCTCTTTAAGGAGGAGTATTCAAGAGGTAAAATCCTCTTCCTTTTCCTTTTATTTTCTTTTTGAAGTTCTTTCTTTTATTATACAATCCTCACCTCCTCTATCCAAGTGATAATGATAAATCTAGTGTTATATATATACTATAATTATATCATGTTAATGGAATAACCATAATCAATCTTGTAACTCTCTGTTTTTTATTTTAAAAACAATATCATCGTTCGGGAGGTGCCAATTTACAACCTTCGTGGGTGACGAAGTTTTGTTCTTCAATTTTTTATTCAAGGATGGTCATGATACAATTTTTATGGTTAATAAATACTATAATATTTGAATTATAACCTATTTTATATATTGTAACCAGTATATATACACAATACTAATTCATACTACAAAACTAGTTCATGGTGATCGAAATATCATCATAATAATCTAAACGATTATCACCAAATGTATTATATAATGGTTCATCCTCATACCATATAAACATATGATATATATTACCATTTACAAATTTATTTTTTTCATTAATATCATAGAAATTCAATTATGTATAGTTATACCCATTCCACATAAACTTCCATACTCATATACGAGAACATCGATCATGAAAACCAAAGAAATGAATGCTCTCAAGCCATAAAATTGTATCTTATAACTCCTAAAAAAGGACATAAATTAACTTAAAAAATTATAATAAATAAAATACATGTAGATAAGGTTTTTAATTAAATAATTATTGGATTTAATTTGATTGTACATGATGTTAAGGTCAAGTTAAGAACTCATTCATACATAAGGTAAGAGTTTTCTTCCAGAACATCCATTTTCATTCAGGTTGTGATTTCTTCCTCAATAAACCAATGTAATTCTTCATTTATTTTATATAATAATTCCAAATTCTTGGTATGTGATCCAAAATCATGTATTCTGATCATTTCATCTTTTTTTTTCTATAAAATTCATGTTTTAAAAGGGTCCCCTTCTCAATTCTTCACGATAAGCAAGCCGTTTTAAAGGGAACTTTCTAATTTCTTACCTATTTTTTAGTGCACTCTATAATCTTTTTTGACCCGAAATTATTTCTCAAAAGACACTCATTTTAACATGTAAAAACTTTCTTAGTTCATTTCTTGTTTTATAAAAATATTTTTTCAAACTAACTCTTCTTTTCAAAGTAATAGAGTATTACTCTTAAGAATTATTCGATGAATTTATTAGATCATTTTCATCTATTTCAACACCCCTATTGAATCTTATGTTTTATTGAGATTAAACGATTTTGATTATAATATACCATATTTTATTTAATTTTTTATGATCATGTTGACTGTGGATATGCTATCTTGATACCATTCATCATACTACTCATAGTGATTAGTGATTATGTCTACAAGTTGGGGAAAGTTATTTCATATGATCATGTTGTTTATGGTTAGGCCCATTCATATGAAGAAGGAATTGGACTTATAAATTGATGTGTGGGGCCCTATAAAGACCATATATGCATTTATAGGTCTAATGAGATAATATAGAATTGGGTTCTGTATGAGGCCTTATGCTAGTATTTTTAGACGTATTGGTTGAGGACTTGATAATAGGTTTCAAATGCCCGATATTATATATTACCTCGTTATGATAATAGTAATTTATAAACCAGGTGATTATTTTACTAGTAGAATATTCTTGGTTAATTTTTATTCTCTTATGATCAATTATATGTCTTGATGTAATCATATTACATTTCATCCATATTATACTCATGTTTATTTTTAAGACATGTGTTTTAAGTTATTCACCATGCCTAATGTTTATGTTTATGATAACTTATGTTGTATTACTTACCCTTATTATGAACCTGAGACCACCCCTTTAGAAGATTTTATTTTTACCTAGGATGTTAAGATGAATATTTTTTTGAATTACATGTAGGAATAATCTAAGAGTTTAGGGGTGTTTCCAATGGAGTTTCAATGTTTTTTTTTTCAAGTTATAATGTAAATATTATGTTTGTATCTGGTTTTCCAAAACTACTAAACTATTTCACCCATTAGGATGTGATGTCCTTATAAACATACTAATGTATTAATATAAGAAACTGGCTCTGGGAAACTAGGTTTGAGGTCATTACAGTATCTTTTAAGGGTGTATGTGGTATGTTTACATATGTGAAAGTAACCGAACTTTTTAAACACCTTTACATTTTTCAATAATGTAATGTACTTTTCTTGGTACTAAGGATCCAAAATGGAAAAGTGTCGGGGAAACATGTGTAACACCCCAAGGTTTTAAAAATAAATTTAATATAGAATATAATTCATGAAACAATGATTCTTGGTGAAACAACACTTTGATATTATAACTAGCCTTTAGACATAATTTTCCCACTGTTGTGTTTTGAATTTCGAAAAATGGAAATACACAGTTGCGATTAGTAAGATATTTAGAGTCTTATAAGATCAAATTACATTTTTGGTGAATAGTAAATTGACCCTTATGAATAGTAATATGACCCTTATGAATAATTACCTCACCCCTGTAAGTACAATTAATATTTAGGCACCTTATAAATAAGAATGAATATTTTAAAAATTAATAATTAAGTGTTGGTATTTTTGTGAGTTATAAATGTTAATAACAATTTTAAATTAATAAACTGATTTAAAATAAAAATCATTTTCATAAAATGTATTCCTAAATAAATATATTTTTTCCTATGATTTTAGGTTAATTTTATGAGACCATATTTAATTTTCGAATGTATTATAAAATCTATTTTAAATTTAAAATTTGTACTTTTCAAGTAAATAATTATTTTATTTAAAAATTAAATTTCAAATATTTAGAAATTTATTTTCATAAATGGAGTAAATTTTTGAATTCTACATGTTGAAAAATGGTTATGGTGATGTTTTGGGAATTTTCTGTAATACTTGAATTTTTGGAGAATAGTGAAATTTGATAATCTACAAAATATGCTAAAAAATGAATTTATGCATCATTATTTATTCATGGATAATTTTAATAAACACTAGTTCGAACTTACATGCAATTATTACTATTTTAACCAAATTAATCAAGACTATTCATAGTCTTGGGCCAAAATAATAAAATAATGATTTAAATAATAGAAAAACCCTCCTCTCCTCTACAATAAATACCACCCCTCACCCCTCTTCCTATCACACCACTCAAGATATTAGCCTTTCCTATGTTCTGAAAAATACTATTTCCTAGTCCCTCCCCGCATCCAGGAGCTCTTGGTCTTTCCAAGAGATTAAAACCCCTTCCCTTAAGGAGATTCTCAAGGAGGTGTATTCAAGAAGTAAAATTCACTTCCTTTTTCTTTTAGTTTCATTTCACATTCCTTTAATTTATTATCCTCTCCTCACCTACATTTTATAATTGATCATGATAACTCCATTTTCATATATATACTATAATAATATCATGTTAACGTAATAACCATCCAAAAACTACAATCTCTTGGACTTTTTATTTTATAAACGATATCATCGTCAGAGAGGTGCCGATTTACCACCTTTGTGGACAACAATGTTTTGTTCTTCAAATTCATCCTCAAGGATGTTCATGAAACCATTTTAATAGTTTATAAATATTTTAAAATTTAAAATATAACCCTTTTTATGTTCTTTAAGTGACATATTAACATAATACTAAATCATAAAAAAATGAGTTCATTATGATAAAAAACAGCCATAATAATCTTAACAATCATTACTAAATATATTATCTAATGATTCATCCTCATGATATATAAAAAATGATATATATAACCATTTACACTTATGGATATCATTAATAAAATGTAGTTTTAATTCTGGAAAATTACATCCATTCCACATGAATTCCATTACTTAAAATCAAGCGAACCGATCTTGAAATCAAAGAATGAACACTCCAGAAGGACAAAATTCAATATTATAACTCATCAATAAGGAAATGAATGAAGTTAATAAAATTATAATAGATCAAATAAAAGTATATAAGGTTATTAATTAGTTAATTAATGGATTTTATTTTATTATATAGGACATTAAGGTCAAGTGTATAACTCATTCGGACATAAGGTAAGGGTTTTCTACCCAAACCTCCACTTTCAATCGGGTTACTCTTTGTCTCTCTTAATCCCAATTAAATTATTAGTTATTATTATTTACTCCTCATAAATTATTTTTTAATGTTTTATATATATGTATACCAATCAAGAATCCTTATTTATTTTATGGGGAGTAAATTTATTTATATATATCATTCTCAATTATTCTTGATAAACAAGACCTAATCAAGGGAACTTCCCAAATTATTACGTATTTTCAAGTGCACACTATAATATTTTTTAAGCCAAAATTATTTTTCTATAACCACTCATTTAATCATGAAAAAACTAACTTAGTTCATTTCTGGTTTTATAAAAATATTTTTCCAAAAGAACTCTTCTTTTCAAAGTAAAATTGTATTTCTCTAAAAAAATTCATCAATGACATTATTAGAGGATTATTGTGTATTTCAACACCTTTGTCGAATTTTATGCCTTATTGAGGCTAATATATTATTTTTATCATCTACCATATTGTATTAAATGTTTTATGATCATTTTGACTATGGATGAGCTATCTTAACACCATTCACCTTACTATTTAGAATGGTTAGTGTTTCTGTGTTTAGATTGGTGAAAGTTATTTAATATGTGCATATTGTTTATGTTTCACCCCTTTCATATGAGTGATGTATTAGACTTATAATGTGATGGTTGGGTCTCTCTATATCCCCTAGATTCATTGGTAGGTCTCATGAGACAAAATATGGTTTTGGCAGAGGCCTTACCAAGGTATTTTCAGATGTCTTGGCTGAGACCATGAAAATATGTTTCAGATGTACAGCATTATGCATTCCCCGATTATGGTATTAGAAATTGATAAAACTAGTGATAGTTCAACTGGTATAATATCAATGGTTATGTTTCATAATATTATTATCATTTATATGGCCTTATTTAATCATCTTTTATTCCTTCCATATTACAATAAAGTATATTTTTAAAGGCATGTTTTTTTAGTTGTTCATCATGAATAGTATTTATTTTTATGAAAACTTATGTTGTATTACTTACCCTTATTGAGAATCTTAGCTCACCCCTTTCTTATGGTTTATTTTCCCCCAGTTGTGAAGATGAATATTATGAATGACTTTTAGGGACAATCTAGGAGTCATAGATGTTTCCAATGAAATTGTGATTACACATTTCATTTCAAGTTTTAATGTTGAACTTATGTTTGTATGTTATGTTCTAAAACTATTAAACTATTAATTCCTTTGGGATATTAATTTCTTATAATCATGCCAATTTTTTAATATAAGGCACCAGTTCTAGGAAGCTGGGGTCTAGGACTTTATAGTTGGTATCAGAGGAAGTTTAATAGAAACCTTTGAAACTATATATAGAAAACATAAATTAGGGAAAACTTCCCTATGTTAGACTTTGAGGATAATAATACAAGAACATCCTTGAATTTTAGTAAGGAAGTGATTATGTGGAAATTCATAGAAAATAAATATCTATCTGGATACTACAAGTTAACGTGGTTCTGGCACAAATATACTTAGGAGTAACAACTCTATTAAGGTGGTCTGGGATTGACTAGGGGTAACCTAGTACATGACAACATGACTTACTATACAACTGGTTTGACACTCCTATAATATATTCTTAGGATAATTCACATCTTCTTTATAAACCATTATGAAGGATTTAAATGTAAATATTTCCTCAATGAAATTATGATTATGATTATGAAATTAGAAAAGCATACAATTTCAATTTATGTCAAGTGTTTTTCTAGTTCGACAATATACATTATGATTCATAACCTAATTTAGTGTATGATATTATTTAGAAATGGAACATAGTGGAAGGAATGGAAACTTCATGAATTCATTTACCCATATAGGGATTTACCTCCTATGAAAAATAATTATTTTGGTTTTGAAGGTGCAAATGGTTATGAGAAACTTATAAATATACTGGGACAACTGACTGAGATTATGAATAATAACCTTACCCATCTGGAGAATCTTGATCCGCAACTTGGAGGGGAAATTTTAGACTGCTTTATGTAAAAATAGAATCCATCATTCAATGGTAATGAAAACTCATTAATATTGGATTAGTGGATATGTTCTTTAGGGAAGATATTTCTTACCATGGGAAGTAAGGAAAGGGAGAAGGTTTTTCTCACAGTTTATCGTCTATCATGAGATGTGGATCCGTGGTGGTCATTAATTCAAAAAACGAAGGAGGAGGAAGAAATAGAATAAATGGAATAGAGGTAATTTAAGGAAATATTATTAGAAATATATCTTCCTTGTGAACAGTGAGAAGACATGGACCCGAAATTATTGATTTTGAAACAAAAAGTGTATGAAAACGTTGAAATGTATGAATAAAATTTTACAAGTCTAGAAAGGCATTCTATGGAATACATACGTAATATTAAGAGCAAGATTTAACAATTATTTTATGGTTTAAAACCATTAATTAAAATGGAACTATTTTCCCAAACTTTCTCATCATACGAAGATATAGTCTCATGTGAAATCAAGACAATGAATTAATTTTATATGTCTTATGACTTTAAAGGAAAAAAATTTAAGAAGATGGTGGAAGAGGAAAGAATGGATAAATGGAAGAATAAAAATGTTAGTTTTCTAATATATGATACTTTTTGAAAGAAACACCTTGGACCTTGCTTAAACAGAAAAAGATTCCATTAAAAATGTAGAGAAAGAGTCCACAAATATCATGATTATAATGGAAAGAAATAAGCTACAAATGTTTAATCCTATAATTATAAATATATGGGACATTATACCAATTATTTTCATAAGCATCAAGAAAACATTACTCAAAGAATGCCAAGGGAGAAAGTCCATGATTATGTGATCACAACTGATGAGGTTGAAGTTTCTAATAATGTGGTGGTAGGTATATTGATAATTTCCCAAAACATAGCCTATTATTTATTTGATTCTGGATCATTTCATTCTTTTATATCTTCCCAGTTTTCCATGAATAATAGACATTTATGATTTGATTGAATAATAGAGTTTCTAGTCAAGACTCTTAAGGTATGTATCATTACAACTAAGATGTGTCTATCCCTCCCACTTATGACACATAAACTTTCTTTAGTGGCTGAACTTATCATCATACCCATGATTGAATTTGATATAATTATTAGTATGAATTGTATTTCATGTTATAATTCAAAAATCTATTGCAAGAAGAAGGAAGTTACAATTTTTGAGAATGATTTATAATCCCCTATCTTTAGAGCATATTCCTCACCATTTGATTCATATCTATATCCACCCCCAATAGCTCTACTGAATACAATTCTAGGGGATGAAGATAAAATAATATCTATGGGCGAGGAAAGAATTATTAAAATTGAGGATGTACCTATAGTAAAAGAATACGTTGATGAATTTTCAGAGGATTTACCTAGACATCCTCTAGAGTAGGAAATTGGGGTTTCTATTGATTTAATTCATGGTGAAATGCCTATATCAAAGACGCCTTATAGAATATTCGTAGTGGAATTAGTAGAACTGGAGAAACAATTAGAGGAATCGAGTGATACATGATTTATACTCCCTAGTGTTTCCCCATAAAGAGATCCTATCTTTTTGTTAATAATAAAGATAAATCTATAAGGTTTTGCATTGAATACAAGAAGATCAATCCTAGTAATATAAAGAACAATATCTTCTTCCTCACATTGATGATTTATTTGATCAATTTTATAGGGACTAATATTTTTTAAATATTGAAATTTGATCTGGATATCAGCAGTTGTGTGTGAAAAAGGAGGATATTCTGAAGACATCATTTTGAACCAGGTATGGGCATTACGGGTTTACAATAATTCAATTTGGACTAACTAATGCACCCTCTATTTTCATGAATATAATGAATATATTTTTCAAGTAATATCTTGATGAATTTTTTGTGGTATTTGTTGATGATATCATTGTATACTCTAAAAGCAAAAAAGAACATGAGAATCCCTTACGCATTATTTTAAAGACTCTTAGAAGAAAAAAGTTATATGGGAAGTTTAGAAACCTTGAATTTTGGATTCAAAAAATTTCTTTTCTTGACAATATTATCTCTGAGGATAGAGTCTTAGTTGGTCCTACAAAGAAAATGGAAGTTCAGTAATGACATACTCTAATGAACATAGCTGAGGTATGTAGTTTTACTGGTTTAGGAGGTTATTATCGACATTTCATTCAAAACATCACCCAATTTGGTAACTCGTTAAACAAGCTTACTTGTAAAGGGTTTAAGTTCATATGGAAAAAATAATGTGAAGAATCATTTGATTAATTGAATAATATTTTTGATAATTCTCTTATTTTTACTCTACCATTATGAAATGGTGGATTTGTTATTTATAGTAATGCATCAAAGAAATAACTTGTATGAGTCCTTATGAAGAATTTTTGAGTTATGTATATGTAGAAAAAAAGTTACAAATTCATGAATAAAACTATCCAGCTCATGATCTTGAGTTAGGAGCTGTAATCTCTTCTCCAAAGATATAGAGAAACTATCTTTATAGGGAAATATGTGAGATATATATGGATCAAAAGAGCTTCAAATATATTTTCTCACAGAAAGGACTCAACATGAGGCAAATACGATTGATCAAGCTACTCAAGGATAATGATTGTTCCATACACTACCACCTAGTATAAGAAAATAAGGTAATTGATGCATTAAGCATGAAGTATCATGGAGTTCTAAACAAAATGAGAATTGAGAAGAATCATCTATTCATGTATCTTATAAATATGGATATTGTAATTATCAATAAAGGTGAAACATCATTACTTTATTAATTAGTTTCATAACTATATTTATTAAAAAGGATTAAAACTTCTTAGTATGGTGATTAGAATCTTCAAAAGAAAATTAAAGGTGTGAATGATGGTAAGTTGGTAGACATTGTGAGTGAGGATGAAATTCTGAAATTTGGGAAGAGGCTATGTTTTCCCTATATACTCGAGTTGAAAAGGGAGTTTTTAGATGTTTCACATAGTTTGAATTTCCCTATACACACTAGTATTACTGAAATGTATAGATAGTTGAAGCAACATCTCTAGTGGGACAACATGGAGTGAGAAATTGCTGATTATGTATCATGATGTTTAGTCTTTCAATAAGTGATGTCTGAATAAAAACATCCTATAGGAGTCATGAAACCAATACACATTCTTACATAGAAATGGGATGACATCTCTATGGATTTGTTTCCACTGGATTACGCAAAACTATATGAAATAATGATTTAATATGGGTAATTGTTGATATACTTATGAAATAATCACATTTCCTTGCTATAAGGGAGGATTTTCCACTGGAGCGCCTTACACGACTCTATATTAATGAAGTTGTGAGACTTCATAGAGAACCTCTCACAATTATGTTTGATTGTGATCCGTGATTCACATCAAAAATCTAGAAAAGGATTAAAAAAACTTTGGTTACTGAACTTAGTTTGAGTACTACTTATCACCCTCACAATAATGAGTGATAAAAAAGGATGACCCAAACTTTAGAAGAAATGTTGAGATCATATTCAATATACTTTTAAGTTATGTGGGATCAGTATTTACCTTTGTTGGAGTTTTCCAACAATAATAGTTTTCATTTATGTATTAAAATGGAACTATATAAAGCATTGTATGGAAAGATATTTCATACACCAACATGTAGGGATGAAGTTAGTGAAAGGAAGCTTGTGAGACCAGAGCTTGTAGAGAAAACAACAGCAAAGGTAAATACTCTTCAAAACCATATCAAAGCATCTCAATGTAGGAAAAAGTGCTATACAGATAATCGAATGAAGGATTTGGAATTTCATGTGGGAGATCATGTTTTCATTAAAGTATAAACATTTAAGGGTGTTATAAGATTTGGGAAGAAAGGGAAAATGAGCCCGAGGTACATTTGTCCTTTTGAAATTTTGGAGAGAATTAGAGTCTTGGCTAATTATTTAGAAATTCTTCCTAGCCTCTATAAGGTATAAAATTTTTAGATGTCTCTTTTTTAAAGAAGTACATGACATACCCAGCACATGTACTCACTTCTAAAGGTATAGAATTGGAATTTTAATTATCTTACTATGAAGAGCCTATCTGGATTCTGGACACTAAAGAACAGGTATTGAGGAATCAGATGACTCAGATGGTAAAGGTACATTGGAAAAATGATAAAATTAAATAGGAAACATGGGATCCTGAGAAAACTATATTGAATACCTACCCAAATCTTTTTATGAGGTAACATTTTGGAAATTTCAAGGATGAAATTTATGTAAAGGGGGAATAATGTTACACCCAAAGGTCAAAAAAATAAATTTAATATAGAATTTAATGCATGAAACACTAAGTCTCTATGAAACAACACTTTTTTATTATAACCTAACAATTAAACATAATATTTCCACCTCTATGTTTTTAATTTCAAAAAACAGACATGCATGGTCGCAATTAATAAGATATTTAGATTTTAATAGGATCAAATTAGATTTTTGTGAATAGTAACATGACCCTTATGAATTGTAATGTGGAATTATGAATATTAATATGACCCTTATAAATAGTAACCTCACCCATGTAAGTATAAATAAAATTTAGGTTTCTTATAAATGAGAGTGAATATTTTAAAAATTAATAACGAAGTGATGGTATTTTTGCGAGTAATAATGATTTAATTATAATTTTAAATTAATAAATTGATTTAAAATAAAATTTATTTTCATAATATATATTCCTTAATAAATAATTTTTTTTCATATGATTTTGGGATAATTTTATGAGACCTCAGTTAATTATTGAAAGTATTATAAAATTAGTTTTAAATTTAAAAGCTTTATTTTCAAATAAATAATTTTTTTATTTCAAAGTTAATTTTAAAATATTTTGAAAATTATTTTGCAAAAATGGAGTCCATTTTTTAATTCTAATTATTGAAAAAAATTTAGGGGAAATTTTTTGAATTTTTCTTAAATACATGAATTTTTGGTGAATAGTGAAATTCGATAATTTACAAAATATGCTAAATAAATTAATTTCTACGTCATTCTTGAAAAATGGATTATGTAAATGTCCATTGGTTTAAAATCACATACACTTATTAATTTTTTTAGTCACAATAATAAATAATATTCATAGTATTGAGCCAAAATAATAAAATAATGATTAAAATAATGGAAAACCCTCTCATCCTCCACTATAAATACCACCCCTCACTCCCTCTTTCTTTCACACCACTCAAGATTTAAGACTTTCACATGTTATATCAAATAATCTTCCATAGTCCCTCCCTACATCAAAGAGCTCTTGGTTTTTTCAAAATACCAAAACCCCTTCCCTCAAGGAGATTCTCAAGGAGGTGTATTCAAGAGGTGAAATCCACTTCATTTTTCTTTTGTTTTTCATTTCAAGATCCTTTCATTTATTATAATATCCTCAACTCCTTTTTCCAAATTATCATGATAACGCCAGTATCATCTATATACTTTATTAATATCATGTTAATGTAATATACTTCCTCAAACTACCATCTATATCCCTTTTATTTAATAAATGAAATCATCATCCGAGAGGTGCCGATTTACAACCTTCGTGGACGACGAAGTTTCATTTATAAAATTATTATTCAAGTATATTCATGAAATAATTTTAATGGTTGATATAGATTGTAAAATTTATAATATAACCCTTTTATGTTCTTTAATTAAAATATTTACATAATACTAAACAATTAAACAAAATGAGTTCATTATGATCAATAACCGCCGTAATAATCTAAATGATTATCACTAAATGTATTATCTAATGATTTATCATAATAATATATTAAAAATTATATATATAACCATTTACACTTATGTATTTTCATTAATAACATTTAATTACAATTCTGGAGAGCTATATTCATTCCACATGAATTCCATTACCTATAATCAAGTGAATTGATCATGGAATCAAAGAATGAACACTCCATAATGACAGAGTTCAATATTACAACTCTTAAATAAAGAAATAAATAAACTTAATAATATTATACTTGATCAAATAAATGTGTATAATGTTATTAATTAGTTAATTAAAGGATTTTATTTGATTATCCAGGACGTTAAGGTCAAGTGCAGAACATATTCATACATAAGGTAAGGGTTTTATACTCGAACCTCCACTTTATTTTGGGTTAACCACTGTCTCTCTTAATAATAATTAAATTATTATTTATTCTTATGTACTCCTCATAAAATATTTTTTAATGTTCTATATATTTTTACCAATCATAATACTTCTTTATTTTATAGGGAGTTAAATATTTTATAATGATCTTTCTCATTCTTCATGATAAACAATACTGATTTAAGTAAACTCCTAAAATTATTAACTATTTTCAAGTACACTATATAATCTTTTTTAAGACAAAATTATTTTTCTAAAACCACTCATTTCATCATGGAAAAACTATATTAGTTCACTTCTGGTTTTATGCAAATAGTTTTTTTTAAAAACTTCTTTTCAAAGTAAAAGTGTATTTCTCTCAAAAAATCCCCAATGACTCTATTAGAGTATTGTTTTCTATTTCAACAAATATATTGAATTTTATGTCTTATTGAAGTTTATATATTATTTTTGACATATACCATATTTTATTAAGTGGTTTAGGATCAGTTTTAAAATTGATGTGTTATCTTAATACCATTCAAACTACTACTCAAAATGGTTAGTGTTTATTTGTTCAGATTGGAGAAAGTTATTTCATATGTTCACATTATTTATGTTTAGCCCCTTTCATATAAGGAATGAATTGGACTTAGAAAGTGTTGTGTGAGGTGCACTCTAGACCCTCTTTGTATCGGTAGGTCTCATGAGACAAAACATAATTGGGTTTTGGCCGAGCCCTTGCCCTATTATTTTTATATTTCTTGGATGAGGCCTTCACAATATGTTTCAGATGTCTGACATTATGCATTACCTCATTATAGTATTAGAAATTGATAAACTATGTGATTGTTCGACTAGAATAATATCAAAGTTTTTTTAATTATCTTACGATCATTTATATGTACTTATTTAATCAATTTTCATTCCTTCCATATTGTTCTCAAGTATATTTTTTAAGGGCATGTGTTTTTAGTTATTCACCATGCCCAGTGTTTGTTTTTATGATAACTTCCATTATATTACTTACCCTTACTAAGCATCTGATCTCACCCCTTTCTTGTGTTTTATTTTACCCAGGTTGTTTATATGAATACTATGAATGAATTCTAAGGATAATCGTGGATTCATAGATGTTTCCAATGGAATTTATATTATGTATTTAATTTCAAGTTGTAATGTTGAACGTATGTTTGTATCTTGTTTTCAAAAACTAATAAACTATTCATTCCTTCAGGATACAACATTATTATAACCATGCCAATGTATTAATATAAGACACCAGCTTCAGGATACTGGGGCCCGAGTCTTTAAAACATGTGTTAGTCAATCAAAATCTTAACCATTCAATTAAAGTAATAGTATTTAAATGTTTTCATAATTTTAAAATAGGTTAAACTCAATTTACCCCTTTTAAATTTACCGTGATAATTAATTTTTCTCCTTAGAAATTAGTTTTAAGGAAGAAAAATTAAAATTGGCCATTTTTTAATGACCAAGACCCCATTAACCCATATCCAATTTCTACAGTATTACATTGGAATAAGATATAAGTATTCGCATCTTGAAAGAACTTATTATTCTATAGATGTGGTAAATAAGATATAAACATGATTCCCTTATTACATTTGAATAATAAAATTACCACATATTTTTTTAGAATATCTTCATTCTCTTAAACATACCATTTCATATCATTCATAGTACACTTTTTGGATTCCTAGAAAAGTGAATAATTCTGGTGATATTAAATGATCGTTAAGAGTTACATAAATTAGAAACTATCATGAGTAAAGGGAAAATAATCAATAAGTCATAATCAATAGGACAAGGTAAATATTTGAACACACATGCCATTTAATCAATAACTTGCATATAATGATTAGATAAAGCATAATTAATATGGAATGGTAAATATCTCAATTCACATTCCATTTAAATAATGCGAATCACATGAATAGATAAGGAATAATCAATATGAAATGTTAAATAAATAAAAACAAATTTCATTTAATTGATAAATAGAGAATGAAAATGAATCATGGGATAATATGATTATGAAAATCACAAGGATAATAATAACAAAATTATTAATTAAGGAAATGCTTAATTATTGGACATAATGATCTCAATCATCTTGATATATCTAATGTTAAGACCATTCACAAGACAGTTTAAAACGAATGGGTAGATGTACACCATAAACCCATTTAACTAAAGTTAGCAAACTGATTTATCTCATGAGACTACAGGTGCATCAATGGGCTATCTATAACTAGGAATCACCTATACCTACATTCCCAACTCATTACTTGTATATATAATGATCGAATTAATCCATGAATTATTACTCTTTATCATCAACTATCCATATTGAGTAAGGATACATATTTATCAATATTTTCCCAGTTAATAAAATAACATTCAAAGTAAACACCGTATGTAAAAAAAGGTATATGGTTTAAGAAAAAATCATAATCATCATAAAAGAATATGAATATCTAAGTGAAATTTAATTTCTAATCAAAAATGATCATAATAAATTATGTTTTTCATGAAAAATTAAATAGTCACAAAAGAATGTGAGATTGTAAAATAAATTATTTACCTATTTGGTAAATTTTAAATTATAACCACTTGAAGAATAAAAATGAAACAAAAATTAAATCATCATGATTAAATATGTATTCATTTTAGAGACATAAAAGGGGTTGTATATACACCCCATAAAAGTGAATAGGTTCATATTAAAAATATGTATCAATGAATTATAAATTAAGACGAAATCACTTAAAAATCATAATGTTGAAGTGAGAATTAATCTATTAATCAATTATCTGTATCAAATTTAAACTCATATAAAAAACTGGAAATAAATCATAAGATTGTAGAAAGTATTTACACATAAAATATTATAATATCAATATAATGTATCATATTTTCCATTTATTATTTTTGTATATTATATAGATTATTTTGTACACCAGTCGTTGAGACGGTGTGTGATTCTGAGGCATGGTGTGCCCAAAATAAATGTTTGGAATATATTAAATATTTTAAACACCATATGAGAAAAGTTTTCCTAAAAAAATGGAAGAACTTCTAAATGGGTGCCCAGATCAAAAATCTAAGTGCACCATTATGTTCAGAATGCAGGTTTTACCCTATGTGTGACTTAACATTAGTCGGCATGGGTTATTTGTGGAAAATTAGTCGCAACTGTGAAAATGAATAAAAAAATTGAATAAATAATTTTATTTAATGTTTTTGATATAATGACTGGTTAGTCTTCAAATTGACTATTATTTAAGAATCCCAAGCTTATCCACATAACCCTAGATATGTTGGAGAAACCTTGGAGGGATCGTAGAATAATTCTCTCAGGATAATGATGATGAGATCATGGCATGAAAATCGACGCACCTCAAATTCAAATGATCTCACCAATGATAATTACGCTGCATCTTTCATCACCTGTGATTCATCAAAATTGAGGTAGGGTATGTGTTTTGAATTTATTTTTCCCCATTATTTATTTCTACGATGAACGTGAATCAATCCACAAACAAATTGATCCACAGTTCTATGGATATGCAGGATGGGTTTATTTCATGACGTTTTAATGGGAGTTTTGATTTGGTTGGTTGATTATTATATTTTCATTCTAATGTAAATGAAACAATATTGACATGAATATCGATCAAGATTCTTTCTTCTTATCTATTCTTGTTGCTTTCTCCCCCTATTCTTTGTTTATCATGGGTGTTCATTATTTGAACCGTGACTCAAAAAATCATGATATATCAATCGTCATGAACCCTTTCTTGGCACAAATATTTGAAATCACAGATCTAGGATTGGTATGATATAATGGTAGTGAGAAAGTGGAATCAATGATGAATCAGACGATGGTAGATACCTAATTTCGAATTCTTTGACGTTCTTTGATGATCAATGAAGAATAAATCTTAGATCCATTTTATGAGTAGATTTGATGACTGAAACACATTGTTTCTCATTGTAGAGACTCATTCAAATCATTACCTTGAGTTTTTTTGGTAATTCTTAGCCGTATCAAAAGTCGAATAAGTAAAGAAGTCATGTAAAGGAAGTACTAAAAATTCTGAAAAACTGTGAACAACGCGACGTGTGATCTTGGATTACATGATTTTTGGGTCCCCTGAGTATAGTATAGGGTTTCTAGAGTAAGTTAAGTATCACATGGTGTGTAACCTCTATCACACAGCATGTGTTCCCTCCTAGGTGAACTTTCATATACTTTTTAAAGTACAGAAACATGGGGTTGAGTACAAAGGTTTCCTACCTAGTGTGTACTACTACTCAAATACAGTTTTATGACACAAACCATTTACACAGGAAGGATCCAGGGTCAAGGGATGCAAAATGTGACCTTACTACACTCCATGTACATTATTATACAAGGCTTGGATATCTTGTCCTTTGTATCTTGTACAAGTTCTATTAGGGTTCGTTCCCCTTGTAATTTCCCTAAAGGTTAGTATAAAATCTTTTCCTACTCCTAGAACTATGATCCCTTTAGTAGGAATACTTGGATAGAGTCTTTGGAATCCCTCTGAGAGGCCTTGAGTTTTCGGTATCACCCACGGCCTTGGAAATGATCCTCATCTATGTATCATATTCTTTTTAGACTATTAGCAAATTCTTTGTCAGGAAGATACCTAATAAGAAGTACCTCTCTGATGGAAATCATCAGATTTATCAGATTTAGGATTGTGTTCTCCAGAATGAGTGCTTTGTGGAATCTTTGAGCTGAAATTCTAGGATGGTAAACTATGGTCTTGACTTTACTATAGACTATGTTCCTTTGTTGAGTATATCAGGATATTCTTGTTATATGTGTTATAGACATATACCTATGTAGAGCTGACTGTACATTTCTTTATTGTATGTTTTTTTGTTTTTGGGTGTCCTACTAAGTTTTTTTATACTCACCCCTATATGGGTGTTTACCACATGTGTTGTTTCTTTTGAAGACGATTGACATTTTGATGGAGTCTTAGGAATACCCGGACCAGATGGTTCTTAGTGAGACTATACAAATAAAAGTGTATTCCTTTGGCTTTATATCAGCAGTTAGGATGGTCTTGGGTTTTCAGAAACTTTGTGGTGGGATTGTATTTGGCCCAGCTTACTTCCTATCATACTCTTTTAGGGGTTTTAGATGTATGCATTCATGGTTGTTAAGCTGTTTTTAAATTTCATCATTGTATAGGCTTGGAGATGTGTGCATGTGTACATGTACTTTGGATAAGGCCTCCGATGTCAGTGATATTCCTACTTGGTTCTAGTTTTCATCCCCTATCCTATTGGCAGCGGGCTTGGGGAGTCACGACATAGTCCCCACTAGGACGGGTCGTGATAGAGTGATATCAGAGGGGTCGAGTTTACTTTAGGATCGAGAGTCTATGAGATTGGTTTGGGACAATAGTGTTAAGTGTTTTATGTTCAACATTCAGAATAGGGACTCAAGTGTTGGTACAACAACCAACATATACATACACCAAGACTCTTTTCACCTTCTTTTTCACATGAAACATGAAAATACTGGTTGTAAAAAAAAGGTACATGCATCATATAAAAAGGGGTTGTGGTTTCCATGTCCTTCTTGAGTGAGCTCTCCAGATATACTCATTGACCATGGTACATATTTTTTGCTTTCTGGATTCCTATGTGATGTATACAATCTTGAAATAATAATGATTATCATGCATATTATTCCCTCAGTGATGAGGTGTTGATACAAGGACCATTTCCTAAGATGTTCCTCCAGGTTGTGTACCGTCCATACTACCACCTATAGAGTAGCATGTGGTACTTGTAGCACCAGAGGATGAGGTGCATAGGTTGAGTGTGACTCACCAGTTTCACCAATAGAGACCCCTCACGTTCTAAGTAAATCCCAACCCATAGGTGGAAAATGACTGTCTTGAGGTAGTGACTTGAGTTTTCTATCTATTCAGGACACCGGAAGATCAGATGGTGGTCCTAGCAGTGATCCATTTTCATGGTTCAAAAGGGAGATAGTGGGGTTTAGTTAAAAAGTATAATGATGAGGTTAATCTTTCATGGATATAGTTTTAGAGTATTTTTATAGGGAATATATCACCATCTATTCTGATGGATACACATATATAGCAGATTCTATATGAAAAAATTTCAGTAGTGGATTATTCATCAACGTTTATCAATCTCTCTAGGTACTCGATGTATATGGTTTGAGATCCTTTATTTAGGGTTAGACCTTAGATCAAGGTATTTATAGAGACATCTGAGCCAGTTTTATCCCTATGTGCATTCCTACCTATGTTGGGGTGCTAGAGGGAGCTTTTGTGGTTGCGTGTTTCTTGGTTGAGTAGATAGAGCCAGTGGTTGTTAGTAGTAGGAAAGAAAGAGCGGAGACCTTGGAAGCAGGGAGCCGATGTCGGTCTCAGGGACCTGGGAGTGTGAGATGTTTCAAAAGGAGGCCCTAGGATATAGGATCTATAATTTGTGGCTCATAGGGTTAGTCCAGTTAGCCTAGAGAGAGGTGGTGCTACTCATGTGATGATAGAGGAAATCTTGAATGAGATTTTCTGACCCACCATATAACTGACAGAGAGACCAAGGATGGTCCACTGAGGTAGAGGTAGTAGTAGGTGTAGGCATGTACAAATGGTGGAGAATGTGGAGAAGGAGTTAGGAGAGTAGGATGAGGTGGTCAATGTTGTGAATTTTTACCACCACCACCCCTAGGTGGTTCACACCAGGCTTAGGGATCTAGAAGACGAGGGTGAAAACAGCTGCAGGTGCTCGAAGCTTAAAACCCAGAGGTTCAAGGAATGATTCAAGGTTCGATATATGTCTTTTATTCCTTAGTTTGAGTACTAATGGACACAAGTTCTAGTCTTTCCTTTCTCACTAAACACCTTGTATGATATATAGAGATTTTGGTTGAACCTTTGGCTCAAACCTTATTCTTGGAGACTCCTACTAAAGAAGACTCAGTTATCACGCACTTGTGCCAACATTGTGACCTGAATCTTGGAGGTGGTAGTTTCTATTGGAATCTCTTGGTAGAATCCTCATGGACTTATTACTTCATTCATTGTATGGATTGGTTGTCTACAATTCATGTTTGGATTGATTGTTTTAGGAGAAGGATGCAGTGTGTCTATAGTTATGGAACCATGATATCCTTTGTTTGTGAAAGGAAAATCCAAGTAGTGTAGGATGGACTCGTGAATATGAGGGTAAAACTATTTACTGATAAGTTGTCTAGTCTGACCCTTAGTGAAGTGAATGTTATGGGTTCCTAGTTTCTTTTAGTGGTGGTAGAGTATGAAGAAATCTTCCCCAAAGATGTTCCAGGTTTTCCTCCTTGCTAAGATATAGACTTTAACATTTCTATACACCCTAGGATGACATCGATATCTACCCTAGAATATTGAATCGATCCTAAAAATCTTCGTGAGATGAGAGTAAAATTGAAGGAATTGTAGAGGAAGGGCCTTGTTCCGCCCATAGTTTCACCGTGGGCAGACCCAGTATTATTTTCCAAAAAAGAATATTAGATCTTGAGGTTGTGTGAGGATTGTTGGCACTTGAATCAAATGACCATAAAGAAAATTATGATCTATCAAGACTTGATGACCAATTCAATTAGCTGATAGGGGCGCAATGGTTCTCAAAGGTTGACCTCATGTCAGACTATCACTAGTTGTGAGTATGGGATTACGATATAATGAATATGACATTCAGATGTCACTATAGTCACTATGAGTACTTGGTGACAAACTTTAGCATAATGAACAACCTATTAGTGTTCATGGGATTCCTGAACTTTAGCTTTTATTCTTTCTTAGAGTGGTTCATGGTAGTCTTCATCAATGATATCCTTATGTACTGTATCTGAGGAAGAGCAGAAAAAACACTTAAGGAAATTTATGTACATACTCCAAGAGAACCAGATTGATGGAAATCTATCGAAGTGCCAGTTTTGGATACAATTGGTCTACTTTTTGGGACATGATATCTTAGTTGACGGAGTGGCAGTGGACCCAAATGAGGTTGTGGCAGTGTTATATTGGAATAAACTCAAGAGTGTGATAGAGGTGTGGAGATTATTTGGGTTGTAAGGCTATTACCAAATATTCATTTCATGTTTTATAGGACGTCATCACCAATGATATATTTGAATAAAACAGTGGTTTCCCTTCATGTGTATAGTGATGTTCCAATAGGATTTTCAGTAGTTGCAGTAGAGTATGATGAGCACTTTTATCTTGAGATGTACATAGGAGATTGTCGGGTACATAGTGTTTTGAGATGCATCAATAACCAGGTTTGGTTGTGTTCTGAGGTAGTGGAATATAGTGATTGCCTATGGTTCATGCCAATCAAGACCACGTGACAAGAACTACAAACATAATTATCTTAATCTAGCAGTGGTATTCTTTGAATTGTAGATTTAGTGACACTACCAGATGGGGGAAATGTTTATCATCTACTCTAATCACAATAGCCTCAAGTATATCTTCTCTTAGAAGGATATTTACGTGAGATATAAGAAATGGCTAGAGTTCCCCTGGAATTATGACTTTGAAATTGTCTATACTCCTGGGAAGGTAAATGTTGTATTAGATGTTCTCAGTGGGATATCTTGTTTGTAGTTGCTAAACATGGAGCTGGAGGAGTTGGCCTCATTGTAGTTATCCTTTGTGGATGGAGATGGAGCATCTTACCTCCAGTCGATGGTTGTTACCCCTCCTCTCTTATAGCGAGTTATGGAGGCATGACTTGGAGATAACGATTGTGATACCCTACATGCTAAGATATCTAGAGGTCATGATTTTGATAGATATTCTAAGTAGGGGAGCATGTAGTTCCTTTCAGAGGATGCACATGGTACCAATGATGTTGTGGGAGGATGTTTCAAGAGAGTTTCATATATCTCATTTGGAATAATATTCAGGCATGGAAAAGATGTTCCAGGACATCCAAAATTCTTTTTCATGACCAGGGATAAAAAAAGGATTTACAGAGTCTGTCTCTAGATAGATTATTTTTCATCTGGTGAAGGATGAGCACTATGTTCTAATGGGTTTAGCTCAACCCCTTGAGGTGATAGAGAGTTAGTGGGATGAGATATCTAGAGAATTCATTATAGGCATACAACATACATCCAAAAAACATTATTCCATCTGGGTGATTGTAGAATGACTCACCATTTCATCCCACTTCCCCACTATCTGAGAGCAAAGTTCATTAGAGAGCTTAGGATATATATACATGCAAGAGATAGTCAAACTCTAGGGAGTTCCGTTGATAATCATTTATAACCATGATGCTTGGTTTATATCCCAATTATGATAGGGATAATTTATTATTTTGGGACTCAGTTATTTTTGAGAACAATATTACACCCCCAAACAAATGGACACATAGAAAAAACCATTCACGTTCTAGAGTATATACTGGGAGATTTAATGTTGGATTTTATCTATAGTTGGGAGGATCACCTACCATTGGTGGAGTTTTTGTTCAATAAAACTACAATTACACCATTAGTATTACAACATTAGAGGCTTTGTATGGGTGACCTTGTAGGTCAACACTTTCATGGAATGACCTTGGAGGGTCCATACTCATGGGACCAAGGTTGGTGTGAGAAACTACCAACAAGGTGCAGATCATACAGAAGCAGATGAAGACTGCACAAATATGTCAAAACTTTTATGCTGATAGGTGATAGATACATTTAGAGTTCAAGGATTGAGACCATGTGTTCCTATAGGTTTCACCACGATGATGTTTATGGAGATTTGGTCCGGGTGACAAGTTATCTCTGAGGTTTATTGGCCCTTTTTATATACTATGCAGAGTTGGAGAGGTGGTATACCACTTAGCTCTACCTCTATATTTAGACTGGGTGGATGATGTCTTCTATATGTCACAGTTGAGGAGGTACGTGCATGACCCATCACACATTATCTGATGGGAAGAACTAGACATCATGTATAGAGTGAACTTTTTTGAATTCCCAGTAGATATTGACTATTAATAGGTGACGATCCTCCATGGGTGATCCACTCCTTTAGTGAATGTCTAGTGGCAGCACAAGAATCTTCAGGAGAGAACATGGGAGTGGGAGGCTCAAATTCATGCTCAGCACCCACATCTTTTTGAGTAGCCCTTATTTTTAATTTTTATGTACGTTAATCCCCAAGGTGGGAAGAATGTAATGTCTCCAATTTCTGTGTATTATTTTTGGATATTATATAGATTATTTTCAAGACCAGGTGCTAAGATGGAATATAATTTTGAGGTCCAGTTCTCCTAAAATAAATGTTTATAATATATTAAATATATTAAATAGAAAACACACACAATTTTCCTGAAAAAATTGAATTATAATAAAATGGGTGCCAATATCAAAAATATGAGGGCAATGTTGAGTTTGGAATGTGGGTTTTACTCTTGGAATGACTTATCATTAGTTGACACGGGCCATTTGAGGAAAAGTCATCATGGGTGCAAAAACGGATAAAATAATTGAATAAATTATTTTATTTCTTTTGTGTTGATGCAACGGCTGGTTATTCCTTAAATTGACTATTATTTTTGAATCTAGTGGTTAGCCGCATAACCCTCAAGGCATTGGAGAATTATTTTAGGATAACGATGACGAGATCATGGATTGATGATCAACGCACCTCAGATTCAAAGGATCTAAATAATTATAATGAATTAATATGGTTATTTATCAACAATCGATATAAATTGAGGTAAAGAGTGTTTTTTTATTTAATTCCTCCTCATTCAAGATTTCGAAGATAAAAAAATCAGTCCATGAATAGATTGATATTTGGTTTGATCGATATGTGGGATGGTTTTATTTTGTGGGATTTTTAAGGGAGTTTTCCTTCGGTTGGTTGATTATTTGATTTTTCTTCTAATGATAGAAAATTGAGATTGACACGAACATCGGTCAAGTTTTGTTCCTCAAATTTATTCTTGTGAATTTCTTTCCTGATTATATTTTTGTCATGGGAATTCTTCATTTGGATTGTGATTTGATAAATATCAATCAATCAATATTTGAGAACCTGTTTCATGGAAAAATGATTTGAAATCCTAGATCTGGGATCATTACGAAATGATGGGGGTGTGAAAGTGGAAGCGGCACTGAATCAGATGATGGTGGATACCAAATTTGGTGATCTCTAACTCACAATGAAGAACAATGTTTAGATATATTTTTGAGCTGATATAATGGCCATAATGTGTTTTTTTTTCAATAGAGAGAATTGTATTAAGCATTCCCTTGAGTTTTAAATCATATATTGGTTGGATCGAAGGCCAGAGTAGAAAATAAAGCATGAATAGGAAGAACCATCTATTTTGGAAAATCACAGACCACACGACATACAATCTGGAATTACATGATGTGTGGGGCCCCTGATAAGTGGCTAGGGTTTCTGGATGAAGTTAAGTATCACACAACATGTGAACCCTATCACACAGTGTGTGGTACCACTTGGGTGAACTCAGCAAGTAATTTGGAAAGTACATGGATACAGGTTGGAGTACACAGGTTGCCTATACAGTGTGTACTAGTACACACACATGGTTTGATGACACAAGCCATTTACATGGGTAGGAACCAGGGTCAAGGGACACAGTGTATGACCCTTACTATATTCTGTGTACTTTATTATACATGGATTTGGTCTCATGTCCCCCGTATCATGGACATGTTTCTTTAGGGTTCGTTTCCATTATCCTTTTCTTAATGGTTAGTATGGAATAGTTTCATACTCATAGGAATATGACCCCTTTAGAAATAATTGTTATATAGAGTCATTGGAATCTATATGAGAGGCCCATAGTGGGATCTTCTATTAGTATTAATTCCCTATGTGGAGTTCTTGGTATCATCATACCAACACTACGTGGGCATCGATCCTCTACTTATAATGTTAATCAAGAATGATTTGTTACTATCACCCCACATCCTTGGTAGTGATCCTCATCTATGTTTCATATTCTCTTCAAACTATCATTATGTTCTTTCTTATGATGATACCTGATGATCAGTACCTCTCAGATGAACATCATCAGTGCTATCAAACTCAGGAGGGGGTTCTCTCGAATGAGTGCTTTGTGGAATCTTTGTGTTGGAATTCTAGGCTAGTATAATACAGATGTGACTTACCTCTAGACTATGTTTCTACATTGATTATATGTGAATATTCTTATTATATGTGATGTATACTTATAACTATTTATAACTGTCTGTACCTTCCTTTATTTTATGCTTTGTGGTTTTAGGGTATCATACTGAGTATTGTTATACTCATCCCTGCATGGGATTTTCTTTCACAAGTCATGTCTTATGCATACGATCAACCTTTTTATGGAGTTCTTGGTGGAATAATACTATACAGTGCTTACTGGGACCATATAGACTGCGGTGTATTCCTGCTTCTTTTTAGTAGCTATCCTAGTACTTTCTTTCAAGTTGGACATGTGTTTTCAAAATATTTGTGGTGGGATTGTATTTATCCCTATTTTCTTCCTTTTACTTCCTATCGTACTATTTTTATAGGATTTATATGTATTCATTCATGTTTTTTTAGTTGTTTTTACATTTGAACATTGTATAGGGCTAAATATGTGTGCGTGTGTACAGGTACTTAGGCTAAGGCCTCCCATATTAGTGATATGCCTTATCAGTGCTAGTTTCCAATCCCTGACCTACTAGAGGTAGTCTAGGGGAGTTGGGTAATGGGACCCACTGGTACTTTTCATGAAAATAAAATAAATGAATAAGTAATATAACCCAATGAAAAGAAATTTTGTTATGAAACTCATTACCATATGGTAATTTTCAAGTAAAATACCCTTGGATGAAATAATTACAATTGAAAAATAAAATACCATTAATTATTCATGAATCATGTTATTAAATGTCAAAGGGTAATATCATACACCATATAAAATGGATTAGGTGGATAAAATTATAATATGCCTGAATGAAGGGAAATTGAGACGAATTCCCTTACCTCCCGCTTCCAAGTGGTTTAATGTGTATTAACCTCATGTATAACAGTTTTAAATATGTTATTAATTTATTCCAAAATCAAATACATTTTTTTAATATCATATATTATCCTCTTATAACATTTTACCACCTGTTTTCTAATAACATTTCATTATTTACATTGTTTTGGGTGTCAATTGCCTATTATTCTCATACGTTTTTTTCAGAAAATTTATGGTTAATGGGTATAGGATTAGATCCACCATATAAATAAATATATTAATTTTATAAATATCATATTGAATAATTATATAAATTTTTATAATCATTATTGATGTTTGTACATGAAAAATGAATCACATTGCTTTGTGGAGATGGTAGGTCATACGTACACAGGAGCAATGATATCATTCTATTAACGAGTGTATGGATAAGGAAGTAGGTGATATGTTAATTTTTAGAATAAATATCACTTCATATATATAAATTATATTATTTAAATATATCCTTATTATGTTCCATGTAAAGTGTATTTGAAAAATGAATAACATCTCTTCGCATGGCGGTAGTCCACTATACACTTGAGCGACATTATCATAATTTAAATGACATGGAAAGTAAGAAGGTATATTCGATATTATAATTATAGAAGTATGATAATATCATAAATATATATATATATATATATATTAAATCCATAATTATATACAATTGTGAGATGCGTTGAATATAAACGAGTTACATCAGTGAGAGAGGCGGTAGTTTGTTGTACATGCGATCAATGATTTCATTTCCCATTTTATGGAGGAGGAAATGAATAAAGAATATTACATCAAAATAATAAAATATAATTATATGGTTGATAATAAATTAATTATACTATCAGGATTTAATAATATTTGAAGGAGGTGGAAGAAGAAATAAAATAAAAATGATCATTTAAGAATGTTACCTATTCTTCAAATGACCGCTTTTGGTTTACACCCAAATTCTTCTTATATTGACTTCAAGAACCAAAAAATGCATCTATGATGATGGTATTTTAGTTATTATTTTTATGGTCTTTTCTGAACCAAATGGCTTTGGAAGTGTGAAGAACGGACGAGATGGGGTGACCTTTTATAAGTGGGCGAGAGGATACACATAGAATTGTTTGAAAATAATCCATTACACCCATGTTTTTATAATGAATAAAACCCCCAAAATGGGTCATTATCGACCCTTATATGTTATAATTTTAACATATATCCATAAAACATATGTTTTATGATATTTAAATTCATTATAACCCTTTTTCTTTTTAGTTTAACCCTTAGTAAATCAGTTCTTACCGTAACTGTGGTAATTAATTTTTACTGATTTTAAAATTCATAATGGTAAAAAAATTATTTTAGATTATTCGATAATATAAATTATTTTGATTCAAAATATCTATTCCAATTTTTGAAAATCAATTCACAAAAGTTGTATAATCCAATTTAAAATTATACCCATAGGTGTGATGAAAAAGGGGGTTTCCAAAAAGAATCTTCTCAGAAGTGGGGAAGGTTTTAACATAAAACATTCAATACGGAATTTATTCCAATAATCTAAAATTTATTTATTATAAAATAATTAATCTAATTTTTCTTTAAATCAAATTTAAAATATAACTTAACTTTATAAATAATTTAACTGAAAAGGTGATTTTCGATAGATTATTATTTATAACTATTCATCAAAAAAGTAATCCTTTTAGAAAAATCCTAGAAATTCATCCTAAGATAATTTTGATATTATTATTTAAAAAATAAAGTTAATTTTATCAAATAAAGTTTTAAAATTTCGTATTTTTTTTAAATTATGCGCACAAAGCGTGACTAAACTGACTTTTAGAAAAATAATTTTTTTATAAAACATTTATTTTTCTTTAAAATGATAATTATTTAATTTATAATAAATATATAACCATATTTTTCATAGATTTATTTATTCATATTAATAAAAAAACTTAATGGTTAGGGCATAACATTCAGGTTTTAAATAATAATATTTTAATAGAGTATTCTGTTTCATTTATACCTGGTGTAGTGTGCATCACATTCTATCATGGAGATTGAGTTTATATAAAAATAATTATATCATAAATTATTAGGTTATTAAATAATATTATAATATTGGTTTTTATTTCATATATTTTTTCAAACATGTTGTTCTGCTTTTAAAATATTTGGGTGTTACATTCTCCCCACTATTAATTAATTGTGTCCTTGCAAATTGAACTTGCACCCAGAAGTCAAGGTATTTTATTTGAAAATTCATTTTTGAAAAACCCACATCATAAAAAGGGTTAAAAAACTTCCTATTAAGATTGGGAAAGATAAATATGAATGTTCATCTATAATAAAAAATAACTAGGTTTCCAAGTATGGGAACATAGGCAGGATGTGATGATATGGATATGGAAGAAAAGCATAATTCCCAAATATTGATGGTGGGTGATAAGGGTAATTAATCATAAGAATTTTATTGATAAATAGAAATTAAAATACCTGAAAACCATAAATTCTTAATGATTTAGAAGAAAGTTAATTTATTATATATGAAGGTAATAAGATAATATTTTTGTTTCAATATCCTTTTCCTAATGTTTTATAATTATTAACTAAAAAAGAATATAAGGAAATATTATTATTTGAAATTCATAAGAACAATTTCATAATTTGGTTATGCTTCGATCAATTTCCACTTCATCACTTACTCTGTGAAATGATTATAAAAAATCAATTTTTATTCATAAAGAACTGAAATTAACATTTAACAGATTATAAGATCTATAAAATAGTGAAAACTCTTTCATCTAGTTTTTAAATATTTTCATAAACCAATGTGGTTAGAACAATTTATTAATATCTATTACTCAATAGTAACACCACTAGTTCATCGTGGATATTTATTTTTTAAATGTTTTAAGTAAAATCATTGAAATATTAAATATAAAATCACATAGTTTGGTGGTATGTACATAACCCTTTTCATCCTTCATGTACGGGTTCAAGCCTCATGAACTTTAGTAGATGTAATGGGTTATCATCCATCCTACATGTTTTCCTTTTTTCCAAAACTATATTAATATAATTCCAATAATTTTTTAAAATTGTGATGACCTATATTTACTACAACATATAAGATAAAATAATCCTTAATGGTCAACAATACTATAAATATTAATTCCAAAAACATCTAAAGGAATTATTTTTTAAATAAATTTTTTATACACTAAACAAATAGGTTGTATTCCTGTAAGTGTTTTCCAAAAATATCCTTTATCATGTTATATTTCCACAACACAAATTTTCAAAAAGGGGTTTTAAAAATTTGAACATATGATCAACCTTATACTTATAAACCCATGATCATTGCCATAACTCTTGATTTAATGAAAAATATATAATCTTAACAATTAACAAAACCCTTATATGTTTCTTGATTCTTATAATAGAAATACCATTGATAAAAATACTTTTATAATTTAATTCTTGAGTGCTAATACCAAAATAATATTTCAATATAGGTATTTCATTGGTCTTGGGGTTAAACATTCAAACATGGCATTAAATTGGGTAATTCCTAGGTTCCCCACCTTTAATATAAAAAACTATGAATATATCCCTATTATAAATTTGTTTCCTTCGATGATACACTTCATTTTTTCCTATGAAATTAATTGCATTATGACATTATTTACAACACACAAATCATTTTCAAGTTCCTTTGAGGAAATTTAATGAGTGTCTCTTTCCATATTTTTTACATTAAGGACGTTGAGCCTTCTTTACTATGTGGTATCCACCACTCTAGCTCTTTGAAAACTCTAAACTTCTCTTATTTTGTGAGTCTGAGAATTGGTTAAGGTATAGGCTGTTAATCTTATTCCGGGATAACTAATTAGGAATAATAACAATATCATTCACTATAGTCATTATACCATTTGGAATCTAATTGTAACCATATTTTTCTTTATGTTTAATGTTAACATGATACCTTTAAGTTCTATCTGTTCTCTAAAACCAAAAATCAGTTCATGGAAAACAATAATCGTAGTGGGAAATCACATAATCATGAAGAATCATTTATAGGATGTCTAAGTCATGAAACCTTATTTTCAATCTAATACACCTTAGATTTAACCTAGGAAATTCATTTTCATCATTTATTCCAATACTTTATAGTGTTTGTTAATAAAAATATGAATTATCCAAATTAATCCCATAGGAGTGTCCAACCATTTGTTTAGTAAGATTTGTTTTCATGTACAAGGTAACACTCAAGTCAACCCCAACATGCCTTTTTTGGAGTTATCAGTCCTAGGTAGATCTATTTCAGAACCACATCCACTTTTAGTATCCATACAGGGATTTATTAATTATAAATACTACATAATTTATAACATAAAAAATATTTAGGAAATTATTCTCACATATCATCAAATTCTATCGTAGGGTTGGATTTTCTAATCTGTTTTTTCCTTAATCTAGTTCCCATGGTTTATATTATACTTTCTATTATAAAAACTATAATGACCCAAACCCTAAAAACCCAGATCCAGTGTCTGATTTATTATTTTGGCATAAGTTATAAGTAATCACATATCGAAGGTTTGTAGTTTAGTAGTCTTGGTAAACGATATACATATATGATTCCCATATTATATTTGAATAAAAACATTGAAACAAATTTTTTTCAAGAATATCATTATTCCCTCCAGCATATCATTGAATATAATTTATATTAAACTTCCTTAATTCAATGTAAAGGAATGAAAATAAGGGTGATATAAAATTCCTAGTTATACTTAGGTAAATTGGAAGCTATCATGAGTAAATAAAGAATAATAAATAAGGAAAGGTAAATATCAGAACACACATTCCATTTAATCAATAAATTGACTATCATTATTAAATAAGAAATAATAAATATTTGAAGGAAAATAATTAAACAAACATTCCATTTATATAACTTTAATCTCATGAATAGATAATGTATAGTTAATATGGAAAGATAATTAATTTAAAATACATGCCATTTAATCGATAAACTGAGAATTAAAATGCATATAGAGATAAATTCATTTAGAAATTCTAATGGATGATTATAAATAAATTATTAAAAAAGGAAATTATTAATTATTATACATCATGACTTCATGAATAATGATACATTTACTTTCATGACCTCTGTAAGATAGTTTAAAAACGATAGGTAGTTATATAACATAAACCCATTTAACTAAGGATAGCCAACTGATTCTTCTAATGAGACTATGAATACATTGAGGGGATATATATAACTAATCTTCACCCATATCTCCATGTAAAAACATTCCTCATATAAATAATTATTAATTTAACTCATGAAATAATATGAATTATTGTAAAATATTCATATTGAGTAAGGATATAGATTTATCAATATTACCTCAGTTAATCAAATAACATTCAAAGTAAAAATTGTATATAAAAATGGTATATGTTTTAGGAAATAATAATATCCTATTTACAATAATATGTATATTTAAGTGAAATTTAAAGTCTAAAGATAAATGGTCATCAAAAAGTGACTGTTCCAAGAGAAAGTAAACAAACACTAATGAAAGTGGGATTTTATAATAAATCATTTACCTTTGGTAAATTTTTAATTGTAACCCCTTGAAGAATAACCATGAATAAAAACATTATTCATCATGAATAAATTTTTATTAAGGTTAAATACATTAAAGGGGAATTATATACATGACATAAAATTGAATAGGTTTATATTAACAAATATGTCTCAATGAAATGAAAATTGAGAGAAAATCCCTCAAAATGGTAATAACATTGAAGTGATAATTAATCAATGAATACATTATGTATATAAAATTTAAATACACATAAAACAAGTATAAATAATATATAATATAGTGAAAATTATTTACACACATGATCTGAGAATATCAAAGACAATAAAGAAGTAATATAACCCAATGAAAATAAATTGAGTTAATTTTTTTTACCAATTGGTAACTTTTAAGTCAAATATACTTTGATTAAATAATACATATTAAAACTTAAAATTCTATGAATTATTAATTAATCATGATATTACAAGTCAATGGGGTAGTTTTATCATGCTTGTTTTGTCATAAAGGTTCGGGTTCTTGGGTATAAGATATAGATCAATAATATATATAATTATATTAATCTTATAAATATCATATGGTCTCATTATTTACATTTTTATAATAATTCATGAGGTTTTTACATGGAAATTGAATCACATTGCTTCTTGGAGATGATAGATTATATGCACACAAAGGCGGAAATATCATTCCATTAACGAATGAAAGGGTAAGAAATTAGTTGATAAAATATTTTTTTAAGAATAAATATTATGTCATATATGTCACATATATTAATTAAATTTATCCTTGTTACATTTCATGTAAATCTTAAGTGAAAAATGAATGACATCACCTCGTGAGGTGGCAGTCCTCTGTACACATGAGCAACGTTATCATAGTTAAAAATGTATATAAAGTAATAAGTTTCATGTGATATTAA
Source organism: Viscum album (assembly GCA_963277665.1). Taxonomy (NCBI): domain Eukaryota; kingdom Viridiplantae; phylum Streptophyta; class Magnoliopsida; order Santalales; family Viscaceae; genus Viscum; species Viscum album. The sequence continues at coordinate 482,811,900 of OY728155.1, forward strand.
AATTAAAAAATTATAATAGTATCATATATATGTTATATATATATATATATTAAATCCATTATTATATACAATAGTGAGATGTGTTGATGGAAAACAAGTTACATTGGTTTGTGAGGTGGTAGTACGTCATACGCGCAATCGATAATATCATTTCCTATTTTATTGAGGAGTATATGGATAAATTTTATTTAATTAACATAATAAAATATAATTATATGGTATATAATGGTGTTTTAATACTAGTATTATTTATTAATATTTAAATGAGGTGGAAGAAAAAATAAAAAAAATAGTCGTTTAAGAACATCACCACTTAGGATAAATTTATGATAAAAAGGGTTATAATGTGTTTATTTCTAGATTAAATAAGTGATTTTGGAAGTAAATTTCCAAAAATGTATTTTTAGGTGTGAAATTTAGATGAGAGTGGGTCACCTTTTATAAGTGGGGGAGAGGACATACATGGAATTTTTGAAAAGAATCAATTACAACCACATATTTTTCATCAAAAAAAAAAATCCAAAAATGGTTATTATAGACCAATAGATGTTATAAGGTTAAAATATAGCTATAAAATGGATTTTTGAAAAGTTTTTAGGTCATTTTAACCCTTATCATTTTATTTTATCCCCTCGATAAATAAGTTTCTACCTTTACCGCTGTAATTAATTTTTTTTCTTTTACAATTCATAATAATAAAAAATTAAGTTTAATTTATAAGATAATATATATTATTTTTATTCAAAATATTTAATAAATTTTTACAAATTAATTTCACATTTGTGTAAGAAACAAAATTAAAAGTTTACCTTCGGACGTGAAAAAAATGCGGGTTTCCAAAGAGAAATTTTTCATAAGTGTAGAAGGTTTTAATATAAAAATTCAATATGAAATTAAATCCACTAACATAAATTGTATTGATAATAATATTAACAACCCCATTTTACATTAAAACATTTTTAAAATATAATTCAAATTTTTAAATAATTTAAATGAAAATGAAAATTCTGATAAAAATAAGAATTTCACTATTCATCAAAAATTGATTTTTTTTGAAAAATCTAAAATTCACAGTAAGATAATTTTGATATGATGATTTGAAAAATAAATTTTATTTTATCAAATAAATTTTCTAGAATTTTTAAAAAATTAATTTAAATTTTCTGCGCAATGAGTGACTTAACCGCCTTTTAGAAAAATACAGTTTTTTAGAAAACATTTCACCTTATTTAAAATGATTCTTACTTTATTTCTAATCAATATATCACAATATATTCAAAATTTATTTATTACTACTCATACCCCCCAAAATAATTGTTAGGTTATAAAATTATTGTTTTAAATAAAAATATTTTAATAGAGTATTGTGTTTTGTTTAAACCCAATGTTGTGTGCATCACAAGATATCAAAAAGATTGAATTTTTTAAAAAATAAATATTTCATAATGTCTTAGGGTGTTAACTAATCTTCTAATATTGATGTTGCGAGTCATATATTCTATCAAACATGATTTTAATTTTTCAAAATATCAATGTGTTACAATATTACCTCATTTTAATATTATAATTTAAATTTTGGAAACCATTTTATCAATTAAAATTTCTACAAGTATTAATAGTTAATTTTGAATAAAAACAATTAAATGTGTAAAATAGTTTTTTTGAAAAATAAAATTATTAGTATTTTAAATATATATATATATATATATGATAACATAATCATGGGTACTGATTTTATATCTATAAATTGATTTATTATGAATTTAATAAAATATATGAGGCTACTAATGAAATCCAAAATAAAATCTCCCCTTGAAAATAATTTATTTAAATTGAACAATAAAAAATAGTCATTTTATGTAACATTTTGGTTTAGTTATAAATATTTTTGGCATAGGTTTGTATGTACAAATAATATATCAAAATGAACAATTTGTTTTCCATAAATTAATATCTGATCAATTGAATTATTTTATAATAAATTATGTTATTCTTACATAGTGATAAAATCATGGAGATTATAATGATTTTAAATCCCACTATTTCAACAAAAAATAATCCTTTTTGAGAAAATGATCAAAAATCCGTAATAAGTAAATTTTAATGTGACAAGTTCAAAAATGACGATTATTTCAAGTGATTAAAATTATGAAAATATGAAATTTATTTTTTAACAGGAAATAAAAAATATAAAAAAATTACTTTTATTGAAGACAACCTTTTTCAACATTAACTCATATTAACAATTTATCTAATGTTTGTAATAAATTTTAAATTTATTTCCATATTAGGTTAATTAGAAATTATATTCTCATCTGTTGTAGCTAGATTACATTAGGTGTTGTGTGAAAGAAAAATTATCAAACATAATGACTAATTTAAATGTCAATTGAATATCGATGAATTAAATTATTCCCCCTTAAATTAATTATGTCCACATAATTTTACACATAAGATTAGAGTAATATCTATAGGGAAATCATGATTAATCTTACACCACTAGATGATCAAGGATTTATTTAGGATGTGGAATGAGATTTATCAATTTGAAAAAAAACCATTATAAATTCTTTATAAAGGGAGGTAACCCATTACTAATTTAAAATATAATTATACTAATAGATGCTAATATAGATCCAAAAGTAATAACTTACCACAAACACTGAATGTGATTTATTTGATAATCATACCACTAGGAATTTTTGTTTATGGATTAATTATCTAATAGTTATTTAATGCTCAACTGACATAGGGCTCAATAATTTTTTTTAGTGAAATATCACTATCCAATTTATTAGAAATAGTTTTATAGGATTTTCTTTGTCATATGGTTGTTTGTGACTATCTCCCTCATTGGTCTTTATATTGAGACATTGAGTCATGTAATACCCAATTCTCATGAAATTAAAGAAATTATTATTTTTAACTTATCTATTTTTCTTACTCTTGTGATTCTTATAGACTTAAACTCAACACTTGTTTAATATACCCATCCCTTTAATGAAATTTGTCCATATTTCTTCTCAAAATTTTGAAATAGAGGACATTAAATCTCTTTTATCCATCATTATCTTTATCAGTTGATCTTTCATGAGTCTTCACATTTCTTTTCCTCAGTGTGTTTGGGACTCCCAATTGATTCAAATTAATAATCATAGATGCTCCTACACACATCGTTTACTTTTTTCAGGCCTCAGTGAGATTAGATTTGATTGTTCCCCAGTCTTCACTTGCAACTGAGATGTAGTATAGTGATAGTATAGGGTCAATCCCACAGGGAATTTAGCTCACACTAGAAACCTTTATATTGGAACCATTTGAGGTAGGATTCCTCATAAATTTGATTTAGTTTTGGAAAACATTTTCTAAATACTTTTGGTTTGGAATCAGAGATAGATAAGGGATCAGGGTAAATTTTGGGGTTTCATGTAAAAGATAATCTCTTTGCTAACATGGTATGGTCCTACGATCTAGGATGCAAAGCAAGAGGATGTCTCTTATCGACTATGGTCAAACAAAATAGTTATACTTAAGAGAAAGTTATTCCTTGGTTTTTGAATTAATCAAAACCTCAAAAAATTAATATTAGCTTCTAAGGTAGAACGTATCATAGTCTATTGATCATATCCTAATCTACTCTAATCAGGCCAGGGTCATTAATCCAGACATTCTATGGTTAGGGTTTCTTTAACTAATTGGATAAAAATTTATTATTTAACATAATTACTATTCTTAGGATTACCATGTTGAGGATTTAGAGATTCATAAAATTATTATACCCCTACTTTCAACCCTTACCCTTTGGTGGTTTATCCAGTCATGGTAACATTGACTCTAGATAGATAAATAATTGATATCAGGATAAACATGCTAACAGAGATTGAGATTAAAAAATTAAAAAACATTAAAAGATTTATATTGATCATTAAATTAAAAGTAAGCAATTAAAATATTGAATTAAACACAAATTCAATCAACTGCATACTAGAAATTGGGACAAGAATAAGTGTAGAAAAGGTTCATTGATGATTGGTTCTCTAAACAAAGGGTGTGTGGAAATGAATGAAAAATGCATCGTAAATAATCTAAAATGATTTTATTAAAGTAGAAAAATTAAATTGACTCGATTGGGTTATAGTTTTGGGGAGAGGGAGTAGAAGGGAATGCGATGAGAATGAAGGAAACAAGTTCTATCTAGCACCCTGATTTGAAATCTAGTTCCCTAATGCTGTATATATAGATGGAATATTACTCTATGTGTAATAGGAATTCAGGTCATATAATGCTAATTTGGGGTTTTAACTATGAATTTTTAATATGAAAATATCTCATAAAAATATCGTCTGGGATTTCAAATATTGACTCCTTTCACGGTGCGTATCTAGGACTCACGGCATGGATCTTACTTTGAGTTTTATCTTCAAAGTGACGGTTGCGTTATAAGGTTTCGCAATGTACATTGGTAAATCATGTCATGAGATGGCTTCATGACGTTCAATTCTTCATGAATTCAATAATGACTTGCTTCAAAACTTGTAGCAAGCTATGAAATGATATTACATGACATGCAATTTAGTTTAATGATGTGTAATATCCAGTTTTTCTCCTTTTCTGCATTTTTTTCCTTTGAGATTTAAAAGCCTATTTCCTAAAATATTCAAAACATTCATGGATCATTATCGAGTAAATCACTAATAATACTTAATCAAATGATGGAAAAGTGTATATATGATTTTATCTTATCAAATTACCCCAAAGTTGAAAAATTTCTTACCCTCAACCAAAAAGATATCAAAAGGGATTTCATAAAGGTAACAAAATTTTTAAATTAAGAAACATTCATTATATCCAGAAAAATAATACTAAGTTCAAGTAGATAAATTCAGTCTCTAGAATCATCCCTGAATATAAAATTAGTCATACTTCATAGCTCAACCCTTTAATCAAATTCTCAATCCTTTAATCAAATTTTCTTAACTGTTCCTTGAACTCTATATCAATTTTCAATCAATCTCACAAATAATATTTTCAAATCACTTAGGGTAAAATGGAACTTGAGTTATGATCATACCCTAAGTAATTGTTCCTAACTATAGGCTTGAATTGGTCCCATCATTAATACTTTGTAAAGAAAAATACAAAATCAATCAAGAGGGTTTTAGGAATTAGGTTCTAATGACTTTGTGGCTATGGGTTGGTTGGTAAATATTGAAAAACAAGCTCAAAAATGAGCATGGGTTCTAAAGTACAATTCTTTAATGTCATGATAAATGTAATGAAATGACTCCTCCATAGCTAATAAATACCACACACCTATATGATCAAGTTGGATCCATGTATATATCAAGTGATTGAAAAAAATATCTTGTTCTTTTCTTTTTCTTTTAAATTTGTATTCTTCAAAAGTCATATCTAATCCAGAAATCACATCTATCCCCTAACCATATATGACCCTTCAAGGGATTCATCAGTCTATAAATTGGGATTTTTGAACTTCATAATGCACAACCCATGCCAAATTTTCTATTTATTTTTTTATTTTTCAATGGAACATGATAGATGTGAAATTATAAAAAGTACACATAGATCACAATCAAATGGTTTGATTAGAAACAAAATACATATTTATAGTAGAATCATTCCATGATGACTGAAATCTTTTCCTATAGTTGTTCAAAGTAAAGTCATGCATTACACAATGATAAGGGTGAGAAAGGATAATCATCTTGGAATAGCTGCATCCTATAAATTCATTCATGGAAACTACAAGATTAATGAGGGAAATATGTAATTTGGGTCTTAGAAAAAAATATCTCAATAGATATTGCTTCAATAATTTTAAAATTCAATTTGTTCATTCATAGAAACAATAATATATTAATGAAAGTTTTGATAGGTTTAAATGTCCCAGGTGTCACTCAAGAAATGTGATCAGAAAAGAATATGCAATTAGAGGCTCGAAATAATCTCAGGAATGGGTGTAAATAAAGAGAATATAATCGTTAAGGGTATAAAAACAAGTAATAAGTCAATTAACAATAATTTCTAGAATATTGAATTTGAATTAAATTAATCATATTAGAAATCATTCTAAAAATCTAAATAGGGAATAACATGGATTTTTAACTATGATCAACTTAAATTTTTATTTTATTTAAGTGGGTATAATGGGTTTTATGTTTCAAGCATTCTTCTAAAATTAGAATTTTCTTTTAGAAAACTGAGAACAAAAAAATTCAAGTGTATCAAAAGTGAAACTCATGAAAAAATCCCCCAAAATTAGAATGATATAGTTTCTACTTTTTTCATGGAAGTATTTTTGGAGGGTTATTAAAAACAAAGATCATAAAAATGGAATAAAAATTGAACAATTTAAGACTAAGGGAATCAAGAGCACCCTATAATAAGTGACATGCCATGAGGGAACCTTGACTGTCTTAGTTTTTAATTTAACCTACCTTCAATGTTGTTTAGAAATAAAAATCCTTCACTAGATAAAACAATCTTCCATTTTCATAAATATTTGGAAAGAAAAAATATAAGTAGGTGCATAGTATGATGATCAATGAAATATATTTTATTTAATTGCTGGAAGGTTTATACAAGAAAACTAGAAGTGAATAAAGGAAAAAGAAAAAAGACTCTAGAAATAGAATCATCATAAAGACTCAAACGAGAAAACTAATTAAATATGGAATGAATCCCATAAAGAGATAATAAATAACATTAATAGAAATATGGATGGACCAATGTATAAGGCATTGGCATCAATCAACTTAGTGTCTCCTCTATCATCTACAACTACTTGTGGAAGTTTACTATAGATTTAGGGTCTCTTTGTAGGATTTATCTATTCATGCATGTACCATGCACATATTTGATGTGGAAGAAAAGGTTTTAGTACTCGAGGTGGTGATTATTGAGCATGAATCTCAAGGGAGAGATGCTGAGGCTGAAACTCAATATCGGCCATGCACTGAGTCAGTTGTTGAAGAATGATATACAGTGGTGGAGGTGCATCAAAAACCAGATATGAAATAGAGGATCTTGACATGGATAGTATAAAACTATAAATATTTTAAATTTCAGCCAAGTAATAGTGGATTAAAATTAGTTCCCATATAGATAAATGCTACAAAATGATGGTACACATAAAGTAAATGGAAAAAACAACCTTCCCTGATACATATGAGGAAAAAATATGAGAAAGGTGACCAAAAAAGATAATAAATAGGAATCAAAAATCTCCTCCAATGTCTACTCTCGATCAGATGGTGGTAGAAGTTGTCCAGCCAGGTTAGTGTAAGTAATAGTAATAGGGTATGGTGGGTCAGCTACTAAGGGTGGAGTCACGGTGCTGGAAAGATGCTCTGGGGTGGGTGGTGGGGAGGGCTAATCCTTTGTGGGTTCATATGTCTCGAAACTATATCAATAAACCACACCTCAGTGTATGGGTAAGTGGTTGACCCCATTCCATCGAGCCTACGTGGAAAGGTACTCATGCTAGGTAGTGGGGTCTGAGAGATCTAATGGAATGTAGGTCTGGCTTGTGGGTGGGGATGGTGTGGTAGAAGAGGAGGGGACAGTAGGTGCTGGTAGTGGTTTGAGCCTGTAATAGAAGAGGGTGGTGGAGGGGTGGTAAAATGTGAAATCTTGGCAAAGGGGAGGTTCATATGGTTATAGATCCATCTCAGATTCTCTAGGATGCAAATATGTATGGACTAGAGTTATTACAGGGTGGGATGGGTGGGTGTAGTAGTAGTGGATACAGTGGTGGTAGAGGTAGGGAGGTGGGAAAGAGGTACTATAGGTGAAGTGGTGGGTGGAGTAGGTTCAAGGGTTGTTGCATGATCATATGGGGGCTCATCTGCTACCACATGGACTCCCAGTGCCCATCAATATGTGTCATAATCCCTAACCAGGAGCTACATATTTTGCTGTATTATAAAACAAATGGGATCCATCGTTTTAAGTTATGTGACTGGAAGGGCGGCGTCAAACACTCTGATATAGAGGGTCAGGTGGGTGATGAATGAATATTCCATAGAAGTGCCTCTTGTACTCTGAGAATTAACTCAGTAATAATTGGAAAATTGAGCATCCTTGTTGATGGCAGGCCCTCCCTGGTCTTCTTCTAAGATGGGGATTTAAACCTGGCTCACACATCCATTAGATTCTGCTCTAGAAAACTATGCATGTAGCAAGGCTCTAGGAAGTATCCAAAATGATGGGATGTAGAGTAGGGTGGATTTGCTTATCCTGGGATCATGCACCATCTGAGAATCTGAGATGATCATCAACCAATGTTGCCTCGAATCACACCTCAAAAGCTCAAGATGAAGGGTCAAAAATACCTCCGACATAACAAAATCCTCTCTATAAATTATGAGTATGATAATGAAATCCATAATTTAAATCTAATAAGGCTAGAATCCATGTATGAAGTGGAGGCTATCCACCCCGATCTTGAATGTAGAGAGAAACTCTAGTAACCTCTCCTAGTATTTCTTATCACGTACCTCAAAAATACATGAAATATGGATTCAGTAAAAAAGCTAGAAAATCTCATTGTTGATGTGCAAGAATGTGAGAACGACCATGTAAAGGGTTTTATTCATCCTAATTGGATTTTCCTACAACCAATTGTGGGAGAAATGATGCTTTGGGTTGGATAAATGAAGGATGGGGTACAAATGCTGGTTATCTTCCTGAGGTGATTCTCAAGAGAGGGTCTAGGTTTCATCCTGTGCAATGGGCTCAACATAGGCTACAATAAGAGGTGGAGGAGATGCTTCTAGTGGTGGTGAGGGTGCGGTAGGTGAATCACCTCATGGGAGTTTCATCATGAGAGGGTCATCACATTCTGATGTCGACTCCACAGGTATAGGGCCCATGATTTTTTGTGCGGGCCATCATTGTTGTAGGTTCAGATGTTGGGAGGGTTAGGTGGAGTAGGGGTATTCAACGGTGAGGGAGGGAGAATTGGAGTTGGCTAAGATAGTTGAGAGTGAGGGAAGGTGTGGGAGTATGAGAGGTTTGTACGGGGAGGGAGGTTTTACAACCAAGAGGGAGGGGGAGAGTTCGAGGGAGAAGCAAGATGGAGGGGGTCAGTTTGCACGGACAAGAGGGGAGAAGGAAGAGGTTCAAGGGAGGAAGGCGAGGGGTCAGGCCATGAACCCTAGGTTCACGACCTATTTTTAAAAATAGGCTCGGGGGATTACATGACCTGTAACTAAGATTCACGTCATGTAATGATGGTTTTATTGAAATTGTGACATTAAAAGTACATCTCAGGAAATAGTGTTACATAACATGTAATTGAATTTTTGTCTCATTTTTATACCAAACCACAGTCTTTTTCTCTTGGATTTCCCTAACTTGTCCTAAGGATTATCCTAATCTAGCCAAAGTTGACCTGCCTTGGGTTTCTTCCGAGTCAGAGCTTCCTTTAATATTGAGATCATGATTCCTTGAGGTTCATATGATTTTTAGGCTGACAACACAGCCTTTATAAAAGGGTTATTTATATATTTTTAATCTTTTAACATTGACAATAAATTGTGGTCCACCTTCCTTTTGTATTCATGTGGTCCCATAGGGTAAACAATGAATAACTTCAATGTGTACCATCTATATTTTAGCTTTCTAGGGAACAATTGTAATCTGGAGTTGAATAATAAGACCATATTTCCTAGGAAAAGTTGTGTCTTTCCATGCATTGATCATGTCATTATTTTGGTTTTATTTGTAGATAATGGAATTTTCGTAAGAATATTTTATGATTTCTTCCAATTCATCTAATTACAACATCGAATCTTCTCCATCTTTTTGAGAATCCAAATTGATCTTCTTAATTTCCCAGTAAAAGTGATGCTCTAGTTCAACCAATAGATGGAAAGGTTTATTATAAATGAATCTAAAAGGTGTCGTACAAATGGTTGTTTTGTACACCATAGTGAATCATTCAATTTCAGACTCTAGTAACTTCAACTTGTATTCATTGTCTTTTCCAGGATTTGTTTAGTTTCCCAATTTGATAATTAAACTTTTCTACCTATTTTTGGGTGGAATGGAGTTCCTGTGTTATACTGGATTCCATAATTTTCCAACATTCCTTTAATAGTTTGGTTTTGTAAAATTTGTTCCCTAATAACTAATGATAAATCTAGGAAATAAAAATCTTGAGAACACATTCATTTTTAAGTAAATCATGACCACTTTAGTTGTTTCATGTGATGTGGCTTCAACTTCTACCCATTTGGCGACGTAGTCCACACCAACGAGGATATAAGACTTTCCATGTAAATTGGGAAATGCTCCCATGAAATATATTTCACAGAAATTGAATATTTCAACTTCCATGATTGGTTTTTGAAGCATTTTTTTCTTTTTCCCATGGTTCCTGTTCGATGGAACCTATCACAACTTTTTAAAAATTACCTTTCATCATGGCATAGTGTGGATCAAAAAGTACACTTTGTTGGATATTTTTTATGGTGTTCTCGAGTCCATGATTACCTCCATTTGGTGATGTTTGAAACATGTCTATCACATTTGGGATTTCATTCTTGGGAATAAAACATCACAACAAGACATCAACACAACACTTGAACTGGAGTGGTTTATCCAAGTAGTAGTGTGTTTCATCTGCTAATTTTTTTTCTTTTGTTGGTAGGAGAGATCTTGGTGTAGAAATAAAATGGAAAAATAATTAAAAATATCATATAAACACTATTGTAACTTAATTTTGAAAAGTGTTTCATCATGAAAATCAACTTCGATGTCAATATCATTATCATCCTTGATGAGTTGTAGTGGAAGTCAGGATAGATGATCACCGATCACATTTTATAGGCCTTTGGTACATTTGATGATAATATCAAATTCTTGGAGTAGTAAGATCTATCTTATCAGCCTTTTCATGGAATCTTTTTTTTCATTAAATACATAATGGAATCATGATCAGTGTGAAAAATCAACTTGGACAAAATAAAATAAGAATAAAATTTCTCAAAATCAAAAACAATAGCTAAGATTTTTTCTTTGAAGTGGTGTAGATGACTTGAGATTTATTTAGTGTGTCTGTAATAGAACATAGGATAGAATATATGAGCAAATCTTTGTCCTAAAATAGAGCAAAAAACATAGTCGATGGCATCAAACATCAATTAAAATTGCTCATCCCAGTCAGGTGAAATGATTATAAGGGATTCTATCTGGATCTTATTTGAAGTAATGAATTCCTGCAAAAATTCTAAAGTGAATTAAAATGGATTTTTCTTGAGAAAAGGTGATTCTTAGGGAGGGAAACTTTTTTAAAGTCTTTTATAAATCACCTTTAGAATCTAGCATGACCCAGAAATATTTTTATACACTTAACTATTAAAGGTTTAGGTAAATATTTTATGACATCTATCTTAGAAGGATCAACTTCTATTCCCTCTCTTGAAATTTTATTTCCAAGTACTATGCCTCCTTGAACCATAAAGTTTCACTTTTCCAAGCTCAAAACCATAAATTTCTATTCACAACATCACAAGACTAACTCATGATTTCTTTGTCAATCTTTAAATGACCTTCCATAAACTGAAAATCCATCCATGAAGATTTTTAAGAATTTCTCCACCATATCCTGGAATACATTCATTATGCATATTTGAAATATTAATCATTCATTACACATTCTAACAACAAGATCCTATAGGAGAAGGTACCAAATGGACATGTGAATGTAGTTTTGTAGTAATTAGCGGGGTTGAATGTATTTTCATTGTATCCGAAATTTCCATCTAGAAAACAATATAATTATTCTTCTTCTAGTATTTCTAACATTTTATCCTTAAATGGGAAAGAAAGATTATCATTCTGTGTTTCCATATTTAAATTTATGTAATCCATGCAAACTATTCATCTAGTGATGGTGCATGTTGAGATCAAATATTTCCATCATATTTTTCCACTATGCGCCCACCTTTTTTGGAGCCACCTGTATTGGGCTCACCCACTCACTACCAGTGATTGAAAAGAATACTCTAGAATCTATAAGTTTTAATACTATCTTTTTATCAACCTTCTTCATTGGTGGGGTGCTCTTCCTTCATGTTTGGAATTTTGGTTATGTACCTTCCTCAAGAAGAATTTTGTGGGTGTATAAGTTAGGACTGATTGCTTTAATGTCATCCACTCCCCAAGAAATTGACTTCTTTTGTATTTTTATGATTTCAACCAATTTTTCCTCTAATAACCATTATAGTTCAAAGTTAATGATTACTGGTAGAGAGGTTTATGCTCCAATGTATGAATACTTAATAGTTCTAAGTAGAGGCTTCAACTCTAGTGTTGGTGTTTGAATGATTGAGGGTATAAAAGTTTGGAAGGTATCCCTTATGAGAGGTTCATTGAAACTGACTTCCTCAAAATTGTACTCTAATGTTGCATCCGGGAGTGACTCCTCACTTTCTTCTTCTATGTCCATATATTCATTTAGCTCTTGGGAAAGATAGATAGAGTGGCAATCAATATCATCATCTGATTATTTGGATGCCTTGATAAGGTTGAATTATACCTTTTATTTTTCCGATAGAAGGTTAAATACCCTTAATTTACAAGTATAAGAGACATTATTATGTCCAGGAATGGTATTCCAATAATAATGCAAGTGTAACCATACTCTACCATGTCTAAAACCTGGAAGTATTCTTGAAAGTTAAACTTGTAGAATTTAACTAACACATCCTCGAGAACTCTTCTAAGTTACTTTACTGAATGGTCTGCAATTTGTAGTGATACACATATTGGTTTTTTCCCTTGAAGTACCAACTTGTAAAATACAGTCATCGGTATGACCTTAATATTGGATTTTAGATTTCACAGAGCTCTTCCAAATTTACACTCTCTAATAACACATGGAATTGAAAAATCTATGGGGTCTCTAATTTTTTGTGGAATTTTCGGATGAACAATAGCATGGAATTATTTATTAAGGGAGATGAAACATAGATCTTCCATTTTTATTTTATTCAAAATAATATCTTTTAGGAATTTGGTATAAACCAACATTTGAGAAATATCCTCTACAAATGGTATGTTGATATAAAATTTCTTGAACATTTCTAAGAACTTCTTTTATTGTTCATCATTTCATCCTTTTCTTTCTCTTTCTAGAAAAAGAATAGGTGGATTCTATAGTGGTGGAGCCACATTGACTGAATCTTTTGGTTTCTCAGGTGTTTGGGTGTTTTTGGCTATTACTGCCTCTTGGGGTATTACTTTAGTGGGAAAATCAACTTATTCTTATTCTAATGGTGATTTATTCATAGGTTCCTCATCTTTTCATTTGTCTCCTCCACATGGTTTCTAAAAAAAATTCACTTCTCGACACTACATCCTTATATTCTTCCCTTGGGAATGTATTTTTATTCCTAGGTAGAGTACCTAGTAATCTATATGATAGAGTCTTTGAGATCTAATCTATCTAAATTTTGATATTGCATAGGGGAACTCATTGTTTCTGCATCTCCATCTCCTATGTAGTCATTTATCAGTCTTGTTTTAGAACAAAAGTAACTAGAAGGTTCTCCAAGTTACTCTGGAGAGGATCATTTTTCTATTTAGGACTTGGTTTATATAGTTGAAATTGTTACTATGCACTCTGATGGAAAGGTTTTCGGTGTTCTTATTATTGCGGTCTAGGCACATGGTTCATGGTTGGGTACCCTAGTGGTCCTTGAGTATGAAGCTGTACTTGACCACTTCTCTGTTAATAATATCCTTGGTTGTTTTCAGCTGGATAATGAGATGGACTCTACTGATAGTACTACTAAAACTATTTGAATGGTGGGTTTTTCTGATTTTAATTGATGTAAATACAATCTTGAGTTTTATATTCTTCAAAAACATCTTTGCAGTCTCAGTATAAGTGTGGGCCATCACACATTTCGCATAACTACATGTCCATTATAGGAGCAGGTGGGGGTGGTGTAACAGACAGTTGGAATGACTCTAACTTCTTTGTGAGTTCTTTGAATTGAGATTCTCATTTGGTATTTTTATCCACTTAGTGAATTCCATACTAGGGGGGTGGTGGGTCCATGATCACTCTTCCATAGATTGGAGTTTTGAGATACTTCATCCCAAAGTGATCAGACTGCCTCAGGTGTCTTGAACATCATACCTCCATTGGTGGAAACGTCAACCATTATGCGTGAGGCTATTTAGGGGCCTTTTTATAATTTTTGGAGATAAATAAACATTTCCAATACATGGTGTAAGCACTTCCTCATCAGTTACTTGAATATGTCCCAAGATTCACATGTAGAATCTCCGTCATTCTGAGATTTTTTTGAATATCATTCTAGAGCTTCCATGTTAGTATTGGTGGTAATTATTTGTATAAAACCTTCTTTTCTAGATTATCCCAAGTCGTTATTAACTCTAGGGTCTTGAATCTTGAGCCAATCCTTGCATCAATACCATATAGATAAGGGAAATATGTGTAGTATGATTACATCAGAAGATACTCCCTAGTTGAAAATGGTATTTCATACATCCAAGAAGTTTGAAATTTGTTCATGGGGATATTCAATTTGAAGCCCCATTGAAATGGACCATGTTCATAGATCATGTGAACGAGTACATGTTTTATTTTCAATGTGTTTTCCTGAATATAAGGTTGCAAAATACTCGGTATAACACCATGGATTGATGGAAATCCATGATCTGAGATGGTTCTATCTTGTTGTGCCAAATGCTATAGAGGTTTCATGTTGCGTGGGTTTGGTTAGTTGGGTTGAGTTTGACCTGTAGGATTGATGTGGCCAACCATGTTTGATCAGTGGCATGAAAAGAGATACCATTTGATTTCATTATGAAAGGTTAACTGTTCTTTTTCTTTGAGGCTCATTGAATGAGTTGAAGGGCCCTGATGCATGCACTATGCCTCAAGAAGCAGTGACATAGTGACATCAAAAAGAAAAGGGAAACAGAACGAAGAGATAAATGGGGAAAGGGAGAGATAATCTTAGTTTCTTTAGCTAAAAGTTTTGTTGGGAAAAGTACATCAATTCCATGAGAATGATTAAAAAATTTGACATTCTAGTACGTGTCGTTTGATTCACGCAGGATTCGGTCAGATTAGATATTATTTTTTCCTATACATGTACTGCAACTGAGGTGTAATATAGAGATAGTATAGGGTCGATCCTAAGGGGAATTTCTGAAAATGGAAACTTTTGTCTTGGAACCCTTTGGGACGGGATTCCCCACAAGTTTGGTTTAGTTTTTTAAAACTATTACTGAAGACATAATGTTTGGAATCAAATATAGATAATAGATCGGGGTTAATTTCAGGGTTTTAGGTAAAAGATATTCTCTTTACTAACATGGTATGGTACTAATATCTAGGCTACAAATCCAGTAAAGGTTGCTAGTTAACTATGTTTAAACCAACTAGTTCTCCTTAATAGGTGGTTATTCCAGGGTCTTGGATGTAATCGCAACCTAAGATAATTAATATTAGCTTCTAACATATAGAGTGTTATAATCTATTTATCATATCCCAATCTACTCCAATCAGATTAGGGTCATTCACTCAGACTTCCCACGGTCAGGGTTGCTTGAAAAAAATGGATAAAAAATTATTATTTGCACTAATTACTATTCATAGGATTACCAAGTTGATGATTTATAGATTTTTTAAATTCATATACCACAACATTGACCATTACCCTTAGGTGGTTTATCCAATCAGTAAAATTTAATATAAATAGATAAATAATTAAAATTATTCTTAACATTCTAACAAATATTGAGATTAAATAATTGAAATAATGAAATGATTCAGATTGATCCTTCAATTAAGAGTAAGAAATTAAAATATTGAATTAAACACAAATTCAATCAATAACTTACTTTAAATAGGGATGAGAATGAGTTTAGAAAAGGTTAGTTGATGATTATTAATTGAAACAACACATGTGAGAAAAGGAATGAAGAACATTCCAAATAAAATACATAATTCTTTTATTAAAGTAGAATAATAAAAGTGATCTGAAAGGATTAATGTTTTGGGGAGAGGGAGTTGAATGGAATGAGAGAATAATGAAAGAAACAAGTTTTTTCTTCCACCAAGCTCTGAAATTTGGTGCCCAGATGCTATATATATAAATGTAATATTAAAATATGTGTAATAGTAATTCACATCATGTAATTATGATCCTGAGTTTTCTTTATGAATGTTGAATCTTCATGTATCTCATGGGAATCTTGTCTGAGATTTGAAATCTTGACTAATTTCAAAAAGTGTATATGGGAGTCACAATGTGGATCTTCCTTCGGGATTTATCTTCAAATCCAGAGTTGTTTTCAAATATTTTAAGATGTGAATTGGTAAACAATGTCATGAGATGAATTCATGACTTGAAATTATTCCTGAATTATGTCATGAATTCCTTAACAACATGCAATATGTTGGGAAATGATATTACACAATGTTTAATGTTGTTTCATGATGTGTAATATCCATTATTTCTCCTTTTTTCATTTTTTCCTTTTATACTTGAAAAACTATTTATTGCAACAATCATAACATACTAGGTTTAATATCGAGTAAATTATTGAAAATCCTTAATCAAATGAAATCAAAATGTATATATAATTTCATCTTATCCATCATATTTTGTGATGGATGGTTTGAAATAACCGCATAGTTTCTAAATCCATATCCAATTCCATTATATTGATCATTTGGATTTTTATTCATTTTCCATGGTAGGAATTGTTAACATGGTTCCTTCAACTTCATAAATACAAAAATCAAAAGAGTTAACATGAGTAAAAAAATTATATTAGAATTATCCTATATAACAATATAAAAGTTTTAACCTCAATATGTCTCAATTTATAAAAAAATCATGTCTTCCTATAGTTCTTACAACCCCCCTTGTATCCAAATTGGTAAAACCTATATTAGTATTAGTTTAATAGAAATCATTATTGGTTCAACATAAGTTACTTTGGGTTTTGTTCTCTCAAAATTATTAAGCCAATACATAAAATAGATATCCCAAACTACCATGAAATTTTTAAAAATATTCTAAGCCCAATAATCATTTCAATATTTTCTTATAAAGTCCAACTTCTCCTTCCTCAAACAACATTATTTATTCCTATAACTGTAAAATATAAATAACAAGCCATTCCAAAAATATATATGAATTCAAAGACATTAATACACAATGAGATTATATATTCCTTTAAAACTTAGCTATATATTTAACCCTCAAAATTTATTAAACAGTAGTTCATAAGGTCACACAATTAGTCACTATTTATCATAATCCAAAAAATGAGATGAACTTCTCCAAAAATATATTGAATCAATTATAAATAACAAGGTCACCGATTACTATCTAACTAACTTATTCAAAATCAAGACACCATTTTTATACCAATGTTAAGTGTATATTAAATTTTTGTCTAATCCATGTCTCAATCAAGTGTTCTCCAATAGTTATCCCCAAAAATATAACTGTGTCATAAAATCACTTTTCAAGTTTATTATTTAATATATGTTATCATACCTTTAAATTATAAATACTAATGAAAAATCCTTAGATGTTTCAAATAATTCTCATAACTTTTAGAATATTAAATAATGTCATCAATAAATATCAATCACAAATGATTATGAGAATGAGTTTCAAGATTTTATTTTTACTAAAATATCAATGTCACTTCCAATGGTAAGACTAGGAAACTATTCTTTTACATTATATCACAAATTTACAAAAACTGTTAACCCTTTTTATATTTTCCCTTATTCAGTTCTAAGACATTTTGGTTTTAAGATTCATACCTTTATCAAAATAAACATTAGGATCCCATTCCACACAAATACTAAAACCAAAATGGTTATGATAATATCTAAAAAATATGAATTCTTCTTCTCTTATTCCATTATTTTTTTATATGATACTTTTAGATCAACTTATATTTCTTTTTATTCAATCTATAAAATTATGTATACATCGTTATATTTGGTTCTCTAATATAATTAGTTAAAATTATACTCAAATACTGTATAATGGTTTATTAGAGAAAATGTGGATAAAACATAGCATATCCACCAAGAGAGTCCTGCATGGTGTGAAATTTTAAGACCACTCATAGTCAATCAAGGTACTAATCAAGTCAATGGTCAACCAACCCTTTTAAGGGTGATTACACATATGATCATTTGTGAAGCATCTTTATCCACTTTTTATCAAACAAAATGGGTTTTATTACAAGGAAATGGATATAATATCTAATTTACAAAATCATTAGAATGTTATCAAATAACTGGACTTATTCTATAGTTTTTAAGTAATGTTTTCTTATCCTAATCTATAAATAAAATTTGATTTATTACCTTAAAGTTAAATCATATACTTATTATTATCCCAATTAGTTTAAATACCTTGAGAGGGAGAGGGGGTGAATCTAGGTATTAAAGATTAAAACAAATACCCCTTCAGATCTTGTTTCATTGTTAATAAATACATTATTCCCTCTTCTTCCTTCAAAAATATATGTACAGAAATGAATTCATACATGATGCACAATGATTTTTTCCTGGTTCACCATCACTAGGATACGTCAAAGGAGCCTACAATACCAATTTACTGATGTACCAAATCCACTAAGCCTCACATCCAAATTAGAATGTTTTGGCTAGATCACATCTATGTCCATGCTCATTGCCTTTATAAGATTTGGGGTATGCTTACTACAGTCTCAAGGGTCACTCCCTATGACTCTTTCTCTATCTCATTGTTGGTGGAAAGGATTACCGTCTTCCTCTTCCTTTTCTCACAACTCTTGGAAGGGATCCACTAACTGTTTGTGGACTTCTACGTCTCTTCATTTTCTTTAAATAATGCATCCTTGAATTTAGATAGATTCTTTTTCAAACTACCATTTTAACCTATAGATGAAATCCACTTTTCTGTGTACTATTAGATAGTATAAATTACTTTCGTGAACTATTTTGATTCCTCCAAAAACTGTACTGCACCACATAGCACAAATGATCCATGTAATACTTTTCCTTTGCGGGCCATATATTTTTTATGGAACACTTATACTCCACAGACCACTTCTCCTCCCTAGAAAACATCTCCTCCACAGACATTCCTAGCTTTGTAGATGGATTCTTACTCTACAGACAGCCTACAATTCTGTGAATTGTTTCTCCTCCCTGTCTTTATTTCGCTTCTACGGACCACTACACCTATATGGGTCATTTTCCTTTGTGAACTGAAGAGCCCCAGAATATCCATTCATGGAATCCTTTTTCGTGGACTATTCTCCTTTGTGTCCTTCCTCAATAACATCTTTCAAACATAGCCAAAATCTCCTTGGAAAATGATATTTTATAATTAAAATCGATATTGGTAATGATGGTATTAACACTCCTTATATATGAAAATATATCTTAAAATCATGCTAATCTGTTTTACCCAAAAATTTGAAATGGTACTACCTTCACTATGGATTTTTTCTCTCACAAATAGTTTTTTCCTATGCATTCCACATACTACCTTTCTTCCTTCACGATGGTCAATATCCTCTATGAATGAAACCCATCAAGGCTCATAAAATCACCACATAATATTCAAAAATTAAAATCCATCCCACATACCAAAAACCTTCTGCAAACTACTTTCCTTCTATGAACCGTAAGCCTTCCCGTAAACCATTTTCCCTATATGGTCTATGTACTACAATTCACTGTCTTTGTACCGTTACTATGCATAATCATTCCTTTTTATATTTTCTATCAACATTCTACGTACCTCCTATGTGGTCCAAAAAAATTCCCTTCATGGTCTGTGAATTGTATACTCATATGCAGAACATATTATATTTCTAAAAACAAACTCTTGATTTTGACACCCAAAAATTTGGCAATCATTGGGAAACTACACCACCTTAAAAACGTATTTCATCAAATACCAACAGCACTCATTCAAAATCATCTGGATTTTTCAAAAAAAAACTATCACACCTAAAAACACTAATATGATTCCTTAAGTGATTTTTTTAACACTTATCCAAAAGGGTTACCTATACCTTTGAACTTATGATCAACCTTAATAGACCAAACCTTAAATTATCTTTAAAAAATATCCCAACATGAAAATATATATAATCATTTCCTTTGATACCAAGTGTGGTGCCCCAAATATGTGCTCCAGGATCCTGTACCATAAGCACATATTTTATATACTTGTTTTTAAAAAATCTGTAAAATCCTAGATATAAGTATCTATAATTGAAAAATAAATAATGATTATTTAATATCTTACCTCAAAATTATCTTTTTAGTTTAGAGATTTATAGAATTAGTACCAAAAATTAATAAAGAACACAACATTCTAAACTAATATAATTTTTTTATTATATATAAGAAATTAATTATTTCATAATAAGTCTTCAAAATATACTAAAAATTATCGCACACAATATATCCTTATAAACATTTCATATGTACTAATTTTCTTCAGAACCTATGGAAACGGAAACATAAGAAGGGGTGAGCTCAAATGGCTAGTATGAGAAAAATTTAAATTAAGAAATTATTCCATAAACATGGAATAAATATAATTCCAAGAATAGGTAAAAAACATAAATCCATTATAAACATGAGACTAGGAGCAGGCTACATCCATGAAAATAAATAAAAAATGAATATAAATAATACAAATCAAATACTGATGGAATTCATAATGCAGAACATTAAAACCCTACTGCAAAGGCCTTATGCCAAGAAATTTTACTTTTCATTGAGACCGTAGTTAATAAATCTTGTTGAATTTTGGAGGAATACACCAAATAACCAAAACCATTTTGTCTCATGAGAGATGTCAATGCATTAAGGGGATATATAATTCCATGCCCTACTCACCACCTAATTTTTTCCAATGCATTCACCATAAGATTCATAAGGACCATTCATACCATTACCCAATGAACTAATTTATAAATAAAAAAATGGCTATCCTTATAATGAATAATACATAATGTCAATACTTTTACCCTTGTTAATAAAATGGAAAATATAATCAAACCCCATCACAAGAAATAACATGGATGGTCAAACAATACATATTTAACTTTCCAATAATCATCCATATTGAAATAACCATATATAGCATTCCAATATTTTCCCCAATTCAATAAAAGGGATAATATGATCACAACCCATTCTAAGAAGGAAGGTTGATGGTCGGACATTGAATAGTTAATATTTCTAATAATCATGAATATTAAAATAATTATATATGGTATGATAATGCGTTATCCCATGTCAATAAAAGTGATAATGTGATTATAAACCATATTAAGAAAGAAGGTCTATGGTAAAACTATACATAGTCAACTTCCCTATAGTCATCTGTATTGGAATAAAACCCCAGAGAAATCCAATACTTCCCCCCATGTCAATAGATGAACATTAATTTTAGGTGAACATCTTCCAATCTAAGTTATGTAAAATGTGATGTTCACACCATAGATATATATATATATATATATATATATATATATTAATAATTCAATACATGAATGAAACGATCCTATGTAATCCATAAGAAGAAAGTGGATGATTTCAAGAGATCATATTCGTAGTGTAACAAAGGAAACCAATATTTATGTTTACACAGATAAAAACAACCTTTCTAAATGATAATTTAACAATAACACCCTGGAAAGGATCATGAATTGGATTGTTTGGTATTATGATTCAATTCCCCCAATATATATATATATATATATATTAGAATGTGAT
Source organism: Viscum album (assembly GCA_963277665.1). Classification (NCBI taxonomy): domain Eukaryota; kingdom Viridiplantae; phylum Streptophyta; class Magnoliopsida; order Santalales; family Viscaceae; genus Viscum; species Viscum album. The sequence goes on from OY728155.1 coordinate 482,833,729, forward strand.
GAGTAAAACATAGTTAAGTGAGAACATAAAATATATTTTAATTTTTTCTATCATTTATGTAAAAGAGGAAGCTATGGGTTGCTTTCCAAAGTCTTTTTTTAATGGTGAAGTGAAAATAATTGAAATTTGTTACTTTTAAAAGAATCTAAAATAACTGATCATTAAAAATGAAATAAACTTTTACATAGGAAATGTGGATCCAAAACATTTTATTATGAAATAGAAATCTTTAATATTTGAAATTTCATTTTTTGAAAACCCAAATTATGAAAATTTTAATAAAGAATTATTTATAATAAAAATTCATTTTACTAAATATTATTATAAAATACCATATAATAAAATATTAGGGTGGGATAACCTAAGAATAGGATAGAAATTTTTCTGATAAAAAATTATAACTCAAAGTATGGGATTTTAGTTACTAATATCCATTATGTGAAATATATCTCATGAATTGAGAAATAATTGTGTATGTGTTGATTGATTAAGAATTTATATCCCTAAAAATCAGTGTTATAGTACCAAATTATACAGTCAAAAGAAAAACTATGCCAAACATATATTAAAAAATTTCGAAGAATGATCTTAACTCAATGAATGAAAATTGAGTTACCAAAAATTATTGCTTTTGGGGAGATAAATAATTCAATAGAAACATGAATAATGGAACATTATTTAGAATTTAAATTCCATCAAATTCTTGGAGTATGAAAAAAATCCATGGTAATTGAATGCACCATACAAGGGAAAAATGGTGTAGAAAATGTATTATGTCTCAATGAATCAGAATTAGGGATAAGAAAAACCTTGAGGATTGAGTAAAAATTTAATCAATATCCCATGAACTTTATGGATTGTAATTGAAAAAATACCATTATTAAAATATAATTTTTGATATTATATATTATATTTTTATTATATACACTACATAAATTAAATTAAGTGCATAACATTAAACATGTCTCGAAGAGAGGATTTTGAGATGAAAACATTTTTTTCTTCACTTATGTGAATGTAATTTAAACTCTTGTATTATAAATATATTTATCTTCATAACTGAATTCATAATCATACTCATATCAATTTTCATTAAAATTTTAAAAAATAGCTATTCTCTACATGAATTCTTTCAATTTCCCACATCGAGTGTTTAGGGTATTAATCATCTGTACTAGTTTCATTATAGTAGTGTATATATTAATTATTATTCCAAAGTTAATAATTAATAGAAATTTAAAGTTAATTTTCGGTACTATCTATAATTAATTTTTATTTTTTAAATTCCTTTTATGAGTGTTTTAGACTTTATCTTTTTAGATGAAATCGATAGCAATCATGTTTTAGTGATTCTTATCGATCGAAGGGTATTTCCTTAATTGATGAATTACATTTTGATATAACTTTAATGAAATAAAAAATAATAATTTACATATTTATATCATATTACACCTATAAAAATTTTCCTCTCTTCATCAATGACATAAATTTATAGTATTTTTCAAGTAGGTGGTCAAATAGACAAAAATATGAACCTACTAAGAATAATAAATGATTATAAGACGGTTTATTTTTACTATATTTATAACAGAGGTTTCAGGATATTATATATTTTTATTAGTTTGATATATTATAATTATAAATAATTATAAAAATAAGATTTTTTATATTTATATATTACTTAGAAATAAGAGATTATTATCCTTTTAGGTTTCTCATTTTAAACGATTGAATTAACAATAACCATTTGATGATATAATTATATACAGTTTCTTAGAGTTTTCAAAATATAAAATTAATGATATCATAAAAATAATATTTATAATTCAATATCATCCTTATATCTATCATTGTACGGTGGTGAAGGAAAATAAACCACATTATGTTGTGGAGGCGGTAGTCAGCACAACACATGAACGACAATCTTATTTTTATTAATGGTTGGAGTATTTGAATAAAAAATGATAATACCATTAAAATAGTATAATTAAAGTATATAATTGATAAAAATATCATTATATTAGCATGGATATTGTTTTAATGAATATAATTTATAATAAAACTAAGTAGTTGAAAATACTCACGTCGGGGACTTGAATTTTCCTTAGAAGTCCCCTTAAATTTGAATGGATTTGGATAACTATGAGGGTAGAAGGATTATATTAATTGGATAGGAATATAAAGATAGTAAAATATATTATTTTAAATAAGGTATTATAATATTAAGTGTATCTTTTAATGGTGGAAGTGGTGTGTTTTTATAAGTGAAAGTAAGGGATCTTTTGGAAACACCTTTTTATTTTTTGATAATGTAATTTCCTTTTCATGGTCCCAAGGATAAAAAATGAAAAATTGTAGGATAATAATCTCATGGTAAATAAAATTACCAAAAATTCAATTCAATGCATGTTTTTTTAAATGTGTTATCACATTTATACTATTTCAAAATGAATTTACCCATTATCTTTTATCGCGATAATTAATTTTTGTGATTAGTAGTTTCTCTTAAAGATTTTTTTTCAAATTATCCTTATTTATTTATTTTAATATATTGATTAAAATTTTGAAAAACATTTTATCAAAAATATTTTCATAGGTATTTAAAATAAAAACACTAAAATTTGTAATACATGTTTCTTAAAAAACAACATCATTAAGCATTTACATTTTACAATATGATAACATAATCACATTTAATGAGTTTAAAGACATAAATTGATATGTGATGAGTTGAATAAAATTTATGAGGATAATAATTCTATCAAAAATATATCATCTCCTTAATGATACATTATTTAAATAGAATACCAAAAAAAGTTATTTATTAAAGTAACATTTTACATAGGTTTTAAAAATGATTTTAATGGGTTTTATTTGAAAAACGAATAAGTAAATATTAATAATGTTATTAATTTAGTTAATATTTGATTAATTCAATGGTTTTATGTTTTTTAGGTTATTCTTACTTAGAGATAAATTCCAGTAAATTATATTTTCTATAAATCCTACATTTTTTCACTCAAAATAAACCTTTTTGGAAAATGATCCCAAATTCAAACAAGTAAATTTTGATGCACTAAATTAAAAAATGAGGTTTATTTTATCTAACTAAAATTCTAAAATTTTCAAATTTATCATTTAATGGTAAATTAAAAATAAAAAATAAATCTTCTTTTATTGAAAACACCTTCTTTCAAAATTAATTCATATTAACGATTTTTTCTGAAGATAATGATTTCTAATTGATTTTAATATTAGGATAATTAATAATGTTATTATATTTTTTTATTGGTTTACAATAGGTGTTTTTAAAGAAAATTTATCAAACACAGTGACTTATTTAATGGAAATTTGAATATTGGAGTATTACACCCCCCAATGAATAAATTTCACTCTCATAATTTAACTCATAAGATCTGAGTAATATCCATTGAGAACTCATAATTAACTATTCACCACTAGATAATCATGGTGTTGTTTAGGATATAGATAGGGATTTATCTATATGGTAAAAAATAATTATAACTACCTTATAAAGAGAGATAACGCATTCCTAATTTAAAATATAAGTATTATAATAAATTTTGATCTAAATCCAAAAGGCATAACTTCCCACAAACCCTGAATGTGATTATATGACAATAATTACATTAGCGGTTTTATTCATAAATCAATTATCCAATAGTTGTTGAAAACTATAATGACATGGGACTCTAGAAAATTTAGAGGGAAAAATAACTATCTGATTCAAGAGTAATAGTTTCATAGAGTTTTCCATGTTTTTATGGTTATTGGTTACTATCTATCTCATTGGACCTTAGACTAAGACATTTAGTAATTTAATTCCTATCTCTCTTGTGATTTAAGCAATGTATTTTTATAGATTATCTATTTTACTTTCACTTGTGAGTTTTATGACCTTCAACTCTAAACTTATATAATTTACCCATACCTTTTAAGAAATTTCCCCTATATTTCTTCTCTCATTTTTTATATGTAGAAAATTGAATAATTTTTCCTTTACTATATTCATCATTTGATCATTCATGCAACTAAAAATTAGCTTCATAAGAGTATTTGAGACTTCGACTAGGTTCATATTATAAATCATATTTTATGATAGAAGTTTTGGAATAATCACATGGATTATCACTACAGATCCTATTCCATTTTGATGTTTATTGGGATAGTTTATTATTATCCTTGACATGTACTGTTAACAAGGTTCCTTTGGCTTCATCGATTAAAAAATTAGAATAGTTAATATGAGTGAAGATCATTGTAAAACAATTATCCTAAATAAAGTTACCAAAATTTTATTCTCAGTATGTATCACTTTATTACACTATCATGTTATCCCATAGTTATTACATCCCAAATTATATAAAACTTAGTTCAGCCTATATCACTATCAGTTTAATATATATCATTCAAGGCTCATCCTAAGTTACTTTGAGTTAGGTTCTATTATAATAATTAACCTAATCCATTAAATTGACATCCCTAACTACCATGATTTTTTTTAAAATATTATAAAGTGAGTAATAATTTAAATCTATAATATCAAAATCCAATATATATTTTCTAAAAAAAACATTAGTCATTCCTATAATCATATAATTTAATAACATACTTTCCATGAAATCTATTTGATTCCCAATAAATCGTGCCATAACTAAATAATATATTCCTAAAAAAATTAACAATATTTTTAACCCTAAAATTTAATTGAACATTAGTTTATAAGGACATATAATTATTCACCATATATCATAATCCAAATAATGATATAAACTTGTTCAAAACAATCATCAATCAATTATCAACACCAAGGTTTACAATTACTATATAATTTACTTATTCAAAATCAAGACACCCTTTATTATCTCAACATCATGTGAATATTAAATTTAATAGTTATTTATTCCTCTATTGTGTATTCTTCATTAGTTATCCTCAAAAATATAACATTGATATAAAATCACATTTAAATTTACTTATTTTATATATTCTTTCAAAAATTTAAAGCAGAACTAATGAAAAAAATCCTTATATATTTCACATAATTATCATATCTTTTAGCATATACTAGAATATCATCAATAAATATCACTCACTAATGAAAATAACTAATAGTTTAACTATTTAATTTCTAATAAAATATCAATATCACTACTAATGTTCTGACTCAGACACTCTCTTTTTCCATTATAACACACATATATGAAAATAATTGACAATTTAAGTATTCTAACATATTAAATTATAATACATAGTGGTTTCAAGATACATAACATTTACATCATAAACATCATGATCTCATTATAACCAAATACTAAAACCGAAATAGATATGATAATATTAAAAAATATGAATATGAAAAAAATCAATTATAACATGTCTTACCTTCTGAAACCTTTTTTTAATAAATTTAACGTTTAGATAAACCTATGAATCTTTTTGTTCAATCCTTGGGTACCCATAGTCATCATTATATTAGGTCCTAAAACGTAAATAGTTAACATCATACTCAAATATTTCATATTGATTCATTATAAAATGTCAATAAAACATATCATACCCCTATTGAGTGTCTTTCTAGGTTTGTAGTATCAATCCCACTCATCAGGCATCATGGTGATTATCAAGTCAATGATCAACCCATTCCTTTCTAGCAATTACCCCTAGTTGAAAATGTGTGACATCCATATCAAATTTATAGTATCAATAAAGGTATGTGTTTCTAGGAATATTATGTAATATCTAATTCTACAAAATATTAGAATTTTATATAATAATTTGACTTATTCTTTGGGTTTTCACTGATGTTTTATTATCCTAATACCCCAAATAAAATGTGAATTATTTCCTTAACCTATATTTATATACTTACCAAAAAAGGTTATCTATACCTTTGAACTTATTATCAATATTTAGTTATCAACCATTAAATTTTCCTAATAAATATCCTATCTCTAAATTTATCTTGACATTTTATTTGATTGCATATATTATTCCACATAACCACGATCCTGAAACTAGTTCCATAAAAACATTACTTACAAAAAAATTTGAAACAAGATATAAACTCCTAGATATTACTATCCATAATTACAAAATCAATAACTTTTATTGATTCTATTACCTCCAAAATATATTTTATAGTTTATAGCCTTAGAGAATTATTAAAAACATAAACTAATAAATCCCATGTATTTCTCAACCAAGGAACTGTTTTATTATATATATTAGAAACTACTTAATTACTTATAATCCTTTAACATCTCTAATAAATTCTCTGACACCTGATATCCTTCTAAAGATGTCATTAGTACTACTTTTCTTCATAACCTAGCGAAATTGAAACATAAGAAGGGGAGAGATAAAATTCTTAGTAATAGAAATGTATAACTGAAACAATTATGAAATAAACATGGAGTAAATATAATGCAATGAATAGGTAAATGACATGAAGCCATAATAAACATGAATCTGGGATAATGATATTTCTATGATAATAAATGAAAACATGGATATCAATAATACTTATCAAATAATGATGGAATGCATAATTTAATATCCCAATTAATTATAGAATAATAATTTTTCATATCAATTAATATTTATGTATAAGACATTAATTTTATGATAAAGGGGGTGATTATTCCAATAGCATACTCAACACGCAGCAACGGGTTTCTCCTAAAGATTACGTTTCACACAACATTGAGTTATATTGAAAAAATACAATAAACATATTATTATTGTAAAGACCCGTAAAATTCAAGAGAAGTTCTTTTCTTAATTTTCTTTGGAATTTTACAATAACGCAGTTTTCTGACAGCGCCTGATTCCGAGGCCCAGTGTGTCTGGAATCATTTTCCGAAGTTTGGCTCGGGTACGTTCAGTGAACGAACGAGCGGGTTTTCCTAACTTTTGAACCAGTGCTCAGAATCAAAATCCGACGTCACCGATGGACTCGCAGCTCCGGTAATTTCTTAGAAACACCCTTTCCGAAGTTGCGTTTACTCGGGTGTGGTTATTAAATTTTTGGGTTAAGTAAAGGAATAAAATAAAAGCAGTGCAACCAATTTTATTTTATTTAAAGAATTGTTAACCTAAGATAAGTGGTTGAGTGGGACCCAAATCCTAACTTATCAACTAGGTAGGATATTAGTGGGGTGGGGCCCACACAAGCCCCACCCTTTCAACTTCCTCAACCCCTCCTTTATTTCAGTTACAGTTTCGATAATAAAAATCCTGGTTTGAGCTGAGTCTATGACCTTTGTGTTTACCTCATGATTGAGATGGGTCACTTGACAACTTAGGTATATGTATGGGAATATACCTGGGTAGTATTTATTCGTTGATTTCATAATCTTTGTGTTTCCTCATGATTGAGATGGGTTACTTGATAACTTAGGTATATGTATGGAATATACCTAAGTAGAGGTTATCTATTGAGATCTTCTTTGTGGTTATACTTGTTGATTTTAGTGAGACCTTGAGGGTCTCGGGGTCCCTACTAAAAATCTTTATACTCACCCCTGCATGGGCTATGCCCGCACATCGTTGTGTTGGTTGCAGACGATGGGCAGTGCTGACGGAGGCCTAGTATTCGAAGACTGGACGATACCCGGAGGTGGATCTCACGACGAGTCAGTAAGAGGAGGTGGACTTCACGGCGAGATGATACTCAGAGGAGGTTGATGGGAAAGAGCGTTGTGGAGGCTATCTGTACCTACCTTTCAGGTAGGATCCGTGGTGGACGATCCAGGAGCTGCGCTATCTGTACCTACCCTTCAGGTGGGATCCAAGGAGGACGACCCAGAAGTTGCTTCCTCTCTTCTAGCTGTTGTCTTTTTCTATTGTACTTTTGTTCAGTTTTAGCTGTACTTTTGATTGGGTTTGTATTCTGGCCCACTTACTTTTCAGCACATTCTTTTGTTCTTAGTGTATTACTTCCTCTTGTACTCTGTGTGTTTGTTTACTTTTATAAAGGAAATGCCTTCACAGTTATCGGTATTTACGCAATTGGTGCTAGTCGCCAGCCCCTGGCCTATGGAAGACAGGCTTGGGGTAGTCACGACATGGGCCCTGAGGACGGGTCGTGAAAAATTGGTATCAGAGGGGTCGGTTCTACCGCAGAACTTATAACTCTCATTTTTTCTTTCTGTGAAGCAATAGTATTAAGGGTACCGATTGTGGTTTTTAGTTCAGGGATTCCAGTGTTGGTGAGGGTGGCCGATGTATCCATACACCAGGACCCTGAAAACTGATTTTTGACATTGTGCACCAAAACACTGATTGCGTGTGAGTTTTCAAAAGTTTTTCCCTTAAAACAGCTCAAACCAGGTCAGCTCACCAGGTATAATCGTTTGACCATGTCACATATGTTTCTTACAGGATGCCTTTCCACGGACGATCAGCTAGAGCCCCGAGAGATGTACGCACTAACAGCCTCTAGAGCGACGAGGCTTTGGTACAGGGCCCTCTTGCAGTTGAGGCACTAGTGGAGGCACCAGCGGTACTACCACCTGTTGGGCCACCGATGCCACCAGCCCCAGCAACAGAGAGTGCACGTCGCTTGAGCGCACTGCATGAGTTCCAGTGCCAGCGGCCACCCAGGTTCAGTGGAGAGAAGGACCCGCAAGCGGCTGAGGATTGGTTGGAGGTTGTGGTAGGAGTTTTCAGGATAGTGGGTACACCAGAGGAATTCATGGTGATCGTTGCTGCCAGCCTCCTTCAGGCAGCAGCTGAGAGACGGTGGAGCCACTTGTTCCAGTTTTCCGACGGGATGACCTTCACTTGGCAAGACTTTGAGACCTTCTTCAGGGTGGATTTCATACCAGTGGCTCTACACCCTGAGCGTGTTCAGGAGCTGCTTCCTTTCCCGCGTGTTTTTCCATCAAAAGCCGAGTCATCAGTAGGTAGTAGACAGATGATGCAGAGGTCCAGGAGGACCAGACTAGCAGTTGGGCGATCTTGGGTTTATGATCGGTGGTGTGGGGCACCCGGGGTGGGGTCAGAGCCAGGCATGCCATAAATGGACAGTGTTACTCCTGCGGGAGGAAGGGTCACATGGCATGTGACTGTCCGACTCCCCGCACAGTTAATCCGCAGGCATTGGAGGAGCCACCAAGACAGAAGCAGCGGCGGGTTCTTGAGAAAAAGCAAAGTAGTGGACAAGGAAGTAGAGATTTGGAAGCAGGTGTACCAGATCAGAACTAGTGGATACCATTTTGTTCTTGGTACTTCTAGTTCCATGTTGTTGTTGTTGTTTTTGTGTCTTTGTACTATGAGCTGCAATAATAAAAGACACTTATCATTGTGATGTTTTCTTTCATGTCCTTTTGTTTGGGTGATACTCAGAGGTCCCGATTTAAACTGTTGACTTGACCATCACAATCGATATTTCTACTGGAGGACGCCCAGTGACCACACACTGATGCCGACAGTGTGACTCGACCCTTGGAGGCGAGAGTGACAGTTGGATCTCTTGGTAGTAACATCGAGGCCTTTCGACGTCATCCATGGCATGAATACATCATTCATGTTAGGATTTACTGTATTAGGAAAAGGGAGTGTTTCATCCAGGGGATGAGACCGAGTTTCTATTTTCGGCGAAGGATAAATCTTAGCAGCTCTTACAGATCGTAGGCAAGGAAGGTGCAGATCATCCAAGAGCAGATGAAGACTGTACAGTGCAGTAAGAAATAGGAAACTGGCGCCAGTCCTAGAGACTCAGGTGTGTTAAATGTTTCAAGAAGAGGAAGCTTTAAGGAGAGATGAGTCTGCGAAGCAGCAGACGTGGAGGCAGAGCTAGGAGAGCAGCATGAGGTGGTGTACATATTAACATGCTACAACCACCCGCCTTAGTGTTCCCCACCAGGCTCAGGGAGCTGGAGACCAGGGGAAGAGTACAGCTGCATGCAGTCTAGGAGTGTGACCCAATGGCTCTAAAAAAATGATTCAAGGGACAGTCTTTGTCCACTACTAGATGCTGTAGTAATAGACGTCGATATGAATCATTCCTTCCTTCCACAAATCTTGTCCCGGACCTAGAGTTTCCGGTAAGCCATAGACTTGACCCTCACATCTAGAGATAACTTGGGAGAAGACTCGATAATCACACCTACGCCGACAGTGTGGTCAGACCCTCACGGTGAGAGTTTCGGTTGGAATCTCTTGGTGGCAGCGTCGAGGCCTTACGACGTTGTTTTGAGTATGGACTGGGAAATCACAGTTCATACACAAATTGATGGTATTAGGCAAAAAGGTTGTGGTTTAACTACAATGTCGGAATGGGTTTTCCTTGGTCGGAGAAAAGGAAACCCCAGGAAACACTGGATAAACTCATGCATAGGAGGGTGTGGCCGATCACTCTTGAGTCAGTCAACCTTACCCTCATGGCAGCAGGAGTTTTGAGCTTTAGTTCTAAACAGGAATTTGAGGCCTCTTGAGTTCGAGGATGACGATCACGTCCTTATACGGGTCTCACCTCAACGAGGTTTATAGAGATGTGGCCAAGGGGGCAAGTTATCTCCGAGGTTCAGTGGACCTTTTCAGGTCCTCAGTAGGGTAGGTGAGGTGGCTTACCATTTGACCCATCCACCTCAGTTGCACTAGGTGCACGACGACTACCATATATCTCAACTGAGCAGATACGAGCACGACCCTTCGCATATCATCGACCATGAGGAGATAGACATTGGCGATGGGGTCAATTTTTCTGGGTTCTAGTTGGAGTTGAGGATCGACAGGAGTGGTCCTACAAGGATGGTCGATTTCTCTTGTGTGATTTCGTTGGCAGCACGAGAACCTCCAGGCGAGAACATGGGAGCAGAAGGCTCAGATGCGAGCTCAATACGGCTTTTGTATCCCTAGTTTGTGTTAAAGCTTTACGAGGACGTAAATCCCTGAGGTGGCAGTAATGTAAAGACCCGTAAAATTCAAGGGATGTTTTTTTCTTAATTTTTTTTGGAATTTTACAAGAACGCAGTTTCTGACGGCGCCTGATTCCGAGGCCCGGTGTGCCCGAAATCATTTTCTAAAGTTTGGCTCGGGTACGTTCAGTGAACGAATGAGCGGGTTTTCCTAACTTTTGAATCGGTGCTCAGAATCGAAATCTGAGGGCACCGATGGAATTGCAATGCCGATAATTTCTTAGAAACACCTTTTTTGGAGTTGTTTTTGCTCGGGTGTGGTTATTAAATTTTTGGGTTAAGTAAAAAAATAAAATAAAAGTGGTGAAACCAATTTTATTTTATTTAAAGAAGTGTTAACCTAAGCTAAGAGGTTGAGTGGGACCCACATCCTAACTTATCCACTAGGTTGGATATTAGTGGGGTGGGGCCCACACGAGCCCCACCCTTTCAACTTCCTCAACCCCTCCTTTATTTCAGTTACGGTTTCGATAATAAAAATCCTGGTTTGAGATGAGTCTATGACCATTGTGTTTACCTCATGATTGAGATGGGTCACTTGACAACTTAGGTATATGTATGGTAATATACCTAGGTAGTGGTTATCCATTGATTTCATAATCTTTGTGTTTACTCATGATTGAGATGGGTTACTTGATAATTTAGGTATATGTATGGCATATACCTAAGTATAGGTTATCTGTTGAGATCGTCTTTGTGATTATACATGTTGATTTTAGGGAGACCTTGAGGGTCTCAGGGTCCCTACTGAGTATCGTTATACTCACCCCTGAACGGGCTATGCCTGCACCTCATTGTGTTGGTTGTAGACGACAGGCAGTGCTGACGGAGGTCGAGTGTTCGAAGACTGTACGATACCCAGAGGTGGACCTCACGACGAGTCAGTAACAGGAGGTGGACTTCATGGTGAGACGATACTCGGAGGAGGTTGACGGGAAAGAGCATTGTGGAGGCTATCTGTACCTACCCATCAAGTAGGATCTGTGGTGGACGATCCAAGAGATGCACTATCTGTACCTACCCTTCAGGTGGGATCCGAGGAGGACGACCCAGGAGCTGCTTCCTCTCTTCCAGCTTTTGTCTTTTTCTGTTGTACTTTTGTTCTGTTGTAGCTGTACTTTCGATTGGGTTTGTATTCTGGCACACTTACTTTTCAGCACTTACTTTTGTTCTTAGTGTATTACTTTCGTTGGTACTCTCTGTGTTTGTTTACTTTTATAAAGGAAATGCCTTCCCAGTTATCGGGATTTATGCCTTTGGTGCTAGTTGCCATCCCCTGGCCTATGGAAGGCAGGCTTGGGGTAGTCACGACATGGGCCCCAAGGACGGGTCGTGACAATTATTTTAAATGGTAGTTAATGCCTATCCCTTGTATTAGTGGGAATGAATAAAACTAAATAAAATATGATTATAAATTTTTGTTAAATGTGTTTACATTTATCCAATAAATTTTAGAGGCTTAAAATGAGAATTAATCCATTTATAAGCATAAAATACTCTAATATTTATAAAATGATGTTTTACCTTCTTTTGATGGAAAACCCTTTTAAATACAGTTTTTGTCACTTTTTATATTATATTTTACAAAGTAATCTTTTTCATTAGAAGTGGGAAATCAATAATTACTTTGGTTGAAATTTTGGTATTTTTCTGATAAAATTCATATTTTAATGAATAGTGAAAACACCATATTGTAATTCAAAACTGCCTTGTTGTCTCATTTATTTATATATTTATATTTTCCTTTTAGTTTGTTTTAAAGTTTAATTAGATTATATTTTTATCATATAATCCATTTTTGGTCATTTTAAGTAATTTCACATTGAAATATGATATAAACACATGTCAATCTTTTGATATTTTTTACTATTCAAAAACACACATTCTAGTTTTGACAATAGGAAATAATTTTAAATTTATTTCTGAAAATTATGTGTTTTGAATTTTGAAAAATGAATTCCATATTTATAATCATTGGGACCAAATTCTGTAAATAGGTACCTTTTATTTTTTGGACATTATTAATTGTAACTTCAATAATTATTTTTATTTACCACCATTAAAGGGAAAATTAGGTAAATAAGGGTAAATTCTAATATTATAATAATATAAAACTACCCTAAAATGCTTATTAATACTATTTTATGAGATATGTATGACCATGACCATCCTTAGGCCTAACGTTTTTCATTTTGGATCCACTTAATAGTGGAAATGACATGTTATAATAATTAATTTAAAGTAAAGAGAAATATTGCATAAACATGTATCTTTTTACTCAAACAATTTAAAGGTGGGGATATATAATTGATCTCATTGACTATAAATATTAATTATAAATATAAACATATTTCCTAAATCATTTTATTTATTTATAATTTTTATACATTAAATAAATAAATTTATTTATGACATAATGATGATTCAATGATTACCTTATTAAGGAAAGATTCAAATAAATGATATGATAAATATTAAAATAAATTTAATTTGACAATTTTGAGGCCGTAAATAAATTTTATGCATGATTATTAAAAATTATATTTTATTTAAGCCTTTTATTTCAATGTAATCAAATTTTTATGACTAACAAAAAATCAATTTCTAAATAGTGTCGAAATTGATATAAATGAGTTTTTAAAACAAATACTATTTTATAAAATAATATTATAGTCCTAAAAACTAATATTTTACCAAATGACTTATAAAATTTTTAAAATGTCATTAATGATCCAATTATGGTTCTATTGGAATTTTATAGTAACTATAGTAACCATATATTGTGAAGATACAAGAAGACATGGTAAAAGTTAATGTTTTTAACTAAGAGTTAATGCTAAAGGATAAGGTTTAATTTTTGACCTAAACGTTTCTTAAACCTATTGGTTGAGATTATTTATACCCATAATAATATTATCATCTAAATATGTAACTTTTGAAAAATTATAAATTGAAAATAAATTTATAAAAAAATAATATTTTAGGACATTCATAGAGTGCCACTCCTCCCTCTTATAAACGTTCACCACCTCTACCCACTTAATAACACATCTCTAGCCCCTTATATCATCCAATTTTGTCTTAAATAAGATCCCAATATCAATATATTCCTCTTAGAGGCCACACTTTGTGTAGAAATATATCCTAAAAAAACCTTTTTTGAAAATCAAAAGGAGATACTCAAAAAAGAGGTCTTTGTTTTATCACCTATTTCGAAATTATTTTCTTCTTATACTTATTCTTCTTATTTATTTTCCATAATAATGTAATAAATCCATTATATTTTACATTATTATATGTTATTATAATTATGGTAAAACATTATACCTTCTTCTATCCATCATACTAATAACAATATCACCATGTGTGCGTGCGTACGACATACTGTCTCCACGCCTTGGTGCAATTAGTTATTCAAAAAGAATTAATTTAGATCGGTATAATGTTGAGTATAATGGATTTAAATAATTAATATAACATGATTATTATCATTTATAGTTAATATACCATCCAATTCTATACTGTTTAACCATTAATTGAATGATATCGTCACTCGTGCGTACGTACGGCCTACCATCTCCACGATGTGATGTGATTCGTTCAACATGATCTTCATTAAACCAAAAATTTATACATGAATAGAATGAATAAATATTATATATATTATATTTATATTAAATATATGTTTCTTTAAATTTTATTTACAAAATACCTTTGTACTTTCCATAATGTGTAAATATGATAATTTCATTTGAGGAAGTGTGGACTATCGCCCCCTCAAAGTGATATGACTAATTCGTTCCATATATGGAACACATATAGAATTGAGTTAATGAATTTATGTAACATATAACTTATATATTATACTCAAATTATAATATACCTATGTATCATTTAGTTTTCATTCCTTTAATATGACAATAAAATGAAAGTAGCATTCATGCATATGTACGACCTACCGTCTCCATGAACGGTGCATTTAATTTATTATCTAAAAATGTTTTGGAATATTATTAATAAATATACACTGGATATATATATATGATATTTAAATCGGGAATAATATTTTGGAGGTGATTTTCTTTTGATAACATGGGAAATTTACCTCAAACAGGTTCATTTTCGACTTAAGTACCAAATATCAACCAAACAGCCAATATTTACTTTAATAATTATGTAATTTTTATAACATTGTAATATGTGATATAAAATGAATAATATACTAGAAAAAGGTTCTCAATAAAGTATAAATTAACCTAATTGTATTATTCAGTAATTTAAACAATGAACGAGACAAGTTGTATTCGAGGTAATGGATTTTGTCCCAATCTCCTTTCATTAAGGAATATTTTGATGTTATACACTGCCTTCTTTTATAGAGTGTATAATAAAATCCTTTGACTTTTTAATTTCCTTCATTGTGATTCTTTATTCTATGAATGTTTTTACAAAACATTAAAAAATAATTTTTTTAACGGATGCGGTGAAAATGACTTCTCTTCCTCCATAACCATTATTTGATATTTGGATTCCGCTATAAGCCTTAATTTTTTTAAAAAGAAAAGAAATCCCTTATTCCATTTTTTTGTGTTTTGGTATTGAAATTGGTTTTGAATGTGGATTTACTATTTCTTTGTCTAGAAATGATTTCATGTGATTGCAAATGAAATTTTATGAGAGAAATATTAATAATTACAATCTTTTATGTGTTATGATTATAGAATTGTACTTAGACATTTGATGGGTGGTTACGTGATAAACCAAAGATGGGTGGTTATGTGATAAACCAAAATGGGGTGGTTTCGTGATAAACCAAGGATGGGTGGTTGTGTTATAACATCCAAAGCATTGGGTATGGAAGTCAGCCATATGACTATTCCATTTAGTGATATGTGTGGAAGTCAACCATATAGTTATTCAATTTAAGTATGTTTATGTCCCAAGTTACCTCTACATGTTTTATATTTATTTTTATGGGATTTATAGTAATATTTTGGTTACAAAAAGGGTAAGCAATGAGCTTATATTTAGTGAAGTATATTTACTACTTATTAAAGGGGAAAAGTATTACATTATGATAAAGTATTTATGCTTTTCATGTTTTCCCAAGACTAAAAATTATTTTTCTTTGTGTATCTATTACTATGGTTTTTATGCTCATCCCATGTTTTGAAATGTTTTTCAAAAAACTTAAAGAAGAATATAGTCAAGGATGGGATCAAGGAAAAGTTATGCTGTTAAAACATGAAATGATACCATGTTTCTTTTTAAAGAGTTTTTTGTTTTATGAAAAAATAGATAGTTATTAGAAGTGTCTACTTGTAATATTTAAGTTTCAATATATGATTTATGGACTAATAATATATATATATAAACAATAAAATATCATTGAAGTGAATTAAAGTCAATTGTTGACTTATCTCAAGATTAAGTAATGTTTAAGTTTGGGGCCATATTGTTGGTATTAGAGGTCGATTTAGATAACCTTAGGAGTTAGAATATTGTTAATAGAATATGCATAAATGATTTTTTCATTATGGTAAAATTGAAATGATATATAATTTAATTTTCCATGTATCTCCTTCAATGATATGTTTGTTAAGAATTGTTTTCCATAGTGGAAATATGGCAGTTGTGCTGGGAAAGAATATAGAGGGAAATAACCTTCCAAATCAACATCTTGAGATTGTTGGAATCAAAACTAAATAGTTTTTTGTTGTGATGTATTAGTTGACTCGGGTGATAAATGGTGGTGGTGTCTATGCACAAGATCAACTAGACCAATCACATAGGAATATATCGATCGTAGATCATTTCGTGGGGCAACACCCCCCTCATTTAGAGGATCCTCTAACACTGTGCAAGCTAAAGGGTATATTAAATCATTGGAAAATATTTTTGATGTAACTAGGTTTTTATAAAATTAAAAGGTTAGTCTTTATGTTTATCATTTTGGAGGTGAAGCTAATCAGTGGTGGTTAATGATTAAAAATATCAGAGGAAGTGAATGTAACAACCCGAGATTTTATAAGATACATTCTTTTTAATTTCATTCATATCTTCTATTGTACGACACACCATGATTATCTTGCGCTATACGCAACACCGTATTAGCTTGCAGTATACGCAACACTTTTCTTGGCTCTTGTTACACACAATTTCAAGTTCGTTTGATAGAAGTTATTCTACGCAACATTGAGTGTATATATATATATATATATATATATATATATATTCAATGTATAAATAAAATATGGTTGGATTCTATTATACGCAACAACAAAAGAGTCATTCACTACACGCAACCCTGACTTGGCTTGCATTACACGCAATCACGACCTTCCTCGATAGCGTGTGTTGTACGCAATACCGGGATTTACTAAACAATGATATATTATAATAATATTGTTATGAACTAGCCATTATGAATAGTGTTAACTAAATTTTGAATTTTATGACATTATTATTCATCTTACACATTTTCTAGAACATGGTATAAGAACAAAATAAATTTTTCGGGTAAAATAAGTATTTTTAAAAAAATGCAGTTTTGAAGCCTTTTAATGGCGCACCCACTTTAAATCTAGTTTTTGACATGTTTATAAGTTCCATTTGACAAAATAAAATTATTCTTTGGAATCAAGAAAGAAAAATTTACTTTGGATAAATTTTTCATTTTATTCTGATGACTTTCATATTTTAATGAATAGTAAAAACACGCTATATTTTAATTAAAAAAACTTTTTTCATCGTAATATCTTATGTGGTGAAATTATAATATTGAATAGTTTTAAAGTATAAATAGAATATTTTTTTACCATTTAATATAATGTATGTCATTAGCATTGGTTTTACCTTGAATTCACAGGTTAAATCAATTCAATCTTTTGCAATGTTTTAAAGAAAACCCCGTTTTCTTTCGACAATGGGATTAATTTTAATTTAATTTCTGCATCTTTTGTGTATTGAATTTGTAAAAATTGATTCCATATCTGGAATCAGTGGGTCCAAATTATGTTAATAAGCTACGTTTTATTTTTGGGCATTATGAATTGTAACTACGGTAAATTTTATTTACTATAGTTAAAGGTAAATCGGGTAATTAAGGGTAAATATAAGATTATAAAATTACCCTAACACTTGGAAAAATCCTATTGTATGGCTAAAAGTAGACCCATATAACCTAAGGGTCGGATTAGATTAATTTTATGGACTTTTTTCCATGAAAATAATTTAATTATTATTAAAACCAAAGAATGTGACAACATGTCACTTTCTTAAATCTTATAAGTATAATAATTTTACTTTAGTGATAAACTTCATGAAACTTCGAACATGAATAGTATACAGAAAGCTAATACAATTATATACATCATAGGAATTTATTTAGAATTTTTAGGGATTAAATAATTATAATTTATTATGACACAAAGATGATGCAGTAATTGTCTTATTAATGAAATATTGACATAATTGATGTTATAAATGCCCAAATAAATGTAATTTGAGACTTTTTATGAATTACATTAATTTTCTAGGTTAATATGACATGTTATTGTGTATATAAGTTACTTTTTTCGAACTTATCATTCTGTTATCAATTTCATAAAAATCATGTACCAAATAGTGTCAAAATTCACATAAATTAGTTTTTAAAACAAATATTATATTATTAATTGTTATTTAATTCTTAAAAATCTAAGGTCTGGCCAAAGGACTTATATATGGATAGATATATTAATAATAAACAAATTCGGGTTCGTTTTTCTTGTTACGGTAAGTTTATTAACCATATAGTGTAAGAAAACAAAAAGACACAGTACAAGTTAAATTATTTAACTTAGAGTTAAATATAATTGATAAGGTTAAAATAATAACCTAAACTTGTCTAAATCCTATTGGATGAGAGGATTGCGACCCATCTCCACTTTATCTTCAAAATAAGACCCTTTGGAACCATTATAAACCGAATTTGACCTTAATATAAAATAATATTTTGAGATTTTCCTAAGGTGCCCCTCTCCTCCCTTATAAAAGGGCACCTCCTCCCTCTCCTCCTCACACCAATTTGAGCATTCATGCTCGGCCAACCCCTGACAAAATCTCTTCTCCACTTCCCTAGTATCATCCTAGAGGTCCTGGTCTTCTTCAAATACCATCCTTAGTTCTTTAAGTGGAGGTTAAGTGAAGGCGCGTCAAAAAGAGGTAATATCCATTACCGATCTTTTTCAATTTCTTTCTTCTTCAACTTCTTCTTCTTTAGTTGTTTCATGGTAAATTAATAACATCAGAATTTCTTATATACTGATATGTTATTATAAATATGAAAAAACTCTAATTAACCTTCTAATATAGGGTTCTGTTTCTATCCCTATTATTACATGGATTAGATTATGTTGTGATGGAAATATTTTTATGAATTCCTTTATCTTATAGGAATTGGTTTATGATGTCGTGTTGTTTAAGAATACCATTTTTACTACATGGGTTATGCAATGATGTATGATTTATGATTTTGTGGTAGACATAAGAATGGTATCATTATGAGATGGGTGGGACCTATATCTCCCTCCAATGCATTGGGTAAAGATTTTATATCTCATGAGATAGACATGGCTGGAACGGTAGGTTATACCGGTTCAGTGGAACAGGACTGAAACAAGGAGTAAACTCGGTTCAGAAAGGGACTTTGTCCACTAAGATAGTCTTGGCAATGAGTCTTGACTAATAAGAAATGATTCTATATGATTATGTGTGTATGCCACAAAGTTTCATGTTTTAAGTTATGATTATTGGGATTACATTTCACTACTATGATTTATCCCATGTTATGAAATTATGATCTCTTTTGCAGGTTAAGATTTCCAAAAGATATGTTCTTATGAATATGATGTGATTGATATTTCTTTTTTTTAACCTTAATGAGCATTTTAGCTCACCTTTTTATGTTTTCTTTTCCCCAGGATATAAAGAAAGGTTTTAGATAAGAAAAAAGGAAGATCTTTATGGGAGATATTGAAGATCTTTCACCATGATTAGAAGATTACGTTCCGAGTTTCCAAAGACACTAAACTATTACGGTCCTTGCGTGTGTGTTTTTGTTATGTACTAAGTATTCCGCAAAAGTAATGTAATATCCATGTATGTTAAGCTTCGGGTCTTTACAGTTGGTATCAGAGGAAAGGTTTAGTCAACCTTTGGAAACTAGGATGCGAAAACGTTAGTGAGATCTCTAGAGATATTTCTAAGGTATGTCTAGGGATGTACCTAAGGATAAGAATATGTATAGGATATAGTCCTAGAACTACAGTAACGATCTTAGAATTTAACCTAAGATGTTAGATATTGAGGGTGCTCCCCCTATACTATGTTGTTTTCCCTAGGATGATTTTTTCCTCTCACGCTATTCTTTTTGGTTTTTAGAAAATGGCTGGAAACAAAATGATTCATGATAATGGAGGATATGATGGACAATGGAATGATATTCTTCATGAGAAACCAAATGAAATGGGATTTGGAAGTCCAAACATAATTATAATGCTGAATCAGAAATCTCATAATATGATCAATAAAGTAAAATTTGGTAAGTTTCCTGACTCAGCTAATAAGAGAAAGATGGAGTTTCATGATGATCATAGAGGAAAGAAAGTTCAATTTAACCTATGTAAATCATGTGGGAAGAGGCATCAAGGAGAATGTTTCGAAGGAACTGGAAGATTCTTTGGGTGTGGAAAAGAAGGACACAAAGCCAGTAAGTGCAAAGGAAAAGGTTCAATTAACACCAGGGATGAGGATAATGGTATTGCTACGACATCAACAATGGTTAAATGTTTTAAATGTGGAATGTACGGGCATTATGAAAACCAATGCCCTAAGGGAAAGTCTCATGAAGAGAATCAGTATGGTCGTATGGGTAGTATTTATGTGGATGATGATGAAGAGACTACAAATGATATGTGAGATGAAATAATTGTTGAAGCTCGGTCAATGGTTTAAGAATGTAGTGGAATGATTACATGTTTATCATGTGTAATGTTGTATAAGTAATCTCATTGTACTGTGGAATAAAGAGACATCTAAGGATTGTTACACTGTTTTCTTTCCTTGAGTTTTGAAAGTGTATGATTAATGTTACCAGTATCCATGAAAGGTTATTCAGATATTTTTGGAATGTAGATGATATGCGCATAATGAAGGGATAAGGAGAAAATTAAATGTTTGATAGTATTAATAAGCTCATGACTGATATAAGGAGAAGGTTATATCATGGTTTGAGTATATAGAATTTTGAGGATTTTGGTATGTGGAAAGTGTTAACGTTTAACTGCATTCATGTTTTCACTAAGGTTCAATGGGTATTCAAGAGAATACATGATTAAGGCTTTTGAATGTTTAGAATGTGACCAACAAGACATATCTTATGATATATGGGGATCAACGATGGTATTAAATCTCTGGTAATCGTTTTCACTATATTATGAGAGTGGACTGAAGTATTATGGATAAGCCTAAAGATTGGAATGGATTATGTTGGACATAAGTTATTATTGTTTAAGGATAGAAGTTTTTTCAATATTATTGATGGGATGTTATAGTAATATAGTTTTAGAAAAAGGACAACCTGCTGGACGAGCGACAACCCATCGCGTCGGACAAGGCTTTGGGAATCGAACCCACAACCGAAGTGCGACTGGCCTTTATCGCCTACCACTAGCCTACAGGAAGTCCCTGTTTAGTAGAAACTAGTTTTATTATATTTAGTATGATATATGAAGTATAAGTCCATTTTAGGAACTATATAAGATTAATCTCACTATAGATGGACTTATGTATTTTTTTGATAACTTTTCTAACCTTTTGTTTGAGACAGATGGAATGACCCATCATTCTATCACATGATCTGCTAACACATCACGAATGACAAATTTAAGTTCATTTCTTTAAGAGATGAAGTAGAAATTGTCCAAAGAATGAAAAACAGTGAGACTATACCAAAATCACGAAAGTATTTCTTCTAATTCCAATTTCATCAACTTTAGAGAAATGATCTTGAAAAACCAAAAATGTTGTCCTACTGCCCTTATATTCGATGAATCAGATGGTACCTTAGATAATCACAAATCTATGGCTTTGTGATTTTTGGCTTTTTCATAGCCATGTTCTCTACCACTCTCCATTAGAACATGATGGTTAGATTTCTCTTCCATATCCATATTTTCACCTATGTGGAAACCCAGTGATTAGTTTATTTGGGTAACCATTACTTTTCATACTTTTGTTTTTAAATATTGGTTTTGGTATTCCTTTTTACGATGTGGGTTTCTATTAAAGAAACTTTCGAATAGTAAACCATTTATAACCCCGACGAATTTTGAGGGCGAAATTCATTTTAAGGGGGGTAGAATGTAACAACCCGAGATTTTATAAGATACATTCTTTTTAATTTCATGCATATCTTCTATTATACGACACACCAAGATTATCTTGCGCTATACGCAACACCGTATTAGCATGCAGTATACACAACACTTTTCTTGGCTCTTGTTACACACAATTTCAAGTTCGTTTGATAGAAGTTGTTCTACGAAACATTGAGTGTGTATATATATATATATATATTCAATGTATAAATAAAATATGGTCGGATTCTATTATACGCAACAACAAAGGAGTCGTTCACTACACGCAACCCTGACTTGGCTTGCATTACACGCAATCGCGACCTTCCTCGATAGCGTGCGTTGTACGCAATAGCAGGATTTACTAAACAACGATATATTATTTTAATATTGTTATGAACTAGCCATTATGAATAGTGTTAACTAAATTTTGAATTTTATAAAATTATTATTCATCTTACAAATTTTCTAGAACATGGTCTACGAACAAAATAAATTTTTCGGGTAAAATAAGTATTTTTCAAAAAATGCAGTTTTGCCACCTTTTGATGGTGCACCTACTTTAAATCTAGTTTTTGACATGTTTATAAGTTCCATTTGACAAAATAAAATTATTCTTCGGAATCAAGAAATAAAAATTTACTTTGGGTAAATTTTTCATTTTATTCTGATGACTTTCATATTTTAATGAATAGTAAAAACACGCTATATTTTAATTAAAAACAACTTTTTTCATCGTAAAATATTATGTGGTTAAATTATAGTATTTAATGGTTTTAAAGTATAAATAGAATATATTTTTACCATTTAATATAATTTATGTCATTATCATTGATTTTACCTTGAATTCGTAGGTTAAATCAATTCAATCTTTTGCAATGTTTTAAAGAAAAACCCGTTTTCTTTCGACAACAGGATTAATTTTAATTTAATTTATGCATCTTTTGTGTATTGAATTAGGAAAAATGGATTCCATATTTGGAATCAGTGGGTCCAAATTATGTTAATAAGCTACTTTTTATTTTTGGGCATTGTGAATAGTTACTACGGTAAATTTTATTTACTATAGTTAAAGGTAAATCGGGTAATTAAGGGTAAATATAAGATTAATAAATTACCCTAACACTTGGAAAAATCTTATTGGATGGATATAAGTAGACCCATATAACCTAAGAGTCGGATTAGATTAATTTTATGGACTTTTGTCCATGAAAATAATTTAATTATTATTAAAACCAAAGAATGTGACAACATGTCACTTTCTTAAATCTTATAAGTATAATAATTTTAATTTAGTGATAAACTTCATGAAAATTAGAACATGAATATTCTACAAAAATATAATACAATTATATACATCATAGAAATTTATTTTGAATTTTTAGGGATTAAATAATTATAATTTATTATGACACAAAGATGATGGAGTAATTGTCTTATTAATAAAATATTGACATAATTGATGTTATAAATTCCCAAATAAATGTAATTTGAGACTTTTTATGACTTAAATTAATTTTATAGGTTAATATGACATGTTATTGTTGATATAAGTAACTTGTTTCGAACTTATCATTCTGTTATGAATTTCATAAAAATCATGTACCAAATAGTGTCAAAATTGACATAAATTAGTTTTTAAAACAAATATTATATTATTAATTGTTATTTAATTCCTAAAATATAAGGTTCGGCCAAATGACTTAGATAAAGATAGATATATTAATAGTAAACAACTTGGGGTTCGTTTGGCTTGTTATGGTAAGTTTATTAACCATATAGTGTAAGAAAACAAAAAGACATGGTAAAAGTTAAATTATTTAACTTAGAGTTAAATCTAATTGATAAGGTTAAAATAATAACCTAAACTTGTCTAAATCCTATTGGATGAGAGGCTTTAGACCCATCTCCACTTTATCTTCAAAATAAGACCCTTTGGAACCATTATAAACCAAATTTGACCTTAATATAAAATAATATTTTGAGATTTTCCTAAGGTGCCCCTCTCCTCCCTTATAAAAGGGCACCTCCTCCCTCTCCTCCTCACACCAATTTGAGCATTCAAGCTTGGCCAACCCCTGTCAAAATTTCTTCTCCACTTCCCTAGTATCATCCTAGAGGTCCTGGTCTTCTTCAAAGACCATCCTCAGTTATTTAAGTGGAGGTTAAGTGAAGGCGTGTAAAAAAGAGGTAATATCCATTACCGATCTTTTTCAATTTCTTTCTTCTTCAACTTCTTCTTCTTTAGTTGTTTCATGGTAAAGTAATAACATCAGTATTTCTTATATACTGATATGTTATTATAAATATGAAACAACTCTAATTAACCTTATATCCATCCTACGGAAAAAGGAAATCACCGCGCGTGCGTACGTACGGAATACCGTCTCCACGCCGCGGTGTAATCTATTTTCCACCACCACCTTAATTGGATGGGTATAATGGTGTAAATAATAACTATATATGATCATTGTAAAGTGATATTGATTCTGTAATAGTATACATACACTCCAATAAAATTCCACGATCATGGGAACGATATCATCACTCTTGCGTACGTACGGAATACCGTCTCCACGACGCGATGAGATTCATTCTCAATGATTAACCATTCATGGATGATTATAAAGTATATATAATAAGTAATCATGAAATATATTAAATAATAATGATAATGGATTTATGTGTATATATATGTATGTCGTCTACTTATTTCCATTCAACTCAATAAGGAAACGAAAATAGCGTTCATGCATACGTACGGCCTACCGTCTCCATGAACGGTGTATTTATTTCCATTTACTTATTTATTATATATATGTATATTATGAATATATATTATATATAAATCATGTTTTATATTCTTAAATTAAGTAATCATGATCTAAGTAATCATATGAATAATTATAAGTCAAAACACGGACGACAAATGAAACAATTTTACCCAAAACACTCTTTAACATGGAATTTACAAAAGAACGAGTAATATAAAGTCATAAGTGAACCATATATGATATCATAACAACGAATATGATTGTGTAATAAGTCAATGACATTATTTAAATCATTATACAGGAGGTTCGGACACTTACGAAGAAAATCGGACCTAAGGTAAGGGAAAATATCACAATCTCATTTTTATCTGAGATTGTTTATACTTTGGTATTTATTGGGGTGTATTTTATCATCCAAATCCATGTTTCCTCAATATGTAATGTTATTTCCATCCACCTACAATTTTTTAAATCCAATTTTACCCTTCGTTGAGGTTTTAGTAAAAGATATGAAAGGAATCTTTTTTCGTTTTTTCGTACGAGGTACTTTTTGACTTTTCTGAAAAAAGTATGAGAAGAATGTTTTTTTAACTTATATGGAATGAATGGATTTTTAAAACATTATTTCCAAGAAGCTTCCTTTACAAGTTTTCAAGTTTATTTTTAATCAACTTCTCTTAGTTTAGAATTGTATGACATGTTAAGAAAAGAAAAGTGTTTTTGAAGTAGAAAGGATATTTTCCTCAAGAATGGAGTTCAAGTGTTTTATCAAAATTATTTTCCATCTAAGATAATGTAGGGTTCTATTTCTATCCCTATTATTACATGGATTTGATTATGTTGTGATGGAAATATTTTTATGAATTCCTTTATCTTATAGGAATTGTTTTATGATGTCATGTTGTTTAAGAATACCATTTTTACTACATGGGTTATGCAATGATGTATGATTTATTATTTTGTGGCACACATAAGAATGGTATCATTATGAGATGGGTGGGACCTATATCTCCCTCTAATTCATTAGGTAAAGATTTTATATCTCATGAGATAGACATGGATGGAACTGTAGGTTATACCAGTTCAGTGGAACATGACTGAAACGAGGAGTGAACTCGGTTCAGAAAGGAACTTTGTCCACTAAGATAGTCTTGGCAATGAGTCTTGACTAATAATAAATTATTCTATATGATTATGTGTGTATTCCACAAAGTTTCATGTTTTAAGTTATGATTATTAGGATTACATTTCACTACTATGATTTATCCCATGTTATGAAATTATGATCTCTTTTGCAGGTTAAGATTTCCAAAAGACAAGTTCTTATGAATATGATGTGATTGATATTTCTTTTGTTTACACATACTGAGCATTTGAGATCACCCTTTTATGTTTTCTTTTCCCTAGGATATAAATAAATGTTTTAGATAAAAAAAAAGGAATATCTTTATGGGATATGTTGAAGATCTTTCACCATGATTAGAAGATTACGTTCCGAGTTTCCAAAGACACTAAACTATTACGGTCCTTGTGTGTGTGTTTTTGTTATGTACTAAGTATTCCGCAAAAGTAATGTAATGTCCATGTATGTTAAGCTTCGGGTCTCTACAGTGAAGATATTGATGCCATGGAATGAGATGAATTTAAGATTATCTTCCTTGAGAAATATTTTCCTAAGGTTGTTCAACATAGAATGAAAAATAAAGTTTTGGAATTGAGATGAAAGGATGAATATTATTTTTCTATATATGATGAAAATTTCATCCTTTTATCAAGTTACATCCCAAATTTTATCCGATATATTGATTATAGGATAAATTAGTTTTACACAGAATTAAAGCAGAAATATCGAAGGGCTTTAGCTTATCATGAGTTCAAAATCTATGTGAAACTTTTCCGATGTAATTATAAGGTATAAATAGAGTTTTCTGATGATATTTTGTTCCATGAGAGAAAACAAAAGAAATGATCTAGTTGGAAGACAATGGGAAATAATTTAACAAATAAGCATGACGACAAGAAAACCATATTTCCAACTTGTGAGAATTTTGGTAAAAAGAATCATGGAGAATGACTCTCAAATTCAAATAAGTGATTTCTCTATGGTAAGACTCATCATATTTCTCGTAATTTTAAATAAGAGGATCTATAAATTAATGAAAACCCATCGATAAGAATTTGTGGTTGCAATGAATTAAGAGATTATGTTAACTTGTGTCCAAAGTTGATTACCTAGGGTGTAAACCAGTAAGATTAGTAGAATAAGGGTATGAAAAAAATCATTTTCTACTACTATGATTGATGTGGGAACATCAAATGAATTTTTGATAGGTATGTTACAATGTTTTTCAAAATACTTCAATACTCTATTTGACTATGGATCATCACATTGCTTCATTTCTGAGAACTTTGCAAGTAAATTGGAAATAACACCTCATGAATGTGATATAGAACTTTTGGTAAGAAATCCTGGTGGAAGTATTAAAGAAACCAAGATTCATAGTAATCTTCATATTATTATTAGTGGGTTAGTCTTTCCTTAAAATCGTGTTGAACTTCCCATAGTGGAATTTGATATCATTTTGGGTATGAATTGGCATTCATTTTATCTTGTTAAAATATATTTTGAATCCAATAATGTTTTATTCAATGATTTTATACCTTTGATAACATACCAAGAATCTGAAATATTGAATAAAGATGGAAGTGGAAGTTATTTAGCTCATGTTTTTGAAAAGAAAGAAACAGTTTTGATTGGTGACATTGCAGTAGCGAATGAATTCAAAATTGTTTTTCAAAATGAATTTCCTAGTATTGTTCCTAATCCGAAGGTCGAATTTACAATTTATTTAGTGCTTGATTTTCAACCTATTTCTAGACCCCCTTATTGAATGGATCAAGTAGAACTGGTTGAATTAAAAAAAACAGTTGCATGAATTACTTGATAAAGGTTTCATTCGACCTATCACTTCACTATGGGGTGCTCTAGTTTTATTTGTGAAAAAGAAAGATGGTTCTATTAGACTATTTATTTATTATAGAGCCTTAAATAATATCACTATTAAGAACAAGTATTTGTTGCCTCATATTGATGATTTGTTTGATCATCTCCAGGGAGCTTAGTATTTTTTGAAGATTGATTTGAGGTCCAGGTACCATCACCTGAAGGTAAAGCAGGATGAAATTCTAAATACATCTTTCTAAAAGAGATATAGGCATTATGAGTTAGTATTTTTTTCCCTTCAGGTTATCTAATTCACCTAGTGTATTTATAAATCTCACGAATGGAGTATTTAATCAGTTTTTGGATCAGTTTTTGGTTGTGTTTATAGATAATATTTTGGTATATTCTAAAATCCATAAGGGTCATGAATGTCACCTAAAGATTGTTTTTTCAAACCTTAAAAGAAAATAAAGTATATAAAATGTTTAAGAGTGAATTTTGGTTTAAAAAATATTCATTCCTTGGTCATATTGTTTCTAAATATGGTGTTGACTCTTCTAAAAAAATTTGTTGAAGACTATCCAAGACCTAACAATATCATATAGATTCGTAGTTTTCTTGGAATAGTGGGTTATTTCCAAAGGTTTTTTGAAAACATTTCTCATTTTTCTATCCTGCTAACTAAGATAACATTAATGTGAGTTATGTTTATTTGGAAAAAATAATGTGATGATTGTTTTCAAGAATTGAAACGAAGATTAGTAAATGCTCCACTTTTGGACTTACCTTCCTGGAATGGTGAATTTTTTATCTACAGTGATACATCATTGAAAGGACTTGGTCATGTCCTAATATATAATAATCATGTAATTTCTTATGCTTTAAATCATTCAAAACTTCATGAGTTAAATTTCCCTACATATGATTTGGAATTAGCTATTTTTTTTGAATTAAAAATTTTGAGGCCTTATTTTTATTGCATAAAGTGTGAAATATATACTGATCTGAAAAGTTAAAAGTATACATTTATTTTTAAAGAATTAAACATGAGAAAAGGGAGATTACTTTAATTAATCAAGGATTATGATTTCATGATTCATTACCATCCAAGAAAGTAAAATATAGTGGCTGGCATTGTGAGTCGAAAGACTAATGCTATATTAGCCATGCTATGTTTGGAATGTGATCCTTTGGTTTTTGATTTTATGAATTTTGGGTTAGAAGTTGTTGGTGTAAGGAATTCCTATGTTTTTTTCAAGTGGTAGTGAAATCATATCTATCATACAAAATTAATCAAGTGAAAAAAAAGATAGTGAGTTACAGAAAAAGATAGAATTGGTTCAAAAGTGTAAGTAACCTAAATTTATCATTGATAAAGACTGTGTTTTGATTTTTGGAAATAGATTATGTGTGCCTTTTGATTCACAGTTAAATAAAGAGTTTTTATGTGAAGCTCATAGTTCTTTATTTTCAGTTCATCCTAGAAGTACTAAGATGTGAATCTATCTTCGAGAGTATTACTAGTGGGGTGGAATGAAAAGAGATATTTCTAACTTTACTATGAAGTGATTGAATTTTCAACAGGTTACAGAAGAACAAAGGTTACCAAAAGGGATGATTCTTCCTCTTCTAATTCTAGAGTGGAAATGAAAAAATATATCCATGAATTTCATAGTGGTATTAGAAAATATTTCACAAGGTAGCAATGCAATCTGGGTTATTATTGATCGATTGAATAAATATACTCATTTTCTTTCTATTTGATATACTCTATCTCTAGATCAACTTTCTCGGTAGTATCTTAAATAGATAGTCCGATTATATGGAGTTCCTCTCTCCATTGAATCTGATCATGATCCCTGTTTAACTTTTATATTTTGTAAATCCCTTCATATGTCGTTGGGAACCGAATTAAATTTTAGTACAACTTTTCATCCCCAATCCGATGGGCAGTTAGAACAATCAATTCAGTCCTTGGAGGATGTGCTATGTTTGTTTAATTTATTACCAGGGAAGTTGGTACCAATATATTTCTTCAGTTGAGTTTTCTTATAATAATAGTTTTCATTTCAGTATACATATGGCACTATTTGAAACATTATATGGACATCAGTGTCAAACTACATATTTCTGGGATGAAGTAGGTGAACGGATGTTTATGGGACCCAAATTGGTAGAAGAGATGACAGAAAAGGTTCATTTGATTTAGAAGCACATGAGGACAGATTAGAGTAGTAAAAAAAGTTATGCAGATAACTAAAGGAAGGAAATTTTTTTGAGATAGGTGATTCTATGGTTATTAAAGTTTCTCCATGGAAAAGTGTGATGTTTTTTGGTAAGAAGTAAAAGTTAAGTCTAAGGTTCATTAGACCCTATGAAATCCTAGATAAAGTTGGATCACTTGCCTATAGGGTGGATTTACCTCCATGTACATCTCAAGTACATAATTTTATTCATGTTTCAATGTTGAGAAAGTATATTCTAGATCTATCTCATGTTTAGAGTCTAGAGCTTGTTCGGTCGGAAGAGAATCTTTCTTATGAGAAACAACCAGTACAGATTCATGATCGTAGAGAGAAAGTGTTATGGAATAAGGTGATTTATTAGGTAATGGTTTTGTGGAAAAACCAAATGTTTGAAGTGGCAAAGTGGGAATCTAAAAAATCTATGAGGGATAAAAACCCACATTTATTTGATAATTAAATAAAATTTTGGTGATGTAATTCCCAAAAGGGTGGAGTGATATAACAACCCAGGTATTTATAGAATAACACCTTTTCATATCTATTACTATTTATGAATAAGATATTAATTTTACCTTAAAGGGGATTCTTTTTACAATAGAATACTCAATATGTAACAACGATTTTATCCTAAATCTTACGTTACCCACAAAATTGAGTTATACTGAAAAATAATACATTAATAATTTTATAATTTTAAATGGTAGTTAACACCTTGAACTTATATTGGTGGGAATAAATAGAACTAACTACAATATGGTTATACATTTTTGTTAAATGTTTTTTATATTTATCCAATAATGTTTAGTGGTGTAAAATGAGAATGAATCCAATTTTAAGCATAAAATATTCTATTATCTTTAAAAGGATGTTTTACCATATTTTGACGGAAAAGAATTTTTGAATATAGATTTTTTCACTTTTATATATTATATTTTACTTTGTTAGAATCAAGAAATCATGATTTAATTTTCTATATCTTTTGGTATTTTTCTGAAAAAATAATATTTTAATGAATAGTTAAAAATACTGCATTTTAATTCAAAACTACCTTTTTGTATCATTTATTTATATAGTTATATTATCATTTTAATTTCTTTTAAACTGTAATTTTATTATTTGTTTATCATTTATCTCAATTTTGGTCACTGGAAATAATTTCACATTAAAATTGGACATAAACACATGTCAATCTTTTGATCATTTTTACTTCTTAAAAACACGCTTTCTGGTTTTGACAACGGGAATTAATTTTAAATTAATTTTAGAAAATTTTGAGTTTTGAATTTGGAAAAATGGATTCCATATTTGAAATCTTAAGTTCCAAATTGTGTAAATAGGTACCTTTTATTTTAGAACATTATGAATAGTAACTTCAGTAATTATTTTTATTTACCATGGTTAAAGTGTAAATCAGGTAAATAAGGGTAATAAATTATATTATAGTAATATAAAACTACCCTAAATATGGAATAATCCTATTTGATGAGATATTTCATAAAGTTAGAATCTTTTGGCCAAAAAGTTGTCATTTGGGAGCCAGTTGGGGGTGAAAATGGCATGTTATAATAATTAATTTAAAGTAAAAAAGAAATATAACATAAACATGTATCTTTTTACTAAAACAATTTTAAGGTGGGGTTATATAATTGATCTCTTTGAATATAAATATTAATTAGAAATATAAAAATAATTCCTATGTCATGGTATTTTATTTAAAAATTTTATACATTAAATAAATAAATTTATTTATGACACAATGATGATTCAGTGATTACCTTATTAATGAAAGATTCAAATAAATGATATTATAATTATTAAAATAAACGTAATTTGAACATTTTGATGACATACATGAATTCTAAGGATTTTTATGACATACTATCTTTGATTTAATACTTTTTAAGTAATCAATTTGTTATGACTTAAAAAATCAATTACTAAATAGTGTAAACATTAACATAAATGAGTTTTTAAAACAAATACAATTTTATTAAATGATATAATAGTCCTAAAAATATAATATTCAGAAAAATGACTTATATAATGTTAAAAATTTCATTTATAATTCACTTATGGTTTGATTAACATTTTATAGTAACTATAGTAACCATATATTGTGAAAATATAAGAAGACATGGTAAGAGTTAGTGTTTTTAACTAAGGGTTAAAGCTAAAAGATAAGGTTAATGCATTAACCTAAACATTTATAAAACGTTTTGGTAGAGATGATATAGACACATACTCATCTTATCATTGAAATATTTCACTTTTTTACTATTACAATTCTAAAATCAATGTATAATAAAATAATATTTCAATACTTTCCTTAATCGCCCCTCCTCCCTCTTAGAAAAGGCCACCACACCTACCCACTAACTCACACCTATAAATCCCCTTGTATCTTCCAAATTCTACTCAAATAAGCTCCCAAAATCCCTAGATTCATCATATAGTCCACACATTGGGCAGAAATCTATCCTAAGGAGACCTTTTGTGAAAATCAAAAGGTGATACTCAAAAGAGAGGTATTTGTTTTATCATCTCTTTCAAAATTATTTTCTTCTTCTACTTCCTATTCTTATTTAGTTACCATAATAAAGAAATAAATCTAGTATTTTATATGTAATTATATGTTTTTACAATAATGGGACAACTGTATACCTTCTTTTATCCATCCTGTGAATAATAATATAATCATGCGTGCATGTGTACAGCTTACAGTATCCACGTTGTGGTGTAATTTGTTATTCAACAAGACATAATTTGGATGGGTATAATGATGAGTATAATGAATGTAAATAATTAATATGAAATTATAACTATTATTTATAATTAATATACCATCCAATTATATATTGTTTAAAAATTAAGTGAATGATATCGTCGCTCATGCGTACGTACAGTCTACCGTCTCCACGATGCGATGTGATTCATTCTACATGATCTTCATTAAACCCAAAATATAAACATGAATGTAATGAATAAATATGATATATATTATATTTATATTTACTCTATTCTTCTATAATTTTAATTTAAAACACACCTTTATGTTTTCCATAATGTGTAAATATGATAATTTCATTTGAGGAAGTGTGGACTACTGCCCCCTGAAAGTGATATGACTCATTCATGACATCCATGGATCATATAAATGATGGTGTTAATGAAATTATTTATAATATATAACATATATATTATATTATAATTATAATATACCTTTTTATCATTTAGATTTCATTTCGTAAAAATGAAAAACAAATGAAAGTAGCGTTCATGTGTATGTACAACCTACTGTCTCCATCAATGGTTCAATTCATTTATTATCTAAAAATGTCATGGACTATTATAAATACATATATACTTGATATATATGATATTTAAATAATGAATAATATTTGAGAGATGATGGAATTTTTACCACATGGAAAATTTACATCAAACAAGTTCATTTTCGACTCAAATATCAAATATCGACAAAATGAATAATATGAACTTAAATAATTATGAATTTTTTATAATAAGATAATAAGTGATATAATAGGAATAATAAAATTGAAAAATGTTCTCAAGAAAGTAGAAATTATCCTATTTTTATTATTTAGGAATTTAAATAATAAACAAGACAAGTCAGATTTGAGGTAAGCGACTTCATCTCAATCTCCTTTCATTGAGGCATATTTTGATGTTAAACATTATATTATTTTATACGGTGTATAATCAACCCCTTAAACTTTTAATTTCATTCAATTTTTTTTCTATGGATGGTTTTACTAAATGACAAAAAGGAATATTTTTAATGTATGCGGTGAATGACTTCTTCACCACCGTAACTATTATTTTATATTTGGATTCTTGTATAAGCCTTAATGTTTTCTAAAAGAAAATAAATCCATTATTCCCTTTTTGGGTTTTTTGGTATTGAAAATGGTTTTCAATGTGGATTTACTATTTCAATATTTGGAAATTATTTTTTTTGATTTCAAATAAAATTTTATGAGTGAAATAATGATAATTGTCATCTTTTATGTGTTATGATTATATAATGTTACTTGGGAATTT
This sequence comes from Viscum album, assembly GCA_963277665.1. Lineage (NCBI taxonomy): Eukaryota > Viridiplantae > Streptophyta > Magnoliopsida > Santalales > Viscaceae > Viscum > Viscum album. The sequence goes on from OY728155.1 coordinate 482,868,100, forward strand.
AACGGGTGGTTACATGATAAAACAAAATAGGTGGATATGTGATAAACCAAAGATGGGTGGCTCCGTGATAAACCAAGGATGGGTGGTTAGGTTATAATCTCCAATGCATTGGGAATAAATGTAGGTCGTAGGACTATTCCATTTAGTGATATGTGTAGAAGTCGATTGTTTGGTCATTCCATTTTAGTAATTTTATGTCCCAAGTAACCTTTATATGTTATATGTTTCTTTCTATGGGATTTATAGTAATATTTTTTTTTACAAAAATAGGAAAGCAATGAACTTCTATTCAGGGAAGTATATTTACCACTTCTTAAAGGTGAAAAGTATTACCTTTTGATAAACTATTTCTGGTTTTTATGTTTTCCCCAGACTAATAGTTTTCCTTTTTGTGTATCCCTTATTGGTCTTTTTATAGTCATTCCATGTTTTAATGGTTTTTTACAGGATTTAAGGAAGAATATATTCATGGATGGGACTAAGGAAATGGTATGATATTAAAACATGAAACAATACCATGTTTCTTTTTAAAGAGTTATTTTGTTTTATTAAAAAATGAATCATGAGTAGAAGTGTCTTCTAGTAATATTTAAGTTTCTATGTATGAGTTATGTACTAATTCTTTAAATATCTAAACTAGAAAACATCCTTGAAGTGAATTAAAGTAAATTGTTGACTCAGCTCATGATTAAGTAATGTTTAAGGCCAAGACATTATACATAATGTTAAACATCAAAAAACTGATGTCAAGTCTTTGTTCCAAGACATTCTATATATCATTGTGACCATAGTTACTCATCTTGTTGAATTGGACAGGCATACACCAAATACCAAAACATGTTTTTTCTCATGATACCCAGCAATGCATCGAGGGGATATATTATTCCAGACCCTAACCGTCACCAGATTAAGTCCAATGCATTCACCATAAGATACATTAATACCTTCATTATTATTCCCTAAGTAAGATCTTAGTAAATTTATACATGTAAATTTGTATAATGAAAAATTAAGAATGTAAATACTTTTCCCCATGTAAATTAAAGGTAAAATATATTCATAAACCATCCTAAGAAAAAATTCAATGGTAAAACAATATGTAGTCAACTATCTAATAATCATCTGCATTGGATTAAAAATATATAGTATGCCATTAATTTTCCCCATTTCAATAAAAGGGATAACATGATCATAACCCATCATGAGAAAGAAGGTTTATGGTCAAACAAAACATAGTCAATCTTACCAATAATCATCCACATTGGAATAATAATATATGATATGCTAGTAATTTTCTCCATTTTAATAAAAGGTAAAACCTGATCATAGATCATCTTTAGAAAAAAGGATTATGGAAAAATGATACATATTAAACTTACCAATAATCATCTGTATTATTATAAAACATAGGTAACACCAATAATTTCCCCCATGCCAATAGAATAAAATTAATTTGAGGTGAACATCATCCAATTTGATTTATGTAACATGAGATGGTCATTCGTTATAGAGAGATGGGTATATATCTAAGTAAATACATGAATAACATGATCATAAGACATCAATTGGAATAATTTTGATGGTTTTAAAAGAAAATATCTCTAATGTGAAAAGGTAACCCAATAATTATTTTTAAATAGGTGAAAACATACTTGCTAAATAATACTTGAACAATACCACCCATAAAGGGACCATGAAGTGAACTTTTTGATATCGTGAGTTCATTATCCTAATAAATAAATATATATATATATATATATAAACATTTTTGTATTCATTGTGAAATATAAATATAGTAGGTTAAATAATTTTGAAATATAAAAGAGAAATATATGTGAAAACATAAAATATCTTTTAGATTTTTTTAACATTGATGTAAAAGAAGTTAAGGGTCACATCGAGAAGTATTTTTCAAAAGGTGAAGTGAAAGGAAATTGAAATATTCGACTTTTAAAATAATCTAAAATAATAAATCCATGAAAATGAAATAAATTTTTCTGTAGGAAATGGGGATCCAAAATTTTTGACTTGAAAATGGACATTATTAAAACTTAAAATTTCCTTTTTTGAAAACACACATTATAAAAAGAGAAATAAATAAATCTGTATATTAAAATTATATTTTCCCAAATAGGCTTATAAAATACCATATAATAAAATATAAGGTTGGGATATCATAATAATATGTGAAAAAAATGCTCAAGATAAAACATTATAACTCATAGAAGGAGATTTGAGTTATCAATATAAATTACGAGAAATATATCTCAAGAAGTGAGAAATATATTCCAAGGGGTTTATCTAGTAAAACAATATATCCTAAGAAATAAATGTGAGAGTACCACATTATAAGATGAATGAAACAATGTTCTATATTTATATGAAACAAGTTTAAAGAATGATTTTAACTCAATGAATGAAAACAGAGTTACTAAAAACTCATACCATGGGAGAAAAACGATTCAATAAAAAATTTAATAAGGTAACATGATTTAGAAAAAAATACCATGAAATAAAAGGAGTATAAAAAATATATATCTATTTGTTATGAATACACCATATATAGGAAACATTGTGACAAAATTGTATTATGTCTCAATGAATCGGAATTAAGAATAAAACAAACATGAGGCTTATGTAACACTTTAATCATGACCTCTTAAAAGAGATGAATTGTAATTGAGCAAGATATACTAGGATTAAAAGTTATTTCATTATATGATATCTTAAATTGGAATTATATGCACCACATAAATTAAATTAGGTGCACAAAACAAAACATATCTCAAAGAGAGGAATTTGAGATTAAAACCCTTGCCTATTTTAATGAATTTAAAATATATAATTTAACCTCATGTATCATAAAAACATAAATCATAATATCCTAATTCATAAACTTACTCATATCCATTTTCATACACCGTTTTTATAAATAGTCATTCTCTATATGAATTCTTTTTATTATTAATATCAGGTGTTTATAGTCTTGATCATTTACACCAGTTTCATAATACCGATGTCCATATTCATTATTTTTTAATTTTTCATCATTAAGAAGAAATTAAATTAAATTTTATGGATTATATATAATAATATATGGTGTTTAAAATTCCTTTTATCAGTGTTTTAGTCCCATCCTTGATGATAAAATCGATATCAAGCAAGTCTTTGTGATTCTTGTTGACTGAAGGGTGTTTTCTTAATTGATGAATTAAATATTAATAAATACTTAAAAAAATATATGATTTTTTTATCATATTATACCAATAAAATGTTCCCATAGTCATCTATGACATAAATCTATACCACTGTTCAAGTTGTCGGTGAAACCAACCAAAATATGAACCCAACATGATTAATGGGTGATTATGAGATGGTTTAGTTGTAATATAATTATATAAAAATTATAATGATAATATTTTGTTTTAATCAGTGTGATATATTATAATTTTAATTAATTATAAAGATAATATTGTTTATATAAATCCATTACTTAGAAAAAAAAGATCATTATTCACTTAGTTTTATTATTTTAAATGATTGAAATAATGATAATTTTTATTGATAATATCATTTATAAGTTTATAAATTTTTCATAATATAATCTTAATGATACCATAAACATAATATATTCAGTCCCATACTTATATCCATTAATGTATGGTCGTGAAGGAAAATGAAACATGTTATATCGTGGAGGTGGCAGTCCGTACAACACATGAACAATGATATTTTTTTAGTAATTGATGGGATATATGAATAAACAATCACTATTGGAAAAACGGTATTTTTGAGATGGGGCATTTGTGATGGGTTCCCATCACAAATACTCTTTTGTGATGGGGTCCGGTTGCAAATGGACCATTGCGAAAAAAGTGTCACAAATTTTACCTTTTGCAAGAGTCCATTGCAATAATTTATTATTTTTGATAGGTAGTGGCACCGTCTCAAATAGGTTTGGAGTTTTTTTAACTCTATTGTGATGGTCCAACCACCCATTGCAAATAGGTTTTTTGGTTTTTTTAAAAACTTTTTGCGATAGACCATCACAATTAGTATTTTCGATGGTCTATCGCAAATACTATAGAAAATACAAAAAAAATAAAACCTTTTATGATGGGCCCATCACAAATAGTTGAAATAAATAAATAAATAATATAAATAATAATTTAATATAATTATAAATGATATCATAATACTAATATTAGTATAATAAAATTATTTATAAAATAATAATAATAATATAATATTAATATAAATGAAATAATAATAATAATATTTGTAAAATAAAATTAATTATGAAAGGATTAAATAATATAATAATATAATAATAATATTATTATTAATGAAATAATAATAATAATAATATTAATATAATAAAAACCCCCGCATTGAAAAAAAAATATTAATTAATAAAATAATAAATATAATAAAAAAATTAAATAAATAATAAAAACGGTAATATTTGAAAATATATATAAAACACTATTTAAAACTTCAAATAGTTAATATTATAAACAAAATACATTCAAATGTTTCATTATGAAATAATAATATATCAGTGAGGGGGAGGGTCATCTGAATGAGCTAGAAGAGATGGTGGAGAGAACCTCATCCCTAAACTACGAATTAGATGTCACATGTACTCCAACTTCTCCAGCTCCTACTGATGCCGCCATCGACACATCGCGTCCTGCATCTCCTACTGCTATTGTTTCTGCTCTCATATGAACTCTTCCTTCTATTACTATTGCTTCCGCCACTAACTCATCTCCTCCTACTCCCTATGCATAGTCTTTATAAGCTCGCTCTAATATCTCAACTACTCCTGATATTTTGCATGAGATGATAATGAATCTTCGCGAGCATCTATTGATCTGAATGTCAACATCCTATAGGTTCTATAAAAAACCCCTAATGGTTAATCAAGAGTAGATACCAATAACTCGGCCTTTCTCAAAGTCATACTGGGTCACCTGCATCCATGCTACCTCATCAAATTGGGGGGCACTAGTCATACTATCAGTCTCGAACTGACTCTCACACCATGTGTATGATATGTCATGGCCTCATATAACTCCTTTAATTGAAATTTAAAATGAAAATAGTTAAAATATTATTTGTAGTGAAATTTAAAACTAAAAAATAAATTTTACTGGCCACAATCTAACGCTAGAGAGAGCCTCTAACCTCTCTAATGGATGGATCATTGTATATCCTCCTATAACATTGTAATCTGTAATATCATGTTTTGCTACTGCATATATGAAAATAAAATAAACCATTTACATTTAAATTTATATATAATATTTAAAAAAGATGTACTTACCATATTCTCTTTATACGTAATGAATGTACGACTACCAGCTCGATGTGTCAACTCTTGTCTCCTTTGATTTTTCTAACCTACTGATGATCTACTCTGAAAACAGCTACTCAACCAGTGTGTACATAATCCATCCCAAACCTATGACAAAATATAATTAGGTCGGTGGAAATGACATGTCTCTTCAAACTCTGTCACTCATACTTTCTTCATTGATGTCCTTTCCAAAATTTGCAAAAACTGAGTGCAACAAAGACACGTAGCTCCATCCCATTCCATCTAGATTGCTACAAACATGCTCTCATCAATGGGATACCATAAATCCTACAAATAATTTGTTATATCAAGTTATTAATTAATTTAATTTCAAAATAAATATTATTTATTTAAATACCAACCAATGATCGAACATGCAGTGTTGTACATCAACAGAAATATGATCCCATGACACTCATGCATCAGAAATATAATTGTGAAATATAGCACTCCCCTTTCCAACAACTACTTACATAAATCTGTGAAAAAATAATAATTAATCAATGAATTAGAATATAAATAAATTAATGAAAACTAAATAAAATACACAGGTAAACATACCTCTACATGAGTGGATCAAACCTAAGATGTGAACATCACTTAGGGATATGGTCGAGAATCCTCAGTTGGGAAAGACAATGCCCCCTCAGAGTTCCCCATGAACTGTAAGTTGTCTTAGGTTCAGATTATCTGACATCCTACTTGTCCAAAGGTAGATCAGCCTCCTGCAACAAACGATACAAATTCTCATCCATCTGAAACATGAAATTATTATTGTTAGAAAATAGTTGAAGACAACTATTATATATATATATATATATATATATGTGTGTGTGTGTGATTATAACTATAATTTTACTATGTCAATGTACATCTTCATCCTTATCTTCATAGTTATCAATGTCAACATATTAATCATCCTCCTCAGCATCGTCAATTTCTATATTAGTTTTAGTTTCATTATATCTTGCCATTTAAAATTCAGTTAAAACATCATTAACATCATTTTCATCATCAACCCTTAACTGTGGGGTGTCATTAATGATATTCATGTCTATTTTTGAAAAAGATGGATTCAAGTAGTCTCTTGAAAAATTTCAATTCCTGGCACTTCAGCAAAACTACATTCACGTTTAGTAAACTGATTCTCCTGAGATTTAATTTTTATTATGCTCCGCCAATCACCCAACTCCCTTGAAGTAGCACAGTAATTTTCATAATAAATTTTTTGTTCAAATGAGCCAATTAAAATTGTTCATTTATTATACATATAATTTTATATTTAATATTAATGATTCCATGGACCGAATGAACACACAAGACTCTATTAGTATCCAAGAAATATCATTTAAACATCGTTATGTAATGTTATCCTAGATAGAAAAGTTCAATGGTTTCTTCCATCATGCCGTAAAATTCAACTTCTATTTCTCTATGATGAGATCTTCTCAAGAAAACACCACAATTCATTGTTTTTTTATTCCCCATTTGCACGTCTATGAAATTGAAAACCATTAACCACATAAGAATTATAAGATTTAACCATTTTTTATAATGGGTTACTTAATACACATAATCTATTATCAATTTTATCATCATTTTTAGATAACTGAAAATTTATAAAACAATTATCGCTATAACAATTATAAAATTAATTTTTTATGTGAAATAAAAAAATAATTTATTTTACCAGATTTTGAAATAAGTATGAATTTTTTTACCACATTTCTTAAGAGCAACTACTGTAATTTGAGGAAACTATTTATCTATATGATTATTATATAACCTACTAATAAAATAACATTAATTTACTATTATAAAAATTGGAGAATAAGTGATACGAGCACTCATAGTATAAATGGTGTCACTTATTCGTTGTTGAGTAGAATATATGTATGAGATCTGTGATATTCATTATCTGAAATCCATCATTCATGAACTCCACCAAAGACAACTTTGGGATGATTGAAAACTGATAATTGATTGATCATGTTGTCGTCAACATTTCCCTTGTTACGTCTCATGCAGTTGTGTTTTGAGGGATATTTTGATTGAAAGTACTAAGAGCATAAAAATAAAATATCCTATTTAAAATAATATTATGAAATTGATCCTTAAAATGATTCTTTGTTACGTACTTTTTTTCAATTTCAACATGCATCTCTCAAATTGGTACATCCATCAGAATAGTACCAGACCTCTACATTTTGTTTCATGTGGAAAATGTAATATCAAATGTTCTATTGAGTCAAAAAAACCTAGTGGGACGATTTTTTCTAGTTTACATAAAATTAAAATGACAAATACTTGTAGTTTTCTTACTTCATCATAGTCTATTTCAAATGCACTAATTTCTTAAAAAATATGATATATATGTTAGTGCACACAAAAAATTATATTTAACAAACCTTGTAATCTAATTGGCAGAAGTCTTTTCATTAAAACATGGTAGTCATGACTTCTTAGTCCAGTAATATTACCATTTAATAAAAATCTACCCAAATTTAAAGCATAACCATCTGGATGTCTCAAATCTGCAATCTACTGACAAAATAATAAGTGACTCTCTTTGGATAGTTTGTAAGATTCTTTTGGCTTCTTTAATTTCCGTGATTTGACATTTTCAAAAGTTCAAGTTCCGGTTGCTTGAATATTTGGGCAAGATCTAATCATGCCTTTACATTATCTTTGGTTTTACCTAGTGTATCCAAAACTGTATGAAATAAATTTTCAAAAAAGTTCTTCTCAATATGCTTCACATCCAACATGTGATAGACCAACAAATAAACATATATGGAAAATCCAAAAAAAATGCTCCGTTTTATCCAATTGTGCTCTTTTCCAAACCCATCAATATTTTATTGTTTTATTGTTGGTCCAAATTTGATGGGAAGTAATGATGAGAAAATTGAGTTTAACTCTTTACCTGATATCATTTTTTGAGACCCATCTTTTTAAAATGTTCCTTTTATGAAATGATATTTGTTTCTACGAAAAGGATGATTGGTTGGAAGAAATTTGTGATGACATTAAAAAAACAAGGTTTTTTTCATTGATGAGAATAAACACTTTGATGCCTCTCATACATAATGGACATGATTTTGGACCATGTGTAATTCAGCTATATAAAATTCCATTTGCTGGGAAGTCACTAATTGCGTATATTAATGTAACTTTTAGTAGGAAGTTTTGTTTTACTACAACATCATATGTTCTGACACCATTACTCCATGATGAATTTAACTAATCAATAAATGGTTTTATAGAAACATCAATAAACTTTTTTGGTATGACCTGGAATTAATAAGGTCAAAAATATATATGTTACTATGATCAACATCCATAAGGGTAAATTATAGAGAGTTAAAAAGATAGGCCAACATGAATACTAACTACTGTAAGAATCAAATGGACATAAACTATTAGTAGAAAGACCCAATCACATGTTTTGGGATTCTAAAAAAAAAGATGGATCCACTTGGTCAAAAATTTCCATGAAACACCATCAGAGGGATGATTTAAGTTTTTACTAGTTGAAATGTTTTTGTTGTGCCATGACATCAATGATGAAATGTTTTGAGACATAAAAATATGTTGTAATCTGGTGTGAGTTGGAAATATCTCAATTTTTTTACAGGAATAAATCAAGATTTCCCTGGTTGAGCTTCTTTATACCTTGATTGTCCCCATGTTGGACAACTATCCAATGACCCATTTTCACCATAATATAAGATGTAGTCATTTGAACATGCATGAATATTCTGATAACCAAGACCCAAATAATGAAGCAGCCTCTTTCTCTCATAGAAATTTGTGAGAAACACATTTTAATCATGTAGTAGTGTTTTTAACAAAGAGAATCTCTGATCAAAACAACTATTTTACATTCCATTATCTGATTTAATAGCCATAAATTTATAAACTGCTTCAAAATTTCTTATCTTGCAACTAAGATATATGAATCCTCAGTGGTCCTCAACAACTCATATAAATGATATGGTTCCAACTCAATAGTTAAATCAATATCATCCAGAGTTTTAGGTTGTTGAAAACACAGACCTTCCACATCATGTACTAAATTTTGAAACAATGCTGGATTCGGAACCAAATTATTAGTATCTTCACTGGAACTGCGTTCACTATATTGATACCAAAAAACATAATCTGGTTGAAAACCAAAATGCTATAAATGGCCTCCAGAAATTTCAAATGTGTCGTATGGCCTCCATTAATTTCTCTTTTCGAGCAACTTATAATATTTTCTATTATTTTTAGTTATTTATACTATTTTTAAGCTTTTATACTAATCTACACTCATTTATAAAAATTTATACTAATCAATATGAATTATTTTTAATTATAGTTATTTTTCACTAATTATTATTAATTTCTAGTGGCACAATTTCCAACGGATTGGCAACATCTCTTTTTTCCTGACAACACATCCCCTTACAACTTTTTATCTATAAAATTACTATGAAAAGTCCACTCTAATGTATGAATATCCATTTTTGTATGCACATGGATGGAGAGTAGGGAGTCCTCACCATGCTCCTCTCCATGCTCGTGCAAACGAAAATTGATATCTGTATGTCAGAGCATACTTTCCATAGTGATTTTCGTCAAAGAAGTTCCAAAGATATGGGTCATTGGAAAAAAATAGCCTCTTTTTTCCGATGAATCACCTCCTTGCAACTTTATCTGACTTAAATCACTATAAAAAAATCTGCTCTGACGTACGTCTGAGTAGATATTTCATACTGATTTTAGTGGGAGAAAGTTGGATGGAGCTGAGGCATCAATCAAAAGGAATGACGCCAATTCGCTAGAAATTGTAACAGTTTATCAATGTACTCGAATTTATTCCAATCTATTACTAATTACTCTTAATCATTACTAATTAAACATAATTTTTAATAATTGTTAATAAATCTTATTAATTGTTTATAATTAATCCTAATTGTTACTAAACGTTACTAGTTGTTACTAATTGTTACTAATTATTAATAATTATTACTAATTAATCCTAATTAATCCTAATTATGACTAATTAATCCTAATTATTACTGATTCAAACTAACTTTTACTAATAATTACTAATTATTACTAATTAATCCTAATTATTACTAATTAATCCTAATTATTACAACTTATTACAATTTATTACAATTTCATACTCATTATTACTAATTATTATTAATTATTACTAATTATTTCAAAAAATTTACTAATTATTAATAATTATTATAATTTATTACCAATTGTTGGTAATTATTACCAATTAATCATAATTATTGATAATTATTACTAAATAATCATAATTATTGATAATTGTTACAAATTATTACTAAATATTTCTAATTATTACAAATTATTTCTAAATATTATGAATTATTACTAATTATTAGTGATTATTACTAATTATTATCAATTATTACTAATTACAAAAAATTATTACAAATTATTTGTAATTAATCCTAATTATTACTAATTATTACTATTTATTGTTGTTATTACTAATTATTAATAATTATTAGTAATTATTTAAAATTATTACTAATTTTTAATAATTATTATAATTGATTACTAATTATTACAAATTATTATAATTCATTACTAATTATTGATAATTATTACTAATTATTACTGATTATTACTAATTATTACAAGTTATTACAAATTATTACAATTTGAAACTAATTATTACCTTTTATTACCTATTATTACAATTAATTACTAATTATTATTAATTATTATAATTTATTATTAATTATTACTAATTAATACTAATTATTACATATTAAAACTAATTATTACAAATTATTTGTAATTATTTGTAATTATTTCTTATTATTACAAATTATTACAAATTATTACAAATCACTACTAATTTTTACTAAATATTTATATTTATTACAAAATTATTACCAATTATTACAAAATATTACAAAATATTACAAAATATTACAAATTATTACAAATTATTACTAATTATATCTAATTATTACAATTTATTACTTATTATTACAATTTTTTTACTAATTATTACTAATTAATACAAATTGATACAATTTATTTCTACTTATTTATGGTTATTTCTAATTATTTCTAATTATTATTAATTTTTGCTAATTGTTACTAATTATTACAAATTATTACTAATTATTACTAATTATAAATAATTATTACAACTTATAACTATTATTACTAATTATTACTAATTGTTACTAATTATTTCTAATTATTACAAATTATTACAAATTATTATTATTTATTAGAAATTATTACAATTTATTACTCATTGACTCAAAATTATTTTTAATTTATCAAATCACTTTTACGGGAAAAGTGAAAACCACCTAATCCATCAAATTAACCAAAAGCAACAAAATAGGAAAACCAAACAAATTACATGTTCTGCCTCTCCCCAGCAGCAACAAAATATTAAGACCCTCCAGCAAAGCATGAACCCTCCTCAAACAGTCCCATGCAAAGGTGCACGGGCACAGAACCAATGGCTAGGCCATACCCTCTCAACCTTCCCCTCTAAGTGCCATGCAAAGGTGACAACCTCATGCTCTGAACCGCATCTGAAGCAGAACCAGGTAAAATGTTGGAACTTGAACACCCAAAATCCCCTCCAGTCACACTAACAAATAATTAGAACCTCATTACTCAGAACATGATGGAAAGTGTGAAACCATGCATTATCTATCAAAGGATACTACATAGTCATTAAAGAAAAATATAATTCTTCCATAGTCTATATCCTTAAACAACTTCCAGGATATAGATGATACTTGAGAGTGTTGCACTTCACGCAACAGGTCTTCAAATGTGGTAGTCAGATTATCCCAGACCTATATATATTCCTTAAGCCTGATCATCCCCTTATTGAAGTCCCCAACTAGTATCATGTCCTGTTTGTCAACCCAAGAATATTGTTCTTCATTTAGCTTCTATTCAATATTGCAGCCCATCATCTTGGTTGCTTCCTCTTCAGAGGCATTGAGGAACATCATCTATTCTATCACCACATCCTCCGAACTTAGAATCCGTTCCTAGGATAGCTTAGGATGATCAGATGATTTAAAAGGACACATAACCTCATAGTTCCTCTTCTCATCCATTTCCTTTCTTGCTTACCGAGTCTTCAAGGGGGTGGAAAGAAGGAGTAATCCTTCCTCATTCTCTTAGTCCTGTTACTCCTTGGACTGGTTTCCCCTATAGAAAGGCTTTTACTAGCTTCAGTGATCTCCCCCATACTCTCCCCATTTATACTAAGTCTATCAAATTTATTGTTCACCTGAGTGGAATATTGATTCTCTAAAGTGAAATCCCATATCTTTCCAACTAATAAATGGTCAACCACACCCAATAAGGCCCCTGCTTCCCCTTGTGGAGGTCCTCCCTTCCCCTGGCCATCTCCACACATAGAGCATCACCAAAAGCCTCTTCAACCCTCTGCCACTTGGGTCCTAGAAATAACACCCACTACTGTCCAACCATCACTCTGAGCACCCTCAACCTATATATGTTTTCCATCACATTGATGTGTAGCTTCCATAGAGTGGCCCCCTCCCTTAATCGAGACAACAATAATCAAACCAGAGGCCTCAGAAGAGCAATCCTCTTCACCATTCACCTTGTGCTCCACAACATCCATACTCCCCGACATCTGACCTCCCACTCGAGTCGCAACTTGCAGGGATGAGCCTTCCTCATTTCTAGATGATTCATCAACTTTAATAAAATCTTTCCTCCTGATTTTAATCCATGCACAACCTTATCAAACATATCACGAACACATTAGGGGTGATCCTCCTCCACTGTTCACGACAACTAATAGACTCTACCCCCTACACCAGTTACCATTTGGTTCGGACCAGCTTCCACACAAGCCTCAGATGTTTTCCTCTCAGTAGTGCAGAAAACGTTATTTACGTCACCATTTTTTACGTCGGTTATATATAACCGACGTGAGAATCTGTGAAACACGGTTTTTTACGTCGGTTATTTTATAACATATGTAACAAATGCATTGAGTAAATTTTTAACGTCGGTTATTTTAATAACCGAAGTTACCAATCGAGCGTGTTAGGTTCTAACATCGGTTATAAATTAACCGACGTTAAAAATCAAAGCACGGGGTTTTTTACGTCGGTTATTTTAGAACTGACGTCAAAAACGAGTTATCTACGGGTTTTTTACGTCGGTTATAAAATAACGGACATAAAAAATGAGATATCTAGGCATTTTTTACATCGGTTATAAAATAACGGATGTAAAAAACAAGATATCTAAGAGTTTTTTTACGTCGATTTTAAAATAACCGACGTTATAAATTTAAAAAATAGTTTCTAACGTCAGTTATATAATAACCGACGTTATAAAAAATTTAAAAAATTAACGCCCCATGGACTGTCATTTACCATTTTTCGATCGACAGTCCGCTGGCTCATCTCTCTCGCGCAGTAAACCCTAATCGGATCGTCGATCGACCTATATTAAACTCATTTTGGCTTCATCATTTATCATCTTTACTCTCCTCAGATCTATCATCTCAACTCGCAACACTCAAGTAAGCCTTCCACGAATTTATTTCGTTCGTTTTTTTCCCGGATAGTCTATATTTATGTTTTGCAATTTTTTTGTTTAAACTAGGTTAGATTCTTCCATTTCGAACCCTATTACATCTTTTTGAATTTCGTTGGCACCGGAAATTTGTTTTTATCTTGAGTGTCTTGTTTTTGTATTTCTTTATAAAACAAATTTTGATATATTACCTTGCATATAATGACTCAAAATCCTCCTATGTTGGAAACATATTTGGTGTTATTTATTGAAGGACTATAGCGCGATTAAGGGAAGATTTGGAATATTTCCTGATTTGACCGGTTTGAATTTCATTATCAAAAAGAAATTTGAGGTATGGTTGATTCATCCATTCCTTTTATGCTATATTTCATTTAACGCTCAGGTTCATCTAACAATTTTGTAGTTGGATAACAAATAATGTTTATGTGATTAGAGAATTAAAAGAAATTATCATCATATATAGTGAATCATCCTTATTGACTGTCTTATCATAGAATAGGAATCAATCATCCATATTGAAGATGTCATTTTTTTAGAAAACAAAAACCATTAATGTAAACCATTTATCATTCATTAATTGAACTAAAATAAATATTTACACATGAGTTTTAATGGAACATAATAAAATAAATATTTATCATTCACCCTCATAGAGTCTAATAAATCTATGATAAACCATTTGTTTTCTTTAATGGAAACAAATTCACTTTTACCCACTTTTTATTTTTAGAAGACACTAAACTCCCTTATAATTTCACCCTTATGGGAAGTATTAAACATCATTATATCCCTTTAAAAAATCTAAATGTCACAGAAATATCGTGCATCCATTTTGTCTTATAGGACTCTACTATAGATAAGTATACCATTTTTAATATTATTAGTTATGATAAACTCTATCATAACCTCATTAATATATGATTATAAAAATGGGAATATCACAATTCTCATGATTTTAGTTGAGAATAATGATAATTTTTTTTATTAATGATAATATCGACATGGGTAATTTTACAAAAAGAATGTGAACTTGAATAATGAATGTTACTTATATGTATTTCACAATATTTTTTGATTTTATGTCACAAAACTAATTGATGATCGAATACAACAAATAATTGCACCACCAACCAAAGTGAAACCATTGTATTGTTCTATTTTAGAAATTCAGGATTCAATCAATGAGATTGTGATTTATTTATTTTTTAGAGTTTTTGAATCAAGATACTAGATTCTATTTCAAATGGGTATTTGTTTGTTTTTTGATGTTTCTTGATTTTATTTGATGTAGGTTTTTGCTTTTTCATGGATTACATCATAAAGTGGTCTCGGTTCATTTGCTTTTGTGTTTCAACGGGGGTGGGGGCCTGTCCAGAGGGTTTTGGGGGTTGTCCAGGGGTGGGGGTTGTCCAGAGGGTTGGGGGTGTCCGGGGGGTGTTCAAGGGGTAGGGGTGGTGTCCAGGAGGGGTGGGGGTGCTGTCTAGAGGGGTGGGGGCTGTCCAGAGGGTTGGGGGGTGTCCAGGGGTGGTCCAAGGGGGTGGGTGGGTGTGGGGGGATGTCCAAGGGGTGGGGGCCTGTCCAGAGGGTCTTGGGGGTTGTCCGAGGGGTGGGGGTGATTCTCAGGTTTACTCCATTTTCTCCAATTTTCTATCAACTATGTAGGCGGCATGGTTTTCTTTGATTCAATGAAATTTAAAACTGTTATATCTAACTATATTTTGTTTTAAAAATAATATTCAAGCATATTTTCTTAAATACCCATATATTTGTTTTATATTTTAAATTGTTTTACATTCGAATTATGATTTTTTTCATATAAACATATATTTGTCTTATCTTAAAAATATATATTTTTTGTTGATATTTGTTATAGGCAATAATGAGTTTTACATTTATTTTTTCCATAAATGTTATATATTGTAAGATTTTTATTTATTAAACATGTTTTAAAATAAAATAAGTATATATTTTTGTTTATTTTAATTTTGTTTAGTTTACTTTATCATGTTTATAACCATTACATGAATTATATAACTATTATTTTTGTTCACTGACAATTATTTTACCATGTTTACCATGTTTACCAGGTTTACCATTTTTACCATGTTTATCATCTTGACCATCTTGACCGTCTTTACCATCTTTACCATTGTTTAACATGGTTACCATATTACCAATGTTTACTATTATGTAACTTAGTACACATTTCTATTTTCTGATTACAGTAGTATTAAAATATTTTAATTTTTATATTTGTGAACTGACATTTGATTTTTTGATTTGAAGGATATTGACAGATCATTCAGATGATCAACCACATGATTGTGGAGAGGAGCATATTGATGGTCATACCTCTGGGGATGAACATTCACATGCTCCTATTACAACAAAGAGTTCAAAGGTTGGTAAACGTGGGTGCACATGTTTACCAAAATTATCACTTGCCCGTACGCAGGATCAGAGGATAGTCGTTGAGTTTGATGTTGATGATATTCCTAGAGGTCCGAATGCAAAATATTTTTAAGATTTTTGTAGAAACTCAGGCTAAGAGAAAAGTAAGCATTCTGTATGATGATTGGAGAAGTGTGGATAAAGTGATTGTCTCTCAGTTGTGGGAGAAAATTTTGGTAAGATCTTTTGTCATTGTTTGACTATTCTATTAATGTTTCTAGTATATATAATATGTTTAACCTCTTCTTTATCAGATGACATTTGATATTCCTGACACTGGAGGAGTCAGGAAGAAATGCTTATCGTTGGCTTCCAGGAGATGGAGGGATTTCAAATCAACCCTCTCATCTGATTTAATTTATGGTTATAGAATTCATGACAATCCATGTCGTATATATCCTTTTATAGATGAAGATACATGGAGACAGTTTTTTGAAAGTATAAGAAAAGAGTCATTTCTGGTAAGGGCAATGTAAACTTTTATAAACTTTCTTATATAAATGATTTTATTAATTTTTTGTTAATGATTTCTTATTCTGAAATTACAGAAAAAAAGGAAAGTTCATCAGGAGATTCAATCTAAAAATGTGTACCTTCATAGTTTATCTCGGGGAGGGTATGCATTATTGGAAGAACAAATGATGGCGGAAAAATTTCAACAACTAAGAGATGAGTCTTCAAGCTCTGGAGGGTGGCCCCTCCATCCCCTCCATCTAGACATGAAAAATGGAAGAGAGCTCGGAAGGGAAAAAAAGGGAAATATCTTTCGGAAGAATTTAGAATTGTAGCTGAGAGGATTGTAAGATATCTATTTTATTTATTTAAGTTAACTATTTTCTTCATATAATTTCAATCATTACATAAATGATCAATTAATTAATACAGGACTCTCTTGAGGAGTAGAGTCCAAAGGGGACATTTACAGCTACTGGGAGGGAAGATATTTTATTTGCAGCATTGGGATGGCCCGAACATCCTGGTCATGTAAGAGGATATCCGGCAGGTCTATCGTTAAGAAAAGTGTTTCCACGTTCTTCAACTTCTAACATTGAGGGGTTTTATAAAAAAAATAGAATCCTTGGAGGCTAAAGTTCATAATATTAATGCGACGATGGAGGACATGATTAGAGAGTCGGTGCAGTCTATGTTTGTAGAAATGCAAAGACAATTTCAGACTGTAGCTCCCACTCCTCCACCTCCCCCGGTAGACCCCATTATTTATCCTCCACCTCTGCCAGTACCTCCCACTCCCCCACCTCAGCCTGCGGACCCCATTTTTTATCCTACGCCTCCGCCACAGCTTCCTACTTATTGCGAGTTGTATGTTGATGATTCTCAACATCATATAGTAGCATATGGGTTGGTATATTGTATAGGAGATACAGTTCATCATCAACAATTAGAGGTAGAGAATCATAGGGTCACTGTACATGATATTATAGATATATCAGCTAGGTTACCAATACCTAGAGATGAGGTGGCGACAGTTGGACAGAGTATCGGCCATTTTTTAATTTCGCCATCCAGACTTCTTCGACTCATTACCATAGAGGTATGAATGTTATATCTTTTTTTTTATTAAAGTTGTTTTATCATTTGAAAACTAATATATTTTTCAATTTTTTTTATAGGAATACTTCAAAGGTACATAAATATTGTATAGACAACAACAAAGACAAATGGTTATGACATCAGATACATATTCAAATGGTCTTGACATATTTTCAAGATATTCACATTTGTTTTTAGGTTATTATGAATTTCCAATGGAAGCTCATGTTTGTGGACATGAAATAAGAGTGGGGATTATAAAAACTGATATCATAGAGCTTGTTACTAGAGATAAGTTGGGAATCAACGTGGTGAAAATTTTTTACATGTAAGTCTTAACACCTTTCCCCTGTGTTATATTTATTAAAAATTTATACTTATGTATGTTTTGTATTAGGTATCTTTATAAAATTTGTGAGAGGAATGAGCTGACAGATGTATATGGATTCATGGACCCATAATTGATTTCCCCTGAAGCGTGTGCATTGAATGAGGAACAAAGAATGGTTTATATTGCTGAAATATTTGAAAAGAATATAATCGCACAATGTTGGATGATGACTTTTTGTGAGAGGTATGAAACACATTTCTCTCAAAGAGTTAATTATCTTTTAACATAAAAAACCACTAACGTCAAATTTCCTTTTATCGGTGATCATTGGATGTTAGGGGTTTTTTACCCAAGGGAGAAATCCCTTTATTGGATATGCTCTATCCATGGTGATGTGTGGGAAAGTTTTAAGAATATATTAGAAAAGTAAGTTTCAGTTTCTCAATAGTTTTATATATTATAATGAATTTTAAATTTACCCCATTCGTATTATTTTCTAACAGTGCATGGGCCTACCTTCGAAAAAACACAAAGAAAATAACTGCAAAGATCAAATATGTAAAGGCGAAGGTAAATATCCATTTATAATTTGTACTTTTTGATTTATTACATAAAAATAATATATTGAATTAATACTCATTCAAACATAATTGTCATGAACAACAAGGCATCATCGAATGTGGATATTATATGTTAAGATTTATGTATGAAATAATAACAACTGGGAAAGTTGTGAATTTTGACATGGTACGATTTCCTCTTAAACTTTACCATAATATTTCAATTTGATTTATTCATTATACACGTTAACTACTTTCTTTTTCATTTGTAGCTTTTTGATGACCCTAAACCCTATACTAATGAAGACATCAAACACTTACAAGTGGAGTGGTCAAATTATTTTACAGGTTTGATTGAATTTTAGTTGTTTGTAATGTAAAATGTAATTTTTAATATTGTCGTTGTAATTGTGTATTTGGTAGTTTTTTAGGTTGGATTTAGTTTTTTTAAGTTTACAGTGTAAGTTTTGAATGTTATATAAGTGAATGTTTAATTTTGATCTGCTACTTGTTTTGGTTTACTTATGATGGTTTTTCTGGTATGGATTTGGGTCTGTGGGGGAGGGGTTCCAAGGGTGTGGGGGTGTGTTCAGTGGGGTTGGGGGGTGTCTAGCAGTCTGGGAGGGGTGTTCGGTGGGGTGGGGGGACAGTCCAGGGGGGTGGCAGGGCTGTCCAGGGGTGTGGGAAGGTGGTCCAGGGGTGTGGGAGTGTTGTCCAGGGGTGGGGGGGTATACATGAGGGTGGGGGTTGTCCAGGGGTGTTTGGGGCTGTCCAGGGGTGTGGTGGGGGCTATTAACTGGGGTGTGAGGGTGAGGGGGTGTTGTTCAGGCAAATGGGGGGTTGTCGAGGGGTGTTTGGGGCTATCCGGGGGCAGTCCAGGAGTGTGGTGGGGGCACGAATGGGGTGGGAGATCCAATGGGGTGGGGGAGGGCTGTCCATGGGGTGTACATGAGGGTGAGGGCTCCAACGGGGTGGGGGAGGGCTGTCCATGGGGTATACATGAGGGTGGGGGATGTCTAGGGGGTAAGTTTTATATGTTATCAATGTACATGCTTAATTTTGATCTACTTCAGTTTTTGTGGTACGATTTCTTGATTTGTTTTATGGTTGATTCTGGTGGAGAGCAGATGACTGCATTCAATTTTAAAAAAAATTGGGTTTATCACGTCAGTTATTTAATAAACGACGTGATAAAAGGCCTGGGAAATGTTTTATCACGTCAGTTATTAAATAACCGACGAGATAAAAGGCCTGGAAAATGGTTTATCACGTCGGTTACTAAATAACCGACGTGATAAAAGGCCTGGAAAATGGTTTATCACGTCGGTTATTTAATAATCGCCGTGATAAACCCCCTCACCCCGGTTTATCACGTCGGTTATTAAAAAATCGACGTGATAAACCCCCCGCCCCCTGGTTTATCACGTCGGTTCTTAAACAACCGACGTGATAAACCGAGGGCGGGGGGTTTTTCACGTTGGTTTTTTAATAACCGATGTGATAAACCGGGGTGAGGGGGTTTATCACGTCGGTTATTAAATAACAGACTTGATAAACTGGGGGGCGGGGGTTTATCATGCCGGTTATTAAATAAACGACGTGATAAACAATTTTACAGGACTTCTATCATGTCAGTTATTTAATAACCGACGTGATAAACCATTTTCCAGGCCTTTTATCACGTCGGTTATTTAATAACTGACGTGATAAACCCTTCCCATTTTATTTATCACTTCGGCTCTAAAATAACCGACGTCATAAACATCGCGATTTTATATTTTTGACGTCAGTTTTTAAATAACAGACGTCAAAAACGTTATTTATAACGTCTCCCGTAATAACGTCGGCTAGTAACTGACGTAAAAAATGAAAAATAACCGATGTAAAAAACGTTTTCTGTACTAGTGTCTTCACACCATCCTCCTTCCTTACTAAAAACTAAGATCCTCGACAATGAGCATCCTTCTGCAGAGGTGGGTGACCCTTATGGAAAACCTATGAAGCGTAACCCAACCACCATCATGAGGAACAATAGTTAGTCTAGTTCTCATAAATGACCCGCTGCCTACATCTGTACTCCTCACCAATCATAATCCATATACGATCAAAGGGATTGTGAGGCACATTCATTTCCACACAAACTCGTGGATTAACCGGATGGCTAACCACCTCAGTATGACTGTTTGACCACAAAATCCTACTGACAATATGTACTAGCAAGAAAATTACAGAGGGATTCTGTAATGACAAACGATGGTTAGGTAGACATACCCAAAACACCACAGACAAAAAATCACAATTCATGTGAAATTAGAAGGACCAGAAGAAGAGAAATAAATGTAACCCATTGAAGCTACAAGAAGCACTCGACCAGGACTTAATGAGGTCTTCTTTAGATTCAAATCGAATAATGATGTGTTGACTGTCGAAAAAGCCAAAAATCTCCCTTTCTTGGAGATCCCAAGTTCTAAAGATAAACCTAGGAAACACATCAACTAGAGGTCTCCTCATCTTGAAGTGAGAAACCAACATGAGGTTCAAGAGGGAGGAGGATTCAGAGAACCCAGAGAATAAGATCTGAATGTTAGGGATACCATCAATGAGGCTCGGAACTTTAGGGCTTAAAGAGGCTTTCGAGAATGGTGGAATAAAATCTGGGTTGGAGAAAGGATGAAATGCACGCCCTGCTCTCTTGAAGGGTAACAAAGCTACCTCCCCTACCGAGGGGGGAGGAGCCGGCGCAGGAGCCACCGTCATCACTGAGGAAGAGAGAGAATCATACGTTTCGGCCCATATTCCTTCCCATCTATTACTATTTATTACTAATTATTACTATTTATTACCAATTATGACAACTTATTACAATTTATTACCAATTATTACAATTTATTACTAGTTATTACTAATTATTACAATTTATTACTAATTATTACATTTTATTACTAATTATTACAATATATTACTAATTATTTCGTATTAGGACTAATTAATACTAATTAATACTAATTAATACTAATTAATACTAATTAATACTAATTAATACTAATTAAAACTATTTATTTCTAATTATTAATAATTAATCATATGTATTACCAATTATTCGTAACTATTACTAATTAATCCTAATTATTTCTAATTAATCCTAATAATTACTAATTATTATAATTTATTAACAACTATTTCAATTTATTACAAATTATTTCAATTTATTACTAATTTTTTCAATTTAATACTATTTAGTACAATTTATTACTAATTATTACAAATTAGTAATAATTATTATAATTTATTACTAATTTTTACAATTCATTACTAATTATTAAAATTTATTAATAATTGTTAAAATTTATTATTAATTTTTACAATTTATTACTAATTATTACAATTTATTACTAATTATTACAATTTATTTATAATTATTACAATTTATTTATAATTATTACAATTTATTTCTAATTATTACAATTTATTACTAATTATTAAAATTTATTACTAATTAATAATCTTATTACTAATTATTAAAATTTATTCCTAATTATTAAAATTTATAACTAATTATTACAATTTATTACTAATTATTAAGAATTATTTCTAATTAACACTTAGACATAATTATTCATAAAAAAACACTAAAAACAAATATCTAATTCTAATTTATTTAAATTGCATCTAATTAAAAAAAATTATAAATAATTTAAAATAAAATAAATTAACTAAACAATACAAAAATAGATAAATACCTTGAAACTAATGCTTTAGGAGTATAAAAGCCGTAGGTTATGCTCTAATTTAAATGATTAAACTATGAATAAATATAGAAGAAATTATTTCATAAGGGATAGAGAGAGAAATTGAGAAAGTAGAATGAGAGGAAAAACGAATGGGGGTATATATAAGTTATATTATTTGTGATTGATGTACCGTCACAAAATCGAACTTCTCGCATTAATTATAGTCGGTCAAAAAAAACATTTGCGACTGATCCCGTCGAAAATGGGTACGTGACGACATACTATTTGTGACAAGATACTTGTCCCGTCGCAAATACTAAAAAACACCGTCAAGCATTTACGACGGGAATAGTAACTCGTCAGAAATGCCTCTTCCCACGGTTCGGCACGCATTTTTCACCAAACCTTTTGTAATGGGTCCTTACATCCCCCCATTGTAAATATCTATTATTTGCGATGGGCCGATTGTCCCGTCTTAAATAACCCCCTCTGATAAGTTATTTTTGATGAGCCCCTAACCGGTTGCAAATAACCATTTTTCAATAGTGAATGATAATAAACTTATTATAGTAAAATTGAAATATATAAATGTTACTAATATCATTATATTATCCTTTTTATATTAAATTTAAAAGAATTTATTTTATAAGAAAACTAATTAGTTCATAATAATCAATTCAGGGACTTCTATTTTACTTGGAAGTCTACTTGAATTTGAAGGGATTAGTAAAATTCTTATTGGATTTGAATTATTCTAATGAGAGAGGGTTCTATGAAGAGTAAAAATATGGATATTCAATGATAAATTTAATGGTTAAGTGTGTCTTTGAAGGGTTGAAGTTTCTCTTTTTTATAAGTGAAAGTAAGGTAACTATTGGAAACACATTTAAATTTTCCAAAAATGTAATGACCTTTTCTAGGTCTCAATGCTCCAAAAGTGACAAAAGTGTAGGGTAAAAAAGTATTGGTAGAGAAAACTATCATCCATTAAATTCAAGTAACATTGTCTGTTTTAATACTTTTACTGTATTTGAAATTCTATTTACCCCTTTTACATTTCCCACGATAATTAAAATTTAACCTTAATAATTAATTTTAAAAAATTAAAATTGTACTTATTACCTAATTTAAATATTATGATTTAAATTTGGAAAAACATCTCATCCAATAATATTTATACAAGTATAATAGTTTGATTTTAGAATAATAACACTTAAACACGTAAAGTGGTTTTTTTTTGAAAAAAAATGTTATTATGATTTTAAATTTTTAGACTTGATAAAATTTTCATGATTACTAATTTTGAAGCTATAAATTGATTTATTGTGAATTTAATAAAACTTATGAGTCTTAAAAATCAAGAAAAATCAAGTGTCTCCTTGAAAATAATTTATTTAAAGGGAATACTAAAAATATTTTCTTATTAATGTAACATTTTTACTCTCATTCTGAAAATGATAAGAATAGGTTTTATATGAATAAAGAATATTTAAAAATGATTAATATTTTTAATAATTTCATATTTTATTACTCCGTTGGTTTTTAAATCTTCTAGGTTATTCTAAAATAGTAATAAAACCATGGTAATTATATTTTTTGTAAATCCCTCATTTTTCGACAAAATATCATCCTTTTTAGAAAACATTCAAAACTTAATAATAAGTAAATTTTTATTTGATGAATTCAAAAATAATGTCTATTTAATATAATTGAAATCCTAAAATTTGAAAAAAAAATATTTTAAAGGGAAATGAATAATATAAATAAAACTTCTTTTATTGAAAACACCCATGTCTAGCGTCAACTCACATTAACTATTTACACTCTAAATGTAATAGAATTTTATTGATACCCATATTTGATTAATTAATATTTTTATTCTAATAGGTTGTGGATTTTTTATGTTCGGTTTTTCATGAAAGGAATGCTATCATATCTAAATAGTTATTTGAAGTTAATTAGAATTATGTTGTGTTATAGTTGGATTTATCATCTATTCCATTATTTAATAACATTTTATTTCATCCATTCCATTAGTAAAATATGATATTTTTCTAATTATATATCCATAAAATCAATATTAACATGAAGTGATATAAATTTATGAGGATTTTCAACCCAATTATTGAAGAATCCAGATACTTAGATCTTATTTTCTAGGTATCTACTGGAACATTCTGTAGAGACCCATACTTGACGTACACAGACATTACATTACATTTAAGGAATACTTAATACATAAGAAAAACAAACACCAAAGGACCGTAATAGTTTAGTGTCTTTGGAAACTTGGAACATAATCTTCTAATCATGGTGAAAGATCTTCAACATCTCCCATAAAGATCTTCCCCTTTAGTTTTCTTACCTAAAACATTTCTTTATATACTGGGGAAAAGAAAACATAAAAAGGGTGAGCTCAAATTCTCAGTAAGTGTAAACTTATAGAACATAAAACATTATAATTTAACCATATAAAATATCATGGGAATAAAACATGTAATATAATTTATGTCATAAACACATGAAATGAATTCTTGAGGAAAATATCCTTTCTTCTTCAAAATCATTTTATTTTCACAAAATGCATTGAAAATTTAAAAGAAAACTATTTCGTTTAAAATAGTCATGAAATCTTGTAGATTGATATTCATGAATATGAGGTGTTATAAAACCGTAAAAATCCGTTCATGGCATATAAGTTAATAAAACATTCTCCTCGTACTTTTAACAGAAAAGTAAAAAAGTACCACGTATGGTAAACAAAAGAATGATTCCCTCCATAACACAAAGTAAAAGTCAAGATGGGTAAAAATTACTTTAAACATACATGGAATAATATTATACACTTTATGAAAACATTTTTATGGAAATGGATGAAAAATATTACCCTAGTAAATACTTACGAATAAACAATCTCGGATAAAAATGAGATTGGAATAATTATCCCTTACCTTAGGTTAGATATTCTTCGTACATATCAGAACCTACTGTATAATGATTTCAATAATTTCATTGACTTATTACAGAATCATATTCATTGTTATGATATCATAAATGGTTCACTTATGAATTTATATTACCCGTTTCATTTTAAAGCAGTGTTTTGGGTAAAATCGTTTTATTTATCGTATGTGTTTGGACTTGTTGTTCTTGATATTATTATTTATAATATTTTGATTTACTTACTTCTAGAATATAAATCAGGATTTATATATCATATATATTCAGTATATATATATATAATAGATAGATGAATGAAATGAAATACACCGTTCATGAAGACAGTAGGTCATACGTACGCATGAACGTTGTTTTCCTTTCCTTATTGACTTGAATGGAAGTAAGTAGATGACATATATATATACATAAATTCAGTAGCTTTATCATTTCATAAATTTCATTATTATTCATTATATATACTTTATAATCATTCTTGATTGGTTAACATGGAGAATGAATCTCATCGCGTCGTGGAGACGGTAATCCGTACGTACACACGAGTGACGTTATCGTTCCCATAATTATTGAATTGAATTGGAGTAGATGATATAGTATCTCAGAATCAGTATGATGTTATAATAACCATATATAGTTATTATTTACACTATTATACCCCTCCATGTAAGGTGGTGGTGGAAAAACATATTACACCACGGCGTGAAGATGGTATTCCGTACGTACGCACGCGCAGTGATTTCGTTTTCCATAGGATGGATAGAATGTGAAATGGAATAGTTTCATATTTATAATAACATATCAGTATATTAGTGATGATGATTATATTACATTATAATTTAACAACTAAATAAATATAAGTAAAAGAAGAAAGAAACTTGAAAGAATCGGTAGAAGAGATTACCTCTTCTTCGACTTTCCTCCTTTAATCATCCTCTTAATGGACTAGAAATGGTCTTTTTAGAAGACCAAAACCTCAAGAATATTAATAGGGAAGTTTATAAGAGTAATGGGTAGGGGTTGGCCGAGCTTTAATGCTCAATGTTGTGTAATGAGAAGAGGGAGGAGGCACCCTTTTATAAGGGCGGAGAGGGGCACTTTTGGAAACCTCTAAAATATTAATTTATAATAAACCTAAACCCCAAATAAAAACTAAAAAAGTGAATAAAATTAGGATATTAGGTAATATAGGGTTGTAATCTCATCAACCAATTAAAGTTATAAATGTTTTGATTTTATTTTAAACCTTATCATTTTGATTTATCCTTATTTAATCTATTTAATTTTATTTGTGGTAATAATGTTATAAATTTTATATGGTTATAAATACTAACTTATGTATTCTCAATTATACATAATTTGATAGTTTATGAAATTTTAGATCATATAAATTTTAATTTGTAATTTTTAAAATATATTTGTGATTTTTAAACAATTTAATAATATAAAATATTAATAGTGTTAATTTTGACAAAATTAAATTATTTGAATTTAAATAAAATCCACATAGAATATATTTTCGAAAAAAAATATTTAATATATTAATAACATGTCATTTTTATCTAAACAATTCGTGTATCACATTAAATATTTCATATAATATATATTTTTATTTTTTAAAACTATTTATTTGATATTTCTGTCAATAAAATAATTTCAACATCACTATTGTGTCACCTTTAATGATAATTATTTAATCCATAAAAATTATAAATAAATTCACATGATGTAGATAATTTAATTATCTTTCTGGAGACTATTCATTTTTGAAGATTCATGAAGTTTATCACTAAATTCAAATTATTATACTTATAAGATTTAAGAGAGTGACATGTTGTCACTTTCTTTGGTTTTAATAACAATTAAATTATTTTCATGGTCAAAAGTCCATAAAATGAATCTAATCTGGCCTTTAGGTGATATGGGTCGACTTTTAGTCATCCAATAGAATTTTGTCATGTGTTAGGTTAATTTTATATTCTTAGGGTTACCCTTAATTACCCGATTTATCTTTAACTGAAGTAAATAAAAATTACCTTAGTTACTATTCATAAAATCAAAAAAATAAACATAACCTAATAAAATACTTTATACCCACTGAATCCAAATATGGAATACATTTATCAAAATTCAAAACATAGAAGTTTTAGTAATTAAATTAAAATTAATCCCTTTGTTAAGAAAACAGTTTTTAAAAGTTATTATATTTCCAAAGGTTGGAATGTTTTTACCTATGAATTCAATGTAAAATTAATGGTAATGACATAAATTATATTAAATGGTAAAAATATATTCTATTTATACTTTAAAACCACTAAATATTATAATTTAACCATATAAATTATTGCGCTGAAAAAAGTTGTTTTTAATTAAAATATAGCGTGTTTTTACAATTCAATAAAATATAAAAGTTATCAGAATAATATGAAAAATTTATCCAAAGTAAATTTTTATATCTTGATTCCAAAGAAGAATTTTATTTTGTCAAATTGAACTTATAAACATTTCAAAAACTATATTTAAAGTGGGGGTGCCATAAAAATGCTGCAAAACTACATTTTTTGAAAAATATTTATTTTACCCAAAAAATTATTTTTTTCTCATAACATGTTCTAGAAAAGTTTAAGATGAATAATAATGTTATAAAACTTTAAATGTAGTTAATAATATTCATAAAAGCTATTCCATAATAATATTATAAAAATATATCGTTTTTAGTGAAACACGGTATTGCGTACTACACACGTTATCGAGGAAAGTTGCGATTGCATGTAACGCAATCCAAGAATTGTGTTTGCGTATAATATAAGCTAATACGATGTTGCATATTGCATAAGATAATTTTGGAGTAACGTACCACAGAATACATCAATGAAATTAAAAGAATATTTTTCATAAAATCTCGGGGTGTTACATTCTACCCCCCTTAAAATGAATTTCTCCCTCGAGATTCGTCAGGGTTATAAATGGTTTACTACTTGAATGTTTCATTAATAGAAATATACATCGTAAAAAGGAATACCAAAACAGAACTTCAAAAACAAAATTATGAAATGTAGTTGTTACCCAAAGTAACTAATCACTAGGTTTCCATATAAGAGAACATATGTGAAAATATGGATATGGAAGAGAAATATGACCATCAAGTTCTGAGGGAGAGTGGTAGAGAACATGGCTATGAAAAAGATGACAATAAAAAAACCATAAATTTGTGATGATCTAAGGTACCATCTAATTAATCGGATATAAGGGCACTAGGACAATATTTTTGGTTTTCAAGATCATTTCCCTAAAGTTGAAGAATTTGAATTAGAAGAAATACTTAATTTATTTCGGTATAATCTCACCATTGTTCGTTTCTTGAAAAATTTACACATCATCTCTTAAAGAAATGAAGTTGAATTTGTCATTTGTGAAGTGTTAGCAGATCATGTGATAGAAATATGGGTCATTCCATATGTCTCAAAAAAATGGTTAGAAAAAGTTATCGAATATACATAAGTCCATCTATGGCGAGGTTAATCGTATATGATTCCAAAAATGGACCTATACTTCATCTATCATACCGCTTAATAAAATAAAACTAGTTTCTACTAACCAGGGACACCCTGTAGGCTAGTGGTAGGAAATAAAGGCATTTCCACTTCGGTTGTGGGTTAAATTCTTGTAACCTTGTCCGACGCGACGGGTTGTCTCCCGTCCTGCATGTTGTCTTTTTTTTTCTCTCTAAAACTTCACTATTATAACGTTACAGAAATAATATCAAAAAAAGTTTTAGCCTTAAACAATACTATCTGATGTCCGACATAATCCATTCCAGTCTTTAGACTTATCCAAAATACATTTGTCCAATCTCATAGTATAAAGAAAACGATTACTAGAAATGTCATTAACCAAGCATGTGGATACCATCATTTATCCGCCATATATCATAAGATATATCTTGTTGATCGCATTCAAAACATGTGAATACCTTAATCTTGTATTCTCTTTCAACATGAATTACCATAGAACCATAGTTAAAACATGAATGCTGTCAAAATGTAACTCTTTCCACACACCAAAATCCCAAAATTTCAATATACTCAAACCATGATATCACTTTTTTCTTATATCAGTCATGAACTCATTTATATTATTTTCTCCTTATCCCTTCATTATGCGCATATCTTATAATTTCCAAAATATTTTAATTACTTTTCATGGTTACCGGTACCATATAATTATTGAAAACCATAATAAACTAATACATAGATATTCCAATATTACATAGTACTATAAATTAGATTCCACAACATTATTTTGGAATCCCGTTAAATAAACACATAATCATTCCACTACATCGTTTTCATACTCGGCATCACCAATAGTGATGGCATGTGACTTCCCTTTGTCCTTTTCCTTACGAGGTTGCTCACGTCGATCATCATTAACCCTTGGATTTGGGCATTGATTAGTATAATTCCCCATTTCTTTGCACTTGAATCATTGGAGTGTTGGTGGAGCGTTCTCTGTAGTCTTTTCTCTATTCACATCATTAGAAACATTTTTCCCATTACTTTGGCACTCAGTTGCTTGATGACCTTCTTTTCCACACTTGAAACATTTTCTAATACATTTTATACAATCTCTACCATGCTTATTTTCACACTTTTAGCATAAAGAATAATTCACCTTATTTTCACCATTGTTCTGAGGTTTTTCCTTGAACTCCATCTTTCGTTTCTTGTCAAAACCATGAGATGAATATGTTACACCAACTTCCAATTCAACCTTGATAGCACAACGCACAATTTCATCATTTCTACTGAAGTCTCTTATAGCTAATTCCATTCAAAGACTTGGTTTTAAGACAATGAAGAATCAATCAACTTTACTTTTAGGTTGGAAGATAAATCTAGATGCATACCTTGAAAGTGTTGTAAAATTTGCTTCGTATATACCAAGTGATTCATCATCCTTATGATTAAGCTCAAGGAACTCCTTTTCCATCTTTGTTTGAATAATACGAGGGAAGTACCTACTGAAAAACAAGTTCTTGAACTCGTCCCATTTCATGGATTCAGTTTCATCTTGGGGCCATGTATTCTTAATTAGAGTCCACCATTGATCTACTTCACCTTCTAAATGGTAAATAGATAGAATGAATTTTTCATGTTCCAAATAAAAAATTAAGGAAAATATAATTTCAATGGTAAAGATCCATTGTTCAGTAACAAGTGGATCAGAAGACCCAGTGAAAGACGGTGGATGTTTCCTCATGAAGGACACAATAGAATATTGTTCCCTTTTCTGATCATTTGGAAATTCAGAATGATTCATAGATTTTTTAAGTATAGCAATAATATTTTTTACTCTATCTCCCATCACATTTGGTTGCTCGGGAGGACATTCATTGCATTTTCCATTACATTGATCAATAGGGTTCCTTCGGGTTCCATCCATCGTCTAAAACCCAAAAAGAACAGTGTGAGAGGCAAAAATCATGCTAGGAAAACAACATAATAAAGGGGGAGTACCTTCAATATATAACATCTTAGGTTTAATTCTAATATTGTTACCAAAATTCTAGGACTATAACCTATACTTATACTTAACCTTAGGGACATCCCTAGACATACCTTAGAAATATCTCTAGGGATCTCACTAAAGTTCTCACATCCTAGTTTCCAAAGGTTGACTAAACCTTTCCTCCGATACCAAATGTAGAGACCCATACTTGACTTACATAGACATTACATTACTTTTGCGAAATACTTAATACATAAGAAAAATAGACACCAAAAGACCGTAATAGTATAGTGTCTTTGGAAACATGGAACATAATCTTCTAATCATGGTGAAAGATCTTCAACATCTCCCATAAAGATCTTCCCCTTTTGTTTTATTACCTAAAACCTTTATTTATATCCTGGGGAAAAGAAAACATAAATAGGGTGAGCTCAAATACTCAGTAAGGGTAAACATAGAGAACATAAAACAATCCTTAAATATTTTAATTCAATAACTTGAACATAAAATATAAACATCAAAATCTTGAGAAAAGACATAAATCTTGGAAATACGTAAGACATATATCATAAAGGAACATCAATCATGCTAAAATATCATGGGAATAAAACATGTAATTGTGGAAAACCATTAATCACATGATTTGACTTCCATAGTAGCCAAGGCATTGCTTCCAAGACCATCTTAGTGGACAAAGTCCCTTTCTGAATCGAGTCTACTCATTGTTCCAGTCTTGTATCACTGAACCAGATTAACTTACCATTCCATCCATGTCTATCTCATGAGATATAAAACTTTACCCAATGAATTGGAGGGTGATATAGTTCCCACCCATCTCATAATGAAATCATTCTTATGTGTGCCACAACATAAACATAAATCATTCATCATAACCCAAAGAATAAAATGGGTTTCATAAACAACATCCCATCATAACATAATCCATATAAAACAAATGGATATTATTTCATCATAAGAAAACTGAAACCATGTAAATCATAGAGATATAATACTTGAAATATACACATATGAAATAATTTCCTTTTAGATTGAAAATGGTTTTGATAAAACACTTGAAATGAATTCTTGAGGAAAATATCCTTTCTTCTTCAAAATCATTTTCATTTCACAAAATGTGTTTCAAATTTAAAAGAAAAGAATTATGTTGAAAATAGTAATGAAATCTTTTAGAGTAAGATTCATGGAAATAAGGCATTATAAAACCTTAAAAATCCATTCATGGCATATAAGTTAAAAAACATTCTCCTCATACTTTTAACGAAAAAGTCAAAAAGTACCACGTATGGTAAACAAAAGCAAGATTCCTTCCATAACACAAAGTAAAAGTAAATAGGGGTAAAAATAACTTTAACATACATGGAATAATATTAAACACTTTATGAAAACATTTTTATGGACATTGATGAAAAATATAACCCCTGTAAATACTTACGAATAAACAATCTCAGATAAGAAGGAGATTGGAATAATTATCTCTTACCTTAGGTCCGATATGCTTCGTACGTATCCAAACCTATTTTATAATTATTTAAATAATTTCATTGACTTATTACAGAATCATATTCACTGTTATGATATAATATATGGTTCACTTATGAAATTATATTACCCGTTCCATTTTAAAGCAGTGTTTTGGGTAAAATCATTTTATTTATTGTACGTGTTTGGACTTGTTGTTCTTGATATTATTATTAATTATATTGTGATTTACTTAATTCCATAATTTAAATCATGATTTATATATCATATATATTCAGTATATATATATATATATATAATTGATATATAAATTAAATGAAATACACCGTTCATGGAGAAGGTAGGTCGTACGTATGCATGAACGCTGTTTTCCTTTCCTGATTGACTTGAATGGAAGTAAGTAGATGACATATATATATATATATACAA
This sequence comes from Viscum album, assembly GCA_963277665.1. Taxonomy (NCBI): domain Eukaryota; kingdom Viridiplantae; phylum Streptophyta; class Magnoliopsida; order Santalales; family Viscaceae; genus Viscum; species Viscum album. Next base: position 482,901,079 of record OY728155.1, read on the forward strand.
AAATAAAGTAGCTTTATCATTTCATATATTTCATTATTATTCATTATATATACTTTATAATTATTCTTGATTGGTTAACATGGGGAATGAATCTCATCACGTCGTGGAGACGGTAATCCGTACGTACACACGAGCAATGATATCATTCCCATAATTATTGAATGGAATTGGAGAGGATGATATAGTATCTCAGAATTAGTATTATGTTATAATAACCATATATAGTTATTCTTTACACCATTATAACCATACGAGTAAGGTGGTGGTGGAAAAACAGATTACACCACGGCCTGGAGACGGTATTCCGTACGTACGCACGCGCGGTGATTTTTTTCCTGTAGGATGGATAGAAGGTGAAATGGGGTTGTTTCATATTTATAATAACATATCAGTATATTATTGATACATATTTTGTTAATTTATAATGAAACAACTAAAGAAGAAAAGTTTAAGAAGAAAGAAACTTGAACGAATCGGTAGTAGATATTACCTCTTCTTCGACGTGCCTCCTTTAATCTTCCTCTTAAGGGACTAGAGTTGGTCTTTTGAGAAGACCAGAACCTCAAGAATATTACTAGGGAAGTTGAGAAGAGTAATGGGAAGGATTTGGCCGTGCTTGAAGGCTCAAATTTGTGTAAAGAGAAGAGGGAGGTGGTGGCCTTTTATAAGGGAGGAGAGGGGCACTTTTGGAAACCTCTAAAATATTAATTTATAATAAACCTAAAACCCACATAAAAACGTTCAAAGTGAATAAAATTAGGATATTAGATAATATAGGGTTGTAATCTCATCAACCATTTAAATTTAGACATGTTTTGATTTTATTTTAAACCTTATCATTTTGATTTATCCTTATTTAATCTATTTAATTTTATTTGTGGAAATAATGTTATAAATGTTATATGGTTATATATACTTACTTATGTGTTCTTAATTATACATAATTTGATATTTTTTAGAATTTTATAACATATAAATTTTAATTTGTAATTTTTAAAATATTTTTGTGATTTTTAAACAATTTAATAATATAAAATATTAATAGTGTCAATTTTGACACAATTAATTTATTTGAATTTAAATAAAATCCACACAGAAGATATTTTCGAACCAAAATATTTATTATATTTATAACATGTCATATTTATCTATAAAATTCATGTATCACATTAAATAGTTTATATAATATTTATATTTAATTTTTTTAAACCATTTATTTGATATTTCAATCAACAAAATAATTTCAACATCACTATTGTGTCACCTACAATGATAATTATTTAATCAATAAAAATTATAAATAAATTAAAATTATGTAGATAATTTTATTATATTTCTGGATACCATTCATTTTCTAAGTTTCATGAATTTTATCACTAAATTAAAATTATTATACTTATAAGATTTAAGAGAGTGACATGTTGTCACTTTCTTTGGTTTTAAAAATAATTAACTTATTTTCAGGGTCAAAAGTCCATAAAATGAATCTAATATGACCCTTAAGTGATATGGGTCGACATTTAGTCATCCAATATAATTTTGTTATGTGTTAGTGTAATTTTATAATCTTAGGTTCACCCTTAATTACCCGATTTATCTTTAACTAAAGTAAATAAAAATTACCATAGTTAATATTCATAATATCAAAAAAATAAAAGTAACCTATTAAAATAATTTGGACCCACTGAATCCAAATATGGAATCGATTTTTCAAAATTAAAAACATAGAATTTGTAGTAATTAAATTAATATTTATCCCATTGTTAAGAAAATGGGTTTTAAAAGTTAAAATATTTCCAAATATTGAAATGTTTTTACCTATGAATTCAATGTAAAATTAATGGTAATGACATAAATTATATTAAATGGTAAAAATATATTCTATTTATACTTTAAAACCATTCAATATTATAATTTAACCATATAAATTATTTTGATGAAAAAAGTTGTTATTAATTACAATATAGCCTATTTTTACTATTCATTAAAATATAAAAGTTATTAGAATAAAATGAAAAATTTATCCAAAGTAAATTTTAATATCCTGATTCAAAAGAACAATTTTATTTTTTCGAATTGAACTTATAAACATGTCAAAAATTATATTTAAAGTGGGTGTGCCATCAAGAGGCGGCAAAACTGTATTTTTTGAAAAATATTTATTTTAAGAGAAATTTATTTTGATGTCATACCATGTTCTAGAAAATGTGTAAGATTAATAATAATGTTATAAAATTTAAAATGTAGTCAATAATATTCACAATGGCTAGTCCATAATAATATTATAACAATATATCGTTGTTTAGTGAAACCCGGTATTGCGTACTACAGACGCTATCGAGGAAGGTTGCAATTTCGTGTAACGCAAGCCAAGAATAGTGTTTGCATATAATATATGCTAATACGGTGTTGTGTATATCACAAGCTAAATTTGGTGGAACGTAAAATGAAAAAATTCAATGAAATTAAAAGAATATTTTTATAAAATCTCGGGGTGTTACACATTCCATTGCACCCATGTTTAAAAACTCCATTCTTGGTACCAATATTCTTTACAGTAAAAATAATTTCCATTAAACGCATAAAAATATTATGAAATTCTACTCAACTATTATGGATTTTCTTGATTCCTGGAGTATTTTTTTACTATTGATCAAACATATTATGTATTCCCCATATATCCACAATAATAATACCATATTATTTGTGTATTTTTAGATGTCTTCACTACTCCTCTTGAGAAATTTTGGGTATTTGGTGAGTTACCCAAATAGTTCTTCTTCTAGATTGTCGGCACTTATGATCTCACATCAATCACCCCTAATATTTTCTTTTAATCAGGGCCCTCAAAATATTTTGTCTTAGCTTTAAATAACTAAATTTGTTGATATGTGACCACCATCTCCATTGATTCACTATTAACAACTTTAGATTATTTAATTCCCAATAGACTCAAACTTCTTGGTGTCATGTCACAAGTTAGAAGTATTTCTTGATCATCTATCTTTATTCACATCATCACCACAACCCCTATGAGTTCCCCAACTATTTTCAAATGATACTACAGTAAATAATAAAATCCATAAATGATCTAGTCCTACTCTTTAATCTTGAGGTCATCCTCAATATCACTTTAATTTTTTTAGCTTCCTATATTTAAGCTTTCAATCTTTACACTCAACATTGATTTTTGATATTGTTGTTTCTATATGCATTGATTATTGTAACACATAACTCCATTTAATTTCTTCAGTTTATCTCTCCAAACATCAATTTCTTTAAGATAAGATTATAATTAAACCTTTATGTTGAACCTTCTTTCAAATTTTGTGTCTTAATCAATATTTTCCATGACTTTTGGGATATCTATTATAACCACAAGAACTTCCTCACTGATGTATTTATCATTCTCAACATATTTTAATATATTTTCTTCCAAATTGAAATCCAATTTTCAAGAATATTTTTCGTTTTGAATATTTTTTTGAGGTTCTCTTACCTTTAACACCCATAAATTAATTGTTCTTAGTTTATCCATCTTCATTATTCTCGTGGAATTTCTTTGGAAATATTACTACAATATTCTAAACCATTATACATTAAACCATGATAGAGGTGTTTTACCTTTGAATATTCTCTTTTCTCATTTAATGTTTGTGGGAATGAGAAACACTTCCTGATCGATCTCTCCTCATTTGATATCATCTTCTAATTAAATATTCTTATCTCATTGAATGACACATCCTAAGAGTTCTTCTTCATTAAGGACTAATTTTTATTATTCCTCATCACATATGAAATGAGTTTGTTATAAACACTATCCTATGTCACCTCTTTTTTGGTCCTTATCTTCATATATCGAGACCACCAAGTTGAAACAAGGAGGTAATATTATTAGGATACTCATCACTATCTTTATATCACTGAGTATTTTTTAGATCATGTGTATGTCTTCCATATTGATGTTCTATTGATCAAAGAATATTATGTAAATATCATTTAGGTACATCCACATATCCTCATACTTATTCTAGAGTACCTACAATTTATCTTCTTATACATTAGAATATACTTCATGGTTGTGGAAGAGTTTTTGGCACATGTAATGAGAGGATTTACTTGAAATCACCTTCTTGTATATAGAAATGGATAATTCTCTAACTAAAAAATTGATTAATTTGGTGTCAATATCAAATATAATTTATTCTTTCTCCAATAAATCTCTAATTTACTTTTAGATTGAAATATCATGTATGGAATCCATGTATAAGTCCATTATTAAATATGAGAAGTATTGAAATATCTAATTCTTCCCTAGATGGAAATTTTTTCCATCAAATGTTAAAATATAATTTTGGTTGATGTCCAATGTGTTCACTTTATTAAGAGTAAACTCCACTAAGAATCTTTAGATTTGGTAACACTAGTTAGACCTAGACAATATACATACCTTGAATGGGGAGGTGAATCAAGATATGAAAATATTTCTCAAATGACCCATTTCAAATGATATTTCTCACTCCTTAATAGGAAAACCCCTCTCTATTATAATATATACTTTGTAATAAATCAATAAAAGAGGGAAATAATAAAATTTTACTTGGTTCAACCAAACTGGGATAATCCATGGATCATGTAATGGAAATGTTCCAAGAACTTGAAAATATATGTCCATATCTTCTTATTTAAAATTTCTTGTAGCCACACTGCCTATCTAGATTTATAACCCATATTGAAATATAGAAATCACTATTCTCAATCACATGAATATATCACCCCTCCATGAGTTCTTCTTCCTTGATCTTAGTGAAAAATGAGTGAGTTTACACTAGATTTGTGTATCTATTATGTTCTAATTTTATCTACCAATGAATTCCATGAACCTATAGCGAGAGAACCTCATGGATCCCCTTATTTAATTTCCATAATTATTCTAGATTTACTTTTATATATCTTCTTTGAATCTCTTTATTCAGTTTCTTCTCTTTTTTTCACAACCCTTCTTCACAGATAATGATATAAAATGATATATATTGTATATTTTGAGAATCTCAAAGATTATCTTTAGATATATCATTAATACACCTATGAATTTTTTCATAAAATTAATCCAAACATCCTTTATAATTATAATCCTTGGTTCTCTCATAACTCCAATAAATTTCCTTCTAAAAGATATTATATTTAAATTTATAGTCTTGCTAACATGATATTTTCATGGTGTTAGAATCACCACCATGACACGATTCTCAGTCAAAATACATATCCAAATAATCCAATATATGTCTCATATTTAATTCCTCTAAAGATTTTAGTATGGAACTTCAAATCTAGTTTGATCCTTTTACTAGTTTCAATGAGACCCTCTACTTCACATTGAAAAACTCATTTAGATAGAATCATTGAAATATTCCCAAGTTCAATAATGTGTTCAGTCCTCATTATTTACGGAATTTACACCTATAGTCTTGAAACATCAAAATATGTATCTAGATATTCTATGGTGTTATGGTCTCTTTATGGTTTAATGTTTAGATGGGTAGTGCCAAAAAATCCACCCAATGACCTTCATGGAATAGAAAAAATCATTCACGACATGAAAAATACATAGTTTTGAAAATTGTAAAGGATAAAATCTTATCTACGCTCCTTAACTCTACACTATAAATTATATGTATTGAAGGAGATTTCCATTTTTTCAACTAAAATACCCTTCACATCATGAGGAAAATGACCATGGAATGACCACTAAATCATTTTGAGTCCTAAAACTCATTTTATCCTTTCATTGATCATTCCTCCCCATGAAGCCATTATCCGGAATACATCTCTACCACCTTATCCAGGTCGTGGACCAACAAATAATTCCACAATGTCACAATTATTCTTCTTTTAGAGATAATTTACAAAGTCTTAAGGACTCTTATGGTACATAGAACAAAACCTAAGATATTTACAATTATTTTTATGAAACTTAGTGTAATCCATTTCATTTTCACTTTTCTGTAAATATATCTTCCCTATATAACTAAGGTCATCATGGTGTTAATTTTATTATATAGATGAAACTATGGTATCTCCTTTCAAAACTCTTTCAATATATTATAAGATCCCAAATTTTAAAATGAGTTATGATCCCCTAGAAAGTTTTAGTAAAGGATATGTCTTACTTAATAGAATTTCTTAGGAGGATAAAGACAATTTTAGTAGAATACAAGGATCATTCGGTGTCAAGATTATTGAATTTTGTAAAGATAGTCTGAGCTAAAAGGTTACTGCATGGATAGTGCTAACTGTGTGACTCAACCATGCGGGTGCTGTGGTACAATTCATAGGGGTTCATGGATAGTTTTAACCATTCCCCCTAGTCTGCACAAACATGTGAGATATTCCAATGGGATGAAGGGGGACACGTGTTTTCTCCAAACTGTGCACCCATGGGTGCACCCTTAGTGCCACTTAGGTGGTAAGGAAACTTGGTTGGCACAAGATATGGCCAAACCATGTGGCCAAACCGCCCCCCCATAAAAAATGGGTGAAATCCAGAATTTCCCATCCATTAATTTATGAGTTTACACAAATTGCTTCTACCATTTTCAAGCATAGATGCTTGGATCTCTCCCATAGGTAAATATTAGTGTTTGATATAGGTTCTTCATTCGAGATCTTATTCTTTCATCATCAGTTACATTGGATAGAAAATGGTAATATCTTTGTTACTATAACTTCTTCACTCATTTATATTACTATATTTATTAGTATTAATGTCTGAGATAAAATGCACAATTTTCTTGGAATTTGTCTTTTCCATTAATTTCTTCCATTTTAAACAAAATGAAATAACAAAAATGGATAATAGGATCACTAACAAGATATGGTAGCTAGTGTAGAACTTTTTCCCTAAATCTAAGTCATTATTTATCACGTGTCATCTAGACACATGCAGAAATTTCTGTATATTTCCATAAAATTACCATTTTCGTTAATCAAAATTGCTAGACACGTTTGAATTTCCCCTTTACCCTTAATCTAATTATATATGGGGGTTGATACCTTTGACTAGTTCCACCACTTGAGGTGTGGTAATGTATTTTATAGGAATTATTGAATGCATATGTGGAAAAAATACCTTATATGTGGTTTAGGCTAGATGCCTAAATGAAACAACTACATTGAATTAAATAAGAATGGGTTGTATGATCACACCACATGACCTACATATGAATAAGGGATATTTCCCTTATATAAACTATATAACAAATGATTTTTAAATAATCATTGGTATTGTATTAATGAATGAATTACATTATATATTAATTTGATTTATAGGCATGTTGTGCCTTATATTTGCGATACCTAGGCATGGAATCCCATCTATTTGTTATAACCGAGCATAGAATCCCATCTATTTGTGATAAATGAGAATGGAATCCCATATATCTATGATTACTTATAATTAAATCCTAAATGAAATGTGATATATGGGAATGAAATATCTAGGTAAATGTGATATATTGGAATTATTCACCATAGAAATTTGATTATTGGTCAGGGTGTCCAATATATATGTGATGTATGGGAATGGTGTCCCATATAATTCTGATTCTCGTGCATGATTTCTGATACATATGTGATACCTGGGAATATAATCCCATACACTTGTGATACATGGGCATGGAAACCCATATAATTCATGATACTTGGGAATGGAATCCACTAACACTCGATGAAACTCTTTTGACTATCCATGGACGCCTAAGTCATGCCTTGGGCCCTAAATAGTAGGAGTATCTATATATGGTTATAAATCTCACAATATGTATAGAACATATATGTATTCATATATTTACTTTTTTAGAGATCTCTTGGCTTAGAATGAAACTAGAAGTGTCAACCTGGTTTCCTTTAGGAACTAGAGGTGACACGTTTATGGTTTATATTTCTTATTACATTATTATTCATGCACAATTATCATTTTATATGCACTAGATTGATTATAGTAGAGGTCATTGGTGGTGGACCATTGAGTATATCTCACACCTTTTTTGGGACACTGATTGGAACCCGAATAGATCTTATGGATTTTGGTAGGGGAAAAGGGAAGCACCAGACTACGGATACTTGATTGTCTACTAAGATGGAGACTTGGAGTAGAGGACTAGGCTTATGCCCGTGATGATAGAGTTGATAGAATTTGATCATTTTTTTGTATAGAATATTGAATATGCATGTTCCTTTTTATCCCATGTATATCCCTTTTTTTAAATCACATGAGATGAGAATTTTTTTAGTTATAAAATTGATTATATTTCTTCTTTTTTATTATTTATTGATTATTTATGCTTTCGTGGTCCCTTTATTATATTCATTTTATTATTTATTCTTATTATTTTTTGTTATCCATCATATACTGACATGTTCCACTATTAAATGATGTCATAGTCTCCTCACAGACACCCTAGTCGTCACCTTTCATTAAAAGACAATGGTGCATAGGGAGGTGTACTTGAGGCCATGTGGCCAAAAGGTTTGGTTACGTATGAGTGAACTCGGAATGAGAAGTCATAATGTGGTATTGGAGGTTAATTTTTTTTTACTATTTTGGTATTATAAAAGAGACTATAAATTTGTATAAATTTAGTAATGAACCAATTCCTAGGGGTAGCTAACCCACATATAGTGCAGAGCAAAATTATGAAGGTCAGGATATTACTATTTCGGTTTGTTCTAGTTACAATTGTACCAATTTAACCATTTGGAGACATACATGAGTTGTGACCTTTTATATTAATATTAGTTTACATTACCCTTATCCTAATTTGGTATGAAGGAACCATTTCATACATCATAATAGGCAGATATAGATTCATATTTCAGGCATATTCCATGCCTTAAATATATTACTGCGTGTATTGACTATGATTTTTTTAAGTGACTTGATCATTATATTTGGAATTTTATTAACATTTCTTGCAAGGATAGAATAATTGGATTAATTAAAGTGTTTGTATAAACCTAAAAAATGTTTTCCTATATAGATTTGATGAATAAACCTTAATTAATCTATTATTCTATATTTGAGACATGGACCACCAGTTCCATGGATGAAACATTAGAAGACTTCAATTACATGAATTCAAATTCTAATTTATGAAGTATTAAATTCTAAATTGGGACTGGTAATTCATCACATCAAATAATTTTATATGACCCCTCACATCCTAATACTGAATATAATGGGTCATGTCACAACTATGAGATATTCCAATTTCAGTTTGTAAAGAGAATGAGACTTTATAAATTGGGAATGAAGACTTGTTTAACTATGCTATGATATATATATATACATGTATCTAAATGAGAATGAACTTAACTATATTTAAATCCAAAATAAAATTATTACCATTAAAAGAGGATTCTAATTGAAATGTAAAGGTATTTTCCTCTATTAATTTCAATTGAAACTCCATATACTGGGTACTATGCTATGTGTTGTGAGACCTTGAACCTAATTTGAACATAATAGTGGAAATATAGAGTTTCTTTTGTGATAATTTTTTATCATCCTTATCGCCTAGACCTAGCTTTAGGTGGAGGAAGATAGGTGTGGCATTTTTCATAGGAAGGATTACACTTTTCCTATTCATATATATGTGATCTTATCTATTGTTGAATCTTATTTGAGGCTTGTGCTTTGAAATTTTAAAATTATGCCACCATGAAGTCCTCGAGACATGTACCAAGAAGGCAAAAACGATCATGATATGAAGGTGGTGGTCCCTAAGCCTCCAGAATTACCCCCATTATTTCTACTTGAGGAAACTCTGATTATTCCTTACGTGGGAATTGATTCTCAGTTCCAAGAGGGAATCCTATGGTTTATGAAATTTTTACAAGGATCTCCATGAGATTCCCCGAATATGGTAGAGTTTACATGGGAATTCCAGAAATAGCACCCTCCTATGTTTTCTAGGGAATGTGGCCCTCAAGATGTTGATTCGTGAATAGAGGCCAAGTTATCAATAGGTAATCATATAGAGACACCTCTAGAGATGAGGGTCAAGCTCATTACTTATATTATTAATGATTCTACCAAGAAATGGTTGGGTGTGATTACCGAGGTCGGTCATCGTTAGGGATTGGTCAAGGTGGATTTCTAGATAGAATTTTCAGATTACTTATTTCCATAGACTCTGAGAGTAGACCAAAATATGAAATTTATTCATCTATAATAGGGTGTAGTGTCTATGATGGAATATTTAGCTCATTTCAATGAGATTTAGTGCTTCACGTAGACACTTTTCAGGGAAGAGTTGATTAAAATGAGATGTTTTGAGGATGTGATCATATATTACATCTGATCTTGAGTAAATGTTTTTCAATTGAACATTGTTTATAAGATAGTTAATTAAGCCCTTATCAACTAGAATAACATGATGAAATCTAATGATGTGGGATAGGACTTTTCCATATGGAGATAAGGAAGTGGTTATTTTATAAATAGGAAGTGTTTATTATAGTTTTTATGTAGTGGTAGGATTATTTAGGTAATATCTACTGATATTGACATGGTGTGTCACTAGTGTGGGAAGCTAGGGAAGAAGAAGACCTAGTGTCCTATAGATCCCATTGAATGATGAGGCTACATAAGGTTAGGTCATATTTAGTGGTTTTGTAGGACCCATCCATCTAGGCCAAGTGGGAAAGGATCTGTAATAGATCCTCCCTTTGGATTAAGATCAATAGCCCATCAGTTGGTATGTAACTAGAGTAGTACTAGCCAATCAAGATGAGGAGGTGGTTATAGATGAGGAGCCAGGATCCAAACATTTGGTACCAACAAAATGTGCCTTCATAGGGTAGTCATGTTGTATATCAAATCTGAAGGTCTAGCCATATCTATAGAGTGAAGAATACCCCAGTGGTGTAGAGTGTTGGGCATTCTGAAATTATAGATATTATTATAGTATCCTCCACCTTAGTATCTACCTTATTTGATATAGGAGCTTCACACAATTTAATATATCATAAAATTATAGAAATTTTGGGCCTAGATAAAGAGTAATATCATGGAATTATGACTCTTAACAGAGTTTTAAGGATCTGATATAAGAGTGTATGCTAGTGTATGGAATTCCCCCCAGATATTGGTGGTTTTTTTTCTATGTAACCTCTTGTTCTTAGAAATGATGGGTCTCAATGTAAGACTCGGGATGAAATGGTTAAGATTTTACCATGATCAAGTTGATTCATATATCCAAAGGTTGTACTTCACATAATTTTAGGGTTGTACTTATACTTAAATGATAAAATGGGACATTCAGATGAGTTGATTTGGATCCAAGCATCATGGGCTAGTCGGAGTGATAGCCTAGATAGCTAGTCTCATTATGAGAAATCAGGGAATGCGATGTTTGGAATTCCTTCCAATTGTGTATTTTTTGGGATGTTTTCCCTAGTGATTTTCTTTATTACATATTATAATAGATGTGAATTTAACCATTGAGTTAGTTATAGGATTAGAACAAGTGTTCATTCCTCTTTATTGGATGGAACCTATAGGGCTTCAGGAGCTTAAGAAGCTATTAGAGGATTTGGGAGTTAAGAGTTTTATATAGAGGATTACTTCACCATGGGGTTTACCTATCCTTTTAATGAAGGAGGAGAATGATAACCAAAGATTTTTTATGGATTATTGGAGGTTAAATCGGCTCATAGTAAAGAACCAGTATCCAATTCCATGCATATAAATCATCTTTGAATAGATCTGAGGATCAAGAGTTTGCTCCAAGATTGATTTGATTTCAGGATATTTTCATGTGAATAAGAGACTATTAGACATACCATGAATAGAATTTCATAGTATATATAGCCTATATGAGTATTTGGTCAAGTCTTTTGGTCTCCCAAAATCTCCCAAAATCTTTATATATCTAATTAATCACCTTTTCCAATCATATATAGATTCATTTTGGACAATATTCATGAATGTAATATAATTGTATTCTCATACTCAAATCAACCATTACAAATATCTTGATAACGTGATTAATACAATGAGATATTACCATATGTATTCTAAGATCACTAAATTCCACTTTTTTATCAACAACGTACACTTCCTAGGTCACATTATCTTAGTGTTTTGTGTAATACCCCAAGCTACCATAGTATGTTTCCAATTGAATAATGCAATAGCTTGCATTGTACACAACTTCAAGACTCTAACACACCACGACCAATCAAACTAGCCGTTATGAATAGTAATAACCACTTTTTGAAATTTTATAAATTTTTTCTTTCAAAATGGACTTAATTTTTAGATTTGGAAAATCTAAATTAGCTTAAGGTGAATTTTTGGTATTTTTATGAAAACCTTCCATTTTTTATGAATAGTGAAAAAACACTACGTTATTGGTTAAAACCAAATTTTTATTAAAATAATTAGTTATTTTATTTTAATTTATTTTAGATAAAAATGGATACATAATACCTATATATGTTCAATTCAATTCATTAGAGTCATTTTATAATAAGTTTAGATATATAAAATTTTATCGAACTTTTTACCGTCTTTTACCAACCTCCTAGGAGAATTTCCAAATTTATATAAGACATAATTTTACCGTTTCATTGATTTGAATTTCAAAATTATGATAGGCAAGGTTAATATCATTAAGTAAAATTTGGTTCAATTATATGAAAATAATGTTTGGTTAATAGTAACTTTTGACTTTTATTTACCACATTAAAAGTAAATAGGGTAATTACAAGTAAAAATGATATCATAATTACCCTAAGACATGTCCTAATTATATTTTATAAGTATAATTCTACCAAAAAAAACTTAGAAATAAAATATGATCCTCTTTGGTCCACTTGGATTATATTAGGACATTTGCTATTATTTTATTTAAAGATGAGTTAAATGAGTTAAAATCAATGTTTAATAACTAAAACATTTTTAATATAGGTTTATACATAAGATAAATTAGACTATAAATATTAATTATAAATATAAAGATATTTCTTACATAATGGTATTTTATTTATAATTTTTCAACATTAAATAATTTAATTTATTTATGACACAATGATGATGTAGTAATTACCTTATTAATGAAAGATTAAAATAATTGACATTATAAATATCAAAATAAATCTAATTTGATCTTTTTAATTAATTTCACTCATTTTATAGGTTAATATGTCATGTTAGGGTTTATTAAATTAAATTTTTTCTAAGTAATAATTATGTTAAGAATTTAACAAAAACAAAATACCAAATGGTGTCAAAATTGACATAAAAGAGTTTTTGAAACAAATATTATATTATTAATTGATATTATATTCCTAAAAATCTAAGGTTTGGTAAAAGGGATTAAATAATATTAAATTTTTCATTAATGAAAATCTAGAGGTTCTCTTTGATTATTATACTAAGTTTATTAACCATATAATATAAAAATACAATGTGACATGGTAAATGTCAAACTATTTAACTAAGAGTTAAATCTAAAATATAATGTTAATATAGTGACCCAAACATGTATAAAACCTATTTGATGAGTGTTTTTAGACCCATCCCCACCTTATACTTGAAATAAATCATTTTTTAGCCATTTGAAACCGAAAATTATTTTACTATAAAATAATATTTCAATCTTTTCCTAAGGTGCCCATCACCCCTCTTATAAAAGGACACTTCCCCTTCTCTCAAATTCACACCTTCAAAGACATTTGAATCTGCCAACCCCTACCCAAATATCCTCCCAACTTTTCTCTCTTCATCCGAGAGGCATTTCTTTGGTCATCAAGCCAACCTATAGAGCCCTTTTCATCAAATCAAAAGAAAGAACCCGAAGAAGAGGTAAATATTTCATCACCTCTTCCAAGTTATTTTCTTCTTCCACTTCCTATTTCTTTGTTGTTTCCATTCTAAAATAATAACTCCAATATATTATATATACTGTGAGATTATTATAAAAATTGTACAACCATATTCATTATTCTATCCATCCTATAAATGAAAAAGTCACCATACATGTGTACGTACGGATTACCGTCTCCACGTCGTGGTGTAATTTGTTATTCGAACAAATCATTATTTGTATGGGTTTAATAATGAGTATAACTAATGTAAATAATAAATATAAAATGTTAATGATTCTGTATATATGATATACCATCCAATTACATACGATTTCTCCCTCAATATAATGATATTGTCGCTCGTGCGTATGTACAGATTTCTGTCTCCTCGAACGTGATGAGATTCATTCCCCATCACAATCATTAAAGAATAATTTTCATTTTATTATTAACAATAATGTTTATGAACATAATATCATTCTATATATGAATCAAATACATCATATCCATAACTAACATGGCTTACGTAACCAAGCATATAATGGAAAATGAATTAGTTAACACTTGAAACGATGATATTACTAAAATATTATTAACAAAGCAATATTATAAGATCATATATGATATCATATTTATATATATCATTCTTTTATAATTTATTATAAATGTTTTAAATATTATAACGGATGTTAAAAAACCATTGACTAAGGAAAAGTACAAGGTAAGAGTTAATTTCACAATCTCTATTTTATCCGATGTTGTTTTTGCTTAAGTATCTATTGACACCTATTTATCATCCACATATGTGTTTCTTAAAAATTTATTTCAAAACATTTTTAATATTTAATAGAAAATGGGTTGAAGTCATTTATACCCTTGTTGTTTTCCAAACAAGGTACTTTATGACCTTTCCGACAAAATTAAGAAATGAAAGTCTTTTTTACTAATACGACGGGTGAAACTATTTTCCGTGGCTACAACATCATCAAAGATTACCTTACAAGCTTATAATAATAATTTCAAAATAAATGTTTCTTTTATAATTATTTGACTTTTAAATGATTTCAAAATAGAAATAGATATTTCCCTAAAAAAAGTTGCAATTTTATCTATGTCAATATCCTTTGATGGATTGTAAGCTTATTTGAAGTTGATTTATTATGATACAAAAATTCCATATTGTATTGAAGGTTTTCTGATATGTTTGACTGTGGATGTGTTATTTTTAAAAAATTTATGGTTTATGGATAAAGTATTGACATTTCATGCGCTAGTTTTTATACGAATTATTTTTAAACCTTTTTCATACGAGGAATGCATTGGACATAGTAAGTGACAGGTGGAGCCCACTATAGCACCTCGATGCATTGGTAGGTCTCCTGAGACAAACTAGTTTCTTGTCACAAGGCCTTGATAAAATCTTATTTTTAGTATTGGCACAAGGCCTTGACTATGTGGTTATGAAGTTTGGAATTATGCATTTCATCATTATGAAAGTGGCTATTGATATTGCATGTGATTATTCGACTAGTAGAATATCTATGTGAATAATTAAATGGAATTATTTGATTTTATCTTTGCCATATTATGCTGAATTTCAAGTTTAAAAGGCTTTTTTTAGTCTTATACACTGCCGTAAATGATTATTCTTATTTATGAAAGTTTCTTCTATATTGTTATCCTTACTATGAATCTAAGATCACCCATTTCTATGTTTTATTTTTCACAGGATGTGAAAATGTATATTATGATTGACCTATATGGATAGTCTAAGGGATATGAGTGTATCTAGTACTTCCAAGGCTACTAAACTAATTGGTCTTTTAGAACATGATTCGTTATATCATGACAATGTCATGTAATAATGCACTGACTCTTGGTAACTAGGGTCGAGGAGTTACAGTTGGTATCAAAGGATTTTTAGTACAAACCTTGGAAGCTAGATTTAAAAAAACTCTCATTAGAAAACATTACCCTAAGATAGAATTTGAGGATTAGTATAGAAGATCCTCCTAGAATATTGGTAGTATAGAGATTTTCTGATTTTTCCAAGAAATACATACATGTCTGGATACGAGTAGGTAGGGGCATCTCTGTCATAGATGTACCTAGGGGTAAAACCCGAAAACACCACTTTGAGCAAGACTCGAATGGGAACTGGTTCATGACAACAGGCCTTGCTGCACTCTTGGTTACGACACTCTCGGGGGATATGATTAGAATAATTATTATTTTCTTTTCAAACCTTTATGAAGGGTTTATGAGTATATACTTCCTCAAGGAAAATTTTTTTATGATTATGGATTATATCCATAAATTGTTCAATTTATGTCAAGTGTTTTACAAGTTTGGAATTTCGTATTTCGATTCATAAACTAATCTAGTGTATGCCATTGTTTAGAAATGGGTCCTAGGGAAAGGAATAGAAAAATATCAATGAACGTAATCTATGTAGGGATTTCCCTTCTACTCAAGATAATTATAGTGGAGCTAGTGAAGCAACTGGTGCTAATCAGCTTATCACCATACTGAGACAACTCACTCATGTTATTAATTATAACCTTACCCATATGGAGCACCCTGATCCACAATGTGGAGAATCAATGTTAGAACGCTTTATGAAAAAACAACCACTAACATTCAATGAAAGTAAAAATTATGTAGTATATGATAAAATGATAAATTCTTTAGAGAAAATATTTCATGCTTTGTGGAGTAGCGAAAGGGAAAAAGTTGTCATGGTAGTTTATCGCCTCACGAGAGATGCAGATCAATGGTGGTCATTAATCTAAATCACAAAGGAAGATGAAGAAGTATCAAAAATGGAATGGATGTAATTTAATGAGATTTTCTTGGAAAAATAAATTCCTCATGACCATTAAGAGATATGGAAAGACAATTTCTGAGTATGAGGTAAAAAGATGATGAGAATGTCACAAAGTATTTGGTTAACTTCACAAGATTTGCAAGGCATGCTGCAGATTATATATGTAACACAAGAAGTAAAATCGATCGTTTATTTGATGGGTTAAAACCATTTTTGCATTGAGCAATAGTCTCACAATATTTCTCATCATACGAAGATATTGTCTCGTGTGCTATCAAGACAGAAAAGGAATTCTTTAAGTCTTAAGACTTTAAAGAAAATAAAGAAAATAATTGATCATCTGAACACTCTGGAAATGGAAATAAGGGGATGAAGTGAAAAGTTGAATATCCATCCTGTAGTAAATGTGGGAAGAAACACCTAGGTACTTGCCTGAAGGGAATGTGAGTCTGTTACAGGTGTTGTGAAAAAGGCCACCAAGCTCGTGATTGCGAGGGGAAGAAAGATGATGTCAATTTTGAATGATACAATTGTAGAGAAAGGGGGAATTATGAAAATGAATGTTGTAAGTTCCAAGTAAACTTACCTCATAAAATCCCAAGGGATCAAGGCCATGATTATTTAATCACTACTACTGAGGTTAAAGTTCTGAAAGATGTGGTGGCATGTAATTTCATGGTTTCCTCAAGTTTATCCAATCCTTTATTTGACTCTGGATCATCGCATTGTTTCATATCATCCCAGTTTGCAATGAAAATTAGATATTTCCAATTTTATTTAACAAGGGAGTTGTCAGTAAAAACTTCTAAGGGAAGTATCATTGTAACAATGTTTTGTGAATAATTTCCCATTAAGTCAGATAAACGTTATTTATCTACTGATATCATCATCATACCCATGATTTAATTTGATATAATCCTTGGTATAGATTGGATTTCAGACTATAATGAAAAAATTTATTTCTAGAAGAAGGAGGTTACAATTTTGGATGATGATAAAGAGTACCTTATCTTTAGAGCAGATACGTCACCACCCAATTCTTATCTAGATCCACCCCCAATAGCTCAATTAAAATCAATTATTGGCAAGGAAAAGAATAAAATAACTATGGGTGAGGAAAAGAATGTTCGAATAGAGGATGCACCTATTTTAAAAGAATATGTTGGGGGTTTTCAAGAGGATTTACTTGGACATCCTCCAGAACGAGAAATTGAGTTTTCCATTGACTTAATTATTGGTTCAAGGATAATATCAAAGACCCCTTATATAATGGACACTATGGAATTAGTATAACTAAAGAAATAATTAGAGGAATTTAGTAACAAGTTATTTATTCACCCCGGTGTTTCTCCACGGGGATCCCATGTTCTTTTTATTAAGAAGAAAGATGGATATATGAGTTTGTGCATTTACTACAGGGAGAAAAATGCTATAACAATAAAGAAAAAGTATTCCATACCTTGCATTGATGATTTATTCGACCAACTTCATGGAGCTCAATATTTTTCAAAGATTGAACATAGATCTGGCTATCATCATTTGTGTGTGAAGAAGGAAGACATTTCGAAAAAAACATTTTGAACCAGGTACGAGCATTTTGAGTTTACAGTAATGCCTTTGGGATTGACTAATGCAGCCTATGTTTTCATGGATCTAATGAACAGAGTTTTCAAGGAATATATTGATGAATTTATAGTGGTATTTATTGACGATATCCTGGTATACTCCAAAATCTACGAAGATCACGAAATTCACTTGCGCATTATCCTAATGACTCTTAGAAGAAATAAATTTTATGGGAAATTTAGCAAGTGTGAATTTTGGCTTCAGAATATTTCTTTTCTTGTCATATTGTCTCTAAGGATGGAATCTCCGTTGATCCTTCTAAGAGAAGTGCAATCCAAGAATGGCCAGCACTGATGATTAAAACTGAGGTACGTAGTTTTATTGGTTTAGCAGGTTATTATCAGCATTTCTCCCATAATTTTTTCAATTGGATAACCCATTAACCAAGATCACATGTAAAGGGGTTAAATTTGTTTGGACAAAAGAGTGTGAAGAATGTTTTAAAGAATTGAAGAGAAGATTAGTCAATTCTCATATGTTGACTATACCATCAGGGAATGGTGAGTTTCTTATTTATAGTAATACATCAATGAAAGGACTTGGTTGTGTCCTTATGCAGAATGATAGGG
Source organism: Viscum album (assembly GCA_963277665.1). Classification (NCBI taxonomy): domain Eukaryota; kingdom Viridiplantae; phylum Streptophyta; class Magnoliopsida; order Santalales; family Viscaceae; genus Viscum; species Viscum album. The sequence goes on from OY728155.1 coordinate 482,919,973, forward strand.
TAATTTCTTATGCATTAGGACAACTAAAAATTCATGATAAAAAATATCTTACTCATTATCTTGAGTTAGCAGCTATAATATTTTCATTGAATATATGGAGACATTATCTCTATGGTGAATAATGTGAGATATATACCGATCACAAGAGTTTGAAGTATATTTTCTCTCAGAAAGAACTCAACATAAGGAAAAATAGATGGCTTGAACTACTCAAGGATTATGATTTCACAATACACTACCACCTGAGGAAGGCAAATAAGGTGGCAGATGATTTGATCAGAAAGGATCATGGAGTTTTAAAAAAGATGAGAGTTGAAAGGGATCCTATTTTCATGTATCTTATGAAAATTGATATGGGAATAATCAAGGAATGTGAAACATCACTACTTTTTCAAATGGTTTCCAAACCATTTTTACTAGAAAGGATAAAATGTTCTCAGACTGATGATGAGGAATTTAAAAATAATATTACATCTGTGAATGATGGGAGATTGATCGACTTCGTATATGAAGATGGAATTTTGAAATTTGGGAAGAGACTTTGTGTTCCTAACATACCTGATCTAAAAAAGGAACTTTTGGATGATGCTCATAGCTCCAATTTCTCTATACACCATGGGACCACCATGATGTAAAGATATTTGAAGGAACATTTTTGGTGGGACAACATGAAGAGAGAGATTTTTTATTTTGTGTTAAGATGTATGGTTTGTCAACAAGTGAAAGATAGAAGGGAACAACCTGGTGGAATCATGAAACCTCTTCCCATACCTGAGTTGAAATGGGATAGTATTACGATGGAATTTGTCATGGGAAAACCAAAGACTCCTAGAAGGAATGTTGCAATATGGGTCATTGTTGATCATCTTAACAAGTAAACACATTTTCTTACTATAAGAGAAGATTTACCACTTGAACGTTTAGCAAAACTGTATATTAATGAAGTTGTAAGACTTAATGGAGTATGTCTATCGATTGTTTCTGACCGTCATCCTCGTTTTACATCAAGATTATGGAAATTTCTTCAGAAATCCCTAGATAATAAACTTTGTTTGAGCACTGCCTACCACTCTCAAACTGATGGACAATCAGAACAGACTATTCAAACCGTATAAGACATGTTGAGATCTTACTCACCTAACTTTCTAGGTATGCATGATCAATATTTACCTATGGTAGAAATTTCTAATAAAAATAGCTTCCATTCAAGTATTCAGATGGCACCATATAAAGCATTATATAGAAAGAGATTTCGCACACCAACCTGTTGGAATTATGTTGGTGAAAGAAAACTTGTAGGTCCATAACTTATTTAGGAAACGATGGAAAATGTGAAGGCAATCCAAACCCATATTAAAGAAGCTCAAAGTAGGCAGAAGAGCTATACCGATAACCGAAGGAAGGATTTGGAATTTCAGGTATGAGATCATGTTTTCTTGAAGGTATATCCATTGAAGAGAATTATACTATTTGGTAAGAAGGGTAAATTGAGTCCCATACACATCAGACCTTTCAAAATTCTAGAACTAATTGGGGTTGTAGCTTACCGTTTGGAAATGCCACCAAGTCTCTCCAAAGGTCATGATGTGGTACACGTATCACTATTGAGAAAACACATTAATGACCCAACACATGTACTCACCTATGAGCAATTAGAACTGGAACCTGATCTGTCTTATTGTGAAGATCCAGTCAACATTATTGATACAAGATAACACATGTTGAGAAATCAGACGATTCGTCTGGTAAATGTTCTATGGAGAAACCATAAAATGGAAGAGGCAACGTGGGAACTTGAGGAACTTATGATGAAGAACCTCCTGAATCTTTTTATGTAGTAATTTATATAAATTTTGAGGATGAAATTTTTTGAAGGAGGGAAGAATGTAACACCCCAAGCTTCCACGGTATGTTTCTCTTTGAATAATTCAATAGCTTGCATTGTACGCAACTTCAAGATTCTAACACACCACAACCAATCAAACTAGCCATTATAAATATTAATACCCACATTTTGAAATTTTATAAATTTTATCTTTCAAAATGGTAATCATTTTTGGATTTGGAATATCGAAATTTGCTTAGGGTGAATGTTTAGTATTTTTCTAAAAACTTTAAATTTTGGATGAATAGTGAAAGAACAATGCGTTATTGGTTAAAAATGAATTTTTATTTAAATAATTAGTTATTTTATTTTAATTAATTTTATGTCAAAATTGATAAATAATACTTATATATGTTCAACGTAATTTATTGGAGTTATTTTATAATAAGTTTAGATATATAAAATTTTATCAAACTTTTTACCGTCTTTTACCAACCTCCTCGGAGAAATTCCAAATTTGTATAAAACTTAATTTCACTGCTTCGGTGAGTTGAATTTCAAAAATCCGAGAGACACAGTTAATATTAGTAAGTAAAATTTGGTTCAATAACGTGAAAATAGTTTTTCGTGAATAGTAACTATTGACTTTTATTTACCACTATTAAAAGTAAATAGGGTAATTAAGGGTAAAAATGATATCATATTTACCCTAAAACATGTACTACTTATATTAAATAAGTATAATTAGACCCAAAAAACCTTATAAATAATATATGATCCTTTTTTTCCCCTTTGATTAGATTAGGATATTTATTATTATTTTATTTAAAGACGAGTAAAAAAGTTAATATCAAAGTTTAATAACTAAACCATTTTTAATATAGGGTTATAAATAAGATAAATTCGACTATAAATATTAATTATAATGTTAAAATGATTTTATACATAATCATATTTTATTTATAATTTTTAGACATTAAATAATTAAATTTATTTATGACACAATGATGATGAAATAATTACCTTATTAATGAAAGATTAAAATAATTGATTTTATAAATATCCAAATAAAAATAATTTGAGACATTTAATGAATTAAACACATTTGGTAGGTTAATATGACATTTTAGGGTTGATTAAAAGATTTTTTTTTGACGTAATAATGTTGTTTTGAATTTAACGAAAACAAAATACCAAATAGTGTCAAAATTGACATACAAGAGTTTTTTAAAAAATATAATTTTATTAATTGATATTCTATTCCTAAAAATATAAGGTTTGGTGAGAGGGATTAAATAATATTATATATTTCATTAATGAATCCCTTGAGGTTCTCTTGAAAGTTTATAGTAATTTTATTAACCATATAATATAAAAATACAAAGAGACAAGGTAAAGTAAAACTATTTAACGTAAGAGTTAAATCTAAAAGATAAGGTTAATATAGTGACCCAAACCTGTCTAAAACCTATTGGTTGAGAGTTTTTTGACCAATACCCACCTTATACTTGAAATAAATTATTTTAGAGCCATTATAATCCAAAAATTATTTTATTATAAAATAATATTTCAATCTTTTCTAAGGTGTCCCTCACCCCTCTTAAAAAAGGACTCTTCCCCTTATCTCAAATTCACAACTTCAAATCCATTTGCCTCAGCCAAAACTGCCAAAATATCCTCCCAACCTTCCTCTGTTCATCATATAGGAATTTTTTTGGTCATATAGCCATCCTATGGAGCCCTTTTGATCAAATCAAGAGGAAGAACCCGAAGAAGAGGTAAATATTTCATCACCTCTTTCAAGTTCTTTTCTTCTTCCACTTCCTCTTTCTTTGTTGTTTCAATTATAAAATAATAACTACAGTATCTTATATATACAGTGATGTTTTTATAAATATGTTACAACCATATTAATTATTATATCTATCCTATAAATGACAAAGTCACCATACGTGTGTACGTAGAGATTACCATCTCCACGTCGTGGTGTAGTTTGTTATTCAAACACATCATTATTTGGATGGGTATAATAATGAGTATAACTGATGTAAATAATAAATATAAAATTTTATTTATTCTGTATATATGATATAACATCCAATTACATATTATTTTTCCATCAATATAATGGTATTTTCGCTCATGCGTACATACAGATTACCATCTCCACGAACGCGATGAGATTCATTCCCCATCGTAATCATTCAAGAAAAATTTTAATTTTATGACTAAAAATAATTTTTATGAACATAATATAATTCTGTATATGAATCAAATACATTATATTCATAACAAACATGGCTTATATAACCAATTATATAAAGTAAAACGAATCAGTTAACACCTGAAACGATGATACTACTAAAAGATTATTAACAAATCAATATTATAAGATCATATATGATATCATATTTATGTATATGGTTATTGAATAATTTAATAACCATGTTTTAAATATTATACAAGATTTTAACATACCATCTACTATGGAAAAGTACAAGGTAAGGGTTAATTTCATAATATATTTATTATCCGAGATTGTTTTTACGTAAGTATCTACTGGGACCACTTTATAATCAACATCTGTGTTTCTTAAAAGTGTATTTCAAAACATTTTTACTATTTAATAGACAATGGGTTAAAGTAATTTATACCCTTTTTCGACCTTATATGTTTTTGAAAGGAATCCTTCCATCGTTTTCCTAACAAGGTACTTCAAAACCTTTTAGACATAATTATGGTAAGAATGTCTTTTTTACTTATACAGCAGGTACAACTATTTTCCACCATTACATCATTGTCGATGCTTCCATTACTATCTTGTAAGAATATTTTCAAAATAAATATTTTCTATTATAATTATATGACTTTTAAATGTTTTCAAAATAGAAAGATATATTTCCCTAAAAAAAGTTTTGATCTCATCTATGTCAACATGCTTTGATGGATTTTAAGATTATTTGAAGTTGATTTATTATGATAAAAAACTTCCATATTATATTGAAGGTTTTGTGATATGTTTGACTGTGGATTTTTTATTTTTACACCATTAATGTTTTATGGATAATTTATTGACATTTTGTATGCTAGTTTTTATACGAATGTTTATGTTATGTTTAAACCTTTTCATATGAGGAATGCATTGGACATAGTAAGTGACGTGTAGAGCCTGATATAGCTCCTTGAGGCATCGGTAGGTCTTATGAGACAAACTAGTGTCTTGACACAAGGCCTTGAATATGTGGTTATAAAGTATATCATTATGCATTCCATCATTATGAAAGTGGCTATTGATATTTCATGTGATTATTCGACTAGTAGAATATACATGTGAATAAATAAGTGGAATTATTTGATTTTATTATTTCCATATTATGCAGAAGTTCATGTTTAAAATGATTTTGTTTTATTCTTATACATTTCCTTAAATGTTTATGTTTATTTATGAAAGTTTCTGTTGTATCGTTATCCTTATAAGCATCTGAGCTCACCCCTTTCTATGTTTTATTTTTCCTAGGATATGAAGAAGTAGATTATGAAAGACCTATAGGGAGTGTATAAGTGATATGGGTGTGTCCTATGGAGACAATGTTGTTGAAGTTTTTAATTTTATAATGTAATGTAAAACTTTGGAGTATATCTAGTACTTACAAGGCTACTAAACTGATCTATCTTTTGGTACATGATTCCTTATATCATGCCAATGTTATGTAATAATGCACCAACTTTGAGTAACTAGGGTCATAGAATTATAGTAGGAGTATCTTTTGACCAAAATAAGGTGAGTGTTATAGTTTCCTAGGAGCTTCCTAAGAATGTATTTGATATACGATTTTTCTTTGGGATGAATGTATAGTATAGTCTTATCATTTAGAACTTCACATGCCTATTATTGCCTCTCATAGGGATTAATAAGAAGGTTTTAAAGGTATTATGCTATAAATCATATTATTAATCCTTTCAAAAGATGAATGGGATATAGTCTTCCACACCGATCCAAATATTTCTAGAGTTGGGAAGAAGTTACATAGTTTATTATGTTGCATTGAGAAATTTTCAAGGATAAATAATAATTTAGGGCGATTGATTATTGGTATATGGTTTTCGTCATCGTCAGACACATGAGAGGAATTACTTGACTCAAGATCTCAAACTGGTATTGGTAGTTCATACCTTGTGTTTTTGAAAGCACTATGTGATGAGAGAGTGTTTTGTGGTATATATAGACCAAAAAAAATTCTAAAATACAGCTTTAAAAAATATGAATAAAATATCAGGTATTAGAGGTAGTTTGAATACCTATTGTACTTTTATTTTTAGCTTATGGATATACATGGGAAGGGAAATTTCATAGTTGATTCTATGAGTCAAAATACTCAGACATATGGGGTGTAGGAGGCTAGTATTGTATGGTAATTGGTGGCGTTGTTTTATAAGATACTCATAGGGTTCCATAAGAATTAAGATAATCCTATCCTTATATACTTATATATGATGTATTCTCTTCTGGAATGAGTGATTGTGAGGTATCTTTCTAATCCTAGAGTCTTTATCCCATGGTAGATTGATTTAGGTGAGGACCCCTGCCTAGATGGGTTGTTGATAGGGATGAGATCATGTACCTTCATGGATGAAAATAGGTTCACACTAAAACATGGGAGGAGTTGATGAAAGAGTCTTATACTTATATTTTGGATATAGAATCTAGTGCCAAAATGATGTTTTGTGACTTGCATTACTAGTATTAGTGACCAACAATGAAGATATAGATAATGGGTTTTATCATATGGTGTTACACATATCATCTAGTTAAAGAAGAACACTAGCAGCTAGTGGGTATTTTCAGACATTTCCCATTCTTGGGTAGAAATGGGATGATGTCACTATGAACTTCATTTTAGTTTTACCTAGTTCACCTCATGATTGTGACACTTTATGAGTTATCATTAACCAACTTTCTATGGTCTCCCACTTTCTATCTATAAGAGAGAATTTTTTAGTAAATGGGCTTGTGAGGATTTACATTTGGGAGAATTTTTCCCTATGGATTTACTTATTCTATTGTATTATATTGGGATGCTCTATTTACATCAAGGTTATTTAATTTGTTGCATAAGGCTCTTGGTACACAGGTACTTCTATAGAAAACCTTTCACCCATATACCAATTAAAAATATGAGTGTACAATTCTGAATTTGGAAGATATTATCCAAGAACGCATCCTTAAATTTGGAGGTTCTTAAGAGAAACACCTTCCTCTTATTGAGTTTCCCAACAACATATTTTAGGTGAATATAAATATGGATCCATATGAGACCCTATATGGTATGTCATTCTATTCAAACCTATTCTATCTAGAGGCATAAGATGCAGTGCAACTGAGACCTCATCATGTCCCAGAGACTTTAGAGAAGGTGAAACATATCCAACATCATATGGATATAGATCAGTCTAGGAAAAAATATTATATCAATGGTCACCGATGACATCTTGAGTTTTATGTGGTAGAACTATTATTTTTATGAGTTTCTCCTAGATTGGTTCATATATGGATTTATAGACAGGGAAAGTTTTCTCCTCGATATGTCAGGCCTTTAAATATATTGTAGATGGTGAGGCCATTACCCTATTAGTTAGACACACCTCATAGGTACATGAAATATTCCATGTGTCTCAAACTTTTCATTACTTCTCATCTCATACTTTTGATCTTGAAAATTCAGAGTTGGAAGCCAATTCTTCCTTTGAGGAGTATCCTATTAGGATCATTGATCAGAGAAAAAATGATCTCTTAGGAAGGTCAGTTCCTCTAGTACGTATTTTATGACAAAAAAACCATGTATATAATGAGACCTAGGAGAGATAGGCTGATGTATGTGCTTAGTGGCCAAAGCTATTCTCAGACAATGCTTTACCACCCTCAGAAGGAAAACATAGTGTTGATTTTTTTTAAATAGGGTATATTTTATGATCCTAGATTTTCAAATGAGGTATGGTCTCATTTAATTTATTTGTAATTCATTTTTTATTCATTATTGTAACTGATTAAGAGGACAAGGAGTGGTTTGGGTGCATCTAAGCCTTGTTCGGAGCCAAGAGCTCCAAATATTGCAAAGATAAACTGAGTTGCATGGTTGGAATAGGGTTATTACTAACAATGTGACTCAAACATATGGGTGTTGTAGTAAACTATATTTGGGAACATAGTTAGTTTTAATCATTCTCCTCATGTTTTATAAAAGTTCATGGTGTTCTAATGAGTGAATGGGTCACACGGTTTTCCCAAACTATGTGCATAGGGCTAGACCCATAATGAAACTTAGGTAGTAAGGCAACAAAATTGGTACGATGTTTTTCCAAACCATTCACCATTAAAAAATGGGTGAAATACCCATTGTCACCTTTGTTCATTTATGTTTTTACCCACCTTTACTCTCCCATTTTATGCATAATTTCTTGGAGCTCTCCTATGGTCCCAACATAGGCCTTGAGCTAGGTTCTTCATCTGAAATCTGATTTATTTTCTGTTATTTGCATTGGATAGATAACGGTATTCTATCTATTCCTCAACATTATTTCCTTCATTTATTTGTCCATATTTGAAATTATTTTGGTTTGTTTTAAAAGATATATTTTTAGGTAATTTTTTTACATCATCAATTTCTTTTATTTCAAAACAAAATTAATGCATGATAACAGATGAGCAGAGCACTAAAAAGAAAATTTAAGTGGTTTAGAACCTTTTTCCTAAATATGATCCATTATATATTGTGGTCTGTTTTGATGAATGAAATAATTTCAATGAATTTCCTTAAAATTAAAATTTTACATAGTCTAAATTTCTAGTCATATTTGAATTGACATGTTTACTATTAATTATAAATGGGGGTTAACTCCTCTTGACTAGTTCCACCCATTGGGGTGTGATTATGAAATTACCATGACTTATAAAATGTTTATATGGATAAAAGACCTTCCATGTGGATTTCTATTGATACCTAAATAAAATTAATACCTTTAATTTGATAGGAGTGAGTGGTATGACCACATCTAATGAAATTCATATGAATAAGGGATGTGTCCATTAGTTAAATGGTATGTTAAATGAGTTATAATTCATCATTGTGTTTGTATTAAACCATGATAAACTTTTTATATAAATGTGATTTATGGGCACAAAATCCCTAATATTTCTGATACTCAGGCATGGAATCCTATCTATATATGTTATCCAAGCATGGAATACCATATATTTATGATAACCAGGAATGATTTCCCACCTATATGTGATTAACGACATGACATACATAATGAAATATTATATATCAATATGGATTCACTAAGTAAATGTGATATACATGCATGGAGTCTCGTACACATGTGATTCATGGGAATGCCATCCCATATACATGTGATATATGGGAAATGAATCCCATGTACTTTTTATTCTTGGTCATGGAATCCCAGAAATATGTGATTACCAAGAATGGGGTTCCATAAATATGGGATACATTAACATGGGGACCCATATGATTCCTGATACCCAGGCATGACATCCCCTAAAATTCAATGACACTCTTATGAATATCCATTGAAGCCCAAGTCATGCCTTGGGTGTTGGGTATTAGGGGTATATATATATATGGATATGAAAATCACTATGTATATAGACCATATACATACATGCATATATATATAGTCACTTTTTCAGAGATCTAACGGTGTAGACTGAAGCAGATAGTGTCAGCCTAGTATCCTTTAGGAACCATAGATGACCCATTTATAGTTTATATTTAAACTTATATTTTTATACATGAACACTAATCATTTTATAAGAATGAGATGGATTATATTAGGCTCCATCGGTGGTGGCCAATTGAGTATATCTCAAACACTATTCAGGCTTCTAGTTGATACCTGAATAGATCTTATAGATATAGGTAGGGACAAAGGGAAGCATCTATCTATGGATGAATGATTATATCATAGGATGAAGTATGAGAGTAGTGGACTGAGCTTATGATCATGGTGCTAGGGGAGATAGATTTTGGTCTTTTCAATTTTTGTATAGCATGTTGTATATGCCTATTCATATGTATCCCATATATATACCTTTTTTGTATATCACTTGACATGATAATTATTTTGGATATGAAATTAATTTTGTTTTTGATTGTTTATTATGTCTGGATGATTTATGCTTCCACAATCCCATTATTATATTCATTTCCCCTACATCATATTATTATTATTGCTTCTGTTATTTTTTCTATATTATATCGTTGTGATCCACTCTTACATGAGGGTATAGTCGCCCCGCAACTCCACCCTAGATCCTCTCTACTAGTCGGAAACCTATGGCATAAGGGGAGTCATTTTTGGGGATATGTGACCAACTGGGTATATATATATATATAAGTGAACCGATATTGGGACATCACACTTATATCACATAGTGAGCTCATTTTTAATTCATTTCAAAAACCATTTTCAATAAAAACAGACGAGCAAATTCTTAAAGGGGTCTTTTCTAACACACTTTACCCACTCATAGGGTTGGTATATTGCATATTTATATTTCACATCATTAGTAACCAAATAATGATCATAAGTAAAATTAATATCCATTGGATCAGTTAGTAAGGTCTACATAAATTACTTACATAGGAAAACACTATATACCTTTTTTTCACTTTATATAAACAAAACCTAATTTATCACGATGTTATCTACCACAGATTTTCATATGAATATTAGTCTAAACTGTATGCTAGATATGTTTCATTAACACTTTCTATGTTTCTTGTATGAGCCAAGAGAAAATAAATAAACAATAAAACACATAATATATTTCTTAGAATCATAAGATCATAGTACTCAATGACCCAAAATCACAATCACATTCCTTAGTAATTTAGCATTTACACATACAAGTGTTAGCTAAGTAGAAGTATAGTTTTTATACCATGTTTTGACTAGTCCTATCTACAACTACCATATCCCAAATATATAAAAGAATCAATAATGATCTGAAACCAATTTGTTACATACCCATCCTGGTCAACTTGAATAGTGACGAAACAGATGTGGCATGTGACATCAAGAATCCCTCCCCATATAACATTGGTTATTGACTAATAGGGAGAGTTTATCCATAATGTAAGGAAAATTAACCCTATATTAAATCATAAATAATGGGGGAATAATAATCAATCATTATCTACTAGATAACTATATAATATGTAAATTACATTATTAGTCCAACAATAAAAAAAATAACATTCTATAACAAAATATGATCCTAAATAAATCTCATACAAGGAATAAAACATATGAAGAATCACCTATGTGGTTATTTTATGTTAAAAAATATCAAAAATTCATAAAATTATGGCAATATAAGAAAACAATAGGGCCAATCCCTCACCAAGTCTTGATTCTAAATTTAATTATACCATCTAAATATTATCACTAAACAATCAGTTCCTTTCCATTACTTTTATCCCAAAACATAAAATCTATATGCCCACCAAGATACATGTATAGGTTGTGATAAGTATACTCTATAATCCACAAATAGTGATGTCTATATATATATCAATATATTTATATATAATTGCATACACAATATTACATGGTAAAAAATAAAATCTATAGAAAATATCAACAAGTATTAAAAAACCACCAAATGAATGAACATATATGCGTCATCATGTGCTTGTGTTGAGTCTAAACATATCATAAGTAGGTTGGATGAATTCCTTTAAAACTGTAAAATTTCAACTACACTAGGATATTCTGTTAACATCAACAAACCCATCCATACTCATCATATTGATGATATGTGGTTAACTTCCACCAAACCGTCCACACTCCACACATATAAGAAACTGGGCTATCCTCCATAGACCCTTCCTTACTTATGTTACCAAGATATTGAAATAACTCCTTTATATCACATACCATGACTCACTAAAACCATACACTAGGCTACATGTTCCCTTCACACCATTCACCTGTATATAATCCACTTTAACCATTTAACTATAACATGAAATATAATGCCATGACATCCCCCATTTCATAAGATTCAAGGTATATCGTCCATTTAATACTCCAAAACTATAATACAAGGGTAACTCACCACTACAAAAAACCTATATATAAGATATTTAATACCATGTAAGGCTCCAAAAGACCTCTCATAGTAATAAAACACAATATAAATGAAATGAAACACTATATGGGTATTAACTTAACGAAATATCAATAAATTCCCTAAAATGCATGGATATTTTCAGCCTTAGGATCAATGGATAGGTATTGAAGGTAAAACTTTAGACTAGTAACACATACTCACTACACAATGCTCATGGAAATCCAAAACATTTCAACTTTTGGGTATATAAACACATCCACCAACACTTTCATATTAAATCATGTGAGAATGTTTTATAAAACATAAGTAAAATATATGGGAAACCCACTTTATTCAATTAAGAGATCAATCATTTTTAACTATTCATATATTTGGCCAAAATTAGGGAAAATTTAAAAACATTACATGAACCCCTTAATTATGGATCTTAGATGAAGGATTATGATATAAGGGAAGAAACCATAAATATATGAGATATTAATCAAAAAAATATTGATGGAAATTTAATTATAGAGAAAAGCCTTGAATGTAAGAACTAATAAATGATATTTCACCCCTAAAATGTGTAAAATAAAGGGAGGAGGGTTCATGAGACAGTTCGGAAAGAGGACGACCCAATTATATAACATCATTGAATTATTAATCTAGTGTAACTATTTTTTTAAATGATTAATCCCACCAAGTACATGGTAGAATATGAATAAATTTCCATGAACCACCAACCCACTAGTGGTCCTCTTTTTCACCTTCTCCCAAACTACATCACCATTGGGTATCCAATACTAAGGAATTGAGTACCTGATGTTTTCTTTTTTTCTTGATAGATTTCTATCAGAAAACTTATTTTCTCCAATTCTGACTACATCTTCTAATAACCATTATTTCCATTAATAACTACATAAAATAAACATGGGATGATATAAAAACAAAGAATAATTCATTCCTCGGTGTACAAGGGTAATTGATTTCATTATTCACTAGAAAAAAATGAATATGAAAAAAACACCCACATTAAGGATATAAAATAGAGAATTAATGAAAATTTATAGAATGAATGAATAATTAGATGAAATGGGTTGGCCTTACACTTAAAATATCACCACAACTAATGACCATTGAGTTAAGAAAGAAATTGAGTTATAAGATCTTAGAGAATGGGGGAGGGAAATGGGGGGGGGGGTCAAAATGGTGAGAAATTTAGGTCTATTTGTGGAAGGTGATATGATATATAATTTTATAAAAAATTTATATAATAAATTTAATTTATAAAAAAAATAATTTATATAACACTTGGTTTCTAGGGGTCCACCATCATACTAGTAGATATCTACCAACTACCTAGTCACCATCTAGGTGGATTACTCCTCCTATTGGACACATTAGTAGGTATATAATACATCTAAATTAGGTAAATAATTATATTTATTTTAGCTTGAAACAATACTACCTCTTCCCCCATTATAAAAAATTCCAAAACTCTAATAAAATTTCCAAATTCTAGTGTAATCCTCCAAAAGTTAAATATCCACATAAAAAACCCCAAAATTAAATCAATTTAAAAATAAAAGTTCATTATGAACTTCCCACCATACCTTTTTTTATACTTGAGATGAGTCATCAAGAATATTCATCCACACCTCAATAATTAGGACTTAATTTTATTCCTTTGTCTTTATTTGATTACATGCAATGATCATCCTAGGAACAAGGCACCCAATTCTAAACTCATTCCATCATGACTGGTCACTCATGAATGATCATTAACTAATAGTCTACAATATTAGTTTCATCTGAATTCAACAATGTACCATGAAATATGATGTGAATTGATCCCATCCTTTAATGATTATGTATTGAACAATGATATATATTTAAATACTCTATACTTTATAAAAAAACCACCAATGATTTATGATTATGGTTGATGCCTCTAAAACAACATTATTTTATTATGCATTTACCTTTAAATAAATCTTGTGTGTTTGATATCTTATGATACACACAACCCAAAAATAACATAAATAATGAATTATTTAATAATTGTAGAATATTATAAAACAAAATGAAATAAATTACATGTAAATTTACTAAATTAAGGAATCCATATGTAAATAAAAATATTACAAGGTTGAAATTCTCATCATAATTGTCTTCCATGATGATCACATTAGTGATAATAACAATAAAAAGTATACAACATGATATAAATATAATAAATATATTGAGAATGAAATTATAAAAAAGGATGAATGATTTTATAGAATTATATAAGGATATATATATAGGAAAATGATATGATACTTATATATATGGTCATTGGTTATTTATCTATTGGATATATGCTTACTCGATATATGGTCACTGAAAATGTAAAAATTCGGTATACTTGTATCCAATAGGCACACAGTGTATTTTATAATAAAAAATATGTATTATGATGCAAATAAAAAATATTACTTGTAATTTACATAAATAATTTTTTTTTAATTAAATACAAAGATACTAATTGAATTTTGAAAATAACTATTATTTTAAAGAATATTTTTGTATATAATGCATTTTAAATTAATCTTTCTACCTTCAGTGAGTCATTTAAAGGGATATATTGAATAAATTGAAGTTATTATTAGTATATAATTAAATAATACATAATATATAATTAAGTATATATAGTGAATATGAATGAAATGATTCTTGATTAAGAAAAAATGTTTTATTTTAAAACATTGTTTTATTATATATTATTAATTTTTATTTAAAATATAATTTCCACATATTTAGAGTATAAAATATAATGAAATTCATTCATTATTGATAAAAAAAATAAAAATAAACATTCATTTAATGATTGTTACATGTTATAGAATAATAATAAATTCACTTTAATGCTGAAGACATTTTTTCTAAAAATTTTATTTATGTTTTGTTTGTTATTTAAGATAAATTTTTATTAATTTTAGAAATATATTTTAATAAAATTAATTTAATTTCTATAATTTTTGTATTTAATTTATGTAATATTCTTGGTTTCATTTTTCATAAAAAACTAATTATCAAGGTAAAAGTGAGTTACTATAGTAATAGATAAATGAGGTCAAAATGTTAAAATAACTGATAAATTCATAAAATATCACAAAATATTATCTCTAATTATGTGTTTGAAGGATTAATAAACTCCCCAATATATTTTAATTTAATTTTCAACTTTCCATGTAATATTAAATACCTTACATATTAAGGAATGTGTATTTACAAAAATATCATTCAAGATTGCCTATAAAGGACCCATCCTCTACCCACATCAAAGCACACATTCCCTTGACTTTTCTCGTTAATAACTACCCATATTCTTCCCCTATGAATCATATCTCATGTTTCAGATTATATAGACACAAGAAGCAGTCCTAGATTCAAAAATTTCTAGGAGGCTCTCTAATATAACATTGATGTCATTGATAGAGGTATAACACGTCCGACCAAGAAGAAATCTGAGGTTATGGTGTCTTTCTCTATCTCCTTATGAAAATGATTTTTTTTTCTATGAATAAATTAATATTTATTGAAATTTTATGTTCTATCAAAAAAAGACACAATAAATTTTCAGAACCTATAGTTTTTTCTACGGTTTACATGTATTCTTACTATTTCACCTCCATTTTGGTCGTAATTCAACAGAAATGAAACTAGTACGCGAAACTGACCATATCTCTTTTTTGGTGAACAATAATTTTATTACATTTTTTTATATTATTTTATGGATGTAATTATCCCCACTTCTATGATTTCTTAATTTTTTTCAATTGAATTTCTTATTTTGTATATAAGTTTTAAAGGAGTATCTTATAATGTTTTCCACACAATTAATTTTACTATTGTTTTCTTTAGTTTTCTTTATGAATCTTGCTTTATATGTTTTCAATATTTTTTAAAGTAATTTTTATTTAATTTAATATTATTTTAATAAAATGTTTTATAATTTATTCATTTTTTTTGAAATTATAAAAATTTAAATGATATTTCCACTTATTTTCTATGAAATTTTTTAATGTTATTTCATCTATGTCAATATAAATTAATGTTTATTATATTTTACTAGGGATATGTTCAAATTTAAGAATTAACTTTTTTCTATAGAGGATTAATTTTTATTCCTTTTGATGGTTCTTATGATAGTTTTTTAATTCTCCCAAATTAATTATGGTGTGATGGAATTATTATGGTTGTTTTATTCTTATGGAACACATATATATGGTTTCTCAAAAACTGATGGATGGTTCAAAAATTATTTATCCCTCTAATAAATTAGGTAAAGATTCATATTTTATTAGATGATCTATAAAGGAACAGGGAGTGAATCTAATCAACTATGTTTATGGGAATGGGGAGTAAACCCAATCCCCAATGTTATAGGAATCTGTACATTGTGTGATGGTGTTATTGGGAGTGAGAATTGAAGTAATAAATTATTTTATAATCTTATTTATGTTCCACATTTCTATGTTATTCCACTTTATTATGTTATATTTTCGTGGCTCGTGATTATTGGTTAATGTTTCCACATTCTTATGACTCCTTTATTATGTTATTCAAAAATCAATATTCTATGATTCATGATTTAAAATCCATAATTTTTTGGGAATTATTTCTTTATGATATGACCATATAACTTGATTTTGATAACATACCAACATGTTTATATTATGAGAAGTTATTATGTTTAATATATATTTACTAAATTTACCTTTACATGTAATTTTAGCTCACCAGTTACTTAGGTTTCTATTCCCTAGTCAATGAAGTGGAGTATTATATGTAATTTGTCTAGAAAGATATAATGTGTGGAGAATTTTGTGAGAGATGTAGAACACTTATCATAAAATAAGAATTGAATATACCTAATATCTAAAGTCAATAAATTTATAGATTTTAGTGTGTGGTTTATTATGATATCAAATGAATATTCTTGTAAAATTATGTATTTTTTATGTATGTCATGGTTGGATTTTCTGAATTCTAGTTTATCCACTCAGAGTTATAGTATTGTATCACTTGATCACAAACACAAATAATTATAGCATTCAAATTAAAATTATACTTGTGATATGAATCTTCAATCACTACATATGTCATCATAATCCCTTGGAATATATTGACACCTCTAACTATCAAGATCACTATATTAATATTTTTCATTCTCACATATGGTCAGTTTTCCAACACATTAAACCCACATGACTCCCCTGCTTACATCCACATGACAACATGAAATCTAAACCACTAGTGGAACAAGTTTTCTACACACATATCCATATAAACTTAGTATAGTATACTAGTAAAAATGGTGTTATATATTAGAATTTGATAATTTACTTCCTATAAATGGATTATCCTTCTCTTCTTTCCCTTTAGAATCAACCAACTAAAACTCCATCATCACTAGAGAAACACCACTCATGATCTATTCTCATTCTTCCCAACAAACTGATTTCATATTCTTCCTCAATTGTTTTATGAGATCATAACACCCAATATTATCACTATTCACTATGATAGTTTAAATTTCATCACAATTCTAAAGTATAAAAATATATTATATACAAAAGGGTTGTATTGTAAAAATTGATTCACTATTAAAAACCAATAATTCTCATATAAATACAAGAATTTTGGGTTTTTTAAAATAATAAATGAAATCTAGTTACTATAAAGATTCCCACATTAAAGGTTCATATAAACCCAATTACTTATTAAAAAAATCCATATAAATATTTCATCAAATTCCTTATCATATGATAATCAAGGAACACATTTGGCTCCCTATCACATAATGGTTGAATTTATCCCTCTGTTCTATATTAAAATAACTCTAAAAAACAATTTAATCTTGGTTGAATTTTATTAGAGACACCTCATTCCATAGAATAGTCTTTTTCACCTTTAAAATAATTATACTACTTCCAATTCCATATATCCATTACATAAAATTCTAAAAATATTATAAGGTAGTCGTGTTTTAACTCCACTGTTAATTATTTCTTGATCACCATATGATATGTTTCAAGGAAAATTGATATTGTACATGTTGATAATGTATTATTAGTCCCCTTTTAAGAATATTTATCCATCATGGACTCATTTAATTATAAGTACGATATCAAAAAATATGGTATTTAAAATTTGGTAACATACACATCCTTAAATAACCCAATATGTTAGAGATCTATGATAACCCAACACTTACCTAGTTTTAAAGCCGATAGAAAAAACCCCTTATATAAGTTATAGTGTAAATATATCAAAGATTATCTTCTACCACCCCTTTCCAATTTCATATCCTTCTACCATTAATATATATTATCATATAAGTTAACAATTTCCATTTCCACTTGTAACAATCAAGGAATACCAATTAGTTCAAAGGAAATTTTGATATAATAAAACCAAATTTTAGCATCATGGGAACCCAAAAAACATCTATATATTTGGTAGTATTTCTCCTAAAAATTATGTACGTATCTATAAATTTAAACTCATCTCTATGTAAATCCATTAATGAAATTATAAGCATCTTGAATCATGGTTTTTGTGAAAGTTTAATCCACTAGAATACCATCAATTGAAGATCTAAACACTAATTATTATCGATATTCCTCATATTATTTCAACTCATCCATTATACTATATGAATAATATAGCATATCAAAATAAAATTTCAAATTATCTATCATTAAATATTTTCTTTAGTCATTTAATGTCTAACCATAAGCCCATAATAACATCCAAAGGCTCAAATATCTTATACTAATAATCATACACGATCTTTATGTCTTTTGTCAAGAAAATTATTTGTCCCAAGAATTTTAAATACCATGTTAGTGGGGATAAATTATGGTATTTCTATTTTTCAATTAAACCAAACCAACAATCTTATCATATAATTAATAGGAACTCTCTATCTCTCTTGCTCACAACTATTATGAATCAATAATGAAGTAAAAGAGGGACATAAAAAATTTAATTTTATCACCAAAATAGTGATCATTGAAGGATCATGAAATGATGATATTCTGATGAACCTATAACTTTAAACCCACTACCTTTATTATAAGGAGTGGCTACACTAACCCACCAGGTTCACAATATTCATAGTGTAAATGAAGAATACAGTACTTGTAATACCCTTTCCCATGCTCTTGAAATCTAGGGGTAATAATCTCATTATTTAAAAATAAGTTTTAAAATAATATGGAATGACCAAATTCTAACCATCTTTAACTATAATATTATTTAAAATTATCAATCTAATTAATTTTAGTGGATCTTTTATGTTTACATTCATAAAGAGTTAGGGAATATTTTTAATTAGGAAATCCCATTAATATCTTATAAAATGGTTATATTTTCAAACTATATAAAAACTACTTAATCCATAATAATTCTTCAATATCTCCTACAACTTTTCCCATACAATATATTTATTTACACAAATCCTATTTAGTATATTTCTTCATAACATGGGGAAAGGGAAACATAAGAAGGGGTGAGCTTAGAAACTTGATATGGGTCAATATAATTAATAACTTCCTTAGATTAAAAGTGAGAATAATATAATAATATGTAATATTTAAAGAATAAATAATCAAAATAATTCCATAATCAAATTAAATTAAGATCTTAACATACCCATTGTTTAAATATAAATAAATAATCACATGGATAAAAATATTTGTTTCCTTATAGAATAAATTCATAATTTTATAAAACAAATTCCATTACCTAATAAAATAAATCTTGATGTTAGATATCATGATCTCATTTTCAAGGCCCTATGTATAGAACATATTCGGTTCTGGGATGAAATACACCAAAATACCCAATTTTATTTTCTTAGGAGACCCATCATTGAATTAAGTGTATATATATACAATACATGCCCATCACTATCTATTTATAATGAATTCATCATATATAGTAATTAATAAACTATATAATACATAACAAACATTCCTTCGAAGTCAATAAACACTAATATTGAAATAATTAGTATACATAATGACAATATTTCCCCAATCCACAAATGAAATCAATTTCTATGAAGAATCACTCAAAATAAACTTGTATTGAGTAATGGTATATGGTTATGTAAATTAATTCCAAAATAGATTTATTTATTCCTATCTAAGTGAATCCACTTCTAAAAATAAAATGAAAAATCTAGTATTGAAAGAAAAATTGAATTGGACGAAAAATCATGCCTAAAAAATTGGATGATTTTCAAGAGAATGGAAGTGGTGTATTCCCAAAATTTTAATACCAAAGAATAAAATAGTATTATGGGATTTAGAATGTAATCCATGATTATATGAACACCACAAAAATTAAATAAGTGGTGAAATTTGAATCAAATCTCAATGAAAAAAAAATTAGATGCAAACATCCATATTGTAGTGGTAACATAAGAATCAAAAGGACAAGACAAGCATACAATGAAATTAAAATATAATGAAATAATATATATTCATTATAAATAAATTCCATAGAGTATTAAATACTCTATAGAAAATAAATATGTTGAATAATATGAAATACGTTTCATGGAACTGAAAATAGTGACAAATAACACTTGCGACATTATAAAATTTCAAATAAAAATCCATTAATAGATATAATTTCAAATTAATATTTAAATACAATGATTACTAAGAGGATAATGAGAAAAAAATTAATGATGTGTTAGATACACTATTTTAATGAAAAAACTGTGTAAAATATGAAATGTGTCCTAAGTAGTGAAATTTGCGGCAAGAAACAATTATGGATTGAGTATCATATAAATAAAAGCCCATGAAAGAGATAGAGATTGAAAATAATATTAAAATACCATGAAAACTAATTCATGATATAATATATAAAATAGAAAAAACAATACACAATATAAAATTAGATTGGTGAAAAACAATAATCATGTGTTAAAAAATTATAATTAAGACCAAGAAACCCAATTCAATTAAAACTGTTATTGTGTTATGAATTATTTGATAATAATGTTATAAGGAAGAATATTATAAACCAACAAATGTAGGAGAAAATATAATAAAAATAAATCATTATTTACAACAAATTAAACTTTAAATAATAGATTTTAATAAGACAGTTTGTAATTGAATGGAAAAAAATCGAGTTAGCACAAAACCTTATGACATTAGAATCATTCAAATTAAAACCCATTAAAGGATATGATCTCAAATTAAACATTAAATATAATTAATAATTATAGTTTTATGATAAAAATTTTTTATGGAACAATAGATAGTCAATTTTAATGAGAATTTGGTTTATTATAAGAAATATATCCTAATAAATTAAATTTTAGGAGATAAACTCTTACAAGTAACGTAATATTCAGGTACGATACAATTTATATTGAGGTTATAAGAAATTACATTATAAAAAAATTATAAAGGAAAAAAATAAAAAGTATTCCTTATGTAAAATAAATAAAACTCATAATAATAGAGTTCAATATGATTATTTTTAACTCAATGGATGAAAATCATGTTAAGAAAAAACCTTACAACTTTAAAAAAATTCGAGTCAAAATAAAATGAGAGAAAGAACATGGAATAGAAAATTAAATAACATGTAATATAATTTAATCAGGATCCAAAATATTATAGTTGGATTAGATACCCCATTATAAAAGAAAATATTTTGTATTATAAAAAACATGTCTCAAGGGGTGAACCTATGAGACATGAAAACCTAACTATGGTCGTGATTTTCTCCTTGCATTCACCTAACTACATAAATAATCAAAAAATGTTTTTTAGATACATTATTAGGAACCTTATTCATATATAATTCATTTAATAAGTACCATTTATTATCAAATTTAATTTAATTATTATATTTTTTTTCATGTTTGTTATTTTTTCATGAAGAATGAATCTATGTTGGATTATTTTAATAATTTTAGTGATTGTAGATGATTTTTTAATAGTAAATTAATTAATTTATTTTACCTTTAAAAAATTATGAAAATATAATTATTTTATTAATATCTTTTAATAATATTGGTATTTATGTTGTCATATTAATCTAAGATAGTGTTTTATAACAAAGTTCATGTGGGTGGTTAAATTGACCCAAAACAAGAACAATTTAAAACTCCATGGGTTGGTATGGTTAAGAAAGTTTCTTATAACTTTATAATAAATAATGATGATATTATTGAAATATTTTATTTTTATGAATAAAAATTTATGAAGTTTTTATAAATAATTAAAATCAATGTGAAAAATGAAAAAACCTTATTTTTTGGATACGGTAGTCCACACAACGCACGCTCAATGTTCATTTGTTTTTATAATTTATCTCAGTGGAATAACTAGTGTTTGATATATTAATATAATTACACCTAAGTATACTAATGATACTTAGATCTTGATATATCTATGGTTATGATAGTTTTGGATGGGAATGAATAAGAATAAATGGTTAAGGATTATATTATACTAAGATCGTGACATTGAATTTCCTTTGGATGGAATCTTTATAATTAAAGGGAATTGGATTACTTTTAGTTAAAAGGGTCCTCAGGAAATGAAATGGACTTATATGAGTGAAAAATAGGTCAAGATTTCTAGGATATTTTTAAGGAAAGGAGATGATTGAATGAGTATAAGTGATACCCTTTTATAAGTGATGAAAATAGTACTTCTATGAAAATCCATAATTTTTCAATAATGGAATGTAACAATTAAAGGATAAATGGTTCCAAAATATTGAAATAATGGTTTTTATTGTTATATTGGGTCAAAAATCCTCAAACAAGTATTTCCACACATGTTTAAAACATGTTAAAAGTCATATATTCTTATATTTTTACTTTTAAATTTTTTATAGGGGTAACTAGTTATTATCCAAGTAAATTATGTTTAAATAAACATATAAAATAACTAATATTACCAAATTTGGGTATGATGAACCTCAATTTAATATTATTTAGTTTATAATTGATATAATACTATCTTTTAAACTAAAACATTCCATGTATTGAAAAATTGTTCTGTAAAAAATGTTCTTTTCACCATTAACATTATTTAGTATTGATTAACAATTGATTGACTGATAATTAAATTACATATATGTTTAAATATTTTATTAATTTTAATTTTTATAATTTATTACTTTATTTTATTAATAAAAAATCACCCAGTATTAGGTAAACAATTCATTAAAAATAATAATTTTACCAATATCATGGTCATTAAGTATAATCATAGTAATAAACACTATTTGGAAAAAAAATGTAATTAATCTTATTACACAATATGATCTTTTTTACATATAATATGAAAAACATTCTTTATTTAATTCATGAATGTGGTTAAAATATTTTTTAATATAATAGAATAAATTAGTTTTTTTTAGTAAAATATTACTAATGTTTTCAAAATGATAAAAATGGGTTATATATATATAACATAGTAATTTTAAATGATTTATTTTAAATAAAAGTATCTATTTTTATATAAAAAGTTTTTAAAAACATTTAATTCATCCCAATATTACGATAATTTCATAAAAGTGATTTTTTGAAATATTTGTATTTTTTCACTATTCACTTAAAAGGAAACTATAATAGATAAAACCGAGTCAACTATAAAAAAGCCCAATCCATCCCACCATAATGGGGCGGTGCAATAGGATAAAAAATGTCCCATATAAAAAAACAATACATAAAGCCATAGTACAAAGAGGAATAAAAATACACATCCAATATTCATACAATCTAATCCAAACCGACTAAACAAAAAATAATGATAAGACAAGAACAATAAGTCTCCATGTAATGAACCATCACCTCCAAACCATTACTCTATGAATGAAATGATGATAAGATAAGACTATATGTTATATAATGTCGTTCCCTTTACCCGAGTCCTATAAAACAACATCTACGACAATCAAAAGGAAAAAGTAGGGAATGAGCCAAAATCACAGTGGGATACAACTATAGAGTCTATAAAAAGTCAAATATCAAGAATGAGATAGTTCTAGATTTTAATGAAATAGTTTTACAAATAATTTTCATAAATCAAAACCATTTTTAAATCATACTTTGGTTTTTAATAAATTATATTAATAATATCAAAGTAAGGAATATGAAAAGTAATAAAGAAAGAAAATATAATCATTATTATCCATGAATACACCTTAAGGTAAACATGTAAGAAAATAATCCTGAATAATCCATCATGTGAAAACAAGTGATAAAATACCCAAGACCAATCTATCATATGGAGGAATGTTAGAAAATATCCTTGAATAATAAATCATGTGAAGGAAAATGAGAAAATATTCATGACCATTCAATCATGTGAAAACTATTGAGAACATATGCATGACCAATCCATTATGTGAAAGAATGCAAGAAAACATCTGTGAATAATCCATCTTGTGAAATCCTTTGAGTAAATAAACATGACCAATCCATAATGTGAAGGAAAGTGATTAAAATAACTATAAAAAATCCCTTATATTAATGAAAATGAGAAAATAACCATGATTAATCTATCTTGTGAAAATCCAATCACAAATGACAACACACACCATATAGGATCTATCTTATAGGTATACATACTAGACATATCAAAAAAATCCCCAATCCAAGCCTATGGTAAATCCAACTAGTATAACCTCTAGTGGAATTATGCACACTAAGGTGAAAGAAATCCTCAAGTGACATCACACACACTATGTGTGACATGTCTATTAACAGCACACCTAATGTTCAAAATGTGACAAGTATTTCAAAACCCATTTTAAAAAAATTCTGACAATTTTAAAAAAAATTCAAAGCCAAGACAACCTTTTTTGGTGTTTGAAAACCCATTTTTGAACCAAAACAACCATTAAATCATTTAATCAAACCCTTAATATGTATAAATTGTTTTTAAAGAAAAACACATTTTAAAAACATGATTTATTCCCAAAAAATACATTATAATAAAAAATAAATTCAATTTAATGAATAAACCAAAATAATTTTCAAGGATAACAAAAAATTCAAATAGTTTTCACTTTGTATAGAAACAACTACCTCAAAAATGGAGGTATAACTATTTTTCTTTGATAATGGAGAATATAGAAGATTAAATCAGGTACCCACGATCCTAGATCAACAATAAACACAAAACAAAACACTAGAAAACAACTTAGAACTGAAATCCACCTCACACATGGGTTTCCACGAGACAAGAGGAGGAGAGATTTAACAAGGATCTAAGAAAGGAATAGGAAACAACATCAAACCCCAAACATAACTTGAAGAATCCATCATGAAAAAATGTAAAAGACTAAGAATATTAATGTATAAGACTCTAGGTAAATTGGGAAGGATTAGGCCAAACCAAAATTATATTAGGGGATGATTATACATAAAAATTAAATGGTAAAAAGGGTAAAACAAAAAAATTTAAAGGCTAGTAGTGTCGCTCATGGTTTGACCACGTGGTTAGACTTACCATGAAAAACCATGTGTGGCTATTGTAATATAAAAAACATAAGAAACACAGTCTCTTGGGACAAGTTAAATAGTATGGTTAAATCATGAAACCCCCTTGGAAAAAAACCCAGAACCCACATGGTTTTACCTGGTGATATGCACTATTTCATTAATTGTTCTCAAACCATAAAAAACCCTATTTTTGAAACAAATATTCATACCTCATAGTTTTTATATGGTTATTACTAACCATGAGCTAAATGTGTGCATGGTAGGTCTCCTCCACAAATCTCTATTATTGACCATCGCTCCCTAGAATCCTCTAGAACTATTTTAAAGTCAAACCAATATTAAATTAAAGAATTAATCAGTTTCAGTGGGTAAAACAATTCTAACCACCATGAATGATTTATATCCCTATAAAGTCCTCAAGATTCTAGAGATACAAAAAGAGAAGGCCACTAATATCTCATAAATTATTCTCACTCCCATATCTCATGGCTATCCCATACACACTACCATAATACCTAGACCAAGGGAAACATTTTACCACACTATTCCTTATCCCGATGATCTATAATCTCAAATGGTATCTCAAACATGGTGGTATTAGGATTAAGTTTTACATCCGCCCATTCAATCACATGGGAATGATCTATTGTATACCTCATCACCTTGGAAACATAAATCACTCCATGAATTGAATTCAAGAAAAACAGTAATTAAAACTAATATTGCAACTTTCAATGTCATTTGATGATCTCAAAGGGGAAAATGATCCTCGGTGAAAACTTACTCTACTTGCCTAATTGAAAATGTCCCAAGTGTGTTTCTTGAGAAAAACCTAATCACAAACCTAAAACTATTGTTGCTAATGATGATGGTATGAAAAATATTTTTGATGGCTCTGTGCTGTGACCATGCTCTTCCAGATCAACAATACCCTTTTCTCTCTCTCATAAAGGAGACTCAACCCAAGAAATGTCTCCTCTCCCAACTATTACCAGCACACGGGATATCTACATGGCTCCCGATATAACTATTCAAAGGGTTCCATATTTATAGAATCCTAATAAATATTTTAATAGTAAAATTCAACATAAGGAAAATTATTTTCCCAAGATCCACTAAAATCATGAACACAATCCTGAAGCATATCCTCATGATCCTGGATATATATCTTTGTCTATCCATCCATATATGGATGATAAGACATGATCAATTTCAATTGGGAACCCATCACCTCCAAAAACACTTTTCATAACCTAGATATAAACCATGATTCCCTATGAGACACAACTATAGAGGGAACCCCATGAAGTTTCCAAATACCTAAAGAATATAATCTTCTAAGCTAGTCTAACTTCATCATCTCCTTAATATGAATGAAAAGATCCTATCTCATAATTCTATCAATGATCACCCAAATGACATCCTTCCAAATAGGATTCCATGGAAAACCAATGATAAAGCCGATGAAAATATCATCCCACTTCTATGCTAGAATGGGTAAAGGTTGCAACAAACCAATAGTTTTCTAGTGTTCGATCATAATTTTTGGAAAGTGATACACCTTGAAACAAAATTTGTAATCGATCACGACATCCCTAGACACCAAAACCGATATCTCAAGTCATGATACATCTTAGTTTCCCCATGGTTAATGGAACCACAAGATTGGTTTCCACTTTCCATCAACTCAAGCTTCAGAAAAATTAGAACAACCAACCTACAATAGAATCACAAAGCTACACTTGGAGACCATGACCAATCACCTAATGTCTCCACACCATAAAGGATTTAAATAAAGTGTTGGAACTCAATATCTGTCACCTACTCAAGTCAAACTAACTCATGATAATATAATCCATCTTTCATGGAATCTAAGAACACCTACCACCAACCTCTTTAAATTTAAAGCACATATTTTAAAAAAACTCATCAGAGACCACTCCTCAACAATTCCATCATGACTTGTGTTTGTAATTTTCTACTTAACATGTTGAAAACTAGAATCCATTTCATAGATGTGTACACAATATCAAAATATTATTTTTTATGATACTCCAAGTAGCATCTATATCGAAAGTATATATCCCTCTAAGTAAAAATATATTTTGGGACCTTATGATCAGAATACACTATAAACCACTCCCAAAGTAATAGTGAAACTACTTCTTGAGTACATGAATAACTGCTACCAAATCAAGGTCTTTGGTAGGGTTGTTCTTCTCATGAGGGTGTAATTAGCGAGATCCAAAGGCCACCACTTTTTTCCCATGCATCCAGACACATCCTAAACCCATACAAAAAATATCATAGAAAAAAACATAACCAGAACCCTATTCCATAAGAATGAAAATTAGCATCAAATTCAACCTCACATTTATCTTCTCAATTGATGAATACCCATTTTAATTATATTAAAACTTTACACCCTTATGTGTTTAAGCATTCATTGAAAATTAGAGCATAGATAAGTCCTTACAAAATAGTATATAGAAACCATCTAAACCTATGAAGCTTCAGATATAAAACACATTTTTGGGCTTCTTCTAGGACATAAATACCATATATTTTTAGAATACACTGATATGAACCTATTAGATATCACATTCCGTTGAAATTTCACAACCCAAGACAAAACTAAAATTTATAAAGATTACCAAATACAGGTTGTTCCTTCATGTTTTGAAGAATGATATCCAAATGGTCTATATGCTCCACCTATGTCTTGAAGAACATCAAAATATCATCCATAAAAACAATAAAGAAAGTGTCCAAGAACCGATAAAACATTCAGTTCATCAAATCCATAAATAAAACGTGAACAATAGTGAGATCGAATGACAAAACCATAAACTTGAAATGCCCAGATCGACTCTTAAAGGTTGCTTAAGGTTTATCCAATTCTCATAATATCAACTGGTGGTACCCTGAATGATGTTAAATCATTGAAAACCAACACACCCCAATATTCTAGTAAAAAAGATCATCAATCATAGGAAAAATATATTTTTTCTTAAGAGTCACTCGATTTAACTTTTTATAATCCACGGGAAGTATGATACTTCTGTTTGATTACTTTGTAACGATCATAGGTGAAGACCATAGTGAAATAAAAGGATGAATAAATACATTGGCCTTAAGGTCTAAAATTTGAACATCAAGTTCCATCAACTTAGTAGGTTCCATAAGATAAGATGGAATAGATATTGGAATCCTTATAGAAAGCAAGTCAATTGTAAACTCAACCTCTCTCTATGGAGGTAAACCAGAAAAATCATCTAGAAAGACCTTGGGTTATGCACTCGACACTATAGGAGGTAGTGTTCCCAAGGAAGGATCAATGATACTATGAAAAATTTCAAACCATTACCAAGATATTACCCCAATATACATAATAGCATGCCCCACCGTTCCTAGTCCAGAGCCCCACTCACCTTGAAAAACATGAGTAACCCCACCAAAAATAAAAACTGATCCAAATGATGATAATAGTATATTTGGTCCTTTATGTTGAAAATATAATCCATGAAAAGTATCCAGTAAAATATTTCAATATTAGGAACTAAAAAGTCCCATATCACCTCGTAGGTAGCTATCATCACCTAACACACGAGACAATTGAAACCTTGTTCGTTACACTTACCTAAAGGTCTAAAAAGATCAAACAAGTAAGATATAAGTTTAAAATGAAACCCTAACACGTTAACTAACTTTGATGGTATAAAATTGTGAGTACAACATGTATCAAATAAATCCAACACCATAAGAGACAAAATAATCACTCTACATCTAAAATTAGCTATCCTCGATTCACTTTCCTCTTGTAAAAAAATTGTTGAATAAATTCATACAATTGTAGCCACATTAACATCTAACATTGTATGATGATTTTACCCACCCCCCTTGGAATCATTCATATGAACCTGAAAAACCTTGGTGAAAGTGGATCCTGCCTTTCTTCCCTAGGATATCCTTTCATAAAAATACCTCATATAGCCTGAAAGTCTGCAACATTAACAAGTCTTTAGAGTCTTCATAAAGTTAGTATTAGTATGGTCACACCTTCCTCATTATTAGAAAATGAACTACTAATGTTTTCATGAATCCCCTGAAACTGGTCCAGAAGAAAACTGATCACTATTGGGATTCCTTTTCTGTTAAGAAGACATACCCCGACTAACAACTGCAATGAATGAAGCTCCCCCCAAACCAGTCTTTCAAGATATGTCTACCTCAACCAACACTACTTTGTAAAATTCCTCTACAAAGGTCAGGAGGAACTTGAGAATCAATATTGACTTAATATCTAGCCTCAATTCCAACTCAAACTTCCAAGCCTTCAGCAACTCACTGGTGATAAGATATTTTTCTCTATACACTAGTTTATCAAAGTGGGTGGAATACTCTAGAATGATATGACCCCCTTGCTGCAAGGTCCAAAACTCTCGGGTCTTCAGTGCACACAACATTTAATGATAAAACTACAAATTGAATATTTTCTAGAAAAAAGACCAGGTACTATCCTCATTTGATTTATCTTTCATAATATATCCCCACCATCTCCTTCAGTCCCTTGATCATGTATGTTAAAAAACCCACATAAGAGTCCTCATGAATCTTTAAGATGTTGAAAATCCTCTCAATACACTCAAGAAACTTCTTAGATTCATGGAGTATTTTATTACCAGGGAATTTGGGTGGATGTTTCTCAGTAAAATATGAGCCATGATCCACATATCATCTAGGGTTTCTGACACCTACATGACCTTGACTCTAAATTGTACGGATTACAACATCAACCAAAGAAGGGTCATCTAGAGGATTTGCCTGCAGATCCTCTCCCATAGCCTCCTCACTCATATTTTGAATAGATATTCTCATAAGAATTGTTTTCTAAGAACAATACAATGAACAGTCAACTTTAGATCATTTTAAAAAAAATTACAACCAACTTCAATAATTCATTTCTCTTATTTAAAACATTAACTATTTAAAGAAATTGCGAGTTACATGAATTAAAAC
Source organism: Viscum album (assembly GCA_963277665.1). Taxonomy (NCBI): domain Eukaryota; kingdom Viridiplantae; phylum Streptophyta; class Magnoliopsida; order Santalales; family Viscaceae; genus Viscum; species Viscum album. Next base: position 482,950,498 of record OY728155.1, read on the forward strand.
TATAATTAATGAAGGAAGAGGTCCTTATAAATAAACATATCATCTATTTCATTTAAATGAACTAAAACATTAAGTCTTAGACTTGGTAAAAATTTTCTAACCACCCAAGGTAACTCAAGTTCAGGCATGGAAGTGAGCTAACCAAGCACCCTCCGGCCCTTACTACCCGAATTCCGATGGTCCAAAATCCTATTTACCCAAGACACAAAACCAAACTTAGGTTGTTCTAACACACTCCTAGATGTGAACCCCTTAGATAACACTATATAAAAAACATCCCAAGTCAACTAGAGAAGCCATCCCGAGCCGACCCATCGTTGTGGTGAGGTGTAATAAGATAACGAAACAAGTCTCATATAAAACAAAACAAGAAATAAAACCAGTGTAAAAAGATGAAGAAAGAGAGAAATACAATATCCATACAATACAATCTGAACTATAAAAAATAGAAATTATGAAAAGACAAGACTAATAAGTATCCACGTGACCAACCAACACCTCAAAGACACCCCGCTATGAAGAAAATGAAAAAAAAAATAAGCTGACATGCTATCTAATTCCCTTCCCTTTACATGACTCCTGAAAAAAAAATTGACCTAATGAAAAAGTTTTTTTGTAGGCAAAAATCCTAGTAGGATACCATCATAGAGTCTATACAATGTCTAATATCAATAACTGTATAGTTCTAACTTTAAACCAAATATTGTTTTATAAATCATTTTTATAAATCAAAACTATTTGTAAATCATCCATTTATTTTTCCTAAAAGACTTTAATATCCTCCAAGAAAGGAGTGTGAAAAGTAAAAAATCATGAAAGCATAATCAATACTATCCATGAATATTCCATAAAGAAAACATGTAAGAAAATAACCATGACAATTCTATCATGTGAATAAAAGCGAGTAAATATCCATGACCAATCAATATTGTGAAAGAAAGTGAGAAAATATCCATAAACAATCCATAATCTGAAAGAAAGTTATGAAATACCCATAACCAATCCATCATGTAAAATAAAGTGTGAAAATATTTATAACTAATCCATCATGTGAAGGAATGTGAGAAAATATACATGAAAAACCCATCATGTGAAAGGATGTGAGAAAATAACCATGATCAATCCATCATGAGAAAGAAAGTGAGAAAATAACCATGACCAATCTATCATATGAAAATATAATCAACAAAGTGGGATATTTTTATTAATAAAAGGAGAAAAAAAAACACCCAAAAAGTTCTGGGAGGTCTGAAATAATATAGTCCTAGGTGATCCTCCTTAACAAAATGAACACATTCAGTAGGTAAGGAACCCAAATTAGATTAGATCATATGATGGTTTTTATGGGTCCCCTTTGATGAAAGATGATCTGCAGTAAAATTACCTTCCCACCAATTATTCTTTAGTGTTTCCTAAACAATAATATCCCCATATCAATGAATTATGTAAATAACTGATCATGGGGGAGTGTACCTTCCTTGTAGAGAGTTGGAAATGATTGATGAGTCTGCCTATATTTCTAAATGAAATATATTATTTTAGGGAGAGTTCTCCATCCCATTGAATAATAACTTCATCTCCCCCATAATAGAGTCACTAAACCCATAAAATATTCTTATGGAAATCACCACTGAGCTGTTGGAGTCACGGACAGCCCCTCTTCCCTTCATGATACAAAGCTTTCATGAGCCATAAGTGTTGAGATTGAATCGATTGAAAGGGGGAACCCAAACAACCCATCAACCGATAGAAGAAACCTACAGAGAGGCCAATGCACTCCTCCTACCTTGAAATATATTCTCATGGACTGGGATTTACCCCAACCTTTCTATATCCCCCTAGGTCCACTGCAAGACACCAGACCTAGTTTTCATCTCTAGACAAGAGCTTGTGCAACCATTCGCGTGAGATTTATTTCGAGTGCACTTATATGATTAAGTAGCATGTGGAAATAAAAGAGTCCCTCACCTTCCTCTCCAAGTCATTTACTTCCAAGCCATGAACCCTTGAAAAATAGAAAATATCTCCATTTCCAATTTTTATATCTACTCGAATAAGATGCCCAAAACTATTCAAGACCATTCTTTCCCAGTTTCCCTTTAAAAAGAGATTATGAATTGATTCATCTGTGGGGTTTCAACAACAGAAACATTTGAACATCGTAATGATATTTATATGCTTGATATAGTCATCGGTTAGTAGATAATAGTGTCAGATGATCTACAAAAGGAAATTGAATTTGATCAGGATTTCACTACACCATAGAAGTTTTCAAACTCCCTCAATAGTACTAACCTGAAAGGAACAATGATACTCTTCAGCCAAGAAAATATCAGATGGTGTACCTAAGAAAATAAACTGGTATAGATTTGATGAACACTAAATGTTTTTGAATACCTATCGTTGTGACTCATTGAGTGTGGCTTGGATGAAGCTAGGAAAGGAAAAAACTTCACCAAAAGAGTTATCATGGGTTGGGTGTCATGAGAATCCAAGGATATTGCCCATCCAATTGCATTTCCAGTATTTAATATCTCTACAACCAACAATCCATTGTGATTGGTGTTTTAGATCTTTAAGATGGCCACAAAACATATTCCATAAGGTAAATATTTGACCTCTTAACTCATATGTCACATTTCCCTACTTACCATTGATAAATTCCCCCCCCCCCACAGAGAACGTTGTTCCAGAGCCTCCTACACTAGTTTGGATTGAAGACTATGAATTGTTTCGACAACACCCCTGATCCCAATACCATCTGACTCTACTGGTTTTACCATTCAAGCCCAAGACAGCCAATGATACCTACCCTCCATATGAGCATCCCAGAGAAAAGAAGATATGGGTTTTTCAAGGTTCCTATCCACAATTTTGGGAAATTAAGTATCGGGAGAACATGCATTGGAATAGAGGAAATAAAACAGTTTAACAATTTAATGCACCCCCCAGAAGAAAGTAATTTGTCCTTCTAATTTTTGATAAAACAAGATATTTTTGTCCTAAGGCTCTCAAGGTGTTGGATACGTATACCTCTCAGAGAGATAGGATCTCCCAGTACTCTATTCGAAAGGGGTTTCTATTAATTCTCATAAAATATTCAATCTTTTTTGTTTGACGTTCATAGATTGTTCTGGAGGCATAAATAATACTATTTTCAATGCTTATACATTGGTAACTCCACCTAAAATATTTCTTGATAATCTTAGACAAACCCTGAATATATCTCCTTCACCAATTAATGAAAGAGTAAGATGTTATCCACGAAAAAGAGATGTGTTATTCCATTGAATTGATTCCTGCATCTGAAAGAAATAATGCTTCTATTATGTATAGAAGTATATAATTGATTACTTAATGAATTTTGATTTATAATGAGAAGTCTAAGAGAGAGTACATCCCACAATCTCAGACCCCACACTAGTTTGAAAAAATCACACTTCTGGCCCAAAAAATGCATTGAAAACCTTTTTCGAACTGAAACATCTAAAAACAAGGTCAAACATCCACTGAGAAAAACCCATGGAAAATAGAATTATCAAGATAAAACCCCATTCGACCCTATCATATTCCATATCCATATAAATCATAATTTCCATGTTAGAGATCAATTCCTTTCTATTGATGTCTCTAATCATATTTTGTTCTAGATAAATTGCACCCTAGGTGGACCTACCATTAATAAAACTATGCTCCTCCTCCAACATCCACTCATGAAGATGGTTTAAAAGTATCATTTTATCATGCTAGAAATGATTTTGTATGGGATGTTTCACATACTAATTGTCCTAAAAAATTATAAAGGAAGGGTATTTAACTATTGGGAGGATAATAAGTGATATTGCACATGCCACCCTTGAAAGATTACCCCCATGAAAGAAATATTGGATAATGTTAACCATATCATATTTAACCACCCTCCAAGAGGCCACATAGAATGAAACAGGAAAATCCTTTAACCTAGGTGATCTATCTTGATTAAAATATGAAGCCACTTCTCATATCCCATTTTCATCCATAATTCTCTCGAGCTCCAAGTTCATATGATTTAGAACCACTCTTAGAATAGAATCCCTTATGATAGACTAACTTCGTGGGTACCCTTCCTGTATACCTGGATTGACATACACATTGGGGAATTTTAAGTGATTCTCTACCATGCTTACAACCACATTCAAATAATTGGTGAAATATCCATCCTCTAAATGAATGTTAGGAGGAATAACCCAACTTCTTCTCTTTGATGATAGCTTGAAAGAATGATTTATTTCTATCCCCCTCCTTTCACCATTTTTTTTTGGATCTTTCCTGAGCCAGACATTATTTTTCGAGAAAAAATTCTTATTATTTTCCTTTATTCTCAGTAAGTTCAGTGAATATCTCATATCTCCTAAAGACTAGATTCCTCCAACTCCACCTTTTTCCATTGATTCAACATCCTAGAATTTGGGAGGCTGATTTCTAATCCATGACTGGAGGTCCCCTCTCAACCGTCTAAGTTTTTTATGGAATCCAAGACAGTAAGTATCCAAGATGGGTTTACTCCATGAAGCATGAACAATTTCATGATAATCTGAGAAACTTGTCCAATTTTTGGAGATAGACGAGGTGTGAGTTTGGGTATCCCTAGGTGAAATATAGACCAGCAGGTGAGAATGGTTCGAACGAGCATGTTCCAAATGAATAAAACTTGTGTTAAGAAATGTAGTGACACCATGAATATTATCTAAGTAGTGATCAAGTCTTCACCACAACCGACGCCCGCCCTTCAGATTGTTGTGCCATGTAAACTTATCTCCAAAAAACCCTGATTCAACAACCCCAAAAACCCCTTTTGGGACATTATAGACGATAAATCTTACTTATCCATCTGGTTATGATCCTTCCCCCCATTTTTCTCCGATGAATCTATAATAACATTAAATTCCCCACCAATCAGCCAAGCTACATTCCCTATATTAAAAACATCAATGTCCCTCCATAGAAGATCCCTTGGTCTTATGTCCCACTTGGCTAAAACATAGGAAATGAAGAACAATGAGTCACCATAACCAACCTTCACTTTGATGAATTGATCAGATGTTGGAATACACTCCACAGATATTGAATTACTCCAAAAAATAAAGATATAGTGATTTGAAGGTTTTCCATGCATGAAGTCATGCAAGCCCATCATTCTAGAAAAATGAGAAATTTTAGAGTGGTTTTGTTTGGGTTCACGAATCTCATTGATAGAAGCCTTATTCTTGGATATCTCAGTAGATAAAAAATTGGATGACTTTTCCAGGAGAGGTTGGGGAGGTTTTACCCCAACTGAAAAAAGTTGATCCCTAGAAGACACTGATGATATTAGTGAACCTCCTATCCCCAGCTAATTGAAAGACATCTGGACACCATGATTTACCGAGTACAGAAAATCATTGGCCCAAGTCAGCTTTGACCGAGATCTTTCCAGGATAAATTGGCCACTCCTATGGAATCTAGACAAAGTATTCCCTTGAATATGAAAACCCAAGAAAAATTGAAAAATAAAATACATATTTGAAGGAAGAGGACGAGAAAGATCTAGGTCCACATATATTAAAACCATCACTGATTCTTCAAGATAGATAGTTCTGTAATCTGAACAGAGGAAGGATCTGAGAGAGTTCCAAATCACATGTAGGATGTCAAGGTTCTGCATCCGAAGAGGCAGCTCTAGGACAGAAATCCAAATATCTTCTCGTGAAGAGTCTCGTCCCAAATGAGGGTCCATCGACCATGGCACTAGAACTCCGAGCCTTGACAAAATCACCAATGGCATTCTTCCGTTTACTCAAACTATTTTATCTCAAATCCTTTTTCATTGTAAAAATATAATCATAAATGAAAAATAACACCATTTGGGCTCAAGAATATGTGTATACGTACTAGAAATAATAGGAAATCCACAATACATGCCTATTGTGGATCCAACCTATATAACCTTTTGTGTCATTGTACATACTAAATTGAAAGGAAACCTCAAATAGCATTGCACACACTATGAGTGTCATGTCTATTTATGATGCACCCAATGTTCTAAATTTCCTAGGTTTGTCGTAATCCTTTTTAAATACCATTCTCAAAATTTATAAAAAATTATCCAATCCAATAAAATCCACTTAGGTGTTTGAAAACCCATTTATAAACCAAAATCACAATTCAATAATTTAATCAAACACTTGGTGTGCATAAACCATTTTTGAAGAAAAATTACTTTAAAAACATGATTTATTTCTAAAAAATACATTGTAATCAAAAATAAATTCAATTAAATGAATAAACCAAGGGAATTTAAAAGAACAATAATAAATTTATAGAATTATCCCTTTGTATATAAACACCTACCTCTATATTGGAGGTGGACCTATTGGCCTTCGACAATAACAACCGAGGAAGAGTAAATCCATTCCTAAAAATCCTAAATCCACAAGAAAAAAAATAAAACTCCTTAAAAACCCTTAGATCTGAAATCAAAACACCATAGAGGCTCCAAAAAGACAAGGGGAGAAGATATCTACCAATGATCTAATAAATGGAGAGAAAACCACATCAAAACCCAAACACACCTTGAAAAATCTATCAAGAATGAAGGTAAATCACCAAGAATACCAAGACTAAATTATATAAGGGGATAATTAGGCATAAAAATGACAATGGAAAAAAGGGTAAACACCATATTTTTAAAGGTTATGAGTTCCATTCATAGATAGGCTGCATGATTACACCAACCATGCACCGATCGAGAATGAATACTATCACTTTAAAAATACAATTTAGATGGTATACTAGGAAAATCTATTCGGTTTAGTCAAACAATGAAACCCCCTTCGATAAACACCCATACCACACACTATTTTCCCTAGTGAGCTCCACTATTTCATTAACCATTCTCAAACCATCCCAAACTATAATGTTAAAACATAGATCCATTTCACATGATTTCCACACTGTTAGTACTAACCAAGTGCCTATGGTTTCCATGATCTACCTCCTCCAAAAATATCTATTTTCTATCCTTTTTCCCATGAAACCCTAGAAAAATGTTAAAGAAAACCCAAGCTTAAATTAAATCATACCTAAGATCTAGTGGGTACTACAACAACAACTTCATAAAAATATCTAAAATAAACTTTAGGATAATATTTTTATTTTAAATCTAAAAATGAATTTATTTTCCTGAAATTAAAATTTTAACATTTAAAATTTTAAAATTTAAATAAAAATACAATAAAACATATTTTCATTAGAAAATAATTTTTTAAAATATAAAATGTTCTTATTCTCATTTACTATCAATTACCAAAATGATTTGGGTTAAAACCATATTCATATCAACAATATATATTATCTATAATATGGTTATTTTATTATAATAATGTGAAAATATATGGAATTTGATAAAACAAATTCTTCATAAAATGGTATTAGTATCGATATAGATATATTAACTTAATTTTATCAATTCATTAATCTTAATTATAACCTTATTTTTATTTCTACATATATTCCATAATTCATGTTCCTCTTTTTTCTTGTAAATTCTAGGAATATATTTTAATGTTTATATAATGTTTCTGATTTTATATTGGATTAATGTTGCATTCATTAAAATCGGTCAAACACATTAGGTTTCAAAGGAAAATATATTTTAAAATAATGGGGTGTTACATTATCATCCATTAAATAAAATTTATCTTCAAAATTTTTAATTCTTTATCCCTTACGAAAACTGTTGAGCATATCCATAACATAGACAAGATCCAAGGATTAATTTATAATGATATATCTTAAAAACTATTTTATATATTGTGAAAACTATGATTGGGTATCAAGACATATATGATAAATGTAAGTTCCATATAAAGTTCATAGTCAACATTGATAACTGATCAAGGGTTTATTTAAGACATGTAGTGATATTTACAAATAATAAATTTTATATGAACCCTTTATAAAGAGATGTAATCTATTACTAATACCACATAAAATTATGTTGGAAAATTATATCTGTAATATTTAACTTCCCAGAAACCTTGAAGAATATTTTATAATAATCACACCACCATGTGTTTTTATTTATAACTCAATATGAAATAGTTTTTAAAAACATAAATGTATAAGACATTAGAATATCTTGAGTGAAATTTTACTATCCCCTTCAATAGTATTTTTGGAATAGGCATTTCTTTCTTCCCATGGTCTAGTTAGTTCTTGGTCACTATTTTCCTTGTTGAACATTAGATTACTACATTGATTTTAATAGTGCCAAGTTTAAAAGCAATTAAAGACAAAAAAATTCAATAGATTATCTATTTACCTTGAACATGTGATCTTGATGAACATAGTTTCCAAACTTATATAAAATCCTTATTCATTTTAAGAAATCCCTGATGTGTTTCATCCATTATTCTAAACATGTAGAAAATTAAATATTCTTTCCTTCATATTTGTTTCTTGAACATCAATGAGACTCCAAATTTACAATATTTTGTGTATTTGGGGAATCTATTAAGTTAAAATTCTTAATCATAATTCATGATAGCCTATTTTTTATAGTAATAAGATTTATCACTATAACTCTTGTCCTGTTAGGTTGTTCACTGTGACAATCTTCGCATTATTTATGTAATACATAGTTTACTTTCTTTCTTCAAAATCCAACCATTACTAATACCAAGAGGATTTAACCATGAGTGATGAACTCTATATGATAAATATTGTAAGATAATCTCCTGATGAACACATCATCAAAATGTATTACTCTAAGTAATAGTAAAATTATATTAATTTTAAACCAAAATCCCTCCCAGTTCAATCTATGTTTGATAAGGTTGGGTTATACAATATTTGTTAACCTTATTACTTAACAATATAAATACTTTATGATGGAATATAAATATAATATTATTAACCAAATAATTCCCCATAGGTGTGTCAAACCAGTTATGTAATTAATCCTCTTTGGCATGCGCCCGGTGATGATTGAGTTAATACCCAACGCACCCTTTTCTGGATTATTACCCCTAGGTACATCAGTAAAAGAGAATGAACTCAATTGTAGTATCCAGGAAGGGATTATATTTCGTGGGAAAACACAAAATATACACTTAACCAAAAATTTGAGATGATATCCTATACTTATACTTAACCCTTAGACTTATCTCTAGGGTTTTCAGCAAATTTCTCTTTTCACTATCCCTAAAACATTCAATATTAACTCAACCAACCTAAATGGTTGTCAGTACCCTTTAAATTATGATCATAAATAACTTATATAAAATTAAATTTTCATTAATTAACATCCTAAACTCAAATATTATCTAAACACTCCTTTGATACCAACTATATCACCCTAGACCCATAATCTTGAAATATGATATGAATACACACATTATTTTTATACATGATTTAAAATGGACCACAAAGACCCAATATTGATAATCAATAATTACAACGTCACTAAAAAATATTGTGTCACTTATATTCAAATGAAATTTTATGTTTAATGTTTTAAATATTTAGGAAAAACTTTTAACAAACAAATCTAATGTATAACTTATCAAATTTATATTATTCCCAATATATTAGAGACCACTTAATCTATAATAATTCTTCCACATCACCCAAAAAATTCTCCACCACTAATATTCGATTAGACATATATTGTGTAATGCTTTTCTTCATAATATAGGGTAATGGAAAAACAATAAGGGGTAAGATCAAACACCTTGTAAGTGTAAAAATAAGCCATAATAACAAAAGATCAATAGTGAGAATAATATGAGAATAAATAATATAACATAATCAGATAATAAAAATAATTCTATAATATAAATAAACTAAGATAAAAACATATTCATGGTTGAAATATGGATAAAAATTCATATAGATAACAAAAATTGGATCTTTAGAGATGAAATTCACAATTTGAGATTGCTAATTCCATGCCCTAATCCAAAACTTCATGATCTTTGACATTATTATCTCACCTTTAGGACATTGTGTCTATCAAATATTCTATTATGGGATGGAATACACCAAAACACTAAATATATTGTGTCTAATGAGACCAATCACGCATCGAAGTACTATCTATACTGATCCCCACTCGATGATAATTAAGTATAATTCATTCATCATATAAGGGAATAAATAATGAATACAATTCATTAAAAACATTCCTTTTTAATCAATAAACATTCTTATTGAAATAGAAATTACACAAATTGAAAATATTTCCCTAATCATCAAATGGAATTGATTTTTATATAGGCATCTCTCAATATAAGACCATGTGGAGGAATAGTATATAGTTATGAAAATAATTTCCCTAATAAATTTCTTTATGGATATCTAGGTAAATTTCCATTAAACAATTCAATGAAAATATGATCTTCAAAAAAGAATTACATTGGATGAAAAATCATGCCTATAACAGAGGATGATTTGTAAATACAAAGATTGTGGTGGATTTTTACAATTTAATACCCTAAAAAAATAGTATGATTTGATTTAGAAAGTAACACATAGAAAATATATACACTAAAAGTTGAAATAAGCAGATAAATACAAATCATATCTCAATGAAAAAATACAGTTGCAGCCCTTATAGTAATGGTAATGTAAGAATCAAATAAATAAGAGTGGGTTACCATAAAATTTAAATATAATGAAATGAATTATGTTCATTATACATGAAATCTATAGGGTAGTGAATTCACTATATAAAAAATAATACAAAGCATAATATCAAATACGTGTCATGGAATTGAAAATTGAGACAAATAACACTTACGTATTTTGGAAATTTATAATCAAAACCCATTAAAGGATAAAATTTATAATGAATTAGTAAATACCATGAATAATTTCTAGATCATGATAAAACAAATATTATATGTACATTAGATACACCATTCCAATGAAAGGATAGTGTATAATAATAAATAATTCTTAGGATGTGAAAATTCGAGATAAAAACCTATATGGATTGAGTATATTTAAGCCCAAACCCTTGAAAGATAAAGTAAATGAAACTAAAATTCAAATAAGATTAATTATAATTCATGATATAATATACCAAATTGGAAATATATAAAATATATAAAAAATGGGTGTATAAAAATAAGCATGTCTATGGAAATCAAAATTTACACTAAGAAACCCCTTTAATGTAACATAATAATTTAGGTAATAATTATTTGATAAAGTAATTATATTGAATAATTATAGAACCCAAGAAATGAAGGAAGAAATAAAATTTAAAGTATTCATTAGGTATAAAAAATCAATCTTATAATAATAGAGATCAATAAGAATGTTTGTAACCCGATGAAAGAAGATATAATTAGAAAAAATCCTTTCGCTATTAGAAACATTTGTATAAAAACAACTTGAATGATATGATTTCAACTAAACCTATAAATATCATTACTAATTAGAGGATCTAGATAAAAATTATATTAAATAATAATTACATACACCATTCTAAAGAAAAAAATGGTGCATTCAAAATAAATAAGTATCAAAAATTAAATTTGATACAAGAAACCATTACAAGTAACATCATATTTTAGGTATGAACTATTTGATAATGAGGTTATAAGGAATAATTATAGAAACATAGAAAATAAGGAGGAAATAAAATATAAATTATTTATTAGGTAGAATAAATAAAACATGGAACAATATATTTCAATAAATAAGTTTTCAACTTAATAGAATAAAATTGAGTTAGAACAAACCTTAACAGTTTTTATAATTTTTAATTCAAAACCACATGATAGAAAGAACATGAAATGGAGCATTGAATATTAAAAAATATAATATATTAATGATAATAAAATTTAATGTGGTAGTGTATACGTTATTCTAATATTAATCATTGTGTATAATAAGAAATATGTCTGAAGGGATGATAATATGAGACAAGAAACCCATACTATGGTCATGATTTTCTCAAGGAATGTCCAAACTTCCAGAATAATAAAATTAAATTTATTAGATACCTTATAAGGAAAATTGTCCATTTATACTTCATTTAAAATAGAATATTTGTTTCATATACAATTTAATCATTCTATAGTTTTTTTATGTTTTTTATTTTGTATGAAAATTGAATTGGTGTCAGTTTATTTTGATAATTTTAGTGATTATTGATGATATTTTAAAAGTAAGTTAAATAAATAATATAAAAATTAAAAAACTATAAAAAAATAATTATTTTATTAGTAACTTATAGCATTATTAGTATTTATGTTCCCATACTTTTCCATGACATAGTTTTATATGATAGTTCATGTTGGTGGTTAAACCGACCCAAACTGGAACATTTTATAACTGGAAGTGTGAGTATGGTTAAGGAAGTGTATAATATAATAATAATAAATAATAATGATATTATTTAGATTTTTTATTAGTTGAATAATATATTATTTGTATTTTGTGAATTCTAAAATTTATTATTTAATATAAAAAAATGTTATTTCACGGAGGCGGTAGTCCGCACAATGAATGATCGATATTAATTTTTTTCTAATTAGTTAAGGTGGAAAAAATAGTGGTTGTTAAATTAATAGAATTACACCTAAATGTGATAATTATTATTTGGCCAATATATAACTATGGATAGGATAGTTTTATATGATAATGTATAAGAATAAATGGTTAACGATTAAGTAATATGTACATCAAGACCTTCAAATTCCGCTTGATGAAATCTTCAAATTTGAAGAACTTATGCTAACTTTTTGTGACCAAGGGATTTTTTTAAAATCAAGTGGAATATAGGAGAGTATGTTTTTAGGGTACCAAGGTTATTTTTAATGGTGTGTGGATAATTGAAATTGTGGAAGTGATCCCCTTTAATAAGTGAAGAAAAAGGTAATTGTTTTGAACACCCATTATTTTTAAAATAATGGAATGACACTATTATAGGGTAAATAGTTCCAAAAATATCAAAATAGTAGATTTCATGGTGTTAATTTTTTGATAAGTCCTCAATAATGTATTTTCACACATGGTTTAAACATGTTGGAAGTCATTTGTTCTTATATTTTCACTAGGAAAATCCCGCACTATGCATTGTCAACCCTAAAATTTAATAAAAAAGAGTAAAGAGACAAATAAATAAGTACAATGGGGTTTACAAATTATGGAGTAAGTCACTCCCCATATATCTGAAACAATCATAGGTGAACAATATTAGGATCCCTATATGACCAAATAGTATTCACTTCCATGATTTCTCTCTTGGACAATACGTCCACCACTTGATTTGATTCCACGTATACATGTGAAATCATAATGTGAATGTGGTTTAGCTATTTGACATATCTAATAAAACTAGTTACCACTATCTAAGGCTCATTTTCTGTTCTTGATTTAATAAATATAATAAGAAGTTTTTAATTTGACTCAATCCATAAGGGGTTCCAATTTTGATGGACAACATTCTTGATGAAAAAATCATGGCCCAATGCTCAACATGGTATATAATGGAAGATCCAATAAATTGGAGAAAATAGCCATTGAAAAAGCCACAGTGTGTGTGGAACAAACCTCCATATCCCAAGGGTCCTCATATTCTAGAGATGGCACCATCAACATTCACCATCATCCATGTGAAGATTGGAGGGATCCATCAAATGCATCCCATCACCATAGGATTCCTAGGTTTAACCAGAACACCAAACTGTCACAAGATATTCAAAGTTGTAATAGTGTTATGCATAACACCAACCCTCACTTTTGCAGAAACCTTCACATCTCGATGCATGACTATAATTCCATCCTTGGTAGAGGGATATATATTGTAAAATATTTCTGCATTCCTTGTCACCAAAATATATGTAAAGTTAGAGGTAGTGGTAGTAACGCGAAGGTTTTGTATTTTCTCACTATGAATAGATTTGAAAATGTGCATCTGAAGTTCATATAGTCTATTGAGTGTAGTTATGTCAATGATGATGAGGCTAACGATGTATCACCACAGCACCTGACCAAAGGTACACTCCAAAAAGTGATGTTAAATAGTTTCTTCATCCCTTAGGCATAAATGATAGGTTAAGACAATTTTTTTCCATCTCTGTTTAGTTGGTCATGGGTGGGGAGCCTATTTTTCCACATATTCCATAAAATAATGAATCTTAATGGTTTAATATATGATACCATGAAGTTTAAAAAATATTATGGTGGTGAATTGGATCTATCACACTCCAACAGGTAGTATTCCTTGATATTGAAATGGCCATTCTTATTGGTTCGCCAAATCAGAGTATTGGCATCCTTAAAGTTGTATGATTGAATCTCCAGTCTATCTTAGGTTGGGATACTATCAATAAGATTATTTTTTGAAAACAACATAGTAAAATACATTTCCTCTATGTGTAAGGGGGAATGTTGTGTATTGAGAGGGTTATCTAGCCATGGAGTCCTCTAGAAATTGTGGATGGATTTTCTTACAACCCATATTGAGTGTTTCATGATGTTAGTGAAGGATTTTTTGAAAAATGGACACATAGATGATTCAATTTAGGATTTATTTCCATTCAGTAACCTCCTAATGAACTGGTTTGATAAAAAATAAAAACTAGAGTCATCAGGATTTAAGAGATTCCATGTGGATTTTTTAATAAGACTATTATTAAAAATTATGAGATCTTTGATTTTGAGCCTCCCATATTAATGGTATTAATAATTTCCTTTCAAGAAAGAGATATCAGCTTCTTTTCATGCATTCATTATTTCCATATGATGATCCTTATTATAAATTATAGGTCAATAATGAGAGTTCTTATCCATTTATAGACTGATAAGGAGTACACAAATATAGAGGTTATAACTGAGTTGACTAGGAACACCCTTAAAACTTGTGGCCTGGAATTCATCTTCCATATAGAAAATTTATAAATGAAACCTAACAATATTCCCTCAAGATAGTGGGTTTTAAATTTTCCCCAGAATAGTGAAACACTAAGGTAATTAAACGAAAGGTACTCCCTTTTCACTCTAAGTGTTCTAGTTCTTATATTCTATTTTCCGATTGAAATTACCTCACCATAAACAGTAAATGATTTTTTCCAACTGATGCATTTGACAACCACTTCTTAATAATGTTTAAATAAGGCCTTGATTGCATAGATACATTTATTAAGGCTTTCCCAATAAAGAGGATGTCATCCAAATATAAAAAATGTTATGTGGTTAAAGTATCCCAAAACGACTTTAATTTATTTGAAAAAACCAATATATGTGATTTTATTGATGAATCTTCTCATATACACCTTATATATCATTAATATAAGTTCTTAGAATCAGTATCCTTGTATGACACTTCTAGTGCATTGAAATATCCTCTAGGTGCTCCATTTATCCAGATAGATAGCCTTGTGGATCTGAGGATGGTGCCGATCAATCTGATGAAATCATGTGAGAACCATATATTTTGAGAACTATAATGAGAAATATTCATTTTAGAGTGTTAAAGCCATTGTAGATGTTAATTTAGAGAGAAAATTTCCCATACTTTTCTTTCCTTTTCATGATATTCACACTTTCTAATGCAGTAATTAGTCATCTTTGAATGTTTCTTCGAAGAAAAAAACCAAATTAGTTTGGTGGGATATTCTCCTTAAAAATTTCACCCATCTTGATCATGATAATTTTACTAATTCTTATAAAAATGTTGTTCCCAAGGGAAACTAGCCGAGATTCCTTGATTTCAATTTCATTCTCCCACTTTGATATCAATAAAATAATGTTACAGTTGATCTCATAAGGTAGGGAGGAATGTATGAAAAATTCTTTGATTGAATTGGTCATTTCTGTAAGAACCCAGTTTTTGATGAGAAAGAATTTGGAATATTCTTGATGATATTCGAGAGCAGCGCCTTCAGACGGCGTGCGATTCCGAGCCCCGGAGTGGCCGGAATTAAATTTTCAGTGGGTTCACACTGGAAACGCTAAATAAATGGGATAGCTCATAACTGGAGTTCCGGATCAGGGATCCGAGTGTATGAATGGGCCCGGAATGGGGTTTTTACCCTAGGAATGACATAAAACATGTCGGCGCGGGATGTTTGGACCCCTTGCTCGCTTCCGGAAGGTTAAACGGATAAATTAATAGATTAATGTATTCGTTTAAGGACGAAACACTAGTATCTCTTAAATGGTGGCTCGGATTGGAAAACTGAGGGCACCGTTGAGTTCGGACCATGTCGTTTACCCTAGGAGGGGTATAAGTTTTGCGGGCGCGGGCCGTATGTGAAAAATGGCCCCAGGGGCGTTTTCGTAATTTGGCGGCCTCGGGCGCTAAGTTTAGTAAATTTTGAACGGGGTCTCGAAATAAAATTCCGAGACCGCCGTTGCACTCAGAGCGTGGTTCTTAGCTTAGGGGAGGCTAAATCCTGACCCCGTCGGGAGTTCGGGTTCGGGGCTGTCGGGCGGGCGTTTAAGTGATTTGTACTTAAACACCCCCCCCCCTCTTCTTCTTTTTCTTCTTCCTCAAACCCTCCTCCCCCCTCCTTCACCTCCGACGAGGTGAGCTCCGGCGAGGCGAGCTCCAGCGAGGCGACTCCGGCAAGTTGCAGTGGTGCCGGCGGGTTGATGACGAAGCGACGGGCATCGCCCAAGAGGTAGGAGTTTACCATTTGCGTTTTTCTTTCCCGCACCTCCCTTGAACCTAATTTATACCCCCGAATTGTTGTTTGATCTTCGAAAAAACCCATGAATGCGCAGTTGAGTTAATTCCCTTTTCAACGCATCTTTCGGATTCAAATTCCGAGCTTCGTGGCATCCGCAATGATCCACCGAACTTTGCGGGTTTTCGGGTTCTGGCGTGTTCAGGCGGCAGACGGCGGCGGCGCAGGGCGGAGCAGGGCGGTCGGCGGTCGGCGGTCGGTCGGAGTTTCGAAGGCGGCGGCTGCGCTTCCGGGAGGTGGCGTCGGCCTTCGGCGGCGGCTGTCGGAAGCCGTCCGCGGGCGCCGGAAAGCGGAGGAGAGGGGGGGTCGTGAAGCGCGCGACCCCCGTGCAACAACAGCGACCCGCAAAACGCGGGTCGCTGTGGGGCATCAACCGGCCGCTAGGCGGCCGGTCGGTAGAAGCAAGCCACGGCCAGCTGGCCGCGGCGGGGGGAACCGGACCCGCGGGTGAGCCGCGGGCCGGCTGTGCGGACCGGGCCGGCCGGCGCGGGCCGGCCCAAGCAGGGCGGACCGGCCGGTCCGGCCCAAGGGGCTTTGCCCCTCAGTCTTCGGATGCCCGTATTTCGGGCTACGGGCATCCGTTTTGCGCGCCGTCTGCGGTAGCACGGATCTTGTGTCGTGGTTAATGTTTAAAGCTAGTTTTGGGAATTTTTAATTCCCGAAACGAGGGTCCGCGGAGGCGCGACGTCTCCTTAAGTGGGCGAACGTATTCCCCGAGTTTCTTGTTTTGGACGGCGCGGACGCGTCCGACATCCGTTTTGAGCGCCGTCAGTGTCGTTGTGACCCTAGAATCGAGTCGGAGCTTTCCAGGGTGGTTTCAGGCATTGAGGCCGAAGATGAGGCGTGGGCCCTGTGGCCCATCTTTTGAGCTGCGTGCAGCTAGTAGCGACTTTTTCCTCGGACGTCCGTTCAGGGCGTGCGAGTAGTCGATGTTGGGTGTTTTTTTGAGGGCAACGCATTGTCGCAGTCTGCCCATTGTAATTCCGCATGATGGTGCGGGCCCCGCGAGGGCCGTTTCGGGAGTTGACGGTGATTTCCAGCTTTATCATCGGGCGACCATTTTGGACAAGTGGGTAGTCCATTTCGTGTACTTTTTCGAGAGGATCGCGACGGTGCGATCCGTTCGTTGAGTTTCGGGACCGGGATGCGGGTCCCACGTGGCACCGCTCATGTGCGGTGCGCCGGGATGCACCCTTTTTCTCCGGATATCCATTGCACTCAAGTGAGTAGTTCTTTTGACGTGCTTTTCCGAGAGCTTTGCGATGGCGCAGTCCTCCCGACCTTTTTCGGGGACGTGGTGTGGGACCCACCCGACCTAGCTACGGTGAATAGTACCTTTTTCACCGGGTGTTCATTTTGGGCGATTGATTACTCAATCCCGTGTGTTTTTCCGAGGGGATCGTAGTGGCGTGATCTGTTGGTTCAGTTTCGGGATCTTGGGGTGGGCCCTAAACGGGTTTGGTCATGGTGAATAGTACCTTTTTCACCTGTTGACCGTTTCGGGCGAGTGAGTAGTCTAGCTCGTGTGTGTTTGCACAAGGATTGCAACGGTGTGATCCGGTTGGCTGTACATAGCCTCTTGCCCGGTCTTGTTAAATGTGGAAGCATGAAAGGTGCTCCAATAGTGGTTCGCCCTACCTTGTTTGTAGCGGGCTCTTGGCATCTGATCACTCACTCTTGGGAGACTGATGTAAGTGGTTCACAAGATGTGGTTGGTCGTGCCCGGGCCTTTGAGTTGGAGATGTTACGTCACGCCTTCGCGTTGACGTTGGGTGTCGTGTGCACGATAGCCTATGGGCTGGAACGAGGCATACTCTGGGAGTATACGGGAGCGCATGGAGGTACGTGTGGTTGTTGTACCTAAGAATGTCTGTGCGCTCAGTTGGGGTTGACTTGGGGCCACACGTCGTGTGGGCCCCATGTGCGTGCCGTGTTCTGCTTTGCGTACTTCGAACCCTCGCGACGTAGAGGGTCCCTCTGTGTGTTTGGTTGACCAGCAGGGTTGAGTGGTCTCCCCCTGGTTTCGTTCTCGATGGATTGGCCGGTAGCGGTGCTAGTGACACCCAGTGCTGGGGCAGACGCTACACCTCTTTTAGGAGAGTTGTTCTGGAGTTGGGTGGTTGCGCGACACCCACTCCATGTTCGGTCGTCCAGTGTTGTACCCTCCTGTAGATATGGCAGAGCGGTTCTGAGTTTTACCCTCCAGCGGGGCTGGGTAGTGGGTTACTCATTGACTTCCTCGAGCTTACCCTCCAGCAGGGCTGGGCAGTGGGTTGCTCACTAACTTCTAGGGTTTACCCTCCAGCAGAGACTGGGCAGTGGGTGACCCGACGCTATTAGGGTCTACCCTCCAGCAGAGACTGGGCAGTGGGTCACCTGATGTATTAGGGTTTACCCTCCAGCAGAGACTGGGCAGTGGGTCACCCAACGACCTCTTAGGGTCTACCCTCCAGCAGGGCTGGGCAGTGGGTCACCCGACGTCTAGTTCTAGGTCTACCCTCTAGCAAGGCTCGGTAGTGGGTCGCCTGTCAACTTATTCCAGGTCTACCCTCCAGCAGGGCTGGGCAGGGGGTCACCCGATATCTGGTTATGGTTTACCCTCCAGCGGGGCTGGGTAGTGGGTCGTCTGATGATGTATTAGGGTTTACCCTCCAGCAGGGCTGGGCAGTGGGTCACCTGATATCATATTATGAATTACCCTCCAGCGGGGCTGGGCAGTGGGACACTTGTTGGCATTCCAAACTCAGTCCATAGTACGAGGCTAGTATGTAGCTTTCCTCCGTGGTTACCGGAGCAGGACCCTTGGTTGTACGGGTCGGTGATGGAACGACTTGACTTTGAGGAGACCTCTCAACTGCAGGGCAGTGATGAGGTGTGGTTTGACTTTCCTAGAACTCTCAAGTACGGGGGGTGCTTTCCCCACCGAGACGCATTCTTGTGACGCGATCTAAAACCGTGCGGGCGAGTCAGTGCCGCCCAAATCGGATAGTGTCGAAGTGTCGTGCTTGAGCCCCTTGGCTTATAGTTCGGGGTAGACGTGCGAGATACTGGGCGATGATGATGGTTATGTCTGGGACTATTGGCTACTATTTCTTGGGCTGAGCTACGGGACGGGGATCCCCTTACGACGTTGTTCGGGTTTCTTGTTGAGCATACCGATATGTATATACCTTGTTTCCGGTACCCACTTCTTGGGTTTGGTTACTCTCCTTCCAGGAGAGGCGAAGACGCGCGGGGTATGCCACATGCTTTCCGTGTCTATCTTCTCGTGGTTGGATGAGTCTACTCTCCTGCTATAGGTAGCGAATACTCGACGGGAAGTTCATCTTCTCACCGTTTCCAGCTCCTTGTCCCTGGACGAGTCTACTTCCTTTCTTTTGTTGGGTTGAGCTGGACTCTCTGTTGTGTTGTTACTCTTTTCTGCACCCTCGATTGGACTCCTTTACTTGTCATGTTCGCTCTACTTCTCACCCTTCAGTGCCTCCTTTTTTGCTCCCTTGAGCCTTTGGGGTATCCTACTGATTATTTTTATACTCACCCCTGCTTGGGATTTTCCCGCACTTGGTGTGCCCTTGCAGGCGACGGACAGGTTGGTTGTGACTTCAGTGGAGCTTAGGAGTTTAGGAGCTTGGACCGCGTGCGGTGGTCGTGGTTAGGTCCCAGGTGGGGGACCCCTTCCGGCTATTTTTCTTTTGGTTACCTGTTGCCGGGTTGTGGCACCTTTTTGGTTGGGCGTGTGTTTTTCCCCTTTTCCTTTCAGCTTATACTTTGTACTTGTAGAGGTCGATGCACTTTGTGGTATGTATATAGCAGTTTCCCTTTTCTTTTCTTTTCTTGTCTTTTCTTTTACTGTGCACTTTTGCATTGAGTTTGTTGCGTGTGCGTGTGTACAGGTACTTAGGAAAAGGCCTCCCCCGAGTTGTTTTGCCTTTGGCGCTGGTCGCCATTCCCTGGCCTATGGAGGCGGGCCTGGGGTAGTTGCGGCTCGAGCCCGGGTAGGGTCGGGTCGTGACAAAGTGGTATCAAAGGTGGTTCGTTCCTTGGGACGTTGTGCGGATGTACCTAAAAGAGGAATTGGTTGGGATTTAGGGCAATAGTGTTAACGTGTCTCGAGAGCGGCTCTCAGGCCAGGGAGTCCAGTGATGGTGCGGTGGCCGACGTATCCATTCACCAGGACCTTGATAACCCGCTTGTCGACTCGTCATGCTGAGACACTTGTTGCAGGGAAAATTGGTTTGTGCATCACATAGGATTGAGTCTTTGACTGTCCTTCTTGAGTCAGCTCCCCATCGTTGTTATCGGTATATATATATATGCTCATCTGACTGCGACACTCCTTGATAATATTCTGGATGTCTCCGCGAAGACAGCCAGCCAGGATACCAGCTTCGGTTCTTGACGACGACCCTGTGAGCTACGAGGCCACAGTCCAGGACCCATCGTGCGAGCCCCTTTCTCCGGGTGGGCCGGTAGCAGCACCCCCACCTGATGAGCAGTATACAGTTTCAGCGGAGCAGGATAAGCTTGAGTGCAGTTTGAGCGCGCTCCGTGAGTTCCAGCGGCAGGGACCGCTGAGGTTCAGTGGTGAGCCAGACCCTCAGGCAGCAAAGGTTTGGCTCGAGGTAGTGGTTTCCTTTTCAGGCTTGTGCAGACGCCGATAGATCAGAGAGTGGCTTTGGCAGCCAGCCTTTTTTGTGGAGCAGCTTGGCGTTGGTGGAGTCTGGTGACTCAGTTTCTTGAGGAGTTGTCGCTTTTTTGGGACGACTTCCAGTTGTTGTTTCGAGAGGAGTTTTTTCCCTCCTGCTTGCGCTCCATTCTGCTGTTTCAGCAGGGAGGGATGACGGTTGCCGAGTACGCGGCTAGTTTAGAAGACCGTGCATGCTTTTACCCGAACATGGACCATGACGACAACTTCCGAGCACGGAAGTTTGAGCAGGGTCTCCGCTGAGAGATTTGTGCTGTCAGAGTACCCTTGGGAATTTCCACATATGTTGGGGTGCTAGAGCAGGCGCTGGTGACAGAGGGCTTCCTGTCATGTTTTGGGGTTGGTAGTGGCAGTGGGCGCAACGGAGCCGGGACGTCTGTCGTAGCTAGCAGGCGCCGGAGGACATGACCTCGATACAGGTGGCCTTCCCACTGCCGGTTTCGGAGACGTGGTTGTATACCACTGTGGCGAAAAGGCGCAGGGCCTCAGCCGAGGATTCCCTACCATGAGTGGATCCCAGGCCGTGGTCGTACACCATAGTGGCACCAGAGGGCACCAGGGCAGCCCAGAGAGCACTGGTGCTATGCTTGTGATGGGCGAGGTCACTTGGCACGAGACTGCCCGACCCGAGTTGCTGAGAGCTTCGGGCAGGTAGCAGGCGCACCACCACAGCAGAGGCAGCGCCGTGATCGGAGTAGTGGCCAGAGAGGTGGTGCTAGCAGAGGAGCGGGAGGAGCTGGAGGTGGGGGACGATGTTACGAGATCTCCCCATCACTACTAGGCGGTCCACGTTAGGCTCCGGGATTTGAGAGTTGGGACCGCGGGTAGCCGCGAGCTTTGGATGCCTACGATCCTGCAGATCATGGGATGGTGAGAGGTACCCCTGGCGACTCTTCTACCTTTTTCAGTAGAATTTTTGGGCTCTGTGTGTGAAAGGATTTTCTCCCTGCTCCTTGTTTGAGGTGTTACCAGGGTGACGCAGGGCGTCGGGTGTAACCCTGTGTTGGTAAGGAAAAAGGCGTGAGACTTTTTTTTCCTTTAGTCGATGGTGTTGGCTCCTTCACTTCCGAGCATGTAAGAGAGTCTTGGTTGAGAGACATCACCTGTGGAACCTTGCGTGACCAGATATCCTTGGGTGTTTCACCATATGGATATTCTGAAGGAGGTAATCATCGGGCCTTGTTCCAGGTGCGGGCGGTGATTCCAGTCGCAGCGTGCGACGTAGAGGTTTGAACAGGGAGGTGAGCTACCCCAAGGGCCTTCGGGCCGTTTGAGACAGTGCAAAGGGATGGCGAGGTTTCCTACCACCATGCCCTAACCCCAAAGTCTGGAGTGGGTGCACGACATCGGTAAGGGCCAACCTTGCGTGAACAGATCAATCCTTTGGTCTGCGTACGGTGACGCAGAGCTGTGCGTGGATTCTTCTGGGTATGAGAAAGCCAGGTGTGGGCTTAGTACCCTGTGTTGCTCCCTAGTTTTGCTTTTAGGGGATGAAAAGATTGAAAGAAGGGAATGATTTAAGAACCCATTTTTTGCTGAGAAAGACTTTGAAATATTCTTGATGATATTCCAGAGCAGCGCCTTCAGACGGCGTGCGATTCCGATCCCCGGAGTGGCCGAAATTAAATTTTCAGTGCGTTCACACTGGAAACGCTAAATAAATGGGATATCTCCTAAACGGAGTTCCGGATCAGGTATCCGAGTTTACGGATTGGTCTGGAATGGGGTGTTTACCCTAGGAACGACATAAAACATGTCGGCGCGGGATGTTTGGACCTCTCACTCGCTTCCGGAAGGTTAAACGGATAAATTAATAGATTAATTTATTCGTTTAAGGGAGAAACACTTGTATCTCTTAAACGGTGGCTCGGATTAGAAAACTGAGGGCACCGTTGAGTTCAGAGCATGCCGTTTACCCTAGGAGAGGTATAAGTTTCGCGGGTGCGGGCTGTTTGTGAAAAAGGGCCCCAGGGGCGTTTTCATAATTTGGCGTCCTCGGGTGCTAAGTTTAGTAACTTTTGAACGGGGTCTCGGAATAAAATTCCAAGACCGCTATTGCGCTCAGATCGTGGTTCTTAGCCTAGAGGAGGCTAAATCCCGACCCCGTCAGGAGTTCGGGTTCGGGGCTGTCGGGCGGGCATTTAAGTGATTTGTACTTAA
This sequence comes from Viscum album, assembly GCA_963277665.1. Lineage (NCBI taxonomy): Eukaryota > Viridiplantae > Streptophyta > Magnoliopsida > Santalales > Viscaceae > Viscum > Viscum album. The sequence goes on from OY728155.1 coordinate 482,974,087, forward strand.
ACACCCCCCCCCCCTCTTCTTCTTCTTCTTCTTCCTCAAACCCTCCTCCCCCCTCCTTCACCTCCGGTGAGGCGAGCTCCGGCGAGGTGACTCCGGCAAGGTGCGGTGGTGCCGGCGGGTTGACGGCGAAGCGACGGGCATCGCCCAAGAGGTAGGAGTCTACCGTTTGCGTTTTTCTTTCCCGCACCTCCTTTGAACCTAATTTATACCCTTGAATTGTTGTTTGATCTTCTAAAAAAACACATGAATGCGTAGTAGAGTTAATTCTCTTTTCAACGCATCTTTCGGATTCAAATTCCGAGCTCTGTGGCATCCGCAATGATCCGCCGAACTTTGCGGGTTTTCGGGTTCCGGCGAGTTCAGGCGGCAGACGGTGGCGGCGCAGGGCGGCGCGGGGCGAAGCAGGGCGGTCGGCGGTCGGCGGTCGGCCGGGGCTTCGAAGGCGGCGGCTGCGCTTCCGGGAGATGGCGGCGGCCTTCGGCGGCGGCTGTCGGAAGTCGGCCGCGGGAGCCGGCAAGCGGAGGAGAGGGGGGCCGCGAAGCGCGCGACCCCCGTGCAACGACCGCGACCCGCAAAACGTGGGTCGCTGTGGGGCATCAACCGGCCGTGAGGCGGCCGGTCAGTAGAAGCAAGCCGCGGCCAGCTGGCCGCGGCGGGGTGAACCGAACCCGCGGCTGAGCCGCGGGCCGGCTGTGCGGACCGGCCGGTCCGGCCCAAGGGGCTTTGCCCCTCCGTCTTCGGACGCCCGTATTTCGGGCTACGGGCGTCCGTTTTGCGCGCCGTCAGCGGCAGCGCGGATCTTGCGTTGTGGGAAATGTTTAGAGCTAGTTTTGGGAATTTTTAATTCCTGAAATGAGGGGCCGCGGAGGCGCGACGTGTCCTTAAGTGGGCGAACGTATTCACCGAGTTTCTTGTTTTGGACGGCGCGGACGCGTCCGACGTCCGTTTTGAGCGCCGTCAGTGGCGTTGGGACCCTAGCATCAAGGTGGAGCTTTCCAGGGTGGTTTCAGGCGTTGAGGCCGAAGATGAGGCGTGGGCCCCGCGGCCCATCTTTTGAGCTGCGTGCAGCTAGTAGCGACTTTTTCCTCGGACGTCCGTTCGGGGCATGCGAGCAGTCGATGTTGGGTGTTTTTCCGAGGGCAACGCGTTGGCGCAGTCTGCCCGCTGTAATTCCGCACGATGGTGCGGGCCCCGCGAGGGCCGTTTCGGGAGTTGACGGTGATTTCCTGCTTTATCATCGGGCGACCGTTTTGGACAAGTGAGTAGTCCATTTCATGTACTTTTTCGAGAGGATCGCAACGGTGTGATCCGTTCATTGAGTTTCGGGACCGGGATCCGGGTCCCACGTGGCACCGCTCGTGTGCGGTGCGCCGGGATGTACCTTTTTTCTACGGATATCTGTTGCACTCAAGTGAGTAGTTCTTTTGACGTGCTTTTCCGAGAGCTTTGCGATGGCGCAGTCCGCCCGACCTTTTTCGGGGACGTGGTGCAGGACCCACCCGACCTAGCTACGGTGAATAGAACCTTTTTCACCGGGTGTTCATTTTGGGCGATTGATTACTCAATCCCGTGTGTTTTTCCAGGGGGATCGCAGTGGCGTGATCTATTGGTTCAGTTTTCGGATCTTGGGGTGGTCCCTACACGGGTTTGGTCACGGTGAATAGTACCTTTTTCACCTGTTGATCATTTCGGGCAAGTGAGTAGTCTAACTCACGTGTTTTTGCGCAAGGATTGCAACGGTGTGATCCGTTTGGCTGTACGGAGCCTCTTGCGCGATCTTGTTAAATGTGGAAGCATAGAAGGTGCTCCAGTAGTTGTTCGCCCTACCTTGTTTGTAGCGGGCCCTTGGCGTGTGATCGCGCACTCTTGGGAGAGTGATGTAAGTGGTTCACAAGATGTGGTTGGCCGTGCCGGGGCCTTTGAGTTGGAGATGTTACGTCACGCCTTCGCGTTGACGTTGGGTGTCGTGTGCGCAATAGCCTATGGGCTGGAACGAGGCATACTCTGGGAGTATACGGGAGCGCTTGGAGGTACGTGTGGTTATTGTACCTAAGAATGTTTGTGCGCTTAGTTGGGGTTGACTTGGGGCCACACGTCGCGTGGGCCCCATGTGCGTGTCGTTTTCTGCTTTGCGTACTTCGAACCCTCGCGACGTAGAGGGTCCCTATGTGTGTTTGGTTGACCAGCAGGGTTGAGTGGTCTCCCCTGGTTTCGTTCTCGATGGATTGGCCGGTAGCGGTGCTAGTGACACCCAGTGCGGGGGCATACGCTGCACCTCTTTTAAGAGAGCTGTTCTGGAGTTGGGTGGTTGCGCGACACCCAATCCGTGTTCGGTCGGCCAGTGTTGTACCCTCTTGTTGAGATGGCAGAGTGGTTCTGAGTTTTACCCTCCAGCGGGGCTGGGAAGTGGGTTACTCATCGACTTCCTCGGGCTTACCCTCCAGCAGGGCTGGGTAGTGGGTTGCTCACTAACTTCTAGGGTTTACCCTCTAGCAGAGACTGGGCAGTGGGTCACCCGACGCTATTAGGGTCTACCCTCCAGCAGAGACTGGGCAGTGGGTCACCCGACGACCTCTTAAGGTCTACCCTCCAGCAGAGCTGGGCAGTGGGTCACCCGACGTCTAGTTCCAGGTCTACCCACCAGCAAGGCTGGGCAGTGGGTCACCTGTCGACTTATTCCAGGTCTACCCTCCAGCAGGGCTGGGCAGGGGGTCACCCGATATATGGTTATGGTTTACCCTCCAGCAGGGCTGGGCAGTGGGTCGCCTGATGATGTATTAGGGTTTACCCTCCAGCATGGCTGGGCAGTGGGTCAACCGATATCATATTACGAATTACCCTCCAGTAGGGCTGGGCAGTGGGACACTTGTTGTCATTCCAGACTCAGTCCTTAGTACTAGTCTAGTCTGTGGCTTTCCTCTGTGGTTACCGGAGCAGGACCCTTGGTTGTACGGGTCGGTGATGGAACGACTTGACTTTGAGGAGACCTCTTGACTGCAGGGCAGTGATGAGGTGTGGTTTTACTTTCCTAGAACTCTCAAGTACGAGGGGCACTTTCCCCACCGAGACGCGTTCTTGTGACGCGATCTAAAACCTTGCGGGCGAGTCAGTGCTGCCCAAAGCGGATAGTGTCGAAGTGTGGTGATTGAGCCCCTTGGCTTGTAGTTCGGGGAAGACGTGCGGGATGCTGGGCGATGATGATGGTTATGTCTGGGACTATTGGATACTCTTTCTTGGGCTGAGCTACGGGATGGGGATCCCCTTACGACGTTGTTCGGGTTTCTTGTTGAGCATACCGATATGTATATACCTTGTTTCCGGTACCCACTTCTTGGGTTTGGTTACTCTCCTTCCAGGAGAGGCAAAGGCGCGCGGGGTATGCCACGTGCTTTCCGTGTCTAGCTTCTCGTGGTTGGATGAGTCTACTCTCCTGCTATAGGTAGAGAAGACTCGACGGGAAGTTCATCTTCTCACCGTTTCCAGCTCCTTGTTCCTGGACGAGTCTACTTCCTTTCTTTTGTTGGGTTGAGCTGGACTCTCTGCTATGCTATTACTCTTTTATGCACCCTCGGTTGGACTCCTTTACTTGTCCTATTCGCTCTACTAATCACCCTTCAGTACCTCCTTTGTTGCTCCCTCGAGCCTTCAGGGTATCCTACTGAGTATTTTTATACTCACCCCTTCTTGGGATTTGCCCGCACTTGGTGTGCCCTTGCAGGCGACGGACAGGTTGGTCGTGACTTCAGTGGAGCTTAAGAGTTCAGGAGCTTGGACCGCGTGCGGTGGTCATGGTTAGGTCCCAGGTGGGGGACCCCTTCTGGCTGTTTCTCTTTTGTTTACCTGTTGCCGTGTTGTGGCACCTTTTTGGTTGGGCGTGTGTTTTTCCCCTTTCCCTTTCAGCTTGTACTTTGTACTTGTAGAGGTCGATGCACATTGTGGTATGTATATAGTAGTTGCCCTTTTCTTTTCTTTGCTTGTATTTTCTTTTAATCTGCACTTTTTCATTGAGTTTGCTGCGTGTGCGTGTGTACAGGTACTTAGGCAAAGGCCTCCCCGAGTTGTTGTGCCTTCGGCGCTGGTCGCCAGCCCCTGGCCTATGGAGGCGGGCCTGGGGTAGTTGCGGCTCGAGCAGGGGTAGGGTCGGGTCGTGACAATTTCATCCTATAGAATATCCTACTAGAACATGTAAAATTTGTTAGTGAAACCATATGGTCTAGCTACACTCTCCATGTTGAGAGAGAAAGGGGAAACTTTTAATTCCTCCTTAGAGGGGGCCATGATAAGGGAATGGTATTGTGCATATTGAATGCATGGGAGGATGCTGTAAATCAGTTTATGTGTGTTGTACAATCCATCATCAGTGTAAAAAACATTGAAATATTCTACTACAAATGACTATATGTCAATCTAAAAAGTGTACAACTTTCCATTAATTTTAATGGCATTAATCACTGACTTGAATGAATTTTCCTTATATAGTCTAGGAAAGAAATTTGAGTTCATATGACCACATTTAATCCATTTTGCATTCATATGGTTCTAGTCCAGCCTTTCCTTTACATCCAATAGGTCATCCAGTTTGAAAAGGGAATGAATTTCCTCCCTAGAATGGGTATTATGGTGTTGGTTCCTAATTTTATTGCTTTCAAGTTTTTATTTAGCTATATTAATATCAAGATCTTTCTTGGGAGAGTATTTCTTTTACTTTTTTTACTTTTAACTTTTTTTATCAGGGTCGACAATTTTTACCCAAGTAAATTTTGTTGTACTAAACATACAAAATAGCCCATATAATCAAATTTGTGTGTAATGAAAATAAATTCCACATAATTCAATTTCAAATTAAGTCAAAATTTACTTTTAAATTAAAACATTTTAAATATAGGGAAACCTTTTTATAGAAAAATGTTTTTCCTTATTAGATATTCTTAGCCTTATTTTGTATCGATCCCCAATCCAATGAGTGATAATTTATTTAAATATATTATTAAAATTTATATTAGTGTCACTTTTTTGAAATATTAATTTATTTTCTTGGATGAAAATTAAAAAATATTAGTTATACAAGGCATGGAAAATAGAAGTTTTACAATTATCATTTACATGAACTATAATCGTAGTAATCAGAATTTTATGCCTAAGAAATAAATTTAACTAATTAAATAACATGATAATGTATTTTTAAAATATGATTTTTTTCTATATTTTTTTCTATATAATATTAAAACTAAATTTAATATATAGGTTAATAAATCGGTTATTAGAGTAAATATCACTTATGTTTCCAAAATGGTAAACATAGGTTTTATAAATATAACATAGTAACATTAAATTATTTTTTTACATATATATATATATATATATTATATAAATTTGTTTCAAAACATTTAATCCTCTATTTAATTATGATAGTGTCATAAAAATGATGGGTTTTTCAATATCATTAATTTTTCAACAATCACTTAAAAATAAACTATATTAGAAAAATACTAAAAATTAATCTTAAGATAAAATTATCATTTTAAACATTTTTTTTGACAATAAATTAACAATTTTTTTTGATTTTATTTTTAAATAAAAATTAAACAAATATTTCTTCCAAGGAAAATAAGTATTAAAAATTTCAACTATTATTATTCCAATTTACTATAAATTTCCAATTAGATTATGGCTAATGCATTATTCATATCCGTAATATATTTTATCTAAAATATGATTATTTTCTTAAAATAAATCACATAAAAATAAAATTTTATAAAAATAAAATTTCAGAATATTTTTTTTCAAAAATAATAATTTAATTCAAGTGAGTAACAATGCCTCCCTATAAATAAAAAATCACATGGGAGGGTGTGGGGACCCTTTTCTAAAATCATCTAAGTGGATAGAGATCGTTTAAATCCAAGATCCAAAAAATTACATTCAAAATCTATTGTGGGTAGTGAAATTTTTATTATATCTATAACTTGATTTTGTATTGACACATACTATAACCTCACTAGACCGTTCTCAGCCTTCTCCTTGATAAATATATATTTTATCTCTATGTTATTTATTATTCAATGATGAACTTTTTTTTATAATATTAATAGAATATTAGTTATAAAACATGATTATAATAAGAAATTTCACATCAACTCCAACATCCTCAAATGGATTCTTTATCCAATATAATTGAGTTCATTATTGAGTAACATTAATATATTAAACATCCAAAATTATTAAATAAATACATTCTTTCTTCTTACTCATCCAATTATAGAAAGAGAATATAAGATAAAAATCACCTCATATGTTAACTTATGATAATCGAACGAACCTACCCAATTGATATCAGTGTATCCCAACAAATCTTGTTGTGATATTTTGTGATAAAACAACACAAAATACACTATGTTATAGATTAATTAATGAAAAGTTTTCACTACTTTAAATTAGATATCCTTGGGATAGATTTTGTATTATTAAACACTACATGCAGTGAAGTGAATGATAGACCATGTTACAGGTAGGTATAAGAGGAACCTATTAATATTATTATAATCTATGATATTGACCTCATTACCACTTTATTATCTTGAAAATTTCATCTTGGTATCCACTTGAGTTGTCATCCTTTTTTAATAATCCATTCTAAATCTCTTGAGCATTTATTTTGTATAATTTTATTAGGAAATGAATGTACTCGACCTTCTATGGGTCACTTATAAAGAAATACAAAAATGTAACTCAAAAATCACAGACACCTCGAATTTCCAAATCATATATTTTGAAAATATATTTCATTATGTGTTACCCTATCTTAAAAAAATTAATCCATTCACAAAAATGAGCTCCAATATCCTCAATAATTTTCATTCTTGATATAGAATTTGGGATCTACATTTTTCATTGGTATCCAAGCTTTCTCTGTTATTGATCAATCAAAGAATACCATTCTCTTAGTGCTTACTTTCCTATATAAAAATCCTTCTTCAATCGACACACTTTTCATTCTTCTTAATTTATAATAAATTCATCTAGTTTCTCTATGTACACTTTATCCTCAAGGATTGCATTATGAAATGATGATTATATATTCATTTGGTACATCATGAATCTAACTTCCACAATATTTTCATAAATATTCAAATGGTTTCCAACCAGGATATGGGAAACAAATTTCACCAACATTGACACCATGATTTTAGAAATATCCCTTTCACACCATCCATGCTTTATTGTGGGTTACCATCCTTCCTTTGTTGAGTTTGTTTCAGAACACGCACTTGGTTCCAATGATATATTTATCCTTCTAACTTTTAACAACTTCCCACATATGATTATTTTCAAATATTCAAGCTCATAATTCTTTAATTTGACCGAACTATCATTCTTAGAATCCAATTAAAAACTCTTAGTATATGCTTGAAGAAAAAATATGTTTTTTAAAGAGCCTTTATTATTTATGTTTTCATCAAAGATATCTGGTCACTGGTTATATGTCCTTTATTGATTTATCATCTTTTTATTTTATTCCTTTTCACTACTAAACCTATTATATTTTCCTCATCATCACTATCTTCTTCTAATTGATTTAGATTCCCATGTTCTCACACTATGCTACTCACTTAATCATCTCCTCACTCAGATATTTTACCATTTTTTATTGAAAAATATTCTCTTTCTCAACAACTAGTACATATTGTATTTCTAAATTTTTCCCAAACAATTTTTTGTAGATTTTATACACCTTTCATATGGATGAAAAAACAAGGAATCTAACTTTATCCCTATGTGATTCAAATATTTTTTTTCATCTAATTTTTGAAAATATATCATTTACTTAGAAACTCTTGAATGTAATTTAGTGATGGATTATTATTTTACCATATCTCATCTGGAATTTTTTCTTGATTTGGATATAGAAAGGTACTATATGATATATAAACCAATTTAAGAATAAAATCCCTCCAATAAGTCTCAGGTTGATTATTTTCAATTAGCATTGTTATATCCATTTTATTAATAATTTAGTTCTTATTTTTAATAACTATATTCATTAGGAGTCCCCACCACTAACACAAAATTTCTTATTCTATTCACGTTCAGATAAAAGTTTACATAAGTATTAGTGAATTTCAGGCCATTTTTATTTCAGAGCTTCTAAGTTACAACCTGATTAATTTCTCTACAAATATTCATTAAAGAGTAATACACTTTTTTAGTTATGACTTATGAGAGATTACCATTAGAAATTTTATTTTTTTAATCTTATATAAACAAAATATAATACATATTTCCACCTGTGTAATTAAGTGAAATTGGACCACACACATAAATGTACACTAACACAAGATGTTTCATTGACTTTTTGTACTTTAGCTTATAATGATTCCAAATGTTTTTTCATTTTTAGAATGTGTTACATGTGTGAGTAAAATTTCATGAAATAATGGGGATATCACATGTTATATAACTATTTACTAGGTATTCCAATGAATTTTAACTCATGTGTACAACTTAATTTAAATAAAATTTATTATATACCTCCTTGGATAGAAAGTACTTGTATTCTTCTCCACTAATGATTATAGAATCCACTTTTCTTCCCCTAAATCATAATAATTAAATGTTTTTCTTTTATTATGGATAGAATCTTATTCAAATTAACTACATGACCTAAATAACATAATTGACTAAAACATAGTAAATTTTTATCAAAAAATTAAAATAATAAGACATCTATATGAATCAATCATTTAATTCCTAAATTATATTTCTAAAATCCAATGATCTGAAATCATTTATTATTTCTAAAGTGAACAAAACCATATATAACTTACTTTAAAGAAGTGATATGATCTTTATTCCCAATAATATGGCAAGTAAAACTATTATCATGATACCTTATTATAGTTTAATCCATTACTCTCAATTCAATTTCAATAATGTTTAATCTATTTGTTTTCCCTTTCTTGATTCATGTTTTATAGATCCTTACATTGGTAGTGAATGATATTGTTCCATCTATGAATTCAAGATATTTTTTCATCTTTGAATTCATCATATCATCTATATATTTTAGAATTAAAAATATATTAGGTGTTTTCATCTCACTAGTTGAATATTAAAAACTACTTATATTTCCCTTTATGAGTCCATATTAAAATATACATTTTTACCATTGATGAAAAATTCATGGAGTTTTGTCAAAAATATTCACTCACAAAACAATATCCATTAAAATCATACAAAGTATAGGAAATTATTTTTATCTATTTTTATTTTTCATGATCCTTAAAATGGCTTTTTCAACATAAACCAAATACTATGTATATTTCATCTTTCCCCAACAATAAATTTTTTTTTTGGTGTATATTTGTCTATAAAAATATATTTTTGAGTCTATTGTGAGTCACTCTAAACAACCTTCTTCCAAATAGTGGGTCCATATAGTTTTACAACAATCACAAATAATTTGTTATTTATATGAATCCCCTAAATAGATTTACCTATATATTTGAACTATTAAAATTTTGGGAAAGTAATTAATTTTTCAATTGAATCACCATTCCTCTATAACTTTTTTTATAGCCCATGCACTTCAACTTCCGTAGTCCATTTTTGAGTTAAATGTATCACTTCATCAAGATGTATTAATTTCATAATCATGAATTCCCATTTGTGTTCCTCAATTATTTTGACATGATCTATAAATGAACATTTGAATCAATAAATAAATGAATCCAACAACAAAATTTAGTGTTTGTGTTAAATATCATTTTATATTTTTTTTGAAATTCCAAATTCAAGTGATTTAATATCATTTTCCAACTCATACATCTCTTATTTATATTATTATATATAAATCTTACAATCATGTACCAATCCATTTTTTTATATATACTATCCCTAGAAACATAAATTTCATTGATGGAATATTCGTGTGTACACTTATGGTTAACTATAACGGCCCATGACATGCATTTTAGGATCCTATGTTGAAATCCATAACATTAAAATTTCGAGTATTATGTTGATAATAGTGAACCATTGTTTCCCATCAAACCTTAATATATCAAAAGGAAAAAATGTATTACTTAAATTATAGAGGACATTTTAGGTTTAGAGTTTTATAGAATTTGGAAAAAATCATACATATAATTCTCAAGGCGTCAAAAGTACATTTCTCCCATTTAACCCAAATTTTCTTATTTCAAAATTGGTCATCAATGTCATCCTTTTGAAATTATTTATTAACAAAAATGATTCAAAATAATTCTTTAAATCCTAGGGAAAAGGAAACATATGAATGGTGAGATCAAACACTCAGTAATGAAAATTGTTTTCATTAAAAATGAATTTCATAAATGAGTATAAGAGTGCATATTAGTATGATTGCATAATCAAAGTGCCTGAAAGAATCTTAAAATAACTCAAACTCGTCAATACATGGATCATAAAATATGAAAACATAGAAAACTTAATATTCATCAATAATAATAACCATGAACCAGGTGATATCAATCTCTATCATTAGAAACATTATAATCTCATAATAAACAATTAAAGATCCTTTTGGTAACTTGGATCTTCACTTTCATAAATCAATTTCAAATCAATTTCAGACCCTTTTAAAACCCTTTTAATTTGAATAAACATACGACTAAATTCCAAAATTACCATTAACCAATGCATTGGAGATATATGATGGGCTCACCCAGCGTTATCTGGGCCACCCCATATTAATCTATAATGATATTTCTCGTTGCTCTCTAGGCCACCCCATGTTATTCTATAAGGGGCTTACCTGACGCTATCTGAGCCACCCCAATTTAAGCTGTAATGGGTTTCCTCAATGCTATCTGAGCATCCCCTTCATGTTATATGTCAAAGAAATACAACATGAATAAAACACATTGAAAAAATAATTATTAATTTTAACAAATGATTAACCCATGAAAAAAAAATGGGTATAATTTCAATCTATTTATAATAATATTAAACTGTGGAAAATAAATGGGCTTCATAAAAAACCCTTTGGAACATGGTTATCCCATGGAAAAGAAAATCGATCCCAAATAAACTTTTTTAAACATTTTTAACCCGTAAGAAAGAAATGGGTTCCATAAAAATCTTTTTGAAACATTGTTATCAAGTTTAAAAGAAATAGGTTCCCTAAAAATCTCTTTAAAACATGTTTAACCCATGGAAAATAAATTTGTTCCATAACAATCTCATTGAAATAAGGATAATCTGTAAAAAATGAATAAGTTTGATATAATATATTTGGAAGAATTATAATACATTTAGAGAAAAAACAAGGATGGTATTAATAAAAAATATCCCTAGTGTAGGATAACTGACACCAAGGATTTTTTACGTTGAAAAATGGACACCCCCTTAAAATACCATTGAACAAATATTGAGGAAAATAATATTTAAAAATTCAAAGTGTACCATACCACTTCGAAACATTTGAATCATAATACACATCAAAAAATAACATTAAATGAAACTAATAATATCATGAGAATAAGGATATCAATGATATAACATTTCAAAGGATTATAATATATAACTCATAAAATAAGATATGGGTATGACACAGTAATTGTCTCAAAGAAGGAAAATTGTGACAAAAATCCATTACTGGTATAGTAAAATTGAAATCATAAACCCTATGAAAGATAACTCCTAAAATGGATATTTAAGACCCCATAAATTCAGATATAATAATCATATAATACATTCATGGGTGGTATATACACCATATAAATATAATTATGTGCATAATAACAAACAAGACTCAATAGAATATAAATTGAGATAAATACCCTTACAAATATGCTAAAATCTGAATCGGAGACACCAAAAGTAATTATAATAAAATGATTAATTTAAATATCATGAATATAATTTAATTCAAGATATAATATATCAAAAAAAGTTGACACACCCAAAAAAAATATGTGGTGAATATGATATTTATCTCGAATATGTAAAAAGTGAGATGAAAATTTCATAAAAGGATCATATAGTTGGACAGAGAAAAAATCAATGAAATAATTATGTGTGACTAATTTAAATACACAAAATAAAATTTTAAATAAATTAACAAAACAATCATATTTATTTCACATATATTCTTTGCATAACATAACCAATGATGCGTTAGTTTAACCTAATAAATAGAAATTGAGGTAAGAAATCCCTTACCTTAAGTTCGATTTTTCATACTTGCACTCCATATTCATGAATAATAAAAAAAAATTAATTATTTACATGATTAAAAATATTTTACTATTTATTATTACTTTTATTTAAATTATAAACAACTTATATACAATTACTTAATCCGTAATGTTTATGTCGGATGTTTTGTCCATATTCGGCTTATGTGTCAAAACTCACTCTAATAGGTCGACTATGGCCAATGAGGTCAATATTTAAAAACCAATAAAACAATAATCATGACATAATTATCATATTAATACATAAATTGTTCTTTTATAACCATTTTTGGAAGATGTTTAGAGAAATGAAAAAATGTTATAATCATGGAGATGATGGGCCGTACAAAAGCATGGTTAATATTCCTATTTTTCAATGATCATCATGAAAATAAGGTAAGTAAAATTTATATTAATAGAATTTAAATTATATCACAAATACAATATTATTTAACTATATATCCTTATATATATCATTCGTGTGATGTGGTGATTAAAAAGGAATAATCACGTCGCTTTGAGGAGGTAGAAGTACACACATCCACGAACCACGTTATCACTTTTTCGGTGTGTGAAATGGAAAAAAGAAAATGATAAATTATATATATAAATAGATAATTATTTAATGAGTATCATAAATATGTAATTTATATAATATATTTTTATTAAACCCATCTTTAATACATTCCATATAATGTGTAAACCTATCATATTTCTTTGAGGAGGTGGTAGTCCACACGTCTACAAACAATGTTATCATATTCCCAAAAAAATTAAATCATGAAGGTATGTGTTATGTAAAATTTATATTATTATAATGGTCAGGTAAGGAGTATAAATACAAAAACATCCCTTCACTACTACTAAGGAAGAACTCTGTGAGACTCGCACCTGAGACCTCACTAAAACCCTGTAGGGCCACTACCAAATGAGATACACCTTGGGGATATTATATAAAAATTATAGAATAATACTAGCATCATTAATATCATATAAAAATATTATTTCCATCATTATTACCAACCTTTAGAGGTGGTAATGGAAGAATGAACGACATCAGTTCACGAGGCGGTAGTCTGTGGTACACATGAAAGATGATTACATATCCCATTTGATAGAAGTGTTTAAGTGTTGGTTGAACCCTTAATATAAAAAATCTTAGTATATTTGGTGAACTTATTATATTATATTATCATGATATAAAAATAATTTTATGGGTGGAGAAAGAAATAAAAAAACTGCTCATTGAAGAATGTTACCTCTTATTCAGGAAACTCCTTCTGGTTTGCACCAAAGGAATTCCTTGTTTTTCATTCTTCAAAAAGTTAAAATTAAAGAATGAGGGGAAGTATTTTTGGAAGCTAATTTGGGAAGGTTTTTTAGAATAAAAAAGTTCCTAAGAGGCCTGAAGAGAGGTGGATGGGTGGTTTCCTTTTATAAGGGAGGGAGAGGACATACTTGGAATTATTGAAATGATTTGAGAGCTCTCCAAATTTTACTTGTCCAAAAAGGGTCTAAAGTGAACTATTATTTAACTTTAGATATTTAATGGCCTAAATATTTGAATCCAATAATTTTTAGACATGTTTAGGGTCATTTTTACATCTTAAATTCTATGTTTAATCATTATGTAAAGTGGTTTTTACCTTAATCAGTGTTATTAATTTGAATTACATTCACTAATATTTTTGTTAAAAACTATTATAATCTTAAAAGAAATAAAAATTATTTGGATTTCAAAAATGGATTGAATTTTTATAAATTCCAATCACATAATTGGAAGAAATTAATTTAAAATTAATACCATAGATGGGATGAAAAAGTTGGGTTTTAATGTGAATATGTTCAAAAGTTTGCTAAGTTTTTATATCTAAATTAAACATAAAAATGATCCAAATGACCTAAATTATATTAATATATTTATTATATAACTATTTATGTATTAAATAAATTAAAAATATAATTTAAAAATTAAAAAGTTTTAGATGAAAAAGTGGTTTTCAATTAAAATCCAATATTTTTCACTATTCATTAAAACATGGAACTTATCATAAAAATACAAAAAATTTAAAAAAGTAAATTTTGAAATTCTTATTGCAAAATTGACATTTATTATATCAAATATAATTTATAAAATTCTCAACATTTAGTTTTAAAACATGTTACCCATTAAAAAGCACAAAAACCGTCATTTAAAAATATACAACTTTTTATGATTAAAATTGGATTTAGTATTATACTAATAATATCAAAATTATTGGATGAATTTAAAAACATTTTAATAAATATATAACATATACATTTATTATTATATTTCACTAATAGTAATTAATTTAATTTATTTAGATAAAATTTCATTCTTATCATAAAAATAGTTTTTCATCAAAACAAATTCTTTATATTAAAATACTCTTCATTTTAATTTATAAATAATTGATAACAGATTAATTTATTTTATAAACATGGGTAAACTATAATTTTCATAATTTGGTTAATCTCATTCATTCTCACCATTCTAAAGACTAGGTGATAACTATCGGTAAAATAATAATATTAATAGTTTATGGTTGTCCAATAAGACTCAGGCTTGTGTATGACAGAAGTAATCAAAAGAAATAAATGATGCATTGAAAACATGATAACAAATGTATTTCATTTAACTCAATATATCAAATAATTTAAATTAATTTGAAATAATATACTTCATAAAATATTGTGATGTTACATCCTTCCCCCCTTAAAATGAATTTCATCCTCAAAATTTGTCTTGGTTATCAAATGATTAACATTTTTAGAATTCCATTATTGAAAATCATATCATATGAATAGTTAATAAAAAATTATCTATAAAAGGGAATGTGGGAAACATAGATGTAACCAAAAGTTACACATAATTTGGATTCCTTCTAGGGATAATAGAGGTTGGAATAGAGTGAAATCATAAATTATTATAGAATGTGATTGAGATCATTGATAAAAAACAAGTGAATGATCAATGAAAAGTTAAGGGACTCAAAAACATAAATATATGATGATGAGAAAAAACCATCGGTTAATTATAATTGAAGGTACTAGGATAATAATATTATTTCAAGATCCTTTTACTAGAGTTTAAGAATTATTTTACCATTTATCCTAAGAGATAAAAATGAATTATACTTACTTGATGAGTATAATTCTATCCTTTAATCAATTTCCCAAAAAATAACATCCTTTTCTCCAAACGATGGGTATTCAATAGAATTTTTAATTCCAAAATAAAATAACAACTTTTAAATACCACATAACCATAAAATGTATAATCAATATATTATGACTGTCTTTCGACATTAACCAAAACCAAAATAGTTATAACATTGTAAAATAATTAAAAAAATGAGTAAATATCCTGAAAATTATTCAAACATTTCCTGATAATGTTGGAAACCCAAATATTATAAGTATTTGATCATATATTATTCCATGATAAATAAACCATTATTCTGAAAATAAAATTCCATATGGTTCTAAAATAAAATTAATATTTACCTAAAAAAATTTCATGCTAACTAGGACATTTTGTAGGATAGTGGTAGTGCATGAAACCCTGATTTACATCAGTCATGGGTTCATGCCCCACCACCAAGCTGGGTGTTCTGGGTTGTCACCCAGTATATAGGTTGTCCCCATTTTTTTCTTTAATCTTGAAAAAATTATTCTTCCATAAAAATAATTTATTTTGATCCTAGGGGTTACAAATACCTCATCCCAAAAAAAATCTAAAAAAAGTCATTAATAACTCTAAGATATCATCGCTTAAAACCTTAAAGAGATTTCAAAAACATTTATCATTATATCAACCAAAATCATTGGACCAAAGATGGTATTCATAACTCTTAAGATAACCTCACATGATGACCTCATAATCTACAAAGTTATATACAATGACCTTTGATACCAACACTAACATCTTAGGACCCACATTACAATATCCTATGATAAAATCTATAACATTACATCACTTAAATTGATGTCAATAATTGGACCAATTTTTTTCCATCAAACATTACAATATCAAAATTAAAACTTGGGTCACTTAAATTTTATAGGACCTTTTAGGTTTAGGGTTTTAGATATTTAGGAAAAACTCCTACATAAATAATTCTCAGGTCATCAAAAGAACATTTATCACATTTAACCAAAATTTTCCTATTTAAAAATAGTTCATCAATATCATCCTTGGAAAAATACTTTATATGCCAAAACCATAAAAAAATTATTTAAAACATAGGTAAAATAAAACATAAGAAGGGTTAGCTTAAACGCTCAATAAAGAAAAATGTTAGCATTAAAAAATGAACTCCATCAAGGAGAATAAGAGTGAATAAGGGTATGATGAAATAATAAATGTTCATTAGAAAATCATAAAATTACATAAACCCTGAAATACTTGGATCATCAAATATGAAAACATTGAAAAGGAAATAGTTATAAAAACAAATAATCAAAATCCATGTGACATCATTCTCAATTATTATAAAAAATATAAACTCATAACAAAAAATTTAAAATATTTTTTCTAAAAAAGATCATAACTTTTATAAAACCCTTTAAAAACCCTTATTTTCAGAATATCCAAATGAATAATTTCCAAAATCATCATTACCCATTGAATTGGAGAGAAATAATGGGCTCACCTGTTGTTATCTTTGTTACCCCATGTTAAGATGTAATGAGATTTACCAAATCTCTCTAGTCTACCCCATGTTAATCTATAATAGTCTTACCATATGCTATTTGGGTCAGCCCATTTTAAGATGTAGTGGGCTTACCCAGTGCCATCTAGGCCACCACATCATGTAAGATGTCCAAGAACCACAAAAAGAATAAAAATCATAGAAAAAAATAAATATTACTTTTAAAACATGTTTATAAAAGGTAAAAGAAATGGGTATCATTTCAAATATATTTGTAACACGATTAACCAATATAAATTAAATGGGTTTCATAACAAACACTCTGAACCTGGTAATCCCGTTGAATACAAATGGGACCCCAAATAATCTATTTGAAACATGATTAACCCATGGAAAAGAAACTGGTTCCATAAAAATATCTTTAGAACATGGTTATCATTTGGAAAAGAAATTGGATCCCAAAAAATCTCTTTAAAAAATTATTATACCCTAGAAATGAAATGGGTTCCATAACAATCTCATTGAAATATGGTTAACCTATGTAAAAGGAACGAGTTTGTTATAATCTCATTAAAACAATCAGAATCCATTCAGTGAAAGAATGATGATGATATCAATATAAAATATCCCCAGTGGAGTATAAGTAATATCAAGGGTTCTTGATATTGAAGAATGGATGTTCACTTAAAATATAATTAAAAACATTATTTAGGAAAATAATCTTTAAACATTTAAAGTGTGAAATACCACTTTGAAGCATTTGAATCATAATCCCCATGAAGAAATAAATTTAAATTAAACATAGAATATCCTCATAGTAAGGATATTCATGATATAACATGTAAAAGGAGTAGTATATACACCTCATAAAAGATGATAGGTGTATGAAAAAATAAACATTTCAAAGAGGGAAAATTGTGGCAAAAATTTATTACCGCTATGGTAGCATTGAAACCGTAAAACCCATTAAAAAATTAATATTACAATGGATATACAAAACAAAATAAATTAATTTATAAGAATAATAAAATATATTCATGGTAAGTATGTACACAAAATTAAAATATGTTGGTGCAAAATTACTAATAAGACCAAATGGAATGTAAAATGAGATGAAACCCCTTACAACTATGGTAACATATGGATCAGAAACCCCAAATGTAATAATCATCCATTAGAACATTTAAATATGATGAATATAAAATTATTCATGATATAATTTATAAAAATGGGTAATAGATACACCAAAAAAATAAGTAATTGGTGAATATGACATTTATCTCACAAATGTAAAACGTGAGATAAAAATCCCTTACGAAGACCATATAATTGGAGTGAGAATAAATAAGTGAAACAATTTCATGTGAATAATTTATATCAAAAAAATAAAATTTGAAATAAATTATTAAAAAATAATAGGTCATTTCACAAATATTTTTGGTATAACAAAACCAATGACAAAAATGTTTAACCCAATGAATGGAAATTGAGTATTGAAATACCTTACCTTAGTTCTGATTTGTAACACTTTATCTTTATCATCATGAATAATAAAAAAATGTTAATTATTTAAATATTTCAGAAATTTTTTTGAGTTTATTATTACTTCAATTTCACTTATAAACAGGTTATATACAATTACTTAATTGATAATGTTTAAGTCATATGTTTTGACGATATTCGACTTATGTGTCAAAAATAAAATTGATAGATGAATTAAGGTCAATGAGGCCAATATTTAAACATATCCAAAAAAATATTCATGAAATAATAATCATATTCACACAAAAAATTATTTTATACCCTTTCAAGGAATATGGTTATGAAAAATGAATCAATCTAACAGTCATGAAGATGGTAGGACATACGTAAACATGCGTAATGTTCCCATTTTTCAATAATCATTATGGAAATAAGGCAAGTAAAATTATTCCATCCATCATGATCATTATATAATAAATAACATATTATTTAATTATAAAAACATTTTTATGTCATTCTTGTAATGTGGTGATGATAATGGATGAATCACATTACATTGAGGAGGTGATAGTCCACACATCCACGAACAACATTATAACTTTTTTAGAGTGTGAAATGGAAAGAAGAAAAGAATATTTTATATTTATAGATAGATATTAATGTCATGAGAATAATAAATATTTCATTTATATCATATATTTTTATTAAATACATCCTTAGTACTTTCCATGTAAAGTGTGAATGTATCACATCACTTTGAGGAGGCAATAGTCCACAAGTATCGAAATGATGTCATCGTATTCCCAAAAACTAGAAATAATGAAAGTATGTGTTATATAGAAATTATAAAATCATAAATACATTATTAATATCCTACATATAATATGAAAATAACATTCCTATCATTATTCACAACTTTGAGTGGTGGTAATGGAAGAACAAACAACATCATTTCACAAAGTGGAAGCCCACCGTGCACACAAATGATGATTGTGTATCACATTTGATGGAAGTGTTTATATGTGTAGGTATAACCCTTAAAATAAAAACATATTAGTATATTTAGTATTATAAGGATATTATATAATCATGATATAAAAATAATTTATGGGGTGGAGAAATAAATAAAACAAAAGCGCTTGTTGAAAAATGTTACCACTTCTTTGGGTAACTCCTTTAGGTTTACACCAAAGGATTTCCTAGGTTTCCTTTATACCCAACCTGAGGCTTCTATGATGAGGGTATTGATTTTGGGATATTATTTGTTTAGGGATTTTATGACAAAAAATGTCTTGAGATGTGTGAATAGAGGGGGAGTTTTGGTGGCCATTTATAAGGGAGGGAGATGACACACTTGGAATTATTGAAAATATTTTAGTGATCCCCATGTTTTACCTATCCCCCAAGGGTCCAAAGTAGACTATTTTAGAAACTTTGTTATGTAATGATAAATATATGTCTATAAAATAATTTTTAGACATGTTTACAATCATTTTTATGCCTTAAATTTTATTTTTAATCATTATGTAAACTCATTTTTACCTTAATCACCTTAATTAATTTTAATTACATTCAATAATATTTTTTGTCAACAAATTAGTTAACCTTACTAGAAATTTTAAATTATATTTATTTCTTATATGGAATAAATTTTTTCAAATTCCAAAATAAGTTTTTTTTATTTCATATTAATTTGCAACTAGTGAATTTATTTTATAAACATGTGTAAAATTTAATATTCATAATTTGGTTAATCTCATTAATTCCTTCCATTATAATGAACAAGTGATAAATATCTCGTTTAGTAATAATATTAATAGTATATTGTTGTCTGATAAGACTATGGCTTGTTTGTAACATATGTCATCAATGGAACTTGATGTTGTGTGCAATGCAACCTAAACCATGTATTGCGTGTAACAAAATCTTCCATTTTTTTATGTTATGATATCTATAGAAATATTCACATTGATGTATTTATATTTTTTAAATTATTTCACTTCCAATTCATCCTTGATTATATATTCTTGGGAAATAAATTTACCCTTTAGACGAATTTATTTTGTGGTATTATATATATTTTTCACACTAGATGGTTTCCTCCATAAGTTTTTATTCTTAATTATCATATGATATGTTTTTTTACATTTTACAGTGAGACGAACAACATATTCACACCTAATTAAAAAAATGAAATATTGCTTTAAATTTTTTTCATATGTATATTTTTAAATTTTTAGGAATGAAAATACATCACCTCAATAATATCCCTAAACTCCAGATAAAACAATTGTTCATAAATTATTGTAATTGAACAGGTTAACTTTATGATAATATAATAATAATAATATTTTAATATTTTATTGACCAAAAATTCTAATTTTATAGGATGTGTATTTATTCAGAACATACAATATCAAAATAAACTTAAAATGAATATGTCAAATTTTACCTTAGATATATGGTTTTATAAAAAAATTAGAATAAATTATTTATATGATGCAACATTTATTTATAATAATATGTTATAATATGTATAATTACCATGTATTGATTATCTATTTCATACAAATAAATACAATATCTTTAGAAATTAAAAAGTGATATTTTTTTCAAACAAAATACTTATTAATGCATAATGATTTTGAATTTTAATTAATTAACATTTTACCTAATTTTGAATGATTTAAATAAAATATATACATAATATATCTAACTATAATAATTTAAATTCATATAATTATTATTATTAATTAAAGAGCTAATGTAATACCATCTTGTTCTTGAAAAATGAACCTCTTGAAAAATAGGTTTTCTCACATTTAGTGGGTTTGTTGTAAAAATAATTTTAGATAGTTATAGTAATGGGATTTGATACATTTATTTTCAAAATTTAGAATCATATTATCCAAGATTGGTAGTAAAATAACTTTCATTTTTTTGTCATTATAGATAATAAAAACAGTAAAAATTGGTTAGTGTGGTTAATGTTAAAACAAGATTACCAGGGGTAAATAAAAAATTATAAGCATCAAAATTCTTTAAAAACTGTCTAAATCCTATTAGATGAGTTTAATTACAGCATAAATTTATTAAATTATAATATGATCCAATTAAATTCCATTTTACCCACAATTTGACTTAATAATATTTTAAAACAATCCAATGTTACAAGTATCCGACTCAGCTCACTTATAAAAGGTCACAATCTCTTCTCTATTTTTCACACAAAAATATCCGTTTATATACTTCAAACCCTACAAGAATATATTTTCAACATCATTATACATTTTCTATTGGTTTTTTTATTCTTAAAAGAAAATATTTATGGTTCTTATGACGATATATAAAGGATCTCTTTGAAATTTGAGGTAATCATCTTACCTGATCCCTTCCATTTTTCTTCTCCTCTTACCACGTTAAATTATTTCATAAAAATTTAAATATAATAAAAATATTTTATAAAATATACTAAGATATTATTTTTTTAATTTACAATTATTTATCAATCTCTACCACCAAATTGAAAATAATACCATCCCTTATATGTATAGTAGACTATGGCCTCACAAACCGATGCAATTTGTTTTCAATCAATACCTCAAATAACCAGTAATAAAATGGAAAACATTAATATATATTATATTTAAGAAATAATAATTATTATGTAAATTTAATATATGATTTATCTCATTACCTTTTCACCCGTTAAAAACTAAAATGTTGCTTGTTATTTCATTTGGACCACCACCACCACAAATAGATGTGATTCATTTTTTATGTCTGTTTCATGGATGATTATAACTATGTTTATAATTAATATTTATAATATTTATATAATTATTTACATTCTATATATTATATAACCATGATGAAGACATAAGAAATGAAACTTTTCCAACAAAACATGCATGATAAAATGAAGCAGTTGACTCCCAGAATAATGATAATAACAAAATATTGTTAATGAATAGGTGATAATATGGTATAAGAGGATAATATATGATAAAATAAATATTAATAAGGGTTTAGAATAAATTAATTACAATTTTAAAAATATTATACATTATGTGAAAGAATGCTCAACTAAATAGAAGCATAAGGGAAGATATTTCATCTCAATTTCCATTTCATCGAGACATATTTGGTATCATGTTATTATTTTATTTTATGTGGTGTATATATTTCCACATTTATTTATTTGACATGAACACACACACAAACATATATTCCGGGAAATTAATTTTTCAATTAATTTTTTCTCATTCAAGGGGTTATAACATAAAAGATACCAAAGTTGTAAAAAATTAATGTACAATATCATTTTTTGGGATAGATTCTATTTTCATTTAAGGAATACTATAATATATCCTCTAAAAAACTATAAATTATATTATCATTTAAGTATTTAATGATTTTACATATTTTTTTATAAATTTTCCACTATTTTTCACTTAAATCTAGAAAATAAATATTTAAAAGAAAATCCGATCTTATTTTGCTTTTGGATTGGGTATATTTTTCTTCCTTGTCCATGTTTTTAAAAAAATGTTTTAAAAAAGTCATTTTAATTTACCCAAATGAATTATTAAGGAAATTTTACACTATCCTTAAAATTTTAAACTGTTTGAAATGAATTTTTACAATGTTTTATAAAAGGATAATTTTTTAATTCCTTTACATAAAGTCAAGAGGAATGTTTCTTTTTAACATACATGACATTAATGTATTTTCCCACACCCATAACAATTTTACAATATTTATATTCTTCATATAAGTTTTTAGTGGTTTTAAAAATCTATTTAATGAACTTTTATTTTTATTTATTATTTTTATTTTCTTTAATTATATAAATTACATTATTTTACTACAAAACTATATTTTTTATGAAGTGATGATCATATTTTATCTCTTGTTAATTTTGTGTCCCTTAAAATTGTATTGAAACATTCACTTTGTTGTGATCATATTTCAATGGAAATTACATATCTATTTTATATCCATATTTTTTTAGAATCATGGATATACTTATTTTAAAAATCATATACCGTTTATTAATATTGTGTTCACTATGAAATTTATTTTATCGAACTGGGAAATACTGATATTCCATTTTCATTACTAAATTAGAATATTTCTTTATAAGGAATATTGTTTTATGAATTAAATTGGTCATTTAATATATGAAGAATGAATTGGACAGGCAATAATGGTTGGGGTCTGAAATTACATAGCCCATTGATGTATAAATATATATCATGAGACAAACTAATTGGATAACAATTTTAAACGTTTTTTGGTCTATACAATACCATTAACATAAATTTTCTTGGCCTAAGGCCCTGATGGTAATATATCATGATATCTTAGATCATGACGTAAAACATTATGGATTTATTTCATTGGGAATTTAATCATAATTATCCATGAAATTATTACATTGATATTATCCATGGATCTATTTTGTGATCAATTAATTAATTAAATGGAATGAGTTTTTAGTTATTTACCTTTTCATATTAATTATGAATCATTTACTAATGTTATCTTCTGGTGTATGTAACCATTAATGAGCATATGATCACACCCTTATTTTGTTTTATTTTCCCTAAGATATGAAGAAGGTATATTTTAATGAGTTAAACGATGAAAGTTATTTATTTTCACAATGTTTTATATTTCATTTCCAATATTAAATGGGAATCATGTTTGTATTTAGTTCTTTAAGACTACTAAATTGATCGATCCTTAGCGATGTGATCCCATTTATCTTATTCCAATGTCATAAATTATCAACTAGCTATAGTTACTATATTCTCAATGTTGAAATTAGTATCATAATATTTTTATTAGAATCCCTGGGAATTTGATTTAGTAAAAAAATAGATTATGTTGAGTCAAAAGTTTCTCTTATAACCTTTTTCATACTTTAGTTTTAGAAAGAAAAACCATCCTATTAATTTATTAATTTTATTGTTAAATGTGTTTTATAATGTTTGTATAAGAAAACATAATATTTTTATATTAGTTAGAACTAGATTTAATGAATTAAAAAAATATACTTTTTCATCATAATTATTGTAATGAGACTCGATATAATAATTATAGTACTCATCTTTATTAGATCAAATAAAAGATATACTTTTTTGTATTTCATACTAACAAAATCTTAATATTCTAAATGATAAAGGTTTTAATTCAAATCATACTTAGACTTATAGAATTAATTATAATGAATTTTTCTTTAGTTGTCTATCAAACTAACTTTATTTTATCAACATACTTGAAAAATCATATTTCTAATATCACAAAAATGTTTTACACTGAAAATTGTGTACATTAAAATGATATCATAAATTTTATTATCATATAACTTTGGATGTGTGAGGTGTCTAATTAATCATGGAAAACTTGAAAAAATATGATCAATGGAGGATCAAGATGACCATTAGAAGTGTGCTGATAAATTCCTGGCCATTCATATTGGTAAGTAGCGAAGTGCTGATCAATTTCATTAGAAAAAATCATAGTGTACAAGATCTCAGAAGATTAAAATATTGAACTACTTGTTCCTTGTACTTGTAATATTTTTTAGTTTGTTTTTCTAATAATAACAACTGATCGAATGAATATGATCAAGGGATTGTAGGGATATAAAGACATAAAATATGATTATCATATTATGTGATCATTGGGATAAAGAGACAAAAAATCCAATAATCGTAGTGAGGGATCATGAGGATAGAGATATATAAAATACAATCATTGTATCAAGGTGTTATAGAGATAGAAAGATAGAAAAGTTGATCATCATATCAAGGGATCCGAGGGATAATGAGACAGACTGATCATCATATCGTGGTATATCCCTGGTAAGGGAAAGACATACTTTCTTGTAAGTATAAAATAAGATATCTTTATCCTAGGTTATTGGATACCCTTATATTTAGGTCAAAATAATTTTATTATTTTTTATTAATTATTTTATTACAAGTCTTTTATTTACACTGCATATAATTGAAAGTGATACTTTTGTTTTAATCTTTTTATTTGTATCTTGTTTATCATAATAGTTTTGATTACAATAATAATATTTTACTCTAATTATGATTCTATAATATTTTTGATATAATCACTACTTTCATAATACTCAGATTTATCATATCCATTGTGATTATGAATGTTTTTGTGTTTACTCTGATAAATCCTTTTTTATTGTGAAAATAATTAAACTCTAAATACGTTACCACTTCTTACTGATTACGATTCTCTATACTGTTAAGGTAAAATGATTTTCTCATTTCAACCTATGATTGACATATCAAAATCTACTTGATTATGATATCTTTATTATCAAACCTAAAGTCCATGTCTGGTTATCATTTAAATACTTATGATGTTTTGTGAATACGATTTGTTTAACCTTGTTAAACTAAGTTTCTTTTATGGTTAAAAATGAATGTTTTAACCTTACAATTTAACCCTAATTTTTTATCCAACTTCATATAAATTATGATCTAATAATTGGCATCATAGCGAAGTCTCTATAATTTTTTTTCCAACAATTGGTATTAGAGGAGTATTCCACTTCTCAAATACGTGATAAATCTTTTAGCTTATTTACTTCTTCAAGTCTAATTAATTTTTTTATAAAAAATTTGTCTATAAATACTTATTACACTAACATGTATTGTGGAAAATATTGTTTTTATCAGTTTTAAAATATGGAAGGACAAAATGTGAGACCCATTGAAAATCTCAATCCTAGTAGACCAAAAATATTTGATGGTGATAATTAGTCACATTTGAGGGATAAAATGAATAATTTTTTGATTAGTACTGGAGTTGAAATTTGTTTAATGCTAACTAGAGATTATAAAATTCTGGACATAGAATTATGAACTTTTAACTATCAAGATTAGCATGAATATCAGTTGAAATACAATGTAAGGAATAATTCATTATGTTTTATGACTAGAAACATACATATCAATATTTCTTCGTGTGAATAAGTTTATAGTATTTGGATGAAACTAAAGGTTAATCATTTTGGAAGTTCAAAATTTTTTGAAACTATAAGAGTAATGCCTAGACCTAAATATCTATCATTTTAATTTCTACCAAGTATATCTGTCGCAATGATGCATAAAAAGTTAATGAAAATTGTAAATAGTCTACAATCCATGGGAGAGAAAGGATTAAAAGATGAAATTATTGTCTAAAAGATAATTGATATCATGCATAAAGAATGAGAATATAAGAGATCAATTATTTATGAATCAATTAAGATAACAAATCTCACTATTGATGACATATTTGGAACCCTTTTTTAATATGATGGTAGGTTAACAAGTAATGAGAAAAAAGTTAAGATAAAGATTGGTGGATTTTATTTAAAGACTAATATAGTTTCTACTAAATCCCCAACACAAATAGGTTTCCAAGTCTTATAGAAAGAGAAAGGTTATTTTTCAATTCAATTAAAGTGTTTCTAAGAAATCTAAAAAAGAAAAATTTAATCTTTCTTAGTTGATAAAAAAGATAGTTGGTATGAAGTATTTTCATTATCATTAAAAGAAAAATAACAAGGATATGAACGAAAATAAAGATTCTGAATTTGCAGGTTATAAGTGTAAGAAATCTAGAAATATCAGACTGGATTGTCAATATCTAAAAAGAAAAGATAGAAAGGAAATGCATACTGATAGAAATCAGATAACATATTATATGTCAAAATGAATGAATGTCCAAAAAGATAGTGATTATTGGAGTGATAGTGGAGCATACTCTTTATTCAATTCTACTGATAATAAATGTTTTGGACCAAGGAAAATTAGTCTTATTTACAGAATACCAAATGAAAACCTACATCTTATAGATAAGGTATGCACTACTGAGAACTGTATCAATTTATCCCTAAATGATAATAATTCCAATTATGATGTTGATATGGATTTTAAATATTCTAATAAATAATTTTATTTAGCAGATGAAAACACTCTTATTTTGTATAAATAAGTTTCTCATATATCAAAATTCCATGAAAATGAAAATTACAATGTTTTTAAAAAACATGATAAAGAAAATTCAGGGATAAATGTTTTAACAAAATAAGTATCAAATATTTATAATGATATTTTTAAGGTTATTTTTGAAAATGGTACTTTTTCTAAAGATTTATAATTTTATTTTCTGAAAAGAATATTTTACAAAAAAGTTTTTAAAAACACAATTCCAAAACTATTAGTTAAGAGGATAATATTTTAGTTTTTAAACTAAAATATGAAATTTCTTCTCTAAGTAAACTTTTTTAAAACTTAAAATATGGTAAATAAGAGTTTGATAAATTTTTTAAAAAAATCCATCCTCATGGTACTAGTTCTAGAATAGGGTATAATCATAAAAAAACTAGTTTTTGGGAATAAGAATTATTTTTTTAAAAAAATTTCACCCTTTTTTACAAAATGCCAAAGTGGTGGTCACTAGAATTAAAATTGTTCCATTAATAAAATTCAATCATTTGGGTTCCACAAATCCCACTTTTCAAAAAAAAATGTGTATTCACAAAAAAAAATTCTATAATTTCTAAACCTTAGAAGGTTTGGGTTTCGAAAATTTAATAGTTTTATTTTCAGGAATACAATGGAAGTACCAAAAAAAAGAATACATAGTACAGGGATAATGGTTGTTCATAGAATATTACTGGTAAAAATATTTCTTTCAAAATATTATCAAGATGAAATATGGAAATGTTACCTTCAGAGATAATGATCATAAAGATATTATCAGTATAAGTAATATTTTTCTTCTTAGTAAAGCTTTAATTTCAAATTTTTTATTTGTTAAATGAATTAAGAACAACCTTATAAGAATATGTTAATTATGTAATGTAGGTGACATTTTGAATTTTATAAATGATAAATATGTAGTACAAAATTACAAGTATGAATATGTTCCTTATACCTATCGACATGAGAATGTAAGCACCCTAAGATTAACAGTCTATATGATCTAATAATTACCTTGCTTTAGTGAAATGGAAGATCAATATTAATTATGTAATAGAAGTTTAGGACACTATAACCTTAGAATTTTTTTTAAATCGACTCTAAAAAATCATGTTAAGGGTTTACTAGAGCATATATTTCATTCTTCAGAAGTCTATGGCCCTTTTGAATATGGTATGAAACATAAGTCATTTTTAAATCTATTGGTGAAGTATCAACTTGTAATTATTTAAAGTTAGTGAACATGAATATTTTCGGTCTTGCACAAAATAGTACTATTGGTAGAAAATACTATGTATTTGTTTTAGTCAATGATTACACTAGATACACATGGGTTTATTTTCTAGAAAATAAATATGAATCCTTTTTTTAAAACTTTTATAGCCAAATTTAAAAATGAGAAAAACCTTCCCTTGATAACCATTTGTAGTGATCGTGGTGGAGAATTTGTAAAGTCATATTTTGATACATTTTTTAATAAAAAATTCATTTCATATAACTTTTCTACTTCAAGAAATCCCTACGAAATGGTGTTATAGAAAGAATAAATTGCATTCTTCAAGAAATATTAAGAACTATGTTGAGTGAAATCTTAATTGCTAATTTTTTTGGATGAATTAGTCAGTAATAATTTTTATACTATAAATTGAGTTTTAATTCTATATTTTATTAATAAAACTACTTATGAGTTGTGGACATGCTGAAAACCAAAATTCTCTTACTTCATAGAATTTGGATTCAATGTATTCATCTTGAATTTTAAAGATAACTTACAAAAATTCTCATCCAAATCGGATGAAGGTCTATTCTTAGGTTATTCCACTACTTCTAAGGAATATAGAGTTTTTAGTAAAAATTATTATACTGTTGAGAAAATAGTACATATTAAATTTGATGAAACATAACCTTTTGTTTTTAAATAATCCCAACCAACATCGTTAGATGTGTTTTCCAAATATAATTCTCATCCATTGTTGGAAGATTATTCAAACAATGAAAATACTCAATAAATAGTTTCTCAAGTATTTACCATGGAAGATTATATAAATTGTGTAGATGAACATTTTTTATAAAACCCAAGTTAGTTGTTTCATAAAAATAATCCTAGTGATAGTATCATTGGTGATGTCAACTAAGTAGTTAGGACTAGAAATTCCTTATATAATTAAGTAAAACATCTTTTTTTCTTCCCAATTTGAACCTAAAAATATTAATGAGGATTTAGGTGATAAGGATTAGATCAAACAAAAGTAAGATGAACTAAATTAATTTAAAAGGAATAATGTATGGTCCTTAGTTTAAAGACCTATAGAAACATCCATAATTGGAGTAAAATGGGTATTCAAAAATAAAATTATTGAAAATTGAATAATCATTATATAAAAATAAATACTTGTTACTAAATGTTACAATCAATAAGATGGAATATAATATGAATAAACCTATGCATTGATAGATAGATATGTATCTATTAATATTCTATTAGCCTTTGTAGCATTATTCAATTTCAAACTTTTTAAAATGGATTTAAATTACGATTTCCCTAAAGGTTATGAACAAGGGTAAGTTTTTCATGAATAACCTCCTGGTTTTGAAGATACAAAACATCATGAATATATTTATATATTTACCAATGATTTATACATTCTTAAACTAGAACCTAGAGCCATGTATGATAAATTAACATGATTTTTGTTACAAAACAATTTTGTTAAATGAATAACTGGTACAACTCTTTTAAAATAATTGTATTCATTTGTATTACTTATTTTATTTGAAGTCTTTTATTTCTGCTGCATATAATAAAAGGTGAAACTTTTATATTTATCTTTATATTTTTATCTTTTTTATTGTAATATATTTGATTAAAATATAATTTTTTTACTCTGATTACAATTTAATACACTTTAAGATAGAATCAAAAATTTTGTAATACTTTTATTTATCGTAACCATTGTGATTAAAATTATTTTTGTGTTTAATCTGAATAAATTTTTTTCTAATATAAATATGATTCACTCTAAATATGTTACCACTAGTTACAGATTATGATTCTATACATTATTTATATAGAATTATATAATTATTTTGACCTGTGACTAATGTATTAGAATCTACGTGATTATGATTTCTTTATTATCAGACCTAAGGGTGAAGTCTGATTATCATTTAAATACTAAAGAGGTTTTATGACTATAATTTGTTTATCCTTGTTAAACTATGTTTCTTTTAAGGCTAAAAATGAAATTTTTAAACCTGAAATTCACCCATAATTGTATTTATCCATCTTTATATACATCACAATCAAACAGATTAGAGAACATAACCATATGGACAACTTTGAGGATATATCAAATAGTAAGATAATATCATAATTATTTTGGTAAGGTAGACATTGTGTATTTTTCCCAGAAATACATCCCTATCTGGATACTGTAAGTGGATTTGGTATTGGAATATATGAATTTGTGGTTAATAAACCTAGAAAGAATTAGCCAAGTATGTCACGACCATCAATCTGGTGCATAGTGAATGATCCATTACCTCACACATAGTTGGAAACTCCCAATAGATATAATTAGTTTAATTCGAAATTTCATTATATTCCATTTGGAATGATTTGAAATTATTATTTTTGGATTTGAGGATATCCCTAAAGATATCAATTTTATCATTATGAGATTAGCTTGGAATAAATTTTTAATTTATGTTAAGAAATAGACTAATTATATACTATGATTTAAAATTAACAATTTCATGATCTATTTCCATATATTCCATTATTTAGAAATGATAAATGGAAGAAATAATTGAATCAATTCTTGTGGCCAATGTAGTGATTTCCCTCCCAATTAATCCAAAACAACTGGTGTTGGAGTTGAGAAAATTATGGCCATATTAAGGAATAATACCCAAGTTATGACTACTAAAATTATAAATATAGAGAAAAATGATTTTCCATGACATGAGAAACTATATTGGATTGTTTTAGGTGATATAAGCCTATATATTTAAGTATAAATTTTAATACAGTGGTACCTAAGCAACAGATTAAGACTCATGGAATGATATTTCGGTCTTTTGGATATAATGAAAAGGAATATGTTATACTATAATAATATTATCTTAAATTTGACTGTGATAAATAGTAGTTTTTGATAAAGAATACTACGGAGGAATAATAGATAGAAAATATTGAATGGAGAGGTTTTAAAGTAAAATTATTCAACAAATATTTTCCCTATGATCAATGAACCGAAATGAAATGAAAGTCACTTGTCTTAAAGAAAATATTAAAAGAAAATTTTGTAGAGTATGAGGATACCTTTAAGATAATATCCACAATTACCATTGATTATATATTTAATCCATAATGAATGATAATCCATTTAAATAAAGAGATTAATCCATGCCTCTGAAGGGAATTGTTTTGTCAAAATTTTAGTCATACGATAAAACAGTAAAATTTTCCATAAAAATAAATAAGGGACATTCTAGATCTTATATATTTAAGGTAATTCAAGGGAATAAAATTCTTGAATATAAAAAAGAAATATGGAATACATCAAAGAATAATAATTCAACGATGTAATTTCTATCTTGTAAAAATAATTGAATGAAATATCTTGGGAAATGCTGGTAGAGCAAATCAGTTTTTTACAAGGGTAGAGAAAAGGGTCTTATAGATAATGAATGTTAGGGGAAGAAAGAAACCATTGTAACATAGTGAGTTAAATTTATAGAAATGTTGAATTATTCACACCAATTTCAAAAGTGTTAATAGAACCTACCATAGAAGAGGCTGAGGGTAGAATGGAATGCTTATATGATCCTTGTAGATGTGGTTCAAGTCCCTAATGATGCAATGATAAATAATTTAATCATAGAATAAATTTTAGGTGATGATTTATTTTATTATAGATAATAACATATTTTTATATCTACCTTGTTTCCCAATAAAATTAAATATTTACCTAGAACCATAAGAATGATGTTTTCAATCAAGAATCCAAGTGAAAATCCTACCAAAATAAGGATGTGTCTGTAAATTTCGTTTATAAAACATATATGTACCATATTTTATGATTTTAATTTTATATTTATGTTTTATTTTTATATAAACCTTGGTTGGGATTTTATTTTAAAATGTAATTCAAAAAATTTATCCCCTAAAGATGGAAATTACGATTAGTGGTGATGATATCGTATTCCTTATATTTAGAGTGGAGACATTATCATCTGTTTCAGGTCAATATCAAAGTCTAGTAGATCTTCTAAATGTTATTTTTATGGAAGAGTATTATAATAATATATGGATGAGAATCAAAATCTAAAAATTAAATATTTATCTAATGTACATGAATACGTCAATGTGTTTCCTGGGGAATAAATGAGACATGCACCAGAAAATGAAGTTGAGTTTTCCATTAGTTTAATATCTGATGAAATACCTATATCAAAGTCTGTCAAAATAATATAAATTGTGTAATTAGTGTAGGTTAAGAAAATACCACAAGAGTTACGTGATAGGGTACATATACAGCCTAGTTCTTCACCTTTGGTATCAGATATTGAAGCACCCCTAGTTTCAGGAATTTAACCCTTTATAAATGTACTTTTTGGTTACATAATACATGGTTTTATGTTCAAGTGGATTATAAAGGTTTTATGATGTTTTTTGAGGTTTTTTTGGAGGTTCATGGTTTTTGAACAGCTAGTATAAACCATTCACAACCTCCATAAAACCATCTAGCATTTTTGTGGGGGTCATTAGGAAGGCGTACAATTGGTGCATGCTTTGGATTAACCTATTAGATGGTTAGAAAAACCTACAAGCTAGGTAATAGAAGGGAAAACATATACGGGAAGAGATTTTCAATCCACATGATCCAACCATGTGATGTGTGGCTTTAATGTAGTTGCACCACATGGTTGGCACATGGTTTTCCAAACCATGAATCCTAAACATGCGACGTACAATGAAACCCAAAAAAATCATGGATCTAATCCAAATTAATCACCATAACTCTCATTAATCCTGTATTCTCTTGGGATAAGGAATTATCCTTTCTCCCAAGGCTTGATAGACTATAAATTTTGTTCTATAATTGATTATTTGGAGATTCAATGCATATTAGAGTTTTGTATTCAATAGAAACTCATCATTTTTCACCATTATTTATATATATATTATTCTCCTCCCTCTCAGAATAATACATCTTTTCTATAAAAGATATATCTATATTATTATATGGGAATCGCGATATGACATTATTGAATTTATTTAAGGGAAAAATATACAACCAAATATTTGGAGAACTGTAGTGTTTTTATTCGTTTTCGCAAACCCTTGAGAGGTTGGTGGTTTCTATATCATTTCCACTTGACTTAGAACATGAAGGATTAGTTTTAATTAATTTAATTTATTGAAATTGTTGTGAAATATATTTTTTATTCTTTATGGAAACCTTATTTTGTTTATTTCTTCTAAATTTTTGAAATTTAATGGTTTCTTGGAAAATATTATTTGGGGAAAATTTTAAAATTAGGATATCATGTTATGCTTCTATTTCGACACATGAAAAACATTTTTTTAAATGAATTAAGGAAAAAAATTATATTGAATGGATTATCATGAAATTCATAATAAATGGAGAGTGTGATTTCATTCATAGATTTCACCCAATGTAAGGGGTCTATTCTATTGAGGCACTTAGTATTTTTCACCTTGTGATAACTTCATGGATCAAGGATAGACCAATCATGAGTATGGAATTATCACCAAGGAATGCATGGGTAGGTGTTTTGGAGAAATGGTTCTGTGTATTCCTAATAATTAAGAAAGTTTTTATGATTTTAAGATTTTTTCCATGGAAATTGTATACCATTTTGAAATAAAATATTTTATATTATTTTTAAAACAACTTTATATAAAATGATCTGACATGTTCTTTTACTACTGGAGTTAGTTAGGAAGTCTTTTATGTAATTATATTGAGTTTGGACTCACTACTACTTATGATATTTTATTCATTTGTATATATCACCTATTGATACAAAAATAACGGTATGGTATCATAGTTATTTTGTAAATCATATTGATATCGTAGGCATTATAGGTGGAGTTGGAGCTTAGAATGGGTTAGGTGATTTTTGTTTGATTTCACTTGCGTGTTTTCAAGTTATGCACTATTTTTGGTCTTCTCATGAATGTATTTGGTTTCCACTTGTAATATAATATTGATTAATTGTTTTGGTTGTCTTTTTAGTTTTATTATACACTCAGTCATCATATAAATGATTGGAAAATATTTTTTATATTATTGGGGTTTTTTATCTTTTAAAGGGAAAACGTTCCCTCAAATTTTCTTATGTCCCTTGGAATTTATTTCGAAGATTTTGTGTCTTAGGAATTTCACTTAAGGCTTGTAACACTACCTCCACATCTAAAGCCAATGAGTAGATACATGATGTTTACAATAACCTTTTTCAGTTATATGAAATATATATCAATGAGTTTGTGTATTTATTATAATTAAAACAATGTTATTACTATAAAGAACAAGTATTATCTTCTTCATATTGATGAATTGTTTGATGAAATCCATATATCATAATATTTTCAAATAATTATATTAATTTTTGTTTTCACCAATTGTGTATATATATTAATGATATCCTAAAGAAAACAATTTATACAAGGTGTGTAAATTATGAGTTTATATTAATTCCATTTTGATTAAATAATTCCCCCAATATTTTTATGGATCTAATGAATAGAGTATTCATGGAATTTCTTGATTTTTATTAAATATTGATGATATCTTGGTGTAATTCAAATTCTATAAGGACTATGATAATCACTAGAAAACCATTATTTAGAATACTAGAGTAAAATATTTATATGTAAAATTTTTCAAGTGTGAATTCTAGTTTCAGAAAGTTTCTTTTCATGTCTATAATGTCTCCACAGAAGGTCTATAAAATGATCTTGTAAAGAAAAAGGAAATAAAGGAATGTTATGTATTGAATAAATAACCTAGGAATATAGTTTCCTTGAAATGGTATCTTACAATCTGTGGTTTTTTCAAAAAAATCTATCCTGATTAGATAACCCATTAATCGAGATTATATGTAAAGTGGTTTAGTTAATATAGAAAAACTAATGTGAAGAATATTTTGAAAAATTATTGGGGATATTGGTTGATTCTCATATATTGACTCCACTATCCAGAAATGATATATTTTTGATATATAGTGATGCATCTAAAAGGGAATTGGTTGTTTCATTATGAATAATGATAAATTTAATTCGTATACTTCAAGGTAGTTAAAGGCTCATGAATAGAATTAAACTCCTTACCTTGAGTTGTAAGATATAATCATTACATTAAAGATATATATATATCATATAAATAGAAAAACACTTGATATATACATAGATCATTAGATTGTAAATTATATATTTTCATATAAAGAGATCAATATTAGAAAAAAAAATAAGGGCTCGAGCTACTCATGAATTATTATTTGTTATTATACTGCCACATTGGAAATGAAAATAAGGTAGAAGATGCATTGGGAAAGAAATATCAAGGATTCCTCACCAAAATGAGGATTTATAGGGATTAAATGTACATATATTTTTAAATGTACATATATTTATTAAAGATAGATATTGGAGTTATTAAGGTAGGGGGAACATCAAACCTTTTTCTAATGATTCCTAAAATATCTTTATTGGAAAAGATAAAATGTTCTCTGCCTGATGATGTAGATTTCAAAATAAAATTAATGTTATAAGTGACTGGAAATTAGAAAAACATCATTGATTATGAGGGTTTATAAAATTTGAAAATTAGACATTTGTTCCATCTATAAATTAACAATAAAGATAATTATTAGATGTGATCATAGATTAAATTTATCTATACACCAATGTAGAAACAATATGTATATGAAATTGAAAGAAGATTGTTGGTGGGATAATATGATGTAGAATGTACTGATTATGTATGAAGATGGTTGATTTTTTAATAGGTTATGGGTGAGGGAAAACATCCTATAAGATTCATGAAACATCTACCTATAACACCCCAAGGTTTTAAAAATAAATTAAAATTCATGAAACACTGAGTCATTAAATAATGAAACAAATTTATGGATATATTTATAAACTATCCATCAAACATAATTTTTTCGCTTCTATGTTTTTAATTTCAAAAAATGAACATCTACTGTTGTGATTAGTAAGTTATTTTGAGTCTGATAGAACCAAATTATTTTTTAGTGAATGGTAATATACTCTCATGAATAGTAATATGAATATTAATATGGCCCTTATGAATATAAAATCATATTATTATTTTACTTTCTTAAGGTTATAAGATAATGATATCTTGAATAATTTTTCAATTTGATATAAAATTAGTTGTAGTTTTAAAACTATTATTTTTGGAATAAAAACTGATTTTTTATAAAATTAAATTAAACAAATTTATAAAATTATTCTCAAAAAATAGAGTTATTTTTTTAATTCTACATATCAACAATTGGATAGGGTAATTTGTTTTGGATTTTTTTTGAAATACTTGAATTTTTGGTGAATAGTGAAATACAGTAATTAACCAAATATGATAAATAAATGAATTTATGCATCATGCTTGAGTCATGAATTATGTAAATGGCCATTAGATCGAAATCACATACACTTATTTCTATTTTCGGTCACATGAATCAACACTATTCATAGTATTTAGCAAAAAAATTAAACTAATGATTAAAATATGGTAAAACACCTCCTCTCCTCTACTATAAATACCACCCTCACCCGCCTCTTCCTCTCGCACCACTCAAAAATTTTAACTTGTATATATTCTAAAAAATACTCTTCTCAAGAACCTACCCCACGTCCAAGACCTACTGGTCTCACCAGAAGACCAAAATAGTGGGCCTTAAGTAGGATCTCAAGTAGAAGAGATCAAGAGGTAAAGATCCTCTTTCAATTTCTTGTATTTTCTTTATAATTCTTTATTTTCTTATACTCTCTTCCCATACCCTCATCAAAGATGCATGAAATCTCTATTATTATATATATTCTGTATTTTTATCATTTTTATGGAAATATTCATTTTCATTATTCCTCTTCTCTTCCTCTTATTCTAAAAAAATAAAAACATCGTTTGTGATGTGCCGATTTACAATAATCATGGATGATGTGTTTTCAATTTCCTTTAATTCCTTAAAAATTGGTTATAAAAACATTTTAATGATTGAAAACGATTTTAAAGTGTATTATATATCCTATTTCATATTCTAGATTAAAAATATATACATAATTTTATGTTATATAATGAAACTAGTTTGTGGTTACCAAAGAACGACCAAAATGATCTAAATGGATATCACAAATGATTTATATAAGAATTAATCCTCACACTATATAACCATTATAATTAAAGGAATAATTTAATATTATGGAATCATATTCATAACATTTCATTCCACTTATGTAATTTCATTTCCATACAACAAGAAAATCAAATACAAACTGGCCATAGAAATCATGTAAAGAACGCACCCAAAACAATGGAAGGAACAAAATACTAATAATTAAACTATGAAAAGCTGTTATGAAATGAT
Source organism: Viscum album (assembly GCA_963277665.1). Lineage (NCBI taxonomy): Eukaryota > Viridiplantae > Streptophyta > Magnoliopsida > Santalales > Viscaceae > Viscum > Viscum album. The sequence continues at coordinate 483,012,109 of OY728155.1, forward strand.
CATATAATGTGTTCTACTAATGAATATGTTTATATAAGATATTAATAACACTCTTTTAACAATTATAAAGTAGTAATAAACATGTTTTAAGTAAGAAGAACCCAAGGTAAGTGAATACTTAACCAAATTTCCATATATTTTGTTAACCTTATACATTATTCATTATGTGATATTATGATTATTTATGTTATTAATTTTTGTTTATATTATGTTTTATTATGTTTATTAATTGTGTATAAACATATTAATTTCATTCTATTAATTTCTTACATCAATTATATGTTATTTTAAAGGGACTTTCCTTGAAAAATCATCTTTTAAAATTCTATTTTATGAAATTCAAAAGTAATGTTTTAATGAAATTATTCATGTTTTATGATTAAATTTTTATTCTTGGTAATTATTTATGATGAAGGTATGAGACCTATATATCCCTATAATACATTGGTTATTTTTATGTTATAGGTTGTCGAAATGGTTGCTCTAAGTGTAATTGTGATGGTTACACAATAAGGTAGTTGTGTGGGTTACTTTTTAAGGTAGTTGTGAGGGTTAAAAATTATAAGGTAGCTGAGAGGGTTACAATATTATTTAATTAATTCCCTAATATAAAATTTTCATTCTATTTATGTTCTTTTTTTGGTGTGTAAATCTCGTGTAAACATCTTGTTTCATAAAGTATGAATATATGGGTGACAAGTATGTCTTTTTAAAAATGATTTCATATATTTACAAGTATTCATGGACTGATGTTTCTTTAATTCATCTTATATACCTTACTAATATTTTTGTGATAATACCAAGTTTTTAAATTATTTTCACAGGTTATAAGTACATGTATGAAAATTAAATAAGCCATGTTAAATGTTATGAATAATTTTCCAAGAAAACATGTTTTATTTGAAAAGTTTTATTTTTTGAAAGAATTGTATAATTTTTTTGTTTTATACACTATGCATAAATGCATAATATTATGTATGTATTATATCCCAATTATCTAAAACTCTAAACATTAAAAGATCCTAAATGTGAAAGGAAGTGAGTTCTTGACTAAAATTTAATATTATGTAATGTAGTAAGGTTAGGTCCTAATAGTTGTTACTATTGTATGGTTTAGATAACTTTATGGGTTATGATGATGTTAAAATAATTCCATAAGTCATTTTTACTCTATAGTTAATTTGAAATTTTATATAATGTAAAGATCACCATATTTCTTTGACTATTAAATGTTTGTTCAGAATGGTTTTCCGTAGAAGAAATAGGGAAGTTAAATAAGAAAGGCAGCAACAGAATGATATCCTTTTGAATATGTAGCCTGGAATGGTAGGGAATGGAACGGATTAGTTTGTGATAGTAATGGATTGAATTACACATTCAATAAATTGAGGTGGCATCCATTCAAGAGAAAAATCAGATATACCACAAAGGGACATGAAGATAGTGGAACATTTCATGAGGCAACACCCTCCGACTTTCAGTGGATCTTCTGACCCAGTAGTGGTTGAAGGATGAATTAATTATTTTGAAAATATATTTTATGTTATGGGATATTCTAATAATCAAAAGATAAGTCTTTCCATTTATCATTTTAAAGGTGATTTTGATCAATGGTGTGCGATGGTTAAGAATATCACGAATAGAGAGGAGATCGAAGCCTTAGAGTACGATGAATTTAGATGTATTTTCTTTGAAAAATACTTTCCAAAGGCAGTATGAATTAGGATAAAGAAGAAATTAATTGAATTGAAGAATAATTAGGAATATTCAGTGGCCATGTATCAATCAAACATCACTCTACTTATGAGGTATGCTCTAAATCTTATTATATATCTTAATAGTAATATCAACTTTTTTTAATTAGGATTAAAGCCAAGATATCAAAGGGAATATGCTTCCCATGAGTTAAAAAGTTATGAGAAACTTGTCTGATGTGATGAGAGGGTAGAAATTGAGTTTTCTAATGATCATGTGTACTTTTAAAACAAAGAGAAGAAGAGGTATAGTTGGAAAGTGATGTTAAGTAATCAATCAAATAAATATGATGGTATGAAATTCTAGTTTCCAGTTTCTGAAAAATGTGGAAGAATTAACCATGGGGAATGCCTTAACAAAACAAGGAAATGTGTTCATTATCATAAGTTTAGACACGTTTCCCAATAATGTAATGAATGTTATTCTAAGATTAATCATGATAAAAAACTATAAAGTGTTTCAAATGTGGTGAGATGGGTCATTATGAAAATTCCTTCCCAAAGAAGGTATAATATAAGTAGAAATGTGTAGTGAGATCTTTTGTGACTACCTCAGTAGAGGTAGGGATATCTAATGAAGTTGTATCAATTACCCTATTTTTTTACTTAGATTTTTCTAAAGTTTTGTTTGATATAGGGTCTACGTATTCATTTATTTCTGAGAAATTTTTTGGTACATTGGAAATATCACCTCAACAAATGAGACCATAACTTATTGGTAAAATACCAGGGGAAATATTAGAGAAATGAGAAATTATAAGAATCTTTCTATTGTGGTATGTGGAAATAATTTACCTAAAAACCTTATTGTTTTTCCCTTAGTAGAGTTTGATGTAATTTTGGGTATGGATTGGCTTTTAGTTTATCATGATTAGATTGATTGTATAGCAAAAAAAATTGTTTTCCAAAAAGAGTTTAAGTTTGTATACAAGAATGAACCCATACAATTGATAACATATTAGGAATTTGAGAAAATATTGAAAGATAAAATTGAATGTTATCTTTATTATATTTTTGAATATAAGGGAACTGTTTAGATTAATTATGTTCCAATGGAAAATGAATATCTTAATGTTTTTTATAATGATTTACCTAGTGTTATACCTAATTGGGTTGTTGAATTCACAATTGAATTAGTTCTTGATGCTAAGCTAATTTCAAAACCCCATATCAAATTGCTCAAATTGACCTTATTGAATTGAAAAATCAGTTGTAGGAGATAAATTCTTCATTTGTCCCAGTACATCACCATGGGGTTCTTCTGTTTTGTTCATTAAAATGAAATATGCTTCTATGAAAATTTTCTTTTACTATATAGCCTTGAATAACATCATTTTTAAAAAGAAGTATCCTTTTCCTCATATCAATGACTTGTTTGATCAGCTCTAGGGAGAACAATATTTTTCGAAGGTCGATCTAAGGTCAGGGTACCATCAGTTGAATGTAAAGGAAGTAGACATCCAGAAGATTGTGTTCCATAATAGATATGGGCATTATAAATTTGTTGTTATGAAGTTTAGGTTAACTAATGCAACTACTATATTTTTTCACCTTATGAATAGGATATTTCAAGAGTTATTGGATAAGTTGGTAGTTGTGTTTATTGATGAGATTCTAGTATTTTCTAAAATTTAATAGGAGCAAGAAAAACATCTAAAGGTTGTCTTGTAAACCTTAAATGAAAAGAAAATGTACATAAAATTCATTATGTGTGATTTTTTGTTGAAACAATTTTATTTTCTTGGGAACATTGTAAATAAGGATAGAATAATAATTAATCCTACCAAAACAAAACTAGGTGATGAATGGACCTTCAAATTTTATATAAATTCATAGTTTTCTTGGATTAATAGGTTATTATAAACAGTTTGTTAAAAACATTTCATGGTTTTCTAGCCCGCTAACTTAGTTAACAATAAAAGGGGTTAAATTTATTTAGTCAAATAATGTAATACTTATTTTAAAGAACTGAAGAAGAGAGAAGTGAATGCTTTAGTTTTGGATATGCCTTCTAGAAGTGGTGATCTTTTCATCTACATTGATGCTTCATTGAAGGGACTTAGTTATGTTCTAATAAATAATGATCAGGTAATTGCTTTTGCTTCAAGACAACTAAAACCTCATGAGTTAAATTATCCCACACATGATTTGGAAATAGAAGCTATGGTTTTTTTCTCTGAAAATTTGGGTGCATCATTTATATGGAGACAAATGTCAAATATAGATTGACCATAAAAGTCTGAAGTATATATTCACCTAGAAGGAATTAAACATGATGAAGAGAAGTTGTCTTGAACTAATTAAGGATTATGTTTCCACAACCAATTTCCATCATGGAAAATCAAACAAAGTGGTAGATTCCTTGGGTCAAAAACATAATGCATCATTAACCATGTTATGTTTGGAACATGATACCTTGATTAATGATTTAACGAATTTTGGATTATATGTTATTGGTGTAGGAAATACCTATATTTTTTTTAGGTTTCAGGGCATTCATCGTTATCAGACAAGAAAGCACAAAAGGAAAACCGTCAGCTATAGAAAAAGATAGAATTGGTTAAAATGGTTATGTTTCTAGAATTCCACCTTAATAACGATTGATTTTTAAGATTTTTAAAAAGATTATGCGTTACTTGTGATTCTCAACTGATGAAATAATTGTTTTTATAAGCTCATAGTTCTCAATTTTCAGTTCATCTAGGAAGCAAAAAGATGTACATAACCCTTTTGGATAATTTCTGGTGGGATGGAATGAAAAGAGATATTTTAGATTTTACAATGAAAATTTTGACTTATCAAAAGGTTAAAGTAGAGTGGTAATTACCAAGGGGGATGGCTTGTCCTTTACCAGTACCAGAGTGGAAAAGGGAAAAAATTTCCATGGACATTATTGTGGCACTACCAAAGACTTCTCGAGGTAATAATACAATCTGGGTTATTGTTGACAGACGGACTAAATCTGCACATTTCTATCCTTTTCGAGATATAATGTCATTGGATTAGCTTTCACGACTGTAACTTAAAGAGATTTTTAGGATACATGGAGTGTCTCTTTCAATTATATCTGAGTGGGATCCTTGGTTCACTTATAATTTTTGGAAGGGACTTCAGAAGTTTTTGGGCATATAATTATATTTCAGTATAAATTTTCATCCCCAATTAGATGGGAAGTCAGGATAAATGATTTGGTCATTGGATGATATTTCTTGAGATTTTTAAATGGAATACCAGGGAATTCAGGATCAAAATACTTCTTTATTTGAGTTTTATTATAATAGTAGTTTTATTCTAGTATACATATGACACCTTTTTAGGCATTGTATGGGTAGTAGTGTCAAAATATTGATTTTTGGGATGAAGTTGGGGAAAGAAATTAGATGGGACCAAAATTAGGAGAGGAAGTGGCTGAGAACCTGAAGATGATCCAACAACACGTGAGGATATCTCAGAGCAGGAAGAAATGTTATACAGACAACATTACGAAAGACTTTTGTTTTGAGGTATGTGGTCATGTTTTACTTAGAATCTCACCATGGAAAAGTGTTATACATTTTGGTAAGATGAGAAGGATAACTCCACGGTTCATTAGACCATATGAAATCTTAGAGAAATTTGGAATGGTCACCTACCTAGTATATTTGACTCCGATTTTATCTCAGGTACACAATTTTTATCATGTTTTGATGTTTAGAAAGTTTGTTATAGATTCATCTCATGTCTTGAGCCTAGGAGAAGTTCAATTAGAAGAGAACCTTTCTTATGAAGATAAACTTATTCATATTCTTTATTAAAGAGAAATAGTATTGAAAAATAAGGTAATACTTTAGGTAAATGTTTGTGTAGAAACCACCTGGTTGAATAAGGAACATGTGAATCTAAAAATTCTATGAGGGAAATGTACCCTCATTTGTTTAATAAGTAAATAAAATATCGGGGACGCACTTTCTAGAAGATGGAGAGAAATTAACACCCCATGAATTTAAAAATAAATTAAAATGCATGAAATAATGAGTCTCTAATTTTTTTAAGGATATGTTGATAAACTATTCATTAAACATACTTTTGCTGCTTCTGTGTTTTGAATTTAAAAAATGTACTTCTACGGTTGTGATATGTACGTTATTTGGAGTTTGATAGAACAAACATGTTTTTTGGGTGAATAGTAACATACCCTTATAAATAGTAATATAAATAGTAATAAGACCCTTATGTGTAGTAAATCATTTTATTTTTTTATTTTTTTAAGGTAATAAGATAATGAGATATTTATTAAATTTTTAAGGTGATATAAAATCAATTATAGTTTTAAAATTGTTATTTTTGGAATAAAATATGATTTTATTTAAAAATTAAAATAATAATATTTATAAAATTATTCTAAAAAAATAGAGTTCATTTTTTAATTCTACACATCAAAAAATGGTTATGGTGAATTTTACGGACTTTTATGAAATACATGAATTTTTTGTGAATCATGAAATACGGTAATTACCAAAATATGCTAAAAATGAATTTATAAATTATTATTGAGTCATAAATGATGTAAATGGCCATTGTTTCGAACTCACATGAACTTATTACTATTTTGGGTCACATATACTATTCATAGTCTTTAGAAAAAATATTAAACTAATGATTAAAATAATGTAAAACCCCTCCTCTCCTTCACTATAAATACTACCCTCACCCCCCCTCTTCCTCTCACACCACTCAAGCCTTGAGACTTGAAAAAGTTATGAAATACACTTCCCAATCCTCTACCCCACATTCAAGACCTAATATTCTCACCAAATGTCCAAAACCAAGGGCCTTGAGATGGAACTCATGGAGAAGAGATCAAGAGGTAAAGATGCTCTTTCATTTTCTCATGTTTTCTTTTAAATTCTTTCTTTTCATATACTCTCTTCTCCTACACTTATAAAAGAGGCATGAAATGTCTATTATTATATATATTCTAGATTTTTATCATTTTTATGGATTTTTTCCTCATTCTTTCTCTCCTCTTCCTTTTATTCTAAAAAAATAAAAACATAGTCTGTGATGTGTAGATTTATCAAAATCACAGACAATGTGTTTCCAATTTCTATTAATTCCTTAAAATATGGTTATAAAACCATTTTAATGGTTCAAAAATATTTTAAAGTGTATGATATATCCTCTTTAAAATTATAGAGTTAACATATACAAATAATATTATGTTATATAAGGAAACTATTTCATGATTACCAAAAAACCACCAAAATAATCTAAACGGATTTCACTAAAGATTTATCAAATTATTCATCCTCATACCATATTTGAAAAATTATTTATGGAATAATTTAATATTCTAGAAACATATGAATAACATTGCATTCCACTTCTATAATTTCATTTCCATATGATAAGAAAATCAAATACAAATCGGCCATGGAAATCATGTAAAGAATGAACCTGAACTAGTGGAAGGAACAAAATACTAATAATTAAAGGGTGAAATGATGTCATGAAATGATCATATAAGGTGTTATAAACATGAATATATTTATTTAATAAATTAATAATACTATTTTAAGCATTATAAATTAGGTTTAAGCACATTTCAATTAAGACAAACTTGCAGTAAGGGAATTCTTATCCTAATTTCCATTCTTTGGGTCAACCTTCTACATTATTCATTATGTGAAATTAAGATTATTTGTGTGATGAAGTTTTGTTTATATTATGTTATATTATATTATTTTAAAGTTTTAATACATATTAATTTAATTATATTAATTTCACACATCAACTATATGGTATTTGTAATGGATATTCTTTTAAAAATCCTCTTAAAATTCTATTTTACAAAATTCAAAAAAAATATTTTTATGAAATTATTCATTTTTTATGATTATGTTCTTGTTCTTGGGAATTATTTTTGATTAATGTTTGGACCTATATCTCCATCCAATTCATTTGGTATTTTTATGTTGGAGGTCAACCATATGGTTACTCCAAGTGTAATAGTGAGGGTTACATAATAAGGTAGTCATGATGGTTACATTGTAAGGTATCCATGTGAGCTACAAATTATAAGGTAGCCAGGAGGATAACAAGATTATGTAAGTAATTCCCCAATATACCTTTATGATTCTATTTTTGATCTTTATGTTTTGTGGTAATATCATGGAAATCAAAAGTTTCACAAAGTAATTATATATGGGTGACAAGTACGTCTTTTTGAAAATGATTTCATACATTTACAAGTATTCATAGACTAATGTTTTATTTTTTTCTTATTATATCACTGACTGATATTTTTTTTCTCATCCCATGTTTTTAAATGATTTTTTCACAGTTTATAAGGATGTGTATGAAAATTAAGGAATCCAAGTTAAATTTTATTAGGATTTGTCAAGTAAAACATGTTTTATTTGAAAAGTTTTTTATTTTGGAACAAATGTATACTATTTTTATAGTATGAAATCTGTATAAATGAGGAATTTTATGTATGTATTATATCCCAATTCTCTAAAACCCTTAACATAAAAAGATCCTCAATGTGAAAGGAAGTGATTTCTTGACTAAAATTTGGGAATATTTAATGTAATATGGCAGATTCCTTATACTACCTATTCCAAAATAGATATGAGATGAAATCACTATAGACATTATCACCTGATTTCTGAAGACTCCATGAAAGAATGATTCAATATGTGTTACTATTTATTGGATTACCAAATATTCACATTTCATCCCAATAAGATAGGATTTAACTCTTGAGTGTCTCACGTACTTAATATTAATAAATTTTTAGACAGCATGGTGAACCAATTTCAATTTTGTCTGATCTTGATCCAAAATTTACATCAAAATTCTGTAAATGTCTTCATAAGGTTTTTGAAAATGGGCTTTATTTAAGCACCACTTATCATCCTCAAATTTTTGGATAGTTGGAAATGACTATTGAAACATTAGATAACATATTGAGATCATTCTCATTTCAATTTCATGGTATATGGGAACTATATTTACCTTTGGCGGAGTCCTGAAAAACAATATCATACAATAAAGTATTCAAATGGTGTTGTATAAAGCATTATATTGAAATAAATTGAATGATCCAACTTTTTTGGACGTAGTTGGTGAAAATAATATTGTAGGACCATAACTACTAAGGAGACATTGAATAGGGGAATTATAATTCAAACCCATAATAAATTGACTCATATTTTTTAAAAGTGTTATTTCCATAACTAGAGGAATGAATTGGAATTTTAAGCAAGATATCATGTTTTCTATAAATTACAAACATAGAATGGTGTTTTAAGGTTCAATAAGAAAGGTAAACTATACCCCATGTACATCAGTACTTTTGAAATTATAGAAATATTTGAAGCTATGGAATACCATTAAAAAATTACACTGATCATATCAAATGTAAATGATGTGTTCTATATCTCATTATTAAGGAAGCATATTACAGAACCAACACATGTGCTCAACTATGATGAAATTGAATTGGAACATGATAAATCTTATTATGAAGAGGCTATCCAGATTATTAACACTAGTGAATAAGTGTTATAGAATCATATGAATTAATAAGTAAAGTTAACATTATAAAATCAATAAAAATAAAAAGCAATATGGGAACCTGAGGATGTTATGAAGAAGAACCACCCTTATTTTTAAAAAAATTAATATCCATGAAAATTTCAAGGAAAGAATTTTTAGGGATATAAGAATAGAACAACAGAGATTCAATAATAGTATGTTAAGACTTTAACTCAATTAAAATATATAATAATTCACATTTTAAAATTACATGGGATTTTTTTTAATAAGATATTATGGATATCAATTTTGAACTTACTATTTTAAAAATTTCCTATAATATTTTTTTTTTGAAATTTTCCCTAAAAAATATAATTTTATAAATAATTTAAATTTAGTGTTTAAATGATAATAATTTATTTATAATGATGTGTTAAAATATTTATAATTAACCATGTATTTATTATGTATTTTATCTAAATAAATAAAAGATAAATTTGAAGTATAAAATAGATATTTTCCAAAAACCTTTTTATAAGTGCATAATGATTTTCCACTTTAATTATTAAAAATAATCTTTAAGGATAATGGATTTAAATTAAATATTAAGTTTATATATGTAGCTATATGAATTTAAGTTAAAATAATGATATCAATAGTCATTTAGTTAATATAAGATCATTTTTGGTGTGAAATTTTCATTTCCAGAAATAATGTTTCCATCATGTTTTGTAGGTTTATATTTTAATTAATTTATTCCTCTAAAAGGAATTGATTTTTTTTTCAATATTTTTTATCATCCCGTCCAAATTTGGAAATGAGCTCAATTAATGTTTTTTTTTCTCATGAGTTGTACAAATGGTCAAAATTGGTCTCTATAGTTATGATTAACATGAGTTTATTGGGGGTTAATCAACAAAATAAGGGCTAAATTGAGCTAAAAACATTAATAAATCCCAGTAGATGGATTTATTTCGACCATTACATTATTAACATGTAATATGATTCATTTTGGATCCCTTTATCTAAATACTTTGACTTAATAAAATTTTTAAATATTGAAAAATTACATGTTTTCCACTCACCTAACTTATATAAGGGTACCTTCTACCTTAAATTATTCATGCTTATTTATCCATTTAGCTTGAAACAAATCTAATTGTTTTTTCAAAAAATCCATATAAAATTTTTAGGGGTTTCTTTTTTTTCAAAATGTTAATCGTACAGTCCTAGGGAGGGGATCTAAAGGTTATCTTTCAGAGAATAGGTAATCATCTTAAATGAACAGTTTTATTTTTCTTATTATTTTACCAAATAAGATTATTTCCTACCCATTAAAATATAATAAAACTACTATATAAAATATAGATAGAATTTATTATTTTTATTTATTAATTTTAATCCTTCTCTATATCTATCAAAAGAGAAACAAAACCATTGTTCATGTGTATGGTGGACTACCACCTCGAGAACTGAAGTAATTTTTTTTCTTCATTGCCTCACATGACTAGTAATAATGAGGTATATAATGAATAAATATAATAATTTTAACATTATAATTATTCTAGTTATCATATATATAATATACCTCATTGTACTTTCACTCTTTTAAAAAATGAAAACGCCGCCCGTGCATACATGTGGACTACAACCTCAATGAAGCGATTTGATTCATTTTACATTTTTTATGTTCATAAGTGATTCTAAATATATATATAATGAATATTTACAATTTTTATATCATTATTAACATTTTGGAGATCATATTAACATGATTATGACATAAAAATAGAACTTAGGTGAAAAAACATGCATGAGAAAATGAAGCACATAACAACTAAAATAATGATAATAATGAAATATTATAAAACAATGGGTGATAAAATGTTATAAAAGGGCCATATATTCTATTAAAATTGGAATATGATTCTATAATAAATTAATTAAATGTTTAAAATAATTATATAAGGGTTTAAATTATGTTCACCTTGGTAGAAGAATGAGGTAAGAGACTTCCTCATAATTTCCATTCTATTGAGACATATTTGGTATTATGCATCAATTTTATTTTATGTAGTGTATATATCTTCCCTTTTATGTATTTAAAATGAATCTATATTTATTAATTATAAATATTTTTTCAAATAATGTTTACTCATTAGAATGGTTTCAGTTTAATTGCTATTAAATTGTTATGAATTTAATTTACAATCTCATTTTTAAGGATTACTTTTATTTTATTTAGAGGAATTTTATAATTAATCTTTCATAAACTCCATAAATTTTATTTTAATATCTATATTTAATTATTTTCTATGTTTTATATTACTTTTCATCTATTTTTAACATAGAAAAAATACATTTTTAAAAGAAAAATTTGAACTTATTTATATTTTTGATTGATTATATTTTTCTTACATGTCCATATTTTTTACAATTATTTTACAAAATTCCTTTTTTTAATTACTAAATTTATTTTTAAGGAAATTTTATGTTATCTTATAAAATTTTAATGGTTTCAATGGAATATTTCATATGTTTTCCAAATGTAACATTGTTTACTTCCATTATAAAAATTTAAATGGAATGATTCTATTTAATGTATATGATGTTAACATATTTTCCCAAAACCATAACTACTTTACACTATTTAACATATTATTCAAATTTTTAATGGTTTTATAATGAAAATTATTTAATGAAATATTATTTTAATGTTTTTATTCAATTTTATTTTATTATATAAAAGACATGATTTTATTACAAAAACAATATTTCTAATGAATTTATGATATCCTTATATCCCTTATAAATTTTCTAGTCATTAACTTTCTCTAGAGAAATTTTCTTTATTATGGTCATAATTCATTATGAATTACACTTATTTTCTACATCCACATTTTTTTATCAGGGATATTCTTATAACCTAAACCATATAAAATTTCTATATACCATATTAAATATGAATGTTGTTTGATTGACTAAAGAAATCATGATATTCCAGATTATGTACTTAATATGAATATTGATTGATAAGGTATATTTTTTATTAATTAAATTTATCATTCAATATTTTATGAATGAATTAGACATGATGTTATGGGTGAAGCCCCCAATTTTGTAGATCCTCAACACAGTTACTGACCTTATGAGACAAACCGACTGGTTATCCTTATAAAAATGGGTTTCATTGTACACATACCAATCGACTTAAATATCTTGGAATAAGGACTTGATGAAATGATATCCTGATTTTTTATATCAGGATAATAAGAATTATAAATATCCTCCATTAAGAATTTATTTATTTTTATATATGATATTATTACTTTGATATTATCCATGGACGAATTTTTTGATCAAATTTCTCATTAAATGATATGTTTTTTAGTTATTTTCCTTTCATATTTATCAGGAATTATTTACTAATATTATATTCTACTATACATAACCCTTACTGAGTATTTCATATCACCATAATTTTTTTTCTTCTCTCTAGGATATGAAGAAGAAATCTTTTAGAAAGTTCAAGTATACTGATTATTTAATTTTAATATGTTTTATATTTTATTTATAATGTAATGTGTGAATAATTTATGTAATTTGTTCTTTATGACTACTAAACTGATCGATCATTGGTGATGTCATCTTCTATATCTAATTCCAATGTGATAAAATAGTCAACAACTCTTGTTTCTAGAGATTTGGAATTACTAAAGAATATCTTTCACTGTGAGTTTCTTTATCTCCTTGAAAAAATATTTTTGGGAATTATCCTATATGAAAGACTCAATGTAATTATTCCTCATATTGTATATAATGATATTTCAATGCATAATATCCTTCATCACTTCATATGGGACAATATCATTGATCACCAAAACCATTACAATGAAACATGGTGGAAATATTTTCCGGATCCTCTATAATATTTTTGATATCATTATGATTTATCCAATACCATGGATATCTACCACAATGATGTACACCCTATCAAAGAATGCATGAATGGAATCATTTGAGTTTATTTACAAGTCCTCATAGTTGCGAAATAGTACATAAAATCTATCTTCATGTAACTTGGAATCATGTTCATAAATTGTTTGGAGGTTCTCTTACATGTAATGTTTTGATTTACAAAACATAACCTTAGTATATATAGAGTTGGATAAATCTCCTCCCAATTTATTTACTCCTTTAGAATCAGCATAAAAATAAAATTAATATTTCCTTGATAATGATTTATTTCAATCTCAAATTAAATCCAATATATGGAATCCATGAATACATCCATTCCCAATGATCAGAAGTAGTTTTTTCATTTGATTCTTCCAAAATTGGAAATTATTTTCATTGAAGATTGTAATACCCTTTTAATTTACAATTGTTTCCATCATTCTTTAGAGAGATAAAAACATCACCAATAACTTTTATCCCTAAAACTACTTGTTAGACCCATCTAATGTCAATAACATGAGACGGGGATGAAAAATAAAGGTACGTATATTTTTCAATAGACTTTATTCAATGATATTATTCTATAAATAATAGTAACTATCAATCCCCCTAAAAACTATTATTAAGAGGAAAAATAGTAAAATAGTGACATAAGATAATTACTTGGTTTACTCAAACTGGGCTAATACAAGGATATTGAAATGAAAATGACTGGATGTACCTAAATCACTAAGTGAAATGCTATTACTACAATAATGGGTGTCCATAATAACCCTCTATGTTCAAAAATAATTATAGAATAAATTAATAAGACACTTATCTTCCTATAATATAAAACTAATTTCTCCACTTATAATACCATTTATTCTTCAAAGGAAATCAAAATCAGGAATATTTCAAACATTAACACTACTTCCTCAAAAATCTATTGAGATGGTCTCCTAGAATACCTTCATATTCATCTAAAACTACCTAGCATTATCCTTTTATGCTTCTCCTTCACTTATCTAAAAAATGATCTTCCACCTGTGTTTCTTATAATTCATTTTTTCCTTTTGAATTTAATGATACCTCTCTTATCTATCTCAAGTGAGCCTCCAAAAAAGTTTATTTTATTTTATTTCTCCTAATATAACATGAAAATATATTCTATATTTGAATATGTATACTAAAAAGCTAGAAAATATATTTTATCCCAAATTTTATTCCATAAAAAATCTTTTAATAATCTGGAAATAATTAGATCCATAATCCTTTCATAATTCCCTTATTAAAATATAACTGAAATCATTGTTCCTATCAACATAGAGTTGAATACATCTACAATTTGTAAAGCTTGGTCAACTAATATATCATTAATTATTCACCGAACTATTTTTAAATCACTAGATAATCATGATGTAATAACCCAATACATTTTTATATATTTTCTCCATTATTAGCTAGAAATTGTTTTGATCATATTTTATGAGTAATAACATATTTTTTACACAAATATAGGCCAGTATTTAATTGAAAAATATATAAGGGAATAACCCTTATGTTTTCTTAGTGTATTGAGTATGACCACTTTGATACAAGGGAATTACCCTTAAGAACCAAGGGAATAATCCTTACATTCCTTAGAATTTTACTAATGGGAATAAATCACCTTTATGAATTCTCACCATTGAAAATATTCATGCTCAGTACTAGAGGCCCCTTACATTTTTACTTTGTGAGTTATATGTTTTTCATCTATATAATAATTAAATATTACATACTATAATGATGACTCTTACATTCTATATGGTTTATTATTAAAGAATCATATTTCTATAAAGGAATCACCCTTATAAAATTTCAAACTAACACTTGTGAAATTATATAACCCTTATTGAATATTCCTAAGGACCCTTATGCATTTAGGATCGAACCTTATAGTTCACCCCTTTTCATCAAAATTATTTTATAATATTCCTTAAAGTCTCTCTTGAAAAAAAATTAAATAAAAATCCTAAAAAATAATTCTAATGGGATTTTTTAACAATCATCCCCTTTGGGTTTGTTTAAAATTTAAAAATAGTTTTAGAACATATTTACATAAAATTTTTTAGAAAAAATAAATCTAAATATAACAACTATTTAAATCTATTTCCTTCATATAATTAATTAATAAATCACTAAACATTAACTATAAGAAAATTTGGGTCAAGGACATTGTGATAAATAAGATTTAAATAAAAATATCCCCATGAAAACACATCCTTAAACTTGATGCTCTATAAAAAAACCTTTCAAAATTATATTAACCCAAATTACATAGACAAATACTTTATCCTTTTTCAAAACATCACCTTGGGAACCTATCTGTTTTTCATTAAGAGAGAATACTCACATACCAATTCATCAACTAATTCTCGAAAAGTGTTTATGGATATCTTTTCCCCCTTTTCCAATGAACCCAAATTAAACTAATTTGAATGTTCACAAAATTTGGATAGTAATCTAAGAATTTAATTCAAGTGAGTCATCACACCTCACTATAAATTGGAAGTCCCAGAGGATAGTAGAATCCTCTTATCTAAAAACATCTTAGTGGATAGATATGGCTATAATCAAAGAGTCTACCATTACAGTTTAAAATATTCCTTCGGTAGTGCGTTTCTCATGATTTTTATATCATGATTTTTTGTTGATTCATTCTCGAACAATATTATCCCTTTATCAACATTTAAATTGATAAAATAATGTTATATCTCAATATGATTTTTTTTACTAATGATGAAGTTGATTTTTGGTATGATTTGTAGAACATGACTTATGACACTTGATTACAACATGAGATTTCAAATTAGCTCAAACTTCCTCATGTTTTTTTTATCTAAAATAATTATGTTTATGATTGAGGTGTTGTAATATATTTAGCATCCACTGAGATAATATAAATGGAAATTTTCATTTTACTTGAATTAGAGATACACGATCATCTATTAGTGAAGGAACCTCCTAATGTCAACTTGTTATAATTTAATGAACCTACATAATCGATATTTGAGTATCCCAACAAATAATGTTGTATTATTCTATAATAAAACCACTTCAAATACACAGTGTGATTGATCTAATGAAGAACTATTTACACTACTAGCATGTGGATTTCCTTGTGATATATTTTGTAACATGAATCTTGATATGTGGAAAACACAATGTAAGGTTATTTTAATATTAGGTTCATGAGACACCCAATAATACACCTATATACTATGATATTTATGTCCTTTACACCATCATCTCTCTATAATTTCATTCAGTTATCCACCATAGTTTTCATTTTGTTGGAATATTCCTCTTAAAATATATTTAGTATTTATTTGGAATACTATTATTGGGAAATTAATGTCATATACCTTCCTTGAGTCCCTTATAAAATAATGGAAAATTATTTCTCAACAATCATAAAAATCTCTAATTAACACCTCATATATTATGAAATCCACTTTCATTGTGAATTTCTTATTCCTCCAAAAAAAATTATCGACATAAACAATCACCAACATTCTTGACCATATTTTTTCTTGATATATAGGTTATGATCAACTCCTACTCTTTGGAATCATAACTTTCTCAAGTATAATCGACCTCAGAATAAAAAACTATTAGCACTTTCTTTATTTCAAAACAATCCTTCTTCAAAAGACAATTTTTTTCATCTTCATATAATAGATATTTGTCTGGTTTCTTTATGTTCACTTCCTCCTTAAGGAATCAATTATGAAATATTAACTTCACATTATCTAGTACCCCATGAATCCTATTTGCATTGATATAGAGGCGTATAATTGAATTGTTTTTGTCCACTCTATTGGGGATCATGTTTCATCAACATTAATACCATCTATTTGTAAATACCAATTGTACAATATCCATTCCTTATTCTAAGTTACATTACTATCTTTATTCTGTGTTTTTGTAAATGTCCACTAGGTTGTGATGAAAATTTTATCGTTCATCCTTGGAATAACTTCCTATTTGAGATTATTTTCTATTTATTAAATATATTCATGCATTAATTTAACCCAATTATATTTATTAACAACATAATTCAAAATTTTATTCCATAATTGAGTTAAAAATAGAGTTTCATAAGGCCTTAATTACCTATATTTTCGCTTGATATTTC
This sequence comes from Viscum album, assembly GCA_963277665.1. Lineage (NCBI taxonomy): Eukaryota > Viridiplantae > Streptophyta > Magnoliopsida > Santalales > Viscaceae > Viscum > Viscum album. Next base: position 483,029,503 of record OY728155.1, read on the forward strand.
TAATCACTAATAACACATCCTTCATTGATTTCATCCCCTCTTATTGTATCTTTTGAAAAAAATGAATATAATATATATTTTTCACGATTAGTGTATTAGTATGTGTATTCTATATCCCCATTTTCTCCACCAATGTTATTCACATCAGAATATATTTCCTAAAACATTTAATAACCACTATTTTATTTAAAAATATTCTATCCAAGTTATAAAATATGCACATTCTTAACAACCATTTCATATTGATACTATAAAAATTTAAAAAATATTCTTTTGTAAAATTTCAATGAATTTACATTGGATGAAAAACCTAGTAAAATACCTTTCTCTCCATGTGCATAAAACTTTTACTTATTATCTTTGTTGAGAATAATTCATTTACTTAAAACAGACCTGAAAGTAATTTAGTTTTGGATTATCCCTATACATCATCTCAGAGGGTTCTTCTATACATTTAGACATAGTGAGTCCCAATTAGAAATATGATCTAATTTAAGAACAAACTCCTTCCAATAATTATCCTACATATTCTTTTAAATTTTCATTATTCAATCATTATTATTAATAATTTGATTCCTCCTCACAAATATTCTATTTTTTGGAGGATTCATTGCTTTCAACACTTGGAACCTTATCCCATTCTTCGTTAGATATTAAATAACATCATTATCAGTGAATTATATACCATAATAAATTTTGAACTTTTAAATGTTGATCCTAATAATGTTTTCTTCCAATCTCAGATAACACATAATGCACTTGAAAAAATTATATTTAAAAGAAATTACAATCAAACATTTCATCATTATTTAGTCATTGATAATGAAAATATAATAAATCTTTCCATCAATGAAATTGGGTAAACTTATACCACACACATTGAAGTGAACTAAATGATGAATTTTTATTTAATTTTTTCCTTTAGTTTGTATGTCCTTTTAATTTGTTTTACCTTGTTGAAATGTTTCATATGTGTGAGTATAATTTCATGACCTGTTAGGGATATGGAATTCTCCATAAATCTAAGATAAGTATGTGAATGATTTTGTTATAAGTTTCCAAGATTTTCATTCTCTTCCACCTTGAATAGAAATTACATTACTTTATCTCCTATAATGAGGTATTAATCCCCCTTTGTGTTCTTCCCTTAAACCATAATAGTTCTATATATATTCTTCTTATGATGAAAACTATAATTTTAATGTAATTACATTTTAACAGTTACATAATTTACTCACACTCATTACATTGTGACTAAGGCCTTTAACTAACAAGACATATGTGTTCCTTAAGTCTATTTATCTTATTTTTTCCTCTTTGGAGCTAATGTTTCTAAATCCTTCGTAATTTCCAAAGTGAATGGATTTATCTTTCTCATAATTTATTTCTATTAAAGGGTCATTATTTCTTGATATATGGTAATTACAACCACTATTTATAATCCATATTCTAGTTTTATATTTTTCTTATAAAATAACATCAGTGTTTATTTTATTTATCATCTTTACCTTTAATGATCTATGCTTTATTTTTTCCATCCTTTTGGGGTGAATGTGGTTATTCCACCTCTAAGTGTATCATATCATCATATTATTATAGTATAAAAATTAATTATTTGTTATAAACACACTTGGTGAATATTTTTTCTATTGATGTTACCCATTTTTATATCCCTTTGTTACATCCCTTATACCATTGATGATAAATTCATGGATTTTTTTCTGAAACCTTCAAACTTAAAGTAATATCCATTAAAATCATACAGATCATAGGAAATTAATCTCATCAATTATTATTTATCCTGATATTTTAAATGAATTTTTTATATCAAACAAACAGATTGTTTATATCCCATATTTCCATAAAAATAACACCAAATTTGTGGTGTGTTATTGTGTGTGTTTGCTACTCCATCTGTAGATTTTTTAGTTAGTTGTGGGTCACTAAAAAACAACATTATTTTAAGGATTTTGTTCTTATTGAATCATATTAATCTGTGATAATATTTTTTAATGATCAATCCCCTGATTATATTTATTTTTATATTTCAAATGCTTCAATTATGGGAGAATGATTAATTTTTCAATTATATACTCATTAAAATCCATAAATTCTTTTGTGTAATATGAAATAAAACTTCATAATTCCATGATATGATTCAGAAGTATCCTTTGATAATTAAGAGTTAATATCATAATCCTAAATTATCCTTTGAGTTCCTTAATTATTTTTACCTAATCATTCATTGAATCAATAAAGAAATCAATAATATAGGCTTTATATTCAAATTTGTTCTTGATATATTTTATTTGATTTTTCAATATTTCAAAATTCCAGTCATATAATATTCTATATAAACCACAGAGAATCCATAGGGTCATGTACTAAGATTTATTGTATATAAACTAAAGTGAATATTATACTTAATTAATATTGTATATAAATCCCAGATCCATGTACTACATTTTATTTTCCCACCATATCCTTCCAAACATTAATTTACTAAAGAGAAACTTCATGTTCCAGATTTGGGTTGACTCTTACATTGACTTTAGTAACTTCATAATCATTGTATTCCACATGTGATAAATTTATGATAGCCACATGAATATCATAGTTGAGGCCATTTAGTCCTAAATTTTCCCACATATGTTTCTTCCAAGATGATATCATCATGGAAAGAAGTTTTTCAATTTTAAAGAAATTATTATTTGTTATTGTATTTATTTTCCCATCCTTAAATATTTTACTCATAGGTTCTTCTCATTCTTCTAATTCATATTATAATTTATATGGACATATTTTAGTGAGATTAAAAAAAATTCCACTGTGAAATAATTCAATTTAATTATTAATTCTGAATATTTACTTTCCGCTTTTTATATTTGAGGAAACAAGAGACATCACCTCATCAACATCCCATTTCCAAGGATTATTTTTCACTAAGACTGTTTTCATCACCTTAAAGGAAACATAATAAGAATTCTTCATTATCACAACATTATTATCATTTTCATTATCTTTTATATAAGGATAATATTATGAATACTATCCTGCATCACCTCCTTTGGGTCCTTATCTTCAAGAACTGAGACCATCACATTGAAACATTTTGGTAATATTCTTAGGATTTCCATTACAATTTAGATGTCATTGATATTTTCTCTGATCCTGTTCATATATTCCAAAATTATTTTCACCTAATTAATGAATGTATCAAAATAATCATTTAGGTTCATCTTTATGTCTTTATAATTGTTACTATTTTCCTACAACTTAGCACGGGTATCTTGTAATTTCCATAATATATGTTGGGGAGTTTTTCCCACATGGTCTGTGAGAATTTAATGGGCATAAAATTTTTATAAATAACATTGGATAATTATACTTACAATTAATTTACACTTTAGAATTGATATCAAGATTCCATAAATCTTTCACTAATAAGTCTCTAATTTCCATAATTTCTTAAATATCTTATATTAAAGCAAAAAAGACATCCATTACTAATGATCAGATGTAGTTTTTCATTTTATTCTACAAAAACTATATTTTTTCATTAATGATTTGAATACCAATATGGTTAACAACTTATTCTCTAATGAATCACAAAGATAAAAAACATCACTAAGAACCTTTAGCTATAATACTACTTATTGGTCTTAATTAAGGTTAATACACTAAGATTTTTAGGGTGAATAAATGTATGCATATATTTCCATTAAACCTTTATAAGGATCTTATTACTTAATTATTAGGAATAATTTTTCCTTCACAATATATATGGTGTGATGAAATAGTAAAAAAGGAACTAAAAATTTTAGTTGGTTCACCCAAACTAGGCTAATACATGGTGTATGAAATGGATATGTGTTGATGCTACTGAAACATTACGTGCACTACTTTTATTAGAAAAAAAAATTAAACTTTAATAACACTCTATTTTAATAAACTTTATTGAATAAATGTAGAATTCACTATTCTTCCTAAAATATAGAAATCATTGCTCCACCTATAATATAACTTCTCATTCAATGAAAAAAATAATGATTACACTAGGAATCGTGTAAAAAAAACCATTGATTCCTTAGACATCTATTGAGATTACCTTCATAAACACCATCAACTTCCTCTATAACTATTTAGTGAAATCCTATAATTCTTATCCATTAGTCCTCCAAATAATGACCATAAATATATGTAGCCTCTAATTCTTTTTATGGTTTTGAATTAAAATATATCTCTCTTATGTATCTTGAGAGAGCCTCTATTTTTTTTATTATTCTAAATATTCATATTTTAAATATTTTTCATATTTGAATACAAAAACTCAAAAGTAAAAAAATTTGATTTTATACAACATTGAATTCCAACCAAATACCCTAATATTTTAAAAATAATAAAATATATTATATATTAAAAAAATATCATATTAAACTCCAGAAAAAATTATTTTTGTCAACATAGCATGGATTATCTCTTCACAATATAATTCTAAGTAAACTACATGATCTACCAAATTATCACCTGACATGAACTTAATTAACTAGATAATCAGAAAATGATCTTTAGTAATTTTTTCTTGATTATATCCATTATCAATAGGTCAATTTATTAATAAAATTTTAATATTTATAAAATCATTTTAAAACTAATATAGGATGATCCATCACCAAAAAATAATTAATAAAAAAACTTTACATTTTATTATCTTAGTGAAGAAAACTATTAATATACAAGGGATTGAACCTTATGATCTAAGGGAATGACCCTTATGATTATTAGTAGGAATTATATGAATGGTCATTGGTCAACCGTATGAATTCCTTGATTTTCCATTTTTCATTCTCAATCATAGATAACCTTTCTATTTTTCCAAAACAAATCTATTATTTTTCCTATACTGCATAAAATGAGTCCTATGTGATATGAATAAGACCTATAAATTCTATATGATTCATTATTATTCAATAAAAACTCCCCTAAGGAATCACCCTTATGAAAATTTCAACCAACACTTATTAAATTATATAACCTTTAAAAAATATTTCTCATGACCCTTATACATTTAAGAATGTACCTTATGATATCCCCATCTATTATGAAATGGATTTGTAATATTCCATAAAGGTTCCTTCAATAACCTTATCAATAAAAAAAATCGGAAAATCACTTCAAAAATATTTTTATAACTAATACGGGTCACCTAAAATTTACATAAATATCCAAAAAATTTATCAATTTAGTCTAAGTGAATGTGTATATTCTTGTAATATCATAATATCATTTTCTGAAAAAAAAAAATTAAAATCAAAACTCTTATCTTTAGAGATAGTAAAGAAAACATCAAGGAGGTGTGGAAAAGTGAATACATATGGCATATTCAAAAAAAAATTACAAAAATTTTGTTATCTCCCCCACAGAATGGAAGATAGAATAAACTGATATCATATATATATGATACTACAAGGATTAAACCACTAAATAAAGGTACTAAGGTGTGTATTAAGTGGTCAACCCATACCCAATAAAAGAAAATTTTCAACATCCATGGATTTCTCATTACGAAAAAATTATTTGCATATGATTAGTCCACAAGGCAGGATCATCATTTATAAATAAAGAATTACCTCATGTTGGAATTCATTCTTTAGTGGTGAATCAAATAATAGATTTAGGTCATACCATCATGGAGTTAGAGGATTCCAGGGTAGAATGATTATAGTGGTGAACCACATATACAACATGAACCTCCAAACATAAACGTAGAAACCTATTGGTTCTAGTGTAGAAGATTATAACACTTTTTTCATTAGTCATAAATCACCACAATATTTTATTAGAGTTGGAAGGATTATTTGAAAGGATAGAGGAGAATAAAGAATGAAATAACAAGGAATTTATAGACTTAGGGTTAGAGAATAATTAATTTCACATGATACCCTATCATTATCTTGATCGCTGATAAACTCATTATATAATTAAAAATGATAATATTTTAATTTACTTTACATGAGTTATACACATAGATAAATAAGTATTATTGTCTTTATTAAATAAATGAATATTAATTAAAATAATATTTAATATTCCATTCTTTATAGGATCATTAATGTCTATCAACCAATCGTCCTCAATATTTAGTGGACCTTGAATATTGAATATTTATTTTAAAAAATAAATATCACTAAATTATTCATCAATGATTGACTGAAAATTCATTTTTTATTTGATTTTCCAAATACGCTTTATGGATGAGCGGTAACCTACATTCCATTCCAGACAGGAAAAGAAGAAGAAAACCCATTACAAATTTTAAAATTCAAGATCATCCACAAAACTCGATGAAATCAAGATCTGAGAATCACCAGCATATTCATCATGATTTCCACTATTTCCATTTCCAATCTTCATCACATGAGTACCACTGTTGTCATCACTATCCTTTACAATGTCTCTATCATCATCCTACCACTGCACCGTAGACCAGAGACCGTCGGAGACCACTGGTGTCACCGTAAACATATCACCAAAACAATAACCAGGCAGGAGAACTTCATCGAAAATCACAAACCATTGCAAAAAACTGTCAATAAAAACAATCAAAACATCACCGAGAACCTGTAAACAATAACATTGTAGTCCTAGGAGCCGCAACTCAGCCCGATAAAAGAACCCATCCACCATGAAGCCTTCACTGGTCACTGTAACTGAGGAGGAAATCCCACCTCCATCCCCCCCCCCAACCAGCCACAGACGCCAGAGGAATGAAGCCTTAACAGATTCCGAATCGTGCATGCGATAAAAGAGGAAAAATCAGGAAGCCTCCAATGATGGAGACAATGTACAAATCCCAATGAAGTTCAAACATCGAAGCAAAAATAATGAAACCCCTTACTGCAAATACCTCCTAAGGAATTCCTATAATAGAAGAAGAAGAAGACCTCCACAAGCTAGAACCAAAAATCATGTCACCGCCTTTGAGACCGCGCACAATGGCTAGATCCACCCAACGCACCCCTAGCCAACTCTGACAAGAAGCATCAACCATCACCGCAACATTAGGAAGATCAAATGTTGGACCCTCATCGTGCTGCCGTGTGGAGATCTGTTCAGATTGTTGGATAGAGCAGGGAAGTGGCTGACAAATGAATAGGAGTTGAACGAGTCTAGGCTGACACACCACTATAGGAGAGAGACTGCACTCAATGAGCTCACTGGGTTGAAGTAAAAAAATCTAGCCGATCCGCCACAGGGAAGAGGAAGGTGGCCGCTGGGGGGTGGAACCCTAGCATATAAACCATTACGAGTGCAACAATTATTCATCAATATATCAATAAAATATACATTCACTATAATATGAAATAAGTATTTATTATATAATAAAATCAAATATATTATCTATAATAACAGGTGAAAGAATATTTTATATCACAAAATAATAATAATTAGTAAAATACATATAGGAATAATATTTGTTCAACATGTTAAATTAGTGTAGAAATTAAATGAGCTTCTGGATACACATATTTTGTGATATTCTAATCCATTTTATCGTAGAATTATGAAGAACCATATAAATTATAAGTTTGTCATCTATAAACACACAAAAACAACCTTATAGAAATAAAATAATGTCAAAATGACATAGAACCTCATACACATATACACTTTGTGATATAATCAATTCATTTTGATACCTCTAATCCATAATGTTACATACTTATATCGTCAGCCTACGTGGTTGATGCATCTTTTTTTGAATTTATTAAAATGAACTAGATAATAAAAAACACTAGAAATAAACTTAATCAGGAGGATTTATTCTATCAAATGACTAGGGATATCAACTTCCACTAAACTATGAAGGGATTAATCTGTACTTGTATTGTTTATTAATGTAGTACCACTCATGACACACCCAACAAATCCTACCTCAATAGGTGAAAATATCATCATACTTTTAATTAATGTATCAAATAACACAACTCATTATATGTATTAATAATTATCATAAAGTCTATGGATCATTATAAATGTCCATAGATAAAAAAATCCAATAAAACATTTAAATGTGGATTTCCAATCGGTGGATAATGTTATTATAACCTCAATTCTTGAGATTATAAAGGAAATACATCCAGAGATGTTATATTAATGTGTTATGGTCCCTTGCCCCTAATATCCTATTCCATTTTTATCCTATAAAATTATATCATCAAACCATAGAATATATATTTAAGAATACTATCATTGCACTTCATGTTTATCATCATAGTAAGAAACATCCATGACCTTTCAGTGAAACTAGAAACATTAGAAGATTTTATAATAAAACTTCATGTATAATAAAAATAATTATGTGATAATAACATTATTAATATTTTAAAAACATGAATATAGGTAATCATAAAGTATATATAAATTATTTTTAGAACACCAACTCAAAAAAAATCCTAGTTTCACTAGAGCCAAATGATAAAAAATTTAAATCATATAGCTCTCACATGATGTTCATGAATCAATTGATATAATTTTTTTAATGGTTATTAAATATTATCCTTTGTAGAAACGTTTCTCACCATGACCTCACCACTTTGATAAAAATCTCTCAAGAGCTAATACTTATGAAGTATATGCCCCATCCAATGATGTGAGATTGTCTCATTTATAAGAGACACCAATAAAGTATAATCACAATATAATGTGATATGGTTTTTAAATATGGTCAGTAATTATATTTTTTTCCTTTTTGTGTATCTATATCTCTTCAGTTGTTTTATCATAATCTGAAATATACTCAGATACTAGAATAAAATCAACGAAAACTAGAAAATTTGAACTCCTCTTTCTCATGACACCACTATTGAGACTGAATACCTATCTTCACTATTATTTTAAAACATCAAAATCAATTTGGAAACTAGACTCTAAAAATTCAAAGAGGACCATCTCATTATATCCTCTATATACTAGGAAAATAACCTTTGTACACCTCTCATACTAAAGGAAATCCACGACAACATTTCCATGTTCTTCACTTGGATTAGCTAGATTTTATTCTACCACAATGGATCATATCATAGAAGTTTATGGGATCCTAATAATCCAATACCACTATTCTTGTGTACTAGGAGATATTTTATTAGAAATTAGTATACCATGTAATATTGGAACCAATCCCCTCTTCGATTGTTTTATACCAAATATCTTTATAAATTTGGAATATATATGTACCATGACATACCACAAGTAAATTGTTAGAGAAATAATTAATGATATTGATCAAAAGATTATAGGTTCTTTTATCAATGAACTTAATGGATGAGAACATTTTTAATTTTACTTTATGGGTTGTAAGACTGGTATGCAATTTTCAATAAGTAATATGAAATTAATATATACTATAAAGATAATGATTGGACTCACACTGAAAATTGTGTACCTAAATGACTCAAATTTATTCCTTGTGAAACAAAATTCTATTATGGACTCATCAAACACAATGTTCCAGGAATTGAGTTCTTACTTTAATATAAAAATAGATCTATATAACTTGCATAATTTATTTTCATTCACTAGAGTCAAAAATAATTATAGTTGTTTTATATTGACATATCCCCAAAGGCTTCATTTAAGGAAACATATTTATACATCCATATACAAAATCCCATAGTCAAGGAAGGATATTATGGAATGTAATGCTATAATGGATTAAAAAATAGAGACTATAGAGGATGTTTCATCATAGTCTATTCCTTGATGATTTTAAACCCCTGACCCATAAGTCTTACACCATCGGTAATAACATTATATTCCAAGTATAGTTTTCTCCTGAATGACCATTTTCACTCAATGATCTTTATATAAATTGCTGGATTAAACATAATCCATACTTAGTTGTGATACATTGAATCTATCTTGTAATTCCTAGTATTGTTTCATCTTGTATCTTCTGATCTATCAACAACCTCTTTATTGAAAAGTGGATCATTATTGTTAACTAATGAAGAGTCACCATATTCAATGAGTAAAAACCATGTCTTTTTTAGTTCTATAAAAAATTTAGTGATCTTATGTTGTACTTGTGTTTCATGAAAAAACTATTCCATAGGGACCAATAGAATCTATTTCTATAGTAGATCTTGTTTATCTTGAGAATAATCTACATTGGATTAAATCATTCTCCCACTATAACTTTTAGATATTTTCTCTCTATCAAAAAATATATTTTCTATACATAAAAAATTATTTTTTGGGGGATCTTATAGGTAAACCACCATTATTTCCTTGGGATATAATTTGAAGATACACTTTAATCCTTTGGTTTTTTTTTTGTTTCCATAATTGGCCATAAAAATTACTTGCAACCCTACACATGATATTGTTACATCACAAGTCTCATTACAATATAGAAATATAATGTAATTACATTTGATACATTATTTGGTAATCTATTTAGTGTGAGTAGAAAAATTTGTGATTCATATCCCTAAAAGAATAATTGAGGGTCTGTATAAGTCATTATCAACATCATCATATATAATAAATTTTGGTTATTTCTTTAATAGACACTAATCCATTATGGAGTATAAGGAGGAGTGAGTTAAGTTAGAATCACAAACTATCACAGATAAATTATGAAATCATGGTTAACATACTATCCACACTTATCATATTGAATCATTATTATCTTATCTCCATATTGTTTCCCTTCTTCATTCTTTAATTTTTAAATTTATAAAAAGATTAAAACATATACCTCATAAAGTACACAAATCTATACCAACTAATTTCATTAATAAAACTAATGTATCAAGAATACCCACATCAAAATTCCACTGTAAAAGGTCAACACAAGTGTGTGTGTACCAATATTAGAAGAGATTTATATTAACCTGTAACATGAACAACCCTGAATTACATGATTTATTACAATGTTTTCACTTTTATAAAATTGAAGTAAATTTTTGGTTTAAATTATTAGAGATTTTGGAAACCTAAAACATGTTAAAACCTTTTAATACAAAGTGAAAACTTCCACTCACTAACCATTTTTTCCATAAAAACTGGATTCTTAAAATTAATATGATGATTTATTCAAAATATTCTTACTTATTTTAAGATAAACTCTCTTGGATGCATGATGTATCTTTATATATTTCCTACTCAACCATAGTCCATGTTAAAAACATTTTAAAACATGGTATGAGAATAGAAAATCATATTAAAAGATAAAATAAATAAATAAAAGGGTTATTCCATTTTGAAATTCGTAAAATCCCATAAAAAATCCATTTAATATAAATAATCATGAACTCCAATAATCATTTAACTATTAATGAAATCAAATTCAATTTCTAAAAATATCCATAACACAATTTATAATAAATAATTATTGAAATAAATTATAATAATGGGTTTTTTTCTAAAAATATATCACTCATGAAAATATTTTATTTAAAGTTATACTTTTTACCCTTGAAAGGGGAATAATATAATATTTAAAAATATGCTCATTTGGATACCATATGAAATTAAAAAACATCCATCAAAACAAATTTTGAAGCATATAAAATTTATTTTTTTTTACCTTGGGACATCATCTTCATATCACACTTACAATCACTCTTATAAGTACTATTAAAAATGGAATAACCTACTCAATTAATTCAATAAGATATTACCTAGAGAACAAAAACATTACCCAATGCATTATAGAGCAATATCAGCATCTCTAGTCATAATGGAAAATATAAAATTATCATATAATAGACTGAAAACATTCAATATTTCATTTAAATCATAAAACTTTATAAATTATTCAATTTTACACATATGAAAAAACTCTTTATGGTTTCATGTAAAAATAAGGATACAAACCTTTCTGTTAGAAAACTCTTAAATAAATTTTTTTCCAAATGAATGAAAAATAATATTTTCAATGAAAAACCATGAAAAACTATAAAGTGAGGTTCTTATAAAAATAAACAATGTCAGAAATTTATATTAGGATGTATACATTAAAAATTATTCCTTAATCTATTTTATAAACATGTAAAATATGACATGTTTGAAAATTATTAAAAATAATTCTTTTAGGAATTTATTATAGAATGTAAACATCTTAAACATTAATTTTTAATTATTATTTAGTTATTAATAACATACTTGAATCTTTTTAAATAAAATGTATAAGTATGGAAATTTTAATTTACACTATAAAACTTTTAAAATAATATTTTAAATAAAAATCCCTTACCTCAATTCTCACTCACCACAAACATTAGTTAATTTGAATAAAATACTATTATATTAGTTATTCACATTCTTAATAATAATTTTTAAGTGTAATTTATTATTTATATCCATTTTTTTCATTAATAACCCCACATTATATAATTAATAAATCAATTAAGTTAATGTTAGATATTTTGTGGACATTTGGTTCATAATAATAGAAAACAATTTGGTGGGTTTATATAGTTCAAGGGGGCATTGTTACATCATATTTAAAATATTAATCATGAATTTATTATTATTTTTATATATTTAATAAAATTTCAAAACTAGTAATGAATTTAATATATAAAAAACAAATCACATCACTTCATAAAGGTTTAGTCTGTACATACACTTGAAAGATAATATCATTTTCGAAAGGATGGAAGGGTAATAAGTAAAGTAATATTTAATATTTCCAAAATCATATATATCCTATGAATATTGTGATTTCATGGGCTTGGATCAATGATTGGTAACCAGGCCTGAAGTGTTATATGCCCTCAAGTATGCCCCGTCGTAGACCAAAGGCTTCCAACTAGTAGCTTGGGTTTACTATGGTATGGTGGGGAGACTATATCCACTTTATCAGAGTGTAGCACAATGGATATACTATAAAAAATATAAGAATAATGATAATGAAATTATAGACATAAACCACCTAGATTATAATAATTAGATATAAATAAAAACTAGTGTCATATAAAAAAGATTATGTCATGATGCTGTACAAAATTTAACAGTAAATGGAATAAGGAAATAGGCATACAATAATACATGATAATAATAAAAAGTCCAAAATCTAATACCTATTAGAATCATGAGAAGTAGCTCAGTCTATTAATCATGTACTTAATCCAAGTACATAAAATCACATGTCCATAGTTGGGTGATTCCCTTTATCCCTACATTCATTCATGAATTCATTCCTAGTATCAAATGGATGCCTAAGTAGGGTGTGAGTGAAACTTAGTTTGAAACCACAAAAAACTGTTGAATACTATCCAATCTTAGAATATAAAATGAATTTTTCATAGGTATAATAGATAAAATAACTAAAATAATGAGTAAACATTCGGTATTAGGTTTCTTTTGGGAAACCTGGGTAGGTCTCCCTACTTTGGGATAATCCAAAAATATTAGAGAACAAGACCTATAATTATTCAATAAACTAAGGAACATAGTCAATGTTTCCATGTAATAACAATATAGATTCCAAGGTGAAACCAAGGAATACATTACCTTAAATGGTCAAGCCATATCACAGTAAAAAACTATGTATCCTAGTTATTGGATTATAAGTGTAATACCGGGGATGCACCATTGTAATTATATTATAAAAGTCTTTAATTGAGTTCATACAAAAAATTCAATATAATTTGGGGCTAAGCGTGGTTGGATCAAAAGGAGGAAATCCAAGGAATTACATGTTCGAATTCATCAAGATGAATCCAAGTAAATAATAATTGGTATTAAATTTTTTAAATATGGTGGATGGATCCACGATTCAATGATAAGTAAGCCATTAAATAAAATGAAGACTACATTCTAGGGTGGGTATATCTCTTGGAAACCAAATTTATGAATCATGGTGGCATCATATGAGTGATTAAGGTATTACCTTAAGAATCCAATTCCATCACAAGTTTAACCACTACTATAAAATAAAAAGGTCCATAATTAGTAGACATCTTATATTTAGTAAATAATCATCGGACATGTAATATTCAAGCCAATTTACATCAATTTAGTTTAAACAATTTCATTTTCATTTATTGATAATAAAGGGTCTAGAGAGGGATTCATTCCATTATATAACTAATTTAATCCCATTTTCATTCAACTTAAAATTCATAAAAATATAATCTAAAGAAACAAGTATTTTCCATCCTTTTAATTAAAAAATTCCATCATTTATTTATAGAGATAAAGCCAAACATACCTAAGGGCTGTAATGGTCAAAACAGCAAATGGTTTTTTAGGGAAATTTATCTATCACAACCTAACGGGTGATCAATTTAGGGTATTGAATCCCTATAAAAGTCTAGGGGGGCACATAACATTTCTTGATGAAGTCTTAGAAAATTCTTTAAAGTAATATTTATTTTAGGAATGATGTGTGAATGTTATTTCATGTAATATAATGAAAACATATTACAAACATGTGGGAATTTTAGAGAAAATTAATAAATAAACTAACATATACCTATTAGTAACTCCAAATCTGGTATCAACTTTAGATTCTCACAATAACGGGAGAACATGGAAAACCATATGAAGGAATTCCATTTCATGTAAATTATTTCACATAGAGATAGCTCCATGGACGGTGAATTAAACTGAGAAAAAAGTTAAGAGGAATCATAGACATACCGAGGGTGATCGAATGCAACTAATGACATTCGATTCGATGTCTAATGACCCATACTTTACATAAATTTTTAATACTTCAAAATTGAAGCACACTTATTACAAAATATAACAAAACCATGAAAGACCATATAGGTATAGAGTCTTTAGAAACTGGGAAACATAAACAACTGGTTCATAAATCATCTACAATGTCTCCCTTTTTTATCATATCTAGAGTCACTTTTGGAATATGTCACTTAATACCCTTCTTCCTGACTTGGGGAAAAGAAAACATACAAAAGGGTGAGCTCAAATGCTCAGTAAGGTTAAACAAAAGAAATATCAATCACATCACATTCATAAGAACACAACATTTTGGAAATCTTAACCTGCAAAATAGATCATAATTTCATAACATGGGATAAATCATAGTTGTTAAATGCAATCCCAATAATCATAACATGAAACTTTGTGGCATACACACATAATCATAGAGAATCATTTCTTAGTATTCAAGACTCATTGCTAAGACTATCTTAGCAGACAAAGTCCATTTCTGAACTGAGTTCACTCCTCGTTTCAGTCCTGTATCACTGAACCAGATTAACCTACCGTTCCATCCATGTTTATCTCATGAGATATAAATCTTTACCCAATGCCTTGGAAGGAGATATAGGTCCCACCCATCTCATTATGATACCATTCTTATGTGTGCCACAAGATTTTAAATCATACATCATAATATAACCCGTGTAATAAAAATGGGATTCTTAAACATCATGCCATCATAAAATAAATCGTATAAGATAAAAGGACTTCATAAAAATAATTACATCATAACATAATCAAATCAATGTAAAAATAGGGATAGAAACAGAACCCTATATTATCTTAGTTGGAAAATAATTTTGATAAAACACTTGAACTCCATTCTTGAGGAAAATATCCTTTCTTCTTTAAAAACATTTTTACTTTCTTAACATGTCATAAAATTTTAAACTAAAATAAGTTAATTAAAAATAAACTTGAAATCTTGTAAAGGAGGCTTCATGGAAATAATGTTCTAAAAATCCATTCATACCGTATAAGTTAAAAAAACATTCTTCTCGTACTTTGACCGGAAAAGTCAAAAAAGTAACTCGTATTAAAAACAACAAAAGATTTTTTTCATATATTTTAATAAAACCTCACCGAAGCATAAAATTGGATTTAAAAAATTATAGGATGATAGAAATAATACTACATATTGAGGAAATATGTATGTGGATGATAAATATTCCCTAATAAATTCTGAAGTATAAACAATCTCGGATAAAAATGAGATTGCGAGATTTTCCCTTACATTAGGTCTGATTTGCTCCATACATGTCTGAACCTCCTTTATATTGATTTAAATAATGTTATTGACTTATTCCAGAATCGTACTAATTGTTATTGTATCATATATGGTCACATTATTATCTTCTTATTAGTAATATTTCATTGCTACTTGTTATTCGAGTGTTTATTGCTTTATGTTCTTATGTGTGTTCTGTCGAATAAATTCTTATTAATATTTTTAGGTTATAGATACAGCATTTATAGAATGGTAGTAGTATAATATATATCATATTTATTCATTCAATTAATTTATAAAATCATTATTCAATGAAGATCATGTAGAACGATTCGCATCACATCGTGGAGACGGTAGGCCGTACGCACGTACAAGCCATGATATCTTTCCCATGATCGTGGAATTGTATTGAAGTGTATGTATAATATTTAAGAATCAATATCAATTTACAATAATCATATATAGTTATTATTTACACCATTATACCCATCCAAGTAAGGTGGTGATGGAAAACAGATTACACCACGGCGTGGAGACGGTATTCCGTACGTACGCACACGCGGATATTTCATTTTCCGTAGGATGGATAGAAGGTGAAATAGGGTTGTTTCGTATTTATAATAACATATCAGTATATAAGTGATACTGATGTTATTACTTTATAATGAAACCACTAAATAAGAGGAAGTAGAAGATGAAATAAATTTTAAAGAATCGGTAATCGATATTACCTCTACTTCGACACGCTTCTTTGAAACATCCTCTTAGGGCACTAATGTTGGTATTTGAAGAAGACCAAGACCTCTAGAATCTTACTAGGGAAGTTTAGAAGAGAAATTGGTAGGGGTTCTCCGAGAATGAAGGCTGAAAGTGGTGTGAGGAGGAGAGGGAGGAGGTTCCCTTTTATAAGGGAGGAGAGGGGCACCTTAGGAAAAACATAAAATATTATTTTATTATAAAGTCATATTTGGGTTTTAATAGCTCCAAATTAATTTATTTCAAAGATAAGGTGGGGATGGGTTGAAATCATCTCAACCAATAGATTTTAGACATGTTTAGGTTAATATTTTAACCTTATCATTTATATTTAACTCTAAGTTAAATAATTTAACTTTTACCGCGTCTTCTTATTTTCTTACACTATATGGTTAATAAACTTACTATAACAAGACAAACGAACCCCAAGTTGTTCATTATTAATATATATAACCTTATCTAAGTCATTTGGCTGAACCTTAAATTTTTAGAAATAAAATAATAATTAATAATATAATATTTGTTTAAAAAACTATTTTATGACACTTTTTGACACTATTTGGTATTTGATTTTTGTGAAAATGATAACAGTATTATTAGTTCTATAAAAGATAATTAAATAAATAATAACATTTCATATTAACCTATAAAATTATTTTAATCCATAAAAAGTCTCAAATCACATTTATTTGGGTATTTATAATATCAATTATGTTAATATTTCATTAATAAGGTAATTACTGCATCATCATTATGTCATAAATAAATTAAATTATTTAATGTCCAAAAATTAAAAATAAAATACCATTATATAGAAAATATGTTTATCTTTCTAATGAATATTTATAGTCGAAATTATCTTATTTATAACCCTATATGAAAAATGTTTTAATTATTAAACTTTGATTTTAACTGTTTTAACTCCTCTTTAATTAAAATAATAATAAATGTCCTAATCTAATCCATGTGGACCTAAATGTTCATATTTTATTCCTAAGGTTTTTTATGGTCGAATTAAACTTATCCAATAGAATTAGGACATGTGTTAGGGTAATAATAATATCATTTTTACCCTTAATTACCCAATTTACTTTTAACCGTGGTAAAAAAAAGTAAAAAGTTACTATTTACCAAAAATTATTTTTATATTATTGAACCACATTTTACTCTTCGATATTAAACATGTCTCTCATATTTTCTAAATTCCACTCATAGAAGTGGTAAAATTATGTTTTATGTAAATTTTCAAACTCTCCTAGGAGGTGGGTAAAAGATAGAGAAAAGTTCAATAAAATTTTTATATATCTAAAATTATTATAAAATGACTCCAATGAATTACTTTGAACTTATATAGGTATTATTAATCAATTTTTACATAAAATAAATTTAAATAAAATAAATAACTATTTAAATAAAAGTCTGTTTTTAAATAGTAACCCAGTGTTTTTAGTATTCAACAAAAATTAAAAGTTTTCAAAAAAATACCAAAAATTTACCCTAGGCTAATTTCGATATTTCTATTCCAAAAATAAAGTCCATTTGGAAAGATAAAATTTTTAAAATTTCAAAAAGCGGGTATTACTATTCATTATGGCTAGTTTTAATAATATTTTAATAGAATATCGTTGTTTTTTGAAACTCAGTATTGCGTACAACGCAAGCTATCGAGGATGGTCGCGATTGTTTGTAAAGCAAGCCAAGATAGTGTTATTTTTAGTAAAAGATTCCTTTGATGATATATATAACATAAAAACAAAATATTTATCATAAAAATCATGGGTGTTACATTCTACCCCCCTTAAAATGAATTTCGCCGTTGAAATTCGTAACTTTGTAAAAAATAGACGAGGATACCTCTCCCTCATCATATCCTCAAGCTCCCATTTAGCTTCTTCTAATTGGGGGTTCCTCCATAAAACTTTCACCAAGCTAGTGGTCTTGTTCTGTAGGACATTTTTACTATGATCCAGAATCTCTATCAGCTGTTTTTCATAATAAAGATCTTGCTCCAGTGGTACAACTTTTGAGCTGAGTACATGTGAAGGATCAGGTATGTACTTTCTCAGGAGAGATACAAGGAACACATCATGAACTTGAGAGAGATTCGGTGGAAGCACCAATCAGTAAGCTACCTTCCCAATATGATCCAGTATTTCAAAAGGACCGATATACCTAGGGCTCAGTTTTCCCTTCTTTCCAAATCTCAATACTCTCTTCTAAGGAGATATTCATAAGAAAACTTTATCACCCACTTCAAACTCTAGGTCTTTTCTTTGGTTATCGGCATAACTTTTTTTTCGACTCTGTGCTGCTCTTATGTGTTGTTGAATAGATCAAACCTTTTCTAACATCTCATCAAAAAAATAAGTTCCTAATAGCTTTCTTTCCCCAACTTCATCCCAGCAAGTTGGAGTTCTGCATTTCTATCCATAGAGAGCTTCATAAGGAGCCATATGAATACTGGATTCAAAGATATTATTATAAGAAAATTCCACAAAAGGTAGGTGTTGATCCCAACCACCTTTTAAATCCATAGAAAAATCTCTTAACATATCTTATAGAGTTTGAATTGTCCTCTCAGACTGACCGTATGTCTAAGGATGATAAGTAGTGATGAAACTCAACTCTGTATCCAGAGTATGTTGATGACTTCGCAAAAACTATGAGGTAAACCTCTGATCCCGATCAGATATAATAGAAATTGGTACTCCATGAAATCTTACCACTTCCTTTACATATATCCTGGAAAACTGATCAAGAGAGAAATCCTCTCTAATAGCAATGAAGTGTGCCGACTTTTTAAGACGATCAGCTATGACCCAGATAGCATTATTTCCTTTCTATGTTTTAGGAAGTCCGGTGAAAAAGTCCATAGTGATGTTTTCTCATTTCAATTTGGGTATGGGTAATGGATGTAACATCCCCTTAGATTTCTATCTCTCAAATTTAACTTACTGACAAACCAAGCATCGAGATACATATTCAACAACATCTCTATTCATGACATCCCACCAGATGTACTCTTTCAGGTCCCTATACATCTTCATGCTTCCAGGATGAATAGAGAATGAAGAACTATGAGCCTCATCCAGTAGCTCCTTCTTTAATTCTGGCATGGGAGGAACACAAACCCGATTCATGAACTTTATTATTTCATCACAATCAATGTGAAATTCAAGAACATTTCTCACCTTCTTGGGTGACTCTACATTTTCTTTATGTGCCTCTTTAATAATCACATGTATAGATGGTTGAACATTCATTTGAGAAAGATAATATTTTTTCCCTTACATTAAAATTCCAAGATCCACCCTTTTTAAATCCATAAATATTGGATCTTTTGTGATACTCATCATGGATAAGCTAGCATGGACTTGTCGACTTAATGTGTCTTCCACCTTGTTTGTTTTCCCCGGGTGGTAATGAATTCAGTAGTCGTAATCCTTAATCAACTCCAACCATCTTCTTTGGCGCATATTCAGCTCCTTTTGTGTGAAAATATACTTCAAACTTTTATAAACAGTATAAATGCCACACCTTTCACCATAGAGATAATGCCTCCAAATCTTTAATTCAAAGATTACCACAGCTAATTCCAAATCATGAGTTGGGTAATTTTGCTCATGGATTTTCAACTGTCTTGAGGCATAAGATATCACCACATAATTTTTCTTGGGAACACACCCCAGTCCCTTCTTGGATGCATCAAGGTAGATCTGAAACCTTTCTCCACTACAAGCCAGTGTGAGCACAGGTGCACTAAATAATCATCTTTTTAACTCCTTGAAATTATCTTCACATTCCTCTATCCAAACAAACATAACCCCTTTCCAAGACAATTTGGTGAGTGGGTTAGATAATCATAAACAATCATTCACAAAACGTCAATAATATCCATCGAAACCAAGAAAAATTCGGATCTCAGTTACTGTTGTTGGTCTCGACCATCTTTAGATAACCTATGTTTTTGCTAGATCCACAGATATCCCCTCTTTTGAGATTATGTGACCCAAAAATACAACTTTTTGAATCCAAAATTTACCCTTGGTAAATTTTGCATAAAGCGTCTCCTTCCTCAGGGTCTTTAATACAATTCTCAAGAGATCTTCATGTTCTTCCTTTCTCTTTGAATAGACAAGAATATCGTTTATAAATACTGCCACAAACTAATCAAGATAGTCTCTAAAGACTCTATTCATTAGATCCATGAAGATAGCAGGGGCATTAGTAAGACCAAATGGAATCACTATAAATTCATAGTGTCCATACCTTGTACGAAAAGCTGTATTTGGTATATCCTCCCTTTTGACCCTTAATTGATGGTACCCTGAATGAAGATCAATCTTGGAAAAGTATTGAGCTCCACTTAGTTGGTCAAATAAGTCATCTATGAATGGGAGAGGATATTTTTTCTTGATAGTGATCTTGTTAAGATCTTGATAATCAATGCAGAGTCTCATTGATCCATCTTTTTTCATAACAAATAGAACATGTTCTCCCCAAGGTGACACACTAGTTCGTATGAATCCCTTATCAAGATTCTCTTGGAGTTTCTTCTTCAATTCCTATAACTCAATTGGGGACATTCTATAAGGTGTCTTTGAAATGGGAATAACACCTGGTATGAGTTCAATTGAAAACTCAACATCACGATTTGGTGGAAGACCAGGAAATTCCTCGGGAAAGACATCATCAAACTCTAGTACAATGGGAATATTCTTAATCATGAGTTTCTCACCAACCATTTGAGATAAATAACCTTAATTTAGTTGAATCAAGACCCATTATATGGAATAAATTTCCACTGGAAGGTTATGTTTATCCTTGCATCGATAGACGATCATAGATTGATCTGGAATATGAAATGTGGCTTACCTTATTTGAAAATTGATATGAGTTCCATATAAAGAAAGTCAATCCATGCCAAGAATCACATTAAATTCCACTATAGGAAGGATCACAAGATTTACAGGAAGAACATTCCCACAATCTTCAATCGGAGAAGAATTGTAAACTTTTGATGTGCCTATTGTGCCATTAAGGGTTGTCACAACTAACTCAACAACTAATTGTTGAGTTATTACGACGATACCCTTATAAAATTGTTTAGATATAAAAGAGTGGGTGGATCTAGAATCAAATAAAACATTTTCTACTTTAGAGTGGATGGTAACTGTACCTTTCACCACTTTGTTATCGTACTCCACATCGCTGATTGAAATTGCATGTGACTTTACTTTGTCTTTGGCCGTAAGAGTTTTTTGATGTCGATCATCGTCCAAAACTATGGGATTAGGGCATTGATTGGCATACTTCCCCATTTCTTTGCACTTGTAACATTGAAGTGTAGGAGGTGCATTCTATGTAGCATTTTATTTGTTCGCATCACTAAACATCTTCTTACCATCATTACGGCATTCAAATTCCTGATGACCTTCTTTTCTACATTTGAAACATTTACTTGTCCCTTTAAGATAACTCCTTCCATGTTTCTTTACACACTTTGAGCATAAGGGAAAACTCTTCTTCTTTTCAGTGTGCTCTTTAGATTTTCCTTTGAATTCCATTTTCATCTTCTTATCAAACGCATATGACCGAGGGGTTACTCCAATCTCCATCTCAACCTTGAGAGCACATCGAACGATTTCCTCATAGCTATTGAAGTCCATTATGGCTAACTCCCTTCGAAGATTTGGTTTTAAGCCACTAAAGAATCAATCGATCTTACTCTTAGGTTGGATAATAATCCCAGAAGCATACCTTGAAAGTATTGTAAAATTTTCATCATAGGCACCGACCAATTCATCATCCTTTTGCTTTAGTTCAAGAAACTCCTTCTCCATCTTCATTTGAAGAATATGAGGGAAGTACTTATTGAAAAATAATTTTTTGAACTCGTCCCATTATATGGACTCAATTTCATCCCTTTGCCTCGTATTCTTAATAATATTCCACCATTGATCATCTTCACCTTCCAAATGATATACTTCTAAGATGACTTTATCATGTTCAGAACATTGATGAACTGAAAATATATTTTCGGTAGTACTAATCCATTTTTCAGCAACTAATGGATCAGTAGACCCACTGAATGAGGGTGGACGCTGCCTTATGAAGGATTCAACAAAATGTTTCTCCTTCATTTGATCATTTGGAAGTCCTACATTATTCATAGCTTGAGAAAGTTGTGTGAGCATGGCTACAATATTTTTCATTCCAGCTCCCATAACATTTGGTTGCTCAGGGGGACAATCATTGCATTGCCTGTCGCATTCAGCATTAACACGGTTCCTTCGGGTTCCAGCCATTGACTAAAACCAATAAGCATAGGGTGAGAAACAGTAATCCTAATAGTAAAACCAAATAATCAAGAATAAAATTTCATAATTAAGGTCTTATCATAGGTTATTCATGGCCATTTATAAAACACTAATATTGTGTTCTATGCTTAGACATATCCTTATGTTTATTACTAAGGCTTTCACATCCTAGTTTCAAAAGGATGACCATACCCTTCCTCTGATACCAACTCTAACGACCCATACATTACATACATTGTTAATACTTCAAAATTAGAGCACACTTATTACAACATATAACAAAACCATGAAAGAACCGTATAGGTATAGTGTCTTTAGAAACTAAGAAACATAAACAACTGGTTCATAAATCATCTACACTATCTCCCTTTTTTATCATATGTAGAGTCCCTTTTAGCATATCTTACTTAATACCCTTCTTCCTGACCTAGGGAAAAGAAAACATACAAAAGGGTGATCTCAAATTCTCATTAAGGGTAAACAAAAGAAATATCAATCACATCATATTCATAAGAACATAACATTTTGAAAATCTTCACCCGCAAAAGAGATCATAATTTCATAACAACTGATAAATCATAGTAGTGAAATGTAATCCCAATAATCATAACCTGAATCTTTGTGGAATACACACATAATCATAGAGAATCATTTCTTAGTAGTTAGGACTCAATGCTAAGACTATCTTAGTGTACAAAGTTCATTTCTGAACCGAGTTCACTCCTCGTTTCAGTCCTGTATCACTAAACCAGATTAACATGTCGTTCCAGCCATGTCTATCTCATGAGATATAAATCTTTACCCAATTCATTGGGGGGAGATATAGGTCCCACCCATCTCATAATGATACCATTCTTATTTGTGCCACAAGATTATAAATCATACATCATAACATAACCCATGTAATAAAAATGGGATTGTTATACATCATGCCATCATAACATAAATCATATAAGATAAAAGGACTTCATAAAAATAATTCCATCATAAAATAATAAAATCAATGTAAAAATATTGATATAAACAGGACCCTATATTATCTTAGTTGGAAAATAATTTTGATAAAACACTTGAACTCCATTCTTGAAGAAAATATCCTTTCTTCTTCAAAAACATTTTTCCTTTCTTAACACGTCAAAAAAAATACCTCGTATTAAAAATGACAAATGATTACTTTCATATCTTTTACTAAAAACTCACCGAAGGGTAAAACTGGATTTAAACAATTTTAGGAGGGTAGAAATAATATTACATATTGAGGAATCATGGATGTGGATGATAAATATTCCCCAGTAAATTCTGAAGTATAAACAATCTCAGATAAAAATGAGATTGCGACATTTTCCCTTACTTTAGGTCTGATTTGCTTCGTATGTGTCCGAACCCCCTGTATAATGATTTAAATAATGTTATTGACTTATTCCAGAATCTTACTCATTGTTATTATATCATATATGGTCATATTCTTATCTTCTTATTAGTAATATTTCATTGCTACTAGTTATTTGGATGTTTATTGCTTTATGTTCTTATGTGTGTTTTGTCGAATAAATTATTATTCCTCTTTTTAGATTATAGCTAAATCAATTACATAATGGTAGTAGTATAATATATTTCATATTTATTCATTCAATTCATTTATACAATCATTATTCAATGAAGATCATGTACAATGAGTCGCATCACATCGTGGAGATGGTAGCCCGTACGTATGCACGAGCGTTGATATCGTTCCCATGTTCGTGAAATTGTATTGAAATGTATGTATAATATTTCAGAATCAATATCACTTTAAAATAATCATATATTGTTATTCTATACACCATTATACCCATCCAAGTAAGGTGGTGATGGAAAACAGATTACACCATGGCGTGGAGACCGTATTCCGTACTTACGCACGCGCGGTGATTTCATTTTTCATGGATGGATATAAGGTGAAATTGGGTTGTTTCATATTTATAATAAAATATCAGTATATGAGTGATACTGATGTTATTACTTCATAATGAAACACCTAAATAAGGGGAAGTAGAAGAAGAAATAAATTTGAAAGAATTGGTAACGGATATTACCTCTTCTTCAAAACGCTTCTTTGAAACCTCGTCTTAGGGAACTAATGTTTGTCTTTGAAGAAGACCAGGAACTATATAATCTTACTAGGGAAGTGGAGAAGAGAAATTTTCAGGGGTTGGCCGAGCTTGAAGTCTCAAATTGGTGTGAGGTGGAGAGGTAGGAGGTACCCTTTTATAAGGGAGGAGAGGGGCACCTTAGGAAAAACATAAAATATTATTTTATTATAAAGTCATATTCGGTTTTTAATAGCTCCAAATTGATTTATTTTGATGATAAGGTGGGGATGGGTCTATATCCTCTCAGCCAATAGATTTTAGACAAGTTTAGGTTACTATTTTAACCTTCTCATTTAGATTTAACTCTAAGTTAAATAATTTAACTTTTATCGTGTCTTCTTGTTTTCTTACACTATATGGTTAATAAACTTACTATAAAAAGAAAAAATAACCCCAAGTTGTTTATTATTAATATATAAAACCTTATCTAAATCATTTTTTCCAAGACTTATATTTATAGGAATAAAATAAAAATTAATAATATAATATGTTTTTAAAAACTATTTTATGTCACTTTTTGACACTATTTGGTCTTTGATTTTTGTGAAAATCATAACAACATGATTAGTTCGAAAAAATTTAATTAAATAAATAATAACATGTCATATTATATTATAAAATTAGCGTAATTCATAAAAAGTCTCAAATTACATTTATTTGGGTATTTATAATATCAATTAGGCTAATATTTCATTAATAAGGTAATTACTACATCATCATTGTGTCATAAATAAATTAAAATATTTAATGTCTAACAATTATAAATAAAATACCATTATGTAGGAAATATTTTTATCTTTCTAATCAATATTTATAGTCTAAATTACCTTATGTAAACCCTATATTAAGAATGTTTTAGTTATTAAACTTTAATTTTAAAATTTTTAACTCTTCTTTAAATAAAATAATAATAAATTTCCTAATCTAATCCAAGTGGGCCTAAATGGTCATATTTTATTCCTAAGTTGTTTTTGGTCGAATTAAACTTATCCAATAGAATTAGGACATGTGTTAGGGTAATAATAATATCATTTTTACCCTAAATTACACTGTTTAATTTTAACCGTGGTAAACAAAAGTAAAAAGTTACTATTCCCCAAATATTATTTTTATCTTATTGAACCACATTTTACTCCATTATATTAATCGTGTCTCTAGGATTTTCAAAATTCCACTCATAGAAGCGGTAAAATTAAGTTTTATGTAAATTTTTAAACTCTCCTAGGAGGTGGGTAAAAGACAGTGAAAAGTTCAATAAAATTTTTATATATCTAAAATTATTATAAAATGACTCCAATGAATTAATTTCAACTTATATAGGTATTATGTATCAATTTTGACCTAAACTAAATTTAAATAAAATAAATAATTATTTAAATAAAATTCGGTTTTTAAATAGTAACCCAATGTTTTCACTATTCATCAAAAATTGAAAGTGTTCAGAAAAATACCAAAAATTCACCCTAGGATAATTTCGATATTCCGAATTCAAAAATGAAGTCCATTTTGAAAGATAAATTATAAAATTTCAAAAAGTTGGTATTACTATTCATAACCGCTAGTTTTAATAATATTTTAATAGCATATCATTGTTTTGTGAAACTTGGTATTGCGTACAATGAAAGCTATCGAGGAAGGTCGTGATTGCGTGTAAAGCAAGACAAGATAGTGTTGTTTGTAGTGAAATATTCCTTTGATGATATATATAACATAAAAACAAAATATTTCTCATAAAAATCTCGGGTGTTAGACGATGTCTGGATGAAAAATATCAAATCAAAGAAAGAAAGAAAATTGGAGCTCTCTCATGGTGGGTATATATGCATGAATGAGTAAAATAAAAGTGGTAAGTGGGGTTAAATGAAACATGGAATAATGGTAAAATAACCCATTTCAAAAGAGAACCTAGTTTGGCTACATGGTTGTCCAAAATGTGTTCCAAATATGGGGTCTCCTTTTCTTGAGAGGCCAAACATCATATAAACAAAGAAAATGATTAGACAAACCATGCATAGGTTGTGTATGACTATTATCCAAAGGTACCCCTTACATGGTTAGTGGAAATATTAAGGAAAAACACAAAGAAACTCGATGATTTACCTCTACAATTTAATATAGTTTTTCAAGAATATAGGGGCACTTTTGTATGGTTTCCCTAACCATGCTTCTCACTTACTGAGTCACATCATTGATCAACATGGTTAACACTAACTATGTGCCGACCTTGTGCTATAATATGCTCCAAAAACCAAACATTGGGCTTCCAACCAAGTTTGAATGCTCCAAAAACGTCAATAATCCTCATATGTACTTTTATATAGGAAAAAATAATGTTTCATACCAATATTCGAAGGATTAATACCTCCTAAAAAACTAGGATCTTACAACCTCCCCTCTATAAAATAACTTTTCCTCATGTTTCCTTATGGGTGGTTGATATGTGTGGAGGAATAACTCTAACCCTTGAGTATGTATATCAGATTCTTAATCTGAGGTATTTTCCTATCCATGGTCATACTCCCAGAACACCCTCACAAGAGAAACTTACATTCTTTGAAGATCCTTCAAGTCATGATCCATGATACTAATCACATACTCCTTAAAAGAAGCATTGATCTCTAACTAGACTTCCTCACTATCAAAACCATGAGTTGGTTATTATTATAATGCCAAAGATAAGAAAAATGGAATATTTCATCCATGTGTTGGTACCTCTGATGAATAAATATCCTATAGGCTATTGGTATGACTCATCCCAAAATATCAATGTTTATAATAAAGTTAGTTTCTAGCTTCCCTTATCTCTGAATCCGCTAAGGACTCAATCTTGGATAAACAAACAAGATGACCCAGTCTCCCTCCAAGAAATCTAAAGGTTGGAAATAATTATTTTCATGAGTCTTTTTTCTAGAATAAGTTGGTTCCATACATTACTTGATAATCTATAATTGTTTATATGTTTCCTAATGAGATGAGGTCCAAACAATTATGCCTCTACTGCCTCTAACCATCGTAGGGTTGTACATGAAGGCTTACCATATAACCCCAAATAATGATTTAGTTATGTAGTCACTTGAAAACTATAACTTTAAGTGTATTCAGTAAGAGATAAAATATTTCCCCAAGATATTATGAAATGAAATATTCATACCCTAAGCATGTACTCTAACTATTGTATAGTATACTCATTCTCACTGTTAGTTTTAGGGTGATATGTTATACCTGAAGAACCTATTAACCTAGAGTCGTATATAACTCCATCTAGAAAAAATATTTAAACAGATAATCCCTATCCTATATGATGGAACAAGGGAATTCATGAAGACGTATAATTTGTCAAATATATAGCCTTCCAGTTCATCCCCTAAAAAGGTCTCCCTGATTGGAAATAACTGATATAACTTAATCAACCTATACAGCACCACCAATATGACTTAATTTTTTTGAGGTGACATCAGTAATCCCATCACATAATCCATAGAAATATAATTATTTTTCCACCATGAAATGGGAAATGGATGTAAAATACAAATGCATTGCTGATGTTATTTCTTTTTTACTAACATGTGGAACACTGAGGAAAAATTATTTATATCCTATTATTCATACCAGGTCACCAATACTAGTGGAACGAGCCTTGATACGACTTTGTGATTTTGGGAGGCAGTTCCCATTTTAATGCATCAGATTATCACAAAACATAATCTTGAATATTTATCATTACCCTGTAATGTCCATGGGTATAAAGGACCTCATCTTATTCAATAGCCCAACCAGGTTATCGGTCCCCACATGAATCACTTTTCCTAACGACCTAGGCTTCAATATCATAAATTTTTCTCCTCTTTATTATATCCAAAATTTATGAAGTCACTACTAATGATGAAATTATAGGTTACTCGTGACACTCCTAAAGATCCATATGAATTTTAGATGAGGAGTCATCAATTTCCTCTCACTACCCGCCTCCTGAACAACATGTGTATGAGTTTTCTTTCTTAAAGTATTATAAACTGAAATTCAATTATTAGGTGTATAATAAAGCTCAATGTTGGATTACTATATGTTTTCCACCCATATTCATCATCTTAGATTCATATCGCACTAAGTGAGTATATGTTTGAGGATTTCTTGATTCGTGTATATAAAAATATATTCTCTAGGAAGATAATGTTTCCATAAATGAAAATATTGGACCATAGTTGCTAACTTGTGCACATGTGCTGGGTAATTACGCTCATCAGTCCATAATTGGAGAGAATTATATTCCATTAATATCACCCGTTACATCAAAATAGCTTCCATTATAACACTTGATGCATCATAATATACCATATAGTCTCTACCAAGATTGGGTAAAATCTAGATCAACACTAAAGTCATCCTCCATTTGAGATCTTGAAAGGACATCTCATAAGATTTTAATCATGTGAAATTTACACCTATTTTGGTCAGGCATATAAAAGGTGCTACAAGGTGTGATAAATACTAGACAAAACAACTATAGTAACTATAATTTACCCAAAAACTCAAAATATAAAAAATGTTCTTAGGCTACTCTTAGGAAACTGTTTCTCTCGTCTTCATTAGATCAATAGATACCCCTGATTTTGATATAATGTACCCATGGAAGTTCAATTTATCAACCCATTAATTACAAACATACCATTTTTTTCTCCCTTAGTGTTCTCAATATGATGTCAAGATGTTTGGAATGATCATTTCAGGTTTGATAATACACTAATATATCATCCACAAGAACAAGAAAAAAATAATATAGGTATGGGTGGAAAAACTTATTCATTGAGGCTATAATGATAAAATGTGAAATAATCATAACTAAAAACATCAATAAAAGCTTTTATTATCCATGCCTACTTTGTAATATTACACACATTATATCTAAGGGCCTAACTCATATCTGATGATAACCAGATCTCAAATAAATCTTTAAGAGGACCATAGTCCCTCATAACTGATAAAAGAGATCATGTATTCTATGAATTTTGTATCAGTTCTTAACTATATGTTGATTCAATATTTGGTAATCTATATATAGTCATAAGGTTCCATATTAATTTTTAGAGAAAATAATAGTTTAATACCAAGGAGAAGTGCTAGGTTATATAAACCCTTTGGATTCCACATCCTTTAATAGCCTCTTGGGTTCTTAAAGATCAAATGGATATATCTTATATGGTGGAATAAACAATGGTTCATCCCTTAGAAATATCTCAATATTGAACTCTACCTCTCCCTCAAGAGGCATCCTAGAAAAATAATATGGGAAAACATTTCTACATTTATCCACTTTTAGAGGAAATACAGACTATGGTATTCCTTGATCATCTAGAAAAGGAATAGTAATATGGTATAAAACTATATCCATCCCATGATTCTTAGGTCAAACTCAACTTTTATACATATCATATTATCCATTATGGATGTAGTTATTTCCATCAGGGGATATAAATGGCACCCTCTAATGATAACAATCAATATGGTCTTGATAAGTTACTAACCATTCAAGCATGAGAATTATATCAAACCCTATCATCTCAGAAATTAAAAGTTCCCATATGAAATGATAGCTAATAATCTAATGGGGACTCTATTTTCATAAATATACAGTTTCTTACCATACTCCCAATAGGTTTTTAAGAGTCTTCATTCAAAAAAATACTCAATTTTGAGCCTAAGAATTTCCACAATAGACAAAGATTTAAATGATTGTGAAATTCCATGTCAAAAAGAGAAGACAATAAAATCTAGGATACTAAAATAATACACCATACTATATGTGGATATTAACTATGATCCTATTATGTAGGATTTATTCCATGTAAATGGGCATATCCATGAATCTAAGCTATATATTGACCTACCTGAGAATGTCCACTATGCTAGTGATGAAGTTCCCAGTCAGGATCCAAGTATCCCTGAGAGGGGGAGAGGGTGAATCAGTGATATATTTTTCTTTTTTTGTTTTCTTATTTTTCAAACAACCTTCACCTCCTGTTAAAGAGTTTCTTCACTGATGAACCCACACAACCAAAGGAACACAAGATTTACAGGGTTCACCACTCAATAAGAGTAGCTACATCCTTGGTATGGTATGGAAACAATCCAGTACCACCCAATCCACTAGAAAACAATCCTTTGATGTGTAATAAAATCTATAGGATATACCCTTACACTCGTGTTGCACTTGGAAAACAATACACAAGTGTGTGTGCACTCTCTTAGCACAAATAAGAAATTACAGTATTTTAGTGCTTTTTAAAATTGAACATGTGTATTAATTGAAGTATAAATATTTATATTCTTTCCCAAAATCTAGTAAGAAATATATTACGCACAAATTAATACGTGCAAATACCCTAAATCTTTAATACCCCCTTTTAGGTTTCTTGCACTCAATTTTTATTTCACACGCATAAGATTTAACTTTTTTGCAAAACACATCTTACGTGAAACTTCAATCCTTCGCGCAACTGTCTTCTTGCATGCAACTTATTCTTATTGCATGCAAATCTATTTCTTTCATGCACTAACCCATACTCAATATTTTTCTGCACCTCAGACCTCGGGATTTCGCTAAGTTTAAAAAAATGTAAGGGGGTCACCTCTTATTTATAGACTTCGTCGACCCCTACGCACAAAAACCCAAATGTGTTGCGAAAGATCCTAACACGTCGTGCAAAACCCCATTTGATGTCACATTGGGAGAATAATTCACACATCGCACAAAACCTCATTTTATTTTGCATTGGGTGCATATGTCTCTTTCACACCAACCTCATCTTTCACGCACTTCTTAGAATCTTTCACACACTTAATTCCTTTTCCATGTTTCGAAGTTTGGACCTCAAATCATGCCTTGCACAAAAAATACCAAAACTCCCTTCAATCATTCATGAAAAAACCAATCTCTCATTAAATCCTATCCTTTTCCAAATTTTTATGTTCAGATCATGGAACTCCACTTGCACGCAACATACCAATCCATCTTTAAGATTTCATGCAACATTATTTTCCAAAAACAAATTTCTTTATCTTATGATTTTCAGCCCCTAAAACATGGAAAACATTAGGAAACGACGCCACCTTAAAATGTTATTTTGCGCTGCCTCCAGATCATCCATTCCATTGTCATAAATCTCTTCACATCATTCCAAAACCATTTCTCATCTTTTATCATGAACTCCACTATCATGATATATATCTTTTAATATATCTGCTTTAGCATCGTCAAATATTCTATAGGATGTACTATAACTTCCCTATGTTCAACTAGAATCTTTCAATCCAATCAAAACTGAATATGACTGGAATCACCATGTGATACCCCTTTCCTTTATAAGGCTTTCATCACAAGTTCTCCTAACTTATGATATCTTTGAAATTCAAATCATTATAGCATCATCGGATTTTCATTTCCATTATTAAGTGAATTGATTTGTCTTCTTTGATAACAAAGGAAAACACTATGTAACAAAAAAATCTTCTTACTTTCTCATATATCCCACTTAGTCCCAACATGTGATAAATATAAAAGATTTTGCTTCCTTAACCCCATCCACCTATTTGACCTGTATGGCCGATGGTACTCCAACCCATGGCCTGACATAGAGCTACTGATCCAACTAGTGAATGTGGAGCTGGTGCGGACCCTCTCCCATTGATAATTTGTAACGTCAACAATAATCACTAGATATGTCCCATTTTCCCAAAACATCAAAACTTAACTAGGTCTCTATCGCACTGAGGCTTCACCTGTCCTTGACTTATAAAATAATAGAATACCATATAACTACAAGTTGGGAGACTATGAATTCCACTTCATTGATGATAACCCTTAAGAAGACACTTCCAATAATTATAAGAACCACTTCCTTACATTGGGGTTAAACTACCATGCCCTATATCATCATCTTCTGTCAATTAATGCATGGAGATAAGAGATTAGTTCACAATTTCTGAAATGATATCCAATGAAAATAAATTCACCTTCTATTGGATGGAATACCTAATCCCATCCCCAATGTATCTCTCCTTTTACAACTCATCACCAACAAGTATCAGTTAAAAATGTCAGGTCTCAGTGAATCTAGTTGAGTAGTCCATAATTGACATAATACTCTATGATAAGTGCATAAAATATCTAGATCAATAAGCTCTTAGTATATCTATATGAAATTAGTCATAGAAACTAATTTGTAACTCCCTATTAACTGTGCCTCGATACTGGTCTTCCTATGTAAGAATATCCAAAAAATTATTAGCATAATCATGAATTATGTAAGTAAAGAGATCAACCCTCATTTCTAGAGGCATCTCGAGTTGCTCAAAGATCGATAAAATGACCTATATCCATGAATTTATTGCATTTGATCCACCATACCCTTAAAACATAGGTGGGTGATACTGTTAGAACCCTCAAGTGAATTCTGATTTAGTTAGTGCAGGCCATGGAGCTCCCTCCATAGAATGAACTAACCATAATAAACTCTATCAATTCTGAGGACATGGTCATATACTATAGGTGCCACAAATTTCACTACAGGTGGGTCAAGCCCTCCACTTTAGGAGGATGGTCATCTACACCTTTCCTATACTCAACCTGAGGCCATCGTGGAGGAATATTTCTACAGTTATAGCCAAACACCTCAAAGTAGAACCTAGGAAATATATTATGGATAAGAAACAAGATAGGAAAAAGGGATGAATACCCCATATATACAAACTCAAATTATGAAATATAATGTCCGGGTATAGGTAATATTCCATGTTTTACTCACTAAGGTTCAATTATATGGAGTGTTAATTGAAATTTTTAAAAGAAATTTCCCATTAAGATGTAATTCAAATCCCCATTTGATGATAACCATTTCATCTATGAGTTAAAAAAATTTAATAGATTTTTATATTTATACAATGGTTTAGTGAGATGTGTTACCATTTCAAAGTTATAAAGACCAAGATTTATATGTTATAATTCTCACTTCATGTAATTGAAACTACACTTCATAAATCTATGTCAGGATGTTAGAAGCAATATAAGATGATTCAATTAAATGGATTACTATTTCCAATTTATCAAGTCATAACTTTTATAAATTATAATTATCTTCCATTTAACCACAACCAACTACTGTTTCAACTCATGTGACCATATTTATATTGCTCAAACATGTGACAATTGGTTATTTAAGGTTCCATAATCAAGACATGTAGAAAAAACCATTTAGGTTGATGGGGAAACATAAAGTAACCAATTATTTTCTTAATTATTACTATAATAAACTTTAGTAAAATTTACCAAAATGGAATTCAAGGAACATACAACAAGCAACAAGAAGTTCATGCAATGAAATAAACATGGCATGACATATGAATCAAATATAAATCCTCATGTTCCTATAACAATGCATGAATAATACTTCCTTACCAAACCTGGCCAAGGGTAGAAATCCATAATCATAAAAAAAATAGAAATCAAGTGTGTCACCCTATGGATAAAATAAATAAATCTATAACAAATAAATTAGAACAAAAATACCCATCCTTGGTTACTTTGAATTTTCCTTATACATGAGTTAGCTACTCCTTGGTGTAGGCTCACTAAAAAATTATTTCAATTCCTAATCTCCTTTACACCAACCAAAAAAAAGGAAAAGAAAATATCCATTTTATACCACATATGATGTCTTGGACTTGATTTACTGAGTTGTAACCACACTTAAGGGGCCACATGGCCTCAAGAGAACCTCTCCATAATCTAGAGGCTACTGACTAATATTGAGGGTCTACTATGATATGGTGGGGAGACTATTCCATATTTTTCATAGTGTATCACATTCGTTAATAATAGATAAATAAGTGGAATTAAGATAATGAAATAATGGATGTAAACCATATAGATGATAATAATCAAACAAGTATAATAACCAGTTTCATATACACAGGATGATGTCATGATGTTTTATATAAATTTTGTATTAATAGAATATAGAAGTAGGAATTCAATAGTACATGCTCTACAAAAAATTAAAAAAAGACCAATTGCTAATCTCTAATAGAATCAAGAGAACTAACTGGTTTCTCTTCTCTTGTACTCCATTCTAGTATATAAAATCACACATCTATAGATAAGTCATTCCCTTTATCACTATCTTCATCTATGATGTCTCTTAGGGTACCAAATAGTAGCCCAAATGGGGTGTGAGTATACCTTATGGGGCCACCACCAATAACGTCTAATAATATCAAGTCTATGAATACAATATTAATAGTGTATGGGTATAGTAAATAAATACCATAAAATATATAGTAAACATGTTGGATTGGTTCCCTTTTGGGAACCCCTATCGACTCTACCTGCTTTGGCCTAAGCTAAACATCTCTGAGCATAGGACATAAAATCGGCCAGGAAACTTAGGAACAATGTCAATGTTTCCATTTAATAATAATATTGGAACCAAGGGGAAACCATGGAATCATTGACTTTAGAAGGCCGAGCCAACTCAAAAAAATGAACTATGTAGACTAGATATAGGGTTCTATGTGTAAGCTAAGGGATGCACCCTTGGAATTTGAGTATAAAATTCCCTAAATATGTCTACAAAGAACATCCAAATTTAACCCAAGATAATAATGACAAGATACCTTGTAGGTAATCCAAGGAATCACATGTCTAAGGACATCAAGCTAAACCCAAGGTGATAGTCCATGGCATTCTAATTTCCATTGATGGAGGATAGATCAATAACTCCATGTTCAAGAAACCTTCAAATAATACTATGATCAAATTATATGGTGGTATCTCCTTTGGAAACTCAATTGATGAGTTAGGGTGGTTTCCTTTGAGTTATCAATGGATTCCATTATAAATCCAAGGCTGGATCAAATCTAGAAACTCCTTTAAAAGAAGGAAGTCCGTAAATAATAGGCACCTTATGTTTAATAAATAACCAAAGACCATGTATTATTTATGATAATTTATATCCATTCAGTTCAAACCGTTTCATTTTTATTTATTGATAAAAAAGGGTCAAGAGAGGGATCGGTACCACTAAACAATTAATCTCAAAACATATTTCATTCGAATTATAATTCATAAAAATGTCTATTTAAACAAACAGTTATTTACCATCATTTAAATTCACATCATCCATTCATTATTTATAGAGATCAAGATAAACACAATTGAGGGGTGTTTTGGTCAAAAACATAAATGGTTACCTAGAGAAATTATCTCACAAACCCGAATGGGTGGTCAAGTTGGGGTCATAAATCCCCATAAAATTCAAGGGGGTCACATATCATGTTTAGAACAAGGATTAGACATCAGTCTAAATGAATATTTATTATTGGAATGATGAACGAAAAGTCTAGTATGAGGCATAATGCTAAAAAATTATAAACATGAAACACATTTAAGAAAATGTAATAGACCACCAATATTATTCTGGTATATAATTCACCATCCCGAATTAGCTTTAGAATCATTGCAGAATAGGAGAAAATTTTAAACCATATGAAATCACTACATTTCGGGTAAATTATATAACGTGAAGTTAGGTCCAAGGATACAAAGTAAATTGAGAAAATTGGCATGAGGAATCTTAGACATACTTGGGTGATCTAATGCAAACGAAAATGTTTGATTTAGTATCTAAATGAAGATGATATCTCAAATACTAGGGATGGATGAGATGGGAGGTATCTCTTTGAGGGCTATTTGTTCATGATGGAGGAGAAGGAAGTTTGTAAGGGAGGTTAAAGGAATCATTTGAAAATGATAAATTAACCCTTTTTAAAGGGGCACATTGTTTTGAAGCATAATTAATGATAATATGAACCCATATATATATATATTGGATTAATTTACTTGAGATTTATTCATGTTTTAAAAAATGATGCCTTATATTTTTGATAGTTTTTGTAGGAAACAAGAGTTTAATATTCAAAAAAGGTTATTTTGTACTTTCATCAATTTTATAATATCCCAAGCACTTACTTTCGGATACAGAGCTAAAACTTACTGTGTAATATTTTTATAAAAGAAACTCAATAATTACACAACACATTAAAAAATCAAGGACTATTTATCAGTCTCAGATTTGGAGGTTTGGACAAAGCTTACAACTTAACAAAACTGTACAATAGTAAAGGCGAAAAAACACATCTAATATAATTCACCTGAAAACCCCTTTATCAAAGCCTTCCAACATTGAAATTCAATGTGACCCATAAAAAATAATTTTAAAACAAAGGGTGATCATTTAATATACCCAGTAAAAAGTTTTAAAAAAATGAACTGAATTATTTAAAAATATTTTCTTGGAAAAAATATATATACATATACATAGAAGGGGAATTTTATAGAAATCTAAATAAGTACATATAATATAGCAAACATTAATTTCACATATTAATTATATCTGGAATGATCATTGGGATTCCACCATTTAAAGTAATAATTTTTGGTGTGTTATTCATGATACTTGGTAGAACATATTAAAATGTGAGACCATTAGTTATATCTCATATGGAAAAAAGTTACCTTATGAATTTTGGGTTCAATCCCTATAACATAACATTCATTATAATAATTCTTATTTTTTTAAAACCCTTTCAATGGACCTAACTTTCTTAAATCATAACCCAAAATATTTCAAAAAAACATACATTAAATTATTTTCTTTAAAATAAAATAACATTATCATATTATGTCATACACATAATCTTGACTCTCTAAAACCCTTTTTAGTATAATCCCAGGTATAAAAACTAATATACTTACTTAAATGTTAATAATAAAATGCATAATCAAATAATTTCTCATTTGATCTAAAAAATACTATAAAATTTTGTCTTCTTAAAATAATCATAAACAATAAATAATTATGTTTCACACATAAAATTATAAAGGAAACATTTTAAATAAATCATTTTTATGTATGTAGAAATCCATGTAATTAATAATTTTGGAATTAAACCTTAAAATTTAAATTTAAATCATGAATTTACTATGAATGAATGGAATGTCGATGTTGTTGAAGATATTTGACCTCGACTATATGAAAAGGTGATGTCCTTTACTTCAAAAATAACTTGATGACATGATTCATTTTCCAAGAACACCCTTTTAAAAAAATGATAATAAAATTATAAACATCATAATAAATATCTCATCCATGTATATATATATATATTTATAAATCCATAAATAAAATTCTCATAGTGTATTAAAAATACTACTTAACTAATCACCAGTGAAGAATAAACTTAAAAATTTACATATGCATATCTTTAAATCATGAATTATAAATACAAACATGGACTTCTTAAAAACACTAATAAAAAATTATATAAATAAATATAAATATAAAAATTGTGATGTAAATATTAATGAATAATGGAAAAAACACTCATGTACATGTTTATTAGACATTGAATTTAAATCACAAACATATATAAATCATGAACATAGTTCCCAAGACATTAAACTCGTGGTGTTCTGAAAAATTTCACATGCATAATAATTTTATTTTTAAATAAGTGATGAAATACGTTTACTAATTCAAAAAAATCCAATACTATAAATTTGAAAACAAATTTAATATCACCCTAAAAAATTATAAACAAAAAATTAATAATAAACCCCTTACAAATAAAATTGATCATGATAATCAAATATTATTAAATAAATACTAATCTCATAAATAAATATTAAAGCATTTTTTTTCATAATCATAATTTTTAAATAATATTGAATTTATTATTCCTGAATTTATAAACACAAACATGAGGTGTTGGATATTAAATTCAAAAATAGTTCATGCATAATGATTAAAGAAATTCCCTTTTATTATTTTTAACAAGTACAATCCTAATTTTTAAGGTAAATAATTGAAGCATACCCTTACTAATTTTCAAAATCGAGAAACTAGTTGAAAATAAATAAATTCAATATCACAGTTACCTTAATATAATTGAACCAAAATAAATTATGCCTAAGTCTTGGACACACAAGAATAAAAGTAGATTACAGAATGAAGACAATGCTCAATGCACCATCCCACATTGGGAGTCTGTGGTTTATATAGCTGATAAAGATATATTCTATATTTATAATGTCCCTTCTATACATATATTTATATATAATCACTTTTAGATGAAATTTGAATATATTTGGTTCAAAATATTTTCTTGCAGAGCAATCTCAAATTGAAAATATATATGCTACAAGTTGAAAATTCAATTAGAGAATCAAAATTTGACAACATCAAAAAGGAAAATCCATTCATCATTGGAAATTATAAAATATTTCAATGAGATAGAGTTGGATTGAATATCATATCCAATACTTAATGAAGAACCCAGACCAAAATGATTTACAAAGACCTCAAAACAAATCAAAATGCATAAATGCATTTTCAAATAAGACTATAAAAATGTATTTTGAAACATAAGATTTAATGAAAATAATATTAACATATGAAAAAAACCTGATTGAAAAGAAATGGTAAGTCCAACACCCACATTAGAAGAGATACGATAAACAAGACTAAACTAGATTTTAAAAAAAGATACCAAGATATGAAAACAATAACCCACCTCATAATGATCGAATATAAGATCACCAAGCCTCCCTTGGAAGCCAATACCTAATACATGTTTGAATCACCATCACCAGCACTCTAAATTAGAGCCCAACCCTTCACTGAAGCTCAGACCACCCTTTCTTGGTTCAAACCCATATCGGTGGCCAGATGAAACCATTCCGGTGGCCAAAAACCCCTAACTGCAGACTGAAACCTGACTGTGAGACTTAGATCTTCATCGACAAAAATTGGTCCTTACTCAGTTGAAACCAACGCTAGATCTCTAGGCAAACATTGCTAAGACTCCACCTACATGCTCAACATGACAACAACAATGCTCATAACCCACTCCATCTTAAATCTTTAATAAGTCACAAGAAACCCTACAACACGAACCCTATGAACCCTAACCTGATATCCCCTATTGAAAAGGAAAACCATGTTTTGTTTTGTTTTGTTTCTTTATCGATTTTCTATATCATTTTATCATTTTTATCACATATGAAATTTTATAAAATATGAAAAATTTAAAATAATTTATATTACCTTTAATAAAAACAAAATTTATAATAATATTATTATTATTATTTGTTGTAATATATATAAATTTATGTATTTATGATAGTAATAATTTATCCATAATTCATAACAAATAAATAATATATTTTATGCATATATATATATAGAAGTTCATTCATTAAAAATATTTATTAAAGAACCTTTTGATAATAAAAAAATCTATTTTAACAAAACAATTAAATAATTACATTTATTCTAAAATATTAATTTTAAAAAAGAAAAATAATATTTGTTTTTAGAATATTAATTTTGAAAACTATAAGTATAATTAATAATAAGTAATAAATTAATTAAAACACTTAATTTTAAATATTAATTTCAAAGAAACTTTCCTAAAATAGATTATTAGATGGTTTTAATTATAAAACAAGATCCATTTAATAAAATATTTTATAATAAAACTAAGTTTGGAATTTCTAGGATGTCACATTCTCCCCCCTTAAAAGAATTGTGCCTTCACAATTCGTTCATCGGACTCTAGAAAATTATGAATTTCCATCTTCAGAATTAAGAAAACAAGGACAGCTAAACTTCTATACTCGATCGATAACATCTAATCACCAAATATTTCTAAACCATTCCTTTAATACCAATTATAATAGCCCAATACCGTGCTTCTAGATTCATAGCTAAAACTTATTTTATAATTGTTTTATAAAAAAACTGAATAGTTACAAAACACATTAAATAATTGAGTACCTTTTATTGGTCTAGGTTTTGGAGGATAACACAAACCTTAAAACTTAACAAAACCGTACAAAAGTAAAGGATAAAAACATATCTAATATACTTCATGCACAAAAAATATTTATCAAAGCCACCCAAAATAGAAATTAAAGGTGAACTATGAAAAATAATTTTAAAACATAGGGTGAGAATTTAATATTCCCGATATGGGGGTTTAAAAAAACATTACTAAATAATTTTAAAATATTTTATTGGAATAAATAAATAAATATATACATATAATTAGAAGATTATTTTTATTTAAATCTAAATATGTACATATAACTTAGAATACATTAACTTAACATAATGATTATATTTGGAAATATTATTGGGATTTATCCATTGAAAATTTTAAAAGTTTGCAACTCATTCATGACACTTTGAATACTATATAAAAATGTAAGTCAATTAGTCCTAACTCATATGGAATAAAGAGCCCTTAAAACATAGGGGTACACTTCCCATAACATAACTTTCATAATACAAGTGCTGATTTTTGAAAATGTTTTCAACGAACATTCCTTTCTCAATACCAACCCAAAACATATCAAAAGAACATACATAAAATTATTTTCTTTGAAAATAAATAATCATATCATAATATTTAATAAACATAATATTGAGTCTCTAAAACTAATTTTAGGAGAATTCCATGCTTAAAAATTTACTATACTTATTTAAAAATGATAAATAAAATTCATAATCAAATAATTTCAAATTTGATCTAAAAATACACATCTGGTTTTTTATTTTTAAAATAATCATAAACAATAAATAATTATGTTTCACAAATAAATTTATAAAATAAATATTTTAAATATATCATTTTAATGCTTGAATAAATCCATTCACTTAATAATTTCATAAACAAACCTTAAAATTTAAATCAAAATCATGAATTTATTATGAATTCAAGTTATCTGGATGTTATGTATAACACATGGCCTCGACTATATGAAAAAGTTATGTCTTTAACTTAAAAACTAACGTGATGACATGCTTAGTTATCCATGCACACCCTTTTAAAAACATTGTAATAAAATTATAAACATGACAATAAACATATCATCATTAGACACACACACACACACACACATATACATCTATAAAATTATTCACATAGTGTATAAAAAATACTACTCAACTTTACACAAGTCAAGAATAAACATAAAAATTGACGTACATATATCTATAAATCATGAATTAATAATATAAAAATGGAATTTTTAAAAACACTTATACATGATTATATACATAAATATAAGTATGAAAATCAAATGTAAATAATCATAGTGAATGTAAATAACACTCATGTACATGTTCATTAGACATAGAATTTAAAAAAAACATATATAATTAATGGACATAGTTCGTAAAATCATAAACCAACGGTGTTCTAAAAATATTTCCTATACATAATAATTTTATTTTTAAATATGGGAAGAAATCCCCTTACAAATTCAAAAAAATATTGAATTGTAAATTTGAAAACAAATTTAATATTACCCTAAACAAGTTTGAACATAAAAAATAATAATAAATCCCTTAGAAATAAAACTGATCTTAGTATCAAATATGTTTCAATATATAATAATCTCTTAAGTAAATATTTATACATTTTTTTTCATAAACATAATGTTTAAAGATTATTGCAATACTTATTCTAGAATTTGTGAGAACATACATGAAGTGATGGATATTAAATTCGAAAATAGTTTATTTATAACAATTAAATAAATTCCATTTGATATTTATGAGAAGTAAAATCACAATTTTAAAATTAAATAATTGAATCATATCCTTATTAATTTTGAAAATTGAGAAACAAGTTGAAAATAAATAAATTCAATATCACCATTAAATTAAAATAATTGAACCAATATCAATTATTCACAAGTCCTGGACTCACCAGAAGGATAGCAGATTGTAGAAAGAAGACAGTGCTCAATTAATCCCCCTTCATTGAGAGTATATGGTTTATATAGCTGATAAATGTATATTCTATATTTATCATTTAGATGATATACATTTATTCAAATATAATCAGTTTTAGAAGATAT
The DNA here is from genome assembly GCA_963277665.1 of Viscum album. Classification (NCBI taxonomy): domain Eukaryota; kingdom Viridiplantae; phylum Streptophyta; class Magnoliopsida; order Santalales; family Viscaceae; genus Viscum; species Viscum album. Next base: position 483,072,661 of record OY728155.1, read on the forward strand.
TTGAATAGATATAGTTTGGATGATTTTCTTTCAGAGTAAGCTCAAAATGAAAATATATTTTCTACAAGTTAAAATTAAATCAGAGAATAAAAGTTTGAAAACATTAAAAAGGAAAAATTCAATCATCATTAGAAATTATAAAAGTCTTCAATGAGACATAGTAGGACTGAATATCATATTTAATAAATACTTTAAAAGCCGGACCAAAATGATTTACAATGATCTCAAAACAAAGACATACACAAAATTATTTTCAAATAAGACTATAAAATAGTTATGTATTTAAAAAATAAGAATCGACGAATATAATATTATCATATTAACAAAAATAGACTGAAAACAAAAGGTAAGGCCGACAGTGAAGTCATAATATATTCAATAAACATGACTAAACTAGATTTGGACTGTAGACACCTTGATTGAAAAATAACATCCTATCTCACAAAGTTTGAAGACAAGATCAACATGCCTCTATCAGAAGGTGATCCCTAATCCAAGTTTAGATCTCTATCACCAGTGCTCGAACTTGGGACCCTACCCTTCGATGAAGCTCAAACCACCCTCTCTTTGTTCGAACCCTTGATGGTGGCCAGATGAAACCATACTAGTGACCCAAAACCCCCAATCACAGACTGAAACCAGATAAAGAGACTTAGATCCTCATCTTTGGAAGCTTGTCCTCTCTTTATTGAAACCAACTTTGGATCTCAAGTCAAACACTACTCAGACTCCTCCTTTATGAATAGTGTGACAGACGTAACCCTCAGACCCTGCTTCGTCTTGAAGCCCTCCTAACTCCTTTGAAACCCTACAATGTGAACCCCTCAAACCCCTAACCTGATATCCCATATTGAAATTGCACACCACGTTTTGTTTTATTTATTTTTTTATCCATTTTTTAAATTATTTTATCATTTTTATCTGTTAGGTCGACTAGGTTAGATACCATGGGGGTGAATCAGGTTATGAAAGATTAAAAAAACTGCCCCTATTGATATTTTTTTGTTATTAGAAAAAACTATATTCTATCTCTTTCCTGTTGTAGAGTATGAACAAATATTAAAGCAAGAATAGGACACATGAATTTTACTTGGTTTAAAATTAATGGGCTACATCCACGGATCATAAACAAAAAATGTGCCGATATATCAAATCCATAAAAAAGCACACTACTGTTTACAATGTTCAGAGCAGACTCGCTATCCCTCATGGTTTACGACCACTCACAATATGAAAGCTCACTGCTCTCTCAAATGAAGTGTTCTCACATATTCTCCAGAAGACCCACTCACAGTTTAAATACATTTAGGTCCCATCATTATAACAAATGAATTCATCTTCCTCTGTTTGTAGATTCTCTGTTGAAGTCTGATTTTCATCCACTAATTAAAACCCATTTACCGCAGGTGTACTGGGAAATCTTCCGACATTGGTACAACCCTAGAATGACCGTCAATCTTCTCCAATCCTGGCACATAAGAGTCACCAAACCAATTTCAAGACCCTCCATTCTTTAATGCAAAACTTGGGTGCCTCACCCCTTTTACTCACAAACCAATATTAGCATGCAACTATCATCTAATAATCAACTTATGAATACCTTTATACTTGCATTCCCAAAACACCACATACACAGCCAATCCTACTTGAATAAATATATATCAAATTATCTCTAATTGATGAGCTTCATCCAAAATGTGGAGGGTTATCCCACTACTTATAGTCATTTAGTTCACACTGAGCGTCACACAAAATTTCCTACCAGTGTGCAAGTCACCCTAGTCACCTTGCATGCCCAACCAAGAACTTGGTTTTCCCTCTTTCCATTTCCATATTGTGATGTTCTGATCTTGGAAAACATATAGCATGAAACATTCCAAGTCTCTAATACACTGGCATGCAAGTCTCTTTTCCAAAAACACTTTTTTTACATTTGCTGATTTTGAGGCCCAAAAATTTGGAAAGCACTAGTAAATGACACCACCTTGAATATGTTCTTTTTGTACTTCATCTAGTTTATCCACTTCTCTTTCATGGTTCTTTGTTAATATAGGTGGTCATCAACATTTCATAAACTCAAAAAATTTCCATGAAAACCCCATTTTTCAATAAAAAGAACATCGAGACCTGCCTTTTCAAAAAACACAATCACCTCAAAAAAGTATCAATGATACCTAGAGGGATTTTTCCCAATAGTATCACAAATAAAATTTTATAAAATATATATAATTTAAAATAAATTATATTACCTTTAATAAGAAATCAATTTATAATATTATTATTATAATTTTTTTTATAAATTATTCAAATTTATGTATTTATGAATGTAATAATTTAGTCATAATTCATAACTAATAATTATAATTTCATTTGCATAAATAGTTATAGAAATATATTCATATTAATAAATTAATTCATTCAAAATATTTATTAAATAACATTTTTATAAAATTAAAATCTATTTTAAATGAATATTTAAATAAATATAGTTATTTTAAAATATTATTTTAAACTAAGAAAAGAAAAATTTTAAATATTAATTTTTAAAACTATAAGTATAAATAATTATAATTATTAAATTAATTAAAACACTTAATTTCAAAGAAAATTGTCTCAAACATATTATTAGTTGGTTTTCATTATAATTAAATTCATTTAATAAAATATTTTTAGAATAAAACTATGTTTGTAATTTCTAGGATGTCACAAATTTTATATAATTCAAATCATGAAACCAACTGATGACATGTAATATTAAGATACCATCCTCCAATAGATTGAAGATTATTCCATGAAACCATTACATGTAATGATTTAGTTGTCCACTAATGGTTTATGATGTAAATCATGTACATGACATGAAATATTCATTCAACACTCAAGATTTGAAATTCAATCCCTGAAATTAATAAGATTAAGAATAAATTGATTATATTGAAAATAAAATTACATAATGATAAATATAATTCTACATTGTATATATTTTAATTCATAATTAATTAAAGGATAACTCATGATGTGAAATCATTTCATGTTATGAGAAGATCATGCCTATTTATATTATAGTGCCTTAACATTGGATAGAGTATGGCTAAGACCTCTTTCTTTTATTTTACAATTTTCTTGATAACCATTGAAAACCTATTTTCTTTCATTTTATTTCAAAACTTGTTCATAAATTTCTATTTTTCTTCACCCAAAGTATTTTTGGATTATTAATTCTTGATCTGAACTTTACTTCTTGAAAAAAAATTACAATTATATTTTTTCACCGTCCCAGATAGGTGCATTGGTTGATTTTAATTTCTTTTTTATCAATAGCTTCTACATTGAACTTCTTGTTGAATATACTGATTCCATTGATGCTCATTCACTAAATACTATCATTACCATGTGTGAGTAACCAACTTTTGGATAGGGGTTGATAGTAAGAGTTCCATAGTCCTAATGAATTTTTAAATAAAAGCATAGGTTGCACTTTGGTTAGGATTTGGGTTATGAACTAATATTAATCACATTTCTGTAGACAACCCTAATCCTTGTATGTTCAATAGAAGAAACATGATCTAATTCATGTTAAGAAAACTAGGACCAATAGTCTATTATAATTTCTACCTTTGATGTTATGATTTATGCACCATGTTTATTAACTTATTATAGCCGAAAGAGTGGTTTTCAATCCAGGTAGATCCAATTCGTTAGACAAAAAACCTTTAGTGAATTCTGTATTATTTCATAGACTAATACATAGATCCATTCCAAGTGATAATTGGGAATAAAATTTTCATATGTTCCTTAAAATTGATCTCAATCCCTTCTCTATCTTCATATGTAAAATATTTACACATAGTTTTAGAAACCCACCCTTTTAGAACCATAAAACGAATCCCCTTGCTAGGATCCAATTTATAGATAACTATATTTTCCATCTCTTATTTTTGGGTTCAACCTAGACCTCCACTATCCTAAATTTATATGTTTTATTGTTTATTGTCTTTTATAAATTTCTAATTTGATCATGCTAATATGGAATCAATAACATTGAGCATGTTGGTCTAATTTTGGAATCATTACTGAGGACTTGGTGTTTATTAGGTATAAAGAGATTCATTGTGAACATGAGATTTCCTTAATCTTCATTACCATTTCATTATTCTTAATTTTTTCATGCATGAATTATCTTCTTCACACATACCACTTCGACTAGTGCATGCCCATGGACCTATAAATTGTTCAAGGTGCCTGTAATATTACAAAATTATTTAAGTTCAATATTGAAATAAAGAGGAACCTTTATGCATGGTTTCCTTTAAACATGGATGATCACAATAACCCTGAACTACCTTACCTTCAAAATGCTCAATATGTGCCACTTTAATAGTAGATAGAGAGAAATTTGATACCGAAACACACCAGTTTATAGATTTTTTTACATCAGTGGTGCAGAACCCAATATTAATTGAACTCTTATCCAGGCACACACTTTTGAAATTAAATATGGACTCATTCACATGATCCCGAACATGATAAAATTTAGTATCCTTTAGAGTGAAGATCCACACAATCATATTACTATAATTCTATATGTATTTGACACCATTATAAGTCAATGAATATATTCTGGTGAAATCAGGATTAGGTTTTTCTTCTTCTCCTTGTGTGACGGAGCCAAGGATTGGATTAAAAGGAATGATCATGAGTACATTATGACTTGAAAATATTTGGACATGAAAATACTTGACAAATACTTTCTTCCTACACATAATTGGAAGCTGCATAATAATATCCTTAAATGAGCTCAAGTAGACTGGTAATCAGTCTAGGAAGTTGGGTATCACATTAAAGAACTAACATGAAAGTTACCAATTCTTGGAATTGATGTGTGTAAATAGATCAAAACCATTTACCAGGCCTTAAAACCAGCTGCACGCACTGAAGTGGATGAAACTGCGAATAGAGGAATCAGGGTCAAGACACCAGAATTTGGTTGATCCCTTATTTATGAAATATCCCACAATTTCAGTTTTTTAAAAAGTAATCAAGGCCTACCCCAATGCTGACATCACCAAGTGGATGAGATAAATAACCATGAAACACAATTTTTTGTTTTGATGAAGAAACTATAAAAAAATCTAGATAACTCAACTATCATCATCACCACATTAATATTCTATGTAAATACAAGATTTTGTGATGTGTGAAGGCCCACACTCATACATGACTGTAGAGAAGGAATGAAAGAAACCAAAATTTATGATTTTAATTACATTAATTACAATTAAAAAACAACTATTTCACCTACATTAACAATGCCAACAACCATTTTACCCACAATTTCCTGTTAAAAAATAGAAAAATCGAATTAAATGTCAATATAAAAGGGTGAGTGGTCAAGAAAAACCAAAAAATCAGGGACCAACTCGGTACCCACCTTAGAATCTAGATCCTAAACATTAATAACCATTTTTAAAACAACCATTCTCCATAGAGCTTCATAATTTCCACATGCTCATCAAAAATAGTTTGTGAGATCTCTACTGAGGAATCCACAATAATCCATCCTAAAAAAATCAAATATTGTGAATCCATTTACTTTATATGTTTAAATAACAAACCAAGGAATGACGAATTGAGAGTTAGAGATGAAAAACCAAAGAGTTTCTCTCTGCAACCTTGAGGACCAAGTACGGAAGATCTCTAGGACTTTAACAGATCAACTATTCGGTACACTAACCATTAATACTGAAATAAAACCAATAAAAGATGCTAAAGATGTAGTTTATTATAGTGGAATGAAGTTTAATTTTTAGTATCCAGGGATCGTAAAGGAATGTATGCTAGAAGAACCTGAATCATGTGTGATGACCATCGGAAAAGATAGCAATTAAAGAACACATAAAACTAATGAAGGAAAAAATAAAGAATATGAGGGTAATAAAAAATATAATGTATAATAATACCTCATTAGGGAAGAAATATATGTGGATCCTCTACCATACATTCCAACTATTCCATTCTAAGAAAAAATTTGATATGAAAAAATAGAGGGGAAATACAAGAATATTTTGTAGACATTCAAGAAACTGCACATTAATATATTATTTTCAGAATCCATGGCTCATATACCTACAAATTAGAAAATATTGAACATTTTTGTCTCAAATAAAATAAAAATGGGACACTCAAGAGTCATTTCCATAAATTATGAATGCTCTGTAGTTGTTCAGTAAAAGCTCCCACCAAAAATGAGATATAATAGTAGTTTTGTGACTCCCTGCACTATAGGTACATTCAATTTCAGGAAAACCCTATGTGATATCATATTAAGTATAAACATAATATAATTTAGTTTATTTTAGAAATTATGACTTGTTGAGTTGAAACCTACATGTGTGTTGCTTCAGTTGGATGACCGATTGATCATGTATCCTTGAGGACATCTAAAGGACCACTTAGTAAATTTTGGTAACTTCATCTCCCCTATTAATTTCATTATCCTTGATATGGAAGATTAAGGTGAAACTGTAATAATTGTAGGGAGACCATTTCTATCCAATAGTAATGTATTGATCAATTTGAACCATCATAGATTGATTTTTATATTTGGTGAAGATCTTGTAGTGTTCGATCTAGTGAAATCAACCAACAATTGTCGCAAATAATTTGATTTTCAGGCGATTTTTATGATTGATTGTAAATAGGATATCTGGTATATTGGGGATGAGAAAGATAATATATCTCTTGATAAATGTTATTGTAGTGTATATAAGGAGTTAAATTACATTGAACCTCTCATGAGATACCTCATTCCAAAGTTCAAAACCCCAGTCACCAAGCTAATGAATTTAGAGTTAAATAATTTTATGAACAAATTTAAGTACTCATTCTTAAAAATTGAAGACTCTCTATCAGTTATCATAAAATTATAACAAAATAAATTTATAATGAAAAACAAATATAATTCCTGAAAAGGAATAAAGTTTCAACTTCTTAGGGTGTGGCTCATATCAAAGGGATTATCCCCATGATTTATACCAACAAGATTCTGTTGGAAGAAGGTGCTAAACCAAAATATCAACCCAATAGGGGACTCACCTCCCCAATGAAAGAAAATCAATGATAAGTATGTTTTGAAACCTATCGATGATACTAAAATATTTTCCATCTCTATCATTAATTGGTTGACCCCACTTTATGTATTTCCGATGAAAGGTAGCATGACTATTATTTAAAAAAAAAGTGGGTTATTATATCCCAAATCGAACCATCACTGGATAAAAAGTATAATTTGACTATGTAAATATCAATAAATAAACACTAAAATAAAATTTTCTCCCATTTTTCAATCAAATTATTGAGATATTATCTGACTATGATTTCAATTATTTCCTGGATGAATATTCTGGATACAATCAACTCACTGTCAACTTAGATGATTATTCAAAGACTAAGACAAAATTTCCTTTCTGAATATTCACCTATAAATGGATGTCTTATGTAATGTGTAATAGATTGAAAATGTTCCAATGGTTTATGAAATATATATTTCATGATATGGTGGAGGATTTTCTTGAAATCTTCATGGATTATTTTTCTGTTTACTTATAATCCTTTTAAGTCTTTTGAAGAAAATGAAAACTGGTTCTTCAAAGCCATGAAGATAAATTCTTAGTGATGAACTAGGTGAAAATCTATTTCATTGTTCATGGAGGCATCATACTTATATATAAAATTTTAAAGAACTGGTTAGAAGCCAACCTAATGGAAATTAAAATAATCAAAGACTTTCTGAAACCAAAAATTATTAAAAGGCATTAGGAGTTTTCTGGTCCATGTGGTATTCTATCACCACTTGGTTTTTGGATTTTAAAAAATACCCCGAACACTAACACACAAATTGTATAAGAATATTCTATTCAATTTCAATGAAGAGTGTGATCATGCATTTAAAACTCCAAAAAATAGCATGTTGGCCACTGCTGTAATTTTTTCACCAGAATGTGATAAAATAATTGAAATGATGCACGATTCTAGTGACTTTGTTGTGGGCGCTATTTTAGGATCTCACATTTGAAACATTTTTAAACCCATTTATTATATGAGACATACTAATAATGAGGCTCAAGTCAATTACACTACTATATGAAAATATATTTTGGTAGTAGTCTTTACATTTGATAAATTTATTTCATAACTCTTGCTCTCTAGAGTCATAGTTTACACTGATCATGCAACACTAAAGTACCTTATGAGTCAGATGGATTCCAAATCTAGACTAATTTAGTAGATCCCACTTATGAAATAATTTTATATAGTCATCAAACAAGAAAAATTAGTAAAATTTCATTACTGAACATCTATCAAGACTTCCATGACCTAGTACTGAGGATGATGAAGAGATAAATATTGATGAAAATTTATCCAATGAGATGAAATTAAATATGGATTTACAATAATAACTATTTTATATAGATATCACAAAATAATTTTCCATATGATATCTTTACCCAAACATTTCCTATAAATTTAGGATGGTGTTTTTTATCAATTTGTCAGGATATTACTGGGATGATTTTCTATTATTCAAGTATTGCATTGATTTTTTAATGAGATGATACATTTTGAAGGATAAAATTCAAAGTTTCCTAGAGTCGTTTCATACATTATCGACTAGAAAAAAATTATTTTCCAAAATTAAATGTGGCTATGATCTTAAAAAGATGATTATTCTAAACTATACTCCATTGATATGTAAGAGGTTTTGTACAATTTTTTGATTTGTGCCAGTGGATAAGCACCATTTATAAATGTGACAAGATTCCCTAGAATCCCATCCTATAAGTACAGGTCTTCAATGATTGGGGGATAGATTTTTTGGGTCTATTTTTCAATTCTAAGGAAAATTCTTATATCTTGGTTGGAGTCTAATATATTTAAATGTTGGTAGAAGTACAAGCTACCATCCATGAAACATCCCAGGTAGTCATTAACATTTTATGGGAAAAAATATTTTTGAAAATTGGATATCCTAAATTCTCATTAGTGATAAGGGAAAATAGTAAAAAATGCATCCATAAAAGGGATATTTGAAATATATGGGGTTTAACATAACAATGTAACTCCCTACCACCTACAGAATAGTAGGAAAATGGAGTTTTCCAACAGAATGATCAAGAATATCCTAGAAAAAAAATTAATAAGATTAATAAGGATTGGAGCCTCATACTGGATGACACACTCTGGGTGTAACACACAACATATATAAAAACCCATTAGCACTACTCTTTTCAGACTTGTTTATGGGAAACCTTGTCATCTATTAGTGGAATGGGAACACCAATCAGATAAATACACTTAAATCCTAAACCAATATTCTTGAAAATATGGGAAACATACAGGATTCAAGTGAATGAACTGGACGATATTTGAATTGATACCTTGAAAAAATCCAATATTTATAAGGAAAAAAACCAAATAATGTCTTGACCAATGCATTCAGTGATGTATATTCACACTAAAGGAAAAATCTCTACTATTTAATTCCTATCTAGAGCTATTAACTAGAAATATGAAATCCTGATGGTTGGGAAATTTTGAAGTTGAAATTTTTTTACCTTATGGATCAATCAAAATTCAAAGAGGTGATGGAACACCCTTTGAATTCAGCAGTCAACATTTGAAAATATATCAAGAAACATTTCATGAAGGGAGTTTTATTTCTTATCAGTTCACTTAATTTGAGTTTTTCTAGATCTCAATGTTAAAAGAATAATTGACTAAGAGGAATCTCATGATAGTTTTTTCTAATATTATAGTAGGTTTTATGAGAATATAATGTTTTAGGGATGATTGATGTAGGTTAGAAACCAATGGATAAATGTTCATGAAGAGGAAAAATTCATGTTGTATATGCCTTTCATAAAATGAGTATTTTGGGGTAGGAAAAAATAGATCCACATATATTTCACATAATGAATTTAATAAATAATGTAAAAACACAGAGAAACCTTTTAGCATTTTGAGCATAGGTTTCACATGTGATGTCCATTTTTCTTCCCCCATCCTATTGGCTCTCTCTTCTCCCATATGCCCCAAAAATAAAACTATCATCCCCCTCTTCTTCTGCCTATAACTTCTCCAGCCACACTCCATTAACTTTCCTTATATCTGCATTACTGTTCATAGACATGTCCTATATGAAGATTGTAAAAATTTCATCTTCCAAGGATGTGGAACATCATGTCGATCCTCCAGCACCCAAGAGTCTAAAAATTGATACTCCCCCACTTGTTATAGAAACTTAACTATAACCATATACATGAGGTTCCACTTCTCCATCACATTATTTCCCTTCCCTTTATACTTTCTAGAATTCACAGTCTTCCTCCCACCATTCCTAGGGCACTACCTTGACCACGCAACTCCATCCCTACCTACTATTTTCAAATCCCAAGTATCAGGTCATTTGGTTGGTCTTTGGTCCATGACCATTTGAAAAAAAACATGTCACTCAACCTTTACATACTCAATAGGATCCTCATAGTGACGAATTCATAGAGATAATAGGGTGAATTCATCTTTATATCATCATTTAGGTATGTGAGGATAAATATTGGGAGCTCAAATTTGAGTTCTTGGTAAGTTTGGAGGTTGAAATGGTGCATATATTATTTTACATGGCTGGCAACCCATGGGAGCTCATGCTGGTTGAGTTTGGTGTTGGACTGGGTATTTACACTGCATAATTTATTGATAATCCTTTATATTCATCCTTGTATATTGAACCAAACAGGAAATATTTTCCAAGGAGTTGAAACTGATATCCCCAGACCCAAAGAGATTACATTCCATTAGAACGATGAAGATCACCTAGCTGTGGGGTTATGTGCTGTAGATTATTCATCAAAACTTAGATAATACATGGATCTCATGATGTGATTCTAATGGGGAGATCATCTATATTGAGGACATTATTTTATCTTCTTCCATGGGTGGACCTTCCATCAACATGGTGCAGTATATAACATTAAACTATGAGGACTAGGCAAGGGGGACTCATGGTATTTTGAGAGGTGGTAACATTATCACCCACTTGGAACATCCTTTGGGAATATTCAACTCAAATAAACTAGTTCAATCATTAGAATCGATGTAGTTGGTTAATCATATAAAACATGGGTCTTTTCAGATGATAGATAAGGGACATGACTGGATATCATAAAATGTTTCATAGGATGATGAGGTACCATAACCTCCTACCCCAACTCTTATTTCCCCAAGAACCACCCCTACACCTATACATAATTATTATACTAGAACCACACCACCTACCACCACTATAATCCATCTTCCATAGCTAATTTAACTACCAACAACCCACCCTCCACCATTTCCACACATCCTAACCCATATAAGATTCCATCACCTCTCCATTCTGAGCCTACCCCACCCATTCTTTTAGACATCTAGGATGTGTTACACAAACATGATTGTGTTCCTTAATGTATTATAGAGAACCAATGATGGATCTGCCATAATTTTAGAATTCCCTATGCAGAGTCATCCTAGTTCGTCCCCACTACCACATCTCACACTATACCCGCCCCTTCCACACAAACACCTACATCAGCCCTTTAGTACCTTCAGACTCCATACCTACCCATACCATATTCCAACCGTCGACCACCCCAACAGATCTTACATATACTACTACCCAACATGTGTTTATTAAGGAGCACACTGTATGGGGGAAAAGTCCCTACATTACCATCTTCACTAGAGGTTCCATTCATCAACCCCACTTCTAGATAGACTATTTCTTTCCAAATCATCAACTCACCTCCCACCACTTTTGACCCACCAAAACTAGTATTGACTTATCCCACTACCTAAACTATGGAACCTTGTAGTTTAGTTGATACACCTACCTCAACCACTATTTTAGCTATTTAAATGGCGGGAAAGCTTCATCACCCACTATTTTGAAGGAGGGCACTTATGTTGCTATATTTGATTTGGCCTTCTCATATTGGTTTCTCCCTGTATACACCACCCATGTTTTGAAATTTATTTGGGTGTATTTTGGTATTCTTTATTTCCCTTGTGTTTGGTTGTATGATTTATATTCCCTAATTGAATAGACACAATTTTTTATTATAAATTACTTCTTTACTACATGTTCTATACTTATTCATTGAGTTTGACATGTATCAATCTTTTACCTCTACTATGGTTATAGATGCATCTTCAAGAATACCATATGGCCTCTCAAATGAGGTATTTTCTCATGTAGAAAACATATAGGGACTGCTCCACGAGATCCATCTATGAAATACATGGATGATCCATCTGTAGTATGAGATATTTGGTTTTACCATTCATGAGGTGGTGAACCCCACCAATCAATCATTGGAGCATTAGGACACTACATTTATTTACTGCAAGAGGTAGGGGAAAGTTTCACTGATGTACTACACTAATTGTTTTTCCATAAATCTATATGATGAAATCATTGTTAGTGATTTATGGTTGGAAACCCATATTTTTGATCTTTTGATTATTTTTTGATTCATCTAGGTGTTTTCATTTTTTTTAGTTTACATTAGTGGATTTTATTAAGAGTTTAGATTTTATTCTTCTCCATCCATTCCAATCTAGTTCATATCCATTTATGGATACTATGCACATATTCCAATTTATATGATTTTTATAGCAACACAAACCATAGTATCCAAGATCTAGTTCCTTCTTTCATTACATTTGAATGAGATACAAGGAATCACATCTCAATGGGAAAAATAGTTTTTCAATCTTAGTAATGTAGACATATACATGATTAAGATCTTAGATTTGAAATAAAAAATTATAACATAATTCTTTTTGAGAATTTATTTATTCCATATAGAATATCCTTGGATATGATTAATAGTAAACTTTATTGAAACAAAATTAGACTATGCTCTAATTCCTAGTAAGGGTTATGTATAGTAGAAGTTATCACGAATAGATAATTAATATCAATATGGAATGGTAAATAATTGAACATATATAAAAATTAAATAAATTTACATTAATGATATGATAAGGAAGAATCGATATGGAATGTTCAATAACTAAAAACATATTTCATTTAATCAATAAAATGTGAATGAAATGCTTCCATATATAATTACATAGTGAATATATAACAGATAAATAAAATTGAGTATGAATGAAGGAAATGATTAATTATTGGATTTCATGTTTCCCATGAACATGATACCTTTACCATAATGACCTTTTCAGAGGATGGTTTAACATAATACTGTCAAGACTTTTCACAAGATAGTTTAAAGTATACAGGTTACAAATACATAGGGTTTTTTCTAACTGATTTTGTCTAACGAGACTACTGATGCATCGAGTAGATTTAATTAAATGATCCCACAACCATGTAATGTATGTTTAAATCATTCCTCATATATATATATATATATATATATATATATATATATATATATATATATATATATCAAATAATAAATTTAACCAATAAAAAATTTTCCTTTTCAAGAATCTATATTGAATAAAAGATATGGATTTATCAATATTTCCCCATTCAATAAAATAATTTTCAAAGTAAAAACAGTATAGAAAAATTGAATATGGTTTATGAAATATTAATATCCATCAAAAAATAATTTTTATATTTAATATAAATTTATTTCCAAATTAAAAATGGTTATAAAAAGTGTTTTTTTCAAGAGAAAGTTAACAATCACTAAAGAAAGTGAGATTGAACAATATCTTTTACCATTTTAAAATTTTCAAGTCAAATCCCATTGGATGAAATAATTCAAATTGAAACTTATAATAACATGAATAATTAATTATTCATGATATTAAATTTCAAAGGGGTAGTATTTACACCAAAATAGTGAATTGGTGTATAATATCGAATAAGTCTCAATGTAATGTAAATTTAGACGAAATCCCTTACGTTAAACATTCCATTAGATGAACGTGATTTAATCTAATTTACAATGGTTCTAAGAATTTATTAATTTATAAAATAATAATATTCATACTTATAATATCATACATATCCTTTTATTACATCTTATCACCTGTTTGTTAATAATATTTCATTATTTTTAGTGTTTTGGGTGTTAATTCCCATATTTTCTCATGTGTGTTTTATCACAAAAAAATCAAGTTATTATGAATATTATATAGTTTCATATTATACATAATAATAATGATGAAAAAATATCATATTTAAACATAAATTATACTTATAAAACCAATCATGAATGGTGGTTATGAAAAATTATGTACGTTACGATCATGGAGAAGCTATGTCGTACTATGCATGAGTAACATTTTCCATTTTTTAGTGATCATTATAGAAAAAAGGTAACTAATATTTTACCTTTATAAAATGAATATATTATAATTAATAACATCTTAAATACTTATATATATATATATATCTTTTAACTATTGTGGTGATCAAAAGAGAGTTATATCACTTTGTGAAGGTGGAACTCGACATATACGTGAATGATGTCATAATCATTGACTGAGTGAAAATTTATGAAAATAAAATGAAATAATGTATTTATAGAATGATAAATATTTCATTAATATCATAATAATTTCATTTATAAAACATATAATTATTCTTTATCAACTTCCAAGAAAAAAATTAGTGAATGACGAATCACATCACTTCATAAGGTGATTGTATTCCCTACACACGAGTGATGTTTTTGTATCTCCTATGGAATGGAAGGTGTATATATAAATATGATATATAGACTAAATAGGTATAAATATTTTATAAATATCATATATATAATTTATATCCATCCTTATACCCAACCATGAGAGGTGGAAACTGAAAAAAGAACGACATTGGTTCATGAGGTGGTAGTCCATCATACACGCAAACGTTGATTTTGTTACATGTAATGACCTGTCCCCCAGGGCCCGTGTCGTGACTACCCGAAGCCCTTCATCCATAGGCTAGGGGTAGTGACAAGCACCGAAATGAGTATTCCCAAAAACGGGAAGGCATTCCTTTTATAAGCTGTAAACTCACAAAAACCAGGCACACAAAAATATACAAGAACAAAGTTAACTAAATGGTAAACAAGGTGTGTATAGAAAGTAAATGTTCTGGAATAGAAGAACAGTTGGAATTTACTAGTAAAACTGGAATGTACAAGTAAAACTGAAAACAGCTCCTGAGAAAACCTGCCAAGTATCGTACCTGAAGGGTAGGTGCAACTATCAAATGGTTGTCTCTGCAGTATGCCTCATCTAAGGTACGCCTCTGAGCAATCTCTAGTCCTGGTACCCTCATCCTCAGTCAACATTGTCTGTCGTCTGCACAAGACACAATAGGGTGCAGGCGAAACCCTTGTAGGGGTGAGTATAACAACACAGAGTTGGGACCCCAAGACCCCCGAAGGTCTCTCAAATCCACAAAGGATAAAACACAAATAAAGGAAACAACAGTCAACCATACTTAGGTATATTCCCACACATATACCTAAGTTATCAAGATATACTAATCTCACGTAGGAGGGAAGAATACCACAATGGTACCATCACGAAGGTTGGTGTACCACACAGGTAAAAACTCAAAGATATATTACCACACAGGTACACCACAAAGATATAGTACCACATAGGTAAACCATGAAGATATAAAACTGAACTCACACATGTATTAGTGAAGTATATAAGTACAGATGATTAGTCGCGAAGCTAGATCTTCTTCTTCTATCAAGAGGAACTACTGTTGATTGTATGGAGTCCGAACCACATATGATTGATAGGTACTAACCCATGAAATAACCCACATTGGATCTGATCCACACATGATCGGTATGCGCAAACCCACACAAGCTCGTTGAACGCTAACCCACATAGGATCTGGCCCATACTGGATCGGTATGCGCTGACCCACACAGGATTGTTGAGTGCTTACCCACACAGGATCAATATGCACTGACCCACACAGGGTCCCTGAGTGTTGACCCACACAGGATCTATAATTACTAACCCCCTCAATGACCCACACAAGATTCGACCCACCCAGAGTCGATAGGTAGCTAAAATCCATATTATCCGTCTCCAACCTCCACTTCACTACCAGCCACTGGAATCCTACTCATAGCACATCTGGAAGAAAAGATCCTCAAGCCATCGGTCATACCTCAACCTCCTCGATGTCCCATGAAGAAGTATCCCTTAGGTCTATCACGTCTTATGGGACCCAATGCAACAGACGACACATCCATCAGACTCCTAGTCTGTAAGTTATTAGTATTTCCTCTTCGAGGGCTTGGTTGGATTTTGGTTTCGATCTAACCCGGACGTAATCCAACATTATCCAAAGCTCAAGTGAATCATATAAAAAGGACCGTCTTGATCCAAGAATTATAGTTCCATACACGGTTCATCAAATAGATGTCTGGTTCTCAAGATATGGCCAAAAAGATGAAATTGGGTTCGGATGGGCACGAGTTTGGTCTGACCTGGTCCGACCCAGCTTGGGCAGACCCAACCCAATTTTGGTTGACCTGGCCCAACCCGGGTCCAGCCTAGATAGCCTGGACCTCGACGGGCCCAGTCCGTTGGGTCGTGGTCTAGCCCAGCCCGAGAAAGGGCGCGGCCGGGCCTGGCCCGCACTGGGCGCGGCCCACTGGCGCGGCCCGCCCAAGCTGGTGTCGAAGAAGGAGCATACCCCCTTCCATTCAGAACTGAAAAAGGGAAACACCTTTAGGCACTTCCAAGTCACCCTCGGTACCTGAGTGGGTCGTGTAGAACTGCTATGGTCAGCTGGTCCTCCTCCCAGCGGCGCAGTCGTGCACCACTACTCCACCGTGGCTGGCCAAGTGTTGGCCGCTCTTCGGCCTCTTCCACAGAAACATAGCTACAATCTTCTACTATGATAGTGTGTAGGTGTGTTGTCACTCCATCACATGGCTAGATGGCATGCCGGCTGCCACCCATTGCTCCACCGTGGCCAACGGGCCACGGCCACCTGCTCAACCTGTGGTGTGGACGTGCGCCACCCAACCATCCTCTCGGCCGGCCAGGTGTCGGCCACCTCCTTTTCCGCAAGCCATCGCGGTTTTGTTCCAAGACCAAAGATTATATCATTAGCATATTCATGATCCTCATGTAGAGGTCTCTGCATCCATATGTCGCACTTAGAAGAACTTGTTTTTTCTAGCGTCATTAAATATTTGGAGTTGATTAATGCATGAAGAACGCATGAAGAATGAAGGAAAAGGGGTATGGTATAAGTGTGGGACAATGTCCATGTTAGTTTGGACATCTTCATTGTGAATCCTAAATATGAAGAATAAATAAATAAATTCAATCATATTAAAACACCTTCCTTTAAGTTAGTTGGATATGTCACGAGGAAGGAGACGAAGTCATTGAAAGGGACATCATCATTCATCGCTCCTGCAAGACGCTTCTGATCTAGGCTTGGTGTCGGTTCCTCGTTCTTCATGGGGGTTGGTTCTTCATTGGAGAATGTTCTTCCCAGTTCTCCAAGGCTCTCCCAGTCCTCCTTTTCCAACTATTTCCTACAAGAAAATGAGGAACCAATGTTGATTAAGTTAGGTTAATTAATTTCAGCACATGAATTTGGGGGAATTTTAAGGGTTACATCACATTAAAGTTGTGGGGTTTGGGTGGTTACAAAATTTGAGTAACTGGGAATTTAATGCCCAATCATAATTTCCCAACCATCATCATGTGGTCCCCACCTTCACAATTCAAAAAGGTGGTTTCAGTTTCAAAAATAAAATAAAGAATGCTTATTTTATTTTCTCACACGAAAAGTCCGAATACTAATTTCCACCCTCGACCTATTGTGGTCAAGGTGAAGGTCTCATTAAGCAAATATCAGTGCTACGAGTTCAACGGTGCCCTCGAATTTCAATTCCGAGTTCCGGTTCAAAAGATAAAAAATGTCGCACGTGGGTTTACTGGATGTACCTAAAAAAATGTTCAGAAATTCATTATAGGCACACCGATCCTTGGAAGCACGTGCCGTCAATTTTTATGGACTCTTAATATTTCCATATAATTCTAATAATTACATGGAAAAATTCAGGTCTTTAAATTCTCCCAACCTTAGGGCTTTGCGTCCCTGAAAGCCATAAAAAAACTAGGGAAACATGTGGGGGTACTAAGTACGAATATGAGCCTCCCACTCCCATGTTCCCTTCATGAGGTTCCTGTGTTTCCAACATACATGAAACAAAGGTATTGAGACCCCACTAAGGACCTTCTTTTTTCGATCCTCAATCTACATTGGAACGTCCAAAAATGTCACCCCATCATCAATGTCTAGCTCATCCCAGTCAATTATGTTAGAAGGATCATGTACGTATCTCTTCATCTGGAATATGTGGAAAACTTCATGCACCTAGCGCATCTGAGGGGGAATAGATAAGTGGTAATCCACCTCGCTAACTCTGCTGAGGACCTGAAAGGGTCTGATGAACCTCAGAGATAACTTCCCGCCCCGGAAAAATCTCTACAAACGTCATTGAGGTGAGACTCGTAAAAATACATGGTCACCATCCACGAACTCTATAGGCCTCCGTCTTCTGTCAGCATAGGACTTCTGCCTGCTCTGTGCAGTCTTCATCTACTCTGGGATGATATGTACCTTCTTTGTGGTAGCCTACACCATCTCTGTTCCCACGAGTGCTAACTCCCATGGTTTAGTCCAACATAGAGGTGATCTAGAAGGTCGACCGTACAATGCCTCGAATAGTTCCATTCTGATAGTTGAATGATAAATGTTGTTGTACGCGAACTCCACCAAATGAATGTTATCCTCTCAGCTGTGGCTGAAATCTAGGACGCAAGCACGCAACATGTACTCAATTTTCTGAATGGTCCGCTTTGTCTTACCATCCATATATGGATGGAAGGAGGTTCTCAACTGAAGTTGTGTCCTAAATTCCTCTTGAAAACCCTTCCATAGTCAGGAAGTAAAATGTGCATCACGATCCATGACGATCGTATATGGCACTCCATGAAGCCACACAATCTCCTATATGTAGAAGCATCCCAAGATCTCTTCTGATCCCTTCTCTCTGATAGGTACGAAGTGGGGAGACTTGGTGAGTCGTTAAATGATATACCAAATGGAATCATGACCCTTGGACGTGCATGGAAGTCCTGTCACAATTTCCATGGTTATTCCATCCCACTTCAAATCTGTCACCTCTAGTTGTTGAACTAAGCCTGATGGAACCTGATGCTCTGCCTTCACTTGATCACAAGTGAGGCACTAAGAGATAAACTCTGCTACAGATTTCTTCATTCCTAGCCACCAGTGCTGATGCTGAATGTCTTGGTACATCTTCTCCACTCCTAGATGTAAGGTAAGATGGGACGTATGTAAATCCCTCAATAATTTCTCCCATGGAGCCACTGGTACTATAGTACGCCCTCTAAAGAGGATGATGTTCTCCCCACCTTCAGAAAATCCCTCATGTGCCTGTCCTGTGGATATATAAGCATGTCGACCCTCACAGTCAATTTACCCAAGCTCTGCCTCCTTAACTTGCTAAAGGATTGGGGGAGTGACTTTCATAGACTGGAGATACGCTGATCCATCCTGATCCACATAGGATATCTTTAAAGTGGCTAGCTTCTATGTTGCCTCACTTGGAAACTGTATACCAAATATTCTACTTAGTGCATCTGCTACTACGTTCCCCTTCCTATGAGTATATACTATCTCAATGTCATAGTCCTTGAGGAACTCGTGCCATGGTCATTGCCTCTGGTTCAAGTCCTTCTGAGAGAGGATATACTTGAGACACTTGTAATCAGAGTAGATTATAAAACATTCACCCATCAAGTAATGTTGCCACATATTCAAGGAGAAGACCACTACTGCTAACTCCATGTCATGGGTAGCATAGTTCTGTTCATGATGTCTTAGTTGTCGAGAACCATACGCGATCACTTCTTTCTTTTGCATCAGGACACATCCATGTTTGGTCCCTGATGCGCCATAGTAGACGACGTACCCAATTCCCTCCTCTAGTATCCTCAAGATGGGGGCACTCATCAATCTATGAATCAGCTCCTAGAAACTCCTCTTGCATCTCTCCGACCACACAAATGGTTTCCTTTTCTTATTAAATGCTGATAAGGGTTCCACAACTCTAGAAATGTTGGGTACAAACCCATGGTAGTAACCGGCCAAACCCAGGAAACTCCGCACCCCCGTCACGCTCCCGGGTGGCTCCCAAGAAAGCACAGTCTCAATCTTCAATGGATCCACCGAAAATCCAGCCTCTGAGATAACGTGTCCATAAAGTGAACCGATTGGATCTAGAACTAGCACTTATAGAGAATACCATAATGTTGGTGCTCTTGGAGTGTGTCCAGAACTATCTGCAGATGATAGGCATGCTCCTCCTCCGTCCCGGAGTATATCAGGATGTCATCGATGATGACTACCACAAAGCGATCAAGGTATGGCCAGAAGATCCTATTCATGAGTCCCATGAACACTTTTAGGGAATTTTTCATGCCGAATTGCATAACCAAGAACTTATTGTGTCCATACCGACATTTTAAGGCCATCTTCTGTACATCCTTGTCTTGTACCCTGAGCTGGTGATATCCTAGTCTGAGGTCTATCTTTGAAAACCATCGTGATCCATTTAGCTGATCTAAGAGATCATCAATCCACTAGAGTGGGTACTTGTTCTTCAAAGTCACCTAATTCAGGTGTCGATAGTCCATACAGAGTATCTAAATCTCATCTGCCTTCTTGTTGAAAAAAATTCGGGCTGGCCAAGGAGAAACACTGGGCCTAATGAATCGTTTTCTCTGCAAGTCCTCCAACTATACTCGTAGCTCTTGATGCTCCGCTGGAGCCATCCAATATGTTGGGGTAGATATCGGTGCCATCCCAGTGTACAAGTCGATGTAAAATTCCACCTTCCTGTGAGGAGGTAGATCAAGAACATCATCAGGGAAAACATCAGTGTGCTGGTCCACCACTACAGGATAGCTCGGACTCTCAACATCGACTGCTCTGAGGGTAAGGCTAGCAAACTGATGTGTGACCGGATGCACCCTCTTCCAGGTGAGTCCATTCTATGCTGCAATGGTTCCTTTCTGACTGGTGAAAGAAAACCTAGCCCCATCCGTGTAGATACACCACACTTTTCACCTAATATAGTCAATCTGAGCATGGACTGTGGATAACCAGTCCTTACCCAAGATGATGTCGTAAGGCCTTGACACCGCTATAAGAAGATCCCAGCCAACGCTCTCATCTCCTAGAGTAAGTTTAAATTGCTGGCAGTAGTGCGTAATCATCGAATCTGCTCCAGTAAGAGTCTCTAGACGAAAGGATTGAGTCAACAACTCCACCGGAATCTCTGAGCTCCGAACGAGGGCTGTGGAAGTAAAAGAATGACTGACACCCGTGTCTATAAGTACTGAAGCTAAGGTATAGTAGACACATATCATACCTCGTATCATCTCCGGAGATCCATGGTCATAGGCCTCAGCTTCCTGGAGCTGAGATCATCCCTGTCCACCTTCTCCCTATGGTCAGGGTGGACCACCTGGTGGTGGGGGCGGTAGAACCTCAAATCTCTACCCACCGCCTGCTTCATGGCCTGCTCCGCTGCCATGTTTTCCTCATACCTGCTGACCTACACGATCGAACCTCTGACTCTACCTTGATAGTCCCATGACCATTTTCTGGTCATCAGTATGGTGGGTCTGGCAGTCACGAGCCATATGACCCTACCCACTGCATGAGTAACACTGCATGTCCCTCGCCTATCTCTTTCTACCTTCTGAGCCTCACACCTTGGACCCTGCATCTCGGGGTCATAAAATAGAATGTATAGTATGCTTAGACCTATGTGTCATCTGCCTACTGCCTCTTGAAGATGACTCAGAAACTTGTCGTCCAGTGGTTGGTCTCGCTGCCAGTGACTGCTCAGTAAAGAGGCTCTCCACTAAGAGTGCTCGCTCTAACACCCCCACCTACGTCAGGATGCTGAGAGATACTATCGAAGCTATAATATCCCATCTAATCCCCTACTCAATGGTCTAGGACCTGGAGAAAAGGTCCCACACCATATCAGTGGATTAGTGCGATAGGTTGTGAACCTTGAAGAATACCGAGCCACGGTCATGCCACCCTACTGTAAGTGGAGAAGCTATTA
Organism: Viscum album; assembly: GCA_963277665.1. Taxonomy (NCBI): domain Eukaryota; kingdom Viridiplantae; phylum Streptophyta; class Magnoliopsida; order Santalales; family Viscaceae; genus Viscum; species Viscum album. Next base: position 483,094,893 of record OY728155.1, read on the forward strand.
TATACACACTAAGCATAGGGTCACTAGGATGAACTTTTACCTGAAGTGGCTCTCAAAATATACTCAGAAGAGTGTCACCTCATCATGAACATAGAGCATCAAGCTCTACCATCTTCCTAGTGTTTCATAAAGAAGATTGGTGGAAAGGATCACCATGAGATCAGCTGGTGTCCTAACCAGTCGGAAAACTCTAATCATAGCCTTCAGCCAATCCTCACCCGCATGTGGATCTGTCTTGCCCCGGAACCTCGGTGGCCTCTGTCGATGGAACTCGTGCAACGTGATCAAGTGGCATGTACCCTCTACTACTAGGGCAGGTTGCATCGGCTTCCCAATGGGTAGTGGTGCTACTGGTACACCACCCAATGGTACAACTGCCGTTAGGGGGGCCTGAACAGAAGCTTCGTCGCTTGGTGGGATTTCATCACGTATTCTATCTGGAACCATGGTTGGCTATCTTCATGGAGGCATCCTAAAAAGAAACAGGTGCGCCATATTCATTAAGTTTATACCTGATTAGCTGACTCAAAGAGATCACAAAGAAAACATTTTAGAAACACATATGCAATTAGTGTTTTCATGCACTAAGTCAGAAATCAGAGGTCAAGGTCCTAGTGTGTGGATACGTTGGCCACCGCACCAAAACTGGATTCCCCAAACTAAAAACCGCACTCCTAACACTTAACACTATTTCCACACATAAAATATTAGAGTCATAGTTATTTAGAAGAACCAAACTCCTCTTATACCAATTTGTCATGACCCGTCCCCCAGGGCTCGTGTCATGACTACTCCAAGCCCACCTTCCATAGGCCAGGGTCTGGAAACAAGCATCGAAATGCATATTCCCTAAAATGGGAAGACATTACCTTTATAAGTTGTAGACTCACAAAAACTAAGAAAACAACAAGATAAAATCACAAAGTAAACTATATAGTAAATAGGGTGTGTACAGAAAGTAAAGGGGCCATAATACAAGACCAACTGGAATGTACACGTAAAACTAGAAAGTACAAGTAAAACTGAAAACAACTCCTGCGAACACCTGCCAAGGATCCAACCTGAGGGGTACGTACAACTCTCAAATGGTCATATCTATAGTTTTCCTCATCTAAGGTACACCTATAAGCAATCTCCAGTCCCGGTACCCTCATCCTTAGTCAGCATTGTCCATCGTCTTCACAAGACACAACAAGGTGTGGGCAAAGCCCGTGCTAGGGTGAGTATAAAAATACTCAGTAGGGACCCCGATACCCCCAAAGGTCTCTCAAATAAACATAGGATAATCCAAAATGAATGGAAACAACGGACAATCCTACTTAGGTATATTCCCATATATATACCTAAGTTATCTAGATATTATGATCTCACACAGCAGGGTATAATACCACAAAGGTAACATCACGAAGGTAGGAGTATTACACAGGAAAGATCTAGAATATATAGTACCACATAGGTACACCACAAAGATATAGTACCCCATTGGTACACCATGAAGGTATAAGACTCATCTCACAAATTTTATTAGTGAAGTATAAAATTAAATTTGATTAGTCACGAAGAAAGATCATATTATCTTTCCAAGAGGCAGTACTATTGATTAAACGGAGTCTGAACCACATAGGATAGATAGGTACCAACCCCCACAATGACCCACAAAGGATCTGACCCACACAAGATCGGTATGCGCTGACCCACACAGGATCACTGAGTGTAGACCCACACAGGATTAGACCACACAAGATCGTTATGCATTAACCCACATAGGATTGCTGAGTGCTGAACCACACAGGATCTGATGCAAACAGGATCGGTATGCACTGACCCACACATGATTTCATAGCACTGACCCACATAGGATCGATAGGTACTAACCCCCACAATGACCCACACAGGATCTGACCCTCCTAGAGTTGATAGGTTACTAACTTTCGTATTATCCGTCTCCAACCTCTACCTCACTTCTAGCCACTGGATTCCTGCTCATAGCACATTTTGGAGAACCACTCCTCAAGCTATCAGTCATACTTCAACCGATCGGAACCCCATGAAGAATTATCCTGAAGATCCATCACGTCATAAGGGAACCAATGCAATAGACAACGCCTCAATCAGAGGCCCAGTCTATAAGTTATTATCGTTTCCACTCCGAGGGCCCGGTTGGATTTGGGTTTTGATCTAACCCATATGTACTCCAACTTTATCCAAAACTCAAGTGGATTATATCAATATTACCTTGTCGATCCAAGTATTCTAGTGTAGCAGGCGTTTCATAAAATGGACGCCCGGTTCTCACGATATGGTGTAAAAGGTGAAATTGTGTCCAGATGGGCCTGGGTCTGGTCCGACCTGGGTCCGGCCCGGTTGGCCTAGACCTCGGCGGGCTAGGCCCAACAGGACATGGTCCGGACCAACCTGCAAATGGTGCGGCCCAGCTTGACCTGCGTGGCGTGGATCGGCCCGCGCTTGGTGCGACCCGGTGATGCGGCCTACTGGCACGGCCCGTGGGGTACGGCCCGCACGAGAAAGTTTTGTAATTTATTATATGATTTATGTTTATCTATTTGTTATAGAATATCAACCAATCATCATGATACTTTCACATGATAGAAAATTATGAGAGTAAATGATATTATTGAATAAAAATTTATATAAGACAATCTAAATTAATATTCTCATGTGAAGAAAAAGTATTCACACACCAAGGAATTATGATTCCTAAAAAATTAAAATGAATTAAGTGATATGGTGTAAAAGTTCTTCCATTAGTATTAGGCCATTGATTTAACTTATTGATGAAGTATGTGAAGGATTATTATGTCAAATATCATAAATATAAATTCATTACACATTATTTAATATCATTTAAATTACATATGTTTTATTATAGATTAATCATGAGTTGAAATGATGAAAATATATCAACTGTGATTCATTGAGGTTTAATTATGTGTATATAATGTTCATTTAAATATTTATTTAGTTTTAATATATAAACTTGATATATTTTTAAAATTAAATAAAAAAAATTAGTCAATTTATTACATATCAAGTGATATCTTAAAATAAATTACACCAGATATATATTTTAATAACTAAGTTACTAATTTTTTGTAAACATGATACAGTTGATATTTGGATGTCAATGGGTTATATTGAAATGAAAATTAAATATGATATACCATTTTCATGATGAGAATCATACTATGATTCATTTTGATTAGTTGAATTAACTAATGATAGGGATGTGTAGTTCATTGAAGAATGAAAGATTTTATACAATAATAGTTTTTCCGACACTCAAATGTACATATGATTACATTAATACTAATTTACATGGAAAATGAATTACTTTTTTCCATTTGATGTCCCCACACATCACTAAGAAAATTTTATGGTCATTGGAGGTATCCCAGATCATGTTAGATATAGGGGGAGGTGCCTAGTTTAAAAGGTAATGGACATGAAATTTTCATTTAACCAAATTAAATGCTGTTATGTGGGATGTTTAATTGTTAATATTAATTTTCAAGGTTTATTATAAAAATATAAATATAAATATATATGTTTCTTCTGTCTAAATAATTGTTATGATAATTTTACATTTTAATAAAAAAATTAAGATATTTTTCATAAATATTTTTAAGCATTTTTTATGTTATTTATGTATAATAATTTTTATAACTGTTTTTATAAATTTTCATAGAATTGTTTTGAAAATTGTTTATATTTTTATTTTTATATAATTATTTTTATAATATTTTGTATTCTTTTTTGTATAATTGGTCTGAATGTAGGATTAAATTTCATAATTTTTTATATGTTATTATTATGCCTAATTGTATGTTATGATAATTTTATTAAGATTAATTATGAAAAACTCTTTATTTTGATAATTTGTATTTATGATAATGTTTTTTATGATAATATTTCTATGATAATTTTTTGTTAGTTATTATATATTTTTTATGTTTTATAAAATATTTATAAGTGTTTATTATATATTATTATATATTTTAAGACGTTTATATGTTTAAATATATTTAAATTTTATACTATGATCTTAGGTATTTAATGGATTGTAATTTGATAAATTGAAATATAACCGCTTATGAATATAAAAAATTATTTGAATTTTGTTCGTAATTTTCTTAACGAAATCCTCCAAATAATGATTTGAATTTATTTCCATACCTGAAGTGTTTGAATCAGAGAAATTAAATTTCTAGAGAAATCAAGGATCATTTAATTTTCAATTGTTTTAGCCACAATTATACATGTTGGATATGGAATGTTGAAATAATCCAAAATTCAGCATCTATTTTTGATGAAAATAATCTAAATGATATAGGGGATTTTATTGAAGAATAAATTCAGGATGTAGCCATTAAAACCCTCTAAAAACATCAATTGTTGAACAATTATATGGAGATTATAAGAAACCATTATTCTTAGGATTCCCAAAACATATAGTGTTATTAGAACTTCTGAGATTATTTGACATGTAGGTAATAAATGTGTGGAGTGATAAAAGTTTAACTAAATTGCTTTAACTTTTAAAAGATATACTTCCAGGAGGAAGCATGTTCCCAGATTCCAATTATTAGTTAAAGAAAATATAATTCCTGACTGTATAGGGGTATAAAAAGATACATGATTTCTGCAATGATTTTGTATTTTCTAAGAATGAATATGAATATATATAAAAATTTTCTAATTGTGAGACATCATTTTATAATATTAATGAAAAAATAAACTATGATTCCTTATCAGGTACGGACATCTAACCCCCTACTAAATCAATTTTGTATCTTCCAATAATTACATCTAATAATTCAAAGAAATAAACTCTGATCCCTTCACAGGTAGTAAAATAAAACCTCAAAATAAATCAATTTTGTTACTTCCAATAATTCCCAATTTCAAGTATCTATTTTCAAAATATATTGATGAAAAATGGTTAATATTGAATACAAATGAGAACATTTATGATCATAACATACATCACCGTGATGATTCGCCATAGTGTAAGAATTTTGATAAAACATTTCCTAAATTTGGAAAAGAATATAGAAATCATAGAATGAGATTGTACCCATATAGAATGAATCCATATCGGAGCATCATTAGACAACCTAGTTCATGGAATTTGTTTTTGTTATTGAAAAACGTTTCCCCAAAGACCCTCTTGAAGGAAAAAATGCTTCAACAAGATTTAATATTTTTGGAAGAAAAAATCTAGAAAATTATATTAATGTATATCTTTCATGATTGATTGATGATTTGAAACTTCTATGTGATTTCGGATCGAATATGTAAAGATGAGATGCTCAAATACAAGAGGGGGGGTGAATTGTATACTTTAAAAATCCATAAGGAAATTTTGCATAACAAAAATTCACAACACCTTTATATTCTAATAAATTGATTGATTCCAGAAAACTGATTTGGGAAATGAAACGTAACAAAAGTTTACAACAACTAAGATTATACCTTAATGAGTATAGAATCTAACTAAATCTGAGTACATGTATAAGCAAGTATAAGATACTTATACTTTCCTCAACAATACAAATGCAGCAGAACACTTGTAACAAATCAAGTAATAAGTAGTAAGTCTTTTAACCCAAAGAGAAGGGTATCCAACAACCTTGGATAAAGGTCCCCTGATTTATACTTTCAATAATGTTTGTCTTACCCACAATAGGGTAAACCCACGATACGAAGATCAGAGTATATCTTGTTATCCCTGAAATCCCTCAACTTCAAGGTAGTCGGCACCTCTATCTTCCTCAGCAAGGAAGCCCTCAACTTCAACGTAGTTGGAACCTCTAACTTCACAACTGAAGTCTTTGATTTTAAGAAAATCGCACCTCTACACTATGAAAATTTGCATGAAGCAGTGTTTGAACAAGCCGTTAAAACTTTCTCTACGAATCTTTAGAGTTTATAAGAGCATCTCTCTCTAGAAATCACTTCAACAGCTTGTAGGCATAGTTGTCAAAGTTCAGTTTTTCAAAAGCACTGAGCTCTTTCAAATGAGCTCCTATTTATAGGCCCAGATTCAATGGTCAGATCCCTCCTCCAATAGTTATATTTTTCCTTCAATTTAAGAGGGACCTGTACATGTGTCACTCAAATAATGGTTAGTTAGTAACAGAAAGCACGACATAGTTTTATAACAGAACAAGTGATAGAAAAAATATGGTTAAATAACTATAAATCCAATATTTGGAATGTAAGAAAATGAATGTTCGGAGTCTAACCAAAATTGAATTCAGAGTCTATTATATAAGGATATTCGGATTCTGTTTTCTAGTAATTCTAAAACTGAACTCTATAGAATTTCAGAGTCTGAATTTCAATGAAATTCAGAATCTGGATTCAAAATAATTCGGAACCTGAAATTACAATGTTCAGAGTCAGATTTCATGAGAATTCAGAGACATAACTCTTAAGAGTTTGAAGTGTGAATTCATAGAACTAGGATTCAGAACTCAGAGAAGTTTGTATCCAGAATTCGTATTCAAAATTCGTAGTCAAGACTCAGAAGAGTTCATATCCAGAATTTGTATTCATAATTTGGAGTCAGAACTCAGAAGAGTTCGTAACCAGAATTCTGATTTAGAATTCGGAGTCAGAGCTTAGAATAGTTCTTAACTAGAATTCTAATTTGGAATTTGGAGTCAGAGCTTAGAAGAGTTCGTAACCAAAATTCTGATTCAGAATTCGGAGTCAGAACTCAGAAGATTTCGTAACCAGAATTCTGAGAATTCAGATCCTAATACAGAATGCTTCATATCTAGGTAATTATAGGATTCCACAGTTTTAGTTTCAAACCTAATTTTACACATATAAAAATTATGATATGAATAATAAAACATGGTAAGGATAAATTTCCTTAGGGAAGGAAATTTTTCCTTATAAAAGTAAAACAATGGGTAAAACGAGCTTTTCCATGAGTTAAGGTGTTTGTGATTTTCAAAACAATAAGGAATTGTAAAGTCATAAGGAAACCTTAATGTATTATGAATATCTCCTAAGTATGAAGGAATATAAAAGTAATAAGTAAAACCTTATTGACTCAAGAATCTCCCCCTTTTTGGAAAGTACAAACATTCTTACGAAAAAGAATATAAGTTCTTAGGGAAAAAATTATAAACTTTGAAGTTAATATTATCTCCCTTTTTTCAATGGTAAAGATGAATACGCCTAACTCCCCCTTAGGCTTTGGAACTCTAAGGATAATATTTTAGATTTCTGGAATGAGAATTTTCATTATCCTGAGTGTGGAAATCTTCGTAATGGAAAACTCCCCCTTTGATAAACTCCCCCTTACATAGGGATATTTCTTCTTTACTTTGAATTATTTTTCCTTCTCCCCCTTTGTGATTTTCAAATAGAGTTTGAGGGAATAGAAAAAAAATATAGTACCTGAAATATTATTACAAACATCCAAATAAGACAAGCAACCATAATTTCATTAGGATTTGATGAATTTGTATAAGAAAAAAATATATACAACAAAAGATCAGATTTGGATCTATTTTGCTTCTTTTTCCTTGGGTATCAGCTTCTTCACAATGGTTTTTATCTTCTTTAGGTCTTTGTGATCCTCCTCTTCTTGCTTCTCTAAGTCTTTTATCATATCATCTTGAACCTTTAGAGCCTCTTCCTGAGCCTTCAGCAAGCCATTTGCTTCACTAGCTTTTCATGAATCTCGATCTGATGGTCCCTTTCTATTTTCCAACTTTGGACAACATAATTCAACTTCCATTTAGATCTTTGACATCCTGAATATGAGTATTTTGTTCAAGATTTATCTTTTCCCCAAATATATTTTTATGATCCTTGATTTTTGTGTCTTTCGTATCAAAACCTTCCTTGACATCTTCTTGAAAATCATCCAGCTCTCTTAAATTTTCACCAATCTTCTTCGACCAGCTGGTTATTTTCTTACAAGATTTTATGTGGGATTCATAGTTGATAATGAAATTCTTTTGTTCGGCCTCAATATTTACATAAATATCCATCTCCATTGATACATAGTCTAATTCATGATTAATGATATTCTGGAGTATCTGGCATCTGGAGTCAATTGTTGGAATGATCGGAATGGTGTCCACTAGCTTCTTTAGGGACTAAACGACAAAATCTTGTCCTAGAGCTGATGACTATGAGTCTGACACTCTACTTGGTTGTGGTTCTTCCTCTAACTCGAAAATCTTCCTCTTAGAGAATCCTCTAGCTTCCTTCTTCCTTATAATTTCTTTGGTTGGGGTATCAACAACCACTTGTTTCCCCTTTTTGGTTTTCTGAATAGCTTCTTCATCTGAAGACTCCTTCTCACTCTCCGACAACTAAACAATCCTATCTTCATCAATTTTTTCTTTCTCATCTCCTGCCTCAATTTCTTCATGGAGAATAAAGTCATGATTATGAATCTCTTCATTGGATATTTTGTTCACTTCCTCTTCATCCTTCTCATCCATTTCAGGAGTTGCAAGTTTCGAAGATCCAGCTTGAGAAGTCCTGATTGAAAATATTTCGGAAGCACATTCCTTCTCATGAAAGTCTTCTACTTTCATTATGAAATCAGTTGTATCCTTAGTTCTTTGAGGTTATTATACATATTCTACAGCTTCCTTTTCAGCATCCATATCTTGGGATTTTTCCCAAGTCATAATCTTTTTCCCCGGTGTCACAGGTAATGGTTCTACTAAGAAAGTTTTTGGTACAGGAATGTTCTCGGATGCAACTTCAGCAGCCTTCAAAAGAGATTGAACAATCTCTACCTCCAACATCTTCTTCTTAAGATTCTTCTCTTTGGATTTCTTCTCAAGCTCTTCAGTAGCTTTCTCTTTCAATGCTTTGGCCTCTGTAGGTTCTAGGCCAAACTATGGCTCCCCTTCCTTCCGATTCTTTTCATCCTCCCTCCATTTGGATACTACCTCATCTAGATAGGCTTTCTATGTCTTGGGCTTTGAACGTGCAGATTCAGGTTCTTTGGCCTTTGGGGTTTTCTATGTTTCTTCCACTTCTTTTAGTTTCCTCTTCTTTCCAGCTTTCTTTAATGGTTCAATAACTTCAGTATTCTTCGGAATGACTTCTTCTTCATCCGCTGGTAGATCATAAAACTTACATGACTCCTTATAGAAACCAACTTTTATCCACTTTAGGGTATCATCGCTAATTATCATTACTTTTCAATTCCCTGGCTTGGAACTTCAAGGGATCTTGAAAGATTCAAGGCACCAAACTATCAATTTGGAGACTAGGGAAGGATACATGATTATCTGTGCTCTCAGAATACCATTTTTGATATTATCTATCGTAATGAGAATATGCTTCATCAGATTGATTTTCCTTAGATTTACCAAAAAATCTAAGATATACATAACACTTTTCTTAAGAGTGTCCTTATCACCTTTTCTCAGTACGATAAAACCCTGATCCCATAACTCTAGGATTCAATTGTTGGTAGATATGTTAGCTATTTTTGCGGTCTTGACACCTGTAAGTACAAGACATTTCATAGCCTTCAATTTTACAAAATTTCCTCACACATCCAGTAATTTTTGGGAACAAAACTCAGCTTCCCCTTCATATGATAGTCCTACCAAGCTATCAGCCTTGGTTTAAGAACGTTTATATGTTTTTTCATAACTCTGGAAGGAAAATTTTTCATTACCATCTTCCTTAAAGAAACAAGGTGACTCATACAACTATATCAAAAAATCTGGATACACAAAATCCTGAGATCCTATATTTGATATGGATACACTCTCCCATCCATTAATCTTGATATTCTTTGAAATAATAGAGTCATACTTTTTGAAGAAGTTTGGATACACCAACCTCTCCCTGTAAATTTTCCACTCCGAAATCAGCTTGATAGAAGACATTTCTTGAGAAGGAACTTCATCAGACATTACAACATGAGAAAGCTTTAAAAATCCGGAATGGTTTTTTGAAGTTGGACAGAGCTTCAACACACAAAATCTTTGAAAACTGATGTGGGACAACCATTGGGGTTCCCCTTTTTATAGGTGATGAAGCGATAGTTCATCTTCCCATTTTAATCCAATGGTTGAGAATTATTCTTAATCTGATCTGATGGTTGAAAAAATAGCGGCAAGAAAACTTTGGAAGGATATGATCTTTTGAGGTTTTCAAAGGAAAATATTTGGATTTAAGGAAACTAGAATCCGAGAAATTTTAAAAACAAAAGAAACTAACAACAAGTAAAAGGTTATTACGAAAACTCAAGAATGAATCATACCTTTTGGATTGTTAGTAGAATTATTCATATTGAGGAAAATTATTCTTCCAGGATTTTAGATTCCGAAAAATATTGAGTACGAAAAAAATGCAGATCTTCATTATGATAATCTTCATTACGAAAATATCCATTACGAAAATATCATGTATGAAAAACTTCACTATGAAAAATATGAAAGACTTCATTATGAAAAATATGAAAAAATTTATTACAAAAAATATGAAAGACCTAATTATAAAAAATATGGAAGACTTCATTACGAAAAATATGAAAAAAATCATTACAAAAAATATGAAAAACTTCATGACGAAAAATATGAAAAATTTCATTACGAAAAATATGAAAAAATTTATTAGGAAATATATGAAAAACATCATTATGAAAAATATGAAAAACATTATTATGAAAAATATGAAAATTTTCATTATGAAAAATATGAAAAACTCCATTAAGGAAAATATGAAAAACTTCTTAAATGAATGTACTCCCCCTATGAAAAGAAGTTTATTACTATAAGGATAATGGTTCAACAAGAAGTTATTAAGGAGGATTACCTTACATTTATCATCCCTAACTTCCATTAAATGTATTCAAATCTATCAGAGGGTAAATATTTTTTGAAAATATCAGCAAGTTGATCTTGTGTTCTGATAAATTGAAGAATGATATCTCTTTTTTGTGTGTGATCCCTAAGAAAGTGATGCGTAATATCTATGTGTTTTTCATGAGAGTGATGTGCAGGGTTATTACTAAGGGAAATGGAACTTGTATTATCACACAAAATTTGTGTTTTGGTATAACTCATACCATAGTCTGTGAGTGTGTGTTTCATCTACAACACTTGAGCACAACAACTTCCAGCTGCTACATATTCAGCTTTAGCAGTGGAAAGTGATACTGAGTGTTTCTTCTTGCAAGACCAAGAAACTAATGAATCTCTTAAAAATGACAAGATCTGGATGTACTCTTTCTATCCATTCTACATCCACCAAAGTCAGCATCTGAAAAACTTTTTAAAACAAAATCATTTCCAGAAGTATAAAAAAGTCCAAAATCCATGGTTCCCTTTTAGTAGTGAAAAATTCTTTTTACTGCCTTTATGTGAGATTCCATAACATTGGATTGATATCTTGCACATAAGCATACTGAAAACATTAAGTCTAGATGACTAACTATCATGTAAAGTAAAATTAATATAATACCTCTAAAAGATGTTTGATGTACTGGTTTCCCAGCTTCATCAAGATCAAGTGTGTTTGAGGTACCAAGGAGAGTACTAATACATTTATTGTTGTCATATACATACTTTTTAAGAAGATATTTAATATAATTATGTTGGGATATATAGATTATTTCTGGTTTTTGAGAGATTTTAAAACCAAGGAAAAATTTTAAATCACACATCATACTCATTTCAAACTCAAATTTCATTAGATCTGCAAAGGAATCGGTTAAAGATTGTTGAGATGAACAAAATATAATGCCATAAACATAAATTTTTACAGTCAAAACATTTTTCTTATCTTTAATTTTAAAAAGGGTTGGATCTTCACTTCCCTTAACATAGTTATTTTGAAGAAAAAATCTTGTAAGTCAATCATACCAAGCTCGGGGGGCTTGTTTAAGTCCATAAAGATCTTTGGTAAGTTTAAAAACATGATCAGAATGTTTTGTATCTTCAAAACCAGGATGTTGTTCAACAAAAACATCCTCTTGAACATAACCATTAAGGAAAGAACATTTCACATCCATTTGAAAAAGTTTGAAATTGAAGAATGCTGCAAAGGCAAGTAAAATATGAATAGATTCATGTCTAGATACTAGAGAATATGTTTCTTCATATTCTATTCCTTCTTGTTGATTATAGAATTTAGCAAGTAATATAGATTTATTTATAATAATGATTCCATTTTCATCACACTTATTTCTGAAGACGCATTTTACTCTAATAACAGAAGTTTCCTTGGGTCTTTCAACCAATTCCAGACTTTATTCCTTTCAAATTCATTTAATTCATCCTACATGGCTTTAATCCAATCATCATCACCTAATGCTTCATCAGTGCTTTTTTGTTCTAATTGGGAAAGGACTGCTAGATGTTCTAATTCATTTCTTAAGGAACATCTAGTCTTTATAGGTTGATTCATATCACCAATGATGCTATCACTAGGATGATTCTTTAGAAACAATTGATTTGGGTTTTGTAAAACCTGTTCATCAACATAGGGTAGGAAATATTCTGGGTAAATGTTTCAGAAGTATCTTCTTGAACATTTTCCTTATCAGAAGGAACTTCTCTCAAAGGTTGATAATCAGTTTTTGAAAACACATCCTAAGATGTAGGTTGGGGTTGTTTAAAAACAAAAGGATCTATTTCATTAAATTTGACATGTACTGTCTCATCAATAGTACAAGTGTTTTTATTGAAAACTCTATACACCTTAGAAGTTGTAGTGTAGCCTAAGAAGATTCCTTCATTAGATTTTGGTGAAAATTTATATAGAATATATTTAGTATTTAGAATGAATACCTTGCAACCAAAAACCATAAAGTGGGAAAGTCTAGGTTTTCTACCATTCCATAACTCATAAGGAGTTTTATTTAGAAAAGGTCTAATCAAAACTCGTTTTGTATTATAACAAGCAGTACTAACAGCTTCAGCCCAAAAATTTGTGGCTATATAATACTCACTCAACATGGTTCTAGTTATCCCTTGAAGAATTCTATTTATTATTTCAACAACACCATTCTGTTGAGGTGTTCTGGGTGCGGAGAAGTTGTGAGTAATACCTTTTCTACTACAAAAAGTTTCAAAATCAGAATTTTAAATTCTCCTCCATGACCACTATGAATTTTTTTCAATGGAAGGATTTTATCATTTTTAACTTGGGCTCTAAAACCTTTGAAGTAATAAAAATCTTTAGACTTCTTTGCTAGAAAATAGACCCACATAAATCTAATGTAATCATCAACCAAGAAAAATACATAGTACTTGCCTCCAATGCTTCCAGTTTGCATTGGACCAAAAAGATCCATATGCACTAGCTGTAATTCATTAGTAGTTGAGATTTCACTAACTTATTTAAAACATGATTTATGTTGCTTTCCATATTGACAAGGGTTAAAAACTTTTGAAGAATCAAATCTTTGCTCCAGTAGATCCTTAACTAATCTTTTCTTAGAAAGTTTGAATAAGTTCCTAAGGATACAGTGTCCTAACCTTATATGCCATAACCAAGAATGATCCTCCATTACACTAAGGCAAGGTAGATCTTGACTCATAAGGCCTTATATGTTTAGTGTGTAAACATTCTCTTTCCTATGGGAAGAAATAATAAAATCTTCCTTGGAATTCTGTACTAGGCATTTGTAATTCCTAAAATTCACAAGGTAACCCTCATTACATAATTGGCTTATGCAAATGAGATTGTGATTAATACCCTTAACAAATAAAACATTTGAAATAAATGTTTTTCCAAGAAGAATGATGTCACATAAACCAATATTTTCTCCCTGAGCATTATCTCCAAAAGTTAGTTTTCCTCCTTTCGTCTTGATAATATTTTCAAAGTAGGTTCTGTTACCAGTCATATGCTGGGAATATCCACTATCCATGTACCAAGGATTCCTATTGGTACTCTCTCTACTTTAATGATAACAAAAGAGTTGGAATTTCGGAATCCAAAATTTCTTGGATCCGAACATTTCAGAAAGAAAAATTTTAGGCACCCACATCTTCTTAGAAAAATAAGATTTATGAAATCCTAATGACTGGGTTTTGTTTAGAGAACAATTCTTTGCCCAATGTCCACCACACTGACACTTAGTATATAATGGATCACTTTGAGGAACAAAGTAATTTTTACTAAAAATTGGTTTAGAACCAGTATAACCAAAACAAAAACTATTCCTTAGAGGATGGATTTGAGAATATATTTTATCAAAATTTTATTTACCTAAGGTAAAGTTCAAAAAACACTTACTCAAGGAAAGTATTATGAATTTGAGTTTGATAACCAAGTTCTTTTCTTCAAAATCATTTGATTTTGAAATAGAGCTAGGCTCGAAAAAAAATTTCTTAGAAATTATGTTTTCTATATCTTTAGAACGTTTATTCTTCTCAAAAATTACATCCTCAAGATTTTTTGAATTAATTTAAAAATCAAAATTTTTCTTATCAAGATCTTTAGAAAGATCTAATATTTCCTTAGTAAGAATAGTATTCCTAGAATTTTCCTTATTATGTTTTTTAATGAGTTTTGAATTCTCAATCTCATAAAGTTTGGAAAACCTAGATATTTCTTCATTGGAAGGTAAAGTATTATATTTATCAGAAGATGATTCTTCATCCAAAGAGTTATAATATTTATCATTACTATAATTTTCATTTAAAGAAACATTTTTCAATGATTCAGCATTTTGTACCTTAGCCATCAAACAATGATTGTCAATAGGTAGTCTGGCTATTAGAACAAGATTCTACCTTCTAGAAGATTCATAATCTGAAGATGCATCTGAAGATTCTCCACCACAAGCACTTTAGGTGTCATTAGCTTTCAAGAAATTCTTAGCTTTTTACTTATAATACTACTTTATATTTCTATATGAATTCTTTTCATTTCTTTCTTTTCTCTTAAGCATAGGAAAATCAGGTCTTATATGTCCAGCTCTCTTACATTCATAACATGTAACTTCTAAATCTTTCTTATCTTTCCTTTCCTTTTTCTTATATCTGAATTGAATTTTCAACTATCCAGCAATCTTGTTCATCCTTTGACAAATATTTTCTAATTAATTTTGTAAGGATTCACTTTTACTAGATTAGGACTGGATGACAAATTTTTTATATTTGGATTTAGAAACACTCTTAAGGGTTTTGGCTTTCATATGATTGGAAGTTGTAGTAAAAGCAACACTGCCATTCCCATTCTTCTTCTTTACGTTATCAGTATCTCTCTTCATTGTAGTCTCATGCTAAAGAATAGTTCCAAATAGTTAATCATTTGAAATCTGAGTAACCTTTCTGTTCTCATCAATAGCATTCCCCTTGGATTCCCACTCATTGGGAATGATTTCTATGATTTTATCAACAAGAGCTTCATTGTCTAATCCTTTATCACCCATGGATTGTAAACTATTGACAATATTCATTCATCTTTTTTTCACCTTACATATGGGTTCTCCAAAAGGAATGCAAAAACCATGATATTCAGCTCTGAGCATGGCTCTTCTAGTTTCAATTACATTGGAAGTTCCAAAGTGAGTAACTTCAAGTTTCTCCCATATATAATTTGCTGCATCACCAGATGAAATTTGGCTATATATGTTTCTAGTCATGGAACAAAGCAAAGTATTGTTTACCTTATAATTCAATTGATATTCATGCTTTTCTTGATTGATAAAAGTAAAAACTTCTTTGTCAGGGATTTTATATCCTCCACTAAGCATAACAAAATTACCAACACCAGTATTGATAATGAAATGATTCATTCGATCTCTCCAATATTCGTAATCATTTCCATAAAAGATAGGTGGTCTAGTTTGATTGAGATTGACTATGGAACCAACATTGATTCCTACCATGTTGAAGAAAAATATTTCCACAAAAACTTGTTAATAGAAAAAGTTCGTAAACATAGAGAATATTCCTAAGAAAGAAAAATATAAAACAAGAGTTTCTCTAAGAAAAAATGAATCCAAACTATACGAGTATGAAAAACTAATTCTAGAAAATAAGAAGAAAAATTATTCTCTTCTGAATCTAATCGGGAGATTAATTCAAAGGTCACCTCCTCTGATACCAATTATTGGATCGAATATGTAAAGACAAGATTCTCAAATACAAGAGGGGGTGAATTTTATACATTAAAAATCAATAAAGAAATTTTTTGTAACCAAAATTTACAACACCTATAAGTTCTAATAACTTGCTTGATTCTGGAAATGTGATTCTGGAAATGAAACTTACCAAAAGTTTACAACAACTAAGATTCTATCTTAAAGTGTATAGAATCTAACTAAATCAGAGTACAAGTATAAGGAAGTATAGGATTGTTATACTTTCCTCAACAATAAAAATGTTGTGGAAAACTTGTAACAAAGAAAGTAACAAATAGTAAGTCTTCTAACCCAAAGAGAAGGGTATCCAACAACCTTGGATAAAGGTCCCTTGATTTATACTTTCCACACCAGGGTACGCCCTCGATACAAAGATCGGAGTCTGCCTTTCTATCCCTGCAAGCCCTCAACTTCAAGTTAGTCGGCACCTCTATCTTCCTCAGCAAGGAAGCCCTCAACTTCAAGGTAGTCGAAACCTCTGACTTCACAACCTGAAGTATTTGATTTTATGGAAATCGAACCTCTGCACTAAGAAAATTTGTACGAAGAAAAGTTTGAACAAGATGTTCAATCATTCTACATGAAGCCTAAGAGTTTATACAAGCCTCTCTCTCTAGAAATCACTTCAACACCGTGTAGGCACAGTTATCAAAGTTCAGTTTTTCAAAAGTACTAAGCTCTTTCAAATGAGCTCATATTTATAGGCATGGCTTCAATAGTCAGCTCCCTCCTTCAATGGTCATATTTTTTCTTGAATTTTGGAGGGACCTGTACACATGTCACTCAAACAACGGTTATTTAGTAAATGATAGAATGACATTGTTTTATAACAAAACAAGTGTTAGAAAAAATATGGTTACATAACTAGAAATCCAATATTCGGAATGTAATCAAATGAATGTTTGGAGTCTAAAAAAAATTGAATTAGGATTCTATAATATAAGGTTATTCGGATTCCATTTTCTAGGAATTCAGAACCTGAAATCTATAGAATTATGGAGTCTGAATTTCATAGAAATTCGAAATCTGGATTCACAAGAATTCAGAACCTGAACTTACAATGTTCGGAGTCAGACTTCATGAGAATTCGGAGTCAGAACTCATAAGAGTTTAGAGTTTTAATTCATAGAACTCGGATTTAGAACTCAGAGAAGTTTGTATCCAGAATTCATATTCAGAATTCAGAGTCAGAACTCAGATGATTTTATATCTAGAATTCGTTTTCAGAATTTGGAGTTAGAACTCAGAAGAGTTCGTAACCAGAATTCTGATTTAGAATTCGAAGTCAGAACTTAGAAGAGTTCGTAAACAGAATTTTGATTCTGAATTGAGAGTCCGAACTCAGAAGAGTTTGTAACTAGAAATCTGATTCAGAATTCAAAGTCAGAACTCAGAAGACTTAGTAACCAGAATTCTTAGAATTCTGATCCTAAAATAGAATTCTTCATATCTAGGTAATAATAGGATTCCGAGGTTTTTGTTTCAAATGAATTTTTACACTTAGAAAAATTATGATATGAACAAAAAAACATGGTAAGGATAAATTTCTTTAGGGAAGGAAATTTTTCCATATAGAAGTAAAACATAGGGTAAAAAGTGTTTTTCCTTGAGATAAGGTGTTTGTGATTTTTTAAACCAGAAGGAATTTTAAAGTCATAAGGAAACCTTAATGTCTTAACAATATCTCCAAAGTATGAAGGAATGGAAAAGTCATAAGGAGAACCTTATTGAATCAACATGGGAGACATCTGTTATTGTTTTGGATGAGTTCAAGAGATAATTTTCTTTTTCATGCTATGATAATGTTCACTATAAAATAATTTCTTGCATATAAAAACTTATCTAGATACAATACTAAGGAACATATCAAATTTATAATTTTTGATGAAGATAATTCATGTTAACAATTATAGAGTTGAAGGAAGGTAGTGTACATGGGACATAACATATTCTTAAACTTGTCCATCCTTATCATCAATTGAAAAAATAATTCAATGGTTTATTGGTATACAATCTTCCCTCACAAACATTTCCTATTAATGAATATCACCACATGGTGAAAAATATCAATTTTCACATTTGGAATGAATGGAATTTATGGTCATCAAAAAAATATCTATAAGAATAAGTTTGTATTTTTTGAACTACCTTATTAGATATTTTTAAACATAAAACATAACATCACCATCGTTCATTTTGATAAAATAATATGTGACATTTTTATTGGAAATTTGTTAGAAATTAAATGAAATAAAAAAATCGATTGCATGCGAAATTGGACTTGATATCAATGGGAATACATTTGGAGTTAGCTCCCATTATAAAATTAAAGAAAAAATATTTACCTTTAGTTTTTCACACATTATGAAAGAGTTAGAAGATAATTTTTTGTCAGTTTATGGATGGTATTAATATACTTAGTAGATATTATTCAAAAGTGAATAATTTGGTGTCATTTAGAGATTTTAAATTAATATGAATGAAATCTCATGACTATCATGTATTTATGAAACAAATGTTACTGGTCACACATCATGGTATATTAACAACCCCTATCCGAATTCTATCCTCAGGTAATGTAATTTCTCAAGTCCATTTTTAGAATAGTCTTTGATCCGAATTTGTTAGATGTGTTAGAGAACGAGGCTTTTATTATTCTTTATCAACTATAAATGTATTTCACACCAATGTTTTTTGATATAATGTTTCATCTGGTGATTTATTTTTCGCATGAGATAAGAATATTTGGGACTATGTATTTATGTTGGATGTATCCTTTTTAATGATATATTAAAATTTTGAAGGGATATGTTAAAAATCTTCATCTAACAGGAGACTATATTGTTAAAAAATATGTATCAAATAGGAAATTGAGTTCTGTACTAAATATTTGTATAAACTGTATCATATTATTATTCCAATATCTTGATATATAACTTTTTATAGTTAAGGTATATAGATTTTAGGATTAATGTTAAAGTTTATTCCATATTTTGAAATTATATAGGCACATTTATAAATTTTGAATAATAATGATGAGGTTTAAGCATAAATATCATCACATATTGTTTAATTAAAGGTGTGATATTCAAAAAGAAATTACAAGTGGTTGAGGAAAGTATATATAATGACATTTTTTCATAGTTTAATGAGAGCGCCATCACACACACACACAAACAAACAAACACACACACACACACACATATATATAAATAAAAAAATTGAAATGGTTAGAAGGGGGACTATATTTTAATTTGATCACACAGTATGGTTTTGATACTAATGGTTACACATTTTACACAACAAATAAATTTTACAAGAGTATCATTCAAAATAATGGGGCAATGGTCATTTAAGAAGAACTTCATTTTTGTAGTGCAAAAGATAAAAACCCATTTTCTGCTTCAACGACATATTTTGGAGTTCTTGAGGATATATAGGAAAGTGATTATATTAAATTTCAAGTCATAGTATTTATGTGTAATTGGATTGGTAGTAATTTTTGTGTGGAACATAATGAAAATGGGTTTACACTGGTTGACTTGAAAGATTTAGTTGTAGAGATGAACCATTAATCTTGGACACACTTGTAAAGTAAATATTTTATGACATTTATTCAAAAAATGATCAATGGTCCATCATTTTCTAAGGTAAACAAATTAATTTTGATGGTTTTGAGGATGAAGATTATGTTATGGATTTATATGAGGCCTTTTTATCTAATACATGGTTTCCAAATGATAACATTGACTATAATGAAGACATAATCAATGCTACATGAAATGGTCATGATGAAGGGACATGGGAAAACATGAAATTAATCTCCATAATATTTAGGTGATTTTTTATATTAAATTTATTTTTTGAAATTTACATGTGTAAACTCTATATATTATTTATTATTAGTTCTTTAATTATATAAATTTGACTATTTATATATTTTTTCTGTTGAAATTTATAATCAATAGTTATGGATAAATATTTTTTTTGAAAAATTGATGCACAAAATTATGTTTTGGTCAAATTTAAGCATATAAATCTTTTTTTGTGGCAGTATCAGTTTAGATTTAATGTTTATATATAATAGTTTTACTTGAATATTGTTTTGTTAAGAATCATGTCATCATTATTTTTTCTAAAACTTACACATGCATGGCAGTATTTTTTTACTTATATATTTTTTTATAAATTTTTTAAATAATAACTTCCCTACTAATATGAAAGCACACAAAATTTAATTACAATTTTCTATTTAAATGATAGACACAAAGGAAGTGGAACATTTAGTGATTTATATATATATATTCATTTTATTAGGTATTTAATAATATAATTATACATTGAAAGAAAATTTTTATTTTATAGAAAAATAATTGCATGACTACTGATGTGCCTCATACGAGGGATTATTATCCTTATTCTATAGAGAAATAAAATTATATAGTTCATAGACATGCGATTACATGTTTAACAAATCATTCACTTTCCGATAGAGAATATATAATACATATTAAATTTTATGATAATAATAGCCATACTAAACGAAATGCAATGTCGTTTACCAGTTCTATCACCAACCACTATAAGATTAACATTTTATATCCAGAATGGAGGTCCATCCAAAATATGATGAAAGATAATATGTGGGAGTACATAATGGTAAAATATATAAATTGATTTATTTTTATCTTATTGTTTGAAAATATTATATTTCAAATTACTAATATTTAATTTATTCAATTAGAGATGATATTCAATTTTCGTTAATTGAATGAAATTAAGAACAAATTTATATATTTAGATTCTATTTTCATAAATCTAATTTAAAACAAAATTTTAAAAAAATTATGTCTTTGGGATATTACAGAATGAAAACCCATGCATGAAGTATTTGTTTTTATAAGTAGATACAAGGATGATATTTATTTCCACCTGACATTATGAAGAATTAATCATATCATAATTATTTAATATTGGAAAATTTATTATATATTAACGGATTACTTATTATAGTATTGTTATGTAACTAGACTCCCTGGGATATCATATAGAGGTTTAATAGTAGAACGTATACCCTCATACTTTATCACGTGGAAGGTATAATTGATTGAAGGAGAAAATTATTGACAAAAAAATTGATACAATAAGAGCTCAATATACTAGTGGTTCAGAGGAGGTGTAGTTTTTTCAACCATATCCACCCACTCTCCATGAAACATGAAAAAGAGAACGAAGAAAAAAAGAGGATTATATTAAAGATAAATCTAAGGATGTATCTAATAAAACTGTAAGAAATTATTTTTTTATATTCTATGAATGTTTGACTTTTTTTTAATTAAAAACACTAAAAACCATTTTATTTCTTCTAATAATTAATAATTTTAGGATAAATCTATGAAAGGGACTTTTATCCATAACGGTAGTATGGAAATACTCACTAATACTTAACGAAAGGAACAACATCCTTGCGAGGTAAGTGGATATGAGTTGGGTGTTAGTGTTAGGAATTCTTATGGTCATCCCATTAAGAAATAAAGTGAATCAAAAATCTAATCCATAAAAGTTAAGTTGAATGAACAAATATATTCTAAAAATTCTAAAATTCAATCAGGTATCTAGGCTATGTTTGAACAATTGAAGAGAAAATCACAGCATTCATAACATATGAGGCCTACCTTTCTTGGCCAACATACATAGCATACCCTCCTTACCTAGCCTACCAACTATGATCCTCCACCTCCTCATTAAAACCAGATGATATACTATGAGTTGTATTCTAGAGATCCCCAAGTATGTATTCTAGTGTATAGAGTTGAATATATTTTTAGAGCTTCTATACACCCCAGCCTATATAGTTGGGTCCGGTAAGAATATCATCACATAATATTATTGATCAAAATAATATTCTTCTGTTGCCTATTGAGGAGGTTATCATGGTTGGATATTGTATGGGTTATTTTTTACTTTATATAGCTAAACATATTCGTTATATGAAATATGAGGTATCCATTTTTTATAATAATATTTATATTTTATTAAAAAAAATACTTATAATGATTTCTAACATTAAATTTATATAGGAGTATCTAATGTACAAAGAATTGGTATAAAGGAAACTAAAGGTTCAACCATCAATATATATAGATACTTATGAGAATTTTGATGGAAAAAAATATTATCAAAGGTTTATTCTTCCTTGGATTATATTTTTGAATTTTAGAGGAAATATTATATTTGTTTAAGAGACTATCCATTGAAAATATTAAATAAACATATTACGGATCCTGTTAATTTTGATGAGCTCATCATGCCTGTGTTTCAGTTGTTTTCCATGTATATAAATTTTGGTTTATGTTTTTCTTTCTTTAAATAAAGTTAATTTCCATTGACTTACTATATTAAATTTTAAATTAGGTAAATACACATGACTCTTATTAAAATGAGATGACTGGTGTTAATAGTCTTATAGATCCATAATTCACTTTAATGGTTGTCTAATATAAAAATAATCCTACTAGAGTTGCATATATATCTAAGAGATTAAAAAATAAATAGATTGGGTTTTATTTTTTTCCATTCATTGGTGTGTAAGAACAATAAGGTCATTATGAAGTAATATTAATCGTAATTTTATTAATTGTTAAATTTTTATATTGTATACGTTATTGGATATTAGGCATATTCTTCATAGAAGAAAGAAAATTATATTGTTTTATCTCTTTATTAGGTGGTGTTCATAATAAATTTAGCATCTTGAGGGATAAATAAGTTTTATTGTTTTTTATATGTTATTTATTTTTAATTATTATTATTTGTACATGTTTTTTATTTATATACATAAGAAGAGAGAGGTTATGGAAAACATTTAACAAATATCACTTGTCAATAAAGCATCCAAATAAAATCTAATAAATGAAAGTAATGGTAAATATATTATATATTAGAAAATATTTGGGTTTTGTTATATATATATATATGGTGTTTTTTTTAATTAAATATTTTATAACTGTAGTTTCATCATAAAAAAGGAAGTGTGGAATGTAGTTATTTTATTTTAATATTCATGCATGAGATAATCACAACTAGGTCAATGAATAAATTTTAAATGATCAGTAATATTAATTATTTTATATTTCATGTCATAATATATTGTTTTTTTAATCTTATTATATTCATTGTTATTTTATATTTTCAATGATATCGAGTTTTATAGGAATAAATAACTTCCCCGTCTTCACAGTTTTTTTACAAACCATTTGTTTAGTATGATTGAGATTTAAATTAGCAGGTATGTTTTTTAATTAATGTTAAAAAATTAGTATTCAGATAATCATTTTCTTTTTTAAGTAGGCATATTCTATTTATTATTATAGGGTTGTTTCCGACTGTATAAAGGGTTATGGATTTATAAAAAAAATATCCACACTAGAAATGACTTTAAATTTTCTTGTACGTATAATTTAGATAATGTCTAAAAAATGAGTAATTATACAATCATTTTTTTCTTGAATATTGTATATTCTGTTGGGTTTTACAGGATTTAGATGTTTTTGGTATGTATGTATTAATTAATGTTAATGAATTTTGTATTTAGAATTTTTTTTATTCTTTTAGTTTCTATATTGTGTTTGATGATGATGAATCACCAAAAATTAATAATTACTATTCCTTATATTTCCTTTAATGTGTGTGAAAAAAAACTTTTTCATGTTTATTTTCATTGGAATATTCTATGGAAAATGCATTATTAACATTTATTTTTTCAATTATGATAATCAGGACACAGGGAGATACAAATTATACTAACTTCATCTCTATTTTCTTTAGTTGGCATGAAACAAAAGTTCATCAAGTGTAATGTTTTTATTTTGGTAATTTAGTGATTTAATTAATTTTATATTTGACCGATATTTTCTAATAATATTATATTTTCTAATTTCATTATTATTTGTTCTACCTTCAATGGATGATCGTTCATTATTCTTTTCCACGGTAATATTTTTTTTGTAAAAAAATTATAGTACTTCCAATATGAGAAAAAATATTGATATAACACAAGTGACCTTCTCATCCTTCCTAAATGATCAATGTAATTTTTTGTTTCTAGTTCCACCATTTTAGGAATTTAATGGTATGTATTTATTCCAAAAACCAAAAAAATTACATTTCATTTTTAATCTATTTATCTAACTTTAAAAATATTCTAGTTGTTTTCAATAAGTGTTGTTAAATGGTTTCTTTCACAAAAATTAAATAAAACACAATTATATTTATATTTTTAGTTTCATTAAAGAGTGACCATTATCAATTATTATTATATTATTGATATATGTTTACAATTAAATCCCTTCTAAAGTCATTCAATACTTCTCTTGAAGGAGATTAGAATTTATTTTCAAGATGTTGATTTATCTCAATAGTGAAAATCAATTAACGTTATGGTTGTTTAATCAAGAAGTAGTATATTTTTAAGAATTGAAATTATCTTAAAAAGTTAACTATAATTTGTGTCCCTATAAATTAATATTTTTTATAATCTATTAAGATTTATTTTATTTAACACCTATCTGTGTCACCATTTTTTGTAACTATTTGATTCAACAGTTTTCTTAACCATAAAAAAATATTTTAAATTGAAAATGATTTCACTCATTATTCATTATTTATTTTTGAAAAAAAATTCATAGCATGTTACTTATTCCATTTTTTCTAAATAATTATTAAATATCCTATAAATACTTGTATAGACCTGGCCTTAGACATTACTTAATCTTGATTTTAGTCAAGAATTTACTTATTTCACATTGAGGAACTTTTTTTAGGTTTACATTTTTTGGAAAAAAGGTAATAATTCATGCATAACATCCCAATTCCATACAAAGTGCATAATATTATGATATTAACCATTTCTTCTAGAATATAAAACATTTAAAATAAAACATGATTTATTTATTCATGAAAAATCATCAAAACTTTCAAATTGAATTCATTCTTCCTCTTACCCATCCTTATAACCTGTAAAAAAACATTTTAGAACTTTCTATGAGCGCACAATATCATTAAGGGATATGAAAAAAAGAAATAAGTAGTTATACCATGAATACTTTGAACCCATGAAAACATTTTCACAATGTTATAATTTTTTCCCATAAAACAAAATATCATTAGATTACCTCATGATATCATAGGTATCATATAAAAATCCATAATGAAACATTAATTATAAAGGTATATTGTGCAATTAATAACACTATTAAATTTACTGTAGTTATCATTACTATATAGGGAGTAACCTTCATGGTTACATTTGGAATTCCCACCAGAGTATATTCCCTTAATCACCTAGGAGAAAACCTACCAGTTAACTCCATCTCATTACCCAATTTATTAATGAGATATCATAGGCTCACCCACCTTTGGATTATCATGGAATAAAACATATTGATAAACAATTCCTAAGAACAATAACATAATTATAGTGCACAAATCATGAATTAAGGGAAAAATATTTTCACTTTAAAGTCACATTTCATTTTTATTCAAAGCTACATAATGATAAAAGAAAACGCTTTATTTGTAAATAAATTTTTTAACATGTAATGGATGCATAAAAACATTAAAGATACTTAATGGAGAGAAATCTCATCCATGATTTATATGTGAAAAAACATTCCATTTTTCTTTTGTAAAAATAGTTGCAAGAGTGACTTTAAAAGTGGTTTTTTAAAGAAAGTCCCTTTCGTTGAGTCTCACACCACACATACAATATTTATCTTCCTAAATAATTAAATTACATTAATTATTTACATTATTGGGAAATTTTTTAATGTTTATTATTCCTTTTATATTACTTATTATCATGTTAAGATAATTACTTACCTATTTATGTTTATGTCAGACCTTTTGTCGATATTTGGTACATGATTCCAAAATGAATTTGATATGATGTCAAAAGTAAAAGTAGTCATAATTAAATCACTTACACAATAATAATAATTAAATAATAATAAATTATACACATAAATTATACATTTAAATCCAAGAATTTATGTATGGTTATGAAAAATGAACAACGTTATAATCAAGGAGACGGTAGGTCATATGTATGCATGAGTAACGTTTTCCATTTTTCAATGATCATTATAAAAAGAAGGTAACTATTATTATATCTTTATAGAATTATTATAATATAATATATGTCTTATTAATCAATTGAATATACTAATTTTTATCATCCTTGTGATGTGATTATAAAAAACAAATCACATCTCTTCATTGAGTTGATAGTTAACACGTACGCAAGAACGACATTATCATTTTTATGAGAATGGAATTGTAGGAACATAAATGATATTTGATTCATTAATATTGATAAATATGTCATTAATGTTTTATTTAAACATTAATTCAATCATTATAACACATCTTCAGAGATGGTGATGGAAAATGAATTATATCGGTTCGTGAGGTGGTAGTCCACCGTACACATGAACGATTAATTCATTTCCCATTAGATGAAATTAGAGATGGATTTAGGTGAAGATATTAAAATAATAACATATATGTATATTTAGTAGTTTGTAGTTATTATTTCATCATGTTCAATGAATATTGTGAGGATGTTAAAGAAGAAATAAAATAGAAACACTTAATTAAAAATGATATATCTTCTTCAGGTGATCTCCTTTGATTAAAACCTTAAAACCTATAATCAGCGGTTATAACTAAACTAATGCCTCTATAATGCGTGTAAGGAATATATAAATGTATTTATGGAAGACATTGGCTGAGAAATTGGGTTTTAAGTGCATTTTAATGAGATGAATGGGTGCCCATTCAAAGGAGAGAAGCGGGGCACTCTTTGAATGCTTCAAAATATTATTTAAATATTCATTAATTTTCTATTACAAATGTGTAAAAAGTGATATATTTTTAATATAGGATGGTTTGGATTTAATAAACTTCTTAAAATAAAAATTACATAGTTTATGGCTATTTTTAAACATTATCTTTTTTTAACCCTCATCTAACATCTTTAATTCTTACGAGGATATCATATAATTTAATTTTTAGTGTTAATATAATCACTATAAAATGAAAAATGACCAATAAATGAGTTATTTATGGAATTTATAGACTTATTCCAATTATATTTCCAAATAATATATTTTTATGAATTTAATATCATTTTATAAAATATTATTTATTTTAAAATATCAATAATGACAATTTTGATATTATTCTTAACATGACTTTTAAAAAATATCATAACAAAAATATAAATTAAAAAAAACTCTAAAACATTAATAAAATTTCAAATTCATATAAAAAATTCACGGATGACATTAATAATCACAAATAGTATTTATTTTATTATTTTTAGTATCATTTATTTGATATTCTTTTAATTAAACAATTATTTTATAATCATTGTGTATGCCATCAATTAAACTATTTATTATCTAAAAATTAAAAATAATTTATAATGATAAATATATATAAATTTATATTCCAAAATACTATTTATAGTTGAATGGATCTCCAATATAACCCCATATTAAAAAAAATTCACTTATTAAAAATAAAAATGTGACAATATTGTCTTTTCTTTGAATATAATATTAGAAATGCCATACTCTCATCCATATGGATTTGAATTGTAATAATTTCGTCTAAATGGTGAATTCATTCAAAAAACACAAATACAATTAAATTAGGATAAGTTTTAGGTAATTTTATAATATTATTTTTAACATTAATTACCCGATGTACCATTAACTATGTTAATAAAACAAATTATGAAAATTACTATTCAAATTTCAAAAAACAAAGTGGATCTATTTATATAAATTAATATTTTTTATTAAAAATATGTATTCCATTTTTAGATAAGAGAAAAACATACATTTAAGAAATTAATTTAAAATCAACCTCGTTGAGGGATCGAGAAAACAGGTTTTTAAAGAAACAATGTCTAAAAGATTGAAATGTTTTATATCCAAATTCATTGTGTTATTGATTATAGTGAAAAAAATTAGATTAAATTATAAACAATGATCTAATAATAATTTTAAAAAAATGAAATATTAAATTTTACACAGTAAATAGATTTGATGACAAACTAGTTTTCAATTAAAACTCAGTATTTTTATCAGTATTCATCAAAAAATGAATCTTATCAGAAAATTAAAAAAAATTAAACCAAATAAAATTTTGATACTCCAATTTCAAATAAGTTTTTTATTTTTTCAAATATAATGTATAAAATTACAAAAAAACTAGATTTAAAACAAATGTGTCACCAGATGGTGGAAAATTGTCTTTTTTGAAAAATAATTATTTTAAGCCTAAATTTGAATTTTTTTAGTATGTCTTTAAAACATATAAGATGAATGTTAAACATTATATTTAATATACGATAAATATATATTTAATTAATATAATCAAATAAAACTGATTTGATTATTTTATATGCACACTTGTGAATATTTATATAGTTTTTTAGGAAAAACAATTTCTTTTATTTTAAAACGGGTCTTATTTTCAATGACAATTAATTAGTCAACAAATAATAAATTATACATACATGTTTAAACAATATTTTCATAGTTTAGTTAATATTGTTCATTAATTCAATTCTAATATCTAGTTTAATGGTAACATTTAACTAATAATATTTTGTTGATCCTTTAAGATTGATATAGCTTATCATGTAAGCTATCAAACTTTGTATTTACTTTTAAAAAGTAGGGATGTGACATGATCCTCGCCTTTAATGAAATTGTCCCTTCCAATTTGAACTTGAGATTGAAAAATAGGGGTTTTAGGTTTCAAAATATCTCTATTCAAATCCCACATCAGAAATATGAGAAATGAAACTTCCACTTCAAAATAAGGAAAGAGAAGTATGAAGGTCACCCAAGCAAACACATAATAGGGTTCCATGTAAGAAAACATGGACATGGAATAGAAATATAACTACCATGTTCTAATAGATAGTGATAGAGAACATGTTCATGAGTAAGTTAACAATCATAAAACTCTAAATATATGATGGGTTAATAAGTCACTGATTTCATAGCATGAAAAGTAAACGGGTAACATTTTTGTTTCAAAATCATTTTCAGAGAGTTGAGGAATTCCTTTAATAAAGGTCTAATAACATAAGGAAACATACATACTTGAAACGTATAGTTTCATCCTTTATTAAATTTCCACCAGAAACTCGTTTTTTTCAAATAATGTGTGTTCAAGTTGAATTTTTTCAAGTCTAAAGCACTAAAATCATCTTCTAGAGAATCACATAATTTACATAAGATTAACTATCTATTACTACTCTCCTTGGAAATTAACCAAAACCAAAATTATTAGTATAAGATAAGATAACTCCCCAAAAAATAATAAACTCTATACGAATAAAAAATCCTTCAATCACCAAAATTAAATAGTAATACCCAAAGTTCAACATTGACCATTCAATAAATAATTATTCTTAAAATTTATAAAAATAATCCAAACTAATATTGAAACCCAATATTTAGAAATATTTTATAACATAGTATTCCAAGATAAATTTTTACATTTATCTACAAATAAAATCAATAACTCTTAAAGTCTCATTCCAAAAATTAATTTCTATAGTAGTCTCTAAGATACACTAACTATTCCCATAAATAACCTGAATCTCTACAATTCAAAAATTAAATCATTGATTATTCCAAAAATAATTCTTCCATTATTTCTCAAATAAAATACCATATTATTCTATTTACCTTGATCATATAGGCTTCCAAAAATAGTGAACATCTTCTGAAATAACATTAATCACTTAATCACCAAATTTTTTTCCAATCTCGAGGTTAACTATTTGATAAAATATATTTTCCCCCAATCAAATTATTATTCCCACAATAACTTTTTTTTACAAAAAAAGTCATAATAACCGGAACTTCGCATAAGGAAATTATAGGTGATGCACCCTTGTCACCTTTAAATTGGGGGTTTAATTATCCTAGCCTTGACAGGCGTGATAGGTTGCCACCCATTATGCAGGTTTTCATTTTTATAAAACTATATAATCCTTATAACAATAATAAAATATGAAAAATTTCTATAAAATAACCCTAACATGTTTTAACCTCAAAGGTAATTTCATACCATTCATTTTTAATCCAAAAAAATATTATCACATAATTACCTCGAAATCAAATATCATATTAACCCTAAAGGTTATACATACTTTATAATTATGTCCACAAAGGAAAATGAAATTCTTCCCCAAATAACATTTTCACATAAAAAAGATTTGGGTTACATATAACATAAAATAAAATGTCTTACAATGTACTCCCTTCACCAAAAGAGTATTAATAATTTTAGACATTTCCTCTTCCTCAGATCAAACATTATTCTTGAATTCATTATACATATAGACATCTTAATCATTTATCATCCTTAACTATTCTTTTCCACCTTATTACTTAGTACTTATTTCCTAAAAACAAAAATTGGCATCATATCCTATGATTTAATAATGTTAAAACATGAAATAATAAATAATCTACACCTTTCATATATCATTTAAAATTTCCTCATATTTAATTATTATGGAATTAGGTATTCCTAAAAAGATATCAGTATGATCCGATAAATCCCACTAAAAAAGCCTTATTCCTAAGACATATATTTTCATGATGACTATACTCCTCACATTTAAAACATTCAATTGATAACTCAGGAAGAACTTATTTCTTATTCATGGAGTCAACTAGAACACCTCCTTTTTACTAGGAAGATTATTTCTTTATGACCTCCTTTTCCACATTTAATACATATTAATATCCCTTAAATACATTTTCCTAGGTGTTTAATTCCATATACTTTACACATGTGTCATTTAATATATTTAATTTTATGATCATTATTACCTGAACTTCTATAGGGTTTCATTTCTCTCATATATGATGCATTAGGAAACTCATGAAGGATTAACTATTTAATCTTTACTCATGGTAGCTGGTTTAGTATAACCACCAGATTTATCATTATAGATACCATTTCATTTAGTTTATTATTTATAGAACCACCAGATTTTCCTTATAATAAATTGTTACATTTGTGCCTCCTGGATCTTTCCATTTACTAAGACAAAAAAGTTAAGTATGGGAAATAAATCAAAATATACAATTTTATGAGTATGATAAACACTAAAATATATGTATTCATGTTATCTCAAATTCATAAAATTTATCTAAAAAACTATAACTGTTACTACCATGATAACCATTGTGGTTATATATGTATTTTAACTTATGATTAATTAACATCCTAATGTCTAAAGTTATCAAAACTGACCATTGATACCAACTGTAAAGACCTGACCTTAGACATTACATAATCTAAATTTTTAGTCAATAATTTACATCTTTCACATTGAGGATATTTTTAGTCTTAATGTTTTAGAGAATTAGGTCATAATTCATGCATAACATTTAACTTCCATAAAAATTTGATACTATTGAAGTAGTTTCAATTTCTTCCAAAATATAAAAATATAAAAATGAAACATGATTTCTTTTTTTCATGAAAAATATTCAAAACATTAAAATTGACTTCCTTCTGCCTCTTACCCATCCTTATACCCTGTTAAAAACATTTTAAAATTTGGGATGAGAAAAAAATCTCAGTAAGGGATATAAAAATAAATAACGAAACTGTTAACCCGTGAATACTTTAAACCCAATAAAACATTTTTCAGAAAGATTTACTTTTCATGCATAAAACATCAGATCGTTAGCTTACCTCATGAAATCATAAATTGTATATAAATATACACAGAGAAGAATAAATCATAAAGGTATATTGTGGCATCCATATCACTTTTACATTTACTATAGATGTCATGGCTATATAGGGAGTAACTTTAATTGTTATATTTGGAATACCCATTACAGTATATTCCTATAATCTATTAGGAGGAACCCTACCAGTTAACTTCGTCTAATTCACAAATGAGTTGCAATGATATAACAGGATCATATAACCTCAATTTATTATATCTCCACCTATAATAATAAACAATTATCAATAACCAAAACATAATCATAACACATAAATAATGCATAAATGAAAATTAACTTTTTCTCTTTAGAATCACATTTCATATTTTTACAAAGATGAACACTCATAAATGAAAAAATTTTATTTGAAAATAAATTTTTTATCATGTAAAGTAAGAATAAAAACATTAAAGTGAGATATTCTATTCATGAATTATATGTTAAAAAACATTCCTTTTTGATTTTGAAAAAATCATTGAAATAGTAACTTTAAAAGTGGCTTTTAAAAGAATGACCCTTACCTTGAGACTGACTCATCACGTAAAATCTTTATCTTCATGAATAATAGTGATAGGTTAATTATTTAATTTCATGATAACATTTTTAATGATTATTATTCCTTTTATTTTACTTATTATCATGTAACAATAATTAATTAATTGTTTAAGTTTATGTCGGACGTTTTGCCGATATTCAGTACTTTAGTCCAATATGAATTCGATATGATGTCAAAATTCAAATTAGTCACAATTGAATCACCTTTATATTAATATTAATGACATAATAATAACTTTTATACATCAATTATAATTTTAAATAAAACCATTTATTAATGGTTATAAAAAAAGAACAATACTATAATCACAGACACGCTAGGTTGTACGTATGCATGATTAACGTTTTCATTTTTCAGTGATCATTAAAGAAATAAGTTAATTACTATTTTATCTTCCCATAATTATCATAATAGAATAAATGTAAAATTAATAATTTAAACATAATTATATATATATATCATCCATGTGATATGGTGATGAAAAATGAATCATATCTCTTTGTGGAGGTGATATTTTACACTTACACATGAACACCATTCTAATTTTTTATGTTCATGGAATGGTATGAACATAAATGATATTTTATTATTTAAAAATGGTAAATATTTCATGAATATCATATAAAAAACATAATTCCATAATTATAAGCAGTCTTCAGAGATGGGGATTGAAAATTAATTATGTTGGTTCGTGAGGTGGTAGTCCACCAAACACATGAACAAATAATTCATTTCCCATTTGATGAAATTATAGATGGATTTAGGTGATGATATTAAAATAATAACATCTCAGTATATTGATGATACTAGAGTTATTATTTAATCATGGATAAAGATGAGTTTATGGAAGTGAATGAAAAAATAAAATAGAAACAGTTAAATTAAAAATGACAACTCTTTTTTCAGATGATCTCCTTTAATTAACACATTTACACCTCTAATGAGGGTTTTATACCTGAAATACGTCCTCTAGAATTTTGGGATAGATTATTGGAAGTTATTTGGGTATATTTTGGCTCAAAAAAATCGTTTTTATGTGTATTAGAATGAGAATAATGAATTCCCTTTTATAGGAGAGGGGAGGGCACTGTTGGAATTTTTCAAAATATTAATTCAATATGAATTAATTTTCTATTTCAAAATAGGTCGAGAGAGATTTATTTCGATTATTGGATTATTTTGGGTCTACATAACTTTATATAATGAAAATTTTATATGTTTTGACTCCTTTTTAATCCTTATCTTTTTATTTTAACCTTTATCTAACCTTTTTAATTCTTATTGTGATATCATGCAATTTATATTTTGAGGGTTAATATAATTACAATAAAATAAAAAATACCATTAAACGAGTCATTTATGAAAGTTTTAGACTTATAAAAATTATTTGACATAATTTTAGACTTTTAATAATTTTATATCATTTAATAAAATATTATTTATTTTAAATATCAATACTGTTAATTTTGACACTATTCATTACACGACTTTTAAAAAATATCATAAGAGCAATATAAATTCAAAAAAAAATTCTAAAACCTCACTATCATGTAAAATTCGTATAAAAAATTTATGTATGACATTAATAGTCTCAAATTATATTTATTTTAGTATTTTTAATATTATTGATTTGATATTTCTTTAATTAAACAATTATTACATCATCATTACATAAGACATTAATTAAATTATTCATTCTCTAGGAAATAAAAATTATTTATAATGATATAGATAAAAAATTTGATTCCAAAATACTTATTATATTAGAAAAATTTTATATATAACCCCAAATTAAAAATATTTCACTTGTTAAAAAAAGTGTGAAAAATTGACTCAACTGTGAATATAATATTATAAATGTCAAACTCTCATCCAACTTGATTCCCAAGATCATAATTTGAGACCAAGGATACTTTTAGTTGAAACAAAACTCATGAAATGAAATTAGGAAAAGTGTTAGCATAATCTTATAATATTTATAATATTATATTTACCCTTAATCACCCGATTTACCTTAAACCATGTTAATAAAAAAAATATTAAACCTAATATTCATATGTAAAAAAATAAATGGGATATATTTACATAAATTTGAAATTTTTATTACAAATATAGAATCCATTTTTAAAAATTAAAAACATAGAAACTTTAGAAATTAATTAAAATGCAATCCTATTGATAGATCGAGAAAACGAGTTTTTAAAGTAAAAATGTTCAAAATAATGAAATGTTTTTATATTAAAATTATATTTGAAATTTATTTTAATAACCTAAATTGTATTAATTGATAAAAAATGATATAATTATACATTTAAACAATTTAAATATTTAATATAACACTATAAATAAATTTGATGAAAAGCGATTTTCAATTAAAATTCAGTATTTTTCTCTCTCTTCATCAAAAAATAAACATTTTCAGTAAATTTAAAAAAAACAAAGTAAAATTTTATACTATATTTTAAGTAAATAAATTCATTTTGTTAAATATAATTTATAAATGTCTCAAAAAATTCATTTAAAACAAGTGCGCTATTAAAAGGCAGCAATAGTGCATTTTTTGAATAGTACTTCTTTCATGCGTAAAACTGAATTTGTTTTTATATCATGTTTGGAAAAAAATAAGATGAATGTTAAAAAATATATTAAATATATATATATTTATATTTATATTTCATTAATATAATTCAAAAATAGTGGCTTGATTATTTTATAAATACACTTGTGCACATCTAAATAGTTTTTCAGAAAACATTTCCTTTTATTTTAAAAATGGTTTTATTTTCATTTATAATTATCTAGGGATAAAATAATTAATTACTTATACATGTGTAAATAAAATTTTCATTATTCAGTTAATACTATTCATTCATTCCATTCTAGCATCTAGTTTAATGGTAACATTGAAATAATAATATTTACTTGTTTTTTTAATCTCGATATGGAATATCATGTATGCTATCGAATATAGAGAATCCTTTTAATAAGTTGTGATGTTACAATAAATCATACCCTCTCTACGGGATAAAAATTGATCCACTATTTTTATATTAGCTATTATTATAAAATAAATAAATTGTTTACAGAAGAACATCAAAATATTTTTTTTATTTTCAGGGAATGAAATGTGCACTAGTGAGATTTGTTATATTCTATAATTTTTTATTCATATACCAATGTTGGAATTGGTTTACAATGTTAGAAATTATGATATTATACTTGTGCTAAACTTTTTTTGTTTCACATGTAGTAAATTTATTTCCATTTCACTTTGTTCCCTTGTTAACCATAATATCAATTTATTTTTTTCATAAATTGATTTGTGGGTTGTTTAAGTGAATATTTTATTGCTATAGTTTTTGGTTGTGTGATGAAAATCATTTTCTTTTGAATCTATCTTGTCACTACAGATTTGATTTCAAAATTGTAAAAATGGATAGACATGATATAATTAAGCATAGTTCCTTCTAGTTATTGGTCAAATATTTCAGTCAAGAAAATTAAGATAATTTCATTATTGTTAGGGATGGGTTCTATGGGTTAATATAGAAACATCATTCCATTGAGACTATATATACATCACTTTTATAAGGGGTTTAATGAATATGCCATGATGATTCAGATGGGTAAACTATTTTATTTTTTGGGGTTTCAATAATTTCTTCATCTAGAGTGATTTTAAGATGCTTACCCATTTTTTTATCATTTTTCTAGAAAAAAAGATAGCCAAATTTTTATATATTTAATGGTTTAGAAAATAAACATAAGGCATGAATATGGGTGTAATTGGTATGATAATATACCTAATTATGTTATATAATGATCTTGGTTTTTAAAAAATGAATTTATTTGTTTAGAAATTAAAGTATGGACTCACTTAAGGGTATCTTCTCATTCATAATAGTTTTGGTGATTGATATAGATATTGTTCATGAATCAACACATCCCAATGATAATATGAAAAGTGGTTTATCAATTGGAAGGAGGTAGTAATTATTTAACATTCATGTTTTTCATAATAATATGGAATGTTGATAGTTTTAAATTGATGAATAATATTGTTTTCCATTACTTTAATTTTAGTAACAATTTTATTAAAAATTTTAAAACCAATTTCACTTCATCTACTGAATTAGGTATATATACATAATAATTTAATTTTAATAGAATATTTTACTTATAAATATATTAAATGTTTACTTTGTTTTATTATGATGTTAGGATAAACTTATTATCATATGTTTTTCATATCCAATTGTCACATTTTCAACCTTGAATGAACTATGTACCATCCAAAAGACAATTAATATTTATTGGTTTGATATTGGTTATGTCACATTGTGTCGGTATTCCATCATAAAAATTTTGTATGGGTAACATTATTTATTTATCAATTATTAGGTTCACATAACTTAGGTGATCATAAATTCTTATTCCTGGAATAAAACCATCTACTTCTTCTACTACACCTATAATATAACAGAACAAAAAATAATAATTTTTGATATCAAAAATTGCCTACATGTAACATGTTTTCTATGTTTTAAATTTTCATGTGCGATATTATATAATTTACCTGTTATTTTATATTATGTACAATAATAAAAAAAATTAACCACTCAATTTATTTTTTATAATACAAGTTTTTTAACTATAGAAACAGCAATGAAAATTCATATCACATATTATAGATATTATGAATAATATCACACATGCATGAAGAATGATGACAATTATGATGGAAATATTTGTTGTCATGATTGAAATTCATCACGTTTATTCACTATAAGGTGTTCATTTATTATTTTCCATTACTATTACCATTTTATATTTGAATTTGATATTGTTTGAATTTATTCCTTAACATATACTATTATCTGTCATTATTTTGAAATCCAAAAAATATACATTAAAACTACTAGTGATTGATCACCAAGACTCAATTTTATTTGTTCTCTTTGACAAGTAAGTTAATGTGATTTATATAAAAAACAACATAATTTTGAGATTCTTTGATATAAGAAGAGATATATAACTTTTTACGTCATGTCAATATACATACATCTGAAATAATGAAAACTTTTTCAGCTATTTTCATAATTTTTAAACATGAAAAT
This sequence comes from Viscum album, assembly GCA_963277665.1. Taxonomy (NCBI): domain Eukaryota; kingdom Viridiplantae; phylum Streptophyta; class Magnoliopsida; order Santalales; family Viscaceae; genus Viscum; species Viscum album. Next base: position 483,132,525 of record OY728155.1, read on the forward strand.
ATTGATTAAACCAATGTTTTGTATTTCATTTATCATCACTTTTTATATTTCAGAGTAAATTATTTTTAAGAAAATATTTTTCAAACTTCAGTTCTTAAATTAAGTCTCTTTATAGGTATATATTTTTTAATATATGGTGAGAATATTTCCTCTATATTATTTTAATAGTTTTTAGATTTTAGATGATGTGATCTATTGATTTCTATAAAATATAAATCAATTTTTTTCATTTTTTTAAAAAAAATCGTGGTTTAAAGTCCATTTCCACGACTTTTAATGTAGTTTATTACATAAATATGATGTCAAAAGTCTCAATAATAGTCTTTTGACCTCAGTTTCATGTAATAAACGATGCCAGAATTGATATTAGATTTATCTAATTGAACATTCAATGTCAGTTTTATTTAATAACCAAAGTTGAATGTGTTCTATAATGTTGATTATTAAATAAAACAAACGTTGAAAATATTCATAGTTTTCCCAATTAAAATAATAATACCTTCATCATTGGGTTTTCTGAACATCAATATGAAAATCTTAGTGGTATTTTTTCGACGTTGGTTTTAGATTAGAAAAAATGTGGTGAATTATAATCAACATTGGTTTTTTATAAACGGACATTGTAAAACCCATTAAATTCATTTTTTAGTTATTTTTTAGACATCAGTTTTATTAAAACCGATATTGAAACTTATATTTATAACATTACCTACAAAAGAATCAATAAACACCAACGTTATAAATAAAAAACCTGATGTGGAAATATATATTTCAACTAGTGCTAATAAATATTTCATATTTTGATATCAAAAATAAATTCGATTTTTCCAAATTCTATTTCTGAATTTTATAATTTTAATATTAAAATAAAATGATATAATATATAGAAAAAACATTAGTTAGAATAAAACTATTTATATTTTTGTTTTAAAATCATATAATATTATTTCAATTAATGTGTATATGTAAAATCTAATAACAAATATTAATAATAGAATAAATTGAATTATTACTAACATTACATGGGTTTTCCAACTCTACCCTAAAAAATATCATCCTTACATTTGTATTTGCAACTTTAACATGAAGTGATATTTTCTCAAATATTGTTTTCAGGTTCCCATTTTTATTCTTCCGTCATTTAGTTTCTCTATAAAACCTTATGTTGTCAAGTTACTCTATTTTGTAACACCTTATCTATATAATATAGATTATGCAGTGAATTTTATTCAATAAAAAGATTCTCGTCAAACTATTTCAAAACATAGCTCAAAACTTGAGATGTATTAGGTATATAATACATTGACAACAAAACATAAAACACATCCTCGACCTAAGCTAAACACATTGGAAAATCTACTCATTAAGAAATAGATCCCACATATTTTTATATTTTATAAGGACTAATAAACCTTGGGCTTTACAGTCCATTTATAACAAATCATATAACAACATTTCAAGGAGATATTTAATGTAATACATGACTACCTGCCTCAAATTAATGACCATTCATCCTGTTATATACATAAATATCCCTACTACATTAAGTTTCCTTTAGGTGATACTAAATCATTTTTACCTTCTATTCCATTTTACTACCATTTCTAGTCCCAACTACATTCTTTCACCAACTTCATCCCACCTTACTAGAGTCTAACAAATCATTCCACATAATTCCTTATATGTTTCCATCAATATAATTGAATGAAAATATTTTTTATAATAAAAATCCACCAAAGAGAGATATTGATCTTAAATTACTTAATAATTCAATGATAAATAATTAATAATATCCTCCAAAGTTTTACTTTTTTATCCTATTTTTTCTTAACATTTAGGATGAATAAATATACAAAAATTTAATTCAGTTCCCAATCACTATTGAAGTCCTTTAAAAATATTATAGCTAATTTTTGGGTCAAGATATGATAATATAGTAAGGGGGATTCCATGTAATATGATTAATTATTTAGGGTATAGTATAAAAATATAATCCAAACACACACCATCTCAAATAAGAAAAAAATTTATATTTATTTAATTCATTATCAATTAACCAAATCAAATTATTACCTTGAGATTTATTTGTTAATTCCACCCCAAAATCCATATATATATTCCCCCATTTCTATTTAGACTCTGAATTTTATTAATGAATCCATTTTAGTAGTTTTCACTAATCATTACCTTATTAAAAAGTAAACCATTTCATGGTTAAGGTAGAAATATTCAAATTCATTCTTTCTAAAAAATAATATTCTGGATAGTCTCTTTACATTATAGTGTTTTCAGGATATATTGAAAATAGGTGGCTATGATCTTCATATAACAATTCCATCTTCAATTTGGATTCACATGGTATGCATAACCTCTTTCCAAATCTCATAACACTTTGTTTTCTAATATTAAGTTTTATAACCTTACCCTTCTTAACCAACAAAAATAATTAATCAAATCATCGATCCTCCTTCTATGAATGGATGATTATGTCTTGCAAGGATGAATGCACTACAACCTAAACCAAAATTACTACAACCAATTAAATAAAAAGGTCAGGGGAATTATTTGCATAGATTTTCAATTTTCATGATCAATATGTCATTACTTGATCCTCTTTCACCAATATATAACCAATCCCCTTCAAAGAATCATCACTAAAGATAACAAAATAATCATTTATTGATAGAGGGGAAGACCTAAGAGCACTAAGGAATCATCATTTAAATTCTTAAAAATAATCACTACATTACCCATAATAGATGAATTTTAATCCATTTCATATTGAATTAGTTGGTGGGATAGACGACTGAGAAAATTATTCAAAAATTCCTTATTATAAACCAATTGATCTAATAATACAATGAATATCACTGATTTTTATAGGTCTTGGATACTCTTCCACCACATTATTTATAGGATCAATAATTTTTACATCTTTTGATACAGTATGAGTAAGGAAAGAATGTATTTGTAACTAAAAATTGATTTTTTTTAATTTTTCCATGCTAGTTCATTTCTTTTAATTTAAACAGAAAAACCCTCAGATGTATCTCATGCTTCTCATAAATTTTAGAATAAACCGAAATGTCAACAATAATCACAACTAAATTTTTATCCATATACTCAATGAAAAATCTATTCATAAGATCCACGAATATAGCAGATGTATTATCTAACCCAAGGGTAATAACCACAAACTCATAATTTTGATAGCTAGTATGAATCACCATAATCAAAAAGTCTCTCTATCCACTTTTAGATGATGATAACTAGAATGAAGATCAATCTTTGAAAAATAATTCCTCAATCACATTGGGTAAACAAGTAATTTATACAATGGAATAAATACATATTATAAATAGTAATTTTATTGAGTGATCTATAATCAATGAAAATTCACATCAAATCATCCTTAATTTTAACAAAAAATAGATTCTCCATATTGTGAAGTAATATGATGAATAAAAACCTTACCAAAAAACTATTGTATATTACTTTTCAATTCTAACTCTAAATGAGACATTTATTAAGGGGTTTTTGAAATTGGATTAGATTCTGAAACTAATTCAAAAAGTAATTCACAATCTCAAATGGGAATAACACAAAGAAAAAATATAGTAAATACATTCTTAAATTTTTTTATTACTAGAACATGACTTATCTGAACAACTCCCCTATTTCATAAATACGAAAAATATAACATTCAATAACATATTTAAAATGTTTATCTAATTTTTTATATATTATAATAGGTAAGAACTCATTGATATTTGAAAATTAAAGCAGAAATTGAAAATTGAATATAACATCCTTAACTATGCATTCTCACTTAACATGATAAACTAAAATCCAATACATACCTAGTATGACATCAAACTAAACTATGGTAAAGAAAACATGATTTTTAGGAATAATAATTCCACGAATATTCCTTAGAAGATTTATATATATCTTAGTTTATATTATACTTCTACATAGAGTTTTTACTAAATGTTAATTCAGTATGTGATGGGGTAATATTTCAATTTCTGTAGTAAATTAACAACAAATAAATGAATGTGTAGACCCAAAATCAAAAAATACTTTGGAATAATCTTAAAAAAATATGCATTGTACCTATCACCACTTAATTTGATGGTTCTATATTTTTTGAGGTAGTCACGAATGACTTTTCCTTACCTTTATATTTAAAATATTAATAATTACCATTATTTATGCTTTTCGTTGTACATGAATCAATATAATGAAACATCTCATTGAATGAAAAAAAATTCACTACCTAATTATCATATTAGGTTTAACCATCCACTATATTATTCTCTAAGAAATCATGATAAAAATGTTCTAGTATACGTCATTGCTAACAGTGAATAGTTTATCATAATAAAATCTTCATGATGAATCTTACCACACATATCAGAAGAGGGATAGTTTGACCTCTTACCTAAAAATTTCGTTAATGAACGATTTACTATTGCTTCCACCCATACTGATTCTTATATTTACTATTATTAAAATAAAAAAACTCAATATCAACCTTCTCCATTGTCTATACAACATTCCTATAACATTATATTCATGATAATACATATCCCTTTAAAATCGTGATTTCAATCCTGTATAAGACCTATAAATTTCACTATCAAGGAAAAAATAATTTTTTTTCTTACCTATATAAACATGTAAAATTGGATTTATAGTTAAAAAAGAACCCTCCATTTTCTTCAGATCCAAAAATTAATTTACAATCCTCAGTTTAAAAACCTATAATAATACTTATTATGGAAATGTTATTTAAATATTGACCACTCTAATGAATAAATATCAATTTTCTTCTTGTAATTCCTAATTAGAGTCCACCACCTATTAGTTTCACCCTATTAATGATAAAAATAATGAAATAAATTTTTATGTTAAAAAAACCGAAACATAAAATTTCTTTTCCAGTGAATTGATCTGTCCTTCAACAACCAATAAATATTGGGTTACACTAAATTATAATGGGTTTTATTTAATGAAATGACTCACTATAGACATGTTCCAATATAGATAGTTTAGTGTCTCTCTGTAATTGATACCACAACTAATAACCTCTTTCAAATGAGTTAACTCAACAACATAATATGTTTTTTAAGTACAACTATTCAATGTTTCTGATTTGAATGGATATTATCTTTTAAATTACATTCCACTTAATTAACATTATTTAACCTATAGATAACCATTCCAAAATAAACAAATATTAGATGATGAAATACAAGAACATTATATGTTTTATCATGATAAGATAATTTATATATAAACATCACTTAAATATTTTTTTCTTAATAATATCCTATCCATTAATATAACCCAAATATTTTATTTGATACCAACAATAATGATGCAAAACATAAATAATCCATCATTACATTATTTATAAAATGGGTTACAATTTTATATATTTTTAGGAACAACTCTATTTAGAGTTTTATAAAATCAAGAAAATCTCTTACATATTAAAACATTTTAATAAAAATATAATGATTATAAGAAAAATCTATTTTTCCTCAAAAATATAAATCTAAAATTTAAATTTATGTTTCATTCAAAACATGTAATCTTATTTAAAGGAAATACTTATACAAAACGATAGAATTTCTATAGGTCCAACCCATCCTTTGTTCATGTGTTTTTTTAAAAAAATAGGATGAGCACCAAAATCTCAATAAGGGATACTAAATGAAATAAACCCATTAATATATTTTGAGCTTCATTAAGTCCCATATAAAAATTTACTATTATATAAATAATGTTTGGATCAAATAATTTCTAAATTAATTAGGAAAACAAATCACTTCTAAATGTATTTCATAAATTTTTGTCAAATTTTAAACTAAAAATCACAATCTTAAGGGTTTTTTTCTATAAAACAGGCATACTCATGGGAATATTATATTTACAAACATACTTTTCACCCTTAAAAGGGAAATAAACTTTCCTATAAGATATGATTATTATATTAACAAATATAATCAGAATAAAACCATGAGAAATAAATTAAAATAATATAAATGTCATTTAGGTACCTTAGGACATCATCTTCATATCACTCAAATAGTCACCCATATAAGTGCTCTTACAAACTGAATAACATGGTTGACCAGTTCCAACATTTATTTAATAAATAAAAAATCATTACCCAATGTAATAGAGAGCTATATCAGGATCACTCATCATCATGAAATATATAAAAGGAATATAACGTATAAAAATCACATGGAATCCTGCATTTATATAATAAAATGTAATAAATTATCTTATTTGGCAAATATATAGACCCACTTTTGCGCCACCTGTAAATATGAGGATAAAAAATCATTCCTATTAAATATAGTTAAAATGAAAATTTCTACAATGAAATGGAAATATATTTTTATTAAAAAATAATAAAAATTAGAGAGTAATATTTATAAATAATAATATTCATGATGTTCGGAAGTTCCCCTCAAAATTTATACATTAATAAATGATCCTTTTCACACTTCTGTAAAAATATCAAAATTAACATATTTAAATAATGTTAAAAAGGATTCTCATAAAATCAATAAAATAAAAAGATAACATGGTTTAAAGTTAATTTAATAATATATTTTATTATATTAATAACATACTTGAATCATTTTGAAAACATGGATATGGAGGAAAAATAGTAGGAAAATGTTAGACATTTAAAAATAAATTTTACAAAAATATATTACCTCAAAAAGACTAGACATGTGCATGATTTAATTCCTATGTAATAAAAATTATTAATTAAGTAATTTATTAAGACCTATATCATTTTTATTCCCTTATTATTTTCCAATTTTTTTATAATTCTGTTTATAGTTATTAAATTAATTATGTACAAGTCAGGCATTTTGAGGACGTTCCATCCATAATCACAAAACTGCATCGGTGGATTGACTGTGGTCAGAGGGGTAATTATTATTTTATAAAAATAATATTAATAACAATATACTTATCATTTTTTACATTAAATACAATTTTTTAACAATTCATGAGAGGAAGATATGAAGAAAAATCATTATACTTCTTGGAGGTGGTAGCCCACATGTATACACGAGTGACACTATCTCTTTCTATATAATGTAAGGGTAAAAAGATATGTAATATATTATCTTTCTAGAATCATATTTATTTTATTAATATGATATATATTCTTCAAATATTCAATAATATCCATCCTTTTAAGGTGGTGATGAGAAATGGTACACATCACTTTATGGACATGGTAATCTACACTTACATATGAGCGATGTTTTCAAGTCTCATAGGATGAAAAAAATATGAAAATTTATTTTAAAATAAATTTAATAATATTTTATTATATATAGGATAATTATTTCTTCATAAAAGTATAGTTACAGAATATTATAAGGAGTTCAATGAATAAATAATCACAAAAGAACATTGTTAAGTGTTTAAACATCTTATTTTGAAAACCTCCATTGGATTAGAACTTATGACTTATAAGTTTGTATTTTGTGGAAATAAGGAACTATAATAAATAGGGGTTGTCTATAAATATGGTATTTTATAGGTTCTTGGTTTGAGATAAATGTCTCAAAGTATGTCAATAAAAGAGGAGAGTGGTCCCTCTTCTATAAGTGAGGTGAGTTGCACTCTTGTAATTTTTCAATGATTTAAATTAACAAAAATTATCATTCAATGGAAATTAGAAGTAAATTAATCCAAATTATAATATTATATTACAATATTTGAAATAATATAATCCACTAAGCTTTTGTTATGGGATTTTGTGACCTTAAGACTTAGATTTTACCATAATTAATAAATTTTACTACTTACTATGGTGTTAATTTTTTACCATTGTTACTAGTAATTATAACACTTAAAATGAAATTAAACTGATTAATAAAATTGATCCTCTTGACTGAAAATATAAAATTCAATTTTGAAGATTCAATTTGTATATGTGGATGAAATTAACTTTAACATGCGGTTACAAATCACAATGAAAAATTGTTTTTTTAATGCTAGTATAATCCTAAAAATGAATATATAATTGAATCAAGCATAATGATGATTCATAAAGAATTAACTTTATTAAAGTTTCTCTATTTGGAATAATTTTACATTAATACCAATCCCTACAAGAATGTAACTTTTTAAATACTTGAAAAGAAATGATACTTTTTATAAAATATTGTATTTTTAAATATTAGCACAAAAATATGGCATTACCAAAAAAACTTAAATTAAACCTAATATATATTTATATGAATTTATTAAAAAATTATTTACATTTTATCCCATTAAATATTTAATATTTGGAAATTTATCTATTAACTGAAACAATATAAGACATCGAAATCTCTTTAGTGAGAATAAAAATATTTCTATTCCATATAGAAAAAACATATAAAATTATTACAATGAATGTAAATACCTAGAATATAAATAATGATAATAAAAAGATAGGTAATTGATTTATTATTATCATTACCTTGGTTGTCACACTCTATGGACCTTTCACCATTCTCTAAAAATGGCATGTTAGTTATTTTCCTCTTAAACAAGCAAGATATCTTTCAAGTTTTTTTTGTTCAAAGATCATAAATATCCATCTTAATGGATATTTTCAAATTCTCCTCCTTTAAATGAAAATGTTGGAAATTCCAAAACATGGCGTGATATTTATCAAGTTAACTAGATTCACTATCAATTTAAAATACATTGTTTTCATAATCTAACATGTAGAGACCATTAATTTAATATTCCATGACATACCATATGTTGTATTTCTAATAGATTCATATTTTATTTATAACATTAAAATTTAAGGCATATGTAACTATAAAGAATTAAAAAATTATTTCTTTGCTATAATTTTATATATAATATTTTTTTTCAAAACTAAAATCTTCCATATTGACAATGGAAGGTCGTATTTTTCAATAGCCAAGGAAACAAGTCATTCTCTACTGATTACTCGAAGTTCCACCTCTCATTTTTAAATATAAAAGAATATACTTGGTTCCTTCATTTAATTAAATATACGAGTATCGAAATCTATATCTAATAACCAATTAGTTGATATAGAAATATTTCACTTGATAAAGAATGCATCTGAAGCGTTCTCGTGGTTCTTTAACTAGGTGAAATTGTTCTTCTAGTGGGGAAGCTCCCATAAGAAAACCATACAACATCTTATTACTCTTTATGTACTTATACATTCACACACTTATAAGGATGGTGATTAGGATCTATAATCATAGATTTATTTTTTCATAACATTGGATTGTTCATTATTTTATTCACGAAAAGGAATATATTTTGACATGCCTCATTTCCATATCAATAGGAAGAATCAGGGTAATAACTTTTCTGAGAGACATATCACTATTTATCATATTTTAATTTAATATTATCTTTCAGATACATTGATGTAGAGAGTAAAATATAAGACCTATTCATAACTCAACTAAATGATTAATGACCATGATGTCTATGTGATTCGTGATTTCAATCATTCTTACTACATGTGGACCAGTTGGTTTAGAATATCAAAACATTAACACAAATAGTTTCTTAGAGATCTCATATCTTTGTTGTATCTTCTTCACTTGATAATGTTTGGAAATGTGAGACACCATGAATTATGCATCCATTTCCTTATGTTTCATCAAGAGATCACTATACATGGATGATAGAATAAAACACTAGACCTTTACCATATCAATTATGAGTTCTATGTAGAGGGAGAGTTCCTCCTCAATAGCCTCGCAGAAAAGCACTTTTAGAATTGGGGTTTCTATCAAATATATTTTCCATTCAATTCATTTCATAACATGTATGTTACTATAAAATATTTAGAAATTTGTGCTAGTGTGAAGATTATACTTATCTAAAATAGAGAAAAATGATAAATTTAATGTCATGTGGAATTTCATTTCTACAATAATATCATATTTTAGTACTTTATATCAATTAAAATAGATAATAAAATAAATTTATCAATATCTCACAATTTTATCGAAATCCTATATCTTTAACTATTAGTTTCATAATATTACATCTTGTGGATATTCTAGTTATTGGGAACCATTTATCCCTTTTAATAAATGAATCATTGTCCTGAAAATTTAATAAAATGGTATTTTCATAGCATGATATTTTAATAAGATTAAAACATAGTGTAAAACCTAAAGAAACCCAAGATAAAAATTCAAAAAATAAATAATTAATCTCATGATTTAAATAATAAATCTCACACATAGTTGACTAAACCAAAGTTCAAAAGTTTCAGTTGTCTTGGGGATTTACTATATAAATAACTTATTTTTTAAAATATGAAAACATTTCTCTATAATCATGCTCCATTAGACCCTTTATAGAAGTTTCAATTGATATAATCATCTTCATAACTAGGGTAATGGAAATATATGAAGGGATTGAGCTCATTCTCTTTGTAAGAGAAAATAACATCATAAAGTATGAGATGATAAACATAGATTATAACCTTAAGAATACTAAAATATACAAAGAAAAGATAAAATGACATTAAATGATAATAATAAAACAAGTTAAGGAAATATAAGAACAAAATAATACCATTAATTAAGAATAAATGAAATTAAATGTCTCAAAATACATATAGAAAATGAAAAAACATGGGAGCACTACATAAAAGAATTGAATTCAATAAATAACATTTAATAATGATTTTTTTTGGAATTTCATGGAAATGAAATGAATCTTGAAAATTTTTCATAACTTTATAAAAACATATAATTGAGGAATAAACATAATAAGGGAATACCATTATTCCCATATGTATGTGAATGAACTCATTATATTATAGTAGAAACTATATCAATGTCCTTTATTCCCACAGTTGTGTGAAAAAATCTTTCTGCACGTGCCTAACTATCTTAGGAGATATATGCATAAAAAAATTCATCAGAGGGTGATATAAGAACTCACCGATCATCATCTTTACATATATCTACCACATAAATTAAATAATAATATCTCAAAGAACCCATGTAAAAATAATGAGTTTCTTAAATCATCCAAAGACACAACATATAAAAAAATAAAATATATTAGGATATAAATAATATATTTTTTAAAATGGAATCATATAGTAATAAAATATATAAGATGATCAAAACATCATAGCTTGGGAGATAAAACTTTTAGGAAAAATATATTTTAAAATATAAAAGTGTTCAAAACCCCATTTAAACAATAATATAAAAGATGATGTACAAATAACTTTCAATAAAAAGTTTAAAAAGGGAAAGAAAAGATTTTTGAAAAACTTTTATAAAGAGTTCCAAATAAAATATCCTTTAAAATGTATAAAGTATAACAAAATAAATTTGGTGTGGAAGAAAAAAAATATTTTTTAAGGATGAAAAATCGTTTTAAATATTTTGAAATACCATTTTTTGAAACCCACATCATAAAAGGATTATTAAATTTCCATTTTGAAAAGAGTTAAATAAACTTTAATAAACACTAAAATAATATGTATTTTATTTCCCAGAAAGAGTGGAGAATATTTTCTAGAATTAAAAATATTGATATGGAAGAAAAATACATTAAAAGTTAAAAAAATTATTCCTAATAAAATAAATTTTAATTGAATAATAAAATATTCAAGTAATAATTATTTTGTTATAAAATTTGATTTTCCCATAGACTATGGTTTAACTAAAACATAAAATTTTTATTGGTTATAATAGATCAATCTTTAGAGATAAAATTACAAGAATATTTATTATGATCAAATAAAAATATTTGAGTCCTGAAAACCCTGTACCTTTATTATAGTTTAGTTGAATAGGATTTATACTCCTATAAAAAAATTAAATATCCTAATATTTTATTTTATAACTATTTAATACACAAAATTATTTATAATTTCTGTTTATAATCATTCTATACATGTTTGTTATTATGTTATTTTTTCATATTTTCCCACATCAGGTGTTCATGTTTATAAATATTTGTAGTAGTTTCATAGAAGTATAATATTTATTAGTTATTCCAATACTAATCATTCCAAGTTTATTAAATTTACTATAATTTATTATTTATAATTAATTACAATGTTTAAATTTTCTTTTATGAGTACTTTAGTCATTATCATAGAAGATGAAATTGACAATGAATATTTTTAGTGATTTTAAACCTATGATGGGTGTTTTCATAGTTAATGAATTAATTATTGATGTATGCATTAAAAAATAGTACTTACATATTTATATCATATTATATCAGTAATTATGTTTTCATAATCATACATGATATAATTTCATTGTGTGGTTTAAGTATGCGGTTAAACTGACCCCGTCATTAACACGCCATAATTATTGATGAATATGAGGAAATTTATTTATAATTTCATTTAATATGTATCATAATTATATTACTTAGGTTTTATTAGTTAGATATTTCATTATTATAAATTAAGTATAATATTAAGTAATTTATATGAAAATATCACATAATTTAAATTAATCATTTTCTTCTTGGTACATCTATTTTAAAGGATTGAATGTATGATGATCAATGTTTCCCATATAATTAATAGTATATCAAATTGTTAATAAAATAACCTTAATTATATCCTAAAAATCATGTTTATACTTTAAATACAGCCTCATGAAAATCCATGTATGACATCTATTAAATGAAAAATGAAAATCAATAATCCAATGTAAGAGGTTGTCCGCACATACGCATAGTTAATGATTTCATTTTACATAGAATGAGGAAATGGATTAATATGGTTTATCATTTAAGAATATAATATATCCCATAAATATCATAATTATATATTACTTTTTGTATCAATACCATCCTTTTATGTTGTTAAGTGAAAATGAAACTTGTTTCTTTATGGAGGCTGTAGTCTGAACAATGCACAATTCAAATTTTCATTTTTGTCTATCTAGATTAGAGTGGGCCGTTAAATCTTATATGATCATTATAATAAAATACTATTATAATTATTATACTTTTTTATTATTTTTTTCCAGTAAAAATGAATTTGAATAAGAATAAAAGAACATAAATAAATTGAAAAACTGAGGTTAGGAACTTATACCTCATTTACAGAATTATCTACTTTGTGATGGTTATTAAAACATAATGCAATGGTAATTTGTGAAAAAAAACCTCCTTAATTTTTAAGAGAGTGTGGAGGTGATGTTTGGGTAGTTTATTTTTGTAAAACAGAATTTTTTTGTGTTAGGGGAAGTGAGGAGAGGAGTTCCCATTTTATAAGTGAAAATGGATTCCATATTTTTAAATACAAAAAAGTTTTCAATAATACAAGGTCAATCTCAAGGAAATCATGTAAAAATTGAGAAATAATATATTCACGAATATTTAAGGTCAATATACAATATAGAAACCCAATTTAAAACATTTTTAAATGTTTTCATGCCCTTTAGCTCTTTTGTTTCGCATTTTGTTTTACTATTTTTGTTTTCTCTACAATAACTAGTTTTTTACCCAGTTGATTTATACTTTAGGACCCAAAAAAATTATTCTTATTAAATAATTTTGATATAATTATTCAAAATTTTAAATAAATTTGTTATTTAATTTTTAGAAGATAAAGAAATTAATTTTAAAAACAAAATGTGTAATGAATTAAAAACAATTTTCTTGAAAATTGAAAAAACATTCTAAAATTTTAAAAATGGTTTTATAATTAGAAAAAATATTTAATTTATAAATTTACATAGAAAGATTTTTTTATACTAGAAAATGGTTTCACAAATTTTGAATTCATACTTATATATTAATAATGTCATAAATTAATGATATTTGTAATAATGAAATTTTTCAGTATTCATCTAAAAATAAATCCATTTAGTAAAATTTAAAAAATTTATATTAGGATAAAGTAGTGATTATATATTTAAAAATGATGTTAAAATGTTCATTAATTGTTTTTAAATATTCATCATAAAATTTAAATTTTTGTTTCTAATTAACAACAAAAAATATTTAGGAAAAATATTTTTATAGAAAATTGACTTCTGATATATTACCTATTATTTTTCCTATAATATAATAATTAATATAGTGATAAAATATATTATTATTAATAAATAATGATAAATTTATTTCATTAAAGTAAAATTCCAATTTTTGAAAAATATATTTTTAATCATAAAGTAAATTTATGAAAAATGACATTATGAATTGTATATAAATTCCTGATATATATATAAATGTTTTTTTACATTTTGATATAATCCTAGTTTCTACTTTACCACTTTTGATCTTGGTGGAAGACATAAGCTTTAAATAAGCCCTTTTTTTATTTTCTAGCGAGAGTTTAGTTACCGTGGATTTTATGGAAATTTCCATGAGATTGAACTAATTCTCTTTACAGCTTTTCTCTAACAATAGTTGATTGAGTTTTTATTGGGATTGGTCATGGGAAAACCCTAAACAATCTACCAACTATTAATGTTCAAAAAAATGTGATTCTTATGAAATAATTCTACTTCTAAATTTCATTTATTCTAACCTTATTTATTGATTTTGTGGTAAAATTATATTAATTTATTCTATACATTTTAATGATTAAGTTTTAATGGTCATATTTAAGATTTGAAAAACAAATCTATGTTTTTTTAGTTTTTATTTCACATGAATCATGTTATTAAAAGAATATTTATTTAAGGATAATTTATAGTGAAATATTATGCTATTACAACACCCAAAAATTTTAAATTATATATTCCTTTAAGAGAAAATATATTTGATAGCATTTGATACCTACAACACCAAACCCAAGTGGACCATAAAAAAGTATACAATCATTAACATAAATCTCTATAATTGGAAGGAAAAAATAGATGTAACCAAATAATAAAATATATTTAGAAATAAAAATAAAGGTCATCATCCATAGTAAGGCATTGATAAATTAAATTAGTGAAGATAAATAATAAGACTACTTTATGCATTAAAATATAACCTTTCAAAAATTAACATTTTATGGTTTTCTAAGAAACTAAATATATTTTGGGAAAAATATATTTTTTATATGATTAATATATTAACACCAATTTTCTTAGTAACTAATAGTAAACAATAATATGATTAGTTAATTTTTTTTAAAATTTATATTTATATGAAATTAGATTTCAATATATTTTAATGTTTTTATTTAAAAGTTAAATTGTCAAATTTTCTAATTTCTTTTATTCAAATAATAATATTTTCATATTCATAATGTAAATAATATATTATGAATAATTATTCCAATTTATATAAAATAGTATATTTTTAGATAAATTGTTAAAATAATTTTTTTTTAATCCTAAATTTTAATATATTATCTGCAAGAAACCAATTTTTCTATGAATTATGAATCCTTTATAATTCAGTATAATTATTCATGTTGTGCATATTAGAGATTTCTAATGATTTCACTGATGTTTCAGTGGTTTTTGAGGCTTGTTTTGAGCTTTGAACACCAACAAATGGAGAAAAGAACCCAACCACATGGTTATTAGAAATAGTAAAAGACAATATGAAATGTTTACCTAACCATGAAAGGTTGGGATAGATGTATTTAGGATTCCGCACAATTTGAGAAAATAATGGGTTATAGGGAAGACACCCATACAAATAGCTTTTCTTCTTTTAGCAGAGCTATGAAACATGGTTTGTGCATGGTTAGTCAAACCATGCACATGTAACCATGCAAGATCCATCCTTATACAATGGGAGGCACATATTTAATGCACACTTTGACCAACTATGTGGCCAAATCATGTGACCCATTAATTTTTGGGGTTAAATGACCATTTTTCCCTTAAATCTATTTTATCCACACTACTCCTCTCCCTTTCTCCTCCAGTGGATAAGAGGCCCCCTTTTCCACTGTTGAAGATATATAAAGCCTCTGAAGATAGGATTCATACTATATCTTCCATCCAGAGATTGATTAAAACACTATTTATCTCTTTGGATTCCATTTAGTAAGAGCTCAAATTTATTATCTTTTTTTCTTCATTTATCTTACTGGATTTTGTGCTATTTTTTGTGAAGGATCATATGCCCTATTTTAGGGTGTCCATATATTCTAACATTTTCATCTAATTTAGGCCAAACTGATGGTCTCTACTAGATGATAAGTGTAAAATAGGCTCATGTTAGGAGGTCTATGGGACATCCCTCAATTCACGTTATTTTATAAAGTTTCATCATTGGGTGCATACTGATTTCATCTTTTTTTACCCTTAAAATCCATATGTAATTATTATAATCATTTTTCTCATATTCCATATCACTTTATATACATTTTATTCACTTTTTTGGAGGTTGAAACTTCAATTCCTTCCACCCCTATTATGGTTCTTCGTTAATTATTCCTTGGTTTCAAATGTGGATTTATTTGAGACACCATCAGGGTGTGTGGATTGAAACTACTAATGATAATCCCTCATAAATTAAATTAACTATGAATTGAAAATTTCTAGTAAGAGTATTGTTTTCACTAGAACCTTCTATTTTAAGTATAAAAATTAATTAATTAATCTTTAAATGTTAAATGGAAAGGATTTTTATAGAAATCATTTGGCATAAATAATTATAAGTAAATTTCATATTGTTTTATGTCCTTAACCCACCAAGTCATGCTTATGAAAGGTAAAGTGATGGACCTAATAACTGAATAAGGAATTAAGGAAATAAATGGTTGCATGTCCTTCTTATCCCTATCACATTGTATGAAAGGAAATGGAATGAACCTAATAATTTATCAAATAGAATGTGTATTACATAGACTAAATTAAATAATGAATTTTTTATAAGGTTCCTATTCCATATGTACATTTTTCCCTTATAAGAGTGGAGAAAATTTTTAAAGGCTAGGATTACCAAAGTAATTCCTTGAGTACTCATAGGATTCCATTCATATTCAAGGAACCAGTTCCTAAGGGAGATACCCACATTAAAAAATAGTCCTTGCCTACAAGAGGATTCTCATCATGACTCTATAGGATCCCTTCACTATGTTTCCAGATAATAGGATACCTTGTATACACTCTTTCGATCTAGCTTGATGTATTTAGACATGTGTTTCAATGTATTCATCCCATTGGGCCCAGTCATGCTTAGCGTATTTTACCTTGGATGGGATAATTAAGCTCAATTAGAATATTTTATATTGGAATTCCTTGGGAGATTACCATTAGATTATAAATACACCCCATATTTATAGACATCGTGTTATTAATGAGTGGGATTGATGCATGAGGTTAATGATTACGTTGTTATTACCTTGGATTCTCATCATTATCATCATCATTATTTGATTCATTAGTTATAACATGGATCCTCTAGTATTATCTCCATTATATATAGTATGGTTGACACATATTATAAATTAAAAGGTAATTAATTATATGATACTTGTTTAGATACAATATGTAGCTAAATAGGTATGGGTTATTTAAATTACACTATATTCATTACATTCATATATACCTATTCATTGTTCAATTTATATTTCTCAAACTAGATTTGTATAGACGTTATTGGCGATGAGATTTATCTAACACCCTATCTAGGATTCTGATGGTACTCATGAAGTTTATATATATGAAGGTGTTGATAAGGGGAAGAATAAAACTTTATACACATGACTTTTTTGAATTCATAGGATGGGGATTGGTAGTAGATGGACAAGCCAGTGGTAGAGACACTTGTATTGTTTTTAGAAATTTTTATATATCATGTATTGATAAATACCATGTATACCAATTTTCCAATTTTGTAGAGACATGACATGAAATTACATCATCATCATTTTTTATAAGACACGTCTCCTATAATTTGAGTAGTATTATCATATGAATGGTTATTTATGTATTTTTCCACTAAGTTATTAACTGATATCATGATTCTTCTATTTATCTATTATTATATATCAGGTATGATACAATGTTACCAAATTCCATAGTCTCCCCTCAAATACAACCAAGGAACACAATGATAGTCATAAGTTTTTGGCATATGGGGAGGTGCGCTTTAGGCCATGAGGCCCACCAGCTTAGGGCACTCATTTAGTGGATTCTTGGTTGGGACGTCACAAAGTGGTATCAAAACCATTTTTATTTTTCTTTTCTATCACAGTTTGGGAATATATAAAATATATTATGAATATGATGGAATTGGGTTATAATCTATTCATGGGAGTATCTAACCCATATTCAATTTAAATACCAAGTTACATGGGAATGAGAATTTTTTGTTCTTTATTATTCAAATTACAGTTGATATATTTTCACCGTTGGATGATGCACATGAATTGTGGTATTTGATATGATTTATAGATATTTTACCTTGTCCTGGTATGTAAAAGAATATTTTTACATGAATCATTATAGGGGCCTATAATTCACATGCCAAGAAAATTACATTCCATATAGATTCATTTAATTTCTTGCATCTCATGTGTTTTCTGTGATTATTGAGTGATCCATAGTTGTTATATATGCCTACATTGCTAAAATTTTCTAAAGGGTAGTGGATTTTTTTAATGGGACATCTTCAATAAAAATAATGTTTTCATGTATAGGTTGATGGGGGCATATTAAATAGCAGGTTTCTACCTATGTCAGTTATGTAATTCTAGTTTCATGAGATGCTCTTTGGCTGTGATTGGGTAACTACTTGTTTTTATTTATGTGTTGTTTGGGCCCTCATGAGTTAAAATGGATAATTAACCATTTTAATCCGTTGTATTTTACAATTAAATTCTAAGACCAAATGTATGACGGTTAATAAGAAATTTAATGGTTTTCTCTTTTAATTATAATTTGTATGGGCCTTCATAAGTTGGGAATGATGATCCATTTCACCAAACCATGTTATTTGTATATAAGGAAATTAAAATTTAAAATGTAAATATTAAATTATAAAATAAAATTGGTTCTAGTAAATCAATATTAATAGTGTAGTTAACCCTTAACCTACTTGAACCACTGTAAATTAAACATAAACTCTTACCATTACCATGAAATTTTATGCAGGTAGTTGTTGTAGTACCTTTGATTGTGAGATCTTATTCTTATGATATTCATTTGTTAGTGCTTATTTCTATTTTAAAATCATGATCTGAGGTTTGTTATTGGAATTTTTAGAGCTATTCCACCACGATGTCTTCTTATCATGTTCCATGATGGTGGAAAGGACCAAGCTCCATAGGTGGTGCACCCTAAGCCACCCATGATGCCTCCAATAATACCACATGATCAACCTCCTATCATAACCGAATTTGTAACATATCCTTATCTTCAAAAGGGTTTTCAATGTCTAATGTAGTTCATATCAGGTGATCCATGTCATGTACCTACTATGGATGTTCTAACCCATGAGTTACAATGGTAAGATCCTCCCATATCTTCTGGGGAAATAATTCCTCAGGCTACTAAGTCTTGGATAAAGTTTATTCTTTCTTTATTTGAGCATATGGAAAAGTCTACAGACATAGTGTCATGCTTTCCACCTATATGCTCCATGATTCGTCCAACCACTGGTGGGAAGTGATTTATTAGGCTAGTCATAATCAAGGAATTTCATGGAAAGACTTCTAGATTGCCTTATATGATTACTTTCCCCTTATATGTTGAGAGATGATCGATCTAGAGAGTTTGTACACCTAGAGAATGGTTCTATATCAGTTATGGACTATTCAGTGCATTTTATTGAGTTGTAACGCATTGAAAAACTTTTAGTCATTGGTGAGAAATTGTAACTGAGATGTTTTGAGGATGGGATCATGTATGTCATCCACTCGTTTGTGAATTTCTTTCTCCTACCTAATTGTTATGAAATTTTGAATTATGTTCTTATCATTGAGTGGAATTTTAGAGAAGGTGATTGTACAGGGAATGGAGGTTTAGTGATGAGGTAGAGAAATAGTTCTTCATGTAGCAAGAAGCTTAGCCTTGAAGTTTCTCATTTGAGTAGTGGTAGCCAGAGTATCTATGCTGATATTTCCATTAAATTCTATATATATTATTGGCAGGGGAATCTAAAGCATCAATGTGATAGAGACCCTCTTGAGTGTTGTTCTTGTGGTTATTAAAAACTTCAGTAGAGATTATATCAGAAATTTATATTTGATTATAGTAAAAGTGGATCCAAAAATACTCCAACGTTAGGAGTAGGATCAGTTATACCCCATCAGATAGGGTGTTATAGTAGCACCATCAGAATAGGTCGAGGAGGAGTTCATGGCCATGATAGCCAGACTTCTAATTATCAACTATAGAAGAGTAGACTTGCATAGGGTATTCCATCGGTAGTTTAGTGTTTTGGATCAGGTCATATGAATGCTCAATAGTTGATAACCGAGGATTAGAGTACAAGATCATTGATAGTCAAAAGTACTATTTTATTATCCTATACAATTTTTTCTTCTTTATTTGATACAATTTCTTCTCAGACCTTTATCTCCTAATTGATTGTGGAAACTCTTGGGTTGTAATTTTTGTACCTATGTGGTGTGATGACCCTGGAAGCACTATTGGGATTGTGTTCTGAGTGTATATTCTAGTGTCGAAACTACCCCCCTTGAGGTTGGTAGTTATCCCTTTTTATGGTTCATCTTCATACTCGAGATGATCGGAGTTGTTATCATTCTCATAACAGAATGTTTACTTCCTTATCACGCCTATGTGGACTTCTATCACCATAGGGTATCATTTAAATCACCAGAGGGTAGCAGTAATCTATAAAAGGGTTATTAGGATGTATAAGCTGTTAGATCTAAACAAGAGCATCATGGTCTAGGTGGAGTTACCACCCATATCGCTAGTATTTTAATAGAGGATCATGGAATATGTATGACATATTTTCCTCTAGTAGTATATTATTTAAGGTATGTCTTTATCAATGTTGTTTCTTGCCAACCTTCTAATATTGAGTAGAGCTTATAATTGGGCATGTTTGAGGAATAGATCTGGTTTTGATTCATTTATACAATATTACACCTACTGATCTTTAGGATATAATGTGATAGTTGGAGGATTTAGAATCAAAGGGTTTTATTAGACCGAGCAATCCATCATGGGGGTTCACCCATGCATTTTTCTAGGATACTGGATGGGAACCTAAGGATATGTGTTGATTTTTGATAGTTGAACTAGTTTATGGTTATGAAATGATATACACTACTTCATATATATGATCTATTTTACCAACATTGAGCAGTTAGGGTACTCTCAAATAACGAACTAAGATCAGCCTATCATGTATTGCGAGTTAGGCCTTTAGAGATACCTTGCATATATTTTCGAAGAATGTATTCTCTTTTTGAGTATATCATTAGGTATTTAAATATTATTAATGTACCCACCATATTCATGACATTGATGAATAGGGGTTTCCAACCCTCTCTAGATTCATTTTTCATGTTATTTTCGGAAAACATCTCGATGTAATATCATATGAGAAGTAATCTTTCTAGACATCTTGAGATCATCTTTAATACACTAAGAGAGCATCATCTATATGATATGATTACTAATTTCAACTTATAGATTAAAATTTTCACCTCTTGGGTCATATTATTTCTGAATCTAGAGTATCATTTAACCGTGATAAGGTTAGTGCTATGTTTTCCTATGAGAATCTGAATAATGTGTTGGACATAGAGAGTTACTTGTGAATAACTAGATATTATAAGAATTTTATAAAAGAATTATCATGACTTTTTATGCCTCTTATTTTTATTAAAATATGGTTGTGATGTTCCTATAGTCATGCATGCATGAAATCCATTCAGGAGCTAAATGGAAAGCCTGTTTCAACACCGATTATGATTTATACAAAGCCTAGAAAAGGATAAACAATGTTATGTGATGCATTATGAATCAGACTATGTGTAGTGATGATTTAAGAGGATAGAGCCATTGTTTCTGGGTCTCACTAGTTGAGACCACATGATCATAATTACCCAATGCATGACCATGATCTAGAAGAATTTTCTCATGTTATGTGTTTTTAGAGACACAATCTAATGGGTGAGTGCATTGTGGTGTATACAAACAAAAAGATCCGAAATTTTATCTTTTTACTGTGTGACTTGAATTTCATAGAATGAATATGGTTTGAATATCTTTATTCCATTGACTTTGAGCTTTCATAATTTATCAGATGGGGAAATGTGGTACCAGATGTGCTGAGTTGGAGAACTCAGGAACTAATGATATAATAAGACAATGATGAATGGAAATTGATGGCCCTATTTTCTAAGATGCATCTAGAGTTTCATGAGGGTCATGATCAATATTATCTTACAAACTTGATAGTTACCTCTGTATTCCTTTATAGGGTAAAGTGAAGGTAGTTTTTAGATCCTAAGGGTTTGGTTCTTCAAGAGAGTATTTCTAGTGAAGAACCACTTCTAGATTAGCATTTTGAGGGAGAATACATCCTATGTATACTTGGGAATATTTGGGTTCCTACATACATGCTAGAGGAACTAATTTGAGAGTTCCACACTTCTCGGTGGGATGTTTATGCAGACATATTCAAGATGTATCATGATATGAGGCACCCATATTGGAAGCCTGAGATGAAATATTTGACAACAATTTATATTACTAGTTGTTCCTCCTATATGCAGGTGAAGGTAGAGAACCAAAAACCTATTTTCTTGTTACAACCATTTCTAGTATCGGAATGAAAATTAAAAGATATTGCAACAGATAATTTTGTCATCTTATTATGGTCACCTTGAGGAAGCAACGTGGTTTGGGTAGTTGTGGATAAAATGAATAGAGTAGAGCACTTCTTTACTATTTTTTAGACTTTATCAGTTGATGATATGAGAAGACTATATGTCAGTGAGATCATAAGACTACATGGGGTCCCTTTTACTATAATTTTAGATAGGGATTATCATTTCACTTTGAGGATTTATAAGGGGTTATAGAGAACTATCAGAACACCTGTGCTCCTAATCACAACATTTCACCCTTATACCAATGGCCAATCATAATGGATGACACATGTGTTAAAGGATAGGATCTGATCATGTGTCATTGATTTTGGAGTTTCTTGGGTGAATCATATACCTATCATCGAGTCCTCCTACAATAATAGATTTAAATCATTGATTCATATGGCTCCATATTAGTAAATGTATGGTAGGAAATTTTGTTCAACCTTGTACTAGTTAGAGGTATGAGAGGTAGCACTACTAGGTTATCATCATATTCAAGAGAGTTTAAAGTTGGTTCAGTTTGTCAAGAAGTGTATGTATACTACTCAGTTTAAATATAAATATTATTCTAATCGCTATTGATAACCTATGGAGTTTGAGATTGAGGATCATTTTTTATTATAGGTATCACCCAGAGTTGATCAAAGGTAGATACAAAGGCAAGGGAAGCTGTGCCTCATTTTATCAAGACATTTAAGATTCTGGATAGATTCGATCAAGTAGAATATCAGTTGTTATTACCTTAGAGGTACTGTTCCATGCATGATATCTTCTATGTTTCCCAGATTCACTATTAACATGACTACCCCTCTCACACTTTTGATCCCAAGTCGGTTGAGTTAGAAGCTGATGCTTCATTTGAGGAGTATCCTATATGCATCATTGACCAGACATAAAAGTCTCTATAAGGTTTTTCTATCCCTTTAGTGTGGGTAATATGATAACATAACCATGAAAAAGACCATTATTAGGAGAAGGAGGCCGACATACATTCTCAATGGTTAGATTTATTCTCAAACAGTGTTTTTCCTCTTTTGGAAGGTGAACTTGGGGATGAGTTCTTTCAAGGGGGAAGAATGTTAGAACTTGGTTTTTCTATGCAGTATGGATCATTAAAATTTTTGTCTAATTATTTAATTTGGACCTATTAGGGATGCCTAATGAGATCAAAAATGTTTCATGGGTGGGGGTGTTTATGGATTGTTCGGAGCTCAGAACCCTGAACAGGGGAGAAAAGAACTTGGCCGCATGGTTTTTAGTAACTGTGCTAGCCAGTCCGAATGGTTTACCTAACTGCGTGAGGGATGGATACATTGCCTCAGGTGGCCACATATTTTGTGCAAACTATGCAACCAGGGGCATATGACCATGCAGGTATCTCTTCAAATTTTAGCTGAGGTGTGAAGCATGGTTTTCACATGGTTTTTCAAACCATTCACATGAAACTACATGGGCCCCTTTTGAGATGGTGGGAGGCACACAGTCGGCACACAGTTTGGCCAACCCTCCTGAAAAATTGTACGACCATCTATTTTTATGTAATATCACCATTTATCTTTTACATCTATTCTAACAGCACCCTTTCTCTCTTTTTCTTCTACTATGAACAAGAGTCCTTCAATACCACTATTGAAGATCTCTAATGCCTCATAAGCTTCAATTCCTAATAACTAAATTTTTGGAGTCCAATCAAAGCACCATGCTTCTCCTGGGATTCCTCTTGATAAGAGATCAAATATGTCACCTTATATCCTTTGTTTATCTTTCTAGATTTCATGCAATTATGGTGTCAGATCACATGAAATTTTTTCAGGGAGTCTATACATTCATCCATTTTCTTCTATCCAAGCCAAACTAAGGGCATATACTAGATGAGGAGATTGTTATAGGATCTAGGTAGGTGGTCTATGATTCATCCCTCAAGTCGCATAATTTTTTTAACCACTGTTATTGTGCCCATGAATATTTATTTTATAGAAGCCACTAAAATTTCAATTCCATGACTATAATCATTATTCACGTATTCTAGAATCCTTTCTGTATGTGTTCTTCATGCTATAGGAGGTTGATACCTCAATGAATTCCTCCCCATTTTGGGTGCTTCCCTAATTATGCCCTGGTAACACATGTGGGTTTATCTGACACATTGTTTGGGTGTGTATATTGAACCTACTATTGGTAATCCCTCTTAAATTGAATGGAATATAAATTGATAAATGTTAGAAGGAGTATAGTTTTTACTTGACCTTTCTAAGGTAAGTGTGCAAATTAATTACTGAAAATTTAAATGTTAAATGAACAGTATATTTATAAATATCAATTGGATCATTTAACTATAAATGAATTTCCTATTGTATTATGTCTTTATCCCACCATATCATGCAAATAAAATATTTAAGAACAAACCTAATAATTGAATATCCAATTATTGAATTAAATGGTGGCATGTTCTTCTTAAAATTTCCACCTAGTATGAAAGAAAATAGAATGGACCAACAGGTTTATCAATTGAATGAGTATTAAATGGCCTAAATTAGATAATGAATTATGTCAAATGGTTCTATTTTAGATGGTTGTTTTTATCTTTATAGGGGTGTTTGGAATTGATCTAACATTAGATTCTTGAGTGAATTCATTGATCACTCAGAGGATGCCATTCCGATTCTAGGATCTAGTTTCCAAGGGATATAACCACATTGGAATGTGGTCCATATATACTAGGGATGACCAACATGATGCAATAGGATCCATTCATTATATTTGTAGATGTTAGGATTACTTGGATACACTACTCATATCCATCATGATGTATTCAGTTATGTGGTACCATGGATTCACCCTATTGGGGCCCAGGATACTTAACTCACTTTACCTTGGATGAGATCCTTAGACTCGGTTAGAAACTTTTATAGTGGAATACTTTTGGAGATGCACCATGGATTACACATAGACCCCTTATTTCTAGAATTCATTATATTTCTGAGTTGGCACAACCCCTGAGGTCAAGGATTCCTTAGTTATTACATTGTATCCTATTCATTATTGTCATCGTTATAGGATTGATTGGTTATATCCTATATCATATGGAATTATCTACATTATATAAAGTATGGTTCAAAATTATTATAAACTAGAAAATAATTAATTAAATGATACATATTTAGACACCAACTGAGGCTGAAGCATGTATAGGGTGTTTACATTACCGTACTATATTTACTTTCATATATACATATACATTGTTCAGTTTATATTTCATAGACGGGATTAGTATAAACACTATTAGTGGTGGCCTGATGAAATTTATCTCACACTCTATCCAATCTACAAATAGAACCCATTAATATTATATGTATTCATGTGTTGATAAGGTAAATCATCCTACTTTGGATGCTTGACTTCTTTTCTTACATAAGAAGGAGTTTGGTAGTATATGATCAGGACAATGCTCGAGATGCTTCAAT
Source organism: Viscum album (assembly GCA_963277665.1). Taxonomy (NCBI): domain Eukaryota; kingdom Viridiplantae; phylum Streptophyta; class Magnoliopsida; order Santalales; family Viscaceae; genus Viscum; species Viscum album. The sequence continues at coordinate 483,158,775 of OY728155.1, forward strand.
GGTTTTTGGTTCTTTTTGTATGTCATGTATTTCCAAATTCCATGTATACTAGTTTGCTAGTATTGTAGATTCATTAAATTACACCACATAATCATTATTTTTTTATATGATATAGCTCCTGGATTTTGAACATTATTATATGTTTCTTTGTTATTTATGTCTTATTCTACTATGTTATTCATTAATATCATGCTCTCTATATTTACCCATTATTTTATATATTCTGATACACAATAAATAGAAGGAATATTCTCCCCATAGAAACAACCCAGGCCCTGGTTTCTAGTTATAATCCTCTTGTGTATTGGGAGGTGTGCTTGGGTCTTTGTGGCCCACTAGCTCAGGGCACCCGTTTAGTGGCTTCCGAGTCGGGATGTCACATTATCATTATACAAGAAAGATATAGTTGTTTATAATACATTTAAATTGAAGAAAAATTTATTTATGTTTTAATAATTAATTTTTTTAAATACCATTCTAAATTTATTAAACCCATGTTTAACTTTTAATGAACATAAGTAATATTTTAGAATAAAGGAAGCTATATTTTGAATTTTCTTTTTATATTTTTTTATAAATTTTTCTTTCTATTTAAGACACACATATTTAATTGGTTTTATAATAAAATAATTTTTATCAAAAAAAAAATAAATTTATAATTTTCTCTGACATAAAAGTTTTAATCTTAAAAAAAATATTTTTTTAAAAAATGAGTTTCTAAGCATTACATGTGATAATGTTAATATTGGTTTTTATGAATCATACATAATTTATCTAAAAAAAATTTATTTTTGGAATCTATATGTAAAAAATTATAGAATATGGCCAATTTTATTTTTTGGCCTTTAATGTAAATTAACTCTGTAAAAATTAGTTACCATTAAAACTAAAATTGGAAAAAGTTAAAATTAGAAGAGAAAAAGACATAAAAGATGGTGAAGACCAGAATTAAAAATAATGGATGAGAAAATATGAACCTTATCTAATTTAACACTAAATCATTCTCCTTTTTGGATCCACTTTACCTGTTAAACATTTTATCACTTTATATAAAGTTGAAATAATTATAAAAATTCCATTCTCGCCACTTATAGAAGGGGCCTCTCACTATGCCTTTAATAAGAAAAAAAAGGTTTCTAATTGAAATTATTATATTTTACCATCCCATATAATCCTATTCCTTATCCTTGAGCTTATAGTAATAAGATAATGGCCTCAAAACTCTAATTCGAAGGATTCTCCCACAACAAATCCAAATTTCTCTACATGAGTACATTTTTACTAACTTCATTTCAATTTCACTTTCCAAAATATATGATTTCCATAAATATATAAAAATAATTTTTTTTATATAATTAATTTTTTTTGTCCATGGTAATAACTATTAAACACCTTTCCCTATTTCTCTTAAGGAAAACAAAAACAATATACATGTATATGTGTGGACTATCGACTCCACAAAGTGTAATGTATTTCCCCTTAACCCTATAAAAGAGATCCTAAAGATAAATTTCATAAATAAGTACGTTATTTATAAAATATTTATCATTATTAATTGATAAAAAAATTATACATTTATCTCTTTTGATGGAAGGAAAAATCATTAGCAATGCATATGTGTGGACTACCAACTCCATGGAATGAATGACTTAATTTTATTTATTTTCTTCATTGCCTCTCATAATGGGTTATTTGAATGTGTTTAATAGATAAATATTGTATTTATTGAATTATTAAGATATTTTAAAAACAAATTGGGAAACCCATTAGCAAATGACCAATAAAAAATACTGGTAAATTTAAACTTCTAAAAATGTAATTTTAGGAGAAACAAATGATTTCTTCATACCATATAATAACATAATATAGGTAATAATTATATTATATTTATTTCAATCTTTGATATATAAAACTAATAAACACTAAATAAGGTCATTGTTTTTATTTTATAATTATATGATAAATAAATAACCTTATAATCATCAATTAATTGCGGTATGGTTTTGTTTGTGTTGGTTTAACCACCTACTTGAACACTGCTAAAAAAATTATATCATCTATGACTTTTCATACTTAATTTCTTTTAATATATGAAATTAATAAGTAAATTATTACTATTATTATTATTTTTATTGTAAAATTAATTTCAAACTCATTAGTTAAGATACAAATGTTCTTTCCTTCAAAATCATCGAAACGTGCTCATCACTAATTTCATCATTAGGACCATAACAAAAAATTAAATGGAATTATGTTCTAAAACGTTAATTAATTATAAAAAATAAATTAATATACATTTTTATATTTATTAATGATGAAATTTTGGAGTGTAATGAAAAATATTTCTGTTATGAAACTAGTTTAAAATGATCAAGAATAGTCACACCCAATATCAAAACATAATAATAAAAAACTAATATAAATATAGAGAATAATTATAAATAAATATTATAAAAAAAATTCGATATAAAATTGTTCTGAAATGGGTTATTAGGATATTTATTTATGTTTCACAAGATATTAGATCACATTTTGACTAATATTGAATTAAGTTAAGGGTTTTTGTTATCCCAATATTAATCCATTGAGTAATAAACTTTTTAGAATTATATTATTACAAGGATGATTAATTATTCATAAGTAATTATTGGTATGGTATTTTTCTTTTATTTTCTAGAGTTCTAATAAATATTCTTTATAACCTCGTCATCAAATGGTTTTTACCACAATGATTATGTTACTTGTAAGGGTTTCTTAACATAATGTTTACACTTCGAGACACATTTCTGATTATACAACATTTTTTTTGAACGTGTATTTACTACAACTTTGATATTTCAAATCCAAACAATATCATCATTCATGGTACTTAAAGTTTCATTTTAAGATATATATTTAAAGGGGTATTTATTTGAATTATTCTAAATTCATAAGAGATATTTTTATTCATTTTGAATACCATGATTCATGTTTTCTATTATGCATCATCTTTTATTTTATAACGTGTATTAATTATTCTATTTCCTTCATTTAAAATGAATATAATTAATTCCACTAAATTTTAATTTCATGGTATCCCTCTAATTTTATTTTTAATCTTATGTTACCATTACTGTATGGGTGTTTGTACCACAATTTTGTTTCATCAAGTGATGATTTGTATTCACCAATTGTATCATTTTTGTAGTCTATACATATCTTTCATGGATTACATTATTAGTCCCCAAATAATACTTTCCATTAGGGAATTAAAAATGTATAAATCCATCAATTCCTTTGTCTCATGAAAGCACCCTATATTATGAGAATTATTTTTCTTTTAATTCATTGACCATGTGAAACCCCTATTTTTAATTACACTATTTAAAGGGAATTAAATAATATTTTAAACATATATTGATTATGAAAAGTATTGACTTAAGAGTATTCCCCATTCTATATATGACACTAGTTTGAGGGATGTTTATATATAAAAATATTCTAGTTATTGATTTGGGAAATATTTAAAATCTATATACTTTTTATTCCATTATGGGTGTTTGTTGATTATCAAAGAATATTGGACATTTATTTTAATGATTATTAATATCCTTATAGGATTAATGCATTGCAAGTAATTAGTTCAGGGTGGGGAAAACTATAACATCCCACCCCAACTAATTGGATTGAGTGGAGGCATAGGTGCTACTAAACTTAGGTGACATACCCAAGACACCAAAATCTATTAACGAATTACAATGGCTTAGTAAAAAATGGGGGATGATTTCTACTAAGGAACAAAAAACCTATTAAGATTAAAGAATTAAAACAAAACCAATTACATGTTTCATGTGAAAATAAACCATATAACTCAATAAAATACCAATAAAAGAATTATATCAAAGTAAAAAAATATTAATGAAATCAGAAATTAAATCTATGACTACAATACGTAATGACTCCAGAACCAATGTGGAATAAATAAAGACTAAGAAGTAGTCACTCCACAACAAGAAATTTAAACTATGACTACAATACATAATGACTAAGGAATTAATGTGGCATAAATCCAGACTAGGACGTAGACACTCTGTAGCTCCAGATCCAACAAAAAAGTCAATAACATCATGTAACACCACTAGAAGAGTAAGAAACATTCCCCTTCACTATATATTGGATAAGGATATCTGTAAATGAACCAATATTCCCAAAAAAGTGAGTGAGTATACACTAAGAAGGTAACCTTATGAGCATTATCCACACATTCCACTAAATAACAAACAAATTAGCATATACTATTTAAATTATAAGATAAATATAAAAACAATTCATAAAAGGAAGTCACATGGGTTACATTTAAGAAAATGGTAAATCTGAGAATACTATCCTTCTTTGACACATGGTATAACATTCCCATGTTCACACACACATGCATGCCCTGAACCTACCTATACTCATGAGTGGTGAGTCATCCTGTTACCAAGACATCAGTTAAAAACAAAATTTGATGGTGTTATTTCCAACCATAATCCATTACACATGAACATTAATACATACCAAAAAAATATTTCATGTTTCAAATTTAATCATTTAATGAAAATGTATGTGCCATCAAAAATATTTAAAAAGAAACATTATTTCCATCATTAAATAAATAATATTTTTAAATCACAACACAACATGGGTTTTTCATATTAAATTATCTAAATATTTTTAAATTATGAAAAAAATAATTATGAAATGATTAACCCATCACTTTCTTGAATAGTAGTGTTTGAGAGAATCCCCCTACCTCAAGTTCATTTGGCATGATAGATTTTAGACAATTCCCTTGATCCAAACTCTTCCTTCCTTTCTTATTTGAGCTCCATGATTGAAAAGTTGAATATTAATTGTAATCAGAGTCTATGCATTTAATATCATTGAAAATATCCTAAGGAAACAAATGAAGATGAAAAGGAGAGAATAAAAACTAAATCCATATTTATATGTGTTGGAAGGATTAAAATTGTTTGTACCTTACCTTATTCAAATCATGAATTAAGGAATCACATAAAGCATCGTTGAGAGGTATCATATAAAAAAAGTCACATAACCATTGGTTTATATCCCTAAAACCACTTCATGTAATGAATGATTCTCCATACATGAATTGATTCAACTAAGAACCTATTCATGCCTTGAAAAAATCTTATGACACCATCCCAAAAAAAATTATATTATGAATAACCCTTGATGGTGTAAATCATTCCTATAGAAATATTATATATTACATTCATATTAATCTTATAAAATATTCCAGTAATTTATCCCAACCACTCTAAATATGAATGAACGATTATAATACAGTGGCGTACCTCATACCAGGTGTGAAAATTTTTTCACATAATTTTTCTTTCTATCCTTAGAAGGTTGGAGGTATTTAAGAACTTTTTAAATATAAATCCATTACTCCGACATAAACTTCTCTCTCTATAATGTTTCATAATGGATATTACCATGATTATATTGTAATATTATCAGAGTAATAGATATCCCTAGAAAAGATATCTAAAGTCCATCTAAAATCTGAACTGGTTCATGGATAAACATCACATATGGATCAAGAGTAACATAGTCCCAAATGATCATATGGATGTTATATAAGTGATAATTATTCTATTTAGAAACATAAAAATCATTATGGATAGAACTCAATTATAGTGGTAAGGCTAACTAATAGGAAATGGTTCTAATTTATTTAAAAATTTTAAGTGCTCTAATATACCTTGGGGTCAACTTCCCTTAATATCTAAAGCATGAATGAAAATGTCTAGGTGAAACATTATAGAATAAGTGGACACTCAAATTAATTTATAAAGGTAAATAATAATAATTTTCATATGAACTTTTTCATCCTTAAGTCATAAACATATACTTATGGATCATCTGATCTTCTCCACAACATCATGGAAAAAACCTGTCCCAATCAACAAAGTACCTCCAATTTACACCGAGAAAAATAAGGATAGGTAAAGATAACCATAAATTCCTTGAATGGGGAAATATGTACCCTCTTTTGATATATTGTATTATAGGGTAACTCCACCAAAGTCTTATGGTCTTTTCAAGAGACACTAATTTCCAAAACACATCCTCTGAGAATATCTTCCAATGTAAGCATTGTGTGTTTCAACTTCCAATACATTTTTGGTTGATATTTCACTCTCATGGTCTATTGAGTTCCAATATAATATTTTAATAACCACAAAAATTGAAAATTATTCAAGGATCTCTATCAATGAAAATTGAAACTTTAAATCCATGAAACTTGACAACTTCACATATATAAAACTCTTCCAAGTCCTCTAATGTGTTGGGATATCAAATATAGAGAATGTTTCCCAACATGGGGAGTTGACCCATTATCATTAAAATAAAATCATGGTTGTCTAAAATTATCCACATACCATTGAAAAGGTTTAATACAATCTTCACCCAATTATATACTGGTACATTTATATATTATAGTATACAGAATGATCATTCATGTTTATCTTTTATCTAATGAAAATTTTAAAATTTCATAACAAAATCTACAATATTTCCATTCATACCTGACCAAAAGAAATTATATTTTGAAACTTTTTACATTTTTTGAAAACCTAGATGAATTTCCCATTTTTAATGGTGATACGCTGAAATAATCTATTAACATAAGTATTGAGGGATGAATTTTTTTTATGAATTTGTAATAAAGAGATTGTATCCTATATCTAGCCACTGATAACCTCCCAAAAATTTATGCATGACTTAATGGTGGAAAAAAGGATATAAAATATTACCCTCTATGAAATAATATATCAATTGTAGAAAAATATTATCTGGAAATGAGGTTTTGTGCTCATTCTATTCGGTATATTATAGACACATGTCATAAATGGTACTCATCATCTACCATTGGTGACAATTTTCCCATAAAATATCACTATGTGACTTGTGGCTCAAATAATTTTATACTAAGTTCCATTTTTTAGTTTTTACACCATTTATAATTCATGAATTAGATTATATTACATAAATGTTCATTTACTTCTATTCACATCTTCATAAGACAAGATGTATTTAAAAATCATATGATCATAGAAAACAATAACCTTTTCATCAAAGAAGTAATTAGACCATGTATTTAAGGAATGAAAAAATTTATATAATTCTTATTTATTAATTATATAGTTCTTCTAATGTCATTAATAAATTCCTTGAACCAAAATACACAACTTGATCTCCTTAAATGAGAACACACCCCAAACCAGTTTTATATCCATAACAATATACCACATAAACACGACCTGCATCAGGAAAAATTAGGATGGGTGCTAATGTGAGGTTCAATTTAAGCCCTAGATAACATTTATTATAGTCATAATTCTATGTTAATGGAACAAAATTTCTCATTATAGTTTGTATACGATAATTAAATCTTGAAAAACCCCAAAAACGTGAGGGTAATATCTTGTTAATCCTATGTAACTGCATATCTAAAAAACTATCTTTGGTTATAGTGAAGAGATGAATGCATTGATCTTTTTAGGATAAACATATATTCCTTATTTATAAATTTCATGCCTAAAAAATAGAATTCATGGAAGAAAAATTTATACTTAGAAAACATAGCTTATAGATGTGGATAAAAAATGTAATTAGTATAATTTCCAAGTGATCCTTGTGTTAGTTACCTATTTAAGAGTAAAACCAAATATCATTAATAAATATAATAAAAAAATATTTGAGGTACCTATTGAATATATGGTTCAACGCATCTATAAATACTAAAGGTGTGTTTTTAGACAAAAGGGCATAAGGAAATATTCATAATGGCCATATCTTCTCTATAATTATTTCATAAGAATAGAGTCTTTTTTAACATTAAGATACTTATATCATGAAGAGTCGGGTCCGGTTAAACCGTCCCCCAAAATTAATAAGGAAGAAGTAAAAATACACAGTCAAACAGAGAAAGGGGCTTTACAGAGCCTAGAGTGTGGGACTCCCCTCATATCAGCCTCAACCAAAGATTCACAAAAATCCGGAGCTCGGAAGGACCACATGGTAGTCATCTCTATGACTGCCCTCTTGGACAAGGCATCGACCACTTGATTAGACTCCCGATATGCATGAGTGATAACTAGTTTGAGATGTTGTACCTAATTAAGACATCTAATCCATTGAGGTAGAAGTCTCCATGGAACATCCCGAGTCCACATTTTGAGAGCATGCACCGCATGTTCGGAGTCAGATTCAATCCATAATATATTCCAATTATGAAAGACAACATGCTTCACGACATAAATAATAGCCCATAATTCTGCTTCATAAGCAACTCATGTCCCAATGAAATGATGAAAGAAGCCATTGAAGAAACCATGATGCGTGCGGTAGACACCCCCACATCCTAATCTACCCGGCCTTGAAAACATGCTCACTCCTCAAGCCAAGTATGAAATCCAGAACTACTCCTTCATGGACATTGACACCCTGGTCTGGAGGCCCAATAGGAATGGTCATTTTAATCTAAAAGAGTTCTAAAACTTGCAGCATGTTGGATACACACAAGAACCCCCTTGGCTTCTTACATTTAAAGTGACTTTCATCCAGCACTACCAGCTTCTTCTTATCTGGAGACTGTGGAGAAACCGGTTGCCAATGCACGATCAATTAAGGAAGGCTGGCCAATGTATTGTGTCTACCTGTTATTTGTGTCTGAATGAATCTAAAACTGCACAACATATTTTTATCTGTTGTCCCTTTGCTCATAAGATCTGGAAATACATTGGAGATATCTTCAACATTGACCTCTGCTCATACAGGCTGCTGGAATACTTGATGTTGTTCATCTCCAAGTCTGGAAGGAGTGCGTAGATTCAGAACATGTTGCTGGTTGCTGCAGCGGCTATTTTTCATGCCATATGGACAGCCCAGAATAGCCTGCTTTTTGACAACAAGGCTCTGTCCTTTCATACAAGTTCCATGCTAATTCATCGGGACATACATGCTGCTAATGAGATGAAAAATGGTTGCATGGACAATACATGTACTATACTTATATAATGAGTAAAGATAAATCTTAGAGAATGATTTGGATCTGTTTAATTATTCCACCGGATAATTGATTTGAGTAAGTTGTTAGAATTTTTTATCATAAATTTATTTATTTTATGATAATAAACAAACAAGCAGATATAATGGGATAAATTCTTTATGAATAAAATTGGTGCAACCAAAGTCGATGTACTAGGTATAAAGAAAACATTACATTACAAATATTCTAGATAAACCATCAACTCTAAAAACTTTATCAAATACATTGTGTATGAAATTAATTAAATAGTTCTTATTCCCAGGAGTAGATGGATAGAAAATAAAACTTCTTATTTGGGTGGGAACCATGAGAAATCATTCAAAAAGATTTCCAGGTATCAATCCACTATTGTGAGTAGAGTTTCATTTTCAGTTTCATCAGTAGTGGAAAATTTCATTAACACTATATATCCATATAAGGTTCTATCCAATTTTATTAATGGTCATTCTCGACCTACATTTATCTCAAAACCCCCCTTAAATAAAAGAAGAGCTCCAATCGGGGATGTGAACATAAATTTCATAGTGTTGAAGTTGATATGGGATTTAAATACCACCAATTAATCAATCCTAAATATTAATTAAAAAAATCCTTCTATAAGACTGTAATATCTTTGAGAAATTTTACTGCATCAACGGTAATGGGTCATGTTGTGCATTTGGATCCCCTGTACTATCAATATCGAATGGCTGTCTTGATATTAATGATATGAGGCTTCATTTACATGTGTAGTACAATTTTTTCCCATGAAAGAATCAAGAAAATTATTTTATATACCAATATAATATAATAAAAATATAAGATTTTATTTTATAATAATGGTACCTCAATATATGGAGAGTTCTGATTACTCACTTATGATAAACTATTTTCCTCAATAAAAATATCAATAATAAGTCATAGGGCATCTATTACATCTTTTATTGAAGTATAGAATAGAAAACCATTGTTTTCTTAGAGGTTTTATTGTCCAACAATATATATGTATGTGAAATGTTCTAATGGGACTATTCCATTTGAGTATTGAAGACATGATGTTGAGTCGAGCCTTCTCTACTATAGATATTAGAAGATTATGAAAAACACTCATGAGATTCCCTTTCATATCACAGTGGTATAAATTCATCAGTGGTATAATGTATTCTTTATTTTTGTGCATAAGTGAACCACATTGAAAACAATATGTTTTTATATCATATCATGTTGGAATATCTACTAAGCCAGTATTCTAAGCATCATGATTTCTATCACCTTAACAAAACATGTCACTCAATCACTTGATTCCAGTATTTTTGGTCCCACCTATTCTTGGCCAGCTCAAAATTGGACAGATAAATCTCATTTTGGGTGTGAAAGATCATCTAACATGTAGGTTGTTGATAACACTTTAGATATTCAGATATATCAAAAAAATCAAAGACCTTATTCATTAATTTGACCCATACTCACTTTTTATAGTTCAGAATACCCAAAAAAACTGAAGGATTTTATTTTTCAAACCGAACTGAATGATCCACTTTCCTTGGTTTATCATTTAAATTTAAATTTTCGATGACTTGAAACTCCTGAAAAATTATATATACATGTTTTTGGTTCACTTAGGGATAAGATATAAATTTATTTTAAATTTAAACCTATTTTTGTTTTCTACAACATTTACCCGGTTCCATTCTATATAACAAAAAATGCCATTTAGTCATCACTCTCTAGAAAATAGAGTATTAGAAAATTTAAAATTACTATAAGAAACCATTATGATAATTATCATTTAAAAAAATACACCATCATTAAATTTTTATTTATTTAAAAAAAACATCAACCAGTAGATGAACAGTGTAGTCATAGTAGGAAGTCTCTGTACCAACACATGGAATGTTACACTCATTAGATAAACCCATGATGATGAGATAACAATTTACCTAAAAGTTTATTAGCACACTTGTATATGCATACTACCCTAGTAACATTAATTTCAACATGAAAATGTTAACTATTCATTTTTATGTTATACTTTTTATGTTATGACATTCGTATCTCTTTACTAACATCCCAAAATAACCACAAAATGGGACTGATACCATTTATAACATCCCATAAAAACTCATTAGATTGATATGATGTAGATTTGATACCAACCTCATACGAAATATATAAGAAACATAAGGATAGTTATATAATCCTAGGTCTTACTAAATGGTTGGGGGATTATTTTACTTCAATAAGAAACTGACCTGATATGATGAAATAATAACAACAAAACCAACAAGATGAAGCATGAGAAAATAAACCATACAACTCAATGAAATATCTATAAAATAAATATATTGTATTAATAAAGGAAAATAAATAATAATCCAATCCTAATATTCTAAAACATAAATAATTTAATACTAAAGTGTCACTATATCTTACCACGACGTAGACACTCCCCATCTCCAATTCGAGGAACCATGTCTAAAATATCAAGGAATGCCACTAGAGAAGTATGAAATAGTTTCCTTACTTATATCTTAGTAAATAAAATATGAAAATGCACAAAATTCCCCTTGAATTGGGTGAGTATATTACTCATTAATTAATCCGTAAAAACTTCCCAACACAAAATACTGGGACAATAACATGCTATAAAATTTTATATAATGATGATTAGAATCAAATAAATAGTTCATATAATGTGGTAACACGTGTTCCATGTATAAAAATGGTAAATCAAATCATGTCATCCTTCACTAAAAAATTGTAGCATCCTTACCATCTTCAAACCGACACCCACACACATTCATTCCCAAAAGCACCATATATTCATGAGTATGGAGTCATACTATCCGCAATACATTTCATGGTGACCCAATTAGATGGTGGTAATTCCTACCTTGATCCATCCCAAGTTTTATTTTATTTGACCATGGTATTTTTAACCATGACCCACACAACTTGAACATGAATGAACACTGACACAATTATTCCAAGTTTTTTATTAAAAGAATTATTGAAAATATAAATTCCCTCAATATTCTCTAGAAAGTATCTTTTTTCCACCTCACAGAAACAAACATTTTGAAATCACATTATAATAGGGGATTTCTGTATAACCCTCTCAAGATATTTACAAAACAAATCACTAAAATTATTTATAAAACTGAAGCTAGGATGTTCCAGAATAGTATAATTAGAGATAAGACACATAACATTGATTCATTTGGAATGATTGATGTTATATGATCCATATACCTAACCATATCCTTCTATTCCTCACTAATTTCCATTATTGAATGCTCAAATTTTCATTGGAATCAATGTTTTGATGTTAAAGATAATAAAAAATAACCTAAAAGAACCCAAAAAATATTGAGGAAGAGAATATGAACTAAATGTGGATTTATAAGTACATGAAGGATTGAAATAGGCTGGACCCAACCTGATTCATGACATGAATTAATGATTCATTTCACATTTCCTCAATAGGTAAAATATGAGGAAATTCTCAACACCACAGGTTTAAATAAAAAAAGCATTTTACAGTATGAATGAATATCAGAGTGTGAATTTATTCCACCTAGAACTCACTAACTCCTTAAAATGAACACACAAAATCTTCACAGAAAACATTCACTTCATGAATAACCACTAACGACGTAAATAATATTTTGTTGCAAGAATAAAAATTACCATATCTTTAATCATTTAAAATCGTCCTGTAATTTATCTTGACCACTATAATAATGAATAAATAACCATAATACAATGACGCACATTAACCCAACGATGACATATTTTCCGCAAAATTTATCCTTTCATCTTAATAAATGTAGAGGCCTATGTGATCATTGAAAATATAATACCATTGCTGAAATATAAAATTATATCTTTCCTATGTCTATTATTTGATTTTTCCAAGCCACCATAGTAATAATACAAAATAAAAATAATCTTCAATAGAATTATTTATCATATCTATACTAAATTTTTACTAGTTCATGGATAAATACTGCATCCTACTCAAGAGTATGATGGTCACAAATAATCACGTGCCTGGGATTTGGGGGATTCTTCTTTAGTAAAGAAAAAAGAAAGTCATCATGGATAATATTGAATCTTGGCTGCAATAAAAATGAATATGAAACGACAAAAATCTCTTCAACAATTTAAAATGGTCTAATATATTATTGGGTCAAATTACCTTACTTTCCCAAGCATCGACGACCATTTCTGGTGGGTATTTTCAATAAGGCCTAGTCACTCACATAAAAAGGTAAAGGTTAGAGATTCTTGTTTATATATAATTTCTATTAGTATTTATCCATAACCATATACTTTCGGATCATATGAATATTCTCCATAGTCTCATAGACAAGACTTGGCACAATCAATGAAGTATCTACTATTTGAACCTAACATTGCTGATAATAAAAAATATTCCCATATAAATCCCCAAACAAGTCGATATGTATCGTCACCTAATAACTATTATTTTTGGATAACTATAGAAAATTTATATTGTCTTCCCTTGATACACTAAATTACATGACAAAAGATTTGAGCATATCATCCAATGTCTAAATTTTTTGTTCTGACTACCTACCCATTTGAGGATTTTATTCCATTCCCATGTATAGTTTTATTAAAAGGTATTATTGTAATGACCACCAGAAATAAGAATCTAAATGAGGACTCTATCATAGTTAATTGTAACTATAACACCATGAAACTTGACCACATCTCAGATATATAATTTTTTTAAAATACTTTACTATATTGGACAATTTGATAGGGATAAATTGTTCCTACATGGTGAGTCGATCCACAATCACCCAAATATCATCATTATTTTGCAATATTCTCGGTAGACCTATGAAATAGTCCATGGAAATATAATACCATGTTAATATTAGTATACCATCATTTATTTTATGTCTGGACTTTAAATATAGAGAAGTTATACATTTCATAGAAAAATATACTATCTTTCATTTCATAAATGACCACAATAAATATTCTTTTACCACCTTGAAAATGTTCTGAATGAAAAGATAAGTATCCCATTTTGAATGCAAATTTTCTGAAATAAGTTATTCCTAATAAGATTGAGGGACTGAAATTTTATTTTGTGATCCTAAAAAAGTGTTTACCTCCCATGTATATCCACAAGAAGCTACCCAACCATTTAGGATTGACTGGATAGTGATACAATGAGGATATGACATTTGAGCCTTTATGAAAAATTCAATAATGTCCATAAAAAGATGTAATGGAAAGAATACTACATGATTATTCATTTTGTAATAGCCTAGATGTATGTCAGAAATGGAACTCATTAGTTTCTATTGGTCATCAGCTTCCATTAAAACTTCACTTTGTGACTTCCGACTCAAAGCATCTTCTATAGGTTTCTCATTCCTATGTGTCTAGAGTAATTCTATGTGAATCCATTAATGCAATTCTATCCATAATTGTTGACTCATGATCATGTATCACTAAGAAAAGAATTATTTTAAACTATTTTGATTAGTTATGTGTGTGAAATTTTCTCTAAAGAGGTAATAACCCTAGGCATTTAAGGCATAGACAATAAAAATCATAGGTCATGCACTGGATAATGATTCTTATAAAATATCAACTACCTAGAACCATAGGTGTAACATCCCAAGTAAGTAATGAATAATAGATATTTTTATCTATGTCTATTAATGATTAAGATAGTGTTTTAGAGGCTTAAAATGAAAATAAATCCAATCTTAAGCATGGAATACAGTAATATTCTTAAAAGATTGTTTTATTGCCTTATGATGGAAAACCCTTTTTAAATCTATATTTTGAAAATTTTATAAACTATGTTTGTTAAAATAAACTTATTCGTTATGATTGGGACATCAAAATTTACTTTGTGTGAATTTTTGGTATTTTTCTGACAATGTTCATTTTTTAATGAATAGTGAAAAATACTGCATTTTACATCAAAACTGCTTTTTAATCTAATTTATTTATATGATTATATTATCTTTTGAATTGTTTTTGAAGTGAAATTAGAATATATTTTTACCATTTAATCCAATGTTGGTCATTGGAATCAATTTCACTTTGAAATTGGACTTAAACTGGTGTCAATCTTTTGATACTTATTGTTTCATAAAAACACGTTATTTACTCTGACAACGGGAATTAATTATTAAATTAATTAATGTGACTTATATGTATTGAATTTTTTAAAATAGACTTCATTTTTGAATTCGGAATATCAAATATAGCTTAGGGTGAAATTTTGGTAATTTTCTGAAAAACTTCAATTTTTGATGAATAGTGAAACCACTAAGTGGTACTTATAAAAATTGATTTTCTGTTTAAATGAAATTTTTCCATCATTGTGTTTTTAATTTCAAAAATCCGACATACATGGTTGTCATTAAGAAGTAAAATGTGGTTCAATGGGATTAAAATAATTTTTTTGGTGAATAGTAACTTACTAAGTTTTTAATCGCGATTAGTGGTAATTAGGGTAGTTTAAGGTATAAATAATTCTTTAATAATATGAAATGACCTAAACACATGTCCCAACCTTATTGGTTGTGTCATGGCCGACCAAGAAAAGCCATGGGTCAACTTGGGGACCCCATGGAGACACTTTGGTTGGGAAATGACATAAATAACTTTTTATTAAATGTTAAAGTAAAAATGACACAAACAAGAAATGTTTTACGAAAACAATTTTTACATGGGGTTATAAAGATTAGATTTTTTATTATAAATATTAATTGGAAAGATAAAAAGATTTCCTACATCATATTATTTTTTTTATAATTTTTAGACTTTAAATAAATTAAATTATTTATGACATCATGATGATGCAGCGATGACCTCATTATTTAACGATTTAAATAAAATGGAAAGATAATGAAAAATCTAAAACCTACACATGGCCAAAACCAATTGGATGAGTGGATTTAGAACCCTTATCACCTTAACCACGAATTATATCAATTTGGGACCTTTTAAAACCGAAACACATTTTCAAATAAAGTAATATTTATTTACATTCCAAAAGTGCCCCTCCTCTCCTCTTATAAAAGGCCCCCACCTCTACCTCATTTCACACACTCCTCAAGCCTTTGGATCGGCCAAAACCTGCCCATTTACTCTATCCACATCCCTCTCTTAATCCTAGAGGATTCCCTTTGGGCAGAATCCTTTCAAAGGAAGCCTTTAGGTTCAAATCAAAAGGAGTTACACTTTTAAAGGTAATTCATTCTCTCATGTTCATTTGTTTTATTTTGCTTCTCCAACCCCCTAAACTCTTTTTATTTACTTATTTTGTAACAACACCAGTATATTCAATATACTAGGATGTTGTTATAATATTTATTTGAGCTACACTCTCACACAACTACATCAAATGGTTAAAGAACATACGGTTTCCGTGGATGGCGAAATTCTGCCTCCCGAAACGATGATTGTTCAATACTCATTTAACACCTTCAAAGGTGGCCATTATGATGTCACTATTATTATATATGATATATAATATGTTTATGTTTTCCTTAATCTTCTGTTTTTGTTTTCATTTTGGGCATACCTTTATGGTTTCCATTATGGGTAAACACGATATCTTCATTTTAGGAAGTGCGGACTACCGCCCCCTGAAAGTGATTTGATTCGTTAATACCATATGTGGGTTTTGTAAAGGATAAATTTAATGATATTATATATGTTATTATACTGGAATTATAATATACTCTTATATCATTATGATTCCATTCCAGAAAATACGAAATAGAAATGGAAGTAGCGTTCATGCGTACGTACGGCTTACCGTCTCCATGAACGGTGCATTTCATTTCTTACCTCTAAATGTGATGTAATATTATAAATACATGTATATGATGAATATATATGATATATATTTTATCCAAATCATTAATATCATTCTGGATATAATGAACCTTTGACCAAATTAACAACATGTAAGTGTAAGAAGTCTATTTTTGACTTTAGAACCAAATACCAACAAAATGAACATTATTAACTTAAATGATTACATGATATTCATAACATGGTATAAAAGGAATAATGAACTTGAAAAAGGTTCATAAGCAAGTAGAGATTAACTCAAGTTTATTATTCAGGAGATTAAAGAACGGTCGGGTCAAGTCGGATACGAGGTATGGGACTTCGTCTCAATCTCCTTTCATTGAGTCATATTTTTTTTTATATACAACCTTCTTTTATACGGTGTATAAACCCCTTTGACTTTTACGTTTATTCAAAAGGAATCTTTTTTATACGAAGCGTTTACTAAACGACAAAAGGGAATGTTTTTGTCGTACGTATGCGGCGACAACGACTTCTCCGCCGTCGTGACCGTTATTTGAGTTTCGGCTTCCTCTACAAGACATACCTTTTTTTTAAAATGAAAAATAAATACCATGTTTTACTTTGGTATTGAAAATGGTTTTCATAATGTTTTTATTATATCAATGTGTTGTATTGATATCTCGTGATTGAAATGTGGAAATGTTATGTTTCCTTTATGCATGTTTTATGTGATATGATTATGTTATGGTTCTTGGGATTTATTATGAAGACGGGTGGTTCTGTGATAAACTAAGGGCGGGTGAGCCCGTTATAGCTCTCCAATGCATTGGGTAATGTGAAGGAGTGAAACGTTAAGGTTTCTCCGAAGAGATTTAGGGAATATACTTTGATGGGTATTCCAAACGTAACCAAGAGGGTTACTCCCTACGTAAGAATGTTATGAATGCCTCAAGTTACCTTTATGTCTTATGATTTCTATGATTTATTCATGATTTGATGAGTTATATTAAAGTGCTTATGTTTTATGGGTAAAGTATGATCTCATCCTTATGTATATATGTACCCATGTTTCCTTTCCATATTTTTATATCCCTTACTGAGCTTTTTATGCTCATCCCAAGTTTTTTTGAAATGTTTTTCACAGGTCAAGGGAAAGGTACATGATATGATGATAGTGTCAAGAAGGTGTCAAGAATGAATCCATGTTTTATTTTAAATATGTTTCCATTGATGGGAATGAAGAATACTATCTTTATGTAACCACTTTGTTTATATGTTGAATGTAATGCAAGTTTTATGATCTAATTCTCTAAAACTCTAAACCTAAAAAGATCCTCAATGTGTAATCTTGTAATAACTCAAGATTAAGTAAGGTTTAAGGCCGGGGCCTTATAGTTGGTATCAAAGGTCGGTTTAGATAACTTTAGGAGTTAGAATTCTATTAAATGATTATCCAAAAATATATTTTTTTGAAATGATATAGCATTTAAAGATTACCATGTTGCTTCATCTAAGACATGTTTGTTCAGAATGGTTTTCCGCAGAGGAAACAGGGAAGCAGTGCTAGGAAGGCATACAGAAGGAAATAACCTTCCGAATCAGCATCCCGAGATGGTCGGAATTGGAACTGAACAGTTTGTTGCAGTAATGGCGCACTTGACTCAAGCGATAAATGGTGGTGGTATCCATGCAGGAGATCAGCCTGATCAACCGTAGAGGAACATGTCAGTGGTGGAACATTTCATGAGGCAACATCCACTATCATTCAGAGGATCATCTGACCCTGTGCTAGCTGAAGGGTGGATTAAAGCATTGGAGAAGATTTTTGATGTCATGGGGTGTTCAGACAATCAAAAGGTTAGTCTTGCTATTTACCGTTTGGAGGGTGAAGCAGATCAGTGGTGGTCTATGGTTAAAAATATCAGGGATGCCGATGAGATTGATGCTCTTGACTGGGATGAATTCAAAGGTATGTTTCTTGAGAAGTATTTTCCTAAGGCTGTTCGACTTAGGATGGAAAAACAATTCTTGGAATTGAGGCAAGAGGAAGACTCAGTGGATACCTATGAAGAAAGGTTCACTCGATTAGCAAGGTATGCTCCAAATTTTATCCGAGACCTTGATAGTAAAATCAATCGTTTTTACTCAGGATTAAAGCCAAAATATCGAAGGGCATTAGCTTCTCGTGAGTTTAAAAGTTATGAAAAGCTTGTTCGATGTGCTGAGAAGGTGGAAATGGAGTTTGCTGATGACCAAGTGTTCTATAACAACCAGCAGAATAAGAGACCGAGGTGGCAGGAGAAAGGTAATAATTCTTCAAAAAAGTCTGATGGTAAGAGAACTAAGTTTCCAGTTTGTGATAAATGTGGCAAAAAGCATGCTGGGGAATGTCTTCTGAATTCTGGAAAGTGCTACCGATGTGGGAAGATGGGACATAAGGCTCGTGATTGCACTGAAAAGGATCAAGGTGAAGGTAAGAACAAATTTGATTTACAATTAGTGAAGTGTTATAAGTGCAATGAGATGGGTCACTATGCAAACGAGTGTCCGACAAAGAGCTTGAGTGATGGGAAGCAGTTAGACTACAAGCAGAAAGGGGTGGTGAAATCCTTTGCAACTACTTCAGCAGATGTCGGGCCATCAAATGAAGTTGTATCAGGTACTTCTTTTGTTTTTTCAGATTATGCCAGTGTTTTGTTTGATTCGGGGTCTACACATTCTTTCATCTCTAAAACCTTTTCTAGTAAAATGGGAATACCATCTCAAGAAATGACTCCTGAACTTTTGGTAAAAACACCTGGGGGAAATGTTGAGGCAAAAAGAATTTATAAGAATCTTCGTATCCTTATCTGTGGAAAGAACCTACTTACAAACCTTATTGTTCTACCTCTAGTAGAGTTTGATGTTATCTTGGGTATGGATTGGCTCTCTATTTACCATGCTAAGATTGACTGTAGAGCTAAAGAAGTTTCTTTTCAGAAAGACTTTCAGTTTGTTTACAAGAATGAACCCTTACTTTTGATAACATATCAAGAGGCCGAGAAACTTGTAAAAGATGGATATGAATGTTACCTTGCACATGTCGTTGAAAATAAAGGAACTGTTCAGATTAATGATGTGCCAGTGGTAAATGAGTATCCTGATGTTTTTCCTGATGAGTTTCCTGGAATAATACCAGATCGGGAAGTTGAGTTTACTGTTGACTTAGTTCCTGATGCTAAGCCAATTTCAAAACCCCCTTATCGAATGGCACAAATTGAACTTTTAGAGTTGAAGGAGCAATTGCAAGATTTATTAGAGAAAGGTTTCATTAGACCTAGCACATCACCATAGGGTGCTCCTGTTTTATTTGTTAAAAAGAAAGATGGTTCTATGAGACTTTGCATTGATTATAGAGCCTTGAATAATATCACTGTTAAGAACAAATATCCTTTGCCTCATATCGATGATTTGTTTGATCAGCTCCAGGGAGCTTAGTTTTTTTCAAAGATTGACCTGAGACCGGGGTACCATCTGCTGAAGGTAAAGGAGGCAGATATTCTGAAGACCGCGTTCCGTACGAGATATGGCCATTATGAATTTGTAGTAATGCCTTTTGGGATAACCAATGCACCTGCTGTATTTATGGACTTAATGAATAGTATTTTCCATGAGTTCTTGGATAAGTTTGTGGTGGTTTTCATTGATGATATTTTGGTGTTTTCTAAAAGTAAAGAGGAGCATGAAAGACATTTAAGGGTTATCTTGCAAACCTTAAAAGAAAAGAAATTGTATGGGAAATTCAGCAAGTGTGAGTTTTGGTTGCAACAAATTTCTTTCCTTGGTCACATTGTTTCTAAAGATGGAATAACTGTTGATCCTGCAAAAACAAAAGTTGTGGAAGAATGGCCAAGACCCACAAATGTAACCGAGATTCGTAGCTTCCTTGGTTTGGCGGGCTATTACCGAAGGTTTGTTAGAAATTTTTCACGGTTATCTAGTCCAATGACTAAGATAACTCAGAAGGGTGTTAAGTTTATCTGGAAAAAAGAATGTGATGATTGTTTTCAGGAATTGAAAAGAAGATTGGTGAATGCTCCAGTTTTGGCACTACCTTCCAGGAATGGTGAGTTTGTTATATACAGTGATGCTTCATTGAAAGGACTTGGTTGCGTCCTAATGTAGAATGATCAGGTAATTGCTTATGCTTCACGACAGTTGAAAACTCATGAGGTAAATTACCCTACACATGATTTGGAATTAGCTGCTGTTGTTTTTGCTTTAAAAATTTGGAGGCATCATTTGTATGGAGTAAAGTGTGAAATATATACCGATCACAAAAGTTTAAAGTATATATTCACTCAGAAAGAGTTAAACATGAGACAGAGGAGATGGCTAGAATTAACCAAGGATTATGATTGTACAATTCATTACCATCCGGGAAAAGCAAATAAAGTGGTTGATGCTTTGAATCGAAAAAGTAATGCTTCATTAACAATGTTGTGTTTGGAACGTGATCCTTTGGTTAAGGATTTGATGAACTTTGGCATAGAATTTGTTGGTGCCGGAAGTCCTTCTGTTTTGTTTCAGGTATCAGTGAGATCTTCTCTATCAGATAGAATCAAGTAAGCACAGAAGCAAGACAGTGAGTTGCAGAAAAAGGTAGAGCTGGTTCAGAAAGGTAAGTTGCCTGAATTCAACATTGATAATGATTGTGTTTTGAGATTTGGGAAGAGATTGTGTGTGCCTTGTGATTCACAGTTGAAGAGAGAGTTGTTATGTGAAGCTCATAGTTCTCCGTTTTCAGTTCATCCGGGCAGTACTAAGATGTATAGAGATCTGCGGGTGTATTACTGGTGGGATGGAATGAAAAGAGACATTGCTGATTTTACTGTGAAGTGTTTAACATGTCAACAGGTTAAAGCAGAGCGGCAGTTACCGAAAGGGATGCTTCAGCCTTTACCAGTGCCAAAGTGGAAATGGGAGAATATATCCATGGACTTTGTTGTTGGATTACCGAAGACATCTCGAGGTAATAATGCAATCTGGGTTATTGTTGATCGCTTGACTAAATCTGCTCATTTCCTTGCTATACGAGATACTTTCTCTCTTGATCAACTTTCCCGTTTGTATCTTAAAGAGATAGTCAGGTTACATGGAGTTCTTTTCTCCATTGTATCGGATCGTGATCCCAGGTTTACTTCTAACTTTTGGAAAGGCCTTCAGAAGTCGTTGGGTACTGAATTAAATTTTAGTACAGCTTTTCATCCTCAATCAGATGGGCAGTCAGAACGAACAATTCAGACATTGGAGGATATGCTACGAGCTTGTTCTATGGATTATCAGGGAATTTGGGACCAACATCTTTCTTTGGTTGAATTTTCATATAATAACAGTTTCCATTCCAGTATACAGATGGCTCCATTTGAGGCATTATATGGGAAGCGGTGTCGAACTCCAGCTTTCTGGGATGAAGTGAGTGAAAGGAAGTTGATGGGACCAGAATTGGTAGAAGAGATGGCAGAAAAAGTTCAGCTGATTCAGAAACACATGAGAACAGCTCAGAGCAGGCAAAAGAGTTATGCGGATAACCGGAGGAAGGATCTATCTTTCGAGGTAGGTGATCATGTTTTTCTCAAGGTTTCTCCTTGGAAAAGTGTGATGAGATTTGGTAAGAAAGGAAAGCTAAGTCCAAGGTTCATTGGACCATATGAAATTCTGGAGAGAGTTGGATCAGTTGCATACCGAGTGGCTTTACCTCCGAGTTTATCTCAGGTACACAATGTTTTTCACGTTTCGATGTTGAGAAAGTATATGCCAGATCCATCTCATGTTTTGAGTCCAGAGGTAGTTCAGCTGGAAGAGAACCTATCTTATGAGGAACAACCGGTCCAGATTCTTGACCACAGGGAGCAAGTGTTACGGAATAAGGTGATTAAGCAGGTAAAGGTTTTGTGGAAAAACCACTTGATGGAAGAGGCAACATGGGAATCTGAAAATGCAATGAGGGATAAGTACCCCCATTTATTTGATAAGTAAATAAATTGCGGGGACGCAATTTTCTAAAGGGGGGGAAGGATGTAACATCCCAAGTAATTAATGAATAATAGATATTTTTATCTATGTCTATTAATGATTAAGATAGTGTTTTAGAGGCTTAAAATGAAAATAAATCCAATCTTAAGCATGGAATACACTAATATTCTTAAAAGATTGTTTTACTGCCTTATGATGGAAAACCCTTTTTAAATCTATCTTTTGACAATTTTATAAACTATGTTTGTCAAAATAAACTTATTCGTTATGATTGGGACATCAAAATTTACTTTGTGTGAATTTTTGGTATTTTTCTGACAATGTTCATTTTTTAATGAATAGTGAAAAATACTGTATTTTACATCAAAAATGCTTTTTAATATAATTTATTTATATGATTAGATTATCTTTTGAATTGGTTTTGAAGTGAAATTAGAATATATTTTTACCATTTAATCCAATGGTGGTCATTGGAATCAATTTCACTTTGAAATTGGACTTAAACTGGTTTCAATCTTTTGATACTTATTGTTTCATAAAAACACGCTATTTGCTCTGACAGCGGGAATTAATTATTAAATTAATTAATGTGACTTATATGTATTGAATTTTTTAAAATAGACTTCATTTTTGAATTCAGAATATCAAATATAGCTTAGGGTGAATTTTTGGTAATTTTCTGAAAAACTTCAATTTTTGATGAATAGTGAAACCACTAAGTGGTACTTATAAAAATTGATTTTCTGTTTAAATGAAATTTTGACATCATTTTGTTTTGAATTTCAAAAATCCGACATAAATGGTTGTCATTAAGAAGTAAAATGTGGTTCAATGGGATTAAAATAATTTTTTTGGTGAATAGTAACTTATTAAGTTTTTAATCGCGATTAGTGGTAATTAGGGTAGTTTAAGGTATAAATAATGCTTTAATAATATGAAATGACCTAGACACATGTCCCAACCTTATTGGTTGTGTCATGGCCGACCAAGAAAAGCCATGGGTCAACTTGGGGACCCCATGGAGACACTTTGGTTGGGAAATGACATAAATAACTTTTTATTAAATGTTAAAGTAAAAATGACACAAACAAGAGATGTTTTACGAAAACAATTTTTACATGGGGTTATAAAGATCATATTTTTGATTATAAATAGTCACTGGAAAGCTAAAAATATTTCCTACATCATATTATTTTTTTATAATTTTTAGACTTTAAATAAATTAAATTATTTATGACTTCAAGATGATTCAGCGATGACCTCATTATTTAACGATTTAAATAAAATGGAAAGATAATGAAAAATCTAAAACCTAAACATGGCCAAAACCAATTGGATGAGTGGATTTAGAACCCTTATCACCTTATCCACGAATTATATCAATGTGGGACCTTTTAAAACCGAAACCCATTTTCAAATAAAGTAATATTTATTTACTTTCCAAAAGTGCTCCTCCTCTCCTCTTATAAAAGGCCCCCACCTCTACCTCATTTCACACACTCCTCAAGCCTTTGGCTCGGCCAAACCCTGCCCATTTACTCTCTCCACATCCCTATCCTCATCCTAGAGGATTCCCTTTGGGCAGAATCCTTTCAAAGGAAGCCTTTAGGCTCAAATCAAAAGGAGTTACACTTTTAAAGGTAATTCATTCTCTCATGTTCATCTGTTTTATTTTGCTTCTCCAACCCCCTAAACTCTTTTTATTTACTTATTTTGTAACAACACCAGTATCTTCAATATACTAGGATGTTGTTATAATATTTATTTGAGCTACACTCTCACACAACTACATCAAATGGTTAAAGAACATACGGTTTCCGTGGATGGCGAAATTCTGCCTCCCGAAACGATGATTGTTCAATACTCATTTAACACCTTCAAAGGTGGCCATTATGATGTCACTATTATTATATATGATATATAATATGTTTATTTTTTCCTTAATCTTCTGTTTTTTTTTCATTTTGGGCATACCTTTATGGTTTCCATTATGGGTAAACACGATATCTTCATTTTAGGAAGTGCGGACTACCGCCCCCTGAAAGTGATTTGATTCGTTAATACCATATGTGGGTTTTGTAAAGGATAAAGTTAATGATATTATATATGTTATTATACTGGAATTATAATATACTCTTATATCATTATGATTCCATTCCAGAAAATACGAAATAGAAATGGAAGTAGCGTTCATGCGTACGTACGGCTTACCGTCTCCATGAACGGTGCATTTCATTTCTTACCTCTAAATGTGATGTAATATTATAAATACATGTATATGATGAATATATATGATATATATGTTATCCAAATCATTAATATCATTCTGGATATAATGAACCTTTGACCAAATTAACAACATGTAAGTGTAAGAAGTCTATTTTTGACTTTAGAACCAAATACCGACAAAATGAACATTATTAACTTAAATGATTACATGATATTCATAACATGGTATAAAAGGAATAATTAACTTGAAAAAGGTTCATAAGCAAGTAGATATTAACTCAAGTTTATTATTCAGGAGATTAAAGAACGGTCGGGTCAAGTCGGATACGAGGTATGGGACTTCGTCTCAATCTCCTTTCATTGAGGCATATTTTGTTTTATACACAACCTTCTTTTATATGGTGTATAAACCCCTTTGAATTTTACGTTTATTCAAAAGGAATATTTTTTATACAAAGCGTTTACTAAACGACAAAAGGGAATGTTTTTGTCGTACGTATGCGGCGACAACGACTTCTCCGCCGTCGTGACCGTTATTTGAGTTTCGGATTCCTCTACAAGCCATACCTTTTTTTTAAAACGAAAAATAAATACCATGTTTTACTTTGGTATTGAAAATGGTTTTCATAATGTTTTTATTATATCAATGTGTTGTATTGATATCTCGTGATTGAAATGTGGAAATGTTATGTTTCCTTTATGCATGTTTTATGTGATATGATTATGTTATGGTTCTTGGGCATTATTATGAAGACGGGTGGTTCCGTGATAAACTAAGGGCGGGTGAGCCCGTTATGGCTCTCCAATGCATTGGGTAACGTAAAGGAGTGAAACGTTAAGGTTTCTCCGAAGAGATTTAGGGAATATACTGTGATGGGTATTCCAAACGTAACCAAGAGGGTTACTCCCTACGTAAGAATGTTATGAATGCCTCAAGTTACCTTTATGTCTTATGATTTCTATGATTTGTTCATGATTTGATGAGTTATGTTAAAGTGCTTATGTTTTATGGGTAAAGTATGATCTCATCCTTATGTATATATGTACCCATGTTTCCTTTCCATATTTTTATATCCCTTACTGAGATTTTTATGCTCATCCCAAGTTTTTTTGAAATGTTTTTCACAGGTCAAGGGAAAGGTACATGATATGATGATAGTGTCAAGAAAGTGTCAAGAATGAATCCATGTTTTATTTTAAATATGTTTCCATTGATGGGAATGAAGAATACTATCTTTATGTAACCACTTTGTTTATATGTGGAATGTAATGCAAGTTTTATGATCTAATTCTCTAAAACTCTAAACCTGAAAAGATCCTCAATGTGTAATCTTGTAATAACTCAAGATTAAGTAAGGTTTAAGGCCGGTGCCTTATAATAGGCCCCAACATGATCACCCTGCATGAGAAAAAAAAATGAAAACCAGTTCTAGATGCACCATAATAGACCACATAACCATGGCATAGTTCTGGAAAAATTTGGATGGGTTTCAATGTGAGAGAATATATATACTCTTGAGAATATTTTTTAGTCATCATTCCATATGAATAGAACACTCTTTCATATCAGAGCAGTCATGGGATATGAAATTCATGGGAAATATCAATAAAAGTGATGATAGTATCTTGCTAATCCTAGGAAACAGTGTATATAAAAAATATTCATTAGTTGATTCCAAGAGATGGTAGCTTTGATCTACAGAAGATCAACTGATATTTATTATTCAAAAATGAAATTCCCTAGGAAATAGACATCATGGATCCAAAATTCACACCTAACAAACATAGAATATAGATGGTGATCAATAAATATGCTAAATAAAATTTCAATGTTCTCCTCATGTTCCTACATACATCTAGATTGAAAAAGAATATCATAAATAACAAAAATTTAGTAAAGTAACATGTGGAAGATACAATTAATCAAATCTATGATGGTTTTTGTTGCATTTTTCATATTAAAGAGAATGTAGACATATTCATAATGACCATATCTACCCCAAAATGTGTTATTTAGAATAACACTCTTCTGAATCTCATATGATGATATACTAAATGAAAATCAATCGTGGAGAACCATTTGTCTCTATTTAATTGATCAAAGAGACCATATATTCAATGGATAGGATACTGGATTTTGATTGTATCTTGATTCATCATATGATAAAAAAAATAAGAAGAGAGAACTACTATCTATCCTTATTTAAGAATAAAAATGATGAAAACAAAGGCGATTTACTAGTCTTGATGAAACCCTTACTTTCAAACTCTTCGAACTGAAACTTTAAATCATACAACTATATTAGATCCATTTTATAAAGCTTTAATAAAATGAATCTTATTACTGAGAGTAAATAGATAATAAATTTGATTTTTAGTTGATGTATTTAACCATATAAATCATTCAAAATGAAATATAGGAATTGATACACTACGATAGAAAGAGTCACATTTATTGTTTTAACATTAGTGGCCATGTTCATTGCTACTGACTGGATAGAGATATTTCAATCCACATTCATTAAAGGATCCACTATTCCTTCATTTTTATCCCACCCCCCTTGAATAGAAGAAAAACTCCATAAGGGTATGTGGAAATAGATTTTTGAGAATATAATCTTATATGGGATTTTAATCAAACAGACCAATCCATCTTAATGATTAAATCAAAAAAATAAATTTCCAGGAATTTAAACCCCATGATAAAATTTACAACATTAATTGTAATAGAACATGCAGGGAATTTTAATCCTCTTCACTCCCACTATACAAGTTTCATGTTGATATATATTATATGAGGAATAATTATCAAATTTTTTCCTACTTTTCAACTATTATAGTATAAAGTATTGAATTCTATGAACTAGTATCAAGAATGGAATACATAATAGTCAAGTCAATAATAATGGTAGCTCACACCATATAATGACATGATTCTTCACCAATGATTTCCCATTCTAAATATATAATGATGGTGATCATCCACCATATGATAAATCTTTATTCCTTATTGAGGTATTTTCTAGACAACCAATGTTTCCATGAGGTTTCCTTATTAACTGAGATTCTTGGAAGATAACTAGTATGATGGGAAAATTATTTATGAGCATATGATACCTATAGTTGGGTCGATCCTATTTCAACAGATAATTTCAGAATTTTATATAAATAATTCGTGAGATTCCTTTTCTTCCTCTAGTGTTGATCATTACTTAGTGGTGTAATGCATTAATTATTATGGTGTGTAAGAGACCCAAAAATAAAGAAATCATGTTTGGTGTGATATATTGGTGGAACTTGACTTTTTTATGTAGTATTATTATTAGGTGAACCACCTCCTTGATAATAGATGTACCTCTTCCAATTGTTTCCAACATTCGAGTTCCCACCTGTTTTGTTGAAAATAGTAATACTAACTCTAGAATAATTCATAGTAAGATCCATTCCATCCATTGTCTCCCTATTAACTATCCTTGTATAATCTGTATATAGGGTTATTATCATAGAGAGAATCTTTAGCCACAATCCTGACTCAAAGATGTGTGTGTTCAAGAATTAACTAGTAGTTAATTACATATAAAAAACAAACAATGTTCAAATATATAGTTATATACTATGTTTTAGATATATATTTATTTCTTCAAGTTGAATATGTCACATGTTCTTGTTATCTTGAATGTGTGGGGATATAATCATTTGTTGAAAAATTTCTCAATATCCACCCACTCAATTCCTTAGTCATCTATAGCTTGGACAACTATATATCATTATTTTGATGAAAAATATTAAAACTTTTATGTCGTTAAGTTATCCTTTAGATCCATCTATGTACAAAGAAAATAAAATATTATGTTCATTTGATTGAGGCACACTTACTGATTTTTATGATCAGAATCCTCTTGAAAAACTGGTGGATTCTTTTTTTAGAATTATATTGACTGATCTAGTTTCCTTGGTTCATCAATTTAATTTATATTATCAATGACGTGAAAATATTGCATAATGATCTATATGAGTTGTTGGTTCACCTATTTATTAAGATCCACCACATTTTTATGGTTGCTTCTTGATAATTTCTAAATCATTTTATAGTGACATTTTCTATAACAAAAAATTGTCACAATTTAAACATCACACTCTATCAACTGAAGGTTTAGAAAATTAAAAATTACCATAATTAACCATGATCACAATTAGAATTTCAAAAATAAACCATTTAAAACTTTTAATCATTTTTGAAAAAATAACAACAAACAAAATATGAACGATGTAGACTTAGTGGGAAACCTCATTATCAATTCATGAAATGCTACCCTCATCGACTAAAACAATGACTGTGATGTGGGGACTAAACCTGTAAATGTCTTAGAATTTTTTTTTGCAAAAACCACCTTGGTAACATTATTTTTAACATAAAAATGTATAATAAGCCTTTTTATGCTATAAACATCATCTTTTGACATTTTTATCTCCTTACTACCATCCAAACTCATAGTTAAAAAGGGATTGATATCAATTTTAAAATCCCACACCATCTCATTAACGTCATAAGATGTATAAGTTCTATTAACTTTATGTGAAATCCACAAGAAACCAATGGTTGGATATAAATGTAAAGAGATTAGTAATAAATGGGGGATTGTTTTCTGTAGAAAAAAAATGAAAAGATGAAAGAATTAGAAAAACCAACACTGTGATGTATGAGTAAATAAATCATAAAAATCAATGAAATATGAATAAGATACTTATATTTGAGTAATTGTGGAAATGAAATTGGAATTCAAGGCTAAGACTCAAAAACAAAAATTTTATGGAACAAAAGTGGCATGACTTCAAACCACAACATAGACACTCCCAAGCTTTATCTCCGACAACCACATCAGTAACATCATGAAATTACACAAGACAAGTAAGAAACTTGTTCATTCCATGTATCTTATTAAAAAAAATATGAAAACACATTGAATCTCCCATCAAGTGGGTGAATGTAACACTCATTGGGAAATCTCATGATACTTCCCAAAACATGACAGAATGACAATAATGCATTATAAATTTTATATAAATCATATGATAAGAATAAATGTAGTTCATATAAATAGATAACACATATTCTGTTTAAAAAAAGAGTAAATCAAATAACGTTACCCTTGTATAACACTTTGAATAATCTTTTCATATTTAGACACAAAACCGCACAAATTCATTCCCTGTACTTGACTATACTCTTGAGTAGTGATTTTTCCTACCACCATAACATCGCTTGGTGGCCAAATTAAATAGTGTTATTTACAACCATGATCCTTAGTAATATTTATATTATTTTACGGTGAAAAATCATGTCATGTCTTGTCAAAAATTAACATGAATGCACGCTTAGAAATTATTCTATGTTGTTAAGTAAAAAATTTATTGAATGAATAAATTTCCTTGGGATTATTTAAAATGAAACCTTTTTTCCATATTTTAAAAACTAAAATTTTGATATCACATCAAAATAAGGGTTTTACAATTGAAAATACCAATATTTTTTAAAAAAATGAATAATAAGAATTAATATAAACTCAAGGCAAATAGTTCTTGAATAGTATATTACGATAGAAGCCACCAACCTCAGGATTGTTTGGGATGATAGATCTTATACAATTCAACATATCTATCCACTTCCATAAGTTTCATTTTGAATTATTTGATAAACACTTCAATATTAATTGTAATTGGATTTGGATTTCAATGATCATAGATATTCACCTAAAGGAACCAAGAATATCAATAAAAAGATAATATGAACCAAATGATTATTTACAAGTTCTAGATGGAATAATGTAGGCTGGGCCTGAGCCGATTCATGGAGTGCACTAAGGATGTTCACCATGAATCCTAAAAAGGACAAATATAATAATATTCAGGTATCATTGAGTTTAAATTATGGAAAAAATTTCATGTACTGAATGAATATCACAACATGATCTAATTCATCCTAGAACCCATTCTCGCTTGAGTGTTTCTCTCTCCTAGGGCTTCCTAGGTCTCAGGTTTCCTTGTCCGCTCGGTTGCGGCGGCTCCCTCTTCCCCCGTGATCCCAGCCTCGATCATGCGCTTCACCTCCCCTCTTCTGTTTCGGTGCAAGTGGGTCACCCTCTTCTTTTTGTGCCACTCCCCGTCCATCCGCGGTGGGATTACTATGTTCCTTTGGCCCTGGTTTTCTCCGCCGGGTCCCGGAACCTAGGTTCGGTGGTTCGAAAGAAGTCGGTCTTCCTTTCCCCTGCTCGAAATCGATTTCAGGCATTTTCTACAGCCTTCCCGGGGGACTTGAAGTCCTTCCCGTCACCGTCACACTACGCTGGTGCCAGATCCCAGAGAGGGCCGGTGGTCCCAGAGACCATGCTTCGATCTCCATCTGCCTTTCTGTGCTGAGCGATCTTGTCTCGCGACATTTTCCAATTTCAAGAACTCTAGACCCTTTAATTTTTCCCCTTTTCAGCTTCAGTTCCAGGCGGTGACTTGTGGGCGGTTGCCGGTCCCTCGTCCCCGCAGAGTTTCTGCTGCGTTGAATCGCGAAGCACCTGCCGCGGGGTGTTGATCCGCGAAGCACTTGCCGCGGGGTGTAGATCTGCAAAGCACCTGCCGCAATGCTTCGCTGCGCATAGTGGTCGCTTGGTGGACGCCGCGTTACTGCTGCTGCGGGGTGTTGATCCTCGTTGAGTCTTATCGGTGACGTGTCTCTACGAAGCTTCAGTGAAGTATCTTTGTGTGGAGAAGCTGGAAGGTTCAACTGTGGAGTGTTGCTCCGTGACGTCCTGGGTGCGTCGCGAAGGAGTTTCCGGTCTGGTGCCTCTTTGTTGGACCCAGCCTTGCTTCGTGTGTGGCTGGACTGGGTGGGTGTTGCACACGGGGTGTTTTCAAGAGATTTTACCAAGTTCCTAGGCAAGGGATATAGGGTCGTGGGGTTCATCAGGGAGACGGTCTCTTGGGATTATTGTGAAATCATCTTTTGGTTCTACTCCATGGAGGTCGAACTTGAAAACCAATGGAAGAGGATGTCCCTGACAGACAAAGAAAAGGCGACGATCGAGGCACGAAGAAATGAAGACACACATTTAAAAAAGGTCATGTCTCTGTTCATGGTTGGAATGTTCGTGGAAAATATTTCGGTTAATCAGGGGATATAAAAAACACTCTATAGAACAACTGGAAATTGGAAGTCGGAGTGGCTATCCGTGAGGCGAGGACCAATCGCTTCGTCTTTGAGTTCTTCAATGTGAGAGACAGAAACAAAATCTTGCGGGGCAGACCATGGTCCTTCGATAACCAACTCCTCATTATGGAAGAATTCAGAGGGGGGACGATATCCATGGAGTGAGTCTAACCCGATCCCCCTTTTGGATACTAGTTAATGGAATTCCCTTCCATGCCAGAACGGAATGAATCATGAGAGAAATCGGGGACTGTGTTGGTCTCTTTCTTGACTGGGATAACTCAGATCAAATACAGTAGGGCCCCGAGGTGCGGATCAAGGCGGAAATTGAAGTGGTAGAGCCTCTAATGAGGGGAATGTTCCTGAAAATCGAAGACACCAACATTTGGATATCATTCGAGTTCAAGAAACTCCCAATCTTTTGTTTATCCTGTGGTCTCCTTGGCCATCTGGAAAGAAAGTTCATTACAAATCATAAGAGTGGATCAGGAATCATTTTCCTACAATATGTCCCTTGGCTCCGTTCCAAAACGAATAAATATGTTGTCATTCTTGAGACGGAAAATCAAAAGGATCGTGACCATCTCACGCTGGCACATACCAGTCAGGCGGAACCCATACCAGGAAAAGCTCATATGACTAGACCAGTGGATCTCCAATCGGCTGGCCCTCCAACTCAGAGGGATGAAGAAGTTTATTTTGACCCCCAGGAGGACAAGTCCAAAACATCTACAGAGTTGGCGACGAAGCACATTGAACCACCAATACACTATTCAAAGCCAATGATGATGAACATCGAACCACCAGATCCGGACCCTGACCCACCACTGACCGCAACTGGCGCTCTAACAATGGAGGCCCATGGAATGACGGGGACTTCATTACCTGGCCCAATTACCCATTGAACGTGGAAAAGGGTGCAACGAGGAGTGAGTGATGGTCCTATGGAAGACCCTACACCAAGAGTCCGGGAAAGACATAATGAAATATGCCACCCGGGGAGGTATCCCACTAAGATATGGAAAACAACAACCAGAAAAACAAGTCTGGAGGATCCAAAGGCAGCGGCGGGCAAGACCCAGCCCCACCTAGAGAAATGATTTCCTTATGCTGGAACTGTCGTGGAATTGGCAACCCACGAACGGTTCGCATGCTTTAGCGCAATTGCACTCAAAGTCGCCCCGATATGGTTTTCCTGCCCGAAACCATTCTGGAAAACAAGGACACCAATGGTATTGCTCTGAAGTGCGGCTTCCAAGGCTGCTTTCTGGTGCCCAGATAAGGCCATGCTGGGGCCTTTGTCCCCTCTGGAAGTACAATATCGATGTCAAAATTTGGTCTTTCTCCTCACACCATGTGGCCGTGACTATCCAAACAGACTCTCACCCACCATGGACCTTTGTGGGATTCTACGGATGGCCATCCCATAATGAGAAGGTGAAGTCGTGGGATCTTTTGTGCAGGATGCGACATGGTTTACCGAGCCCTATCATCTTTAGAGGATATTTCAATGAAATTATGTTTCATAAGGAAAAGTGGGGAAGATGCTCTAGACCCTCAACTTCGATGTCAAACATCAAGGACGCAGTCTCTAGGGCGGACCTGGTCGATTTGGGGTTTACAAGTAATTCTCTTACTTGGTTTCGCAGCAATTCTGAGGGCACCCGCGTTGTTGAGCACCTTGATAGATTTTTGGGTTCTACTGATTGGATTAATCTATTCAATATGGTTCACAACGGCTATATGGCCCTTAACTGCTCAGAACACGGTCCAATTCTCATTGGTTGCACGCAAGGTGAACGAAATAGAGAACATCGCAGAACATTCATATTTGAGAGCCTCTGGTTAAAAGATTAAGAATGTGAAGAGGTGATCTGTTCAAGCTGGAAAAGCACTCAATTAGATGTTTTCCTCAAACTCCAACAGGTCGTATCTGATCTGAGGACTTGGAGCAATAAGAAATTCCGCCACCCTGACCGGTACTGTGATATCCTTGAAAATAGATTGAGAGACCTCCTCAATAAACCCACATAGAATTGAATTATCTCTAAGATTGGATCCACACAAGGAGAGCTTGACACGGCCCTGCATGTCAAGGAAAGTTTCTGGGCCATGCGGGCACGTGATAACCATATTAAAGATGGGGACTCTAATACCCGGTTTTTTACACCAGAAAGCTTCATCCAGGCAAAGAAAAAACGCTCCTACTTGCATCTTACATCCCGATGGAAGAAAAGTCCCTGACAACAATGGTATCCACGAGGCCTTGACAGACTATTTCCAGAACACTTTCGCTGCAGGAACCCCTTTCATGACTGCTGAGGTAGAAGATTGTATCAGACCCATGATCACTGATGAGATCAATAGAAAGCTCACAAAATATGTGACAGATAACGAGAAACACACGTCACTTAACCAACTTCATCCCACTAAGGCCCCAAGACCGGATGGGTTCCATGCCCTCTTCTTTAAACAATAATGGCACATTATCGGTCCCGACATATGCAACATGATAAAAAATATCTGGGATGGGAATACTAGCATTGCCTCCATCAAGGAAACTGTCCTTGTCCTCATTCCCAAAAATCAATAAACCTCTGGCGATCCCTGATTTTGACCTATCAGCCTTTGCAATGTCTCTTACAAAATCTTCTCTAAGATCCTTGTCAATCGGCTGAGATCTTGGATACCTGATATTATCTCTGAGAATCAGAGTGCCTTCATGGCCAAGAGACTGATTACTGACAATTCAATTGTGGCCCATGAAGTGTTCCATTCTATGAAATCACGCTCAACCGTGAAAAGAGGAACCATGGCCTGGAAACTGGATATGACCAAGGCCTACGATAGAGTGGAATGGCGCTTCATTTGTATGGTCATGCTGAAAATGGGTTTTTGGGCTAAATAGATAGATATGATCATGGAATGCATCTCGGCCGTCTCCTTCAAAATCATGGTCAATGGGGAGCTCACCAGAGGATTTTCCCCATCTCGAGGCCTTTGCTAGGGAGATCCCATATCCCCTTTTCTCTTCATTCTGGTGGCTGATGTGTTCGATAATCTTATTTCCAGGGCTGCATCCTCTAAATCTATTCATGGGGATAAGGTCTACCGTGTTAGCCCACCAGTGTCGCATCTTTTCTTCACCGATGACTATCTCCTATTTTCCAGAGAAACAATTAATGAATGTAAGGTAATTATCCAAGTGATCCAACAGTATGAGAGGGCGTCTCACCATTCGATTAATCCTAGAAAATATGAAATTTCTTTCAGTGCTGGGTTGCCACTTTCTAAGAGGGATGAGATTTGTGCTTCATCTGGTATCCATATGGCTGTGAATCCTCAAAAGTACCTGGGGCTTCCCATGGTGATTGGCCGATCCAAAAAAGAAATCTTCACATCTCTTGTGGACAGGATCGATAAAAAAATTCGGAGATGGTCCCCAAAAGGAATATCTAAAGCTGCAAAGAGACCCTCATCAAAGTTTTCATACAATCCAATCCCAGCTACATTATGTCCCTGTTTGTGCTCCGGAATTTCACCGTCGACTAGATCCACACATGCACTGCCAATTTCTTGTGGGGGAAGAATGATGGGAGGAATCGACCCCACTGAATAGCCTGGGAGAAACTCTGTACTTCCAAATTAGAGGGTGGGATGGGATTCCGGAATTTTCATCTCTTCAATGATGCACTTTTGGTCAAGCAAGGATGGCGCCTTCTTAACCGCCAAGCATCTCTTTGTGCACGAGTTCTCCGGGCTATGTACTTTCCCCACACAGACTTTCGTGCTTTATCTTTTGGTCCCCATCCTAGCTTCCTCTAGAGAAGCATATGGGGCGCTAAAAAGATCCTTGAAAAAGGACTAGGCTTCAGGATAGGGTCCAGATCATCGGCCAAAATCTGGACTGATCCTTGGATTATCGATAGGGATGGTATGTGGGCTACATCCCCCGTCCAACCAGGTCTCGAAAACGCCACTGTCAGCTGCCTGTTTTCCAACCAGGGACAAGGGTGGTGTTTGGAAAAATTCCTTGATTATTTTAATGAAAGGGATCAAAGAATCATCCTTAGCATTCCATGGGTCCCTAATACAGGTCCCAACCAGCTTTTATGGATCAATGTGTCCTTGGGTGAATACACGGTGAGTTCCAGCTAGAGACTGGCTCTTGGAAACAACTCAGTTGACCGAGTTGAGGGACCTTGGAACCTGGTGTAGAAGATCAATGCTCCCCATAAAATTCGCCAGTTTTGGTGGCAGGTCTGCATGGGTACTCTCCCAACCATGAGCCTCCACACTCACTGACATATGGCCAATTATTCTTTTTTCCCTTTCTGCCCAAACATTCATGAAACTCCTTTGCACGCCATCATTCACTACTCAGGAACTGAGAAAATTTGGAATAAATAGGGCCTGACTTCTGCCGCTTCA
Source organism: Viscum album (assembly GCA_963277665.1). Taxonomy (NCBI): domain Eukaryota; kingdom Viridiplantae; phylum Streptophyta; class Magnoliopsida; order Santalales; family Viscaceae; genus Viscum; species Viscum album. The sequence goes on from OY728155.1 coordinate 483,195,554, forward strand.
ATGGCATCAGCCTTTGACCTTCCCAATCTACTAATGTAGTGGTTCTCCTCTCTTTCCTCGGACTCTTCAGGCTCACTTTGCACTCTGGCTTGGATTATTTGGGTCCGGCGCAATGATGCCATTTTTCATCATGCTCACAAACCCCCAGAATACTGGATTGAACGGGCCACCTCCTATATTGAGGTCTGGAAAGACCACAATGTAAATTTTATGCCTGGTGCTACCCCCTCCCTTCCCCTTCCTTGGAATCCCCCAACTGGAGGTACCCTTAAGATTAACGTGGATGTGTCACTCCCATAGGATGGGCTTGTCGCCCTAGGCCTCCTGGCGTGAAAGCTCCTATGGAAAATCATTGCTGCCAAATACGAACCACATCAGGGTTGCTGGGAGCCTGCAGTTACTGAGGCCATGGACGTCCTTTCTGGTATGATGCTCGCTGTGGATTGTGGATAGGTTGATATCATCATTGAATCTGACTGCCTCACCGTTATCAATGCTATCAACAAAAACGATGGTAGACTCCAGTCATTTGGCTCCATCACCAGGAGAATCTGCGTGCTTCGCCAAGGCTTTTCATACTGTTCCTTCTCCTTTACCAAAAAGGAAGGAAACAATGCAGCCCGCCAGCTAGCGGCCTCAGGCCCCTTCGATGTCAACCAGCTCTGGCTGGACAATTTCCCTCCATGGATTTTCACTTGTACGACTACTGATCTTCGCCATTAATGTTATCTGTCCTTATTTTTTAAAAAAACCTTGACAAAATCTCATGACACCTTCCCCAGAAACATTCAATTAATTAATAACCATTAACAAAATGAATCATTTCAGAAGCAAGATTAAAAAATACATTATCTTTAATCTGTATAACTCTTCTGGTAATTTACCTCAACCACTGTAAACATGGATTGTTAATTACAATACAACAACCAACCTTGAACTTGGGGTGAGACATCTAGAATATCACCTCTATTCATTGACAGGTCTTATGAAAAAAACTAGCTTGGGAATTCCAGTGTATTCCTACCCATAGAACAATATTTCATAGTCCTAAGGACTTGAAGCTAAGTCCAAAATTTCCATGATAATGATATCTTGGATTAGAAAATGGAGTTAACTTAATAAAATTATTAATACATCACTAAATAAATATTCGTTATTATCCATGTGACTTTTTTTATTTACAGATTTATTTCTAGATATATTATGCATCAATTTTTATTTAATTATGATATTAATTTCAGGTTATTTATCCCTATTATATTTCTTATCATCTTATGTCCGGTTATGATTTTTTAATTTTATAACTTTGGTTTAATATTACTAAGATTTTGATATCACCAATTCATATGCTTTTATTAACCACATTTTATGAATAAACATATTATAGAAGATATATCTAACAGGATATGTTATGTGGAAATTTTTTTCGGGATATGTTGAAGATATATTATTTAATAATTTTTTTTATAGTGTGAAAAATTTACATTTGAAGAGAAAGACAAGGGGTTTTTAGATAAGTTTTTTTCCTAACACTCTTAAAATATAATCCTAAAATTTATTTCGAATGTACGTGACCCAATATTTTTATTGATATTTTAATTAACAGTGGTTAAATTTGGGTTCATTTGGTTCACATCAAAGACCATAATTAAATAAGGGATTTATTTTCATTAGATTTCAGTAGAGCAGGTTTGGGGAATCATACAGACCTCCTTGATATATTAAGTGGACTCCCCAATCCAAAAATAATAAACCTTGATTTACTCAACACTTTACATTGATTTACACCAATTCGTTCTTGAGCAGTAAATCATGGGTAAAATAAGTAATCCTTAATCAGAAGACAAAAATCATAAATAATTGAAACCACTTTTACTTTGGATAGACAAGTACATTGAAATATGATTTTACCCTAAATTGTTTATTTAATGTATTTTATAACATAATATTTAGTTAGAGGATTTTTTTTCCTTATGTGAAAATTGTTCTTTTTATTATATTCCATGCATGTTAATTTTAAATTTATTTTACTTAAATGATTATCCTTGTCTAGATAAAATTTACATGTAATCCAAATTATTTTAATTATTTATTTCATTATTGATAGTTAATTTAATTAATGATAACAAATCCATAAATAATCAAATATGAAACTTATAGAAATAATATAATAAAATGGAATGATCATGAGATTTTCTTATGTTTTTTTATCGAGAAGATGATAAACTAATCCTTGACCCTATTAAAATAGCTCTTAGAACCTCATATGGATTAATTTGTAATATTCCACTTATTTGAATATGTATCTCCTTGGATAATTTCACCTCATATCCATAATTAAAAAAAATAATCTATCCTGGGAGTTATATCCATTACATATACTTTTACCCATACATAGGTGATGAGAACAAATAGAATAGTTTAGGGGTTTATATATAATATACCATGGAACATATGTCTTTTATATTATAGTGGATAGGAAGGCACAAAGAACATGATTTTAATTTAATAAAAATATATTAAATGGAACCCATAAAAAATAGGTCAGTCTAATGTCATTATTGTCCACAAATGGAATGAATACGTATTGAATAAACTAGAATTCAATTAAATAATTAACACAAAAATTTCTCAAATAAAAAATTTTATTTATTAATTAATCAATTAATTTTTTTATATTTTCATCCATACAGTTCTTGATATTCCAATGGACCATAATTTTAAAAATATTAAATAAATTATTTTCATTTAAATTTAATTATGCACACGGTATATACATGGGGTAAACATGGTGTGTACAAATCCAAAGTACATTTCCTGATCCTTTTATGTATTTCTCACCCCCAAAATATTAATGCATAAATTTCATATCATGTATATACATGGTGTTTAATATAAAAAATGACACATAGAGATGTGTTGTATTACATGGTGTGTATGTTTGTAATGCACGTAGAGTATGTTGTATTTAATGACCATTAATGGTGTGTCGTTTTGATAACTATGTATTAATTTATTATGTTTTACATATATATAAAACCTATCACACAATGTGTATTATCAATAAATAACACATGGACACACATTGATATGTTTTATTGCAATATTAGATTAATTTTATATTTTCTTCATGAAAATGTATGATACATGGAATATACTTTCCAACAACATGTTGTTTATTTTCCTTCGCTATCTATTCATGACGCATTTCTAGGGAAAAGGAATATAATTCATCTATTAATATTTATGAGCTCAAAATGTTTATAGTAAATATAAACCTCAAATATATAATGAATTTCATGAATTCTAGTCACACGTGTTGTTTATTAATATGTGACATGTCATTGGGAAAGATTTTTCCACCATGAAAATGTTTAGGATACATGATGTGTAAGAGACAAAAAAAATCATGTATTCCATTGAACCATGTGCCACACTATCCTAGTTAATACACATTATTTTAATGAAACAATATATGAATTAATGTGCAATGATCGAAATTAAACATGATGTCCTTCATAGTGCATTGAACATGTGTATAAGATGTGTACATTCATGATACATGCCATGTAGTCCCATGCTATCCAGAAAAATTCATGGACCCTTTGGATTGTTTTTTAATATATTCTTCACATGTTTTAAATGTGTTAATTGTTTCATGTGTGAAAAAATAAGAATAAAAAGTGATCTTTGGATTCAAATTTAAATAAAAATTAAACTGGAAATGAAAACTAACATCAAATTCATATCATGGTTGTGAAATAATAATTAGTTATAAATTTATATGTGACCACTATAACACCACATGAATGTACTAAAGCTTATATGAGGTAGTCAAACTCATGAAGAACAATGGAAATTCATCAACTTATTTGGATTTCCACTCTGAACTAAAATAATAAAAACCCAATAATTCATGAGGCATGATCATCACATATAATATATAATTAATTTAGGAAACTCAAGAATTAACTCACATTGAAATTATTTCTTTATTTTTGAATTGAATAATTGATGTAGGTTATACCATCGTGGTTTCAACAAATTAAAGGGTAAAATTACTCTTGTGGTGACCAACATGTGCACTATTAACCTCTAAACATTAATGTAGAAATCTTCAGTTGCTATTAAGGAAGATTCTAACACTTGTTTCATTCACTTTCAATCGATACGAGAATCACTTAAACATAGATGGACTCTTAGAGACGGTGGTGGATGATAATTTTTCACTATTCCTAAGAATTTAATGGTGGTCTATCTCTCTAAGGAATAAGATGATTATCTCCATAATTTTTTATGCAAAACGATTATAATGGATTGGAGAGTGTTAGAGAATAAAATAACAAGGTATTTATATACCTTGTGTTAGAGAATAAATGATTCCACATTATCCATTATTATTGTTTTAATTCCTAATGAACCACTCTTCAAAATAACAATATTATTAATATTTACCTATCATGTGTCAAACAAATGGAAAAATAAATATTATTATTCTAAATTAACTATTTAAATAATCTACTAACATATATTGAATATAATAGTGAATAAATATTTATTAAATACTCAAATAAAATTTATTATCTCAAGTAAATGGTGTCAAAATATGTCTAATAAACCAAACATGAATAATTTTTTTAACCATGTACATGAATAATATTTGTTCAACCAATTAAATTTTATAGAATTCAACTCGGGTTCTTGATACACTTATTGGGTGATCCTTTAGTGCCCTTTCATTCTGGTATTATATAAAAGCAATAAATTCTTGGGATATCATCTTGGAACATGACATGAAGCCTATAATGAAATAAGATAATTTTCTAACTCTATAAAACCTCAAAAAAATTCAAACTATTTAATATATTTACTTTATCATGATATATATTATCAATAAAGTTTCAAACTATTGTTTTCAAACAATGTGTTCAATGTTTCTATCTTTGAATTATTAAAAATGAAAATTTTGAAATAATTCCATCATCTTGGCTTTGATAAAGTAGTTCTATTCCCATCATTGGGCTTGAAATATAAAAATCCACTATATTTAAAAGAAAAAAAATCCTTACTCTAATTATTAGTTAATGTCATATCTCTTATTACACACCCAAAACATATAAATTTATCATGATAATATGTTGTCACTATTTTTAAAAATACATCAACAAATGTGGATCATGTTAGGAATTAAAAATAATGTTAAAATCTAATGATCATTAAATATATATTATGATTGGAAAACCCACTGAAATATATAATTGTTGATTTATTATAGGGTGTCCAAGTAATCATAACCTCCATTCTTGATATTTCCAAGAAAAAATATCACTAGAAAAATATTTAGTATATCATGATCCCCAAAGCATCATAGTCAATATAATTTTTATCACATAAAATGATATCATATGACCATAGAAAATATATTTAAGAATACTGTCAATTCATATCAATGTTATCGTCACCGAAAAGAACTATGTTGACATTTTATTTGGTTTTGTCCCCTTATCATAATTTCATATAAAATTATATGAATACGATCTTTAATGATTAATTAAGATATATAAAAATATTTCTAAACTATGAATATTAGTAATCATGATGTACATGGAACTTAGTTATAGGATAATAAAACAATAAATATATTCCCTTTATTCCATTATAAGACACAAAAACACCAGCTTGATTAAACTACATATAACATAAGATAGGATACTCCAACTCCATGTTTTTCAGATATTGTTGAGAAAGAAACCTGATAGCCAATGATGCATGTTAATCATTATAACTGAATGATATTTCCCTTCATTCACATTTAAAAATTAAAAATGTAAGGATTTAACTTCATCCATTATTTAATAACTAAAAACAAACACTACTACAAATCATAGATCCACCGAACCCATATCATCATTGACCACACCCCAACATAGATGAAATTATTAATAGAGGACCTATCTATGTTTTCTTTTAGGTCTTAAAAATGTTGAATCCACTTCATCCAGTGTTATATTTACACTATAGTAGGAGAAATATATACATTTTTCAACTCGCTTCAATTATTTTTATGAAACTCTAATTTGAGGCTACCCGACAACCTTCTTTCTTACTCATAGACTATCATATAAACATTATAATGTCATGAATTTTCCATTAGAGAGAAACCCTCATCACTACCTCATTCTTATTGCACCATATCACCTATGAGGAAACCCAAAAACCACAAGCACATGGTTGGATATAATGATAAATGGAGAAATACTTTTGAACCATTAGCGAAGTTACTTTTCCATTGAATTTAACATATACAAATAATCATGAAATGTCAATAAAATGATATAAAATAATGGAGGCCAAGATTCTATGAGGGATAAAATCATAAGTGGTTTATTTCTAAAGAAAGGTATAAAAATAACATTATAAACCATCATACTAACGCAAATTTTAAAATAAACCTCCATCAAAAGTTTCTTTTTATTCTCTACACTATGGATCTAATAATCTTATGAAAATTCCATTTTTTGGATTAAAATTTCCCACATAACCATTGGTTTCAATTTTATGTATCCCTTCAATAAGGAAGAAACTAATAATATTTTCAAGGAACTAAGTATATACACATTCTCTTAATCCTCTATGATAAATATATATTTATTCAACCAAAGAATGTTATTATTTAATGATAATAACATTATGAAAATAAAAATGTAAAAATACTTCCTATACTGGATAAGAGGAACTCAACACCCATGAAAAAATAAAGTCAATTTAATCATTTTATCTATCTAAAAACAAATTTCACCAACCTGTACAATCTAAACCAACTGCTCTATGAGAAAAAAACAATCTATAAAACATGTTTCCATAATCGGGAAGTTGAAAATCTTGGAACTGACACCATAAAATTAGGATGAAATCCAAACAATAGTCATGAAAATATGGCCAAATCTAATGATCATACTAGGTAGTACTTTTCCATTTTACCATGAAAATCATTAATGATACTCTCAACCCTATAAACATTGTTCCCAAATTCATCAAAATGGTGAGTGAGATAATTTTATTTAACAAAATGAATCTTATTTCCATTACCCCTATTTGAAAGAAAAAAAATAGATTCTAAATTCTTAACATCCCCTTAAGGTACCACCACTATAAACAATAAATAGATAGGAATTGATGCCATAAATAATCGGATAGTGTGATATTACCTATACAAGAGTGGAATTTAATTTTCTACTTATAGATAATGCTATAAATAATTAAAAAAATAACTCAATGTGCTGTAATTTAAAATTAAAATTTATTAGGGGAGATCCTAAATAATAAAAGTGGAAGTATTTTTTAGAAATACTAAAAAAATGACCTCGAAGTGAAAACCTATCATTAGAAAAACTATATGATACTATAAGATTCCTTTTATAAAAATTCAATTATTTTTCAATCCATTATCCATTAAAATGAAGAGTCATATAAATATACTTTACATGTTTTTTTATCCATTATGGAAAAAAATATCATCAACAAAAAAAGATTTAAATTAGAAGGAAAACCATATAATCCATTATAGTGACCCACTAATACAACACACATGTAGGATTTGATATTACTACTCAACTCATCATATTATTAAATAAACATGGAAGAATAAATATGATACCCCTATTAAAGAACTCTATTTTATTTAACTAATCTTTAATAATTCCCCAATATATATATATATATAACTAATATAATGTGAGGAAATAAGAAAAAAATTCATAATACCCTTCATCAAAAAAATTTCTACTCAAATAAACTAGAATGAAAACCTCTAAATATTTTTAAAATACTTTCTCAATATAAATTTTAAAAATAATTTTCCACTAAAATATTTCAGATATAGTTCCTTCATGAGTTCTTATTCCAAACAAACCCCACTGTATACGTCTACCTATAACAAAATTGTGTCATTCCTATGAGATAAGAGAGGGTTAAAATGGGTTAAACAATCAGTGGGAAGATTAGAAGTTATTTTATTTGAGATGATATAAATTTTAAATTTCCTATAGTGATTAAAGAGGAATAATAACTTGGGATTTGGAATGAAAACCGAAAATTTTATTATCCAACACTCTATAAATATGATCCACTGACTATTTTTTACAAAAATCACAACATCCACGGGGATTATATTACAAGATACTATAAAAAATAGTTCCTATAAAACTATCTAATACTAGAGATATTTTAGGGACAATACCTTTAGAATACTTCAGTATTAACTCTACCTCAATATTATTACCAAGGATTAAATTACAATTATTATTAAGGGCTCTAGGGAAATTGTTTCAAAAATCCAATGCCTCACCTTCCTCTTGAATGGCCCTAGAAGAAAAGTTAAATCGTTAGATGCTATGAGGGAACATATAAAATGAGGCATGTTCATCACTATAAGAGTATTAGTATATGAGATATCAGGATTATTATCCATGAATAAGACTATCTAACTAAATGAAAATCTATCATAGATACACAAAATATAATAATTCACAGTATGGTCCAAATAATTCAAAAAAAAAATCATATATCTTTTCTTAGATACATATTTCATCTTAGGAAGTATTACATCCAACTTCAAATTAATTTGAAGTAAAAATATAAACATATTCGTGTCTAGATTTCATTATACCTCCTCATTCTAGAGACAAATTCCCCATTATAGTTCCACATAATCAATATCATAATCTATTCATATTTCTCACAATAATATTTCCTACATTATTATTTTAAATTATTTAACTATACTAGAAGGATGTGTGACCCTACACCTTCCAACTTCAATAAAATTTAATTACTTGAAATAAGATATAATCCTCAGTCCACAATGATGATAAACTAATAGATCAAGATGTTTCAAAATAAAAACCTAGATTCCCTATGAGAAATGTTTGATTATATGGGGTACAATAAGGATGTAAAACCTTTATTAATGGGAAGGAATTGATACCATCTGTGTTATAAAATAATATAAACATGAACATACAGACATTACTACCATGTTTTTTATTACACCATGAAAACTTGTCCACAAAAAAACCATCTTTTAATTATTAAGAACTGTGTAAAAAATAGAAAAATGGACCATTACCCTTAAAAAATAATATTTCTGACCACTTTTCTAAGATAACTCCACAATTGAGAGAAAGGTTCCTCACACTAGCCAATATAATGGATCAAGATCAAATGTGGATAGATCATTACTTTAATAATATCTATAATATAAATAAAATTAGCATTCAACACCATATTTGAAATGAACTTATATATCACTCTACCTTAACCTTCATATAATAGTCAATGGAATCAATAAGAACCATTATTGTTCATCATTTCCATATACACCAAATAGTGAGATCGATATAGAATGACAAAAAATGACTGGGTTTGACACCTAAATAAATCTTAGTATTTTTGGATACATTCTATTTTGGTTCAGAAATTACAACAAGTTTGGATTTGTAATCAGAAACATTCTTATGCAAATAGAAACTTTTATACTAAACCCATAACACACCAAAATTCCATGAAATAGTAACCATTAAAAGGATTGATATAACCTATAAATAATTATGACACAACCATATTCAACCTATGAATTATCATTATTCTTATATAGAGCACAATATTTCTCATGCTAGGCTATGTACAAGACTTGCTACTAGGAAGAACCACCACGTGAGACAACTTCCTCAAGACATAGCCTCTCTTTATAGAACATTATCTAGAAGATGAGACATCAACCTATTTTGAGGAATTTAGATGGAAGTAATTGATCATAGGGATTGGGGAGGAAAGAAACTATATGGGTTATGAAACACCTGAAACCATATGTTTATCATTTCTTGAAACCAGAAATCCATGAATAACCTTTTAGTGATAAAATTAAGAATCATGGATGATAAAAACACCTTTTGTTCTTAATATGGTTCTATAATGAAAACCTTGGTGACGAATAATGGCAGGGAAAAAAAATTTAATACCTATATCACCATTAATAAAATTATCCTTCTATGTACAATTATGTCAGACATGTTCATTGAAAAGAGCAGGAATCACGACTTCACTGACTTTATCCCTACACAATTTTGTAAAACTATCCTTTGATAATGTCACTACAAATGAAAATACCCCCACCAGTGAATATGAAATATCCACCAGCTAGATGTTTATCTATATAATTCATGTTATAATGACCTATAACCCTCAATCATATTTTCTCATTCCTAATCAATCAAGTCAATAATCAAAGATGATTAACCTATTCACTCATCCAAACATCACCAAGGCCTCACATTAATCATTTATATCATCAAACCAAATACTAATTATCAAAATTAATTCATCCATCTAGCTAACAAACTTGGGTTATCCCATATTGAAATAAAAAAATCATCATATTACATTAATATTTTATATTATAATCCATCTTAAGTAGAAATATTTCATGTGCCCTATTATTATGGGAACACATTTGACTTACACCAACTTGATTGAAACTTATTAATCACTAGGTTCCTTACCTAATATTTGGGAGAGAAATCCACTATAATTAAAATCTTAATAATATACTCCCATGATTCAATACTCCCAAAACTGAATGAAATTTATTCTAATGGACTACTATACAGATCAATCTATCTGGGAATCCATGAACTCATATAATTCACTCCAGGGTTAGTTACCAGACATGTTCATATCAAGATGCAATTACCATCATGTGATATGTTTTATAGAATACATTAAAATTTGGCTTCATTTTTAGTACACCACTAAATAATTATAAAAAAGAATATTTTTTTTTGAATATTAATAAATATGAAACCTCATTTATGAAACTTTTTCCAATCACATTACGAAATAAATATGTCACGAGGACCTATATACCATGTATAATTCAATTGAATACATCATAACACCCTAGTCAAATATGAAAAAAATAACATATAACAAATTAAATTATGCTTCATGAAATCCCAAAATAGTAATAGTCAAAACCAAAAATCACAATAAAAAATAAAAGTAACTAGAAATTTTTCTATATCGGTGTTAACTAAAAGAAATCAAAACATCCCTATTAATTTCTATCCAAATAGTTTATATTTACAATTATACAAATCAGAAATAAGAAAATGTATGTATTATAATTTTTTAACATCCTCAACCCAAAATTGATTTGCATGACCATGCTAGATCACTATATAACCCGAAGAATACATCCCCATACACTAATTTTTGTTGATTACTAATTATGAGAGGATAATATATCATTGGGAGACTATAATATCAATATAATAAACATCAAATAATAAAAAATAATTAAATTTCCTAATAAATCTATAAACCCTAGAGAATAATATGTTATTTACAGTGAATGTAAAACCATAATAAATAAAAACACAATGAAATAATAAAATAGTGATTTTAATTCATTATAGTTATATATTATAATGGGAAATTATGATGGGATGATCACATATTGAACATATATAGAAGAATAAATAAATAAAATAAATATAATAAAAAATACCTCATATTGCCTTGGTATTTTATCTACATCCCCATCATGCTACTGTATCTCAGTCACCTATACAAGGGCCATTACCCTAAACTATTTATTAAATATAAGGTCTCTATGTGCAATAAGGTTTACATTTTTTTGTGATTATATAACTTAATAGGCCACCAATATTGATGTACTCCATATTATATATATATATATGAAGGTAAGTGAAACATAATATATAGGTGAAAAACATAATACACATTATACATATTGAGTCATCACACTCTTAAATGGATACATGAGGATTGAAACAACCTAATTCATATATTTATGGTAATTTAAATATATCATCCATATATACAAGTGTTAGGATGTAATTTCCAATTATTAGACGACATCTGTAAATGTGAAACTTTGATGAAATATTTTCCCCCATAGTTCCACTTGATTTGAGTTGACTTATATATACCTAACTCTTTGGAATATTGTTTCAATAAGGTATACATAAAAAATATCATAATAATAATTAAGATTCTATTTTAAAATTGTATCTAACACATCCAAACTTATTTTCATTAATATAAAAGGTCATTCTTTGTAAAATCCATCTAATTTGAGAATTATCATGATAATAGAATGGAATAACATCCAAAATGTCTAAATTTCAAATCATTGAGATATTAGTTCTTTCAAAATCTAAGCCATATAAACTAAGAATCCCCCATATAATATGTAATCCTACATCAAACCTATTTAAATTGGGAATCATAAATATACTAGGTTGGATAATATTGGACCTATCTAAATAGAGAATCATTAGGACACCAGGTTATCATAAATATGACCTCTATAGAATAAAAATATGAAGGATTGAATGTTATCCTATATCTGATCCACCTGAATGGTCATGGGAAGTTAATGGTAATAATCCCAATAGTAGTTTGGGGGATCTTCTCAACACTATGTGCGGCCTAGCTGATAAAAATATGCTGAGATTACCCAACCCCCATAAAATATAAATGAAATATTCAATAGAATAATCATATTATCTCTTTTTCATTCCTAAATATTTATACCAAAATAGTCATAATTTTCCCTTAGGATAATTAGTAAAACACATCATAAATAATTTTAGGCTTATAAACTCTATCCAGTCTCATCACTCTTCAAAAAATATGACATTTGATAGAACACACAACACCACATGTCTTTTATACCCCTAAAACATGATATATAGCTCATCCATCCCAGACATAGAACATAACTATTAATAATCATTCCATATTTGGCATCCAAATCTATTATATATGTCCTCAATTATATAATATAAGGTCATGGTTTAGAATTAACAGCCAACCAAAATCCCAACCACCTTCCCTAGGTAGGTCAGTCCTCATTATCATATGAGAATACCATGGATCTCTACCCCTAGTTAGTATTTAACATAGAAACATCCTTGTGATTTGTAACGTAGAACTTAATTGTTATTTCTATATATTCTCTACCCAATCCCCAAGTTTAAACAATCATTCAGTTGCTACAATAATTTATAACCTATGTTGGATATCACTTAATGATATACATGGTAACATTTGGTGTCCCACCTATATCCTAACCTATGTATGTGAGCCACCACTTTCAATGAATCAAAACTATTCATGGAATCTCAAAATGACCTATCCTATTGGTCCCATATAACTTAACTGTATTAGAATAATAATAAAAAATATACTATAGGACATCAAAAGAATATTTTTGTATTAACTTAAAACAGAATACCACAAAGGGTTCCCTATATTAACTTTGGGAATCAACTTACATTGATATAATCATTTGTAACCACCAAAATAAAGGAATAACCCATGTGGTATGTTCTTAATCATTATAAAAATCTACAATAATTCTATGATGATCATCTAAGACCCATCAGCCCAAATTCTAGTCCATAATTTTCAGTTATCCATGCTTGAAATCATGTAATATATCAAAAAACATATAAAACAGGGAACAATACCACCTACCATATAGAATTAGGAGCATACACACTTATAATCATGTGTTTTTTCATAAATTTCAACATAAAATTAGTGAATATGAAGAGAAAAATAAAAAAATTATAAATTTAATGTAGAACATCTTTAAACATTGTAGGGTATTAGGAATAGAGGGATTCGTGATGTTATCCATACCACTAGGAGAACACATCCATCAATGAGACAAGAATTATTTAAGTTATGTAGACTTGGGATATGGATAAGTAATTAGGGTTTAGGGGACCTAAAAACATTCATGTGCACATCTACTTGGGTACGGGTTTTGTTAATAAAATTTATAAAAAAATTAATAGGATTTATTTTTTATAAAAAAATTTATTGGATACTTGGTTCTTAGGGGATACTATCAGATTCCTAGTGGTGACTTATCTTTCTACTAATTGGAAACACACTACCTATTTACCATGTTGATTACATTATATCCCATCTAGATATTTCACCTAAAATGAAATAAACCTCCAATAGGTCATCAGTTTTTTCTCTATAGCATGAAACAAAATCCGCTCTCCCATCTCTACTTGAAATTCCCAAATTCTTTTGAAAATTTTAAATTATTATAACATCATTTTATAGTTAAGAATTTACTCATGAAACCTTAAACCTAAATAATTAAAATATTATTGGTTCATTATAATATTTTAATGTTTTTTTTCATGAAAACAAACATGTGTTAGCTTATAGGACCCAAATGATAAGATCACACGAGAATAATGATCCAATTCATGAAAAACAATTATATATCAATTCATGATAGAGTTAAAACCTAAATCTAAATTAGATAAAATAGATTTAAAATCATTCATTATTTCATGTTTCATATAAAATTTGAATATATAATATGGATACAATGTGAAAATATATGATATAGACCTATATAATTAATATTTAAATAAACAAAAATAAATTCTATTCATACCTATAAGGAACTCAATGATATTTTTATCTGAAATATTATTTCATGACTATGTTTAATAAAATTTCGGTCCTTTAAAACATAATTTTTTTACTTTGGATACAATAATAAATAACATTATGGTTAATGACCTTAGTTAACCGTATCATATTTGAACTCCTTAGGTTAAGATCTAGTGAATTATCTCTTTTTTCATTATAGGTACTAATATACGATGGGAGTAATATTTTAGGAAATATAAAAGATTCCATTATTGAATGATTTCATGTGTATTTGAAATCCATATGATTGGGTCATATGATCATCATCTGCTACAAGAGAGAGAATATCTTTCTATGGTTAGCGAATTTATATAGTTTATATTTTTTATATATCTAATATATGACAACCCTAATTTTATTACAAACTTAAATTTGATTTATTACATATAATCGTCGCTTAATACAAAATGGAATATCGAGAGGTATAGTGTATCTGGGGATTAGGAACATTACATAACAACTTGAAACATAAAACACAACATCTTTATTGGAAACTTCTTTTACATGACCTTCGTACTTAGCATTGCATGGGATAACCTGAGGACATGCATAAGAAAAGGGTGAGCTATAAATCCCAGTAAGGGAATAAACATGGGATAACATGAGGAATAAAATACCTGTTTGACAATAGGCATATCAATTGATCCAAATATAATCATAAACATAAATTCATGATAAAGCATGATAATCCTAAAATGGTAATGTGGCAACAACACTTAACATGGAATTAGCATGAGCCAAGGCTCATTGCACATAGAGCATGATTACATCCTCATTGAACATGAAGAATGAGTAAAAACTTGTTTCACGTGAAATATCATGAGTAAATACCCATTTTACATGACATATCAAGATACTATACTTTACCCAATGCATTGGAGCGCTATAGGGGTGCACCCTTCTTAAACATTTTATTTCATGCATATGTGTGCCACATGGATCATATTACATGGATTCATAAAACATCATCATTTATTCCATGATAAATTAATGTGGAATTCATAAATGAAAAAAATAAGTAAATGTGCATAAAGGTGAATACCCTTGTTTGGGAAATGGGTATGGTATTCACTACACAATGACATTGGCTTGGAAAATCGGTGCAATTTTGGCAGCGTAACAACGTGATGTTAGAATTCATAAAAACGGTTTTTGAGAGAGAAAGGGGTGTATCACCATATTTACATGAAATGGAAATTAAGGGGGTCATATAGATAAATTTCCAAACAATTGTAATGGAATTTAGATTCCTGATACAAAATAATTGCTAGAATGTAAATGAGGAGAGGGAAATTCCTTTCAGAATTTCGACATAGTAATGGGTGTACATAGAATTAATTTATTGAGAGATAAAGGGGTCTCCCATCATTCAAAAATAAATATGGAAGTATGGGGGAGCTGAAAAAACAATCCCCAAAATTATAATTGAAATTAAAAGGCATATCAATTTAAAGAAAATTGGACAAAAATGAGAAAGTAAGAAAAACCCTTAGTTGGAAGCGTGCTTCCAAAGGCTTGAGAGAGGCTTGAGAGAGGATTCATGGGAGCTTGGAAATCCTTGGGAGGATTATAGGGATATTAGGGAAATGTTTGGATGAACTCCAAAGTCTTTGATTGAGGAGAAAGTTGGATCTTGGGTGGGTTTATATAGGAAATGTGAGTGAATTCTTTATTATTTAGGGTTGGGACACCTCACATTAATCTAATTAAAACAACAAACCAGCCCATGGTTTTTGCCCATGTTTTTTTAGAAATGGGATTGGGAAAAAATATTTTATATGTCCAATGTCCGAAAGTCTTAAAATAATGGGGTTGCTTATGTAAAGGTGAGTCACACTACCAAGGAAAATAATTTAAAAAGACAAGATGTTTAATAAGCCTTGAAGGGTCCATTAATGCTTTGTAAAATAATTCAAAAAAACCCAAAATCACATTATTTTATTGGTAAAACATATATTTTCCAAAAAAGGATTATAATATTTTATTACATCACTATTGGGTCATTATGATGTCATAAAACACATTATATATTTAAACGGAATTTAATTTTCAACAAAAAATTTGACTGGCTCAGAAAATTATGAAAAATTCACCGTTGGATAATTTCAACATCCTGATTCGAGAAATAATATTTATTTTATCTAAATAATATTATAAATATGTTATTTTTCACTTTTAAAATAGAAAGCGACATTTATTGAAAATTCACGGGTTTTGACAAAACGACTTTCAAACATTAATAAAAATTATAATTGCATTCATAAAATTATACGATCATTTATATTTAATAAAAATTAACTTAATAATAATAATAATATTTTATTAAAATATTATGTGATACAAAAATCCATTAATTCATCAAAAAAGATTTCTTAGTTGAATATTAACTAAAATCACTATTTGTGCTTTAAAAACTATTTACAAGGTAACAAAAATAACATGAAAATATATTCAATATTATTTACAAAGATAATGTACATAACCATGATAAGGTCTTGTTACATAACCCCTTATAACACCCGCATAAGACCAAAGAGTAAGGTGTGCAGTGGTGACAGACTCTTGGGGTGGCTCAGATAACATTGCTCGGGTGGTAATCTCTGTCAAATTCCACTTCTCTCGTAGATGTCCCCGCTCGAGCTTAACCTGTTAAAGCTAGGCTTGGTAATGGTCAAGAGAGAAGACCAATGATGCCACCTCTTTTCTGAGTTCTGAAAAATGGGCTTTGTACGGGGAACATCTACTGGATGAGGCCATCGCTTCTTTGTCTATGTAAATTGGATTCGTTAAAGACATATATTTACACTAATCATGTGATCACTGTTTAACTAAAATAATAGAAACAATCACAATTAATAACATAAAACCAATGAATTTGACATTTTATATAAACATTTTACGTAAAGAGACATTTAATTAGATCAAGATGTCTTTCCATTAATGATTGTTTGTGTCATTACAATCTTCCCCCCTAAAAATAAAATTTCCCTCAAAATTTCCTTTTCTCAAACTAAAACAGATGTGGGTAATTCTGCTTCATCATTTCCTCTGATTCCCATGTTGCTTCTTCAAACATGTCATTTTTCCACAACACCATTATGAGGGGCATTATCTTATTTCATAGAACTTTTTCTTTATGATCTAAGACCTTCACTGGTTTCTCCTCATAAGAATGAATATCCTCTAACTGTACCACCATTGAAGAGAGTACATGTGAAGGGTATGGTATGTACTTCCTTAAGATGGATACATTAAAGACATCATGTACCTTGACCATTGTAAGTGGAAGTGCTAGTTGATAGGCTACAATCCCGATAGGATCATGAATCTCAAAGGGACCAATGTACCTTGGACATAACTAACCTTTCTTTCCAAACCTCATGAATTTCTTCCACGAAGATATGCGTAGAAAAACTATGTCTCCAACTTTAAACTGAAGGTCTCATCGAAGGTTATCTGCATAAATCTTCTATTGACTCTGGGCTGCCTTGATATACTTCTGAATGGGTTTCACTTCTCCACAATTTCATCAACCATTTCTGGTCCAAGCAGCTTATGCTCACTGAACTCATCCCAACACACCGGTGTTCTACACTTTTTCCCATAAAGCGCATCATATGTTTCCATTTGGATGATCGAGTGAAACTGTTATTATAACAGAACTCAACCAGAGGAATATGTTGATCTCATAATCCTTTAATGTACATTGAGCATGCTCTCAACATGTAATCAATTGTTTGGATAGTCCGCTCGGATTGGACATCAGTTTGAGGATTATATGCCGTACTGAAGTTCAGTTCAGTATTAAGTGCATGTTAAAGACTCTTCCAAAACATAGAGGTGAATCTTGGATCTCAATCAGACACAATAGATAGTGGTAGTCTATGCAGTCTTACCACTTCCATGATATATATATCTTCCAATTGATCCAATGAGAAATCCTCCTGAATAGCAATGAAGTGTGCAGACATTGTAAGATGATTCACAACAACCTAGATTACATTATTTCCTTTGGATGTCTTCGGAAGTCTGGTGACAAAGTCCATGGTGATGTTCCCCATTTCCATTCTGGTATGGGCAATGGTTTCATCATCCCCTTATACTCCTACCTCTCTGCCTTCACTTTCTGACACACCAGGAACATTGATGTATATTTAGTGATCTCTTTCTTCATATTATCCCACCAATAATGATCTTAGAGATCTCGATACATCTTTATGTTTCCTAGGTGAATAGAGAAATTTGAACTATGTTCATCATTAAAAAGTTCCTTGTTCATCTATGGACTTGATGAAACACATAGTCTTTTCCCAAATCTTAAAATTCCTTCTTCATTAACATTAAATTGTGAGGATTTCCCTTTTCTGATAGCTTCCACTTTTTCATGAATTCTCGCATCATGTTTTTGAGCATCCTTTAACCTCTACAGAAGTGATGGTTGAGCAATAATTTGTGATAGGATTGATGATGTTCCCTTATTTATGATTCCCATGTCCATCCTATCAAATCTAAGAAGATTGAATCCTTTTCAATTATCATCAATGATAGAATTTCTGGGTCCTTTCAACTTAGAGCATCTGACACCTTGTTCTCTTTCCTAGTGTGGTAATGGATTGAGAAATCATAGTCATTGATAATATATGACCATTTATCATTGGCACATATTCAACTCTTTCTGTGTGAATATATACTTAAGGCTTTTTTGGTCCGTATATATTATACACTTCTCCCCAAAGAGATAATGCAACAAAAATTTCAAAGTGAAGATCACTACAACTAGCTTGAGGTTATGTGTTGGATAGTTTTGTTTATGAACATTGAATTACCTTGAAGCATATGCAATGCAATTATCATTTTGAATCAACACACATCCCAGGCCCTTCTTCAAAGCATCCCTGAATACCACAAAAAATTTCCACTTGTGGGTAAGGTGAGAACGGGCATAGTGATAAGCTTCCTTTTTAACTCCATGAATATTTTTCACATTCATCACTCCATGAAAACATTAATCCCTTCTGAGTTAGCTTGGTAAGAGGGTTGGAAAATCGTGAGAAATTTCTCACAAATCGTCGATAATATCTAGCTAACCCCAAAAGCTATAGATATCTGTTATCGATGTTGGCCTCAATCATCCCTCAATTGCATCTGTTTTGGAGGGATCCATAGATAACCCATTGCTTGTAATGATATGGCCCAAGAATGATACCTCCTTCAACCAGAACTCACACTTTCTATACATGGCATAGAGCTTCTCATTATTCAAGGTCTCTAGTACAATTCATAGATGCTCTTCATGATCCTCCTTGGTTTTGGAGTATATCAGAATATCATCTATAAAGACTACCACAAATTTTTCAAGGTAATCTCTAAAGACTCTATTAATAAATTCCATAAATATTTTTGGAGCATTAGTGAGTCTGAAAGGCAATAATATGAATTCATAGTGCCCGTATCTTGTACGAAAAGTAGTCTTGGGGATATCTTCCTTCTTCACCCTTAGTTGATAATATCCCGACCACAAATCCACCTTGGAGAAGTATTGTGATCCACGTAGAAAATCTTACAATTCATCGAATCGTGGGAGAGGATTCTTGTCTTTATTGTGATTTTGTTGAGCTCATGATAATTTATGGAAAGGCACATTAACCCATCCTTCTTCTTGACGAAGAGGAATGGTGCAGCCCATGGTGAAGCACTTGGTCGTATGAACCCTTTATCTAGATTCTCTTGTAGTTGTTTCTTCAGCTCTTCAAGCTTCACAATAGCCATTATATATGGAGTTTTGGATATTTGGAATGCTCCCAGTATATGTTCAATTGAGAATTCAACATCTCTTCTAGGAGGAAGACCAGAAATTTCCTCAGGAAACACTTTAGTGAATTCCCTCACAATAGGCATGTCTTTGAGGATAGTTGCTTCCTTGGAATCAATCATATGAGCCAGATACGTGTGCTCATAGGGCATTGATATCCATGTTTGAGATGATAGAGCTAAATAAGATTCATCTTCCTCCTTGCACTTGTAAGGAATCGTAGGACTTTTCTCCACATGGAGAGTGATTTCCCTCTCACAGAAATTTATGTTGGATCTATATAAGGAAATCCAATAAATTCCATGAATTGCATCAAATTCGACCAGAGGGAGTATGATGAGGTTTATTGGGAAGTTCAATCCACAAATTATGACAGGGGTGGAGTTATATTCATGGGATGCAATAATTACCCCATTTTTAGTACTCACCAACATCTTCACTTCCATGATTTGTGGTGGTGATGCTATTTTTCTACTAAACATTCGAGATATAAAAGAATGCATAGAATCTGAATAAAAAATTATGTTCATTATTCTTGAATTAATAACTAGCTTACCTGTCACTGCTTCATTTTCGGGGTTCACTTCGGCAGTAGTGATGGAAAAATATCTCCCTTGCTACCTTGGAGGTTGTTGGTTGCCTCCGAAAACCATTATCTTAGGGCACTGATTTTCAAGATGCCCTGGTTCTTTCCAGTTGTAGCAATGAACCATGCATTGAGGTTCGAATGGATAATTCCTCTCTTATATCATAGCCGCAAGTCATTCTTGCTGACAGCAAACAGCCAGGTTCCATTCTCTTCCACAACTAATGAATTTTCTTGTACCCTTTAGGCAATTTCCATAGTGCTTCTTTCCACACCTTTGGCAAGTGGGGTGTTGGATCTTCTTAGCACCGTTGGATTTATCCATCGGACTACCAGCATTGAGTTACACCTTACACTTCTTATCCCCATGATACCCTTGAGATTCTCTGATCTCCATTTCAACCTTTAGGGAACATTGGACAATTTCTTCATAGCTGTCGAAGTCATGGATTCCTAGCACTTTCTGCAGGCTAGGTTTTATCCCACCAAAGAAGCGGCCGACCTTTCATTCTAGGGTAACAACAAAGCTGGAAGCATATTGTGAAATCCATGTGATGTTTTCCTCGTACTCCCCAATATATTTGTCTTCTTTTTTCTTGAGGGAAAAATAATCCCTTTCCACCATAAGCTGGAGGGTGCATGGAAAATATTTATCAAAAAACATATTTTGTAAATCATTCCATTATAACCCCTCAATCTCCTCCTCAGGATTAGTATTTTTTATCAATGTCCACCATTGATCAGCTTCACCCTTCGTATGATAAGAATCTAGGAGAACCTTCTCTTATTCAGAATGTTGAAGGATAGAGAAGATCTTCTCGATGGAGTTGACCCATTTGTCAGTGATTAAGGGATCAGATGATCCATTAAATGTAGGAGGACTTTGTCTCATGAATCTCTCGATAGAAACTTATTATTTCTTGGGGAGGGGGGGGGGGGGTTGAACGTTCCTCTTGACCCATGTTGTTATTCAAAGATTTAGTTAGCTGTGAGAGAAGCATGAAAAAGGTCGTGATTCCCACTCCCATTGAATTGGGAATCTCATTAGTACAATAATCACATTGATCATCACATCGGTTGTTATCCCGAGTCCTCTTATTACTGGCCATTAGCTAGAATAAAAGGAAATTTAAGGGTAACACATAAATGGTAATACCTGGAAAAAATTGATGACTTATAAATAAATCTTATTTCTTTAACATATGAATCTACTGGCTTCAGTCTATGTTATCCATGATCTAATTTTTAACATCTATTCTTAGGGAATTTATTTGTCCCTTAATAATGGTTCATACTATGATTGTGAATTTACCAAATCATATCCCCCGGGAGTGTTGTAACCAAGAGTGCTGAAAGGCCCATTGTCGTGCACCTATTCCCATTCGTGTCTAGCTCAAAGTGATATTTTTGTGTTTTACCCCTAGGATACATCTGTGCCAGAGACGACTCTACCTGATCGTATCCAGATAGGGATGTATTTTCTTGGTAAACCACATACTCAATACCCACCAAAATATAGGGATGTTTTTATTATACTTAGTCTTGCCTCTAAGGATTTACAAGGGCTTTTAATCCAAATCCCAAAAATAACTAAACCTATCCTACGATACCAACTATGACAACCTTGATTTTATTACAACCATAAAATAGATTTATTACATAATATATTAACTTGATACAACATGGAAGATTGATAGGTCTAGTGTCTTTGGGGCTTAGGAACATTATATAACAACTTGAAACATAAAACACAACATCTTTATTAAAAATTTCTTTTACATGACCTTCGTACCTAGCATTGCATGGGATAACCTGAGGACATGCATAAGAAAAGGGTGAGATATAAATACCAGTAAGGGAATAAACATGGGATAACATGGGGAATTAAATACATGTTAGATAATAGGAATATCAATGGAGAAAAAAATAAGAATAAACATAAATGAATGATAAAGCATGATAATCATAACATGGAAATGTGGCAACAATAGTTAACATGGAATTAGTATGAGCCAAGGCTCATTGAACAAGGAGAATGAGTAAATACTCATTGCACATGAAGAACGAGTAAAACCTCGTTTTAATTGAATTATCATGAGTAAACACCCATTTCACATGATGTATCATGATACTATACTTTACCAAATTCATTGGAGTGCTATAAGGGTGCACCCTTTTTAAACATTTCATTTCTTGCATAAGTGTGCCACATAGATCATATAACATGGATTCATAAAACATCATCATTTATTCAAAGATAAAGGAATTTGGAATTCATAAATGAAAAAAATATGTAAATGTGAATAAAGGTGAATACCCTTGATATTGAAATGGGAATGGTATTTACTACACAATGACATTGGCTTGGAAAATCGGTGCAATTTCTACAGCGTAACGACGTGATGTAATAATTCATAAAAATGATTGATGATAGAAAAAGGGGTGTCTCATAATTTTTACATTAAATGGACTATAAGGGGGTCATATAGATACATGTACCATCAATTGTAATGAAATTTAGATTCACGATACAAAAGAATTGCTTGAATGTAAATGAGGAGAGGGAAATTACTTTCTGAATTTCAGCATAGTAACAGGTGTACATAGGAGGAATTTAATGAGAGATAAAGGGGTATACCATCATTAAATCATACATAGGGAAGTATGGTGGAGGTGAGAAACCATACCCCAACATTTATAATTGAAATTAAAAGGCATAACTATTTAAATAAAATTAGAAAAAATGAGAAATGAAGAAAAAACCCATACATGGAAGTGTGATTCTAAAGGATTGAGAGAGGCTTGAGAGAGGATTATTGGGTTCCTCGGGCACCTTGGGAGGATTCTAGGGATATTAGGGCAGAGGTTGGAGTAACTACAAAGGGTTTGAGTGTAGATAAATTTGGATCATGGGTCGGTTTATATAGGAAAAGTGAGGTAATTCTTTATTATTTAGGGTTGGGACACCTCACATTTAACTAATTCAAACCACAAACCAACCCATGGTTTTTGCCCATAGTTTTTTCCAAAGGGGAGTAGAAAACAATATTTTATAAGGACAAAGTCCGAAATTCTTAAAATAATGGGGTTTCTTATGTGGAGGTGAGTAACACTCCCAAGGAAAACAATTTAAAAAGACAAGATGATTAATAAGCCCAGAAGGGTCCATTAATGCTTTGTAAAATAAGTAAAAAAAACAAAAAATCACATTACCTTAATCGTAAAACATTTATTGGCCGAAAATAATTCTTATATTATTTTATTAAATCACTATAGGGTCATTATTATGTCATAAAACACATTATATATTTAAACAGAATTTAATTTTTACCCAAAAATTTGACTGAATCAGAAAATTATGAAAAATTCACCATTGGATAATTTCGATGTCTAGATTCTAGAAATAATATTTATTTTATCTAAATAATCTTCTAAATAAGTTGATTTTCAATTTTAAAATACAAACCGACATTTATCGAAAATTCACGGGTTTTGACCAAAATGGCTTTCAAAACATAACAAAAATTACAATTAAATTCATAAAATTGTATCATCATTTATATTTAATAAAAATTAATTTAATAATAATAACAATATTTTATTAAATTATTATATTATAAAAAAATACATTAATTCATCCAAACAGATTTCTTAGTTGAAAATAAACAAAAAACACTATTTGAGCATTAAAAACTATTTACAAGGTAACAAAAATAATATGAAAATATATTCATTATTATATATAAAAATAATGTACATAACCACAGTGATAAGGACTTTTTTCATAACCCTTTATAACACCCGCATAATACCAAAGAGTAAAGTTTGTGATGGTGACAGACTCTTGGGGTGGCTTAAATAGCATTCCTCGGGTGGTAATCTTTATCAACTTCCACTTCTCTCATAGGCGGTCTCGCTTGAGCTTAACCTGTTGAAGTTCGGATTGTACTTGGTCAAGAGAGAATCCCAATAACGCCACATCTTTTTCGAGTTCCGAAAATTGGGGTTCGTATAGGGCACGTCTACTAGATGAGGCCATCACTTCCTTTGTCTGAGTAAATTGGATTCGTTAAAGATCTGTATTTATAATAATCATGTGATCACTTTTCAACGGCTATATTAGAAATGGTCACAATTCCTAACATAAAACCAATTAAGTTGACATTTTATATAAAAGTACTACATAAAGAGACATTTAATTAGATCATGAGGGATTTCCATTAATGAATTTTTGGGTCATTTCATATTACCACTTCTAATTGGTCATAGAATGTTGTTTCAATTGTATTTTCTATATATTTATATAAATTATAATTTCTTTAAAACCATGAATAGTATTGATGGAATCCAGTTATTATTTTATTATATTTTAAAAAAATTTCAATTAAATGAGTTCATATTGTATGAGAGAGGAAATCATAGGCAATGAGATAATTTGAATGATTTTGGTAATTTATCATTTATTCATATAAATAAAAATACAATATCACCTGACACGTCATAGTTAAAACTAATAAGTATAAAAAAATAATCTCCCATAGAATAATTAAATTCGTATACTATAAAAGAGTTGATATAATAATTTTAATATCATATTATTTGAATATGTCCAAACATGTTCTATATCATCTATTATTATAAAAAATAATCATGATGTGCTTTCTACAGATATTTATTTTATTTTTGTTGAATAATACAACATAGTGATGTGGTATTATATGGCACATAATCAAATTGAATGATATCCCCCATGGTAAAGTGTTTTTAATGGAGGTATAATTAGAGTGTAACTATATTACTCATTTGAGTTGCACAATATGAAATCATGAAAAAATAGTTTCTATTTTGGTAATGGAAATTTAAATTATAAATTAGTTATAATTAATTATATTTTTTCATTATTAAATTTTTTAATTATATTTATAAATGATTTATAAAATTATCTTCGAATATAATGTGTTTATATTTCATAGAAAAATATATTTATTAAATATTTTATTTAATAAATATGAATTGATAATATTAGAGACTTGTCTTAAAAACCATTACTACAGAAATGTAACATGAATCATATCAAGTTTGTAGATAACCTTAAAGCATTCCAAAATTGTTTTGGAGGTTGGAAGATATTAAAAGATAGTTAATATGAATTTTTATTACCTATTTCCAATTATATGTTTAATTAATAATTTAAATTTCTATAGAATTCATTTAAATTTATTCATGTTAGATATTTTATTATATATAATTAAATTTATCTAAGAGTGGAGACATTAGAATTCCAATGTAATGTTTTGTTTCATATCATTATTTATTTGTATTGAAAATAACTTGGTGAAACATTATTTACAATTAGGTACAAATATATAGATGTCATGGATGTGGGATAGACTTCTCACTTACATGGGATCTTATTCTTTGCTTATAAAGATTTCTGGTTTTTTTATATCATGTAATATTTTATTTAGACTATGAATTTTATATTTTTCTAATTTTTATCCTTTACATTAAACAAAATTAATTCTCCATTATCATATGATTCATTTAGATACTTTTTAAAATTTTTAAATGTATTCACTTATTGTATATATAATGGCTGATGAAAAATTATTTTATTCTTATACATTAATGTACATGAAACTTTTTAGTTTAATTAAAAGTTCATGCGATGAATAAATTTAATTAATGAAATTATATATAAATATAGGGAATGAATTAGATACATAACATTATATTTGTGATTCATATAAACAATAAATTATGATGAAACAACCTTAAATCTCGTATCCTAGAGAATGTGGTTACTTTATTACTTTGACATAAGATATAAGGAATCACAAATTGAAGGTCCGAATGTTTTAGTAGTCTCAGTAAACTAGATACATACATGACATTAAAAATAAATTATAATACACAAAGAATTTTCTTTGGGAATTCCATTATTCCTCTTAGAGTATCACTAAATAATACTTATAAAACACTTCCTCATATCTTGGTGAAGATAAAACATAAGAAAGGGGTGAGCTTAGATTCTTATTAAGGGAAAGTGTATAATAAAATCTATGAATAAATAAATAATAATCTATATAGAAATTTAATAACTAAACCACAATAAATTTAATCTATAACATGATAATAACATGTAAAGAATACATTATAGTCATATAATTCTATATAAATAGTCACATGGGCATGAAACTTAATCATGGATTTTATATAAAATTGAATAATCACATGGAATATCAATAACTAAATTCATAATGATGGAATTCAAAGTTTTTTACATCTGAAAAAAACTATTGATGCTTTATTCTAAGACATATAATATCACCGAGCCTTTACACCAATACATCAAATTAATGAGTAAGGCATTAGTCAAAACCATATCTATTTTTTCTAATGAGACCTACCGATGCATGAGGGGTATAATGGAACATACCCATTACTTAATAACTACAATTAATTACACTTATAGAAGGGGTGAATCATAACCAACAAGATTATTTTTATTGAAAAACTATCAAACAAAATTTTAACAATTACCCCAATCAATAACCATAATCATAATCCATCTAGAGTAATATAAATGGTATCAAACTTCAATATCCCTAATAAAAATGGTCTTAATCCATATTGAAAAAAGAAATGGGGAAATATAATTTCGATATATAATTAGTGAATAATAACTAGAATAAGGGTTCATGAAATTAATGAATAGAAATTATATAAAGATATCATTAATAACAGTTTGGAGGAAAACACATTTTTCAAATTGAGATTCATTTAAAAAAAACTATGCATATATGAAGGAAAACATTTCTTTGAAAAATTAAATAGTAAATATTGAATATAAGATTCAAATAATTAATTCATCATTATGTAAAAAAAATCCTCTTAATCTGTATAAGTGAAAAAAATCTTCCTTTCATATCTTTGTCGAAAATGTCTCAACGTATATTGTTTAGAAAATGAAATGATGATTCAAATATTTTTTAGAATGAAAAACATCATTAAAAATGGAATTAAAATATTTTATATGAACAATAAAAACTTTTTGATAACATTTTTAGAAATAATGGAAAAATATGATATACATTTTCATTAGAGAATTAAATTTAAACAATCCTGAATAATAAAGAGATTGTGAAATAAAAGCATAATGCTTTGGTAACATTCATATCATAATCCTCATGAAATAATAAATTGAAAATTAACTTTAAAAACCATAAATATATGTAATTTATTGATATTACATGTCAATGGTATGTATATTCAACCCACAAAACAAACTATTTGTGGATAAATTATAAGTATCCTAGAAATAAAAGTGAGACTTCAAATCCATTACCATGGGTTCAAATTAATTAAAATGTGTTTTAAACTACTATATAATTGGTTGAAAATTTTTATTAATTTATAATAGAACCATATTTCTCTTTATAATATCTTATATGATCCTTTAAAATCATCTAATCAACTGTTTGTTAATATTAATTCACTAATACCTATGTTCTGGGTGTTAACTGCATTATTTTTCCATGCATGTTTTGTCATATAATTTATAGTTCACGTGTAAGGTTTATATTTACATATTAAGAATAATAATATTATTGTCAAAGATATCATATTTATTAATTAGATACATTTTTTGACTCATTGTTTTATGGTGAATAGAGAAAATGAATCGCTTTGCTTCGTGGAGGCTGTAAGATGTATATACACATGAGTAAAGATATCATTTATAAATTTTTGAAAGGGAAAGTAATTGAAAGATATATTAATTCTATATAATAAATATAATTTTATAACTATATTATATATCCCTTATTTTCATCATTAGAACCATCCAAGTAACATGGTGGTGAAATACAAATTACACCATTGTGTGGAGATGATAAGTAGTACATACGCACAAGTGCTGCTTTCATTTTTTGTTGAATGGATAAAAGGTGGAATATTGTTTTATAATAATTATAATAACATATAATTATATATATAACCCCCAAAGTTATTAACTAGTTATAAAAAACATCAAGAGTTATTATGAGAAGAAATAAACTTAACAGTGTCGGTAAAGATAATTACCTCTTCTTTAGTGGAGTCCCTTTTGATTTCATCTTATGGGATCCAGGGTTTGTCTTTTTAGAATACTGTAACCTATATATTTTTGCTATAGAAATTAAGGGGAGTATTTTTCAGGGAATGGTTGAGATATAAGGATACAAGTGGTGGAAATAAGTGATAGAGGAGGTTCCCTTTTATAATTGTAGAGAGGTGTACTTTTGCAATTTCTGAAATGGTTAAAATATTAAAAGACCATTGAAGACCCAAATGCTTCCAAGTTGACTATAAATTATCTTTAGATAACACTATATACCTTATTTTTTCATATTTTACATCATTTAATATTTTTATGATTTTAAATAATTAAATAAAACATTATATTCATAAAATATCATTATTTCCAATTACGTCACTATTCATTATTTTGACTGTAATTATACCAATAAAACAAGAAAAGTTAAAACAAAATATTTTAATACATAAATAATAATTTATATTAGTATATAAAAGTATTTTATAAAATAAATTAATTCAAATTATATTATTTTTAATATTTTCAACATCATTTATTTGTTTCTTCTTTTAATTGAACAATTACACCCTTAGCGTTGTGTTAGAATTTAAGGAAATTATTTCCCCACTAAAAATTAAAAATAAATTACCATAATATATATTAATATTTTATATTTAAAAACTATTTATATTCATACATATCCTCTAGATAATACCATATTAAAAATATTACACTTATTAAAAGCAAGAGTGTGACATATTTTACTTTTCATTAAATAAAATATTACACATGTCATAATGTAATCAAAGTGGACCGAAAAGGTCGTAAATTTTAATTTTGGATAAATATGTTGGACATATACTAATCCACTAATATTTAGGTATTTTTTTCAGTCATTAATTGTTATTTTCATTTTTTTAACCTAAATTACCTTATTTATCCTTTTTGTGGTAACAAAAATTGGTATAATTACTATTAATATTGTCCATAAGTAAATGGGAGCTATTTACTAAATTTTTACCTTAATAATGAAAATATGAAATATATTTTTCAAAATTTAAAACCCTAATTTGAAATAATTTAATTTAAAATTAAATCAGCAAAACACAATGAAAAACAGTTTTTCAGAAAAATTCCATTGTTATGTTTTAAACCATGAAAATTATTCCAATTTATATAGTTAGATTAATAATTATATAACTAATTTTATATTTATTCCTTCTCAAAATAAAATTTAACTTGTTATATTGTTGAAAAAAAAAACAGTTTTCAATAATAAGTCACACCATTCCCAATATATTGGAAAATAAATCTTTTTAGAAAAATCAAAAAATTTCATCCTATGAAAATTTTTATAAGATAATATAAAAAATAATGATCATTTTACCAAATTAATTTCATAAATGGAAAGAAAATAAATTATATTACTTTGTCATAAAAAATAATAAAAAACATATTTCATTAAAACACATTTTGGAGGAATTATGACGTTAATATAAATAAATTTCTTTTTCACAAAGAACTAATTAAAACATTTAAAATATATAATAATATTATATATTTTATAAGGTGGATAATAATATTCATTCCTTCCAATTTTATGGCTCATTTATATTGATCACATTTAAATAATAATATTTCATTGTTCGTTTACGCTAGGTGTTGCATATCTTGTATGCTATTGAATATAATGTTCTTTTAAAATCATTGGCTATTAAATTCTTCCACAACATCGAAAAATTGTGTCACCAAAATTTTATATTGTGATTTTTAATAATTCTTTCGACATTTTAAATTTATTTTTTTGAAATCCTATATCGTAAAAAGGGTTAATAACACTTTCTCTAAAAAAGAGGTAATGAGAAATGTAAAGGTCACCACAAAACCATGATTCCCAATATGAGACTATTAGTGGGAAGTGAAGTCATAGTCATAGAATAAAACTAATTTCCTTGCTAATTGATCATAATAAATTAAATGATCTTGAGAAATTTATGAGTCCCAAAATTTTAAACCACAGATGTGGAATAGACCATCATTATATCAAAATTAAAGGTTATAGGACTACATTTTTTTCATAAGATTATTTATCTTAGAGCTATGGAATTCCATTAACATATAGACTAAGAACATAATAGAATATTCTTACTTGAAAATAATAATTCCATCCTTTAATAAATTTCCACCAGAATATCAACTTTTTCTCTAATTTATGAATAATATGTATATTTCATGCCTAAAGCACTAATATCAACATTTAACAGATCACACAATCCACCAAATGATAAAAATATACTATTCCCATCATTAGATATTAATGACAACAAAAATTGTTAGAATAAGTTATCTAATATATATAAATAAATTAATCTCTAATTCGTAAACAATAATACCCAAGCGTTATATTATTCAAATCCATCAGTAGTTAATTGAAAAACTCCTATAAAATATTCTTGACAAATTCAAGACCCAAAAATTTAGTAATTAAGACACTATTATTCCAAAATAAATATACTATTAATCCCTAATAGTTTATATTAATGTCACATAACTAATATGTGTACATATTGAGCAGATAAAAACCATATTGAAATCACACATGATTTCAATGATTAGATCTCACCTTTTTCCTTTAAAAAATCTCAAATTACTAAATACATTTCATAAATCCAAAAAATAAAGTAATTTCTTCCATGAATTAGATTATAATCAAGTCACTGTCCATTTTCAATGTGACAAATACTATAACATAAAAATATCTTTATCATTATTATCCCAACATCAGGAATATACTTATGGTTATCTTCGCCATATCATTTGTTTTACAAAAGATAAACTTTATATAGAATTACTTATCTTGGTTACTAGTACTATTCATCTAATGCTTCTATGTCCATAATGAATAAGTACTGCAGTACAATCCATATATATATAATGATTCTTATATCCATAATTTCATTGATAAAATACCTTTAAAACATAATTTTTCAAAACAAATACACTTGCAATTTAATCATTCCACTTTATTCTTTAAACATTAACTATGCTTCATCAATTTTTTTTAATACATAATTTTATTAATATGTCATTTATAACCACTTGATAATCAAAAATATAAGTATTAATCATACATTATTTATGATTCTCTTAATTATATTTCCTATAGGATATAGATGTTAATAATTATAATATGTTTTAAATTTAAAACATTCAACCGCTGATGATTCCTTTGGGAGACCATTATTCTCAACAAATTATATTACTAAACATTTCATTTTTTTATTAAAAATTACTTTCTTTGTTTCCGTTTTAACAACTAATACATAATTTTGTTCATATTTGACATTCACTTCGGTGTTTATTCTCACATTCTCAATATATGTGAAATTGAATCTTCTTTCCTCTATGCTCTCCAATACCCAAGCACCCAGCAAACTCTATCCATCCCTTCTTTGGTGAGTCTGAGAGTTAGTTAAGGTGCATGTTATTAATCTTATATCATGATAACTGATTAATAATAATCACAATATCATTCACCCTAGTCATCATCCCATTTGGTTTCTCATCAACACATTTTCCATTACCTTTAATGTTAACATAGATCCTTATGGTCACAACCATTGACTGAAAACATAAACAATATTGTGATTAGAAATAACAATATTGGGAAAACCCATGAATCCTACCTTAAAAAATTATATGATGCTATACCATAATTAAACTCATACTACAAGTTATTTTTTTATGTTATACAATCTATGTTTTTCTATATATAATTTCCATGGTTTCCACTTAAATTATTTTGATACGAATTGTAATGACCCCAAATCTAGTAACCTAGTGTTGGTGGTTACTTTTTTTACATTGGTATAATATACATTGAATCAAATATCAAAAGACCAAATAGATTAATAGTCTTGTAAAACTAGATACATCAAATTCACAATACATTTTAATACAAAAATAATTTTCTTTTAGAATTACATTATTCATTATACAATATCCATATGAATCAGTCACAAAATAATTCCTCATATCATAGGGAAAATCAAACATAATAAAAGGGTGATCTCATATGATTAATAAGGGTAAGCTTTCATTTTAATCTTTGAATAAATAAGTCATAATCAATATGGAAATTCAAATAACTAAATTACATTTCATTTAATCATTAACTTGATTATAACATGGAAGAAATAAATAATGAATAAATAATTCTGTATATATAATCACATGAGAAGGAAAATTAACCATGGTTATTCTAACTAATAAAATAATAACATAGAATATTAAAAAATGAATTATAATTATGGAATGAATAATGAAAAACATATGAAAATAGTATAAAGGCATAGTTACAAGGAATCTAATACCATCAGGTCTCTATAACAATACATCTATTAAATGGGAAGTTCTTCAACCAAAAACATATCTTGATTGTCTCAAGAGACCTACCGAGGCATTAAGAGACAATTTCTAGCCCCTCCCATTACATACTAATTCCAATTATTTTCTCATTTGAAATGGGGGAATTATAATCAACATAAACATTTGAATTGAAAAACTATTATAAAAAATGTTAACAATTACCCCAATCAATAAACATAGTCATTCACTATCCAGAGAAATATTAATGGTATCAAACTAAAACATCCCCAATCAAACTGTTCCTAAACAATCAAAAGAAATGAATTGGATGGTATCATTACAAAATTTAACCAATTAATCATAAGTTGAATAATGGATATTGAAATTGATAAATATAAATTCCATAAAGAGACCATTAACATTTTTTTTTGGAAAATATCTTTTTCACTTTGAAATTAATTTTGTAAAAAAACAACAAAAAATATGAAAGAAATTTTTTTCTTTCGAAATAGATTAGTAATTATTTAATGTAATATTCAAATAATTAAGGTTTAATGATATCAATAAATCATATCATGCTATATATGTTAAAAATAAATTCCTTTAATATTATTTTTGGAAAAGTCACAATTTACCTTATTTGGAAGATGATATAAAGATTCCTTTTATTTTTTTAAAAGTAAAACATGGTTAAAAATAAATTTAATCTTTTGTAAAAGAATAATTAAAAAATTTGATAATATTTTTCAAAAACATGTACATAAGAGATAATAATTTCCCAGTGTATATTTAAACATAAAAAATCCTGAATAATAAAGATATTATTAAATAAAACCTTACCACTTTGGTAACATTCATATCAGAAAAACCATGAATGAATAACAATAAAAGTAACATTAAATACCATGAATTTAAGTATTTCAATGATTTAACATGTAAAAGGTTTGTATATACACCACATAAAAGAAGAAAGCGATGAATATGATGTAAGTCTTCCAATAATTAATGCGAGACTAAAAAACTATTACCTTAGGATCGACTTCCTTCATATGTGTTCA
Organism: Viscum album; assembly: GCA_963277665.1. NCBI lineage: Eukaryota > Viridiplantae > Streptophyta > Magnoliopsida > Santalales > Viscaceae > Viscum > Viscum album. The sequence continues at coordinate 483,230,005 of OY728155.1, forward strand.
AACTACCTATATAATGGTTTTAATTTTTTTTATTAATTTCTATAAGAACTATATTTGTAGTTATAATATCATATATTATTCTTTTATGTCATCTATCACCCATTTGTTAGTAATATTTTTCTATTTCCCTTATTTCGGGAGTTAACTACTTCATTTTCCCATATATGTTTTATTATGTAAGATCCCATTAATATTTATGTGATACAGTTACATCATATATAAAATGATATTAAGTTCATATATATGATATTTTTTCATTATATAATTTTTAAGAATTATTATTCAAATACATACATGGGAAATGAATCACGTCACTTTGTGGTGATAGTATGATATATGTACAAACGAGTGAAAATGCCATTTATAAAAGGTTGAAAGGTTAATGAAGTGGATGTTATATTAATTTTAAAGATTCAATGTCATGTAATAATTATCATATAAATACATTATTTCTATCATTATATTGATCCCAGTAAAGTGGTGATGAAAAGAAAATTACACCACTACATTAAGATGGTAAGTCATACATACTCATTCGCGGTGGATTCATTTTTTATAGATTGGATAAAAGGAGTAAAATAGTTGTATCATAATAATAATAACATATGATAATGTATATGATACCTGATTTATTATTATTTTTTGGAATCAACACATGAATATTAATTAGAATATGAAATAAACTTCAAACAGTCGGTAATGACGATTAACTTTTCTTTGGTGGGCTCCCTTTATCTCTATTCTTATGGGCTATAAGGTTGGTATTTTGAGAAGAAAATAACATCTAAAACATTAAAATATAAGTTTAGAGAGAATAGTTCAGGTTTTGGACAATGTAGAAGGCTCTATGTGGTGTTAATAAGGGGGAGAGGAGGTTTTATTTTATAATTGAAATGAGAGGCACTTTTGGAATTTCTCAAAAGATTAAAATATAATATGACTATTATAGAGAAAAATGCTTCCAAATGGCCTATATATGAATAAAAGATGTAATTTTGGACCCATTACTATACCCTTTGTCCTTATGTAATAATTTTGTGATTTATAAATAATTTAATAAAATATTATATTTATAAAATGTCATTATTTTCAATGTTGACACTATTCAATACATTGACTTTAACAATACCAATAAAAGAGGATATCATTGAAAGTAATATTATAATTCCTCTATAATATTAAATATTCATATAGAAATTTTTAGATCACATTAATTTTCAAAATTGTAAACCATTTTATATTTTCTATATCTTTTATTTTATTTTCCTGTTAACTGAATAATTACTCCAACTTCATTGTGTAAGAATTTAATGTAATTATTTATTCACTAAAAATTAATATAAATTATCATGATATAGATAAAAATTTTATATTTAAAATACAATTTATAGTAATACATATCATCTGGATAAAACCATATTGAAAATATTACACTAATTAATAGCAAGAGTGTGATATATTGGAGTTTTCATTAATTAAAATATTATGAAGGTCATAATCTTCCCCAAGTGGCTCTAGAGGGTCAAAAGGTTTACTCGTGGATGATTATAGTCGAGATATAGTCATTAAATGTGATATATTTAAGTGTTTATTTCATTTTATGGTTCTTATCAATTTATGTTTAACTTAAACTTCCCAATTTATCCTTAACCATTAAAAAAAATACTAAGGTGACCAATCATATTTTCCAAAAAACAAAAGAGAAATATTTACTAGATTTTTACATCATGAATCAAAATATGAAATCTAATTTTCAAAATTCAAAAAAGGCGAGGTAGTATATAATTTCATATTAAATGTAAATAACACAACAAAAAATAGTTTTCCATTAGAATTCCATTTTTATGAATTTGACCCTGAAATTGATTTCAATGTATATAATTGGATTTTTTATTATATAAAAAGTTTTATTTTATAATATAAAACTTTTTATTTTAAAATGATTTTAAATAAAATACAACCTTTCATCTAGTTTAAATAAAAAATATAGTTTTCAATTTTTTTGGTATTTTTAACTATTTACTAGAAAATAATTCTTTTTGTTAAAATAAAAAAATACCCAAAGATAATTTTTATACAATGATTTTAAAAATGAAGTTCAAATTATAATAATAATTTTCTTAAAGTGGAAAAAATTAATTATATTATTTTCTCATAAATTTTTTTAAAAATCCTTTTTTAAGAAAATGTTTTTCAGGAGTAAAATAAATTTATTATGAATAAAGTTATTATTAAAAAATAATTAATTTTAACATTTATAATGACAAGAACAATTATATATATTTTCGTGTCATTTATACTATTCATTACTTCAAATTTAATAGCTAGGTTATAATGATCACATTTAAATAATAATATTTTATTGTTCATTTAAGAGGGGTGTTGCCTATCTTTTTTGATATTGAATATAGAGTTCTTCTAAAATCATGGAGTGTTATGTATGAGATCCTCAAAATATCTCAACATACGATGGTTATTATTCATTTCAGAATAATTTTTTTGACCTCTGTCATCCAAATTTGCATGTTTGTGGTAATGATGGGTTCCTGTGGACTATATTTTGTAAGGTATAAAATATAATGGTTCTAATATCCAAGTTTACATAAGATAAGAATATATAGTGACAAGTATTTTCATTTTCTGAACCTTTTGAATAATTTTAAAAATCATTTTTGGTTGGTCACTGAGTTATTTCTTAAATTTTGGCATTGTGAACCATTATTAATTCTATATTAATAAAAATATACAACATTTATTCCACACATTAATGTTTATGGATAAATGTAACATTCTGAAAAAAAGCCTTTGGTTGGAAATATGACTCCATATTTTCATCCAGAAAACATTATTGACCCTATGAGTGGTATAATTTTTTTTATCACATAGGGTCACCAAGATTGGACCATCGTAGGTGGAATTAATTAATTTCATTAATCTATTTACTTGTGAATAGGTAATATTCAATAAAAACCCTAATTATCACAATATAATACTCGCTAAACACTCTCTCTGGGGTTATCTAATAAATACACAAGCTCGAGAGAGAGAGACCATGGGAGATCATGGAGTTATGTCGAACAAATACAAACATACACAATAGGGTGGTGAGTTGTGTATTTTCAAAAATCTAAATAGATTCATACTTTTATCATTATCCATGATTTATGTAGATATATAATGTTATATTCCTTAAGTATGTTGAGTAGTGGATAAATTGAGAAGAAGTACGCAATAATATTTTTAGTGATTTAGGGCACACAAATCTTCTAGTACACTCCACTATCACTCTCTCCATGAGCTTGCTGATTTTCACTATGTAGGTACTCTTATCAAAAGACATTAACAATTCAGTACAAGAAGTGTAAACCTTTATAATAATTATTTTATAGATCCTTTTTGTTCATTTACAAGGAAATTAATTATCGAAAACCTAGTCTAAGATGCTGACACTCCTCCTCGAATGAGTCCGAGTAACTGATACTCCAATAAATCAATATAGTTTGATATGGATAAATAATTAGAGTCTTGTTCACTATTGTAGTAGAAACTGAAATAAAATACATCTTATCCTTTAAAAAGAATTTAATCTAGAAAAAATTTCTTTTAAGAAATCCATTTCTCAAGTGATCTTCAAATAATGATAGAAGGAGACTAATAGTAGCAGTAATAATTAATAATCAGCTTTACTCAAAACAAAATTGAAACAAGTATGTCTCCAAGGTGTAGTTCTTCAGAATAAAATAAATGTTCGATATTTTTTCTTTTACAAAATCTTTGTGTTGAAAAATATATCACACTGTATTGCAAATGAAAATACACTTCATATTTAACATGAGAAAATCATCGTTCATTAGTCTTAACATATCCAATAATATCGCATGAAAAAACGTAATCATTTGAATTTTAAAGAATTCAAGATAAGAAGAACTTCCCTTATAAATATGAATGATTTAATCAATTGAATATGAGCCTTTGATTCTATCGTAATATAGCTTTAATGAGATATTTACTTTTGGTGAGACTGGTATCAAAAACATGGATAATATATTTAAATTAAAACTCCATCATTGACCAGTCAAATGTATGGTTCCTTTACATAGGGATAAACTCCTAATGTAAGGATAATAACGTACTATTGTTTACAAATTAATGTTTGATGAACCGTATGTTTTATGCCCCAAAAACAGGATTCCTTCCAGACACAGGGTTTTCGATCCATACTTTTCTAATAGTGTAGGGTTCATGATCCATAATATTTATTCAAAAGGTAGGGATTCCAAATCCCAAGTAATGATTACAAAAATTTTGTATGAATAGTGTTTCTTGAATACATTCAAACATGTCTAGAATATTTTAAACAAATATTTTTCTATGGATCACTAAGTTGTGTATGCTTCTAGGAAAAAATATATTCTAAAAAAATATCATTTTCTTGAAATTCACTTAGAAGAAAATATATTAGTAAAACACACAAGGTTATTTTTGATAATCAAAATCCATAAGATTCGTTGAGTATTATTGACACACTACATTCCCAACAATCTCCCCATTTTTTATGATAATAAGACTCTGAAATCATAATTTATAGAAAATATATGAAATGTAAAAAAATGATATAATTTCTTGAAATAAATATAAAAGAAACTATAGTTATAATTTAAATTTCACTTATGCAATAAAAATTTAAATTCCAATTCAATTTAATAATAAAAAAGTTTTTTAATATGAAGTTAATGATTTTGAGTTTACCAAATTTTCAACCCCTTTTTGTGATATCAAAAATTATGCAATAAAAAATTGATTAAAACACATTAAATGTAGAAGAAAAACATGAATAGATGTTATAATATTCTATGAAAAAAGTAAAATTATAATGGTTTTAGAAATTAAAATAAATTATAAGAAACTAATAGAACTAATCATAATAATGAAAAAAATATAATTAAAGGATGTTATTGATTTAAATAAATATTTGGATGAGAAATTTGAAAATGTAGGACTATATGAGCGTAAAATTTCTTGATCATAAGAGATTTAGAAGCCTAAGAAGATCGAACAATTAGATAAATATCTCTTACAACTTATGGATCATAGAAATCATAGATGAGTTTTAGTATTATAATCTAAAAAACATCCCCTATTATAGATTCTCCGTTAACCTCTACATGAATGTAGTCCAAACCAACAAAATTAAAATTTTATTTATCCCCTTGTGGAATAACATCAGATTCTTGTTGTTTATCAACATAAATAGGTGAAAAAATTCCTTTTACTATACTCTAAAAGAATCCTAAATTTCTTAAGGTACAGAATTAATAATGTTACTTTGATGAAATTTAATTATTACATTGATATCTGAAATCATATTCCTTTTGTCGAAAATTAGAGAATCAATCCAACCATACATGAAAATAGATATTCATGCCTCTGTCTGACAACAAAAATGTATATCTCAGAGAAAATACCTTCTGAAATTAAACTTCATGTTAATCATCATTGAAAATAATTTTTACATATTGGGATAAATAATTTTCTATAACTAAAAAATTCTCAGAATCATTTCCTACTAAATGAATTAGACCATCAACTTCTGGTTAGCATTAACATCTTTAACAAACATATTTCAAACCAAATTTGAGAAAAAAAGTAAATAAATAATATCTTTATATTTAAAATCATTGTGTCTAATGGATTTATGATTAAAGATACAAACTCATTTATGGATACAATGAATGTTCACAACTATCCCAACAGAAGAAACATAAAATTACCTATTATTTACACATAAAACAATGATGTTTTCTATATCTCCAAAAATGAATTAAAAATTTTTATTGAACACTTTTTATTCTCTTTCATCCAGGTACTCAATATTTTCTTCATTTAAAATGAATTTTAACCATTAAAAGGATATATATTTCTTCAATTGAATATTCGTATAATATATTTATTCAAAATCTACAACCCTCTCTTGAAGAGTTTTTCTAAAATTTATGCATTAATGCTTCAATTAAATTAGTTATCCTTTTTCTATACTCTTGTTCGTTGATATTGTTGAGAATCTAAAGGTTTTCGGTACAAAGATTAGGATATAAAAAGTAAAAATATATCCCCAAAAGTTAAAAGGGTTCGAATATTGTGGGTAAGAGTGGGATATAAAGAGAGGGTATTTTTGATGAATTTAGAGACATCTGTTTGGTTTTTAATTAAAAATAAAATCATTATTTACTCTTATTTTGAAATTATAAAATTTTAAAAAACAAATAACATTAAATTTATATTTTAAACTATTAGTAAATAAATAAATAATATCTGAAAAAAATAGTTAAAATAAATAATACATAATTAATGAAAAAAATTAAATTATATTTTTAAAATTCTGTATTTTTAACTCCACATTAATAAATTAAAAACTTATTTTGTGAAGTGGTTTTTTAAAAATATTAGCAAGTTGATATTCATTATTCAAAAATTCTAAAGATATATCATTTTTGTAAACTTTATCACTTAGAAAATGATTTCTAATATTAATATACTTAGTTCTAGAATGACTTATAAGATTTTTTGAAATATTTGTTGCACTTGTATTGTCACATAAAATAGACATATTTTTGAAATAATGTCCAAAGTCTAATAATTTATTTTTCATCAACAATAGTTTTCCACAAAAAATTATAGTAGATATATATTATTCCTCAACCATTGATAGAGAAGGTGAATTTCATTTCTTACTTAACCATGAAAATAAGGACATCCATAAAAATACAGAATATTTGGATGTACTTATTATATCTAATCTAAAACCTCTAAAATTAGTTTCTGAATATGAAATTAAGATAATTTAGAAATTATTTTGGAAAATTAAATATTGAAAAAGTGTTCATTTTATATATCTAAAAAATTCTATTAACAGTAGTAAGATGAGATTCATTTCGGTTTTATTGAAATATAACACATATATAAATAAAAAACAATTTTGTCTAGTTTTCTAGTAATAAGATATAGTGAACTACCAATCATAAAACTATATAACATGTCATCAACTGGTTTTCCAACTTCATCCTAATCATGTTTTACATTGGTACACATAAGAGTATAATTATTACAATTTTCTAGTTCTGATTTTTTCAATATATCAACAATATATTTTCATCGATTTAAAAAATTTCTATATTCTTTTTAATATATATGAAATCTAGGAAAGAAGTTTAATTCTATCATATTATTAATTTATAAATATTTTTTCATATGTTAATAAAAATCACTACAAAGATTTTTAGTTACTATACCAAAAATAACATCATCATCATAAATATGTACTAACAGTATATTAGAATAAACTATTTTCTTAAAGAGATTAGGATATTATAACACTATAGAAATTTCATTTTCCAAAAGAAAAGAACTTAATCTTACATAACAAGATTTATGTTCGTATCTAAGTCCTTAAATATGTTTAGTATGTTTAAAAACTGAATTTGGTAGATGGGGATTTTAAAAACCTAATGGAATCTGAATATAAAATTCTTCAATCAAATATCCATTTAGAAAATATTATTTTACATCCATTTGATAAAAAATAAAATCTATATCATATGAATAAGATAAAAGGATTATAATAGAATCTAATATCGAAACAGTTTTGAATGTTTCTTTATAATATATTCGATGTTCATGATTATATCCCTTAGCTACTAATCTATCTTTATTTCTATTAATTATCCCTTTATCTTCTTATGTATTTATAAAAAAATTGGTTCCTATTACTAAAGGATTGGTTGGTATTTTAACTGATTCCAAAACATTATTGCATCTAAATTAGATAAGTTATTATTGCATATCTATTTTTCCAACTTTCATATTTCTAATACTCTTCTATAGTATTGGGATCCAATTGTAATATGATGGTTTAAAATTTTGTTGGGTTTAGTACATTCCTTAATGTTCTTACTTATATATATAAATGACCTTTATAGTCTCTAAAGGGTGATCCTTTATGTTAATAGGTTTTCAAGGAAAGGAAATTTCAGTTCATCAGTTTCATTTTCTTTTTAAATGGACTAAATTTCATTTATTATATTTTTATAATCAATATTAGGTGTTTCAAGTCACATGTTGCCTAATGAGTTAACAAATTCTTATGTCTGATTTTTTTCATTTTATAAAAAGGGTCACCATCAACAAACTTCACCTAAATAGGATCTTCAATATTCTTATTCTTTTTATTAAACAAATCTATAATATTTTGAGGCAGCAGAATAAAAAAAAATGATTCCTTCCTCAGCCTTTGGGTAAAATTTAAAAAGGTTTTTTTAGTATTAAATATATACACCTTGAACCAAAAAAAATAAAGTATACTACCTCATTTTTTCTATTAATCCATAGTTTGTTGGGTTACTTTTTATTAATAGGTATTATAAAAACTCTATTCCTGATATGAAAAGTTGTGCTTACACTTTTTACAAATGCTTTCAAAAATATAAAAAACCACTCTCTTTAGATTTATAATATAAACCCATGAAAATCCTAAAAATTCATTAAATAAAACAAAAAACATATAAATTTACATCCAAACTTGCTAATGTGGACTATCTAAAAAAATCCATGTGGATAAGTTGTAGTGGTTTTGAAGTTGAATCATTGTTAAAATATTTATAGGATGACTTGTGTTGGATTCCAATTTTTCATGGATAAATGAATTTATCATTTTAAATTTTAGTCTAAGAAATAAAAAAACTAATGGTTCCTAAAAAAATTTACAAATTAAATAAATTGCATTTTCTAAGTACCCTATGCCAGATCCAATATTCATTTATCTCTATAGTTAAGTTATTCACTTTAGGTTTACACAAAGAATTAAGATATAAGGTATAAACATTTTCAGTTCACGGATCTCTAAATTTATGAAATTTATCTTTAAAAACTTAGAAATAATTATTTGAGAGATAAACAAAAAATCTATCATCATAGAGTTTATAGATATTATCATATTTCTATTTAACCCTTAAACATATATCACTTTGGTAATTGAAATTTATTTTGGATCTCCAATAGATCCTACTCCAAATATTTTCTTTTTAGTATTATATACAAAGCAAACTATCCCTCCAAAAAATTTGTCTAGTTTATGGAAATTGGAAGAATATAAAATCAAGTTTCTTGAGAATTTACCATACATATACCATACAACATTTTTGTTCTAATTACCTTTTTACAATAAATAATTAAACAAAAATTCTGTTTTTGTATTCATATTTTCTTAGGTATAGTAGTGTTAGTGAGAAAAGACGCGGGATTCCAAATTTTCCTTATTTTTCTAAAATGATCACTATAGGATTAAAAAAATAGATATTTTTTTTTCTAATTCCACTAATCTGGGCTTTCCTAGGAAGCAGTCACTAGAATAATTTCCCATAATATTATAATAATAATAATTAAGTATAGATTTCATATCGTTTTTAGAATTAGGTATAATGGATTATATATATAATTTTATTTTCACCAATTTTTTTATTCAATATTATTACTTTCTTATTTTTTCCATGAATATGATTTAAATATTCTTCTCCTTTAGTAAGCGTGATAGCATCAAGTTTGAATAATGATACTTTATCTTTTAATTCCTTTATTCTGTTTCCATGAATAATATAGTCTAATGTAGATTTGTTTAATTTTTCATATATATTATTGATGTTTTTTTAATATAGAGTAATTTTCTATTTACAAAAAATAATTAATATTCTTTAGTGAATTAATATTTTTTACAAAAGATTCATATATTTCTTCATGCATGGAGAAATAAGTAGTAACTTTTTCAAAAAATAAACATTCATAATTAAAATAATAAGAATAATTAAAAAGTACCTCATCACTTCTCCTTTGGAATTAAAAAATAATTTAATTTTAATTTTTGTGTATTTTTGGGAATTAGATTTAGAAGTGTTGTTGGAGTCTTCAAATATACTCCAAGTATCCTTCATTGATTTTTTTCCTTTTCACTCATAATTAGTCCTCATTGGATTTTTATTTTCATTCTTCTTTATATTTTTCTTTTATTAATTTTACTATGGGAATTAACTTATGATATGTACCATTTTATTATATTCATAACATAATACTTCTTTAGTTCATTATCCATCTTTATTGAATGTCTTATTGAAACCTATATTTTTATTATAAAATTTTCTGGATCTTTTGGAAGACTGATCCAAATAAAATTCAGAACCTGAATATGATGAATCATTTGAAAATGTGTCATTTTCTTTTGAATTCTTTTCAGGATTATGAGAAGTAATATTAAGTGATGTATGTTACATTTTTATCATTTTATAATCCTCAAAATAAAATTTCATTTCTTTTTCATACATTATGAAATTTCAAATTAATTTTTTCATTTTGGAGAATTTAATATGCGTTGATCGGCTTACAATAATATTTATTATATCCCACTTTGAGGGTAGTACTCTGAGTACTTTCATTACTTGATATAATTATGAAATTGAAGTTTGCAAGGTAGGAACACCATTGGATATCTCTGAAAATCTTCCATTCATCTGGGTGATTCTTTCACCATAATACATTCTGAAGGTAAAAAAATCTCTCATTGTAGTAATGTATCTTAATTGTATGGTGTTTCTATTTCCTACAAAATAAGTAGTAGTAGTTTACCACATTTTATAGGTAGTGGAATACTGAGATACATGGATCAATTCATCTGTACCAAGTCCACATATAATATAATTCATATATCGTGAATTGATATCATTATCATATTTATTGGTTTCATCCCGTGTTCTTTTGTTTGTCTAGGATTACATAAAATGTGATAATATTCATATATACATTGAAGAAAATACTTTCCAAATAGATAATATTTTTATCATTCCAATATTCATAATTATCACCAATAAAGTATGAAGTATGGATCATTGACATACCTTCTCTTAGTTCTATCAGTGACATCTATCTTTGTATAGAAATTTTAATTGAGATTACTAGATCATAACTGCTTTCATAAAAAAAGCAACTCCTTTGATACCAATTTTGTTGTCAGAAAAAAAAAATATACCATAGAGGGGGGTGTTTTTTTATTTTCAATAATCCAAATAGACTCAAAATTTTATACTTCTTTTTTATTTATGCTGACAAGCGGTGTTCTCTTCTTTAAGTTGGCAGAGAAGTCTATAAACAAAGAAGAAGAACACAAGGCTTTTTGTATTTTTTTCTTAGCATAAAGATCCCCTAGTCCACTCTACTGAATCTCTCTCCCTGATCATAGTGATTTTTTAAAAAAGGTCCTCTTATCAAAAGACCTTATCAACTTAGTACAAGAAGTTGACACCTTTAAAATAAGTCTTTTACAATTCTTTCTTGTTATTTGACAAGGAAGAAAGTATCCATCGCTTATTCCAAGAAACTGATACTCCACCATGAATTAGTATGAGTAGCCAAAAGTCTAATCAATCAACAGAGATTGATTTTCGGGAATAAATAGATTCGTGTTCATAGTTTCAGTAGTAATTTACAGAAAACAGATCTTACCCTATAAAGATTAATATATTTAAGAAAAAATAACATCAAAGATGTCATAATTGTAGATGATAATTAAATAATGATAGAAAAAGATTAATAGTAGTATTAATAATTTACCAACATATTTACTAAACAAAAGATTGCAACAGGTAAGTCTCCAAGTTTTAGATCTTCATAAAAATATATACGTTTGATATTTTTTCTTTTTTAATCAATCTATATTCAAAAATAAATCACACTATGTTGAAAATAAAAATACTCTTCATATTTAACAAGAGAAAATAAGATTTCTTTCAATGTTAACAATTCCAATAATATCACCTAAAAATCATGATCATTTAAATTTTAAACCATTCAAGATATTTTAAACTTCTCTTAGAAATATGAATGATTTAATCTATTGAATACATTCCATTTATTCAATTATAAAATAACTTCAAATAAGTATTTACATCCAGTGAGGCTGTTGTTAAAAACATAGGTAAATGCATTACTTTAAAACACTATATTAGACCATTCAATAATAGGGTTCCTTTACATTGCAATAAAATCCAAAAGTGGGGCTGAAAATATTCAATTTTTTATAAAAATAGAGTTGAAAAACCATAAATTTTATTCCTCAAATATATAGTATCTTTAAATGTAGGGTTTCAGATTCATACATTTCTATCAATATTGTGTCCATGATCCAATTGTTTTATTACAAATGTTGGGACTCTAATCCACAGGTCACCCTTACAAATGTAGGGTATGAATAGTGTTACAAAATCCTTTCAAACACATCAAAAATATAAAAAAAAAAATATTTTCATGTGAATCAATAACTTGTGTAAGCATTGAGAATATAAATAAATATTTTAATTAATATAATTATCCAAAAATTCATCTAAAATAAACATTATTACTAATAAAGGGTATTTGTGGGAATCAAAATCAATATGATTTATAGAGTACAATTATGATAATAAATACCCAAAAATGAGATCTATGGTACCAATGAGCATTTTATTTAATAGAGGACATCGATGAAGCTAACATATTTGCAAAACTTATTGAATATTGATCCATTTTTTAGGAAGGTTACTTTATTTATTTCATCTTCCATTCTTCGTGATTGTTTAATATTTGAATCATGCTACTATAATTTTCTTTTAAATTAACTCTCACAACAATTTATCTGATAATATTTCTCTTTAAATTCATGGATCTTTTTAATTTACCTATGTTTATCAATGTTATCCATCACACACACAATGGATGATATACATATAATCATGTTAGGCATAAGACCTTTAATTTCTCTCATGTATTTAATTTTTTGGTCTAATATTCACCATTGATTAACTTCATGGTTGGAAGTTCAATAGAACTTGGACCATATCATAGACATATGAGACCAAGATCAATGTATTTGGGAAACATAGTGAAAATAATTGTCTTTGTTGTGAATGTAGGGTGATAGTTTGTTGTTATATGTCATGATTGTGTGGGTTCTAAAAGGGAAGTGATGTGTGGGGTATTAAAACTACATGAAAATTAATTAAACACTATTTATCTTCTGATGGGAGACTAAAAAATTACAACCTAATATATGACAATGATGGAAGATGTGTTAAGTAGAATTTCATATGAAATAGGGGACGAGAATTGAAAGAATGAGATAATTTAGGGTGTTTTTCATTTCCTAGAAGCATTTCCATAGTCACAGAATATATAGATCATGAAACATGTACTATATAATCCCTTCCATTGAAGACTGGGGTTTTTCCGTTGGTTAAGAATCACATGACTTGTTTGATTGGTACACACATGATTTACAAAAAATATAACCAGTATAGTGTGCACATGTTGAAAATCCCAAGATGGTTAATTGGTTGTACATGTTGTGGGATTATGAACACATTTTATGTACGGCCTAATTTATACCTGACACCCCCCAAAAGTACACATCAAGTTAACCAGCTATAGTTACACACCATGTACCCTACCCTAACCTGAGGAATGTTGTATCTATACATGCTATGTTCCCTCACTATTCATAGATTCCATGTATCATATTATTAAAACCATGTAATTAGACCTATATATGACATGTTAAGAGTTTCACATGACCAAAATTTCCATTATGGGATATACATCATGAAACAATATAGTACATATCACCAACTTAACCTACCATTATTATTTTAATTAATCGTTTATAGCTCAGATATGGGCTTACAAGTGGTTGATAATGAACATTTTTACACATAGATCATGATGTTAAACTCATATTTTTTTAAGGTGATACACATGGTGTTTTATATAGTTTAGTATCCCTTTCATTATAAGTCAACTAATAGAGATAGACATCGCGATTAAAGTAATCATGGAATTATGAACTCCCCTTAGATGAGTTTTTAACAAAAGTGTGAGTCCCTTATATAACACATAGAGTGAAAAAATACCTTATTAATAGGGATAAGGTATTCTTTATAAGGACTTGGTCACTCACTCATTTAATAAGATCTACTTAATGGGGTGAAAGTCCACTATCATGGTTAGTCACTCCCTCGATTGAAATTTTCCTTATAAGAGGAATGGATCCCCCTCTATAGATTTTTTTAGGGGACATGGGGTTTAAAGTTTGGGTGATTTTCATTCTTGGGATACTTATATGGACGTATATTTTATATCTGTTCTATGATGAGCATGACTTCCTTCTTTGTCCCATATTTTTTTATAAACACATCTAGGTTTTACCTTCCCCTCATTCCATTGATTTTTTTGAGATGATTCAAATTTATCATTTCTCCATTATATGTTTTTGGATATCATACTATGTATGTATATAATCACCCCTACATGTGGGTTTTCATAGAAAGTGTTGTATCTTATATAGATGATAAAAGTCCGACAGTTATTTTTGTGTACACTATATTGGTAGAGCTTAGTGGTTCCTAGATCATATTAAAAGAAGAAAATACATTTCGGTGAATTTTCATTAAAGAGATACCCTCACCAAATTTTTAGGTTATTAATCATTAAATTTTATTAAAAAATTATTTTTCATTTTTTCATTATGGTTTATGCACATGTTATTCACTTATGGATCTTAGTGATTGTTTCATGCATTATATATTATAGTTGGTTTTAATTTATTAACTCAAATTATACTTCCCTATGTGGATATTTGTATTGTGTATAGGTAAAATAGGCTTAGGCCACCCAGAATTAGTGGTATGAGAACTCAATTCTAGTCACCAACCCCTACACGATTAGCAATAGGCTTAGGGTGGAACTTTCAGCCTAATACTAGAATAGGTGGGTCCCAGCAAGTATAGTCATGTTAGAGTGGTATTAAAGTAGGTCTATAATAGGGATATAGTTTAGAGTGAAGGGTTATGTGAGTATTGGATTTGTAATGTTGGGAAGAAAATTCTATGCATCTCAATTTTTGTTCTCAAGTTATGGAACCCAGTGTTGGTGTGGCATAAAATGTATTCATTCACCAGGACTCTGACAAACTATTTTCTAATCAAGGCTTAAAGAACTGGTTGTTTTTATTGGTTTCCATTTCCTTCATCAATTATGACCTAGAATATTTCCTAATGACCATGGTTCATCTTTTAACTATGTATGTATTAGTGAATATAACCATTTTATGTCTGGGTGTAGGGTCTTAAATTGAATGTGTCGATGAATGACCCTTATGATATTGAACATTTAAGACATTTGGATTCTATTTAGGGATTAGATCATGAAATAACCCCATCAAGAAGGTGTGGAGTAGTATATTCATCCTTTTTATAATGAACAGTCCCAGTTACCATAATATAGACAATAATTAACCCACATTTTGAGTAGATGATCAATTTTTTTGGGAGGTGAGGATGATTCATAAAGTTTTATTGATATTAATGAATTATAATGATAGAGACCATCCATGTATCAGTATGGGAGAAGCCCTTAAGTAGATATGGACTAGCTTGAGTAATTTATTCTGGTGTTCCTCTTAGTAATGATGTTAGACCTACTATGTTAATTACCTGGATAAAGGGATGAATCTAGGTTTGAGGGATCGATACAATTGAAAATAATGATCTTGTTTCATAACTATATTCTATCTTATTCTAACAACAATATATAACTAAATTGAGACCATGAATGAGACATAATAATTTAACTTGATTCACATTTAAATGGATTTTCTAATGAGAGTACAAATGAAATGGTCCGATGTTCTAGAATCCAATATTATAAATTATTACTTAACTTTTGGAAATAGATTAAATATCCCTCATAGTTTACAACCATTCATACTCAAGAACACGATGCTCTCATAATGAAATTGTGGACACTGTTCCTCCATAAAAATTCTCAATGGTACTAAATCACATTAGATTTGGTTCACACATATGTGAGTGATCCATAGAGCACCTTATTTCCTTAAAATTTTAAATCCATCATAAATCATAGAATTTTGTTTATATAAGCACCCTTTGTGAACAATATTTTATAGTGAACTACTTGATTTTTGGAATACAATGATCTACATACCATTTCAATGGGGATAGTCTCCTTCTTCATGAACTTCTCCTTCCTTCATGTAATATTTATACAACAATAACTATGAGTGAAACATGGACTAAATCTCTTATATAAACTCAAAAACCTATATAAAATTATTCTTTCTTTTTGAAAAATTTCATTCTTGATAACTCCATCATGTTTATCTAACAAAACATCTTCATGTAATATTTTCTCTTGTGATAATATTATCTCGATATTTTTCTCCATACATAATGAAGTGATTGGGTGTCCTGATATAGGAAAAGAAACACTAAAATCATGATATTCACAAAAAAATAATCCATTTTTGAAAATCGCATCATGTACTGACCCTTCTATGGGGTTCACATAGTACCAAAATCCTAAATGGTGGACCTTAAATCACAAAATAACATTAAACAAAATCTATTACAATATAATCCCTTTATGGTAGCCTCTAAAACAATTCTTCCTAAAAAACAGTAGTTTCCTTGGAGATTATTTTATATATGCATAAAAGAAATACATCTTATACAACCTAACTCATACATAAAATCCAAGACCCTACTTAAAACATCAATCATGAACCCCATATATGTTTTATATGAACTAGTATAGATGAAATTCCATCATCACAAACTTATGTACATTCTAAATTCTAATCCACGCTATTTCATTTTCACCAAACTCAAAAAACATAAATTTCATCTTAAAACCATACCCATATTTTTTCCAAACACTAGGAAACGACACCACATTTATCAACTAACATTATCAACATAAAAAATCAACATAAAAAATCAACCAAATAACTCTAAAATGTTACTTTTATGGTGTTTTTACCAATAATATATCCCTTTAAGTTTGTCAAAAATACTTCAAAATACCAAAAATCCCACTTATAAACACAAAAATTATACAAGGCCTAGTTCCACCACAATTCACACTCTTTAAATATAGATAGGGATTGAAGATATATTCAACAGTTACTTTAATGCATAATTATAAAATATTGGTTTTGAGAAATAAGAGTTACCTGAAAATTACATTAATGGTACACTTATTTATTTATAGAACATGTATAATATCTCTTGATACTAATTACTTATGAAGTATAATTCCACTTATTATTGGTAATAGATAGAAAATATTGTAATTTTCTTTATAGAATGTAGCTCTTGAGAATTCAAGTTCCTCAAACATATGTAATAAAAATAATTCATATTGTACTGATAGGTCCCCATTTTAGGATATGTATAATCATCATATTTGACAAGACTGTACTAAGATCACCATAGATTATATATTCCCCGGGAGATATATTTTTCTCCTTAATTAATAGGACTTATCCACAATTGTTAATGAACCAAAAGATAACTCATTTGTAGTCTACAATAGGGAATAAAATTTATGTAATTTCATAGGGAAATATCACAGTACACATTGTGGTGCGGGTGTTAAAAATAAATTCTTTTCAAGGGTATTATGTTAACTAGAATATAAGATCAAGTTGATGTTATTGGAACCACAACTATTCTATGCTTGAAATGGATTATGGTTTGGGATTTTTTTCAATCCTTTTTTGATGTTGAGGAATATATCTTGGAAAGGGATCCTACATTTCAGGTGACCAATAATATTTACGGTGGCGTCATTTCGTAGTTCTGCAAAAAAAAATTTGTCCCCAAATTGGAATATGGAGAAAAGTGTTTCTAGAAAAGGGATTTGTGCGCAATATTGAAGGGCGTTTAGAAAAATTCACACAAGGCCTTATTTGGGATCAGTGCTCAAAATATGGAAAAGGAAAAAAGTGTGCACAAGAATTAAATGTGCACGAAATATGAGGTTACAAAGAAGAATATTACGCACCCAATGAGATGTCAAAATGGTTTTTACGCATTCATGAAGAATCTTTCTTGCATGAAAAAGGAAACATCAAAAAAACAAACATAGGGTCATCGAGGCCCATAAATAGGTGGATAAACCATGAAATAATTAATAATTTTCCAATGAAAATATTGTCGCTATACCGCTTGAATGGTTTGTGTGTGAAAGAATTGTAGAGATTTATTCTTACGTTCAAGGTGTTCCTTTAGTCTGAAAATACCATGTAAAACATTCAGTGTAGTTGCACGAAAGACAAGAGATGCGTAGAAATTCGGTGTTGCGTGAATGTCATCTTCCAGGAAAAATCCCAAATCTTGCGTGCAAGTGCAGTTATTGTGCACAGGGGTGGTGTTAAGCTTCAGACAAGCTTATGATTATCCAGTTTGTGTGATCAATGCTTTCAAGTGCATCAATTCCAGACTTTGACTCAAGAATATTCTCTTGCTGGACTAAGACAAATACTTTAATGAAAATATGTAGAAGATACCCTCAAGTCAATAAACTGAGTAAGACAACTCCCAGGTCAGTGAACAAGGGAGAGTTTACGGAAGTGTCCGGAGGGACGCAGTAAGCTATCCCTGAATTATTATAAAGGTAGTGTGCCTGGTACAAAGTGACTGTGACCGAACTCCTATACTCCAAAACTAGTAAAGGTCATTGGATTTTGGTATGACTGACTCACTATTGGTGAACACTCCTTGAATGTATCCCTTTGTGGTGAACAAAGTAAAATTGCTAGGTGGTATCTTTGCATGTGATTGTTTATTTTCATTTAATATACATTATAAAGGTTTAAGGCATTCCAACAATTGTGGGAAATGATCCATCACTTTCAAAGAAAATTTTTACACCCTAATTCACCCCTCCCCTCTCAGGGTGTCCCGGGGTTCTACAAGTGGTATTAAAGGGTAAAGGTTGCTGGTGTTGAATCTATACTTTAATATTCATGGAGAATTTAGTCTACGTTAGTAGAGTCACCTTCTTCAATGGAAACAACATTTTGATATGGGAAAATAGTACGTGTTCTCATCTAAGATCTCATGAAATAGAAGTATTATTATATTCTATGCAAGGAATAGAATTCATAGATCCACTAGGCCATTCAATTATGGATACAAATAGAAAGATTCTTGATGCTGACACTAAAGCATAAAATGTTCTTACTGTAGCACTATTTGAGAAAATTTATCTAAAATTGACGAACTGTACTTCAGCTAAGTCTATTTGGGAAAATCTAGAGAATATTTATGAAGGGGATATCAAATTAAGGGAGGTGAAACTACAAGTTCGGAACAATAGGTTTTATGATCTGAAGATGCATCTAGACAAAAATGCAGATTCCTTCTTCAAATGATTTACTAAAGTTGTAGGATTAATTCAATGACATGGGGAAGAAATTAAAACATTTACATTGTTGCGAAAAGTTTTCAAAGGATTCCACCACACTAAAATCACAATGTGTCCACCCATGAAGAAATATATTTTTCCAAGAATTCCATGGATGTTCTTCTAAGTAGATTGAATTCATATGAAATGAGAATAAAACCATAGGATGTGACAAGGCGGGTTAGTAATGATATATCATTCAAAGCCTTGAAAAACTCGATATTTTAAGAGATTTCATTAATGATGCTGATGATGAAGTTGAATTTATATCTCTATTTTCCAAGAAATTCAAAAGGGGAAAAGGAATATTTGATGGGAACCTACACTATGCATGTTTTCTTTATGGTAGAGTTAGGCACATTATTTATCAGTGCACAATGAAGTTTGATGATAATGAAATTGGATGTGGAAACTCAAAAAAGCCTAAGAAGATGTTTTCCCAAAAGGGAAACTTCAAGTCTAGAAAGTACCTACATAGGAAAATTTTTATCTGTGAAGAAGATGATCACGGTGATAATGTCTTCTTTGAGGAAGAAGAACCATAATTAAAATTTGAGAAAAATGATTATATGATTGCAACATTAGAAAAGTCTGAACCATCAAGTAAAAAAGCTTGATATAACATGTTGGACAGTGATGTTGATCCAAAATGTGAATTGAGGGATGCTCTTAGTGATCTAGAGAATCAATATAATATATGAAAAAAATGGAGAGATGTTGTGGAAGAATCATCTCACTATTTAGATCAGCTTGAAGTAGAAATTTAATGACTGGAAGAATTTTGGAAAGTAAAGTCTTAAATCATTGAAATATAAAAAGATATTGTGGAACTAAAGCTCATAATTGCAGAACATTCCATGGCCATCAACGATCTTACCTCTAGACTAGAAGAGAGGTCCAATATTATTGGGGGTCTTGAAGAATAAGTTTTTACTCTTAAGAGTAAACTTGAATTTTAATCAAACTCAAAATAGAAAAAGAAGAAAATAAAGTTTGGAATATTTTTAGATGTAGAATTACTAGTGAGAGATAAGTTTGGTTCTGATGAAGTTAAAAATATTTTGAAAGATCAAAGACCCACATGCACGGGGAATAGTGAAATTGGTTGTGATGCTGAATCATCAAATACTTTAAATAAGATGATCCGAAATAAATGAAACCTAAAGTTGTATATATTTTCAATTTCATATGAAGTCCAAATAAATAAATTCCTCAGAAAAATAGGATGTAGAATAGAAAAGTATTAAAAATATTTCAGAAATATTAAACAGTCAAAATATTATCTAAAAGAAGGGCATATGAAACAGAATCAATGTGGAAAGATGTTTCCGCTTATGAAATGTCAAATCTGTGGATATTTGGGCCATACCTTGTCATACTATGAAGATACAATGAATTATTTTAATGGGGGAGAGCTAGTATGTTAACAAAAGAAAATGAATTCATATCCAACTTTTTATAGAAGAAATGTTTTTAATGGATATTGTTTTAATTGCTCTAAATTTGGCCACAAATTTGTGTATTGCAGGAAATGGAATGACAAGAATAATTCTAATAAAGCTCAGAGACAAGTCAACATTCACTAACTAGATGGATTTTCTATTTCAAATAGGTTTTCTCCTCTATAAGTAGAGTGTGAGTATGATGAACCTATACACAGTAAAATTGTATTTAAAAATCCATCTTCATCCTTCACAAAAGTTAATATTTCATGGATGGAATAGAAGATGATTGAGAAATCCAATCTTGCTGAAGTCGCTCCCAAGGCTACCAAAAATAGTAGCACCAAGAATCTTTACAGTGGTTGATCATCCCATATGATGGGAAATGAAGAACAATTAAATAATATTTAAAAAAAGGATGATTGAACAGTGTGTTTTGGTAATGATGGTGCTTTAAATAACAAAGGCAGTGGATGTAAAGAACTGGATAACAGATAGCTAAGGAATATAGAATTTCTATATGTGATGGTCTACATAAAAATATCCCTAGTGTGAGTCAAATATGGAACTCAAGACTTATAGTGACATTCAATCAAAGGGGTGTAATATAAAGGGAAGAACATGAAAATTTCTCCTAAAGGGTTGTAGAACTGATAGAAACCTATATCAAGTTGACAGTAAAGAGAAAATTTAATATCTGGTGGTTGAGAAGAAAACAACTTGTGGCATCGGAGGTTGGGGCACATCAATCAACAAGACATGGTAAAGATATCAAAACTGAATATTGTCATGGATTTCTCTGACCTAAAGATTTAATGTGAAAAGACGCGTGATGTGTCCATTTGTGGGAAGATAATCTGCAATTTCTACCGACCAATGAATAAAAGGGTATCTAATATTCTGGACCTCATTCATATAGATGTATGTGGACCAATAAATGATTCCATAATTGAAGGAGAAATGTACTTTTTCCTTTTCATATATGATTTTAGTATAATGGCATGTGTGATTTTAATACACAAGAAATGACATGTTCTTGATTGCATGAAGACTTATCTCTAAATTGATGAAAATGACACTGGGTGGAAAATCAATGTTATGCAATATGATAATGGAGGGGAATACACATTGATCGAGTTTGAGAATTACCTGGACAATCAAGGAATACAACATGAGGTGGTAGTTGTGAGAACCCCACTACAGAATGGAGTTGGGGAGCGTAGGAATCGCCATGTGACTACAAATCATTTTTTTTATTTTCTAATGGCCAGTTTGAGGGTAGCCGATTCCCTTGCAGCCCGGTTTGAGGAAAACCGGAAACCTCACAACATTCCAGCTTCAAACCAGCATAAGCGGGATACACAAAACGACGAATCAAATTCAAATTCAAACATTAATCGAACCACGTGCCTCCTCGATCTGCACGCCACATCGATTTGTGTCACCTCGAGCCGCACGCCACCTCGAGAAGCTAGTCGACGAAAATCCAACCGCCTCCATCCATGTCACTGGCGAGAGATTCCGGCCATCTTCCTCCATCGACATTGTCGAAAACGACGGATATCATGTCGTTGGCGAGAGAACCCAGCCATCACCATCCATCGGCATTGTCGAATAACCACAGATCAACACCATTCAAAAATAATCCCAACACCAAAACGCCGGTGAGCTTCACCAATGCCCATCATCATGCACTCACCCGCGCCGATGACGAGAAACAGCACATCACCGCTGGTGGAACCCTTCACCGAATACAACGAGGCAGAAACTCTCGTCACTGTTAATAGCAAGGTAGAAACCCTCGGCAAAAACCCACTAGACCCAACCACAAAAACGCAATACAAAAAAAACCTAAAATGAATCAGAGCCCATCGCCACCTTCATCCCCACTAGAGAAGACCCCAAAAACCCCCAAATCACACACATCCACCCCAGATTAAAGCTGCAACCCCAAATATCTGAGAAATATTGAATCAGGTCCGGCTCCGCAGTGCGAGGACCATGAACCCACCAATCCGCTCGTGGAGTATGCCGGAACTTCTAGCAACCTCGTCGCAACTCGGTCTTAAGCTCATGGGTCCAGATCCGACAGCGTCGCAGAATCCTGGGGCCTAGAGGAGGAGCCCAAGCCTGACCTAGCCACGGAGGAGCGAAAACAGGGAAAACAAGCCCGTCTCTCCACGAGGAGAGTAAGGCGACGACGGGAGGATACCTCGCCGCTCAGAGCCCCTTACGGGCGTATTCCGTCTCCATGTGAACAATATGCCTAGAACAATTCTGATTGAGAGAAATATTCCTCATCATTATTGGAAAAAGTTATTTCAAGAAGTAGTATATATTCAAAATCTAATCGGGATTTATATGGGTGAAACCAAGAAACCATATGAGTTGTGGCCTAGAAGGAATCCCTCCTTGAAATATTTCCATGTTTTCAGAATTAAATGATTTATCTGAAACAAAGAAATAAATCAAGGGATTTATGGTGATGCGGTAGATGAAGGAATATTCTATGGATACTCAATGAAAAGAAAAGCCTAAAAACTATACAATAAGAGACTTTGAAAAACTATGTAAAGTAGTGATGTAATGATAATTGAAGACAAAACCACAAATGCATCAAAAAATTATTATGCTGATGTGATAGAAGATGAGGAACAATGTGGACAGGGTAAAGATAAAAATGATGAAGTAGAAGAAAGAGTGAAAAACATTCATAGGTCACAAAATGATGTTGATTCGGAAGAAGAATCAGAAGAAGAAACAATGCCCGAGGAATTCTAATCTGAACCACACAAGAAACATATAAGTGATGAAATAGATCAATCCAATATCATTAAGGAAAGAGCTGCACCAACCTAGACAAGAAGAATGAATAGTAATTCACAATCTATATTCTTCTCAGCTTTGGAACCATATTCATTTTAAGAAGATGCAAAGGACGGATCATGGGTTAAATCCATGAATGAAGAGTTGGATCAGATTGAAAAGAACCAAGCATGGGACCTTGTTAAGAAACCCGAAGGTCACAATGTGATTGGAACCAAGTATATTTTCTAGAAAAAATTCATTGACCATGGAATTATTATTAGAAACATGTCATGATTTGTATGTTATGGATATTCACAGATTGAAGGTGTGGATTTTGAATAAACATTTTCTCCAGTGTTCCCGAAGAAGAAATCAAAATTGAAGAAACTGTAGGTTTTCTTCTTGGAAATGTTGAAATGAAGGTTTGCAAATAAAGAGGCCCCCATATGGTTTAAAGATGGAAACATGAGAATGGTATTCTCAGCTGGATTCTTACCTCAAAAGCTAGAATTCAAAAAAGGAGGAGTAGATCATAATCTCTATTTGAGTAATTATCAGAAAGATCAGTTCATGGTGCTAGTTTTTGTGGATGATATTATCTTTGGTGGTAGCAAGCATGGATTAGTTAGTAAATTCACTAATCACATGACGTCAGAATTTGAAATATCTATGATTGGTGTGCTCACATACTTCTTGGGGCTGTAGGTGATATAGAGGAAGGACTACACTTTCATTTCTCATAAAAAACATGCAAGAGAGCTACTGAATAAATTTAATATGCATGACTCCAAATCAATATCGAATCCAATTGCAGTTGGAACCAAACCTAGAAACCATGGGGATGAGACCTCAGTCGATCCCACCATGTACAAGAGGATCACTGGAAGCCAACTATACCTAATAGTGACATAGCCAGATATTGTCTTTGCAACAAGCTTGGCTGGCCGATTTTAATGTAATACAAAGGACGAACATATGGTGGTTGTAAAAAGAATCATGTGGTACATTCAAGGTACTCATAATTATGGGTTATACATTTCTGCAGTAAAGGATAGTGAACTATCACCATTCTATGATGTTCACTGGGCTGGAGATGTAGTGGACCAAATATCCACCCGTGGTGGAGCATTCTATATTAGGAAGAAATGTGTGGGCCGGATGAGTAAGAAATGGGAAATAACTTCACTAAGTAAAGATGAAGATGAGTATATCTCTTCTACAAAGGCATGCACACAACTATTGTGGATGATGAAACAAATAGAAGATATGGGTGAGGATGTTAAACAACCAGTGCTGATTCATTGTGATAATTAGAGTGCAATTGATCTTATAAATAATCCTATTCATCATTATTGTATGAAGCACAATGAAATCATATATCACTTCATTAAAGAAAATTTTGAACAAGGAATGATTAAAATGGAGCATGCAGGAACTAATGATCAAGTGGCTAACATACTGACCAAGCCATTGTCAGCATATGTGTTTGAGAAACATCAGTTTAACCTCGGTGTTCAACCTCCTCCCAGTACATGATGAGGTTACGGGTTTTCCCTTCTCCCCATTTATGTTAATTATTTTCAATCTGTTTTTGGATGTGATGCAGGTTTATAGGGGAGTCACTATCCCGGGGGATTGTTTTTTGAGCTGTACAATGAACAAATACTAATCCTTGGGTTTATTATCAATGGGGGAGAAGAAATAAATTCAGTATATGTAATTATTCTTTGACACGAAGAGAATTTGGTGTTATGAGGAGAAGGAATAAATTTAGGGCATGTAATGCTTCTGTGAAATAATGAGAATTTAGTGTAAGGAGGAGAAAGAATAAATTCAGGACATGTAGGAAGAAACTTCAGTGATAGGAGGAGAAGGAATTAATTTGGGACATGTAATGCTTCTATGTCATAGTGAGAGAATATCTTGGACATCTTTAAGAATTCCAAAACACGACAACCAAAATCAAGCTTCCCCTCTTGTCTTCTACACTGAGCATTTCTCATGAATACATAGAGTGTGGGCTGAGTTTTTTCTTGTGTTTCAGGTTTTGATAGTGGCTGGTGATCTATGGAATTTATCTGCAGATTTCCAATAATACCAAAGGGGGAGATTGTTAGAACCATGACTGTTCTATGCTTGAAATGAATTATGGTTAGTGTTTGTTGTCAATCCTCTTGTAATGTTATGGATGTTTTCCATGAAATGTATTATAATGTTCAGGCGAGCAACAATATTGAAGGCGGTGCCATTTCCCAGTGTTTTCCAAATTTTTCGGTCCATAAATTGGAATTTGGAGAAATGTTTTTCTAGAAAAGGGTGTGCATGCTAGATTGAAGACAGTTTAGGAACATGTGCTCATGGGCTTATTTGAGATGAGTGCATCAAAATATGTAAAAGGAATAAAATTGCACACAAGAATTGAATGTGCGCAAAAATGAGGTTGTGCGAAAGAATATTACATGTCGTGCCCAATGCGACATCAAAAGGGATTTTGAACACCCATGAAGAATCTTGCTCACATGAACAAATTTTCATCGAAAACTTGAGAGTAGGGTCATCAAGGCCTCTAAATAGTCAGCTACCACATGAAATACTTAATAATTTTTCAACAAAAATCTTGTCACTCTACTATTCAAAATATTTGTGCAAGATAGAATTAAAGAGATTTATTCATATGTGCAAGGTGTTCATTTAGTTAGAAATGAACAGGTGAACACTTCTGTGTAGTTGCGTAAAAGATAAGGGCTGCATAGAAAGTAGCTATTTCACAAAAGTCATCTTGTGAGACAAATCCCAAATCTTGTGTGCAAGTGCAGTTATTGCACATAGTTGTGGTGTAAATCCTCGGACATGATTTTTATTATCAAGTTTGTGTGATCAGTGCTTTCAAGTGCATCAATTAAGGACCTTGATGCAAGAAGAATATCATGTTGGACTAAGACAATGAATTTAATGAAAATATTTTGAAGGAAACCTCAATTCAATAAATTGAGAAAGACTTCTCCCAGTGTAGTAAGAAAGGGAGAGTTGAAGGAAGTGTTCTGAGGGACGTAGTAAGCTATCCCTAAATTATTTTGAAGTTAGTTTGTCTGGAAAACAATGAATGTGACCGCACTGTTGTACTCTACAACTAGTCAATATTAGTGGATTTTGGTGCAACCGACACACTGTCGGTGTATGCTCCTTATACGTAGCCATTTTTGGTGAACCAAGTAATAGTCTTGGGTGGTCCCTTTTCATGTTATTGTATATTTGTTGTTCATATCAATTATACATGTTTAACATGTTCCTACCGACGTGGGAACTACATCCTCACTTTAAAAGAAAAGGTTGACACACTAATTCACCCATCCTCTCTCCGGGAATCCTAGGGTTCTACAGATGCATTTCAAATTCTTTTTTGGGGTTGTATTTTCATATGTATTTTTTCATCTTCAAGTAATATTTGTACATATTTCATCATTACCAACCCTTTCTCTACTTTATCCATGATAATATGATACTTGAATTTAATATGCTTCATTATTGAGAAATTGGCTTGTTTTTTCGAATATTAATTCCATTTAATTATCATAATGGATTCAGATTTGAGATATAACTTCAATACCATTGTATTCAAGCTATATATTCGTCTATAAAAATTTCATGGAATCTTAAGTGGAAACAATATATTCATCTTCTACATTTCCTGGAGAATTGTCTTTTTCATT
Organism: Viscum album; assembly: GCA_963277665.1. NCBI lineage: Eukaryota > Viridiplantae > Streptophyta > Magnoliopsida > Santalales > Viscaceae > Viscum > Viscum album. Next base: position 483,257,300 of record OY728155.1, read on the forward strand.
CTTTATCAACCAAAAAATAGGCATCCCCAAGGTAAAATTAAAAAACCATTTTATACATTCTATGATATATTGAACTACGCTAATAAATGATTTTATATCTCCATAACTCTTATTTTTATATGGAATTATAAAGTAATAAGAAATACACTATGCCTTTAAAATTTCATCATATTTTATTGGTAGAAACAATGTGTCTTTGTTTGGGATTATATTGATAAAATGCCTTCTGAGATGTGAAAACTACAATGTTAGGTCATGAATCTATTATATAAAATATGATTCAAATTATGTGCATGTATTTTTTTATAATGATTGCGTTTTCACTATCTTATCTCAACATAATCACCAAGGAAACATCCAGAGTTGTCATTTATTGTGAATTACCCATCTTAGATCTTCTCAAAAATTCATTTGTTAATTTATATTGAGGGGTAAATGTATCTTTCCTTCCTTATATAACCTTCTAAATAATGTCAAACTCTAGTTCCACATTCAATGAAATTTCAAACATTCTATTTATAAATTTTATAATTTTTCTCTTTATTTATTTTCTTCCCCACCAATATTTTTACCATCCACATATACTATCACTATCTAACTTAGATCAATCTCATTTTTTACATATATATTATAAACTAATCCACCATATTGAGAAGAATTATTCTTTATGTGTTGATCTGGTCTTGAATACCATGATTTTTTTCCTAGTTATTTCAATAGAGTTCCATCTATAGAATATAATCGTTATTTTTATCTTAACATAGATGAATGACATCCAATTATTAAATGTAATCCACTTCCTCTAAAACTACATTAAGAAATGATGACTTGATATCTATATATTAAATATTAATTTTTTCACTATTATGGCTAAGAATAGTCAAATTTTATTCCATCATGTAATGAGTGAAATATCACTTGTATATCAATGAACACGATTTAGGGGCATTCCTTGCACACCATTCATTCGTTATTCAGAATAACTAAGCTATATTCATTTAGTAAATTAATGTAAATACATATTTTCTTATGAATTGTTTTTATTTAGGCCTCAAAATAATCTCCCAAGTCTGATTCTTCTAGATTTTTTCATACAATTTATTCATAAATTTTACTCAATTTTCATCATTTATATCTTGTGTAACATTTCTCAGCTCCAAAAACTATAGGAATAATTTTTTCTATAGGGAAATAAAATTCTTAATTTTCAGTATCACTATAAGGTCCTGAATGATATTCCTCCTATAAATTTTAACTTTAATCTTTACCTTTTTAGTAGATATAAGTATGAATTTATCCTAATCATCACCAATATTTTATATTCATCATATTCATTGTTAACTATTCATCATATTCATCTTTAAATTGTTGAATTTGTTGAATAATATTATTCACATTTTAAAATATTGTGAAATTATGTATTTTGACAACCATTCCTAGTCACTTATTGAAAAATTTATATTCTTTCATTTTCCTGAGTAGCCATGGAAATTTCCTTAATCTCTATAATATTTAGTCATCCTGTGTTTATCATTATTTAGAATGAAAACGTTACATAAAAAGATTTAAATTTACTTCAATATGAATTTCTCTATATTCTATATCTTATATGAAGACTATTATTATTTTGGACATAAAAATGTATTTTCATAATTTTAGATCAATGATAAGAATTTTTCCCATTAAAACTTCTTTAGAAGGTTCTTTAAAATGAGAATAATTTGGTGCATGTTGTTTATGATCTTATTTCTCCCCTCAAAGAACCTAATTTTGTGATGAATTCACACTTCTAAAACATATAACCATATATTATGCATCTCTAGGTAATCCTCCACTGGCATTTTGGTGATCTCTGTGTAATTATCATTTAAAAAATTTAGAATTTATTATCCCAAAATCCTTTTAGTATCTCTATGAAACAATTTTATGTAGAAGAACACTATATAAATTTGAGTAATTACCATAATACACACCATTCTAATATAATTATCAATATAATGGACATAATATCTCTAACCATTAATATCTCATAGTGATATAAGTACATAAACATCAATATTCACCATCTGAAGCACTCTTGATGACCTTTTATATTTATCCTTTTAGACTATCGAGTAATCATCACTTTATAAAAGGAATAACATGTTTGTGTATGATCACATGATAGAATAGGGTGATAATAATCTCTATATATTTTCCCCACATATTCAATGGTTGGTTTTCCCAAATTTCTAAGACATCTATTCCACAACCAATTTTTTTTTCATTTATATAAATCACATATCTTCTTCACAATTTGTGAAATAAAATTCACCTTTTTTAGATTTCCATGAATAAAACAACACCATACGTTCCCTTGACATTTTATATCTTCTTAGAAAATAGTATTTCATATCAGAAGTCATACAATTGACTGACACTTACCAAATGGAATCTGGGATCTTAAACAACTAAGATATATGTGTGCCTCATATCTTTATACAAAATTTTTGATTTCCCTAAACCAATAATCATTTTACCATAATCATGTTTAAATATGACGAAACATTTTTTTCATCCATGATTCCAATGACAAGATACTTATTTCTCATTATGTTGTAAGTGAATCCACTATCATAGATCCATACTCTAGTAATATTTGATTATTTCATGGAAATATAAGAAATTAATTTTCAATAATTACATACCATTTTGATCAACTTATTTTGGTTCAATCATGGTTTTGATTTAAAAGATTAATTATATTCACATTATTATGGACTAACATTATATTATAAAGATACAAATTAAATTTTTATTTTAGGCTCACATGAAGATTCCATGAGCTATTTTGTATGACCACATTAAGTCTTCATTATTACGTTCCATTATTTTGTTGATGTGAAATATATATCCTTAAATCCAAATACTAAAAGTCCCCACCATTAAAAAATACATAATATTGAGTTATGTCAAGAATTCACATCAAATATATTTTTAGGTTTATAGTTTTAGAGAATTAGGACATAACTATTACATGACATCTCATAAATTAAAAAGTAGACACTTCTACTGAGTATCGATTTTTTTCATAAAATTAAAAATATTAAAATAAAACAAGAATTATTTTCTTGATATAAATCTTTTTGAATACATCCTTTCTCTTACCCTTCCTTATACCCCATGAAAAACATTTCAAAAATATGGGCTGAGCATAAAAATCTCATTTAGGATTATAAAACAAGGAAAGAAAACATTACTCCATCAATACATACAAATAAATGAAATCAAACTTATCAATATTTAACATACCATAAAAATTAATATAATTTATGAATGACACATGGAAATCATAAATCATAAAGGTAACTTGTGGCATCAATGACATACTTACATTGTAACATTCACAACTACGTAGGGAGTTACATTTGGAATAACCATCACAGTATATTCTCTAAATATATTAAGAAAAACATTAACGTTTACCTCCATCACATTACTCAATGCATTGGAGAGCTATATAGGGCTCACACTCCCTAGGTTTATCATGGAACCACCAGTATGTGTAAACAATGCCCATGAACCATAACATAATCAAAACACATGAACAAGTATAAAGGAAAGATAAAATTTCCACATTGCAATCCCAATATAAAATTTCAATATATTGACATAATAAATCCATTCTCAAAACAATTTTCAATACCAAAATACATAAAAATAGTATATGGTATTTATTTTCCTTTAAAAAACACTACAGCTAGTAGAGGAATCCAAATATCAATTAATGCTTGCGGTCGAGAAAAGGTCATTGTCACCAAATACTTTAAAAAGAAACAATATTTTTGTATTTTAGAAAACCACTTCTTAGAAAAAAGATTCCTTTTGAATTAAAGTAATATTCAAAGGGCTGTATACACCGTATAAAATAATGTCATGTATAACTCAGAGTATGCCTCAACGAAAAGAAATTGAGACGAAGTCACATACCTCGTGTCTAATTTGACTTATTCGTTGTTTAATCTTTTAAATAATAAACTAAAGTTAATTTATATTTTTATATTACCATTTTTCAAATTTATTATTCCTTTTATTAAACTTATTACCATGTTATAAAAATTATATAATCACTTAGGTTAATAACGGTCGTTTTTTGGATATTTGGAACTTGATTTAAAAATGATGTTATAATTAGAAGTTTTCCATGTGGTCAAAATTCTATTATCTAAAGAATGATATTCATGATTTAGATATCATATATATCAAATATATCCTGTATATATATATATATGTATTTATAATAGTATATTACATTTGGAGATAAGTTGTGAAATGCACAGTTCATGGAGACAGAAAGTTGTTGCTACGCATAAACTTTACTTTCATGTCTATTTTTTATATTTTGGAATGAAAAATTAATGATAAAAAGTAATATTATAGTTCATGTATAATATCTAATATTATTTCATCAATTGCATCCTTTATATGCTCAACATATGGAATTAACGAGTCATATCACTTTGAGAGGGCGGTAGTCCGCACTTCCGCAAATGAAATTATCGTGTTTACCTAATATGGAAACCATAAAAGTATGATTAAATATAAAATAAAGAAGCACAAAGACAATATAAATATAATATATATCGCATATAAATATAGTTCCATAATAATATCCACCATGATAGGTGGTAGTAGATAATTAAACAATCATCATTTCGTGAGGCAGTAGTTCACCATCCACATAAACAATATTTTTGTATCCATTAGATGGAGGTGTGTGGAAGTGTAGTTTTAATACTTCCCGTAAAAATGACCTAGTATATTTAAGATACTGGGGTTGTTATAAAATAATGTAATAAATAAATTTTATGGGTTTGGAGAAGGAAAATAAAATAAAAGAACTTGAGAGAAGATGTTACCTTTAAATTAGGTAACTCCCTTTGGTTTGAACCAAATGGATTTATTGAATTGACTTCTACCAAAAGTATGGATTATAGGTCAAAAAGAGGGATTTTGGAGCTTATTTTAGCAGATTTTGGACAATCTAAGGGGTTTTAGAGGTGTGAGTAATGGGTTAGAAGTGGTTCCCTATTATAAGAGGGAGGAGGTGCTCTTTATGAATGTTTGAAAATATTATTTTTTTTATAAACTTTTTTTTGGTTTAAAAAGATCCAAAACACATTAAATTAAAAAATAAGATCAATATAAGTCTAAATGAAATTATCCAATTAGAATTTTATTGGTTTTGGATATTTTTTTTTAATCTGTATCTATTTTATTTAACCCTTTTTACTCTTTCCATTTTTTCAAGCATTTAACACTTTGAGAATACAAATAGTAACCCAAAACATGTAAAATATCTAATTAAAGAGTAAATAATAAAATTCTGTATTTACGATAACTATTTGGCTGAATCAATGTTTTTTTGGTATTTTATAATATTTAATAAAATATTTCATATTTTAAAATAGGATTTATATTTTTATGAAAATATTCATATCATGATGTTTTTTTTAAAATCCATAAAAACTTGAATGATTCGAAAATACATCATTAATAAAATTATAACATGTTACTATCATCCAAAAAATTCTTGTATGACATCAAAATAACGAAATTAAATTTATTTTAAAATTTATAATATCATTTATTTGAATAATTTATTAATGAAACAATCACTACATCACCATTGTTTCATAATTAAATATATTTATTTAATGTATAAAAATTATAAATAAAATACCATGATGTTGGAAATAGTTTTATATTTTTAATAACTAGTTATAGTGGAAAAGATAACTTATATAAACCCATATAAAAATTGTTTTACTAAAAGATATATGTTCATGTTACATTTTCCTAAACATTAAATTAATTTTTATAAAATGTCATGTTCACTTTCAAGTGGATCCATGGGGTCCCAAAATCGAACAAAGGATTCCATGGTTGGAAATATATTGTCTAATGGGATTGGGACTTATGTTTGGGTAATTTAATATTATTATAATATTATTCTTTTACCTTATTTACCAAATTTACGTTTTAACCATGGTAAATAAAATATTTAATGAAGTTACTATTCATAATTTATAAAAAATTTATCTATTTAAATGATTTGGACCACCTAATTCCAAATAAGGAATTCATTTCTCCAAATTCAAAACACATAAGATTCATAAATTAATTTAAAATTAATTCCCCTTATCAAAACCCAAAAGCATGTTTTTAAGAAATAATAACTATCAAAAGATTGAATCTTTTTTATGTCCCATTTTAATGTGAAATTACAACAAAATACCAAAATTGGATTAAATAAAAACAATAAATCCAATTAATCTTTAAAACCAATTAAAAGGACAATCTAACTATATAAATAAATCAGATAAAAAGACAGTTTTGACTTAAAATACAGTATTTTTCACTATTCATTAAAAAATGAACTTTATCATAAAAATACAAAATATTACCCAAAGTAAATTTTGTAGAACCTATTTTAAAGAAGAAATTTATTCTTCCAAATGGAACATATAAAATTAATAAAAACTAGATATAAAAGGCTTTCTCTATCAAAAGGTGGTAAACCATCCTTTTAAAAATATTAGAGTATTTATGCTTAAAATTGGATTCATTCTCATTTTTATCCTCTAAATTTTATTGGATAAATGTAAAAACATTTAAAAAATATATATAAGTATATTATAGTTAGTTCTGTTCATTCACGCTAATACAAGGACTAGGCGTTAACTACCATTTAAAATAATTTTATATTATTATTTTTCTCAGTATGACTCAGCCTTGTGTGCAACATACGATTTCGAAGAAACCCATTTTTTCCTGTTGGGTACACCATCAAACATAGCATCCCATTTAAAGTAAAATTAATATTTAATTCACAAATATTAATAAATATGAAAATGTCATATCCTATATTTACCTGGGATGTTACATCGTTCCCGTTTTTTTGGAAATTGCATTCTCACAATTTTTTTCACTTATCAAATATGTGGGGGTATTTATCCCACATTGCATTATCATATTCACACGTTGCCTCTTTAACCATATGGGTTTTCACAAAACCTTTATCTGATGAGTTGCCTTATTCCAAAACACTTTCTCTCTTCAGTAAAAATCTATACTAGTTTTTCCTCATCAAAGAGATTCTCTTTCAACTGAACTACCTCTGGACTCAAAACATTATATGGATCCGGAATATAATTTTTCAACATTAATACATGAAAAAAATTGTTTAACTGGGATAAAAGTATAGGTAAATATACTTTGTAGGAAGCTGATCCAACTTTATCTAGGATTTCATAGGGTCCAAATAACCTCATACTCATATTTCCTTTCTTATCAATACACATCACACTTTTCCAAGGATAAACTTTGAGAAAGAAATGATCACCTACCTCAAAAGAAAGATCCTTCCTCTGGTTATCTGCAGAGCTTTTCTACCTATTCTGATCTGTTCTCAAGCGTTTTTGTATCAACTGAACTTTCTCTAGCATATCTTCTACCAATTAGGGTCCATTTAAATTCATTTCACCTACTTCATCCCAAAAATTTGGAGTTCCACACTACGTTCAATATAATTCCTAAAATGGAGCCATCTGTACAATGGAATGTAAACTATTATTATATGAAAATTCAACAAAATAAAGATGTTGGTCCCAACTTCCCTGGTATACAATTGGGCAAGCCCATATCATATCTTACAATGTCTGAATTGTTCATTCTAACTACCCATATGATTGAGGATGAAAAGCTGCACTAAAATATAATTCATTACCCAACGACTTCTAAAGGCCTTTCCAAAAGATAAAAGTAAACATGGAATCATGATCAGATACAATTTAGAGGAGAACTCTATGAAACCTAACTATCTCTTTAATATAAAACTGAGAATTTTGATCTAGATACAGAGTATATCAAATAGGAAGAAAATGAGAAGATTTATTCAATCGATTAATAATAACCCAGATTGCATTGTTACCTCGAGATGTCTTTGGTAATCCCACAATGAAGTCCATTGATATATTTTCCCATTTCCACTCTATCATTAGTAAAGGAAGAAGCATCCCTTTCAGTAACTTCTGCTCTGCTTTAACCAGTTGACAAGTGAAACACTTTACAGTAATGTCAGTAGTATCTATTTTCATTCCATCCCACCAGTAATACTCATAAAGTTCTCTGTACATCATTGTACTATAGGGATGAACTGAAAATAGAGAACTATGATCCTCACATAAAACTCATTCTTCATCATTGAATCACAAGACATGCATAATCTCTTTCCAAATCTCAAAATAAAATCATTATCAATGTTAACTTTAGACAACATACCATTGTGAACCAAATCTACCTTATTCGGCAACTCATTGTCTTCCTTCCACGCTTTATTAATTCTGTCTTATAAATATGATTTCACTGACACTTGAAACAAAATAGTGGAATTTACAGAACCAACAACTTTTATGATAATGATAATCTAATTTTTAATCAAAGGATCTTGTTCCAAACATAAAATAGTTAATGTAGCATTAATTTTTCAAATCAAAGCATCAACCACTTTATTTGACTTTACTGGATGGTAATGAATCAGGCAATCATAATCCTTGATTAATTCCATCCATCTCCTCTATCTCATGTTAAATTCTTTTTGAGTTAATATGTCCTTAAAAATTTTGTGGTTAGTAAATATTTCACATTTTACTCTATACAGATGATGCCTCGAAATTTTTAAAGAAAAAATAATTCAAGAAAATTCTAAATCATGTGTAGGGTAATTTAACTCATGAGTTTTCAACAAACATGAAGCATAAGAAATTGCCTGATCATTCTTCAATTGGACATAGTCAAGTCCTTTCAATGAAAAATCACTGTAGATAAAAAAATCACCCTCTCTAAAAGGTAATTCCAAAACCGGTTCATTAACCAATATTCTTTTCAATTCCTGAAACCAATCATCACATTATTTTGTCTAGATGAACCTAACACCATTTGGAGTTAACTTAGTATGTCAGCTAGATAACCGTGCAAAATGATCAACAAACCTCCAATAATAACATACTAAACCAGGAAAACTTTGAATCTAGGTTATATTTTTGGGTCTTGGATATTCTTTATCAACTTCTGTTTTAGTTGGATCAATATTTATGCCATTTTTTGAAACAATGTGACTAAGGAATGAAATTTGTTGTAACGAAAAATCACACTTGCTGAAATTCCAATTCAATTTATTTTATTTCAAAGTTTGAAAGACAACCCTCAAATAACTTTCAAGCTATACATTACATTTAGAATAAACCAAAATATAATCAATAAACACAACCATAAAATTATCCAAGAACTCTTAGAAAATAATACTCATAAGATCCATGAATATAGCAGGGGTATTTGTTAAACCAAAAGGCATAACTACAAATTCATAATGGCCATATCTAGTATGAAACACGGTCTTCGAAATGTCTTCTTTCTTTACTATCAATGGATGGTACTCCAACCTCAAGTCAATCATTGAAAAATACTAAGCTCTCAGGAGCTGATAAAAAAACCATTGATATGAGGCAAAGGATACTTGTTATTAAAAGTGATATTATTCAAGGATCTATAATCAATGAAAAGTCTCATTGAACCATATACCTTTTTAACAGACAAGACTGGAGCACCCCATGGTGATGTGCTAGGTTGAATAAAACCTTTATCAAATAACTCCTGTAATGGCTTATTGAATTCAAAAAGTTCAATTTTAGGCATTCGATAAGGGGGTTTTGAAATTGGATTAGCATTACGAACTAAGTCAATAATAAATTAAACTTATCAATCATGTATTATACTAAGAAAATCATTAGAAAAAACATCACGATACTCATTTAAAACTAGCACGTCATTATTCTGAACAATTAATTTTTTTTCAATAATATGTGAAAGGTAACATTCGTGTCTATCACTTACTAGTTTCTCAGCTACCTGATATATTATTAAAAATAAGGGTTCATTCTGGTACACAAAATAAAATTATTTTTAAAAATAAACCTCTTTAGATCTACAATCAATCTTAGCATGGTAAATAAAAATACAATCCATACCCAAAATCTTATCAAACTCTCCTAGAAGAAAAACCATAATGTTTGTGGGTAGATGCTTTCGGCACACAAGGACATAAAGGTTCTTATAATTTCTTTTTATCTCAACATTTCCTCCTGGTGTCTTTACTATAAGTTTAGGATTAATATCACGAGATGGAATTCCCAATTTACTAGAAACTTTTCTCAGAAATGAAAGAATGTGAAGAAACCAAATCAAAAAACACATTTTAATAATCTAAATAAACAAATAGTTTAACCGATACTACATCATTTGATGGCCCAACATCTGCTGTAGTAGTTGAAAAGGATTTCACCACACATATTTTCTTGTAGTCTAACTACTTTCCCTCAGTTGAGTTCTTCATTGGACACTCATTTTCATAATGACCAATTTCATTACACTTAAAACATTTTACTGATTATAAATCAGATTTTTTCTTACCATTTTTCTTATATTTTTCATTGCAATTACGAGCCTTATGCCCAATTTTACCACATCAGTAGCAATTAAAAGAATTCAAAAGGCATTTATCGGTGTGATTTTACCACATTTTTAGCAAACTATAAACATATGATTCTTACCATCAGAGTTTTTTGAAGAGTTATTCCCATTATCCTGCCACCTCAACCTATTATTCAAATGATTTTCAAAGAACACCTGATCATCAGAAAACTCCATTTCCACCTTCATCACATATCGAAAACGTTTTTCATATCATTGATCTCATGAGTAGCTAAATCTCGTTGACACATTGTATTTAATCCTAACTATAAAATATTGATTTTACTATCAAGAACTCATATAAAATTTAGAGCATACCTTGTCCATCAAGTGAATTTTTCTTCATAAGAATCTATTGAGTCATCCTCCTACCTCAATTCCAAGAATTTTATCTCCATCCTATGTTGATCCGTATTAGGAAAATATTTATCAAGAAACATACCTTTGAATTCATCCCAAAAAAGAGCATCAATATCCTCACTACCCCTGATATTTTTAACCATCGACCACACCTGATTAGATTCACATTCAAAACACTAAAAACAAGACTAATATTTTGATGTTATGAACACCCCATGACATCAAATAATCTTCTTGAGTGTTTTAATCCACCTATCATCTATAACAGGGTTGGATAATCCTCTGAATGATTGGGGATGTTGCCTCATGAAATGATCCACTATAGACAAGTTTCATTAGGGTTGATCTAGTTGATCTAGTGTATGTATACCACAGCCATTTATTTCCGGATTCAATTGTTCCATCACTACAAAAAACTATTCTGTTCCGATTCCCAACATATCAAGTTCCTCATTTTGATGTTTTTTTTCTCTTGATGTTTTCCCATCATAGATTCCCTTTTCCTCTGTGGAAAACCATTTCGAACATAAAAATATCATAGGTAAAGCAATGTGGTAATCTTAAAATTCTTTTTCACTTCAATCTTACCATAAATTAATTCATGGATATTAATTTAACAATATCTTAACTCCTAAAGATGTCTAAACAAACCTATGATACCAACTATAAGGCCCCAGACATAAACATCACATAATATTGAGTTATGTCAAGAAGTCACATTAAGAATAATTTCAGGTTTAGAGATTTATAGAATTAGGAAATAACGATTACATTACATATCAAATATTAAAAATTAGACACTTCTACTCAGTATCCATTTTTTTCATAAAATAAAAAATTTTAAAAGAAAAAAATAATAATTTTCTTGATATAAATATTCTTGAATACTTCCTTTCTCTTACTCATCCTTATACCCTGTGATTTTTTTTAAAAACATTGGATGAGTATAAAAACCATAGTAAGGGTTATAAAACAAGGAATGAAAATAGTATTCCATAAATACATACAAATCTCTAAAATCCTATTTATCAATCATTAATATACCACAAAAATTTATAAGATTTATGTATAACACAAGGAAATCAAAAATCATTAAGTTATATTTTGAAATCTAAAACATACTTACGTTGTAGCTTTCACAGCTATGTAGGGAGTTACATTTGGGATACTCATCTCAGTATATTCCCTAAATATCTTACAAGAAACATTAATTTTTACATCCTTCAAGTTACCTAATGCATTGGAGAGATATCTCAGACTCAACCACCCTAGGTTTATCATGGAACCACCCGTATGCATAAATAATGTCCAAGAACCACAACATAATCATAACACATGAACTAGCATAAAAAAGATTACATTTCTAAATTGTAATCACAAAATAAAATTTCAATATAGTGGCATAATCAATCCATTATTAAGACTAATTTCAATACCAAAATTAGTAAAAAATGTATACGGAAATTATTTTCCTTTTAAAAACACTACGGCTTGTAGAGGAATCCAAATCTCATATAATGCTTGTGGCGGTAAAATGTTTTTTTTCACCACCTATGTGAAAAGGGAACAATTTTTCTGTTGTTTCAAAAAAATAATCATTGAAAAAAGATTCCTTTTGGATAAAAGTAAAATTAAAAGGGGTTTATACACCATATAAAGGAAAGGCGTGTATAAATAAAAGTATGCCTCAATGAAAATATTTTAAGATGAAGTCTCCTACCTCATGTTCGACTTGACTTGTTTGTTATTTAATCTCTTGAATAATAAACTACATTTAATTTATAATTTATTTTGAACCTTTTTCAGGTTTATTATTCCTTTTATATAACTTATTACCACATTATAAACATTACAAAATCATTTAAGTTAATAATGGTCATTTTGTTGATATTTGGTATTTGAGTCGTTGAACTTCTTATAATTACATGTTGTCCATGTGGTCAAAATTCCATTATCTCCATAATGATATTCATGATTTAGATATCATATATATCATATATATCCAATATATATATATATATAATAGTATACAACATTTTTAGATAAGAAATGAAATGCCCCATTTATGGAGATGGTAAGTCGTACGTACACATGAACACTAATTTCATTTCTATTATATATTTAATGGAAATAAAAATTAATGATACATACATATATTATAATTATAGTAAAATATCATATATAATTTCATTAACTCCATCCTTTATACGTCCCACGTATGGCATAAACAAGTCATATCACTTTGAGGGGGTGGTAGTCTGCACTTCCTCAAATGCAATTATCGTATTTACTCATTATGGAAACTATAAAGGTATACTATAAATGAAAAATAAAGAATAATAGAAAAAATATGAGACCATGAGAGGCGATATGAGATAATTGAACATTCATTGTTTCGTGATGCAGTTGTTTTCCATCCACCGAAACAGTATGTTCATATCCATTATACGGAAGTGTGTGGAAGTGTAGTTCTAATACTTCCCATAAAGACATTATAGTATTTTTAATATACTATTTTTCGTATAAAATAATGTAATAAATAGAGTTTAGGGGGCTGGATAAAGAAAATAAAGAAAAGAACTTGAGATAAGACGTTACCATTAAATCAGGTAACTCCCTTTGGTTTGAACCAAAAGGATTTATTGAATTGCCTTATACCCTAAGTAATTATTATATGTGGAATATATGGATGCTAGGAGCTTATTGGAGTAGTGGTTTGAGGATCTAAGGGGCTTGATAGGTGTGAGTAACGAGTTAGAGGTGGTGTCCTTTTATAAGAGGGAGGAGGGGATCTTTAGGAATGTTTGAAAGTATTATTTAATTATAAACATATATTCTATTTAAAAAGGACCAAAACTCGTTAAATTTAATGATAGAATGAATATTAGTCTAAATAAAATCATTCAATAAGAATTGGATATGTTTTTGATATTTTTAAATCCTAATCTTTTTTATTTATCCCTTTGTTACTCTTACCATTTTATCAAGCATTTAACACTTTGAGAATACAAATAGTTACCAAAACATGACCAATATCCAATCAAAGAGTTAATAATAAAATTTTAGACTTATGATAACAATTTTTCAAAATATTAGTTTTTTTATTTTTATAACTTTTTATTAAATATTTTATATTATAAGATATGAATTATGTCAATTTTTACACTATCAATATAAAGATTTTTTATAAAAAAAATTATAAAAACTTGATTGATTAGAAAAACAATAATTTATACAAATATAACATTTAAATATCATCCAAAAAATTCATGTATGATATCAAAACAACCAAATTACATTTAGTTTAACATTTATAATATCATTTATTTGAATCCTTTATTAATGAAGCAATCACTACATCACAATTGTGTCAAAATTAAATTAATTTATTTGATATCTAAAAATTATAAATAAAATAAAATTTTATAGGGAATAATTTTAAATTTATAATTACTATTTTTATTGTTAAATATAACTTATATAACCCTATATAAATTTTTTTACTAAAAGATATATGTTTATGTTACATTTTCCTTAACATTAAATTAATTTTTATAAAATGTCATTTTCACAGAGAAGTGGCTCCATGGGGTTCCAAAATCGACCCAAGGATGCCATGGATGGAACTGTATCATCCAAAAGGATTAGGACACATATTAGGGTTATTTAATATTACTATAATATTATTTTTTACACTTATTTACAAGATTTACCCTTTAACCATGGTAAATAAAATATTTACTGAAGTTACTATTTAGAATGTCTGAAAATAAAAGTCACCTATTTACACAATTCGAACCTCCTGATTATAAATATGGAATCTATTTTTATAAATTCAAAACATAGAAGTTGCAGAAATTAATTTAAAATTAATTCTCATTGTCAAAACCAAAAAGGTTGTTTCTATGAAATAATAACTATCAACAGATTGACTCTTGTTCATGTCTAATTTCTAAGTGATATTACTTCCAATGACCAAAATTGGATTAAATGATAAAAATATAATCCAATTACACTTTAAAACCAATTAAAATTAAAATCTACCTATATAAATAAATTAGACGAAAAGAATGTTTTGACTTAAAATGTAGTATTTCTCACTATTAATAAAAAAACGAACTTTATCAGAAAAATATAACCAATTTACCCAAAGTAAATTTTCAGGTCCCTATTCTAAATAACAAGTTTATTTTGTCAAATTTAATATATAAAAGTAACAAGAACTATATTTAAAATGGGTTCTCCATCAAAAGGTGGTAAATGACCGTTTAAAAATATTATAGTATTTATGCATAAAATTGGATTCATTCTCATTTTAAGCCTATAAATTTTAATGGATAAATGTATAAACATTTAAAATATATATATAATCATATTTTAGTTAGATCTATTCATTCCCTCCAATATAACAACTAGGCCTTAACTACCATTTAAAATAAAATTATATTATTATTATTTTTCCTCAGTATGGCTCAGCCTTGTGTGAAACAAAAGATTTTGGAGAAACCCATTTTTGTGTGTCAGGAACTCTATCGAATATAGCATCCCCTATAATTTAAAATTAATATTTATTTCAAAAATATTAATAAATATGATAATTTCAAATCCTTTATTTATCTGGGATGTTACAAATACCCTATACATGAAATAATGACCATCAAAATTATCTCAGGTATATTGTTATCTTCTTAGATTCCATTATTTATCTTGTAACCTTTGATAGATATTTTCTATGGTAAAAAATTATGAATTTTCATTCTTTACACCACAATAACACTTGATACGAGGTGAATTCTTGTGTGTGATTGTTACAAAAATGGTTGTCCCTTTGGTTCAATGAATATTAAAATTTGGAGTCTTACAAAAATCAACCTTGAACATTGTAGTTAGTTATTATGGTCTAGCATCAACCATCATTATTTTATCCTTATGATCATGCATTATAAAACCCTTATCATTTGTGTATGTCTTCTTCTTCGGATATTATTCCATTCCTAATTTTGATGGATCTTCAGGAATTTCATTCATTTTTTCTATCATATATGTGATCTATTTTTACAATATCCTACTGAGAGTTAAGAGTCTCTCTTGATATTTTACTTTTATTCATAGAATGATGACTACCACCTTAAAATATTAAATATGTTAGACCTGATATTTCAATATATCAGGAAAACTATTGATATCCTTGGTTTGTTACTAATTTTGATAATATAATCAATCACCTCCAATGATATTTTTAACTTTTTAAATTTTAGATTTTAAATTTATGCCTTAGTCTTGCGATTATCCTATTATAACTATTTTATATAGAGTTGGGAATGTAGAGCCTCTCAAATGGATTTGTTTTTTATCTCTCCAAACATATATCTATTCAATAGTAGTTAGTAATTGAACCTCTAGATCAACTCATCCTTCCACTTATCCTTCATCACCATCAATATCTTCTCTTGTATATGAATTACTTACAATAGCCACCAGATATTCTTTATTGTGGTCTTTGACTATTTTATTTATTATACCTCACACTCTTCAGAAATTATATTTTCTTATCAAATAAGTTTCATCCTTTTGAAGAAATCAATCTTATTGAATTTCATACCTTTCACATTTTATAGAGGCTTATTGATGGAATTTTATTATCCTTTTTATAATCTTGAATGTTCTTGGTGTAGTTTGATGCATCATGCCTAAAAATTCCTTAGTGAAATAATATTAGTGAATGTTTATCTTTAAAATATACTTTTCCACTTTGTATATTTTAGGAAATTAATTTAAAGACTTCACAGACTCATACTTCATCTTATCCAACCTCCATGGCGGGATTCCTCATGGACTGAAATGCAATATCCATAGGCACCCTAATTTCCACAACCTCATTACTATAAATTTTCATATCATATGAAATGATCATACTGTGTAAACTATCCAATTTCAACACCTTTATATCATTTTCCATGATTACATACACATTAATATAAAACTAGTGTTTTAGTCCTCTCATTTTTCACTTGATGATCTTCACAACATCGATGATTTCTCTATGATGATTCTTTTCCCCCATAATAACATTATCCAAATCAAATAATGATTTTGAAAATTCATTTGGGTGAATTTTCATTTCCTGTAAATTTTCCTAGAAAAAATACACTATAGATTCATGAAAATTTGAATCAAATTTTTTTATATTGATAAACCTTTACTACATTTCATATGAGTTATTGCATGATATCAGTTTCATATAGATTTTATTAGATAATGTCACCCCAAAAACAAATGATTCCTCTATCATAAATTTTCATTCTTCTATGTTCTATTTCATATAATATCTCACTATCTATACTAAATGATATACAATTCAATGTAGTTATATACACATCCATGACTAATGATTTGAGGTAATGTGACTTCTGATTCTTGCACAGTTGAAATTTTTTCCATCAAATGTGGTAATACCTTTATGATTTACAGTGTCCATGGAAACTACTAGGAGATATTCATTGATATTTTACATTTTATAAGACACCATTTGATGGACCCTTTGGGATGACATGCTTGAGAGTGGTGGTGAATCAGGGTATACTGAATTAAAATGTTTCATCCTAATTATATTGTATCATTACTGAACAAAACTATATTCTCTCATACTACCACAATAATATATAAATTGAAATGTAATCATGCACAAGACACAAATATTATTCATCATTAACTATAATTAGGTTACTTTAACAAGTATATAAAAGAAATGTTCTTGTGTGAAATAATATATTAACTCACACTAATTTTAAATGGTTTGGAGTAAACATACTATACCTCATTGTTTATAATCATTCAAACTTGAAAATTAACTACCCTCTCAAATGAAGTGAACACAATGATCCTCCATAAGACTATTTTCATGTTGAAAATATAATTATATTTGATTAAAAAAATATATGATTTTTCCATTAATCTCTTTCTTCCCTAAAGAGATGAAATCCAATTTACTATGTAGTGTTTTCTTCATGAAAACTAACTTAATGACTATTATTCACGAATTACTTACATCAAGGAATACTATAAAAACTGTACTATTTCTACATGGTTTGACTTCATCTCTATAAACTATATTTTCATCCATGTATAGTTCATAAACCTTTAACTATGAGTGTCTCTTGAATTGACCCTCATTTACTTATTCAACTTAACCCATGAATTGATTTGGATTCATAGAAAAAAATTCATTCTCATTAACTCCTTCCTGGTTTATTATCTCCTTTTATTCATTGATTATCTTCCATCATGACTTTCTAATCATGAATATATTTTTTGGAACAAATTTCTTGAATCGCTTTTAGACATAGAAAAAATTTCTATTGTAATAATATTCTCTCATTAATTTTATCTATCCCTAATGAAATTATTTGGGGTCCTTATATAGGAAATGAAACACAAAAATCCCATTTTTCATAAAATTACTATTTATCCCCTCATGTAAATCCTATCATGAACAAACTGTCCTATGGGGTTTAAAGTGTTCGCAAATTATTTACAAAAATCAATGAATCTCCACATTTGGAAACAATTGAGCCCCCATAGCTATTCCATTAGTGAAATCCTATGAGGAAACGCTTCCTAAAAATGAAATAATAACTCTATAAAATTCCATCATAGTCAAATACTTATTATGTGATTTACATATTTCAAATAAAATGGAAAATATAATCTTTCTCTAAAAAAACCATGCGAACTCCATCTGTAGTTCATGCGAACTAGAATTTTGGAAATTTAGGCATGGTGATATTATGAATATTCTTTGAGGAAATAAAAAATATCCCCTTTTAAGCATAAAATCCTAAAATATAATTCCACAAAAAAAATACCCATAACTTTGTAAATCTTTTTAAAATATCACCAACTCTTACAACCAACATTTTCAACAAACCGAATAATCCTAGAAACACATAAACAACATTTTGTTGAAATTTTAAAAAAAAATTGGACACCTACACATCATATGGAGGTTCTAGAATCTAGTACTCATCATGGTATATTGAGAAAATAATAGATCATGATAATTTAAACATATGATGATGCGAATCTTCTATTATCTAATTTCTAGAAACAATTATAAAAAAAGAATAAATTAGGTATATATTTTATTGTATTTATCCATAAGATATATAAGTAGAAATAATGTTGAATATATTTCATATATTATACACTAAGGATCAATGAACTCACTATTTACTCTATTAACAAGTTTTTTAGTGGGTTATTTTTAGATACGATGTTATAGAATCAACTCCAAAATGACATCTGAGATATAATTATTCCTCTTTTCATCCCCCCAATGACTGGGTTATAAAAAATCCTTGTAGATTGATAATGTCTTAGTAGTGGTGTAAAATTTTGTATGTGTTGGTAGATATTATCAGGGTATATATTAACCACTTGCGAAAAACTAAATATAGTAGTCTAGATAATGAGACATGAGGAATACACATACATGGTCTCAACCATGAGGACCAACATCTCATTATTCACACTAAGGATCCACTTTTCCAAGCGATGATATTTAATACATCTATTGAGGGTATGATCATTTTGATATTGACAAACTACAACATTATTTACCAAATGATATTTAAGAAGCAGATAGACCTCCACATCAGAGTTGTTAGTGGGATTAGGGGACACTCTAAGAAAAATTGGGAGGCCCTCTAGGAGGTAGATACGATAGAGGATCTAGTTTTTTCACCATTATGATGGGATATATATTTAAATTACTATCATTTGATTTCATTACCACCACCCCAGATAGTCTACGCTAGGCACAATGAGCTATCAAAATGGAACCCAACTAGTTTTAGGTTATGGAGTGATTCAACAATGTGGTGGAAAACATGATTCGATTCATAATATGTGCCTCCAAACTCTATACCTCATACTATTAGATAAATGAATCATTTATTACATTGTTGTTTCATTTCTATTTTCAAAACTATGAGTCATATGAGATACCCAATTATGAACTATGTGGATATAGGTTCTTAATAAAAGTGATCACATGAAAATCCACATCTATCGATGATATGTGTTTGTTCTTAAAGGATAGTGTTTTTCATGTGACCTCATACTAGATATTATGAATCCCTATAACATAATCCTAGGTATAGACTTGTTATCATAAACTTGTGAACGTATAGAATATGAATATTGATGAGTGATGTGATTCTAAGATGATCGATTAAAATTTTCCTTCTTGAGTGAGTTTTAACATAAGTAATTATAAGTATATATTGTGTATGAGAAGTTATATTTTATCATCATTTAGTTGGAGAATTTGTAACTATGTATATTTAATGATTTAGAGGATTAACTTCTTATTGTACTGGGATATTATAAGGCAATATTTCCCAATTATGTACCTTGTTTTTCCCCTCCTAGATAGAATAAATTATTCAACAATATACATCATAGAACTACCTTGATATTTTCAACCACATATCATATTTACTAGGATATGATTGAAGAGAAAAAGGTGTATTTGGAGGACATTACGGAGATGGGTTTTGTTATTTCCAATGCATTCCATTGAGAAACCATAATGTTTTCCCATGGAGGAAAATGGGTTATTGAGGTTTTTATTGATTATAATAACATTATTTAGTGAATAGTAAAAAATAATTTTCCATTACTAAGGATTGATGACCCTTATTCCAATATTAATGGATAGAAGAGGTTCTTGAAGATTTAGCGTATGTCCATCTATCACTAAATTCAATTTTGAGATGATGATATAGGGATGATGGAATTTATATTTCTCTACATCAGTATGAATTTATGATGGTTTACCATAGTGTGATGAATAGTTTAGATATGTTCATGGTACTCATGAAACAAAACATTCATCCCTTAAAGAAATAGTTTGTGGTTATCATTATCAATGAAATATTTTTTTACATATCATCATAGGATGAGAACATTAAAAATGCCATGATTTATTTGGACTTACTATGAGATAAACAATTATACTGTAACATCTAAAAGTATTGTGTTTAGATTTTAGTTGTATACTTATTAGTGAATATAATCTTATATGTCAGAGTAGTTGTTCAAACAACTAATTTCAATATGGTGATTTCTTGAAAGAAACCCAAAATTGTTTTTAATGTGTAAATCATACTTGAATGTAAATAAACTATATATTATTAATCTTATACTATCTAGTATTGGAGCTCAAATGATTGTCCTGACATTAAATTGGTATCCCTACATTTAGTGTGGGAGTTGTTGGAGATATTTTGACGAGATGAGAAAAATTTGGATAATTGATCATGTCCTCTTATTTATAGATAAAGGAGATGAATACATAGTCATATAAGACCCCAATTTATATAGTATTTGATTTGTGATGATTCATAAGTAGGTAATGATTTTTTAGTAGTCCATAAGGTTGAGTCATCATGAGTAAAACTATATGAACTATGATTTAGATATAAATTCAGTAGTTTTATCATAAAAAATTCGAGACATTAACTTTTTATTGAGTGGTTCATAGTCTACATAGACCATAAGAGACTTAGGTATATATTACCTTAGTGAGAAATTAACCTTACTTAGATTTTTTGGTTGGAATTATTAGAGGAAATTGAATTTTACATTTTCTATTTTTTCAAAATGGGAAATATGTTAAAAAATTATTTTTTATTACCTTTCATGCCTAGTTGTTTGGGGATACATCTATTCACTTGTCTTAAATGAAAATTTCTTTTGTATATGAGGGAGATATATTGTTTCTTAAATCAATGGTTGTGGACCCTCCACTAATACATTTTGTGAGGGAGGCCCAGTTATGTGACATAAAATATAAGGTCCAACATTTCTGGATATCCTCGGATGATGCACATGAAGGATTTTAATATGCTGGGTATAAAATCATATTCTTTTGAGGATAGAAAAATTTCTTAGTAATGCTTCATGATGTGGTTCTAATAGAGATCACTACTTCACCCCTAAAAGTATATATGTTTTTGAAAAAGATATTATAATACCTCATGTGTCAGTTTTAGTATCCATGTATGAAGAAAACTGTTACTATGTTTATTTTATGGTGTATCACCTATCAAAAAATCAAGGTAGATCCCCAGGTACAAACAAATTGGGACCATACCATTGAGGTTTCAGAGTGGAAGTAAAATAATATATTGATAGATTTTGTGATATGGATTCCTCAATTAGTGATAGGTCATGAAACTAATTGAGTGATAATTGATAAATAGTAACATTCATCCCATATCATTGCAATTCAAAATCAGTTTTCAGTTGATATTTTTGGAAACCTGTACATGGAATACAACACTTGGTTATATAGAGAACATTCCATGATCTTTTTAATTGAGAAAATAAAATTTCTCCCATGTTTTGTAGGATCTTATTAGAGGAATTGTGGATTTAGATTTAGATTTGTATATTTTTCTATCCTTAGAACAATAGATAGTCTAACAAAACCATTCAAATTATAGAGAATATTATAAGGGATTTCATGTTATATTCCATCTAGAGCTTGGAGAATCACTTGAATATAGTTGTGTTTATGTACAACAAAAACTACCACTCACAAATTGTCATGCCTCCTATTTAGCCCTGTATGTAAGAACCTACAACCATGTTTTGGATGATGATTATAACCCCATCATTGATTGGATCATTGTTAGTGAAAATTATAAAAAGAGGTTCTAGTGATCAAGGGATGAATGAGGATATCTAAGAGTCCTTATAATTCATATGTGAACCAATGATGAAGGCTTATATAGTTGATGAGGGAAATAAATTATTTTTTAATGCTTATTCACAACATATTATATATATATTTAGATGGGGGGCGCTATCCATAGATTTGACATGACATTGAAGATCCAACAAAGGGAATGTGAGGTTTTTTATTATATAAAATTTCCCTTATAGTTGGATCCAGATAATGATGTATTAAATGTGTCTCACCTGAGGAGATACATTCATGATCCATTGCACATCATTGACTAGAGTGACCTATACATCGAGGATGATTCTGCCTTTTTAAAGTACTTAGTGGTAATCAATGACTAAAAATAGAGGATTGTTCGAGATGTCAAACACCACTAGTGTGAGTGTTATGGATGTATAAAAACATTTAAGAGATCCCATGGGATTGTGAGAGTCATATGTGGTCTTAGTACCCTCACTGTTTCGATTAGGATATGGTTTGGGGACTAAAATCATTTATGGTTGGGAGGATTTCTTGTTTTCGATTATTTGCATTTAAACCTTATAATATTTTGAATAGCATTTTCACATTTTTTACTAATTTTGTTCTTTAATTTCAACATCATAGATCATTTATAATATTATATTCGAATAATATATATTTTTCCTCATATAAATGCGTGTTAAATGGTATATTAAAATTTCCGCTAAATATCATCCTGGATGAAAAATTAGGAACAATGGTTGAGTTTAGAATAAGGGAATTTCTCTAGGATCTATATAATTATTTTTTCTCACTAAGGGTCCTAGGGATTGAACATCATGGGTAGAGTTAATTAATTAAATTAATTATTCATTGATTAAATGGTTATATCGACATGAAACCCAAATCATTGATATTCTATCCACATTTAACACTCATGAAATGTTTAGATTAATAAACCTATCGTTCAAAGAGAGATAAAGGTAGATAATGGGAAATCTTGGAGTAGTGGTACCAATGAGTAGATTTATTCTTGGAGGACGTATATAAATATAATGTGAAAATATTATGCATCAACAGTCAATCAATTTTCATGGAAGGGTGTGTTATGTTTCTCCATGCCCTATTACTATTATTTCTCAAATAAAAAAACCCAATTACTTAATATTTATTCTAATTTATATGGAACTATAATTTATTTACAAATATTCAACCATTAATTGTTGGATTTTCACTACTTATCTACATTATTTTTTAATGGAGCTACACACCATTTACCATCCTTACGAATCTACATATACCATGCCCCTACAATAAAAAAGTTTTAGTTATACACGTTGGGTACCTACATTTTCGACATGTTATTTACCCTAATACATACGCCGTTTTGGTAGATCTAGAAATTAAATTTCAAGAGTATTACATGATTTCACATTCCAATTGGGTCTAAGAATTTCATACCCCTATAGTTCATTCCATATACATCCCCATCCATATTAAATTTTCATTTCTATTTTCTTGGAGTTTATATATAGGAAAATAAGTATTCAATCCAAATCCTTTTTTCATATAACATGTTAGGAATCACTCCTCTTTGAAATTAAAAGATATAGAGTTGATTATTCCAGTTGTTTGATCTCTTTATCTTCATTGTATCGAAGATAGGGATTAGGATTGATGATTATAGAATACATAGGGTTATTTAGTTAAAAAGGAATGTGTTTATGACTAGGAGTGGTTGTCTCATAAGATTGATATCTTTATAAACTATCTCACATATGTGGTGTGGGTTCCCAATCCATGGAGTTGGCTAATACCTCATCTACTGTGAATAACTTGTTGGGGTCTAGGTCCCCAACCCAAGTTGGTTACTCACTCGACCAAAAATAAATTTCAATGGGTCGTGGTTACCTAATAATATATTTTCGGAGGTATCATGGGGTTAAAATCCAGGTTAATTCAAATTATTAGAATGATTTTTGGGGTGATTCTTATGTAGAAAAGGTGTATTGAGTGGGAATCACTTCTACATTGCAGGTTCTCTCTATATAAGAAAATAATGATTTTATCTTCACCTATTTACTTTCATTTTGAGGTAACTAGTATTTATCATTTAATATTTTTGGATTTGAGGTGTCATACAAGGTATATATATACTCACCAATGCATGGGAATTTATCCCTAATGTGTCATTTCTTATAAAAATAATGGATAGTTCGATAGTGACATCGATGGAAATAGTATTATTGGATCTTAATTTTATTTTTTGGTGATCATAGTAGATAATGTTAATGTTCAGAAAAAATACATTGGGAATTTCCATTCACATTAGTTTCTTTTAAGTGAATCCCATAATTGGATTTGTTAAGGTGTTTTCCCCATTACATTATGGTCTATGAAGAGGTTATTACATTATGGACCATAGACTTTATCCCATACCTTATATATTATAATTTTATTTATTTATATAGTTTACATTATTTTGTTCTATGTGGTTATGTGTGGTATATTCAACATCATTAGAAGATGGCATATCATCACATGTGATATTACTACTAGATGCTAGTCACCTACACCATACCTATTATATGTGGCCATGGGGTGGAACTCCTGAGCCAGTTTCAGCCTAGGTGGGGTCTTGATGGGTTATGTCATTTTTATGTTTCAAAAAATTGGTTCATAAATGAATTAATTTAGGATAATTTATTGAAAGTAATATAATTTTCTTCCTAAATAATTATCAATCAATTTTACTTCATATAATTAATACTACTATCTATAAAAACTATAATGGCTTATTTCATGATCTCAGCTTTTTTTAATATAATATAAATTATTGGACATGGTAATTAAGTGATATGATAAATAGTATTATCATAATCATTAGAAATTATTAAATGAAATTCATTGTTAAATATTTTTATAATAATGATACACAATTGTTAAAATTTATATAATGAATTTTTAAAATAAGTAACTTCTAGAACATACCATTCAGTGAGACTAACTCCTAATATAAAACAATTTAATGGGAAAAACATTATTAATTGGTAATTTAATTTGGGATTCCTTATCTTGAAAATGAGAAAATATATATTTCATAGAAGGAAAAATTCTTGAAAAAAAAACATGGATAAAATTTTGAAAGTAATAATAAAGACACTCCATTGTGACATAATATTAGTAAATTAAATTTTTATAAAATTGTATTATTTTTTTATGAATTAATGGATATAAAAAAGTATAAAATTATATATAATTTCAAAAAAAATCGTCTCAAACAAATATGTCAAGAATATTATGTTCATAATAAATATAAACTACATAAAACACACATTTATTGTAAAATGTTACAGGATTTATTGGTATTCAAACACAAATTAATTATAAGGAGACATGTGAATGAATTTATGATAGTTGGTTCACCCTTCATAGTTAATTTTTATGAGTATTTATTCCATATTAATGTCTAATAGTTATCACCATTTCATTGTTATTTAGAACATAAAAAAAATAAAAAAGTATTCCCATTAAATCTATAATATATAGATTATATTTTTTCTAGAACTATGAGATTAAAACTTAAGAACTATATAGATAGCATCCCAGATAATTGGTAAAGTGAATAATGATAAGAAAAATAATAATCTCAACAGAAATACCAAGGTTACTTAATTTTCCTTGAACATAAAATGGTAAATTTGGACGAGTGAACATTATTCCACTATAAATGGATATTAATTAGAATAAAAATTGATCAAAATAAATTAAAGAGAGTAAGAATCATTGTGTATACTTCATATGAATTTTTTTTTATTTCATAAAAAGATGTATACAATTTAATTCATTGGTATTAGCTAATTAATGTTCATAAAAAATTATGAATTTTAATAGGATATTAGAATTATAAAAATGTTTATAAATGAAAAATTATAACTATGTTTTGGAAATAGAGAAAAGGTTATTGCATTTTATGTGGGGATATATGGTCAACATATACCTATTGGATTATATAAAAAGTTATAAAATATTTTTTTATACTATAAATTTATAGAATTCCGTTGTAAACTATTATTTAGATAATAGTGGCTTCAAATTTTAAATTTATAAAAAGAGGATTTCAATTAACCTAAATTGAAAATTATATTGGTTTAGTGTCTTAATTAATGTTTTGTAAATTATAAAATTTAAAATTAGGCATTATAATATACAAAATAGTATGGTAATGATTAATGATTCAAATAATATTTTATATTTTCCTTGTATTATTGGGTAAATAAATGGGATATGTAAATAAATAATATTCCATCATAGATTATTAAAATTATATTCTAATTAATAATTTGATACTTGTTTATATTTTTTTAAAATCATTTTCAATTATAAAATTTTAGGATAAATTTAAATATCTAGTTAGCTAATAGAACCATTATATACTTATGTGTGTTATTTAGTGATCAGTTGATTTATTTACAGTTTCTTTATAATTTTTATCCATTTATTGAAACTCTATTTTCATAGTAAAATATTTTTTATTAGAAAAAAGTTTAAACCTTTTAAATAGTCTAAGTGTTAAAAAATAAAGTATATAATTAACTAAAATTATTAAAAATAACCAATTATATAAATATAGTGAATAATGGATAATATATTTCTCCTATTATCTAATGGGATTGGGTATTTGACTAAAAGACAATCCTCTAGTAACACTAAAAATTTATTAATATTTTAAAATAATGTAATAAACAAAAATGACATGGTTTGAAAAATTATATGTTATGTGATCCTTCTAATTTAGTTTTGGGGTTTAAAATTGCGTTTTTTAATAAAATATAATCATATTATATTTAATGTAAATAAAAAAAATTTATGATAGGGATTAAGAGGAATTGAAACATGTATTTTTGAGTTTTTTGGGTAAGTGAAGTGTATTTATGAAATATAAATTCAAAAAAAATTAAAAATAATTTCCACAAGAGTATTTTGTTAAATATTTTTAGTAAATTAAGGTTTAATAATTGTATAATAAAATAAAGTAAATTTTTTATTATCTATCAATATTTTATAATTCCAGAAATATTTTTCACAAGATATAAATAATTTTATAGGAATTTATAATGTTTCAAAGGATATTACGAACATTATTAACTAGACTGGTAAAATGGAGAGTTTTATTTGTTAGATAATTATTGAATACTATTATAATGTTTACAATAATATTATAGTAAGGTTTTTACCCGAGGGTGAGATTTTGGTTTGAATTAGAGATAAATTATATTTTGGCATAATATTGGGATTTATGTATGTAAATAATTTTATATGGACTATTTTTAAGCATAAATACATATTATTTTTATATTTTATGTTTTGGTTCGAAATGGAATTAGAGTAAGTGGGATATTCCAATTGAAAAATTATGATGTATTTTATTGTCAAGGTGAGCTACAATCTAGTCATGGTTGAGTCAATGTTTTAATAGGTAGATTGGTCACTAGATTTTTGAGATAGTTATCTTAGGGTAATTTCTAAGGCGGGAAATTTATTTTTTTATAAAACGATGGTGTTTGATTAATTTTTTATAAAAATAAAAAAATTATTATTTTTATTCAAATAAAAAATTCTCGTAAGGTATTCTATTTTTCTAATCAGTTTCTAGTAAACATGGAATAAATGGTCCCAAATGTGGAAGACAAATGATGAACTCAAAAGGTAAGACTAAGAGTTTGATAACTTTGACACCTTACATAAAATATACTTTTCAACCAATATTTTTATCCTCACTGTGTATAAATAATATATGGAATTAGGAAAATATATGAATTAAGCATAAACATTCTTGATAATTTCATCATGTTGATTATTCTCAATTTTTAGAATGATTTATATGTTTAAAATAGAATTATGATATTTTACATAGAATTTTGACTATATTATAGGAGTGAAAAGGAAGTTGGGTTAATGTTATTGATATATGTTGAAATTATTATATTATTTATAAGTTTTCATTATTATTTATTGATATAAAATTATTTATTTTAAAATATTTAAATAAAAAATGAAAATGTTATTTGGAAATGTTTGGATGATTATAAAAAAAATTTTATTTGAAAATATTAAAATAGAATTATGAATGATGAGGATGATGATGATAATAATTTTGTCTTAGGATTACAAGATAAATATTACTAAATTAGGATTTTAACTATGTATGATGAATTTAAAATCAAAAGAAAAATTATTTATGCAGTGGCATTCCAAATTCTACATAGAAGAATGATGGTTATTAATCATTAATTTATATTGCAGAATTGTATGATGTGCAAATACTTAATTTAAAATATAGATTACATGTTAGTTCCTGATATTGATAGATTACTTGTCCAATATTGGTTATGATAAATGTTAATACATTGACTTATAGGTATGGTGTTCCACTATAGCGTTGGATCACTTCTAATCTACATGGGTGTTGTCTCACAAGCTGGTTGTTTTATTCTATCTTTACTAGTTAGCATTATTGAATTCTAATAATATTATGAACAATTTAGATTCTTATTTTTTTATATCTCTTTATAATCCAATAATTAATCTATAATTGAATCATGTTTTCAAAAATTTATTAATGATTATTCATGAGATTATTAAGATATAGGATATTTTAAAAGCCTTGATGTTTATTATTTTGATTGTGTGACATTGTATTGAAAAATATTAAGCTTTAAAACTGGTGAAATTATTGATTATATATTTTATGTGATTCATATATTTAATATATATAATAAATAATCCCATAGTATGTGGTATTGATAAATGTTTTCTTTTTAATACCTTTTATTGTTATATCTATTTAGAGGATAGTGTGTTTTCATTATTTGGATGTCGAGATAGCTATATATACTCAATGACATGGGAAACCATAATACCATATATTTTATGAGTATATTGTTTCTATTTTCATAATAGGTGTCCAATAATTTTGGGTGATTAATTTCAGAATACCACAGACTTATGTTTATCATGGTAATAAAATATATTAATCACGAGAGTACCATTATATTTTAATGATCAATTATGGTATAAGATTGATCGATTTCATTATATTTGTGAGTTATCCTTGAAGTTACATTGTGTTATATTCAATTAATGAGAGTAAAATTCCCTACTCAACTATCACATAAGTTTGGATTTCTTATTTGTGACCCAAAAGTCAGATTATAGGGATAATTCTGGGCATCCAGTTAATAGGCTCATTACACACCCCACTAATTTTTATGGTCGTGATTATGGTTACAAATAAACTAAAAATATGATCATGATAGTGATTATAGATGTGATATGTATATTATGTTTCTATGAAAAGGGGTATATAGAATTATATGTGACATTGGATCTTATGGTGATTGTGTTAGTTGTATTTTTATTAAGGGGGACCTCATAATTAATTTTGTATGAGTTTCTATACATATATACACACACAAGCAATTTTTTTGGGGTTCTAACTATTGTGAGTACCAACTAGTTTTAGTAATGTAGAATATACTATAGGTTTGAATGTTTTTAATGTTTTATCTTCTATAAATTTATTAATTTTATTTATTTATTTCCATGGGCATGGTTGAGTGTTTAAACATCCCAATTGAGTGAAATATCCTAGATGATAGATTAATAACCATTTATAGAGGAAGATACCTTGCATAAGTCCAATATAAAATTGTATCTTATTACTATGTTTTTGAAAAAAATGGGATTATGATGTTGGTTAGAGCATTAATCTCCAATTTATAAGGGAACTGTGACAATAACAATGAGATATATAGAGGGAAAGAATGTAATATTATAGTAATATGTTTCATATAACCAACTCAAACATGTACATTTTAGTTACCATTTAATGAATATAGTGTGATATATGTATGACTCATATATGAAATTATATTAAACAAATATTCATCTACTATATATGGTATAGTCCATATATTTCATGTTTAGTTAAAAGGTTATATTAGCTATGAAAGGTAATGGGAACATTAAGATACTGTAAAAAAATATTTAACATATTACCTATGATATAGATACATCAATATGACGGGCCAATGGTTTTGTATGACTATTAGGTAAAGGATCTAACAATCACTAACACTTCTCCTCATAATTGTTTTACACAGTGATCTAATGTATAGAAAATCATAGAGACTGAACCACTAAAAGAAACACCACATGTTTTTTGAATCATTGTTTGTTTATATATATGATAATGTTTATTGGTATATTAAATTTATATCATTATTAATATATATCATTGATCAATTAATTTAATTCATGTTGAAAATAACAATAGTTTATGTATTTTGAAGGTTGATTGCATTAAAAGAATAATTTATTGTATAATAATGATAAGATATTGAATATGAGTTCCTTGACTAAATCCATGGAAATGGAATATGAAAAATAGTCCATCCAATATAGTCAAATAATGACAAATAAATCATTGAAATATGGTTACATGAAGAATTATTTAGAGATATCATGATATAAATAGATTATATTTCACATTAAGTTATTGAAATATGAATATATGGTTAATAATTATCCTTATATCTTTAGGGTCTATGCAATTTTCATAGATACAGCTCTTGGTCTAGGAGTCGGACCAACCACTATTGATATTAGAGACTAAAGGGTCCCTAAAAAAATATATTTAGAAGTATAACTCCCATAGTCCATCGACCTAATACTTACATTTATATTACTACATTGACATGGAATATAATATATCTCATCACGTGGTATTAAAATATTTTATCAATCTTGGATAACATGATACATACATTATTCTCACATTAAATTGGAAATCATAAAAAACATTAATTTCTAGTGGGACCATTATTTAATCATCGTATATATCCCAAAACTCATTAATAGAAATATTCTGGGAATCATCCTGAAAATGAGACATAAAAATGGTTTAGATTAGATTATCAGTAAAGGGATTCATAAAACAAAAGCTATCATAGAATAAATAAAGTAGGAATAATATGTAAAATATAAACAATTTATAAATATGATATACAACTTTTATCACAAAAGAATAATATATACATGAATTTCATAAAAACATTAATAATAATAAGGATATAAATAATTACATTCATAATGATGTAATTCATAATATAGAAAATCATAATCATACAATGAAGGCCTCATATAAAGATATCATATATAAATAGGTAAGGAAGATACCTAATACCCATTATAGTTTGTATCTGTAAAACTATTAATTTATTTTGTGACTATAACTTCCTCCAACCATCACTCAAAATTTACAATGAATTAATAAAATAATAATTAATGAGTAAAAAGATAATATATAATCAATATGTCCATTAATATTAAAAAAATATTAATAAAACATAATTTTTTTTTCCAAATAAACAAATCGAACAGAGGGGATTATAATCCCTCCATAAACATATGATGGACACTATCATTAGATTATATCATCAATATATAATAATAATAACAATAAAATTATTTTAATATATATGAAAATAAATTTAAAATAAAATTTGATCCATTCTTTGAAAACAAGAGAATAATGTCATTGGAGAAATATTCCCATCCAAATGGATAAATAAAAATGATTTTCATTAAAAACATTTTCTATGTTATTTTAAGTACCACAGAGAGGATAATGAAAGTAAAACATGTAAACTCCTTACATAGTAATATAATATTAAAATAGATAGATTTTAAAAGCGATAGAGCTTAAAATATTCTTCAATTTAAATTTTAACATAAATAATACAGAATAAAATAGTGATTCTAGAATGAATCATCACATTGGACTTCCTCTTAGCCAGACATGTTATTTCCTCCCAAATAATCAATTTAAATTATTTAAATAATATATTATGATCCTTTTTAACTGTTATAAATTTCTATGGTGATTTTATAATCATTTTTAATTTACTAATTTAATACATATTATTTATTTTGAAAACATAAGATTTATTGGTTGATTCCTCAAAAATAAACTCACTATATTTACAGAGGATAAAGGATTTTTGAAATGGTTCATTAAAGGCCATGTATTTTCATATATTAATATTATATTTTTTATATAAATATTTAATTAATTTCACAAATACAATCTTCAGGACTTTAATGTTTTAGTGTATCTAGAGACTAGACACAAATGATCTTATTTCCTGAAGGATCTTCAATATCTATCAGAAATATCTATTCATTTAGTACTTTTTATTCAAAAACCATACATAAAACCATTATTTATAACCTACAGAAAGGAAAAATTAGTAATATTGTGATTAGATTCCCAATAATGGTAAACATGGAAGATATCAATTGATGATCCTGAAAAATCATTAAATAAGCACATGGGTAGGATATCATGGAAAAAATATAAATAATTCATACCCGATCTATCAAAGATCATGAAGTTGAGTCTTGGAATAATGAATTATTATATCAAAATACATGAATCATAAGAGTGAGAAGTCATCATAAATCATGAACCATAAGCTCATGTAATAAATGTGTTACAAAATCATATTTATATAAACAAATTAATATTTCACAGTTAACTAGAAAGACTATCAAATCAAAATTGATCATACCTAAACACATGTTTCCCAGAGTGGATCAAGAACATCAACTTGTTACCTGTAATGGATAAAGCACATAAACATGTTTCCCATGATTAACTGATGAGAAAAAAAATTTCCCAATTCATTAGTGGAATATATTATTATGTTCATAGTTATTATATAATGAAAACCATAAATATGAGTTCCATATGATAATAATAATAATACTCATTATATCATCACATCATAACCCATTTAATAATATTGGTTTCATAATCAGTTCATAAATTCAAAATAGCACAACCCATGAAAATAAATGGGTCTCATAACAATATCAAAATAATTATCATAATCCATATAGAAAATAATAAGTATTGATTCCTTTGATCATATCCCTAGAAAAACATAATTAACATCATATGATGTTATCATAAATAAAATTTTCATTAAAATAATAACTGCAACATTCCTCGAGGAAAATAATATTTTCATTTTGAAATCACATATTCAAAATAGAAAAGTTTCCAAAATATTAATGATTTTTTTAAAATAGACCATGTAAACTTGTAAATTAAACATCAAATCATTGAGAGGTCATGATGGCTACGTATAAGAAAAATGAAAACATTCCTCTAACACTTTTACATAAATATTCTAAAAGTATCTCTCTCCAAAAATGATAATAATATTTATTTTAAACCATTTTCTAAAAATTAAAACATTAGTAAAATTGAAAAAAAAACATTAGATAATAGTACACAAATTACTATTTTTTAGAAAACATGGATATGGATAATAATGGATTTTTGACCAAAGGGAGAAACACAGCTCGTTTAACCAAATAACATTATATCAACTTATTGAGTACTTAGACATATGAAAATGAAATGAAAACATGTAATTTTAGGAAATTACCAAAGGATAATGAAATGAAATGTATTTTTCATATAAGGATCATATAATTCTATCATTGTGAATTCATGTATAAACAATCTTGATAAAAATTTGATTAAAAAATAAATCCACTACCTCATGTATCATCCTTAATCGTACGTGTTTGAATCTCTAAATATATATATATATATATTATAAATGTATTCAAAAATAATTATTATATCTATCATACCATTTAAGATTAGCTTTGTACATCTTAGCACCCGTTTATTAAAAAATTGACATTAAAATCAATATTTTGGGTGGTAGTTTCTTTATTTTTCATGAATGTTTCAGTTCGATAGTCTTGGTACTTATACCATGATAATTATTATAGAATTTATAAAATTTTAACCAATATATAAATATCATATATATTCTTTATATATATTTATTTATATTCATCGATGAAATTTTAACATAGAGAAATTAATTAAACCATTCATGGAGATGGTAGGTTGTACATACACATGAACAATGCCTTCAATTTTCGATGAATGGAATAAAATAATGGTATATAAGAATTCTAAATTAAATAACAAAAAAAAATTATATCATAATTTATATATATTCCTCAAATCACTCCTTATTACAATCCACATAAATAATATCTAAAAAATGTATCACATCAGTTCATTCAAGAGGTAGTCCACATGTACACACAAGCAGTAATATCATTTTACAACATTTTTGAAGGTAATAAGTTATACATGATATTATAATTACAGAAGAATAATTATTTCATATATATTATATATTAATTTTAAACCCATCTTAATAACCATGCATGAAATATGGTGATGAAAAATGAATTTTATCGCTACGTGCAGATGGTATGTCATATATACACCCAAGTGATACTTTCACTTTCCATTTGATGATAAAGTTGGTGGATAATGGTGGTTTTATAATAATAATAACATTAAAATATCTTTCTGATACGTATGATACAATATAATTAAAAATATGATATATTTATCTAAGGTAATAGAATAATTAAAAGGAAGTGATTGACTTAACTGACTACCTCTTATTTGAAACAACTCCATTAGATAACATCTTAAGTATCATATAGTTAATCTTTTGGAAAAAGAAAATCTTATATCCTTTATATATATGAGTGAAGAATATAATTTTATAGGGTTTTCTGAGATAAAAGGATCAATGTGGCGTGGATAAGAGAAAGGAGAAGTTCCGTTTTTCAATTGAAAAGAGGGTCACTCTTGGAATTTCTTAAAATATTAAAATATAATAAATTCATTCTCAATCGATATGATTCTAAAATGGAAAAGGACTTGAAGATAATTTCTAATTTAATTGAAATAATATTCAAATATAGATTTTTATATGACTATGTTGTGTCTTAAACCTTTTCATTTGGGTTATTACATAGTTAACATATTTTAACCATAACTATGTTAAAATGACATTCCCTCATAATGAGTTATAATTTAAAATATATTTAGGTAATCTGAAAATTAATGTAAAATAGATGGAATTTTAAAACATATATTATCCTTCTTATCCTCTTTCTCTATTTTTATGATTTTTAAATAATTTAATTAATATTATTTTGACAAAATACCATTAATGTCAATTTTGGAACTTAATTTAATTTGAATTAAAAGACATAAATAATAATATGGAATTATAATATAATACTTTTAAAAAACAAAAATATGTCATAATAATCTATAAATGTCACGGAACACTATAACTCAACAAAATTATTTTACCTTTAATATTTAAAAAATTATTTTTATTATTTTTCTATAAATTGAAGTAATGATTTGTCGGTGTTGCATAAGAATTTAATGTAAATATTTAATTAGAAAAAAATTATAAATATATTTAAATCATGAATATAATTTCATTATTATTGAAATATAAATTTATGTTAATATATAACTTTCTTTTGACCTTTTTGTACACGTAATAGATATTTGTAATAATAGAGTGAAAACTTGTACTTTTCCTTATCTAAAATATTATATAAATCATTTTTCATTGGAAAGTGTCATTTAAATAATTATATTTATATCCTAATTTTATAAGGGTATAAATTAATTTATACAATAATAATTAAGTAGAAATGTTAAGACATTTTCACTTATTTTTAACCAGGATTAACAAGATTTACCCTTTTCCGAGGTGAAATTGTTTCCCATAGTTACAATAAATGTTTACAAAAAATGAAAGGAACAATTTATTAAATTTAATAATATTGATTCCAAATATGGAATCCATTTTTCATGAATTAATTTGTATAATTTAAAGAAATTAATTTTAATAATAATCTTGAAAACATAGTTAAAACTACCTTTTAGGAAAATAACATTTTAATCATAAAACTTAGTTTATTCTTATCCCATGCTTATAAAATAATAGTAAATGGGTAATAAAAAATTTAATTTAATATATAATTTATAAATTTCATTAAAATCCATCACCAAAAGTGACTAATTTTATTTATTAATAAAATAAATAAATTTCATGCATAACAATAGTTTTTATAGAAAAATATATCTTTTATTTTATAATGTTTTTATTTTCATTTCCAATGAATTATTTTTTTCATATATAAACTATAACTTTTTCAAAATTTAGATAGCCTTATTAGTACTTGGAAATAAAAAATTTATGATATAACCTTTATTTTAAATAATTATATTTCAAATTTATTATAATGGTTTTATTTAAACACTATTTTTTGTGTAACAAAATATATTAAAGAAATAAAATTTATTTATAGAGAAATATTTCATAAAATTTTGGGGTATTACATTCTACCATCATTAAAATAATTTTATCCAATTAAATTAATCACTCTTATATAGATATATTATGATACATCTACCTCATCAAATTTATGTGTTCCCACATAGCTTCAATAAATTTTTGTTTTGTGATTAAACATTGACCCTGTGAGTGGTCCTATTTTATAGAATTTTATCGCTATGATTCACAGTCACCAATTATTATTCATTAAAAGATATCATTTCACAATGGTAGGACCTCTATGTTTTGTACATGTTAAGGACTAGGTATGTACATCCACTAAGGAGATACATGGAACTCATCATGAAATTTATAGATATTTGGTGAAATATCCAAGATATAAGCTACCATCCAGACATGATAAATAATTTGGAAGGTAAAAAAATTATAGGGATCAACCCACCATTATTTCTAAACCTCATATCCCTCTTCAATGTATATACACATAGGAATACCTTTTTACCAACATCAAAAACCGGATCTCATTGAATATTTTTATTATAATTTTATGTAGACTTTGTGTCCACATTATGTGTTATTAAATATCTCTGACCTTATCTACCATTTGTTCACATATCGTAGGTCCCAATATATTTATTTATCCAACTTTATCCCAACACATTGGATTTCTAAACTTTCTTCCATAGATGTATTCAATCATATCCATCTTAATGCTCGAGTTAAAGCTATTATTTTCTAAAAACCCCACAAATGGAAGGTGTTGATTCCAACAACATTTTAATTCTATATAGAAGTCTCTAAACATATATTATAGAATTTTAATTGTCCTATTAGATTGAACATATCTATGAGGATTATATTAAGTAATAAAACACCACACTGCATACATAGCCTGCAGAATAATTATCCTAAACTTAGAGGCAATCCTCAGATCCTAAACATATACAATATAATATAGTATTCCATGAAACATCAACACTTATTTAATGTATAAGGTGGAATGAAAATCAAGATATAAATCTTCTATGATGGGACTGAGGTGTGATTACTTTGTAATAGTATCCACTTAAACCGAAATTGAGTTATATAATTTAAAATTTTTGGGACTTTGAGGAGGAAATCCAAATAGATGTCTCCCCATTTACATTCTGGTATATGTAATGGTTGTAACATCACCTTATTATTATATCTCTAATACATAACATGATAACATACCATGAATTCAGATAAACTTTACCATATTTATCTTCCTATTATACCATAAGAAATTATTTTTTAGAACTATATACATATAAATATATCTAATATGAATAGAGAATGATAAACAATAAACCTCATTCAATATAACCTTGTTCAAATATGGTATTGATGAAAATCAGATATATGGTTCTTGAATATTTTCATTCCATCAAAATCAAGGTTTAATTTGGGAATATTTTTCACCTTCTTCGATAGATCCACACCTTCCTTCTACTCCTCAATAATCCTTAAATGGATATATGGTTGACCATTCATTTCAGCAAGATATAATCTATCCCCTTTCCTATGTATTTCATGTTTCATATTCTAAAAATCCATACGCATTAGATATCTGAAAATAATAATTATAGAAAACATATTATGAAATTTCTAACTCATGTCAATAGGAATACATCAACCTAATCTTTTTAAACATATTCTTACAAAATTTCTAAACACAAATATTCATCAATACGAATCAATGATCATAAAGGCCTATTGTATTTGGAATAATATGATCATATTATGTCAAAAAAATCTAAAACATGGAATCATTATTTTTTTTTCTACATACCTAGATCCTAAAATCCATTTTATCTATTAAATATACATTGGTTAACATAGGTAATACATTAATGAAAGGTGTGAGATAAAAATCCCAATAAGGTAATAATAATAGAAATGAAGCATTAGATGCGAGTCAAAGTTATAACATAATATCATAAAAGAGAAGGTAAATGAGTAATAAAGTAAATGAATTATATAAATATATTGGTATAATAAGATCATGGACACATGGGAATGTATAAATGTCATAAAACATGATATAAACATAAGTAAAAGATAACATCCAAGACAACATCACATGTGGGACTGAGTCCCATAATAGATTAGATTCACTCCTTAATACCATACATGAATTTAAATTAGACTAAATCATTAACCATTTAATAAAAGGGATATATAAATCCATGACCACCCATCATATATATTTCATGTACATGAATATGTACTCTATGTATGGATAATCTTAAGGAATAAAAATAATAATTTACCATGGAATGAAATAGTTTTCATAATCTTGAATCATAACACAATGAAGAGAGGTTCCTTATAGAATTAATTTGAGATATGGTCATAATGAATGTATTAAACCATCAAAAAACTGTAACCTATGTTATTTATATATTTTAGGGACATATATATATATATAATTTATAATAATTCAACAACATTAAAGAGGGAAAAAGAGAGTTTGAGAGATAATGATCATAACAGGAATAAAAGGGTAGGTTAGAAAGATCCATTACCTCAAGCCAAATTTTCCACATGTGATATTTATCCTCATAAACAATAAAATTATATTAATTTTTAATTTTATTATGAAAACTTTTCAAATTTATTATTCCATTTATTTTATATTTTTCCATTTTATATTCCATTTCTTAACCGATTAATTTCATCTTGATTGTTTTAATTATATAATAAAAAATTACATTATTAAAATGAATAAGGTAAAAGGAATTATTTTTAGTCATCTATAGAATGTTAATAATGATATAATTATCAATTTTATACATAAATTTTAATTTAAAAAACCAATAAAAAATATTATTATAAAAAATGAACTCTTTTACAATCAATAAGATGGTAGGTCATACATATGCAGGTGTAATGTTTTCATTTTTATATTATCCTGATGTAAATAAAGTATGATTTATTTTTTCCATCTCCAATATCATATTTATACCATAAATATATTATTATTTCCTTATACATCGTTACATATACCATCCATGTGATGCAGTACCAAACACAAATCGCCTCGCTTCGTGAGGCTGTTGTCCGCTGTAGACATGAAAAACATTATCTTCTATTCATCAGATCATAATGTAAGAATATAGATAAAATATTTACTTCATTTAATGAGTAATTTTTAATTAATATCATATATTAACTTCCAATTAATCTTTATTACAATCCATGTAAGGAGGATGTGAAAAATGAACTAAATCTCTCCTCTAGGAGGTAGTTTTCTGTACAGAGGAGCGACACTATTATGTTCCCTACAGAATCGAAAGAAAGAAATTACGTGTGAGATTATAATTATATAATAAAAAAATATGATATATATCATATATAATCCTTATATACATAATTATATCTTCATGTTATAATCGATGATGAAAAAAGAATAACAGAGGTTCGTGAGGTTGTAGTCTACTGTACAGAAAATCAATGACTTTGTTTCGTATTTGAGGGAGGATAAGATGGTTCTAGGTCATTATTTTGACAGAAAAAAATATAATTATATTTAATAAACTTATGATATTATATTATCATGGTTTAATAGTGTTTTAAGGAAGTGGGAAAATAAATAATATAAAATGCTTTGTTATGGATTTGCATATTCTTCAGATAACATCTTTATGTTTGCACAAAAATCCTTTCTAGGATGGATTTATAATCAATAAAACTCTTCTAGGATAAAATTATGGAGTTAATT
Source organism: Viscum album (assembly GCA_963277665.1). Lineage (NCBI taxonomy): Eukaryota > Viridiplantae > Streptophyta > Magnoliopsida > Santalales > Viscaceae > Viscum > Viscum album. The sequence continues at coordinate 483,297,963 of OY728155.1, forward strand.
AATTTAATTTTTTAAGTATTTTAAAAACCAATGGGGTTTGTATCTGTAAATATGAAAGGAGAGGGGGTGTCATTTTATAAGTGGGGTAGAGGACATAGTTGGAAGTTTTGAAAAGAATGAATTACATCCATGTTTTTATCATGAAACAAGGGTAAAAATGGTTCATTTTAGAACTTTAGAGGATAAAAGGTCTAGATAAGACAATTAAGTTTTAATTTTACATGTTTGTTTTCATTTTTAATCCTTATGTATTTAGTTTAACCCCAATAAATTTTTTTCCCTTATCCACAACAAATAATTTTACCTATTTTCACTATTAATTATAGTAAATAATTAAGTTGGAAATATTATATAACATAAATAAATATGATTCCATATTTGGAATACATTTTTCCAAATTCAAATCATTGAAGGGGTATAATTTAATTTAAATTTAAACCTAGAGATGTGTCGAAAAAAGGGTTTTTATGAAATTGCTTTCTTTAAGGAAAAGATGATCTCATATTAAATATATGAAACATAATTATAAATAAATACATTTAGATTCATATATATAGTTACATAATTTATAAATATAATTTAAATCATTCATAATTTGTGATTATTTTAAATATTCAAAATGAAGAAAAATTATGCACTTTAAATCAGTTTTTAGAAAATGTTTTTTGAAGCCTAAGAAAATATAATAAAATATAGTATAAAGATTATTCAATTATAATAAATTATATTTAATAAACCAAATATTATTTACAATATTAAAATAATATTAGTTCTGTTAAATTAATTTAATTTTTGAAAATAAATTAATTTTTTTAAAAATCCTTATTTTTTACATTTCACTAAAAAATTAATATTTTATGAAAAAACTCAAAATTTCAGAAAAAGTTAATATCTTGATGATTATTTGTTAAATTATTTTAATTTTATAAAATAAAATTTCTTAATGATCCAAACATTAATTACAATATTTTCTCACAAAATCAATAAAAATCAATTTAAAAATTGTTTATTGTTAAATTAAGTAGAAGCTTATTCCAAAGTGTTTAAAAATGAATTTATATTAGAAATTATCATTATATAAATTTAATAAATAATTTAATCATATTATTACTCTATAATTTTATGGTAATACTAAAACTATCATATTTAAAGAATAATATAATATTTCATAGTCTGTTTAAACTTTTTGTGGTGTGTTGAATATGCTATCGAACATAGATTTGTTTTTAAAAAACATGAGGTGTAACATTATTACCACCATAAATTGTTTCACCATTGAAATTTAATATTTCATACTGTGGATAAACATGTATAGGGGAATCCTATTTAATTTCCTCTTCCAGTTCCCATGTTTCTCCCCCAAACTTGTGGTTTCACCATGACACTTTGACCCGATGAGTTGTCTTGTTTCATAGAACACTATATCTACGATCCAATATCTTCACCAATTGCTCCTCAATTGAAAGGTATTTTTAAAATGGTACCATATCTATATTATATACATGTGAGGGGTCTAATATTCACTTTCTTAAGAGGGATAAAATACACACATCATATACTTTAGATAGACTAGTTTGATGTTCTATTCGATTTTCCACCACTAGGATGAGATCAAGATCCGGATAGTGGATAATGTATCTAGATATAAGATTTCCCTACTTCCCAAACCTCTTTATTTTATTCTAGGTTGATATATGAAGGATCACCTTATCCCCAACCCAAACTCCATGTGTATTTGGTGATTGACTTCATACAATTTCCATTGACTTTGTGAAAATTTCAAATGAAGTCGAATAACATGAACCTTACATACTATAAATTAAGAAAGATAAGTCGCATTATCTTATTATCTCCATGTTTATCACAACATTTTGGAGTTCAAAAATGTTTCTTTTAAAAAGACTCATATAGTGTAATTTGAATTCAAGAATGCAAGCAATTGTTATATGAGAACTCTTCTAGAGAATGGTTTTGATCCCTATATCTTTGGAAATAAATTAAACTAGATCTCAGTATATCCTTTAGTGTTTATATATTTCTCTCAAACTAACCATCTATATGTGTGTGATAAGTAGTGATGAAACTGAATTCTATATCCATTGATTTCGAGATACTTTTACAAAACATTGATGTAAACATTGGATCTTGATCAGATATAAGGGAGATTGGAACTATATAGAATTTTACCACTTCTATTATGTATATCATATAGAGTTGGTCTTTAGAGAAATCATCATTGATAATAATTAAATACTACAACATTATAAGGTTATCTACTACCACCTAGATGGTGTTTATCTCTATAGGTGTCTTGGGGTTCTCTATGAATAATTCCTTGGTTAAATATTACTATTTCCACAATGGTATGGGAAATGGTTGAATCACATCATAAGACTTCAATCATTTAGACTTGAATTGTCGGCATACCAAGCATCAATATAGAATTTATATAGTACCCCTTCATGTTAACCCATAAATTGTTTTTCTCTAAATATATATAAAAATTAGTGTTTCTTAGATTAATAGAGAAGGATGAGGAATATTCATCATACATTAGCTCCAACCTCATATCTATTTTTTTATGTGACACATATCTAGGTTCCAAACATCATAGCTCCATCTCCAATAAATATGAACTCCTAAATATTTTCTTCTAATTTCGATCAAACCTCATCATCATTATATGGATTCCTAATCCTCTCATGATTTAAGTTTTTATTTGAGAAATATATGATGCTAACCCTTAAAATATGACCATATCATTCATGTGGAAATCTAAGAAGATTGGATCCCTCCCAAATTTCATCATCGATAAAATTGTCTGATCCTTTCTAGTTAGTGATTTTTCTAACTTTTAACTTTATTTGGATGGAAATAGATTGAGATATTATAGTGTGTAATCATCTCCCACCGTCATTTATAGAACATGTTATTTTTATTCCTTGTGGACATTTATCTCAGGCTCTTATGATCCGTATATATCTCAAACTCATCCCCATAGAGATAATATCACCATATATTAAACACAAAGATCACTACAACAAAATCTAGATCATTTTTTGGATATATCTACTTGAATAATTTCATCTTCCCCAAGAAATATGATATCACTTTACCATTTTTTATTAGTACACAACCCAAAATTTTTTTTAAGAGTCACTGTTTATCAAAAAGTTCCCCTCTAGAGGGTAGTGTAATTTTTGGTCTTGTGATAAGAATCTTTTTCAACTCTTTAAATATCTCTACACATTCACTACTTTATAAAAATTTTAATTCTATTCAGATTATCATGGTTATTGGGTTTAAAATTTGTGAATTTTTTTTCAATACTCAATAGTAATACCCATGTAGTCCAAGAAATTTATGGATCTCCATTATTGATGTAGATCTAAGAGATCCTTCAATTTACTTTATCTTAGAATGGTCCTAAAATATCCATTTATTGGTGATAATATTACCCATGATTGATACTTCCATCATCTAGAATTAAAATTTTTTATACATTGCTTAACTCCTCTATATTAGAAAGGTTATTATCCAAGTATACAAATTATACTCATTCCCCTCCTTTATTCTAGAGTAAATAAGAATATCATCTATAAATACTATAATAAATTGCTCAAGGTAATCTCAAAATACCATATTCTTTAAGTCCATAATGATTGATGGAGCATTAGTGATTTTTAAAGGTATCACTTTTAAGTCATCATGTCAATACCATGATCAATAGGTAGTTTTGGGAATATCGTTCTTATTCAACTTTAATTGGTTATATCCCGATTGAAATTCAACCATTGTGAAATAATAAGCCCCATGTATTTGATTAAATAATTCATATATCCATGGAGGATGACAATTTTTCTTTATTGTTAATTTTCTATCTCATGATAATGATTGAAGAGCTGAATTGACTTATCCTTCTTCTTAATGAAGAGGACTACTGCACCCCACGACGAAGCAATTGTGCAAATAAACCCTTTATCCAAATTATCCAATATGTTCTTCTTCATCTCCCTAATTTAAAATATTTCCATTATATATGGAGTATTTAATATTGTAAAAGATCCATGTATATGATTGATTGAAAATTCAACATCTCAGCTAGGAGGAAGACCAAAAAACTCTTTGGGGAATACATCAGTATAATCCTTCATAATGGGAATTCCAAAAAGTATGATATTTCAATTAGTAACAATCATTTGAACATGATAGGATTTCATAAAATGAAAAATATATCATTTCTTTTTATGATTATTGTAGATAAGATTCACCATCCTCATTGAACCTGTACAGAATCAGATGGAGATTCATGATTTAAAGGGTTATCTCCTTCTCTAGACAATTTATTTTGGATCTATATAAAGAAATAATATACATTCCCACAATTGTATCAAATTCCACTAAAGGAAGTATCACAATGTTTTCTAGTAATTTTAACCAAAACATATGGACAAGGGATGAGATATATCCATGGGATACTGTAGTTAATCCATTCACCATCTCCACTGATAACTCAAATCCCATATTTTGAGTTGATACTTTAATATTTTTACTAAAATTTCTTGATATAAAAGAATTCATTGAACCATAATAAAAAATTACATTGAGTAATATTGAATGAATAGCTAGTGTACCTATCATCACATCATTTTCATGATCTAATACACAAATTGTGATTGTATAAGCTCACTATTTTTCTCTAGGATATGGAGTCCATTTTCATTTATTTTCATAAAAAAACATGTCTTAATTCATTTGCGGTCATAATTTCCTTATTCCTTTTTGTTGTGACATTGGAAAACATGTTTAGGGTTGGAAGCATAATTTATTTCTTCGATTGATTTGGTGAGTTTCTCTAGTCAACAATCACTAGCTAGGTGCCCTTCCATACAACACATAATAAGATTCATGTCCCCCTTCATAAAATTTCCAGGATTCCTCTTATCACACCTTGACCTCAAGAATTTAATTATATTATTTTTTTAACTATTTCAGTCCTCATTTTTATTGCATCCTAGGTGCATTTGAATTGTTTTTTTTTACTTTTGTTAATAAACAATAATTTTAGGTTTTTGAGTGTCCGATGCATGGGTAGGGCACATTTGAAGTTTATTGGATTCACCAAATTACTAGGTGGCCTACTATTTCATGGTAAATTAATTAATTAATGAGTAGAATAATAATATGAGTGCAAAAATAATATAAGAAAAGATATGTAAATTAATTAAGAATTTTCTAATGATAATAATGATAATATTATTTAAGAAAATTGTTTTATAATAATTATTACTTATATTTTAAGAAAGTTATTTTTATTATTACCATACGTATTATTATTATTAAATTTATTATAATAATTATTATTACAATTAATAGTTTGGATTATAATTTTTTAGGTTTTATTTTAATTTCCTTTTATTTTTTTCTTTTTCTTTTTCATTTTCTCTGGTTTCTCCCATTCCCTTTGGGGGAGTTTTGGACATGCCCCCAACCCTATATTGTGCATCCACCCTAGTAGTTGGTGCTCTATCATCCTCCACATTTCCTTCCACGGGACAACACCCGGACTGACCTCCCTCCTTCACCGTCGCGCATGAACTGGGCAACCTCCCCTCTCCCGATGGCGCGACCCAACCACCACTAGACCACTAGATATCCACAACATCATCCCATCACACTCGGATCCCCTTGTTTCTCCCTACTGTATCAGCTCACTCCACCGCCTCTACAAACGCTGCGCAACCTTCACACACCACCCCATAGTAGTCACCACTTGGTCAACTCCCATTCCTGCAAGGCTCCAGCCAATGGGACTCACCTCGCACAACCCTAACTCTTTCTCTATTAGCCTCCCGCACCCTCTATTCATGTTATTTTCTTTTTTATTGGTTGATTACTTCATTCGGTATAATTTCGTGTTGGGGTTTCATGTGATTATGGTCTATTTGTGATGAATTCAGTTTGATTTTTTTGGTTTAAATTCATGAATTAGGGCCAAATTGTGTTTTCTTGTAGCTTGATTGGTGTGCATTAGTAGTTTTGTAGAGAATGTTTTGGAGTTTTGACACCAAAGGTAGGTGGTTTCGTGCTTAATATTTATTTGATGATATTGTTTCTTGATAAATTAATTTAGCATGGTCTTTGGCTAAATTGTATGACGGGAATTTTGTTTCAAGGGATTTTAATGTGAATTTGTTACATTTTTAGCATATTTATATGGAATGGAGTGTGTTTATGATGAAAACCCATGTTTAGTTATTTCATTAGTGTTTTATTATGTTGAACAAGGGCTGTGAATTCTGTTTTAACATGCTATTGGTGTGTATTTGACCTTATAAGTGGATTTTGAGTGGTATTTCGTGTTCAAAGACTTGTGATACCGCTTGGAGTGTTTCATGAAATTTTTATGATCTTTACAAAATCTTATAAAGTGTGTGAAACATGTTTGGATATTGTTTTGGTGTGTGTATGTTTTCAAAAGTGGGTTTAAGAATGCAAATTAGGGCATTTTTGTGTGTGCCTTTTTGTGAAAATCATTGCAAGCATTTAATAAATTGTTTGAGTAATGAGAAATGTGTTTTTATTGGTACTTGATGGGCGTATTTGTTAAAATAGGATTTTTATGGGAAATACACCACTTTTAGCATGTTAGCCTTGTTGTGGATTTCTCAAGATGAATTGTAAATTGTTTTAAAATATAGAAAGTATGTTCAATGTATCTTTTCTATATGTTTTGTTTTAATGTGGCTTTTCCAACTTGAAATTGAGTGAGTTATTGGTGCAAACCCTTGATGTTCAATTTTAAAATGTTTTATAGATTGTATAAATGTTTAATTGACATATTAAATTTATGTGTAGTTTGTGGTTCCTTCTTTGGGGTTTCGAGTCTCTGAGTCTAAGGCGACTCACCTGCATGTGCATAGGGAAGTATATATATATGTGTGTGGGTTCCCCCATTATATTTATTTTCATCCTTGGTAGTGACTATACATGTACGAGGCTAGGTGTTCACATTTATATATATGAAAATGCATATGTAGGTGAGTGGCGACCAGTATATATATATAAGCACATGTGTAAGGATCCTTTTGCACATGGTAATGGCCATGCAGGTGTGTGAATAGGGTATAGGTGTCCTTACATGTATGTGAAGGTTCATATACATAGTGGGGGAGCATCATCTTTTAGTTAGAATGCACCAAGAGCCTGAGTGGATTCCTTGGTTCCACTCTATGGTAGGTCCCCTATGACCCTTCCATTAATTTTAATTCCATTTTATCTTTCTTGTTTTAAAAATATGTTTTATATTTAGACTATATACAAAAGTAATGAAATCTGTTTGTGGTTGCTATACATGATTATGCCTTTGTTTTGGGAATTGAAATGTATTTATATCTTCCTATGGTCTTAAGTGATATTTCATGAAAAGTGATTTCCTATTTGGTTATGAATTGATAATGAATATTTCCAAATGCATTTTGTCTTTTTCCAGTTAGTAAAAAAGTGTTCCTTGTATGTAATTTAGCCCATTTGGCACCTTAATAATGGTTTATAAAAAAGAAAAAACTCTCTTGGGGAATACCCCCTTGTTTTTGAAATTTTTGTGTGTATTGAATGTGTGCTTTATTATATGTTACTAGTAAAGAGGCTTGTGAATTTTTGAGTGACTGAAAAAAAGGGGAATGTGCTCAAGGAGGAAGATTGGTGGTGATAGGTTGGATGTGTTTTTATGTAAAGAAAATGATATGTAAATATATGTTTTCTTGAGAAAACCTCACCGCCACTTGAAATGGAGAATAATGGGAAACCTGGGTATCTAGTTTGGTGGACTATGAGTAGTATGCTAGATGATACATAAGTGGTTTGTCATAGTTTTTCCTAGAAAGACTGATTCTAAAATAGTGACTATAGAATTTTTATGATTAAAGACCATTAGTTTATGGGTGTGTTCCCTACTAGTGGATCTTTCATTAGAATTTAGATCATTGCGGTTCTTATTTGATATTTCACTAAGGTACGAGGATCCTAGGTCCCCAAAAAACATTAGATGCTTAGGGATTTCCCATAGTGCTTATGATGGGATTTCTATTTAATTAATTTCATACTTGATGTATTATTTCTGAATTCCATATTTTAATCGAAGTTGGTTCCATTCATTTTGAAATGTTAATGCATGCTTAGAACTTATTTTGAAAATGTAGTGGGAGAGAAATTCTTGACATGAAAATGAAAACTTATTACTTGAATTTGAAAAGAATAAAAACCATTATTTTATTATTTCTGATTCTCAAAAATGCATGTTTTGGATTTATTATAAAAGTAAAGGGCATATAAAATTGTTGTATTTTGCCATTCCTATTGATAATCTTAGTGCTCATAGTTAATTTTTCTTTTCAATTTCGGGTTCTAGTTTTGGGATCACCCAGGCAGCAAGTGTGTTTCCGTGTTTGGAGGTGACCTATAGGGCCACTTAGGAGAATTTTTAGCTGGGCATCATTGTTTTATTTTTTTCTTCTAGTATTTACCTATTTTTCTCAGTTTAAATATATTTTTTATTTATTTTTCATTTTTATTAGCTAAATAATTCCCGACTATTTAATTTTGATGCCCAACAATGGTTGCTAGCCCATGGGTATTGTGAATGCCCTTCAGGTCTTGTCGCCGGCTGTCTTGGGTGACTGGTTCAGGGTCTCCCCGAGTTGATTCAAGAAAACAGGATCTCAGAGGTAGGTTTGTTATTTCAGTTGTCAGGTAGCTTGTCTATTAGGATATCCGAAACTTGAGAGGATGGTGTAGGAAGGATGTCATGAACCCTTTCATGTCTCGAGCCTATAGTTTCTAGGGGTAGTCTAGGATTCAAATTTTTTTTCTTGGTTTTTTGTGGATAATGGATGACAAAGTAAGTGAGCTGATGTTACGCGACAAGATTTCATGGAGTAGCGACCAAGGTAGAACTGAAGTGCATGGTTCAAGATACATCCTGTAGTGGAAGCTCACTCATAGCATGGTCAGTTATGCCATGTTATCGTGTTGTCATAAAAACTAGTCACTTATTTTTGGATTTTTTGATCTGAGTTATATTCAATATTGGTATTGACTAACTTAATTAGAATTCAAAAATGAAAATGGTTCCTAAAAAAAAGGTTTTTGAAAGGGAATGTGGTTTTGCAGTAGAAAAGTGGTTTTGAAATAAAAATTGTTTTCTTTTAATGGAATGTGTGATGTAAAAGTGAAAAAATGGGAGGTGTTTTGGAATTTGCTTGGGGATCATGGTAACACTTTTTGGAATGTGAATTAGATCATATTTTAGAATTTTTAAATTTATTCCATTAATGATAAGTGACATTTTTAAATTGGTTGATAATATGTGGTTTAAGTTGAATGATCTATTTTTGAAAATGAGATGTCTTTTAAATTGACCCTTCGTATTACTATGAGGTATCCCATATATATAGGTACACATGTGGGAAAGGGATAATTGGTGGTATGTGTGTATGGATGCATGAGCTAGCACAAGGGTATATGTATATGTGAGACTTCATACAATAACAATGGTAAATATCTTAGTTATTTGCTTTTTCTGAAAAAATAGTTTTCAAAAAGGGTAATTAAAATTATTTGAAAAGTGAGTGACAAATTGTTTAGTGTTCTGTTTTTGTGTTTCTTATCCTTTTTTGTGGGATCCTGGTTTTGACATACTGAATTGTGGTTGGAATTGTGGTTTGATTTCGGGTTTTAGTTTGTGATAGAAGTGTGGAATTTTGATTTACGATGAGTTTTGATTTGGATTTGTGCCACTTGTTTTTTAGTATTCCACCTATAAAAGTCCCAAAGGGTTCCAATGAGTCTCTTATAGCTACTTGTTCTACCCAAAATCTTAACAGGGTGGTTGAATTTAATTATTATCGACTGTTGTCCATGTTTTGTGGAGATCATGATCTTTTGAATGTATCAGACCATCTTGGTGAGATCGCTGGTGTATTCAAGTTATTGGGAATTCATAAAACTATGAGAGATTCAGATGGTTTGAGTTGATTTGAGGGTTCATCTTTGGATTGGTGTAGGAGATAATCCCATCATCATTACATGATAGGATGTATTGAAAGGTTTTTAAAACCACTCTCTTCTGATGGTTTATACTTGAGGAAGTGAATGTGAGGAAAGTGAAAGAGCTCGTGACTATCCAACAAGACCAATAAATAGTAAAGGCTTATGTTGGGAATTTCATGGGGTTTATTGCCTTTTCTCTAGAGTTAGTGTCATGGAATTATTTAAAGTTTCTCTTTTGTGGGGACTTCGTCTAGGTTTCCTGGACCGATTCTTTTTGGTGTTCAGAAAGGGTCCCCATCTAGTGAGGAGAGTGAACCAGATGAACCTATCTCAGAAAAGTATTCTTTTCAATTCCATATTCTATTAGTTGGTATGAACTCTTGTTTTCCTTTGGTGTGGCTAGTTTGGGAACTTTAACTCACCTAAATGTCATCCTCCAAAGGTTTTCTGTCATTGTGTCTATTTGGGACACTTGGAGAGGTTCTTATAGTGGCATCATTAGAATGAGTCTCTACCGGAGGATGTTTGCTTCTGACTATGGGGTAGAAGATGCTTCAAGACATCATAGCTCTTTCCACAGGTCTCAGAGTGAAGCATTTCATGTAGTCAGGAATCATTGGGTCTGTAGAACCTTGGTATAAATTTTATCACTAGTGTTTAAATAGAAAAAAAATGAAATTTATATATTCTGGCTCCAATATCATTGAATGTTTTATTTGGCTGTAAGAGGCATAAAAGCCTTATTTCCTAATTGTGTTCATTGTTCTCTGAATACCAAACCTTGGTTGTAAGAAGGTGTGGTGATATTGTTTTCTAGTAATTATAGTAGTTGTGCCTCCTCAAATGTGACTCATTTTTGTTTTATTACATTATCTTTCTAGATATTATCATATATTGTGGAAATGATGATTCATTGTTCACTTCGCTATTTTTTGGAATCCATTTGTGTGTTTTCTCGTGTTAGTGGTTTCTGGTTTTTCTTGAAAGTTCTAATGTCGGTCTATTCTGGTTGTCTTAAGCTAGTTGGTTCTTAGATGGTGGGGAAACCAAACATGAATCTTGTCATACCTTCTTCGAGATTTGGTTTGTGAGGGAGTTTTGGTCTATGTTGGTGGTTTCTCTTTGGCTCAAGTTAGCAGTTCTAGAGTTAGCCCGTTCTGAGAGTCTGAATGATGGTTGTCCTAGTTGAGTTCTTATGGTGTGGAGAACCCTCTCCATTTCCTGATAGATCTTCTCAATGTAGTTTCCCTAAGAGATGGTCGGATGCAACTCATAGAATTAAAGGTCAGAACGAGTTGTGGTTTCAGTGTTATTGTTCAGTTTCAAGTACTATTTTGATTTCTCTTCATTCTGGGTGACTTTTTTGGGATATAATGTTTTTGTGGTGGAAAGTATTTTCACACCCAGACCTCATGAATTTAATTATTTTTTTGTTTTAACTATCTCAATCCTAGTTTTGATTGTATCCTGGGCCCGGTTGATTTTGTTTGTTCTTTTGTTAATAATCAACATTTTTTGTTTTTCTAGAGTCTAGTGCAAGGCCAGGGTATGATCAAAGCCATCTAGATTTATCAAATTACCAGTCGGCCTACCATTGTACGGTTAATTAATTAATTTATGAGTAGAATAATAATAAGAGTGTAAAATAAAATAATATATATATATATATAAATGAATTATGAATTGTCTAATGATAATAATGATAATATTTTTTAATAATGTTGTGGTATCATTATTATTTCTAATATTTTAATAACATTATATTTATTAATATCAATAGTATTATTATAATTATTACTATTATTATTATTATTATTACAATGAATAGGATGGTTTATATTTTTTGGGGTTTAATTTTAATTTCATTTTAATTTATTTTAATTTTTTTGTTTTTCTATTATTACCCCTTCCCCTTAGTGGAATTGTACATAAGCCCCCAAATCCTTGATTGCACATCTGCCTAGAAGCTGATACTCTCCCATCCTCCTTCTTTCCTTATGGCAGACAACTCTCAAGCTAGCCTACCTCCTTCACCAGCATGCATGAACTGGCAGACCTCCCCTCTCTCGGTTGCGCAACCCAGCCACCGCTGGACCACAAGCCTACTACAACAACATCCAATCACGAACAGATCCCCTTGCACCTCCCTTCTAGGTTTCATCACCCCACCCCCTCTACATGCGCCACACATACTTCACACAACACCCCATAACCATCACCCATTTTCTGTCTCCCCCCCTTACGGTAAGGCTCTAGCTGGCATGATGCAACTCTGGTAGCCCTCTCTCTTATTCAGTTATCCTCCCTCACCCCTATTGTAGGTGTGGTCCTCTTCATTTGGTTGATTCTTCCCTTCAGTAGAAATGCAGGTTAGGGTTTCATGTGCATAGGGTCCATTTTGTGCTGAATTTGGTTCGATTTTTTTTATTTTGGTTTTAATGCTTGAATTTAGGTCAAATTGTGTCTTCTTGCAGTGTGATTGGTGTGTGATGGTTGATTCATAGTGAACATTTGGGATTTCAACACCAATGGTAGGAGGTTACATGCATATGTTTTATTTGATGATTTTTATTCATGGAAAATTAATGCAACATAGTATTTGATAAAATTGTTTGATGAGAATTTGGTTTTAAGGGATTTAACTATGCATTTGTCCCATTTTTGTTTCATTCTTATATGGAATGTAGTTTTTTAATCATGTAAACCCATGTTTAGTATTTTATTAGTGGTTTATTATATTTTTCAAGGCTTGTAAATTCTATCTTGATTTGTTATTGGTGTGCAATGGGAATTAGAAGATGATTTTGAGTGGGCTTTTGTGCTCAAAGTCTTTTGATACCGCTTGAAGTGTTTCATAAAAATTTCAAGTTGTTTATTAAATCATATATTGTGTTTAAAACATGTTTGGATATTAATTTGGTGTACTATGTTTTCAAAAGTAGATTTGAGTCTTAAAATGGGGGCATTTGTGTGGGTCAGCCTTATTGTGAAAAACATTAGAAGTGTTCAATAAATTGTTTGAGTAGTGTGAAATGTGTTTTTGTGGTTAATTGATGTGCATATGTGTTGAAAACCTATTTTTATGTGAAATGTACCACTTTGAGAATGTTATCCTTATTGAGCATTTCTTAAGACGTATTGTAAATTGTTTGAAAAGATGTAAAATATGTTTAATGTCACTTTTCTATACATTTGGTTTTAAAGTGGATTTTTCTTAAATGAAATTGAGTGTGTTATTGGTGAGATCCCTTGATGTGATATTTTGAAATTTTTTATATATTGTTTAAGTGTTTAATTGTTTTATAAAATTATATATGTTCTTCATGGTACTAGATTTGCAGTTTTGAGTTGTCAGGTCTAAGGAGACTCACATGCGTGTGTATAGGGAAGTATATATATATATATATGTGTGGGGGGGGGGTCCCCAATACATGTATAGTCATTCATGGTAGTTAATAAACATTAATGGTTCTAGGTGTGCCCATTTATATATATAAAAATTCATATGTAAGTGATTGGAGACTAGAATATGCATATAAGAATATTGTTAAGGATCACATTTCACATTTTCATGGCCATTAAGTTGTGTGCATAGGGGAGAGGTGTCCTTACATGTATGTGATAGTGCATATACTTCATTGGGGAGCATTAACTTTTTGTTAGAAATAACCAAGAGCAGAAGTGGATGACTTGATTCAACTCTAATGTAGGTCCCCTATGCCTTTGCCTTTAATCTGAATTCCCTAATTGCATGATTGTTTTAATAATATGTTTTATATTTATACTATATAAACAAGCTATAAAATATGTTTTAGTGTTCTAGAAATGATTATTAATCTTTTTTGGAAATTGAAATTTATTTCTAACACCCATTGGTCTTAAGTGACTTTTTCTTGAAAATTTATTTCCTAAGTGGTTTTGAATTAGTATGGAATATTTCCAAAGTCATTTTAACATTAAACCAATTATTATAAAAAGTGTTCCCTGTATATAATTAACCATTTTTGGAACCTAAATAATGGTTTATGAAAAATAAAAACCACTCTTGGGGCACACACCTTTGTTTGAGAAAATGATGTCTGTCTTGAATGTGTGATTTGTCATATGTGCCTAGTAAAGAGGATTGTGATGTTTTGTGTGATGGAAAAGTGGGGGATACTCTAAAGGAGTGAGATCAGTGGGGAGAGGTTGGATGTGTTTTTAATAATGAATATGATAAGTTCATATTTGTTTTCTTGATAAAAACTAACCACCACATGAAATGGAGCACAGTGGGAAACCTTGGTATCTAGGTGGGCAGACTAGGTCATGTATGCTAGATGATACGTATGTGGTTCATCTCGGTTTCTTCTAGCAGGATTCACACTACAACACTAAATAAACATTTTGTGATGATTAGAGACCACTAGGTTATGGGTGTGTTCCCTACTGTTGGTTAGTTAATGAGAATTCCATTTTGTTTATTATTCCATTTTTCACTAAGTTACAAATATCCTAGGTCCCCAACTAAAACTAGCTACTTAGGGATTTCCCATGGTGCTTCTGATGTGATTTCTATTTCAGTAATTTCATATTTTATGTATTATTTGTGAAAACCATATTTTAATCTTTGTTGGGTTCCTTTTAATTTTTAATTTTAATGCATTCTTGGAACCAATTGTGAAAATATAGTGGGAGAGAAATTCTTGACTGGAAAATGAAAACTTGTTACTTGAATATGTAAAGAATAAGAAAAATTATTTTATTATGTCTTATTTTTAGAGTAGCATGTTTTGGATTTCTTATAAAAGGAAAGGGCATAGGGAGTAGTTATATTTTTTCATTCCAACTAAGCATCTCGGTGCTCATGCCTACATTATCTTTTCAGTTTTAGGTTCTAGTTTTTGGATCACTCTTCCAGCAAGTGTGTTTTTGTGTTTGGTGGTGACCCATAGGGTCACAAAAAGGTATGTTTATCTAGACATCCTTATTTAATTTTCCTGTACCAATATTTATTTGTTTTTCTTAGTTTAAATTTATTTTTTATTAATATTTTCATTTAATATGGGACAAATCATTCCCAAATATTTAATGATAAAGACCAGAACTTGTTGCCAGCCCATGGGTATCAGGAATGCCGTTCAGGACTTGTCACGGGCCGGCTCGAGTAACCGATTCAGGGTCTCCCTGGGTTGGTTTGTTACACCTCTTCCTATACATTTCAAAATTGGTATATTGGATTCTATTTCCACAATTAGATTTATCAATTTTCCCACAAGAGTCAAACTATATTTTTTACATCTTATCCCCATGAGATCCTTGAAATTACATAATCTCCATTTTCAATTTGAGTGTACATCAGATATTTTCCTCAAATATTTCAAAGCCAAAAATTTGAAAATATTCTTATAGACTTGGATTTAGACCACCAAATAATCATTCAACTATAATTTCGGGGGAGATGAAAAAGCCCAAGGAGTGTCATTGTATTATTTAGATGCTTTTTTTTCATACAACCCAACATATTTTCCATACATTTTCATGAGACTAATGAAATACCACTCTATTTTATATTTGAGTGTGAGAGGAAAATATTTTAAAAAATATATTTTCTAGAATTCCTTCCACCCCATATCTTTGATATCTTCATCAGATTTTTTATTTTAGATAAACACCCAATATTACTCTAATTATTCCTCTGAATAATAAACAACTAGAAGAACCTTCTCTTTATAAGAGAATTTATGGACAGAGAATATATATTCAATGGATTTGATATATTGTTCAATAATTAAAATATTGTAAGATCCACTAAATTTTGGAGGCCTTTTTCACATAAAAGATTCAATTGTAACACTAATTTTATTTGTGGGGGGGGGGGGGGGGTCTGTTGTTTCTACTGATTGAAGTCTTGGTTTAAAAAATGAGTTAAATAAAAATATATTGTTCTGAATTTCTTGAATAAAAATTATAATAGGTTAGTAAAATATATTATCAATGGGAATTATTCATCACTTAGAAACATTTATATTAGAATACTCACTTAAATAATGTGGAATTTCCCTCCTGAAAGGCCTGGTAATGCATTATTCACTTATTTTATTATTTGGAAGCTTAGAATGATTCATATCATGAGAATATTGTGTGATCAACGAAATAATATTTTTCATTCCATGTCCCATAGAATTTGGTTTCTAAGGTGTGCAATCATTACATTTTCCATAACAATCATTATTAACATGATGTCTTCAGGTTTTAGCCCTTGAATAAAACTAAACTGAAATATTTAAGCGTCATGTTATAATAATGAATGTGATAAACCATAAAATCATTAAATATAGTTCATAATATGTATAAATCCTAACACTTAACTCTAAATCCCATAGACCTTATTCATAACATAGTTAATTCACTATAATTACCAAATATTTAGGATTTTATCCTATTCTTATACTTATCCCAATGTAGTTTTCATAGAAGTTACTAAATCTAATATCCAAAGAATGACTATACCAAAATCTAATTACATATGTAATGGACTAATATTTTCATACATAAATATTAAATATTTTTTATGAATATTCAATATATTTTTCAAATACTTTCTCAAGGACTGCAATGGTTTTATTTCATTGGAGACTAGATACACAATATTCTTATATCACGATAGATCTTCCAAATCTCCCACAAATATCTCCTGATTTAGTACTCTTCATAGGCATACCCTACATAAAAACTTTCTTCATATCCAAAGGAAAAGAAACATTAGTACGAGTGAACTCATATACTTAGTACGGGTAAACATGGAAAAAATTAATGTACGATCACGTGGAAGCCTAAAATAAGAATAATGTTTTGAGATCATGACCATAAATTATAATGTTCATACTTAATCTATCAAATTCCATGAAAATGATTTTTGGTTGAATGAATAGTTAATTAAAAATACATTAAAAATTAGAGTGGGAGATAATCATTGATAATGAACCATACACTCATGTCATAAATCTATTTCATCATTATAGGTATTAAAACCATTTAATATTTTCAGGATAACTTCTAAGACCATCAAATTATAATGGATGAGGACTCAACACATATTTCCTATAGTGGATCAAGAACATCAAATTGTTTCCTGTAATGGATCAAGAACATTGACTTGTTTCTCACAATGGATCTTATGAATGGATTTATTCCCATTGTTATCTCATAAGATTTGAAACATAACCTAGATACTTATAGGGATATATAATTCTAGGTCCACACATCACATTATCAAAACCATATATATTTCTGGAAAAAATACCTCAAGTTGGGGCTTTAGCGTTGATTGTGTTTGTTCAAAAGTTTTGTTGTTAATGGAGGAATGGAGAGTGAACATAAATGTTTGATCTCATAGAGTGTGATATGTGTGATCTCATCGAGTGTGAGTTGTGTGATTTCATAGAGAAAAAGATGGATGATCTAGTGGAGTGAGAGATGAAAGATATCATGGAGCATGATATATTTGATCTCATACAGCGTGGAATGTCTGATCTCACAATGAACAAAATATTTGATATCATAGAGCGCAAATGTTTTATCTCAGAGAGTTAATTTTTTTTGATCTCGTGGATTTCTATTGTTTAACTAATCTCGTGAATCACAATATGAATTTTAGAATATCTATCATTGATATCATGGGAAGAAAATTTTGATATATTCTGATTTTCAGTGGATATCATAATAAGATCATGAAAATCACTTGAAGACACCACTATATTTTCAAAGGATATCATAGATTGATTATGAAAAGAACTTGAATACACCTCTTGATTGTCATAGTATGTCATCGAGAGATCATTTGAAGTATATAAATGCATGGATCCTAGAAATGATAGGTGTATCTCATGGTTTTTTTAAATCACATGACTATATGATTTAATTTAGATCCTATAATGTGGTCATGTAATGTGCTATAAGACAATAGTAATGGACACATGATTGTCATTAGATCTCAAGAAATGTTCATATAAAGAACATGATTTTCAGTGAATCTTATGATGGAATCTCACAAACTTATAGAATAAAATGCAACTGATTGCATGATTTTCATTGGATATCATGATGGGATCATGTGACAAACTCAAATCCAATGATGATAATCTCGTGAAGCACTCGATACATGCAGAAAATTATCTTGAGAAGTGTTTTTGTGACATGTGGTAGGTGATCATGCTTAATGAAAATGAGCAGTGCATGATGCTGGTTGCTATGTTAGTGGAATAGATCAATGGATGTCCATGACTTTTTGAGTTAAGGAGGTGGAAATTTTCGTATAAATCCCCAATGACCCATCCATAAGAGGTGAATTCTTTTTCATAAAATATTGATATGATGAAAAGCCCAATAAAGGGGTTTCATATGAAGAGAATGAGTATACACGATTGATATCACTTAAGTGTCTTACATAGGAAAAATGAAGTCTTGTACTAGAATCATGTGATCTACATAATCTGAACAAAGTCCTATGAAAGGGGTCTTGCAATAGAATCTTGAGAATATAAGTAAACACATGGTGTTTTCATGCATAATCAGAATTGTTGATATCACATGATCAACCGAACTAGAAAGGGTTTTTTATAAAGTCCCAAGATCTTTAGGAAGAAATAAAGTTTCATGATCTATGTGAAACGGACATAGTCTTGTTGATCACGAGACCAGAATAGAGTTCTGTGATTTGAAAAAGTATAATGGGATCTCACAATTATGTCTAATTCTAGGATCTCAAGCAAGGGTTACACATGTGCGATCACATGCAAGGAGTCTCATGCCAAGATTTCATTCAAGGGGATTCATGCCAAGATCTCATGTAATGGTACTCACACTATGATCTCGTGCAGGAGGTCATGTCCCTGGATCAAACACAAGGGGTATCATGATAGGATATCATGAAAGGGTTATGCAGCATAATATCCAGTAAGTGTTTCAAGCCAATATCTTGCTAGTGTTTCATTCTAGGATCGTACCAAGGGTTACATTCTAGAATCTCATGAAAGAGGTCTCATTCATGAATATCACGTAAGGGTTACACACCAGGATCTCACAAAAGAGGTTATATGTTGGGTTCTCATAGAGAGGTCTAGTGGAGGAGACTCAAGAAATGGTGGTTTTCATCTCACTAATGAAAAAAGGTAATTTGGATAGACATGATTTTGAATAAACATACAACATATTATCTGGTGATTCTGCTGGAGGATCAGGGAATCAACTTCAACAAATAGAGTAGTGGGATTTAAAATTGAGAATGGTTGTAAACCCGGAGGGTTAGGTTTTCCACTCTTAAACTTGTAAAAACATTGACATCAGTGGATTGGGAATATTGTCACATTTCCGCTATATGCTCCTTGGACATATCTCAGTGAGGGTGAAAAAATAAAAATTCATGAATCCTATACTTGTCTAAATATCCTTTTCTATGTTCTATGGGAAGGAAGTAGAGGAGTTTTTTTTAATTAATAAATAAGATATAAAAGGGATTATTGTTTTAATCTGTCATACCCTAATATAGAACCCCTCTATGGTAATTTTACTTTTTTGGGATAATAATTGATAATATTGGGAATATTTAAAATTAGTGTTTCTCTATTAGTGGTTTGAAGGGAGTTTGTTAACCACATAGGGATTCCTATCTTTTATGGTAACAATTTTTCATTGTAGAAGAATAATATGCAAAATTACTTCTAACCATTAGGTATGAATATCTTTATAGGTCCGATTTGTGGTATTTCTTTTAGTGTGGAATGTGCAGTTTTATCAAAAGTATACGTAACAGAATTTGATGTGGATTCCAGAGGAATAAATATATTAGGAGGCGATCTATCAAACAAAATCTACAAAAAAGTGATGCCATGAAAGTCAACACATTTCATGTGGGAACAATTATTAATATCTATGAAGGAAATTCAATAGTAGGAGAATAAAAATTTTAGGTTCTGTCACAAAAATATAAGGATATGATAATAAATACCAATGAGCCTATAGATACATTATTTGACCATGTAAATTTTGTGGTAGATTACATGTGTGGTCTCAAATAAATTCTTCAAATGTTAATGCCAATTAAGTTTATCATGAGATTACTTCCAACTTAGTTCAATACAAATGTCTCTATACTAGAAGATAAATATCTAGTAGAGTTATTATTAGATACCTTAAATATTACTTTTATCACATATGAGATGATAAATGATGATTACATGTCTTGTGGAATAAAAAATAAAAATTGGTGGATTTCAAGGCCATAAAAAATATCACTATAGAGGATGGTCAAGAAGAAGAAGATATAGATAAGGTTATGATATTCCATTCCTAAAATCTTCTAATAGTAAAATTAATGTTCATAAGGAATATTCCCCTATGATGATTTCAATTTGGGCAGGTTATACATATTGTAGAAATGTTCCCCAATAATTACCATGATGATGATGAGGATGAAGTCAAAATTGGAATGAAAAAATAATTAGCCTTTGTGAAAGGTAAGAGAAATTTGATGTGAAATTTCGTCCAGAAAAAGAATATTCTTTCACAAGAGAATGAAAAATATAATGAAATTGATGAATAAGAAAAGGAATACCATAAAGATCTTGAACAATATGATATGGTTGAAGTTGTTGGTAATCCCCAATCACGGGAAGAAAGTGATAATGATGAAATAGAATTTTATGTAAAAGTTGACCATTATGTTGAATTAAAATCATCACATTAGTAGAATGATGTTTCAGGATCCAAAACAATGAAATAGTACTGGGTGGTACATGATAAAAAATTATATATGTAGATGCATGAATAACAGAACTATGAGATGAAAGATAAAATTTAAAAGATCGTAGATAACATAGTGATGTTTATTGAGTTTAAACTTATGGTTGAATAACAAACTATGGTTATTGATATTTTGACTAACATAGGGAAATAAAATTTCAAACGTATCGAAGAACTTGAGGATGAAGTTTTATTAATATGAAAAAAGGTGAAGGATCATGTGAAACACTTAACACCTAATATTATATTTGGAAATAAGGTTTCATAGGTGATAGAAAAAGTGAAAATAATTTTACGAGGTCCTATTGAAAAATCAAAGGAAGGTCTATAGATGAATTTTTAACATCAGAATGAATCTTTTTATATGAGAGTTGACCTTAAAAAGAAATTAGTAATGATTTTTGTTAGAAAATAATATCCCAATCAAAGGTTTAAAATTTATTTGAGTACAGATCAGATTCATATGATTATGTAAACCCAATTCAAAATCAATGGTGAAGAAATAAATAACAAGAACACACCTCATATTAAGTGCTATTAATAAAGAATGATGAGACATTCTCAAAATATATATTCGATATCCAAGAGGTATCAATAAGAGAAAAGTAAAAAGAGGCACTCATTCAATGTTTTGTATTATAGGAATTACATTGTTGGTTATTGTTTTTGGTGTGGAGTATTCAGACCCATAGAAATATATTTCTCATCATCATTGGATATAAAAATACTGAGGAAGACCCAAAGTAGTTGAATATAGAATCATGAAATATCATCAAACGAGATTAAAAAAAATCAATTTGAATGTTTTAAAGATGAAGTAATGTCATCATACTATGAGGTAGATCAATAATATTAGTCAGCATTAGGTATGAATCTAAAGAAATGATTCATAAAGAAAAGAGATGCGTAGATAATAGTTATAGATATTTCCTTAATAGAGTCAGATCACACTAGAATGAGGATTATTTATTATAGATACACCTCCCATATTATAAGAAATAAAAATATCGTGAAAATAATTAGGTATGAAATGTTATGTTTTTTTGTATTTTAAAATCATGAAGGTATGAATATCATTGGATCGAGGAAATCCATGTTTAGGGGAAAATAAATGAGACCTGAACATGTCTTTGTTATTAAAGGTCTTAGTCACAACTTTTTATTTTTCACTCAATAGTGTGACCTAGGAAATTCAATAAGGTTTTAAATAAATCTATGTACAATCAAGGAAAAATATGTAGTTTTTTTATTATTTAAAGAAAATGAAGGGTGATCTCTACCTTGTTAGTGGAGAAGAAGACTTATGTTTCCTATTAAATAAAGAAGAAAACCAGTTTTTGTATACAAAACATGGCCATATGAGCCAATCATACTTGGAAAATCGAGAAAAATATGATGCTACTTGGGATCCTCTTATGTTATCATGTGATCATACTCATTCGGGTGATTCTTTTAAAAGGGGAATATTACAAAAAATACATATAAGGAAATATATCAAAGTTCAATAAAAGTTCTTGAACTAGAACATGATGACGAATTTGGGCCTTTTTCATCAAGACCTTTTGATGGAATGAAATATTATGTCCCTTTCATTGATGATTTATATAGAATGAAATGGTTTTATAAAATCACCGATAGGTCTGTAGTGTTCAGTTTCATAACATGTTTTCAAAGGGAAGTTAAAAAATTCCAGATCAAAAGATCTATAAATTCTAAACATATAATGGAACAAATTTAATAAATATCCAAGTGGAGGATTATTTTGAGAAACACGATATTTGACCCCATGTTTTAGTAGTAAGAAATCCACAATAAAATGGTATGGTTGGGAGAAAAATCAGATTTTCAACAAAATGGCATAAACAATGGTTATCAAGAAATACCTTCTAGTGATTTTTTGTAAAGATGAAGTATTGACATCATTTTAGTGTTATAACAGATCCTTTTTGTTTCCATAGGAAGAAAATACTCCATAAGATCGATTGTATGGAAATAATCCAACATTTAAATACATTCCATTATTTAAAAGTAATTGTTTTATTCACAATAAGAAGTAATATAGGATGTTTAAATCTCAAAAATATGAAGGTATATTTCTTGGTTACTTTATAAAAATCATAGAATATAAATTCTTTAGTAAGAGACTTTAGAAAGTAATAATGATAAATTCTATTTTTGTGGTGTAAAATAAAAAAAATCTTCAACAAAAACAAGATCAGCATCAAGTAGATAGTTATGAGGATGTTTGTATATTAGGTGGAGTGTATGTACATAAGGTAGATCCAAAAGAATATTAATATGTTGGGAAGAATAAACCTACAATGAAACCAAAGACTTGAGATGAAATTTATATGTACAATGTCATCGGGGATTAGATAGCTCCAGTGTAGATGAGGAGGATGAAGACACTACAAAAAGATTATTTCTTATCATATGTAGAGACAAACTATTTTTAATAAGATTAAAAGATGAGATTTGGGTTTTTTCTATGAATAAATAAATTAGAAAAATAAAAAAAAATTAGACATGACAGATTATTTTGAAGTCAATAGATAAGAATATCATCAGGACCAAATGAGTTTTACATGAATAAGATGGATGAAAATGGAACAAAAATTAGAAAAAATACACCATTGGTGTGAAAGGATTTTCCCAATTATAGGGCATTCATGTTGATGAAACATTTTCCCCTATTGAAAGGCTGGAGACATTTCAATTATTCATGGACATATTAGGGAAAATTAAATTCAATGATTTCTATATGGATTTAATGGAAGAATTTTTTAATATGGATCTTGATGAAGAATTTTATATTCAATAATGAGTTGGTTTTCTCATTCAGGAAGATGAGAACAAGTTTTATTGGTTATATGAAACTCTATATGGGATGAAGAGGGAAACACTAACTTCATATTAATCCACTAATCAATATTTTAAGAATGTTGGTTTTTAGTGTGGTGGAGTTGATTTTATTATCTATGTCAACAATGAAAATAATCAAAGGATGATGGTTCATGTATATGTTAATGACATAATATTTGGTGTATTAAATTTTTTGAAGTTCATATAGTTTGTAGAATTCATGAAATGTGAGTTTAAATTATTGATGATCTATGGGGAAACATTTTTCCTAGGTTTACAAGAAAGATAATCAATACATTGGACATCTATTTCAAAATAAAAATATTCTAAGTATTTTATGAGAATATTTTGATTGAAAAATTCAAGTGAAATGAAAACTCTGATTACAACATGGATGAAAGTGTAAAGGGATATTGAAGGTTAAGTGGTCAATATCATTGAATACAAATAAAATCTTTGGATGGTTATTATACTCAATAATGATATGACTAGATATTTTTTTTGAAGATTTCTAGTTATAATTATATTAGATAAATCCCTATGAAGTCCACATAATTTTTCTGCAAATTATAATTGTTTATATAAAAGTTATAGTGGATTTTGATTTACTATATATTGAAAAATATTAAAAAGAGTTATTTGGATTTATAGTTGCATATTAGGAAGGTACAGTAGATGATCAAAATAAAATATGAGGTTGTGTACTATATAATGGTGGAATATATATTTATTTACTAGGAAAGAAGCAATACTGAATTTGGTTTTGAATTTCAGAATATGAATATAGTGAATCTCCTCAATCTTTCATGTAGTTACTATGGATAAATCAACAGTTTTATGATATGGGTGTTGAATTGGACGGTCCAATCAAAATCCATTGTGATAACAAAATTTCTATAAATCATATAAAAAATATAACTCACCACTTATGGAAAAAAATATACTAATATCAAATAATTATTTATCATGTAGAAAGTGGAGTATCGTCTTGTGAAGCTCAAGTATGTACTTACAAAACAACATGTTGCAGTCGTCTTGGAAAATTCCATAACAGGAGAATCATTTGAATGACATAAACTCTATTTTGGACTCCATTCAAGTCCCCACATGTGAACAATGTGGATGTGGAACCCCCGTATCTCTAAGGGATGGTGTGTTTTCTCATATATACTAATATGTGTTCTTTACAATGTGGAATACCAAAAAGGAGTGACCTTTGGGTTAGTTCAAAAAGGGGGATGAAATGCCAAAATCAATGAAATGGGAGAAGTTGATTTAGGGTCAAAAAATAGTGGGAGTTATAAATCTAACAATACCAAAATTGGTCTATAAATGGAGAAGAATCAATAAAAGTCGTGTCATTTAGGATCACGATGCAAGATGTGGACATGTATGGGTAGATAAGTGATCTTGTAGGTTGAGATTCTTATGTATTTAATATAAAGTAGGTTTACATAGGATAGTTGGAGAACAATTTGTTCCATTGATGAAATATTCATAGTAGTTTTTTTCTCACATTGAGCATGGCTCATGTGGGATTAGAATATGTGTTAAGGAAGTCCGTAATCACTATCTGCAGTTGAAGAAGGAAAATGGTTTCACATGTCCATGACAAGTCAAAACTTTGTTTCTTAGATATTATAATTGATTTTAATAAACTCAAAGTGGGATATTGTTGAAAAAAACATTCTTATAAGTTATTTTGGAATGATTATGCTTTTTGACTAGGTATTAAGTTATTTCAAATGGTTGTTTGTTAAAGGATTCATGAAGAATGAGTGTGAATTTCTGATCTCACAGAGCATTAGATGTATAATATGATGAATCGTGACATGTCTAATATAATGGAGAACAAGATGTATAATCTCATAAAGTGAAATATTTATTATATTACAGAGTACGAGAGCTATGATTTCATAGCTTGAAAGATGATTGTTCTAACATTGCGTGAGATGTCTCATTTCACAGAGCGTGGGATGTCTCATCTCGTTGAGCATGATATATTAGATATCATGGATCATGAATGACTGATCTTTTGGAGTGATATATTTCTAATGTCGATGAGTGAGAATTCTTATCTCATGAAAAAATGTCTCAAAAGATATCATGAACCACCACATGATTTTTAGAAGATATCACATAGAGATCATGGGAATAACCTAAAGACTTCACATGTTTTCCAAATGATCTTTCAAAGAGATTATGAAGAGCACTTGAAGACACCACATGATTATTAGGTGATATCCTAGAGTGATCACACAAAGTACTTGAACACACCACCTATTTTTATATTATATTATAGATAGATAATGTGAGATGTATTTAAAAAATGAAGCTGGAAATGATGGTGGTATATCATGATTATTAAATGTCACATGATGGTATGTCTATATTTTGAAATCATGATGGCGTTACAAAAGGAACCAGGAGACAATCGTGCTATCCAAATTATTTTCTTTGTATCTCAATATGGGATTATGTGAAGTGAATGATTTTTATTGGTTCCCATGATGGGATCTTAAGAATCACATGAATAAAATTTAACGGATTGCATGATTGTCATTGGATATCATGATTGGATCATGTGACACAGTCAATGACTATGAGGATGATCATGCAATGAATTTTCAACATGCAGTAGATGATCATGGGATGTTCTTGTGACAAGAATTAGGTTATCATGCGAAGCGATCACATGAAGCACATGATGATGAATTCTGTGGTAGTGAAACATATAGCTATCAGTGATTTGTGGAGCTAATGCGGTTACCATTTGCTTATAAATTCTCAATGACCCATCCATAAGTGGTGATAAAGTTTTTATTAAAATATCGATCTGAAGAAAGATCTGGTGAATTGGTTATGCATGAAATAAATGAGTATACATGATTGAAATCATGAATGTTTGTTTCATCGGAAGAATGAATCCTTTCACAAGAATCAAAAAATCTGTTAAATCATAATAATGTCTTTAAAATGTTGTTTTTTGATGGTATCTTTTAAATAGTAGTATGTGAAAGTTGTTTTCATAAATATGTAGACAAAATGATATGACATGATAAACAAAACATGAATAAGTTCATGCCATAGTGTCATGAGATTTTCATGAGGAGAAAAATGTCTCATGATCCTCATGAATAGAATAGAGCATTGAAATATATGAGAAAAGAATAATTTCTTGTGATTTGCAAGAGTAGAGTTGGGACCATGTTAGTTGGAAGTTATTTTCGAATACCAAAAGCAGTTACTATTATTTTTATTAATAAAAATCAATTAACTTGGTAATTATTGGTGGTCTAGAAAATGGTTTACCATGATAAAAAGATTAGACAAATGATTTATAATAAAATCTACAGGTTTTTTATATTCTGGAGATGTTTTCTCAGTGATTTTGTTTCTCAGGCACATATTGAGTCCAGAATGATGTTTTTTATCAGGGTAAGAAGTTGTATCAGAGTGTGAATATCTTTAAATATATTTCACACCAAATATTATTATGCTTTCCTATTTTTCATGTTTTCAATGGAATAATTTTTCTGAAAGACCTCTGACCCCTGAAATTTGTAAGAAAGGGGGTGAAAAGGTTTTTTATATACGAGTATGCTATATCAATTCCTCGTTTCTTAAAATTACAAGGAATTATTGATAAAATAAATAATTATTAGAATAAAAGAATGTATGATGTTATATTCTTTCAACCATAGATCTTTGGTGTGAGAATCACGTGACCCAATTTTTTTTTTCTGAAGTTTGGGACGTATGATGTTATTGATGTTAGTGGTTTTTTAGATGTATTGATTGATCAATCCATCATACTAGACGATTCATTTGATTATCTACTACACCAAATAACCAATCAATAGGTTCAATATTTAGTAGCAGAGAATCTGAAATAAATATGTCACTACTGACACTGGTCAATCATATATAGTGTGCCACTTATCCATCAGAGCACTACTGACACCAATTCATCCGACACATTGTTAATATCGATTGGGAATAAAATATAATGTTCTATTATAGGTAAATCCGATTTTATTTGTCATGATAAGAAGATATGTTTTTGAAAGCAATCGTTATGCTATAGTTGTTGGGATCTATGAATTAGAAAATATCCATAGATCGGACAATCATATGGGATGAAATATCAATCAATCAGATGAATCACAAGATTTTAGTCAACATTTTTCATTAAAAACAGTTATATTATGCCTCAATGGGGTCAGGACTCATCAAATAGGCATTGAAATAGATACATCAGATGTAAAATAGAGAATGATCCATCCAAAAGTTGTTGACAATGATAAGTCATAGAATGTTTGACTTCAACATACACTGTGTTTCATTAGTATGTGGAAATATTGAATAAATAATGAAAAGGTTAAATTTTTTGAGTCTTCTAATGTGACATTGAAGGTTTATATAATATTTATAAGCTTCAGTGATTTTATAAGAAGAAACTAAAGTCTAAATGTTTTTTAAAAACCTTTTATGAAAGATTTTTTTTTATTTTTTTGGAGCATTATAATATAAATTATTCAAACATTTATATGTTTAATCAGAATGAAAAAAAATATCAGCGTGAAATTTTTTATAAGTCATAGGATTTTTTTAGTAAGTTATAAGTTGGTGGAAGTTATGAGAAGAATCAATAAGATTTGGTAAGAATCCATAAGAGTTTATATGCACTGAAATGGTTAAATATGAAGTCAAAATGAATATTAAATTATATTTATTAGAATTTGGTTGGGTGGGAAAATAAAATTGGTTTCCCCCCCATTCCATTTCTAGTTGATCTATATATATAGTTCAATGTAAAATGTATTCTAAAATTGTTCATGTGTGCGTGAGAGTGAGAGTGTTATAGGTTTTTATGAGATTTGGTATGGGAAATGTTTCTAGATATATTTTTACTAAAGAATGTTTTCCAACCAGAAGAAGAATAATGAACAAGATGCGATCATGGTTTCTAGATGGGATCGAGAAATCCGATCGACATTTCCACAAAATGAAATAAGTGATTTAGAATTGTTTCTAGATGTAATTTTCATAATTGCTCTCTAGACTAAAGAATATAATAGAAGGATTAGATTTATATATCATAAAGAGTTTTCATACTAATTATATAGATGTTTTTTCTATAAATATCTTGTTAGAAAAGTGAAGAATTATGTTTTTAAGAATTAAAAAATCGGAGGCTGTGGAAGTAGAAATATTATTTGAACAAAACCAATAGGTGGAAGTTTCTTAACATGTTAAAAATATTCTTTACATAATTAATTGAAGAATAATAACATTCACTGTTGTATTGAGAATAGTGATACAAATTTGTAAGGGAATTTCCTACGTGTTTCATCTAAACAAAAGGATTGTTTTCTATTGGATCGTGTACTATTGGATTATTTTCAAAGTTATATAAGGACTTTCTAATCCTGTTGTGTTGTTAAACATTTAAATACTTTTGTTCCGTTAGATGTGTGAGTGGTTATTTTTAAAAGAAATTATAATTATTTTACATGAGTTAAAGGTTGTTATATATGAAATATATAATAAATGAAAATGATATCACAGATTCACCCCACCCCCTTAAGTGATATGTTGATTCAGTTTGTGCCTTTTCAAGTGGTATAAAAGCTATGGTTATATTTTTTTAACTATTTTCTTGCGTTTTTGAAGAGAATTTATTTTTGATAATATGAAATGTTTAAATACTAAGGGGACTCTAATATTTGATGGAAAGAACTATAATATATTGAAATAGAGAATGCTACTTTCCCTTATGTCTCTAGGGTATGATGTTTAGAAGCATCTACAGATGTATTCCTCCTCTTATTGAAAATAATGATATTTCATCTATAGATTTAATGAATCTAGATAATGGTGGAAGAGTTAAGAATCATTCACTCTCAGCACTTTATGAAATTTAATTCCTTATAGTGAAGGGAGTGTCTATTGTGAAAGTTATATCAAAGATGTTTAAAAAAATTTATGAAGGAAATAAAAAGGTAAAGAAAAAAAAGATAAAAATATTGAGGCAGATGTATGAAGTTCTAAAAATGGGTGAGTTTGGATCTATCAGTGACTTCTTTTCAAGAGTGAATGACATTTTTAACAACATAATATCTCATGTTGAGAAGCAGGAAGATTAATTTTTTTTAAAAGATCTTGTTAACAATTCTTGAAAAGCTTGCTGAAAATGTTTCATCTTTGGAAAATATAATTCATGGAAATCTATATTTGGATAAACATTGTAGTACTCTAATTAATTATTAATTGGTAAGGGAGAATGTTGGGAAGATAAAATAAACATTTGATCATGAAATGACCATAAAATCTACAAATAAAAGAAAATATAAGAAGATTCTTGAGGATTAATAAGTTGTTGATTCTAAATCAAAACATTATATTTAGTAACAATATTGAAAATTTTTTATTGTTTTTTTTAAATGTAAAAAAAATATAAAATAAATTATAAAGGGAAGAGAACCCTAAAATGGTTTGACTGTGGAATTTTTGGTAACATTTTTTAGAGTTTCACTCAAAAAAGGAATAAAGAAGATAGTGATGAATATGATAGAAGGCCATAAATATATTAGAAGAAGTATCATGATTAAACCAAATCCAATTCCATGGGAAAAGATAAAATCTTCTCCAAATCCAAAACTAGAAGTTTTTTGTATACAAATGTCGAAGATAAAGAAATTTATATTGAAGTTTTAAAGTTTACTAATGATGTTGGAGAAAATATGTAGATATAAATAGTTAATGATGAAGAGTTTTTTAGCTTCTATTCTGAATAAGAAGATACTAAGTTAGAATTTCATCTGAAAAGAGAGTTGAAATACCATTTTAGAAATATTATAATACTTGAAAGATTAATGAAGAATTTTAATAATGAATGTTTTAAATGAAAAAATCATGAGTAATTTATTGATGAAAAATGAAAGTATCTAGAATATATTGATATATTGATGAAATATACAGAAAAATAAAAGAATAAAAATGGAAATATTGAAGTTAAGATAAAGGAAAATGAATATGAGTTGGAACTTGTTCAAAAAAAGTTTCAAAAAGATGACCAGGGTGTTATAGGGTTCAATAACTCTATCTCTGATATTGGTAAAATTTATTAAAAGGGATAAATTTAAATGTATCTAAAAAATTTACATTCAATAGTAGGATTGAAAATTGAAAATGTTCTTAAGATGAAGATGGGTGATAAAATCTTTTTTTTTGTTAAAAATCCAAAAAAGTTGAAAATTAATAATTTTCTAGAAATTATGTGATGAATTTGAAAAAGAAGAGTCCATGTGATAAAAGAATGTTTTGGAATTAACTAGGTTTTGATGTAAAATATAAGAAAATTTAAGAAACATATATTGACCAATCCATACTGTATGGATGTTACAGAGGGAAATATTACACCTATGGTTACATATAGTGTTGTGGTAGATTTGGGAATAAAAAAAATTGCTTTATTTTAGTCAATAACCCTATAATTATCCCAGGAGTTATAGGAATTAATGTTCAAGGGGGGTTAATCACCCCAAATAAAGAATTTTGAGAATTTTTTTTAATGTTAAAAATAGTTTCCAACCTTTTGATACAATTTTTGAATGGTGTTAACAACATAGAAATTGTGTAAAAGGTTGTCTTATTTAGCTACAGGACGAACAACAAGTTTATAAAAATTCTCAAAATCTGTTTGTGAAGGAAGATATAGGAAAATTAAAATATTTTGGTATAAACTATTGTCAAAGCTGCAAAAGGATAACAAACATAGAGTATGGATAGTGGGTGTTCTTCTCTTGTGAGACAATATTTGAAATTGTTTAAAATCATGAATAATGTAAAAGAAGGACTGGTGACATTTTGATATGATAATTCTCCCAGAATAAAAATGGGTTAGATACAATATTATTGGAAAGGAAAACTTGAAATCCATGAAAACCGTGTTTTTTTATGCCTGAAAAAACAACTTGTTGATTTTCCCAGAACTTATTACTGAAGGAGACAATGATTTTTTAAGAAAATATAGTATTTTGTGAAAAGAGTGGATGGTGGAATGGTTTATAAAAAATTCCAACATAGAGAATGAAACTTATTTGCAGTTGGTGAAGTACATAATTCATGTAATCTAATATTGATGGAATTAAATCACATGTGTATTAAAATATTGGGTCATTTCTGTCAAATAAACATGAATAAGTTATCAAAGTGTGATAATGTCATTGATATCCATTATATGATAGTAATAAAATATTGGTGTTGTTTGATTTTTCAGAAAGGTAAAATTAAAATCACTATTCCCAATAAAGTTATTATTCATTCAAATCATCCCCTAAAACTATTTATTTATGATATTTTTGTGATAATTCGAAAAAATTAATCTTTTGGTGGTAAGTAATTTATTTCTTTCATTTATGATATTAATCACATTACCTCAATTGTTTATTTGAATCATAAATCAGAAGATCTAAAAATGTTTAAGAGTTTTAAGAGAATAGTTGAGAAGGAATGTGGGTATTCTGTAAAGAAGTTATCGATTGATGATAGCGGTTAATACAAAAATGAAGATTTTAGAAGTTATCAGGAAAAATATTGAATTTTGAATTAGTTTAGTATACCATATACACCGAATCAAAATGATGTTATTGAAAGGTAGTATAGAATTTTAGTTAGTATAGGACACACAATGTTGATTTAGAATGGTCTTTATCATTTCGTTTTGAGTCAATATATTAGGAAAATAGTTTATATTTAGAAATGATGTTTCTATAGACCATGTTTTGAAATGACTTTCTATGAAATTTTTTATGATAAAACTAAATATTTGAAACACTTAAGAGATTATGTGGATGAAGACTCAGTTAGAAGACTTACTTAATGAATTGATTTTACCTATGATATTGGGTTTGAATAATAAATGTTCTATAAACATTACATGAAATAGAATAAACAATTCTCATTCAAAACATATTTATATCAAATATCACTTTACCCAAGATCATGTGGATAAAGATGATCTCAAGATGATGTTGGTTCCTACATTGGAATAGGTTGTTGAATGTTTCACAAAACCTTTACAAAAGGAATACTTTTTCATACTGAGGCTGAAAATTGGTGTCCCATCGAATTATCATTAATGCTGAGGTATGTGTTTTTATCCCATCACCCATCTAGTATTTTGATTATGTTTTCAAGGAGGAGATAAATGATGTTTCCTAAATCTATCTATTTTAAGTGCTAATCATTTTAAGGAATCAAGTATTTAGGGAGAGTTTTGGGTAAGCCATGAACTCAACAAATAATTGTGTGAAATATATTTAGAGTTTTTTGAAGTGTTTTTTGGAAACATGTTATAAGAATTTGAATGAAGTTATGAAGAATTAATGTATTTAAAGTTTTAGGAAGAAGTTTTTAAGTCAATACTTATGGACTACATGGGTTTTCAATCCATGAATATTACTTCTTATAATTAGTTAGCTAGAAATAGCATATAAGTTTTTTATTAGTGGTCCATAGAATGATTTATAATGTTTAGTGTTTTTTGAATCTTGGTTGACAAAAAAATATAAATGGGGATATTGTTGGGTCTAAGTTGGTTGCAAGTTATTTTCAGATGATGAATGAAGTTTTTGTTGTTCAATTTGTTTTTAGTTTTCATTATTAAATATCAACTCATTTGTATTTTTTATTAGTATTGATAATGGTGTATTATAACCAGAAGACCAGATCCATGATTGATAATAAAATCCATTAGTTTTGGTTTTATATTATGATGATGTTTTCTTGGTGAAGGTTTTTCTCAGACTCACATTGGGTCTATAATGATGTTTTATATTAGTGTGAGTTTTTTTATCAGAGTCTGGATTTCTTTGATGATATTCACTACCTAAT
This sequence comes from Viscum album, assembly GCA_963277665.1. Lineage (NCBI taxonomy): Eukaryota > Viridiplantae > Streptophyta > Magnoliopsida > Santalales > Viscaceae > Viscum > Viscum album. The sequence continues at coordinate 483,331,557 of OY728155.1, forward strand.
CAGATGATGATTTTCTTTTTTTTCAATATCATAAGTTGCCTAAAAAACATGTGATCCAAGCATTGTGAAAAAAAAGTGGAGAAAATTTTTCTTATGTTAGATGATGCTATGTTGATCTACATGTTATAAAAATTATGAGGATGTAATGAAAAGAGAAATAATTTAAAAAAAGAGATCATGAAGAAAAAGTATTTTAGTCAATACTATTCGGTGTTTGAATCACTTGATAAAAATTTGATTGAAAGATGATATGTTTGATGTTTCTGAAGTTAGAGGTTATGCAGAAGTAATGATTGACTGGTCCTTTGTACTAGATAATTCATCATACTATCTACTCTAAAGAATGAAACAATCTATAATATAAATTTCAATTTTCAAAAACTCAAGAATAAATAATTCATTACTGACACTGATCCATCAGATATGGTGTGCAACTAATTCATAAGAGGATTTTTGAAAACAATCCATCAGAAACATTATTGACATCAACATGGAATCAGATATAGATTTCTATCAAAGGAAGACCATAATTTTTTTGTGGGGATAAATGGAGAACATTTTAACACTGATTAATATGTTGGGCTTTGTTAGGGCCAATAAATTAGAAAATATTTAAAGATTATTCCATCATATTGGATTGTTGATAGATCAATCTGAAGAATTATAATAACATATTCAATAATTTTAATTTTAAAGATGTTTTGTTTCACTTCGATAAGGACATAAAACATTGGATAGGTGTTGAAGCCAATAAATCATATGGTAAATATATAATGATCTCTCAGACACATGCTGAAACTGAAAATTCATTGAATGATGGACTTCATTAGACATAATGTTTCATTAGTCTGAGGTTTTTTAATACAAATAATGAAAAGGAGAAATGTTTTGAGGAAAATGATTTGAATTTTAATGGTTCTGGAATCATTATAAGTTGCATATTTATTTGTGAAAATAACTAGAGTCTAACAACGTTAAAATAATGTTTTTGGTAGAGGTGTTTCATTGGGTTTTAAGCATCAAAATGAGATGTTATTAGTAATTTATATGTTTAATTGGAGTGATAAACTATATCAGAATGAAATTTGGTATCGAAATAAAGATTTTTTATGTTTGAAGAATGCTGAAGTTATAAGAAGATTCATGAAGAATCAATAAGAATCTAGAAGAGTTAATAAGTCTTGAAATATACTAATATGAAGTTGAAATGAATTAAAAATTTTATTTTCTTGAATTTTATTGAGAAATAAAATAAATTTTTTTCCAACCCATTCATTTTCTGGAAAACCTATAAATAGAGGTCCATGTACAATATAAATTTTTTTTTTCACATGTAAGAGAGAGTGAGAGTATTGATGTTTTTGTGGGTTATTTGGTAAATTAAATATTTCTGGATAGATTTTTCTTTATGAAATAATTTTGTATAGAAGAAGAGTGAAGAATAAGTTGTTATTTGGGTCTTTGGATTGGACCAAAAAATCATGCTAAAATATCCAAAGAATGAATGAATCGGTACATAATTATTTCTAGACATTATATTAATACTTTTTTTCTTGACTAAAGATTCATAATGATTAATCATAGTGAGAGATCATACTGGGTTTTCATAAAAAATACAGAGAAGTTTCTTCTACCTAATTTTGGGTTGGAAATTGGTGAATTGTGTTTTAAAGAAATACAAATTTGGATGTTATTGAATCATCATGATGACTTGTTCAGAAAAAACTGGTGAATGTTTCTTGACATGTTATAAAGTCTTACTTACATCATTCATGCTAGAATAATCACATGCATTATAATTTTTAAGAAATATCTTTACATGTTTAAGGGTATTTTTTACTTTTTTTATCCCTAAAAAATGATTGTTTTCTAGTGGATTGTGGGGTATTGGATTTTTTTCAATCTATTCCAATAACTAGAAACTCTTATTGAGTAGTGAACCTTGTAAATACATGGGTTTTTATGGATTTCTGGATGATTTGTTTTCAACAATTTGATAATTATTTTACTGGAGGTAAAGGTTGTTATAAAATAAAGATAACATAAATGAAAACGATATCACTAATTCACCACATCCCCCACTTAGTGATACATTCATCAGGGTTGAGTGTTTTCAAGTAGAACAAGATCTCACTGAGTGGTCCCATGATAGGATATCATGAAATAGTTACATGTTAAGGATCTCATAAAAATATCTCATGAAAGCAGTTTTGTGTTAGTATCTGATAAGATGGATCTCATGTTAGGAACATGCACAAGAGGTCTCACACAATTATCTCACAGAAAGATCTCAAAAAATGGCTATAATTCTAAGATCTCACACAAGGGATAATGATAGGATTAAATTATATACATACATACATATATATATATATGATAGATTTATTAATTTATTTTTTATGTTTAATTTGATAACACATTGGTATTTGGTTTGTATTTACTAGAATTATGAATTATGGACTTAAATAAAGAAATGATTAAAAATTTATAAAAAAATTAATTACATGTTTTGTATTTCATACATGATCTATAGACTTCATTCAAAACATACCTAAAAAGAAATATACCAACCCATTAACCACTTTCATAACATGAATACAATACACATCGTGCCACATCATTACATGAAATTCAAATTTAAAAGATCTAAATCCCACCAAAAGTGAATTTTATACACGACGTGCAAAGATTGATCATTGTGCCAGTTTGGATGTCTCACCCAATAAATGATACAAGAGGATTCGTCAGTGGTAAAATATGATATCAAATACACAATGTGAGACCAAAATACATGATGTGCCAATATCCTGACCTAAGTCACTTAATCCAGTACATGATGTTCATTACTTATATACCATGAACATCGTGGTCCTGTTAATAATTCCAATATTTTCCACACATATGAGTTTTATAAAATTTATTATTCTCTCATTTTATCACTATTTTAATTCATTGTCATTCTAAACTAGATTTTTCTTTTCCCTTTATTAATTTATTATATCAATTTGAGTTATTAATCCTTCTACACCTATTCTTCTCCCACTTCAATCAAACTTTCGTTTCCAATATTATTTTCCTTCACCATTTTTTATTATTCATCAAATCGTTCATCTTTCTTAAATGTCTATTCATTTTTAGCGAGTTCTTGATTGTTTCTTATTTGTGTTTATTTTTTATTTCTTAATTTATTATCATTTAATCATTTAAAGTTAGTTGTTTTTTAGATTTACAATTCTCTCAATTATTTGAATGACGATTCTTTCTTATTTAATCATAAAGTTTCTCTTTTGAAGCTTTTTTGTGATTATGCATAGCATGCTTAATATTTCCTTGAATTTAATCATCACATCTATGGGATTATAATCCTACTTGGGTTAGGGGTTGATGATAGGGTTGTTTGTAACTTAATGAATATCTAAATATCAATAATAGGTAACCATATGGATAAAAAAATGTTTAGAATAGTTTTCAATATCATTCTTATTCATTATCCCCAACCATCAAAGGTGAAATTAAAATAACCATGACCTAGTTTTAGATGATCATGGTATGACCAATAAAAATATAATTCTTTCTTCTTAGAATCCAATGTTCTTGCCTTAGTATTTAAATTAATCTGGATCAAGGAGTCTTTACAAACATTAGTTGATCTAATTGGTTGGATGAAGGTCAATTGGTGTCCTTTTAAACACATCATAACCTAATCCATTGTTATATCCCATGTTAGATTTCAGATTACCATTTTTCCTTTATCCTTAAATTTAACGCAATCCCTTCTTTTATTATTTTAATTAAAATCCAAATGTCCTATCATTATTTAAAAACCAAAATAGATGAGTGAATGTGAGAAATCCATTCCAAGGGTTTTGGTTGATTGGATGCTGACCTACAAGTTGTCTTCGTGCGTTCGACCATGCACTACCACTTTTCTATTCACTTATAGAATGTTAGTTTTTCAATTATATATTTCTAATCTGACCACACCCTATGATAATTCAATCATGTATGCAGGAGAGTAAAATTTTGGCACAATTGCTGAGACTACTATTTCTAAGGCATACTGTCTTTTGGATCAAGCTTCAAATTATCTCACCCCTCCCCCTTTCTTTTTTTATTACCCTTTTCTTTTTTAATTTTTTTTCATTTGGACTCACCTTCTTCCTCTCTATTTATCTCTTTGTTTATAATCTTATCGACTAGTGCATTCAATAGGGACACTTGACTTTCTTAAGAGGACTGAACAAAAAATAAAAACATCTCTTTGATATAAAGATCGATAGAACAAATGTTTCACACCGCCGCAAAACAATGATTGAGTGTAACAATATGGCCCCACCACAATTTCAAGAATGCCATTATGATCCACCTTCCAATTAGGGTGAGAGACCAGTGTTGTAGGAGTGAACCATTATGGACAACGGTATGTGCACCATTATGGACTATAGTTTTCTGCACATATGATCTAGAACATGGATATGTATAGTGGAAATCAAACCAAAGGCCACTACAAGCACATTTTAACATTTATTTAGGTTAGATATACATTTTTCAATCCATGATTATCATCAAACACCATTATAATAAGAGTTTACCCTTTTTCATTATGAGATAGAGAAAAGTATTGACTAAAATTATAATCTCCTAAGTCAATCATGACTTAGGATAAATTGAAAATTTATTTCTCAAAAAATACTTTCCACTAGTTCAGGCTTGGAAGATATGGAATATAATTCAAAACATCACCCAGGTAGAAATAGAGTCAACATGAGGAGAATGATAAATATTTAAAAAGCTTAACCACAAATATTAACATTGTGGGCTAGACATGTGGCATTAATTACATACATTTTATTAAGGAGTTTATCTTATTTCACAAACAAGGGTAGATATCTCTATTGATGGAGGATTAATGTTCAAGATTTTGTAAGTTAGGAAATATATTCTAGATGATATCTCATAAAATTAAATTATTTAGAAAGTGATATTTGATTTACACAACATGGAATTAATCACGTTCAATATAGTACCTACCTTGATGCTCAAGTTTAGGACATAATAAAGAATCTAGAAATGTTTTAGTTACATGATATACCACTAACACCTCCTACTCCAGTGATGGAAATTAAATCCTATGAGATTTGTAGAGTCTCTAACTCTTACCAAGAATGCTTGACAAGGATGAAAGAACCCCAAAATCAATATTGATATGATATCAGTTATAATAAATGGGGCTAATAGTACTAGATATCCCAGTAGTTTCCACAAAAAAACTATTAATAGAGGTCGGATCAATAGCCACAAAAAACTATGGTTTTTTTAGTCAAGGACTTTATAGGTGTCGCAAAGAAGCTAGGGACTACCTGGGTACCCTCTGAGAGGTCCTGATACTTAAATATAACAAAAATTACACTAAAATTTTATTAGATCTCATTATTATCCACTAGCACCAGAATTATAGAAATAAAAATATTTCTGGGGAGATGGAGAGCGGCCAGGAGCTCCCCTCGTCACCCTGTAATGGAGACTAGGGTTTTTACTCTACCTTCTCAGATTTTTCATGGATGGAATGTGAATTATGGGTTCAAGGGAATTTTGACACATTCAATCCCCCTACATCTAGCTATAAGGACTAACAAAATTAAAGGGAGGCTCCCGTGATGATAACCTAATCAAGTTCAGTCCGCATAATCACTCTTTCGTTTCTATTAAGGGCTCCAAGGTTTGTATCTGTCTAAAGGGTTCTTTTTCACATGTCAAAGCCGATATGGTCATAGTCTTAGAGAGGCTAGAAATTTGGTAACACTCAATCATTTTTCATCTCATCTTGCCCATAGGATTGGCACTATGGAAGATTTATCACCTTACTCTATGTCTTTCAGAGATATGGGGCTTTGCCTCCTAGAAATGTGTATCATTAGGGAAGGTATTCTTCCATATTCTCTTCCCCTATGATGAATTTAGAATGAACACATGGTTATTTTGTTCTATATTTTTCAAACATGGAGCACTGCATATGCGGGAATGGGACTGAAAATTCAATCCATTGGAAATAGGTAATACTTCATTCCAAACATGGGTTAATGTATTTTGTTTAAACTGAATTTTTTGGCATCCTACGATATTGAATAAAATTTCTTTATCAAAAAGGGTTTTGATTAAAATTTATAAGGAAACTGAAGTTTTTAGTTATGGAAATTATGCTATATTCCTTATATAAGTATATTTATGTTCCATTCTGATTGATAAGGTTTATAATTCCACTGATAAGGAGGAATAGGAACTAAGAATTGAATTTTAAAATCTTCCCCAGTTCTTCCCAGAATGCAATGTAATTGGTCATGATGATTCCAAATGTAGAATAACCATCACTTTTGATTTTTTCTCATTGTGATGTCATGAAAATATATTATGATTTAAAAAGACTATGATCATGAAATTTGATTCCTTTGGCAGTGTTCCCTTGAACTCGTAAACACAGGAGAAACCTGTTGTTCCCAGACAAAACATTTGCATTGGAAAACCATTGACAGATGTTACAAAACCTCTTTAACATGAGAAGGTCTATAAGAAATCATGGGTTGAGATTTCTGAGAGGGTTCCTACTGATCTTCACCCACTAATAGATTCTCTTGAACCCTCAATGTCAAGTGACATTGAGGGTATTTCTCATGTTCTTATTGTTGGTTCTCCTTCTATGAAGGTGGGATCCTCTTCTTATTAAGGTTTTTTGGAATATAGTCCCCCCTCCTTTATTGAATACAAAATTATCAAAAAAATTCCTACTATCACAGCAGGAAACCATGTTCTTTCTCCCTCCAAAGATGTAGACAAAGGACCTATATGAGTTATTGTGGATCCATTATCTCCAATGATTTCTAATACACATGATCCTAATAATCAGTTTAGTCATGTGCATGTGGAGACTATTTTCTTTCACACAAGACATCCTATTGTTGAACCCACATCGAGTGTGGTAGATGAAGCAAGAGACATCACACCCTCAGTGTTGGGAGCTTTCAAAGAATAGATAAAACTTGATATACATTCCCAATAGAGAATAGGTTTTTAGGGAACCTAAAGGTTTCACATAGTGGTGCCCAAGGGAGAGAACACCTCTTCAGTGAAGTAACCTAATGAGATGTAAGAAAAACAGAGCACTCAAAAGGTGACATCTCAACACGCTGTTAGAAGAGATGATGACTTAGAGGACTCATGGAAGCATGATAGCTCTTTGAAGAGTGGATGAAATTCTATATGTTCTGTAAGAGGACATGGAATGACCGAACTAGTGGTAAGGAAATGTGAGGCCCCTTCAGATGTTTCAGACTTCACTACTGGAAATTGGGTTTATCCCCACACATCTATTCCCACGGTTTAAAGAACGATGAGGATAGATGCTTTTTAACCATCTATACCCACAGTTTTATTAAAACCGCGGGTATTCAGCCCCTAACTATCGGGCTCCATCGTGCCCCCCTTACTTTAACCCTCCATTGCACTCCCCCCACTTCAATCCTACCTCCCGGCTCTACCTCCCAGCTCCACGTCCCGGCTCCTCCATGCTCCCCCCACTTCAACCCTACCTCCTAGCTCCACTTCCTAGCTCTGCCTCTCAGCTATGCGTCCTGGCTCCACCTCCACTATCGATCTAGACCTCCCAGTCTTCACCTCTGCCTCAACATCCTGGCCTTCACCACGCTGCCCCCAGCTCGGTCGATGTCCTCGCTCCCCCCTCTCAGCTCTCTCTCCACTGGGTATCATCAAATTCATCACTTTTCTATTATATATGATGTTTCCCATGTATTACTTCTTATAAATTTCAATAATAATCCTTCAAATGTAATTGATATTGAGAATGTTGTGTTGGGGGAAAATTATTCATTTGAGAAAGGTCCAATATGGATTGTTGATCGATGAATAAAATAACTATGAAGGAAGATGAAGCCTCTTGTTAAGGTTTTATGGAAGAACATACATATTAAAAAAGATAAATGTGATAAGGAATCATATGTGTAGTATTACTAGACCTACTTGTTATATTTAGACCTCTAGTGACACATATTAAGGTCAAAAAGTCATTAGAGGGGGATATTGGAGTAACCACTCACTTTCTAGGTGCATTATGCCTTATTTTTAGCCTTTATTAAGAGTTTATTTGAGTTATTACATTTATTGGGTGATGTATTGGGTAGATTTTGGGAGATTGGGGGGATTGGTTAGAAGAATTTAATTGTGATAATGGTGAGAGGGAATAGTGTAGTCCCCCAACGTAACTATGAAGCCTATTGAAGAGGAGTAGTGGGTGATATAAGGTAGGGGTACTTTTAGAGCTAACATGGAAACAATTACATGGTATCTATGTAAATATAAAGAGAATAAACATCATGATTGTCATAGGGTTTACAAAACCATGTTTCCAAACCATGCAGGTGACTTGAATAGGTAGTGAACTTCCCATGGTTAGAGCATGATTTTGTAAGCCAAGAAACCAAACCATTTACATAGAATGTAATCATTTAAAAATTATTATTTTGACACAATAACAGCCTAAATATGGTCATTATTCCTCCTAAACTCAGGATAATCAAACCAAGTTTAATGCCCCAACCCCAGTTGCCCAGAGGCGGTGCATTATTACATAACATTGGCATGATCACAAAAGATCAAGTCTCGAATGACAGATTAGTTTAGTAGTCTTGGAAACAATAGATACATTCATAAAGTTTACATTACATCATAATGTGAAAACTACAACAACATCTTGTCTCCAAACTCATATCCACTTATACTATCCCTGCTGGTCATTCATAAAATACTTCTTCACATCCTGGGAAAAATAAAACATAGAAAGGGGTGAGCTCTAAAGCCCAGTAAGGATAACAATATAGCGGGAACTTTTATAAATAAGTATAAAAATTTAAAGCAATGTATAACTAAAACAGAAGCCTTTTAAACTTGAACTTCAGCATAATATTTCAAAAATAAAATTATGTAATGCCATTTAATTATTCACATGGATATTCTACTAGTCGAATAATCACATGAAATATCAATAACCACTTTTATAATGATGGAATGTATAATGCTAGACTATCATAACCACATATCCAAGGCCTCGTGCCAATACTACAAATATGATTTTGTCAAGACCTCGTACCAATAAACTAGTTTGTCTCATGAGACCTACTGATGCATCGAGGAGCTATAGCAGTCTCCACTTGTCACATATTAAGTCCAATGCATTCCTCATATGAACATGTTTAAACATAACATAAATATTCGCATTAAAATTAGCATACGAAATGTCAATACTTTCTACATAAACCATGAATGGAATAAAAATAACACATCCACAGTCAAAAATATCACAAAACCTTCAATACAATATGGAAGTTTTCTATCAAAATAAATCAACTTCAAATAAGCTTAAAATCCATTAAAGGATGTTGACACAGATGAAATCAAAACTATTTGAGAGAAATATCTCTTTTTTTTAAATCATTTGAAAGTCAAATAATTATAAAATAAAACATTTACTTTGAATTTTTTTATAAGATTTTAATGGAAGCATCGACGATTTTATAATGGCGGAAAATAGCCGCACCCGCTGTATAAGTTAAAAAAGACATTCTTACCTTAATTCTGTCGAAAAGGTTAAAAAGGACCTTGTATGGAAAACGACAGAAAGATTCCATTATAAAAATCTTATAAAAATTCAACAAGGGTATAAATGACTTTATCCCATAGTCTTTAAAATATTATGAATGATTTGAAATACATTTTTATGAAACATTGATGTGGATTATAAACAGGTCATAGTAGATAATTACGTATAAACAACCTCGGATAATGAAGAGATTGTGAAACAACCCTTACCTTGACCTTTTCATTAGTCGATGGTAAGTTAACCTCATGTACAATAGTAAAAACATGGTTTTTAAATTATACAAGAACCAAATACATAATTATGATATCATATATGATCTTCTAATAATGCTTTGTTAATAATACTTTAGTATTATCATCGGTTCAGGTGTTAACTTACTCGTTTTCTTTTATATGTTTTGTTACATAAGTCGTGTTTTTTATGGATAGGTTGTACCTTATTCATATCCATAATGATATAAAGTTCTTATACATTACTTTTAATCATCAAATTAGAATTATTCTTAAATGGATACGATGGGGAATGAATCTTATCTTGTTCGTGGAGGCGGTAGTCCGTACGTACGCACGAGCGAAAATATCATTCTTTTGAAATTAAAATAATATATAATTGGATGGTATATCATATATAAATAATTATTATCATGTTATATTTATTATTTACATGAATTACACATCATTATTATACCAATCCAAATAATAATATATTGAATAACAATTACACCATGACGTGGAGATGGTAAGTCGTACGTACGTACGTATGGTGACATGTCATTCAAAGGATGGATAGAATACTAAATATGGTTGTACCATATTTATAATAATATCACAGTATATAAGAGATAACGTAGTTATTATTTTATAATGGGAATAACAAATAAAGAAGAAGTTTAGGAAGAAAGGAACGTGAAAGAGGGTGGTGAAAACATTACCTCTTCTTCAGGTTCTTCCTTTTGATTTGATCGAAAGGGATCTTTAGGTTGGCTTTCTGATCAAAATAAGGTCTCTAGGATGAAGTGAGGGAATTTTATAGGATATTAGGTCAGGTTTTGGCCGAACCAAAAGGCTTTGAAGGTGTGATGAATTGGTTAGAAGTGGTGTCCTTTTATAAGGGGTGGAGGGGCACCTTAGGAAAACCTAGAAATATTATTTTATAATAAATTAATATTCGGTTTCATATGGATCCAAAGTGGATTATTTAAATTTTAAGGTGGGTAGGGGTAGAAAAAAACTCAACCAATATAATTTAGACAGGTTTGGGTCATTATAATAACCTTATCTTTTAGTTTTAACTCTTAGTTAATTAGTTTGACACTTACAATGTCACTTTGTATTTTTATATTATATAGTTAATAAACTTACTATATAACTCCAAGAGACCCCCCAAGTGGTCCATTAATGATGAAACTATCATGATATAATTCTCTTGGCCGAACATTAGATTTTTAGGAATTGAATAAAAATTAATAATATAATATTTGTTTTAAAAACTCTTTTATGTCAATTTTAACACTACTGGGTATTTTGTTTTTGATAAATTCATAAAAGCATTATTACTTCTCAAAATAAAATATATAAACAATAATAATATGTCATAGTAACCTAGAAAATTCTTGGAATTTATAAAAAGTCTAAATTACATTTATTTGGGTATTTACAATATCAATTATCTTAATCTTTCATTAATACAGTAATTACTGCATCATCATTATGTCATAAATAAATTATATTATTTAATGCCTAAAAATTATAAATAAAATACCATTATGTAGTAAATATTTTTATCTTTATAATGAATATTTAGTGTCAAAAATTTAACAAATATAACTCTATGTAAAAAATGTTTTTCTAAAAGATAGATGCTTATGTCATTTTTGTATTTACTTTAACTTAATTAATATAAAGTGTCCCTATCACCTACAAGTGGCTCCATGGGGTCCCAAAATCGACCCAAAGATGACCATGGTCGGACATGTATCTATAAATAAGGTTAGGACACGTTTTAGGGAAATTTATTATTATTATAATATTATTTTGTACCATCATTCACCTGATTTACCTTTTAACCATGGTAAATAAAATATTTACCGAAGTAATTATTCAAAATGTCTAATAATAAAAGTAAACTATTTACACAATTTGGACATCCTGATTCCAAATATGGAATCCATTTTTACAAATTAAAAACACATAAGTGGCAGATATTAATTTAAAATTAATCCCCGTTGTTAAAACAAAAAATGTGTTATTAAGAGATAATAACTATCAAAATATTGACACTTGTTTATGTCCGGTTTAATTGTGATATTATGTCCAATGACCAAAATTTTATTAAATGGTAAAATTATGTTCTAAATATAATTTAAATCCACTCAAATTCATAATTTATCACTATTAATTACTTCGATTAAAAAAGTTGTTTTCAATTAAAATTTAGTAATTTCCACTATTCATCAAAATATAAAAGTTATCCGAAAAGTACCAAAATTTCAACCTAGGATAATTTCGATATTCAGAATCCAAAAATTAAGTCAATTTTGAGAGATAAAATTTATAAAATTTCAAAAAGTGAGTATTACTATTCCTAACGAATACTTTGATTGGTCATAGTGTGTTAGAATCTCGAAGTTGCGTACAACACACGCTACTGTATTATTCAACGAGAATCGTACTGTGGAAGCTTGGGGTGTTACATTCTCCCCTACTTCAAGTAATTTCATCCTCGAAATTTCTAGAATACTAACACATGAAAAGAATCGGGTGGTTCTTAATCATAAGTTCCCCGGTTTCCTACGTTGCCTCTTCCATCTTATGGTTTCTCTATAGCACTTTTACCAGACGAGCCATCCAGTTTCTCAGCACTTGTTCTCTCGTATCAAGAATCCTGACGGGCTCTTCGCAATAAGATAGATCGGGTTCCAGTTCTAATTCTTCATAGGTGAGTACATGCATTGGGTCAGGTATTTATTTTCTCAACAGTGATACGTGGAACACATCGTGAACTTTGGAGAGATTAGGCGGCATTGCCAAACGGTAAGCTACAACCCCAATTCATTCTAGAATTTTGAAAGGACCGATGTACCTAGGACTCAATTTACATTTCTTTCCAAAACGTATAACTCCCTTCCATGGAGATACCTTCAAGAAAACATGATCTCCCACCTGAAATTTCAAATCCTTTCTTCAGTTGTCAATATAGATCTTCTGCCTACTTTGAGCTGCTTTGATGTGGTTTTGGATTACCTTTACCTTTTCCAACATTTCCTCCACCAGTTCTGGGCCATTAGGTTTTCTTTCACCAACGTCATCCCAACAGGTTCATGCGTGACATCTCTTTCTGTATAACGCTTCATATGGTGCCATCTGAATACTTGAATGGAAGATATTGTTATCAGAAAATTCTACCAGAGGTAAATATTTATCCCACATATCCTAAATGTCAAGTGAGCAAGATCACAACATGTTTTCTAAGGTTTGAATAGTTCGTTCTGAATGTCCATTAGTTTGTGGGTGGTAAGCAGTGCTCAAATGAAGTTCAGTATCCAAGGCCTTTTGAAGACTCTTCCAGAATATCGAAGTATAATGAGGATCTCGATCCAAAACAATCGATAAGGGTACTCCATGAAGTCTCAGAACTTCATTAATATATATTATTTCTAGACGTTCAAGTGGTAAATCTTCCCTTATAGCAAGAAAATGTGCTGACTTGGTAAGACGATCAACAACAACCCATATTTCATCATTCCTTATAGGAGTATTTGGTAGTCCCATGACAAAGTCCATAGTGATATTATACCATTTCCACTATGGTATGTGAATAGGTTGCATGACTCCTCCAGGCTGTTGCCTTCCAGCTTTCACTTGTTGACAAACCATACATCATGACACAAAATCAGCAATCTCCCTCTTTATATTGTCCCACCAAAATTGTTCATTTAAATCTCTATAAATTTTGGTGCTCCCAGGGTGTATAGTGTAATTGGAACTATGAGCATCGTATAATAATTCCCTTTTTAAATTAGGTATATCGGGAACACAAAGTCTCTTCCCGAATTTCAAAATTCTTTCTTCACACACAAAGACTCTCAATCTCCAATCATTCATAGATTTAATCTTCTTTTGAAATTCTTCATCATCGGTCTGAGAACTCTTAATCCTTTCTAGTAAAGATGGTTTGGAAACCATATGAAAAATCACTGATGTTTCACCTTCCATGGTTATTCTCATGTCCATCTTCACTAGATCCATGAAAATTGGATCCCTTTCAATTCTCATATTGTTCAAAACTCAATGATATTTTTTTCTCAAAGCATCTGCCACCTTATTTTACTTCCCTGGGTGGTAGTGTATCATACAATCATAATCCTTGAGTAATTCAAGCCATCTCCTTTGCCTCATGTTGAGTTATTCTTGTGAGAAAATATACTTCAAACTCTTGTGATCAGTATAAATCTCCCATTTTTCACCATAGAGGTAGTGTCTCTATAAATTCAAAGCAAAGATCACAGCTGCTAACTCGATATCATGAGTAGGATAGTTTTTCTCATGAATTTTCAACTATCACAACGCATAGGAAATAACCCTATCATTGTGCATAAGGACACAACCAAGTCCTTTCTTTGATGCATCACTATAAATAACAAACCCATCATTCCCCAATGGTAGAGTCAATATAAGATCATTGACTAATATTCTCTTCAGTTATTCAAAACATTCTTCACACTCTTTTTGTCAAACAAATTTAACCCCTTTACGTGTGATATTTATTAATGGGTTAGCCAACTGGGAAAATTTTTAGAAGAAACTTCGATAATAACCTGCTAAACCAATAAAACTGTGTATCTCCGTTATACTCGTAGGTGATGGCCATTCTTGGATTGCATTGGTCTTAGATGGATAAACAGAGTTTCCATCTTTAGAGGCAATATGGCCATGAAAAGTAATCTCCTGACGCCAGAATTCACACTTGCTAAACTTCCCATATAATTCATGTCTTCTCAGAGTCTTCAAGATAATGCGCAAGTGACATTCATGATCTTCATAAATATTGGAGTATACCAGGATTTCATCAATAAATACCACCAAAAATTCATCTAGATATTCCTTGAAAACTCTATTAATTAGATCCATGAATACAGAGGGCACATTAGTCAGCCCAAAAGGCATTACTGTGAACTCGTAATGCCCATACCTGGTTCCAAATGCTGTCTTCGTAATGTCTTCCTTTTTCACACACAACTGATAGTATACCGATCAAAATTAAATATTTGAAAAGTATTGATCTCCCTGTAGTTGGTCAAATAAATCATCAATGCGAGGTAGGGGATACTTGTTCTTTATTGTTATAGCATTGATCTCCCGGTAGTCGATACATAACCTCATAGATTCGTCTTTATTTTTAACAAAAATAATAGGGGCTCCCCATGGAGAAACACTAGGGTGAAAAAATCCCTTAATACTAAATTCCTCTAGTTGTTTCTTTAGTTCAACTAATTCTACAGTGTCCATTCTATAAGGGGTCATCGATATAGGCCTTGATCTAGGAATTAAATCAATAGAAAACTTAACTTCTTGTTCTGGGGGATGTCCAGGTAAATCTTCCAAAAACACATATATATATATTCTTTCAAAATAGGTACATCCTCTATTTGAACATTCCTTTCCTCACCCACAGTCATTTCCTTCTCTTCCTCCCCAATAATTGAATTTAGTTGAGCTACTGGGGGTGGATCTAGATAATAATTAGGTGGTGACGATTCTTCTCTAAAGATAAGGTGTTTTTTATCATCATCATCAAAAATCATAACCTCTATCTTCTTACAATATATTTTCGCATCATGGTATGAAATCCAATCCATACCAAGGATTATATCAAATTCATTCATGGGTATGACGATGAGATCAGTAGATAAAGAACATTTATATTCCCCAATGGGAATGGATCCACAGAAATTTATAGCAATGATACTTCCCTTAGGAGTTTTAACTGACAACTCCTTTGTTAAATAAAATTGGAAATATCTAATTTTCTTAGAAAACTGGGAAGATATGAAATAATGTGATGATCCAGAATCAAATAAAGCATTTTCTAAACTTGAGGAAACCATTGAATTACATGCCACCACGTATTTCGGAGCTTCTACCTCAGCAGTAGTGATAGTATAAGATTGGACTTGATCCCTTGGCCTTTTCTGAGGCAAGTTCCCTTAATTCTTAGGACATTCGTTTACATAATTTCCCATCTCTCTACAATTATAGCATTCCACGTTGACAGAAACTCTCTTTCCCTTATAATCATGAGCTTGGTGGCCTTTTTCACCACACTTGTAATAGACTCATATTCCTTTTAAGCAAGTACCGGGGTGTTTCTTCCCACATTTATTGCAGGATGGATTTTAAAATTTTCCCTTATTCCACTTATTTCTATTTCTAGATTGATCAGTATATCTATTCTTTTATTGCTTTGCTTTAAAGTCATAAGATTTGGAGAATTCCTTTTTTATTTTGATAGAACATGAGACAATGTCCCAGTATGGTGATAAGATGATCATCACCATTTACATCACCAGCTCCACTATAATTAATGTGAGCATGAGGGGAATCCCTACATGGAGTGTGTGCATTGATATGGTTTCTATTTCTTCCACTATGCGCCATTTCTAAACAATGGCATAAAGTAGATCAGTTTATGAATCAAAATACATAATTCCATTCTTGTAAAACACTTAACATAAATTGAATAGTTTATGGATATAATCCATAATCATAAAAATGTTTTTTTAGGAAGTATATACTCATAAACCCTTCATAATGGTTCGTAAAGAAAATGAGAATTATCCTAAGCATATCCCCCGGGAGTGTCGTAACTGAGAGTGCAGCGAGGCCCGTTTTTGTGCACTAGTTCCCGTTCGAGTCTAGCTCAAAGAGGTGTTTTCAGGTTTTACTGCTAGCTACATCTTTGCTAGAGCCGCCTCTACCTGCTCGTATCTAGATAGGGATATATTGCTCGGAAAACTTAAAAAATCCCTACAATACCAAAATTATAGGATGTTCTTCTATACTAATCCTCAAAGTCAATCTTAGGTCTATGTACTCTAATCAGATTTTATATAAATATTGCTTCCAAGGATTGTACTAAACATCCTCTAATACTAACTGTAACACCCCGACCCCAGTTACCCAGAGTCAGTGCATTATTACATAACATTGGCATGATCAAAAAATATCAAGTCTCGAAAGACTGATTAGTTTAGTAGTCTTGGAAACACTAGATACATTCCTAAAGTTTACATTACATCATAAAGTGAAAACTACAACAACATCTTGTCTCTACACTCATATCCATTTATACTATCCCTGCAGGTCATTCATAAAATACTTCTTCACATCCTGGAAAAAATAAAACAAGAATGGGGTGAGCTCAAATGCCCAGTAAGGATAACAATATAGTGAAAACTTTTATAAATAAGAATAAACATTTAAGGAAATATATAACTAAAAAAAAGCATTTTAAACATGAACTTCAGCATAATATGGAAAAATTAAAATGAAATAATGCCATTTACTTATTCACAAGGATATTCTAATAGTCGAATAATCACATTCTATATCAATAACCACTTTCATAATGTTAGAATGCATAAGGCCAATCTATTATAACCACGTAGCCAAGGCCTCGTGCCATGACTACACATAAGATTTTGTCAAGGCCTCATTACAAGACACTAGTTTGTCTCATGAGACCTACCATTGCATCAAGGAGCTATAGTGGGATCCACCCTTCACATATTAAGTTCAATGCATTCCTCATATGATCAGGTTTAAACATAACATAAATATTCATATTAAACCTAGAATACAAAATGTCAATACTTTCTCCATAAACCATTAATGGTATAAAAATAACACATCCACATTCAAACATATCACAAAACCTTCAATTCAATATGGAAGTTTTGTATCATAATAAATCAACTTCAACTAAGCTTAAAATCCATTAAAGGATGTTGACATAGATGAAATGAAAACTATTTGAGAGAAATATCTATTTTTTGAAATCATTTGAAAGTCATATAATTATAAAATTAATCATTTTCTTTGAGAATTTTCTTATAAGCTTGTAAGGGAAGCTTCGACGATTTTATAATGGTGGAAAATAGCTACACTCGTTGTATAAGTTAAAAAAGACATTCTCACCTTAATTCTATCGAAAAGGTTAAAAGGACCTTGTTTGAAAAAAAAAACAGAAAGATTCCATTGTAAACTACTTATAAAAAGTAAAAAAGAGTATAAATTACCTTATCCCATAGTATTTAAAATATTAAGAATGATTTGAAATACATTTTAATGAAATGTGGATGTGGATGATAATGAGGTCCCAGTAGATAATTATATATAAACAACCTCGGATAATGAAGAGATTGTAAAATAACCCTTACCTTGTACTCTTCCTTAGTCGATGGTAAGTTAACCTCCTATATAACAGTTAAAACATTGTTATTAAATTATACAAGAACCATATACATTATTATGATATCATATATGATCTTCTAATAATGCTTTTTTAGTAATACTTTAGTATTATCGTCGTTTCAGGTGTTAACTTACTCATTTTGTTTTATATGTATTGTTACATAAGTTTTGCTTGTTAGAGATAGGTTGTAACTTATTCATATCCAGAATGATATAATGTTCTTAAACATTACTTTTAATCATCAAATGATAATGAGTCTTGAATGGATACGATGGGTAATGAATCTCATCGCGTTCGTGGAGATGGTAGTCTGTACGTATGCACGAGAAAAAATATCATTCTTTTGATATTGACATAATATATAACTGGATGGTATATCATATATACAGAATCATTATCATGATAAATTTATTATTTACATGAATTAAACATCATTATTATACCCATACAAATAATAATATATTGAATAACAATTATACCACGACGTGGAGACGGTAAGCCGTATGTACACACGTATGGTGACATGTCATTCAAAGGTTGGATATAATACTGAATATGGTTGTACCATATTTATAATAATATCACAGTATATAGGAGATACTGTAGTTATTATTTTAGAATGGGAATAACAAAGAAAGAAGAAGTTGAAGAAGAAAGGAACTTGAAAGAGGGTGGTGAAAAAATTACCTCTTCTTCGGGTTCTTCCTTTTGAGTTGATCAAAAGGGTTCTTTAGGTTGGAATTCTTGTCATACTAAGGACTATAGGTTGAAGTGAGGGAATTTGATAGGATATTTGGGTAGGGTTTGGCCAAACCAAAAGGCTTTGAAGGTGTGAAGAATTGGTTAGAAGTGATGTCCTTATATAAGGGGGAGGAGGGGCACCTTAGGAAAATCTAGAAATATTATTTTATACTAAATTCATATTCTATTTATAACGGCTCCAAAGTGGATTATTTAAAGTTTAATATTGTTATGGGTCGAACAACACTCAAACAATATAATTTTGATTGGTTTGGGTCATTATATTAACCTTATCTTTTAGTTTTAACTCTTAGTTAATTAGTTTGACACTTACCATGTCACTTTTTATTTTTATATTATATAGTTAATAAACTTACTATATACCTCCTATAGACCCCCAAGTGGTCCCTTAATGATACAACTATCATGATATAAGTCTCTTTCCCAATCCTTAGATTTTTAGGAATTGAATATAAATTAATAATATAATATTTTTTTTAAAATCTCTTTTATGTCAATTTTGAAACTAGTGGGTATTTTGTTTTTGATAAATTCATAAAAGCATTATTATGTCAAAAAAAATTTATATAAACAATCGTAATATGTCATAGTAACCGATAAAATTATTGGAATTTATAAAAAGTATCAAATTACATTTATTTTGGTATTTATAATATCAATTATCTTAATCTTTCATTAATACGCTAATTACTTCTTCATCATTGTGTCATAAATAAATTAAATTATATAATGTCTAAAAATTATAAATAAAATACCATTATGTAGGATATCTTTTTATCTTTCTAATTAATATTTATAGTTGAAAATATAACATAAATAACTTTATTTAAACATTGTTTTTCTAACAGATATATGCTTATGTAAATTTTGTGTTTACTTTAACTTAATTAATATAAAGTGTCCCTATCACCTACAAGTGGCTCCATGGGGTCTCAAAATCGACCCAAAGATGCCCATGGTCTAAAATGTATCCCCCAATAAGTTTAGGACACGTTTTAGGGTAATTTATTATTATTATAATATTATTTTTTACCCTTATTCACCGGATTTACCCTTTAACCATGGTAAATAAAATATTTACCGAAATAATTATTCAAAATGTATAAAAATAAAAGTTACGTATTTACACAATTTGGAAATACTGATTCCAAATATGGAATCCATTTTTACAAATTCAAAACATATAAGTGGAAGAAATTAATTTAAAATTAATTCCCATTGTTAAAACAAAAAACGTGTTTTTAAGAGATAATAACTATCAAAAGATTGACACTTGTTTATGTCCGGTTTAATTGTGAAATTATTTCCAATGAACCAAATTGTATTAAATGGTAAAAATATATTCTAAATATACTTTAAAACCTCTCAAATTCATAATTTATTACTACTAATTATTTCGATTACAAAAGGTGTTTTTAATTAAAATTTAGTAATTTTCACTATTCATCAAAATATAAAAGTTATCCGAAAAGTATCAAAATTTCACCCTAGGCTAATTTTGATATTACAAATCCAAAAAAGAAGTCCATTTTGAGAGATAAAGTTTCAAAAAGTGGGTATTACTATTCATAACGACTACTTTGATTGGTCGTAGTGTGTAATAATCTCAAAGTTGTGTACAACACACGCTACTGTATTTTTCCAAGAGAATCGTACTGAGGATGATTGGGGTGTTACACCAAGGGACTCTAATGATAATTCATGGTGAATTAATTCTTATCAAATAGGAATTATATTTGATATAGATATATCAGTCCAGGAGATTTAAATATAATTTATCAATTTTTTGTTGTAATTATTATTATTGCTAGATATTATTTATTATCATTGTAAAGAAACTAGATCTCAGATTTCATATCCAGTTTTTGGATTTACAATGATATCCAATGTGATCCTTTCTATATTTACATGGAAAATAAATATGGAAATATAGTTTTTCCTGATCATTCTCAGATCCATCTAGATCTCTTAATTTTTTAGTATCTTGATGGATAGGTCTAAAATGATCCCGGCCCATAGCATGTTCTTCATCATATATCATAACCCTTTAATTCTCACGTATTGATTTGGGGATGCTTCCATGGATCTTTGGTTAGTGATATTTATTCAATTGGTGTACATTGATGTTGGGCTTCAATATGTTGAATGCAATAAGTTCATACCATGTTATGACAATTATTTAAAAATGTATGATATGAAATACTCATGCATGTGTGTACATACCATGATAATTCTTTTAAAATGATATTATTATGCCTCTATATAGATAAAAAGTTTCCTTACTATGACTTGGGTATATATATGTGTATGGATAGTAGACTTATACTATCTTGTATCAATGTTAAAAGTGGATCCTTCATGAATTCTTTAATCCTATATAGGGGGAGATTTTGGCATGTGATTCATGATGAATATGGTGGGGTCTTAAATGATAAATGGAAGGGAATGAAGGCCTTGAGGCATTAATGGAGTCCGGAAGTGGGGAATGATGACATTGTAGTATGACCTGAGATAGTTGGTAAGGGATGATAGCCTTATGGACTAACCCAAGGCATAATGGCCTATACACCCATTGAGATGCATAAATTGGTCTTATGGTTTGTTTTGAAGATTTTCAAAACCAAAAAATCTCATGTGAGTATAACATCCACTATCCAAGATCATTGGACTTTCCCCTTTGGATATTTTGGGTGAAACATCAACAACTAAATCTTTCTCCTTTAATTTTTTATTCTTCTTTTGATGATTTTGAGTATTAAAACTCAAATATTTTTAGGATGGTATATTGATGAAGCATTAATTTTCATCATGAATAGGATGGTCACACCTTCCATAGACTTATTCATTAATATCAAACATGTTATGTGATTTATATTTAGAATTTACAATAATTTTCTAAATTTTATTCCTTTAAAGGGGTTGAAACCCCCAAACATTGATTCTCAATACTCCCAAGTATATCATGATGTCTATTTTAAAAAACATATCTTTTCCATATGAATAGATATTCCAAAGTTCCAATAGAATCCATAAAAATTATATCTTGTAAGCATCATGTTGTACAAAATATGTATGATACCTTGAAACATTTTTTCAATATTAATTCCAAAATATTAAAGTTATAACTAATCTATTTTCATTGAATGTTTTATTCCCCATAAAATAACCCCTACCAAAAAATCTATAAAATTGTAAATTCATATATTTAAAATAAAATTTTATTCCCATGTTTATAATTCCTCTCTATATATAAAGGAGTATTTTACATTGAAATTTTCTTTTTTATTCCCCATCAAGGACCACTTGGGCGTGTCTTTTTTAACTTTTTTTCATTAGTTTACATCTCAAGGTAGACCTTTTTTCTTTTTTCCAACTTATTCAATCATGGACTCCTCTTGTCATTAAATATGTTTTTCTAGCTACTAATATGATTTGATTAATTTAATAATAAAATTGATTGTTATGTGTTTTTTAAATATTATTTACATTGTTGATTTAATGATAATTTTTTTCTTGTTATAGAATGGATAGAAGCTGTAAGTATCGTAACGATCAGATTTCAACTGAGTATCAAAGTAATTTGGATAATTTTTTAGATTTTTCATTTAACAATGCATCAGATGGAGGTTGTATACAGTGTCCCTACTATAATTGTGTTGGAAGACCATGGTTAAGACGACAAGAAGTTAGGTATCATTTAAAGAAATATGGATTTCAAGAAAACTATAATGTTTGGTTTTACCATTGAGAGACGAGTCAATATTCGACTGTTCATAAACGAAATGAACGAAGTGACATAGAGAATTTGATATATGATCGGTTTCGATATGTGCATCATTCTGATAGAGATAACATGCTAGTGAAAGATGAAAATGATATCAGTACACATGAGGAAAATGTTGAAGATGATGATGATGAGAGAGTGAAAAATTTATTGGATGATGCTAGAACTCTAGTATATCAAGAATGAACTAAAATGACCGAGATGGAATTTTTAATGCGGATTTATAATGGGAAACCCATGTATGATATTTCTAATACCACCATTGATTATATTCTTACATTTTTGAAGGACTTGCTTCTTGATGCTACAGATATTCCCTCAAATCATTACATGTCATGGAAGTTAATTAAGCAGCTTAAATTTGATACTAATAAAGTCTATGCTTGTCTGAAAGATTGCAGTTTATATTTGTAGGAAACAACTGACTGTAATGACTGTAAATAATGTGGTACATCTTGATGGAAGACAAATGCAGATGGAACACTATCTAGTGTGCCACAGAATGTCATGTTGCACTTTCCATTGATTCCTAGACTTCAAAATCTATTAATGTCTCCAGAAATCTAAGTCAATATGTGATGGCACAAGGTTGAGAGAATTAAAGGTAATGATGAGATGGTCCATCCCGCAGATGGATTAGCATGGAGGACAATTGATGCACAACATCCTAATTTTACAGCTGAGTTGATTAATGTCATATTGGGCCTATCATGTGATGGTTTTAATCTGTTTGGTCCGATGCTTACTGCTCATAGAATGTGGCCGGTTTTTATTCAATTTTATAATGTTCCTCCATGGATGTTTACGAAAAAACATTTCACTTTCTTCAGTATACTAATATCTGTACCTTCAGATCCTGGTAATGATATAGATATCTACATGCAGCCTTTAATTAAAGAGTTGAAACATCTTTGGGATTTTGGTGTGCAGACATTTAATGCTTCTTCAAATAATACGTTTCAGATGCATGCTTCCCTTATATAGACCAAAAATTATTTCCCTTCTTATGTAATAATTTCTGGGTGGAGCACGAAGGGAAAACTATCATGTCCCATTTGTATGAAGAATACACAATCAAGAAGGCTTAAATATCGTCGTAGTTTTAGTTTCATGGGGCATCACCGATTCTTTCCAATGGATCAACAATACAGGAAGAATCGTTAGAGGTTTGATAAGAATGATGACACTGAAGAACCACCTCAATGTATGTCAGGAAGTGATGTGCTTGATTAATTGAATGATTTCAGCTTTTCATTAGGGAAAGGTCAGTTGAAATCTCGAAGAGGAAGAATGTTGATACTGAAGTCACTTACAATTGGAAAAAGGGAAGTATTGTTTTTGTGTTTCCATATTGGTCTACTAATTTGTTACATCATTGTTTAGAAGAAATGAATATTGAGAAAAATATATCTGAAATTTTGCTTGCAATTCTTTTGAATATTAAGGGGAAGGACAAAGATGACTTCCGATCTTGTCAGGATTTATTGGATTGGGGTATTAGACCAAGAACTACTTCATGTTTGTATCGATGAAAACAAATGGAAAGTTCCTTGTGCTTCTTATGTGATGAAAATAGCAGATAAAGATCAATTTCTAGCAATATTGAAGTATATCAATGTTCTAGATGGCTATTCCAGCAACATATCTAAACGATTCAATAGAAGACAGTTCAATTTTAAACCCCTAAAAACTCATGATTATAAAATCTTTCTTCATGAATTGATTCCAATAGTAATTCAGCATTTTCTATCCAATAATGTAAGGGTTTAAGTGATTCAGTTGTGTCATTTTTTAGAGACTTTTGTGCTAAAAGGTTATCCAAATCATTGTTGATAAAATTTCCGCAAGAGGCTCCCTTAATTCTGTGTGAGTTGGAAGAAATTTTTCTTCCATCCTTTTTCACTTGCATGCTACATTTAACAGTTCATCTTCCAACTGAGACACTTCTTGGGGGACTAGTCACTTTTCGGTGGATGTATCCCACTAAAATAAATATGTTCACTTTGAAATCATATGTCCGAAATAAGAATTATCCTGAAGGTTTAATTGTGAGGAGTTATCTGGCTGAAGAATGTATGGATTTTTTGTTCAATGTATTTGTCTGATGTGAGCAAAAGACATAATTGACCAATGAGAAATGAATATGAGAATTTTGAGGAAATTCAGCCCTCGTTTCCATCTCTTCCCCAAATAGGTGGAATTGTCGGGTCATATACATTGGTTACATTGAGCTTTGAAGAGCGGAATATGGCACATCGTACAGTCTTGTTTAATTATGGTTTGTTAGATGCCAATATCAAGTAAGTAATTTGAATATATATATGTTATCTCATACGATATCATATCACAGATACCTTATACTTTTATTGTTATTTTATGTACAGGACATAAACAAATTAAAGTAGAGTTCATCAGTCTTTACCGTTGAGAAAAGGAGAGGCTATTCATAGCCAAGAGTTCCCAGCTTGGTTGAAATCAAAGGTATGAACATTACATTATATACCATAAAATATAGATATATATTTAATTATATTACTCATATGTTTCCAGATATTGAGTTTACCTGCTGACTTCATTTCTCAAGAATTAAGAGCATTGGATTTTAGTCCCAATTCATTGGTTAGTGACTGCAAATCTTTAATAATCAATGGATATAAATTTGTTACAACTGATAAAGCAGTGAAAATGGGAACATAGCATGATGGCGTTATGTTAACTACTATAACAGATTGTTATGCCAGTGCATCAGATAGTCGACCTCGATATAAAGATGTATATTACTATGGACTGGTTGAGAAAATATTGTTATTGGATTACTACTCTCAAGGTCGAGTCACTATGATGAAATGTAAATGGTTTGATTCAATGACGCAACATTGTAAATTTATTGATGATTCCAGATTTATAGTTATTGACATGAGTCGATTCCAGCATATCAATAAACTATACATTTTGGAATCAATGGAAAAACAAGTGTTTTATGTGAAAGATCATCTGAAACCTGATTACGGTGTCATTAATGAAGTAATCCCAAGACATATTTTTCATGATGTTGTGGATGAAATTGTCACCATTGATGCCCCCATCAGTGTTAGCCAAAATATTGTATTTTATGACACAAATTGTCCCATTGTGAGAGATAATGTTGAACCTGAGGTAGTGGAGGGTAATATATAAAAGCAAAGATATATATTCAGAGTTTGTTCAGTTTACATTGACATGAGTTTCTCAGGTTGGTACTAATGTAATTACTTTAATTTAGTTTTAGTTTGGAATGATATGTCTGCTTTAGTATTGTTTGGTTTTGTTTCATTTAATTATAATTATTTCAATTCAGAAAACTGGGTTTAAAATGTGGTTTTAAAAATTGTATAACTTGGTTGTAAATTATCATTACTGAAAGATGTTATGACATTTTTTTGTCTTCTTTGGCTTCTAAGTTATATGTATTATTTTTAAATAAATTTGCTAAAAATATTTATTTCATTCTTATTTAGATTATAAAGAAAACTACAGAAGCTCTCAAGAAAATATTATTTGATGTTGATCCTGTTAGACGCGAGCATGAGTTGTCTTCAGTGAGTATAATAATTCTAATATTTATCTTCTGCATTACATATAATATGAAGTTCTTATTTTTGATCAATTTTTTTATGGATATATAACTCCATAGATTCCTCTTCCGAGTATGTGACTGAGCAGGGATCCTCCTAGACCAAGGCGGAGCTCCCGTCTTACCACTACCCACACAGACCCAACAGTGGACATACTATCTACAACACATGTCTTCCCTCCGCTTGAGACCCCTGAGATGTTCCCATACATTCCACCATCATCATCCAATTAACCCTCCTTTTCTCATTCCATGTCCACGCCGACTCAACTGATGTTCTCACCTGCACAATTTCTATATCCATTCATGTATCCACATACCTACTACACATATTCTGACATGTCTACACCACCTCCTTTTCCAACCATCCATAATACACATATTGAGTCTGTTCCTTTAGTTTCCACTCCTGTTCATGAAGATCAGTCATAGCATGTTGTGGAACAGATACTACCTTGGGAGAATGCTGATCCAACACAGTCCACGGATGCCTCGCAGCCTATTCAGGAGCCTCCATCAGGAGTTTTTTTATTATAAATGTTTAAAATTATAGAATTTCACTTTTTTCTTATTGTATTTTCACTTAACTCTTCTCTTTTCACCTATTATATTATTTAGTGGGATCTTCTAGTAGGCGACGTGGGCGAACTTGAATGCGGGATGCCTGGAATCTTGAAACTCAGATTATGGTGGATTACAATCCTTAAAATAAAATGGTAGGTAAAAATGATAAGGATTGTAGAAGTTTCATGGCTACATTAGCCAAATATCATGATATTGTTCCAGTGGAACTGGTCTCATGGAGACATATCAGTGCTGATATCAAGGATAGGGCATGGGCGTAGATATTGGTATGGAAATTTTATAAATTTATATTTATATTAGTAAAGTATTTATATGACTTAGCATTTTCATTGCAGAGTCGATTTAACTTTCCTAACGTTGAAGCTGCCAAATCTACTAGGTTGAGTGATCTTGGAGAGTATTGGCAGTCATACAAGTATGAGTTACATATTGATTGGATGAGCAGAGTGGGTATTGAGTTAGAGGGTGTGCCCACAAACCATGACTATCCAAAAAGTCAATATCCAAAAATGATCACACATTGGAAGACTGAACAGTATAAGGTACTACCCATATTTAATGGGTTTTATATAATATTTAATTCTTATTACTTGTATTGTTTTTTTGTTTCTTAGGAAGTGTCAGCGAAAAACAAAAAAAAGATTAAATAACATATCTACACACATTGGGGCGCACTACAATTCCTGATCATGAGAAGCAGCTGGTACGTTCAATACGATTTTTTGCATTTATCATATATGGTTGTGATCCAAATTTGTGCATTTCTCATATACAGCAAGCTGAATTAGGAATTTAAGGTCTTGTACCTCGTGCCAAGTTATTCTGCATCAGTAGGAAAAAAAATATGGAACTGCAGTTAATTCACAAACACAAGATAAAATTGTAACTTTTTTATTTATATTTCAAAAATTTATACGGAATTAATAATTTAATATGTTTATAATTTTGATAGTCTACCTTGGAGGCTATGGATGAGAAGGAAGATGACAACTTTGGGAAAAATGTTCATTTGAGTCAGGTGTTAGGTGTGAAGCATCTAGGAAGAGTCTGTTGTAGACCAGGAAAAAACATTGTCCCCACTAGGTATTGGTCATCATAGGACTCCTCTAAATCCTCTAAGGCCACTGAGGTGGAAAGTAAAAGTGCTGAATTAGTTGCGACAAAGAAAATAGTATTAGAGCAGTGTGAAAAGAGTAAGCTAATGAATGAACATTTCATGAAAGCTATGTTAGTTTTGTGTCAGTAACTACCACCAGAGGTTGCTGCCACTTTTCATTCATGTATGGAAGCAATGCGCTCTTTAAATAATACCTTGGGTGATTCCCATGAGGGTCCTAGTGGTGATAATGGTGGTTGCGATAGAGTTTCCGAGGATGTTTCCGATGATGGTGTTGGTGATGAGAATGCTGATGATGATGCTGATGGTGCGTTTAGTGGTGATGTTGTTGATGATGTTGCTGCTGCTGATGATGATGCTGGACATGGGGATGACGATGATGGTGATGGGGGGATATTAATCCCCTCCATTTTTGACATAGCAGAGAGACTTGTGTTGGAGTTTTACTTTTTTTTTGTATTGGTGGACTGCTTGTATGTGAATTTCTTTATGGAATGAAATGCATTTTGGAATATGTTTTCATTAGTGGTGTTATTTTACATGTATTTAGTTAATATTCACATGCCATTTTTTTTTATGGTTTGGTGTGTTTATTATTATCTCACCATCTAATTTTTTCCTTAGTAGTTGAGGGGAGGCTTGGGATGGGGGGGGGGTGTAGTGGAGGGCTGAGAGGGGAGGGGGATGTATTCACTTAATCTCTTTTTTATATACTCAACATGAAGAGGATGTTCATCTGGTGAGTATGATCGTGTCCTCCACTTTGAAGCAGAAGAGATCATCTATTGAAGGTGTTGAGAATGTTTAGTTGCTTATGATCTTTTGATTTAAACGTAAAGGCACTGATTGGTATGTGATCTGACAGTTACATGAATATTCGGAGTTGACTAACTGATTTAGATGTTTCATATGCTATTTGTGGTTTTCATCTTTCCATTCTCTAATTTTTTAATGTGGTTTTGCGTGTTTTAGGAAGACTCCAAACACAAAAGAAAAAGCATGTTTAGTGGAGAGGTAGGAGGAGGGGATGGGCAGGTGGGGAGGGGGAGTGGCTGGGTAGTGGGGAGGGAGGGGGAGGGGCTGGGCAGGGGGGTTGGTCTGGGGGGGGGGTGGGAAGTGGGGAGGGGCTTGGCAGGGGGGCTGGGCGGTGGGGAGGGAGGGGGAGGGGCTGGGCAAGAGGGGCTGGGCCGGGGGTCTAGGAAGGGGGGCTTGGCAGTGGGGAGGGGCTGGGCAGTGGGGGTGGGGAGTGGGGAGGGAGGGGGAGGGGATGGGCAGGAGGATGGGCAGTGGGGATAGACAATGGGGATGGAGGGGGAGGGGCTGGGCAGGGGGGACTGGGCATGGGGAGGGAGGGGCAGGGGGAGGGGCTAGGCAATGGGGAGGGAGGGAAGGGGGAGGGCAGGGGGAGGAGTTGGGCAGTGGGGAGGGAGGGGAGGGTCTGGGTAGTGGGGAAGGAGTGGGAGGTAGAGGTGGGCAGGTGGGGAGGGGTAGGGGCTGGGGGAGGAGCTAGATAGTGTCGACTTATCCACTGTCGCTAAAGGTATGGTTTTACCAAACCATTTTTTACATCATGAAAAGTTTTCTTTATACTGAACTGCATCCTCAAATATGAAATTTAACCCCAGCCTCATATATTTATAATATGATGCAGTTTCATGTTTGGTTGTTTAATGTTTTCAATGTATGGGTGAAATCTCTAGTTTAGGGGACGCTGATTCATCTTCAAACAACAATGGCATTGAAAAGGGTAAAATTGTGATATCATCTTATTTTCATGATTAAAATTAATATGTCTAATCTTTTAATTAATGAACACGTGATATTATTTTCATTTCATTATTGTGATTTATGCTTTCAGGTGAAGCATCATTAAAAATAGTATTGACAGCGGGATTGCAATTTTCCTTACAAGGGTTGGGTTCTTCTACTAAAAACATTGATGTGTCCATTGAAGAGGGTAAAATTAATGTATGATGTGTTGATGGTATTGTAATTATTATGAAACTAGTTGTTTTTTAAGCTGTTGTTTTATTTGTGCAGAATTTCACATGCATCACATTGCATTTTTGGTCATCAGAGTTTTTATGTGGGCATTGGCACCCTCATTGAGTAAGTTCGTTGTTTTCATCTATGGCAGTGCAATGAAAATGGGGTCATCCTTGTTATATTGACGATGCTCTTTTAGGTAGTTTATATTTAACCCCCCACTGATATTTTGAATCTGATGTTTTCTATTCTGTTCAGTTTTAGAAGTTTTATATCTTTATGAGGAATCCTACTCTCTAATTTTTAATCAACTGAAATATTTTTAGTTCATTACTGTTACTGATTCAATTTATTATCAGGGAATGCGACTGCTTCCCATTGGTCAAAAAAAATCACTGGGAGTTTACATGGTTTCTTCAATTGTAGGTATCAACATCCTTTATCAGACCTCACCCTAAACCATTAATCCATTCATCAGTAAAATTGATATAGATTTTCTTTAGGCTGGTCTAGGATCATGTATCGTTCATTATCTTCCTAGTTTATTCAATTCTGTACTCATGGATTTTGGAATCAACAAGGACATGTACTATCCTATATGTATGTTATCAATTATGTATTTCTGGGGTTGATCTTCAATGATTGGTATTGAAATGACAATATTAGCATTGATGGTTTGTTATTTTTAACTCCAGTTGGAAATACTTTTGTCGATATTCACTTCTCTGGTTGGTGCTTGGATGGGATTTTAGATTTTACACAAATATTTCACTGAAGCTGATGGATCAATTAATATACGCACATCAACTTTTGTTGCGCAGGCCATCCGATTAGTCAGGGAAATAATGATTCTTCAGGTTTTTCCCCTTTGGAAACCATTTTTTTCTATGTTTTTTACCAAGGGAAAAATATTGAAGAATTATTTGAATTCATAGGCAACTTTTGATCACTGGCGGGCGATTGAAGCAATGGTATGTGGAATTCTGCTCTCAAGTTTTTTGAGCAAACTTTTTCGTTTCAGATTTCTAAGGAAACTCAGGTAACTCTGATTTTTCCATTCAAGGATGGAACTATTCTTTAAGCAGCTGAATTTTCCTGTATTTTACCTTACTGAACTTAGCTCTTGGCGAGTT
The DNA here is from genome assembly GCA_963277665.1 of Viscum album. Classification (NCBI taxonomy): domain Eukaryota; kingdom Viridiplantae; phylum Streptophyta; class Magnoliopsida; order Santalales; family Viscaceae; genus Viscum; species Viscum album. The sequence continues at coordinate 483,362,676 of OY728155.1, forward strand.
GGTAAAATTTGATCATTCATCAAAGGCCTACATGTTCGATATGATTTATTTTTCTATTACCATGCCTATTTGAAAGACCAGCTACCAAATTTTATCTATTAAAATCATTAAAATCATAAATATTCTTATATATTCATTTAATGTTTAATATATTCCAATTACATTTTAATTGATTTCATTTATGAAATCTATAATTTTCAGGTTTAATTCTCCAGTTTTGTTGATTCTGCTTCATCTTCCAACATCAAAGGCATTGAAAAGGATGAAATTGATATATCATATTATTTTCTAGATTAAAATTAACATGTATACTCTTGTAATTAATGATCACATGGTATAGTTATCAATTCATTAATGTGATTTATGCTTTCAGGACAAGAATCATTGGATATAGTATTGACAACAATATTGCAGTGTGCCTTAATTAATGGTTGGGTGGGGAGAATTGTATAAAAGGTATGTAGTTCGACTATTTCTCTAGTACTGATTTAGAATATATTTTTTTATTTTTCCATCATTACCATCATCTCTAGTACTGATAAACCTCTGCAGATAGAGATATAAATAATAACACAGCCACACAAGATCGTAGTACATTTGAAATGATTAGTGGTTGTGACCATATTCTGTAATTTTCTAGTATTCATTTTTGTGGGGTATTTAATAAATAATTACAACTTCATGAGATTTTTTGATGTGCACACACATATTTATGTTGTCATCATTTAAATTTTGAAATGACTAAAATCTCTTTCTTTGACTTTCTAGATTGGACTGCAAGGTGAGAAATTGAAAATATATAATGAAGGGGCTAATAAAGTCAACTAGATGCACACTTCAGTAGAAATAAATTATCCTCTTACATGGTACAAGGCAAGGTCCTAAATCCCATGAGTTGATGTCAAGAACTTATTATTGTTGTTTTTTTAATAAGAAAATACACATTCAAGTAAAATTATGGGGATGAATTTTACTACTGCAGGCTGTTGTGGATCCCCCACCAAGCAATGAACCTATTGGATTAGATATGGTTTCCATGGGGAAGGGCATGGCTTGGTTGAATGGAGAAGAAATTGGGAGGTACTGCCCTAGGAATCGCTCCATTCATGATGAATGTGTCCTTGAATGCAATTATAGAGGCAAATTTAGCCCATTCAAATGTGGCAATGGATGTGGAACTCCAACTCAGAGATGGTAAGTTTCCCCAAATCTCTCCCTTGTATGCAAATGATATTGAACAATCACAAATCAAGTGTTTTTTGAATGTCAACCCAGTTTGAGTTCGGTAGTTTTCTAGGGCGAAATTTGATGTGTGATAATTTTCTTGCAGGCCTCCATGTATAAGAACAGCTGTGATATAGAATTAACTGAATAGAACATGAACAAGGTCATGATCAGGTACTTCTTGAGATAGTTTTAGGTATGATATGTGTATTCTATATATTCTCACATATACATATCAATATAGGTTTAAACATTTCTTTTCTTATTGTATATTTCAATTGGGACATAGATGTACCAGTGGATTCCCTAGCTTTTCTCCATCTAATAAAGAATCATATTGGGGGAGGTTAACTTCTCAGATGTTGGGTAAATCCTTCTTAGATAATTCCCCCTCAAGTAAAAAGGTCGTTAACCAACTTTTAAGGACTACAATCTCGATCCTATTTAGATGGCATGAAGGCCTCCAAAATCTTAAACAGTGATAGTGGTTAATGATAATAAGGGCACATTAAACCTAGATTATGAGATTACTGTGGTATCTCTTGCATCCAGGGATATTCCTTTTGGTGGTATACTTTAGGATATTTTAGTGGAACCTGTTCATGGAGGTAGTGTTTCAAATATAGATGATTTAGGATCCTTGTGGAGGGGAGAGAAAATATAAAATAAAAAGGGTAAAATAGAGGAAGATTCTATGTGACCTGAAGAGAGGACTGAAATTAATATTCAAATATTGGCCTCTCATGATTTATCTATGTGAATTGTTCAATTCAACATTGTTAACGTTAAAATTTCTGGGGGTATTTATGCTTGGACAAGCATACACTAAATGGTAGAATGTCTTGTAAACTTGATAGGTGCTTTGTGTTGGTTAATAATGGAACTGATTCATGTTTTGTATCTGGTATTTATCTATCTAGAATAAATTCAGTTCATAATTCATGGATTATTGATATTTTCACAATCTAGAAGGGTTTTACCCCATCCCTTCATGTCCAAGAATGGATTGATTTTGATCCCTGGGTGTAGAGAAATTGTTCCGGAAGTCTAGGATATTAGTTTTCATTGTATCCTCATGAATCTATTTACATGTAAATTTAAAGAGGATATTCAATTAGCACTTTTTTATCATAACATTGATAGTATTTAATTTCCTGATGGGTTCTCCAATAAATTAATTATGTTTTGTTGGGAAATTATTCATAATTAGGTGGTTAATGCTATTAAATAATTATTCATTCATGCTAATATGCCTCATGGTATCAATTCCAACTGATATTATACTCTGATTTGTTTTAATGGGTGCACTGGAAGTAGGAAGCGGAAAGTCTGTGGGCATTTGGGTGCTCTGGAAGCAGGAGGGAGGCTGAAGCAGCTAGGTGCACTGGAAGCAGGAGGGAGGCTGTAGCAGCTGGGTGTGCACTGGAAGCAGGAGGGAGGCTGCAGCAGCTGGGTTCACTGGAAGCTGGAGGCTGTGGGTAGTAGCTGCTGGTCTGGGAGAAGGATCTATTCCCATGGATCATTGAACCGTGGGTATATTAGTTTTCCAGGAATCATCTATACCCACTGTTCATTGAACTGTGGGTATATTATTTTTCCAGCTATCATCTATACCCATGGTTCATTGAACCGTGGGGATGTTATCAGGCAGTGAAAATCAATTCCAACGATTCTGAAAACCGTTGGAATAGATTTATTCCCACGGTTTAAAAAACCATGGGTATTACAAAATTTCAATTGGATATCCCACAGTTTTTTAAAAACCTTGGGTATAGGGCTATGTTGATTCCACTATATCCCACAGTTCATAAAACTGTGGGTATGGCCTATACCCACAGTTTTAGGGGCTATACCCACGGTTTTAAACCGTGGGTATTGGTGATATTTCTTATAGTGCTTAGAAGACAGAAAAATTTAATCTCTAATTTAGAAAGTACACAATTGGGTGCCTCTTACCTGAAGAGGCTGGGGACGTAATCACCACTATGGATTGGATTGGGGTTCCTTGTGGGATAAAAAAAGAAGGATTGCTAAGAAAATTAGAAGAAAACTTGGGACCTTGTGATGGAGGTATTGAAAAACTTTTTGAACTTCTTCTTCTATATTTGTTGCTCTATAAACACTTTTTACGATTCAATACAAATGGGATTGTCCCCCACCTGTAAAAAAACCATCACCACAACTATAGTATCAACAAGCTCTACTAAGACTACCTCAACAATACCAACCTATCTAGACCAATATTGAAAACCGTCTCACATTTTTCATGTAGAATGTAGGTCAAGTGATGATGAATGATGATACTAAAATAAAAAAGAAAAGACAAGGCATCCGAAATCTTGAGCAACAGATGGGTCAAATTTTAGAAACATTATCAGACCAACTATTAGGTACATAGATAGGTAACACTATAAGACACCAAAAATAAGAAGAAAAGGAAGTGGATATTAGGAGTGGGAAAAAAATAGACATTCAAAAACTATAATAAATTGAGGAAGATATGCTGGTGTAACCTGAGAAAAGGGTGACTGATAATAATGAAGATGATAATGATATCACAAAGGAAGTAGTTAATGGAACAAGTCTACAATTAGAAAAAACTAAAAAAAAACACAAAAAAAGAGCATCTTGAAAAGGAAGAATTTTATATAGTACCACTAGAATGAAAACATACCCTTCCATTCCCAAAAATAATGAGGTAAGGAATAGTCAAGGAAAAAAGAAAAAAATTACTAATTTTTAAGAAATTGCATATTGACATCCCATTTTTTGAATCCATTTCTCAAATTCCTTCTTATATGAAATTTAAAATGTAATTTCTCTAACAATAGAAATTTGGTAGAACTGAAATTCATATGCCTAAATGAATAATGTTTTGTTTTTGTTTAGTATAAACTTACACCAAATATGTGATATTTGATAATTTTCTTAAACCATTGCACCATAGGGGATTTCTACTTTAGAAGAGAATTATGATATTAAAATTTAGAAATCTGCTGGAAAGATAAAAAATCCAAATTTTATTCTTGAAAGAATAAGGGTACAGTCTAGTTATTCTAAGATTGAAATTTGTATCCACTAAAAAGGATTTACTAATCATTAAACAAGGGTTACTGATATTAAAATTAAGAGATGCACTTTTTTCGACTTAGAAAAGGATTCCATGGAGGTTAATGATTTATGTTTACTATCAATCCATCTTTCATTCTGACAAAGTAGATGAGTTTATGACCGTTGAGGATGAAATAAAATCCATACCACCTCATAAAAATTAGGATAATGATTATTGGAAAGATAAATACTTTGAACCATGGACAAGGTACTCTATCTCACAATTCATACCATCTATCATTAATCCACCATCAATGGAATTAAAAACTTCTTTGAGTACACTCAAGTACTAATTCCTTTAGACATTTGTAATAATTCTCGACATTATCATCTTAGAGTTGACATATAAATAATAGAAATTGTTGATTGTAGTCATAAAAATTAATAAAAACAAAATATCATGGGGAGTGGTTGGCCTTAAGGGGATTAACCCCATAATTTTCACCCACAAAATTTCATTGGACATAGGTGTCAAATCCAAAAGCCAGCCTTAGAGGTGAATCCCACAACAAATGAAAGCGGTAATTAACAAATAATTTATAAAATTTATAGACGATGGAATATTATTTTCAATATATGATAGTGAATTGGTGAGTTATCTATAATAATTTTCAAAGAAATGTGACATAATAGTTGTGAGAGATGATGAAGATGTGCTGATCTCTACACAACCCATCACTGGATGGTGAGTATGCATCATTTCTAGTAATCTGAATATGTTAAACCAAATAGATCATTTTCTACTACCCATTATAGATAAGATTCTAGAAAGACTATCTTGGATTTATTTTTATTATATCATTGATGGATATTAATGATTCAATCAAATTTCACTCGATCTTGAGGACTACTCCAAAATTACATTCACATGTCCCATGGGGACCATCGCTAACTGTCGAATGACATTTGATCTATGCAATTCACCATAAAGTTTTCAATCTTTCATGAAACATATATTCATTAATATAGATGAGTAATTCATAAAAATATATATGGATGGATTTTTCATATATGGATGATCCTATGAGGTGTGCCAATATAATTTGGATATATTCCTTCAACGTTGTGATGAAAAATGTCTGGTATTAAACTGGGAAAAGGTACACTTAATAGTCCAAGGAGGTATAGTCCTTATACATAAAATATGAAAATAATTCATTGAAGTCAATTATTTTAAAATATAAGTTAAAATATAATAATGTGAGTTGGCAACGGTGAAAGGAATGAGAAGCTTTTTTGGAGATTCCAGATTCTATCGGTACTTCATTAATATTTTTTATGATGCAACACACCCCTTAACACACTTATTATCAAAATAAATAGTTTTTTAGTTCAATAAAGGGTTTCAATGGGAATTCCATACCCAATAAAATATTATGGTTGCTACTTCATTCATAATTTCACCAGATTGGGATGGGGAATTCAAATTGATGTTTGACATAAGTGAATTTTCTATTGGAATTGTCTTAGGATTGTGAGTCAGTAATATCTTCTTTCCTATTTAATATAACAAGGAAATAATGAATGCAACCCAAGTGAATTATAAAACCACTGAAAATGAACTTTTGGAAGTCATTTATGATTTTGAAAAAAATTTCTCATACTTTTATAGTATAATGTAGTGGTCTACACTGATCCTGTAACACATAAATCCCTACTAAAAAAAAGTGAACACATGTTTGATAAAATGAATTAATCCTCTTCAAAAGTTTTAAATCATAATCAAGGATAAAAAAGGAACTGAGAACATTATTTCAGATAATTTACATAGAAATACACTACCCAACATCAATGATGACGAAAATCATAAAATCTAAGTTGACTTCCCTGATGAGAAACTTGTTGTTTTAAATACCCAAACTTAGTCATGTTTTTTGGATATTGAAAACTATCTCAAATGGGATCACTCTACCCTTAAATTACCTCTCAATAGAGGAAGATTTTTTTTTCGGAATCCTCACATTACCACTAGGATGATCAACTAATTTTTAAGCACTATACTAATGGATTAATAAGACATTGCATTCCAGAAGACAAAAAAAGAAGTGTTTTCAACATGTGTCATACATCTCAAACATGAGGGTATCATGGACACAAACATAACAAGAATAAATTCCTTAAAAAATTATATTTGTTTCCCAAACATCATCAATATAATTAGAACTTTTGTGAAAACTGGGATAGATGCTAGTGGATTTGGACCATAGGAAAACCGAATGAAATTTCCAAAAAAATCCATCATGGAAGTATAACTATAAAATGTAATGGGAATGAATTTTATAGTACCATTCCCAAATTCATATGGAAAATTTTACATCATGATCATACTAGATTACATTCAAATTTGGGTAAAATCTGAGGCTACCACCCATGACATAACTACAATAGTAAATAACTTCATAAAAAATAAATTTTCTCGTGATTATATTTCCTTGATTACTAATTAGTTATCCTGGATCTCACTTCAAAAATAATGCTTTAAAATATTTTCCCAAAAATTATAAAATCCATCATAACACTTTAACTCCCTACCACTTATATAAAAGTGGGAAAGTAGAATTTTATAAAAGAGAAATTTGAAAAATCCTATAACAAACCATACTTTACATACATTGTTAATACTTCAAAATTGAAGTACACTTATTACAACATATAAAAAAACCATGAAAGGAACGTATAGGTATAGTGTCTTTAGAAACTGGGAAACATAAACAACTGGTTCATAAAGCATCTACATTGTCTCCCATTTATTTCATCATATCAATAGTCCCTTTTGGCATATCTTACTTAATATCCTTCTTCCTGACCTGTGGAAAGAAAACATACAAAAGGGTGAGCTCAAATGCTCAGTAAGGGTAAAAAAAGAAATATCAATTACATCATATTCATAAGAACATAACATTTTGGAAATCTTAACCTGTAAAAGAAATCATAATATCATAACATGGGATAAATCATAGTAGTGAAATGTAATCCCAATAATCATAACATAAAACATGAAGCTTTGTGGAATGCACACATAATCATAGATAATCATTTCTTAGTAGTCAAGACTCATTTCCAAGACTATCTTAGTGGACAACGTCCATTTCTGAACCGAGTTCACTCCTCATTTCAGTCATGTTTCACTGAACCAGTTTAACCTGTCGTTCCAGCCATGTCTATCTCATGAGATATAAATCTTTACCCAATGAATTAGAGGGAGATATAGGTCCCACCCATCTCATAATGATACCATTATTATGTGTGCCACAAAATCATAAATCATACATCATATCATAACCCATGTAATGAAAATAGGATTCTTAAACATCGTGCCATCATAACATAATCCATAAAAGATAAAAGGACATCATAAAAATAATTCCATCATAACATAATCAAATCAACGTAAAAACATGGATATAAATAGAACCCTATATTATCTTAGATGGAAAATAATATTGATAAAACTCTTGAACTCCATTCTTGAGGAAAATATCCTCTCTACTTCAAAAACATTTTCCTTTATTAAAATGTCATATAATTTTAAACTAAAAGAAGTTGATTAAAAATAAACATGAATACTTGTAATGGAAGCTTCATGGACATAATGTTCTAAAAGTCCACTTAGGCCATATAAGTTAAAAAAACATTCTTCTCGTACTTTGGCCGAAAAAGTCAAAAAGTACCTCATATGAAAAATGAAAAAAGATTCCTTTCATATCTTTTACAAAAAACATACAGTAGGGTAAAATTGGATTTAAAAAATTTTAGGAGGATATAAATAATATTACATATTGACGAAACATGGATGTGGATGATAAATATGCCCCAATATTTACCGAAGTATAAACAATCTCGGATAAAAATTGAGATTGCGAGATTTTCCCTTACCTTAGGTCTGATTTTCTTCGTAAGTGTCCAAACCTATTGTATAATGATTTAAATAATATCATTTACTTATTCCATATTAATACTCATTTTTATGATATCATATATGGTCATATTCTTAGCTTCTTATTAGTAATATTTCATTGGTACTTGTTATTCGGGTTTTTAGTACTTTTTGTTCTTATGTGTGTTTTGTCGAATAAATTATTATTATTCTTTTTAGGTTATAGATATCTTATTTAAAGAATGGTATTAGTGTAATATATATCATATTTATTCACTCAATTAATTTATGTAATCATTATGAAATGAAAATCATGTAGAATGAGTCGCATCACATCGTGGAGACAGTATTCCGTACGTAAGCACGAGCGATAATATCATTCCCAGGATCATGGAATTGTATTAGAGTGTATGTATACTATTTTAGAATTACTTTAAAATAATCATATATATTTATTCTTTACACCATTATACCCATCCAAGTAAGGTGGTGGTGGAAAATAGATTACACCACGACATGGAGAAAGTATTCCGTACGTACGCACGCGTGGGGATTTCATTTTCCGTAGGATGGATAGATGGTGAAATAAGGTTGTTTCATACTTATAAAAACATATCAGTATATGAGTGATACTGATTTTATTACTTCACAATGAAACAACTAAAGAAGAAGTGGAAGAATAAATAATGTTGAAAGAATTGGTAACAGACATTACCTCTTCTGTGAAGCGCCTCTTTGAGACCTCCTTTTAGGGCACTAAAATTGGTCTTTGAATAAGACCAGAAACTCTAGGATGTTTCTAGGGAAGTGGATAGGGGAACATGGCAGGGTTTGTCTGAGCTTGAAGGCTCAAAGTGGTGTGAGGAAGAGAGGGAGGAGGTGCCCTTTTATAAGCGAGAAGAGGGGAACCTTTTGAAAAACAAAAAATATTATTTTATTATAAAGTCATATTCGGTTTTAAATAGCTCCAAATTGATTTATTTCTAAGATAAGGTGGTGATGGGTCGAAATCCTCTCATCTAATAGAATTTAGACAAGTTTAGGTTTCTATTTTAACCTTATCATTTAGATTTAACTTTAAGTTAAATAAGTTTACTTTTACCTTGTCTTCTTTTTTTCTTACACTATAAGTTTAATAAACTTAATATAACAAGCCAAAGGAACCACAATTTGTTTCTTATTAATATATATATAACCTTATCTAAGTCATTTGGCCAAACCTTAGATTTTTAGGAGTAAAATAACAATTAATAATATAATATTTGTTTTAAAAACTATTTTTATGTCAATTTTGACACTATTTGGTAATTTATTTTTGTGAAAATCATAATAGAAGGATTAGTTCGAAAAAAGTTAATAAAATCAATACTAACATGTCATATTAACCTATAAAATTACTGTAATTCATAAAAAATCTCAAATTAAATTTATTTGGGTATTTATAACATCAATTATGTAAATATTTCATTAATAAGATAATCAATGCATCATCATTGTGTCACAAATAAATTAAATTATTTAATGTCTAAAAATTAAAAATAAAATACCATTATGTAGGAAATATTTTTAGCTTATAATTAATATTTATAGTCTAATTTATCTTATGTATAACCCTATATTAAAAATTATTTACTTATTAAACTTTGATTTTAACTAATTTAACCCTTCTTTAAATAAATTAAGATTAAATGTCCTAATCTAATCTAAGTGGGCTTAAATGGTCATAAATTATTCCTAATGTTGTTTTTGGTCGAATTACACTTATCCAATAGAATTAGGACATGTTTTAGGGTAATAATAACATCATTTTTACCCTTAATTACCCTATTTACTTTTAACTGTGGTAAAAAAGTAAAAAGTTACTATTCACCAAAAAATATTTTTAATCTCATTGAACCACATTTTACCTACTAACATCAACCGTGTCTCTTGGATTTTTGAAATTCCATTCACAAAAGCGGTAAAATTAAGTTTTATGTGAATTTGGAAATTCTCCTAGGAGGTGGGTAAAAGATGCTGAAAAGTTCAATAAAATTTTTATATATCTAAGATTATTATAAAATGACTCCAATGAATTGCATTGAACTTATATAGGTATTATTTATCAATATTGACCTAAAATGAATTTAAATAAAATAAATAATTATTTAAATAAAAAGTCTCTTTTTAAATACTAACCCAGTGTTTTCACTATTCATTAAAAATTGAAAGTTTTCAGAAAAATACCAATATTTCACCCTAGGCTAATTTTGATATTCCGAATCGAAAAAAGAAGTCCATTTTGAAAAATAAAATTTACAAAATTTCAAAAAGTGGATATTACTATTCATAACAACTAGTTTTAATAATATTTTAATAGCATATCGTTGTTTAGTGAAACTTGGTATTGCGTATGACGCAAGCTATCGAGGAAGGTTGCGATTGCGTGCAAAGCAAGCCAATCTAGTGTTGTGTGTAGTGAAATATTCCTTTGATGATTTATATAACATAAAAACAAAATAATTCTCATAAAATTCTCATGTGTTACATTCTACCCCCCTTAAAATGAATTTCTCCCTCAAAATTCGTCACTTTGTAACAGATAGATGAGGATACATCTCCCACATCATATCCTCAAGATCCCATGTAGCTTCTTCTAATTGGTGGTTCCTCCATAATACTTTCACCAAGCTAGTGGTCATGTTCCGTAGGACTTTTTCACTACGATCCAGAATCTCTATCGGCTGTACTTCATAAGAAAGATCTCGCTCCAGCAGTACAACTTCTGAGTTGAGTACATGTGAAGGATCAGGTATGTACTTTCTCAGGAGAGATACATGGAACACATCATGAACTTGGGAGAGATTCGGTGGAAGCGTCAATCGGTAAGCTACCTTCCCAACAGGATCCTGTATTTCAAAATGACCGATATACCTATGGCTCAGCTTTCCCTTCTTTCCAAATCTCATTACTCTCTTCCAAGGAGATATTCGTAAGAACACTTTATCACCCACTTCAAACTCTAGGTCTTTTCGTCAGTTGTCGGCATAACTTTTTTGTCAACTCTGTGCAGCTCTAATGTGTTGTTGAATAGATCGGACCTTTTCTGCCATCTCATCAACAAGATCAGGTCCTAATAGCTTTCTTTCCCCAACTTCATCCCATCAAGTTGGAGTCATGCATTTCCTTCCATAGAGAGATTCATAAGGATCCATTTGAATACTAGAGTGAATGCTATTATTATAAGAATATTCCACCAAAGGTTGGTTTTGATCCCTGCCACATCTGAAATCCATAGAGCAAGCTCTCAACATATCTTCTAGAGTTTGAATTGTCCTCTCAGACTGACCGTCTATCTGAGGATGATAAGTAGTGCTGAAACTCAACTCTGTATCTAGAGTATGCTGAAAACATCCCCAGATCATTGAGGTAAACCTCGGATCCCAATCATTTATAATAGAAAGTGGTACTCCATGCAATCTTACCACTTCCTTTACATATATCCTAGCAAGCTGATCTAGAGAGAAATCCTCTCTAATAGAAATGAAGTTTGCAGACTTTGTAAGACGATAAACTATGACCCAGATAGCATTATTGCCTTTGGATGTTTTAAGAAGTCCAATGACAAAGTCCATAGTGATGTTTTCCCATTTCCATTCGGGTATGGGTAATGGTTGTAACATCCCCTTAGACTTCTGTCTCTCAGCTTTAACTTGCTGACAAACCAAGCATCGAGAGACATATTCAGCAACATCTCTTTTAATGTCATCCCACCAGAAGTACTCTTTTAGGTACCTATACATCTTTGTGCTTCCAGGATGAATAGAGAATGAAGAACAATGAGCCTCATCTAGTAGCTCCTTTTTGAATTCAGGGATGGGAGGAACACAAAAACGATTCCTGAACCTTATTATCCCATCACAATCAAGGTTGAATTCAGGAACATTTCTCACCTTATTTTGTAACTCTACATCTTCTATCTATGCCGCTTTAATCTTCACATGTATATATGGTTGAACATTCATTAGAGAAGGATATTATTTTTCCCCTTTCATTATAATTCCAAGATCCATCCTTTCTAAATCCATAAATATTGGATATTTTGTTATCCTCATCATGGATAAGCTAGCATAGTCTTGTCAACTTAATGCATCTGCCACCTTGTTTGCTTTCCCAGGGTGGTAATGAATTGAGCAGTCGTAATCCTTAATCAGCTCCAACCATCTTCTTTGGTGCATATTCATCACCTTTTGTGTGAAAATATACTGTAACCATTTATGATCAGTATAAATGTCACACCTTTCTCCATAAAGATAATGTCTCCAAATCTTTAATGCAAATATTAGCACAGCTAACTCAAAATCATAAGTTGGGTAATTTTTCTCATGGATTTTCAACTGTCATGAGGCATAAGCTATCACAATATTATTTTTCATAAGAACACACCCCAGCCCCTTCATGGATGCATCACTGTAGATCACAAACCTTTCTCCACTAGAAGGAAGTGTGAGTACAGGTGCACTAGAAAACATTCTTTTCAACTCCTTGAAATTCTCTTCACATTCCTCCATCCAAACAAACATAACTCCTTTCCGAGTCAACTTGGTGAGTGGATTAGATAATCGTAAAAAATCCTTCATAAAACGTCGATAATATCCAGCCAAACCAAGAAAACTTCGGATCTCAGTTACTTTTTTTGGTCTCGACCATCTTTCGATAACCTTTGTTTTTGCTGGATCCATAAATATCCCCTCTTTTGAGATTATGTGACCCAAAAATGCAACTTTTTGAAGCCAAAATTCACACATGGTAAATTTGTCATAAAGCTTCTCCTTTCTCAGGGTCTTCAATACAATTCTCAAGTGATCTTCATGTTCTTCCTTTCTCTTTGAATAGATAAGAATATCGTCTATAAATACTACCAAAAACTGATCAAGATAGTCTCTAAAGACTCTATTCATCAGATCCATGAAGATATCATGGGAATTAGTAAGACCAAATGGCATCACTATAAATTCATGGTGTCCACACCTTTTACGGAAAGCCGTCTTTGGTATATCCTCCATTTTGACCCTTAATTGATGATACCCTGAACGAAGATCAATCTTCGAAAAGTATTGAGCTCCGCATATTTGGTCAAATAAGTCATCAATTCGTGGGAGAGGATATTTGTTCTTGATAGTGATCTTGTTAAGTTCTCGATAATCAACGTAGAGTCTCATTGATCCATATTTCTTCTTAACAAACAGAACTCGTGCTCCCCAAGGTGATGCACTAGGGCATATGAATCCCTTATCAAGATTCTCTTGGAGTTTCTTCTTCAATTACTGCAACTCAATTGGGGCTATTATATAAGGTGTCTTTGAAATAGGCAAATCACCCGGTACGAGTTCTATTGAAAACTATACTTCACGATTTGGTGGAAGACCCGGAAATTCCTCGGGAAAGACATCGTCAAACTCCCGTACAATGGGAACATTCTTAATCGTGAGTTTCTCTTCAACCATTTGTGATAAATAACCTTCATTTAGTGGAATCAAGATCCATAAGATGGAAGAAATTTCCATTGGAAGGTTATGTTCATCCTTGCACCGATAGACGATCATAGATTGATCTGGAATATAAAATGTGACTTCCCTTCTTTGGAAATTGATATGAGATTCATATAGAGAATTCCAATCCATGCCATGAATCACATAAAATTCCACAATAGGAAGGATCACATGATTTTCAGGAAGCACATTCCCACAAACATCAATCAGAAAATAATTATAAACTTCTAATGCGACTGTGGTGCCATTAGGTGTTGTCATAGCTAACTCCACATCTAATTGTTGAGGTAATATGGTGATAGCCTTAGAAAATTCTTCAAAAATAAAAGAGTGGGTGGATCCAGAATCAAATAAAACATTTTCTACTTTAGAGTGGATGGTAAGTGTACCTTTCACCACTTCGTTATCGTACTCCACATCGCTAATAGAAATTGCATGTGTCTTTCCTTTTTCTTTAGCCTTAAGAGTTTGTTAATGTCGATCATCATCAACAACCCTTCGATTAGGGCATTGATTGGAATAATGCCCCATTTCCTTTCAATTGTATCTTTGAATTATAGGAGATGCTCTCTATGTAGCCTTTTCTTTGTTCGCATCACTAGACATCTTCTTCCCATCATTGCAGCACTCAAATGCCCGATGACCTTCCTTTCCACATTTAAAACATTTACTTGTCCCTTTAAGACAACTCCCTCCATGTTTCTTTCTACACATTGAGCATAAGGGAAAACTCATCTTATTTTCAGTTTGGTCTTTTGATTTTCCTTTGAATTCGATTTTCCTCTTCTTAGCAAACCCATATGACTGATGGGTTACTACAATCTCCATCTAAACTTTGAGAGCACATCAAACGATTTCCTCGTAGCTATTGAAGTCCCTTATGGCTAATTCCCTTTGAAGTCTTGGTTTTAAGCCACTAAAGAATCGATTGATCTTACTCTCAGGTTGGATAATAATCCCAGAAGTGTACCTTGCAGGTCTTGTAAAATATGCTTCGTAGGTACCAACAGATTCATCATCCTTTTGCTTTAGTTCAGGAAACTCCTTCTCCATCTTTGTTCGAAGAATACAAGGGAAGTACTTATTGAAAAATAAGTTCTTGAACTCGTCCCATTCCATGGACTCAATTTCATCTCTTGGCCTCGTATTCTTGATAAGATTCTACCATTGATCAGCTTCACCTTCCAAACGATAAACCGCTAAGATGACTTTATCATGTTCAGAACATTAAAGAACTGAAAATATCTTTTTGGTAGTACTAATCCATTGTTCAGCAACAAATGGATCAGTAGACCCGCTAAATGAAGGTGGACGCTGCATCATGAAGGATTCAACAGAATGTTTCTCCTTCCTTTGCTCCTTTGTAAGTCTTGAAATATTCATAGCTTGAGAACGTTGTGTGAGAATGGCTACAATATTTTGCATTCCATCTCCCATAATGTTTGGTTTCTCAGGGGGACAATCATTGCATTTCCCGTCACATTCCGCATTAACACGGTTCCTTCGGGTTCCAGCCATTTACTTAAACCATGAAGAATAGTGTGAGAAACACTAACTATAATAGGAAAAACATATAATCAAGAATAAAATTTCACACTAAAGGTCTTATCATAGGTTTTTCATGGACATTTCTAAGATTGGGTTCTATGCATAGACAAATCCTTAGGTTTCTTTCTAAGGCTTTCACATCCTAATTTCCAAAGGTTGACTATACCTTTCCTTTGATACCAACTATAAAGCCCCATACTTTATATAAATTTTTAATACTTCAAAATTTATGTACACTTATTACAACATATAAAAAAGCCATGAAAGGACCATATAGGTATATTGTCTTTAGAAACTAGGAAACATAAACAACTGGTTCATAAAGCATCTACACTGTCTCCCATTTATTTCATCATATCTATAGTCCCTTTTGGCATATTTTATTTAATATCATTCTTCCTGACCTGGGGAAAGAAAACATACAAAAGTGTGAGCTCAAAATCTCAGTAAGGGTAAACAAAAGAAATATCAATTACATCATATTCATAAGAACATAACATTTTGGAAATCTTAACCTGTAAAAGAAATCATAATTTCATAACATGGGATAAATCATAGTAGTGAAATGTAATCCCAATAATCATAAATTAAAACTTGAAGCTTTGTGGAATACACACATAATCATAGAGAATCATTTCTTAGTAGTCAAAACTCATTGCCAAGACTATCTTAACGGACAAAGTCCATTTCTGAACCGAGTTCACTCCTCGTTTTAGTCATGTTTCACTAAACCGGTTTAACCTACCATTCCAGCCATGTCCATCTAATGAGATATAAATCTTTACCCAATTCATTTGAGGGAGATATAGGTCCCACCCATCTCATAATGATACCATTCTTATGTGTGCCACAAAATCATAAATCATACATCATAGCATAACCCATGTAATAAAAATTGGATTCTTAAACATCGTGCCATCCTAACATAATCTATATAAGATAAAAGGACTTCATAAAAATAATTCCATCATAACATAATCAAATCAATGTAAAAATAGGGATATAAACATAATCCTATATTATCTTAGATGGAAAATAATTTTTATAAAACGCTTGAACTCCATTCTTGAGGAAAATATACTTTCTACTTCAAAAAAAATTTCCTTTATTAAAATGTCATATAATTTTAAACTAAAAGAAGTTGATTTAAAATAAACATGAAAACTTGTAAAGGAAGCTTCATGTAAATAATGTTCTAAAAGTCTACTCAGGCCGTATAAGTTAAAAAAACATTCTTCTCATACATTGGCCAAAAAAGTAAAAAAGTACCTCGTACGAAAAACGACAAAAGATTCATTTCATATCTTTTACTAAAATCTTACAGAAGGGTAAAATTGGATTTAAAAAATTTTATGAGGATATAAATAATATTACATATTGATGAAACAACGATGTGGATGATAAATATGCCCCAGTAATTACCGAAGTATAAACAATCTCAGATAAAAATTGAGATTGCGAGATTTTCCCTTACCTTAGGTCCGATTTTCTTCATAAGTGTCCGAACCTCCTGTATAATGATATAAATAATATCATTGACTTATTCCAGAATCATACTCATTGTTATGATATCATATATGGTCATATTCTTAGCATCTTATTATTAATATTTCATTGTTACTTGTTATTCGGGTGTTTATTACTTTTTGTTCTTATACATGTTTTGTCGAATAAATTCTTATTATTCATTTTTATGTTATAGTTATCTCATTTCCAGAATGGTATTAGTGTAATATATATCATATTTATTCACTCAATTCATTCATGTAATCATTAAGCAATGAAAATCATGTAGAACGAGTCACATCACATCGTGGAGACGGTATTCCGTACGTATGCACGAGCGATGATATCGTTCCCATGATCGTGGAATTGTATTGGAGTGTATGTATACTATTTCAGAATCACTTTATAATAATCATATATATTTATTCTTTACACCATTATACCCATCCAAGTAAGGTGGTGGTGGAAAATAGATTACACCACGGCGTGGAGGCGGTATTCCGTACGTACGCACACGCGGTGATTTTGTTTTCCATAGGATGGATAGATAGTGAAATAGGGTTGTTTAATACTTATAATAACATATCAGTATATGAGTGATACTGATGTTATTACTTCATAATGATACAACTAAATAGGAAGAAGTGGAAGAAGAAATAAAGTTGAAATAATCAGTAACAGACATTACCTCTTCTTTGAAGCGCCTCTTTGATACCTCCTTTTAGGGCACTAAAATTGGTCTTTTAAGAATACCAGGACCTCTAGGATGTTTCTAGGGAAGTGGAGAGGAGAAATTGGCAGGGGTTGTCTGAGCTGGAAGGCTAGTGGTTTGAGGAAGAGAGGGAGGAGGTGTCCATTTATAAGGGAGGAGAGGGGCACCATTGGAAAAACTAAAAATATTATTTTATTATAAAGTCATATTCGGTTTTAAATAGCTCCAAATTGATTTGTTTCGAAGATAAGGTGGGGAGGGTTTGGAATCCTCTCATCCAATAGAATTTAGACAAGTTTATGTTTCTATTTTAACCTTATCATTAAGATTTAACTTTAAGTTAAATAATTTTACTTTTACTGTGTCTTCTTGTTTTCTTACACTATAAGGTTAATAAAAATACTATAACAAGCCAAATGAACCCCAAGTTGTTTATTATTAATATATATATAACCTTATCTAATTCATTTGTCCAAACCTTATATTTTTAGGAATAAAATAACAATTAATAATATAATATTTGTTTTAAAAACTATTTTATGTCAATTTTGACACTACTTGGTAAATGATTTTTATGAAAATCATAACAGAATGATTAGTTAAAAAAAGTTAATAAAATCAATAATAACATGTCATATTAACCTATAATATTAGTTTAATTCATAAAAAGTCTCAAATTACATTTATTTGGGTATTTATAACATGAATTATGTCAATATTTCATTAATAAGATAATTACTCTATCATCATTGTGTCATAAATAAAATAAATTATTTAATGTCTAAAAATTACAAATAAAATACCATTATGTTGGAAATAGTTTTATATTTCTAATGAATATTTATAGTCGAATTTATCTTATGTATAAACCTTTATTAAAAATGATTTACTCATTAAACTTTGATCTTAACTATTTTAACCCTTCTTTAAATAAATTAATATTAAATGTCCTAATCTAATCCAAGTGGGCCTAAATGGTCATATTTTATTCCTAAGGTTGTTTTTGGTCGAATTAAACTTATCCAATAGAATTAGGACATGTGTTAGGGTAATAATAATATCATTTTTAGCCTTAATTACCATATTTACTTTTAACTGTGGTAAAAAAAGTAAAAAAGTTACTATTCACCAAAAATTATTTTCATCTCATTGAACCACATTTTACTTATTGACATCAACCGTGTCTCTTGGATTTTTGAAATTCCATTAAAAAAAGCGGTAAACTTATGTTTTATGTGAATTTGGAAATTCTCCTAGGAGGTGGGTAAAAGACGGTGAAAAGTTCAATAAAATTTTTATATATCTAAAATTATTATAAAACGACTCCAATGAATTGGGTTGAACTTATATAGGTATTATGTATTAATTTTGACCTAAAGTAAATTTAAATAAAATAAATAATTATTTTAATAAAAAGTCGGTTTTTAAATAGTAACCCAGTGTTTTCACTATTCATAAAAAATTGAATGTTTTTAGAAAAATACAAAAATTTTACCCTAGGCTAATTTCGATATTCCGAATCCAAAAATGAAGTCCATTTTGAAAAATAAAATTTAAAAAATTTCCAAAAGTGGGTATTACTATTCATAACGGCTAGTTTTAATAATATTTTAATAGCATATCGTTGTTTAGTGAAACTCGGTATTGCGTACGACGCAAGCTATCGAGGAAGGTCGCGATTGCGTGCAAAGAAAGCCAAGCTAGTGTTTTGTGTAATGAAATATTCCTTTGATGATTTATATAACATAAAAACAAAATATATCTTATAAAATCCTCGGGTGTTACAAATCTTGAAAAGATATTGGATACAAAAATAAAGGATGAAAGTATTAAATTATACGACTCACTTTGGGAATATAAAAAATATTATAAAACACCCATTGGTACTACTCCATTATATCTTGTTTATAGAAACCATGTCACTTAGCCTTAAAAATATAGCATCATTCTTATTAAGAAATTAATAAACAAATGAATTCCAAAAAAGATTTGGAAGTCAGAATGATATAACTCACTGATCTTGAAGAGATCATAAGGGATGCCTATGAAAATTCTCTCATTTATAAAGAATAAAAATGAAGAAATGAAATTTCCAACACATTATGCAACAATAATTCACAACATGATATATTATTCAACCTTTTAATTATCAATTTAAACTTTTCCCGGGAAAGATTAAATCCTGATGGTCAGGTACCTTCACAATTCTCAGTGTGATTCCCTATAAGGAAAATTTATATTCAATAAGGTGTAGAACCAACCCTCATAGTCAATTTACAGAGACAAAAAAAGCTATTAAGAAACATTTATTGAAGGTCATTCTCTGTAATTATATTTCAATTGACTGATCCATTCTCCATCTATCTGGATGAAAATTTCATCATTAGTCCTTTACGATAGGCAACCCATATTTTTTTTCATTATTTCCATTCTTATTTTTAGGAGTTTTGTTTTCATTTTAGTATAATTCATGTTTGTTGGTAATTATGAACTTCACCACAATCATATATCTATATTTATATGATCTTATTTTCTTTAATATTCACTATATGCACCTCAATATTTCACATATTTGATCATGTTTAAGACCTATAGAATAATTCGTTGTCTAGTGAAGGTTTAATCATTCTAACAAATTATATAGGTATTCCAACTTGAAATCATCATCCACCACATTTCTCTCTGGAAAGACACTCATTATATGTATCTATCAATTACCTAAAATTAAATTCAAAATTAAATTCCATTTTCCCTATCCAAATTATGTGAATTATCTCCCGATAATGTCTATGAAAATTAGATCATTGCAACATTTTATGTTTGGGGGGGGGGATTATTCTTGAGCTTTATTGTCAATACACTTGTATTTGTTTATTATTATCATTTTTTTAGGAAATAGTTTTCACTAAAATAACATTTTAAACCTAAAAAATTCTTACATACATTTAAATAAAATATAAACTTATCCCCTAAATTGTTGTAATCAATATTTTATACCTACTTAGATTTTTAGAATGATTTCCAAGTTTTGTAATTTAATTCAAAATTATATTTTTTTTAAATTTACCTTGATATAATTTTCAATTAATTTTATAAATTATGTAATTTATAGTTATTTTATTATTCTCATTATCTTACTAGGATTATGGACCCACAATTTTTTATTATTTTATAATCATAATTATTGAGAGACACCTGGGACATATAAACGTATCCGGACATGTATTGAGATCTTATTAAGGATATGAATGAAAAAATACATTTTTAATATGATTGAGGCAATATTATTTGATCCAAATTTTCTTGAGGACCACCTTTTATTTTTTCATTATTATCCCATAGTTTCCTTGAATAACCTTTTTGGGTAAGATCTATTTCAAGCCGATTATCCATTTTTATCCTGACCTTGGTATTATATATTATTATCTTTTGAACAAGTGTTGGGGAATTTTTCCAACTAAAAAACATGAGATGTTATAATTGAGGAGATGTATTGTGTCATTTTTATCATACTAATATGGTATGATCTATGGTTAATTTTTTAAATTTTTACAACTATCCTTTTTTAATAAATATAAAGGAAAAAAAGAAAAAGATATTTGGTTGTGTATAAGTAAGGTAAAAAGTCACCATTTCTAAATATATACATCCCATGATGGATGATATATGGTTAAGGAATGAATGTGAGTTTTTTTATGAACATTAATTTTGAAAAAAAAAAAGAAAAGAAAAACAAAGGAGCAATGTGTAATTTTTATACATACTTGATATATTCAAGGATCCAATTTAAGCTGTTTGGAGAATGGGAGCCATTCGATCAAGGAGTAGTTACTTCATTACATTTTTTATGAAATTAATTCATTATGCATTATATATTATCCACTTTTTGAGGCAAAGCATCACATTTTACCCACCTTCCCTCAACCTCAGAGTCATTTCAACCCTTTTACTGAAGCCACCACGAGTTATTTTCTATTTGTCTTTACAAAGTAGAGATGATATTACCAACACACACCTATAGTATAGAACATGTATTATGAGTATGAGAATAACTCCTGTCATGTTATTCCATGACTAATGAGAGAAAATTTATTATGAGGTAAATTGAAAAATGTGTTTAGAATTTATGGAATAATTATAAAATTTTAATTAAAAGAATAAATAAAATAAAAAATGAATTAAACGATGAGGCATGACCTATTTTTTTAGGATTTATTTTACAGGATTAAATTTTTATATATACATAGAGTATTATTTTCTTGTTTGTAATGAATGTTTCATGATTAAAAAAAATTATTCTTTAGGAATACCTATTGAGATGTTTTTTTATTGAGTATAATAAATGGTTCAAGTATGGGGTAATTTGATATGTTGAAATTATATATATATATATATATATATATTATACATTTTTTAGGAGATTATTCCTGATTAATTAGATAATTCACTGGGGTTTGGTTTGTTTTTTATGTGATATAAATTTTATAATTAAAGGAAAAGTGTTGAAATAGTGTTAAAATAGGCTTTACAAGTCGTGTATCACATACACTACATGTATATATCATTCACATCATACCTATGAGGCCACATACCAAACCATGAAACACTTGCATGATGTTAAGACAATACACTTCGTACCACATCATTACACGACATACAAATTTCAAAATACAAAATCCCTCTATAAGTGAGTTTCAAATAGAACGTGTATAGATTTCACTATGTGCATGTTTCAAAGGCTCACCCAGTCAAATATATGAATTTATTATTTAGAGGGAAAGTGGATATCAATAACAATAATATGAAACCAACATACCTGACCAAGAGATGACAAGACTGAATTTACCTATTGTTGTACATGATGTGCATGACTTACATGACATTTACATCTTGGGCCTATTAATATTTCCAACACTCCTCCAAGAATAAGACCTCCATAGAGTTTCATATTCTCTCATTTTCTTCTAATATTTTCATTAATTTTAATTCTAAACTAGATTTATTTCATTACTATACCATTTTATTGAATCATTTTGTGATATTAATCATTCTACACAAGTTGTTTTCCCAATGAAATCCTGTTTTGAATTTTGAAATTCATTCCCTTCACCGCTATCCATTATTCATCGAATCATGCATTGTTATTAAATATTTCTTCATTATTAGTGAGTTCTTGATTATTTATTTTTTTATTATGGATTTATCAATACTTTTTTTCATATTTCAACGTTAGTTCTGGTTTGGTTAATGATTTCTCTCAATTTTATGAATGCTAATTCATTATTGATTAATTCTAGATTTTCTCCATTGAAACTATTTTATAATTATTAAATATATGAAGAATATTTCCTTAATATTGATCATCATCCCAATGCATGACTAATACCAAGAGGGGTGTGGGTCGAGAGTAAGTGTGGTTTAAACCCAATGAATATCTAAATATCAAACCTAGTTAACCCTATGTCTAGTAACTAGGGTTAGAATAAAATGTAATATAATTCATTTAAATTATCCTAGAAAATTAGAGGTGAAATTTGAATGACCATGAACAAGTTGGAGATAATCAGGGTAAGACCAATAGCCTATAATTATTATTCATAGAATCCAATATTCCTTCACATAGTTTTTCATCTACACTTGATCAAGGATCCTTTTACAATATATGTAGATCCCATTAGATAGAACATGTTTAATTAGTGTCCTTTGATCATTTTTAAATCCTAACCTATAGGTCTATCCCATGTTAGATTTAGGATTACCGTTTTAACTTTACCCTAAATTTAACCCTGATCCCCTTCTTTATTATCAAAATCAAACTCCAAAATATATAGATTTAGAAAAACCTAGAACTATGGAGTGAAAGTGAGGAATCCCTTCGATAGTTTTTTTATTCGATACTAACATGCTAGTAGTCATCATCAGTTCAACCTATCACTACCACTTTACTATGCTATTTTAGTAAGTGTAGTTTAGGATTATATATTTCTAATATAAAATAAGCCTATGCGAAATCAACAACATGTGTGGGCTAGTAAGTTACACACCATGATCCAAAAGAAAGGTTTCACGTTAGGATCACATTGAAGGGATTCATGCTAGAGACCCACACATGGTTACAAGAAAAGATTTAATGATAGTTGTCATATTATAGAATCTCAAGCTAGGATTATTCAACAAAATATCTTGAAATGGGTAACATGTTAGGTTCTCATGGAGGGGTATTGTGGAAAAGTCTTGAACAAAGTTGGTTTTCATCTAACTGGTGACATAAGAGAATAAAAAACCATATGAGTGTAAATAGACTCATAGATAGTGGATAAAATATTCTACTATAGGATCAGTTCATTCACTTTAGTATATATGTCAATTCTCTTTCAAACTATTAATTTTTATAAAATAAGAGAGAAAATGAGTTTGCTCCGAACCTAGTAATATTAGTGAACTTTATGGTATTTGGTACATAAGCATGTTTTTATTTTATGATCATTGGATGTAGCCTAGTGATGGTTGGACCAATTAAAATTGATATGTCATGTTCACATTTTAATGTCTTTTTGTTATTTTCTACTCGAAGGAGAGAAAATAGAGTTTTGTTTAATGGTGAAACAAGATGTAACAGGGAGAGTTGTTTTGATCTATCATACCGTGATACACCACCCTCTCTAGGTATTTAACATTTTTGGGATAAAATTTATGTTCCTCAAGATAACAATAACATTCATTATATCATAACATGATAACCAATTAAAATAATACCGATTTCATAGTCATTTGATTAATTTGAAATAGTATAAACCATCAAAATAAATGAGTTTAATAAATATTTTATCATCATAACAATAAAACATATAAAGAATGAATAATTAAAGTATAAATAGATCAGATACTTAGTAAAATATAATTATCATCAAAACATATTATCATAGATATTGATTTCTTCAAAATAATCAGTGGAATATTATCATGGTTGTAAATTATGTCCAATACATATAAGGTAAATGAAAACATTAATTTTACACTATTAAAGGAAATGTAAAAAAACCACAAATTGAAAATGACAAGAGGATCACTTTTAGTTCATTTTTTGAAAATTAAACCGTGGGTAATAATGACATTAAATATTCAATGGATAATATTAAAACATTTTTTAAAATAGTTTTAGAAATAATAGACATGGAATAGAATTGATCTTCGATCCAAGAGGGAAATACAACTCATTTTCTTTAATAAAATATTTTGGTCTCTTGAGTACTTTAAGAGAGGAAAATGAAAATAAAACATGTAGTTTCAATAAATAACCAAATTAGAATAAAACAATAGGTATTAATCATCAAATGATCACATAATTTATTCAATGTAAGTTAAATTATAAATAATCTATATTGAAATAGGTTTGAAATATTCTCACCAATTTGTTAACAATTTACTATATAAGGAAGGTATTAATCATCAAAGGATCACATAAAATAGAAGGTATTAATCATAAAAGATCACATAATTTCTTATATATGTATTATAGAATTGGATATTAAATACTTTGTTCTATGTGATAACTATTTTTTTCATGCATGTTTCGGCTCACCAACCTTGGTACTTGTAACATGATCATGGTTAATTAATTTCAAGAATATTAATTATGATATAGGTTTTATTTATATTAATTATATATATTTATATTCATCTGTAAAAGTTATATATATAAAAATGAATTACACCATTCATGGAGATGGTTGTCTGTATACACAAATGAACATTATTTTCACATTTTTATGGATGAAAATAAAGAAAGGTAAATAATAATTAATCTTTAATGAATAATTATTAAATCATATAAATATTATATATTCATAAATTCCACCCTTATTTCCATTTATGTAATGTATTGATGAAATATGAATCACATCTCTCCGTAGAGGTTATAGTCCACACATATGCATGAGCAACGTTATCATTTTCCAAAAGTTTGGAAGGTATGAAGTTAGATGTGATATTATGATTTGAGAAATGTACTTAGTTAATAACCTTAAACCCATAATAGTATACATAAACTAGATACAGTGATGAAAAATGAATTATATCACTATTAATAGACGGCAAGAAGTAAGTATGCATGAGCAATACTTCCACATCCCATCTGATGAAAATGAGAGTTGATAATTGTGGTTTAATTATCATAATCATTTATTATATAATTTTAATAAATTTGTTTTTATTTAATTAAGAATATAAAAAATATATAGGATCTAAAAAAATAATTTAAAATAAAGTGATAAATTAGGGAAATCAAATCTTCTTTGAAACAAGTCTATTAGATAACCTCTTAAGGAATATAGTGTTGGACTTTTGGAAATACAAGATTATCCATAATTTGCAAATGGGAGCGGAGAAGATAATTTTATAGGGTTTGGTAGATATAGAAGGGTCAATGTAGTGTGATTAATAGAAAATAGGGGGTTCCATTTTATAATTAATTGGAGGGGTGCTCGTGGGATTTTTTAAAAGAGTAAAATAAAATAAAGTCATTCTCTATCCAAATAATTACAAATGGGGTGGGAATTCAATATAATGTATGAAAGGGATTATACTACATCAATAAAAAAAATTTACTACTTTATGAGGTATATTAATACTTTTCCCTTTATTTAACCCCTTAGTTATCATAATTTATCCCATATCATGGTAACATCATTTTCACACCAAAAGTGCTATAATTGAACACATAAGTTAAAAATTATCGCATAATTGTCCAAGGGATAACATTTTAGACTATATATTTTCCTTTTTTATTATTACAATATAAATATCATTCTTATTTAATTTACCAAAATATTTAATTTGACATAAAATATTTAAATAATTTTTTTTAATTTGAATATAATCCTTTAACACAAGAATAAATTTTCATAAACATAAATAAAATTAGTGGAACAATTTAAATCATTAAAATTATATTACTTTTAATATTTTCAAATTTATATTAATTTTAATATTTTAAAAATTATGTTTTTTATTTATCTATTAATTGATGTAATACTACATCCATGTTTCATAATGATTTAAATTATTTAGGTAAATAGCAAAAAATAAAATAAATTTTAAATCGTAAAAATAATTTCACAATGGTCAAAATATAAACTTTTATCTATTTATCACTTTATTTTTCTCTATGTGGACATGTTTTAGTTATCAATAACAATATAATTGACATTTTATATTTTTAGTTACATTAAATACAAAGGAGGACAATTTTAATTGAAAAGTGTCCCATAAAAAATTAGATTTTGAGACAAAGGTGATAAGTGTTGAAGTATCCAATAGGAATTTGGAAGAAAAACTATAGTGTTATTAATTTGTTTTAACCATGATAAACCCAATTTACAATTTATCGAGGTGAAAAATTTTACAATGTTTACTATTCATAATGACCAGAAAATGAAATGTTCCTATTTACAAAATTTCAACATATTAATTGAAAATATGTAATCAATTATTTAAAAATCTATTTATATGTTTGGAATAAATTAATTTTTATTAAAATTATTGAATACATTTTTCAAGAATCTATTTCAATATGTGGAATAAATTAATTTCTCACTAAATGTGGTGAAAATCAATTTTTAGAAAAATACATTTTAAAAAAACTTGGTTTATTATTATCCCTGAATTAAAAAATATCGAATTAATTTTAATTTTTTTAATAATATATATATATAATTAAATTCATTCATAATATTGATTAATTTAATTTATTATGATAAAAATACTTTTCAAACATTGAAACCATTTTTTAGAAATACAACCCTTAAATTTTAAATGATTTTTATTTTATTTAATAATGAATTCATTTTTTTCATATATAAACCACATGTTTTCCAAAAATTATGTTTTTCCAATTCATTAAAACCAATACAATGGCTAGGTTTTAACCGTTAAATTAAATAATAATATTTTAATAGTATATCATTGTTTGTTTAAACTCCATGTTTCATGTAAAGAAAGCTATCAATGAAATCAAAAGTATTTATTGTTTAACTATTTCAAAAATGATATGTTATTTTATAAGTTCTATAATATATAAATTTTTTATGATTTCTGGAGTATAATTTTATTTCACTATATTAAATTTTAGCATCATCTTTCATGGTGGTAGAAAAAATAACATGGCTTTGTAAAGGTGGTAGTCCAAACATACACACATATTATGCTATCATTCCACAATAGATGGAAGTGTAATAAGGTAAATCATATATTATATTTAAATAATTATTATGATGTAAAAAATATCAAATTTATCACTTAAAAACATATTTATAACCATTCATGGTGGGTGGTAACAAAAAAATGAAATTCATCACTATATGTTGACAGTAGTTTGTGTGAACACACAAGTTATGCGTCCATTTTCTATAGGATTGAAAGAGAAAATAAAAAGGGTAATAAAATCAATTTAAAAAGATTTATTTATATTTAATATATTTATGTTATCTTATCATAATGGTTATATATAATTTAATGGTGCTATTATAATAAATAAACCTAAAAACACTTAGTTAAGAGTTATACATCTTCTTTGGATAAAATCATTTAAATTACACATTAAGCCTTCTAGGATTAGTTTTTTGTGAGATAGAGACCTAGAATTTATCGGGTAGGATACATTAAATTTACTTTTTTATAGGTGGTCATTAAAAATGGTTTAATAGGTTGAATTAAGAGAGGAGATGAGGTTCCCTTTTTTAGGTGAGGTGAGTGAAAAAGATGCAATTATTTTTATCTACTAAATATTATAATTGTCTTTCTGATTGATATGTGAAACTTAAATAAATAAATTTCAAATATAAGGTGACAAGATTCAAAATCATTTTGTAAAATAAGAATTAATATGATATTTTATAACCTTACAAAAATGATTTAACATTAGTTTACGTGTTTTAACCTTTTAATGAGGTGAAAATATAGTTTCCATGAATATTATTGATAATTACCAAAAATGAAATTAATATTATAGTAAAATATTAAAATCAAAATTCAATATATGGTAGAAAGAATTCATGGTTAAATTTTTAGAATTTTATGAAATTAATTTTAATATAAGTCTATAAAACGCAATGAAATACTGTTTCTCTTAAAAAATGCTTTTTAATCATTGAATAATATTACACAAAAATAAAATATTAAATTGATTCCATGAAATTAATTATATTATGTCTAACCCAAGAAATATTATGTTATATAAAATTAAAATTAAAAACATAACATGAAACAAAATGAAAGACCATTTTGCAAAAAAATGAAATTTTCATTACATAACCAAAAAATAAACTATTTCTAAGAAATATAAAAAATCATGCTATGAAAATTACAACCTCATGGAAATAAAAATGATATCCATTTAGAAAAATTAAAATTTTAAATTTTAGAAAAAATTATTTACATAAATTTTATATTCTATCAATTATTATAATAAAATAATTGGATGTGCTTGGGATAATATTCTATGGATATTATGTTTACCTGTAATAAGATGATAATGAGAATTATATTCTCCACCACATAAATAATTTCATCCATGAAATTTTTATAAAATTTATTTCTTAACTAAATGTTAGTGATCCTTATTTATAGCTACCTCATTATTTAAGGTTTCCTCTTTATAGTTTTTTTATTTCAACAAATAACATTCACCAACCATGTTGTCTAATTTCGAAACACATTCTCTCCAGTGACAATAGTATAAAACAATATAAATTAGGTTACAACTATAATTCTGAATAGGTGAGCACATGAATTTGTTGTGTCATTTACTTCCATAGTAATGTGATATGTAACATGTCATGAACATGAGAGAGTGAAGGTGGATTTTAAAAATGGTATGCCACTGATCCAGTTATATATTGAATTTTCGAAGGAATGATTTACTAAAGACATATTTTTAGTTTCTTGTTGAACTATATAATGCCTTTATATAATTATTTGTATAAGAAAATATGTTCCAAACCATAAATTCTAAATATTTTATTCAATATTGGATATAGATGTTTTATGTAACTTGAGATGACTTAATATGATCCTAAATACTCTTCACGTTCATCATTGCCTCTCCCGAAAGATCTTATCGAACATGATTATTTTCACCAACATAATCCTAATAAGATGGAGTAAAAATATCTCTCTATATAAATTTGTTTATATATATCCCTTTTAATACATTAATAAAATCTATTATTATATGATAATTCTTCTAGTGTTTAATATAGATCACATACACCATTAAAGTCATTCAATAATGACCTCAACATATCTTCTAATGTTTTAATATTTTAATATTTGTAACACACTAATATTTTATGATATATTAATCTTTAAATAATTATAAATTATTTTATAGATTACTTTAAATGCATAAATGATTTTGAAAAAACCAAAAAAAATATTGAAATATAGTAGGAATGTTGGGGAAGGGCCCATTATTAAAAAAGAGAAAAATCACACAATCCATTTTTGGGGGAAAAGGGGGGAACCCATCACAACACATGTCCCATGGTCCAATAGACATAAGAATAAGGATTAAATAAGTCCCAAGGACCAGAAAACCCTAAAGAGATGACCCATTATAGTGGCCCAAAATTCCAGAGGGACAGAGCCCATTAGAAATTCGATGTCAACTAAATTAATCCATCAAATATCATTGCTCTGCCACACCTCAGACATGAAATCACACTGACACAAACACACATTGGCAAGACCCTACCAATACTAGATTTGTGAACTACATTAGTCTAGCTGTTGGATCTAGAAACACCACCACCCCCAAACACCAAGATCTGACTGCACCAAACTAACAATGACACAATGTTTGTGAAGTAGTGGAAAACTCAAAGTAAATTATTTAAAAACTAATATTTTTTTTGTAATAAACAATGGTACCAAAATAATTTTATATTTATCAATAATGTATTATATTTGTTGGAATGGATTATATATTTATTTAATCTTTGTATTTCTGTTATTAAAGTCAAATTAACTAAAAAATTTCAAAATTTATAGTAATGGTATTTTATGAAAAGTAGTAGTTTTAAAAATTATTTTATAAATCAATAAATATATAGAAAAAGTGAATATAGGAAATAATAATTTCCTAAATGTCATTCCATGGACCATTATATGATAATTTTTCCTTTATATGTAAAATAATAAACTATAATATTAAAAAATTCATTATTATAGTTAAGGATAATATTGTTTAATGAAAGTGATAAACTAAATGAATAGTTTCAAAATAATACATAAACCTTTAAAAATTTTAATATTCAAAGCTGAATCAGATCCATAATCTATTATCATAAAAATTATTTCCACTTTTTTCCACTTACACAAGAAAATGGATATTTTATAACTAAATCATTTTATTAATTCATTGTATGTCCTTCAGTTCAATATAAATCGGAAACATATCATTTCTTATATACACAAAATAAGGATAAATTGATAAAATAACATGAAAACTAAACTTATAAATATCCTTATAAATTTTCTAGAGATTTTAATATTCCTAAAATACTATCCCTAGGTTTCTAAAGAGGATATATGAAGGATCGCTTTCAAAGAATAGGTAATCATATTCAATGGAAACATTCACATACCAGGTTATTTTACTATATTAAATTATGTAATAAATATTAAAATATAATGAAACTAGTGTCTAATAGATAATGATATTATACTATGATTTTTGAATTATATTTATCCATCTTCTTCTCTATCAAATGGGAAAAAATCATTGGTGTGTATAGCTGAGTACCACCTCGCGAACCGATGTAAATTATTTTCCATTACCACCTCATATGGAATGTCCTAATGATTTGAATCATGAATTTAAATGATTAATATGAAATTATTTTAATTTTTTATTTATAATATATCATCTAATTACTTATCATTCTACCTGTTAAAAAATGATAATGTTTCCCATTCATACGTATAACATATCATCTAGATGAGGTGATGTTATTCCCCTTTCAAATCCATTTCTCATAGATGATATTGATATTTATATTAGGAATGTTTATTATTTTTAAATAATTATTAAAATTATGTACATGACATAACCATGATCAATATAACAATACCATAACATCTAAATTAAAACATTTTTGAAAAACATAGCAGTTAACACAGGAAATAATGACAATATTAAATAATTTTTAATAAATATATGATGAGTTATTATAAAAGGATCATATATGATATTATAGTTATGTATATATACTTGTAATATTATTAAATTAATTATTAATTTATTATAAAGGAGTTTTAAATCACTTATGAAAATGTGAAACTTGAGGATTGATATTTTATCTCAATTTCTAATCCATTGTGTTATATTTATAATTATGAACCTGTTTACTTATTTGTGGAATATATACTACTCATTTATGTTTTTAACATGAATAAATATTTACCCATTTTGATTAATATTACAATTAAATTTTACTTTTTCAAGTGGTTATAAGTAAAATTTACAAAATAGGTATCAATTTAATTTATTATATAATATTTCTTTGATTGCTTATATATTTTCATTGAATGATTCATTAAATTAATATTTAACAAAATTCATATAATTTTTTATACTATAGATATTTAATTAGTTTACATATTTTCTTCAAAAAAAATTTCAACACCCTAATATTTTTGGATATATTTTTCTTCAATTAAGTTGTATTTATTTGATAGAGTTCCATACATGAAAACATGAGTTTAAAAGTAGAACAATATATATAATATCACTTAAATATTAACATTAAAATCTTGAAATTATACTAGAATAAATATTAAAAAAAATATTTTAATTTATTTTTACTATTTTTTATAAACAATATTTATTGATAAATAGGAACTCATTTTTTGGTAATGTTTTTTATCCAGTAAAAAAATTCCTTCAATTTTTTATTTATTTTCAAGAAAAAATAAATATATTTTTTTTCAAAATATAGAGAATATATTTTGAAAATTTAAATTCATTTCATAAATCATCATGTAAAAAATATCTTAGCTTGGAATTTTTGAGAATTTTATAAAGAGATTAATTTTTTGATGAATATTGAAAAATTATGATTTTTATTGAAAACTAAATTTTCATTTAATTAATTTAAAAGTTATATTTTATTTTAAAATTGTTCTTAATATATATTTAGTTACATTAATTTATTATTAATGCAAATTATATCATTAAAATCATTTTTACATTCAATATTTATATAAAATCTATTTATACATAGAAAACAGTTTTGGTAAAATAGATTTTTGTCATGTTTGGGGGGATTAATTTTAAATTATATTCTTCTAGTCCCATGAGTTGAAACTAGAAAAATTAATTCCATATTTTATTTTGTCATAAATAATAATATATAGTATGTTGAACTCAATTTTTTCCCTTAAAAATAGTATATGAGGTAAAAATTTGTTATTGTGGTTCAGGTTAAAACGGTTTTACTAGGGGCGAGGTGGTTATACAGAGATAGAGGGGTATATTTTCAAATTAATCTTTTATAAATATTTTTTAGAATTATATATTTCTACCTTATTCTATGCCAAATTTTAATCTCTGTCTGTTTGTAAGTATTTGAATTGAATTTGACTATTAAATTTTATTCTATTGAAATTCCAATTGTGTCATCTCCCACTTACAAAGGGGCACCAATCCTTTCCATAATTTATAGTAGTTTTCACCAGATATCTTGACCAAACACATAATAAATATTTTTATACTACCTATCCATGAATTTTAGGTTATATAATTATTAAAAAAACAATCCAATGGGTACTTAATAAGGGAACTAATGGAAGACTACCAACAAAGATGTAATTATCATACCATATGCCTTTTGATTAATTTACTTATATAAATATTATAATTATATGGTATTCAGTATAAAATAATAAAATAAATAACTTTAATGTACTGATACATTATTATGATTTGGAATATATCATTATTCGCCTTATTTTTTTCCAATGGGAAGAAATAGTATTTTTCACGTGTACGTGTGGACTACCACCTCCATATAACGATTCAATTCATTTTCAATCACCAAATTCCATATATGGGTATTATGATGGGTTTAATTTATATATATATATATATATATTATTTATGATATGTTTGTTATTCATGGATAATAATATAATATCAACCTTTTTACCACCCAATTCATTCGAAAATAATGACATAAATCATGTGTAAGTGTGGACTACCACCTCTACAAAAAAACCAGACTCATTTTTCATTTCCATTTTAAATGGATGGCAAAGATTATAGATTTAACAAATTTATATGAAATATTAGATGTAATACTGATTTTGTAAATGAGAATTTGTATTAATTGTTCTTTCATTCCATCCCATGAAATGTGAAAACAACGGTAATGCATACATACAACCTACAATCCCCATGAACGACGAAATTCATTTTTCTACTGATAAATTTTATCAATGATGATAAATAAATATTTAAGTAATATATATTATATTTATATCATGATTAAAATTACTTAGATTATGGAACCATTATCAAATAAAAATTATAGTAACTATCAAACCAACATTCCCATGAAAAATGAAATAGCTAACACCTAGAAATGTTGATTTTAATACTGAATTATAAATAATTGGGTGGTAAAATGTTATAAGTGGACCATATATGATATAATATGTTTGTAAATGTTTGTATTATATAATTATAATAAATATAAATTTTTTATATAGGAGGTTAGATAACATTTTCAGAGAGTAGAATTTGTGGTAATACGGTTTCTCATCTCACTTTATCTTTTATGAGGCACATGACATATTCACCACTGGATTCTCTTTAGTGATATATATATATATACATATGATTAATGAAATTTATTATTATTTTCATGAAAATAATTGATATATAAAAATACACCCCAAGATCTCTCTTTCCCAAGGCTTTGATTCAGAGACTACAAAAAAATAGGAAGGGATTTATGTTAAAATCTCATTATTTATAGAGATTGTTTCTGATCATGTTAAAAATGAATAAATTTCATGATGAAACTCTCATTAATATCCCTATAAATTAATATTGTTTTTATTTTTTGATATTATATTTTTTCTATTTTACTAACTTTTAAAATTCAAGAGTCTTAAAGAATATATTTAAGTAAAATCGAATTTACTTTTCTATTTAGTTGAAAATCAATTTTCTTACATATATTAATTTTTTTTTAAAAATTTAATGGATTTTTTTATATTATCCTATGATTAATTAAATTCAGTTTACATATTATTTACATTTTAGAAAAATGGATAAAATGAATCTTTTTATCAATTTTCATATGATGTATTTTTAAATCTTTATAGAGAATGTGAAAGGAATCATCCACTAAATTAATAGAACATCCCACTATAATGACCAAAAAATGATATGAAGGTTCTTTTTCAATTTTATATATTTATTTAAAAATAAAATTCTCTATATATTATTTTTTAAAATTTTACATTTTAAAGATTATATTCGAAAATGAAAAGAGTATTTCCCTCAAGAAACATTGAAGTGATTTTTTAAATGAATTTACATATGTGATAACATGTTTTTTATGATACTTATAATGTAGTGGAGATATGATCCAATGATACCATACATATTCTTACTCTTTATAGTTTATGATTATGATGAGTATATGTTTATGAAACCCTTTTATTCTCCATGGGTTATTCAATGATGAATTTATGAAATTTATATGAAACCAGTTTATTTTAAATTGGATGTGATATATGATGACTTTCTTATGGTCCTATGGTACACACATGAATGGATTATGATTATGTGACCGGTTGGGATGTAATTATATATCCCTATATTTCATTTGGAAAATATGGATATCTCATGAGATAATGGGGGATATAATGGGGAGAGAACCCATTTCACTAAGATACTCTATCCACTATGATTATCCTGTAAATGATCCTTGACTAAAGAAATGGTAGAATATGGTGTGAACCCAATCCAATATGATTATCTTGGAAATATTCCTTGAGTAAGGAAATGATTTTACATGATTATGTGCTTTCTAAAAACATATTTCTTATTCCAATTTTATACCCTCATAGATCATGTTATTTTATTATTTTATGATTCATGTCTTAAGAACTACCATTATTTATTCCACGAATTTTGGTTATGATCAATGATATGATAGGTATCGTTGTCAAATGTAAATATCATATTCCTGTAACATTATACTCATGTTATTATTAAGTGATCATTTATATCCACCTTGTGTATACTTAATGACCAGTTTAGCTCAACCTTTCCTATGTTTTCTTTCCCTCAGTTATGAATAAGAGTTTTCAGTATGATATTTCTATGAAGCATGCTAGTTGTGAAGAAAATAGTGGTGATGATGTAGACCTATTATGAGAAAGTTTTCTATGTATCAATGTTTCATAATAGACAAAACCAACATGATTATGTAATGGATCATAATTTTATATATTGAATATGCATATAATAAGATGTAATATTTATAAAATATATGTTTGGGTCAAAATAGTTGGTATTAGAGAAAGGATTATTTTCCTTTGGAAATTGGGATGAGATAACTTTAGTGATAATACATTGGTTAATATTATGTATTAGATAACCTATTGGGTTATGGTAAAGAATGGATTGTGGATTTACTAGAATAAAATCCTGATATAGATACAGAAGTGGATGTAGTGTTGGTATAGATTAAAATAGGGGTAATAACCCCAAAAATATTTGGTTGAGTATATCCCATCATTCATTCTAGTGAATAGTGAGTATACCCCTACCATTTACTGGTTTGACACTCCCAAGGGATATGATTTAGAAATTTATGATTTCCTTTATGAACCATTATAATACATGTAATTGTATGAGGACCATGAGTGGCCAAGGAAAAACCTAAGGCTCTATATATTTAATATAATATTTAATAATTTATAAATATTCTAAATGATATTTGATTATTATTTGGTTTTCCCTTATGATTATTATTGCTCAAAATTTTATTTTTATTGTTTTAGTCAATGGATGGAACCGAAAAGAAACACATTAATGTAAAATTTGAAATAAAATGAAATTATTTTCCTCCGGAGAAACCAAATTTAATGGGGGGTGTAATGAAAAATACTATATCAATGATTATATAATTTTTTCAAATTATGAACCACACTGATCTTCCAAATGATAAAAGGAGGAAAAAATGTTCTACTGAGTAATTTATGAGGTAAAATACACATTATTTTAGTGGCAATAATGATCCACTATTAGTTAAGTAATGTATCAGTAGAACTAAAATGTAATTTTACAATATCTAGTGTTCATGGAATCAAAATTTTATTTTATATGTTTATCAATTGGAAGGTGAATAAGATCAATAGTTGACTCTTACTAATAACAAGAGACACTTGGTAAAAATATAATCCATGTATAGGGATGTGTTTTGTATCGAATTTTTAAAATATTACTTTCCCTGTATTCTTTCTATGAAAATCAAGATGTAATTCCTTGAGACTAAGTAAAAGGATGATTCTCCAATGGCTTAAAACCAATTCCCTAAAGGGCGTTAGCCAATGGGGACTTATTAGCTATGAATAAATCATTAAATGTGTTATTAAGGAGGAGATGATTATTGGAGTTACGCATAAATGTCATGTTCTTTTATAATATAAGAGCGATATAATTCTACGGAATTTTTATAAACCATGGAGAGAATAATATGAGAGTTATTTAATTCTCTATGAGTTAGAGGGAACATAGAGGAAATTATCTTGATAGATAGGAAAATTATTAAGGAATATAAGGTATGGTCATTGAAAAATTAGATGTTATATTGATTGTAAGAAGAATCTAACTAATGATGGAGAATAAACCCCACAAAATTCACCACCCACAATCTAG
This sequence comes from Viscum album, assembly GCA_963277665.1. NCBI lineage: Eukaryota > Viridiplantae > Streptophyta > Magnoliopsida > Santalales > Viscaceae > Viscum > Viscum album. The sequence continues at coordinate 483,400,139 of OY728155.1, forward strand.
TGTTTCAAATGAAATAACTATAATCATTAGTTTAATAAGTTATCAAATAAATAATGTTAATGATTATGTTCATTGTTATAAACCTATTACACCCAAAGATAAATGAAAATATCATGATATCACTATTTGTTATGAGAGGTATTATAAAAACATAGTGAACAATACACTTAATGTACACTCTATAAATAATATGGTATTATTTGATTGTAGATATCTGAACTCTTTTAATTTGAAAAAAAACATATATGGTTATCACCATACATAATCAAGTGTTAGATGCTTAATAATAATTTAAAATACTTAATGTTATAATGATGAGATATCATTCCTATGATTAACATCTATGTGATATTTGGGGGAATGTAATTCTTATAAATCTCATTATTCTCCCTCTAGTTCAATTTGATGTTATATTCGACATGGATTGAATTTCTTTCTATAAAATTTTCATCAATTTACAAGGAAGTTAATTCACATTGGAAATTCTGAACAACTTGTAATCATCTATGATTTTGCTGATAAATATGGAATTTATATGGAAATAAAATCTATTATATATGTATTGATACCCATTAAAAATGGGTAGTATATATCAGATGGTTGGGGAGGAACTCACCAATAGAAACATTTTTATTATTTTCAAGTTAATTTATATCTATCTAGATGAGTTTTCTAGTATTAAACCAAATTTTGAAGTTTAGATTTCAATAAAACTCATAGCCAGTGAAATGAGAATTTCAAATACTCGTAATGAAAAGGCCTTAATCCAGTTGTTGGAATTATAGAAGAAATTCTAGGAAAATATTTAAAAGGGGATCATTCATACAACTGTGTCAACTTTGGGAGCACATGTACTTTTTTAAGAAGAAATATGGATCAATGAAAATCCAAATAAGTTATCAAGAACATTACATGATCATTATATAGAAAAAATGTCATCTACACAATATTGATGACTTGTTTGATCTTTTGTACACGAATATAAACTTTTATAGGATTCACCTTCATTCTAGATATCATTAATTAAGGGTTAAAAGTGAAGACATACCAAATAAGAACTTTCATTCAAGGTATAGAGACAATGAATTTATAGTGATGATATTTGGTTATACTAATACCCCTATATTTTCATGGGTTTAATGAATAGATATTTTAGAGATTACATTGAACATTTTATTGTATCTTTAAGAATGATATTCTTATATATTTCAAAATAAAGGAAGATAATGAAGTCACTATAGAATTTTACTGTTGTTCATAAAAAGGGGAAGTTGTATCCGAAATTTACTAAGGGAGAATTTGGTTATAAAACTTCTCATTTTTTGGTTCTATATTATCAAGAGTGGATGAGTCTATGGATCCCACAAAGAATGAATTTATTTAACATTGGCCCAGATTAACCATAAAGGATGACATATATATATTTACTATTTAGTATGGATATTCAATATGATTCATAGAAAATTAATCAAGAATATCTAATTCAATAACTTTGAGAAAAAGAGGTGACATGAACCAATCACACAGTTTATTCCCTGAAAGAAATTTATTAAAAAAATAATGATTACATTATAATAATGAGATGTAAATAATTAACACCAATAATAAATTGAAAGGGGGTACATTCGGATGATTTAATAAAAAATTACCAAATACATTGGTCGCAGACAACAAGACCCTACCAAAGGAACATTCCCATTGAAAAGAAGTAGTTATGCAGAGATACCCAGCCATATAGAAAGGAGAAAATCCTGGGAAACATTCTGGGTAGAAATCCCCCAAAAAATATTCATGTGGTTCTTGATGAAGTTTTGAATCTTAAAATCTGAGACTAATGAAGGCCATTCTAGTGGAAATTCTATTATAGGATTTCTTTATAGTAGATTTTTGACCCAGGAATGCCTTTATAATCTTCAAAATTGAAAAAATCCAAAAATATCCAAGTGTTTTCCGAAATTAGTGAAACAACTAAATATAGGAAAAAAGAGGGAAAGCCATTGGGGATAACAATCCAATATTTTTTCAAAGGAGATATGAAACCAATATAATATTTTATTATCTTCAATACTGAAACATCTAGAAAACATCTTGAGGAAACTGAGATAGTTCAATGAGAAATCAAATACATCACAAAAAAAGATTCATTTCCATGGAATAGATTTGATGTTGAAATTTGGGTCATTCTTAAACTCTTCTATAACTTTGATATACATCCTTTTTATTATATCAATGTTTGTATCATTAGTCATATCACCATTTTTGATCTATCGAAAAGGATATTATATCATTATCTTCAATCCAAGAATCAAGATCCTATTGAAATTCCAATTCTAATTCTAATTTGGTAAGAATCCCTAAAACATGATCATTTTCTTTTTCATCCTCACTGGAAGTGACTTTTGATTCTGTTGAATTAGTTAAAATAGAGGATGTAGACAAATTTTTAGTTAGCTCGGTTTATGGTGGTATTATTATTATTTTAATTTAAATTGGTACCTAGGGATCATTCGACATTGGATATTTAAATTTTAGAATTATACCTACATTTTTGAGTTTTCCAGGAACACTGAGTGATGAAACCATCAGATCTAATCTTTGATTTGTTTCCTTTTCTAGCCCTCGATTTCCTTGAATCTTTCTCAAGTTAGGAAGAATTTTCTAGATCATCTTGAATGGATTATTTAGATTCTAATTGAACATTATCTTTTTTTCCTTGATCTATTTTAATGATCTCTATATTGGGAGGTTTAGATTTAGGAGGCATTGTCATATCTTCTCTAAAATTCTAGGTAATATGAACTCACACTACTAAACCGGAGAGGATAGTATAAGGGAGCTGAACATTAGGAGAACCTAAAGAGTTTATGATAGTAGTACTATCAACCGGGTCTCTGGTCTGGGAAACAGGAAACCCTTTTGATACTTCATTTTCAACCCAAATTGATTTGAAATGGAATAGGGGGTGTGAATCATGATTTTGATTCTCACATTCTCCTACAAAATATCAAATTCTAGATAAACTTTTGTAATAGGCTAGTACATTCTGAAAAAACAACCTCATAAATAAATCCATTATCTCGATTTTGAATCCAAAAATCGTGATGGAAAATCATGTGAAATATCAATTTCAATGCAAATTAGAGAAACATTGGGGAGAGATAGATTTAGGGTATTAGATTCAAGCATAGGAGGGTGACCGAATATGCTAGTAATGGAGAACAGTGAATTATATTTTAGGAGATGCAGTTGAAGTCCAAGGAATCCCAGCCATATGCGTACAATAAGAAACATAGAATCAATACAAATATCTAGTGGCCATTTCAATACCTTCATGAAATAGCCAATGAAATACCATTACCCTCTTGTATAAATGCTATAGTAATCATTTTATGATGAAAATAAAAATAGTACATGCGTTGAGTTTATCAAACCAATGTGAAAAATCAGTAATCCAATGTTTTGTATGGTCTTGCTGAGAAAAACTATTGAGGGTCATCATTTGCTAAATTTTCTAAACTATACGATGTGAACATCTAATGAGAGAATTTATACCTCTTCAGTTGAGAATGAAATCATTTATAAACCTCCATGTCTATATTTTGTTGGATCAATACGCTCTGAGGTCTTCGCTATACATCCCATGACGACATCAGTGAAGGATATTAGGGTTTCCCCTCTATTAGTCAGTAGTGAGATCTGAACTTGGGTTTCTTCTCTTCTCTTCTGATGGAGAAAACTATGGAATAGATGTTGGATTCATATAGAAGTACTCAATCCAATAACTATGTTTACTCAAAATGAAGATAGGTTCGATTTGGAAGATAAATATGTGGAAAATTTCAAGGAACTAAAGAGAAGGTTAGTTGAAACTCTTATAATACACTACCTTGATGTGTATAAGGGGGTTTTATCTATAGTGAAACATAATATATGTTACTAGGATGCATAATCATGAATAATGATATGGTGATAACTTATATCTCATAAAATTTGAAGGTTTATGAGTAGAATTAAGCAACATAGAATTTGAAGTCATCTACGGTATTTTTTGTGGTTAATATATAAACGAATAATATTTACATATAAAACTTTTAAATATATACTTATTAAAAAATAATAAAGTAAATATTCACTTAGAAAATGCGGAATATTCACAAGAGAAGATAGTTGGATTTGATTAACGATTATGGTGGCTTAGTATATTTCCACCCTAGGGAAGTGATCAAGGTGGTCAATGCTTTGAGTTGAAAGGATAGAAGTATCTTATCTATGATGAATACAATAAAAGATAAAATCATTTCAGCATTTATAATGGCTAAATATGGAAATATTTATGGAATAAGAAACATATTTCTCAAGTGACTGTCCATACATCTCTCCTGGTAAATATTAAATAGGTGTAAAAAGAAGATATATAACTTCCATGGAAGGTGAGAATTTTTCATGTTTCTAAAAATTATTGTGATGGAATGAGGAGGTCTAGGAATCATCTATGTGTCCCAAAAATATCAATCTTGAAGAACGAGGTATTGAATAAAGATTATAGTTTATCCTTCCCCATTAATCATGGAAGTATGATGTAATATAGTGTTATGAAATAGTATTGGTTGCGGGATTACATAAAAAAATATTAGAGAATATTTATCTCACTGCATGTATTAATATAAAATCAACCATTATCTATAGTTAAAAACAATGGAAACAGATTTATAAACTATGATTATAGCTAATATCTATGGTCTAGCTGGTTATGGATCCTATTTCCCTGGAAATAGGGTTGAAGCTATTACTATGAGAAGGAACCATGTAAATAGTCCAATATTCATAGATCCAAGTATGGTAATAGACCGATCACCATTTTTCATACCCATTGATATATGTCTACTTCCACAGTCCTTACCTGTGTCTACTACTTGTGGCCACAACATCTTATTTCATGTATAAATACATTGTTCCAATAATGAAAATATGACTATTTAAACATGATATAATTGTGGTAATAGTTGTATCTATATGGACACAGACCAAGGAAATGGATTTTAATCTAGCTAGAATAAAAAGAAACCTCTCATACTCTCTTTTAAAAAAAGAATAACCACCCTAATACACACCCAACTATTCCAGAAATCAACAAACACATATAAGAATATAGTTTTAAAATATGAAAATATAATCACTACAACCATAATTAAAAGAAAATAAATAATAAATTTCAACTTATGAAATAATAATAGAATTTAAATTAGAAATGTGCCTCAATATTAGTTTCAATAGAAATATCACAACTCTCATAAAAATATCACATAAATACACAAACATCCCCACCTTCTCTCACAACATCGATATCATCACCAAAATGGGAATAAACATCAGAATCTATATATATAAGGCCCCAGCCTTAAACATTACATAATATTTACTTATGTTAATAATTCACATTGAGGATCTTTTCAGGTATATGGCCCCGGACTTAAACATTACTTAATCATGAGTAATTTAAGAATTCACATTGAGGATCTTTTCAGGTTTAGAGTTTTAGAGAATTGGGTCATAAAATCATGCATTACATTCCACATTTAAACAAGGTTGTTACAACAATGATAGTATTCATTTTTTTCCATCAATGGAAAATTATTTTAAATAAATCATGGATTCTTTCTTGTCACTTCCTCGACACTATCATCACATCATGTACCTTTCCCTTGACCTGTGAAAAACATTTCAAAAACTGGGGATGAGCACAAAAAGCTCAGTAAGGGTTATATAATAATTAAAGGAAACATTAACCCATTAATAAATACAAATCAATGAAACCAAAACTTTTCATTCATAACATTCCTTACGAAATCATAATATTTAAGAGTAACACACAGAAATCATAAATCATAGAGTTAAATTATGGCATCCATATCAAACTTTCATTGTAGCTACCATAGCTACATAGGGAGTCACATTTGGAATACCCATCACAGTATATTCCCTAAATCTCTTAGGAGAAACATTAACATTTACCTCCGTCTCATTACCCAGTGCATTGGAGAGATCTCTCAGGCTCACCCACCCTAGGTTTATCACAGAACCACCCGTATACATAACAATGGCCAAGAACCATAACATAATAATAACACATAACTTAAGCATAATGGAAAGATAACATTCTCACATTGCAATAACAATATTACATTTTAAGATATTGAAATAATGAATCCATTCTAAAAACCATTTTCAAAACCATTTAATACATTTAATAAAAAGATTTTTGAATCAAAGTGTCCCATAAAACATTAATGCTTTTAAAATTTTAAACCATTAATATTCATATAAATAAATCCTTAAAACCATTTTTAAAACATGGATATTAGTGAGAAATATTTATAAAAATAAATCATTAAAACATTTAAAAAGATATTTTAGTAAAAGAGTTTTTAACAAAATGAGAGAAAATTGAGTACAAATAATTGATGAATAACATTTATTAAAAACATTATAATATCATAAAAATAAAGGGATTGATGATATAATATGAAAAAGGACAGTATATACACCATATAAGAGTGAATTAATTCATAACAATAATGAATTCTCAATAGAAATGTAAAATGAAATGAAATCCCTTATAAAGAAGGTATCCTTAAATTAAGGATAAATCATTATCATAATTATGTGTGAAAAATATAAATAAACCCAATATAAGTGGATATTAAGTTTAAAACAATCAGAGGACATTCAAACATATTCATAGGATGACATATTCAATAAATACAAGTTGAACGCAATGAAATCAAAATTGTGTTAAGAAGTTCCCTTGTAAAAATTCGACAGCCTAACGGCGTCACTTTAAAATTCAGAAAATGAGTTAATGAGACAAAAAGGGTATCTCATCACTTGTAAATAAATTCTACATCACTAAGGATATATAATAACTTATCCAAACATAATAAGATTTAAATTAAAAGACCTAACAAAAGAAGTCTTTTAAAAAGAGGGGGGTGAAAGGTTCCCTTACCGATATGGGTAACTTCCGGAATGTACACCCCATGAAAAAAGGGTAATAAAATGAATATGTGAATACACATAAATTAAATTATATTACAAAAATAATACAATAATGGTAATTACAACACCACACAAAATTAAATAGTGTCAAATGTAGCATGAATCTCACAGGAATAAAAGTGAGATGAAAAAATCCCTTATGAAAACTCAACAGCATAACAGCACCACTTAACGCTTCCAAAAATGGATTAAAGAGATAAAATAGAGTCTATAATCATATGAAAATAAAATTTATAGTAAAATGGATATAAAATAACATCCTCAAACATAAGAAAAAGTGACATAAAAGAGAGTACTTAAAAAGAAAGAGAGAGGTTGGATTCCTCACCACAAGTCCGATTTGTCTTGTTCGTTTCTTTATATTCCTGAATAATAAACCAGAGTTAATTTATACTTGCTTAAGAAACATTTTCAAGATAATTATTCCTTTTATATCACATATTAAAATTTTATTAACTTTATGTAATTATTTAAGTTAATAATGGTCGTCTTGTCGATCATTGGTACTTGAGTCAAAAATAAACATCTTATAATTAAAAGTTGTTCATGTGGTAAAATATCCATTATATACAGAATTATATTCATGATGTAGATATCATATATATAATATATATCCATTATATACTTACATTTATAATATTACATAACATTAAGAAATGCAATGCACCATTCATGGAGACGGTAAGCCGTACGTACGCATGAACACTACTTTCATTTCTATTTCATATTTAATGGAATTAAAACTAAATGATATATTTATATATATATTATAATTAAAATATAATATATATGTTATATAGGTCACATAAGTTCATTAATTTCATTATTTATACATTCCATGTATTTCATGAACGAGTCACGTCACTTGAAGGGGCGGTAGTCCACACTTCCTCAAATGAAATTATCGCATTTGCACAACATGAAAAGCATAAAGGTATGTTTTAAATTTAAAATACAGAAGAAAAGAGAGGAAATAAATATAATATATATCATAAATAAATATATTTCCATCATAATGGCCACCATGAGAGGTGGTAGGAGAAGATAGAACAATCATCGTTTCATGAGGCATTAATTCGTCATCCACAGAAATAGTATGTTCTTTAACCATTAGATAGAGGTGTGTGTAAGTTTAGCTCTAATACTTCTCATAAAAACATCCTAGTATATTGAAGATACTGTATTAGTTACAAAATAAAGTAATAAAAAGAGTTTAGGGGGTTGTAGAAGCAAAATATATCAAAAGAACATAAGAGAGGAAATTAACTTTAAATCGGGTAACTCCCTTTGGTTTGAACCAAAAGGGTTTCTTGAAGATATTTATGCCTAAGGTAAGGCTTTTAGGATTAATATAGGGATTTGGAGAGATAAAATGAGCAAGTTTTGGTTGATCCAAAGGCTTGAGAGGTGTGGGTAAGGGTGTAGAGGTGGGGGCCTTTTATAAGAGGGAGGAGGGGCACTCACTAGTGCAGAAAACGTTTTTTACGTCACCATTTTTTACGTCGGTTATATAAAACCGACGTCATAATATGTAAAACGAGGTTTTTTACGTCGGTTATTTCTTAACCGACGTAAAAACCTGTGTTCGGTACACATTTAACGTCGGTTATTTTTATAACCGACGTTATTAATCGCGCGGCTTCGTTTTTTACGTCGGTTATTTTTATAACCGACGTAAAAAACGCGGTTTTCGAAGGCCCTTTGACGTCGGTTATTGAATAACCGACGTAACAAACGCGGTTTTTGAAGGCTTTTTTACGTCGGTTATAAAATAACCGATGTAAAAAAAGAATCCGCAGATGTTTTTGACGTCGGTTATGGAATAACCGACGTAAAAAAACGCGGATTTTGAGCCCTTTATAACGTCGGTTATAAAATAACCGACGTAAAAAATGAATCAGAGGAAGGTTTTGACGTCGGTTATTGAAATAACTGACGTTATAAATGTTTTTAAAACAATTATCACGTCGGTTATTGAATAACCGACGTGATAACTCATTTAAAAATTTACCCAGACCCGTGGATTGTCATTCGCGAGTTTACCTTCGACAGTCGCGAATCGTCTCTCTCGCGCGTAAACCCAAATCGGCTCGTCCATTTCGTTGGTTTAGATTCGTTTTGCGATCATCGTTTCTCATATTTAATCTCCTCGGATCAATCATCTAAACTCGTAGCACTCAGGTAATCCTCCCACTCGTTCGTTTTTTTTCGCGGATAGTAAATATATATGTGTTGTGATTTTTTTTGTTGAAACTAGCTACGATTCTTCGATTGCGAACCCTTTTAACTCGTTTTGGCACCATAATCTTATTTATCATCCCTAGATCTATTTGTTCGACTTGCAATATTGAGTAATTTTATGATTTCACTAATTTTTCATCGTTTTCTATAAATCCCCGAGAGGGTTGGGGCGTGTCCATTTGGATGGGTTGCCCTTTTACAGTTGTTACTACTTTATTCACACACAACCATTGCATAGGTGCATGGATTTGGGGTCGGGGGGTGTCCAGGGGGGTTTACAAGGGGGTGGGTGGGTGTGGGGGGCTGTCCAAGGGTGTGGGTGGGTGTTGGGGGGTGTCCAGGGGGGTGTCCAAGGGGGTAGGGGGTGGGGGTGGTGTTTAGGAGGGGTGGGGGCTGTCCAGAGGGTTGGGGGGTGTCCAGGGGGGTGTCCAAGCAGGTCGGGGGTGGGGGGTTGTGTCCAGGAGGGGTGGGGGTGCTTTCTAGAGGGGTCGGGGGCTGTCCAGAGGGGTCGGGGGGTGTCCAGGGTGGTGTCCAAGGGGATGGGTGGGTGTGGGGGGCTGTCCAAGGGGGTGGCGGCCTGTCCAGAGGGGTCGGTGGGGTGTCCAGGGGGGTGTCCAAGGGGGTGGATGGGTGTGGGGGGCTGTCCAAGTGGGTGGCGGCCTCTCCAGAGGGTATTTGGGGTTGTCCGGGTGGGTGGGGGGGCTGTCCAGAGGGTTGGGGGATGTCCAGGGGGGTGTCCAAGGGGGTAGGGGGTGGGGGGTGGTGTCCAGGAGGGGCGGGGGGCTGTCCAGAGGGGTCGGGGGTGTCCAGGGGGGTTTACAAGGGGGTGGGTGGGTGTGGGGGGCTGTCCAAGGGCGTGGGTGGGTGTTGGGGGGTGTCCAGGGGGGTGTCCAAGGGGGTAGGGGGTGGGTGGTGGTGTTTAGGAGGGGTGGGGGGGCTGTCCAGAGGGTTGGGGGGTGTCCAGGGGGGTGTCCAAGCAGGTCGGGGGTGGGGGGTTGTGTCCAGGAGGGGTGGGGGTGCTTTCTAGAGGGGTCGGGGGCTGTCCAGAGGGGTCGGGGGTGTCCAGGGTGGTGTCCAAGGGGATGGGTGGGTGTGGGGGGCTGTCCAAGGGGGTGGCGGCCTGTCCAGAGGGGTCGGTGGGGTGTCCAGGGGGGTGTCCAAGGGGGTGGATGGGTGTGGGGGGCTGTCCAGGTGGGTGGCGGCCTCTCCAGAGGGTATTTGGGGTTGTCCGGGTGGGTGGGGGGGCTGTCCAGAGGGTTGGGGGATGTCCAGGGGGGTGTCCAAGGGGGTAGGGGGTGGGGGGTGGTGTCCAGGAGGGGCGGGGGGCTGTCCAGAGGGGTCGGGGGGTGTCCAGGGGGGTTTACAAGCGGGTGGGTGGGTGTGGGGGGTTGTCCAAGGGTGTGGGTGGGTGTTGGGGGGTGTCCAGGGGGGTGTCCAAGGGGGTAGGGGGTGGGTGGTGGTGTTTAGGAGGGGTGGGGGGGGGGGGGGGGGGGCTGTCCAGAGGGTTGGGGGGTGTCCAGGGGGGTGTCCAAGCAGGTCGGGGGTGGGGGGTTGTGTCCAGGAGGGGTGGGGGTGCTTTCTAGAGGGGTCGGGGGGTGTCCAGGGTGGTGTCCAAGGGGATGGGTGGGTGTGGGGGGCTGTCCAAGGGGGTGGCGGCCTGTCCAGAGGGGTCGGTGGGGTGTCCAGGGGGGTGTCCAAGGGGGTGGATGGGTGTGGGGGGCTGTCCAAGGGGGTGGATGGGTGTGGGGGGCTGTCCAAGTGGGTGGCGGCCTCTCCAGAGGGTATTTGGGGTTGTCCGGGTGGGTGGGGGGGCTGCCCAGAGGGTTGGGGGATGTCTAGGGGGTGTCCAAGGGGGTAGGGGGTGGGGGGTGGTGTCCAGGAGGGGTGGGGGGCTGTCCAGAGGGGTCAGGGGGTGTCCAGGGGGGTTTACCAGGGGGTGGGTGGGTGTGGGGGGCTGTCCAAGGGTGTGGGTGGGCGTTGGGGGTGTCCAGGGGGGTGTCCAAGGGGGTAGGGGGTGGGGGTGGTGTTTAGGAGGGGTGGGGGGGCTGTCCAGAGGGTTGGGGGGTGTCCAGGGGGGTGTCCAAGCAGGTCGGGGGTGGGGGGTTGTGTCCAGGAGGGGTGGGGGGCTGTCCAGAGGGGTCGGGGGGTGTCCAGGGGGGTTTACACATCGATTTGTTTTATATTTCAAAATTGTTATATTCAAATTATGATTTTTTTCATATAAACATATATTTGTCTTATCTAAAATATATATATATTTTTGCTATTTGTTATAGGTAATAATGAGTCGAAGTTGGATTACGGCACATCGAATGAGCAATGAATATGAGGAAGGTGTTGATGCCTTTTTGGAATTTGCTAAACGAAATGTTCCAAGTAGTGACATTTTTTTCTGTCCATGCCTGAAATGTCTGAATATGAAGAAGTTGAAAAGTAGAGAGATAAAAGATCATCTGATTTGTCATGGTTTCAATCCGAGTTACAACCCTTGGATTTGGCATGGCGAAACTGGACAGAATGTCACTGATGATAATGAATCGCAAGATGGTAACTCCGATGGAATTGAAGAAATGATTCGCGATATTGTAGCAGAACAAATTGAGATAGAACCGAGAGTTGCACGTCTATATGGTGATGCCGAAAAACCATTATATCCTGGTTGTACAGATTTTACGGTTTTGTCGGCGGTGTTAAGATTGATTAACCTGAAGGCGAAACATGGATGGAGTGACAGAAGTTTTACAGAGCTGCTACAATTGATGAAAGACATTCTTCCAAAAGATAACGATCTTCCAGATTCACATTATAAGGCCAAAAAAATATTATGCCCGATGGGATTGGGATACAGGAAAATACATGCATGTCCGAATGACTGCATTATATATAGGAAGGAATATGAATTTCTGAAAGAGTGTCCTAAATGTGGGACATCACGGTATAAGGTGAAAGAAAAATCACAAGCTGATGTAGAGATTACAAAGCTCCCTTTAAAGGTATTTTGGTATCTTTCTATAATTCCTCGTTTCAAACGTTTATTTGCTAATTCACATGATGCAAAAAGGTTAAGATGGCATGCTGATGAGCGGGTATGTGATGGAAAAATACGTCATCCAGCTGATTGTCCACAATGGAAGAAAATTGATGCCCAGTACCCTACATTTGGAAATGAAATTAGAAATCTGAGACTAGGCTTGTGCACAGATGGAATGAATCCATACCGAACCCTCAGTAGCACACATAGTTCATGGCCTATTTTATTGGTAATTTACAACCTCTCTCCTGAAGTTTGTATGAAGCGCAAATATGTCATGTTGAGTATCATGATCTCTGGTCCAAAGCAACCCGGCAATGATATTGATGTATACTTGTCACCGCTGATTGATGATTTGAAACTGTTATGGGCTGATGGTATTAGGGTGTATGATTCTTATAAAATGGAATATTTTCAACTGCATGCAGTGCTTCTATTCACTATAAATGACTTCCCAGCATATGGAAATTTGTCTGGATACAGTGTTAAAGGGCATAAAGCATGTCCAATTTGCGAACAACAGACGTCATATTGTCAATTGCATCATGGGAGGAAAACAGTGTACATGGGTCATCGAAAGTTTTTGCCTATGGATCACCCTTATAGAAGACTAAAAAAGGCATTCAATGGCTCACAAGAATTTGATACTGCTCCTCAACCTTTATCCCCAGAATTGTATTTTGAGAGGGTGAAAAACCTTGATGTGACATTGGGAAAGACACAGAAATCTGGTAATGATAGACATATTTGGAAGAAAAGGTCAATATTTTTTGAGCTACCATATTGGAGGTATCATGAAGTCAAACATAATATTGATGTCATGCACGTGGAGAAGAATATCTATGATTCTTTGATCGTAACATTGCTAGATATTAAAGGAAAGACAAAAGATGGGTTGAATGCAAGGTTAGACCTACTGTCAATGGGAATACGTTTGGAGTTAGCTCCCACTCCTAAAGGAAGACGAACATTTCTTCCCCCGGCTTGTCATACATTATCGAAGAGGGAGAAAAGTAGCTTCTGTCAGTGTCTTCATGATATCAAAGTGCCTCAAGTTTATTCTTCAAATGTAAAAAATTTTGTCTCATTGAAAGACTTGAAGTTGATAGGTATGAAATCACATGATTGTCATGTCATGATGCAACAAATTCTACCAGTTGCACTGCGTGGAATATTGCCCATCCGTGTCAGAAAGACTATAATGAGGTTGTGTTATTTTTTCAATTCAATTTGCAACAAGGCGATTGATGTGAATGCTTTGAAAATTTTGGAAAAGGATGCAATTTTTATACTTTGTCATTTGGAAATGTATTTTCCTCCAACTTTTTTTGATATGATGGTGCATTTACTGATTCATCTGGTTCGAGAAATAAGGCTTTGTGGACCTGTATATCTTCGTTGGATGTATCCTTTTGAAAGGTATATGAAAATATTAAAGGGATATGTTAAAAATCCATATCGACCTGAAGCCTCCATTATTGAAAAGTATATTTCTGAGGAGGTAGCAGAGTTTTGTACGAGTTACTTGGCTATGGCGCAACACATAGGTTTGCCTCCATCTCGCCATGAACGGGTTAATAATGAGGGAAAGGGGATTTGTGTCTTGAAAGTCAAATCACTGTCAGCTGAACATATGAAGAAGTTAGAATCATACATCTTGAATAACATAGCTGATGTTCAACCGTATATCACATTGCATATAAATGAGTTGAAACAATGTCATCCAAAGAAGAAAGAAATGTGGATTTTGAATGAGCACAACAAAACTTTTTTGCCATGGTTTAAAAAGACCTTGCTTGGTAGATCAGATGTATCAGAGACATTAAAATGGATAGTGGGTGGTCCATCTTTAAATGTGATAACATGGTCCGCTTATGACATTAATGGCTATACATTTCATACGAAAGCTCAGGACAACAGAAGTGCAGTTCAGAATAGTGGTGTATTGGTGTTTGCAGAAGCAATGCATTTTTCGAGTGCTAAGGACAGAAACCCAGTTTCGGCATCAAGTGAATATTATGGAGTGATTGAAGACATATGGGAGGCTGATTACTTTAAAATTAAAGTTCCCGTTTTTAACTGTAAATGGTTTAACGGTAACAACAGTGTCAGACACGATGAATTTGGAATGACACTTGTTAATCTGAATAGATTGGAAGACACAGCTGATTCTTTTATAATGGCAACACATGCCAAACAAATTTTCTATGTAGTAGATCAATCAGATATGCAGTGGGCTGTTGTTTTACAAGGGAAAAACCAATATGTTGGTGAGGATGAATTTGATGAAGATGCTGATTTATGTGAGATCCCTACTTCCATGGAAAGATTAACAGAACATAATGATGAGTATGTTGAAGACATGGTTTGTGCCATAAGGAACGATCACGATGAAGGAATTTGGGAAAACAATCCAACTGTAAATTCCTAAAATTACAGGTAACACAAGTTTATTTCTTGTTTACATTTAGTTTTTTCATATAATGTTAGATACTGTAAATTTTTTACTTATTAAAATATGTATCAAACCAAAACGATAAAACAATAAAAACCGTAAAGAGGAGAAGTCCTGGGCGCACCGGCAACCGGTCCTCTCTGTCTGAACCACCGGCCGGCCGCTGGCTCACCACCGGCCGGCCGGTGGACCAGACAGAGCCTTCCTCTCTGTCTGGATCACCAGCGGCCGGCCGGTGTTGATCCAGCGGCCGGCCGGTGGTCCAGACAGAGAGCCTTCCTCTCTGTCTGAACCACCGGCCGGCCGCTGGCTCACCACCGGCCGGCCGGTGGACAAGACAGAGAGCCTTCCTCTCTGTCTGGATCACCACCGGCCGCCCGGTGGACCAGACAGAGAGCCTTCCTCTCTGTCTGGATCACCAGCGGCCGGCCGGTGAGGAGCCAGCGGCCGGCCGGTGGTTTAGACAGAGAGGAAGGCTCTCTGTCTGGTCCACCGGCCGGCCGGTGGTGATCCAGCGGCTGGCCGGTGGTCCAGACAGAGGAAGGCTGTCTGGTCCACCGTCCGGCCGGTGGTGAGCCAGCGGCCGGCCGGTGGCATCAGTGAGTCCACTTTTCAGCTTTCTTATGCCAACTCCTTGGCAACATTTTGCCTGTGTTTACCATGTTTATCATTGTTTAACATGCTTACCATATTACCGATGTTTACTATTATGTAATTTAGTACACTTTTCTATTTGTGAACTAATGTTTGTTTTTTTGATTTGAAGGAAAATGACAGATCAATCAGTTGATCAGCCACATGATTCTGGAGATGAGCATATTGGTCATACATCTGGGGAGGAACATTCACATGCTCCTATTACGAAAAAGAGTTCAAAGGTTGGTAAGCGTGGGTGCACACGTTTACCAAAATTATCACTTGCCCGTACGAAGGAGGAGAGGATAGTCGTGGAGTTTGATGAGGATGATCTTCCTAGAGGTCCAAATGCTAAAGATTTTAAGGGTTTTGTAGCAACTCAGGCTAAGAGCAAAGTAAGCATTCTCTATGATGATTGGAGAAGTGTGGATAAGGAGATAATTTCTCAGCTGTGGGAGACCATTTTGGTAAGATCTTTTGCTATTGTTTGACTGTTCTTTAAATGTTTCTAGTATATATAATATTTTTAACCTCTTTTTTATCAGATGACATTTGATATTCCTGACACTGGAGGAGTCAGGAAGAAATGCTTATCGTTGGCTGCTAGGAGATGGAGGGATTTCAAATCAACCCTCTCATCTGATTTCATTTATGGTCATAGGAGTCGTGAGAATCCATGTCGTATATATCCTTTTATAGATGAAGACACATGGAGAGAATTTTTTGAAAGTAGAAGAAAAGAATCATTTTTGGTAAGGGCAATGTAAACTTTTATAAGCTTTCTTATATAAATGATCTTATTATTGTTTTGTTAATGATTACTTATTCTTAATTTACAGCAAACAAGGAAAGCTCATCAAGAGATCCAATCTAAAAATGTATACCCTCATAGTTTATCTCGGGGAGGGTATGCATTATTGGAAGAACAAATGATGGCAGAAAAATTTCAACAACTAAGAGCTGAGTCTTCAAGCTCTGGAGAGGTGGCCCCTCCTTCCCCTCCATCTAGACATGAGAAATGGAAAAGAGCTCGGAAGGGCAAAAAAGGACAATATCTTTCGGAAGAATCGAGACTCATAGTTGAGAGGATTGTAAGATATCTATTTTATTTATTTAAGTTTACTATTTTCATCATATATTTCCAATCATTATAGAAATGTTCAATTAATTATTACAGGACTCTCTTGAGGAGCAGAGTTCACAGGGGACATTTACACCATCTGGGAGGGAAGATATTTTATCTGTGGCATTGGGAAAGCCCGAACATCCTGGCCGTGTAAGAGGATATCCGGCAGGTGTATCGGTAAGAAAAGTGTTGCCACGTTCCTCAACTTCTAACGTTGAGGGAGTTTATAAAAAAAAATAGAATCCTTGGAGGCTGAAGTCCATAATATTAATGCGACAATGGAGGACAAGATTAGAGCATCGGTGCAGTTAATGTTTGCAGACTTGCAAAGACAATTTCAGGGTGCAGCTCCCACTCCACCTCTCCCAGTAGCTCCCACTCCCCCACCTCAGCCTGCGGACCCCATTTTTGATCCTCCTCCTCCGCCGCAGCTACCTACTTATTGTGAGTTGTATGTTGATGATCCTCAACATCATATAGTTGCATATGGGATGGTATATTGTATAGGAGATACAGTTCATCATCAAAAGTTAGAGGTAGAGAATCAGAGGGTCACTGTACAGGATATTATAGATAGATCAGCTCGGATACCATTACCTACAGATGAGGTGACGACAGTTGGACATAGTATCGGCCATTTTTTACTTTGGCCATCCAGACTTCTTCGACTCATTACCATAGAGGTATGGATGTTATATCTTTTATTTTATATTTTTATTAATGTTTTATCATTTGAAAACTAATATATTTTTCAATTTATTTTTACAGGAATACTTCAAAGGTAAAGAAATACTGTATAGACAACAACAAAGACAGATAGCTATGACATCAGATGCAGATACTAGCAGTCTTGACAAATTGTCAAGATATTCAAATTTGTTGGCAGATCATTATGACTTTACAATGGAAGCTCATGTCTGTGGACGTGAACTATGTGTGGGGATTATGAAAACTGATATCATGGAGTTTGTCACTGGAGATAAGTTGGGCATCAACGTGGTGCAAATTTTTATCATGTAAGTCTTAACACCTTTTCCTTGCGTTACATTTTATTAAAAATGTATACTTATGTCTGCTTTGTATTAGGTATATGTATAAAATTTGTGAGAGGAATGAGCTGACAGATGTATATGGATTGGTGGACCCACAATTGATTTCCCCTGAAGCATGTGCATTGGATGAGGAACAAAGAATGCTTTATATTGCTGATAGATTTGAAAAGAATGTAATCACACAGTGTTGGATGATGCCTTTTTGTGAGAGGTATGAAACACATCCCTCTCAAAGAGTTAATTATCTTTTAACATAAAAAACCACTAACGTTAAATTTCCTTTTCTCAGGGATCATTGGATGTTAGGGGTTTTTTGCCCTAGGGAGAAAACACTTTATTGGATATGCTCTCTCCATGATGATGTGCGAGAAAGTTTTTAGAATATATTGGAAACTTAAGTTTCAATTTCACAATAGTTTTATATATTATAATGAATTTTAAATTTACCCCATTCGTATTATTTTCTAACAGGGCATGGGTCCACTTTCGAAAAAGCGCAAAGAAAAGGAATTACAAGATCAAATATGTACATGCGAAGGTAAATATCCATTTATAATTTGTACATTTTGATTTATTACATAAAAAATAATATATTGAATTTACACTCATTCAAACAGAAATGTCATGAGCAACAAGGCATCATCGAATGCAGATATTACATGTTAAGATTTATGTATGAAATAATAACAACTGGGACAGTTCTGAGTTTTGACCTGGTAAGATTTCCTCTTTCTAATAATATTTCAATTTGATTTATTCATTATACACGTTTACTACTATCCTTTACTTTGTAGCTTTTTGATGACCCTCAACCCTTTACTGCTGAAGATATCAAACACTTACAAGTGGAGTGGTCAAATTATTTTACAGGTTTGATTGACTTTTAGTTGTTTGTAATGTAAAATGTAATTTTGAATATTGTCAATGTAATTGTGTATTTCGTAGTCGTTTAGGTTGGATTTAGTTTTTTTTGAAGTTGACATTGTAAGTTTTGAATGTTATATAAGTGAATGTTTAATTTTTCTCTACTTCTTGTTTTGGTCTACTGTTGATGGTTTTTCTGGTCTGGATTTTGGTATGGGGGGAGAGGTTCCAAGGGGGTGGGTGGGTGTTTGGGGGGTGTCCACGGGATATGGGAGGGGTGTCCAAGGTGTGTTTGGGGCTGTCCTAGGGGTCGGGGGGGGGGGGGGGGGTGTAAATGAGGGTGGGGGGGTGTCCAAGGGGTGGGGGGTGTCCAAGGGATATGGGAGGGGTGTCCAAGGTGTGTTTGGGGCTGTCCAAGGAGTCGGTTGGGTGTAAATGAGGGTGGGGGGGGGGGGGGCTGTCCAAGGGGTGGGGGGTGTCCAAGTGGTGGGGGGGTGTCCAAGGGATATAGGAGGGGTGTCCAAGGGGTGTTTGGGGCTGTCCAAGGGGATGAGGGGGTTTCCAAGGGGTAGGGGGGGTTTCCAAGGGGTCGGGGGGGTGTCCAGGGGGTGGGGGGCTGTCCAAGGGGTGGGGGGGTGTCCAAGGGGTGGGGGGGGGGGTGTCCAAGGGATATGGGAGGGGTGTCCAAGGGGTGTTTGGGGCTGTCCTAGTGTTCGGGGGGTGTAAATGAGGGTGGGGGGGGGGGGGGTGTCGAAGGGGTGGGGGGGTGTCCAAGGTGTCTGGGAGTTCTGTCCAAGGGGCCGGTTGGGTGTAAATGAGGGGGGGGGGGGTGTCCAAGGGGTCTGGGGGGGCTGTCAAGGTGTGGGGGGGTGTCCAATGGGTGTTTGAGGCTGTACTAGGGGTCTTGGGGGTGTAAATGAGGGTGGGGGGGCTGTCCAAGGGGTGGGGGGGTGTCCAAGGGGTGGAGGGTGTCCAAGGGATATGGGAGGGGTGTCCAAGGGTTGTGGTGGGGCTCCAATGTGGTGGGGGAGGGCTGGCCAGGTTGTTAGGTGGGTATAGATGAGGGTGGGGTTCAGTTGGGGCTTGGGGGAGGGCTGGCATGGTTATTTTTATTTGGTTTCTGGTTGCTTTTTGGTGAGAGCAGTGCAATTATTTAAAAAAAAAAAAATTCTTTCACGTCGGTTATTTTATAACCGACGTGGTAAATAAATCGGTAGGGGTTTATCACGTCGGGTTTTTCTAGAACCGACGTGATAAACCGTTCCCGGGGATTTTATCACGTCGGTTCTTAATATAACCGACGTGCTAAAAGGCCTGGGAATCGATTTACCACGTCGGTTATTGGATAACCGACGTGCTAAAACGTTTCCCCGGCCTTTTTATCACGTCGGTTTCCTAAATAACCGACGTGATAATAGGCCAGGGGAAGGGTTTATCACGTCGGTTATGACATAACCGACGTGATAAACGATATCCCAGGCGTTTTATCACGTCGGTTTAGGGAATAACCGACGTGATAAAGCCCCCCGTGCATATTTATCACGTCGGTTATTATATGAACCGACGTGATAACCCTCGTGATGTTAGGGATATTACGTCGGTTTTAAATAACCGACGTAAAAAACGTTATTTATAACGTCGTCCGTATTAACGTCGCCTAAAAACCGACGTAAATAATAAAAAATAACCGATGTAAAAAACGTTTTCTGCACTAATGACTCTTGGAAAGTCTTGAAAGGATACATTGTTATAAAATGATATTCGGATATTAAAGGTCCCAAAATTATATATTTTTAGGATAAGGTTGTAATGGTTCTAAATCCTCCCATCTAATAGGTTTTTGACAAGTTTATGTCTTATATTTTACCTTATCTTTTCATTTTATTTAAATCATTCATTAATAAGGTAATCAATGTATCATCATGGTGTCATAAATAAATTTATTTATTTAATTTATAAAAATTATAAACAAAATATCATGATATAGGAAATAGTTTCATCTTTCTAATGAATATTTATAGTCGAAAATATGTCTTTAAAAACCCTATGTAAAAAGTTATTTAGTAAAACAATACATGTTTGTGACACTTTTATTTTTACTTTAAATAAAAAGTTATTAGTGTCATTTTCTTACCCATGTGGACCCATGGGGTCCCCAAGTTGACCCAAATATTGTCTTGGTCAGCCATGACTTATCAAATAAGTGTAGGATAAGTGTAAATGTAATTTAATAATATTATATAATTATATTTTTCTTAAATTACACTAATTACCATTAATCGCGATTAATAAAACATAAAAGTTATTAATCACCAAAAAATTATTTTAATCCTATTGAACCACATTTTACATCCTAATGAAAACCATGTATGTCAGATTTTTTAAATTTAAATCACATATGGGGTAAAATTTCATTTAAACCAAAAATCAGTTTTTTTAACTACCACTTAGTGGTTTAACTATTCATCAAAAATTGATGTTTTTCAGAAAAATACCAAAAATTCACCCTAAGATATATATGATATTCCAAATTCAAAAAGGATGTCCATTTTACCAAATTCAAAAACATAAAATTGGAATTAATTATTTTTATAATTAATTCACGCTGTCAAAACAAATAACGTGTTTTTAAGAAACAATATTTATCAAATGATTGACACTTGTTTATGTCCAATTTCAAAGTGAAATTAATTAAAATGACCAAAATTGGATTAAATGGTTAAAATATATTTTAACTACAATTTAAACCTAATTAAAAAGATAATATATACATATAAATAAATTACATTAAAAGGAGGTTTTGAATTAAAATACCACATTTTCACTAAAAATGATCTTTATCTGAAAAATAACAAAAATTTACACAAAGTAAATTTTAATTTCCAGATTCTAAAGAAATATTTTATTTTGTCAAATATAACATATAAAATTTTCAAAAGTATATTTAAAAAGGGTTCTCCATCAAAAGGCAGTTAATCGACCTTTTAAAGAATATTAGAAGAGTTATGCTTAAAATTGGCATCATTTGCATTTTATGCCTCTAACATTTATTTGGATAAATGCAAAAATATTTGACAAGCATATATAATGATTTGGTAGTTAGTTCTACTCATTCCTTCCATTACAATGGCTAGGTGTTAACTACCATTTAAAATAATATTATTATATTATTAGTGTGCAATGTAATATTTAAAAGAAAGTTATTGTTGTGTATTGGGTACGCCATTAAAAATAGCATTCCCTTTAAAGTAATATTATTATTTTATTCACGAATATTAATAAATATGAAAATTTCATATTCCTTAATTACCTGGGATGTTACATCCTTCCCCCCTTTTGGGAATTGAGCCCTTGCAATTTTAAAATTGGGCTTGGAAACTTCATTGAATGTCCCACATCAGAACAAGAGTCCGTAAAACTATCACTTTAAAATAATGAAAGAGAAGTACAATGGTCACCCGAGTTAACCCATACTAGGATTCCATGAAAACATGGATTTGGAGGAGAAAAAAAAGGGTCATGTTCTGATGGATAGTGATAGAAAACATGATTAGGAGGAAGTTAACCCCATGAAAATCACAAACTTATGATGGGTTAAACGGTATGTGATTCTCCGGTAGGAGAAGTTTACAAAAAACATTATTGTTTTATGTTACCTTTCAAAGAGGAATTTATTTATGAGCTTAACTAAATCATAAGGAAATATACTCACTTGTCATGTAGACTTTCATCTTTTAATATATTTCTTACTCAAACTCATATTTTCTTCAAACGATGAGTATTTTAGGATGACTTGTTTAAATTAAGAGTGCTATAATCAACTTTTAGAGAATCACCTAACCAAAAAATGATGAACTATATGTTTCCCATGTCTTTAAACCATAACCAAAACCAGTAATTTTTAGTACAAGATCAGATAATACCAATAAAGGATAATCCTTTATAAAAAGAAATACTACTCTTAATCTCTAAAATTTGTCCAACAAAACCCAAAGTTCATTAAAGACCATTCAATAAACAGTTATCCATAAAATTCTTCAAAGTAATCCAAACTAAGAATTAAACCCAAATCTCTAAAGGATTTAATCACATAGTCTTCCAAGATAAATCTTAACATTTATCTCCTAATAACATCATTTAATCTTAAAGTCTCATACTGAAAAGAAACTAACCTAATCACATATCCTCCATGATAGGCTAATAATTTCCATAGATAACCCAAAATCAACTTATTCCAGATTCATAAGATCGTCTAACTAAAAACAATTTTCCATACTAACTAGGGACTTCACGCAATCTAGTGGTATGCGATAAATACCAATCGAACTTTGGTTGTGGGTTTTATTCCCATAGCTTTGTCCGACGCGACGGGTTATCACACGGTCTGCATGTTTTCCTTTTTTTAAAACTATATAATTCTTAAAAAATTCCCCATAAATAGATAAAATCATTTAAATAACCATAACATAATTTAACCTCAAGTTTATCTCATGCCTTTCATTTTTCCATAATAACATATAGTAACCCATAATTACCTCAAAAGTAAGTATCTTATAAACCCTAATGGTTACCTTTATAATTATTACATGAACTTCCACATCGAGTTGGTTATCTCATACATGATGCATTAGATAACTCACCTAGGTTCAAGTAGATAATCATGACTCCTGATATTTGGTTGAGAAAACCCACAAGAGTTCTCATTGTATCTCCCATGTCATTCAGTTGTTCTTTCAGAAAATTGTCACAATTTTCTTCACATCCGCTGTCACTTTGGGGCCTGCTAGATCCAGCCATTTACTAAAACCAAAATGGTCAGTGTGAGTATATCATTAGAATCATCATATAATAATATGATATAATTATTCATTTCATCATAAAATCATTCACTTTATCTAAAACTATGACTCTTTCTAAAATCCTAACCATTATGGTAATGTCACTTATGCTTAAAGAATACCCTAACCTCTAAAGTTATCTAAACCAACCTCTGATAACAACTATAAGGCCTGAACCTTAAACATTACTTAATCATGAGTTATTAAAGAATTCACATTGAGGATCTTATCAGGATTAGAGTTTTAGAGAATTATGTCATAAAATCATGCATTACATTCCACATTTAAACAAGGTGGTTATAATAAAGATAGTATTCATTTTTTCCATCAAAGGAAACTTATTTTAAATAAATCATGGATTCTTTCTTGACACTTCCTCGACACTATCATCACATCATGTACCTTTCCCTTGACCTGTGAAAAACATTTCAAAAACATGGGATGAGCAAAAAAAGCTCAGTAAGGGTTATAGAATAAAGAAAGGAAACATTGACCCATAAATAAATACAAATCAATGAAACCGGAACTTTTCATTCATAACATTAATTACGAAATCATAATATTTTTTAGTAACACACAGAAATCATAAATCATAGAGTTAAATTATGTAATATATATCAAACTTTCATTGTAGCTACCACAGCTACATAGGGAGTCACATTTGGAATACCCATCACAGTATATTCCCTAATTCTCTTAGGAGAAACATTAACGTTTACCTCCGTCTCGTTACCCAATGAAATAGAGAGCTATCTCGGGCTCACCTTCCCTAGGTTTATCACCGAACCACCCATATACATAACAATGGAAAAGAACCATAACATAATCATAACACATAACTTAAGCATAAAGGAAAGATAACATTCTCATGTTGCAATAACAATATTACATTTTAATATATTGAAATAATGAATCCATTCTAAAAACCATTTTCAAAACCATTTAAAACATTTAATAAAGAGATTTTTGAATCAAAGTGTCCCATACAACTTTGATGATTTTAAAATTTTAAACCGTTAATATCCATATAAATAAATCCTTCAAACCATTTTTAAAACATGGATATTAATGAAAAATATATATAAGAATAAATCATTTAAACATTTAAAATGATATTTTAGTTAAAGAGTTTTTAACAAAATGAGAGACAATTGAATACAAATAATTGATGAATAAAATTTATTAAAAACATTTAATATCATAATAATAAAGGGATTCATGATATAATATGCAAAAGGACAGTATATACTCCATATAAGAGTGAATTTGTGCATAAGAACAATGAAGTCTCAATAGAAATGTAAAATGAGATGAAATCCCTTATAAAAAGTTATCCTTAAATTAAAGATAAATCAATATCATAATTATTTGTGAAAAATATAAATACACCCAATATAATTGGATATTAAGTGTAAAACAATCAGAGGACATTAAAAAATATTCATAGGATGACATATTCAATAACTACATGTTGAACCCAAAGAAATCGAAATTGGGTTAAGAAGTTTCCTTGTAAAAATTCGACAGCCTAACGGCGTCACTTTAAAATTCAGAAAATTAATTAATTAGACAAAAAGGGTATCTCATCACTTGGAAATAAATTCTACATCACTAAGAATATATAATAACATATCCCAACATAATAAGATGTAAATTAAAAGACATAAAAAAAGAAATCTTTTAAAAAGAGGTGTGGTGAATGGTTCCCCTACCGATATGGGTAACTTTCGAAACGTACAGCCCATGAAAAAAGGGTCATAAAATGAAGATGTGAATACCCATAAATTACATTATATTACACAAATAATACAATAATGGGCAGTAAAACACCACACAATAGTAAATAGTGGCAAATGTAGAATGAATCTCACAAGAATAAAAGTGAGATGAGAAAATCCCTTACGAAAACTCGGCAGCCTAACGACGCCACTTAAAACTTCCAAAAATGGATTAAAGAGATAAAATAGGGTCTCTCATCATATGAAAATAAAATTTACAGTAAAAGGGATATAAAATATCATCCCCAAACATAAGAAAGATGATCTTAAAAGAAGTGACATAAAAGAGAGGACTTAAAAAGAAAGAGAGAGGTTGGATCCCTTACCTCAAGTCCCACTTGTCTTGTTCATTTCTTTATATTCCAGAATAATAAACTAGTGTTAATTTCTACTAGATTAAGAAACTTTTTCAAGTTAATTTTTCCTTTTATATCAATTATTACCATGTTATGAACTTTATGTAATTATTTAAGTTAATAACGATAGTCTTATTGATCATTGGTACTTGAGTCAAAAATAAACTTCTTATAATTACATGTTGTTCATGTGTTAAAATATCCCTTCTATCCAGAATTATATTCATTATTTAGATATCATATATATCATATATATCCTATATATACTTAAAATTATAATATTACATAACATTAATAAATGCAATGCACCGTTCATGGAGACGGTAAGCCGTACATACGCATGAACGCTACTTTCATTTCAATTTCGTATTTAATGGAATTAAAACTAAATGATATATATATTATAATTACAGTATAATATATATGTTATATAGGTCACATAAGTTCATTAATTTCATTATTTATACATTCCATGTATTTCATGAACGAGTCACATCACTTGAAGGGGTGGTAGTCCACACTTCCTCAAATGAAATTATCACATTTTCACAACATGGAAAGCATAAAGGTATGTTTTAAATTTAAAAAAACAAGAATAGAGAGGAAATAAATATAATATATATCATAAATAAATATAGTTCCATCAGAATGGCCATCATGAGAGGTGGTAGGAGAAAATAGAACAATCATCGTTTCATGAGGCATTAATTCGTCATCCCCAGAAATAGTATGTTATTTAACCATTAGATGGAGGTGTGTGTAAGTGTAGCTCTAATCCTTATCATTAAAACATCCTAGTATATTTAATATACTGGTTTTGTTACAAAATAAAGTAATAAAAATAGTTTAGGGGGTTGGAGAAGCAAAATAAAACAAAAAAACATAAGGGAGGAAATAACCTTTAAATCGGGTAACTACCTTTGGTTTGAACCAAAAGGTTTTCTTGAAGAGCTTTCTGCCTAAGATAAGACTTCTAGGATTAAGAGAGTGATTTGTAGAGATACAATGAGCAAGTTTTGGTCGAGCCAAAGGCTTAAGACGTGTGGGTAAGGGGGTAGAGGTGGGGGCCTTTTATAAGAGGGAGGAGGGGCACTCTTGGAAAGTCTGGAAAAGTTACTTTGTTATAAAATGATTTTCGGATATTAAAGGTCCCAAAATTATATATTTTGAGGTTCAGGTTGTAATGTTTCTAAATCCACACATCCAATAGGTTTTTGAAAAGTTTATGTCTTATATTTTACCTTATCTTTTCTTTTTATTTAAATCCTTCATTAATAAGGTAATCAATGCATCATCATGGTGTCATAAATAAATATATTTATTTAATGTCTAAAAATTATAAACAAAATATCATGATGTAGGAAATCGTTTCTTCTTTCTAATTCATATTTATTGTCGAAAAGATGTCATTTATAACCCTATGTAAAAATTATTTTAGTAAAACAATTCATGTTTGTGGCACTTTTATTTTTACATTAAATAAAAAATTATTAATGTCATTTTCATACCCAAGTGGACCCATGGGGTTCCAAAGTGGACCCAAGGATTGTCGTGGTCGGCCATGACTTGTCCAATAAGTGTAGGACAAGTGTAAAGGTAATTTCATATTATTATATAATTATATTTTCCTTAAATTACACTAATTACCATTATTCACGATTAATTAAACTTAAAAGTTATTATTCACCAAAAAATTATTTTAATCCCATTGAACCAAATTTTACATCTTAATGACAACCATTTATGTTGAATTTTTAAAATTAAAATCACAAAGGGGGTAAAATTTCATTTAAACGAAAAATCAGTTTTTTTAACTACCACTTAGTGGTTTCACTATTCATCAAAAATTGATGTTTTTCAGAAAAATACCAAAAATTCACCGTATGATATATATGATACTCAAAATTAAAAAAGGATTTCCATT
Source organism: Viscum album (assembly GCA_963277665.1). Taxonomy (NCBI): domain Eukaryota; kingdom Viridiplantae; phylum Streptophyta; class Magnoliopsida; order Santalales; family Viscaceae; genus Viscum; species Viscum album. The sequence goes on from OY728155.1 coordinate 483,427,496, forward strand.
TTACCAAATTCAAAACATAAAAGTTGCATTAATTATTTTTAAAATTAATTTCCGCTGTCAAAACAAATAACGTGTTTTTAAGAAACAATATCTATCAAACGATTGACACTTGTTTATGACCAATTTCAAAGTGAAATTAATTCCTATGAAATTTTTTTGATTAAATGGTAAAAATATATTTTAACTACACTTTAAAACCAATTAAAAAGATAATCTATCTATATAAATAAGTTAGATTAAAAGGAGGTTTTGAATTAAAATACAACATTTTAACTAAAAATGATCTTTATCGGAGAAATATAAAAAATTTACAGAAAGTAAATTTTGATGTTAAGATTCTAAAGAAAGATTATATTTTGTCAAATATAACATATAAAATTTTCAAAATTATATTTAAAAAGGGTTCTCCATCAAAAGGCGGTTAATCGACCTTTTAAAGAATATTAGAAGATTTATGCTTAAATTTGGCTTCATTTTCATTTTAAGCCTCTAACATTTATTTGGATAAATGGAAATATATTTGAAAAGAACATATAATCATTTGGGAGTTATTTCTGTTCATTACTTCCATTACAATGGCTAGGTGTTTACTGTCATTTAAAATAATATTATTATATTATTAGTGTGCAATGTAAGATTTTAAAGAAACTCATTGTTGTGTATTGGGTACGCCATTAAACATAGAATTCACTTTAAAGTAATATTATTATTTTATTCACAAATATTAATAAAAATGAAAATGTCATATTCCTTATTTACCTGGGATGTTACATGAGTTTTAGTATTTTAGACAATCAGGCCATAACTATTACATTACATCAAAAAAAATTACAAAGTACACACTTCTACAGAGTATCTAATTTTATTCATAAATTAAGAACTCTTCCATGAAAACAACAATTCTTTTACTGATATAAATCTCCTTGAATTATTCATTTTTCTTACCTTTCCTTATATCATATGAAAAAACATTTCAAAAAATTGGTATTAGCATAAAAACCTCAGAAAGGGTTATGAAACAATGAAAGAAAACATTAGTCCATCAATATATACAATTCAATGAAATCATACTTTTCAATCATTAATATACCACACAAGATCATATGATTTATGAATAACACATGAAAATCATAAATCATAAAGGTAAATTGTGGCATCTATAACATACCTACATTGTAGCTTTCACAGCTATGTAGGGAGTTAAATTTGGAATACCCATAAAAGTATATTCCATAAATCTCTTATGAAAAGAATTAATAGTAACCTCTGTCATGTTACCCAATACATCGGATATCTATCTTGAGATCACCCACCATAGGTTTATCACGAAACCAGCCGGATACATAGATAATGCCGAAGAACCAAAACATAATCATAACACATAACACAAGCATAATGGAAAGATAACATTTCCACATTGAAATAACAATATATCATTTAAACATATTGACATAATAAATCCATTATCAAAACCATTTTCAATACCAAAATATGTAAATAGAGTACCTGGTATTTTATTTGTTTTGGAAAACATTGCGGCTTGTTGATGAAGCCAAATATCAAATAATGCTTCCAACGGTGGAATGGTCGATGTCACCACGTACATTGAAAAGAAACAATATTTGTTTCAGTTAGTAAAATGATTCATAGAGAAAATATTCAATTTTAATGAAATTAAATGTCAAAGGGGTTATAAACCATATAAAATAAATTCGTGTATAAATAAAAGTATGCCTCAGTGAAAGGAGATTGAGATGAAGTCCCTTACCTCATGTCCGACATGACTCGTTGGTTCTTTATTCTCTTGAATAATAAACTAAAGACAATTTATATTTTCTTAAGAACATTTTTTAGGTTTATTTTTCATTATATAAATCTTATTACCATGTTATAAACATTAACAAATCATTTATGTTAATAACGGTCATTTTCTCGATATTTGGTACTTGAGTCAAAAATGAACTTTTTATAATTACAATTTGTCTATGTGGTAAAAATTAAATTATCTCCAGAGTGATATTAATGATTTTTATATCATATATATCACATATATAAAGTATTTATATGTATTTATTATGGTTCATAACACTTGGAGATATGAAATGGATTTCACTGTTCATGGAGACGGTAAGCCATACGTACCCATTAATGCTACATTCATTTCTATTTCATATTTAATGGAATAAAAAATTAATGATACATAGGTCTATAATAAATCTAGTATAATATCATATAAAATTTCAGTATCACCATCCTTTATACATTCCACATATGGTTTGAACGAGTCATATCACTTTGAGGTAGTGGTAATCCGCACTTCCTCAAATGAATTTATCGCATTTATCCATTATAGAAACCATAAAGGTATGATATAAAAGAGGAAATAAAGAAGCATAGAGACTATATAAAAATTATATATCACATATAAATATAGTTCCATTTTAATGTACACCATATGAGGCGGTAGGAGATAATTGAACAATCATCATTTAGTGAGGCAATAGTTCACCGTCCCCAGAAACAGTATGTTTGTATCAATTAGATGGAGCAGTGTGGATGCATAGTTAGAATACTCTTCATAACAACAACCTACTATATTTATGATACAGGTTTTGTTATAATATAATTTAATAAAGAGAGTTTAGGGGGTTGGAGAATGAAAATAAAAGAAAAGAACTTGAGAGAATATGTTACCTTTAAAATAGGTAACTTCCATTGGATTGAACCAAAATGCATTATTGAACTACATTTTCCTATGGGAATGCATCTAGAAAGAATAGAGAGATTTTGGAAGCTACATGGAGAAGATCTTGGATGAGCCAAAGGGCTTGATAGGTGTGTGTAATGGGTTAGAGATGGTGGCTTTTTATAAGAGGGAGGGGGGGCTCTTTAGGAATGTTTGAAAGTATTATTTTATTATAAAATTATTTTCAGTTTCAAAATTCCCAAAACTCATTTTAATAAAAGATAAGGTAAATATATGTCTAAATAAAATCATTCAATATGAATTGGATAGGTTTTGAGTATTTTTTAATCCTTGTCTTTTTTATTTAACTCTTTGTTATGTTAATTTACTTTTACCATGTCCTCTTATATATTCATACTATATGGTTAATATATTTACAAGAAATTGACATGAGAAAAAAAATGGATCATTTATGAAATTTTTAACATTATTAATTTAGTTTCTCTGAATCCAAGATTTTTAGGATAATTTTATAATTTAACAAAATATTAATTGTTTCAAAAACTCATTTATGTCAATTTATAAATTATTCATATCAATACTTTTTAAAAAATGTATAACAACTTTATTATTTCAAAAAAACTTCATTAATTTAAATATATGAAGTTATTATTACCCCTAAAGTTCTTGGATGACATAAAAAGTATCAAAATAAATTTATTTAAATATTTATAATATAATTTATTTGAATCCCTTATTAATGAATCAATTACTTCGTCACCATTGTTTCATAATTAAATTTAATTATATAATTTTTCAAAATTCTAAATAAAATACCATGATGTAGGAAATATTTTTAGATTTAAAATAAATATTTATAGTTGAATATATCAAAGATATAACCCCATATACAATTGTTTACTAAACGATATGTTTTTATGTTATTTTTGTCCTTTAAATTAATTAATATAAAATGTCATTATCACTCCCATGTGGCTCCATAAGGTCCCAAAATAACCTCAAGTATTTCCATTGTCGGAAATGTATTATCCAATTAAGTTAGGACAACTGTAAGGTTAATTTAATATTATTTTAATATTCTGTTTCACTATTGTTTACCAGATTTACCTTTCAATAATGGTAAATAAAATATTTTCTAATGTAAATATTCATAATTTATAAAAAAAATCTTTTCCTATATAAGAAATTTGGAAATCAGGATTACAAATATGGAATCCATTTTTCAAATTCAAACCAACAAAGTGGCAGAAATTCATTAAAAATTAATACTCGTTGTCCAAACAAAACGCGGGTTTTTATGAAATAATAACTATCAAAATATATGTCTTTGTTTATGTATAATTTAAGAGTAAAATTAATTCCAATGAAAAAATTGGATTAAATGGTAAAAATATAATAAAATTAAACTTTAAACCAAATAAAATAAAAATCTAACTATATAAATAAATTATATTAAAAGCCAGTTGGGTATTAAAATGCAGTATTTTCACTATTCATTAAAAAATGAACATTATCCGAAAAATATGAAAATTTCATCCAAAGTAAATTTTGTTTTCCCGATTCTAAAGTAGAATATTATTATTTTCAAATAGAACATATAAAACTAACGAAAACTAGATATAAAATTGGTTTTCCATCAAAAGGTCTTAAATATACCTTTTAAAGAATATTAGAGTGTTTATGCATAAAATTGGATTCATTCACATTTTAAGCTTCTAAATTTTATTGGATAAATGTAAAAACATTTAACAAAAATTTAAAATCATATTGTAGTTATTTCTGTTCATTTCCACCAATACAACTTCTATGTGTTAAATACCATTTAATATAAATATAATACTATATTATTTTTCGGTATAACTCAATGTTGCATAAAACGTAAGATTTCAAAGAAACCCATTGCTGTGTATCGAGTACGCCATCGAACATAGCATCCCCTTTTAAAGTAAAATTAATATTTCATTCACAAATATTAATAAATATAAAAATGTCATATTCTATATTTACCTGGGATGTTACATCCTTCCACCCTTTTAGAAATTTCATCCTCACAATTTTATTCACATATCAAATAAATGGGGGTATTTATTCCTTAGAGAATTCTCAGATTCCCGTGTTTCCTCCTCAACCATATGGTATTTCCACAAAACTTTTACTTGATTGATTTTTTTATTCAACAACACTTTCTCCCTCTAGTCAAGAATCTGGACTGGTTGTTCCTCAATGGAATGATTGTCTTCCAACTGAACTACCTCTGGACTCAAAACATGAAATGGATCCAGAATATAATTTCTCAACATTAAAACTATAAAAACATTGTGTACCTCAGATAAAATTGGAGGTAAAGCCATAATGTTGGATGCTAATCTTACTTTCTACAGGATTTTATAGGGTCCAATGAACCTCAAACACAACATTCCATATTGCCAAAACTCATCACACTTTTCTATGGAGTACTTTGAGAAAGACATGATCACCTATCTTGAATGAAAGATCCTTACTCCGGTTAGCCGAATATCTTTTCTACCTACTCTGAGGTGTTCCCATGTGCCTCTAAAATAGTTGAACTTTTTTTCCATCTCTTTAACCAATTTTGGTCCCATCAGTTTCCTTTCACCTACTTTATCCCAAAAATATAGAGTTTGACATCGCTTTCTATATAATTCCTCAATTGGGGCCATCTTTATATTGGAATGAAAACCGTTGTTATAAAAAAATTCAACCAATAAAAGATGTTGTTCACAACTTCCCTAGTAATCCATTGAGCAAGATCATATCATATCTTCCAATGTCTTAATTGTTCATTATAACTTCCAATATGATTGTGGATGAAAAGTTTTACTAAAATTTAATTCAGTACCTAATCACTTCTGAAGCCCTTTCTAAAAGTTAAAAGTAAATCTGGGATCATGATCAGATACAATAAAGAGGGGAAATCCATGCAACCTGACTATATCTTTAAAATACAATAGATAAAGATGATCTAGAGACAAAGTATCTCAAATAGGAAGGAAATGTGCAGATTTATTCAATCGATCAATAATAACCCATATTGCATTATTACATCAATATGTCCTTGGTAATCCCACAATGAAGTCCATGGATATATTTTCCCATTTCCACTCCAGCACCAGTAAAGGCTGAAGCTTCCCTTTTGGTAACTATCTCTCTACATTGACCTATTGAGAAGTCAAACACTTCAGAGTAATGTCATCAATATATCTTTTTATTCCATCCCACCAGTAATACTTATGAAGATCTTTGTATATCTTATTATTCCAGGATGAACTAAAAATTGAGAATTATGAGATTCACATAAAAAATCATTTTTCAACTGTGAATCACAAGTCATAGATTATTGATTGTACCCCGACCTCATGTAAATATTTGAATAATACTGAGCTCCCTTGAGTTGATCAATGAAATCATTGATATGAGGCAAAGCATAGTTGTTCTTAACAATGATGTTATTCATTGATTTATAAACAATGTAATGTCTCATTGAACCATCTTTCTTTTTAACAGACAATATAGGAGAACTCGTAGGTGATGTGCTAGGTCAAATAAAACCTATATCTAATAAATCCTGTAATTTATTCTTTAACAATAAATGTTCAATTTGAGCCATTTGAAAAGGGGGTTTTGAAATTGTCTTAGCATCAAGAACTAATTCAATAGTAAATTCAATTTCGTAATCATGTATTATACGAGGCAGTTCATCAATAAAAACATCAAGATACTCATTTACCACTGGAACATCATTAATCTAAATAGTTATTCTGTTTTCAACAATATGTGCAAGGTAACATTCATTTCCATATTTTACTGGTTTCTCAGCTTCCTGATATGTTATCAAAAGTAAGGGTTCATTTTTTTACACAAACTGAAATGGTTTCAAAAAAACATCTTAAGATCTACAGTCAATCATAGTATGATAAATGGAAATCCAATCCATACCGAAAATAACATCAAACTCTAATATAGGCAAACCAACAAGGACTGCAGGTAGATTCTTTCCACACTCATGGATATAAAGGTTATTTTACTTTCTTTTTGTATCAATATTTCCTCCTTTTGTTTTTACCAATAGTTCATGATACATATCTTGAGATGAAATTCCGAATTTACTAGAAAAAATCTCAGAAATGAATGAATGTGTAGAACCTCAATCAAACAACACATTGGTATAATATGAATAAACAAACAGTGTACCTGATATAACATCATTTGTTGTCCCTACATCTACTAAAGTTGTTGCAAAGGATTTCACCACCCCTTTCTGCTTGCAGTATGGATTCTTTACCTCGGTTTATTTCTTTGTTGGACACTCATTTCCATAATGACCAATTTCATTTCATTTAAAACAGTTTACTGACTATAAATCAGATATTGTCTTACCATTACCCTAATCATTTTTAGTATAATTACAAGCCTTATTCCCCATTTTATCACATTGGTAGCACTTACTAGAATTCAAAATAAATTCCCCAGTGTGATTTGTACCACAATTTTCACAAACTGTAAACATAATATTCTTACCATCAGAATTTCTTAGAGAGTTCTTCCTTTTCGTCTCCCACGTCGAAATTTTATTTTTTTGTTTGTCAAATAACACTTAATCATCAGAAAACTCCATTTCCACCTTCTCCACAAATCGAGAAAGTTTTTCATAACTTTTAAAATCATGACAATCTAAATCCATTCGATACATTGTCTTTTGTCTTGAGTAAAAATGATTGATTTTACTATCAATATATCCTATGAAATCTAGAGCATACATTTCCAGTGGACTGAAATTTTCTTCATAAGAAACCACTGATTTATCCTCCTGCCTCAATTCTTGGAATTGTTTTTCCTTCTTAATATATACCACCTTAAGAAAATATTTCACAAGAAACATACCTTTGAATTAATCCCAATCAAGAGAATAAATATCCTCACTATCCCTGATATTTTTCACCATCGACCACCACTGATCAGACTCACCTTCAAAATGGTAAACAACAAGACTAAATTTTAATGTTCTGAACACCCCATGACATAAAAAATTTTCTCTAATCTTTTAATCCACCCTTCAGCTAGAACAGGGTCAAATGATCCTCTGAATAATGGTGGATGTTGGCTCATCAAATGCTACACTACTAACATGTTCCACTATGGTTGATCTGGCAGATCTCATGCATGGATACCACCACAATTTATAGCTTGAGTCAACTATTCCATAACTTCAAAACACTGTTCAGTTACAATTCTGACCATCTTAGGTAGCTAATTTGGATGGCTGTTTTCCTCTTGATGTATTCCCATCATAGCTTCCCCATTTCCTCTACGGAAAAACATTCTAAACACAAAAATATCTTAGGTGAAGAAATATATTTATATATAAATTCTATATCATTTCAATCGTAACATAAATTAATTTACGGATATTGATTTAACAATACCCTAACTCCTAAATTTATCTAAACCAACCTCTGATTCCAACTATAAGGACCCAGCCTTAAACATTACATAATCTTGACTTTAGTTAATAATTTACACTGAGGATATATTAATGTTTATAGTTTTAGATAATTAGGACATAACTATTACATTACTTCTCATGAATTTCGAAGTAGACACTTATACTCAGTATCCATTTTTTTACTAAAAAAACTCTTAAAAGAAAACAGGAATTATTTTATTGATATAAATATTCTTGAATTCTTCAGTTCCCTTACCCTAATTTATATACTATGAAAAACCTTCCAAAAACTTGGGATGAGCATAAAAACCTCAGTAAAGGTTATGACATAAGGAATGAAAACATTAGTCAATTAATTTATAAAATTCAATTAAATTATACTTTTCAATAATTAGCGTACCACACAAGATCATAAGATTTATGAATAACACACGGGAATCATAAATCATAAAGGTAACTTGTGCCATCCATAACATACTTACGTCATTGAATTTACAGCTATGGAGGGAGTTACATTTGGAATACCCATAACAATATATTCCCTAAATATCTTAGTAGAAACAATAATGTTTACCTTATTCATGTTACTCAATTCATTGGAGAGCTTTCTCAGGCTCACCTGCCCTAGGTTTATCACGGAACCACCCATATATATAGACAATTCCCAAGAACCATAACCTAATCATAATACATAACGCAAGAATAAATGAAAGATAACATTAAAAAATTGAAATCAAAATATATCATTTCAATATATCAATATAATCAATCCATTTTCAAAAACATTTTCAATACGAAAATATGTAAAAATAGTATATAATATTTATTTTCCTTTTTAAAAACATTACGGTTTGTTGAGGAATCCAAATATCAAATAATGTTTCTGGTGGTGGAAAGGTCATTGTCATCGCATACATTAAAAAGAAAAGTTCTTTTTTCCATTTAGTAAAACACTTAATAGAGAAAAGATTCCATTTGAATGAAATTAAAAGTAAAATGGGTTTATAAAGCATATAAAATAATGTTTTGTAGAAATAAAAGGATGAGTCAATGAAAGGAGATTGAGATGAAGTCTCTTACCTTGTGTCTGACTGGACCCATTCGTACTTTAATCATCTGAATAATAAACCAAAGTGGATTTATACTTTCTTAATATCTTTTTCAAGTTTATTATTCATTTTATACTGCTTATTACCGTGTTATAAACAGTACAAAACCATTTTAGTTAATAACCATTTTTTGTCGATGTTTGGTACATGAGTCAAAAAATGAACATCTCATAATTATAGGTTGTCTATGTGGTAAAAAGTAAATTATCTCTAGAATGATATTAATGATTTAGATTTCATATATATGATATATATCTAGTATATATATGTATTTATAATAGTACATTACATCTGGAGATTAGCAATGGAAAGCATCGTATATATAGATGGTAAGCCGTACGTATGCATTAATGCCACTTTCACATCTAGATCGTATTTAATGGAATGAAATCATAATGATAAATATTTATATAATAATTCTAGAATAATATCATATAAAATTTCAGTAATATAATCCTATATATGTTCCACGTATGGTATGAACGAGTCATATCACTTTGAGGGGCGGTAGTCCTCACTACCTCAAATGAAATTATCGCATTTATCCATTATGAAAAACATAAAGGTATGCTAAAAATGATATAATGTAGAAGCATAAAGACAAAATAAATATAATATATATCAAATATAAATACAGTTCCACCTTAATGGCTACCATAAGAGGTGGTCGGAGATAATTGAACAATCATCATTTCTTGAGGTAGTAGTTCGCCTTCAACAGAAACAGTATGTTCATATGCATTAGATGGAGGTATGTGGATGTGTAGTTTGAATACTAATCATAAAATAAATTTTATATTGAAGATAATAGTGTGGTTATAAAATAATGGAATAAATATAGTTTATGTGGTTGGAGAAAGAAAATAAAAGAAATGAACTTGAGAGAATAAGTTACCTTTAAATATGGAAACACCCATTGGTTTGAACCAAAAGGATTTATTGAATTCCATTATTCCTGGGGTAAGGCTTTTAAGATAAATAGAGGGATGTTGTGATATTATTTTATAAGAATTTGGATGATCCAAGGTGCTTGAGAGGTGTGTGTAAATAGATAGAGATGGTGTCTTTTTATAAGAGTGAGGAGGGGATCCTTAGGAGTTTTTGAAAGTATTATTTTATTATAAAATTATTTTCGGATTAAAAATGTAAAAAAATTATTTAATTATAATATATGGTACTTATAAGTTGAAATAAAATCATCCAATAATAATTGGACTAGTTTTATATATTTTTTAATCCTTAACATTTTTATTTAAACCGTTGTTAACTTATTTAACTTTTACAGTGTCCTCTTATATATTCATAATATGTGGTTAATATATTTACTATGAAATTACAAGAGACCCAAAATGGATCTTTATGACATTATTAACATCATTAAAGTCATTTGGCCAAATATTAAATTTTTAGGAAATTTTTTTCATTTTATAAAATATTAATTGTTTTAAAAACTCATTTATGTCAATTTATAAATTATTCATATCAAGGATTTTAAAAAATTCAATAACAACTTTATTATTTAGAAAAACCTTCATTAATTAAAATATAAGAAGTCATTATTACCCCTAAAATTTGTTTATGGCATAAAAAGTTCCAAATAAATTCATTTTAATATTTATAATATAATTTATTTGAATCCTTTGTTAATGAAGAAATTACTTCATCTCCATTGTTTTATAATTAAACTTATTTATAGAATGTCTAAAAATTCAAAATAAAATACCATGATGTAGGAAATATCGATATCTTTAAAATGAAAATTTATAGTCGAAGATATCACTTATATAACCCCATGTACAATTGTTTTACTAAATAATACATGTTTATGTTATTTTTGTCCTTAATTTAATTTAATTGATATAAAATGTCATTATCACACCCATGTGGCTCCATGAGGTCCCTAAATCGACCCAAGGATTCTCATGGTCAGATAGTTGTCAACAAATAGGGTTAGGACATGTGTAAGAGTAATTTAATATTATTATAATATTATTTTTTACCCTTATTTATCAGATTTTCACTTTAATCATGAAAATTAAAATATTTACTGTAGTAAATATTCATAATGTATAAAAATAAAAGTTACCTATTTAAAAAATTTGGACATCCTAATTACAAATAGGGAATCTATTTTTCCAAATTCAAAACCAATAAGTGGAAGAAATTATTTTGAAATTAATTCCCATTGTCAAATCAAAAGGCATGTTTTAAGAAATAATTACAATCAAAAGATTTACCTTTGTTTATGTCCAATTTAAGAGTGAATATACATCCAATGACTAAAATTGGATTAAATGCTAAAAATATTATCCAATTACACTATAAAACCAATTCAAAGAAAAATTTAACTATATAAATGAATTAGATTAAAAGAATGATTTGAATTAAAATGTGGTACTAAAATGGTTCAGATCATGGATTTGGTAACCCAAAACAACAACCTTGAATTTTTTTTTGAAAATAGTAAAGGTACCATACAAATGCAAAACATGGGGTGCAAACCCCCAAAGATAAAAATTAATTCCACAAAGACTCCACAAACACGAGACAATGACACAATTATTTGTCCGAGAGACATAAAACAGAAGGTAATTTCACCGGCCATCACATGTGCACGAAAACCATAAAGTCAAAATAGTTGGCTTGAACCAGCTCTTAAGATCAACCCATACAGCATCATGTCTGTCTGAATCCAAAATTGTCGATATAGCTAGCATGACTTCCAAAATACAGCATGTCCATTGTCTTTCCCACATCCCGAGTGAGTCTAGGTCAGTGCATCAACCATGTTGTTACCTCCTGCATCCTCCACAAATCCACACGTCACCACCACCGGAGGTCGCCCGCCTAACCAAGAACAAACTGGCATGACAGTATAACCTAGATGGAGCTTATAGAACCGCACCAAGTAAATCCCGCTGCTTGTATCCCAGAGACACTGCATCTCCTCCCCTGTCACCAGACGAGCCCCAAACAAGCCCTTCACCAAAGATAACTCCATTGAACAGGACCATACCTACCCGCTAGAATTCTTGCTCCGTCAGCCAATATACCCACAAACCTTCGTGTTACCGCAGATCTCAAAGGATCTACCCAGATCTAAAAAGTCACTCCATGCCTGATCTGAGGTGCCAAAGCCCCCATGCACCGACTTCAACATGCATGCCAGCCACCTTCACTTGCAAGCCCCGCCACATGGTGGGCCAGCTTCATCGTCTCGTCCTGACTGCCATGAATTTCTTCGACCATCACCCCCTTGAGAGGAATGCCCATTCAAATCCCTGATGCTCTCCATCCTCATATTATTAGTCTTGTCACCAAATGACTCGACTTTGGAAACCCACATCTCTTCCAAATCACTCAGCTTGACATGATTCCCTGAATCAAACTTCTTCTGAGAAGACTTATTATCCACCTTCAGTGAAAGATCCATCCCCTTCCGAACAGAACCCACAAAAGACTCATATCTATTCCTTTGAGGAATGACTCCAGTAGATTTACCTCCAGTGTGTTTGACACCACAAGCTGAGAACAACTCGAAGTGGAAAAAAATTTCTTGATAAACGACCTACACAAGATTAAAATTGCAACAAAAATCCATTGGAGAGAGAATCTCTCCATTTAAGAGAGAGAAGCTCTTCATCACTTCCATTAATTAAAATGTAGTATTTTTCAATATTCATTAAAAATGAACATTATCAGAAAAATACCAAAATTTCATCCAAAGTAAATTTTGATGTCCTGATTATAAATAAGAATATTATTTTTTCAAATAGAACATATAAAAGTGAAAAAAAATATATTAAAAAGGGTTCTCCCTCAAAAGGCAAAAAATCGTCCTTTTAAAGAATATTGGAGTGTTATGGTTAAAAATGAATTCATTCATATTTTATGCTTCTAAATTTTATTGGATAAATGTAAAAACATTTAACAAACATGTATAATCATGTTTTAGTTTGTTCTATTCATTCTTGACAATACAAAAGTTATGCATTAACGACCATTTAAAATAATAATAATAATATATTATTTTTCCGTATAACTCAATGTTGTGTGTTACATAAGATTATAAAGAAACCCATTGTTGTGTATCGAGTATTCCATCGAACATAGAATCACATTTAAATTAACATTAATAATTAGTTCACAAATATTAATAAACAAGAAAATGTCATATTTTTTGTGTACTTGTGATTTTACAATATCTACCCCTAAACTAGTCGAATGAAAATTTGAATTATTATAAACAAAATTCATTGAAATAAATGGGAATCGACTTTTATAACACATTATAGTGGAAGTGAAGTAGAAATAGTATATACAGTTATCATTATCTATCCATTAACTAACTTTTGACACTTAGTATCGTCTTCTTCTTTTTGAGTTTGGTTTTTGATCAAAGATTTAATTTTTCTATTTATGATGATACTAGAACCAGTACATACTATAAGACTATCGGAATAAGAGTATCTAGATTCTAAAATATTCTTACCTGGTTAATAATCCACTCTTCCCTAATTTTCTTCTCATAATACCTAATGTATGCGATCCTTTAAGCCCTAATTTTCTTGATCCTTTTTGTGAATGCCTCCCAAAAAATCTTACCATCTATTTTTTCCTTCTGGAACTAAAATATGTATAGAGAGAAACAGAACCCTAAATATTCAATAACTTTTTAAGTAAAATAATGAAATAAATAAACATTATATGCTCTACATCTTAATTTTATAATAATTTCCCATAGTAATTTTTTACTCATTATTTATTACTATATTGACATTAATTTATATTTATATTAAGATTATCATCATTTATTTCTCCATAATATGACAATTTTCAAATTTCTTCAAATTTTTATGAAGTTTTAATTATTTTTTGTGTTTATATTGTGATTATTCTTCAATTAACAATTTTATTCTTTCTTCTTCATATTATCATATCAGAGCTCTAAATGTGCGTAGCTAATTCTATTTCTAGTTTGATGATGTGATGTTGAACAAGTTTTTCATTGAGAATATTCTAAAAATTGCCCATGATCTATGTATTTGGACAATCATTCAAAATAGTACATGAAAATTATTCATGTTTAAATATTTAGTGTTAGAAAAAAATATATAAAGTATAACGTGGGAAAAAAAGAAAATTTAAAAAAATTTAAAAATTTGACGAAATGTATGATAGGTATTTTAATGTGAAATATAATATGAATAAAAATATATATCATAGATAATAGATGATTTACATGACTACCAACGTCTATACAATCACAAAAAAGCATTAGGTAATGAACATAGAATGTATCAACAAAATATTGAAATAAGTGGATGATAAGGAAAATTATACACGATGAAATTTTATAATAGGTTTTTTCTTATTCCTTATATTGAATTACCACATATAATTCAAGAACCACTAATACATCCAATGGAATAAATGAAAAGTTTTTCCATTAACCAAGTATACATTATTTACATTTTTATTCATCATGTAGTTCTAGATGTGAAAAAATAAAAGGTTTTGGTAGTTGATCTATAAAATAATTACAATGGTTTTAAAATTTTAATTAATTAGTATTAGTTCACATTAATCTCAATTATGATTCGTTTTATTTTTCATTTATTTTAATTTTAATCAAATTTTCTCATATTTCTTAAAACCACTTCTACTCATAATGTGGATTGACGTAAACCAAAAATTCAATGTCAATATCATCTCCATGAGAGGTTAATTAAGATTATTTATAGAACATTTTATTGGTATAGTTTTTAGTTTAAATTATTTTAATTTTCATATAATTTAAGATGCTTTAATTATATTTTTAACATATCCTTCTTGATCCCAAATATTACATAATATGTATTGGTTTATTTTAAAAGATGACATTAAATCAATAGATTAGATATCGGTGTTTAATGAAAATTATTAAGTTATATAAACTTAATTTAGGTTATTAACAATAATTTTATTTTCTATATTAAGTTCTAACTTAGTGTGACTAAAGGATTCCTTTCAAGGAGAATTAAATATAGTAACTTTACACACTTGAGTTTTTTTCATAATAATTAACAAGTAATATGAAAGTATTATTGATATTTTTGATTCAATAAATAATATATTTTAAAAATGAAATAATTTCGATAATCACCAACCTGTTGATTGAAATTATGTGTTGATGTAAATATAATTTGAGAAAATATAGTTTCTTATTCTGGAATTCATAGAAGAATATAAAGTTATTGATTTCATTTAAAAAAATAAATGAAACCCCTAGAGAGTGATAATGAAAAGTATTATCATAATGCAAGATGTGTATTTTTATTTAAAAAAATGGGAGAGGAAAGAAAAAATATAATATATCTGCAAGGATTTAATTTGATATTTCAAAAAACTCACGTGGGAGAGAATGTAGAAACCCTAATGATTTATTTTTTATTTATTCTATAAAATATATATTTTTGGGTGGTAAATTATAGTATTAGTTACATATATGTGTTTAAAGGATGCATTAAGTTGTTCACAAAATATGTAAAATTGTAAAAATGGGTTATTATAGGAGTAGCATAGACTTGTTGGAAGGTACATAGGGAATTAAATGGATAACCTATATAGATAATCATTATTAGACCATTTTTAATAATTAAACCTAGTAATATATTATTAATGATTCTATTATGATAAGTTCTAGTTTCAAAAAGAGTAATAGTTTGGTAGCTATAGTTTATGAAGAAAGATAATATGGATGTGATTTTTTTTATTTTGTAAGATGGGAAAAATATTAATTTAGTGATTGAAAAAATGATATTTTCCTGGTTATATGGATTTATTAATTGTCATACATTATTACCCTCTAAAATATTTCACCCTTTATAAAACAAAATGTAAATAAAATAATGGAACAATTCATTTTTTATTGTGGAAATTTTTGGAGTAATAATATTATCTATTATTAGAATTATTCAGTAATTTTTATTGTTATAAAATTATGGGGGAACCTGTAATGATCACTAAGAATATAAGAAAAATGTGTGATTCACAACATTAAATAAAATTCATGGAGTAGTACATATTAAAAAATATTTCATATAACAGTTATGGTGAAAAAGTTATATAAATGAAATATAAAATTCTGAATAAGAGTAGAATAGAGATTTGGTTGAGGATATTAAAATATTTGATATTTGGTGAATGATAAATAGAATGATAAATAGAATTAATTATTGAAACATATGGTTTAGTGCATGCAATGGACCATGAGTAAAATGATAACGAGTATTATAAAAAAACATGGATTTGGCTGAATTTTTCAAAAGGATACCGCTATTTTTATAATTATAATTTATTAAAGTGTATGTGATAATGCGATTTAAAGGATAGTCCCAGGAAGTGTTTTTTAATCTTTGTTAATTAGTTGTATAGATAAAATTTTTTCAGCTATATTATGATGCTATTTGGATAAATAAAGAAAGTTTTATATTGAAATAAACATGATAACATAGTAATGTAAGAAAAATGATGGCTGTGTATAAAAAAATAAAAATATAAGAAACTAAAAAATTTGAAATGATAATAAAATTTATATATAATAAATCTATATTTCAATAAAATGAAGTTAAATATTTTAACTGCTAAATTACAAATTCTTGCTCATGATATGGGAGAGAATTTTTCCCATGAGTGTGAATGTACATTATTTCACATTAATTTAATTTATTTTTGACAGATTACTTTTATATAAAAAAATTATATATTTTCTTTAATATCAATAAAATAAGTAATTTATTATTCAAAAAAAAATTCCAAATAAATGAATATATATATATATATGTAAATTCAACTAACACATTCAAAATTTGACTATTACGAAACCATATCATATCTCTATAGTGTGATAGTTTGATATCACGAATGACTAGTATGTCTTCAAGATCAATATTTACTCTCTCTTTCAAAATATCAGAAAATTAATACTTGTATTATTTCAATATTTCAACTAACTTTATTACCATCATGGCCCAAAATAGTTATCCATTAGAAGAATTATATTGGCGTTATATTAGAAAAAATATTTAATCATTGAATATTATAAATGTATATACAAACATATATATATATATAAGTTCCTCAAAATTACTCAACTAAATATCATCGCATGCATTTTTATTTATTGGGTATATAACATTACACCAAGTTATTTCTTAAACTAGAATGATATTTATGGTTTTATAAAGTGTACTGATTAAAATTTTATATTCCATAATTTTTATCCAAATGATAATGATACCCTCATTTTATAGAACCATAATCTATGTGTGTTGATTCCAAAACTCTTAAATTTTTATGATACCTTATAAACTAGTAGAGGGAACAACTAATCATGAAAAATAGTTAGTAATAGAAAACAATATTTATAAATTTATCATTAATTAGTATCTGTGATGTTTGAACACATATTAGTATATAAGGAATCTGTTTTCCCCTAGAGTAATACATCTAGAAGAGTAGGAGGTTCCTCTGTGGGAGGTGTGATATCAACATCAGAATTACATTGTATAGTCGATGAAGATAAATTTACTGAGTGAGGTAAAAAATCCTTTTGGTATGCCCTATAAAGATGAAGGTGGGTATGGATATTGAAGTGGGATATATGAAGTATTAGTTACCTACTTAGTGGATGGTGGGAATGGCTAATGAGGTAGGATAATAGTATTATCACTAAAATCCTATGTGGGTGTAGTTAAAAGGGTTAAGGAAAAGGTGTGTATAGAAAATAAGGATATGGTATAATTGAGGATGGCCCATTAATGATTGAAGTGTAATAAAGGTTTTTTGGACTAGATATCCTCTTGGTGAATAATTCAGCATGGTGGTAGGATTAACAATAGAATAAGTGATACTGGTACTCCCTACACACTGTCATCCTCTACAGTATAACAAAATCATCTACCCATTGAAGTGCCCTAAAAACATGGATGATAAAATAAAAAAATTATATAAAGATAAATAATATGAATGGACATAGAGACAAAACATTAAATATACCTACAATGGTGATAATAGGAGATATAACTAAATCTTTATTTCACTATTTCTTTCTATAAACTGTTCTCATTCTAAATTATTTGTAATAAGAAAATGTGAAGTAGAAATAATAAATTTTATTATTTAAGAAATAGAAATAATGAAAATGTTAACTAATACAACCAGTTGACTTAAAAAACAAATTAAAATAAATTTTTTTTATGGAAGTATTTATTAACCTTGAAATAATAAATTCATTAAATTTACAAATTCAATTACCACAATGAAAATTATTTTAAAATTTGAGAAACATAATTATCAAAATTAATTGGATATCATGTATGAAAATTTTGAAACATACAAACAATATTTTAAGAAAATAAATAAAATAAAAGAAGTTATATCAACACTATGTGTTATCTATTACAATTTTTTATTCAAAATTCGTTCTAATAATTGAATCATCTATATCATCAAATACAATTTTTTAATAAACAGTAACATGTTCATCTAAACTGTCACTATCCACAATGAATTTTTCAAATACATGTCTATGAATTAAGTCAAAAATAATAAAATTATGGCTTTAATGAGGTATTTATATGAAACCCATCCCTTTATTGTCTGTAAAGAATAAAAAATTCTTCAATAAAAATATTTTGTTTTTATTATTCACTCAAAATCCAAATTTATTCATATTCATGCCTTTCTGTTTCAATGAATCAAACTACATATGTTTTATTATTTTAAAATATCTAAATAGGTATTAATATAATAAAGTGATTCTTTCTACAACCCAGTAATATGATATATTTGCTAATTTTCATTTATTCTACAATGCACTTTCATAAAAATCTATTGTGAGACCTATCGTGACACCATCATACTATACTATCATTTCTGTTTCAAAATCATTTATAATTAATATTAATCAATTGAAAATAATTTCTTTACATTTATGTGATGAATTATTTATTCCAATTGACAATTAACTTTTTTATCTGATTCACCATTCATTGGTAAATTAGAACTTGAATGAAGCAAATATTGAATGTTAAATATATGTCTATGATTATGTTATGTAAAAAATCAATCCATTACCTTTGACATTACACAACAAATAATTTTTTTGTTGTACAATTCTTCCTCAATATTAATACATTGAGAATGATTTATCCTTTTATTATTTGTAATCCTTCTTTATAAATATGAGATATTTTACATTTTTGATGTTATGAAACAATTTACACAATAAAAAAAGTAATAATTATTAAATTAATTATTTGATGTAATCATCACGCACACCATAGATGAATAATACTCTATTTTGATCAATTTCACATTCATTCTTATTTAATGTTCACAATGAGTATATTGTAGATATTATTTTTGTTTGGGGAAATGAAAGAAATGAAGGTTAAATGGGGTCATATTACTCATCTTTTGCTATAATTTATCAATTATATTTCATAGTGATATTTCCAAAGAACGATGATAAAAACCAATGAATTATTATGATAAATAGAATTTTACAATATATCCCTCATGATTATAGTTATTTCTAATAAAATAATTCTTTATAGACATCATTCTTTCATTCAGATACATATAGAGACTAAAAAAAAGACAACCAAAAATAACTTCTCTAGAATGATGCAGATTCTAATATAACACATATGTTAAAAATATTGTTGAAAATTTTACTCTATGTCACAATAAATAGTTTATGAATCAATATACAGTTTCTGAAAAATTCCTTCTTCTATGAATTTTGGAAAACAGGTGCTGATAAAAATGATATATCTTTATTACAACAACTCTAACATTTTATTTAAGTAAATGTCTAATAGAAATTTGAATTATCTCATATAACAAGGCATAATAGTCATGGTATTTTATAGATTTCAGATCAATATATCATGAACTCAACCTTTTTTAAATGTAACTTGAATAACCTTATGGAGTAATCAAAATTTCCCAAACATTAAGGAATTATTTATTCTATGCATTTTTCAATGAAAAAAATGGTAAAAGTAAATTTCCACTTATTCAAGCCAACTAACTAAGGATGGAGTCCTGGACTTAAAATCCATTCCATAAAACCATGAAGTGATCACACCTTGTCTTTTTACCTAGAAATATAAAGAGTTAAAAGTAATATTTCCAAAATTATTTTATCAATTGGAATTATGTCTAATAAATTAATCATTAAATTTTATGACAAATACAACAAATCAATGAATATAATTTTAATTATAAAATTATAATTTTAATTAGAATTAATATTACTTTTCTTTATATAACATTATTGATTCTTTCATTGAAAAAAATTGATGGATGACATTGTTTTAAAATATCATTCCCCAACATTGGTTGAGGTGTTTCATCTATCTCTACGACATTATAAAACTATCCATGATTTTTCTCATTTTTATGATCTATCAGTTGAAATTATCAATACCTTATAAATATGAATGTTCAATGAAACCTTGATCTTTGGGAACATGTATTTTTTATATAATTTGGTTTTGATAATTTCCATTTTTTACTCCAACTAGAAAAACATTCATAAGAAGGGAAATCATTTATCATCATTAAAAAACATGAAACATAAAGTAATCCTTCCAAAATGAATCTTATGCTCACAAACTAATGATCCAATTATCCTTTAACTCATATAATAATGTTTTTCTAGTATATGTGAATATCATTTCTAGGTTCACTATGATTAGATTTCAATATAATCATAACAATAAATGTATTCCTCCAACACATCCCTGATAAAAAGTTATAAATTTTAATAAAAACATTATAAGTACTATATGTAGTATAATACTAGATAATTAGGTTAAAATCATCACATGATAATACCAATAAAAAATTTCCTGGGTTATTTTTGAAATGTGTTCTGTGACCCATAAAATTTATTTGAATATAACCCTTCTATAGAATTAACTATTTTACCATTGCCCTTATATCATTCATCTTCATTCAATCTCATATATATTTCCATTTTTTATGAAATAAATTGTTTTTGATGGCTTGGAATTATTGGAAGGTTCCAGATCACTTTCTTTTCTATGTTGATTTAAGTATTGTCTTTATTATTCATCTAGATTTATGTAACACACTTTTTCCACTAACTAATATTTTTATTTTACTCCTAGAATAGAAAAAATTATTTTTGGAAATCATGATTCTAAAAGATGAAAATCCAATTTTATCAAGCAACATTTATTCTGTGTAATAATTTTATAGAATACATTCATCATTATTTTGAAAATACTTAATAAATTTAATAAGATATTGAACCCCAATAATATGAAATGAGTATATTTCTTTCCTATTTTATAATCACATTAAAAACTCATGTTTTACATTTTTCCCGCATTCTTGATATACTAGGGTATTCACATATTTCATCTTCTTTATATCACACTCAATATCATTATTCTGATTAACAGATAAAAATGGTGTTCTGATAATCATTTCCTCTTGCGATGTTCTACATGAGTATTTGGATTAAGAAACACTTTGAAACAGACTAGAAAATATTTTTTTCCATACAAATCATTTTAGTTGAATCAATGTCAGTATCCAATTGATATTTTCTCCATTGTGATATGAAACATGATAATTTTTTGGGAACCATTTTTAGTGATATGGTATGTCACATATTCAAGAGTTAACCATTGTCTTCCATCACAATCAAAACACGAACATTGAATCAATATTCCATATGAATCATTATTTAAGGAAAATTTCTGAAAATATTGAAACTCGATTTAAAACTCATCAGTGTTCTAGTCAATATTGTACATCTAACTTCAACCCATTTTGATTCAAATAAACATATATTAAACAAATAATTTGAAAAATGACTTACAGTGATATGTATTATTTCAAGAAATAAAACTAATAATTAATAACATGTTTTTATAAAAATAATAGAAAATATCTAAAATATAAATTAAAAAATATATATTATATATTTTTAGAATTTAGTTTATATCCAACTTTCTATTCATAATCTACAATATATTCAAATTATTTGTTTATAAATATGTCATAATACATTTTTATCTATACCAATTTTGGAAACTATTTTACTAATAAATGTTTTTTGTATTAATGTATTTTTTATAAGTACATATAGTTGGAATATCATACTGTGTTATTATATTCAACCCTATATATCCATAGTCCTATGATATATTATATGTTGTTGTGTTCAATCTATTTTTGGTATGAATTACAAAATTAATATGTTTCTCTAATATAATGAATTTCAGTCATGAATTATGGGACCCCTATTATGGAGATTTTCTATATCACCAGTGTCTTTTGATGAATAATATATATATAGCTTGAAATAAAAAAAATTAGTTAGTATTTATCATTTATGTAATCTTTATTTTTGGAGAAAAATAATCTAAAAATTGTGTTTAATCCCATTGTTTTAGTCACC
The DNA here is from genome assembly GCA_963277665.1 of Viscum album. NCBI lineage: Eukaryota > Viridiplantae > Streptophyta > Magnoliopsida > Santalales > Viscaceae > Viscum > Viscum album. The sequence goes on from OY728155.1 coordinate 483,450,262, forward strand.
GGTCATTGAAATTACATGGAAAATACCCAAGGTTAGTGGTAGTTAGGTATGGGGATTGATCATTACATTTTTTAGTACATTAAATTATCATTATCAAAATTTAATTATTTTTTCTATTAAATACACTAATGTCAGCACACCATTATTTTATTTACTCAACACATCAATTAAATAATTTATTTGATTATTAGTTTTTGATAAGTATTAATTGGTAAACATATATTCTTATAGATTTCATTATTCTCATTTTAAAAGGTCGTAAAAACATTCAGATAATCTTTTAATATGCATTATAAGACCCATAAAATGAGAATATTATAGTTCTGTAAGTTTAGATTATGTCATATTTAAGATACACTATAGAAAATGTAATTATTTTAGGTAATGTAATATACTCAATTTATTGTTGATAATTTAAATGTGCACATCCTTTAGCAATTCAATATTACTTTAAATTATTCCAATTAAAATGGTATTATTTCTCATTTGTGATTTCATTATTTATCTCAATATATAAGAAATCATGTCCACTCCTAGTGTGTGTATAGAGAAATTAAATTTACATATAAAATTATTTAAATTAAAATCCTAAATCAAAAACATATAGGTATTTCTTTAGAAATATTAATTAGAATTAAAACATCTTAAGGATACTAAAAATAAAATGAGATTATAAGTGGGAGAAATAATAGATTACCATAAAAGGTATATCCATTACTATGAGTTTTTATTTGGATACATTGATTAAATAATGTCATGTGATCTATTTTTTTCTACATAATATCAAGAGTATACACAAATAAAATTAATCTTAAATATAAAACTTAAATATAGTGACATGATAAATTTAAAAAGTTCACTAAAAAAGCGATATGTTAATTGATTATACAAATATTGATATATTGTTGTACCAAAATAACTTCTCAATTAATATAATTAAAATATTTCAGTAAAATCACTATCAAACTGAGGTCCACTAACGTAGTCTTTTTTTCAACACACTACATTAAATAAATGATTCCATAGTAGGTGATTTCCATTTCAGTCAAAATTAATGCCAAATTAATCAATACCCCATCCATATTTGGTTTTTCTATTTAGATAAAACATTTTTACTATAAATTTTATATTAAATTATGATTAAAATATTTTCAGAGAATCGATAAAAGTTATATAGATATAAAGAAATATAGTCTAATATTATAGAACACTTATTATTTTAATTCAATTACTATTATCATATTAATTTTAGCAAAATCAATTTCATCTTTCAAAAATTTTGGTCTTCAAATAAAACATTCTAGGTCTTCATTAACCCCAAAATCCATTCATTAGGATCTAAGTAATCAAAAATAAATTATCTAACTATAAAAATCTTTAAAAATATTAAAATACACTAAATATTTTTCAGTTAATATAATTATAATGCGAAACATCCAATTATTGTGTAATATCCTTCATTATAATACACAAAAATTTGAAAGTATGATTTGAATATGACATTATCCAACCTAGGAGGTTGATTACTATATGTGATTCAACGAAAACATGTAGATAAAGATGAATATTGACTATAGGGAGAATGAGGGGTAGGGTTCTTAGAAAGAGTATTGGTTGGCTCTCGCAGATCCTTCTCACAAATGGTCTTGAATACAAAATTCGTTCCTGGTCCACTCGTAGTAGAGAAAAGGTTGGAATGGCCCACAGAATCAAGGAGGAATACATGATGAAGTGGATGAACAAATGATGAAACATGTGATATATGGGATTGTAGGGATTAAGTGTGGTATGGAGGAACCTAATAAAGAATTTATAAAGGATTGGATGAGGGGAAAATGATTTATTGGGCAAGGATCGACCCAGGGAGAAGGGATCAATAGGGTGTGAAAGAGAGGAAATCCATCAGGTGGTCAAAATATTTTTATAAACCTATTACCATGAAAATATATTCTGATGGATATAAAATACATAAATCCACAAGTGCTAAATCACACTATCATGGTCACATTCTATAGACATAGACAAAGTAAACCATGGATAAAGGTTATTTTTCTAGTAGCGGTCCCCTTAAAATAAAATCTATCAGCAATAACTTACTTACATACCATCTATTGAGATACATACTCTAAAATATAACTCTTCAAGTACTTCCACTATAAATATGTTTTTAAATATCTATAGATCATTATACATCTATGATGAATATAGAAAGATGAACTATTAGCATCATCCAACAACTAATTATCTAGTTATGGAATTAATAGGATACATACATGATTCATAAACATTATTATCATGTCACAATGGATGTTAAAATATGGAACGTTTCTCACCTTAATTTTTAGTTATACATCATCCTTTTGTGATTTTTTAATCTTTACCTAGATATAGGGTTGAATAGTTAATTGATAAAGATAATATTTTCCCCCTCCTTTATGATTTTTAGATCGATCCGTTTAAAAAAATATTCGATATATTTTTATCCTCATTATATATAAGTTAGCATGATCCATTCAACTTAGAGTAATGATAACATTGTTCGCATTCCTCAAGTGGTAATATATTGAGTACTCATATTATCAAATCAACTCCAACTGTCTTCTCGGGAGCATATTTAGATCTTTTTGAATGAATATAAACATTAAATTTTTATGATTAGTATATATTTCAACCATTTGACCATAAATATAATGCATCAAATATCCAATTCCAAAACTACCATATCTGACTCCATTTTATGATTTGGGTAATTTTTCTCATGACCCATCAATTTTCATGAGGCATAATATAGAACAATATCATTCTATGCAAATAAACATCCCAATACATACATTTATGAAACATTATAGATCAAAACCCCCTATCCACTATAGCGTAGTCTATGTTTATGTGTACATTATAACCTACTCTCTCGATCATCACACACATGGAGGATTTTCTTATGCCTGGGAGATTTCATTCTCATCATTATGATAATTCTCAGATGAGCCAAGGATCCCATTTTGTTCTTCCAGTTGTGAATAAATACAACGACGATGACCCTAGGGATATTGCTCACATATGCCCTTTCTCTGGTCGATCCTGAGGGATCTCGTTCTTAGATGCACTGAAGTCTTCTTAACATAACGTAAATACGACAAAGATCCCTCTGGTCAAGAAGCTTGATGATGGTGGATTCTTGGTCAAAGAAGATCTAGACGTGATACAACAACGCATGAAAATGTACAGGTTCTCCATTATGGCCCGTATCTCCTATCTCAAAGGTAATCGTCCCTGGTCACTCTCTGATTTTCATTCCCGTATTTCCCACTGTTGGAACTCTGTGAACTATAAATTAATCTCAATCGGCAAAGGTTACATTCATATATTGTTGAAATATCAAGAAGAGTTTGTTAGAATTTGGAAATTAGGGAACCTTAATCTTAATCCTGGTTTGCTTCGCCTCTCTAATTGGGACTCCAATTTCAACCCACACACTTATCGCAAAACAATGGCCCCGGTTTGGATCAAACTCCATGGAATTAATTAGTATTTTGGCACACAAAAATACTGAATGACATGGCTTCATGCATTGTTTCCCCCCTCAAAATTGACCAACGAACTTTGAATGTAGATTTTGGAATCTTTGCTCGAGTCATGGTAGACATTAATCTAGATTCAAAGCTACCTTATACTATTAATTTCACTCCCAAAGATTACAAAACAGAAATCAAAATTGATTATGAGAGGAAACCTCCTTTTTGTGACCATTGGAAAATTATTGGTCATTCCATCTACAACTATAGAGTGATTAGAAAACAACCAATCCAACCTCTTGAAAATGATTGGAAAGAAATAAGGAGGCTTAGGAAGGATAAAGCCCCCTTGATAAATGTATCTGAAACAAATAAAACCACAACCTGGGTGAAAAAACCTATAACTTCATCTCACTTAGGGGAGACCTCGGGTACTAAATGGGCTGACCATGTTGAAGAGGAAGAAAAAGGAAAAGAACACTTTTCAGAATTGGAAACTATTGTTTTCGACACCCTTAAATAGGATACTGAGATTGATAAACCCATCTCATGTACTGCTGAAGAGAACACCCCAATTGATCACCCCACTGCCCACATTTCTACTTGCATCCCGTTAAGTCTTGGAAAGAATAACACCACCACCATGGTTGTGCAACCTAATACTCAGGAAAACACTGAATTTATTTGTGATGATGTTAAGTCTTTAGTAAAAGACTCCACTAACATGCAGGAAAATAAAAATGATCTGCCAGAGATGCAGTTATCCTCTTTGGATATGTTCCTGGACAAGCATCACAATGAATCTTTTTCTAGTCCTAATAATGACACACAACCTACTAACATACTGCAGGTCCAGGATAACATGCACATGATACCGACTGCAGAGGCATCAGAAAAAGAGCAGAGGAATTTATACAACACTGGGCATAGCAGTGCTTCTCACTGTTCGAGCATTGAACAGAGGTCAGTTGATCTTGCTACTAATCAAATAGATCTGGGTGCTTTACCAGGTACCTGCAACACTTCTGTTCAGCATGCTACTTTGCATATTAAATTTCTTGATTCTGATTACAACAAGGAAATTGTTACTTCTTTGTCACCACCTACTAATAATAACATTCATGATATTGGCACTCAACCTATTTCGATAGGTGATACCACAAACTTCTTTGACCCTACCAAAGGAAATTAATTGCCTAAATCAAGCCCTAATATGTCAAAAAATGTTAGAAGATCAAATAGGAATAAAGGCTCGGATAGTAAGAAAAAATGGAGTTCTAACTCCAAACGCAGATATAAATGAAGATTCTTTATTGGAACTGTCAAGGTATTGCAAAATTTGAGACCTTTAATATTTTTAAAGGAATGGTAAACATTCAGAAGCATTTAATTTTTGCAATTGATGAACCTAAAATAAACTTTTCCAATGATTCAGTTCACTTTTGTCATTTTGGATACACCTTCATCGGTGCATGTCAAAACAATAAATTTTTTGATGCTCTTTGAACTTTTTCTCATCCCTCTCTATCTAATGTAAATGTTTTCCATATTTATGATCAATGTTTCACCTGTGAATTTATGATCTATAATGCCCATCTCTTTTATTCCTTTATCTATTCCAAAAATAAATATCAAGATAGGAGGTCTCTCTGGAAAGACCTCTCCTCTTTGAACTAAAAAATTCACTCCCCCTGGATTGTTGTGGGAGATTTTAATGCTATTCATTATGGTAGTGAAAAAATCGGCCCTCTCACTAAAATCTATCTACAAGGGATTTTAAGGTTTCTATTGAAACCTCCAATCTTACTGAAATTACTCTAAGAGGCACCAAATACACATGGTATAGGAATCATTGCAATAGAGTGGTTGTGAGAAAACCGGATAGATCCTTTACTAGTTATCATGCTTTAGATATTTGGGAAAACATTTGCAGTACAACCGTACCAAAAATTCATTCTGATCATCATCCTATTTTGGTCACCATTTCATTCATTTTTTGGAAACCCTCTCTCCCCATTAGATTTAACAATGCTTGGTTCTTAGATCCTGACTGTTGTAATCTCATCAATAATTTTTGGATATCTCTGACCCATTCTGATGATGACTTTTACGGTCCTCTTAAATTAAAATATCTCAAACACAAGCTCAAAAGTTGGCGCAACATTAAAGCAAAACAAATTTATAACGACATCCTCTCTCTTGAGAATGAGCTGCATCAAATTCAAAACAATATCACCCACTCAGACTTTTCTTCTGATCACAATCAAGAAACTAACATTACTGTGAACCTGAATACGCTTCCACCTTCAAAGACAACATCTACAAACAAACTTTTAAAATCAAACGGCTAACTGATGGAGATCATAATACCATGTTCTATAACTATTTATAATTAGTTCAGAAAGCGATTAGACCCCTTGCTTCCCTCAAATATGGATATAACCTTTTGGATAAAGAAGAATATATTGTTAATCATGTTGTATACTACTTTGAATCTTTATTAAATGGTCATAGTAAGAAAAAGGACCTCATTAATGACATCATAATGATAATTATAACTGATGTTGATAACAGTTTTCTCCTTAGTGTTCCCCTTGACCATGAAATTTGAGACACTGTATTTGGTTTGAACCCTGACAGTGCCCCAGGTCCTAATGGATTCAATAATGGTTTCTATCCAAAGTATTGGGATATCATCCAAGATGATGTCTGTAAGCTTGTAAAATCATTCTTTTCTAATGGTTTTTTACCTCAGGGTTTAAATGCCCAATTCCTTGCTTTGATTCCCAACGTTGATAATGCTTCTAAAATTCCTCTCTTTTGTCCTATAGCTCTAATAAACACCCTCTATAAAATTATCACCAAGATGATTGCTAATAGACTCAACACTATTACTGATAAAATTATCTCCTGTAACCAATTTGGATTCATCAAGGGGTGATCCATCCAATAATGTATTTTTCTTGCTTCTGAATGAACTAACATATTAAATAATAAAAATAGAGGCGGCAAAATTTCCATTCAACTGGACATTCGGAAATCTTTTGACACAATGGACTGGAACTTCATCTTCAATGTTCTTCATGGTTTTGGTTTCAATGATAACATCATCGCTAGAATTAAAACCCTCTTCCATTTTGCTCATGTTTCCATCTTGATCAAGGGATCTCCTAGAGGGTTCTTCAATTGCTCCAAAGGAATCAGACAAGGAGATCCCCTATCTAAAATTATTTTTTCCATTGCAGAAGACTATTTATGTCATATGCTCACCCACCTGGTTGAAAAAAACAAGCTCAAACCGATTCTTGCTTACAGAAATGTGAATTCCCCCACTCACCTTCTTTATGCAGATGACATCATTCTGTTTTTAATGGGTGATATAAGAAACATCAGAACTCTTAAATCTGCTCTCACTCACTATGAGGAGGCCTAGGGTCAAGTCATTGGATGGCATAAATCCTACATTTACTTTGGAAAAAACAATCCAACTGCTTGAAAATTGGTATTATTAATAATCTTAACATCAAAGAAGGCACCGTTCCCTTTAAATACCATGGGGTTCCAATTTTCTTGGGTAGGTCCAAATCTTGCTACTTTTCAAACATTGTTTACCAAATTCTTAATCAACTTTCCTCTTGCAAAGGAAAATCTCTCTCCATGGCGGGGAGAGTCTACCTTGTCATGTTTGTTATTGTCTCCAAACTAGTCTACTCGATGATGGTCTATAAATGGCCAACTAGTCTCATAAACAAAATAAATGTTCACATTAGAAATTGTGTATAGACAAGAATAACCTTGTACTAGAAACTTGTGACTATACCTTGGGCTATATGTTGTAAACCTTTAGACATGGGTGGTCTTGGAATTTAAAACATTATGTGCTTTAATGAAGCTCTTCAAGCCAGATTAACTTGGAACCTGATTCACAATGACACCCCCTCAATTGGTTTAATCAAAAACAGGTTCATTGATATATTGAAAAGATGTAACATGAGTTTTATGTCTTCTCCTATTTGGCCCTCTATTAGAGCCACGTACGACAATATTATGCACAACACTAGATGGATGGTTTCTAGAAACTATTCCATGAGATTCTGGTTGGACAACTAGACTGGCGCTCCTGTTATTTCTTTGACTCCCCCTGACCATATCCCTGATGAAATAAACTCCACTATTAGTAATGTGATTAACTCTCACATTGACAACCCTCCTGACAATATTATTCAAGTTATTGATTCTTACCATTTTTCTATATCGTGTGATTTCTTGAGTTGGGAACATGTTCATAATGGGATTTGAAACTCCAAAAAGATCTATAATAACTCTTTACATAACCTAGAAAATGACTTGAAATGGATTAAATATTTTGACAAACCTTGGATTAAACCCTCCAGACTCACTCTTATTTGGCATCTCGCCTACAATAGGGTTCCCACTGACTCTTGTCTTAAAATTTTTGGAATTCAACTTTGTTCAAAATGTCATTTTTTCAATCAGCATAGAGAAGATAATAATCAATTATTTCTATCTTGTGCTACTACCAATGCTCTTTGGAACTATATTTTTGACACTTTTGATTGCAGATGGCCGGTTCTAACTCTATTGATGAGAAACTTAATCATTGTGTCTCAATGGATAACTCACAACAAATCAGAAACTTGTTCCTTGTTGGGGTTGCAGAGCGGTTTCATGTGATTTGGTAAGATAGAAATACAATTCTTCACAATAACTGCTCACACAACATTAATTCAGGTAAAATGAGATTCTCATCTCTATTTAGGAAGTTGTGTCGATTCAGAATGGAACTTGCAACATCTCTGTGGTAGAATTTATGATCCTTAGACGTCTTTGAGTTGATGCCATTTTCACACAACCGAAACACACTTTTGGTGTTTTCTGGAGACCTCCTCTTCTAGGATGGATTAAAATCAATGTGGATGGAGCCTCTAATGGAAATACAGGTCTGGTGGGGTGTGGCTTCATCTTCAAAAATCATCTTGGTCCCATAGTTGGGTGCTTTTTTGGAGGTTTTGGTACTGCAACCTCTCTGGATGCTGAGATGCTAAGTTTGATTCATGCCTTTGCTTTCATTTTTCACCATGGGTGGAACAACTTGTGAATTAAAGTGATTCTACGACTTTTGTGCAAGCCATTTGGAAGGGGGATTTTAATCTTGCTTGGCCGCTTACTACGCGTTGGATGAATTGTATTGAATCTCTCCATGATGTCAACTACATTGCAACTCATACTTACTGAGAATCAAATATGGTTGCGGATTCTCTCTCCAATAAAGGAATTGATCAGGTTATAACCTGGCTGGAGGAGCTCCCAGAAAACATGATTCCATTGCATGTTAAAGATTGTAATTTGATACTGTCTTTTCGACTCATGTAACCTTTCTTAACTTTTTGTAAATAAAATTTCTTTTGTCTTTTGACCAAAACTCCACCTTCTAAAAAGGAGAACATGGATCTCTTTCGAGTTAATTTTTTGAGTGCATTTTAATATCATGAGAAATTTTCCAAAAAATGTGTAAATAATATCTACCTAAACCAAGTAAACTATGGAACTCAATCACCATTGTTGGTTTGGGACAACATTAAATAATTTATATCATTTATGGATCCATATATATACCCTTTCCAAAAATTATATGACCCAAATATAAAACTATTTTTTGGCTAAAATTCACACATGGTAAATTTTCAACACAACCACTCATTTCATATGGCCCTCAGTATAATTCTTATATAATGTTCATTATCTTTATTTCTTTTTGAATATCCCATAATATCATATTTAAATACTACCACAAAGTAATCATGATAATCTATAAACACTTTACACATTTAATCCATGAAAATAGAGTTGGAAATTATTAGACTAAATGTTATCGCTATAAATTCATAGTTTATATACATTGAACAAAAGGTTGTCTTGGATATGTTTTAACTTTTGACCATTAGTTGATGATATCAATAATTATGGTCAATCTCAGAAAATTATTTAGATCCATCTAGTTTATCAAACACGTCATAATATAGGGAAGAGTATAATTGTTCTTGATATTCATCTTGTAAATTTCCTAATAATAAATGTAGATTCACATTGATCTATATTTCATCCTAAAAAATAACCTATGCACCCCAAGGTGATGCACCTGGTCAAATGAATTCTTTTTCTAGATTTTAATGGAGTTTCTTATTTAATTTATGTAACTTAATCGGGGCCACTCTATTTAGAGTATATGAAATATTTGTAACACCAATTATGTGTTCTATTGAAAACGCAACCTCACGATTTGGTTGAAGACTAGAAAACTATTTTTGAAAATATTTCAATAAATACATGAATAGTAGGAATATCATATATCTTCAGTTTATCCCCAACATTATGATATTATGAAAAAAATTTAATAGGAATTAAGACCCATATAATTAATGTGATTTACATGTGGTTTTCATATTTATCATTGCACTGATAGAAGATCAAAGGTTTGTTTAAAATATCAAATGAGGCATCCCTTCATCAGAAATTGATGTGTTCTATTTCTAATAAAATCCAATATATGGCTAAGATAACATAAAATTGAACTAGAGTGATAATAACTAGATGTATAAGAATCACATTCCCACAAACTTGAATCATAAATGAATCATGTACTTGAGATTATATCATTATTCCACTAGTGGGTTTCACTAATAATTAAATATATAATCATTGGTGTAATATTTTTTTACCCTTAAAAAGTTCACCATATATAAAATAGTGGGTAGTTATGTAATCATATATTGAATTATATGTTCTAGAGTTTATGGTATGTGTAATTTCACCATAATAATATCAATCCCCTCATCAGCAATAGTGGTCACATGATATTTCCTTTTTTCTTTGAGATAAAGATGTTTGGGTCATTGATCAGTTTTATTAACATTAATATTTGAGAACTGGTTAGCATAATTCCCATCTTCCTTGAATTTGAAACATTAGAGTATGGGTGGTGCATTCTATGGTGGTTTTTATCTATTGGTATATATCTTTTTCTTCCCATCACTTCAATATTTGATTTCCTAATGACCATGTTTTTCATACATAAAATTATTAAAAGTACCTTAAGATAATTTCCTCCATGTTTCCGTCAACTATTCAATAATAAATGAAATATCATATTTTTATCTTCATGATTTTTGTTATTTCTTTTGAATTACATATGTCTTATGTTGTTAAAACCAAGAGATTTATAGGTGACTCCAACCTCCTTATCCAGTTGTAATTCACATCGAATGATTTCATCACAGCTAATGAATTCCCTTATGGATTAAAACCTCCATAGAATTAGCATTAAGCATTAAATGAATCGATAAACCTTACATTCAGGTTAAATGATAATACTAGAAGCATACACCATAATTCTTGGAAAATTTTCCTCATAGGCACCAATATATTCATTTTCCCTCTACATAAGTTCAACAAAATACTTATCCATTTTCATATGATGAATATGAGAGATACAGTTATTAAAAAACAACCTCCAAAACTCATCCCACTCCATGGAGTAAATTTCATCAAGTAGGATCATGTTCTTGATAAGATTACACCATTGATGTGGTTAAACTTTTAGTTGATGAAATTATAAAATAACATTTTTCATGTTACAAACACTAGAGAATTGGAAAAATAGTTTTAGTGGTACTGGTACATTGCTCAGTTACTAATTTATTAGTAGAACTACATAATGAAAGTGGATGTTTCCTCATAATGGCCACAACATGATGTTGTAACATCATATTATAGTTTGAAATCATGGCATGATTCATAGATTCAGATGGTTTAGTAAGCATATAGACCACATTTTTTATTCCATCTCCCATAACTTTTTGTTTCAAAATAGAAAAACTGTTACATTTTATATCAAATTCACCATTAATGAAATTACTTCCTTCTAGTTATAAACATTGACTAAAAAAACAATATAGTATTAGAAACAATTATCAGTGTGGGAAACTACAAAATCATGAAAAATCATATATATGATGTCTGAATTGTGACCCATTTTTTCCAATCTATGACACATTAGGTTTAACCTAGGTCATTCATGGTAATTATCTATTCAAATTCATTATAATGGTTCACAAATAAAATGTGAGTAATTCCAAGAATATCCAATAAGAGTGTAAAACTAGATATGAAATAAGGGAAAACAACTCATGCATTATAATGATGGCTGAGATCTTATTGACCAACTCCTTTTAGGTGTATTACCCATATATGGATCTATTTCAAAACCCCATCAACATGTAGTATCTAGTTATAGATTTTTTTCTAGGAAACCAGACCCCTTGATTTACTATAACATTGGATAATATAAAATATGTTTGATAATCCTATGTTTTCTCACTAACTTTTTCCCATCATAGTTTCCAAATAAAAATAAACCTTTCATTGATATAGACATGAGTGAACAATAATTTTAATTTATAAATATTACATCCTGTTAAATGAATATTCAATATATATCATTTTGATCCATTCTGAAATCATATATCTTTACTGTCTTTATAAAAATGGATTCATAAAATATTTTTCATGTGATATTTACTTCATCTCCCACTTGGTTCTTTATAACATGATCCATGAGGGAATAACACTGGAATAAGACATAAATTTGTGGCATATGCATAAGAATGAAAAATCACCCCCTTAGTCAAAGTCCACTTCAAATACTATCATATTAGATTAGATTCACTACCCATTCCACGGTATCTTATGCCAAGGATCACTCTGAACACAATGATACACGATTGAGAACCTTGCAGAACTGAGTTCACTCCCCAATCATGTCCTTATTATCTCATGAGATAACCATCTTTTCTTAAGGCATTGGAGGGATATATAATTATGAGACCACCCATAACATAATCATAATCATTTCATATGTGGCATATAGGATCATAATGGATTCATCAAATATCAAAACCTATGAAAAATAAATAGGTTTCATAAAAATTTCAAAAATTAACCATATAATAATAAATGTAAAAAAATGGGGTTTATAAACAACTAATATTCATAATCATAAAAACATCAAAGGTAAATATGGTATCATTGGTTAACATCACTAATAAATCATAATTAACATAAAAAATTATTATCAAAAATGAAAATTCCTTTAAAAGATCACATGGAATCCTTTTTTTGGAAATTAACAATTTTTTTAACCACTTATTTAAAATATAAAATTTTCAAAAATATTTTAAATATATATATTTTAAAATAAAATATAAAATTTTAAATAAAGTGTAAAATTATTTATTGATAATGATTGGTGTAAATTATATTAATATCATATATGTTAAAAAAATATTCCATTCACAATTTTTATAAGAAGCCTTAATTTCATCATTCAAAAAATGACAAAAAGATTCATATTAATCCAATTTAATTAAATTCATTTAGGGGTATAAATGAATTTAAAAAATCACAGGAGAATATAAAAACATTGTGGAAACATGCTTAATTTTTGGGGTTATTCTATGATGAACTAATGATATTATTGTGAATCCTGTCTACATACAAGTTATTATGAAATATTATGATTGTATTATGATAATATGGAACATCTATTATTAGATTATGATTATGTGTTCGGTGGGATCAGAGATATATTGGCCTCTAATTCATTGATAAAAGATATGAATTTCATTAGATAATGAATATTTTAATTGGTATTGAACCTAGTTTATTAATTGACATTGTCCACTATGATAGTCTTAGGAATGAACCATGAAAAATGATATTATGTAATGGGGAGTGCACCCAATACATTATTATTATCTTTGTAGTGATCCCTGACTAAAGAAATTATTTCCATATTTATACACATATAAAAAACTTATGCCCTATACCATTTTTATTCTCTCACAAATCATGTTTATTAATGCCATTATGTTCCATTTCATATGAACATCTAATATTTATTCTGTAACTCAAAATTATAATCTATGATATGTGAGGTGTGGATTTCAAATGATAAAATCATGTTATCATACACATATATTAATGTTATTCTAATGTGATAATTGATATACCCCTTGACTAACATTTCTGAGATTTCCCCATTTCATATGCTTCCTTTTAAAATACAATGAATAAGAGTATGTCTAATAAGGGTGATAGTTAGGAAACATATAGTGGGAGATGATATATATCACTTATGGAAATGTTATTTATGTATCCCAATTTTCAAAAACAATAATCCTATTTGATTATGACAAGGATCATAAGGTTGTGTATTAAATTATAGTCTACTAAGATATATTATTAATGTATGAAAAGTTCGTGTCACTATTGTGTGTATGAGATCAAGGTTTATTTACCTTTTTAAACTATGATGAGAACAATTTTCTTAGAACCCTTAGGATAATCTCTTGTATGAGATAATTTATTATATTATGATAAAGAATGGTGTGCGTATTTCCTAGAAAAAATCCCTTTATATATCCCAAAATTGGACATGGTTTTTTCATTGATCTATCTAGGGGTAATAACCTCAAAAGAGTTATTCATGTATATATCATCCATTATTATGGTGCATTGTGAGTGTTCCCTTATTGTACACCTAGCTAGACACCCATCAGGGAAATTCATGGGATAACTCACACATACATTGTGAAAATGTTAGAAGGATTTGAATAGATGATGATAAAAAATGATATAGGTTAAACCAAAGGTGGAATTGATTGAAAATAATATGTCATGATTTAGCCATCATATAAATTGTTTTCACGATTATGTGGTTTCCCACAATGATTATTTTTCTCATACAATTCATTTTCTATTTGTTGATTGGATTAAACCTGATTGAATCATGTTAATGTTGGATGTGAAACACAATGAAATGACTTTTCTAATAAGAAACAAAATATTATGGAGCTCTAATGAAAAATCATACCTATATTCTTACATGAATTTTTCATTATATAAATCTTACTGATATTCAAAATCAAAAAATGATGGGAAAATGTTCTATTGAGTCCTTAATGAGGATACATCCACCTTTATTTAGTGTTCTTGTGTTTTGATCTACTTGTTTAAAAGAAATGGATCAGAACCATTGAAAACACATTTTCTATTCCCCAGTGCTCATAACATGAAAAAATATGTTTGTTAATTTTTAGTTGGAAGGATAAGGAGATCAATGGTTTAATGTTATAATGAACATGATAAAAAATATGAAATTGACTCCATGGTGTGGGAATATTTTAGGCTCATTTTTTTCAATAATTACAGTCTTTATAATCTTCATATGAAAATGGAAAATAAGTTCCTTGAGCATAAGTATACGGATGGTGAATCTTTTAGTACCTATGATTATCATCCCTCATAATTGTATGTATGATTTGTTATTTGGGGATTAAAACTATATATCCTAAGGGTTTTATCCACAACATATATTAATGGCTATGAAGAAATCATTTGATGTGATGCCATGTTAGATATGGAGAATGGATTTACCCTAAACTTTAATTGTTTTGGTAGTATAAGAATGATAAAATTAAAAGGAAATTACCAAAACCATGGAGGGAATATGAAGATATTTCCATAATACTCAAATCATAGAGGGAAACATGGAGGAAATTATCTTATGTGAGTAGGAAATGTTTTATGTATAGAAAGGATGGTCAATACAAAATATAATGCTAATTTGATAGAATTTTTTTTTTCTAATCATAGAGAAAAATCACCATAGAATCTACCACCCACACACTAGTTCTCAAATATAAAGTTTAGTGTCAGCGATAAAGGTTAATAAACTATTAAGCCTAGTGCCAAAGGAAAATATCATTTGATCATTATTGTTGATCATGTGTTTGATAATAATCTTACGAAATGAAGAAATTCTATTTACTCTCGAACTACTCATGTATTATTTGACTCTAAATCTATCCACTATTTTATATCTAAATAGTGTTCTATGGGTCTAACAATACCACCAAAATGATTATATGATGAATTATTAGTGTAAACCCCTATGGGAAGGATGATCACATATCAAGTATATTATTTTTCATTAACAGATGTTTGTGGGAATGTGCTTCTTATAAATCTATGTATTCTTTCAATAGTTTATTTTAATGTTATCCTAGGACTATATTCATTTTATTTAAAAAAACGTCAAATTAATTAATGATGAAGGGATGTCCCATTTGATAATTCAAAACAAACTATGATCATCCATATATGTGATGAATATTATGAATTTCGAACAGAATTCACATCCATTATATGTGTCTTGTTTCCTATTCAAAAGTGTTTTTTATATTTGATGGTTATGGATAAAATAAAAATAAATGATATGAAAATAGTGTGAGAGTTTAATGATATCTTTTTTTAAATATTTTTTTCATCCATGAAATTATGAAGTAGTGTTTTCAAAATAAATCATACATGGTTTTGGATGTACACCCCCATGATTACATAGTATGTTATTTCTTCATAGTAATTCAATAACTTGCACTACACACAACACCGAGTTCAAGCGCACCACAACTTACCAAACAAGCCGTTCAAAAGCAGTTATGAATAGTATTAACTGAATTTTGAACTATGTATAATCCTTGTAATTTTATAATTCATATTATGAGTTTCTTAGACATAATGTAAGTACTAATTCAATTTTGTCAGATAAAAGAAGTATTTTTTCAAAAATTCACTTTTAAAACCTTTTAATTATGACCCCTTTTTAAATCCAAAATTTTAAAATGTAACACCCCAAGGTTTTGAAAATAAATATTGAATGAAATTTTATAATCTATCATTTTCTATGTTTTAAATTTCAAGAAATGGTCATCTAGAGTTTTGTTCAGTAAGTCATTTGGAGTCTGATAGAACAAACTTGATTTTTGGTGAATAGTAACTTACCATTATTAATAGTAATATGAATAGTAATATGACCTCATGAATATTAAATATTATTATTATTTTATTTTCTTAAGAAAAGAGGATAATGAGATCTTAATTAATTTTCCAATGTTACATAAAACTAGTTGCACTTCAAGATTGTTATTTTTCGAATTAACTGTGACATTATATAAAAATTAAATTAATAATATTTAGAAAATTATTTTTTAAAAATGGATTTCAATTTTGAATTCTACACGTCAAGAAATGGTAGGGGTGAATTTTTGGGATTTTTCTAAAATACTTGAATTTTTTGTGAATAGTGAAACATACAATTTTGAGTATTCAGTAGTTTAATGACATTATAATGACATAATAATTAAAATAAAAGGTTGGAAGACTTTTTTATAGTAACTTATGATATTAGGTGTCCCATGTGGATTAAACCATGGGAAAATACCATGGGAAATCCCATGGTTTGGCAAAAACCACAAATGAGGTGTCCCTTTGAAATTATTAAAAAATACCTCTATTTTTCTATAAATACCCACTCATCCATTCATTTTCATTAATTAAAAATCCATCATCCTCGAAGATATGGTGGTTTTACCTCTCTAATATTCCTCCCATGGTGTCCTTAATCCCCCAAGGTTCCAAACATGAAGATCGAGGAGTTATTCTACAACGTAAGGGAATCCCTCATTATCTTCTTTAAGTCGACACTTTTTTTATGTTATCTCTTTGAATTTCCATTCTAATATTTTGGGGTTTGATTTTATGTATTTCTTTTTACTTTCCTTTTTATTTCAATATTATGAGGTACCCTTTTTATCTCAGCATTTCATTTTATGAAATATTAAGTGATGTCGTTAGGTTGCTGAATTTTCATAAGGGATCTCTCACCCTTTCTCTTATTTTCATGATCATCTCTATTATTTTTCTCTCCACACATCCTCTATCAAAATGACCATGATAAATCTAGTAACATATACATACTGTAATTATATAATGGTAATGGAATAACCATCATAAATATTTTTACTCCCTCCTTTTTATTTTTATAAACGAAATCATCGTCCATGAGATTCCAATTTATAGCCTTCATGGATGATGACGTTTTGTTCTTCAATTTCTTATTCATTACTGGTCATGAAACAATATTTATGGTTTAAATAGACTATAATATATGTATTATAACCTAATAAATATTCGGGAACCAGAATATGTACATATAAATAAGTTATATGACAAAACTAGTTTATAATAATCCAAATACCGCCAAATAATCGAAGTGGTTGTCATCTAATGATTCATCCTCATTCCATGTAACCAAATGAAATAAATAACCATTATCAATTCGGTATGTTCATAAATAATGTGTAATTTCAATTCTGGATATTTATTACCATTCCAAATGAACTTCATTACCTAAAAACAAGTGAACCGATTATGAAAATAAAGGAAATGAACACTCCAGAACGACGAAATTCAATACAATAATTTATCAATAAAGATAGAAAAGAACTAAACATAATTATGATAATATAAATACATGTCTAATAGGTTTTTAAATAATCTATTAATAAGTATAATTTCATATTTCATGAGCTTAAGTACAAGAGCGGAACACGTTTGGAGTTAAGGTAAGGGTTTTTCACCCGAACTTCCATTTTCATTCGGGTTACTTTCATTTTATAAAATACCTCAATGAAATTCTTATGTATTGTTATGTACTCATCATATATTCTATGTGAGTATAATATATATGTTTACAAACCAGAACCCTAAATTATTTTTTGGATAGATACAAGTTTTAAAAATAACTTTCAAAATTGTTTCCAAAATAGAAGCCCGATTCAAGGGAATTTCTCCAATTCATATCTATTTACAAGGGCACTCTATAATCTATTTTTGGAAAATATTATCTTTCTAAAAATTTGCATTTTACTATGAAGATAATATCTTACTTCACTTCTGGTTTTATACAAAGATTTTCCAAAAGAACTATTCTTTTCAAAATAAAAGAGTATCTATCTCAAAATTGCTTAATGATAGTATTTTTGTTCAATGATCTTATTGATTCCATGGTATTATTGGGTTTAATAATTTCTGAAGTCATATAACATATTTTATTTAATGGTTTATGACTAACTTTATTGTGTATGATCTATCCTAAAACCATTCATTATATTATTACGAATTTTTATTGTTTATGTTCAATAATTGGTGAAAGTTAGTTACATTTCATATGATAGTTAAAATATGTATTTATATGTTATTTATGTTGATCCCTGATCATATGAGGAATGAATTGGGATTATTATGTGGAGAGTGGGGCCCACTATATCCCCTCGATGCATCAGTAGGTGTCATGAGACAAATGATGGTCTTGGCACGAGGCCTTGACAAAATGATTATTTTATGGTCCTAGCACGAGACTTGGACAGTATGGTTATGATGTCTGGCATATGCACTTACCTCATTATGATGCTATTATTTGAATTTCATGTGGTTATTCAACTAGTATAATACCAATGATTATGTTTAATTATTGCATTATTTGTTTAGCTCATATTCCTTCCATAATATGTTTCTTGTTTATTATTAAATGCATGTGTTTTCAATTATTCACCATGTCTAATGTTTATATTATCTTCCGCTGTATTGCTTACTCTTACTGAGCATTTGAGCTCACCCCTTTCTTATGTTTCATTTTCTCAGGACATGAAGAAGTAATTTATGAATAACGTGCAAGAATAATCTAGGATACTTGATGTTTCTAGTGGAATAAAATAGTGTTTTTGATTTCCTTCATGTTGTAATGATAAACTTATGTATGAAACCTATTTCCAATAATAGTAAACTACTCAATCATTCGGGATTCGTATTCCATCTATGTATGCCAACATAATCCAATAAGGCACCAGCTCTGGGCAACTGGGGTCGGGTCCTTATAGTTGGGGTCAGAGGAATTTTAGTAGAATATTTGGAAACTAGAAAACGAAGAATTAGGGAAGAGTCCCTAAGTTAATCATTGAGGATATACATACAATAACGTCCTATTATTTTAGTAAGGAATAGATTATGTGGATATTTCAAGCAATACATCCCTGTCTGGATATGAGCAGGTAGAGGCGGCTCTGGAACAAATGTATTTAGGGGTAAAACCCGAAAAAACTGCTTTGAGCTAGACTCAAACGGGAACTGGTGCACGAAAATGTGCCTTGTTTCACTCTTGGTTACGACACTCCTGAGGATATTCTTAAGATAATTCACATTTTCTTTACAATCCATTATGAAGGATTGAAATTTAAAATATTCCCAAATGAAACCATATCTGTGTACATAGGATTATCCATTCGTAAGATCTCAATTTTTTCTAAGTATTTTGTTAAGTTAAGATTATACGTTGTGATTCATAACCTAATCTGGTGTATACCATTATCTAAAGATGGTGCCAAGTGGATGGAATGGAAACCGCACTAATGCACGTGTCCCCTATAGGTATTTTCCTCCGATGAAAGATAATGATTTTGGATCTGGTGCTATTACTGGGTTGAGAAACTCATAACTATATTGGGACAAATTAATCAGGTTATGAATAATAACCTTACCCATATGGAGCATCTGGATCCACCATGTAGAGGAGACATGCTAGATCGCATTATATTACAAAAGCCCCCCATCATTCAATGGGACTACAAACCCGTTTGTAGTAGAGCAGTGGATATGTTCTCTTGAGAAGATATTTCTCTCTTTGGGATGTAATCAAAGAGGGAAGGTTTTCATGGAAGTATATCATCTATCGGAAGATACGGATCAGCGGTGGTTATTAATCTAAAACACAATGGAGGATGAAGAGATTGAAGAGATAGAATGGAGGGATTTTAAGGAAATATTCATAGAAAAATATTTCCCTCTTGAGCAACAAGCCGATATGGAGAGACAATTCTTGAATCTGAGGCAGAAGGAAGATGAAAATATTGCAAGGTACGAAGCTAACTTCACAAGATTAGCAAGACATACTATAGACTACATATGAAATCCAAGGAGAAAAATTGATCGATTATTTGATGGCCTAAAGCCATTCCTCTAGTGGGCACTGGTCTCCCAAAGTTTTTCATCATATAAGGATATAGTTTCGTGTCCCATCAAGACAGAAAAAAATTCTCTAAGTCTTATGACTTTAAGGGAAAGCATGAAAAGAAGAGGGCTGCTAAAAACCCTAGGAAAGGAAATAAGGAAACAGGGAAGATGGGAAGAGTCGAATTTCCACCATGTGACAATTGTGGAAGGAAAAACCCTGGATATTTCTTAAAAGTAAAAGTAGTATTTTACAAATGTGGTTAGAAAGGCTACCTTTCTAGTGATTGCAAAGGGAAGAAGGAAGTGGTTGATGTCCAATGCTATAATTGTACGGAGATGGGACACTATTCTAATGATTGTCCAAAACGTCATGGAAATATTCAATAGAAAAGGGAAAGGGATTAGGGACAAGCTTATTCAATCACTAATACAGAGGTTGAACTTCCAAATGATGTGGTGGCAGGTACTTTCATTATTTCCTCAAGTTTAGACAATTCTTTATTTGATTCTGGATCATCGCATTATTTCATATCTTCCCAGTTTTCTAAGAAAATTAGATATTTCCAATTTGATTTAACAAGGGAGTTTTTAGTCAAATCTCTTAAGGGAAGTATCATTGCTATAATGTTATGTGAATCAGCTCCCATTAGGGCTTATTAATGTTCTTTGTCTGCTGATCTCATCATCATACCAATGATTGAATTTGATATAATCCTCAGTATGGATTGGCTTTTGGACCATGATGCAAAAATTTATTGTAAGAAGAAAGTGGTTACAATTTTTATGATGATGATAAAGAACACCTTTTCATTAGAGCAGAATCATCATCACCTGATTCTTATCTAGATCCACCCCCAGTAGCTCAACTAAATTCAATTATTGGGGAGGAAGAGAATGAAATAACAATGGGTGAGGAAAGGAATGATCAAATAGAGGATGCACATATTGTTAGAGAATATGTTGATGTGTTTCCAGAATATTTACCTGGACATCCTCCAGATTGAGAAATTGAGTTTTCCATTGATTTAATTCATGGTTCATGGCCCTTATCAAAGACCCATTATAGAATGTCCACTGTTTAATTAGTGGAGCTAAAGAAACATCTAGAGGAATTTAGTAATAAGTGATTTATTCACCCTAGTGTTTCTCCATGGGGAGCCCCTGTCCTTTTTGTTAAGAAGAAAGATGGATCTATGAGGTTATGTATTGACTATAGGAAGATAAATGCTATAACAATAATGAAAAAGTATCCCCTACCTTGCATTGATGATTTCTTTGACCAACTGCATGGAGCTCAATACTTTTCAAATATTGACTTTCGATCTGGATATCATCAGTTGAGTGTGAAGAAGGAAGACATTCCGAAAACAACATTTCAAACCAGTTACGGGCATTACGAGTTTACAGTAATGCCTTTTGGATTGACTAATGCGCCCTCTGTCTTCATGGATCTAATGAAAAGTGTTTTCAAGGAATATCTCAATGATTTTTTAGTGGTATTTATTGAATATATCTTGGTATACTCTAAAGGCTACAAAGATCATGAAAATCACTTGTGCATTATCCTAAAGACTCTTAGAAGACATGAATTATATGGGAAGTTTAGAAAGTGTGAATTCTGGATTTCAAAGATTTCTTCTCTTGGACATCTTGTCTATAAGGATGGAATCCTAATTGATCCTGGAGAGACAAATTCAATCCAATATTGTCCCATGCAAACAAACATAACTGAGCTACATAGTTTTATTAGCTTAGCATGTTATTACCGGCGTTTCGTTCATAATTTTTCCCAACTGGCTAACCCGCTAATGAAGCTCACACGTAAAGGGGTTAAATATGTTTGGATAAAAGATTGTGAAGAATGTTTCGAAGAACTAAATATAAGATTATTCAATGCTCCTATATTGACTCTACCATTGGAGAATGATGGGTTTGTTATTTATAGTGATGCATCAAAGAAAGGACATGGTTGTTTCCTTATGCAAAACGATATGTTTATTTCTTATGCATCACGAGAGCTAAAAATTCAGGAGAAAAAATATCCTACTCATGATCTTGAGTTAGCTATAGTAATCTTTGATTTGAAGATATGGAGACATTATCTATATAGTGAAAAATGTGAGATTTATAATGATCACAAGATTTTGAAGTATATTTCTCACAGAAATAACTCAACATGAGGCAAAGGAGATGGCTTTAACTACTCAAGGATTATGATTGCACGATACAATACCACCCGGGGATGAAAAATAAGGTGGATGATGCTTTCAGTAGAAAGGATCGTGGAGTTTTGAACAAGATGAGGGTTAAAAGGGATCATATTTTCATGGATCTATTAATGATGTATATGGGAATAACCATGGAAGGTGAAACGTCAATGCATTTTCAAATAGTTTCTAAACCATTTTTACTAGAAAGGATAAAAAGTTCTCAGGTTGATGATGAGGAGTTTCAAAATAAGATTAAAGCTGTTAATGACGGGAGATAGAGTGACTTCGTATATGAAGATAGAATTTTGAAATTAGGGAAGAGACTGTTTTTTCCCGATATACCTGATCTAAAAAGGGAATTTTTTGATGATGCTCATAGTTCCAATTTCTCTATAAACCATGGTAGAACTAACATGTATAGAGATTTGAAGGAACATTTTTGGTGGGTCAACATGAAGAGGGAGATTGTTGATTTTGTGTCTAGATGTATGGTTTATCAATAAGTGAAATCTGGAAGGCAACAACCTGGAGGAGTATTGCAACCTCTTCCCATACCTAAGTGGAAATGGGATAATATCATGATGGACTTTGTCATGGGACTACCAAATACTCCTAGAA
This sequence comes from Viscum album, assembly GCA_963277665.1. Taxonomy (NCBI): domain Eukaryota; kingdom Viridiplantae; phylum Streptophyta; class Magnoliopsida; order Santalales; family Viscaceae; genus Viscum; species Viscum album. The sequence continues at coordinate 483,473,591 of OY728155.1, forward strand.
GGAACGATTCAATATGAGTCATTGTTGATCGTCTTACCAAGTCAGCACATTTTCTTACTATAAGAGAAGATCTACCACTTGAACATCCAGTAAGAATATATATTAATTAATTTTTGAGACTTCATGGAGTACCCCTATTGATTGTTTCTGATCGTGATCCAAATTTTACATCAAGATTCAGGAAAAGTCTCCAGAAGGCCCTAGATAAAGATCTTCGTTTGAGCACTGCCAACCACCCACAAACTAATGGACAGTCAGAACGGACTATTCAAACATTGTAAGACATGTTGTGGTCTTTCTCACATGATTTTCAAGGCATGTGGGATAATTATTTACCTCTCGTAGAATTTTCCTACAACAATTACTTCCATTCAAGTATTCAGATGTCACCCTATAAAGTATTATATGGGAGGAGATGTCGTACACCAACTTATTGCGATGATGTTGCTGAATGAAAGCTCATGGGCCCAGAACATGTTGAAAAAATAATGGAGAAGGTGAATATCATCCAGAACCATATCAAAATAGCTCAAATTAGGCAGAAGATCTATGTTGACAACCTAAGGAATGATTTAGAATTTCTGGTAGGAGATCATGTTTTTTTGAAGGTATCTCCATGGAAGGGAGTTATACATTTCATTACGAAAGGTAAATCGAGTCCCAGGTACATAGGACCATTTGAAATTATGGACTAAATTAGAGCCGTAGCTTACCATTTGGCAATGCCACCAAGTCTCTCCAAGGATCACAATTTGTTCCATGTGTCAATGTTAAGAAAGTACAAGCCAGACCCAACACATGTACTCACTTATGAAGAGTGGAAATTGAGCCTGAATTATCTTATTGTGAAGAGCCTATCAAGATTCTTGATACTAGAGAACAAGTATTGAGAAATTGAATGACTCGTCTGGTGAAGGATCTATGGGGGAACCATAAGATGGAGGAAGCAACATGGGGGCCTGAGGAGCTTATGTTAAAGAAATAACCAAATATTTTTAGGTAATATTCTGTGAATTTCGAGGATGAAATTTTTGTAAGGGGGAGAATGTAACACACCAAGGATTTGAAAATAAATATAGAATTTAATTTTATAATCTATCATCTTCTATGTTTTGAATTTCAAGAAATGGTCCTCTAGAGTTGTGTTCAATAAGTCATTTAGAGTCTGATAGAACAAACGTGATTTTTGGTTAATTGTAACATACCCTTATGAATATTAATATGAAAAGTAATATGAACTCATGAATATTAAATATTATTATTATTTTATTTTCTTAAGGAAATAGGATAATGAGATCTTAATTAATTTTCTAATGTCACATAACAGTAATTGCACTTCAAGATTTATATTTTTTTCAAATTAACTATGACCTTATTTAAAAAATAAATTAATAATAATTAGAAAATTATTTTTGAAAAATGGATTTCTCTTTTCATTTCTACATGTCAAAAAATGGTAGGGGTGAATTTTTGGGATTTTTCTAAAATACTTGAATTTTTCGTGAATTGTGAGAAATACAGTTTTGTGTATTCAGTAGTTTAATGACATCATAATGATAAAATAATTAAAATAAAAGGCTCTTCGACTTTTTTATATTTACTTATTACATGAGGTGTCCCAAGTGGCTTAAATCATGGGAAAATACCATGGGCAAGCCCGTGGTTTGGAAAAACAACTAATGAGGTGTCCCTTTGAATTTATTAAAAATTACTCCCTTTTTCTATAAATACCCACTCATCCATTAGTTTTCATTCATTACAAAACCCTCATCCTCTAAGATCTGATGGTTTTAACTCTCTAAGAGTCCTCCCAAGGTGTCCTTAAGCCCCCAAGGTTCCCACCATCAAGATCAAGGAGTTATTCTACAAGGTAAGGGAATCCTTCATTCTATTCGTTAAGTCGACACTTATTTTATGTTATTTTTTGAATTTCCATTATAATTTGTTTGGGTTTGATTTTATGTATTCTTCTTACCTTCCTTTTGATTTCAATATGATGTGTACCCTTATGATCTCATCATTTTATTTTATTAAATATTAACTGACGCCGTTATGCTGTCAAATTTTCATAAGGGATCTCTCACCTTTTCTTTTATTTTCAAGATCATCTCTATTCTTTTTCTCTCCTCACCTCATCTATCCAAATGACAAGGATAACTCCAGTAAAATCTATATACTGGAATTATATCATGTTAATGGAAGAACCATCATAAATATTTTTACTCCCTCCCTTTTATTTTTATAAACGAAATCAACGTCCATGAGATTCCAATTTATAGCATTCGTGGATGACGATGTTTCACTCTTCAATTTCTTCTTCATTGCTGGTCATGAAAACATATTTATGGTTGAACCAAACTATAATATTTGTATTATATCCTAATAAATATTCAGGAACTAGAATATGTACATATAAATAAGTTATATTACAAAACTAGTTCATAATAATCCAAATACTACCAAAGAGTCGAAGTTGTTGTCATCTAACGATTCATACACTTTCCATGTTACCTAATGAAACAAATAACCATTTTTAATTATTTATGTTCATAAATAATTTTTAATTTAAATTCTATAGATTTATAACCATTCCATATGAACTTCATTACTTAAAAACAAGTGAACCGAATATGAAAATAAAGGAAATGAACACTCCAGAACGACAGAGTTCAATACAATAACTTATCGATAAAGATATAAATGACCTAAACAGATTTATGATAAACTAAATACATGTCTAATAGGTTTTTAAATAAGTTATTAATCAGTATAATTTCATATTCTAGGAGCTTTAGTACAATAGCGGATGGTGTTTTGAGTTAAGGTAATGGTTTTTCACCCGAACTTCCATTTTAATTCGGGTTACTTTCATTGTCTAAAATACCGCAATGAAATACTTTTGTATTTTTATGTACTCATCATATATTCTATGTGAGTATAATATATATGTTTACAAACCATAACCCTTCCTTATTTTATGGATAGATACATGTTTTAAAAAGAACATTCAAAATTGTTTCCAAAATAGAAGCTCGATTCAAGGGAATTTCTCAAATTCGTATCTATTTACAAGGGAACTCTATAATATGTTTTTGGAAACTATTATCTTTCTAAAAATACTCATTTTACTATGAATATACTATCTTACTTAACTTCTGGTTTGATACAAATATTTTTCAAAAGAACTCTTCTTATCAAAATAAAAGAGTATTTATCTCAAAATTACTTAATGATAGTATTTTCGTTGAATGCTCTGATTGATTCCATGGTATTATTGGGTTTAATCATTTATGAAACCAAATACCATATTTTATTTAATGGTTTTTGACTAAATTTATTATGTATGATATATCCTAAAAAAATTCATCATATTATTCCTAATGGTTATTGTTTATGTTCAATAATTGGTGAATGTTAGTGACATTTCATATGATAGTTTCAATATGAATGTATATGTTATTTATGTTGATCCCTACTCATATGAGGAAAGAATTGGACTTATTATGTTACAGGTGGGGCTTCGTGTATCCCCTAGATGCATCGGTAGGTCTCTTGAGACAAACTATGGTCTTGGCATGAGGCCTTGACAAAATGATTATTTTATTGTCCTAGAATGAGGATTTGAGAGTATGGTTATGATGTCCAGAATATGCACTTCCCTTATTATGATGGAAGTATTTTAATTCCATGTGGTTATTCGACTAGTATAATACCCATGATTATGTTTAATTATGGAATTATTTATTTCGCTCATATTCCTTCCATAATATTTTCCATGTTTATTATTAAAGGAATGTGTTTTCAATTATTCACCTTGTCTAATGTTTATATTATCTTCCACTTTATTGCTTACTCTTACTGAGCATTTGAGCTCACAACTTTCTTATGTTTCATTTTCTCAGGACATGAAGAAGTTATTTATGAATGGCATGCGAGAATAATCTAGGATACGTGATGTTTCTTGTGGAATAAAATAGTGTTTTGATTCCATTCATTTTGTAATGATAAACTTATTTATGAAACATGTTACTAATAATACTAAACTACTCGGTCTTTCAGGATTTGTATTCCTTGTATGTATTCCAACATAATCAAATAAGGCACCAGCTCTGGGAAACTGGGTTCAGGTCCTTACTGAAACATTCATATATTCAATTTGACAAAATAAACTTCTTCTTTAGAATCAGGTGATAAGAATTTTGATTCAATAAATTTTTGGGGTTTTTCTGTTAACTTTCATATTAGTGTGAATAGTGAAAAATACTTTATTTTAACTGAAAACAACTTTTTTTAATCAAAATTATTAATAGTGTTAAATTATACATTTTAATGGTTTGGAAGCCAAAATGGATTATATTTTTACCATTTAATCAAATTCTGGTCATTGTAAGTAATTTCACTTTGATATTGGACATAAATGATTGTTAATCTTTTGATAGTTATTGTTTCTAAAAAATATGCATTTTGGTTTTGACAATGGGAATTAATTTTAAATTAATAAATTAAACTTCAATGTTTTTAATTTGGTAAAATAAACATCATTTTTTAATTCAGAATTTCAAAAATAGCTTAGGATGATGTTTTGGAATTTTTCTGAAAACTTTCATTTTTTGATTAATAATGAAAAAGACAGAGTTATTGTTCAAAGACAAATTTTTATTTAAATAATTATTTATTTTATTTAAATTTATTTTAGGTCAAAATAGATACATAATACCTATATATGTTCAATGTAATTCATTGGAGTCATTTTGTAAAAATATTAGATATATAAAATTTTATTGAACTTTTCACCGTCTTTTAACCACCTCCTAGGAGAATTTGCAAATTTGCATAAAACATAATTTTACCTCTTCTGTGATTGGAATTTCAAAAATACTATATAAAAGTTTGATATCATTAAGAAAAATATTGTTAAATAAGATAAAAATAATTTTTGGTGAATAGTAACTTTTTACTTTTATTTACCACATTTAATAGTAAAAAGGGTAATTAAGGATAAAAATGTTATTATTCTTACCCTAACACATGTATCAATTCTATTATATAAGTTTAATTTGACCAAAAACAACCTTAGTAATAAAATATGATCGTTTTTGTCCATTTTAATTAGATTAGGACATTTATTATTATTTAATTCAAATAAGAGTTAAAAGAGTTCAAATCAATGTTTAATAATTAAAATTTTTTTATTATAGGGTTATACATAAGATAAATTATACTATAAAGATTCATTATAAATCTATAACAATTTCCTACATAATGGTATTTTATTTATAATTTTTAGACATTAAATAATTAAATTTATTCATGACACAATGATGATGAAGCAATTACCATATTAATGAATGATTAAAATATTTGACATTATAAATATCCAAATAAATGTAATTTGAGACTTTTTAAAGATTAAAATAATTTTCTATGTTATTATGACATTTTAAGGTTGGTTATAGCAATATTTCTAGAATTAATCATGTTGTTATGATTTAAAAAAAACAAATACCAAATAATGTCAAAATTGACATAAGATAGTTTTTAAAACAAATATTATATTTTTAATTGATATAATAGTCTTAAAAATATAAGGCTTGGTCAAAAGGCTTATATAATAATATAAGATAAATTAATGAACCAATTTGTGTTTTATTGGAATTTTATAGTATGTTTATTTACTATATAATATAAAAATACAAAGAGACATGGTAAATATCAAACTATCTAACTAAGAGTTAAATCTAAAAGTTAAGGTTAATATGGTGACATAAACCTATCTAAAACCTATTGGTTGAGTGGTTTTCGACCCATACCCACCATAGACTATAAATAATTTATTTTTTAGCCATTAGAAAATGAAAATTAATTTATTGTAAAATAATATTTTATGTTTTTCATAAGAGGCCCCTCACTCCTCTTATAAAATGGCACTTCTCCTTCTCAAAAATTCACACCACCAAAGCCATTTGGCTCGGCCAACCACTACCCAAATATCCTTACAACTATACTAAATTCATCCTAGAGCCCTTATTTTGGTCATAAAGCCACCCTAAAGAGCACTTTTGATCAAAGCAAAAGGAAGAACCCAGAGAAAAGGTAATGATTTCACCACCCTCTTTCATGTTCTCTTATTCTTCCACTTACTCTTTCTTTGTTGTTTCAATTATAAAATAATAACTCTTGTATCTTCTATATACTGTGATGTTATGATAAATATTTCACATCTATATTCATTATTCTATCCATCTTATGAATCATAATGTCACCATGCATGTGTACGTAGGGCTTACCGTCTCCACGTCGTGGTGTAATTGGTTGTTGAACACTATGTTATCTGGATGGATATAATGATGAGTAATATGTATATAAATAATGAAAATAACATGATAATGTCTCTATAATATTAATATACAATCCTATTCCACACCATTAAGTAAATGATATTGTCGCTCGTGCGTACGTACGGATTACCGTCTCCACGACGAGATGAGATTCATTTCTATGTTCACCATTTATCGATGATTATAAAAATATATATTACAAATAAGTATGTAATATATGACATAATAATGATACTGGAGATATATATATTCCTATATATATATTTATGTATTTACATATATCTGACTCACTTAGTTCCGTTCAATATGTTATGAAAATAGAAAAAGCGTTTATGCGTACGTACGGACTACCGTCTCCATAAACTGTGTTTTTCATTTCATATATATGTCTATTATACATATTTATATTCTAAATATATATGATATGTAAATCATGTTTTCTATTCTGAATTATTTAAATCATTATTTATGTAATACAATCAAGAGTAACATGTAAATACATGTACGATCAAGAAAGCGATTATTACCCGAAATGTTAATTTAACATGGAAATTATTATTAAATGGGTACTATAAAGTAATAAATGAATAATGTATGATATAATAATTATTAATATGGTTCTGGTATAATTTAATAACATAATATTATCTTCATACAAGAGGTTAAACGTACCCTTAAATAAAATAAAGTTCAAGGTAATAGTTATTTCCTCAATCTCGTTATTATCTGATATTGTTTATGTGTAAGTAATACTAGGAAATTATAATCATCCATGTATATTTTTCATAAAAATGATTTCAAAATGAATATTTTAAGAGTTTTTGAAAGTTACTCTTTATCAAGATCAGAATTTTAAATGTTTTAAAGATTTGTCTTTCTAAATCTTTTTAATTAATGTCCATGTTTTCAAAATGATTTTAAGGATTTATTTATATGGACATGAATGTTTTGAAATGATAATTATTTTCAAGAGGTTCAAACTGGTATGGGACACTTTTATTCAAAAATCTCTTTCAAATTCCTTCTTTTATAAATTTGTGACTTTTAAATGATTTTACAAAAATGATATTTCTCTCAAAATGTTTTACTCATCATTTTCAACAATGTCAGCATCCTTCACTGGATATTATTTTTGATTGAGGTTGATTTATTATAATAAAATCTTACATATTGTATTGAATGAGTTATGATATGTTTGACTATGGATGTTCTATTTTTATACCATTCATGGTTTATGGTTAATGTATTGACATTTTGTAAGCTAGTTTTAATATGAATGTTTATGTTATGTTTTAACTTTTTCATATGAGGAATGAAGTGGACTTATCAAGTGACAGGTGGATCCCAAAATAGATCCTTGATGCATCGGTAGGTCTCATGAGACAAACTAGTGTCTTGTCACAAGGCCTTGACAAAAATTTTATTTGTAGTCTTGGCATAAGGCCTTGAATGTGTGGTAATGATGTCCGACGTTATGCATTCTCTCATTATGAAATTAGTTATTTCATGTGATTATTCAACTAGTAGAATATCCATGTTCATGTTTATAAGGTAATGCTTGATTTATTTTTTCCATATTATGTTCAATTTTATGTTTAAAAGGGCTGGTGTTATTATCACACATCTTGCCTTAAAAGTTTATAGCATCTTCTAAATTATTTACCCTTACTGGGCATTTGTGCTCACCCCATTGTTATGTTTTATTTTCCCAGGATTCCAAGAAGTGTATTATGATTGATATGCAAGGTTAAGATAATTGGAATAATGGAATTATCAAACAACTATCTAAGTTTTGTTTTATGTTTGAAATTATAATTTAATGTAAATTTATGTAATCTATTTTCCATGACTGCTAAACTTATCGGTCATTCAGGACATAATTCCTTGTAATCATGCCAATGTATTAAAATAATGCACGGGATATGGGTAACTAGGGTCGGGGTGTTATAGTTTTTATCATAGAATTTTTAGAAATAACCTTGGAAATTAGAATTAGATAAAATCTGATTAGAGCACATTATCCTAAGATATACTTTGAGTATTAGTATAGAATAAATTCCTAGGATATTGGTAATGTAGATATTTTGGGAGTTTTCCAAGAAAGTACATCCCTGGCTGGATACGAGCAGGTAGAGGCAGATCTGGCATAGATGTACCTAGGGGTAAAACCCTAAAACACTGCTTTGAGCTTGACTCGAATGGGAACTGGTGCACGAAAATGGGCCTTGCTTCACTCTTGGTTACGACACTCCCGGGGGATATTCTAGGATAATTCTCATTTTCTTTAAAAATAATTATAAAGGATTTATGAGTATATACCTCCTCAATGAAAATATTTTTATGCATTATATCCATAAACTGTTCATTTTACGTTATGTAATTTACAATTTTGGAATTATTCATTGCAATTCATATACTGACCAAGTATATGCCATTGTATACAAAATGGCGCATAGTAGAAGGAATGTGTACTCCAGCAATACGTATGATCCAAATAGTAAGAAGGATCATATCTTTCACATTATTAACCAACATTTATATGGGAAATAGTCTACCATGTATTATCAAAATAAGAAGAAATAATATCATGTGTTAATAAGATAAGTATAGAATTTTATGAGTCCTGTGGATTTTAAGGGAAGCAAGAGAAGAAAAGAATAGAAGAGAGAAAGATGGATAAAGGGAAGAGGGAAAACAAGGACTTCCTGATATGTGATAACTGTGGAAAGAACCACCAAGGTAAATGCTTGAAGGGAATGGATGTTTGTTATAAGTGTAGTGAAAAAGGACACCAAGTACGTGATTGCAAAGGTAAAAAAAAGTTTCAAATGTTCAATGCATCATCTAAAAGGAGTAGAGACACTACTCAAATCAATGTTCAAATCATAATAGTATACCCCAAATGCTACTATTGGATAAGAATCAAGTTATGATTCTACCAAATATGAAGAGGAATGGTTAAGAGTTCTTATGTTGTTATTAAAGTATTGTTTCATTTGAGTGTTCTATCAACGATGTACTGGTTATATGAATTATGGAAATAAATAAGGATTTTACTGTAGTACAAATTCATTGGGAATTTGAGATTATATGGTCCTGATTATAAGGTAATGATTTTGGAGTAAGAGATGGTTGATTTGGATAAATTATATTAGATATTCTTGACTATCTTGGAACTGATTAATTTTTTGTTTGTTTCATGATTGTTGGAATATTCAAAATTTATGGATATAAGGAATATGTTCAGTATTATATAAAGGATAAGGGAGCATGAATGAATAAATAAAGTTTTATTGTAATTCAGGGTGTTACCATGTTTTAAAATAATACATGATGAAGGTGTCCACATGTTATTACATGGAAAAAAGGATCTTAATTGTGTTTAACTTCCTTATAAATTTCGGACTATGGGATTGGATAGAAGTTTTTTGGATAATTATAAAGTTTGGAATAGATTAAGTTTGAAATTGGATATTATTGTTATGGTTATTTTTGGATTTTTATAAAAATAACAACACGCAGACTGTGTGACAATCCGTCTCATCGAACAATGTTGTGGGAATCAAACCCACACCATAGTGCGATTCAGATTTATCGCCTACCACTGGACTACATGAAGTCCCCGGATTGTATAATCTAGTTTTTTAAAGGGTCTGATAGGTGAATTATAAATTCATCATTTTTGGAACCCTATACGATTAGGATAAATAGAATATTTTTTTCAAATGTTTTTGGAGTGAATGATGAGTTTGAGGTAGGAATTAGTTAAAGGATGTAACTATACTTGTCAAGTATATATATATATATATATGTATTCCCTCTTATTAAGACTAAATTTTATTAACACAATTTCCGATATGAGTTCTCTACAAGGGTATTTTCTATTTTCAGCATTTCATTTTCAAATAACAATTTCAAATTGTGAGGATTCAATTTATTTAATGAGGGAAGAATGTAACACCCTAATATTTCATAGTACATTATTTCTTCAAATTAATTCAATAAATTTCACTACACACAACACCGACTTCAAGCACACCATGACTTACCAAACTAGTCGTTCAAAAGTGGTTATGAATAGTATTAACTGAATTTTGAACTTTATTCAATCCTTGTGATTTTACGAATCCATATTATTAGTTTCTTAGACATAATGTAAGAAAAAACTTATTTTTCAGATAAAAAAAGTATTTTTTGAAAAATGCACTTTAACCGCCTATTAATGTTGAACCATTTTTAAATCCAATATTTGAAACTTTTATATATTATATTTGACAATATAAAATTCTACTTTGTAATCTGGACAAAAGAATTTAGTATCAATAAATTTTTGGTGTTTTCTGATAAATTTCATATTTGGGTGAATAGAGAAAAATACTATATTTTAACTAAAAATAACGTTTTTAATCAAAATATTTTATAGTGTTGAATTATTAATTTTAATGGGTTTTAAGTATAAATAGATTATATTTTTACCATTTAACCCAATGTTGGTCATTGTAAGTAATTTCACTTTGAGCTTGGACATAAACAAGTGTCAGTCTTTTGATAGTTATTGTTTCTTAAAAATACTCCTTTTAGTTATGACAATGGAAATTTTAAATTAATAAATGCAATTTTAATGTTTTTAATGTGGTAAAATAGACTTCATTTTTGAATTTGGAATATCAAAATTAGCATAGGATGAATTTTTGGTATTTTTCTAAAAGCTTTCAATTTTTGATGAATACTGAAAAACACAGAGTTATTGTTTAAAACTGACTTATTATTTAAAAAATTATTTATTTTATTTAAATTTATTTTTGGTAAAAATAGATACATAATACCTATATATGTTCAAGGTGATTCATTGGAGTCATTTTGTAATAATATTAGATATATAAAATTTTATTGAAATTATCACCGTCTTTTATGCACCTCATAGGAGAATTAGAAAATTTTCATAAAACATAATTTTACCACTGTTGTGATTAGAATTTAAAAAATCTAAGAGACATGGTTGATATAAATAAGGAAAATTTTGTTCAATAAGATAAAAATAAATTTTGGCAAATATTAACTTTTTACTTTTATTTACTACGGTTAAAAGTAAGAAGTGTAATTAAGGTTAAAATGATATTAATCATACCCTAACCCATGTCCTAATTCTATTAGATAAGTGTATTTAAACCAAAAAAACCATAGGAATAATATATTATCTTTTAGTTCCAATTGGATTAGATTAATATATTTATTATTATTTAATTCAAAGAAGAGTAAAAAGAGTTAAAAATCTAAGGTTAATAACTAAAAAAATTTAATATAAGGTTATAAATAAGATAAATTAGACTATAAATATTCATTATAAATATAAAACTATTTCCTACATAATGGTATTTTATTTATAACTTTTAGACTTTTAATATTTAAATTTATTTATGACACAATGATGATGCAGTAATTACTGTATTAATGAAAGATTAAAATAATTGACAATATAAATATCCAAATAAATGTAATTTGAGACTTTTTATAAATTACACTAATTTTATAGGTTATTATGACATGTTACGGTTAGTTAGATCAATTTTTTTAACGTAATCATGCTGTTGTGATTTTAACAAAAAAACAAATACCAAATAGTGTCAAAATTGACATAAAATAGTTTTTAAAACAAATATTATATTATTAATTGATATATCGTCCTACAAATATAAGGTTCGGCCAAAAGACTTATATAATAATATATATGACATTAATTAACCAATTGGGGTTATATTGACATTTTATAGTATGTTTATAAACCATATAATATAAAAATACAAAGAGACATAGTAAATGTCAAACTATTTAACTAAGAGTTAAATCTAAAAGTTAATGTTAATATGGTGACCTAAACCTTTATAAAACCTATTGGTTGAGTTTTTTGCAACACATAACCACCTTATAATTTAAATAATTCATTTTCGAGCCATTAGAAACCGAAAATGGACTTATTATAAAATAATATTTTATGTTTTTCCTAAGGTGCCCCTCACCCCTCTTATAAAAGGGCACTTCCCATTATCTCAAATTCACACCTCCATAGCCATTTGGCTCAGCCAACCCCTGACCAAATATCCTCTAAAATATCCTACATTCATCCTATATGCCTTCCTTTGGTCAGAAAGCCACCCTAAGGATCCTTTTTGATCAAATCAAATGGAAGAACCCAATGAAGAGGAAATGATTTCACCACCATCTATCGAGTTCTCTTATTCTTCCACTTACTCTTTATTTTTTGTTTCCATTCTAAAATAATAACTCCAGTATTTTCTATATATTGTGATTTTATTATAGATATGGTACAACTTTATTCATTATTCTATCCATCTTATGAATGATAATGTAACCATGAGTGCATACATACGACTTACCACCTCCACACCGTGGTGTAATTTGTTATTCGAAACTATGTTATTTGGATGGATATAATGATTAGTAATATATATATATAAATAAGAAAAATAACTTGCTAATGTCTCTGTAAAACTAATATACCATCCAATTCCACACCTTTATGGAAATGATATTGTCACTCGTGCGTACATACGAATTACCGTCTTCACGACGTAATGAGATTATTTCCACATTCACCATTCATCGACGATTATAAAAATAAATATTAATAATAAGTATGTAATATATTACGTAATAATGATACTATATATATAAATATATATTTATATTTATATATATATATATACATAAATACATATATCTTATTCACTTAGTTCCGTTCAATATGATATGAAAACAGAAACAACATTTATGCGTACGTATGGACTACCATCTCCATAAACGGTGTTTCTTCATTTGATATATATGTCTATTATACATATTTATATTGTAAATATATATCATATATATATCATGTTTTATATTCAAAAAGTATTTAAATCATGATCTATGTGATTCAATCAAGAGTAACAAGTTAAAACACGTATGATAAAGAAAGCGATTGTTACCCGAAATGTTAATTTAACACAGAAATTATTATTAAATGGGTAGTATAAAGTCATAAATGAATCATGTATGATATCATAAATATTAATATGGATCTTTTCTAATTAATAAAATACCAAAAATCTTTATACATGAGGTTAAAAATACCCTCGACTTAAGGAAAGTGCAAGGTAAGGGTTAATTCCTCAATCTCATTATTATCTGAGATTGTTTATGTGTAAGTATTTACTGGGAAATTTTTATCATCCATGTCCATTTTACATTAAAATTATTTCAAAATTATTATTTTAAGGATTTGTGAACGGTAATCTTAATCAAGATAAAAATTTTAAATGTTTTAATGATTTATCTTTCTAAATCATTTTAATTAATGTAAATATTTTCAAAATGATTTTAGGTATTTATTTATATGGACATGAATGTTTTGAAATGATAATATTTTTCAAAAGTTTAAAAGTGGTATGGGACACTTTGAATAAAAAACCTCTTTTAAATTACTTCCTTTATAAATTTGTGACTTTAAAATGATTTTACAGAAAGGATATTTCTCTTGAAAATTTTAACACATCATTTTCAACTATGTGAGAATCCTTTACTGGATATTATTTTTGATTGAGGTTGATTTATTATAATACAATCTTCCATATTGTATTGAATGAGTTATGATATGTTTGACTATGGATGTTCTATTTTTATACCATTTAAGGTTTATGGTTAATGTATTTAAATTTCCTATGCTAGTTTTAATACGAATGTTTATGTTATGTTTCAACTTTTTCAGTTGAGGATTGCAGTGGACTTAGTAAGTGACGGGTGGAGCCTGCTATAGCTCTTCGATGCATTGGTAGGTCTCATGAGACAAACTAATGTCTAGGAACAGGGCCTTGGAAAAAAAATTATTTGCAGTCATGCCAGAAGGACATGACTATGTGGTAATGATGTACGGCGTTAGGCATTTTCTCATTATATAATTAGTTATTGCATGTTATTATTAAACAACTAGAATATCCATGTGCATGTTTATAGGGTAATTTTTGATTTATTTTTTCCTTATTATGATCAAATTTATGTTTAAAAATGCTATTGTTTTTATCAGACATCTTGCCTTAAATGATTATAGCTTCCACTAAATTATTTACCCTTAATGGGTATCTGAGCTCACCACTTTATTATGTTTTATTTTCATAGATTACAAGAAGTGTATTATTATTGATATTTAGGGTTAAGCTAAAAGGAATAATTGAGTTCTAAAAGAAATATATATGGTGTGTTTTTTGTTAGAAATTTTAATTTAAAGTTAATGTATCTAATCTATTTTCCAAGACTGCTAAACTAATCGGTCCTTCGGGACTTGATACCTTTTAATCATTCCAATTTATTAAAATAATGCACCAGCTCTGGGTACCTGGGGTGGGGAATTACATTGGACCTATTTCAAAGAATCTATATAGAATAAACTCGACTGAGTTTCAATAATTAAAGAATAAACATCTGTGGAATCAATATAATGGATTCATTAAGACAAGTGCATCACCTTAGTGTGAAAGTATTCTTTTTTTAAGAGTATCGATGGATCATTCTGACAATATAATGACTATTGGGAACAAAAAAACATCACTAATGGTAAAATGAATCATCCATCCCATATTGATGACTTATTTTATTAGATTCATAGATCTAAATATTTTTCTATGAATGAACAATATTATTCATATCGTTAAATGAGGGTTAAATGTCAAGACATACCCAGTAGATCATTCTCTTCAAAATATAAAAGCTTTGAATTTATATGGATGAAAAATGGTTTTACCTATGTCCCCACTATTTTCAAGGATTTAATTAATATATTATTTAGTGATTTAAATAATCATTTTGGGTTTGTATTTAAAAATTATATTATTATATAATCAAATAGATTGTAAGCGCATGAAGATTGGTTGAGAAATTTACTAAAGACCGTAAGAAAAGAGAATTTGTAGGAATAATTTACATTGAAGGAATTTTTTCTACACAATTTTCAATAATGGGTCATATAATCTAAAGGGGTGGTGATTATATAAACCAACAGAAGGAAGAAGTTATTGACTATTGGCCAAGACTAACCACCATGACTGGGATCTTTAGTTTTGTTGGATTTTTAGATATTATTGATGATTTGTAAAACAATTCTCACATATGACTAATCGAGTCACCATGTTAACATAAAAGGGAGACATGTTCTTTTGGGTAGGTGCATGTGAGGAAAATTTCAAGGAACTAATGTTACGGATAGTCAACACCATAATAATTAAACTACCATGTAGCAGAGATGAGTTTTTGATATATATTGATTCATTAAACAAGGGACTATGATGAATAATTATTCAGAATGAAATAATGATAGCTTAGGCCTCATGATAATTGAAGGTTAATGCACAATATTCACAAATCATAAATTAGAATAATATGCCTTAATTTTTTCATTAATTATTTTATTGGGAAAAAATTCCTCAAGGTATCATTAAATCATATTTGAGGTGATTGTGTTTGTTGAAAAAGTGGACAACTGTGCTATGATTGTTGAAAAAGAAAACCATGACATAAAAATTTGTTGAAAAAATTGATTTCATGGTGGCATGCCAAGTTCAATAGCTTTGGTTAACAATCAATGTTTGATTTAAGAACTTCAACAAAGGAATAGAAGATCTGGAGGCGGTACAAAAATAACAGATACAAGGCGGTGCTGTTTTCTAGTGTTTGCGAAACTTTTGGGCTTGAAAATCGACATATGATGAAAAATGGTTTTTGCAAAAGGGACTTTCACGCGGTGTACTTGATGGATTGAAAAATTGCGTGCCATATGTTTTTCAAGATCAGATCATCAAAATAAGGCAAAGGGATAAGGGTCGCGCAAGTATTGAGTTGGTCGCGCAGGTGACTTGCGCGCCAAGAGAAAGGGCTTGCATGCCTGTTGTTTTTCAAGATCATAACTTCAAAATATGGGAAAGGAAAGTGGTTTTCACAAGTTTGGAAGTGGTTCGCACAAGTGAATTTCAGGGCAAGAGACCTACACGCCAAGACTTGCGCGCCGAGACTTGCATGTTGAGGGTTGACTTGCGCGGTGAGGGTTGACAAGCACGTCATCCCGCATGGTGGTCAAATTGCCTATAAATACTGGACAACCCCTCCTCATTTCTCAATGGATTTCAATACTTTGAAGAATCAGATCTCCCGCCGTGCAGGTGTGGTGGTCGCGCAAGTGGTGGTGTGTGGCACAAGTGGGACTTGAGTGCTAGATTTGAAGAAGGGCGATTGTTGTTTGTTGCGTGCCAATATTGGCTTAGGCATAAAGGGAAGTGAGTTGCACAAGTTTGGAGTTGACGAAGCTTGTGTCGTGCAAGTGTTTGAGGTGGACTTGCACGCCATTTGTGACTTGCGTGTTGAGACATGCGCGCCGGGTTAGACCTGCGTGCCAAGTAAGGGTTGCTTCACGACTGTTATTCTGGGTTGCATCAAAGATGGAAGATTTCCCGATACCTTCACTGCAAAGTGATATTCATCTACGGCTGAAAGATGGACTTCAACATAGCATCTACATAGAGAGGAAGATGCATTCCTTCATGAAAATGATGATACCTACAAGTCTATAAACTGTGAGTGGATCCTTTTTAGTGCAGTGAGAAATAGAAGAGGAAGAAGGTGATCCTCTCCACCGGCAGTGATCTAGAGAGAGAGAAATATGGAGTGACCTTTGGGAAAGCAGTGAGTTTCCCCTAAACCTTATAAAGGCAGTGAGCCTGGGATAGAGTGACTGTGCCTGAACCTTATAATCAACAGCTAGTGAAGTTTAGTGGAATTTTGTATGACTGAAAACCAGTCGGCGTATGCTCCTTGGACATAGCCCTTAGTGGTGAACCAAGTATAAATTGCTATGTCTTGTGCTTGCTTTACTTTATTTTTATATTATGAAACAGGAAACAGAGAGAAGAGTGTTTTTCTTAAAAGAGAAACTAGATCATAATGGGCTTTAATTTTAAATTATTCATACCCTGATTCACCCCCCCTCTCTCAGGGTATTGAGCCTTGTCGACCTATCAATTGGAATCAGAGTGAAAGGTTGATATTATTTATTCTCTTAATGAAATTCACTAATCATAAAGGAATTCTGATATTCGACGGAACAATTTTTCAACTATGGAAGAATCAGATAAAACACTACTTCCGATCTTTGGGAATGGATGTATTCACAGCAACAATGCATGGTATAACAGCAGACATCAATAGTGGTGCATTATCAGAAGATGAGCATAGAGAGTTGGATGTTGATGGAAAATCAATCAATGCCTTAGGGGTGCCCTATCCAATCCTATATATACAAAGGTGATGCCTTTCAGAACATCACATGCGATGTGGGAAATGTTATTGAATATATATGAAGGGGATACAATGGTCATAGAGGCAATGATGCAAGTGTTGTGGAACAAGTATGAAGATTTGAGAATGAACCAAAATGAGTCTGTTGATGCATTCTTCGACAGGGTAAATGTTGTATTGGAAGACATGCGAGGTCTTGGAGAAGTTACTGAAGACATAAAAATTGTGAAGCGCATCTTGAGGAAACTTTAACCTCATTTCAATCCGAAAGTTTCTGTGCTAGAGGATAAAGATCCAAAAGATATTACATTGGATAACCTACACAACACTCTTGTTGCATATGAAATGTTAAATGATGATAATTATGCTGTGGAAAAGGGGAAATCCAAAGAGGTGGCATTCAAGGCCTTGAAAAAGCTCACCATTGAAAACTCTTAGGAAGAAGAAGAGATAGATGAGGTAATTTCGTTCATCTCCTCAAATATTCAATGAGGAAAAGGAAATTTCAAAGGGAAACTACCTCTTCCATGCTTTAGATGTGTAAAGGTTAGACATCTCACATCCAGATGCCCAAAAAAGTTTCATGAAGAAAATGATGAATATGATGTTGAAATTCCCAAGAAGAAACCTTTAGCCTATGTGAAAGCGAATTAGCAGTTCAAGAGAAATTTATTCAAGAAGAAGAATCTTGTTTCACAAGAAATAGATAGTTCAGATGAGTCTGAGGTTGAAGAGATTGAGGAAATAGAGAACTGCAAAGATCAAGGAAAAATTCTATGGTTTTGTTCATCGGTAGTTCTCAGGAAAAGGAATAAACTAACGCAGAAGAAGAAGAAGTTGAAGGAAGAGTTGATATGGAAGCTGACTTGGAAGCAGCTCTTGAGGAGATAGATGTTTGAAGAGCCAAAAAGAAGAAAGCCAATAAAGTTGTTCATGATGCCAAACTCTATATGCAGCAGCAGGAAGAAGAGAAGTATGACTTGTTGGAAGAAATTGAAAAACTCAAGTCATCTACACCAGAGTACTCAGAATCAGTCAGTGAGTGTAAGCTCGAGATTGAAGAATAGAAAATGGAGATCGATGGATTGAACAGAAAAGAGAAAGATTACATCAAGCGTATTGAAGATCTTGAAGAAGAAGTTGTCGGTCTATGGAGGAATGTTAAAGACCAGGAAAAACCCTTGATTCCCAACACATTCTTGGGAAAGCAGGTAATTCCGATGACTGAAAAGATGAAAGTGGATCCTAGTAGTTCAGCAAAAAAGAAGTAGAAATTGAGCTCAAACTTTAAGGCTGATTCAGGGTTTGATCAGAAGAAAAAATACGTAGCAATTGAAGTCAGACCGCAAGCACCCGTCCCGAGATTGAAGGTTGATTTGGGCACAAAGAAGAATCAAAATATTCAGATACCCAAGGGGAAACTCAAAGTGATTAAGTAACAGGAAGGAATGCACCTTATATCAGGTGTTATTGTTGTGGAAAGATGGGACATTCACAGTATGTGTGTTCCATAGCCAAGAGATACCGAAGGGAACAAGAACAGAGGTGGCAGCCAAATAGAGAATGGTTTTCCAGAACATATTTCGAAGGACAGTGTTTTTGGTGTGGAGGATTTGGGCACATTTCTAGGTACATCACTTCAACCATTCAGAGAAATGTGCCAAACATGATCAAAACATTCCCAAGCAGCAGATCCATAAACCGATAGGTGAGTTAAAAATGCAGAATAGATTTGCAGCTTTGGAAGATGAATATGGTCCATCATACTCTGAGAAAGAGCAGAAGCCACAATCCATGTCAAGTGTGAAAGAAACAATATGGACCAAGAAGAAGAAAAATGAGAAGGCCGTGGTGGCAGAGATTTCCCTTAAAGCATCAGATCGATCTGGTGTGTGGATCCTTGATAGTGGTTGCACATCTAATATGACAGGTAATAAGGATATTGTTACAGGTATAAAATATGACAAAGAAGGAGTTGTCAAATTTGGAAACAATGAAGGTATGAAGATTGTTGGAACAGGAAAAGCCATGTTTGGGGGAAATGAAATGAGATGTGCTGATGTCTTGGTAGTAGAGGGTCTTAGTCATAACTTTCTCAGTGTCAGTCAACTAGGTGACTCTAGGCATTCTATCTGATTTACCAAGAAGATGTGTTTTGTGAAAGGAAAATATGAAGCAGTTGTTCTGCAAGGAAAAAGGACAAAGGTAAATCATTACCTTGTACGTAGGGAAGAAGATATGTGCCTTTTATCCAGAGAGGAAGAAAACCAGTTGTGGCATAAGCGACTTGGTCATCTATTCCAACCATCCATGGAAGATCTAGTAAAGTGTGATGCTGCTAGAGACCTTCCCAAACTATCACATGATCGCACTCATACATGTGATTCTTTCCAACAATGGAATATCATTAGAAAGACATACAGGCCAAAGGAACATAAATCAACTAGAGTGCTCGAATTGGTGCATGCAGATGTATGTGGACCTATCTCACCACGAGATATAAATGGGCAAGGGTACTATGTTATTTTCATCGATGATTATATCAGAATGTCCTGGGTATTTGTCATTACCCATAAGACAGAGGTGTTTAGTTTCATAAAGCAGTATATGAGGGAATTAGAAAGGATGCTTGGGCAGAAAATCCAGATATTTCGTACTGATAACCGAACAGAATTCCCAAACAGTCATGTTGAAGACTATCTCAAGAAACACGGAATAAGGAATCAAGTTTCACCAGTGAGAACTCCCCAACATAATTGAGTGGTTGAGAGGAGAAATTAGATCATCAAAAACATGGCCAGAACGATGCTTATTGAAAAGGACCTACCAGAGAAATTTTGGAAGGAAACAGTTTTGACATCGGTCTATATTTCGAACAGGTCTCTGTTGTGTTCGAAGGAAGGGAAGACTCCATATGAAATGTGGTACGGAAAGAAGCCAACGTTGAAATATTTTCAAATATTTGGAAGTAATTTTTTCATACTCAGTAAATAAAATCATAGGAAGTTTGAGTCATGAGGAGATGAGGGGATATTCTTTGGCTACTCAGAGAAAAGCCTAGCATATAAATGCTTCAACAAAGGGCTGGGAAAAATTGTTTAGAGCAATGATGTCACTATAGTTGAAAATGAACAGAATGCTCAATGACCCAGTGAATAGATTCTGGATGAAATTGATGATGAGATAAGCAACACATGGTGAGTAGAAGTGGCATAGGATGACTCAGAAGAAGATACTGATGATGAATAAGAATGTGTCAAGTCTGTGTCTGCAAGGAAGACAAAGAGTCAAGCTGAAATTGATAGGAAAAATATCATTGGTGATCAGATAGCTCCAGTTCATACTCGAAGAATGAATTCATTATAGAAAACATAATTTTTATCTCAGGTGGAGCCAAAATGTTTTTCCGATGCATCTGAAGATGAAAACTGGGTTCAGGCTATGAATTAAGAGCTTGATCAAATTGAGAAGAACCAGACATGGGAGATTTTTTTGAGGCCAGAAAACAAGAATGTCATCGGGAATAAATGGGTATATCGCAACAAGATGAACTAATATAGAACATTAATTCAGAACAAAGAATGACTAGTGTGCAAGGGATAATCCAAGATAGAGGGAATAGTTCTTGATGACACATTTGCACCAGTCGCAAGCCTGGAGGCAATCAGACTATTTTTGGCCATAGCGGTGCAAAGAAATATCAAAGTGTTCTAGATGGATGTCAAATCCGCATTCTTGACTGCTTTTTTAGAAGAGGAGGTGTATATTGAGCATCCAGATGGTTTTCTCATTCCTGAGAATGAGAACAATGTTTGCAGGCTGAAGAAGGTGTTGTATGGGCTGAAACAAGCACCAAGTGCATGGTACTCAAGGCTTGATCAGTACTTGAAGAAGCTTCGTTTCTAGTGTGGGGGAGTTGATTACAATCTCTATTTTAGCAATGACAGTAATCAATGGATGATGGTGTTGGTTTATGTCTATGACATAATAATTGGCACATCAGATGAAGCTCAGTGGAGACTGTTCTCCGAATTCATGAAAAATGAGTTTGAAATGTCATTGATTGGAGAGCTAACATTTTTCCTTGGCTTACAGGTGACACAAGGAAGTAATGGAACATTCATTTCTCAATCCAAATATGCCAAGGAGGTTCTGAGAAGTTTTGGAATGGAAAATTTCAAGGAGTTGAAGACTCCAGTTGCTACCCGGATGAAATTATCAAAATATGAGGATGGAAAGGTAGTTAATATTACCGAATACAAGCAATTTATTGGGAGCTTCATGTACATGACTGCAACAAGGCCTGATATTCTTTTTACCACATTCCAAGCAACACGATATTAGAGTAATCCCATGGAAAGCTGCATGCATGCAGTAAAAAGAATACTTTGGTATATCCAGGGTACTGTGGATTTTGGCTTGACATATACTGACAAATATCAAAAAGATTTATTGCGATATACTGATGCAGACTGGGCCAGTTCAGTGGATGATAGAAAATCAATGTCAGGTGGTGCATTCTATCTTGGTGGATTGTGTATTTCATAGCTAATCATGAAGCAAGTTTGTATTTAATTGAACACCACAGAAGCTGAGTATATTGCGGCCACTCAAGCTTGCACACAGTTATTGTGGATGCAGCAGCAGCTTGAAGATATGGGAGTTAAAGTGAAGTCTCCAATCGGAATCAAATGTGATAACTCAAGTGTCATAAATCTTAGCAAAAATTTCATCCATCAGTCAAGTACAAAGTACATTGAGATAATGTATCATTATATCAAGGAGAAGGTTGATCAGGGAATCGTGAAGTTGGTGTATGTGCCTACAGAGCTACAGGTTATAGAAATTATGACAAAAGCCTTACCCAAGGAAAATTTTGAGAGGCATCGACTGGGTCTGGGAGTTCAGTCGACTCCCCGCACTTGAAAGTGTGTGGATGTGGAACCCCCCCCCCCCCCCCCCCCCACCCCCACTCCCTGAGGTATGATGTGATTTTCTTTAATGTGCTGAAATCTGTTCTCTACTCTGTTACAGACTACAAAGGAGTGAGCTTTGGGTTTGTTGAAAAAGAGGAAAAAAATAATGGTTGTTCAAGGGCGAGATAGTGTGGCTATTTGAAAAATCATGAATGATATGGGGACAAGATAACAGGTGGAGCAGCGAGATAGGGGGAGTAATGATAAAGGGGTGGCGTATTAAATCTGATGATACTAGAAGTGATCGATCAAAGAATAGATATCACAACAGATGAGGATCGTGATAAAAGCAGATGAGTGGTGTTGGAAGAATATTTCTGAAAATTGGTGTCACTTTGGTGAAAATTGGTATCAGTTTGGTGTCAACAATGTGTGTAAGAGAAGAATTGATTCATTGATGAACTTTTCATTTACTCTTGTTTCTCACGCCGAGCATTTCTCATGTGGGCTTAGAGTACGTGTTGAGTAAATCCTTGAGTGGTATCAGAATCGCATTTGGGTGAATGGTGGTTGAAGACTTAATGATGTATCTTTTTATGAAAGAGTTTTCAACAAATCCAAAGGGGGATATTGTTGGGAAAAAATCCCTCAAGGTATCATTGATTAATTTTTGAGGTGATTGTGTTTTTTGACAAAGTGGACTAATGTGCTGTGATTGTTGACCAAGAAAACCATGACATACAAATTTGTTAACAAAAGGGATATCATGGTGGCATGTTGAGTTCAAGAGCTATTGTTAACAATCAATGTTTGATTCAAGAACTTCGACAATGGAATGGAATATCTGGAGGTGGTACAAAAAGAACAGATACAAGGTGGAACCATTTTCCAGTGTTTTCCAAATTTTTGGGCCTGAAAATCGACATATAAAGAAAAGTGGTTTTTTCCAAAGGGACTTGCGCGCCGTGTACTTTACAGATTTAAAACATGAACGCCATATGTTTTTCAAGATCATATCATCAAAATATGGAAAAGGGATAAGGGTCGCGCAAGTATTGAGTTGGTCGAACATGTGACTTGCATGCCACGAGAAAGGACTTGTGTGTCGGTGCCTAGGTGGATTGGAAACTTGTGTGCCTGTTTTTTTTCAAGATCAGAAATTCAAAATATGGAAAAGGAAACTGTTTCGCATAAGTTTGGAAGTGGGTCTCACAAGTGACTTTCAGGGGAAGTGACTTGCGCACAGAGACTTGCGCGCCGAGGGTTGACTTGCATGTCGTTGCGTAGGGTGGTAAAATTACCTATAAATACTGGACCACCCCTCCTCATTTCTCAATGGAGTTCAACACTTTGAAGAATCAGATCTCCCATCACGCAGGTGCCGTGGTCGCACAATTGGTGGTGTGCCACACAAGTGGGACTTGCGCGCCAGATTTGAAGAAGGGTGATTGTTGTTTGTTGCGTGCCAATATTGGCGTGGGCATAAAGGGAAGTGCGTTGCGTAAGTTTGGAGTTGAAAAATCTTGTGTCGTGCAAGTGTATGAGGTGGACTTACATTCCATTTGTGACTTGCATGCCGAGACTTGCGCATCAGGTTAGACATGCATGCCAAGTAAGGGTTGATTCACGATGGTTATTCTGGGCTGCGTGAAAGCTGGAGGATTGCCTGATACCATCGGTGCAAAGTGAGATTCATCTACGGGTGAAAGATGGACTTCAATAGATCATCTATATATAGAGGAAGATGCATTCCTTCATGCAAATGAAGATACCTAGAAGTCTATAAACTGTGATTGGATCCTTTCTAGAGTAGTGAGCAAAGGAAGAGGAAGAAGGTGATCCTCTCCACCGGCAGTGAGCCAGAGAGAGAGAAACAGGGAGTGACCCTTGGGAAAGTAGTGAGATGACCCTAAACCTTGTAAAGGAAGTGATCCTGGGACATAGTGACTGTGCCTGAACCTTGTAATCCACATCTAGTGAAGTTTAGGGGAATTTTGTACGACTGACAACAAGTCGGCGTACGCTCCTTGGACATAGCCCTTAGTGATGAACCAAGTGTAAATTGATGTGTCCTATTGTTGATTTACATTATGTTTATACTATGAAACAGGAAAGGGAGATAAGTGCGTTTTTCTTAATATCAAAACAAGATCAGAACAGGATTTAATTTTAAATTAGCCAAACCCTGATTCACCCCCCCCCCCCCCTCTCAGGGTATTGAGCCTTGTGGACCTAGCATATTTTGAGGAATTATCCTTATGTAGAATGGCGTGAAATATATAATAATAATAAAATTTTATTGTGTATAATCCATTAGAATGAGTTGGATATATTCCAAAGAAGATGATTCGAGTTGATTAAATAATATGGCCACTCAATACATTGCTAATTTGGGAAAGTGAACAAGGTGGTCATTGATTTCAGTAAAATTAATCACTATTGATTATCTATTATGAGGATCAACAAATATATAATATTTCTAGATTTATAAATGGTGGATATGGAAAGCCTAAAATAAGGGGGCATATATTATTTCCTCAAATGAAAGTTCAACCATCTATCAATGTATCGATTAAAAAGGCACAAAAATAAGATGTAGAACTGCAAAATAAGGTGATAAATTATATTTAGTTTAACTGTTATTGTGATAGAATAATATAGTTTAGGAAACTTGTATATTTTTAATCAATACAAGACATGAAAAACGAGCTATTGGATAATTCTCATTATTCATATTTCTTTATTCATCCAATATGTATAATGATCTATAGACATCTGAAAGAGAATTTTTCCTCACAAAAAATGACGAGAGATACTATAGATTTTGTGTCATAGATCATGGTATGTAAAAAAGTTATAGATGAGAGATGGAATTATAAGGGGGTATTGTTACAACCATTACACATACATTAATTGAAATTAGAAAACATCACAATGTATTTTGTCACAAACCAAGTCGGGTCACAATATAACCAACTCCCGATCCAGTACACAACAAGGTCCGAGGGGAATTCTCAATCCCCGGGAGTTGGAAGAAGTTCCATGGTATCAAAAAGTAATTTTTGGAATTATTTACCAATATATATATAAATATAAAACAACTAGAAAAATAAACCAAACATAAACTAGAAGTCAAAACCAAACAAGCCTTTAACCAAAACTAGACTTTCAGTAACATATTTAATCAAAAACCCAAACAATAACAACCACTAGGTAGGGTGACCAAAACCAACTCAAACCCCGCTACTTGGTCAGAGGAACCCACCCTCAAGCCTTCACCACAATTCTGTTCCACGAAGTTAGCTAGTAACCCGAACCACCACTTCCAAAAACAATACACTTACATGTATCAGATGTAACCAAATCTACATACACCCAAATGTGTATGTAGGGTTTGATATAATTCACAATTGGATGCCATAGATAAATGATTCCATGTATAAATATTTAATTACAAATACAGTTGAAAGTTTAAAAAATGAAATGAAATAAATGTTTAAACAATTTTAATGAAAATAGTTGTAAGGATATCAACTTTAAACAAAACTAATTACATTAAAACACACACACACACAAAAACACATACTTTTAACACAAGAAAAATGTTACACTTTATTCCGACTGTGAGTTTAAATTAAACAAGGACCACCAATTATGGGAGAGGCCCTAAAGGTACTAGTGAATAGTGGGACCCTAGAACATCGTGTCTCAGTGAATAATGGGAACGCAACCACAACCACTGCCTTCTTGGGCACGAGCCAGTAGGGGGGAATCATAACCCAAGGCCCAGTGGTCTCCAAAAATCATCCAAATGTGTAGTTAATGTTGTTTTCACCAATTCAGCTAAGTGAAACTAGGCCAATTCCACTTCTGTATCACTAGCACACTATTCCTAGTCAACCAACCTTCTCCTGAGGCTTCCCATTTCTGCTCAAGATGTTCCAAGTCCATGTCACAAGTCAAATTCAATTAAAAAAACAAAAAAGGCACAAAATCTGCCCAAAACCACACTTGAACACCCAAATTCCATATTTAAATAGTAAACACAACAAAAAAATTTAAAACCTATTCTTCATCACCCACACAATCAATTAAAACAACTATAGAGTAAAAGAAAGAACTTTCATAAATAGATAGACAACTAAAAGATTTTATTTAAAAATTTATAAATATGTCACTTGACTTTTTAAAACCAAAACCTATTGAAATATTCTTTTATGAAAAAACACATATTGACGCTACACCAAAACATAAACTGCACAGTTTACAAAATACTAGTAAACATATAAACATTGTTTTTAACAGAGAAACACACTTATATTGGATAAAAATGATAAAATAAAAATTCACATTAAATATAAAATAAAACAAGATTAAAAACTTGAAAAATATATAATACATATTATAAATTATGTAAACACACAACTACATTCATCAAATGATAAGTATGTGCGGAACCACCTTCCACGATGTAGACAAACTTCACGACATGGTGTGAAAACTCTCTCACATGTAAACCGCACCTCAAACCAGATAAATAGACCCTAAAAAAAGGTTTTAAACCATTTTAATCAAAAATAAACCAGATGCAACCCAAAACCCATACATGATAACCAATCAAATGGAAGAAATAACCAACTGATAAAGAACACACCAACAATGAGGGTGCAGGAGGCTAGTTGAACGAGATGGGGGCTGCTGGAAAGGGTGTTGTGCTAGCTGGAGCCTCTCCATAACGAGGAATGGTCAAGAGAACCACATCCAGGGGATATGAATTATGTGGGGTTTGGCACGAGGCGGGTATAAGGGGCGGTGTGACGGATAAGGGCGGTGTGAGGCGATTCAGTTAGGGTGAGGGGTAGTGCATGTCGCCGGAGAGGGAGCAAGGGGAGGCACAATTCATAAGAGGATGTAGGGTTTGTGCAAATTCCAAGGGGAGGGAGAAACCTACTGAACAATGGAGTAGGGGTGAGAAAGAGAGAAATTGGAAGAAAGAGAAAAAAGAGAAAAGGAAAAGAAAATTAAATAAAGTAAAACCTAAAAAAGTCTTAGACAAATTAAAAAAATAATTCTAATAATGTTAAAAATAATATGTTAATAATATTTTAACTATGAACATAATTTAATATTATCAACCAAATTATAATATTGATGTAACTAATAATAATAAAAATATTAATAATAATAAAAATATTATTATTATTAAAACAACATTTTTTTATTTTCCTCATTTATTTTAGATTTGACTTTATTAATCATTATGTTAATTAATTAACTATCTGCGTTCTAGGTATGCTCCACAGTGATCTAGAGATGCCACAAATAGTCCTTCATGCCTTTCCCATACACCAGACATTCCCAAGACAAAACCCCCATTTATTAGCCAAAGTTCATAAACTGAAGTTGGGCCTGACCCGCACATTAATGAAACATTTTTTTAAATCCATGTAAAATTATAGAAGAAAAATAATATTTCGGATGTCCAAAGTTTGGGTGTGACAATTCTCCCCACCATGAAAACTTTCCACCCACGGAAATTCAACTCGAAGGTTGATTAGAGAATAAAAATAGGTAATACTACTAAACCCAAGGATTACACTCCTAAGTCTCATGCTCATCATTCCCATGCTAACAAAGGAAACATACCAATGGAATGGATTACACATGAAGTTGCTTCTCTTGGGAATATAATGTTCTCAATGGCCACTCCAACACTAATAAATTGGGCCATATCTCAAACTCTCCCCAGTTCAATTCGTGAGACGTGTCTGAATTATATATTTTCAATTGGGAGACATGAAATACGTCGTGAATAGACATCAAATAAGAAGGTAAAGCTATTATGTTTGTCACCTTCCTCAATGTTAACATCACCACGAAATGACCATTGAAACACATAATTCCCTTGAAAAATAAGGACCAATCAGAGGATGTCTCCCCACTATGAGGAAACAACATATACCACTAACAAAACAAATCACCAGGATGCTCCAAGTAATGCAAATCCAGATGATTCAGATCCAACTGTACACCCTCTAGGGATGCACCTCCACTGTTCTCCTTGGATTATATGATTGTTTTGGAATAGAGACCCACTGAAGACCATTGATCATTGGAATTCCTCAAAGACTACAATGGATCATTTCTACTCAAGTAATCTTCTAGAACATTATCCTTTCCTAGGGTATAGAAGATATCATAGTGAAACCCATAAAGATACTTGATCCAATGGAGCTGCCTCAGATTAATATACTTTTATGATAAGATATAGTATAATCTCTAATAATCAAGTAGTCCACAAATTTTTCCCAGAAAGATAGAGGTGTTATGTTTTCATGGAATGCATTACCCTGACTTGGTGGTAACCTGAACACTAGTTGATTAAGGATGACCACTTTTCACCATTCTTCTTGTCGAAGAAGTAATAGAATAGGGAAAAAGGGTATTTATTCTTAATGGTTACCTTCTTCAACTTCTGGTAATTGATGCACAACCAGAGAGATCAATCAAACTTCTTTTTGAATAAGAATGAGGTGGCCCAAGGAGAGATGCTTGGGTGAATGAACACCTTGTATTCCAAATCGTCCATATGTATCTTTAAATCCCTCAATTCAGTGGGGGTCATGTGATAGGAAGAACTATATATAGACTGTGTTCCATGTTCCAATTCAATTAAGAACCCCACATCTCGCTCTAGGGGTAGCCTTGAAAATTCATCAAGAAATACCTCTCAGAAAACATCCAAAACATGAGGTAATCCACACTCAAGAGCATGGCCAGCGTCCTCCAGCATGAGCATAGAAAACTAGAAGAGAATATTCCACAACTATGGGAAGTGGAGGTCCTACACAACCCGACCGAGGATCCCATTCCCCCAGAAATTTCTGAGGACTCCCATTAGGTACCATGAAACTCTCCCACCGCCTATAGTAATCGACGTGTGCTTGAATGTGAACCAATAAATCCATATCTAGGTTTACATAAAAAGGGTCCATACACATGAACAATGGGTCCCAATCCATCTCAACACATAACATGGAAAACACGCATGATGGGAACCTGAGACCTTTCTCTTTATTCTTACCCAACGGTATCCAACTCTAATGCAAAAGACAACAACATGGTTGGTTTGTTCAAAAGATTCAAAAGACGATAAAATGTAAAATATAGAGACATATGGTTATCAAAAGGAATGGTAGTTAAAGAGGATGAAATTAGAATGCTACCTCATACTATCAAGGGTCTTACATCAGAACTAGCTTTTTCTTGATCCATATCATGAAGATGCCTGGTCTCCACCTAAGAATGGATGCTCACCTATGTGTCTCCCCTAAATTGGCCCAGCTTGGAAGATGATCTAGCCCTGCAAACCCATCCACAAAATCAAGATCCCATCTTATTGGTAATATTTGACAAAACTAACACTACCCTGGGAGAAACAAATCTCACCCCACTCTAATATTGGAGTTACACCTTGTAAAAATACTACAGATGTCCTATAATCCCACATCAGTGAAAGGGGCATGAAGGAGAAATACATGTAGGTCTAGTGTGCCCTACCTATCCTTAATGATGGAACACTGCAGACCCTAAACTAGGAACCACAAATGAATTATTCTTGGAATAATGGTCCGAGACTCCACCACCCTTCTTCCCTTGCTCATCACGCTTCATGTTCTTCTCAGATGAACTTCCATTACCAATAAATTTCACAGCCCCAAAAGAACTAGACCTACCCTCGCAGTCAATATCCACCATACAGGCTCAGTCAAACACCTTAGAATAAGTCTTTATCTTGAATAGGAATACCTAAGAATAAATCTTGAATAATAAACCCCTTTAAAACCTTGGATCCTTCATCTTTTCTTTGGAGACTGTTTCAGGTTCATATCAGACTAGCTCTGGAAAGTGGTTGGCATACTCCATCACTGACTGGTCCCCGTGAACAAGATCCATGAATTCAAGATATTACTCATCATTGAAGACCTCTTTGAAGTCCATCCATCTAATCTTCTCATTCTTCCTAGTTTGAATCACTGATTCCCACGCCTTGTGACTGGGACCCTCTAGTTGAAACGAATGACACTTCACTCTAACATCATCAGGAGTGTCCAATAACTTGAGCATGTGCTCTATCTTATCAACCAATTCTCCTTCTTCCTGAGGCTCTATGATACCTCGTAATAAAGTGGGATTTTTCTAGAGAATTTTATAGGATTTATCATTTTTTGGACTGAAATCATCTTCTCTAATTAGAGAAGGAGTTGGAGCAGGAGTTTATCATTTTCCGAAATCCTAAACTTCCTAGACTATAGCTTCCACCAACCTATGATCAAGCATTGAGGGAGAACACTCTCTAGATTCCTCCCATTAGTGAAAGGGGGATATCTAGGGAGGAATGATGTTAATGAAGGAAATAGTCCCCTAAAAACATAATTAATACATAAGGTTTGAAAAATAAAATTCTAGAAAGACCCATAAACATCAATAAACCAAACATGCAGATGAAACACAATGACTAACAAACTTATCACCCTACTCGATGTCCACATTGAATCTATAGCCGGCAAATCCCACCTGGAGGAGAAGTCATATAAGAATTGTGATGTCCCATAGTGACAGGAGGTTTATCACTTGGTGTGCTGGCCAGGAAACCTTCTCATAACCAGAACTAGAAGTCCTGATAGTCCTAGCTCTTCTCTCAATTGACTCATCCCAAATAAAATAACTCAATGAGTTAAACCAACTTTGATACCATTTTTTCATGAACCAAGTCCGGTCAACATCCAATGGATACCCAACCCAGACTGTAGCAAAGCCGGAGGGGCATTTCTGATCCCTATGGGCTGGCATAAGTGCCAAGGTATCAAAAAGTATAGTTGGGAATGACTTACCGGAATATGTATAAATATAAAACAACCAATGAAATAAAGAAAACCCGAACTTGAAGTCGTAAAAAAATATGACTTTAACTAAAACTAGAATTTGAGTTAAATATTAAAACAAGAACCCAAAAAATTACTACTACAAGGTAGGGTGACCAAAAACCTGCTAAAAAACTGCCACCTAGCATGAGGAAACCACCCTCATGCCATCTCCACAATGATTCACAGAGAAGCAATCTTGTAACACAAACCACAACATCCAAAAACATTACCTTAACCTGTATCTGACGTAACCAAATCTACTTACACAAAAACGAATAAATAGAGTGTGAGCTAACACCCAATAAGACGCCACCAAGAAAAGATTCCATGCAAAAATATTAAATCGAAAATACAGTTGCACGTTTTAACAAACGAAAAAACATTCTTAAACAATTATAATGAAAAACAGTTTTAAGGATGAAAAATTTAAAGGAACCCACTTAAATTAAAAAAACACACACACACACACACTTAATTTTAAGAAAACCCAAATGATATTCCATATGCCAATGGTGATCGTAATGTAAAAAAGTAGTAGAAAATATTAGAGATTCCTTATAGGTACTAGAAAATAGTGGGCCCCTAGAAAATTGTGTCTCAGTGAAATGTGGTATAGGAACCACCACCAACTGTGTTCCCGTGCATGTGACACTTGGGTGGAATCACGAACTTAGGACTATTTGTCACAAAACATCATCCAAATGTTTTGTTTGTGTTGTATTCATCAATCCAGTTAAGTGAAACTAGGACAACGCCACTTTCGTATCACTGGCACACTAGTCATAGTATTCCCACATAGTCACTAAGATTCTGATTTATCCTCAAGTTGTTCCATGTCCATGTCACATGTCAAATTCAAATAATCAAAACAAACGACGCATTTCCTCTTCCCAACACCACACTTGCACACCCAAATTCTATTTTTAAATATTACACACACCAAAAACCTTTCAAAACCTAATATCCATCACCTACAAAATCAATTAAAACAAATACGTATTCAAATAATGAACTTTCCTAATTTGGAAACCCATGAAAATAATTTTATAAACAATGTAAGAATATTTGACAAGAAATTAAACACTAAAACAATCCAAAATATTATTTTATGACAAAAAAAATATTAACACTACACAAAAAAATAAACATCAACATTTATAAAATATTAGTATACTTCATAACATGGGGTTTCAAAGAGAAACACTCTTAAATTAGATTAATATTATTTTAGAAAAATAAATTCACATTAAATATCAAATAAAACAAGATTTAACCCATGAAAACTAACTAATATATATGCTAATTTAATTAAACCCACAAATTTTTTCATCAAATGATAATTATGTGTGGAACCACTTACCTCGGTGTATATAAACTTTGCAACATAGTGCGAAAACACCATTCCACAAAAAAATGTACCTCAAACAACAAGAATAGACCTTAAAAACAAGGTATTGACCCATTTTCCTCAAAAAATAAGCAACCACAACCCAAAACCCTAACCTGAAAACCTACCAATGGAGGAAAAAACCAATCGATAAAGAACACACCAATAATAAGGGTGCGAAAGACTGGCTGAACAAGACTGGGGTGCCTAAAGGGGTGTTGCACCGGCTGGATCCTCCCTAGAAGGTGGGTCTACCATGGGTGATGTGATCGGGGGAGATACATATTGGGGGGTTCTGGTCGAGGCTAATATAAGGGGAGGCGCGACTCAGAGGGGTGGTGTGAGGCGGTTCAGTCATGGTGAGGGGTGGCCCGAGTCTCTAGAGAGGGAATGAGGGGAGGGGCGATTCATAGGAGGAGGTTGGGTTTTCCCAATGCCAAGGGGAGGGGGATACTTGATACATAACAGAGGAGTGGTGAGGAAGACAAAAAGTGGAAAAAAGGAAATAAAAAAAACAGAAAAGTAAAGGAAGCTCAAAATGAAATAAATCCTAAAAAAGTATTAGTCCACTTGAAAATTAATGCTGAAAATGTGAAAAATAATGTGTTAACAATTTTAAAATTTGACATTAATTTAAAATTATCAACCTAATTAATATATTGAATTAACTAATAATAATTATAAAAATATTAATATTAATATTAATATTATTATTATTATTATTAAAACCACACTAAAATAATTTTATTTTCATTATTTCTTTTAGCATTGACTTTATTAATTAGTATGTTAATTAGTTAAGTAATTTTGTACTGGGAATCCTTCACGTTGATCTGGAAAATGTGCATGTCTTCCTCCATTCCTTGCCCATGCATCAGACAATACCAATCCAAAAATACTTATTTATATACAAAATCATACAAACTCATGTCGAGCACAGCCCACAATTTAATGAGACATTTTTTTAACCCCATGTAAAATTATAAAATAAAAATAAAAATAAATTTTTTTTGAGATCTAAAGTCTGATTGTGACCAATATTTTCATTAGACTACCCAAAACATCTAAGGGTGAAAATGATATATGGGTTTTATTCGATCACCGTACATAGTAATAACAAATCATTTCTACAAGATAATATCCAATCTCAATAATACTTCTAGAATAGACTCTAAATGGGATTAATGGTTTCATAATGATCCACATTATACTATATCTATGTGGGATCCATGGTTTACTTCATGTTTCTAACAATTCTAATAAAATATATTAATTATAGTTTTTTTGTACTTCTTATCATCCTCAGATATTTGTCCAATATATTAGAACAATTTATAACCTATAAGATATTATGAGTTATTATTTTAATGATTTTAATGGTGTTTGGTATAAACACCTTCCTATGCTCATGTTTTCAATACAAAACCATCTTTCACATGAGAATTAAGATGTCTCCTTGTAAAACACTCAATAGAATGAAATGTACACCTCCAACATTCTTGTTTTATGTTTGAAAAAGAAATCTATTTTGTAATGAGTTATTTAAAGAAATTTTAGATATTGTTATAGCCATTCAACAACACATCAAGGTAGCTTAGAGTTAATAGAAATGATATGCTGACAATCCTTATAGAAATATAGAATTTAATGTTGGTGAGAATTTATTACTATGAATTTCTCCATAGAATAATATTATGTTATTCAAAATGAATGGAAATATTAGACCTAGGTATATTAGCACCTTTGACATTATTTATCAAGTACGGATGGAAGCTTACCACTTGCTTCTTCCAATGAACCTCTCTCAAGTTCAAGATGTGTACCATCTACGTCTCTTGAGGGATTACATACTTAATCCTTCACATACTTGATTTTATAATATATTTCCCTTTAAATAATTAAAATTTCTTCAGTATCTTATGATAAATGTACACCCCATATTAAATGAACCTTGATATAAATAATATTATTAGCATGTTACTATTACATCCTTGCATTTAATTTGGTGGAATGAATTTAAATAAAAATTATATGAAAATTATTTATAATGTTTTTTATAATGAAATTATATTTAATAATAAGTAATCATATTTTAATAATGTTTCATAAACTCAAAAAAACCATTTTTTCTCTCAAAAACATTTTTTACAGCTTTTTGTGAAAAAAATTTAAATTTTTTTTTACATTTATAAAAAATATATTTCAAGATTAACTTTATTTTGGAAAATATTATATCCAAAATATCTCCCATTCAAATTTTTATTTTTTTTAAAATACGTGTTTTTTATGAGGAATAGTGAAAAGAATATTTTTTATTCAAAACATTGTTTTTGTTTAACGCGTTTCAAATGTTCCATTTTGTATTATATTGTTTTTAAAATTATATTCAGTTAAATTTTATTTTGAATAATTCAATTTTGTTATTTGAAATCATTTTTATATTGAATTTTGATATAATTTTTTTTATACTTATGAAAACGTTTTTTTTGGAAAAATCAGTTTCATTACTGTTTGTGGGTTTAATTTGAAAATAAATTATATGAATTTTAGAGTTTAATTTTATAAAATAGATAAGATATTTTTAATTTTAATAATAATTATTAAAAAATAAATTTAACACTGTTTTATTCATTATGAATAGTAACCATGGTAAATTGTTTTACAGTCGTTAATGTTAAAATAGGTTTACTGGGGGTTAAAAAAAGAGAAAAGGGAAATTTTTCTTATTAAAATTTTATAAATATAATATTTTATGAATATATGAAACTTTTACTATAAAAAATTTGAATCTATGTCCATTTGGAATCATTTATATTTATTATGAAATTATTATATTATATTATTTTAAGAAATTCTATGTGTCTCCTCTCCACCACTTATAAAAGAACTCCCCTAATTTATCTTATTTTCACCAAATTGATCCATATATATCAACTAAATACATCCCAAATCTATTATAAACATCCTTATACATGAGTGATATGTGATTTTTATCATAAAAGAGAATTGCATGTGTCCTCATAAAATCATGTAAAGGATGACTATTGAATAAGAGATAATTATCCTACCAGAACTTATTTATTTATTTTTATTCCACCCATTATAATTCGATAGTTTTAATCTAAAATTAATAACTACTATATCCTCAATGGAATATAATTTTATTTAAAATTTAATTACCATTATTCACTATCTGGAAAGACCAAAGGCTATACAATTTTTATTGATTTTAGGATAATAGCCTTTTTAATTTGTTTGAGGGGGGAACCTTACATGTTCTATGGGACTAGAAGGACCATGGAATATGTACCTAAACATGAAGGCCCCAAATATTTTGATCACTAAAATAACCCACTGAAACCATATTAGATACATATTGTCAAAGCTCCCCAAAAATTTTCAGGTTGCACAACAAGTATACCTCGTGCATATCTACACGAGGCCTAGTACTGATTGAAAATTCCATACCGTTCTGATCATTTCAATCTGGTAGTCCTGTAATGATGTGTGTTGCTGCATAGAGCACCAACTATGTCTAAATCGTTGTGGCTCCATCTCATATAAATTTTTAAAAAACTACAACTCTACCTTGCCTCTATCGATACACCTCCAATTTCTACCCTTCCCCAATGAAGATACCACTGATAATTGCCACAAAAATGGGTCCACCTCCACATGAAATCCATTATCAGCATGATGAACCACTACCAGAACCAACTCTCCTTCTCGTTGTAACCAAGAGAGTCAAATTAACCCAACATAATGGCCAGTTTAAAAGACTTCCCACAAACTACCACCAACCATGACCATCATATCCAGAGGGCAGGTCTATTCCACCTATGAGCTTATGAGGACCCACATTAAACATTTTTACATATTTGACAACCACTTCATCGGCAAATCTATCCCGCTGAACCTCCACCCACTGTTATGGGAGTAATATTCATTAACACAAATATTTTATACTCCTTTGATTTTATCCAAGGATTTAATGTAGGTTTATATGATTCTTTTATATCTTGTATGGACCCCAAATGAAACCATTATTTATCATCATTTCTATCATCTTGGATGATTATGTCTCGCTTATGTGTACATGTGGAATACCACCACCATGTAGAGCTGTAATTCATTTTCTATCACCATTCTTCATGGAGGGATATTATGATGAGTGAAATTTTTATATATGAAATTTATGTTATAAATATTATTTTTAGATTAAAATATTATATATACCTTCTTACTTTTCAATCTCATGGATAACGATTACGTCTATTGTGTGTACATGTAGACTACCACCTCCACAAATGGATGTGATTTGTTTTTCATTTCATCTTTACATAGAAGATAATACAGAAATATTTAATAAATATATAAGTTATATATTATATAATAATGATTCTATAATATGTAATCATTATTTACCTTTCATTCCTTACATCCATTGAAATTTGAAAACAACATTAATTAATATGTATATCCTAAAATTTCCATGGATAGTGAAATTAAATTTTCTATATCTATATTATATTGATGAATCTAAATATACATATTTATAATTAAAATATATGAAATTAATATCATGATTAAAATTATATAGGGTATGGAACCATTATCATGGTAATATAATTGAAAATTCACAACAAAAAATCTAATGTAAAATGATGTAGTTAACACCCAGAAGATATGATTTTAATTATGAATAATTAATAAATGGTTATTTAAATGTTATAAGTAAATTATATAATATAGTTTATGTATGTAAATGATTCTGTTATAGAATTATAATATATTGAAATTTATTATACATGATTTTAGATATATTCTAAAGCTAGTTGTACGTGATGTAAGGTGATTTCTCATCTCTCTTTCAGTTCTATGAGAAACATGATGTATTCAAAACATGTTTCTTATGTGTGGTGTGTATGATTCCCAATAATTTATATTATATATATTCTAAACAAAATTACCTGGATTTAAAAATCCATATATGGTTATCTATTTCATGAACATTTTATTCCGATATTACAAAGTCTTAGGAGATTAATATTACAATCTCATTATTTATTTGGATTATTTATGATCAAGTGTTAAATGATAAAATTTCATGATCTACTTATTAGGAATCTCGTGAATTTATTCTACTATATTTATTTCTTGATACTAAATGTTTTACTTCCATTTTCCTCTCTTTAATAAATATGGAGACCGAAATAATGCTTTTATGAAAACCAACTTCATTTCTATCGTGTTTTGAAAATTACATTCCTTCTATATCAATGTTTTCTAAAAATATTTTCAAGGATGTTTTTATAATTTCCTATCATTTATTAAAGTCATTTTTACCAATACTAAAAATTTTAAAAAATTGGTAAAATGAATCTTTATTCATTTTCTGAATGGTCTACTATTGAATTTTTATTGGAATTATTAAAGGAATCAGTTTTTTTCACATACACAATAGGAATAAAATAATGCAGTATCATGGAATCATAGTGTATTAATTATTAGTTTGCAAGTTTCGATGTTTCTTTTCAAATAAAATTTTTTTCATAAAATTTTTGGAAATTTTTTTTTATAGAATGTATTCAAAATTAAAATTTTTATTTTCCCCAAGAAATATTCTATTTGAAATTTTAAGTAATTTCAGAATATGATAAAATTATTTGATGTTGCATGTGATTTACTAGGGATATGATCCAATGATACCGAACTTATTCATTGTTTTTATGGTTTAGGATTATTATGATGAGATGTTTTGAAAAACTAATATATTATCAAGGTATATGTTATTGAAGCTTTCTTGGACTATTTGAAAGGAGCGGTACTCAATAGGGATATGTGTTTATCCATGAATGTTATCAGTCTGATGGTTATGTAGACCACTATTCTCTCCCATTACTGACCAATTTTCTATTACAAAATTGAATTTAATATCCTCCCCATCTTCATGAATGGATGGCTTGGATAGATTATTCCCAGGCTCATCTCTAATGAACAAAATGGATTTGTTTAATGTAATTGAATACAAGGAGAATTTGATATTTATAAACATAATGTAAAAAATATTTATAAAAAGATCCTCATATATGAAATTTTGATAAAAACATATATAGATAAGGCTTGGGATCAGTCAGAAAATGGTTTATTTATGATAGTTTTGAGAGAATTTTTGTGCAAAGAACGGGTCTTACACTTTTTCATTAGATTATATTATTCCAAATGGATTTATATCTCTATCATGGGAAAGGTATTTTGTTTCTTCCAAACCATTTTTTTATTAAGGAAGGGGATCAAATGTTTCATATTCTCTTTACCATAGATTATGAAGCTCTCACTAGGAACACAAAACAGGTTCTGGAGGGGGAGGATATTGTCTTATGAGAATAGTTCTAATGATGGTTTGGTGTCCCATATCATGTTTGCTGATGAAAAACAGATCATTACTAAAGGAAAGAAAATATCCATTAATATATTTAACCAAATTGTGGATTTTAATTGAAAATAGATAATCCGAAAGATCAATCAGGGTGATAAATCAGGGTGAATATAACATTTTAATTTCAAAATAGTTCTTGAATAAGTGCGGTATATCCAATCAAGAAATAAATGGAATTTAGATGAATCTCATCCTGATGTAATATTTCGATGATCCCATCATTAATGGAAAGAATATGAATTTGTCTTTGGAAGGGAACATCAGTCTTATCACCGGGTTCATCTTTAACTATAAGAATACATTTCTTTTATTTATAGTTATGATTACAAAGGTCAATAGAGTCATAATATTGATTCCAATGCATGTCATCATGTCCATAAAATCTCCAGATAGAATCATCAATAATTTATAAATAACCATGACTACTTTCATCCAGGTTACTTATCATTATAGATTATATCTCTAGGATTCGTGGATTTCAATAAATAAGAAAATTGAGGAATGTGGTAAGAATATATGAAGTGTAATAAGAGCCATGCATGTATTGTAGGAAAATGAAACCTATTATATTATAGAGGGGAAAACATTGTGGGTGAGATTTATGAAGCTCATGTGTAAAGATGATTGAAGATGATGAAAATAATGAACAAGAATAACATCAAGAATCATGATGTGCATGATCAAACAAACATAAATTAAAGAGGAGGAAGTATGGTGGATTGTGGTTTATGAAGATATTAGTTTGTATAAGGATAATTAGGCTGGTGATAACCTCTTCTTCTTAGGGTGTACGATTATATATATACGATTTATGAAAGTTAGAATGTTCCCTAAAATTATAACCAATTACCTTAGTGATGATCATATGATTATTTATGGAAACATCATCCTGGTGAATGAACCTGATAGTTTTATTTTTTAATTAATTATCTTGGTGTTTCTGTAGTTAGTTATTCTGATTGATGATGTAGGTAAGACACAAGATGGATGAGTGGGTGTCAATGTTATGTTGTGAAGAAATACGTGAAAATATGAACTTATTAGTCTTTCATTTTATGAACTAAAAAATTCCCACATTTGGAAAAAATTATAATAAGGGAGTTCTCATGGGGTCACACTACAGGTCTTGTGAATCATTGAGATCATAATTGGTGTGGAATCTATTCATCAATGTCAATTAGGATTAAAATATATAGGTATATATCAAAAAATTATCCAGTATTTTAGGCTAGGGGGAATCCATTTTAGAGTTTATTTCATCATGATTTTAGGGTTTTGGTCAGCTAGGAACCAATGTAAACATACATAGCATGATGTTTATAGTAGTGTATAGGGTAATTTGGGAGGCCAAGAACATTGTGAGAGAAATAAAGAATAAATATTATTTATGGATGCAAGTTTTCTAGAAATGCCTAATAGAGGATCATGGTGTTCTCATTATTGAGTGGGGGGTTCCTTTGATTCATTAAAGGGGATTCTTCTATGGTAATACATGCCCATAGAAGGTGGGGAATGATGTAATTATGGGAAGTGGGTAGATGGATACCACCTATTATGGGGATAAAGTTGAATGTTTTTGGGACTTGTGTGTATGGGGGGTTCATGACAAAATGGGGTCATTGATTTTTGGCTTCATCACATTTTTCAGACCATGAAACTCTATTGGGGAGGATATTAGGTCTCTGTTATATAGACTTTAATTGTAAAAATTTTACAATATTGACATCATGCTAGTCGAATCTATGTCAATAGTACTAGATAGGTTTCACCAATTAAATTTTAGTTCACTATGAAGTATGGAATATTTCATCAAGAAATGAAAAAATATTTTTTGATCATGTTACTTAAGTTTGATACACATTGAAGGAAGGTAACTTCACAATAGATGCTTTTTCTAGTAAAGGGAGTCTCATCAGGAGTATCCTCTTATATATTTGTATTAGTTCCTTGACATAGGACTATGACCTCATTTATGTGGAGATTCCATCAGTCTTCATGACTCCCCCCATGAATGTATGCCTTCGGAATAATAATATAATTAATAGTTAGTGAGATGTTTATGAAACCCATTTATTTGTGACATGTTTATCTATGTTAAATTATTTAATTCTTATAAAACCTATTTCCTTTATATGGTTTATGATATATTATTAATATCTTGTGATAAAATGGTACGCATATGAATGGATTGTGATTATGCATTAGGTTGGACCAAAATTATATGGACCTATAATGCATTGGGTAAAGGAAAATATCTCATGATATATTATTGACTAGAATGGGTAGAAAACCCAGTTCAATAAGTGACTCTATCTATAATGATAGTCTTAGTATTGAACCATGACTATATATATGATATAATATAGAGTGAACCCAACCCACTATGATAGTATTGGAAATTAGAATTGGCAAATGAAATTATTTTCCATGTTTATTTATATTCAACAAACTTATGCCTTACGAAAATTTTATTCTATCATGGATCATGTTCTTTGGTTAATTTAATATTCATATATTATAAAATAAATAGAATTATACCATTACTTATGACTATGATCTATGATATATTGGGATTGGTTTTAATATGTTAATATCTTAATCTCAAACACCCATGCTCATGTTATGATTTTGTGATCTATGATATCTCCCTTATTTAATCGTACTAAGAATCTAAGAACACCCTTTATTATGTTTCCATTCCCCATTTTATAATGATTTTTTTAAGTATGATTTGTCTAATAAGGGGTCTAGTTATGAAAAACATAATGGGATATGATTTAGATATCTTATAAATAAGTTTTTTTTCTATCCGTGTTTCCAAAAACGCTAAACCTATATGATTTTAGAATTGATAATAATGCTATGTATTGAATATTCATCTAATAAGATGTAATATTTATGTATGAAAATTATGGTTTTTAGTATTTTCACCTCATTAAAACCTGAATTAGTAAGACACAAATCTAAAATAAAAACTGATCTTATTTCTCTTCTAACTGGACATATCATTCTTCTATGTTCACATTTTTATAAATTATTATACAAAATTTAATTTTATTTACTCAAATAATTTATTATGGAAAATTTATTAATAATTTTATATTTTATATGGTTTGAAAATAATGTTTTTTATGTTTTCTTAAAGGTCTATGTTTTACATTCTTTACCAAAAACATAAAGAAATGATTCATTTATACATATAATGTTTTAATGTTTTTTCCTAACACAATTATCATTTTATGCAATTTAGAATATTATAAACTTTTTTATGGGTTTAGAAATGAAAATATTAATGAAAATTTATTTTAATTTTCTATTAGACTTTATATTATTCAAAAAAATTCATGAATTTAATTTAGAACCTAAATTTTTGAAGAATTGATGGCCATATTTTATCACTTATTATTTTTTCAGTCATTAATTTTCTAATGAAACACTCACATTCCTCTAATCATGTTTCATTGGAAAATAAATTTATCTTAAATATCCATGTTTATTTTATCATAGATAATGTTATTAAAAAAACAATATATAATTTAAATACATAATTTTTTATAATAAAATTTATTTGATCGACTAACGAAATCATGAAATTCAATATTCTAAACCCAATAAGAATATATATTGAAAAGTAATATTAGTTATCAATTAAATTTATTATTTAATATAAACATATAATGAATTAGACATGTTCTGATGGGTGAGGAACTATAATAGATTTCCCCTTGATGCATCAAAAAGGTTCAACAGACAGACCAGTTGGTTACCACAATTAAATGGTTTATTAATATATACCCACACATCAAGTAAATTTCCCTAGAATATGTCCTCGACCGTAAAGATATCATGATGCTAGAGATAGTGAAATATTCAATTAATAATTTTCTTTAATTGAGAATCTAGATATTATTATACATGAGATTAGTGTATTAATATTATCCATAGATGACTTTCATGATCATGTTTTTGATTAAATGGAATGTGTTTTCAGTTATTTACCTTGCAATATTAATTAAGAATTATTTACTAATGATTGATTTTTCTATATATAACCCTTATTGAGCATCTTATCCCACCCTTTATTTTTTTCCTTTCCCCTAGATATGAATAATTATATTATGAAAAAATCAAGGACAGTAGAATGGTTCTTATCAATGTTTCTTAATATTTCCAATATAATACAAGAATCATGTATGTATCTGGTTCTTCAAGATTAATAAAATAATCAATCTATAGTGATATGAACCAATATATATTATTCTAATGTAATAATGTGGGAACTGGATTTGGGTTAATAGTGATATGGTTGTTACAGTTAGTATGAGGTAAATTTCAGTTGAAAACATAAGAACTAGATTTTAAATGAACACATATAAAATGTTAATTATGATAAACCCATATTATATTTGAAAAATTATAAAATTATAAAAAAAATATTATATGGCTCAATATTTAGGTATATTAATATATAACGATGTATATTCCATCATTTATCATATTTACTAACTAAACAAATAGAATAAACACATGTAGTCAATATAAGGATTTCCCTATTAATAAAGAAAATTAAGATAGTGTTTCAACTGTGAAGATCCTGATAATATTATAGATTCTTACACTAGTTATCATGAATGAATTTTCCCTTATAAGGAATCCTATTATTCCATAGCGTGATTGACCTATGATTAATCACTTAATGTGGGAAAAGAATCCATTTTTTAATAGAAATACACATATGATGGTATGTGAGAAATGTACTATGTCCCTCAGAAATATATTCAAAACATTGGAAATTAATATAGGTGAAGAGGATATTTTGGAAATGTATTGTTTATAAGGTGACACCAATAAATGGTGGTCATTAATTCAAAGAACTAAATAGGTTAAGTAATACAAGGCATGAAATCTAT
Organism: Viscum album; assembly: GCA_963277665.1. Lineage (NCBI taxonomy): Eukaryota > Viridiplantae > Streptophyta > Magnoliopsida > Santalales > Viscaceae > Viscum > Viscum album. Next base: position 483,517,845 of record OY728155.1, read on the forward strand.
TTATCTTAAGGTGACACTGTTTTATAAAAATATCCCAGGATAAGGATATGATGAAATATAGAGGATGGTCCTCACATTAAATAATAATAAAGAAGAAAGTGTTGAATATTATGAGGCTATCTTTATTAGATTATATAGTAATACTTCAGACTACATATATAATATGTAAATCAAGAATGACCATTTCTATGATTGTATTAACATAGGTTTCTGAATTTAAATACATTATAAAAAACAATCATTATTTAATGATATAGTATTGGGTTCCATTGAGAGAGAGAAATATTTTTATAGATCCTATATTTTCAATTTAAATCAAGAGAATAGGTAGTTGGCTATGAAATTTGAAAAAGAGATCATATCAAAGTAAAATATGGAAATGTTAAATTTTATATCATATATATGCTTTAGAATGATGCATATGGGAAAATTAATAAAGGATAATGGAGTTTTTTAAATTTCGGAGACATGGGTCCTCTATCTAATGAATTTAATGAAAATAAATAAGAAATTACTATACAATTATTTATCTGTAAAGAGATGAATCATTATTCAATCATGTTCCCAAAGAATCAATGGAATATACAAAAAAAATACTCCAAGAGGAGAAGACCAAAATATGGAATTACTATAGATGAAGTGGATGTTATAAGAATTGTGGTGAAAGGTACACTTACCATCCACTCAATGAGTGTAAATGTTTTATTTAATTCATGTTCTACTTTTATATCCAAAAAAATAATAAGGGAATCACTTCACCAACATAATGAGTATATGTTGAATTGGTGGTGAAACACCCTAATGGTATAGTGATTGCATCTCAAGTATTTAAATCATCTCCAATAGTTGTTTGTGGGAATGTGATTTTGGTAATACTTTTAATATTCATATTTTGGAATTTGATTTAATTTTGGGTATGGATTGGCTCTCTAAATATATATCCCATATCAATTTCCATTGAAGGGAATTTATATTTGATATTTTGGACCAACCTACAATAGTATAATTAAGTGAGGATGATCCTGATAATCTAATATAAATGAATTCAATTATATTTGTTTTATACCATTTCATGGAGAATATTTATCTTAGATGAATAAAGAGAAATTAAACATTGATGAATTTCTTATTTTTTGAGAGTTTTTTAGTTCTTTCTAAAGGATTTTTTTATTCATCCATATAATTGTGAAGTATATTTTTTAATAGAAATCATACCTTATACTGCTCATATTTTAATAACATAATATTGAATAAACCTGATTGAATTAAAGGATTTGAAGAAGTAACTCCATGAGAATGCTGAAAAAGGATTCATTCTGCCAAGTTCGTCCCCATGGGGTTTACCAGTTCATTTTTATGGGAACAAATATGGATCAATGTAGAGCTATATTGATTATTGAAAAAATAAAAAATAATTATTATGAAAAAATATGATCTATCATGTAACTATGATCTATTTTATAAATTATGCAGTGATCAATATTTTCCCATGATTTATCTTCGATCTAGATATAATCAACGATGGTTTAAGGAGGAAATTCCCCAGAAAACCATCCATATGATATAAATTCATTATGAATTTATTTTAATTTCATATGATCTTAAAAATTCTCTTGTTATTTTCATAAATTTAATTTAAAAAAGTATTCATAGATTACCTTGATAAAAATTTGACATTATTTATTAAAGGTATTCATAAATATTCAAAGAGATAGTATGATCATAAAGGTAATTTAAAGATTGTGTTGATGACCTTGAGGACAGAGAAGATATATTAAAATTTTTATAATATTTAATTTTGAATTAAAAATTCTCATTCTTTGGTAAAAAAATTACATGTGGGATTTTATTGATGGATCCCCAAAGAATGAATTCATTGAAAAATGGCCATGACCAACAACATAAACTGATATCTTTAGTTTTCTTAGTACTTTTGAATATCATCGATGCTCTATGAGTGATTTTTCAAAAATTTCAAATCAATTAACCTTGTTTACCTAGAAGGGATCCAAGTTATTTTGGATAGACAAATATAAGGGGATCTTTAAAGAACCAAAGAGAAGGTTGGTCAGCTCACTTGTGGTTTCTCTACCCTATAATGGAGAAGGGTTTGCAATATATAGTGATTTTCCAATGAAGGGAATGAGATCCTTCCTCATGAATAATGATATTGTAATAGATTACTCCTCTCACCAATTCAAAATTCCTAATAAAATTTACCAAAGTAACAATTTAGATCTAAAAGAGTTAATTTTTTTTGAAGATATGATGGAATAATCTGTATGGTCAATGGTGTGATATATATATTTTTATCAAAAAATATAAATTTATATATTTACATAGAAAGATTTTAATATGTACAATAGAATATGGTTGGAGTTTATCAATTAATATGGATGTTCAATGTATTACCACCCTAGTAAGGAAAACAAGGTTGCTGATGCTACAAGTTAGATGGATCATGAAGGTTTTTCCATCATAGGTATTGGAAAAGATCAAATATTTATTGATTTATAGAAGTTTTATCTTGAAATATTAAGAGAATGGGATATATTATATATTTTATAGATGAATGTTCAACCATCCATCTATAACATGACTAAGAAGGAACAGAAGGAAGATGTTGAATTATGAAAGATGGTGAGGAATATCCTTGAGTTCATTCATGATCATGAATGAATGACAACATTCAAAAACTGATTACGAGTTTCATTAAAACCATACTTGAAGAATATGGAATTGGATAAATCAAATAATTCATAATTTATATTTCTCATAGAAGATCAAGGAATATATATATATATGAATGTGTGTTTCATTTGGGATAAGAGGAAAAGGGTTTTGAAAAATATGTATCTGGATACCGAGTGTGTCAGAAAGCTAATACTAAGATAACCAAGTCAAATGGGTTTTTACAACTACATCCCATACATAAATTTTAATGGGGAAAAATTTCCTTAAAATTCATCATTATACTCCTAAAAGCATCTAAAGAGAATAATTATATTTGGAAACTAGTCAATATCCATTTGAAATAATCACATATTATCACTCTTTGAGGAGATGTCCCTCTTTATAAGATTATTTTGTTATACATTAATGAATTTATGAGAATTTATGGAGTACCACTCTCAATTTTATCGGATCTAAATAAGTGGTTTACCACAAATATTTCGATAAGCCTTCAGTAGTATCAAGATACATAGTTGAGTATGAATACTGATTATCTTCCTCAGATAGATGTTCAACCTAATAGGACCAGTCAATCATTAGAATACATGTAAAGAGTTTTTAATATGGATTTTAATGGTGGTTGGGATCAACACATTCCACTCATAAAAATTTCGTACAATAATTTCTTTCACTATTGTATTTAGATGGATCCTTATGAATTATTCTATGGAAGGTTTCCTTTAACTCTAATGAATTGGAGTGATTTTAGGGAAATAAATCTATTGGGTCCTGATCTATCTGATGAAATGATAGAGGAGTTCAGACCCATTCAATAAAACCTCAAGTTAGCTAAGAGTTAACAAAAATGTTATGCGGAAAATTGTTAGTGAGGAATAGAGTTCAAAGTTTATGACATGTAATTCCTACAAATATCACCTTAGAAGAAGTTTATGAGTTCTAGAAATAAGGGAAAGTTGAGCCCCATATTTAATATTCTGTTTGAAATTATTGATCAACTCAGGTTAGTAGCTTATCACGTGGCTCTTCCAACAAATCTCGCTCATGTTAATGGCTTGTTAGATATATATATATTGTAATGCCTTGACCCCAAAAGCACATAGCCAGTGCATTACTTATTACATTGGCATGATTAAAAAGAATGAAATCATGGATGAATGATCAGTTTAGTAGTATTGAAGAAACTATATACATTCAAGTAACTAATATTACATTGGGAAAGGTAAAAAAATTTATACATAACAAATACTAATAAACTGCATCCACGTGAACTCAATAAATTGTATCCTCTTCATAACCGGATTAAGGTAAAAAATGAAAGAGAGTGAGCTCAAACACTCGGTATAGTTTAAAAATAGTGAAATCATGAATCAATAATAAGTAAATCATATAAAATTATACTTTACTAATATGTCATGAAGAATAAATGAAAAACACTCTCCATTAATAAAAAATGAATAAAACTGCATCCATAGATTTTGGCATAGTGAAAAACTCATGGATATTAATATACAAAAATGAATAAAAATTGTTCTTATTAATTGGACACTCTTTATTTGGAACATTTTAGCATTATATTGTTGAAATGGTATATGTTTATGGGTAGATACCCATCTGATTCTGTTTTGGAGACAAACTCGTAGATTTTGTCACCAACTGATTTGTCTCTTGAGACCTGTCAATTCATCGAGGTGATATAGAAGGCCATACCCATCACTTCATTTCTAAATCATTATGTATACATATATTTAATAAAATATAAATATTTCTTTTCAATATCTCTATGGAGTAATGAATACAGATTCATCAATATTTCCACACATAAAAAAACATTCAAAATAAACATTGTATGTTTAATGGTATACGGAATAGAGAATAATCATATCCATGATACAAGAATATGGATATTTAATAGAAATAAACTTTCAAATGAAAGGTGATCTCAACTTGGTAGTAGTTACACTACATAATAATTATTAGGTTCACAATACAAAGTAAGTCACAACGAAAAGGAAATTGAGACAAAGTCCCTTACCACATTGTAATTAATCATATAATATGACCAATAATTAATAATAATATAATGATTAATTAAATACCATGAATATAAATATAATCATGATATTATATATAAAATGGTAGTATACATAAACCACACTCCTGAAATAAGTGGCGAATAATGGAAATCCAACAGTAATAAAAACGAGATGAGAAACCCCTTACGTTATGTATGATGGTGTTCTTGATGATCTTAATAACCTGAATAATTAAATTTAGATTCATTAATTAATCATTAAATAAAATCTTCTATATGTAATATATTTATTATAACCTTATTAGGTTTATTCATGGACTTTTTGATGGGTTTAAGAGGTTCAATTTTATTGTTTTGGAAGCATTTTCTTCCTTAGTTTTTAGGATCAGTTTACTTGCATTCATGAATGTAAGTTCATTTGAAATTTGGTTAAACAACCAGAATTGACAATACATATTATTAGTGAAATTTCTGAGATACAAAAGATCTTATAATGATTTGGTTTATATACCATTAGGATGATTCATTTGGTAAATGTTAATGATAAACAAATGGATTAACAAGGCAGTTTTGTGCACGATGAACATGTTTTGTATTATTCTTTTATATTATGAGTGGGTTAGGATTAGAGAACATTGAATAAGATAAATTACATATATTAAGATCTGGTTCAACTATTAAAAATGTTTCACAACCAGTCTTAAAGATAAAAATAGAAATTAAAATCTGTCATCCTTGAATGTGATAAATTATCACATCTCGGATGGTGTTTTCATTTTTAGTATAAGAGGAGTGGGGAAAGAGAGATGATGATGAAATATTCCATTAACATAATAAAGTTATAGTTCATGTAAGGTAATATAATTATCATAATATATTTATGATGGGAGGTGAGGAGATATCAACAAAAGAATTGAACTCTTAAAATAAGTTGAAAGAAAAAGGAAGAGAGGTTCTCCTATTTAGCACTCCTCCTTGAGAATATCATTAAGGAATTTTTTGGTCTTTTGGTGAGACCAGTATGTCATGGACATGGGGGGATAGTTTGGGATGTGTATTTAAAATAACATAGGTAAGGTTCAAAGCTTGAGTTGTGTGGAAGGAAGAGGGGGTGAGGGGTGGTTTAAATAGTTGAGGGGAAGAGGGTTTTCTTAATATTTTAATCATTAGATTATTAATTTTTCCTAAGAAAATAAATAGGGATGATTCCATGAGAAAAAATAGTAATAATGTAATGTGAATTCGAACCAAATGTTCTTACCTCATAAGGACATCATCCCTAAGTCAATAAATCATGTATTTAGCATTTACCATAATTTATCATAATTTACTATTCACCGAAAATTCATGTTTTTTAGAAAAATACCAAATATTCACCCTAAACATTTTGCAACATGGAGAATACAAAAATGAATTAAATTTTTTAAAAATAATCTTCTAAATATGAGAAATGTAATTTTTAATTAAAATCATATTTTAATCAAAAAAAATCACCAACACATAAAATATTGATCTTCATTTTTAAGGTTCATAAATATTATTTAAACATTCCATGATAATGTTATAATTCATGATTGGTAGTATTACTATTCATAAGGGTAGGTTACTATTCATAAGGATTTGTTACTATTTATAAGGGTATGTTACTGTTCAATTAAAATTAACTTTATTCTACAAAGCACTAAATATAACCCTGATCGCAACAGTGTATTTCTATTTTCAAAAATCAAAACACAAAAGCGGAAAATCTAATTTTAATGTCTAGTATATTACTTTTTTCGAAAAAAAAAACATCTTCTTATATGACAAAGACTCAATTTTTTAAGAAATACAGGTTATCTAATTAATAGAATGTACTTAAGAGAGACATACAACAAAATGTTTGGGGTGTTATATACTTATCACCTTTAGAAATTTCGTCCTTAAAATTATTCATGTATAAATCCCATTAAATAGATGTGGATGGTTTTATTTAAAAAATCCCCAGGTTCCCACATTGCTTCCTCTTTTTTTATAGTTTCTCTAGAAAAACTTTACCTGTTGAGTTGTCTGATTCTTCAATACCTTCTCCCTTGTGTCAATAATCTCGCTAGGCTCTTTACAGTATGACAAATTAGGTTTCAGCTATATTTCTTTATAGGAGAGTACATGCATTGGGTCTGGACTGTATGTCATTAACAATGACATGTGGAACACATTATGAATTTTGAAGAGACTATGTAGCATTTCTAAATCGTAAGCTACATCTCTAATTCTTTTTAGAATTCCAAATGGTATGATGTACCTGGGGCTTAATTCCCTTTCTTACTAAACCTTAAGACACCCTTCCCCAGAGATTCTTTTAGAAAGGCTTGATCGACTACTAGAAATTTTAAATCCTTTCGCTCATTGTCAGCATAAATATTTTTCCTATATTGCGATACTTTAATATGGGCATGAATGTTATTCGCCTTTGGTGCTATCTCTTCAATAATTTCTCATCCTATAAGTTTCCTCCCGCCAACTTCATCACAATAAGATTGAGTTCGACACCTATTGTCATATAATGCTTCATATGGGTCCATTTGAATGCAAGAATAGAAACTATTATTGTAGGAAAATTCATCAAAGTAATGTATTGATCCCACAAACCATGAAAGTCAAGAGAGAATGAAATCAAAATGTGTTCCAATATTTAAATATTCTTTTTAGACTATCCATCGGTATGGGGGTGAAAATCAGTACTCTTATAAAGCAAAGAATCCAAGGCCTTCTGGAGACTTTTCCAAAATTTTGATGTAAATTATGTATCTCGATTAGACACAATCGACAGAGGTGAACTATGAAGTATTAAAACTTCATTAATAATTCCCTTTTTAGGTCAGGTTCTGATAGAACGAATAACATCCTCCCAAATTTTAGAACTCCATACTCATACACCAATTCATCCAATATTCAATCGTTATCATATTTAATTTTCTTTTTGGATTATCATCACCAAATTGGGAAATTTTTATCTTCTCCAGTAAATATGGTTTAATAATCATTTGAAAGAGGAAAGATGTTTCCCCTTGCTTAACAATTCACATATCCATCATTAGCAAATCCATGAATATAGGATCTCTTTCAATCCTCATTTGGGTCAGAAGTCCATGATCTTTCTTGCTTAATGTATCTACCACCTTATTTACATATGTTGGTTGGAAGTGTATTGATAAATAATAATATTTGAGTAACTTGTACCATGTCCTTTTCCACATATTAAATTCTTTCTATGTAAAAATGCATTTCAAACTCTTGTGATCTGTTTATATCTCACAATATTCATCGTAGAGATAATGTCTTCATATTTTCAGAGAAATTATTATGGCTACTAACTCAATAACATGAGGTGGGAAATTTTTCTCATGAGTCCTCAAATTCCTTGATTCATAAGCAATAGCTTTATACTTTTTCATCAGGACTCCATCCATCCCATTCTTTAATGCATTACTATATATCACAAATACATAATTTCTAGATGGAAGATTCAAAAATAGAGAATTGACCAATCTTATTTTCAATTATTCAAATAATTCTGTAATTCTTTCATCTATAAACACATAACCCCGTTACATTTGAGCTTCTTTTTTGGGTTATCTAATTGGGAAAAATTCTGAATGAAGCGCCGATAGTAACCTACAAAGACACTAAAACTATGTACCTCAGATTGTTCATTTTCATGGGCTATTCATGGATGGCCTTTTTCATCAAAGGATCAACTAAGAGTTTATCCATAGATACAATATTACCATGAAAAGGAACTGATTTAATAAAAAATTCACACTTTCTAAACATCCCATCTAATTTATTTTGTCTAAGAGTTTATAGAATAATCTATAAATGATTCTCATGGTCTTCATAGTTTTTTGAGTATACCAGAATATCATCGATAAATAACACAAAAAATTCATCAAGATAATCCTTCAATACTCATTTCATTATATACATAAAAACATAGGGTTCATTAGTCAGTTCAAAATGAAAAACTTTACACTCGTAATTCCTATACCTAGTTCGAAATGCTATCATTGGAATATATTCCTTCCTCACACACAACTGATGATATCCAGATCAAAGGTAAATCTTAAAAATATATTGTACTCCATGAAGTTGATCAAATAAATCATCAATTTTTGGAAGCAGATACTTTATCTTTATTGTAATAGCATTGATTTCCTTGTAATCAATTAATATCCTCATGGATCCATCTTTCTTATTGACAAATAGGGCTGGGGCTCCCCATTGAGAAACAGTAGGTCAAATAAATATTTTGTCACTCAATTCCACTTGTTGTTTCTTCAGCTCCACTAATTCCAATATGGTCATTCTATGGGGAGTATTTTATATAGTTCTTTCATCAGTAATTAAATCAATAGAGAACTCAATTTTCCCACTCTGGAGGATAACTAGGTACATGGTCTAGAAATATTTTAATGTATTCATTAAAAATAGTTATGTATTCAATTTGAAGATTTATTTCCTCATTCATAGATATTTTTTTCTCTTACTCTCTAAGAATTTCATTCAGTGGAGCAATTGTGGGTGGATCTAGACAAGAATCATATAGAGAGGTTTCTTTTCTAAAGATAAGAGATTCGACACCATTGTCAAAAATTGTAACTTCCTTATTCTTAAAATATATCTTCACATCATAATTTTATATACAATTAATATAGATAATTATATAAAAGTCAATCATTGGTATGATGATAATTTTATAAACTAACGAATGTTTATGTTTCATGAGGTTGACTGATTGACACATCTTTGCTGCAATGATACTTCCACTATGAGTTTCGACTAAAAATTCCATTATTAAATAAAATTGGACATGTCTAATTTTCATGCAAAACTGGGATGATATAAATGAATAAAATGATCCAAAATCAAGTAAAACATTGTATATGTCTAAGGAAACAATTAAAGTACATATCACCATATCATTAGGAACTTCAACTTCCACAGTTTTAATTGCATAAGCTTTGCCTTATTCTTGTGTATTTTTTAAGACAAGTGTTCATTCCATTTATGAAACTCATTTAAAAAGTGTCACATATCTCTATAATTTTAACATTTAATATCATCGACATTTATCTTCCCCTTGCATTCACTAGATCAATGACCATTTTCTCTTTACTTATAGAAAACACCTATGTCTTCCAAACATTTCCTAGGATGATTCTTTAGAAACTTCCTATATAATAGAAATTTCTTCATCCCCTTCTACTTTTTTGGGGCTTTGGGATTTCCATAGTTATTAAAATTACTCTTCTTATCTTGATTTTCCATGAAAAAATTTGAACTAGAAAATTATTTCTCTATTTTGATGGAATTTAATAAAATTCCATCGTATGATGAAAAGGTTTGAAAATGAAATTCCCTTTGATGAATTGGCTTAATATCCTCAATGAAATGATCAATCATGTCTTCTGAATAATGTATGTAATCTATAGCATACATGGGTGATCTTGTGAAGGTAGCCTCATATTTCGAAATGCTCTCTTCTTCCCTTTGCTTTAGGCTAAGGAATTTTCTATTCATTTCAGTTCATTGTTCACGAGGGAAATATCCATCGAAGAATATTTCCTTAAAATATATCCATTCCATATCTTCTATTTCTTCTTCCTATATGGTATTCTAGATCATGGACCACCATTTATCTGCATCACCCTTGTGGCAATATACTTCCGGTACAACCTTTTCATTTTAGTTACATCTTAATGCCTGAAATATCTTCTCAAGGGACTCTATCGACTACTCATCTACCACTTTAGTAGTGGTACCACTAAATTATGGGGGATTTTTCCATATAAAATTATCCAATATAGGTGTAATATGGTTATTTGATACAACATGGGTATGTTTTCCCAATATGGTCATGATATGATCTGCTCCAACATTGACTGTGTTGACTTGCTATGTGGGGAAATCCATACATATTCCATGGGTATTGATTCCCCTTCATCCATTACTTACCATCTAAAAATAATGGAATTCCCTAAATTAGGTCATAGTTTATAGTTTCTAACTAGAAAACACTCAAGATAATCTAAAAATTTATGTACAACTAATCTCACAATCATAAACATTGATTATTTTTTCTCTTAAATCAATCGTGATAGTTTTTAATGAAATTTGAATTGTACTAAGAGTATCTCATAGGAGTGCCAAACCAAGTATGTAGTAAGGTCCACTATCGTGTACCAGGATACCTCATGTTAATCCCAAAACACCTTGTCAGAGTTATTAATCCTAGGTACATTTGTGCCAAAACAATTCCACTTGTAGTATCTAGATAGGGATGTATTTTCTAGGAAGACCCACATAATCCATAATTTACCAAAATTCTATGATGTTCTTGTTTAATTATCTTAATATTTTAACTTATGGTTATTTTCTCTAAACTACATTTCATAAATCTATTATCTATGGTTTCTACTAAACTTCCTCTGATGCCAACTGTAATGCCCTGACCGCCAAAGCCTGGAGTCGAAGCACTACTTATTACATTAGAAAGATTACAAGAATTGAAATTCTGAAGGAATGATCTGTTTAGTAGTCTTGAAGGAACTAGATACATACATGTAACTCATATTATATTTGAAAAGGTAACAAAATAAAATACATAACAAAAACTAATAAACTCTATCCATGAGAACTCAATAAATTGTCTCATCTTCATAACCTATTGAAGGTAAACAAATAAAAGGGGGTTAGCTCAAATTCTTAGTAAGTGTTACAAACTACATATGAATAAATCAATAATAATTGAATCATAAATAAATAGACATGACTAATATGGCATGAAGAATAAATAAAAAACACATGGCATTAATAAAATGTGAATGAAACTGCAACCATATATTTTGTCATAGTGAAAAACTCATGTACAGTAATAACCGAAAATGAATAAATAGAATTATTATTAATTGAATTCCATGTATCTGGAACATTATTAAACTATACCATTGAAATTGTTTAATTATATGGGTAAATACACTTCTAATTCTGTTTTGAAAACAAACTCGAAGGGTTTGTCACCTACTGATTTTTCTCCTTAGACATGTCGATGCATCAGTGGGATATAGCAGGCCCCACCTATCACTATATGTGCAAATAATTATTTATACATAGATTTAATAAAACAGCAATATTCCTTTTTAAAATCTCTATGGAGTAGAGTATACAGATTCATTAATATTTCCACAGTTAAAACAACATACAAAATAAACATCATATGTAAAATTGTATAAAACATAGAAAACAATCTTATCCCTGATAGGGGAATATGGATATTTAATATAAATATAATTTCAAATAAAATTTGATCTCAATTCAGTAGTAGGTACACCACATTAGAATTATTAGGTGCACAATACAAAGTAAGTCACAACGAAAAGGAAATTGAGACAATGTCTATTTCCACATTGTAATCAATCAGATCATATGATGAATAATTAATACTCATAAAATAAATCATTGAATACACTTAATATAAAGATAATAATGATATTATATATCAAATGGCAGTACACATACACCATACTCAAGAAATATGTTGCGTATAATGGAAATCTCATGGAAATAAAAATGAGATGAGAAACCCCTTACCTTATGCCTCAATGTGTTCTCGATCATCTTAATGCCAGGAAAAATAAAAATTATCTTCATTAATTAATAATTCTATAAACTACTAAAAATTTAATATATTTATTATCACCTTATTAGGTTTATTGATTGTTTTTTTATGGTTTTAAGAGGTTCAATTTTATTGTTTTTGAAGCATTTCCGTCCATGGTTTTCATGATCGGGTTACTTGTATTCAGGCATTAATGGTCATTTGAAATGTGATTAAACAAATAGAATTGTTAATATATATTATTATTGAAATTAATGAGATATAAATAAACTTATAATGATTTTGGTTATATACCATGAGGATGAATCATTAGGTAAAGGTTAATGACAAACCCTTGGATTAACATGGCTGTTTTGTGCACAATAAACTTGTTTTGCATTATTATTTTAAATTATAAGTGCATAATGATTATAGAACATTGAATAAGATAAAATAAATATATGAAGATCTATTTCAAACATTAAACTTTTTTCATGACTAATCTTGAAGATGGTAATTGAAATTGAAAACCAGTCATCCATGAATGTGATAAATTAACCCATCATGGACTATGATTGCATTTTTAGTATAAGAGGAGAGGGAAAATGAGATGATGATGAAATATTAAATTAGAATAATAAAATACCAGTTCATTTATAGTACTAGAATTATCAAATAATTTGGATGAGGGAGGTAAGTAGAGATCTACAAAAGAATGGAACTTGTAAAAGAAGTTCAAAGGAAAAGGATGAGAGGTTCACCTCTTCAGTACTCCTCCTTAAGAATTCCATTTAGGCCTTTTTTAGCCTTTTAGTTAGACCAAAAGGTCAAAGACGTGGGGGGAGGGCTTGTTAAGTTTATTTTGAATAACATAGGTAAGGATCAAAGATTGTGTGGTGTGTTAAAAAGAGGGGTGAGGGGTAGTTTATATAGTGGAGTGGAGGAGGGTTTTTTAATATTTTAATCATTAGTTTATTATTTTTCTCTAAGACAAGAAATTGTGATTATTCAATGAATAAACAACCATAAGTAAATGTGATTTTGAACCAAATATTCTTACCTTAGTAGGGAATCATCCATGACTCAATAAATCATGTATTCAATATTTATTATGATTTATCATAATTTACTATTCACAAAAATTCAAGTATTTCAGAAAAATCTCAAAAATTTACCCTTACCTTTTTTCAACGGGTAGAATCCAAAAAATGAACTCCATTTTTCAAAAATAATTTTCTATACCCGATAAATTTAATTTTTAATTAAAATCATCATTTAATCAAAATATGTACCAATACTTCAAATATTCATCATCATTTTTAGGGTGCCTAAATTTTAGTTACACATTCATGGGTAAGGATACCATTCATGATGGGTCGTATTAATATTCAAAAGGGTAGGTTACTATTCACAAGGTTATGTTACTACTCATAAGGTTAAGTTACTATTAACCAAAAAACATCTTGATTCTTTAAGAGTACAAATATCACCCTCATCACAGTCATGTATGTCCGTTTTTTTAAGTCAAAAAGAAGAAGTGGAAAATTTATGTTTAATGACAATGTTATGAATTTCTAATATAAATAACCAAGTTTGGATTCATATAGACTCAGTGTTTCATAAAATATAGGAAATATAATGAATATAAAGTATTTAAGATGAACATACCATAAAATGTGTGTGATGTTATATATATCATGAGGAATTAGCTTACAAATGATTCACATGTACTAAACTCATAATTTTTACGACTTATGCAAGGTATGTCTTATGAAGAACAACCGGTGGAGATTATAGTCCCTAGAAAGAAGCTGATATTAAATAATAACACTGATCTGGTCATAGTTTTATGAGACATCCATAAATCCGAGGAAGCTATATGGAATGTTGAGGTTGTGATGAGGTTGAATTATCCTTTTTTATCAGAGTGGCATAATTTCGACAATATAATTCCAATAATAGGTTTAGAATGTATCACCTAGATGTTTTTTGATATATTAATATTTAAATAAATATATCTTATTTGATTATGTACTTTACATGAATCAATTAGCCTTAATGAACCACCAAAAAATAGATATTATTAAGTAACTATTATATCATTTTTGAAATATGTATATCATATTTTTGTAGAGTGAAATTATAATAATTTTTTGAAATGATTGATATTGAAGTGAATATGGAATATAGCAATTTTTAAAAAATTATAATTTCATCTAAAAAAATTTAAAAAAAATTAATATAATAACCAATTTAGGTAATACCCATTTAGTTTTAAATAATCTAATCAATTATATATGTATTAACCTTATACTTGATTTCAGAACAAGATCATTTTTTGGCTTAAAACAATTTTTTTATAAATAAATTCATTATATTTTACGTATGTATATTACAATTAATTTCTAAAACATTCATTAAATGAAAATAATTTTTTTATTCATAATATAAAATTTAACATTGGATTTATTTTTTTATACTTTTATGAAAAAGTTAATTCTTCATTTAATATAAAAAATAACGTTTTTTTGGAATATAACATCTTTTATGTTGTCATAAATTTATTATATATAAAAATATGTCAATCATATCGAAATAATCATTTATGATAATAATTTGTAAATATTAAAAGAAATTAAAAACATAGAAATTAGAATTTATTTAATTATAAATATGGAAATCGTTTTTATAACTGATGTAGTGCTTCCCCAGTAATGTAAAAGTATAATTTGGTGTCCTAAATAAAACATCTAAGAATGAATAATTATTTTCATAACATGTTTATTATATAAGATTTATAATTTATTTTTTTATGTACATATATAATTTTTGATATATATAACAACTAACTTATCCAAATTCTTGTCAAATGCTTGAAAAACGATGGAAAAGTAAAATTAATATATAAAATAAGTTTCCATGAATTATATGTGATCTAATATAAAAATTTAATTATTTTAAATTTTTATAATAAATTTATTAATTTATTTTCAAGATGGTAATTTATTTTAAATTTTTCATTGATGGGAAATAAATACAAAATTCATACGTAATGTAGACATAATGCTTGTGGAAGTAGTGGAAAAATCAATTTAATAAATTAAAAACATTAATAATATTTTTTGTGATAAATTATTTTTCCAAAAAATTATATTTAATAATATTTTATTATTTTTATTTAAACTATTTTGATTCTAAATCCATATTTTTGGTTATGTGTTAAATGTCAAATTAAATTAATAGTGTAAAAAATGACATTAATGAATATTGGTGCTCCTTTCCATCACAAGTTCTAAACAAATAAAAAGGGGAAATACCTTGAACCCAAAGTGATTCATCCTTTGAAGAAACCTCAATAATTGACAAAGGCATGAACACAGATTCATTTGCACTTGGGTCGCGCAAGTTCCACCAAGGTCATGCAAGTATACTTGCATGTCGCCCAATGGTCGTGCAGGTGACTTGCATGCCCTCTATGATTTTCACCCAAGGTCTTCACCAGCCTATAAATACCCCTGGTGCCCCCCCCCCATTTAGGGAGTAAAAATTCCAGAAACTCAGATTTCTCTTCTCGAAGCTTCCTAACACTTCTAAGGTAATTTATTACCTAGAACGGAAGATCTAAAGAGGGGAAGTAAGGCCTAAGTGTTGAAACTCATCAACACTTGCACGCCTAAGTGGCCAGCCCTTAATGGAAATGGCCACACTTGCGCGCCACCTTGCTTCTTCAACAGAACTTGCATGCCACTCTTTTGGAAGCCCCTGGGGAAAATACTAAGGGCTTTAGCTAAGTCTCACCCAAGTATTACCCTAAGGGTTGACCATCGCGCAAGTATCCCTGTGTCGTGCAAGTGTACAAGCATGACCAGAACTTGCACGCCTACGCAGGACTTGCACGCCTCTCTCTTTTTGGGCAGGCCTCCTACCTATTTCACCTCTCTTATGCCTATCCACCTCTCCTATTCAAGATTCATCCTTCAAAACCCTGTTCAAAGCCATTTATGTCATGGTTCCTTTGTTGCCTTCCTTATCTGAAAGGAATTCTGTGGAAAATGTCTTAAAACCTAGTGATTTATATATCTGTATGTCACTAAGGTTAAAGATTTCATTCATTAAACCTCATCCTTTAAGATGAGAGGATCCCTAACCTGGGCCTCCTTTTCATGAGTAAGCCCCAGTCCATGTTATCTTAATTTTGGCATCCTCCATAGGAGTAATCCCATGTCCCCTAACCTGGGCATCCTCCATATGAGTAAGTCTCAATCATAATTTCCCAAATCTGGGCATCCTTCTCAAGATTAATCCCCAACCATAATTTCCTTAACATGGGCATCCTCTTCAGGAGTAAGCCCTAACCATAATTCTTTTAATATGGGAATCCTCCTTAGGAGTAAGCCCCAAGTTCCCAAAATCCAAATTTCCTTAAGCTAGGATTCCTTTTCCAGAGTAACCCCCATTCATAATTCCCTTTAACCTGGGCCTCTTCTTTAAGAATAAGCCCCAGTCATAATTTCTCTTAACCAGTCTTAATTTACTTTTGACTTGGGCTTCCTTATCCGGAGTAAAACCCAATCATAAGTCCCCTCTAAATTTGGGAATCCTCCTCAGGAATAATACACAAGTTAGAGTATCCAAGTCTCCATAAATCACATATACCATTATGGACCTTGTTCTAGGGTTTCTTCCCTGATGTAAATCCTAATCTTCATCTATCTGGGCATTCATACATACATAAGCCCCACATCATTTTTTATAATTGCATATTTCATGGAACAATTGTCTGGTGTTACCAATATCTCTTGTTTCTCACACTGAGCATGACTCAAGTGAGCTTAGAGTGTAAAATTAATTATAACATCTTTCATTGAGCCATCAATCATGCATAAACCTCATACTTCTATACTCAAACTACGTGGGTTCTGATTCCTTTTCTAAAAAAGAATACGTAGGTAGCCCATCTCTGGGTACGATCCCAACTCTGAAATAATCTATGTCCTTCTGAATGAAAACAAACATCAAGTGCCCCACAGAGTGGCTTTAAAACTAGTATGGTTATTATAATAACTAAGAGATTTCTATATAATGTGTCGAAGGATACCATTGACTAAGAATCTCTAACAAATAAAGATGATTCTCTATCGATGAAGAACCACTAATACATATAAAAGATTCTCTAAATATCATACATACTAATCATTGATTGTCAGATCTAAAGGAAATGTCATTTTCATCATTGGTAATGTAATAAGGATTCATGAACATAACTTAAATATATAAATAGAGTCCCAGAGTAGACAATAATTCCCCTCAAAATGGTGTGATGATTCTGACCTCCCATCCTCTCAACCAATGAAAATTCTTAAGTCTCATCAGTTCACAACTAATGAGCACCTACCTTTGGAAAGTAGATCCAATTAGATATAGAATCATTGGATGTTTCTGGTTCTACGAACAAACCTGTTAGAAACCGCTTGAAATTTTTGAACCTTAAATCAATGAGGTCATTCCCATTTCCATAGAAAACAAATAATGGTGAACCCGACGTGAATCCTTAACCAAGTTAAAATGGTGTTTTACTTATTTGTTAGGGCCCTATTTAAACTCAATGAGAGGGCCAACAAAACAATCAATAACATAAGTTCTTATCCAAAAGTTGTAGTGGTCGGACATTTCTTGATTGCGTCTATTATATCAAATAGGCACTCTTTTCCATGATCTTCTGCATTACAAAAATGGCCTCTCTTAAGTTCACTCTTGTGAATACTTTTGTTCTGAATGCCTCTGCTGGTATTCTTACTGGATCGTCGTCTTCTCTGAGGATGACATCACCTACTCAGCATCTTCAACACTAGGTATCAAATGCACTAGTTAAGGAATACCATCAAAATGGTACTATTCTGACTCTGGAGGCTGCTTGACAAGCCCTCGAAGCCAATAATTCACCCTCGTCGTCCGGAAAGTGATGACCTGCGATCAAGAAGCTGGCGGTGCTAACCACCGTCTCTAACTGTTTCGTCTCGTTATCCCCAGAATGCAACAACCATTCCCTCCCATATTCTGAGGAGGTGAATGAGAAAGCCACTTCGGTCCTTAATTCAAGGAAACATGAGTCCTTCCTGAGGGCTCCCACCAACAATCAACACCAGAATCGTGCGGAAGTGCTCCCTAAACATGATGATGGTGTCGTCTCCAGGCATTTGGCTCAGGTTTCTCAAACCCTAGCAGGCAAGACGAACCAGCAGAGGCGACGACCGGTTAACAGTTAGTAGGTTCTTATCTCTGACGTTTCCGGAGAATTCCACCAACCTAACTTGGTGGCAAGCAACGAGCGGGAAGAGACACCCGTCTGTTTTAATTCTGCTATCCAGCAGACTCGTCTGTAAGCAACACACCATTCCTGCCAGGCAATTCCGGCAGATTACTATAGATAGGAACATAAAACTGTTTATAAGTCATCAGCTAGTCAGCAGGCACGTCTACCTATATATGATGAATCCCGCCAACCCAAAGTGTTGACAACTGTTAAACAGGCACATACACCTAGTTACACTCATCAATCCTGCAAGCAGCCTCGTCTGTCAATATTGAAGGATGATCTTCAACCACATTCAGCGGAGTGCAATAAGCAGGCACATACACCTACTAGTATTGATCAAGCCTACCAATAGTCTCATTTGGTATCACCCGAAGAAGTCAGTAGGAAAGCTCCAGTGACAAACAAGAGGTAGACTCAAATATTTTCCCCCACACTTGAGTACTTTTAGAATTCACTGATAGAAAAAGAAGGAATGGAGCTGGAACACACACCTACTCCAAGCATGGAATGGATGTATATTCCCATTCCGGAAATTGAAGTCACCAAGCATATTCTATCAATGGTGAAAGAGAAGAAGCAAATCCCTGCTAATATTCTGGACACTTACCAGAATATTATAACATCTTCAGCAACATCACAGGGAATGAAATGAAAATCTATCCCTACCAGTGGAGTGACGCATCAACAGTTCACTCCGGAACAGACACACAGCTTCGTTCCAGTCCAAGAGGGTTGTGGGGGAATACTCCCCCATATCATACAAACAACCAAGTCACACACATACACCTGATTTGAGTAGAGATAATCAGCCTAACCTGATAATTTCTCTTGAGCAGGCACATAAACCTGCCCATAATAATCACTTTCATCAACAAGTGTTTCCTAAAGTGAGTAAGAAGGCATCTAAAAAGAAGACCTTCCCAGCACAGTCAATAAATCAAGGGACAACTTGTAACAAGGCCCTGCTTCATGCTAGAGATCTTGATTCACTCAGACAATTATCTATTGCAACTCAAGATTCTACTCTATGAGTTCCCAATAGTGGGAACATTAATTTTGAAGGTCTGCATCAGATACTTCTTCATGAAGTATTGTTTCATGACAATGCGGTCAATCTCAAAGTTTCATCTTCAGATGAGAGCCACAGGAACCCTCTGTGTGGTCATAAGACCAAGGAGAAAAATGTTTCATCTTTTTTTATAACCCACCATGGTGGTCCTCCCCATGATGATGAATTTAGCTGCGAAATTCCTCTCCACAGTAGTAATGCACATTGCCTAGAAAGTGTGCAAATGGACAATGTAGTGACAAGAAAGCCCTCTTATCCTGAGGCACTTGAAAATGTGAAGCCAGTCATGTATGGTGCTTTACCACTATCAGGTAAAACAATTTCTCAATTATAAGATAGCTTGGGGTGTAGGTCATTCTCCGAACCACCCCTGGGTCATTCATCTTCAAGTTTGATTAGTGAATTCTCTACAAATCTTGTTTAATCCAATGAAGTAACAAGGAAGCACCAGCTCTTGTCCAATCAGGTTGAAGAATATTCATTGAATGATAAATAGGAAATACTGAATATGAGAAAACAACTGGCGAAAGGTGAGGTGCCGGTTTTGTTTTGGCCTTTGGTTGACTCTCAGTATGACATTCCAGAGATGTTGATGGAAGATGGAATTCATGATATTCGTCTCAACATATGGAAAACTATTTGTCAGTTGAAAAGGAAAATATTATCTTATGATGAATATGAAAATTATGTCAAGATAATAGAAGGGTTACAACAACAAATTGATTTGGAATCTCTCTCAGTTTCTCGATATCCAAAGGCTGAAAAGCAGTAGAGAGCCCTTCAGTGTTCATGCCTTGGCGCACTAAGAATATTGCACCAGTTAATTGCCAATGCCCCATCTAGTATTCATATCAGGGGATGGTTTGTTCATGGATCACTACATTTCACTGTACTTTCGAGTCAGAAAATCCCACAAAAAATGGTCTCATGCAATGTTATTGCCCATGGCCAGCCACAACCAATTGGTTTTGTTTGTAATCAAAAGATCGCTCAAGAAAAGGCATCAACTAGTTCTTCTCAAAATCAATCATACAGAGAAAAATTTGTTGATTTACTCCTCCATCAAGCAAACGAGAATATTGAACATGCCTCTCATTTGGAGAAAGCACATCATCAAGTGACAGAGGTGTCAGAAATCATCCAACGGTCTTTTGAGCCGGGTGATAAGAGTTGATGTAGGTTGACGCATCCATCCTATTTTTTGGACTAATGTCTGTAAGATCAGGAGATATTTCAAGAATGTCTCAAATATATCAGATCAAGAACCACCCCATCTTTCCAAACTGGGGACTCTTTTAACCCAACCCTCAGAATCAACAAATAGGATTTGAGGAGTTGAGAAAAGACAGCAGGAACAACCCCAGTCCACAAGATTAGGGACATTTTCAAATTCTCAATCTCTCCCTCAGAGAAAGTCAATCTTCTCTTGATTAGGAAAGAATCCACAAGAGGAATGAAGATCCAAATTATCTGGAGATTCCATCCAAATTATGGTTCGTGAAGAAGTTCATGAGGGATTAAATTGACAAAAGGCAATGTATCATTAGGGACATGGAAGAAGACAATATCGCAGAAATGCCGATAGAAGGGATGCAATGTGTTATGCATCAATCAATGTTATTAATTCCATTGTTGATGATCCCCCAGATGAGGCTCACTTAGAGGGATCAGATGAAGAGGTTCCTGCTTAAGAAGTTGTACACACAGATACAAATGAAGAAGGTGTGCGTACAAGAAATTTAAGGATTGCCCAGAATCTAGGAAATACTTTAAGTAACCCACTTCCCCCTCTCCGATAGGTGTCCAATAAGGGGAATGTAAAGAATCATGTTACATACCCTTCCTATGGAAAAGGCCAATTGCTCTCATTAGAGCAAAGATTTGTACAATAGGAGGAAGAAATGAAGAAATTAAAGAGGTTGAATGTAGAACTACTTCAAGGTAGTCTTCCTCATAAGCATACTGGATTTAGTCAGCCAAAAGAATTTGTTGAGTCTACTGAGATGTATCAAGAATATCCTCCTCTACCAATACACCCTAACAAGTCTAATCCTACGGGTCATGTGCAACAACAATCAGCGGTGCTACCATCAGTTGTAGTACCAGCCACCACATCTATCCAAGCTCCAGTCATTGCACCTGCTCAGGTCCAAGTACAACCGGATGTTTCTCAGAAGTTAATGACTACCATTGAGTCATTAACAGCTCGGTTGGAAGATATGGATGGAAAGCGTGCACCAGTTCAACTGGAGAGGAGAGCTTACCCTGAATGGGTAGACGCAATTCCTCCCCCATCAAATTTTTCAAGTAACACATTCCCATTATTTAATGGTTCGGGAGACCTAGAGGAACACTTAACACATTTTGTTTCTCGTTGCGGTCCTATGATGGGAACCCCTTAGCAACAAGAAGTAGTTAAGCTCAGGTGTTATTTACAGTCATTACAAGGACCTTCTTTTGTCTGGTATACAAGCTTGCCATCCCGGTCAATTACAGGATGGGAGGATCTCCGCCAATGATTCTCTCTTCAATTCAGCTCAACTTTGCCGAAGACAACAGTTTTTTATCTTAAAAAATTTAAGTAAAGGGATAATGATAGGGTTTCAGATTTCATTACTCGCTGGAAGGGATTAACATATTCCCTGAGCTTAGCACTCCCTCAAGAAGAATTGTTGCCAATTTGTGTGGAAAATATGCATGATAAATTATGCACGCCATTGATCCTTGTGAAATACACAGGAGGGTTTCGAGACCTTACTTCAAATGCTCAACATATTGAAGAATCTATTATAAAGACTAAGGATAAATCTCTTGTAATTCCATCAGCTCCAGGAAGGAGAATGGGTAATGCAGAGACTGCTACAGTTATGCTTAAACAAACACATGTACCTGCTTCTACATCAAGGCCTTTATCTTCTCGAAGGGCTCCACCTTCTGAGCATCAACAACCGAAGCTGTTTCGTCAAGATGATCAAAGAGATCAATGATGGAAACAATTTGATGATTTGAAGAGAAAAATTTACTCTTTCCGAAATGAACAAGTTCCAGGTTACTTCATTTCGGCTCTAGAAAATAATTTGGTTCATTTTCCAAGGCCCAAAAGGCAGAACAAGGAAGGAGATGAAGATCATCCCAGCTATTTCCCATTTCATTAGATGTTGGGGAATCCCATTCAGGAGTGTTTTTTCTTCAAAGAATTCTTGCAAATGATGGTGGACTTGGGAAAAGTCAAACTAAAAGGTTCTCCAGCTCAGGTAGCATGTGTTACTGCTACAAATCCATAGGAAGAAGGCGAGTGTCAAGAAGTCATAAAAATGAACAAAAATATGATGATTGGATGACCAGAAAAATGATCAACTGAACTCATGCCATTTTGTGAACGCAATTGAAGAAACCAATTGTGTCTTCTGCTATGAATTCCACAGCAAAACCCCCTTCATCAGAGGGAAATCCTCAAAGAAATGGCATAATTCAAAGAAAGTAGAGAAATAAGAAGAAGATGAGATCGTGTCAAAGCCAAAATTGTCTCTGACTCTAGAAGATTTTATGTGATCCACTTCGAAGCTACGGGCACCGCCACTCAAAATGGTATAGCCTAAATAGGAAAATAAGGCCGAGTCTTCATCGGATGAAGAGTTGATCTTTGGTTCTGTTAATATGATTCATTTAACATATCCTTATGCCAGTCACAGTTTCGATTTTGATGAGCCTGAGTTCCCTATATCAAACAGAGGAATCAGAGGATGTTCCAGAGGCTCAGGGTTCAGGGGAAGTCGTTGATCTTTCAGAGGCCACTATTCCAATTCTACCCCTGCTAGAACTGTGTATGTAGTAGAAAATCATGGCAGAGCCCTTCAACGGGCTCAACAAGAACATGTAAATTCTTCCACCAATAGGAGACTCAGTCCTGGCACAATTATTCTGGAAGATCGGTTGGAGGTTCCATCTTCTTCCTCTCTTCAAGTAAATAGACCAAATCGGTCTAATCTTCCAAATACATGAGTATTAACAACTCCTACCCCAATATAAGATTCATATACTTCCAAATAATCAACTTCTAAGGTACCTGCGAAACCACATGTTCCTGTTGGAAAACACAGACCCTTGGATCAAAAGTATGATGTTTTGAAACACTTGTCCCATGTACCGGCCAAGTTATCAATTCTGGATGCCTTGAAATATCAAAAGACCTTCGGGAGGTACGCATCGAGGCTTTGTGAAGTCCTCAGGAATTTGAAACCATAATTACTACAAATGAAGTCTACCATGTGGATACTAATCTTGCAGAATGCCATGCAGTGATATCTTTCACAGATGAAGATGAAGATGAAGTCGTGCATGGACATATTAGACCTTAATACTTATTTGGAAAGGTCAATGGTGAAGACATCTGAAGAGTTTTCATTGATAATGGTTCATGATTCAACCTCATCCCCATTCATACACTTTATCGATTGGGCCTCACAGAATCTGATTTATCTCCTTATACTTTGATGTTATAAGGATAATATAAAAATGAACAAGAACCATCGGGCGATATTACACTCAAAACTCAGTTTGGAGGTATTGTATCCAATTAAGATTTTATGGTTGTTGATCAAGACTCAACCTTCAACATCTTCCTTGGAAGACCCTGGCTACATCAACATGCGTCTATCCCTTCATCATATCATCAATTTCTCAAATATTGTTTCGATGGTCAAATTGGGACATTGTATGGTGATAAGTCCCCGTTCAAGACATGTGAATCTCAATACATTGAGGCAAAATTCTATCACATGAAGGGAAATGAGAAATCCACAACAAAGGAGATTACCAAAGTTAATGTTCTATATGGTTTGGAAAAGATTCCAGTAAAGCCATTCACACATGGGAGTACAGATTATGTATTGCCTATCAGTCAAATTGACAGAATAGACCCAAATCAAAATACTCTTATGGAAACTTCCATAATGTCAGTTACAGCAATCAAGCCAGGCAACATGGGAGAAAGTGGTGATCCACCAAGCAATGATGAAAGTTCAAATGTAGATGTCTTTATATCATCTGATGAAATCCAGCAAGTCTATACTTCGCCAATTAGGCCAGAAGAAGTTATAGCAATGTCAGAGGTGAATGATTATGTCGATTCTCAATCCATTATCGCCTCTACATTACCCAAGGAAGTCCCTTCATCATCAATAGGGTCTGAATTGGAAGCCTCTTCTTCAAGATATTCAAATGTTAACATCTCTTCTGAACATCGAAAATCTGCTTCTTCATCTATAATGAAAGTAGAAACAGAAGAAATAATAGATGTTGAAGAGGAAGAGGAAGATCTTAGGGATTCTCCTCCAACATTTGAAGAGGGTATCTATACCATTGTGGATGAACTTAGAGAAATAAATCTGGGTATAGAAGAAGATCCATGCCCCACTTTAATTAGTGCGGCCATGACTCTAGATGAGCAAGAGATGTATATTTCCTTTTTAAACAAAATTGACATATATTTTCTTGGAACTATACAGAGATGCCAGTTCTTGATCCTGATGTTTTCCCTCATCATTTGGGTTTTCCAGAAGAACATCAAGGATTCAATCAAGTTGTTACAAGAACACACCCAACCTATGATTTCAAAATTGAGACTGAAGTGGATAAGATTATCAAAGCTAACTTCATCAGAGAAGTTCAATATCCAAAGGGTTGGCGAATATTGTCCCGGTGAAAAAGAAGAATGGACAAATTAGTGTTTTCATTGATTTCAGAGATCTTAATCGGCATTTTCCTAAGGATGATTTTCCAGTACCGATTATAGAACTCTTAATTGATGCAACAGTAGGCTATGAAGCAGTTTCCTTAATGGATGGATATTCAGGATATAATCAAATCTAAATGGCTCCATAAGATGAGGAATCTACAGCTTTCAGAGCCCCTCAGGGTGTGTTTTTCTATCGAGTAATGCCCTTTGGCCTGAAGAATGTAGTCGCGACATATCAGCATGCCATGCATCGTATCTTTAAACCCTTGTTAGGGAATTTTGTTGAATGTTATGTGGAAAATTTGTTGGTTAAATCCAAACAATTTTCTAATCACTTGGATGATTTTGATGTCATATTCCACAAACTTTGGCAACATAATTTGAAGATGAAGCCCTTAAAATATGTTTTTGGGGTAACCTCAGGAAAATTTATTGGCTTTGTTGTATGCCATTATGGTATCGAAGTCGATCCTGAGAAGACAAAGTCAAACCTTGGTATGTCACCACCTCAAAATTTAAAGGAATTGAGAGGAATTCAAGGACAATTATCCTATATTCGGCGTTTCATCACCAATTTAGTAGGAAAAAGTTTACCCTTCACCAAATTGATGAAGAAGGGTGTCACTTACCAGTGGACTAAAGAATGTCAAGAAGAATTCAATATTATCAAGAAATATCTCATGAGACCACTGGTTTTAATTCCACCTATTGAAGGAAGACCACTTATCCTCTATGTGACAGCATTAGAGTGATCATTTGGTGCCTTTATTCCTTAGAAGAATGATGTTGGGAATGAAAAAATCCTATACTATCTCAGTCGGACTATGCTTGAAGTAGAAACATGTTACTCAAATATTGAGAAGTGATTCCTAGAATTAATATTTTCAATTAAGAAGTTGAGACACTACCTGAAACATCACAAGGTCCCATTGGTATCTCACAATAACCCGCTAAAATTCATCCTTAGTCGTCCAATGCTTATAGGACATCTGGCAAGGTGGGAAGTTATTTTGCAGCAATTTGGTTTTCAATAAGTGTCTCAAAAGGCAATTAAGGGCCAAGCTCTGGCTGATTTCCTTGCGGAACATCCTTCAGTAGAAGATACATCTTCAGATAATGAACATCCTTATGTGGAAGTATTTTCTATTCAGGATAGTCTTCAAACATGGGAAATGTACTTTGATGGTGCTTCCAGAAGTCCAACAGGGAAGAAAATGGAAGATCCTAAGTTCAAAAAAGTTGGGTTAGGAATTGTACTCATTTCCCCAGAAAAGGCAGTGGTACCTTATTCCTTCTCATTTTTGGGAGGCGGTACAAAAACAAGCAGAATACCAAACTCTTATCGCTGGATTGGAGTTGGCACTTCAAGCACAATTGAATCACTTAATGGTGAAATGTGATTCAGACGTCGTAATCACACAAGTCAATGGGGATTATTCAATCCGAAAAGAAGAACTAATCCCATTGTATGATTAAATCAGAGCATTACTAGCCAAATTTCCTATGGAACCATCATTTTATTATGTCCCATGATCACAAAATGCCCAAATGATGCACTGGCTAATATAGCTACAGCTCTGGAAAATCCAAATCGGGATGAGACAATCCTCAATATTGCCCACCGTTGTACAATTTCACCTTATATTGAAACCAGAACAGAGGAAATCAAGGAAATTAGTCCTATTCCTGAACCATATGGTCATACTACATGATGGATGTTACCTATCAGGGAATACCTTCAAACTAGAACACTTCTGCCTGATAGAGCTGGGAAAGAACAAATCTGACGACGTGTGGTCAATTTTACTCTTTATGATAGCCTAGATAACTTAGAGAAAATTCTCTAGAAAATAGGTTTTGATGTAATTCTCTTCAGATGTATTGATGGTGAATAAATAATGGCTGTCATGAAAGATGTGTGTGGCAGAGTCTGTGGTGCCCATCAGTCTGGACATAGACTATCTGATCATGTTTGAAGGCTTGGGTACTTTTGGCCTTCAATGATACAAGATTATGTTGATTTCACAAAGAAGTGTCATTCTTTCCAAGTACATGCCAACTTCATTCATCAACCCCCAGAGTTGCTTCATACAGTAAAATACTCCTGTCCATTTTCCACATGGGGAATGGATGTAGTGGGACCTTATCCTTCGGCTACATCCAAGAAGTTTAAGTACATTCTTACTACTACTAACTTCTTTTCCAAATGGTAAGAGGCAATATTCCTCAAAGAAGTCAGTTCAGAATGCATTGTTAGCATTATCAAGTCTAACATCATTACCAGATTTGGTTTCCCTCATACCATATTGACGGAAAATGGCACCAACTTCTGTTAATCTGAGGTGAGGATGTTGTATCAAGAATACGACATCAAATCCAATCATTCATCTTGGTATCATGCAGCAGCTAATGGCCAGATAGAAGCTTTCAACAAGGCTCTTTCAAACATACCGCAAAAGATGGTGGATAAAGATAATAAATCATGGCCTGATAAACTATTTCATGCTTTATGGTCTTATCGAACCACCACCTACACTGCAATGTGGTCAACTCTATATTCATTTGTATATGGAACAGAAGTAGTCTTTCCCATTGAGGTTTAAGTACCCTCGCTCAGAGTACCCATTTGTGATCAGTCATCTATAGATGAACAATATCAAAAGAGATTTGATGAATTGTAATGGTTAGATGAGAAAAGATTGTGCACCCTTCACCCCTGGGAAGTCTATCAGAATCGAATAGCACAATCGTTCAACCAAAAAGTTCGTCTTCGTTCATTTGTTCAGTGAGAATTGGTATTGGTTCTTAGAACTCCAATGATACCTGGAAAGAAACCTCCCAAGCTGGAGCCAAAATGGGAAGGACCATATTCAATACATAATGTCTACTCCAATGGAGCATATTCATTAATCTCAATGGATGGATAACTCATCACTACTCCAACCAATACTAAATTTCTGAAGATGTATTTTGTGTAACACAAATACTTTATCGTCCATCAAGACGTTAAACTGCACCATCATCGGTCTAGGCATATGACCATAAACTATTCAAACCATCATCCAACATGATGTTAAACTGTGACGCCCTATCTACATGATGATACACTGTACAGAAGTCCCTTATGTCCAGCAAGACATTAAACTGAATCATCAATTGTGGTCCATGAATATGACCTTAAACTATTTGCATCCATTTCATCCAACATAACGTTAAAACTGTAAAAAAATCCCCAATATGTCCAACATGATGTTAAAATGTGTCCTCTTTTGTCTTTACTGCATGACATTAAACTGCACAGTCCCATTTTCGTCCAATATGACATTAAACTATATTGTCCCCATTGTCTTATCTACATGATGCTAAGCTGTAAAACACCCTTATTGTCAAACATGATTCCAAACTTTGTTCACGTCCAACATGATTTTAAACTGTTTCCCTATATTTCTCTTACATGACGTTAAACTGTATTTTTTCCCTACTACATTACACTAAACTGTGCAGCACCAATAGTCCTCACTACAAGACTTTAAACTACATATTCCCTTCATATGTCCAACATTAAATTAAACTGTGCATCATTAATGTTGTTTCCACCTCTTGCTTCTCACACCAAGTATGAATCACGTGAGATTAGAGTAAACTTCAACCATAACACCCTCTCTAGGACGCTAACCATGTGTAAGTCCCACCACCATTTTTTAGGTCTTTGTCCTTGATAACAACTTGATCACCAATTTATTCTTTAACAGAACTACACAGAATTTGATCCTTGCCTTCTAGGCTGGGTACGTAGGAAACCTCTTGAGGTTCATGCCCAAATTCAATCTCTTCACATTGGTACACCTCTATCTCATATGAGTTTGATATGTGAAGAAGCCCCAGAACCAATACTTTTTACATTGGTTCACCACCAGTCCATGCATATGACCTTAAACTACTCGCAATTTTGTCTTGTACGACAATAAACTACAACATTCTTTGACATCCTCACCTGAGAGGGAATCATTATATACATTGATCTCTGATCATGTTATATTCCAAAGACTATGTTCATACATGGAAATGCCCAAAACTTTTATCTTGGGTCAAACCATCATTACACTAAAGTCCCCTTTCACAATTCATATGTACGAACCAAATCTGTACAGAGGATATTTCTAGAACTATGTGCGGCTTGATTCCCATACTTATGGGATATGTAGGAACGTTTGAGCATCCCTTGAATCTAACCCCAAGTCTTTGGGCTTAACCCCATGTTTTACTTTCAGTCCCCTAGTTGAAAAGTCCCTATAAAAACACACATTGTGTATTCATTTTAATGGTCCAAGTTCTATGACCCTAAATTGAGATTTTCCATACTTTCGTCCCGCATGATGTTAAACTGTATTTCAAGAACTATGTATAGCTTGATTCTCATCCTTATGGGATACATAGTGAAGTACAACATTTCAATTCAAGACCTAGTCACAACATGATTATTGTTAACATTGATCTATGTATCTCTTTCATGCATTGGAGAATAACTATTTTCATGTTTCATGCTCCAAACCTTAAATACTTCCAGATCTCCATAACCCTTTTCTGGACTTCTGGTCACAAAATGTCCAATTTTTTAGAGTTCTTTTTCCTGACTATGTAGCATGTTCCCTTAGGTGGCCTTGCATAAATAGTTTACATAACAGACTTGTCAGCCAAAAGATACTATTATTTGACTATGCAGCCAAGGCCCTTAGGTGGCCCTGCATAATTCAACCCCCTAATGGGCTTTTCAAATAGTGGTAACTTCATTCTAGGGAAGAAAACCTCTTTTTCCTTATTGGTCTTATCGAAAATATATAAGGATCCATATAAAATAGTCATCCTTAACATATTTATCCCATGTTCTTTTTCATGATCTGAAAGTATTCAAGTCTATGGTTTATATTTCCCTTCCCTATGTATGGGTCAGACCTTTGTAGGAGTGACATTCATCTAGTTCTTAGATGATCTTGTTCAGAAATATCTTCTCCATTTTCAAGTACCTCTCTCTATACAGAAAACTCAATTCTTTGGAATATTTGAATCCCTATAAACTTCCACTAGATTTTTAGCAGTAGTAAAGTAAATTTATGAGAGTTCTTTTGCTAACCATGCAGCATGTTCCCTTAGGTGGCCTTGAATAAATAGTCTACATAACAGACTTGTCAGCCAAAAGATGATATTATTTGACTATGCATCAAATTCCCTTAGGTGGCCCTGCATAATTCAACCCCCTAACGGGTTTGTTAAATAGTGGTAACTTCATTCTTGGGAACTACTTCTTCTAATGCCTTTGAGACATTTTTCATATCATTCCTCAAATTCAAAATTTATTAAGTCATCGTTTACATATTTTTCCTCATACATGAACATGATAATATGTTTTCAGATAAATTATCAAGGAATTGAGTCAATGTTAATCCACTCGGTCAAAGCTATTTCGACCGTAAACATTAGCCTTTTTATGTCCAACGTGCATGACTTTAAACTGCTCATAAAAGACAAGGGAACTATGAAAAAAAGTCAAGTTCCATCTCACTAAACATACGTCTTGTATGATTTTAGGTAATATTGAGAAATAAAAAGATTCAATTTTTGTGGGGTTATTTATAATAATCCTAGAAAAAAAATCAAATTATGCTTACTAGGACCATTGGATTAGGTCAAATTTATAGCATGTAACAAAAGAAGGCATGCACAAATGATCAAAGATGAAAGTGTTTTTTCATTTGATACATAAGAGTTAGAAGGACATCCACAGATTGGTGTCTCTTCTCTTTTCTAAGAATTACAAAAGGCTTTCAACATAAATCTTCATTTGATTTACAACATCCCGAGCATCATTAGTACCACTTGAAGCTCATGCACTTGACAAACTTCACTCTTTTCAGCTTGATGTAGTTATTTCTTAGCATCTGCAATGGGTTTCATTCCATTCATTTGAACTCCTTACAATGAATTGTTAAGCTGGTCAAGTTCCCCAGTAACAACATATATCTATTGCTGAAGGTGCATCTGCTGGATTACTTTATCTTTGATCTTATGCTTTAGCTCCTTCAACATGGCAGTATGATTATCCTCAGCTCGGGACACCACAGCCTCAAATTCATTGATGTCGACTGACAGCCTCACTCGGGTCAAATCTTGATGACACTTTTTCTCCTGTTCCCTCTTTAAGATGACTTTTTTCACTGTGACATGGATCTCATGATATCCAAAATAGCCAAGTCCCATCATAAAAAACCAGGATGACAGTCGTAGGGTCTTCGATGACAGCTCTTCTAAAGGCGCTTCAGATATGATCTTCCATACGTTCGGTCATGCCTTGCATCATGAATATTGGAGCACCTTTTGTACTTCCCGGTCTGACTCGTCCTCACCGTCATAGGGGGGAATATAATCTAAGATTAATGCACTTATGGAAGTGCCTTGTTCTGCTTTTTCCTGCCTGACACGTGTTTCTTCACTCTCTATTCCTGTTGGGGCGGAGGCTGAGGCTTCACCTCCAGATCTAGCCACTGAAACTGATGGCCATGCATAATCAATTAAAATCTTTGGTTACATTCAAAGGATAACAAAAGTTGATTGGTTGTCTTGAAAATTAAGTACAGCCACAAAAAAATTGTTATCTCTTAACCAACGGTAGATCAGTAACTTGAGAAGGCTCCTCCCTGTCTTTCCTAGCTTCAACAGGATTTTCAAGATGAGTTTCAGGATGCTCTTCCAGGTTAAGCTCCACTTGAGCTATTGTCTCTACAATAGTAGGGTTTTCTATACCCCCTTCAGGCATTGGCAGTTCAGCAGCTTGCTCAGATAGAACATCATATTTAAACAGATCATTACTCAAGATGTAATAAGATGTTGTTTTTAATAGGACGATGGATAACACTCATGTCTGTAATCTTCTAAACTACATGGTAATTTAACATGATCTAAAAAATCATCAAAATATGTGCCAAGTTACATCATTTCATCCAATGTAATCTTAGAATCCTGGTTAATCTCACCAGTGGGAGCATTCGATATGTCTTCTTGACTACCTTCATTCTGTGGCCTCTGATCTTGAATAGCTTCTTCAGATAAAATAGCAGTATCAGTTGCAATGGCCGCCAAAATCTCTAATGTATGGGTTGAACCTAACGTACCACAGAATGGAAGTTAGTTTACGTTTCATTCAACAATTTATGAAGCATTATTAACTTACCATAAGTAGGCTCTTCTCTTCTATCAATAGCAGTAGGAGGGATACTGGGAATAGTCATTCAATCTTTTCCAGGAGCAGCCAAGTCAGCCTGAACTTGTGAATGTTCACTAGTACCCTCTGTGCTCCTCAATGGATGGTCAGTTCTCTCCCTTAGAGGGGAAATTGAAGAAGCCCCAGAAAACCCAAAAGGTATGAGTAATCTTTTCATGGGTTAAGACTCATGATTATCCGAAGGACTTACCACTACTGATGAAGAATTTAGTTGTGGACTTCTTCCTTCGATGCCTTTGTCTCTTTGGGTTTTTCAGAGTCTCAGAAGTCTCCTTTACAGGTACATGAATTGGATAATGGAAAGACATATCCAACTCCTCATCCATGGCTTGCTGGCTTGGAGATATCTTGCCCGACTCGCGAGGAGATTCATTTGGCCTAATGGCAGTACCACCAAGGCTATTCTGTGGTGAAGGAACCTCATCATTTCCATTCATTACAAGCTGCAGGATAAAGAAAATAATTTCTTGGAGTAATAAATCTTTAAACTGGAATCAAGTTAAAAAGAAAATAAAGAAAGAGACTTACATCTTCAGGAACCATGTAATCGTGCCACTCCTTATCTTTAGAACCACCCTTAGTGGCGCCACAATTTATCATTTACTTCACCTGCTTGGTGACAGGAATGGAATTATCGGTGGCATATATGAGTATCTCTAGCTCTCTGATGTAATCTCTCACTTCATCGGGGTTATCCTTGTAACAGATATCTGTAGAAGCCTGAATATTCACTATCTCAGGGAGGTGTATCCCCTCACACAAATCCAGTTGGGCAGTTTCAGCAATGTAGTATAAACTCAGCCATGTCTAGACAGCCTCCGATCGTAGATATTCGATATTTGTACCAGAAGGCTATGAGGAAGGTCCTAAAATCATGGACTTCAGCTTCTTCCCAGCTCCTTCAACTTCAGATAGAGAATAAGAAAATAAGACGTGTTACTTTTTAAATTAATGGTGATTAAAATGCCCCAATGAAGTAACTCACTAGGTGTGAATAGAGTTAGTCTCTTGATTCTGATAGGGGGATTATATCTAGAACAAGGCTGATTTGCTGCATGTTGTGCCTCATCATCCCCATCTTGAGAATCTGATGAATCAGCTTCGGGTGTTGTAGAAGAATCACCTTCCAGATGAAGGGTTTCTTTCTCTACGGTTCTTTTCTTTTTCCCCACCTGATAAACTGGGTGATTCAACACCCCTCCAGGGTATGATGCTATCCAGTTCTCAGCATACCAAGTAGTCAAATTACTCACTGCTTTATTATCTGGTAGATCAAACATTGCCCCAGTCTTCTCCCTAGATGTCAGCAACCATAGTTGTCGAGCAACCATCAGATCTTACTCTAACCTGACATGTACAGGGGGAGATTCAACAGTCTGCTACAATCACATGAATTGACGTGATAATCTATATGGAGCATAGGCCTCACATATAATCTCTCCATCAATCCTGGTGACCAGTACACCATCTCTGCAGGCTAGCATGTATGCCCTCAATTCCAGGCTGGACATTCCATCATCAACAAACCGCCCGGTTGGCGGGTTTCCACAAGGGAAGAAATTCAATTCCTTATACATGCTCAGCCTCGCCTTCATGTCATAGGAATTGAGAGCTAGTGGAGAAATTCCAGAGAATTCCTACACTGATGGCCTGAAAGAACTTCTGGGGATCTGTACACTATTCTGTACATAATTCGTCCTGATGTGTGTGGCGATCCATCCCCACAAAACATGGAATGCTCCCACTATTCTCAATGGAGACTTACCCATCAACACATAGAGTAAGATCCTGTGAATCTTGGATAAAATGGGGGTAGCAAACCCAACCATTTTCCCCTCAGCCAACATAGCTGCAATAACGAAGGTCCCTGGCCTGACGCCTCCCTTAAAGTCCCTGACTGGAAAACGATAAACAGTACGCCACAATGCCAAGAATCCTGCCAGACGAGACTTTTTTGGGATTCCTTGATTCACTTCATATCCCCAATTCTCAAATTATCCTACTTCTAGAGTCGGCCAGAATGTGATAGGAGCACCACTGTTCTCTGTTTTTGGGCAGGTGGTAGGCTGAGTACAGGTGGGCCCCTTCTCCATGGGCCCTTTCCCATTCGATCCCTTCTCATTCAGCTCCTTCTCCAGCTTCTTGATAAGAAACATATTCATCCACTCCTCAGGGTGAATATCCTTTCAAGAATGAGTTAAGGAGGTATTTGAACTCTTGATCCTGTGAAAGATTTTTAATAATTCCCGATCCAAAGCTGGGGTCTTCTTCAAATCATTCTATGTCACCTTGGGGGGGATGAAATCATCATACTTGTCACAAAAAATTGGAGCCCCTAAGATCTTGTGGAAATCCCTTATAATTATGCCTACTTCTCCATAATTCATATGGAATGAATTGGTATTTAGGCTCCAATGGCTGAGTATCTCCGGCACAAAGTCATCATTCCTGTAAACATATGTTTTTCCAGCCCAGACGACTTCAATATTGCAGTTCCTTTCAAATCCTTGACAATCTCTGCGCAGGTTTGTCATACCCAGTATACCCACATCCAAGTTGGCTACACACCTCCTCTAGGATGAAAGGTCCAAATCTTCTTCCAGCCTTTGGATATATCCCTCTGAGAGTTTTGGAAAATTGAGGAATAACAATGTGGTTGCAACTCAGGCTTGTGACGTTTCAGATCTAAGGTACATGGGATATGATGCATTTTGTAGGCCTTATCCACGGTTCCGGTATTTATAAATGCTCCTCCACCAGAGATATTTGATGAAGCAAAATTGGTGTAATTCTGAAACCAAGAAATTGGGAGACAGTTCTTTGCCTCTGTAATGGTGACTTCTCACAGATGACCATAGCCATACAAAGTTAGATAATTACTATTTGGGAAGTCAAGATGATACTTCATCAGGTACTTGGCCAAATCTCAAAGAGTGTCATCACAGATAGTATAATAATCATGGCCAATGATGGTCATTATATCATCAATTCGCTTTCTAGCCAGTTCATCAGCCATTCTGAATCTCCTAGTAGCCATTTAATCTGAACAAAGGTCGAATAATTAACTTTTAAGTAAGTTGATTGTTCATAAATTTGTGATGAAAAGTGAAAAAATGGCTAAGTCATTGAGGATCCCAAGTCCCAAGATTGGCGCGCAATTATAAGTGCATCACGAAGGTTTTGGAGCGCAAGCATCAACACGCAAGTCAAATTACCTCTAAAGCAGCACAATACGAAAGGAAGCAACAGAAAAATGAGCAACCTGCATGACGAAGACAACTTGCACGGAAAGATCTTGAAAGTTTGAAATTTGGTGCTTTGCACGTGGAATGACCCCATATTTATAGGCATGGACACAACCCTGCATGCCGAAGCCAATGCGCTGAAGCCTGCGTGACGCCATCTGCACGCTCAACACATGTGCGATGTTATTTTTGCGCTCAACACTTGCGTGTCGCATGTTCCTTGGTTTTCTTCTTTACATCAGAGTCACATCCTCATTTCTTTCGGATCCAACTTTGAGGGGGGACTTTTGTTGACGCTCCTTTCCGTAATAGATTATAAAAGAATAAAAAGGGGAAATACCTTGAACCCAAAGTGATTCATCCTTTGAAGAAACATCAAAAACTGACAAAGGCATGAACAAAGATTCATTTGCACTTGGGTCGTGCAAGTTCCACCAAGGTCGGGCAAGTATACTTGCGCAGTGCCTAATGGTAATGCATGAGACTTGTGTGCCCTCTATGATTTTCACCCAGGGTCTTCACCAGCCTATAAATACCCCTAGTGACCCCCCCCATTTAGGGAGGAAAAATTCCAAAAATGCAGATTTGAGCTCCCGGCGCCCTAGTCTCTTCTCAAAGCTTCTGAACACTTATATGGTAATTTCTTACCTAGAACGGAAGATCTAAAGATTATGAGTAAGGCCTAAGTGTTGAAACTCATCAACACATGCACGCCTATGTGGGTATCCCTTAAGGGAAATGGCCACACTTGCATGCCGCCTTGCTTCTTCAATAGATCTTGTGCGCCACTCTTTTGGAAGCCCCTAGGAATAATACTAAGGGCTTGAGCCAAGTCTCGCACATGTATTACCCTAAAGTTTGACCATTGAGCAAGTATCCCTCTGTCGCACAAGTGCACTTGCATGACCAGAACTAGCGCGCCTACGCAGGACATATGTGCCTCTCTCTTTTTGGGCACCCCACCTACCTATTTCACCTATCTTATGCCTATCCAACTCTCCTATTCAAGATTAAGCCTTAAACCCCTCTTCAAAGCAATTTATGGCATGGTTCCTTTGTTGGCTTCCTTATCTGAAAGGAAATCTATGGAACATGTCTTAAAACCAAGTGATTTACATATCTTTATGTCACTAAGGTTAATGATTTAATTCATTAAAACTCATCCATTAAGATGAGAGGATCCCTAACCTGAGCCTTATTTTCAGAAGTAAGCCCCAGTCCATGTTCTCTTTATTTGGGCATCCTCTTTAGAGGTAAGACCCAATTTCCCTAACCTGGGAATCCTCCTTAGGAGTAAGTCTCAGTCATAATTTCCCAAATCTGGTCATCCTCCTCAGGAGTATGCCCAAACCATAATTTTCTTAACTTGGTAATCCTCATTAGGAGAAAGCCCCAACCATAATTCTTTTAATATGGGCATCCTCCTTAGGAGTAATCCCCAAGTTCCCAAAATCCTAATTTCCTTAACCTAGGCTTCTTTTTAAGGAGTAATCCAGAGTCATAATTCCCTTTAACCTGTGCCTCTTCTTTAATAATAAACTCCAATCATAATTTCTCTTAACTAGTCTAAATTTACTTTTGACTTGGGCTTCCTTATCAGGAGTAAAATCCAATCATAAGTACCCTCTTAATTTGGCAATCCTCCTCATGAATAAGCCCCCAGTTAGAGTGTCCAAATCTCCATAAAGCACATATACCTTTGAAGACCTTGTTCCCGGGTTTCTTCCCTGAAGTAAATCCTAATCTTCATCTATCTGGGCAGTCATACATACATAATCCCCACATCAGTTCTTATAATTGCATCTTTCATGGCAAAAATGTCTGGTTTTACAAATATCTATTATTTCTCACACTGAGAATGACTCGTGTGATCTTAGAGTGTAAAAGTAATTATCACATCTTTCTTTGAGCCATCAATCATGTATAAACCTCATACTTCTGTACTCGAACTACGTGGGTTCTGATAACTTTTCTAAAACAAAGGATACGTAGGTAGCCCCTCTACGGGTACGATCTCAACTCTGAAATAATCTATTTCCTTATGAATGACAACAAACTTCACATTCCCCACTGAGTGGCTTTAAAACTAGTATGGTTATCATAATAACCAAGAGATTTCTATATTATGTGTCGAAGGAAACCATTGACTAAGAATCTCTAACAAATACAGATGATTCTCTATCAATGAAGAACCTCAAATACATATAAAAGATTCTCTAAATCTCATACATACTAATCACTGATTGTCAGATCTAAAGGAATGCTCAGTTTCATACTTGGTAATGTATTAAGGATTCATGAACATAACTTAAATCTATAAAGAGAGTCCTAGAGTAGACAATAATTCCCCTCAAAAAGGTGTGATGAGTCCGAACTCCCATCCTCTTGACCAATGAAAATTCTTAAGTCTCATCAGTTCACAACTAATGAGAACCTACCATTATAAAGTAGGTCTAAATGGATATGGAATCATTGGATGTTTCCGGTTCTGCGAACAAAACCATTAGAAACCTCTTGGAATGTTTGAACCTTACATTAATGAGGTCACTCCCATTTCCAAGGGAAACACTAATATTTTACAAATGATTAGATTTTAATAAATTATTTAAGAATAATATAAATGATAAAAATATATAGGTAGGATTTTAAATGGTTTCAATGGTCCTATCACTTCTATTTTTTAGGAATTTTTTACTATATTAGAAAAATTAAAACCATTGAATTTTGAACAATTTGTTACTATGGTTAAGAGTAAAAGTGTTTAACAAGGGGGTTAAACCAAAATATAAAATTTTAAATACCACTTATTCCTATACAATATTATATTGGATGAAGTTATTTATAACGTATCTTATATTAATTTATAAATTCCAGAAACTTTGTACCACTTTCACATAAAAATGAATTTATTATATTTGAATCATTTTTTTATTTAGTGTGAGTCCTTTCATTCACAACAAAAAAGAACCAACACTCTTTTCTTATATACCGAACCTAGAGCCACATAGATAAACAAAACCTTACCCCAATCACATAAAAACATAATTATATAAGTTATAGTTTCCTTTCTATTCCCTAAAAAAACATACTCCTATTCACATAATATGAGATCTAAAAGAACTTATTCAGGAAATATGTAATAATATTCATTGATCACATTCATTTTTATTATTATTCCTCAACTTTAAATTATTTAATAACCATTTCACTCTATAATATTGTTCCAACTCCTATTCAATCAAATTGTAAATAATACTATTTCTTATGTGTACAGTAGACTACCACCTTATAAACCGATGTAATTTGTTTTCCATTTCCGCTTCACATAAATTGTAAATATTATAAAAATAATGATTATATATTATACATATTATATAATTATAATTATTTAAAGATAATATATAATATACTTAATTAACCTTCCAATCATTCTAAAATTATTATATCACTCGTGCATACATATGACCTTCCACATTTGTGAAGTGATATGATTCATTTTTCATGTCCATTTCTCCCTGATGATTTTGAATATAAATTTTTAAAAAATATAATTTTTAAATTAGGATTTAAATTTATCAGTCTAGAAAACCATTATCATGATATAGGTAATATAACAATTAAATCAAAACATACATTAAAACTGATGTTTTTAACAGAAAAAAAATTATAATAATAAAATATTATTAATAAATGGGTGATGGGATGTTTTAAATAGAACATATATGATATTATAGATATGTATTGGGTTCTGGTATGTAATTATTATATATCTAAATTTGTTATACATGATGTTAAAAAGACATATGAATCTATTCAAAATGAGGTATGGAATTACATATAATTTTCCAATCTTTTGAGACATATATGTTATTATACACTTATTTATTTCCATATGGTTTATATAATACCCCTATGATTTATTTAACATGAATATATATTTATTAATAATAATTAATGAATCAATTCCAGTTTAATTTTTGATATTGGTTCAATTTTCAAGTTTCCAAATACATAAGAATTTAGTTTATAGACTAATGCTTCTGGGATTACATATATTTTTCATTGAGAGAATATTATAATCTATCCTTGATAGAAATAATCTATTTTATAATATTATATATATATATATATAATTTCTATATTTTTATGGAACATTTTCTCTCTTTATTACTTAAATTCATCCAATCAATGATTAAAAAAATGGTCTTATTTCTCTTGTTATCAGATATTTTTTTTCTTCTATGTCTATATTTTTCAATGAAAATTTTAAAATAGTATTTTTATGTAAAAATGATTTATTAAGGAAATTTTATGTTATACAATATTTTTTATAAATTTTGAAAGTAATCATTCTTCGGATTTATATAAGGTTCATTTTCTATATTCATTATAAAAAGTAAAAAAGGAATATTTATTTTTAATATATATATAATTAACATGTTTTGACACCATCATAGCCTATTTATGATATGTAGTTTCTTCTATAAGTTTATAATGGATTTAAAATAAAAGATATTTAATTAAATTTAATTTTAATTTTTTCATCCATTTTATTTTATTCCCTAGAAGGAATTATTTTTAAAAAATATATATATTTATGATGAATTGAATATGATATTTTACCGCTTATTAATTTTTTTGTCATTTACTTACATTTAAAACATTCACGTTCTTATTTTCATCTATAATTGAATAATATATTTCTCATAAATATATATATATTTTTTATCATTTATATTATTTTTTAAAAAATCATATAGCATTTCTAAATACAATGTATTTCTGTAAATTCTATTTTATTTAATGTGGAAATATTAATATTCCTTCTTCATTACGAAATTTAAATATTTGCTGATATGGAATTTTTTTATAAATTTAATTGACTATTAAATATATGAGGAATGATTTGGACATGTAGTGATAGGTGGGGACTACTTATTGATATCCCCTAAATGCGTCAATATGTCCCATCATACAAGCCCATTGAATATCGTTTTGAAGTTGGGTTTTGGCGTAGAGATTCCCTTTTATTAAACTGGAATATGACATAGAAAGATAGTAAATATATCATGGTGTTTATGATCATGAAAACAAACTTGAATAATTTCCTCTACTAATAATTTAGTTATTATTGTCCATGATATTACTAAAGTGTTATTATCCATCGATGATTCTCATGCTCAAGTTATTGACTAAATAAAATCTGTTTTTAGTTATTTAACTTTACATGTTACTTGTTCCTTATTTAATCAGGATATATTCTACTGTATATAATGACTTCTAAGAATATGGGACCACTATTTATTTATATTCCACTGCAGAGGATATAAAGATGGATATTAGGAATAATATCAATGATTCAATAATGTTTCTTATATTTTCATTATATATCTTATATAATATAGGAATCATGTATGTATTTGGATATTCAAGAATATTAAATGTATCAATCCCTAGTGATGTGATCCCTTTTATATTATTGCAATGTAATTATGTAGACAAAGAATATTTTTTACTAGAGTATGGTTTTTTTAATAGTACTATTAGACATCCCATCATCCTGAGGATGCTATGTGGTGCTCAAATATAGATCAGTATCATGATCCCTCTGAAAAATCTTCCATAATTTTGATATATACAATGGATCATTATATGATACATTAAAAATAGCTTCACCATGTAGTCTCAAAATATAATTAACGTAGAGTCATAGAAGGATCTAAATTTTTTTGATTTACCCATATTTCATGAATATATGTTGATTTGGTAAGGGGATGAATAATATCTCATACATCATTATTCATTAAAGGAGTATTTTTTAGTCAAGTAACAATTTCCCTGGTAAAATAACCACATTTCAATACATGAATAGGTAGATGTTGCATGAATCCTATAAGAAGTTGTATATTATACATTATATTTTAAAAAACTAATAATAAAAATGTATATTCTATAATTTCCAGTTTTATATTTTATGAAAAAATGTTCCTTCAAACCACAATACATTCTACTACAAACGAATTGAATAGATAAATTTGAGCTATGTTGTCAAACTAATAATTATCTTTTCATCTCATGCGTAGATAGAGTATATAACCTCTTTCAAAATTCAAATATTCCATTATCATATATACAGTCTTCCAACTTCCCATCATTCATAGATTTGATTTTATTTTTAATATTCATATCATTAAGTTGTTATTTTTTAATTTTGGCCAACAAATATTATTTGGGAACAATTTGAAATAGATGTTATGTTTATCCATCAATAATGATTCATGTATCAAAATATTCCAAGTCGATGAATATAGTATCTTTTCCAATCCTCATTTTAGTGAAATTCCACAGTCCATCCTTCTAAACGTTTTGAGGAGCTTATTTTCACTTTATGGGTGGTTATTTGTTGATAAATAATAATCAATGAGTTGTACTATCAATAAATTCTACCTTATACTAATATTTTTCTATGAGGTTACCTCTTTTTAAATTTTATGATTTTTATATATTTTCCATCCCTCACTACAATGTTAATTGGTCTACATCATTAATTTATAGATTATGGATTCCCTATCAATATTATTGGTTGGATAATTATAGTCATGGTACATTAAATGCATTAATGTATTTAAATAAATATTATCATTCAATATAAATAAACATCAAAGTTATATCATTTATGTATCACTATATATCACAAACCCACCCCTTCCCAATCCTAAATTCTATAGTAGTACATTGGCCAATCTTCTCTAGAATTCTTGAAGTAATTATTTATATTATTTTGACAATATGAACATAAATACACTACACATAAACTTGGTTAATGGGTTAGATAGTTGAGATGTTTTATGAACAAGTCGTCAACAATAACCTACTAATCCATGGAAACTACGAACCATTGTTATAGTAATTGGTGTAGGATATTCCCACACTACCATTTTATAAAATAGATCAACTAATATTCCATCCATAATGATAAATTCTTGAAGGAAAGAAAGTTCCTATATCCATAATTCATATTTTCTGAATATTCCATATAATAATTTTCTCTATGAATCTCATAAATTATTCATAAATGTAATTTATGATCATAAAAATATTTAAAATATTCTAATATAACAATAATATATAGCATAATATTTTTTTGACATAATCCTAGAATACTTTTTTTATTAGATCCCTAAAAATAGAGGGTGGGTTAGTCAATACCTTTAGAATAACTATAAATTCACAGTGTAAATACCTTTTATGATTTTTTATGGAATATCATCGTTATTTAATATCATTTTGTGATACCCTGAACAAATTTCAATCATTAATAAATAATTATCTCTTTGAGGATGACTGAATAATTAAAAAATTTGGGGTATATGATACTTGTTCCCTTGTAATCGATGCATAATGTCACTATGAAACATTTATTATAAACAAAAATATTATTATATCTCCATGGTTAAACAGTTGGATATATAAATACCTTATCACACAACCCTTACAATAGTATCTTCTATTTCAATAATTCCAATATGGTCATCTAATAGGGTCTCTTTGACATAAGTTTTCCATCATGAATTAGATCAATAGAAAAATCAACTTCATGATAAGGAGGATGTTTAGTTATTTCTTATAGAAACACAATAATTCATT
Organism: Viscum album; assembly: GCA_963277665.1. Taxonomy (NCBI): domain Eukaryota; kingdom Viridiplantae; phylum Streptophyta; class Magnoliopsida; order Santalales; family Viscaceae; genus Viscum; species Viscum album. The sequence goes on from OY728155.1 coordinate 483,561,500, forward strand.
CCTTCATAGTTTTTATATCATATAATCTATGTATACCATTCCCATTCATAGGTGGAATCTTCTATTCTTCTCTAATAATTTCACTATGGTGAGAAACTAGATTTAGTACTATAAAATGTTTAGATGATGGTGTATCCACTCTAAATGAATGTTCTTCCACATCTCTATAGATCAATGAAATCTTCTTATGTTGGAAATAAATTTCCATATTATAATTAAAAAAACATACATACCTTGGATAATATGAAAGTCAACCATAGTTATAATATTCATGTTTTCAAATAGGGTGTGTCAATGTTTAACACTCGAGTTTCAATTATAGTATGTGGAAATTTTATTTTAATAAAAATATAATGTCATGAAATATATTAATATTTTGTGGCATAAAAAATCATAATTATATAGGATGAATATCTATTTTTATCATTCTAGGTCAAAAGAAGCCTAGAATGAATTATTTTTATTTTCTCTTCAAGATGTGATTTAATGGATAATTAAAAATGAAGAATTAAATTATTATTAATTTCATGTATAATGATGAGTTAAAATATGTAAAATTAACCATTAATTGATTATATATTTGATAGAAATAAATATAAAATCATTTAGAGGTAAAAAGGGATATTTTTTAGAAGGTAGTTTTTATGTGGATAATGATTCTACATGTTAATTAAATAAAATAATAATTTATAAGGAATTATTTAAATTATATTTATTGATTATATATTTTATAATATTAATGAAAATCCATATAATTATTACAACAAGTCATACAGTTATAGCAAAATCATCTTATTCTTGAGAAATGTTTTTCCTAAAAAAATTGATTTTCATCACATTTTATGGTTTTATTTTTCCATTAATATTTTTGAGTTATTTGAATTGAAATTGATAAAATATAATCCATATATCTAATCATTATAATTCATATTTGGTAATGTGGTTTACAATTTTTTTGGCCATAATGAATAGTAAAAATAGTAAAAACTGGTTAGCATGGTTAAGGTCAAAACAGGTTTACTGGGGGTTAATCTAGAAATATAGAGGTCGAAATTACCTAAAAAATATCATCATAATCATTGGAATGTTTTAATTTTACCTCAGTATCATCACCATATAATATGAGGCATATATTTATAAATTTCCAAGAATGTGACTATAATATTTTAATGTTTTGAAAAATTACTAGTGTGCGACTCACCAAAATTATAATAGTTAACTTCAACCCCCTACCTTCTTCAAACATAAATTGGCATTTAGATAAAAACACCCCAGAGAAAATATTTCCATCACATCATTATAAACATTCTATAAATTATTTTATTCTCAAAAGTCCAACCCTAGGATCTTTAAGAACAGATCTAAATGAGTTTTCTCTAAGACAAGGTAATCATTATAAACAAGTTATTTATATTTTTAATTATTATTTTACCACCTACAATTATGTCCTAAAAATTAAAAAATTTCCTCCAGTTGGGACTTGAATGAAGAAAAAATGTTTAAGATTAAATATAATCTTATTTGTCAATTTGAAAGGGAATATTTTTCCCCCATTTCCATATATTTCAAAATTGTTTTAGAAAATTCATTTTCTCCCATACAAATGTTTTATAATGTATATTTTGAGATAGATTTTATTTTTTAAAATATACGAATGTAAATTTTAATTTTATTAAAGATCATTTTTATCTATAATGGCTCTTACATTCCTAGTCCATTACTTCGTCAAATTCTGGTGGTTGTGGTATCCTGGACGCCATGGGTGAGTCAGGAGGGCATCAGTGTTAGTGGATAGTGTCACCAATTGGTGCCACTGATCAGTGTGTCAGTGATCAGTGCCTCGCCTGAACGGTGCCATAGAGGGTTTTTAGGGTTTCCTTTCCCATTCTTCCAATAACCCCACCTTTTTAAGTCCTAACACCTCTTTAGGAGAGATTTAAGGAAATATTTAAGCCTAAAAATGATATTTAAATCCCCCAAGAGTGGGGAAGCCCATGACATACCCATACCGTGTGCCCTTTTTGTTTTATCGGCGTTACACATTGGCTGCATTTTTTATTTGGGCCCTATTACGTATTTTCTCTATAAAATGATATCTATAAAATCACATCTATCCGCTGGTCTATTATCACCATATTCGTGGAGAATTTTTAAATATAAATTATTTCAATAGTTTGAAACCTACCAAATTCTTGGTTAAACCACAATCCACTTTTTAAGTGCATCGCACATCCTACAACTCTAGTATTGGGCCTTTTTTCACACTGTGATCTTCTTCTTCATCTCATTCTTTTCCCATGGGGTTTTTCGAGTCCCCTATCCAGAGATGAACATTGCGCCCATGTTGGAGCCCTCCCCAGTCTACCTTGGAGTCCTCAAAGTTATTCCTCTGTAAGTTGCTCATCCATAGTTCTTCGCTCCATGATAAAACAAGATCCTTGATCATACAAGTAGGGGGTTATCCTTTGTCTATCATTTAGTGTGCATCATGCGGGATGGGTATGATTATTATTCTTTAGGACATAGATGAAACCATCTTTAACGAAGATAATGAACATACCAATTTAAAAATAAAGTGGTGGGAATGATGATGTTGATGTTGCTATGTTACCTTTTTTATGTTTACAATTATAATTTATAATGTCTAATAAAAATCATGGTTATTGGTGTTCCTTTCTAGCACACAAATGAATCTCTATTATCGGGAAAATCTTGCAATTACATGGCTATAACATGGAACTTATTTAATCACATAATCTTGGTAGATTAAATGGATTCTTTATAAATAATAACCCATGTTTGATCACCATGTTTAATAAAAGGGAAGTAAGGAACATAAGGAATGGTGTGTCTAAATCTAAAAAAAACCCTTTATCTATTTTGTTAATATGCATGGTTGTTCTGTTTGATGGTTTTGGGGTGATGTGGATGGGAATGGAACCTCTATATTGGAAATAGCGGGTTATTAAATTTGTGTTCATGTGGAGCCTATATGTTGGGGCTTGGATTTGTTCCTATACATTGAGTGATATCACAGATCCCTTTTGTTTTTGTGACATTACAAGATAACCTAGTGTGAATTTGAAATATAACTTGGTTTTTTTCCATTAGTTGATGTTTTGTCTTGTGTTTATGCAATTTAGTTTCCCTGTAGTGGAGGAATTTTTTAAAATAAATCACTAGAACATGATAACAAAAGCATGTACAATTGGGATCATTTTCTAGAAGTGGGTACATGCGGGTTGGTTGTTGCTTCAAGAACCCTTAGGTTGGGATGAGTTCTTGTTAACCTATTGGTATAATGTTTAGTTTTCTTTTTTTTCTTATACACACCCACCCATGTTGAGAACGTCGTGCTGAACATTCCATTTCATGGGGGAGTGTGTTTTATCTAACACTCCTAAGAGTGTGTGGTTATTAGTTCCATTATGATTCCTCTCCCAGGTAACCCAAGACTCTTCAGGTATGCTGTGAAAGCCTATGTTTCATTATGTCCAATGAATCTTCTGTCAGGTTGTGTTGTGGTGGTTGTTCCAAGTTTGTGCAGGCAGGTTTGTTTCCCAAGTGTCTTCTGGATGAGGCCCAAGTGTCTTTGGGCATGGTAGTGGTGGTTTTGTCCTTGGTGTATTTGGGTTTGGTGATGGCTATTGTGGCCCAGGTGCCTGTGGCGGGGTGTGTGGTTGTGGTGGACTATATGATTTTGATTGGGGGTGGGACAAAAGTTTGATTATGATGGCCCATATGATTGTATTTGGGGGTGGAATTGGGACTACGGTGGAGTCTATGGGGGAGTTCTGATGCTTAGGATGTCCTAAATAGTAAGTGGAAAAGTGGTGTGGGGTACCCAAATATCGATATGAAAATACTAATACTTTACCTGACATGCGTTATTTTTGGAATGTGCCTTGGTGAGTTTGGATGGATAGATTCCTCTCTAGGTATTTTTTTCTCTATTTCTCATGGGGCATTAGAATTTCCCCCCTTGTGCAAGAGAGATTTTCGTTTTCCAAACTGAGCATACCTATATACACACCCTATATATATAAAAATGCCCTCATGGTTCAAGGTGGACTTTGACAACCATGCCAGTCCATTCTATCTTGAGCATTGAGAGTCATCATTGATACTTTTCATTTCTTTTGATACTTTTCGTCAGAGTTTTACTTGTACTTGTATCAGTTTATTTTGAACATGCATAGGGAAATGGATTTATGGATTTAATTTCACTTTCATCTTTTGGAGTTGTTTGTGTTTTACCATCTTATATCCTGATCTTGTTTTAGAAAAAGGGTAATACCTTCTATACTGTGTGAGATTCTATACCCTTGGTGATAGTCACCACTTTGAGGCCTATTGATGGTGGGACTCGGGGGGTCACTATCTCTCATTCAACATATGGAAGGAAGGGTCTGGTAGTTTTTTGTCTTTTCCTTCATCTTGGGGAAGGTCATCCGTAATAGAATGGTATGAGAGGAGGGTTGAGAGATAGTAGGGATTTCGCGGTTAGGCACAGAGAATATTACACGGGTTGGTATGGAAATAGATTTAAAAAATAATGGTGCTTGAAATAGGCCCGGGAAGACTTACTAGGATGCGGGATTTTAGCCCCCCCCCCCCTGTGATCTGCGTTAAGGACTCTGAACCAATCGAACGACCAAGTGATGCTACACTGATTTTAGAGTAGAGACCCTTAGAAAGGTACATCCATCCTAATGACTTTTGTTTTTGTTTGTTTTGGTGTTTTAGGAATTTAAAATAAATAAATAAAGTTTAAAAAGGGGTTTAAACAGAATCTTTTACACTACTCAGGCTTAGGCATTTCCTAGTTTACAATGTACCTATGGGACCCAGACAACATCCATGAGTAGTTGGCGCAATCAAGGGCTAGGAGGATGATCTGGTTGATCAATGTAGGATTGACCAAGAGGAATAGGATGACTTGTGGAAGACAAATCTACGTTCTTTCTAGTGAAAGACCCTCAAACAGTTTGAGGCAGCATTTCCGACATTGAGACATAGGTGTGTCTTGAGGGGATGGAGATCACCTTTACCTTTATCCGTGCTCTGAGGGAGTACTAGTTTCCATTGGATGTCAGTCAGATGAGGGGATAAACGCGTTAGTGGTGGGAGCTCCACCTCAGAGGGTAGATAGAGACTGAGTTTTGGGGACTGACTTCAATAAAGAGATCTAGGCATAATTCTTTTCTTTTACGATGAAGGATGAAAAGAGCCTAGAGCTTATCTCCCTACAGCTAGGGAGCATGTGAGTAAGTGAGTGGGGAATCAATTCAAGGATCTCCATTTTTGGCTCCAAACCAATTCCCGGATGAGGAGGTATGGGCAAGACACTTTGAGATGGTGCTCCGACCTTTCCTTCAGTATGATGTTGCTCTCTTTACTCTACCAACGTAATTGTTGGTTTAGAAGAAGGATGAGGCAGTATAGAGGACGCATACGTTGGGAGGTGTGTCGAGAAAGGGAAACCATATGAGCTCATCCAAGTTGAAGGATGTTAGTAGTAGGCCTCCAACATTAGGGCCTTACAGTTTTCAACCATTGGGGAGTAGACCCCAGCAGTTCAACTTTCGATCTCCCGGTCCTTGCATATTCACCATTGGCCTAGGACTGAGGTGATTTTATTGTGGGGGTTAGGGCGCATACTCAGTTGGTTCCCTGTTCGAGCTCAGTACAGTGGGGGTGCGTAGGTTCGACTCCCACCTCAGCAGTAATAGTTGAAATCCAGACCCTTTTAGCAGTAGTAGTAGGGGCAACAAGATCCCTCCCAGCTGAGGGAAGATGTTACCTGAGGAGGCTGACCTTAAGGCACTCCATAGGGACCTCAACTGGGGTGTGGTCGGGGATGCGACTAACTCTCGAGGGGTAGAGGAGCTAGTTGAGGGATGTTTCACACTGTATAGGTGGAAGTTCTAGCATGTCCAAAGAATGTTCAAGGTATGATCAGCTTGATTAGTAATCTTTAATGTGCCTTGTTTGATTCAAAATATTCTCACTCCATTTTTACACCTTGTCTAGTCCATGCCATTGGTATCGATGTAGAGTGGATCTCCATGATCCAGGTACTGAGTATGCTAGTTGGATGAAAGGCCAGACTGTGTGATGTCTATCGAGGATGTAGAATGATGTTGGGGCTACATCAGTCTAGTGGGGATCTTCTTTTGCTAAAAATGAATTTGTACGATGTCATCCTAGGAATCGACTTGTCGTTTTTTATGCACTCTGTTATTGAATACTTTTGGAGGAGGATCATGTTCTCAGATATGGGTGGCCAGTGTATGGATTTTGTTAGCAAACGAAGTTGTCAGTAGGAGATCTGGTGTGTTGAGTTTATTCTTTCTATGTTGGCCGATTTGTCCACAGAATCAATGGATTCTAAGATGATGGATATTCTGAGAGTTGTTAGAGAGTTCCTAAAAATTTCTCCCAAGGAGGTAGTGACTCTACACCCTCGACATGTCATTGATTTGATGATAGAATTACAACCTAGTTCCCATCCGGTTTTGATGGCTATTTATCGGATGTCACCTTATGAGTTGTAGGAGTTTAGATTAATATTTAAAAACTAAGTAGGAAGGGTTTTATCGGACCCAGAATGTTTGGGTGATCCAGTCTTATTCACGAAGAAGGCATATGGTGGTCTCAGGCTATGCATAAACTACCAGAGATTGAATCAGGTAATGGTCAAGAGCAGTTACCCTCTCCTGAGGATAGACAATCTCTTTGAAAAGATGAGGGGATCAGGTTGGTTATCTAAGGATGATCTTCAGTTTGGGTATCACCAGTTATGGGTGAAATATGGTGATATCTTGAAGACTACATTCAGGTGTAGGTATGGGCACTTCAAGTTTATAGTCATGTTGTTCACTGTTAGGAAATAACCTACTGTTTTCATGGGGCTCATGAACACTATTTTCCATGTGTTTCTAGACTGTTAATCATTGTGTTCATCAATGAAATTCTGATCTACTCAACATCATATTTAGAGCATACTGATCACATTAGGATGGTCTTGGATATCCTTCAATCCCACCAGCTCTTTGGAGAATTTTCCTTGTGCAAGTTCTTGACATGAGATGTGCACCTTCATGGACATGTGGTCTCTCATAAAGGGGTGGTATTGTATTTTTCAATGTTTTAAGCGGTTGTTTCTTGGGAAAACCCCAATAATGTTATGGGGGTTTGTATTTTCTTTTGACTAGCATGATATTATCAGAGGTTCAAACCATACTTCTCTAGAGTTTCAACTCCTTTGACAACTTTTATCAGAAAAGAATAGGACATTGTGTGGGGTGTGTAGTGTTGTGAAGCATTCAACTATATGAAGGAAAGGTTGGATAGGGATCCAATTCTCAGGTTTCCAGAGTATGGGGTGTTGTTTGAGGTGTTTTGCGATGATTCTTGTCTTGGATTTGGGTGTGTGATGATGTAGTTGTAGGGAGTGATCTATTATGGTTCTAGGATGTTATGTCTGCATGAGGATAACTGCACCACCCATGACATAGAGGTTGTAGTACTAGTTTTCACATTGATTTTTTGGTGGAATTACCTCATCAAGGATCACTTTTTGGTCTTCACAGAACGTAAGAGTCTGACACATATCTTTATCCAGTGGGACATGAACTTGCAAAATCGAAGGGGGTGGAGTGTCTTCATGAATATGACTTCCAGATCTCTTACAGTGAATGTAAGGGGAAAGTTGTGGCTTATAACCTGATAATGAAGTTGCAGAAGGATGTGGTTGGAGTCTCAGCAAAGGCTTGGAAAGAATTGGAGGAGTTGTGTGCTTTCAATCTATGCATGAGAGTGGATGATGGTAGAAGATTTATATTTCATATGATAGTGCAGTCTTCCTTGGTACGTCATATGGAGGAGTCTCTATGGGGAGACTTAAGGGCTGAAGTAATGCATGATCGTGTTAGCGAGGGTGATGCTCTAGAAGGGTGGTTGTAGGATGGCCAGAATTAGAAGCTTTTATATGGGATGTTGTTTTTCTCATAGATTATCTCCGAGGGAGTTCCCTATGAGTTCTATAACTCACCATTGGTGGTACACTCAGTAGTTTCCGAGATGTTCCAGGGCTTGAGAGGTCTATTTTAGTGGCTTGGGGTTAAGTGGGCAGTGAGAGAGTTTGTGACAAAGTTCCTCGTGCATCAGTCAGTGAATGATGAGCGTCGTGTTTTAGGTAGTCTATTACAGCACTTAGACATTATCGATTAGAAGTGGGATGCATTCTCAATGGATTTAATCACAAGACTACCAAGGCTTGACGGAGGCTGTAATTCCTACTAGGTAGTGGTGGAGCAGTTGACAAATCAACCCACTTCTTAGTGTTCAAGGAGTCAAGTACAATGGACCCCTTATCACGGACTAACATGGATGAGGTGGTGTGGTTTCATGGGTTTATGAGGTCCATAGTCTCAGATCGGGATGAATTGTTTACCTAACGAGTCTGAAGGGGATTACAACATGATATTGGCACTGAGCGATGCCATAACACCACTTTCCACCCCCAGACAGATGGGAAGATAGATCATATAATCCATACATTGAAGGATATTCTACGGGCATGTGTTTTGGACTTTGGGGGATCATGTGTATGACATGTTCCATTAGAAGATTTTGATTAAAATAATAGCTATCACTCTACTATTACCATTGAACTGTTTAAAGCCTTGTGTGGGAGACTGTGTGGTTAATCTATGTGCTGGATAGAGGTTGGTTAGCCAGGTATTCTTGGCCTGGAGGTGGTGTAGAGCACGATAGAGAAGGTTCAGCTTGTGAGTGAGAGGATGGAGGCTCCTCAAGACTAGAAGGAGTCATATTCCAATCATAGGATGAGACCCTTGGAGTTTGAGGTTAGGGACCACATGTTCTTAAAGGACTCCCCTCGACATAGACATTGGTGGTTTGGTTGGGGGAGAAAGCTTTTTCCCCAATTCATCAGACCCATCTTGGTGTTGAGATGAGTCGGTGAGGTGGCGTATCAGATGGCGCTACCACCGCCGTTAGAGATGGTCCACAACATCTTCAATGTATCAAAACTCCATCAGTATCTACACGATGACTCCCACATCCTTGACTAGGGTGCACTGGATATCGAGGACGACATGATTTTAATGGAGAAACCGTTGAGAATTGAGGATCGTGAGGAGAAGGTGCTTCATGGGCAGACCATTCCCTTAGTTCGTGTGTTGTGGAGGCACGGTGGCCTTGAGGAGGGTACCTAGGAACATGAGGCCCATATTCGTGCCCAATACCTAGAGATGTTTTGAGTTTTGATCTTATGTTTCTTTATTCTTTACTATAGTGTAGTGGTTGAACATGTTCATCATGAGATGGGTTTTTTTCTTATTCTCTGAATGTGTGTGAAAATTATCGACTATAGGGACGGGAGATCCTGATCCCTAATCATGACACATTAATATGTATGCGATTAAACCTATGCAGGTGAGTTAGTTCCACCCAAAGCAGATAGTATCTTGAAATGGTAAAGGTGACTCTCTAATCCGTGGGTCTGGATAGTGTGACCTTTGTATGTTTGTATGGTTACTTTGGGGACAGGGGTGGTAGTGTATACGTAGTTGTTCTAGGGATAGATGAGGTAGATGTGTTCCGTGATTTTGAGGCTTTATTCTATCCTAGGAATAGATCATCATGATTTTTCTTGAAGGAATATTATGAGGCGGTTGTTCAGACACCTCTATTTCTAACTTGTTTACTTGTAATTCTCGAGGACGATAATAGTCTGAAAGGTATCTGATGTAACGGATTAGACATTCCTAGTTAATTACATTGTCGAATTCTGGTTCTTGGGGTGTCTTGGAGGCCAGGGGTGATTCGGGAGGGCATCAGTGATGGCGGTGGTTGTTACCGTGGTGTCACCTATCGGTGGGTCACCAATAAGTCTCACCAATCAATATTGCACCCAAATAGTGCCACAGAGGGTTCTCGGGGATTCCATTCCAAGTCTTCCAGTAACCCCCCCCCCCCTTTAAGTCTTAACACCTCTCTGGAAGACATTTAAAGTGGATTTAAGACTATAAATGATATTTAAATACCTTAAGAGTAGGGAGAACCTTGAGTTACCTAAACCATGTTCCCTTTTTGTTTTTACTTGAGTTATACCTTTGTCACATTTCCCATATGGCCCATGTTATATGTTTTCTCTGTTTAAAGGATATATATCAACTGAAAACCATTTTCTTGGCTGTCAGCACCATATCTAAGAAGAATTATTTAAACTAAATTAATTTTATTGTGTTCAACAACCCAACCGTGTGGTTAAACCATGATCCCTTTTTTATGTGATTCACATATCAAGAAACACATGGATGACGCCTTCTTATCACACCAATATCTTCTTCTTCATCTCTTTCTTATCCCCTGGTGCACATGGAATCCCCTAGCCAAAGATGAATCATGCGCCTCTGGTGGAGCCCCCCCCCCCCCCCACACTCAGCCTGCGAGTCCTCAGAGTTATTCATCATCAAGTCGTGTATCCCCAATTTTGGGAGCCCAGAGAAAACATTGATCCTTGATCATCGAATTAGGGGTTTCCCCTTCATCTCTCATTAAATGTGCGTAATGTGGGGTGGGTATGATGGTGATCCCTCGAGACATATATGAAACAAAATTTAACAAAGATAATGAATGAACCTTTATAACGAATAAAGGGGTGGAAATTATGATGTTGACATTAATGTGGTACCTTTTTCTGTTTTGAATTGTATGACCATATGTCCTCTAAAAATCATGACCATTGGTGACCCTTTATTGGACACTAATGAAGAACTATTTTCTAGATAATCTTTTGATTAAATTTTTTTAACATAGAAATTAGTTAATCACGAAAAAGTGGTTGGTTAAATAGATTATTAATAAATAAGAGCCCCTATATGATCATCCCAGTTAATTAAATGGAATGAAGGAACTTACGGAATGGTGTGGCTAAATCTAAAAACTCCCTTGCTCCATTTTCGTAATACACCTGGTTGTTCTGTTTGATGGTCTTGGGGTGATGTTTATAGGAATGGAAACTCTAGATGGGAAGTTATTCGTTTATAAATATGAGGTCATGTGGATCCCATATATTGGGGCATGGTATGGTTCCTAAACTTAGAGGGATCACACATATCCCTTTTTTGTTGTTACTTTACAAGACATAAGTGTGTGAAGGCTTAATATCACTTGGACATTTTCCATAAGTTGTAGTTTTTTCTTGTTTTTATGCCTATTAGTTTCCCGGTAGTGTAAGAATGTTTTAAACGGAATCACATGAACACAATAATGAAAATGGGTACAATGGAAGATTTTTTTCCAGAAGTTGTCATGTGTGGGCTGGTTGTTGGTTTCGGAACACTAAGGTTGGGATGAGTTCTTGTTTACCTATGTGTATAATATTTAGTTTTCATTTTTTATATGCACCCCTCCCATGTTGATCACTTCTTAACGAACACCCCCATTTCATGGGTGTGTTTTTTCCAACTCTTATAAGAGTGGATGGTTATTATCTCCTTTATAATTCCCCTCCTAGGTAGCTCATGACTCTTCGGGCAGGCTGTGATGGCCTAAGGTTCATTATGGATGAAGAATATTCGGGTAGGGATTATTGTGGTGGTTGGACCAGGTGTGTGTGGGAAAGTTTATTTCCCATGAATCTTTAGGATGAGGACTAGGTGGCTTCGATCATGGTATTGGTGGATCTGGACCATGTTCCTTTGAGTGTGGCAGTGGGTTTTGTGTCTTAGGTGTCTGCGGAGTTGGGTGTTTGTTTGTGGTGGCCCATGTGGCTGTGGTTGGGGGTGGGACAAACATGTGATTGTGATGGCCCATATGGTTTTAGTTGGGGTGGACATGGGAATGTAGTGGAGTTTGTTGGGAGGTCTGATGCATAGGATTTCCTAAATGGTCAGTGGGAAAGTGGTGCGGTCTACCCAAATATCGATGTGATCATAATATTACTTTACCCGACCTGCATTATTTGGGGAGTATGCCTTGGTGAGGCTGGGTAGATAGATTACTTTATAGGGGTTTTGGTTATCTATGTTTCTCAAGAGGCATTATAATTTCTCCCTAATTATTCATGAGAGATTTTGGTTTTCCATACAGAGTACAAATGTATACACACCATATGTATATAAAACAACTTTCAAGTTTCTAGGGGGCTTTGACGACCATGATGATCCTTACTAGCTTGAGCATCGAGAGTTGTTGTTGCTGATTTTATTTTCTTTTGGTACTGTTATTAAATGTTCTTCTTGTAATTGTATCAATTTTTGGGCATGTAAATGGGAATGGATTTTTGGATTTAAATTTACTTTAAGCTTCTGGAGTTGTTTGGGGTTTTACAATCTTATATCCTAATCTTGTTTTACAAAAATGGTAATGCCTTCCAAAATATGTGAGATTCTATACCCTTGGTGCTAGTTTCCACTCCAGGGCCTATTGAAGGAAGGGCTCAGGGGTCATTATCTCTCCCTTAACATTAGGAAGGAAGGGTCTTGATGTTTTCTATATTTTTCCTCATCTTAGTGAAGGAGGATATGTTGATGCTCCATTCCATCACAGAGTCCAAATATTGACTAAAGTGAATACCTCGAGAAAAGATGATAAAACATTCATAAAAAATTGAAAAGGCATTAAGGTGTCCAAGTATACCTGCACGACAGCCTTGGGTGTGCAAGTCACTTGTGCTCCAGACATGAGGCGTGCAAGTCACTTGCGCACCCAAAGTGAAATTTATCCCAAACCTCAGGTGGCCTATAAATACCCCATGTGGGCCCCCCATTTCCATGAAAGATTTTCCGAAACTCAAAATTAAGCTCTGGGTTCCCTAGTATCTACTTAATTTCTTTTGAACACTTCTATGGTAATTTCTTACCCAGAATGGAATATCTAAAGAGGAATAATAAGGCATAAGTGTCAGAACTCATCAATACATGAGCGCCTATGTGTCCAGCCCATAAGGGAAATGAATAAACATGTGTTCCACATTGTCCTCTCATGGAAACTTGTGTGTCGCCCTTCTGTAAGCTTCTAGGGATAATACTAAGGGCTTGAGCCAAGTCTCGTCCAAGTATTACCCTACATGTTCTCCATCGTCCAAGTGAACTCATGTCACGCAAGTATACTTGGGCGGGCAGGACTTGCATGCCAGACCAATACTTGTGTGCCTCCTTACAATTCACTTCCTTTCCACAAATTCACCTCTCCTATTTAAGATTTAGCCTTCAAACCCCTCTTCAAATCCATTTATGGCATGGTTCTGTTGTTGTCTTCCTTACCTGAAAGGAATTCTGTGGAACATCGCTCAAAACCTTGTGATTTAGATAACATTATGTCACTAAGGTTGCATATATACTCCATTCAACCTCATACTTTAAGATGAGAATATCATTAATCTAGGCATACTCCTTAGGAGTATGCCCCAAGTTCCCTTTTCATGGGCATCCTCCTTAAGAGTAATCCCATGTTTACTAATCTGGGCATCCTCCTTAGGAATAAGCCCCAATCATAAATCCCCTTTAATTTGGGCATCCCCCTTAATAGTAAGCCCCATGTTCCTTTAATCTAGGCCTCATTCTCAGGATTAATCCCCAAGTTATAAGTCTCATTTGATTTGGGCTTCCATTTCAGGAGTAAGTCCCAAATTAAAATTCCAAATCTCCATAAAGCACAAATATCTCTATTGACCCTTATCTTGGGCTTCTTTCCTAAACTGAATCTTAATCTTCATTTACATGTGTCGTCATAGATACGTAACCCCCACATCATTTCTTATGAACGCATCTTTCATGCCACAATTGTTAGATTTACTTATACCTCTTGTTTCTCTCACAGAGTATGACTCACATGGGCTTAGAGGGTAAATGTAATTATGACATCTCTCTTTGGGCCATTAATCATGAATAAACCTCATACTTCAATCCAGGAACTATGTGGACTATGATTTCTTCCTTTAAAGTAGAGTACGTAGGAATCCTGTATAAGGTCCTAGCCCATATTTCATTAATTCTTTTCCATCCCATGTGACGTCAAACTATATCCTTGCAATAAAACAACGTGGGTTATGATTCCTTTATTTTTAACAAGGATGAATAGGTATCCCATCTGCGGGTATGATCCCAACTCTGAAATAATCCCTAGCTTTCTGAACGACAATAAACTTCAAGTTCCCCACAGAGTGGTTTTAAAAATACTATAGTTATCATAATGACCAATAGATTTCTATATAATGTGTTTAATGATACCATTGACTAAGAATCTCTAATAAATATGGATGATTCTATATTGATGAAAAACCTCAAATACATATAATAGATTCTCTAAATCTTATATATATCAATCATTGATTTCCAAATCCAAAGGAAAACTCATTTTCATACTTATTGAATTAATAAGGATTCATGAACATAACATATATCTATAAGAGAGTCCTGAAGTAGGGGATAATTCCCCTCAAAAAGGTGTGATGAGCCTGACCTCCCATCCTCTCAACCAATAAAAATTATTAAGCCTCATCGGTCCACAACTAAAGAGCACCAACCTTTGAAAAGTAAGTCCAAATGGATATAGAATCATTGTGTGTTTCTGGTTCTACGAATAAACATGATAGAAACCGATTGGAAAGTTTAAACCTTATAAAATCAATGTCATCCCCATTTCCGGAAGAAACAAAAAATGGTGAACCCGACGTGAATCCTTAAACAAGTTACAATGATGTTTTACTTATTTTTAGGACCCTATTAAACTCAATACGAGGGACCACAAATAAATCAATAACATATATGCTCATCCAAAAGATGTAGTTTGGCCAAACTTATCTGGATTATTTCTGTTATATCAAACAGGCACTCTTTTTCAAGATCTCTTTTCCATACAATATGGTTTCTTTAAAATTCACACATGTGAATGCCTCGACTGCTACTCCTACCAGATCCTCATCCGCTCTGAGGAAGACATCACCTACTCATCGTCTACAACACTGGGTCTCAAATGCATTGTTGAGGGAATACCATCAACATGGTACCATACTGACTCTGGAGGCTGCTCGACAAGCCCTCCAAGTGTACAATTCACCCTGGTTGTACGGACAGTGATGACTAGTGGTCAAGAAGCAGGTGGTTCCAACCACTGTTTCCAACCGTTTTGGGTCGTTATCCCCGGAATGAAACAACCAGTCCCTCCCATATTATATGGAGGTGAATTAAAATGTCACTCAAGGCCTCGGTTCAAGAAGGCATGAGTCCTTCCGGATGACTCCCACTAAAAATCACTGCTAGACTCGTGCAGTAGTGCACTCTCAACATGATGAGGTTATCACCTCTAGATGTTCGGCTCAAGTCCCTCGGATCTGAGCATTCAAGAAGAATCGTCAGATGTGAAATTAGGCCAATAGGGAGTAGGTTCTTACCTCTTCCCCCTCCAACAAAGTCCATCAACCTAACTTGACGGCAAGCAACGAGTGGGCATATACACTCATCTGTCCTGATTTCACTACCCAGCAGACTCTTCTAGAAGTAACACATCAATCCCGCTTGGCAATTCCAGAGGAGTACTATAGGCAGTCACATACACCAGTTTATAATTCATCAGCCAGTCAGCAGGTTCGTCTGACTGCATCCAAAGAAACTCGCCAATCTAATATGGTGGCAACTGATAAGCCGGAACATACACCTGTTTAGAATCACCAATTCTGTCAGTAGTCTCTTCTACCAGTGTTGAAGGAAATTCTTCAACCATACTGGATGAAGAATACATAGCAGGCACAAACACCAGCCAATTTTCATCAAGCCGGAAAACAGTCTCATTTGGTAGCACCTGGAGAAGTCAGTCGGAAAGCTCCGAAGACAAATTTGGAGTAGACGCAACTCTATGTTCCTATGCATAAGTACTGTGTGAATTATTTTTCAAGAAAAGGAGGATAAGAGAACGCACATTCACCTACTCCAGACATAGAATGGATGTATATTCCCATTCCGGCAGGTGATGTACCATGCACATTTTGACAATGGTGAAATAGCAGAAACAAATCCCTACCCATATTATGGATACCTGTCAGAATATTATAACAAATTCAATGAATTCATGGGGAAAGAAATGAAAACCTATCCCTATCAATGGAGTGACTCATCAACATGTCACCTCGGAGTAGATACAAACCTCTATTCCAGCCCAGTAGGGTCATGGGGCATACTCCCCCATGTTATACGGACAATCAAGTCAAACACGTAGACCCGGTTTGAATGGAGATAATCAGTCTAACCTGGCCATTTCTCCTGATCAGGCACATAAACCTGCCTATAATAACCACTTTCGTCAACAAGTGCTTTCCAAAGTCAGTAAGAAGACGTCTAAGAAAAATACTTGTCTATCACAATCGAGAAATCAAGAGCCAATTTGCAATAAGGCCTTGCTCGATGCTGGAGTTCTTGATGCGCTCAGACAATTGTATTTTGCAACTAAAGATTCTACTCTCTCATTTCCAGATTCTGGAAGTGAAAAAAATAAATCCAAAGGTCTTCATCAGACACTTCCTCATAAAATCTTGCTTCATGACAATTCCGTCAATCTCGAATTATTATCTTCAGATGAAATCCATGATAACCCTCTATGTGGCAAGAAGAAGAAGGAGCAGGAGGTTTCATCTTTTACTGTAACCAACCACGGTGGTCCTCCCCATGTTTATGATGATGAATTTAGCTGCAAAATTCCTCTTTGCAATAGTAATTCACATTGCCTAGAAAATTCTTCAATGGAAAATTCAGCAATGAGAAAGCCCTCTTATCTTGAGGCATATGAAAATGCGAAGCTAGTCATGTCTGATGCCTTACCGCTAGCAGGTGAAATACTTTCTCAATCAGAAGATAGCCCAGGGTGTAGGTCATTCTCCAAACCACCCATGGGTTATTCATCTTCTTATTTGACAAATGAATTCTCTACCAATGTTGTTGTATCTGATGAAGCAACAAAGAAGCACCAACTTTGGTCCAATCAGGTATAATAATCTTCATCAAATGACAAAGAGGAATTACTGAATATATGAAAACAACTCGTGAAAGGTGAAATACCAGTCATGTTTTGGCCTTTGGATGACTCTCAGTATGATATTCCAGAAACATTGACAAAAGATTGTATTCAGGATATTCGTCTCAACATATGGAAAACTCTTTATCACTTAAAATGGAAAATGTTATCTAATTATGAATATAGAAATCATGTTAGGATTATAGAAGGGTTGTAATTCCAAATTGATTTGGCATCACTCTCTGTTTCTCAACTTCCTAAGTTTGAAAAGAAGCAGAGATCCCTTCAGTGTTCAAGCCTTGGCGCATTAAAAAGGTTGTGTCAGTTTATTACTAATAACCCATCTGGTATTCATATCAGGGGATGGGTTGTTCATGGAGCACTGCATTTCCCTATACTCTCCAGTAAATAAATCCCTCCAAAAGTGGTCTCATGCAATGTTAATTCCCATGGATGGCCACATATAGCTAGTTTTGTGCCTAATCAAATGCTTTCCCAAGAATAGACCTCAACATGTTCTTCCCAAAATCAGGCATATAATAAAAATTTGTTGAATTACTCTTGCATCAAGAAAATGAGAATACCGAACATGCTTCCCGTTTAGAGCATGTATATCATCAGGAGACAGAAATGTCAGAAATAATCCAATGGTCATCTGAGCCATGTGATTTGAGTGGATTTAGGTTGATGCATCTGACCAATTTCTGGACTAAACTCTGCAAAATCACGAGAGATTTTAAGAAAGTTTCAGATATAGTAGCTCAAGAGACACCTCAGCCTACCAGACTAGGGAATCTTTTAATCCAACCCTCATGATCAACAGATTGGATTCAAGGAGTTGAGCATGAAAAATAGGAATTTCCCCAGTCCACCAGACTGGGGACGTTTTCATGTTCTCAATCTCTTCCTTAGAAAAATTCAATCTTCTCTCGATTAGTGAAGAAGCCACAAGAGGAACGTAGAGCCAAATTATCTAGATATTCCCTTCAAATTACGGTTCATCAAGAAGTCCCTGAGGGATAAACTAAACCAAGGGCAATGTCTCATAAAGGACATGGAGGAAGATAGTATCATAGAAATGTGGACAAAAGGACTATAATGCGTTATGCTTCTATAAATGTCTTTAATTTCATTTTCGATGACCCCCCAGAACATGAGGCTCACTCAGAGGGATTAGATGAAGAAGTTCCTATTCAAGAGGATGTGCACATAGAAATGAATGAATAATGTGTGCGTACCAGAAGCCAGAGGGCTACCTAGGTGCATGACTTTTCCTTGTGTAATGCCCTTCCATACTCTAGAAAGGCACATGCCAAAGAAAAGGGTAAATTTCAGGTTACATTCCACCCTTTCTCTGGAGAAGGCCAATCACTCTCATTAGAGGAAAGGTTCGCGCAGTAAGAAGAAGAAATGAAGGAGTTAAGGAGGTTAAATGTGGAACTACTTCAAGGTAGTCTTCCTCCTAAGCGTAATGGAGTTAGTCAGTCAAAGGAAATTTTTGCAACTGCTTGGATGAATCAAGAATATCCCCCTTTACATGTACACCCTCAGAGGTCCAATCCTATGGGTCATACACAACTAAAACGGGAAATACTACCATCAGGGGCAATCTCGGTCGCTACACCTTCCCAAATTCCAGTTATTGCACCTGCTCAGGTCCAAGCTCAACCAGATGTTTCTCAAAAACTAATGACGACCATTGAGTCATTAATATCTTGGTTGGATGCAATGGAAGGAAATCGTGCAAACATTCAACCAGAAAAGATAGCTTACCCTGAATAGGTGGATGTAATTACACCCCCATAAAAATTTTCAAGTACCACATTCCCAATTTTTAATGGTTTGGGAGATCCATAACAACATTTAACACATTTTGTTTCTCATTGTGAGCCTATGATAGGGACTCCTCAACAAGAAGAAGAAGTTAAGCTTAGGGGTTTTGTACTGTCATTAAAAGGTCCTTCTTTTTTCTGGTATACAAGCTTACAATCCCAGTAAATTACTGGGTGGGAAGATCTCCATCAAATATTTCTCCTTCAATTTAGCTCAACATTGCCAAATACGATAGTTTTCAATCTTAATAATTGTAAGAAAAGGTAAAATGAATGACTTTCAGATTTCATTGCTCACTGGAAGGGATTAACATATTTCTTAAGCTTAGCACACCCTCATGAATAATTGTTTCCAATCTATGTGGCAAATATGCTTGATGAATTATGCACACCGTTGATCCCTATGAAATACACAGGAGGGTTTTGAGACCTTACTTCAATCACTCAACATATTTAAGACTCTCTTATGAATACTAAGGTCAAAACTCTTGTAATTCCATCAGTTCCAGGAAGGAGAATAAGTAAAGTAGAGACTGCTACAGTTACACTTAAACAAGAACCTATACCTGCTTCCACATCAATAACATAATCTTATCGAACGGATCCACCTCCTGAATGTCAACAAAAATGGACGTCTTGTCAATATGATCAAAAAGATAAAAGGCGGAAATAGTTCAAAGATTTTAAGAATAAATTTTATTCTTTCCAGAATGAACAAGTTTTAGGTTACTTCATCTCGGCTCTGGAAAACAAACTGGTTCAGTTTCTAAGGCCCAAAAGGATGAATAAGGAAGGAGATGAAGACCTTCCCAACTATTTCCCAATTCATCAGATGTTGTGGAATCCCATTTAGAAGTGTTTTGTATTCAAAGACCTCATACAAAAGATGGTGGACTCTGGATAGGTAAAACTTAAAGGTTCTTCATCCCAGGTAGCATGTGTTACTGCTACTGATACATAGGAAGAAGGTGAGTGGAATGAAGTCAAAAGTAAAAAATGCACAGAAATATGCTGATTGGATGGTCATGAAAATGATCAACCAAACTCATCCCATTTTACAAACACAATTTAATCAACCAATTGTGTCTTTTGCTATGAAAGCCACAGCAAACCCCATTCATCAGAAGGAAAATCTTCAAAGAAGCAGTGTAATTTGAAGAAAGAATAGAATTAAGAAGAAGACAAGTTCGTGTCAAACCCTAAATTGTCTTTGACTCTGGTAGATTTTATGCCATCTGATTCAAAATCACGGGCACCATCCCACCAAATGGCATAGTCATATCTGGCTAATCAGAATGAATCTTCATCAGATGAAGAATTGATATTTGGTTATATTAACATGATTCATTTAACATATCATTATGTCAATAACAGTTTCAATCATGATGAGAATGAGTTCCCTTTATCAAATAGAGGAATTAGAGTAAGAGACAGTGGTCTAGAATATTGGGGAAGACGTGGATATTCTAGAATCCACTATTTTAATCCTACCCCTGCTAGAACTGTATATGCGGCAGAAACTCATGGCAAATCCCTTCAGCGGCCTCAACGGGAACAAGAATTTTCTTCCACACATGGAAGATTTGGTCCTGACATAGTTATTTTGGAAGACTGGTTAGAGGTCACACCTTCTTCCTCTCAGCAAATAGATAGACTTAATCGGTCTAATCTGCTAAAGAGAGGAGTATTTAGAACTCCTACCTTGATACGAGATGCATCTACTAACATAGCATCAATGTCCAAGGCACCTGAAAAACCACATTTTCATGATGGGAAACACAGACCTTTGGATCAAAAGTATGTTGTATAGAAACATTGGGCCCAAGTAACATCCATGTCATCAATTCTAGATGCCTTGAATCTATCAAAAGTTATTCAGGAGGTGCTTATTGAGGCTTTGTCAAGTCCTCAAGAATTTGAAAATGAAATTGATGCGGCTGAAGTCTACCATATAGAGAATGATCGTACATAATGCTATGCAGTGATATCAATTATTGATAAAGACGAATATGATATTGTACATGGACATATCAGACCTTTGTATCTATTAGGAAATGTCAATGATGTAGACATCCGATAAGAATTCATTGATAATGTATCAAGAGTTAATCTCATTCCTATTCGTACACTCTATCGATTGGGCCTCAACGAATCTGATTTATATCCTTCTACTTTGATGTTTCAGGGATATGATAAGAATGAACAAGATATTCTTGGAAAAATTACACTCATAATTCAGTTTGGAGACCTTGTATCTAATTCAGATTTCAAAGTTGTTCATTAGGACACAGCCTTCATCCTTTTCTTGGAAGACCTTGGCTACATCACCATAAAGTCGTACCTCCATCATACCATCAATGTATCAAATATTGTTTCAATGGTAAAATTGGGAAATTTAATGGTGAAAACCCCCTTTCAAAACATGTGAATCTCAATACATTGAGGCAGAATTTTATAACATGGAGGGAAAGGAAAAATCCATAGTGAAGAAGGTCACCATAGTTAATGCTCTATATGGTTTATAAAAGATTCAAGTAAACCCATTTATACATGTCAGTATAGATTATGTGTTTCCTATCAGTCAAATTGACTGGATAGACCGAAATCCAAACACTCTTATGGAAACATCCATAATGTCAATTATGGAAATCGAGCCAGAGAACATGGGAGAAATTGTTGATTGGCCATGTAATGATGAAATCTTACATGGATATGTCTTCATTTAATCCACTGAAATCTATCAATTCTATACTTCATCAACTAAGCTAGACGATTTTATAGCAATACGAGAGGAAAATAATGATGTCGATTCTCAATCCATCATCTCCAATCTATCAACCCATGAAAACCCTTCATCATCAATAAGGTCAGAAATGGTAGCTTCTTCTTCAAAATGTTCAAATTTTAACTTCTCCCCTGATCATGGAAATTGTGCTTCATCATATACTATGCATGTAGAAACATAGGAAGTAATACATATTTAAGAAGGAGAGGAAGATCTCAGAGATTCACCTCCAGCATTTGAAGAGGGTATCACTACCACTATGGACAAACTCAGAGAAATAAATCTGGGTACAAAAGAAGATCCACGCCCCGCTTTAATTAGTGCAACCATGACACTTGGAGATCAAGAAATGTATAATTCTTTTTTAAATCAAAATTTAGATGTATTTTCTTGTAATTATACAGAAATTCCAGGTCATGATCCTGATGTTTCCACTCATCCTTTGGGTTTTCTAGAAGAACATCGAGGATTTAAGAAAGCTGCAAGAAGAACACAACCAACTTATGCCTCCAAAATTGAAGCTGATGTTGATAATCTTACCAAAGCTAACTTTGTCAGAGAAGTTCAGTATCCCAAATGGTTGGCTAACATTTTCCCGGTGAAAAAGAAGAATGGACAACTTAGAGTTTACATTGACTTCAGAGATCTTAATCAGCATTGTCCCAAGGATGATTTTCCAGTTCCGATCAAAGAACTCTTAATTGATGAAATAGCTGGTTATGAAGCACTTTCCTTCATGGATGGAGATTCTCGATATAATCAAATCTGAATGACTCCGGAAGATGAAGAATCTATAGCCTTCAGATCCCCTCAAGGTGTGTTTTTCTATCGGGTAATTCCCTTTGGCTTGAAGAATGCAGGTGCAACGTATTAATGTCCCATGCACCATATCTTCAAACAATTTTTAGGGAAATTTGTTGAATGTTATGTGGATGATTTGGTTGTTAAATCCAAAAAACGTTCTAATCACCCGGATGATCTGGAAACCATATTCAACAAACTTCGACAACATAATTTGAAGATGAACCCCTTGAAATATGCTTTCAGGGTAACCTCAGAAAAATTTCTCGGCCTTGTTGTACGCCATCGTGGTATCTAAGTTGATCATGTGAAAACAAAATCAATACATGGTATGTCACCTCCTAAAAATTTGAAAGAATTAAGAGGACTTCAAGGAAATTTGGCCTATATTCGACGTTTCATTTCCAATTTGGCAGACAAGTGTTTAACATTCACCAAATTAATGAAAAAGGGAGTCACCTACCAATGGACCAAATATTTCCAAGAGTCATTTGATATTCTCAAGAAATATCTCTTGATTCCACCAGTATTAATGCCACCTATTGAAGTAAGACCTCTTATTCTCTATGTGACAGCTTTAGAGTGATCATTGGGTGCCTTCCTTTCCCAAACGAATGATATCGGAAATGAAAATAGCCTTTAATATCTCAGTCAAACTATGCTTGAGGAAGAAACTTGATATTAAAGTATTGAAAAGTGCTGCCTAGCATTAATCATTGCTATTTAGAAATTGATACACTACCTGCAACATCATGACTTCTAATTGGTATCTCGCAATAACCATATAAAATTTATCCTTAGTCATCCAATGCTTACAGGATGTCTGACATGGTGGGAAGTTATTTTGCACCAGTTTGATATCCATTATGTGTCTCAAAATGTAATAAAGGGGCAAGCCCTAACATATTTCCTGGCTGGGAATCCATCCGTGGAGGACAAATACTTTAATACTGAACATCCTAATGAAGAGGTCTTCTCTATTCAAGATAATCCTCAATCATGGGAAATGTACTTTGATGGTGCCTCCATAAGTCCAACAGCGAAGAGAATGGAAAATCCAAAACTCAATAAAGTTGGATTAGGAATAATCCATATTACCCCCAGAAAAGGAAGTGTTTCCTTATTCCTTTTTATTGTTGGAAGGTGGTACAAATAATGAAGGAGAATATCAAGCTCTCATCATAGACTTGGAATTGGCGCTTCAGGCATAGGTGAATCACATTAAGGTAAAAGGTGATTCAGATTTGGTAATTCAACAAATCAATGGGGGATTATGCCATCAGAAAAGAAGAGTTATTCCCTTTGTGTGATTATGTTAGAGAGTTAATGGAGGAATTTCCCTCATAACCGACATTTTCTTATGTCCCACGATCACAAAATGCCCAAGATGATGCACTGGCTAATGTAGCCACAACCCTAGTAGATCCAAATCAGGATGAAACAATCATCAGTATTGCCTACCGTCGTGTACTTTCATATTTTTTTCAAATAAAAACAAAGGAAATCAATGAAATTAGTCCCATTACTGAACCATATGGTCATACTACAATATGGATGACACCTATCAGGAAATACATTCAAAATGGAACACTCCCACCTGATGGAGTCGGGAAAGAACAAGTCCGGTGACGTGTGGCCAATTTTACTCTTTATGATAGCCCAGATCACCAAAAAATTCTCTACCAGCAAGGTTTTGATGGAATTATCATTCTATATATTGATGGTCAAGAGACAATACTTGTCATGAATGAAGTACATGCATGAGTTTGTGGTGCCCACAAGTCTGGACATAGGCTTCCTAGTCAAATCTGAAGGCTTGGATACTTTTGTCCTTGAATGATGAAAGATTGTGTTGATTTCACTAAGAAGTGTCATTCATGCCAAGTATGTGACCAATTCATTCATAAACCCCCAGAGTTACTTCATACAACTAAATACTCATGTCCATTTTCCAAATGGGGAATGGATGTAGTAGGACCATACCCTTCAGCTACATCCAAGCAGTTTAAGATTATTCTTACGGCTACTAATTTCTTTTCCAAATGGGCTGAGGCAATACCTCTCAAATAAGTTAGTTCTAAAATAATTGTTAGCTTCATCATGTCTAAAATCATTACCATATTTGGTGTCCCTCATATCATATTGAAGGAAAATGGCAACAACTTCTGTTCATCTGAGGTAAGGAAGTTGTATAAAGAATACAACATCAAATCCAACCAGTCATTTCGGTATCATGCAGCGGACAATGGTGAATAGAAGCCTTCAATAATACTCTTACAAACATACTGCAGAAGATGGTGGATAATGATAATAAATCATGGCCTGATAAACTTTTTCATGCTTTATGGGCTTATCGGACCACCACCCGCACTGCTACGCGGTTAACTCCATACTCATTGATATATGGAACAGAAGCATTTTTTCCATTGCGGTTTAATTACCGTAACTCATAGAATCCATTTGTGATCAGTCATCCACAAATGAACAATCTCAGAAGCGATTTGATGAATTAGAAAGATTGGATGAAAAATGATTGTGCACCGTGCACCACTTGGAAGTCTATCAGAATCGAATAGCACGAGATTTCAATAAAAAAGTTCATCTTCTTTCATTCATTCAAGGATAATTGGTATTGGTTCTCAGAACTCCAATGATACCAGGAAAGAAACCTCCCATGCTTCAGCCAAAGTGGGAAGGACATTATTCAATACATAACGTATATTCCAATGGAGCTTATTCTTTAATCTCAATGGATGGAGAACTCATTACAAATCCAACCAATGTAAGATTCTTGAAGAAGTATTTTTTGTAATACAAATACACCCCATAGTATTCACTGCAATACTTTAAACTGCATGGTCCCTCTATCATCCAACATGATGTTAAACTGTGTCCATTTTTTCCTACATGACGCTAAACTGTACACATGTCCTGCAAGACGTTAAACTACAATACGTCCAGGCTACATGACACTAAACTGTACAACACCCTTTCGTCCTACATGACATTAAACTGTGAATCGTTAGGGGTTTTTGTTACCTCTTGTTTCTCATACCTAGCATGACTCACGTGAGCTTAATGTAAGCTTCAACCAGAACACCCTCTCTGGGGCGCTAACCACGCGTAAGTCCCAACATCATTTTCGGGTTTTCCTCAAGTACAACTTGATCACCAATTCATTCTTAATAGAACTACACAGACTTTAATCCTCGCCTTCAAGGTTGGGTACATATACAACCTCATGAGGTTCAATCCCAAAACCAACATCTTCACATTGGTTTACCTCCATCACATATGATGTTGATCTGTGAATCCCCTCCCCCCAAAAACAAATATATTCACATTGGTTCATCATCTCCCTTTCAATATGACATTATACTATACTTACCCACATTTTCCTCGCTGCAATACATTAAACTAAAAAGAAATACATCCTATCTACATGACGTTAAACTATGCAGCACCGGTCCATGCATATGACCATAAAAAATTCGCACTTTTGTCCTGTATGAAAATAAACTAAAATAGTCTCTGAAACCCTCACATGAGAGGGAATAATTATTAACCTTGATCCCCAATTATGTTATATTCCAAGGACTACGTGCATATATGGAAATTCTATAACCTTTAATCACGGATCTAACCATCATTGCACTAAAGTCCCCTTTCACCCTTCACATGTACGAACTAAATTTCTATAGATGGTATTTCAAGAACTATGTATGGCTCAATTCCCATCCTTATGGGAAACGTAGGAATGTTAGAGCATCCCTCAGACCCATCCCCAAGTCTTTAGACCTAACCCCAAACTCCACTGTTAGTCCCATGGCTAAGAAGTCCCCCTGTGAGCACATGAATGTTGTATGATAACCCTGGTATTTATTTACATCAGGTTTATAACAAACTAACAAGGTGTCTCCCTTATTATGGTCTGATCTATATGACCCTAAAATATGATCTCCTACATTCTCATCCCACATGAAGTTAAACTATATTTCAAGAACTACATTTGGCTTGATTCTCATTCTAATGAGATATGTGGTGAAGTCCATCATTTCAATTCAGGACCCAGCCACAACCTGATTATGGTCATCATTGGTCTATGTATATCCTTTATGCAGTGGACTATACCCATTTTCATGTGTCATACTTCTGACCTTAAATACTTCCCAATCTCCATAACCCATTTCTTGACTTCTGGTCACAAAATGTCTGATACCCGATAATTCTTTTGACGGACTATGCAGAATGTGCCCTTATGCGGCCTTGAATAAGTATTTTACATAACAGACATGTCAACCAAACGATGCTATTATTTGACTATGGAGCCAATTCCCTTATGTGGCCCTACATAATTCAACCCCCTAACAGGTTTGTCAAATAGTGGTAATTTCATTCTTCGGAGGAAAACCTCTTTTTTCATTATTGGTCTTAACGACAATATATAGGGATCCAGAAAAAAATATCCATCCTTAACAAATTTGTCCCATACTATTTTTCATGATATGAAAGTATTAAAGTATATGGTTTATATTTATCTTCCCTACATTTCGGTCAGACCTTTGCAGGAGTAACATTCATCCAATTCTTTGACAATCTTGATTGGGAATATCATCTCCATATTCAAGTACACTTCTCCATACAGAAAACTCTATGCTTTGGAAAATATGAATCTCCATAAACATCCACTAACTTTTTAGCAATAGAAAAGTAAAAATTCTGAGATTTTTTT
This sequence comes from Viscum album, assembly GCA_963277665.1. Taxonomy (NCBI): domain Eukaryota; kingdom Viridiplantae; phylum Streptophyta; class Magnoliopsida; order Santalales; family Viscaceae; genus Viscum; species Viscum album. The sequence continues at coordinate 483,588,693 of OY728155.1, forward strand.
TGCTTGGCTATGCAACACATGCCCCTAGGTGGCCTTGCATAAGTAGTATACATAACGGACCTATCATCCAAAAGATTCTATTATTTTACTATGCAGCCAATACCATTAAGTGGCCATACATAATTCAACCCCCTAACGAGTTTGTCAAATAGTAGTCACTTAACTCTAAGGAAATACTTCTTCTAATTCCTTTTATCCCTTTTTCATATCATCCCTCAGATTCAAAATTTCTTAGGTCATAGTTTATATGTTTTCCCCCATACTTTAATGTGGTAATATTTTTTCAAACAAATTATCAAGGAATTGAGTCAATTTTAATCCATTCAGTCAAAGCTATTCGACCTTTAATCAATATCCTTTTTTATGTCTGACATGCATGACTTTAAACTTCCAACAAAAGATAGGGTACTCATTGAATTAGGAACTTGTAAAAGGAACTCTGAAAAAAAAAAGTCAAGTCCCAGCTCACTAAACATACATATTGTATGATTTAGGCAATATTGAGCAACAAAAGATGCAAAGTTAGTGGGGTTGTTTGTATCACCCTATCCAAAAAATCAAACTTTGCTTACTGGGCCCATTGGCTTAGGTAAAATTAATTAAAGAAACAAGCAAGAGAATGCAGGTACAAATGATTGAAGATGAAAGTGTTTTTCATTGATGCACAAGAGTTAGAAGGACATCCACAGAATGGAGTCTCTTCCCTTTTTCAAAAATTACAAGAGGCTTTCAACATAACTCTACATTTGATTTACAGAATCCCGAGCTTCATCAGCAGCCACTTGGAGTTCATTCATTCAATTAGATACACTATGAGATGCTGTGATACCAGCTCTTCTTGGAACAATTGTAAAATAATGTTCTTGAGTGCGGTTTCAGAAAATTTTCTTCTGAACAAACAGTGACTCTGTTTCTATCCAAGAGACATGGAAGATGGATGCATGGATTTGAGAATGGAGCATTGGAAGTAAAGAGCCATTAGGAAAGATTACCCTTTTTAGATATTGTTCTAATGTCATGATAGTCTTCTCTACACCAACCGATAGCGGAAGACATATTCGCCCATGGGTTTTCCATTTTCAAATCTGCAAGGAAAATGCATGGGGGAAAAATTTGAAATTTCACACCATTGTTGCTGCTCTTAATGCACAACATAACCAAAATATAGGGATAATAGTTTGGCTGCATCTCGAGTGTATGATATTTTAGATCTGGTGCAAAAAGACTATGATGCATTATGTATGCCTTCTCCACTGTTCCAGCATTAACAAATGAACCTGCAACTTAGACACTTGATAAAGAGAAATTTGTGTAAGTCTGAAACCAGGAACGAGGGATATAATTATTTGAATTTGGAACGTTGACTCCTTGCATATTTCCATGCCTATATAAAGTCAATTAAATGCTCTGTGGGAAATTGACATGATAATTATTTAATTACTTGGCCAAATATGGGAGAGTGTTGTCGTAGATATCATAATAGTCATGGCCAACAATGTTCATCATATCATAAATTATCTTGCTATCCAATTCATCAGCTGATCCAATTCTTCTGGGAGCCATTGAATCTGCACAAGGATCAAATAGATAACTTTGTATGTAAAGTCTATTTTTTATGAAATACTTGTGTAGAAAACAAAAAAATGGAAAAGTCATTAAGGCACGCAAGTGTGGTTGCGCAAGTGTGGTTGCACAAGTTTGACTGTGCAAGTATTGTTGCACAGTTCAAAATACCTCTGTAGAAGCGCGACACAATTTAAAAGAAGAAATCAATTGCGGACAACATCACCTGCGCGATGAGAGCTCACTTGTGTGAGGAGAGCCAGAAGCTTCGGATGCTGGGTGCTTTGCGCGAGAGTGGATCCCATATTTATAGGCGAGGCCATACCCCTGTGCATCGTAACCTACACACGGCTACCTATGCGCTCAAAACCTACACACCCAAAATCCTTGGTTTTCACCTTTACCTTAGAGTTAAACCCTCTTTCTGGTTATTTTCAGATCCAACTCTGAAGGGGGAATTTTTATAACGCTATTCCATCACAGTGTCCAAATTATGACTAAAGGGAATACCTCGAGAAAAGAAGAGGGAAGATTCATAAAAAATTGCAACGATATTAAGGTGCACAAGTATACATGTACGCCAGCCTTGGGCGTGCTAGTCACTTGCGTTCCAGACATGAGGTGCGCAAGTCACTTGCATGCCCAAAGTGAAATTTCTCCCTAACCTTAGCCAGCCTATAAATACCCCCTGTGGGCCCCCCATTTCCATGACAGATTTTCCAAAACTCAGAATTAGGCTCTAGGCACCATAGTCTCTACATAATGTCTTCTGAACACTTCTAAGGTAATTTCTTACATACAATTGAAGATCTAAAGAGGAATTATAAGGACTAAGTGTTAGAAATCATCAATAATTGCATGCCTAAGTATCTAGACCTAAAGGGAAATGAATACCCTTGCACGCCACCTTTTCCTCCCATGGATACTTGGGCGTCGCCTTTCTGGAAGCATCTTTGGATAATACTAAGGGCTTGAGCCAAGTCTTGCCTAAGTATTACCCTACAGGTTCTCCATCGCCTAAGTGAACTCATGTTGCGAAAGTATAATTGCATGACCAGGACTTTTATTCCAGACCAATACTTGCGCGCCTCTTTCCAGTTCACTTACTTTCCTCGAATTCACCTTTTTTTCAAGATTTAGCCTTCAAAACCCTCTTCAAATCCATTTATGGAATGGTTCCATTGTTAGATTCCTTATCTGAAAGGAATTCTGTGGAACATCTCTCAAAAACTCATGATTTACATAACCATATGTCACTAAGGTTAGATATTTCCTTCATTCAACCTCATCCTTTAAAATGAGAAGATCTTTAATCTGGGAATCCTCCTTAGGAGTAAGCCCCAAGTTCCCTGTTCATGGGAATCCTCCATAGGAGTTAGCTCCAACCATAAATACCCATTAATTTTGGCATCCTCTTTAGGAGTAATCCCCATGTTCCTTTATTTTGGGCCTCCTTCTCCGGATTAAGCCCCAAGTTATATGTCCCCTTTGATTTGGGATTCCTTTTTAGGAGTAAGTCCCGAATTAAAATTCCAAATCTCCAAAACCATAAAAACTTTTATGGACCATGATCCTGGCCTTCCTTCCTGAACTAAGTCCTAATCATCTTTTACTTTGGCCGTCATACATACGTAAGCCCCGCATCATTTCTTATGAACACATCTTTCATGGCACAATCGTCAGATTTACTGATACCTCTTGTTTCTCACACCGAGTATGACTCACTTGGTCTTAGAGTGTAAAAGTAATTTTGACATCTCTCTTTGGTCCATTAGTCATGCATAAACCTCATACATTACTCCTTGAACTATGTGGACTTCGATATCATCCTTTAAAGTAGAGTACGTAGGAAGCTTTTATAAGGTCCATTCCCATCATTCATTAATTATTTTCCATCCCATGTGACGTCAAACTGTATCCTTCTAATCGAACTATGTGGGTTCTGATTCCTTTCTTTTTAACAAGGAAATGTAGGAAGCCCATTTGCAGGTACGATCCCAACTCTGAAATAATCCATGTATTTCTGAATTACAATAAACTTCAAGAGACCCACTGATTGGCTTTATAACCAATATGGTTATCATAATGACCAAGAGATTTCTAGATAATGTGTTAAAGGATAACATTCAGTTAGAATATCTAATAAATACGGATGATTATATATTAATTAAGAACCCCAAATACTTATAAAATATTCTCTAAATCTCATATATATCAATCATTGATTTCCAAATCTAAAGGAAAAATCATTTTCAAACTAGGTGAATTAATAAGGATTCATGAACATAACTTAAATCTATAAGAGATTCTCGGAGTATGTAATAACTCCCCTAAAAAATGTGTGATGTGGCTGACGTCCCATCCTCTTGACCAATGAAAATTATTATGCCTCATAGGCCCACAAATAATGAGAACCTACCTTAGGAATGTAGGTCCAAATGAATATAGAATCATTAGATGTTTCCGGTTCTACGAATAAACCCATTAGATACCGATGGGAATGTTTGAACCTTAAAAAAGCAAGGTTATCCCCATTTCTGAAAGAAACAGAGTCATGAAAAAATGATATCAAAGGAGGGTTGAATGATAAGATGGAGTTTGGGGTTGGGCATAGTGAGGATTTCTTGGGATGGTAGTGTAATAGTGTTAGACAATATTGGTGCATGAAATAGGCTAGGGAAGACCAGCTAGAACGCGAGATTTTAGGGCCCCCCGTGATTCGATGTAAGGACTCTGGACCTACTGAATGACCAAGTGAGGATACACTAATTACATAGTAGAGACACTTGGAATGTTACATGCATCATAATGTCATGTTTTTCGTGTGTTTTCGTGTTTGTAGAATTTTAAATAACTTGAAAAAAGTTTAAACAATGTTTAAAAAGGAATATTCTACACTATACGAGATTATTCATTTCCTTATTTACCATGTAGCTATGGAACCTGGACGATGTCCATGAGTATTGTGGGTGATCAAGGCCCAGAAGGATGATCTGGTCGAGCGGTGGAGAATTGACCAAGAGGAATAGGATGACACGTGGTAGAAGACTATATGTTTGTTCTAGTGACAGACCCCAAGAAAGTTTGAGGGAAGAGTTTCCAACTTAGAGATAGTGGGGTGGATTGAGTAGATAGAGATCACCATTACCTTGATCTATGCTCCGAGGGAGTACTGGGTTCCATTGGCAGTCAGTCCGATGAGGGGAGCGTCACATCGGCGGTGGATGCTCTACATCATAGAGAGGATAGAGACATAGATTTTTTGGACTGAATTCAAGAAGGAGTTCTGGGCAGAATTCATTTATTCTATGATGAATAATGAAAAAGGAAAGAGCTCCTCTCCCTACAGTAGGGGAGTATGTCAGTAAGGGAGTTGGGGATCAAGTTCAAGGATGTCCTTCGTTTCACGCTATACATCTTCCCGGATGAGGAGACTTGGGAAAGATGCTTAGAGGAAGTGCTCTAACCTTCCCTTCAGTATACTGTTACTCCTTTCACTCTACCAACGTACATGGATGTTCAGAAAAAAGCTGACGTTGTAGAGGGGATGCACACACTGGGAGGCGTACCATGAGAGGGGAACCAATTGAGTGCATCAAAGGGGAAGGCCGTCAGTAGGAGGCCTCCAGGATCATGACCTTCTAGGTTTTGGTTGGTGGGGATTAGACCCCAGTAGTTCCAGTTTCAATCTCCCGATCCTCACCCTTTCACTAAGGGCCTGGGATTGAGGTGATTTTCTTGTGTAGGTTTTTGGAATATCCAGAGTTGGTTCCTTGTTCGAGATCAATATTATTGCGGTGGGTAGGTTTAGCGCTCAACTCAGCAGCAGTAGTTTCCAGCTAGACCCTTTCAACACCAGCAGTGGGGGTGGTAAGCTCCCTCCCCACTGAGGAAAACATTGCCGGAAGAGGTAAACTTCATGTCGCTCCTCAGGGACCTCAACCGGGGAATGGTAGGTGACGAAACCAATGAATGAGGTGTGGAGGAGCTGGGCCTGGGTAGTTTCATGTGGCAAAGGTGGCATTTCATGTAGGTTTGGAGGTCGTTCTATGTAAGACCAGCTTTTTCAGACCTCTTGCATGTTCCATGTTTGATTTAGGAGCTTCACAATCCTTTGTTACACATGGCCTATCCCATGTCTTGGGCCTAGACGTAGAGAGTCTCTCCATTCCCCTATTGCTGGGTATGCCTGTTGGAGGTCAGACCGGCCTATGTGATGTCTGTCGGGGGTGTAGACTGATTTTGGGGCCGCATCAGTCTAGTGGTGATCATCTTCTGCTACAAATGAAGATGTACGATCTCCTCCCAAACATCGATTGTCTATTTTCTATAAACACTGTTATAGACTGCTTCCAGAGGAGGATCGTGTTCTTAGATATTGGTGGTCGGTGTATGTATTTTGTCGGTTAATAGAGTTGTTATGTGGGGAGCCAACATGTGAATCCGCTTCTTTCTATGTTGGTCAAGCTATCAATAGAATTAGTGGATGCTGAGATGATTGAAGTTCCAGGATTCATTAGAGATTTCCTGGATATTTTTTGGAAAGGAGGTTGTGACACTACCCCCCTCGAAGTGACTTTGAGTTCGTGATTTAATTAATGCCTGGTTCCCATTGGGTTTCGAGTGATCCTTATCGTATGACACCTTTTGAGTTTCGGGAGATGCAGATTCAGATTGAATAACTATTGAACATGGTTTTTTTCGACCCAGCATGTCACCCTGGGGTACTCTAGTCTTATTCATGAAGAAGTAGGATAGTGGTCTCAGGCTATGAATATAATATCAGAGACTAAATCAGTTAATGGTCAAGAAATGTTACCCTCTACCAAGGATAGAAGATCTATTTGACAGGATGAGGGGATAAGGTTGGTTATATAAGATTGATCTATGGTCATGGTATCACCAGTTATGGTGAAAGAAGGTGATATCCTGAAGACTGCTTTCAGGAGCTGGTATGGAATCTTCAAATTCTTAGTCATGTCATTCGGTGTTAAGAATGTACCTGTAATGTTCATGGGTCTCATGAGCTTTATTTTTCATGAGTTTCTAGACCAGTTAATCATTGTGTTAATTGACAAAATCATGATCTACTCAAGATCAGAGGAAGATCATACTGAGAAATTTAGGATGGTGTTGGAGATCCTTCGACACCACCAGATCTATGGGAAGTTACCCAAGTGAAAGTTCTTGACACAATAAGTGCACTTTCTTGGACACATGGTGTCTCATCAAGGGGTATTGGTGGATTCGTAAAATGTTGAAATGATTTTTTCTTTGTTAGCACTCAAGAACTTGATGGTGGTTCATAGTATCATGGGTCTGGAAAATATTATTAGTGGTTCGTACCCAACTTATCTTGACTTGAAGCTCCTTGGACAAATTTATCTAGAAATGAACAAGCCTTTAGGTGGAGTGAGTAGTGTCGGCTAGCTTTCATCTATCTGAAGGAAAGGTTGGTCAGTGATCTAGTGCTCATGTTGGCAGAGGAAGAGGTTTTATTTGAGGTGTTTTGTGATGCATTTTGTCTTGGAATCAGGTGTGTGCAAATGCAGCAGTAGGAAGTGATCTCTTATGGGTCTAAGCAGTTACATCACCATGAGCGTAACTACAACACCCATGACCTAGATCTAGCAACAATAGTGTTCGCATTGATGTTTTGGTGGAATTATCTCCATGGGGAGCATGTTGTGGTCTTCACAAATCATAAGAGTCTGGGGAAAATCTTTTCCTAGTGGGACTATAACTTGTGAGAGAAAAGGTGGATGATGTTTCTTCATTAATAAACATTTGAGATCTCTTATACTGAAGGTAAGTGGAACTTTGTGGCCTATGCCTTGAGCAGGAAGTCGTAGAAGGATGTGGTTTGAGAGTCTGTAGAGGCTTGGAAGTAAATGGAGTAGTTGGTTGCTTTACATTTAGGCATGAGAGTGGAGGACAGTAGAGGATAATTGTTTTAGATGACAATGTAGTCTTCCCTGGTACGATAGGTGGAGGAGTCCTAATGGGGAGACTTATAGGTTGAAGTGATTCTTTATCGTGTTAGCAACGGTGATGCTTCAGAAGGGTGGTTAGAGGATGGTAAGAATCAGATGATTTTCTACAGGAAATTGTTTACCCCATATAAGTAGCACCACTGAGTTCTCTATGAGTACCTTAAAACACCCATGGTGGTACATTCATGTGTTTACAAGATGTACCAGGTCTTGAAAAGTCAGTTTTGGTGGCCCGGGGTGAAGCGAGTAGTGTTGGAGTTTGTGCCAAAGTGCCTCGTGTGTCATAAGGTGAAGGCTGAGCAACGTGTTCTGGGCAGTCTGTTATAGACCATATACATTATCAAGTGGAATTGGGATAAAATGTCAATGGATTTTGTCATAGGACATCCCATTGATGAGGGAGGTTGTAATTCCATCTAGGTATTGGTGGACCGGTTGAAGAAATCATCTCACATCATAGTGATCAAGGAGTTGAGTGTGGTTGATGACTTAGAAAAGATATACGTGGACGAGGTAGTGTGGTTTCATAGAGTTCTGAGGTCCATTGTAATATATCGGGATGCACAATTTACCTCATGAATATGGAGGGGATTTCATAATGCTTTTGGCACCCATCTATGCCTTAACACCGCTTTACACCCCCAGACAGATGGGTGTTTAGAGCAGAACATCCAGACATTGTAGGATATACTACGAGAATATGTTTTGGACTTCGGGGGATCATGGGTATGACATTTTCCATCAGTAGAGTTTTATTACAAAATATCTATCAGTTTACTATTGGCATGGCACCATTTGAAGCCTTGTATGGTAGACTATTTTGTTCACTCATGTGTTAGATAGAGGTTGGGGAGGTAGGTGTTCTTGTCCTAGAGTTGGTGTAGAGCATGAAAGAGAAGGTTAAGATTTTATGTGAGAGGATGAAGGAATCCCAGGATAGGAAAAAGTCAAATACCGATCATAGGAGGAGACACTTGGAGTTCGAGGATGGGGACCACGTGTTCTTAAATGTATTCCCTTGATGTGGACAATGAAGGTTCAGCATGGGTAGCAAGATTTAACCCCAATTCATCATACCCCTCAAGGAGTTGAGATGATTCGATGAGGTGGTGTATCAGCTGGCACTACCACATCCATTAACGAGGGTCCCCAACATCTTTCATGTATCTCAGCTCTGTCTGTATCTACATGATGTCTCCCACATCCTCGATTAGGGAGAGTTTGATATAGAGGATGATGTGACGTTCATAGAGAAACTAGTGAGAATCAAGGCTCATGAGGAGGAATTACTTCGTGGATAGACCATTCCCTTGGTTCATGTGTTGTGGAGGCATGGTGGCCTCAAGGAGTGTACTTGGGAATGGGACGCCCAAATGTGTTCCTAGTACCCATAGCTGTTTTTAGGTTTGATCTTGTGTTGATTTGTTCTTTGTTGTGGTGTAATGTTTGATCTTTTTAGATATGAGATTTTTTCCCTTATTCTCTAAATTTGTCTGAAAATTCCCCACTATGGGGAGGGGGACCTGGTTCCTAATTAATATGCATTAAAATGGATGCGATTAAACCCATGTAGGCGAGTCAATGTATCCCAAAGGAAACAATATCGTGACATTGGAAAGGAGACTCTATAATCTGTGGTTCTAGAAAGTGTGACTTTTGTATGTTTGTATGGTTACATGGGGGAGATGGGAGGTAGTGTATCTGTAGTTTTTCAAGAGATAGATAAGGAAGGATTTTCTTAGATGGAGATGTTTTGTACCATCCTTGAAAAAATTCAAGGTGTTTTTTCCTTGAGAGGTGTCTTAAGTGGTAGTTGTTCGGACCCCTCTCTTTCCATCGGGTTTACTATAAATGCTCAAGGGAGAGAATAGTTTGAGGGGTATCTAATATAATCTCTCGGACATTCTCGGTCCATTAATTTGTTGATTTTTTGTGTTTGGGGTGTCCTGGACGCAAGGGGTGAGTCAGGAGGGCATCGGTGTCGGCAGTAGGTGTGACTGTGGTGTCCACTCTTGGTGCCACCAATCAGTCTCACCGAAAGGTTCCATACCCAAACGATGCTGCATAGGTTTGTTAGGGTTTCTTTGACTAGTCTTATTGTACCCCCCCTTAAGTCTTAAGACATATTTTGAAGACATTTAAGGTAGTGTTTATTCCTATAAATGATATTTAAATCCACCAAGAGTGGGGAGACCCTTGACATACCCATACCATGTTCCCTTTTTGTTTTACCAGCATTACACCTTTTTTGTGTATCCCATTTGGCCCTTGTTACATGTTTTCTCTATTTAAAGAATATCTATCAGCTCACAACCATCCAGTGGTCTATCTTCATCTTCTATAAAGAGAATTATTAAATATAAATTAATTAGATTATGTGCAACTTCCCAACATCGTTGTTGAACAATGATATTCTTTTTAAGATCTTCACACATCCCATAACTCTATGATTGGTCATTTTTATAACACTAAGATATTCTTATTCATCACGTTCTTTTCACTTGGTGTGCTTGGAGTCCCCCATCCAGAGACGAATCATGATCCCATGCGGAAGTCTCCCCTAGTCATCCATGGAGTCCTCAGAGTTCTTCTACATGTCATTCTTCCCTAGTTCTTGGAGCCAGGAGAAAACATCAATCACTGATAATCTAGGTAGGGTTTTTCCATCATCTCCATTTAACTATACATCATGTGGGGTGGGTATTATGATGATACTTCAGGGCATAGATGAATCCAACTTTAATGAAGATAATGAACAGACCATTTTTAATAATAAAGGGATGGGAATGAAGATGTTGAAATTTCTCTGTTACCTCTATTTTTATGTTGAGAATTTTATGGTCTTATGTCTACTAAAAACCATGGCCATTGGTGGTTGTTTCTTGTTCAATAATGAATCTCTTTTTTCTCGATAATCTTGTGATTATTTGGCTATAACATGGAATCTATTTAATCATGTAAACTTGGTTGATTAAATGGATGCCCGATAACTAAGTGCCCATGTGTGATCACCCCATTTAATCAAAGGGAAGGAATGAACTTAAGTAATGTATGGCTATATTTGAAAACTCTCGTGCTCTATATTGGTAATATGCATCATTGATTTATTTGATGGTTGTGGGTGATGTGGATAGGAATGGAACTTCCAGATGGGAAGTTGTTCTTTTGTAAATATAAGGCAATGTGGAGCCTGTATGTTGGGGCTTTGTTTGGTTCCAGTACATCGAAGGATATCATAGATCTCTTTTGTTTTTGTGACATTACAAGAGATCCAGGAGTGAATGTTTGATATCACTTGTCCATTTTCCTTCAATTTTTGTTTTGTCTTGTGGTTATTCCAATTAGTTTTCCAGTATTGGAGGATTGTTTTAAACGGAATCACTTGAACAGGATAACAAAAACAAGTACAATGGGGGATTTTTTTCCAGAAGTGGTCATGTGTGGGATGGTTGTTGGTTTTAGAACCCTTTGGTTGGAATGAGTGATTGTTTAACTATGTGTATAATATTTAGTTTTTGTGTTTCTTATATACACCCCACCCATGTTAAGCACTTCATGAAAAACACCCCCATTTCATGGGGGAGGGTGTTTTCCCCAACAGACTATGGTTCATTATGCCTAAGGACTCTTCAGGCATGGTGTGTGGCGGTGGGTTTCCTTATGGTGTGCAGGCAGGTTTTTCTCTCAAGTGTCTTCGGTATGATCCAGAAGTTTCTTTAGGAATGATAGATGTTGTTCTGGCCGAGGTATCATTGGGAATGGTTGTTGTTGTTGTGGACCATGTTTCTACAAGTGAGGTGTGTGGTTGTGGTGGTCCATATGGTTATGGTTAGGGGTGGGACAGATTTTTGATTTTGATGGCCCAAATGGTTGTTGTTGGGGGTGGTAGTGGGGATATAATAGATTTTTTTGGGGAGGCCTGATGCATAGGATGTCCTAAATAGTAAGTGGGAAAGTGGTGTGGGGTACCCAAATATTGATGTGCTAATACTAATACTTTACCGGACTTTCCTTATTTGGGGAGTGTGCCTTGATGAGGATGGGTGGATAGGTTCCTAGCTAGGTGTTCTAGTTTCATCTGTTTCTCATGGGGCATTTGAATGTCTCCCCACTTGTGTACAAGGGCTTTTGGTTTTCCCTAATGAGTATAGATGTATACACACCCTAGGTATATAAAACTACTTTCAGGTTTCTACGGGGACATTGAGGACCGTTCCAGACCGTACTAGCTTGAGTACCAGGAGTTTTTGTTGCTACATGTCCTTTCGTTGGATACTTTTCTTCAGATTTTTTCTTGTACTTGTATCAGTTTATTTTGAACATGCATATGGGAATATATTATTGGAATTACTTTTACTTTCATCATTTGGATTTGTTTTGGGTTTAACATCTTATACCACAATCCTGTTTTACAAAAAAGGTATTTCCTTACATACTACGTGAGATTATATACCCATGGTGCTAGTTGCCACTCCAAGGCCTATTAAAGGTGGGAATCAGGGTTCAGTATCTCTCCATCATCTTGATAAAGGAAATGTCTGCCATTTTTCTATACATTCCCTTATATTGTTGATGGTGGGCCGTGACATTTACATTCTTTATAGAAGGTAATAATGGAATGTTTCTTTTTAATGTATATGGAATTAACCAAATTTTCTACCGGTATAATTATATTTTAAAATATAAATTCCTCTACAAGTTTTCATGGGTTTTAAATATAAAACGATTTTGTGAATTTTTTAATGTGTCTCTTCCATTTTATTTTAATATCCAAAAGATGTGAAGTTATTACAAAACATATATTTCTAATGAATTTTTTAGATTCATTTTCCTCTTAATAATATTGTTTTAAATAAATTTCTATTGAAACATTCAATTTATTGTGATCGTATTTTATTAGACAAGAAATTTATAATAAATTTTCAAATATTATATATCATGGATATTAGTAGTGGCTTCATCATATAAATTTTTTACATACAATGTTTGAATATGGATTTTATTTTATTGAATGGAAAAATTGTTATTCCAAAACATTAACTAAATATAGACATTTTTTGATAATGAAAGTTATTGATGAATTAAATTTATTATTTTATATATGAGGAGTTCATATTACAAGAATTGATGGGTGGGGAATGGATTTTTATAACCCATTAATGCATCGATATATCTAGTAACATAAATCGTTATGCTAGCCTTAATAAATTATTTCTTTATAAGCATGCCCATAGATTAAAATGTCTTGGGGAAAGGCCATTATGGTATGGAAATGATGATGTATGAGATAATATCTGTAAAATCCCAAACATAACCACTAGTTCTGAGACAGAATAACAAATGACCACATGCATTCCTCCCCATATGCAAGAGGTTACTAACTAAAAAAGAGAGTACTAAGTGAAAAAATGGGAAGATTATAACCTTCACCAGAGTGAACATAAAAAAAAATAACCAATGAATAACTAAATACAATATAAGAATCATATTATGAGTACATGAAGAATGTTAACAAAACATGGAATAGAAATGAATGGATTCCAAAGCGGCTAGCCTGTCTAGTATGAAAAGTATATGATAAAATAAATAAATAAATTGTCGGTCCTCTAAAGACCATATAGATACACTAATAGACCTGTGATGATATACTCAACCATCCATAATTAGGACTTTTCCATTCACTATATCCAAGGTCAATAAATTTACAAGAACATCAAAATTACCAAGTTGGTTGTGAGTAAAAAGACTCTATTGGACACCACCAATGCAACCTTAATAAGTGTGTACATGAATAATAGTGTATAGAAAATAATATATAAACAAGGGAATAAGAAACAATCATGTAAATCTATCATTCACTTAGAAATATTCTACAAACCCCAGTTATAACTTCATATTAACCATTCTGGAAAACATATGAACAATCTAGGTAGTTTCTCAATGTTATATCTAGAATCTAGTTACTCAATGGTAATATAGGGCTCACCTCCAAGTCAAACCATACTAGGTTATCATACCCTGAAGTTATCTACTTTTTATGTCGCATATATCACTATGCCCCACTTTTTCTACACATGTATGATCCCTTATGATCATCATTCCCCTCAATCATCACATCCGGGCTCGATCAATCCTGATCATCATGCACCCATGTTGGACCACACTAGGACATCATGCCCCATTTGTTATCCTAGTTTCATCATCAAGTAACATGCAACATATAAACACGCTCCCCCACTTGGGCTACTGAGCTATGACTTTCCAACCGGTCACTTTGGTTCCATTCATAACACACCAACAAAAAATATACAAATAATATCACAAGGAAATAATGGAATAATACTTTACATATCATGAGTGTTCTTCTATCTATACAAATACACATGTAGGAAACTCAACATTGTCTAAAGAATATCAATATTACTAATAATAATATGTCAATAAACAAAGTCGCATGGCTACAAATCCATCCTCATTCCCCACAAAATAATCATGGGTTAGTCAATCATAAATCACATATCATGTAAACATAATATACATGACCCAAAATGGAACGGAGCTTACTACATCAAAGGTGTCAATGTCGAATGTTAGTCCATTGAATGTCTCTTCACTCAAAAAGCATTTAACACCAATTAGAAATATGATTCACAAAAAGGACTCATAAAACCAAAACAAACTATTTTTCTCCACAAAAAATAAAATATATCATGTGAAAAATCATTCTATATCCTAGATAATTTCGGAATTATCATTATATGCATATTTATGTGTCAAATGTTTTCCCTCAAGAACAATTTTTTTTGGATAATTTCAGATAAATTTTCCTTTTATAATTATTTAATGAAAATTTATTATAAATTAAATTTTTTATAAAGGGAAAAATCAGATTAAAAATATATCACTACCATAAAAAAGATTTTTCTTGGTCTTATTAAGATAAAACCAATGGCACTGAAAACACATCAATCCAATCAGTATTGTAGATTTTCTTGAAGAGAGAAGTTAGAAGACTAATTAAAAAAAATAAAAAGAATAATAGAGAAGAGGTAAAAGAGAGGCATGAGGGATGAAAAGGATTTCTCATAGTGAGTGGTGCACCACCTCCCAACAATCACATTATATAATAATTATATTTAACTATTTAAGTTCATATTATTTTATAATTTATTCATCATTTATAAAAAAAATCTCTCCTCTTAAAACCCCATGAACAACACAAAAAGAATACCATAATAATTTATATTTTTTTAATTTAAGACATATTTAAATAATTTTTTAAATATAACATAAAATACATCCAAAATATACATTTGACCCATATGTATTTTCATTATATATATATTCACATATCAATATTTATTTTTCATTTATTTCACCCACATACACACATTATATATATACACACATCCGCATATACACCCGCATGTGTATATAAATACATATATATTTATCCCACATATATATAAAATTTAATTTTACACACACTAATATTAGATTTACCAATTTAATAATAGTAATAATAACATCAAAAAATATTATTATTGTTAAATATCCAACATTATATCTACAATTTAAAATTTAAATAATTCTTCCTGTAAGAACTAAATAGGTAATAATTTTTTTATTAACCGCAAAATTAAATTTGTTTATCACAAGTAATAATTTAAAGATTATTACACTAATCATTAATATAGACATGAACATGTAGAAATGCCACAAAAACATTTATGACAATTTAATTACACGTGAATTTTACACTTTAAGTTCTTCACCAATAATAATAATAATATAATTATTATTACCCTTGTGTGTGATATATCCAAACACTCTGAGTACACAAAGTCTATATTATACCTAAGGTAAAACCGATATTTTAGACCTAATGATGGTTTCATATTTACCATATGATAAATCATTTAAGGGATATTCCATTATTTATTAAAAAACATAATAAACATGTTAAATAAATTTTCATCACGTGTGATTGGACCAAACTCCTGATGTATACAATCATTATATCACTCCTTGGGTAAAATGAAAACCCAAGAACGAACTGTACTATCAGATTTCTCATACGATACACCATTTGTGACATATTTTAGCTTTTTTAGAAAACTCATGTGTTTATAATACTATATAATTCATATATTGTTAAATAAATAACGAGGATATATGAGACACATAATTACACACTAACGCAGTGTATGACTACAAAAATAATAATTTGAATATTCCAAATTGTTAATAGAGATTTTACCCTTACATAATGCTTTTAAATCATTTGTAAATTGATTTTTATTTGTAAATTTTCATTTTCACATAAAAATCTCAAAAATTATTTACAAATTGGAATTTGCTGTTCTTAAAAATGTGAGGATGTTATAATTATCCCCCTCTATCGACTTCTCAATCATAAGAAGTATATCTTGTGGTATTAATAAAAAAACCATATCACTAAGTTATAATATCTGAATCCCAATCTCACATCTCCAAAATCGGAGGAAAATTAGGAACATATTCAAATCATATCCAGACTAAGGGATAACTCAAGTTATTCAAAGGAGTCTATCCATAACCTAAGGTATATCATCCTATCATTTACCTTGGTCTCTATCCCAACACATTAATCACAATCATCATATATATACTAACACAATAGCATGTTCTAATAAACTAATAAATTCCAGTAAATATATATCATTAAAGTATAACAATACAGACGTATTGAAAGTTCAATTAATATATCCAAAATAGATATCCCAAAACAATTAATTTAAATAAATAACTTCTATGGAGCACACTAACATGTATATAAAATACATGTGAAC
Organism: Viscum album; assembly: GCA_963277665.1. Lineage (NCBI taxonomy): Eukaryota > Viridiplantae > Streptophyta > Magnoliopsida > Santalales > Viscaceae > Viscum > Viscum album. Next base: position 483,605,080 of record OY728155.1, read on the forward strand.
CTACATGCCTATTCATGATTCATAAACACTTATTAAATATCATAAATCACATTTCAACATCACATGTATCATCCAAGGTGAATTAATTCAATGGTAACATCAAAACAATTTTTTTTTTCATTTTTTGGTAACATAGTGGTCCACAATACTATGTTGGATAGACATTTTCATAGTTCCCATACCTGAGTCATTACTATCCAAACTCATTTCTATACTACCCAAAATCATGGAAAGAGAACATTATAATTTAGAAAACAAAGTTCCACCTCTGGTACCATTTTGTAACATTCCAAACCAAACCAATAGGTCTGAACGAGGTGTCACGTGATATTATGCATGCCACCCCTTATGCAAAAGGTTTCTAACAAGATATGAGGGTATCAAGTGGAACCATGGACTAACTATACCTTATGCCAGAGTGAATAAGAGAAATAAATAACCAAAATATAACAATAAACATTATAATAAAACATAATTATAGTAGCTTCACAAAGTGAACTAAATATGGAATAAAAATACATGGATTCCAAAGTGTAATGCTTTTCCATTTTAATATGAAACAGGTAATAAATAAATAAATAGTTGGTCTTTTGGGGTCACTCCCTATCTACTAATAACTTTGCGCTCCTCTTCTTATGTATCCACCATTTAGAATTTTCCCTTCACTAGATCATGGGTCACAAAATATAAAAGCACTCTAAAATACCTACATGGGGTCTGATTAAATGGAATATGTATGACACCACCAAATAATCCTTAACAAGTGTAAACATGCAGAAGTGTGTATAACATAATAATAAATAAATGAACACACAAGAAATAATCATGAAGAGTGTTCATGAACATATCAATGAACCAAAAACCATAATTATACATGAATTGGCCCCACACTGAAAATCATCTAAATAGTCATGGTAATGTCTCTATATCGAAGGTATCCTCAAGATACCCAATAGTCGTACATGACCTGGTCTCTAGGTTAAACTACACTAGGTCATCATACTCTGGTGATATCTCTAAGGTCACATAGACTACCATGCCCCACTATTTCGACCTAGGTCTAATCATATATGATCATCATGCCCCAGGATTATAACATTTGGGTTTGATCACTCTTAATCATTATTAATCATTTCCATGCCACACTAGGCCATCATGAGATTTCGTCCATTCTGGTCTCTTAGTATATTAAAACCAGACATTTGTAAATACTCCACTATTGATCTACCAAGCTACAATGAGACAAACTATCAATTTGGTTCCATTCATAAAGAAACAAATAGCATATACGAATAATATCATAAGGGAAAAATGGAATCATACATAATATATCATAATTGTATGAAAATACATACATATAAACATGTATGAAACTCAACATGGTCTAAAGCACATCAACATGCATAATCATAATATGTCAATAATGCTTGTCAGATGGATACATAGTGACCCAAATACATCACATAACTAGAATGGTTGACTTAAATATAAATAACATATAATGATAACATCACATAAATAACTCTTAATGGTATAAAAATTCCTACTTCAAATTGGTTGATTTCAATGACTGTTCCATCGAAGGTGTCATCACTCAAACTACTTTTGCACACCAACCTAAAATATTACCACATGCCAAGGTCCCCTAAAACCAAAACATCAATTTTATTTCTTGAGGAAGTAAAATAGTACATATGATAGTACACTCTATCTCCGTGATAATTTTGAATTATGATTTTAGGTGAACTCATGAATTAGAAATTTTACCCTTAAGAATAATTATATTTTGAAAATTTCATATAAATTTAATATCTATAATAATCTTAAAATAATTTATTATAAATTATATTTTTGGAAATTGAAAAATATGAGTGAAAATACCTCATTTTATTCCAAAAAAATGTATTTAGCTTCTATTCATTGTTATGAATCCAATGACATCGATGGCTTGTCAATCTGATCCGTATTGGAGAATTCACTAAAGTCATATGTTTGAAGAATAATAAACAAATTAAAAAGAATAAGGGAGTGGATGGAAGGAGGCATGAGTGATGAATATGAGTTCTATTGGTGAGAGGCACACCACGTTCAAACACTCACATTTTATAATATTTTTTAAATTATTACAATATTATTATTTTTCTAGTTAATTCATCATTTATTACATATTTATCGCTCCTCATGAAACCCCTTGTGCCACAAAAAAACAACTTACACATTTTCCTTTATTTTTTTTCTATTAAACATATTTAAATTAATAATTAATATTATGTAAAATCGATAATATTAATATATTGAACTCATTTATATTTTTATTATATACACACACACATATATTTTTATATACCATATATACACATTATTCATAAACTCACATATGTATATACTCCCTCACACACGAAGACACATACATAGTTATACAAATTTATTTATCCTATATATATGAATACAATTTAATTTTCCACAAAAAAATATTATTTTTCCCAATTTAATTAAAATAAATAAAAATAATAAAAATTATTATTATTATTAAATAGCTCAAATCGTTTCTCCAATTTACAATTTAAATATAACTACCATTAAAAAGAAAATAGTTATTAATTTTTTTATTAAACACAAAATTTAATTTATTTATGACAAGTAATAATTTCATTGATATTATATTGATCAGCAATATGTAGAAACACATAGAGAATTGTTTCTCATCATTTAATCCAATTCAATTACACATGAAAATTAAATTTTAATTTCTTCAACATAAATAATGAAAATATTATTATTATTACCCCATGTGTGTGATGTATCCAAACACCAAAAAAAACACAATGATTATATCACACCTAGGGTAAAACTAAAATTACAGACCTAATATCGGTCTTGGATTTATCATAAATTACTCCATTGGGGAGATATTAAAATATTTCTGAAAAAAATATAATAAAAATACAATAAAAGTATCCCCATGTGTGTTTTAGGAAACCACCTAAAACCCACAAATTTTATATCATTCTTAGGGTAAAAAACACATCCTGATCCAAATGGTGGTCTAAATTTTTCCATACAATATACCTTTTGTGAGACATTTTATTTTTTTGGAATGATCATACACACACAATATAATATATTAAACAATTTTATTAATTCAATAATGAGGCTCTACGGACCATGAAATTCCATACTGACTACGTTCCTGACATTGAAGATAATCCATCAAATATTATAAAGTGTTAATAGATATTGTACCCTTACATAAAAAATTAAATAATTTATTTAGTGGGTTTTGTTGAAAATATAAAATAACATATAAAAATAATCATAAATTATTTACAAATAAGTTTTTATTATCCTTAAAAATTTGGGGATATTTCATTGTCATACGATGTAATTAATTTCTTTTATCATGAATTTAAATATTATTATACAAGAGATTATTCCACTGATATTATCGATAGATTCATTTCTTCGTCATGATATTAATTAAATGGGATATTTTTACAATTATTTACTATCACACATTGATTATGCCTTATTTACTCTAGTATGATTCTAATGTGTTAAAATATTAACAATAATTTTATCTCCCCATTAATTTTTTTAACATGGTTATAAAAAGGAATTATAAAATGAGTTCAAAGATTTATAATATATAGTTTTCATTTTTTTTATATTATATTTCAAATAAAAAAATTGAAGCAAGTTTGTATATTGTTATTCAAGAATACTAACCTAATCAATCCCTTTTGATATGATCCCTTATATCATATTTTTATAAAATAAATTATATTCTGAATCCGGGTTACCAGGTTTGGGTTTGTTACATTTAATATCAGAGGAAGACTAGTTGAAACCTTGATAAATAGATTTAGTAAAACATATAATATGGAACAGGATGCTATAAAAAATAGATATATTTTTTCTAATTATAGGATAATATCGTAAAGTTTTTAGTCAGATAATTATTATTTGGTTTTCCAATAAATAAATCATTTTTAGACACTATCGATGGATGTGATTTTTGGAATTGATGCATCTTTGAGTAATAACCCTAAAAAGTGTTAGTTATGTATATCTCAACCGTTATTCTGATGCACATGGAACCAAACCTTACTACGCACCTATTTTGTTGATACTGATGGATTTGATTGTATTAATTCATATTTTCTTTATGAATCATTATGAAACATTATAAAATATTTTTTTTATTTAAAGAAACAAAGTATATGGTAATGGGATTATCCATACATTAATTATAAAATTATGATCAATGTTAGTCCAAATTTAAAATTATATACAATGATTTAAAATTGATAATTTTTTGAAATAATTCACTATATAAATTTTTTTAGAAATTTATCATAGAATAATGAATTTTACCTATACACATGGCCAATGTAGATATTTCCCAATTGCGTAAGACAATACAAGTGGTGTTGCAGCCAATCAAATCATAGTCATATTAGGGTAGATGACCTAGGTTATTAATAATGAACATAGATATATAGATAAACTTGTTTTTCCGCAACATGAGACACCTATATTTCATCATTAAATATAATGAAATCCATATTATTTTAATTGAATTACTCGTCTGGTGGTGGATGAGCAGTGGATTAAGTACACCCCATGAAAGAAAAATCATATCAAGAATATGTAAATACACATAAATTAATGTATATTACACAATGAGTAAGGTCATGGTAAGTACATACACCACACAAAAGGAAATAGTTCCAAATATACCTTGAATCTCACAGGTTTAAGAAGTGAGTGAAAATCCCTTACCACATAGTATTCAATCGAATCGTATGACCAAAAATTTCTAACCACTAAAAGAATAATAGAATACTATAAATATATTGATATTCCTGATAATATATATCCAATGGAAGTACACAATACACCACATTCTATAAATATGTGGTGAACAATGGAAATCTCATGGAATTAAAAGTGAGATAAGAATACCTTACCACAATGTAATCAATCGAGTCGTATGACCAAAAGTTAATAACCACCAAATGATTCACAGAATAACATGAATATAAAGAAATTAATTATAATATATATCAAATGTAATTAAACAATACACGACATGCAAAAAATTAGTGGCAAATAATGGAAATCCCATAGAATTAAAAGTGAGATAAGAAACCCCTTACCTCGTTGTCCGACTTCACTCACTTGCGGGTTTCTTCTTCTTCCTGAATAATAAAATTAAGTAACATTATACTTGATTAAGAATATTTTTACAGTTTATTATTCCTTTTATATTACTTATTACCTTCTAATATCAATTAGTTAATTATTTGAGCTCATATCAGACATTTTGTCAATGTTCAGAACCTGAGTCAAAAATGAACTTATTATAATTATAAATTGTGCAAGTTGTCAAAAGTAAATTATCTCCAGAATAATATTAAACATTTAGATGTCATATATTTCATATATATCCAGTATATATATTTATTTATAATATTACATAACATTTGGAAATATGAAATGAAATACACCGGTCATGGAGACGGTAATCCATACATACGCATGAACGCTACTTTCATTTCTATTTCATATTTTATTGAAATTAAAACATAGTGATCAATAGGTATATTATAATTTATGTATAATATTTTTGTTATATAGGTTACATAATTTCATAAATTATATCCTTTATATGTTCCACATATGGCATGAACGTGTCACATCACTTTGAGGGGGAGGTAGTCCGCACTTCCTCTAATGAAATTATCGCGTTTACCCATTATAGGAACCATAAAGGAATTCTATAAAAAGGAAAATATAGAAGCATAAAGAAAACATAAATATAATATATATCATATATAGATACAGTTCCATCATATGGACCACCGTGACATGCGGTATAAGATAATTGAACAATCATCCTTTCGTGAGACAGCAGTTCGCCGTCAACTCAAACAGTATGTGCTTTACCCATTAGATGAAGTTGTTTATAAGTGTACCTAAAATACTTTCCTAATAACATCATTTTATATTTATGATACTTTTTTGTTATAAAATAAAATAATAATAAGAGTTTAGGGGGTTGGAGATGTAAAATAAAACAAATAAACTTAAGAGAGGACGTTATCTTTAATTCAGGTAACTCCCTTTGGTTTGAACCAAAAAGTTTTCTTTAAGAGATTTATGTAAAAGGTATGGATACTAGGATGAATTTGGGGATCTTGGGAGATTATTTGAGCAGATATTGAATGATCCAAGGGCTTGAAAAGTGTGAGAAAAGGGTATGAAGTGAGGGGTTTTTATAAAGGAGAGGAGGGTCTCTTTTTGAATGTTTGAAAATATTATGTTATTATATAATGATTTTCGGTTTCTAAATGTCAAAACATAATTAAATTCTAATTTAAGGTGTCTAATGTTCTAAATAAAATCATCCAATAATAATTGGGCAAGTTTTGGATATATTTTTAATTTTATTCTTCTTATTTATTTAAATCATCCATTAATGACGTAAACACTGCATCGTCATTGTGTCATAAATAATTTTATTAATTTGATATCTAAAAATTATAAAAAAAATAACATGATGTATTAATTCTTTTTATATTTCCAAATAATATTTATAGTCGAGAATATAACTTATATAACCCCATGAAAAAATTGTTTTAATAAACAATACATGTTTTGACATTTATATTTTTAATTTAAATAAAAAGCTATTAATGTCATTATCATACCCAACTGGCTCCATCGGGTCCCAAAATTGGCATATGTATTTTATAGGTCTTCCATTACTCATAAAATAAATATAGTATAAGTTTAAAGGTAATTTATTATTATTATAACATTATTTTTACCTCAAATTATCCAAATTACCTTTAATTGTTGTTAATAAAAGTAAAAAGTTATTATTCATCAAAAATTATTTTAATCAATTTGAACCAAATTTTACTTAATAATGAAAACCATGTATTTAGGATTTTTTAAATTCAATTCACAGAAGTGGTAAAGTTTCATTTAAATGAAAAAGTCAGTTTCTTAACTACTACTTAGTGGTTTCACTATTCACCAAAAATTAAAGGTTTTCATAAAAATTCCAAAAATACACTCTAAGATAAATTTGATATTCCAAATTCAAAAATTATGACAATTTTACCAAATTCAAAATATAGAAGTTTCATTAATTAATTTTTTAATTAATTCCCTTCATCCAAACAAAAAACTTTCTTTTATGAAATAATAACCATCAAAAGATTGATACTTGTTAATGTCCAATTTCAAAGTTAAATTACTTCCAATGGCCATCATTGTGTTAAATTGAAAAATTATAATCTATTTACACTTTAAAACCAATTAATAATATAATATAACCATATAAATAAATTAAACTAAAATGTGTTTTTAAATTAATATTCAACATTTTTTCACTATTCATTAAAAATGAACATTATCCGAAAATTATCAAAATTTCTTCCAAAGTAAATTCTGATGTCTCGATTATGAAGATGAATTTTTTTTCAAATATAATATGTAAAAGTGACAAGAACTAGATTTAAAAAGGTTTCTCCAACAAAATGTGGTAAATCACCCTTTTAAAGTAAATTATGGTTAAAATTAGATTCATTTACTTTTTTAGCCCCTGACTTTTATTGGATGAATGTAAAAACATTTAACAAACCTATATTATCATTTTTATGTTAGTTATATTAGTTTTCAACAATACATTTTCTAGGTGTTAGCTACCATTTAAAATAATAATATTATATTATTAGTGTGAAAAGTAGGATTTCAAAGAAACCTATTGTAGCATGTCAGGTACGCCATTGAATATAGAACCCCCATTAAAATAAAATTAATATTTAATTAAAAAGTATTAATAAATATGAGATTTTCATATTTTTTATTTTCTTGGGTTGTTACATTCTTCCCCCCTTTTTGAAATTGTGTCCTCGCAATTTTAAAATTGGGCTTGGAAACTTCATTGAATGTCTCACATTGGAAAAAGCATTAGTAAAACTATCACTTTAAAAGAAGGAAAGAGAAGTAAAAAGGTCACTTGAGTTAACGCATACTAGGATTCCATGTAGAAAAAACATGGATATGGAGGAGAAAACAAATGGTCAAGTTCTGATGGAGAGTGACAGAAAACATGATTATGAGAAAGTTAACCACTATAAAATCACACTCTTATGATGTGTTAAATGGTATTTGATTACCCAGTTAGAAATGTAAACCAACAATGTTTTCGTTTTATGTTCCATTTCATAATTTTGAGGAATTCAATTACGACATAGTATAAAACAATAATGGAATATACTTACCTTCATGTAGAGTTTCATCCTTTAATAAGTTTCTACCAAAGCTATTCTTTTCTCCAAACAATGGGCATTCAAAAAGACTTTGTCACATCAAAAGAATAAGAATAATCTTCAAGAGAATCATATAATACACAAAAAAAGAAATATATATTTCCCTTGTCTTTAGACATCAATTAAAACCAAAATGATTAGTACGAGATCATATAATCCCACAAAAGGATAAACCTTTATAAAAAGAAATACTATTATTAATCACCAAAATTTAATAAAAAGTATCCAAAGTTCAAGATATACCATTCAATACAAAATCTTCCTTAAAATTATTCAAAATATTCCAAACTAAGATTGAATCCCAAAACTCAGAAGGATTTAATCATATAGTCTTCCACAATAAATATTAACATTTATCTCCAAATAACATCGACTACTATTAAAGTCTCATACTAAAGTGTGATTAACCTGATCACATATTCTCTATGATAGGTTAATCATTTTCAAGAAATAACCCAAATCCCCATCTGTCCAAAATAAATACATAGATACTTACAAAATAAAAAATTTCAACCATTCCTCCACAAATGAAATTTTGTAGTATTTTATCTTCCATAGGAATATAGTATTTTAAAAAAGAAAACATGTTACAAAATAACCTTTATCATTTAATATAAAATCATATTCTTATACTAAGGATATCTATTTGATAAAACATAAGTTCCAAAAATCAAGTTATTCTTGATCTATAAAATCATTTAAATAAAAATAATAAGTTATACCAACCAGGGACTTCACATAGGCTAGTGGTAGGTGATAAAACGCAATCGCACATTCGTTGTGGGTTCGATTCCCATAGATTTGTTCATTATGACTGGTTTTCACATGGTTTGAGTGTTGTCCTTTTTTATAAAAAATAAAAAATAACCCATCATGTTTTAATATTAATGGTTTTCTTATAACATTCATTTTCATCCAACACATTAAGATAGTTCTGCTCTTATCCGTGTATGGATGTATTTTTTTTATAAACCACTTACTCTATACTCACCATAATACCAAAAAGTTTTACAATGTTTTAAATTTTATATAGGGTTTTTCTTAAAGTTTTCATATCCTAATTTCCATAAATAACTAAACTATCCTTTGATACCAACTATGGAATCCTGCCATTTTATTTCATAACTTTTAATTATATTTTAAAATACTGAGGATCTTTAAAGTCTAGTGTCTTTGAAATCAGGAACATATTACATGAAAACAACATAAAACATCCTTATAATACACTTGTAACGCTTCATCATAGGTTCATCTATGTAAAATTACTAAATTTCATAACCTGGAGACATACATCAAAGTAAAGGGTGAGAATAAGGCACATTAAGGTAAACAAGTGAAATAGTTCGCATGTGATCTTGAGCAATATTAATAAGAACGTGATATAAATAATAAAGTCATGAGAAATGGAAGAATAAGAATATCATAATAAAAAAAATTGAATCATAACTTTAATATGTGACTACAATATTTCATTTATACATTCAGGAACATATCACCAAGTTTCATCCCCAATGTGTCATAAAAGTTACCAATGTTGTTCACCAAGGTATCGTGAAACTTGTCATCATAGAGATTAATTCATTACCCAATGCATTGGAGATCTATCTAGGCAGAAACATAATATTAAATTACTTTAATGTGAGCCACATAGATCATAATCAAACATTTCATAAATAACCCATAAAGAATAAATGAAATGGATTTCATTTCAAAATCGTGATGTTTTAAAAGTTCTTAAAAACTTAATCGTTACGTCATTTATAACACATGGAAAATAATTGAGGGTTAATTGTTAATTGTAGAATAAAATAGATAAATTTTATGTAATGATGAATACCCCTAGAAATAAAATAGGTCTGAGTATTCACATAAATAAAACAAGAGAATTTTTTGAGAGAAAGAGAGAAAAATTTTGAGACGAAATTTCTACAGCATAACAAATATATATCATGGTTTTAGAAAACAAAGAAAATAGAAGGGACATGTCGCACCCTGACAAGGATGTTTAATTTAATTTATTTTTTTTCTTGGCCTTAAATTTTTTTTGGGGTTCGGTTTGAGTGGCGAACGAATTTTTTTTAAACTTAGGATAAAAAGTGCGCATTCTGGGTTCAACATCGTTGGACGCACGGGTGGAGTACGACGTCACGCGGCTTCGCCCATGAAACTGCGTGGCCCTTTCGTTAATTTTATTATTATTAAAATGATATGAATTCATTTTTTTAATTAGTGGTTACTATTGTTATTATTATTATTATTATTATTATTAAAGTTTGACACAAATTTTTATTACATAAGTTTTATTAGTATTATTGTTATTAATAATATTACTAAATTTTTATTTTTTCAATTAGAATTATTGAGGTTTTTATGGAGGTATATTTATGGATTAATGATTTATTTATTCATTATTATTTTTCTTTTATTTTCATTTATATTTCTTTTATTTTATTTCTTTATTCCTTTTTCCTCTCTAACCCTAGCAGCCCACCCTTTATATTTTTATTATCCCCCGTGGGAGCCGCCACCTCCTTCTTCTTCTCCCCCACTGTCCGCCTCCGCCCTCTCATAACATTATTTTTACCTTAAATTACACTAATTACCTTTAATCGTGTTTAATGAAAGTCAAAAGTTACTATTCACCAAAAATTATTTTCATCCCATTGAACCAAATTTTACATAATAATGACAAGAATGTATGTAAGATTTTAGAAATTCAATTAATAGAAGTGGTAAAATTCCATTTAAATGAAAAGGTCAGTTTTTTGACTACTAATTTGTGGTTTACCTATTCATCAAAATTTGATGGTTTTTAGAAAAATTTCAAAAATCCACTCTTATCAAAATATGATATTCCAAATTCAAAAATGATTCCTATTTTAACAAATTCAAAAAAAATAAGTTTCATTAATTAATTTTACAATTAATTTATATCGTCAAAACAAAAAAGCGTGCTTTTAAGAAATAATAACCATCAAAGGATTGATAATTGTTAATGTCAAATTTCAAATTTAAATTACTTAAAATGGCCTAAATTGGGTTAAACGGTAAAATTTTTATCTATTTACAATTTGAAACAAATTAAAAAGATAATATACCCATAAAAATAAATTAAATTGAAAGGAGGTTTTTAATTAAAATACAACATTTTCACTATTCATTAAAAATGAACCTTATCAGAAAAATATAAAAACTTCATCCAAAGTAAATTTTGATTTCCCGATTCTAAAGATGAAAATTATTTTGTCAAATATAATAGGTAAAAGTGACAAAATCTATATTTAAAAAGGTTTCACCATCAAAAGGTGATAAATCACCCCTTTAAAGTTAATTATGCTTAAAAGTACATTCATTTACTTTTTAAGGATATGAATTTTATTGGATGAATGTTAAAACATTTAAAAAACTTATATTATCATATTTAAGTTAGTTATATTAATTCCCGAAAATACAACAGCTAGGTATTACCTACCATTTAAAATAATAATATTATATTATTAGTGTGCAGCATAAGATTTCAAAGAAACTCGTTGTTGCGTGTTACACACGCCACTAAATATAGAATCACCTTTAAAATAAAATTAATATTTAATTAAAAAATATTAATAAATATGAAAATGTCATATTCTTTATTTTTATGGGATGTTACTATACCCATTTTACCCATGAGCTGAGGATAATCTAATAATCCTCATCAAATAAAAAATCAAGGAGAGAAGAATCATCAACATCACTCAGGGAGAAGAATCAACCACAAGTATCATTAATATGGTCTCCATTCCCATAAATCATAATCATATGCTAAGTATCCAGATACTAGGAAACACCTCTAGAAATCCTAATAATATAATAATCAAATATACTAGATCAACATCCATGTCTAAGGAAGTACCTCTAGGTATAAAAAAACATGTCTTAGAAGCTGGATCCTAGGAAGAATATACAGGCATCCCAAAGAGAAATAAGACACCACACATCCAACTCATCAGCCTCATAATAGGATGCTCCTCTAGCTAATATGGATTCATAAATAATAACTAATGAATATATTAATATATTATTGAGGTGGATGAACACTTAATACTACCACTACTAGCATAACCCCAATGAAGACAAATTTTGCATAGGTTTTAAGGTGACACATACTAAAATCCCAACCCAATACCATCATGATAGATCTGGTTCTCTCAAACATTGGGGGTATGTACTAGGTCCCTTAATTCAAACACAAAAAATAATACTTATTTTGATCCTCAAGGAATACACATATGTTAAGTTATCTAACTCAAGATCTTCAGCTACTAAGGTAATGGAGAAATTATATATAGGTTTCTGGAATGAAAAGTCAAAATATGTATAGTACAAGGGATCCATGGAACAACACACATGTAAAGAGATCCTACTAAGTGTTCCCTTGGTAATAATGTAGAAGAAATAATCCTATAATGGACCCTTGGTACATAAAAAAGGTAGAGGCATCCTATATGGGATCCTCTAGGTCAAAATATAACAAGGGCTATCCTGTAGGGGATCCTCATAAAAAACATGATTAATGGATTCCAGGGTAAGAATGGAACATCTATTTAAGGATACATCAAGTATCAAAAATATACAAAATCAATTTCCAAGAGAGATAACTCCTGGAACATCTCGGATTAAGGTATCAAAATATGTTATTCTTAACACCTACTCAATTATTCTCATTCAGGTCTCTCTCGAGAAATAACTGAATTCGATTAGTGGAGGACGAACATATACATTATGAAAATCATGAAATTCCACCGTAGAGGGTTTTATCATCACAATATATGAGATAAGATACTAAAAATTGACTAATATTGGGTCCAATTTTTGAAGTGAGGTGTAAAGACATGAAAAAAAGTCAAAAAGGTGGTATGGGAGGAGTACAAGATGTGTGTCCACTAGTACATAATGTGTACCCTTGAAACACTACAATAGAATGTACCTATTCCTATTCATGGATTGTAAAATCCCAATTACATAGTGTATTTTCTCTATACATCGAATGTACCATACATGGGGTACCCTACCATGTACCTCACATGGACAGGCCATGTACTCTACCCAGCTGTGTACATCTACATGGAATGCGACCCCCATGGGGATTAGACTAGTACATTAAGAGGAAGGTTCCCATTAAAATGGAAACATAGCCATATACTCTACTACATGGAAATATCATATTAAACAACTTATAATTCCTATACAATGTGTGTAATTCATAAAACTTGTCTTCCTCAAATAGGAATAAAACATGGAATGTCTTCCCTAACTACACACCATGAAATTGGGTTTTCCTAAATAGAAAACCCTTCGAGATCACTGAAACCCATGCTTCCCCACATAATTAATAGACCATACCACATGGGTTCATAAGAAAGAACAAAAGGGGATTAAAACTAAAAAAGGGAAAATATATGGTGTTGTATGAAACAATGTAAAATATACTATCATTCGGAGGAATCTATCAAAAAATCACATGTTTAGTTAGTCCATGGTTGTTTCAAGATGATCCAGTGTGTCTGGAGCTCTATAGAAGTACCTTCATTCTCCTCCCTTCATCTGTCTCTCTATCTCTTCCTCTCCCATTTTCTCTCTTGGTCTTGTGATGGGGGATCCATAGAGGTGTGTGTGAGAATCCATAGGGGAGAATGAAAATAGAATAAAGAAGAAAATAATAATGGATTAAAATATAAGAAAAATAAGAAGGAAATAATCCCACCCCCAACATCAAACATGAGTTTATGAATCGCCCTGGGTAAACACTCTATTATGGATTTAATGATAGAGAAAAAAAATCAATAAAAACCTCCATTGAAAAGATATAGTCTAATGAAACTGTATGAATAAATTAATTTTCATATAATATAACATTAAATATTAATTATTATGCTAAAATTGAAACATATTTTAAATCCATAAAAACTCATGTCCTAGAGAAAAAACTTTATTCCGAGAATAATGGAGTGGATAGAAAAATTATATGAGACAATTTGATAGGGGTAGAAGACATTTTTACCCCTTATAAGAATCTAAATAAAGATCAAAATTTTCCTCAAAATATTATTTAAGAAAAATAAGGTATGTTACTATATCAAGACAATAAACCATCTTGTCCCTAAGAATCATAGTGGTAAACATGAATCCATTTTCTCAACCAGAGAATCTACACAAATAAGCTATCTTGAAAGCCTAAAGACCAGTCATATAGGATAAACAACTCTCTTACAATGAATACTTTCAAATGAAACCGATATAGTACTCCACACCATAAGGCTTACCTTATACCTCTCCTTGAGTGTAACCTCAACATGTTTCCATAAAAAATCGAGGTGGTACATTTAAAATAAAAGAATCCCAGTGTAGGGATAATGAAATATTAGGAAAATCTGGGACAATACAATATGGAGCATGATCATTTCAAAATCGGATCACATGAGGATTCCACAAAAGTGAGTTTATCTCATCAGACCCATGATCACAATAATTAGGATAACTTGACATTAACCAACACATAACACTAGGTATTCTGACAATGCATGACATGGTCCAAGCATTGGTCAACTATCTAGTTGTACAACATTCATTACGGATGTCAACTCTACTATAGAGGTACATTTTCCATTTAACCCCAACTCTCAGGAAACCATACCCAAGAAAAGTATTTGAAATTGTTCACCCTCAGCTCACACCCATCTACTCACCTATTTATGATTTTACAGTAATACGTGCAATCCGTGTATACATTTACTATGACAACCCTTCTTTTTATTACAACTTAAACATGATTTATTACATAAAACTTCACTTGATACAACAATGAATATTGATAGGTTTAGTGTATTTTGGGCTTTGGATCATTACATAAAAACTTAAAACATGAAATACAACATCTTTATTGAAAACTTCCTTTACATGACCACTACATTCCCTCATACTTAGCATTGCATGGGATAACCTGAGGACATGCATAAGAAAAGGGTGAGCTATAAAGCCCAGTAAGGGAGTACACATTGAATAACTTTAGGACTAAAATACATGTTAGATAATAGGAATATCAATAGAGTATAAGAGAAACATGAACATAAAGGCATGATAAATCATGATAATCATAACATGGAAATGTGGTAACAACACTTAACATGGAATTAGCAAGAGCCTAGGCTCATTGCACATGGATCATGAGTAAATCATCATTGCACATAAAGCATGAGTAAACCCTTGTTGCACTTTAATTACCATGAGTCAAAACTCATTCCACATGATGTATCATGATACTATACTTTACCCAATGCATTGGAGTGCTATAAGGGCGCACCCTTCTTAAACATTTCATTTCATGCATAAGTGTGCCACATGGATCATAAAACATGGATTCATAAAACATAATAATTTATTCCACGATAAAGGAATGTGGAATTAATACATGAAACATTACAATCAATAAGTAAATGTGCATAAAGGCGAATACCCTTGATGGAGAAATGGGCATGGTATTCACTACACAATGACATTGGCTTAGAAAATTGGTGCGATTTCGGCAGCGTAACGGCGTGACATAAGAATTCATAGAAAATGGTTGATGAGAGAGAAAGGGGTTCCTCATCATATTTACATGTAATGTAAAGTAATGAGGTCATATAGATACATTTCCCAACAATTTTAATGGAATTTAGATTCATGATACAAAAGTATTGCTTGAATGTAAAAGAGGAGAGAGAAGTTCCTTTCGGAATTTTGGCATAGTAACGGGTGTACATGGGAGGCGTTTAATGAGAGAGAAAGGGTCTCCCATAATTCAAACATAAAGAGGGAAGTATGAGGGAGGTGTGAAACTATACCCCAACATTCATAATTGAAATTAAAATGGCAAAACAACTTAAATAAAATTGGACAAAAATGAGAAAGGAAGAAAAAATCCTTACTTGGAAGTGTGCTTCCAAAGGATAGAGAGAGGCTTGTGAGAGGCTTCTTGGGATCTTGGGGCACCTTGGGAGAATTTTAGAGAGAGTAGGGCAGAGGTTGGACGAACTCCAATGGCTTTGAGTGAGGAGGAAGTGGGAGCAATGGTGGGTTTATACAGGAAAGGTGAGGGAATTCTTTATTATTTAGGTTTGGGTCCCTTTACATTAAATTAATACAAACCACAAACCATCCCATGGTTTTTTGCAAAGGGAAGAGAAAACAATATTTTATAAGGCCAAAGTCCGAACTTCTTAAAATAATAGGGCTGCTTATGTGGAGGTGAGTCACACTCCCATGGAAAACAATTTAAAAAGACAATTTGTTTAATAAGTCTTGATGGGTCAATTAATGCATTAAAAATTAAGTCAAACAAACCCAAAATCACATTATTTTAATGGAAAATAATATATTGGCCAAAAATAAAGATTATATTATTTTATTACATCACTATTGGGTCATTATGATGTTATAAAACACATTATATATTTAAAAGGTATTTAATTTTTACCCAAAAATTTGACTGTCTCAAATAATTATGAAAAATTCACCGTTGGACAATTTCGACATCCTGATTCCAAAAATAATATTTATTTTATCTAAATAATATTCTAAATATGTTAATTTTCACTTTTAAAATAAAAAATGACATTTATCGAAAATTCACGGGTTTTGAGAAAAATGGCTTTCAAACCATAATAAAAAATTACATTTGTATTCAAAAAATTATAAGATAATTTATATTTAATAAAATTAAATTAATAATAATAATAATATTTTATTAAAATATTATTTAATTCAAAAATCCCTTAATTTAAAAAACATAGAATTCTTAATTAAATAATAACTAAAAACAATATTTGTACTTTAAGAACTATTTACATTGTATCAATAATGACTAGAAATTATATTCATTATTATATAAAAAATAACGTACATGAACATAGTACTATTAATTTGTTACATAACCCCTTAAAACAGCTGCATAAGACCTAAGGGTAAGGTGTGCGATGGTGACAGACTCTTGGGGTGGCTCGGATAACATTGCTCGAGTGGTAATTTCTATCAACGTCCACTTTTCCCGTAGACGGTCCCATTCGAGCTTGACATGATGAAGCTTATCTTGGGCTTGGTCAAGAGTGAAGTCCATGGATGCCACCTCTTTTCCGAGCTCTGACAAATGGGCTTCGTATGGGGAAATTCTACTGGATGAGGCCATCGCTTCCTTTGTCTGAGTAAATTTGGATTTGTTGAAGCATTATATTTATTCTAATCATGTGATCACTGTTCAACAGCTATATTAGCAACAGTCAAATTTCTTAACAGAAAACAATTGATGTTGACATTTTATATAAACATAAAGAGACATTTAATTCGATCATGAGGGATTTCCATTAATGAAACTTTGGGTCGTTACATTTACAACCCAACCCATACTCTAAATACTTTTCTAACACAAGTCTATGCTGACCGTGCTGCATGATATGTCATCCTCATTAACATAGAATCTCCCTTGGAAATCATCTTCAAAACTGAGAAAAACAAATGTGTCGAAATTTTATTCCATGAACACCCATCATGCTATTTTATTAT
This sequence comes from Viscum album, assembly GCA_963277665.1. NCBI lineage: Eukaryota > Viridiplantae > Streptophyta > Magnoliopsida > Santalales > Viscaceae > Viscum > Viscum album. The sequence continues at coordinate 483,623,001 of OY728155.1, forward strand.
AGTCAAGAGAATATACCTACACCCTAATAACATTAGAAACAATGGAAACACTAACTGACCAGGTCAAGAAACAGAATGGTCCTACCTTTCAAAGATGGTCTTGAAAAAAAAGAAGCACAAAATGTTCTCCTCAAAATATGAAGGCTTCAACCTAGCTATAATGAAAAACGTAATTACTAACTGAACATTGATCTTAGAAAGAGCATACAACCGTGATCACTTCCTAAAAACATTCACAGTATTAGTCTGACCAGTTACATAGGTTACCCTTAAAAATAAAATGACAAACTATGAAGGTCTATGTAAAAATTAAGGGTCTCTCTGTACCCCACCTAGCTCTATTGATAATGTCTCAAAACTATGTCACAAGGTCTAACCACCTAGCACAAAAGATAAGACCTCTCTAAAGAAGGTATATATCACAAAAACCTATGAGGGTTAAAACTAAAATGATGGACTACAAGGGACTGAACCTCATCGATAATTTTCATATCGACTACTCCTTAGAGGTCATGGTACACCGTATGAAAAGAAATATTGAATTGAATCTCATCGAGAATCGTTCTATAGTAGTACCCCCTCATGGACCAGTTGATGAGAAACATCCTGGTACCTATAAGCATCATACTCTACAAACCTATTAGATAATCGTGACTAGAGAAACAAAAACCCACATGGGGTACAACAAAAGGGAATCCATTACTTATCGACCTATAAGGGTTGATGCACATCCCATCCCTAAGGTCTAAGTCATCATCCTCACCACCAAATACCTCAAAGTATACTGAAATGACCCTCCATCAAAATGAAATATATTAGTATAAGTAGGTCAAATTAACTAGGATTATTTTCGGAGTAAAAAACCATACTAGAATCCCTATATGATACGATTTCTATGTGAAAAATATGAGTCATGAGACACTTATTCCCTTTATAGACCAAGATTAAAAATCCATCTCTAGTCTTTGAATAATGGAAAAGAGACAATAATATATAATAAATCATCATATCCCCAAAACATGTTCTTTTCTCTTAGATGAAATCATATAAATTTATAACATTTCTATTGAGAAAAACAATACCATACCATTGGAAATGAGGAAATATTAGCGAAACATGTCTCCATGATGCACCATTATGATATTCATCACACATTTTGACACATTATTAATACTCATATCTACCATTTCCTATATAGTAAATAATATAGAAAGAAGATCTCTGATACCAATTTCTAATGTCCCAACCTGTATGACACTAAGTTGGTTCTCAAATATGGTTCATTAAAACTCATCAAGGATGCCTCCCCATACACCAAAGGCTTTAAACTAGAATTTAGGGCCTAAGATGTGACAATGTGGAGACTAATCCATTATATCATTGTAAGAAAATAGTGGAAATACATATTAACCATACAAATGAAAAAATAAACAGAGTAGTGAAGTAGTAAATAACTAAAATAGATTATGAGGAAATAAATAAATGAAAAGGATATAAAATATTGAACAAAAATTTCATATAGATAACATTGTTCACCCATTTTCCTGATCATATAGATATAAGATTATAAAAATAAAATAAATCAAATTACAGGGCTATATTACTGACGTCGAGCTAGACCATATACTCGGTCTCTAGACATTATTGAACTACACCATCCCGATCAAAAGAACCCAATCGAGCATCTTTTTTCAATAATGTAGCTCCAGGCCTCTTCCCTACCCTCTATTTAATCAGTAATCAACTTGAAAAGAATACATAAGTTCTACATGAACACTGAGGTTCACATTTAGGGATGAGAAATAATATCAAATGGTCACCCTAATGATGAACCTATAGAATGATTAGCATAAGTGAAGGAAAATAAAATATGATCAGCCCATATAAGATACACTGCAAAAGATAAGTAATGCCAAAAGAATGAGACCAATTCAACCACCGGGTGTGTAATCTATGTCAACATGGAAAATTATTTACATTGATTTACATATTTATATGTTTATACATTTATTGTACAATGTATATACATAGATACATAAATATGAATATTTATGAGTGAGGTGAATGAAATAACATAACAACCTAAAATAATTGATCTTTTAGTCTGTAATCCCAATCACCGGGACATCCTATGAAATGGACATTGATTCGGACATCGTGCTACTCAAGTAGTGTATTATTAAGTCAATATGTGTGTCATTATCCCAACCAATGTATTACTTCTTTTCCCAATTCAAAAAATTTCATTGACAAGGCTACGTCCCAACAGGGGGATACTCTTCCTTACCATAGTTTCAATTGTAGTCACCTCTAATCACTATAAAGAAAGATTCTAGGGAAAAATATATAGACATACAATAAATGGATAATATATTGAAACCATGGTGATATTTCTATTTTAATCTAGTCAAATGTTTGAGACCTTGTTCGCAATCCATAGGTGTTCATGACTTTTGGAACTCAAATGAACCCTATGGCTTAGACCCGTAAGCGATCTGTAGGTAGATTTCATTGGTGAGACATCCTTCCAAACCCTAATGATAGAATATTAGACGTTATTCCTAACACCAATCATGAGTGTGAGACATCAGGCTCAAGAACCCTAATAATGAATAAGGCTCATAATCTGGATCCCAGAGAGCATGTCCAAAGATCCAGATCATATGAAAAATTGAGGAGAGCGTAGTCATCATATGTAATCTAGAAGTCGAGAAGAGTGTAAGAATAATCTATAGATCATATGTATAGAAGAGCCTAATAATCCACATATAACACCATGTTGATTATTGCATAATCATCCTCACATAAACCATGGGCCAAGGAGAGTGTAATCATCCTCAGCATATAACGACTAGTGCAGAGTGGAATCATCCTCAAACATTGGGAGATAAGAATCATCCATGAGTATCATTACTATCAATTTCATTCTTGTATATCATACTCATAGGATCAATTGTTGAATACTAGGATGCGCCAGTGGATATCCCAATAATCTGATAAAAAATATACTAGCTCAATAGCCATGTCCGAAGTAGTACCTTTGGGTAAAAATATAAATAAAATAAATAATATTTATTATAAGGTGGATCGTAAAAATAACATCTTGGTGTACCAAAGGGAAAGGAAGATTCCTCGTGTTAGGCTCAACAACAATGAATGAAGAATCACCTACAGCTAACATTTTTTCTTCAGTAATAACCAAATAAAATTAGAAAAAAATTTGTGAGGATGATCGAAGGCCTAAACCCAAAACTAATATCATAGCCCCATGTATTAAAATATTGGCATTAGATACAAGGTGACACACACTACCATTTCTACCTAAACAAAACTTACTAGATCAGGATCGGTCAAACAACAAGGAACCCACTCGGTCCCTTAAGCCAAACACTAAGAGTAATCCTACTTGAGATCCATATGGAATATAAATAAGTGAAGGAATCCTACATAGGATCCAAACATTAGAAGGAAAGTGAGGAATCCTATATGGGATCCCTGAACTACAATTCTACAGAGGCATCCTACAAGGGGTCCTCAGAAGTGTATACTCGTAATTGGATCTAACTAGGGAATCCCTTGGCCAACATGTATGAAAATGAATCCCACATTGAATCATTGGTATGGAATTTAGATAGGGGAATCCAACATGGGATCATCTTGTTTGAAAAATAATAAGAGGTATCCATCAAGGGATCCTTGAAGAAAACTAGTCTCACTGCTCATTAGCCACAATGGAACATCTTTAAAGGGAGACATCCTCAATGAAAATTCTACAAAAGCATCATTCAAGAGAGACATCTTATAGCCCATATCTGATAATGTTCTCAATATAGGGTAGTTAGAAAACCCAACCTATCATTTTAATTCTGGTCTCTCTCATGAGATTACTAAATTCGAAAATAAAAAGAAGAAGCTCTCCATTAAGAAAATCCTAAAACTCTACCAACGAGTCCTTTAAACACCAAAATGGTTTCACCATCACGATTAAAATGAAAATATACTTATAATGGAAAAATCATGGGTCCAATTCAGACTCCTGGGTGAAAATGTATGAAAAAAACATCGAAAGGGTGGTAAGGTAGGAGTAAATGGTAGGTGTACCATGGCACACAACATGTACCCTCATCACTCGACCTTGGTGTATACCTCAACCTATACAAAAAATATAAAAGGAAAAGTACATGAAGTTTTTGTCCCATACATGAAATATACCGAACATGGGGTACCTACCCAATTACCTAAAATAGAATGGTCATGTACTCTTCCTTTCTCTGTACAACAACATAGTGTGCCACCCACATGAGGTCTATCCATGTTCGTTACATGATATGTGCACCTTACACGAGCAGCCTAGCTAGATACATAACTGTACTGATGAGTCCCTATAATAACTCGATATTTTATGATAAGTATTCTTTTTAATTTATTTGATGTCATGTGTTTTATGCTACACCAAGATTATCTTGCACTATACGCAACACCATATTAGCTTGTAGTATACGCAACACTAATCTTAGATCGTGTTACACACAATTTCATGTTTGTTTGATAGTAGTTATTCTAAGAAACATTAAGTATATATATATATATATATATATATATATATATATATATATATTCAATGTATTTTGTTATACGCAACAACAAAGGAGTCGTTCACTATACGCAACCCTGACTTGACTTGCATTACCCGCAATCGTGACCTTCCTCGATAGCGTGTGTTGTACGCAATACCAGGTTTTACTAAACAATGATATATTGTTATTATATTATTATAAACTAGACTTTATAAGTAATATTAACTATATTTTGAATTTTATAACATTATTATTTATCTTAAACATTTTCCAGAACATGTTATAAGAACAAAATAATTTTTTCTGGTAAAATACGTTTTTTTAAAAAAAATGCAGTTTTGCCACCTTTTGATGGCGCACCAAATTTAAATCTAGTTTTTGAAATGTTTATAATTTCAATTTGACAAAATAAAATTATGATTTGGAATCAGGATATAAAAATTTACTTTGGATAAAATTTTCATATTATTCTGATAACTTTCATATTTTAATGAATATTAAAAACACGCTATATTTTAATTAAAAACAACTTTTTTCATCATAATAATTTATATGTTTATATTATAATATTGAATGGTTTTAAAGTATAAATATAATATATTTTTACCATTTAATAAAATTTATGTCATTAGCATTAATTTTACATTGAATTCATAGGTAAAAACATTTCAATCCTTAGTAATGTTTTAACTTCTAAAACCTGTTTTCTTAACAACGGGATTAATTTTAAATTAATTACTACAACTTATGTGTTTTGAATTTTGAAAAATGGATTCAATATTTGGAATCATTGGGTCCAAATTATGTTAATAGGCTACTTTTTATTTTTGGGCATTATGAATAGTAACTACGGTAAATTTTATTTACCGTAGTTAAAGCTAAATCTGGTAATTAAGGGTAAATATAAGATTATAAAATTATCCTAACACATGCCAAAATCCTATTGGATGAATAAAATTAGACCCATATCACCTAATGGTCGGATTAGAATCATTTAATGTACTTTTTTCCATGAAAATAATTTAATTATTATTAAAACCAAAGAAAGTTACAATATGTCACTTTCTTAAATCTTATAAGTGTATTAATTTTACTTTAGTGATAAACTTCATTAAACATCGAACATGAATATTCTACAAAAAACTAATAAACGTATCTACATCATATGAATTTATTTAGAAATTTTATGGATTAAATAATTATCATTAAAGGTGACATAATAGTGATGTATAAATTATTTTCTTAAGAGAAATATCAAATAAATTTTTTTAAAAATATTATATAAATATTATATAAACTATTTAATGTGATCCACTAATTTTATAGACAAATATGACATGTTATGAATATATTAAAGCTTTTATTTCGAACATATATTATGTATATTGTTTATTTAAATTCAAATAAATGAATAGTGTCAAAATTGACACTATTGTTATTTTATAAAAATAACATATTATAAAATTTTTTAAAAATCACAAAAATATTTAAAATTTATAAATTTAAATTTATATGGTCTAAAATTTTATAAATTATCCAATTATAGACAATTCACAACAAATAAGTAATTATTTATAATAATTTAAAATTTATAATGTTATTACCACAAATAAAATAAAATTGATTAAATAAGGATAAATCCAGTTGATAATGTTTAAAATAAATTTCTAACATGTCTAAATTTTATTTTTTGATGAGATTACAACCCTATATAATCTAATATACGTATTTGAGTCATTTTGGAAGTTTTTATGTGGGGTTGGGATTAAATATAAATTAATATTTTCTTATATTTCCAAAGGTGCCCCTCTTCTCACTTATAAAAGGGCATCTCCTCCCTTTTCTCCTCACACAATTTGGATCCTTGATGCTCAGCCAACCCCTGCCCATTTCCCTTATCAACTTCCCTAGAAACATAATAGAGGTCCTGGTCTTCTTCAAAGGCCAATTTTAGTACCCTAAGAGAAGGTTTCAAAGAGACGTATCGAAGGAGAGGTAATATTTGTTACCGATTCGTTCAAATTTATTTATTCTTATACCTCCTCTTATTTAGTTGTTTAATTATATTTTAATAACATAAGTATCAATAATATACTGATATGTTATTATAAATATTAAACAACCCCATTTCACCTTCTATCCATCCCAAGGAAAACGAAATCACCGCGCGTGCGTACGTACAGAATACCGTCTCCACACCGTGGTGTAATCTGTTTTTCCACCACCACCTTACATGGATGGGTATAATGGTGTAAAGAATAAATACATATGATTATTATAACATCATACTGATTCTATGACATTAGATCATTCACTCCAATTCGATTCAATAAATATGAGAACGATATCATCGCTCGTGCGTACGTACAGATTACCGTCTCCACGACGCGATGAGATTCATTTTCCATGTTAACAATTCATGAATCATTATAAAGTATATATAATAATTAATCATGAAATATATGACATAATAATGCTACTAGATTTATGTATATATATATTTATTTCATATACTTAATTTCATTCAATTCAATATGGAAACGAAAACAGCGTTCATGTGTACATATGACCTACCGTCTCCATGAACGGTGTATTTCTTTCCATTTATCGATCTATTATATATATGTATATTTTGAATATATATTAAATATAAATCATGTTTTATAATCTATAATTATGTAATCATGATCTAAGTAATCATATGAATAATTACAAGTCAAAACACGGATGACAAGTGAAACGATTTTACCCAAAACGCTCTTTAACATGGAATTTACAAAAGAACGGGTAATATAAAGTCATAAGTGAACCATATATGATATCATAACAATGAATATGATTCTGTAATAATTCAATGTCATTATTTAAATCATTATACAGGAGGTTCGGATACATACGAAGAATATCGAACCATGGTAAGGGATAATCTTTCCAATCTCATTCTTATCTGAGATTGTTTATTCGTATGTATTTACTGGGGTTATTGGTATAATCAATGTCCATGTTTTCTAGAAATGTTTTCATGTATTTTTAATTTCCTTTTTACCCATTTTTTACTTTTACTACATGGTATTTATGTAATCTTTCGTTTACGAGGTACTTTTTGACTTTTCCAGCAAAAGTACGAGAAGAATGTTTTTTTAACTTATACTGCATGAATGGATTTTTACGGTTTTATAAAGCAATATTTTCATGAAGCATCCTCCAAAAAATTTCATGACTATTTTAAAAAAAATCCTTTTCTTTTAAAAATGCTTTACATTTTGTGAAAAGAAAAATATTTTAAAGAAGATAGGATATTTTCCTCAAGAATTCATTTCAAGTGGTTTATCAAAACCATTTTGCATCTAAGATGACATTATTTCATATATTTATGTTTCAAATATAATGTCTCTATGATTTACATGGTTTCACTTTTCTTATGATGAAATGATTTCCATTTGTTTTATATGGATTATGTTATTATGGAATGATTTTTATGAAACCTAATTTATTCTTTGGGTTATGATGAATGATTTATGATTGTTTTGTGGCACACGTAAGAATGATTTCAATATGTGATGGGTGGGACCTATATCTCCCTCAAATTCATTGGGTAAAGATTTATATCTCATGAGATAGACATGGCTAGAACGGTAAGTTAATCCGGTTCAGTGTTATAGGACTGAAACGAGGAGTGAACTCGTTTCAGAAAGGGACTTTGTCCACTAAGATGGTCTTGGCAGCAATGTCTTGGCTACTATGGAAATCATAACAAGTGCTAAATGGTTGCCACAATTACATGTTTTATTCACATTCTAGTTTATCTTGATTAATGTTCCTTTATGATCTATGCTTTATGTACTTCCATGATTTATGTCTTTGATCAAGATTTTGATGTTTAGATTATATGTTCATGTTTTTGCATTCAAATGTTTATGGATTATTTTATGTTCTCTATGCTTACCCTTACTGATCATTTGAGCTCACCCTTTATATGATTTCTTTTCCCCAGGATTTAAAGAAAGTTTTTAGTTAAGAAATCAAAAGGGGAAAATCTTTATGGTAGATGTTGAAGATCTTTCACCGAGATTAGAAGAATACGTTCCGAGTTTCCAAAGACACTAAACTATTACGATCCTTGAGTTTTGGTTTTTTATGTATTAAGTATTCCACAAAAGTAATGTATTGTCCATGTACGTCAAGCTTCGGGTCTCTACAGTTGGTATCAGAGGAAAGGTTTAGTTAACCTTTGGAAACTAGGACGCGAAAACTTTAGTGAAATCCCAAGAGATATTTCTTAGGTATGTCTTGGAATGTCTCTAAGGTTAAGTATATGTATAGGTTATAGTCCCAGAATTGTGATAACCATCATAGAATTAAACCTAAGATGTTAGATATTGAAGATACTCCCCCTTTATTAAGTTATTTTCCCTATCATGGTATTTTCCTCTAACACTATTATTTTTGGGTTTTAGACGATGGATGGAACCCGAAGGAACCGTGTTGATCAATATAATGGACAATGCAATGATTATCCTCCTGACCAAACCAATTTCATGGGAGATGGAGTGCACAATCTTATATCTATACTTACACAAGCTATGAATCATTCTGGACTTTAAAATGAGCAGAGAGAGTAGAAAAATTCTGTTGAATCCTTTATGAGGCAGCGTCCACCTTTATTCAGTGGGTCTTCTGATCCCTTAGTCGATGCACAATGGATCAGTACTACTGAAAAGATATTTTCAGTTTTACAATGTTCTGAGCATGATAAAGTCATCTTAGTAGTATATCGTTTGGAAGGTGATGCTGATCAATGGTGGAATCTTATCCGGAATACGAGGCAAAGAGATGAAATTGAGCCCATGGAATGGGACGAGTTCAAGAACATGTTTTTCAGTAAGTACTTCCCTCGTATTCTTCGAACAAAGATGGAAAAGGAGTTTCTTGAGCTTAAGCAGAAGGATGATGAATATGTTGGTATATACGAAGCAAATTTTACAAGACTTTCAAGGTATGCATCTGGCTTTATCATCCAACCTGAAAGTAAAGTTGATCGATTTTTCAGTGGCTTAAAACCAATTCTTCGAAAGGCATTATCAATAAGAGACTTCAGTAGCTATGAAGAAATTGTGTGTTGTGCTATCAAGGTAGAACTGGAAGTTGGTGTAACATATCTATCTAATGGTTTTGACAAGAAATGAAAGATGGAGTTCAAGGAGAAATCTCAGAACAATGGTGAAAAGAAGATGAATTTTTCTTTATGCTCAAAGTGTGGAAAGAAGCATGGTGGAGATTTCCTAAAAGGTACTATAAAATGTTTTAAGTGTGGAAAACAAGGTCATCAAGCTGTTGATTGTCAAGGTAATGGGAAAAAGGTTTCTAATGATGTGAAAAGAAAGAAGACAACAGAGAACTCTCTACCAACATTTCAATGCTTCAAGTGCAAGGAAATGGGGAATTATGCTAATAAATTCCCTAATCCATGGGTTAATGATGATCAACGTGAGCAACCTCTTAAGGAAAAGGATAAAGGGAAGTTTCATGCGATCACTATTTGTGATGTTGAGTATGAAAATGATGATGTGTAATGATTAAGTGTTTATGTACTGAGATTTCAAAATTGTATCATTGAATCTCATTTATGGTATTGTGGAATTTTGGAATATCTATGTATTAGTTTTAAATAATTATATTGTACTGGTAACCATGAAAAAGTGATTGAAATATTTTGGGAAAGCAGATGAAATGTGCATAATGAAGGGATAAGGAGAAAATAATATGATAGTAATCTTGAGCTCATGACTAAAATAAGGACAAACTGATATCATGGTTTGAGTATATAGAAATTTTGGGATTTTGGTATGTGGAAAGAGTTAACTTTTGATAGTATTCATGTTTTCACAAAGGTTCTATTGTAATTTATGTTTCAAGAGAATATATGACTAAGGTATTCATGTGTTTGGAATACAACCAACAAGATATATCTTGTGATATATGTTGGATAAATGCTTGTATTCACATTCTTGGCAGATAACCCTTCTACTAATTGTTTTCATTATACTATGAGCTTGGTCTGAAGTATTTTAGATAAGCCTAATGATTGGAATGGATTATGTTGGACATAAGTCAGTATTGTTTAAGGATAGAACTTTTTTCGATATTATTGATGGGATGTTATAGTAATGTAGTTTTAGAAAAAGGACAACCTGCAGGACGGGCGACAGCCCATCGCGTCGAACAAGGGTGTGGGAATCGAACCCACAACTGAAGTGTGACTGGCCGTTATTGCATACCAATGGCCTACAGGAAGTACCTGGTTAGTAGAAACTAGTTATATTTTGTTAAGCGACATGATAGATGAAGTATAAGTTCATTTTTGGAATCGTATATGATTAACCTCACCATATATGGACATATGTATATTTGATAACTTTTTCTAACCTTTTGTTTAAAACAAGTGGAATGACCCATCATTTTGTCATATGATCTATTAACACATCACGAATAACAAATTCAACTTAATTTCTTTAAGAGATGAAGTGGAAATTGTTCAAAGCACAAACAACAGTGAGATTGTACCAAAATCAAGTAAGTATTTCTTCTAATTCAAAATTTCCATCTTTAGGGAAATGATATTGAAAATGAAAAATGTTGTCCTAGTGATCTTAGATCTGATGAATCAGATGATACCTTAGATCATCACAAATTTATGGCTTTGTGATAGATGGCTTTTTTATAGCCATGTTCTCTACCACTCTCCCGCAGAACTTGATGGTTAGATTTTTCTTCCATATCCATATTTTAACCTATATTCTCTTATATAGAATCCCAATGATGATTTAATTTGGGTAATCATTACGTTTCATACTTTAGTTTTTAAAATTAAGTTTTAGTATTCCTTTTTACGTTGTGGGTTTCTATAAATAGTAAATGATTTATAACCCTGACGAATTTCGAGGGCGAAATTCATTTTAAGGGAGGTAGAATGTAACAACCCGATATTTTATGATAAGTATTCTTTTTAATTTATTTGATGTCATGTGTTTTATGCTACACCAATATTATCTTGCACTATACACAACATTGTATTAGCTTGTGGTATACGCAACAGTAATCTTGGATCGTGTTACAAACAATTTCATGTTTTTTTGATAGTAGTTATTCTAAGAAACATAGAGTATATATATATATATATTCAATGTATTTTGTTATACGCAACAACAATAGAGTCGTGCACTACACACAACCCTGACTTGGCTTGCATTACACGCAATCGTGACATTCCTCGATAGCGTGTGTTGTACGCAATACCGGGTTTTACCAAGCAATGATATATTGTTATAATATTATTATAAACTAGCCATTATAAATAGTATTAACTATCTTTTTCATTTTATAACATTATTATTCATCTTACATATTTTCTAGAACATGGTATAAGAACAAAATAAATTTTTCGGGTAAAATAAGTATTTTTCAAAACAAAATGCAGTTTTTGCCACCTTTTGATGGAGCACCCACTTTAAATCTCGTTTTTGACATGTTCATAATTTCAATTTTACAAAATAAAATTCTTATTTGGAATCAGGATATAAAAATTTACTTTGGATAAAATTTTCATATTATTCTGATAACTTTAATATTTTAATGAATAGTAAAAACACGCTATATTTTATTTAAAAACAACTTTTTTCATTGTAATAATTTATATCGTTAAATTATAATATTGAATGGTTTTAAAGTATAAATAGAATATATTTTTACCATTTAATACCATGTATGTCATTATCATTAATTTCACATTGAATTCATAGGTAAAAACATTTCAATCTATGGGAATGTTTTAACTTCTAAAACCCATTTTCTTAACAACGGGATTAATTTTAAATTAATTACTGCAACTTATGTGTTTTAAATTTTGAAAAATGGATTCCATATTTGGAATCAGTCGGTACAAATTATGTTAATAGGATAATTTTTATTTTTGGGCATTATGAACATTAACTACGGTAAATTTTATTTACCATAGTTAAAGGTAAATCGGGTAATTAAGGTTAAATATAAGATTATAAAATTACCCTAACACCTGCCAAAATCATATTGGATTACTAAAAGTATACCCATATCACCTAAGGGTCAGATTAGAATCATTTAATGGACTTTTTTCCATGAAAATAATTTAATTATTATTAAAACCTAAGAAGGTGACAACATGTCACTTTCTTAAATCTTATAAGTATAATAATTTTAATATAGTGATAAACTTCATTAAACTTCGAACATGAATAATATCCAAAATTATAATAAAATTATCTACACCATATGAATTTATTTTTAATTTTTAGGGATTAAATAATTATCATTAAAGGTGACATAATAGTGATGTTTAAATTATTTTATTAAGATAAATACCAAATAAATGGTTTTAAAAATATTAAAATAAATAGTATATGAACTATTTAATGTGATACACTAATTTTCTAGATAAATATTACATGTTATGAATCTATTAAATCTTTTATTTCGAACATATATTCTGTATATTGGTTATTTAAATTCAAATAAATGAATAGTGTCAAAATTGACACTATTGTTATTTTATAAAAATAACATATTATGAAATTGTTTAAAAATCACAAATATATTTAAAAATTATAAATTTAAATTTATATGGTCGAAAATTTTATAAAGTATCCAATTATATACAATTCACAACAAATAAGTAATTATTTATAATAATTTAAAATTTATAATATTATTACAACAAATAAAATAAAATTGATAAACTAATGATAAATCTAGTTTATAATGATTAAAATAATTTTCTAACATGTCTAAATTTTATTTTTTGATGATATTACAACCCTATCGCATCTAATATTCGGATTTGAGTCATTTTTGAAGTTTTTAAGTGGGGTTAAGATTTAATATAAATTAATATTTTCTTATATTTCCAAAGGTGCCCCTCTCCTCACATATAAAAGGGCATCTCCTCCCTCTTCTCCTCACACAATTTGGAGCCTTTAAGATCGGCCAACCCCTGTCCATTTCCCTTATCAACTTCCCTAGAAACATACTAGAGGTCTTGGTCTTCTTCAAAGACCAATTTTAGTACCCTAAGAGGAGGTTTCAAAGAGATGTGTCGAAGAAGAGGTAATATCTGTTACCGATTCTTTCAAATTTATTTATTCTTCTACCTCCTCTTATTTAGTTGTTTCATTATATTGTAATAACATAAGTATCTCTAATATACTGATATGTTATTATAAATATGAAACAACCCCATTTCACCTTCTATCCATCCCAAGGAAAACGAAATCATCACGCGTGCGTACGTACGGAATACCGTCTCCACGCCGTGGTGTAATTTGTTTTTCCACCACCACCTTACTTGGATGGGTATAATTGTGTAAAGAATAAATACATATGATTATTATAACATCATACTTATTCTATGATATTAGATCATTCACTCCAATTCGATTCAAAAAATATTGGAATGATATCATCGCTCGTGTGTACGTACGGATTACCGTCTCTACGACGCAATGATATTCATTTTCCATGTTAAAAATTCAAAATTGATTATAAAGTATATATAATAAGTAATCCTGAAATATATGAAATAATAATGCTACTGGATTTATTTATATATATATATGTATTTCATATACTTAATTCCATTCAATTCAATAAGGAAACGAAAACAGCCTTCATGCGTACGTACGACCTACCGTCTCCATGAACGGTGTATTTCTTTCCATTTATCGATCTATTATATATATGTATATTATGAATATATATTAAATATAAATAATGTTTTATATTCTAGAATTATGTAATCATGATCTAAGTAATCATATGAATAATTACAAGTCAAAACACGGACGACAAATGAAAGGATTTTACCAAAAACACTCTTAAACATGGAATTTACAAAAGAACGGGTAATATAAAGTCATAATTGAACCATATATGATATAATAACAATGAATATGATTCTGTAATAAGTCAGTTAAATTATTTAAATCATTATACAGGAGTTTCGGAGACATACGAAGCATATCAAACCTAAGGTAAGGGATAATCTTTCCAATCTCGTTTTTATCTGAAATTATTTATTCGTAAGTATTTACTGGGGTTATTGGTATCATCAATGTCCATGTTTTCTAGAAATTTTTTCATGTATGTTTAATGTCCTTTTTAACCATTTTTTACTTTTAGAAAAGGTATGAATGTAATCTTTCTTTTACGAGGTACTTTTTGAATTTTCCAACAAAAGTACGAGAAGAATGTTTTTTTAACTTATACAGAACGAACGGATTTTTACAGTTTTATAAAGCCTTATTTTCATGAAGATTCCTCCAAAATCTTTCATGGATATTTTCAAAAAAATCATTTTCTTTTAAAAATTCTTGACATTTTTTGAAAAGAAAATGATTTTAAAGAAGAAAGGATATTTTCCTCAAGAATTCATTTCAAGTGTTTTATCAAAACCACTTTCCATCTAAGATGAAATTATTTCATATGTGTTTGTTTCAAGTATAATGTCTCTATGATTTACATGGTTTCACTTTTCTTATGATGAAATTATATCCATTTGTTTTATATGGATTATGTTATGATGGGATGATGTTTATGAAACCCAATTTATTCTTTGGGTTATGATGAATGATTTATGATTGTTTTGTGGCACATGTAAGAATGATTTAAATATGAGATGTGTGGGACCTATATCTCTCTCAAATGCATTGGGTAATGATTTATATCTCATGTGATAGACATGGCTAGAATGGTAAGTTAATCCAGTTCAGTGTTATAGGACTGAAACGAGGAGTGAACTCGATTCAGTAAGGGACTTTGTCCACTAAGATGGTCCTGGCAGCAATGCCTTGGATACTATAGAAATCATAACAAGTGCTGAATAGTTGCCAAAATTACATGTTTTATTCCCATGCTATTTTATCATGATTAATGGTCCTTTATGATCTATGCTTTATTTACTTCCATGATTTATGTCTTTTCTCAATATTTTAATGTTTAGATTTTATGTTCATGTTTTTGCATTCAAATGTTTATGGATTATTTTATGTTCTCTATGCTTACCATTACTGAGCATTTGAGCTCACCCTTTATATGTTTTCTTTTCCCCAGGATTCAAGGAAAGTTTTTAGTTAAGAAAAAAAATTGGGAAGATCTTTATGGGAGATTTTGAAGATCTTTCACCAATATTAGAAGATTACGTTCCGAGTTTCCAAAGACACTAAACTATTACGGTCCTTGAGTTTTGGTTTTTTTTTATGTATTAAGTATTCCGCAAAAGTAATGTATTGTCCATGTACGTTAAGCTTCGGGTCTCTACAGTCCCATTACACAAAACTTAATGCCCATATATTTAATAAACATCATAAAAGTCATCATCCTTGAACATGAAGAATACACGAAACGAGTTCCTTGAACCACACACAATATAAACAGGTTTTCTCGAATGGAAGCCCATTTAAGACGACCAAAAAAAACTATTTTATCCCAAAAAACAACAGATCAAACCACAAGTGGTCATAAACAATAATGAAAGGGTATTTATACTAAAAAATGTAAAATCCATTGGCTTCAATGAAAAATATAAAAAAATTCCAATCTATAGGTAGAATCAACAAAAGTATCAACCGTTTCAATGGTCTATGGTTCCTGTATGTTGATTCGGTGCATCTTGAGCTCCATGGAAGTACCTCCTCCCTCCCTCTCTATATATATGTCCCTCTCTCTCTCTCCACAACAATTTTATTTTTCATTAATGAAAACAGGGATCCTCAAGGGGTATACATAAGAATCCATAGGGGTGAAAGAAAACAAAATAAATAATGCAAGAAAAATAAAGAAAAATAAAAGAAAAATAAAAAGGTGCCCGACCCAGCCTCAATATCGAAATTGTGTGGATGCCTTACTGTTGGCACCAAAATTCGGGACAATGAAGAGGCCCAAAGAAGGCCCCAAAGAACTTCCTCACAAATCCCCTTTGTGGAGTTCCCCCAGCAGCATGGCCGCCGCGAAGCAAAGAGGTGGGATGCTACGTGAAGCACGAAGGCGGGATGCTCCACGACCCCATTTGACGTTCGTGACCCACCGCGAAGCAACCTAGTACCTCTTCGTGCTGAGAGAGCTCCGCTCTATGGCGCCTCTTGCCTATAAATATCGGGCTCTCCCTGATCCCAAAGGACAGACAGTTGGACCTTTTGACTTCCTGGCTCCCAAATCGATATGCATCCTTCTGCTCTACGAACCATGAGCTATGTGAGGTACTTATGCTCCGTGAAGTGCCTCCCCATGTCTTTTCCTGATCCCCTCTTCTAAGAGGGATTCCTTTCATGAAGCCTAAGGAATCTTGCTAAGGAAGGGGATCCCTGAGGGGACTCGGGTCGTCGTAGAGCATTTATGCTTCGCAAAACACCCTTCATGTACACATGATCCACATGCTAAGGAAGGGTCAATGTACTTTGCGAAGCACATTGCTTCCCAACACCTTGCTTCACGAGGAACCTTTTCTCCATGAGTCTGTACTCTACGAATGCTCTTCCACTACGAAAGGCACCTCCCTTTTTCACCTCTGCCCCATGCTAAGGCTAAGGCACCCAACTTCGTGAATCACACCCCTTCAAATGTACCTTCCGCCATTCGGAGAAACAGAGCTTCAAAAGGCCCCTGCCTATGGACCCCTCGGCTTGGAAATTCCATTTCCCATGTGACCCTCCAATTTTTAATGATGTAACTTCAATGTCTCCTGGATGATAACACTCGTTGGGTTGCTTCTCCTAATGCTTCTTCGCAAAGGCACGCTAATGGATATTACTTCTTCGCATAGCCATGCTAACATGGACCCCTCGATGGTTCGCTCTGCGACACCACCTTGCTATGATATTTTCGGTGCCTTCCCTTCCACAAGGAGAAGAGGGTACCAATTATGTAAGTCCTAGGGGTGTGGATCACACCCACCTCATCCGAGATGCATGACGTTAAACTGCCAAGCACAATTGTCTTTAGCACATGGCGTTAAACTGTGACCTCACCCCATTCCTCACACGTGGGGTGCCCACACCTTGGACATTCTCTACACCCCTTGGTCTCCACAGGGGATGATATCCTACTTATGGGAGTGGATTTTGTCTGTGGGGGAAGGGTAGCCACATTGGCATAAGCCCATAGTTTTACCTCCAGGGGGCAGCATAGCATCCCTACTCCTCCTTTCATCTTCAGTCCCCAAGGATGGCGGAGGGTGTGATAGGGAATGGGGAACCTCCTTTATTCGATCCCAAATCCCTCTTCCGATGCGCTTTGTCGCCATCGGGCCTTGATCTAGGATTGAGTCCCAACCATTCTCTCTTGAGGCCGCCCTACGCCCAAGTCCCTCTTCACTTCCCACAAACGCACCTTCCGCGACGTAGTCATCAGGCCTTTACTGTCTCATATTTCTCACACTGGGCATGACTCACGTGGGCTTAGAGTAAGCATCGATCAAGACAACACCCCCATCCCGCATGGCATTAAACTGTATTCTCCACCCATCCCAAACTATGGGGACTTTGATCCATGTCAAGGAATGGTACATAGGAAGCCTCCATGAGGTTCAAGCCCTACCATCGTGGGCCACCGGAGAGCGTAAGCCCCAATCCACCTAAACCACAGGGACATTGATCCCTGTCAAGGCATGTTACGTAGGAAGCCTCCCTAAGGTTCAAGCCCACCACCACTCGGTGACTACGACCCCATTCACATTAGTCTACCAACACCTTGGGCAGCCTAGAGTGTGAGCCCCATGCCACCATCTGAACTACATGGTCTTTGATCCTTGTCAAGCTAGGGTACGTAAGAAACCTCCATGAGGTTCATTCCTAATGCCCATCGGACCCCAGGTCCATATTCATGTCGATTTTCCTACACGCCCTTACCCGAACTATTGGGAATTTGACCCATGTCATGGAATGGTACGTAGGAAGCCTCCATGAAGTTCATTCCCACCACCCATTAGTCGTTTCGACCCCCCATCACGTCAGTTCTCCCTTGTCCCGCATGACGTTAAACTGTATTCGCCATTGGAACTTCAGGGACTTTGATCAATGTCAAGGCATGATATGTAAGAAGCCTCCCTGAGGCTCAAGACCACCACTAGGTCATTCCGACCCCCCTTCACATTGGTTCGACCCCATCTAGTGGTAAGCCACTGTGACCCCATCCAGCGGTAAGCCATTGTGACCCTATTTAGCGATAAGTCATTGACATCCTTATCCAGTGGTAAGACATCGCAACTTCATTTCACGGTAATCCATCGTCATATGAACTATAATGACTTTGATTACCTGCCACAGGGATACGTTGGAAGTCTCTTAGAGGCACAAGACCAACACTACCGTCATCTTCATGACGGTCTCATCCCATTCACCATTCACCATTCCCATCAACCGCTCCATCAGCCATCCAGATCCTTACCCAGGCCTCCACATCCTGGTGGGATCATGCCATTCTATTCCTCATTCTCTCTAATAGCATTCGGGAGGTCACCCATGTGATGGCCCTAATATTGTTGTTCCCTATAGGGGGTTCCTCCATCTGATCCACTCTAGTCAGTGTTCTAATAATCCCGATCTTTCTTTGCTGGACATTAAACTTGTGTCATACCCTGTGTTAAACATGCGAATCTGAGGAAAACCTCAGATACATGCCAATGGAATATGATTCCTCACATTCAATGTAGGATTCCTCGGGATTCTGTGCCCTCGAGAAGCCATATAATAAGGGACAAAAGATATACACGCCAATTCCCCAACGTCCAGACATGCCAGTGATGCCCCAACATGACTAATCCCCTAACTAAAGGTTTCTGCCCTGACCGGACCCCCTGGAATGTCCTGACAGAAGCAGCGTAATTAACTGGTGTCAATGAAAATATGGAACTGGGAAGAGTTTCATAAACAACGTATTAAATCTATAAGGGAGACCCGGACAAGGTGACGAGTTCTGAGGAGGAATCCACGAAAGGGAGAACGAACTTCCCATCATCCCATTTATATCAAGGAGAAAATGTCCCTAAACAAGGAATGTATGTTGCCCGCCTTTGGAAAGCGGGAATGCTAGGTAAAAAATCCATGCTATTCGTACTCAAGCAGACAGGCACATGCGCCCCGACGAAAGCATCAGAAACCGAAATTTTGAACCCGATGTGAACATATTATCCTAAATATGGAGGTTAGTAGTGCTCAAGGAATCAATGTATTGACGTGTTAACAGATCCAGCTATCTGGAATCGGGTCCTGCCATGAAAATAGAAGGCCTGGTGTGAAACTGACCAGAAGTAGAGGCAGGAGAACGTTGGACATCCCGTTCTATGACGTTATCAGCGTGGATCCCTCTTACCTGTCACGGAAGATGGGATGGCGTTGGGGCATTTGTCGTCTATTCCTATTTCCTTTCAGCACAGATGAGTCCATCTCTATCCTCTTCAAGAATCAGGTTGCTTCCACATGAATGCGGTCACCGCTCGCCCGCCTACGCAAGAGCAGGGGCAACGCCAGCACAGCCGCTCCGTGTGGCTTCACCACTTCCGCAATGGCTTCTACGTCCATGAATGTGGGTCGCCCATGCCCCATCTCCCAATCGGAAGTTATCTAACGAAGGGTAGTTAATGACCTCGTACATTGTTACGAGGAGGAGGTAATAATCCTAACCTGGGATATGGACATCCTGGACCTGGAGGCATCTAGGCACCACCGTCAACATCGCCCATGAGGGCCACGCAGGGAGCCGCTGCTCCCCACCCCAACATTCAATCGTTTCGGGAGCATATTCCCGGAGCGCCTTGAAGACTCCCGGCTTTACGCTGATGAGGTGGGAGACATCCAACCCAGCCCAATCAGAGTCTCAATTTAGAAGATCCTAGCAAGGGCCCCCACCCTGCCACATCAGTGCCGCAGCCTGACTTTTCCTGATGAGCATGTAAGCTTTGCACCTACACCACCAGCACCGGCTCATCTGACCGAACGCCAGAATCTGGCATGAGATGAGGACACCAGCCAGGAGGCGTCAGCGTCGATGGCTGATATGGACCGAGACACCATAGATGCATATCATCAAGTCCCTGCACACACTGAGTTGGGGCACTTATAAGACAAACCGTGATTGAGGCCCCAACCGCCCCACGGGTAGGCAAGGTCAAATCTCCTGGTCACAGGCAGGAGTAGGGGACGTCGTGAACCGAACCACAGTGATTCCACCCCGTACGGAGGTCCTCCCCGTAC
Source organism: Viscum album (assembly GCA_963277665.1). NCBI lineage: Eukaryota > Viridiplantae > Streptophyta > Magnoliopsida > Santalales > Viscaceae > Viscum > Viscum album. Next base: position 483,643,852 of record OY728155.1, read on the forward strand.
CACTACCATAGAGAGCGTGGTTCTTCCACTCTTCATGGCTCGGCATGGTTGTCTACCCCATGCTACCCCCAATCTGAATGAAGGCTTGCCCCGCAGTGGTGATGTTTGGTACGGAAGCCTCTCTCGTGCCCATCACACTGTGTATGGAGTCCTTCCTCCTACCCCTGACCTCCAATGTGGATATGTTACCCATCCAGTCTTTCTCCAAAGTGGGTATCCTCCCTAAGTCCTCTCCACTAATGGTGAAGCTCCTCCTCGCCTCGGAAACTAGAGGGGTGAAGGCCAGCCTCACTCCACCCACACAATGCATAGAGGTCCTCCCCATGCTCCCGCCAATTCCAACAGAGGTTTTTCCCGGTTAGGTGGTGTTCATGGATGTCCTACCCATGTACCCTTCAACACTTGTCCGAGTTCTCCTCGCACCTCGGCTGTATCAAGTGGAAACCCTCTCCACCCTGTCACCAGTGCAGCCAAATGACCACATGTCAGAAATGAGCCCTATCCCGAGGACCCGCCCAGGGGCAGGAAGGTGGGACATCGCCGCCATAAGAGTAATCTAGGGAAGGCCCAGATGGAGATCAAACTGGTCTGAATCTCAGACTCTGAAGCAGAGTGTGACTCAGCTCAGGAACCCTCCCCTTGCTTATCCGATCAAGGGCCAGGGGCAGGGACGAGGTGCATCAACCTGGTGCTCCCAGAATGTGAGGTCCATAGGATTCCTTCCACCCTCAAAAGGTTTATCTAGGAGGATGAAAATATGTCCACCCCGCAGGTTAAGGTGGTGCAGTCGCAACCATCGTCGATGGAAGCACTTGCTACCTCCACAAGATATCATAGAGAGCTATTCTTGGGGAAAATGGAGGGAGAGCTTCCATACGACCCACCACCAGCATCCCTTGTCCTTGAGCCAGGAATGGTGTCCTTTATCCCATCGTATCAAGACTTAGTTTCCAGGTCACTACAATCCTCGGAGGACAGCCCGAGAATCAGTAACCAGTCAGCCTGTTCACCATATTCTCCACCGGCCGACCTGCCGTCCCAGTGGTCTGCCTCAGTACCGGTGCCAGTTCCTCAACCACCCCCAGTTGGCGAGTGGGGAAATCAAAGTCCAAACACTAAATTTGATCCATGGTGATTTTGGATCATCCTTGGAGCGTACCACTTCCCCGAGATTTTCTGGCCCGCAACAGCGCGGGATTTCAGCATACCTGAGTCCCTCACCCCAGAAGAAGTTGAGTGTTTCCACTACACCATCTAGGAGACAAGTTTCAGTATTCATCATCAGAACGTGGTTTATCCAAGGATCCTTGTGAATTTTGAAGACATCAGTGAGTAGTGTCTTCTAGTCGATCTGGCCGCACTCCATGTGGCCCAGCGCCCCGAGTCACCAGCCCATCGTGAGGACCTCTAGCAGCAATACATTTAGTGTATCAAGGTACTTCTAAAAATTATTAGGGAGGCTACCACCACATGAAAATTTGTGGCTAGAGGCAGCATTATGCCCTCCTCTTCAGCTCTATCTGGCAGTAGCCCGACTCACTATGCAATATTGAGGACGTGCCCCCAGGTAGGGTCATGGTCAACATGGCCGACGTAGTGGACAAAGAGGATGAGCTGGAGTTTCTCGATAGATAATTACCCACTGAGGGTGTTCCACCACTGATGGATCCATCATGGAGGATTACTCATCACCAGATGAACCTACATGGTCTCCCTACACCCACAGAGGCATTGGTAATGAGCCAGAATGCCGGTAAGGGAAAATAGAACGTTGGAGCTTTAAAGTACTCCGACCTATCCGCCTCAGTGCAGAAGACAGAGGAGGACCCAGAGAAGGCCATGTTTCAGAAAAAACATGCTGAGCAGAAGAGGTTAGTCGATGAACTCCTGGATGAATTCACTGTAGAGAGATGACCCGACTATGGTGATCCTAGGCCGTGGCATTAGGGGCAGGAACAACTCCCATATGTGAGATGCCTTCAAGAAACCCTGATCATACCGCTCCTGCAGACAAGGTTGAAGCCAGAACTCATGGAAAGAGGGTGTGGTATGTCTAACCAAACCCTCCCGAATGGTGCGATAATCCGAGGAATCTGGCTCAGGTTCCCCCAGGTGCCCCACAGGCCCCTCCACCTGTCGCTCCATGAGCCGCTGAACCTGTCTACCGGGTTAAAGAACCTGGAAATGCACTCGTGATTAGGGATCCTCATCAAGACAGGGACCCATATCCAAAATATCCTATGGTGGCACTCATATCCCTACTTGAGGCATTGGAAACACAACATGTTTCAATCCCACCAGATGGAAATCCATACCCGGCATGGGTGGATGATATGCTGGAGCCTCCAGGTTTCGGGAATCCCACCTTCTCCCCCTTTAATCGTATGGGGGACCGGCCGAATCATCTTTACCAATTCAAATCATGGTGTGGGCCCATGTTGGGGACTCTAGTGCAACATGAGGCAACCAAGCTCCGCTGTTTTGTTCAGACACTAGAGGGGTCGACATTTGTCCGGTACAGCCTGCACCCCGTCGGATCTGTGACCACCTGTGAGGACCTTCGCAAGCAGTTCCTCTACCAGTTCTGCTCTACCACATGGAAGACCAGTATTTCAGACCTCTTCAAGTGAAAGCAAAGGCCTGATGAGTGAGTCGCAAACTTTATCACCCAGTTGAAGGGGCTCACATACTCACTCGACATGCCACTAACTCAGGAGAAATTACTGATGATGTGCATAGGGAATGTCAAGACGGAACTCTTTCCCTCCCTGATCACTCAAAATTATCCCAGAGTGTTCCAAGACTTCTCAGATAAGGCCCGACGTCTCAAAGAATCCCTGCAACAGGCCTTCCAGGCCCGTCTGCTATCCCCTGTAATCCCAGAAAAGAGAGCGGCCAGAGCCGAGCATGCTGTGGTGGTTCAAATAGAAGCCCACAGGTAGCTAGAATTGCTACCAGTATCACCGACCCCATAGCCTCACAGAGGCCCTCCCCCTTAGGCATAGAGTCCGGCTCCACAGATTCCTTAGAATCCACAGGCGCCCTCGCGTAATGCGCCGCCAACGCCCAGGTGGGACAATCAGGGTCCACATCCTCGACAGGACTCCTCATCAGGGCCAGGCTCCAAGGGCTCCCTAAATGGAAAAGAAGACACCAGACTTACTCGTTCAATGAGAATCAGGTCCTCGGTTACTTATGTAGCGTCTTAGAGTAGGGGATTGTACTCTTTCCTGAGTGTAGAATGCCGACAAAGGTGAATCTCACCAATTACCTGAACTACTGCCCCTATCATCGGATTTTTTGGCACACCCTCAAGAAGTGCTATGTGTTTAAGGACTTGATCCAAGACCAAGTCAATAAAAACATAGTAAAGTCGAGTCTGGCCCTGACATAAGGAGCAGGTGTCTTTGTAAGCTCAGGCAGCGGTAGCGACAGTGAAGACGAGTGGAAGCAGGTCCCCAACCACGGATTCTAGAAGTACAATGACTGGATGGCTCATAAAATGGTTACTCATGCCCATGTAATTATTTGGGAATGCATGAATCAACGGGAGCCTTCATAAGCTGTGACCACCACCTCTACATCATCGTCTCAGCCAGCCTCTTCCTAGAAGAGCAAGCATCGGTTGCGCAAGAAGAAGCATTGTGCCCCACCCATACAATCATCGTCCCGCACTCTGGGCGACTTTATGCCCCCTGAGATGCGGATTCCCCCCAGATCTTCTCAGTGGTGGATGATTCTTCGAGTTACAGTCAAGGGTACGCATCGGTTAATACCGTCGAGTTGGTAAAACCCCTATATGACCCCCGATGAAGGGGAATGCCAGGAGAACCTCCCCAACGTCCCCTGAAAAAGCTAACGTCGGTGAAACCACAACTATATGGTTCATCGAGGTGCATCAGTCGGCACCTCCAGCTAGGCCGTGCATGCCACTGAGTCCAGGCAATATGCCCAACATGAAGCTCAACACTCGAAGCCTCTTCATCTGTTGTCTTCAGGACCGTCTCCACCACCGTTTGTGCTACTAGATCAGGCAGAGCCACTTCGGCCATACCGTGTATAGCATTTCCCTACTACAGGATGATCTCAGTTGTGTGGACCTCTTCTTCAAGCTAATCTTCAGGCTTTGACTAGTGGGCAACACGATATTCCCAGCACCGCCAGTCGCCGATCCAGCCGGCAGGGCCCGCCATGTCTCCAATCACTGAGCAGCCTCCTGTTAGTAGAATATCGTGTCCGAAAAAAAAGTATGATGTCCTAAATCACCTTTCTATCATCCCAACAAGGCTTTCTATCCTTGAAGCCCTCCTCTTGTTGTCAGATATGTGTGAGGCCCTCGCTGAGGCTTTAAGGAGCCACCTACAGTTTTAGATGGAGGTAGAAGCTGCAGAAGCCTTTCATACTGAAGCAGTTGAGAATGTTGAATGCTAGACCACCATTTCATTATCGGGAGAATATTAAGGCTCCCCCATACATGGGCACATCAGCCTGCTATATATCACCAGCCAATTTAATGTCATGGAGTCTTTCCACTGTCTCGTTGACACCGACTCTAGAATTAACCTTATCCCAAGGCAGACGCTGCGGAAGCTGGGGTTATCCAAGGATGACCTAACTCCCTACGATTTAAGGATCCATGGATATGACAGGACAGATCAGACCCCGGTTGGAAAGATTCATTTGAAGACACAATTCGGTGGCTGAGTTTCAAGTACTGAATTTATTATCGTCTCCCAGGACACCTTGTACAATGCATTGATGGGCAGTCCATGGCTCCATCTGCACGTAGTGGTCCACTCGTCTTATTACTAATGCCTTAAGTACTCCCTTAATGGTCGAGTAGGCATACTCCAAGGTGATTAATCTCCTTTCTCCACTTGTAATACCTGTTATCTAGATGATTACTATTACAAGAGCAATGATATGAAGATTCTGGAAAGTGAGTTGGGGCCCGCCCCAGTCACAACTGACCACTGGGCAGGTCTAGATGACACCTACGTCTTCCCAATCCATCGATTAGAGGTCACGAAACCTGACATAGGTCAATGCTATGTTGACTCTGGTACAAGAGGAAGGAATATTCCCAATTCAATGTGACGTCAGAAAATCACCTCAAACTCCTACACAAACCAGGTTCAGGTGATCCCGGAACCTCCCACCCCCTTACGATTCTAGGATGTCCGCCCCATGGAAACGACAGTACGTCATACGTGTCTATTTTTCCATGCTAGTATTAACTGGCTCAAGCCGATGCACCACTGTTGCTTTGATGTCATCAAGTGTGGCCCCTTGGCCCAATGATCGGATGGGATTGGATCGACTACCTTCATCGATGTGATCTCAGCAGCACGTGGATCTCCTAATGTGTTGTCCTCTACTGTCCAGGTTGGTAGAAGCCTTCTGTCAGGTTCTTCCAACCTAGGGGAAGCCTCAACCACTGAGAATCCCTCCTCTGTAAGTGAATAAGAGGATTTAGAGGATTCTCCCCCACCTTTTATAAATGCATCTCTACCACCGTCGAAAAACTAGTACAGGTGAACCTTGGTAGCGAGGCAGATCTGAGACCCACGTTGATCAGTGCCACCATGTCCCTCGATGAGAAGCAGTGGTATGTGGACATCCTTGATTAGCACCGTTACATGTTTTCCTAGATTTATGACAAGATGGTAGGAATAGATCCTCAGGTAACTATCCACCGCCTCGGTCTCCCGACAAGTCATTGCGGGTTGAAGCAGCCTCCATGAAAGATGCACCATTCTCACGGTGTCGTGGTCAAGGCTGAAGTTGACAAACTCATCAGGGCAAACTTCGTCAAGGAGATCCAGTGCCCCAAGTGGCTAGCCAACATCAAGCTAGTTAGGAAGAATAATGGGAATATCAGAGCCTGTATCGACATTCTGGATCTCAACTGTCACTGTATGAAGGATGATTTTTCCCTTCCTGTGACAAAATTGTTGACCGATGGTATGATCGGGTTCCAAGCCCTCTCTTTCAGGGATTGTTACTATGGATATAATTAGATCTGGATGGCCCCCAAGGATGAAGAGTTCACCACTTTCAGGGCTCCCCAAGGTACCTTCTATTACAAGGTTATTCCCTTCGGCCTGAAGAATGTGGGTGCCACCTATCAACAGGCCATGCATAGCATATTCAAGCCAATCATCGGGACATTGGTGGAATGCTATGTGGATGATATAGTGGTAAAATATTGCCTGCTTCAGGACCATCTCAAGGACCTTGATAAAGTGTCTGGCTTCCTTTTCTCTCACCACTTGAAGATGAACCCGTTTAAGTGTGTGTTCGGGGTCACTTATGGGAAGTTTCTAGGATTTATTAATAGGTACCGAGGCATCGAGATCGTCCCAAAAAAGATCAAGGAAATCAACCATATGCCTCCCCAGAGAAATATCTGTGAACTTCGAGGTTTTCAAGGCAACATAGCCTACATACGCTGATTGATTTCTAATCTGGCTGGAAAGTGTAAGCCCTTTTCATGGCTAATGAAAAAAGGCTCTGCCTACGAATGGGAAGAAGAGTGCCCGACTGCGTTTGAGGAAATTAATTAGTACTTGATCCAGTCTCTTTTCTTGATGCCACCAATCTCTGGGAAGCATCTAATCTTCCACGTGACTTCCCTGGAATGATGTCTCGTCCCCCTTCTTTCCCAGAAGAACAACGAGGGGACAAAGAACAATCTCTGCTACCTCAACTGCATGCTTCTCAATATAGAGACCAGATACTCCCCCATAAAGAAGAGCTATCATGTGATCGTATTTTCTATACAGAAGATGTGACATTACCTGCAGCACCATGCGGTACAACTGGTCTCTTGGGTAGAACCACTGAAGTACATTCTGAATCACCCCATGTTGACCGACTGTCTAGCACAGTGGGTGGTAATCCTCCAGCAGTTCGATATCAGGTTTTTCCCCTAGTAGGCCATCAAGGGACATGAATTGGAAAACATCCTAGTTACCCATCCAACCTCTATGGACCAGTCCTTGGACTTGGATTTTCTAGACAAGGAAATCCTCTCGGTAGATCATGCCATCACGTGTTGGCAGATTCACTTTGACGGTGCCTCCCGGAGCCACACCGGTAGGAGGCTCAATGATCGTTTACTCAACAGAGTGGGCCTGGGTATTGTCTTCATTACCCCAGTGCAAGACGTTCTGCCATACTCATTCCTAATGTTAGAAGGTTTCACCAACAACGAGCTAGAGTATCAGACTCTTATCACTAGCCTCGAGCTGGCCCACCAGATCTATATGCCCCATTTTCATGTGAAAGGGGATTCCGATCTAGTCATCAATCAAGTCAATAGTGGATACATTTTCAGAAAGCCAGAGCTCATACCATTGTTGGAGCGCACCCTTCATCTAGTGGCCTAGTTCCCTTCTCGACTGGAGGTTACACATGTCCCTCGGTCACAAAATGGTCGAGCGGATGCTTTGGCCAGCTTAGCAGCATCACTTGTAGAGCCCGAGTAGGATGATCTGATTATACATGTGGCCAAATAGAGAGTCATTGCCCCTGTCACCCCAGAGAATGATTACATCTTGCGAGTAAGCCATATTACCGTTGAATCCTCCACATCAAGACTGTTGGGCGGAGAAAGAAAGGAGTGATGGCAAGAGGGGGGGTGAATTGCCTTTTAAAAAATAATTAACAATTTAAAATCAAAGTAAAAAGTGAAGCGGAAATAAAAGAGGCAAGACACAAAACTTGATAACGGAGTTCGGCTTAAATCCCAAGCCTACGTCTCCGCTCCCAACTCAATCGTTGAGAGATTTACTACCGCTTGCTTTTTAATGGTTTTAGCAAGAAACCCACTAGACTTTAAGGTTAGTCTAGAACCTATTACAGCTTGCTTTTAATGGTTATGCAAGAACCCACTTGCTTTCAATGGTTGAGCAAGAACCCACTAGCCTTCTTACAGGTGAAGGCTAGCTCACCTTTGATTCAAGCCTTTTAAAAGGGAAGGCTTGACTAACCTCTTCACACCTTGAAGGTGGTGTGAAAACCCAAAGAAGAGAGGATGAGAGAAATGAGGGGTTTGTAGGCACAAACCCAAATTGATGCTCAAAATAAATAAAACAATAAAAACCGTAATGTGGAGAAGTCTTGGGCGCCAATGGATTGATTGGAGTTGATGAAGAGCGCTCCCAAGCTTCTATGGTGGTGCTCCTTGGATGTGGAAGAAGGTTGGAGCAAGTGAGGGTTCCTTGAGGGAATGCGCCGGAGGTTCTCCAAATGATAAAAAATGTGTCCGTGGGCTTCCTTGTGGCTTGGTTAAGTTTCCGGGGCTTCCTAGTCCTTTATTTATAGAGGGGGAACCCTCATATGGCCTTTGGAGGTCTTCGGAGCCATTGGAAAAGGCTTCGGAGCCGTTGGGAGGCAAGTGGACAAGTCTGGTCAAAGGCCCAACGGCTAGTTTGACTGGCTCCACCGGCTGACCGGTAGAGAGCCACCGGTTGGCCGGTGTGTGCAAAAAAGAAAGGTCTTCTGCCCAAGTGCCACCGGATGGCCGGTGCTGAGGCCACCGGTTGGCCGGTGCTGAGACAGTAGCTCAGCCTTTTGTCTATGTGCCATCGGTCGGCCGGTGAGGAGGCCACCGGTTGGCCGGTGAGAAGGCAGTGGGTGTCCCTTTTGCCCAGGGTCCAGCGGCCGGCCGGTGGTGAAGCCACCGGTTGGCCGGTGGACTGAAAAACAGTCCACTGTTCGTCCTTTGCCACTTCTTGCTCCTGAAATCATGCCTATTAACAAAAACACTTGAAAACAAGATTAGATAAAAAGGAGAGTGATTGTGATCATGAAAATTAAACCACGAGGGGTACGAGAGGTACAACAATCTCCCCCTATTTTGATGATCACAATCACCAAAAAAAACAATATAAAATACTGAAATGAAAGGCATGCTTTAAAGGATAAGGCAAAGTAAAGTAAAGCAAGAGAGAAAGATTTCTCCCCCAATCAACCAAGAATTTCTCCCCCTTTGTGATTATCAAAATAGCACGGGGCATAAAACTTGATTGAGGGAAAGAGTTGAAAAACAAGATAGAGATTTTAAATCAATTGAAATTTTTAAAATTTGAATTGAAAGTTTTGAATTGAAATATTTTGAATCGAAAATTTTGAATTGAGAATTTTAAATTGAAAGTTTTGAATCGAAAATTTTGAAATGAAAGTTTTGAAAAAAAGTTCAAAGGCTTAAACGATCCTAACTCCCCCTAAATAAAAACAATAAATCACCGGGGAGTGGTTTTTAGAACCGAAACAAATTTTGGCCCGGAGAGACTCGCTAAAAGTGATTTTTCAATCCACACTTGTCTAGTGGCGGGTCTTCTCCTATGAAATTCATCATTAAAGAAAATAGTTTTGGGCCTTCCATACCGGGCATTTTTGCAATTGCACTCATAAATTAAGTGCTCGAGTTTTTTGCAATAATTACAAAATTTATATTGGGAGCTCCCCCTTACAAAAATAGTTGGAGCATGGGAAGAGGAAGCTTGCTTGGAATAGCCAAGCCCTTCGGTGGTTCTAGATATGCGTTGGGAACCGAGCAAATTGGTCAAATTTTGTTCACCTTGGGTGAACTTGGCAAGGGATTCCCTTAAGTCCTTGATTGTTAATTCAATAGACTCAACATCGGGAAGGTTTTGGACTTTGAGGGACAACTCCTCCTTTTCTTTGAGAAGTTGTTCCTTTTCGGAAGAGAGTTTTTTGAAATTCTTTTTTAAAGCAAAAAATTTGGAAGAAAGTTCATGAAAACCTTCCTCCAATTGATCTCTATCATGTTGGAGATCCTCATAAGATAAATGATTAAGAGAATTTGAAGAACAAGAGGAAGAGGAGTCGGAAGATGTTACCTCATGAAATGCCATTAGACATTTTTTACCGTTGTCACTTGAGGAGGAGGAGGAGGAGGATGTGGAGCTATCACTCCATGTGGCCTTGAAAGCCTTCTTCTTTTCCTTTTGCTTGGCCTTTTTCTTGTTGAGTGGACAATAGGGCTTGTAATGGCCTTTCTTGCCACATCCGTAACATGTTACCTCGGGCTCGGATTTTTCGTCGTGTTTTTCCTTTCGAGCCTTGCGGGGTTTCTTCTTCTTGTGCTTCTTCATGAAGTTGTGCATTTTGTGGGCAAGATTCTCCATTTCTGAATCGCCGCTTGAAGAGGAAGATGATGAGGAGGAGGAGCTTTCTTCTTGTTGAACTTTGAAGGCGATGTTCTTTGGAACTTTGATTGGTTTGCCTTCCTTTTCAGCTTGCCTCCTCATGGTGATCTCATAGGTCATGAGGGATCCGATGAGCTCTTCTACCGGCATGTTCTTGATGTCTTTTTCTTCTTGGATTGCCGTGACCTTTGGAGCCCAGGAGCTTGGTAGGATCCATAGGATCTTCTTGACCATCGTTTCTGCAGAAATATTATCTCCAAGAGATTTTCTACCATTGAAAACGTCAGTAAAACGAGTAAACATTTCAGAAATAGATTCGGATGTATGCATGGTAAAACTTTCAAAATCTTGGCGATACATATCCAATCGAGTATCCTTAACTTTGTTAGTGCCCTCATGGGTAACCTCCAAAAGTTTCCAGATTTCATGTGATGCGGTGCATGCGGAAACTCGATTGAATTCATTACGATCAAGGCCGCAATGAAGGGCGTTCATGGCTTTGCCATCAAGCTCGAAATTTTTAATATCGGCTTGAGTCCATTTGGATTCATCGGGAGAAGAAAGAGAATAACCATGCATGACAATTTTATAAATAGGATAGCCAATACTTCTAAGAAAAGTAGTCATGCAGGTTTTCCAATAGGTATAGTCGGTTCCATCAAAGAATGGAGCACGACCCAATGAATAGCCTTCGGGGGCGAAAGAAGTTGAATCCATCACAGTGGATCTTGAATTTGAAACCGGTGAAGGTATTACTCAAATTTTTTCCTTTGATACCAATTGTTGGGTGGAGAAAGAAAGGAGTGATGGCAAGAGGGGGGGGGGGGTGAATTGCCTTTTAAAAAATAATTAACAATTTAAAATCAAAGTAAAAAGTGCAGCGGAAATAAAAGAGGCAAGACACAAAACTTGATAACGGAGTTCGGCTTAAATCCCAAGCCTACGTCTCCGCTCCCAACTCAACCGTTGAGATATTTACTACCGCTTGCTTTTTAATGGTTTTAGCAAGAAACCCACTAGACTTTAAGGTTAGTCTAGAACTTATTACAGCTTGCTTTTAATGGTTATGCAAGAACCCACTTGCTTTCAATAGTTGAGCAAGAACCCACTAGCCTTCTTACAGGTGAAGGATAGCTCACCTTTGATTAAAGCCTTTTAAAAGGGAAGGCTTGACTAACCTCTTCACACCTTGAAGGTGGTGTGAAAACCCAAAGAAGAGAGGATGAGAGAAATGAGGGGTTTGTAGGCACAAACCCAAATTGATGCTCAAAATAAATAAAACAATAAAAACTGTAATGTGGAGAAGTCTTGGGCGCCAATGTATTGATTGGAGTTGATGAAGAGCGCTCCCAAGCTTCTATGGTGGTGCTCCTTGGATGTGGAAGAAGGTTGGAGCAAGTGAGGGTTCCTTGAGGGAATGCGCCGGAGGTTCGCCAAATGATAAAAAATGTGTCCGTGGGCTTCCTTGTGGCTTGGTTAAGTTTCCGGGGCTTCCTAGTCCTTTATTTATAGAGGGGGAACCCTCATATGGCCTTTGGAGGTCTTCGGAGCCATTGGAAAAGGCTTCGGAGCCGTTGGGAGGCAAGTGGACAAGTCTGGTCAAAGGCCCAACGGCTAGTTTGACTAGCTCCACCGGCTGACCGGTACAGAGCCACCGGTTGGCCGGTGTGTGCAAAAAAGAACGGCCTTCTGCCCAGGTGCCACCGGCTGGCCGGTGCTGAGGCCACCGGTTGGCCGGTGCTGAGACAGTAGCTCAGCCTTCTGTCTGGGTGCCATCGGTCGGCCGGTGAGGAGGCCACCGGTTGGTCGGTGAGAAGGCAGTGGGTGTCCCTTCTGCCCAGGGTCCATCGGCCGGCCGGTGGTGAAGCCACCGGTTGGCCGGTGGACTGAAAAACAGTCCACTGTTCTTCCTTTTCCACTTCTTGCTCCTGAAATCATGCCTATTAACAAAAACACCTGAAAACAAGATTAGATAAAAAGGAGAGTGATTGTGATCATGAAAATTAAACCACGAGGGGTACGAGAGGTACAACAAAGACTACTAGGATTTTCAGATGCAGTGGTTGAAGCGACTCCTGACTAGAGTACCCCTTTTTTCCAGTATCTCCAAAATGGTTTCCTCCCATCTGATTGGGCCGAGCGTGATCAAATACGATGTCATGCGCTGCATTTTACCCTCCAGAGTGGTCACCATCTTGAGAAGATCCTCTACAAGCACGGGTTCGATGCTGTTTTTCTCCGTTGCATCCATGGAGTCAATATTTCTCAGGTCAGGTAGGAGGTTCATGCTGGTTCCTATGGTGCCCATCAGGCTGGGCCAAAGCTGTCCCACCTAATCCGGAGATTTGGGTACTTATGGCCTTCTATGATCCATGATTGTATCGAGTTTTCTAAGTGATTTCATGTGTGCCAAATTCATGCTAACTTCCTGCATCGGCCTCCAGAACCTCTCCACTCCACCAAGTACTCTTGGCCATTTGCGGTGTGGGGACTCGATGTCATGGGACTATACCCCCCAGTGACATCACACTAGTGTAGGTACATCCTGACCACCACATATTTACTTTTTAAGGGGGCAGAAGCAGTTCCACTCAAGGTGGTCACAGATCGTTCCATCATTGACTTCGTGAACTCCAACAACATCCACCGGTTTGGAGTGCCTTACATCATACTCACTGATAACGACACCAACTTCTGAGCAGTCGAGCTGAAGAAATTGTATTCTAAGTACAATATCCGTTCAAACAATACCTCCCACTATCACACGGGGGGAAATGGAAAGATCAAGGCTTTCAACAAAACCCTCTCTAACATTTTGCAGAAAATGGTTGGCCAGAAAAAGAAGAGTTGGACGAAAAATCTCCCCAACGCCCTTTGGCATTATCCGACAACAACTCACAATTCCACCAAGGTGACCCCATATTCCCTGGGGTACAGGGCTAAGGCCGTCCTACCCATTGAGATCCAGCTGCCATTGTTACGCACCACGGTCTATGACCAACAGGCACTAGATAAGGTGGCCTAAATCTATCTTGCTAAATTGGAAGCACATGATGAGAATATACATCGTGCCTTGAACATTCTGGAAATGCATCATAATAAAATGGGTAGATCCTTCAATAAGAAGGTTCGCCTCCGCTCTTTTCTGTAAGGCGACCTGGTATTATCCCTCCAAGCACCAATAATCCCTGGAAGGAAACCATCCAAGTTGGATCCCAAATGGGAAGGACCTTACAAAGTCCACAGGGTTTACCCCAATAGAGCATACTCCATCGTATCCATGGATGGTGTGCATATAACTCCTCCCGCCAATGCCAAGTTCCTCAAGAAATACTTTTCCTGAGCCAAATGGTCATGCATGACCTTAAACTGGATGGTCTCGCATAACCCTAAACTGCACAATGGTCCCGCATGACCCTAAAATACACGCCGGTCCCTAATGACCCTAAAATGCATGTCAGTCCTGCATGACCTTAAACTATCCAGTACTGCACGACTTTAAACTGTGAATCATCCAACATGATGTTAAATTGCATTTCAGAAACTATGTATGGATTGATTCCCATCCTCATGGGATACGTAGGAATGCCCAGCCATTTTTTTTGATGGCCCAACCCAAACGTCAGAATCTTCCCCTCAGGTCAATACATATGGTGGGGTGTAGACTCATTCCCCATTTTGCGTCAAGCTAACCTCGATCTGATTATACGTCCCTCTCCCTGGAGACATTAGCTTCATTCATAGATGGGTAAAACTATGCTTCACCCACTCCTTGACTAGGTTTCCATCATCTTCCCCATCTGGAATGGCCCCTGAATAGTATGCATGCCTTTCCTAAGGGCTCTTTTACCACTTCGGGCCAACTCCCTCAAGGATGTCGAGCAACAATCCAAATAAAAATCCCATATTTTGAATATGGTCAGCGGTGGATGTTAATTTGTTTCTCCCATTTCAGGTCACTATTGGGACATTGTGTTCCAAACATGGCCAATAGTTCTCCTAGATCATTAGGACCACCCCACTATGTCCCAAACATCGAGTGTAGTGGTTCATTTTACCCTGATGTATCTCCAAGCGATGAACTCCTTTGGGCGATGCCAACTATCAGACCCTATTTGACGGGGAGAGCCGAGACCAGCTCCTTGTTTCCCACACTGAGGACCACTCAAGTTGGCTTAGGAGATGTGATGAGGAAATAACCATACAAGAGGGCATATGGCCTTCCCATCCATGGTCCATCCTTAGGCCGCTTGGACTTTTCGGGCCCCCGACCATGGTTTTCTCTTCTGGGATCATACGACGTGGTATGGGATTATGTCCTCATTCACAACGGGTTGCTTGCTGTTCCATACACATCCCTTGGCCTACTCGGGCGCTGGCCGTCGTTCTCACTGCAAGACATTAAACTACAAACTGGTTGGGCCTTCCTGACCAAGGCCCAGCCTCAGGCCCCATGACCTTCTTAGGCCCCGACCCATGTTCTTACATAGAGTGTATGGTGTGGTTCTTAAGAACTATGTGTGGCTTGATTCCCATCTTTATGGGATATGTAGGACCATCCGAATGTCTAGACTTCAGGTCCATCCACATTTCCCAGAAATATCCATTTCATCTTGGCCCATTGGCCTACCCTTCCCCGGGGAGGGGGGTATATGGTGTGGAATGAGATTATTTCCTCGTTCATGTCGGGCTTCTAATAGCCACTCCATGTACCTCTCCCTCCTGAGCAGCCTCATTGACCATTTTCAGCGGTTCATCAATGTGCGTAAGGGTACTCTGGTTTAGTACCTGGAATGTTTGACTTGGCTCGGACATGTTTCCACCTGCTTTTCAGGCTTTGTGTTCCCCTTCATTAGGGCATACATCACCTTTCACACATTGAAGGGACCTTGAATGTTATAGATGTTAGGTCTATGGTCCCTCTTACCATTACGGGCCAACGTACTGAAGGGTCATAGACAACAAGAATATACAAATCTTGTATTGTGAATATGGTCAGCAGTCAATGCTCATTTGTTGTTCCCATTTCAGGAAAACGTGATATGGATACTATGTTTCGAACACAGTCAACAGTTATCCGCCATCACCACACCAACCCCATTAAGCCTAAAATTCTGGTTACATGATTCACATACTTCTCCTCCTCATCATTTCCAAGAAGAACTTCAAAACTCTTAGTACTATTCCTCAGTGCGCATCTGTGTGTTAGGAGGACCAAAGTCATGATAGGGGCATCATTCGGGGCTCCACACCGATTTCCCTTTGGCATGCGTTCTAGGTATTGTTATAGATATATTCCTCCTTTATTTCCCACACTGATTTTAACTCACGTGGGCTTAGTGATCAGGTTGAGGTTTGCACTTACTTGGATGGTTTTCACTCCATCCATGTTCCATGCTCTAAGACCATAAACTATGATCTCATCTATAACTACGTGTGGATTGATTCCCATCCTTATGAGATACATAGGACCACCCTGACATCTCGTTTTAGGGTCCAGCTCCAATGGGAGCTAGTTTCTCCTGCCCCTTGCCCTATTACCTATATAAAGGCCCCTTGGTTGGAGGATCCTTTTTCGAAATTGCGCACTGTGTATTGTAGGATTATGTCCTCATTCACGTCAGGTATGATGTACCACATCATGCACATTTCTTCATGTCCAAGCCATATGACTTTAAACTATGCCACCCGGTCCTATAACATGACCCAAAACTGTGACATTATCATCCTAGCCGCACGACAACAAACGACACTGCATCATGATGTCCTCACTCAAAGGGACACCATGTTTGTTATTGATCACATGCCATACCATTTTTCAATTCCTGCTACGGCTTGATTCGTGTGGCAATGCCATGGCCTGCTACCCTAGGCATATCGCTTCACAAAAAAAACCTCTCACCTTAAAGGACGAACAAGATTTATTGAATACCACTTTTTTTTTAGCGAGGTCCATGCCCTTACTCCCCTTTTTCCCTTGCACTGGTACCTTACCGTGCCACCTCAAGTACTACGTACAACTTGATTCCCATCTTCATAGGGTATGTAGGAATTCCTGCGCACTTTGCCTCAGGCCCAGCTCAACTCTCGTTTTTGGTCCCATGACCTAAAACCTCTCTAAGGAACATGTGGTGGTCGGAACCCCCAGTTCCCAGTCATGTTGAGTGTTTGTAATTTCCCCCACCATGTGTCTCTCGTGTTTCCTACCATCCATGGTCGGAGTTCTACGACACTAAACTAAGATCTCCCTATGGGAAGGGACTTGAATCCCGCTATCTAATATGTCTCGTTGTCATATTTAGATGCGTTTAACAAAGAGACAAAATGCAGAATTTTAATGGGGACATTTCCCTCGTTCCATGTCAAAGCTTCATGAGCTCTCTATTTGGATCCTCATCTTCTTCCACATCCAAAAGGACCCCTGGATGGCATGTATTCTAGGCCTAAGGGAACTCCTAAAACTTTAGGCCAATGTCCCTAAGGATATCAGATGACATTTGCGACAGGTCCTGTGTTTTGAACAAGGTCAATTGACGACCCTCGTTTGTCTATCCCCATTCCAGGATAGCGTGATGTGGATGCTGTGTTTCCTCCATGATCAATAGTTATCCTCCATCATCACGTCTCCATCATTGTGGTCTAGATTTCGAGCGTCAGGATTCACACATTTCCACTTCCTCATGATCAAGTGGAATTCCGACATAATAGGCCTTATCTCTTCGCTCATCTAGGTGTGCTACATGGACGAGTTAGCATCATTGGGCTAACATTTACCAAGCATCCTATTTCCCTAACATGTTCCTTCCTATTTCATGAAGTCCCCCATTACTTCTTGTTACCCACATCGATCATGACTCACATGGGCTTAGTAGTTTTGGTAGGATGTGCACCGTCGCAACCAGGATTCTCATCATCGCACATGATGTTAAACTGTGCTTTTAAAACTACGTATTGCTTGATTCCCATCCTCATGGGCTACGTAGAGACACCCCAGTATTTTTCCTAGGCTCCATCCCTATGATTCATAAGTCAGGTTCCTCCTCATTTCCAGCCCCTGGCCTGACCCATTGTGGGGAACCGTGTAACTGCAACTTTGCCCTGAACAATTTTGGGATGCCCCAAGATGACAATGGGAAGTGACAGCTCCATCGCCAGAGAGGTTCTTCCTAAAAGAATTAATGATCCATTATCAGCCTGATGCACCCATCTAATGTGATTCCACTATGGTGGCATAATTTCATGATTGTTGGATTTTGATGGAACAAACCATCACTCTAGATTCCACGCTTTGTGTGCCCATTATTCTAACCCTCGTCCTCTTTCATGTCTGGAGAAACCCCCTAACAGTAAGGATTCTTGGCCTATGGTCCACCTATTGTCCTGGGACAATGTTCTCAAAGACTAACAGATGAAATTTTGAGTCAGGTCCCGTGTTTCGAACATTATCAATGGTTGAACCTCATTTTCTATCCCTACTCCGGGAAAATTCAATAAGAATTAAGTGTTTCTAATGCGTTCAAAAGTTATTCATTAAGGTCATGCCACCCCCGAAATATTTCGAATCCTAGGTATTGTGATTCACACTTCCCATTCCAATATGTTCGGATCGATTTTAGCGCCCCTGGCATTACACCGTTTTTGCACAATAGCACACTATGAAGATGGTAATTTGGCTTTTCTGAGAGCTTAATTCTCCATTATGGTCTCTCCCATTTCCTCTGGGAAATTCAGATCAGTTGTCCAAACCCTATATACCTGAAGCTTGGTTTGCACTCCTACGTTTGGATGGGGTGATATGGTGGTAATCCCTTGTATCTCACATTAGGCCTGACCCACATGAGCTTAGGGAATCATCACTGAACGATCCATGAACATCATCAGGATGCAAAAAACCAATTTAAAGAACATAACTCATGCATGATACAACATTCAAACAATAAAATCATGAAAGTACATTTAAGGGTTTGTAATCATTAGAGTACCCAGGGGTCCACTCCCCCCAGGGACAGATTGACCTCGTCAAAGGAAAATTGTAGCTCTGCCACCCTCCGTTTGGGGGTGTCCAGGAGTTGTTTCCACTTGTTTACCTTCTGCTCCTTCTCGACAGTGAGAGGGGGAAGTTCACTGTCCGTGAATCGAGCCCACTCTATACCAGTCCGGATAACGGCCATCTCTTTAGAGGCTCACTTCATACCCTCTACTACATCCGACAACTGGGATTTCAGCCATGAGATGAGCTCTAATTGCGCATCAAGAGAAGAATAATGCTCATCTGCCAAGGCCTGCAACCATTCAAACTCATTTTCGGTCTCCCGAAGCCTCTTGATGTTCAACGCCTTCCTCTTCTGCCAGTCTACGGTGAGGCCACGGTCATACTCCCTCCGCCATAAAATATCAGATGAGCATTTGAGGGCGTTTGGAATCCACTCCCCTAGCGCACAGCTCACATAGATGTAAGAGAAGTCTATCCATCTCATCCAACCATAAATCTCGGGGGGTGTTATTGATGAAGCGTGTGATCAACTTCCACGATTAGCGGCGGACTATTTTTCCGTCCTCCTCATCAGATGTCGTCTCATCCCAGTTAGCACGATTGGTAGGCTCGATTGTAGGGAATGCCCCAAGGAACTCCTCAACTAGGACCAAATCTGGTGTTGGATCAGGTGTGGTGGGGCCTGGACTATTTGGTTGATCCTGATCGTCAGATCCCACCTCGATAATCTCAGGCATAGTCTCATTGGCATTCCTTCCAGTGATCGGGAGCACCGCAGTTCTTTCAAGTTGTATGTCCACCTCCATAACCATTGGCATGCCTTTGGGAAAGGTGATGCTAGAAGTATCGACCAACCTGGACATGGCGGCCCAGGACAATTGATGGACTGCACATTCCAAAAAAAGGGGGGGTGAATGTCAGTGAACTTGGTCATGAGATGGAAGTCGTAAATTCGGTAGAGGAGACTTACAAAGGTCAAATCTTTGGTCTCTCTCTTGTGTTGATGTCGTAGTAAACCTGATATGTGGCCCCCCGTATATGGTTGGTAGGTCTGGAGACTCTAGAGGAGTCGCCTCAAGTGTCCTAGACCCGTAAGACATGAAAGTTGATGCATTCATAGGTGCGGATCCTGATGGTCCCGCATCGGCACCCATTGAGGGGTGGGAACAAGGTCTATGCACAAGGGCCTCCTGCACAGTGCAAATGCTGATAAGGAATCTAGAGTAACCTAAGGGCAGACTCTGATGAATGAACATGAGATTTTACCTCAAGGGCCTCTGAGAAATCTTCAAGATTGGAGGACTGATTTCTGACCTCACCCTCCTCTAGTGGAATCTCTCTACCAGCCTCGTCTCTCCAGGAGGACTCGTCTGATTCTTCCGGTAGAGGGAAGATCTCCCTTAGGTCAGCAGCTAACAGTTGAGGAGTGATTGTACGACCCAACATCACCCTGACTTGGTATGTCATCGGGTGTAGGTCACCCTGGGAGTGGGTAATGTCTTTAATCATGGATATGTATTGCTCCGCCTCTGCCTGGGATACTGTAAAACTAGCTCTAATAGGGCTAATCCCTAGCAAGTCCATCATGAGGTTGTTAAGGTGCTACCTCAACTAGGATGGGCCATGGAATTTCCGATTGACTTCCCAGATGTCCCATGCCTCTAGGAAGACAACATTCTCTCGCATTTCAATATGGCGCAACTGTTTCCCTGGGGCTTGAGTAGAAATCCTGTACAATCCCCTCGGTGGCCGCACCTCTGGATGACTCTGTTCTCCTGGGACCACCGGCTCCACTTCCGCTGTCGTATCTGCTACCACTACTCCCCCCTAAACTAGTGTGGGCGTCGGCGCTATAGCATCTCTGCCGCTGCAGGATGCCTATGTCGCCTTCTGACCATGGACCCGAGATCGGGGAAGCTCACCCTCACCGACCAGGATAGTTGGCTGCTTCAGCATCTCCCCTAGATAGGCCACCTCCCATCTCTGGGCTTATTCTTTTACCAGCCCAAGGATGGAGGTAAGTAGAGGCAGTACATTCCACATCTTCCCATCTTCCCGTGTAAACATGAGACACATCTACCTCATCACACACGGGTGCTCCTCGTAGCGCACCCCTAGGTAGACCTATAGGGTCAGCTGCTACAGGCACCAGAAATGCCTTGAAAACTAGTGTGTGGTGTATGGCTCGCAGAGACGCTCACGGTCCACCCTGGCCACCAAGACTCAACCTCAAAATTACATGAGATAGGCTCGATGATCTTCTGTCCCCCGACCATCATCAGTGAATGCCCCCATCTGCAATGGGAATGAGTGGAAACTTAATTCCTCCACCCTCCACACTCGGTTCAGAACCGATGGTGCGATCAGCTTGGATATAAAGCTCCCTGCAACATTCAATATCGTGGTATGGAAGTTCAACCCTGGAGGCAAGATGGGGTTTGGATACTCATAGATCCCCCTTATGTGCACCACCATCCACCCGTACAGAATATGGAACGACCCACATACCCTCTGTGGCCTTTTCTCATCACTGATGGGCCACAACATTTTGTACAACTTGGAGAGTATTGGGATCCCTAGGTTGACCCACCCTCCTGTCACCAATGTGGACGCCATGATGAAAGTGATTGGCTGCACTCCCATGTTTGTATCCCTCACCGATAGAATCCAACCACAGATGAGAGTTGCGATGAATGCCGCCAGCCTGAAAATTGGCTGTTGTTCAGTGCTGACATTGTTCCCCCATGTCTTCCACTGGCTCTTCTCCAACAGCCGCCAGTATGATTTTTCCTTTCTTCGGGCCCCCTTTGGGAATGTTCAAGGCCTCGGCAGGGGCTGCCTATTTTATGGGAAATTTAGGAATTGGTTGAACCACCGCCAGAAGTGGACATCCCTCATGACCTCTTTGTCCTCCCCGGGTACAAGCTCCATCAATGCCATCACCAGATGCGACATCTATTCCAGATCCTCCCAAGAACCCATAGCTAAGAGGAATTCATCATACATCGCCCCCAGTATCAAAAGCGCTGAGATCTGATGAACATCTCATAGGCTGATGTCGACCTCCCTATGATGTAGGTAGAAGGTATTGGTCCCTAGTGACCACCGGCTCTATAGCTCTGACATTAGCTGCTTCAGCTCATAGATGTGAAACTTGGAATCCCAGGCTGCCTCATACAAGCCCACTCTTCTCAGCTCCACTCTGAACTCCTCACACGAGGCGCCAAGCTAGTAGGCCCAAGCCCAATCAGCTGTAAAGTTCCTGCCCAGGCACAGGTCCCATTCCTTGGACCACCCCTTCTTCGGGTTCCCCAGTGTCGCCTTGAGGATGGTTCGGTACAGTAGAGGGGACGTATCCAACTTCAATTCCTTCCTGTCGACATTTTTAGGATTATTGTATAAGAATATGGAAATGACAGGTGTGAAGTCCTCCCAGGCATGACCATCGGGCGCCTTGAACCATCTGTGCTGACACGGCTTGCTCCGGAACCAGTAAAGCTGGCTCCTCCCTACCTAATTCAGGGATGGATACTTCACCCATCAGCCCAAAACCAAACAAGGGAAACCTCCTACACAGTGGGTAGTTATTTAGGCTCTCTAACAACAGCTCCACCAATGAAATATGCACCGAGTGTCTTCGGACTAACTATCCTTGCCCTAGACTATTTTCCATTTCATCCCTCCGGGCGGCATCTGCAAGGACACCCTGGGCAGCTTCTTGGTGGGCTATTCGGTTCTGAAACTTGGAATTTTTTTGGCTGGTTTGTGAAGATTGTTCACAAACCATGTTCGCGAAGTACGCTCATGAAGAATATTCGCAGAGTGCTCCTAAGGAGTTCAAAGACAGATCACAGAGCACAAACACGGAGTCAGGGTCTCGATGTGTGCTATAAAGACTCGATTCGCAGAGAACACTCGCAGAGTATGTAGAGCTTCGTGAATCAAGAGTGCAAGATTAAAAAATCACGGAGATGGGAATGGAAAAAAGATAGGGAAGACCTATTATTTATAGAAAACTACCATGGGAGCTTCACGGCACATCCAGGTCTCGCGGAGCTTCGTGGCGCGCTCGGCCTGCGTGTTCCATATCCACCTCGTGAGCCTTCGTCGTTAGTCAGCACCACAAACGACCGAGGATTTTGGTGATTTCCCTCAGACTTTGACCCTTGATCTCTCTGCGGCTCCAAGTATGAGGGATGGAATTTGTTGGAACAAAAAATCGAGACAACAAAGAGGCCCAAATAAGGCTCCAATGAACTGCCCCATGAATCCCCTTCATGGAGTTCCCCCAACACCGTGGCTGCCGCAAAGCAAGGAGGCGAGACGCTCCATGGCTGTAGCTGACGTTCGCGAGCCTGCCACGAAGCAAGGTGGTGGGAGGATCCGCGACTACAGTTGACATTCGTGGGCCCACCACGAAGTAAGGATGTGGGACGCTCTATGACCGCATTTTATGTTCGTGACCTGCCGCGAAGCAACCTAATCCATGTTAGTTCAGTATGAGCTACGCTCTGCGGCGCCTCTCGCCAATAAATACTGGGCTCCCCCTGATCCCAATGGACAGACAGTCGTACCTTTTGACTTCATGGCTCCCAAATTGAGAAGCATCCTTCTGCTCTGTGAACCATGAGCTGTGCATGGTACTTTTTCTCCACGAAGTGCCTCCCCCTTATCTCATCTTGATCATCTCTTCTGAGAGGGTTGCCTTTTGCAAATCCTAAGGGCTTTCACGAATGAAGGGGATCCCCAAGGGGACCCGAGTCATTGCGGAGCATTTATGCTTCATGAAACACCCTTCATGTACACATGGTCTACATGCTAAGGCAGGTTCACTGTACTTCATGAAGAACATTGCTTCCTGACACCTTACTTCGTGAGGCACAATTTCTCCACGAGGCTATGCTCCACGAATGCCCATCCACTTCGCGAAGCACCTCCCATATTTACCTCCACCCCATGCTAAGGCTAAGGCACCCCACTTTGCGAAGCACACCCCTTCACAAGTGCCCTCCGCCATATGGAGAAATAGAGCTTCACAAGGCCCCTGCCTATGGATCCCTATGTTTGGCAATTCATTTTCCTATGTGACCCTATAGGTTTCCAGGATGTGAATTCAATGTCCCCTGAATGATACTTCCCATTTCTTTGCTTCGCCTAGTGCTTCTTCTCATATGAACTATAATCACTATTGCTTCTTCGCATAGCCATGCTAACATGGAACCCTCGATGGTTCACTCCATGACAGCCCCTCTCTATGACGTTGCTGGTGCATTACCTCCCACAAGGAGAAGAGTGTACCGGTTATGTAAGTCATATGGGTGTGGAGCACACCCACCTTTTCTGATCTGCAAGACGTCAAACTATCAAGCACCATCGTCCTTAGCACATGATGTTAAAATATGACCTTTCCCCATTCATCGCACATGGGGTGCCCCCACCTTGGACATTCTCTATGCCCCCTAGTCTCTATAGGGTATGATATCCTTTTTATGGGAGTGGCATTTGTTCGTGGGGGAAGGGAAACCACCTTGGTGTAAGCCCATATTTTTCTTTCTAGGAAGTAGCATAGCATCACTGCTCCTCCTTTCATCTTCAGTCCCCATGGTCGGTGGAGGTCATTATAGGGAATGAGGCTCCTCCTTTCTTCAGTCCCAAATCCCTCTTCCACTGCGCTTTGTCACTATCAGGCCTCCATCGCAGAGTAAGTCCCAAACTTTCTCTCCCTGGCCTGCCCCACGCGTAAGCCCTTCTTCACTTCCCAAAGACGCACCTTTTACGACGTGGTCTTCAGGAGTTTGCTGCCTCTTGTTTCTCACACCGTGCATGACTCATGTGGGCTTAGAGTAAGCATCTACCATGACAACACCCCTATCCCGCATGACGTTAAAATTTATTATTCACCCATCCATAACTACATGGAATTTGATCCTTGTCATGGAATGGTACATAAAGAGTCTCCATGGGGTTCAAGCCCCACTACCTTGGGCCACCTTAGAGTGTAAGCCCCAATCCACCCGAACTACAGGGACTTTGATCCATGTCATGGCATGGTATGTAGGAAGCCTCCCTGAGGTTCAAGCCCACCACCACCCGGTCACTCCTACCCCGTTCACGTCGGTCCACCAACACCTTGGGCATCCTAGAGTGTATGCCCCATGCCCCCATCTAAACTACATGGTCTTTGATCCTTGCCAAGGTTGGGTATGTAGGAAACCTCTAAGAGGTTCACGCCCAATTCCCATTGGACCCCAGGTCCATCTTCATGTCGGTTCGCCAACACACCCCTACCCGAACTACGGGGACTTTGATCCATGTCAAGACATGGTACATCGGAAGCCTCGATGAGGTTCAAGTACACCACCCATTAGTCATTCCGATCCCCTTCACGTCAGTTCTCCCTTGTCCCGCATGATGTTAAACTGTATTCTCCATCAGAACTACAGAGACTTTGATCCATGTCAAGGTCTGGTACGTAGGAAGCCTCCCTGAGGTTCATGACCACCACCGGGTCGTTCCGACCCCCCTTCACAACGGTTCGACCCCATCCAATGGTATGTTGTTGTGACCTCATCCAGCGGTAAGCCGTTGTTACCCTATTCAGTGGTAATCCGTTGACATTCTTATCTAGCGGTAAGTCGTTGCAACCTCATTCGATGGTAAGACGTAGTCATATGAACTACAAGGACAATGATTCCCTACAACGGGGATACGAAGGAAGTCTCTTCGAGGCTCAAGACCAACACTGCCATCATTTTCACAATAGTATCATCCCATTCACCATCCCAATCAACCGCTCCATCATCCATCCTGATCCATACCCAGACGACCTCATCTCGGTAGGATCATTCCATTACATTCCCTATTACATCAAATTGCATTCAGGAGGCCGCCCATGTGATGGCCCAAATATCGGTGTTCCCTCTAGGGAGTTTCTTCTTCTGATCCACTCTAGTCTGTGTTCT
This sequence comes from Viscum album, assembly GCA_963277665.1. NCBI lineage: Eukaryota > Viridiplantae > Streptophyta > Magnoliopsida > Santalales > Viscaceae > Viscum > Viscum album. The sequence goes on from OY728155.1 coordinate 483,668,985, forward strand.
GATCAGCCCGATCGGTCTCTGCTGGACGTTAAAATTGTGGCATAACCTGTGTTAAACATTGGAACTTGAGGTAAACCTCAGATAAATGATCATGAAATATGATTCCCCACGTTCGATGTGGGATGCCTTGGGCTTGTGCGCCCTCGAGAAGCACTTGAAAAGGGAAAGAAGACAGAGATGCCAATTCCCCAGCGTCCAGACACGCCAATGATGCCCCCAACGTGACTACTCCCCTAACCAAAGTTTGCTACCCTGAACGAACCCCTTGAAATGTCTGACAGAAGCAACGTAATTAAATGGTGTCCATTAAAATATGGCACCAAAAAGAGTTTCACGAACAACATATAAAATATGTAAGGGAGACCCGAACTTAGTGACGAGTTCTGAGGAGGAATCCACAGAAGGAAGAACCTACATCCCATAATCCCATTTCAATCCAGGAGAAAACATCCCTGAACATGGAATGGATGTCTCTTGCCTTTGGAAAGTGGGAATGCGGGGTAAAAAATTCGTGCTTGTCGTACTCAAGTAGACGGACACGCGCGCCTCGGTGAAAGCGTCAGAAACACTTACCTAGAAAACTCTCTTGGTTCTAAACTAAATAGTTTCAATAGATTATAAATATATCACTCTGTTAAATTGATATACCCAAAAAAACAAATAAATTAAAATTTACTAAATTATACATTAATTATCAATTATTATGAAAAAATTAGAAGAGTTCATAAATCCTCTAAATTCATTACTAGTGAAAAATCCAAATTATGATTCTTATATAGCGGTCATAAAAATTATCCAAGAAAATATCCCAAGGGAGAAAGTCATTTTTACCCCTTTTATGCATTTTAATGTGAAAAAAAGTTCAAATTTATGCTCAAAATTCCAGTCCAAAAAACACAGGGAATTATTGGAATCGAAGTCATCATGATCAGATTTATAATTAAATCCTTTATTTCAACATATTAAAATTTTAAAATTTAAATTTCAATGTATATTTTAATTAATTCTAGATCCATCATGAAAAAATATTATCCATCGTCTTCACATATCACTTACATTATTGAGATTAATTAATAACAATTGAAGATAACTTCTAAAGAACCCATATGGAGATTTTTAGAAATCTTGATGGATAATAAAATATTAAATGAAGTTATTTTTTTTCAAATATGATGTATAATTGATAATTGTAATAGTAAACGATTTGGTAGTTTGAGTTATCATGAAATGAATACATTCCATATTCATTAAATTTATAAAATGTTGAACAATCATTGTATAACAATGAGTTTCTAGAATAAAAAAAATATTTTGTTTACAGGTCTATAGTCCTTTTGTTTTCATGGAAAAAAAGAGACGTGACATGAACAAGATTCCAATTTTTCAACTTGAATAAACACATGTAGCCATTTTACATGCTATTTACATCACAAGTTACCCTAACATGTACATACAATTACACTAGGAACCAACTTTGGATATCTAGAAAAGTGTTGTACAAAATGTGTTAATAGATTGCACATGTCGTGTACTTTACCTATTTAAGTGGGAATATTTATTTTAATTAATTACATCAATAAAACTCATCGACTTGTTTTACAAGGAGTATATATATTCAAAGTACACTCGAATTATTTAATTTTATGTTATCTAATAATCTTAATTAATTAAACTTAATATTTGAAACTATTACTCACATATTTTCATTTCATATTATAGAATAAACTTCTTAAATTATACATGAAAAATAATAATCATGTGTTTCATGAAGAATTAATTTGGATTTATAAACAATGAATTTATGATTCATTACCTGTAAAAAATATTAATTATGAGTGAGAAATATACAACTTGATCCTAATGTGTAGTTTAGACATGTACTCACTGAGTTTCATTCATGTAAAAAGTTGTGCCATATTTTATTATGTTTAAAAAATATCATTTAGTTTATTTAAAATCACGGTGGAGGGAAATTTCCAGATAATTAGATAGAGGAAAATAAAATAAATAAATTTATCAATAAGGCAATTCATTGTATTAATTTTTCATTATTTTATCTTATTAAAGAAATACATGAATTGATTTATAGCTAGTTTTTTTATATTCATAATTATTACTTGTTTATGAATGATCATGAGATTTAATGGGACCTATGTTTGTGTTAGTTTAATTTAATATAATTTTATTGAAATAATATGAAAATAATTGTAAAACATATTTAATAAAAGAAGTATCTTAAGGCACATGGATTCAGTTTAAGGAAAAGTGGAGATGGAGATATTTGAAGAAGGAACCAAGATGATTCAAACATGAGTAATACATAGATGGACAAGTGTAATACTGCAACACATGGAAATAATGACACAAGGATATTTCCCCTTGGTTCATAGGTTGATTTATTATCTACAAAAAATAAATAAACAGCTAACCTCAAAGTCATGCTATTTTTTTATTTTATTTATATCTATGCATGATATATTTTATATATTCAATACATATATCTCATAAATAAATGGTATTATATGAAAATATGGAAAACAATAAATAATATATGTTTTAATGTTTTATCAGAGCATGGTTAATCCTGAAAGTAAAATAAAATTTATATTAAAATGATATATATAGGACAAAATAAAACATCATTTCATAGAATAAAATTAAAAAATCCCTCAAGTTAATATTATTTTATTTAGCCTTCCATTATAAGAATAAGGATGAAGCAATAGTTAAAGTGTCAATTTTATATCATTGGGGGATGTTTTAATTATTGGTAATTCTTAAAAAATATAATAGGACAATATAATCAAATAATTATTGGGTTTAAAGGCCTTTTTTTGTATAATAAAAATTCTAAGGCACGTGTCTTGGGAACCTGAGTTGGGACTGTGGTTTTGGGGAGTCCACTCAATGATTCAAGGAGATGTTAGTTTTCAATTGTAAAGAATACCTACCTAAATAAATTATTATAATTTTCATGGAACTAATCTAGATTATAATAATGGAAACATAGATACTTTGCACTACAATTTCTATACAACAGGGTATTCAATGTTCAATGATAATAGATGTTGAGATAATTTTACAAAGTGAGGATTAAATAAAATTTATGAAATTTCTATTATGTTGGACATAAATTGTGATGATGTGATGTAAAATTAATGTATATTTTATCTTATAATAATGAAAACTTATACAATGATATTATCCTTATGATCAATTCTACAAAAATTCCATATCATAACTTTATGTAACATCAAATAACGGTTTAGATGACTAATGGTAGTGTTGTGCCATAAAATAAAAAATTATGTTCTATAATACCCAATGCCAATTATTCTATCAATGATAATGAGTAATTATGAGTTCAGAATATACTATTAAAACACGAGCTATATAGTTAATGATCAATTCTTAATGTTCACATCCATGTCTAATGAAGTCATTATGTCACATGCATACATCAATGCATATAGAATGCTCTAAAATAAATATGTTATTTTTTGATATAGTGTGAGATAATAATGGATCAATGTATAAAATGAACTATTTTAGAAAAAACATGGATATGTTTCACCAACTAAAGCTCTTTTAATCTAACATCATGGCTATATTGAGTTCTTAATGTTTATATGGTTTAAACTGCTTGAAGAAGATATTTCCAATCTAATTATTTCATCACATACATAGAGATTATCAATATATATTATTAATTTCAATATAAAAAAATCAATATGACTATACCAGATCTTCACAGTCCACATTTCCATGTTGACTAGAATATGAAGTGATAAAATCCTTTTGTACTTTTTATGAACAAAATAAATGACCAAGAGAAGAGCTATATGTTTAAATATCATTTGAAACTATTTTAAAAGAAGCTAAGGATCAAGGTAAAATAAAGGGAACATGATGTTATCAATTTCCCATGCCGTAAAAAGGGACACTTAAAGAAAAACTACATCCCGATAAAGAGTCATGGGGATTTTTAAGGAGCGTTTTTATTAAAATCAATTTATCCATATCAATTAATTCCATAATAGATATTAAATTTTGTTCTGAAATATGTATTTTAATATAGGAACCAAGTATATTCTATAATATCTTTTGGGATGTGGTATATATATGTGAATTCAATGGATCCATACTTAATTTTGTGTCTATTTTTGACTTTTAAATGACATTGTAAACATGAATAATCATAGTTTATAAGGATTTTCATTATGTACCTTTAGTCACAAAAAAAGGATATCTATATTCAGAATTGATACAGATGGATTTATATAAAAATTTTGGAATAAATAATGCTTCTTTTATAATGGAAGAAATTATGATGGTAAAGAGTATATATATAATAGTTCTTAAATGCATGATTACAAAAAAATTAATGGCAATTGAAAATGAAAATAATTCACATAATTTATACCTAACCAAACACTAGAATCATTAGTTATGTCATGAAGACCCAAGAAACAATTACCATATCACTGTAAGATGGATATTTAGATTATGTTGAACTAAAATAAATTAAATTATTCCAAACTTTTTTATAAGGAAAAAAGAATAATGAATTATTTAATATAAAAGGATAAAGAGACATTGATCTTCATGATATGTTTTTTTTCCAATGTATGTGTACTATTTTAAGTTAAATATTATGGTGGGTACTTGTACTTCATATGTTTTACTAACTACTCTAGTAGATTAAGATATGTCTAATTAATGGGTTATAATTTAGATTCCTTTGACATATTTAAGGAATATAAGAATGATGTTGGGAACCTTCTTTGTTAGATTATTACGAAGCTCAATATGGACCATGTTAGAGAATATATTAATAAATACATAATTTATGATTTATGGAATTCTAATAATATATCTAAACCCACTCAACATTATAAACCACAATGGAATAGTGTATGTGAATGGAGGATCGACACCCTATTTTACACAATGAGTTCAATGATGAGTCATGAGACTGTTACATTATACTTGTGGGGATAAAATTTGTTGAAAACCATAAAATTTATAAACTGAGATTCAACCAAGGTGGAAATTAATAATAAATATAAAATTTGGTATGGAAATATGCCTATGTATCTACAAGAATGTATATCGGTATGTGAAGTTTCTTTTTAGGAAAATGGATTCAAAAAACTTACACCACATGGCACTAAGTGGATATTTATAGGATATCCCATGATAAGAAGTGTCTATTAATTGTAATACCATTTAGATAAAATGTTTTTGGTTTTTATATGTCACACATTTATCGATATAGATAATAACTCTAAAATAGATAGTTGGTGATGGATTACATTTTTTGATGTCCAATCTCTAGATACACAACAGTTGGCATGGGAAATTATTCCATAGAGAATCATTGAAGATAACATTATAGAGACAAGAATATATTGTATGGGTACAAGATAAGTCATAGAACTAGATATATATGATTTAATAGTCACCAAGTATTTTTAATGATTATTATTTATTTATAATGATCCATTAACCTACAAGGAAGTAGTATGTGCCACAGAAGATTCCAAGCTAAAAAGGCTTTGAATTTTGATTTAGATTCCTTGTATCAAAATCGAATCTATATTTTGGTAGATCACCACATGGATGTAATACCATTATGTTTTAAATAAATATTCCAAAAATAATCTATATATGAATGGATATATTAGTAATTATATGGAACCAATTATTGAAAAAGATTTAAAACAATTCCATGGAAAATATTATGACAAAACCTTTTCACTATTTCATATGATGAAATCCATCCAAATTATATTTAATATGGTAGAATAACACAATTATAATATTTTGATGATGGATGTAAAAATATCATTCCATAATGGGAACCATCAGGAATACATATATATGACAGTATTTGAAGGATTTGAGACTACAAAGGATTAAAAAAATATGAATGTTGTATAGATTAATTTAGGGATTAATATAAGAATCCAGGTCATGAAACATTTGGTTTTATGAATATGTAAAACAATTATCATAAAAAATTAATGTGTTCCATCTGTCTATAATAATATTTTGTGATCGAGTAATAGTTTTATTATTTGTCTATGTTAATTAAATTGTACTGATTAAAAATTAAATACAAGTCTTACATTCATATAAATCCTAGTTGAATACAATATTCTCCATGAATGAATTGGGTGAATAAATTCATATTCTCTGTAGCAATATCCTTTTAGATATATCCAAGAGAGTGTTTGGTCTAACTCAAAGTACAAATTTTGACATGAAACATAAAAGATTCACTATCGAAGAATCTATGAAGTTCTATTTTCCAAAGTCACATGGAATTGATGCTTCCATGAAAATGTGTCCCTATACTAATGAGGATTGATAGAGGATATCAAGAATTCCATTTTCATCAGTGATTGGGTATGTCATGTATTATATTTTATGTACAAGGATATGTGTTTCCATTACCTTATGTGTGGTATGAAGATATCAATTTGACCAATGTGATGAAGATTATATGGAAGTAAAAACTATACATATGTATCCAAGGTGAACGGAGGACATGTTCTTATTGTACTGAGGAGAGACGGAAATTTTCATTAGTTGATAATAATATTCTAGTTTCCAAAATTGTTAAGATGATCTAAAAACATAATCAGGATGCATCTTCACTCAATATAAAAGTTATTTTGAGCTAGAAGTTCTCAAATCCTGACATTAGTAGTGTATGAATATATTATATTTTCTATGGTTTATAAATAATTTTTATTAAAATGAAACTTCATCCATGATATTTACACGATTCCTAGAAGTAATGATTTCAAGAAACACTATTTTTATTACACAACTGTAGTGTCACTTGTAAAGGAGAGAATATTACCTTAGCAGATAAATTACATACTTTGATATATCATATATTGGATAAATATTATTAAATAGGTGAATTCAAAGTGAGAATATTATCCATGAAATAAAATAGTGAATAACACTTGAATAAATCCTTGAATAAATATAAACATAATCATCGTGTGAGATATAGCAGACCAAAATTCACTGGAAATCAGATTTATTCCAAGTGGGAGTCAGTTATATTTTATAATGTATAACCAACATCTTGTTCATTATATTTTATGAATAATAAAATAATTGAATATTAATTTAGGTTTCTTATTATATATCATTCACAATTATATGTGAATTTAATGTAATAATCTTCTAGAGTATCTATTTCATAAAAAGGGAATAGATGTTCCCCACTATGGTAGAGACCTAGAAATGATATACATATTTTTATAAAACAATTTTTATTGTGGAAAAAAATTATATAATAAGGAGAATTGTATGTTGAATAGAAAGTGAAATTAATTTTAATAATATGAGACTTTATCATATGTTGTTCAATATTCAATGCCTTCAAGATAAGATATTTTGAGAACAGACCTACCAGTAGCAATTACACTAGATAATATATCATTGGATAATTCTATATATGAGAGTTTTTAATAATAAATAGACGATAATAGCATTATTAATGAATTGAATTACTTTCACACCTATATGTATTGTAGTAAACTATAATGAGAATAGTTCATGGAAAACCTGTGTATGTTGAGGGTTTCATGAATAATTTATATTAATGAATACATGAAATAAGAATTTATCCCTTTTATATTTATGGATATAGATATCTTTGACAATTAATTTAAATACAATATTACCATTAAATTCCATATCCATGCTATAAAATCGAGTTTATTTTAGTTAATTAATGAAATTTTTATTAAGAATTTAGGTATATGAAATGGTTGTGGAATTATCTTCTTGATATGTCATGGAAAATTGAATATATTAGACATCAAGAGACCATATGTAGTTTTCTATTTCATGAAATTAATATAATTCTCCTGGGTTCCATGGCCCATTTCTATATGGTATTGATGGACTTTAAAAAATCCCACTTAATGTTGAAGAGAATAATGAATAGAGGGATACACAATATGAGTTTTATTTGATCTTAATCAAATCTTATGTGAATTTTATTATTGGAATAAATATTATTCTCATGCTCAAGGTGTAATTTTGTTTATGATATATAGATTTCATAAATTAAATAAATATTTATATAGAAAGTAAATAAATTTTATTCAGATATATAATATCTATATATAATTATTGAGGAGTATTAGAGGAACAAGATTTTTTCCAATGATAAATATATATTTTCATGTTTTGAAAATAGCGACTTATCATTTCACCATCTAAAACACACCATGAGAAAATAATAGTAAAAATATTATCACATGAAACGTGGTCATATATTGATTATTAAATCATTTAAGATCAATTGTGAATATAAATTTTATTTAAACTAAAACCTATCCCTTTTTTGACAAAAGAAGATGATATATTAATCACGAAGGTCAGTAGTTACACAACCACGCAACCAAGAAGGAATGTGATCGAGCCAGAGATGATTCGTGTCAGACGTGCTAAAAGAAGCCAAGTGACGGGCTACTTCATTTCCATCCCTTTTAATGAAGGATAAGGAATAGGTTGTGAATCTTCGACTGAGACACAGGATATTCCAAATAACGGGGCAAAAATAATGGACGTCGTCACCATTAAGCCCAATAGTGTTGATAATGGTGAGGCAATCTGATTCAATGTGAATAGAATCCCAACCGCGATCTTTTGAACGAGTCATCCCGACAAGGATAGAAACGACTTCAGAAACAATGGTCTCCCAGAGAGCATGGTGTGATTCATGTTTGGAAGCAATTATTTTACCATGAACATCCTGGGCCACAATTCCAAATCTGACAATCCCATCTCTGGAGAGAGATTCCTCAACATTAATCTTAATGATCCCTTTTGGGGGAGGGTACCATCTTGAGGCAGATGTGTGAGTGCCAGAGAGCCCTTGATGGTCAATGTCCCGATTCCATCCCTTAATCTAGGATGTATCTCATTCAATCCAGAATCTGGGGGGAATTTTTGTGTGATTAAAGATGAAGTCATTTCATCTCACCCAAACAATCCATACCACAATGCATAAAGAAAAAATTTTGGTAGCAGTGAAAGAAGACAACCACAACATTAGCAGTGTTGGAAGGTCTAGCGCTGTATCAAGAATAAGTTCCAAATAAGATCCCCAAGATTTCCTGATCTCATTCATCCATAGGCATTGGGTGATTGCGTGCAGAGGAGATTCAAGTACTCCAAAGAGGATGGGACATTGCTCGTCATCTGTGACATGTCGGAAGGTGAGGAAGTCCATGGTGGGAAGAATACCTGTGCAAACCTACCACCAGAAAAAACGGATTTTCGAGGGGACCTTGAGATGCCAAAGGGTTTTCCAGAGCCCTCCCCTTTCCTTGACATGAGTGTCGAGAGCAATCCTATACCCTAACTTTACTGTTTATGATCAATAGAAATCATTGCTCTAAAAGGGGCAGTCTGGCCTCGCATCCCTCACACATGGAATGCTAAGAATGATCCTTCTGACCCTTTCGTTGAACCATGAGTTGATTTTATTCATACACCACCCAGAACCATGATTGTCAAACAAGAAGAAAACAGTGGTGTACTAATAGCCAGGTAAGGTAGAAGAGGTAGCTTGCAGCCATCTTTATCAATCAGTTAAGGATCAGTCCAAATATTAATTTTTGTACCATCCCCGACCCTCCAGCCCAGCCCTTTATTGAGTAAATTTCCCGATCCCCAAAGGATTCTCTAAAGAAATATGGGGCGAGGGCCAGGAGAGGAGTTCTGGAAATCCAAGTGGGATAAGTATTTCTCCCGGAGAATCCGTGCACAAATGTAAGATGGATGAATCATGAGGTGCTAGCCCTGTTGAGCCAAAAGAGCTTCATTAAAAATTCGGAGGTCTTGAAATCCCATTTTGCCGCCTATTTTAGGGGTACATAGTGACTTCCAAGCAACCTAGTGAATTTTCTTTCTTCCATTATTATGACCCCACCAGAAGTTAGCGATGTGGTAGTGGATATGGTCAACAAGCATGCCAGGAAGCTTGAACATGGACATAATGTAGCTGGAGATGGACTGGAGAGCGGCTTTGATGAGTGTTTCCTTACCTGATTTAGATATTCTTTTCGGATCCCAACTTTGGATTTTTTTTCTTGATTCTATCCACCGTAGATGAGAAGATTTCTTTTTTTGATCAACCAACATTAGTGGGAAGCCCATGGTATTTTTTGTGTTTTTTAACCATTTCAATGCCTGTAATAAGAAAAATCTCTGCTCTCTTGGTTGGTGGGATGCCAGAACTGGAGGAGATTTCCGATTTGGCTTGATTGATCGCTTGTCCAGATGCCTTTTCATAAAGGTGGATCACCTGGAAGATAGCGAGGCATTCATTATGAACAGCTCTGGAGAAAATAAGGCAGTCTCCGGAAAAAGAGATATGCTAGATGGGTGGGCTGGCCCCACACACTTTATCCCCATGAATCCCTTTTGAGTAAGCGTCCAAGGAAATGTGGTTAGAGAAGACATCAGCCACTAGGATGAAGAGAAATGGGGAAAGGGGATCTCCCTGGCAGAGGCCACGAGTGGGTGAGAATCCATGGGTGTGTCCGCCATTGATGTTAATCCGAAAGGAGACAGACGTAACACATTTCATGATCATTTCTGTCCATTTGGGAAGAAACCCATTTTTGTCACAACGACCAGGAGAAAGTTCCATTTCACTCGATCATAGGCCTTAGTCATATCCGGTTTCCAGGCCATAATACCTTTTTTCATAGTAAATCACGTTTTCATAGAGTGAAACACTTCATGGGCCACAATGGCATTATCTGTGATAAGACTCTTTGCTAGAAAAGCAATTTGATTTTTAGAGATAATAACAGGTAACCACGTGCGTAGATGATTAACCAGGTCCTTTGAGAAAATCTTGTAGGAGAATTTATAGAGACTGATAGGCCTGAAGTCCGAGGCCACAAGGGTTTTCTTGATCTTTGGGATGAGGGTGATAATTGTCTCATTGATAGGGAAGATGTTAATTTACCCAATCGAAATTCCTTTCATTAGCGCGCACATGTCGGGGATGAGAATGTGCCATCATTACTTAAAGAAGAGAGCATCGAATCCATCAGGACCAGGGGCTTTTGTGGGGTGTATTTGTTTGAGAGCCTGAAGAATCTCATCACCTGTGAAGTCTTTTGTGGGCTGGCGGTTCATCTCGTCGGTGATCACATGTTTGATGCAGGACTCATCCTCAGACAATAAGATGGAATCTCCTACAGTATAGAGTGTTTGGAAATAACATGAAATATTATCATGGATACCTTCAATGTTGGAAACAATTCCACCATCAGGGTGGTGAGGCCCGAGATGTTGTTTTTGTGGTGCCTGGCAGATTCCTTCTGGTGAAATTACCGGGTGTTTTCATCCCCTTATTTGATGTGGATTTCTTCTGTTCGCATACCCCAGAAGCATTCTTTAATACGAAGAGCTGCATCCAGTTCACATTAAGGAGTAGAAATTTTGGAGATAATATCCTCCGTTGGGGTTTGGGAAAGATGGTCAGTGTGTTGCCATTCTAGGGAGTTACACAGCTTTTTGGGTTGGAAATTTTTTTTATTGCTCCACTATCTCAGATTAGCAGCCACCAGCATGAGGTTAAAGTTGATGTCTTCACTTCTACCCTACCAACATGATCAGATAACTTCTTCACACTCACCGTCATTGGCCCAGTAGCTTTCAAACCGGAAGGGTTTCCCATGTCTTGAATTGTATCCACTATAAGAAAAGTCGATAACAATAGGGCAATGGTCCGAATAGTTCGGCACCAAGTGGGTGATATGGAACATCTTGAAGATGTTGGTCCAATCCGTCGATCCTAGAAATCTGTCCAGATGCTAAGAAATATGTGTACTTTCCATGTTCCCCCAAAACCAGGTGAAGGGGCTGCCTGCATGGCCCAGATCAGTCAAGTCCTCCGTTGAAATCGCATCACAAAAGCCTGACATCGAGGCAGAGGGCCGACGAGCACCTCCACGTCTTTCATGTTGGAACATAATCTCATTGAAATCACCGCCAAAGAGTATAGGGCCAGTAATTCCTTATTGTAAAGAGCATAGAAGTCCCCAGGACTTCCATTTATCGTTTTGTGAGGGCCATCGGTAGAAACCCACAAAAGTCCAAGGCAGAGAGAGGGCAGCATGGATTGAAGAATCCACATGATGCGATGAGTATGAGAGAATTCTGACGTCAACATTTTCTTTCCAGAGAAGGCTCAGTCACACTGAGTGGCCTTGGAGGGGAACTGGGAGGCAACCCTGAAACCCGCATTTGAGAGAAATGTAATTGTTGTCCTTATAATCCAACATTGTTTTGGATAGAAAAACCATATCAGGGTGACTTTGTGTGCACTAGCGCTGGAGCATCCGAACCGTTCATGGGTTACCAAGCCCCCGACAGTTCCAACATAGGATTTTCATTGCGCTAGGTGGGGATGGGACATTCTCACCTCCACCTATAAAACATCAAAGAAATGTTCATAACCTGCCACTTTCCACCTTTTTGGAAGGCTTTCAGTCACTGTAAAATCCTCCATACTTCTTCTATGTTCCTCGGGTTTCGCATTAGTAGTGTCACAACTCCTATCTCCACGATTGGCCCTTTTCCATGTCCATTGAGTAAATGTACCTGAAGACATAATCCTGATCATAATGGATTCATCCATGAGGTTGATCCCTGGAACAACAGACACTAGCCTTGGAGATGACTCTACTGATTTGATGCAAAGTTTCCTGGGTTCAGAAGCCGGGTCGGGTGGTTCCATACATTTTGAATTCGGTCCAAATAGTGGTGAGACACTGTCTTTAATTGAAGTGGGGATCTTTCATGAGAAAACGGCCGGGTCTGAAATCTAACTCGCATGTGGGTCCCCAGTTCTGGCCCATCCATTATGTTGTACGAAGCACCTCCTTCCACCTGCTAGTCGTTATGATTGTCCCCCGAAAACTCTGGTGCTCAAAGCATGATGACAGTATTGAGTTTTGAAAACCTATCCATATATATATATATATATATATATATGATTATGTATATTTCATATATATTAATGGAAATTGAAAACCTTTGATCACAAAAAAAATTCAATACACTCTCTCCAGAAAAAATAAAACTCTAATGTTTCACTCTCCTCCTTTATCATTTAAAGAATTATATTTTAAGGAATATTTTTCATGACTAAAGGAACTTTCATAGTCATCAAGATGACCACACAAATATGATTGATCCACCATGTTACCACTCATTAATCCATAGAAATTATTCAAAAATAAAATTACCATGTTTGGATCACTACTACATGGATTTATCTTTGGATCAAATAAATTTAATACCTATTGAATGAAAAGAGTTTTCATTGGTCAATGAATTCACCATTCCATTTTATTTATGTTAATTATAAATTTAATGTTAAAACATATTTACTTGTTTCTCATTACTCAATTTGTCAATAATCCTTGTAAAAATTTCATTGTACCAGACTTTTATGCATTGTATAATATTATAATTATTCATCAAATCTATCAATTTTTGTATCAATATCGGCCCAGATAAGAACCTCTACTACACCCAAAACCAAAAATATACTCCAGTTGGAAAATGATTTCATCCATCATTGATTGTACACTAACCACTTATGAATAAACTAGGGGTGATAAGATGTTTTAGGTTCAATACTCACCTTGTTAACTACTACCTGAAATACCCATGCCAACATAGTGGTGAATGAGGCAGATAACAATAAAGAGCCTAAATGGTTCAATCTAAATAAAAAAACTGGTAACTATTATTATATGAAAATTCATTATGGCCATATTATCATTCCATACTCAAAACAAATCTTAGACACTTGGCTGATGAATGTTATAAAAAAAACGAATTACCCTCTCTACCTTCCTTCGAGTGTGTAGATGATACACCATTTCAAGCATTAATTTATATCTCATCTCCTTCTTTAAGACTTTAAAAATTGATGATTATAAATGAGAATGTCATTCCAAATATTATTCTTATAAGAAGTCAATGCATTTATACAATCTCTTGAACAAGAATTTTTTAAAACACATTCAATGAATGAGTCCCCCAAATTTTCAAGATACAAGCCCTCTTTATTAATTGATCAACAAAAACTACCACACAATCCAAATATAATGGGGTACTAGGAAATACCATAGAAATATCTATTATCAACTCACTCTATTTTGATAAAATAACATGTAGAGGATAAATAAAACTACATGGTCTCTAATTATCATCCTTAATCCTCTGATAGTTATGAAAATGATAGTTAAAGCTGGTGATTTCCATCTTCATACCAAGCCCCCTAATCCATCGTTTGATATCATGATACATCTTCATTAATCCATGTCTGATTTCTAAATATAAATCATGAGAGTACCAAATCAGCTATTCCCTCATGAAACATGGAACAACAATGCCTCCATGAACATAAAACATGTCATCTCAATCTAAAGATCACCCTAAAAATCTGTTGTACTCTGAAAATCATTACAACATCCCTACCACTCATAATCCAACTATTGGATGGATTTAACTTGGTTCAACAATGAAATCATGATAACAAAATCGGTATATGTCATCACCCACTGAACCATAGATTCACCCAATAATAATTTTACAAATGTACTTACAAATATATATTCCTCCTCTGAAGGACACTATCATGAACTTGTATTATCTTACTATGATTATTTACAACAATATTATCATTTTTAGTAAAATATTCCATCTAAAAATAAAAACTATAATGATACACAACCAAGAAACTCTATCAATGTTTGATGTACCATTGGGAGAAGATATAATGAACGCTCATGAGGTTCATTTAGACAATATACCTCTCACCTAAGAAATAATGGTTCCAAAAATTTGGAGAATAAACCATATATTCCAAATAAATTTTATGAATATGATTGTTCTTCTCATGGTACCACATATAAAAATACATATAAACAATTACATGATCTACTCATAACTAAAGTACAACGTAAACAACACTTGAGGCATATTAGTTAACAACATATATACATTTTTTTGTATATTCAAAATTGGATATGATGTAAATATATTATTATTATTTACATATGAATCTCCTCATTGATGTAAACATTCAAACATCACTATATTCTTGGAAAAATTTGTAATAGTATCCCCTAAATGGGAGATTCCTGACAAAACCATATAGTGTTCTTGGCTAATCATAAGAAACTCTTAATCTCAAATAGGGTCTTAATGAATTCTCAAGACATCATCACTAATTCCTTCAATGGATCAACTAAAATTCACAACATAAAAATCACATTCCAAGTGAAATACCCCTCTTGGATCAAAAAATGGAAATTAAATACTTTAAATAAATACGATGTACTTGATCTTTACTCAACTAGATCTGAGGGAGCGTAACAAAAATATATGGGGTCTAGAGTATTTTTAGATGTCATTAATGAATGTAATGAAAAAAGAGTCAAGATATCAATGGATGATTATTTTAATGAGATCTGTTAACATATTTGATGTATTCATCAACCAAAAAAGGATGAGACGATATTCATAGAGTCCATACTTTCTCATAAATTGTCTCCTAGGTATAACCTCTTATCTGACCCGAATATAGTGGTACCTTAAATATAATTCAATCTTAATAGAAACTAGGCTCCACATATATTGTCAAAAAAATTATCCATACTTAGAAACAAGTACTTAATATTCACTATGACATAATTCTTCTTTCTATAGTCAATCCGCAACCAATTATTTGTGCATGCCTTCAATGTGAACAAAACTCCAGCACCATAAATATATGTTATTTTTATACAAAATCCATTCACCTTTAAATACTCATGTATTACTTTCAACTACAGCAACTCAACTAGTGTAATAAAATATATAGGGATTGATATAGGATGCAATATTAATTCATTTATAAAATAGTTTTTTTAGTTTCATGGGAAAAACTTTTTATAGTGTCCTCTTTGTGAATAGAAGAGGTACATATTGACACCTCCTTCCCCAGTGAGTTTTGAAGAAATATTTCACCTCTATGATAGTGTACCTCTACCTTACCATGCCTTATATCCTTCCACTTCCCACTCTTATAAAAGGAAGACACTAATATGCTAAGGGTCATTCTCATCAATGTACCAAGAGATAAAAGAATACTTACTACTCTATCTATAGCAAAAACATTTTGAATCATTAGTTTCTTGAATATTACCTCTAGAAACATCATTGTATTGATTATCCTGACATAGAACCTCTAATTGGGTCAAATTATTATCTAAAATTTTGAGGCATTCTTCCCCTCATTTCCATTGAAAAGAATATATAAGAAATGAAACTATATGAGATGAGAAAAATATGAAGACACCAACATTATCCCTTTTTAAAGCACTATAATATCCTAACATCGATCTAGATAAAATATTCAGGAATATATTTTCAATAAGGTGGCCCTTGAAGGACTATTAGGTAAGGCCCACGTGTATCACTTCATTGTTCATGGCACCCTACCAACTCCTCACATCAACCAGAAGCATTAAAGTATCCATCTTATCTTTTTTTAACCTATGAAATCCCCAATAAATAAAATAATCTATATATGATATATATTTAATCCAATAAAACTTAGTTCATCCATTATCTATGAATAATAAGGGAAACTAGAGCTAGAACTCATAAGAATAATCGATCATTGTCATGTGAGATCCTTGTCCTTGGACATGCACTATCCAAAAGACCCTCGGCTGGGAGGTGTTCTCAAGTGACTAAATAGTTAGTCCACTAAGACATATCTTTGGTGAAGTTATCTTAAATGAAACCATTCAATTATTAAATCCTAAAAAATAGAACTTATAGTCATGTAGTTTATTGAAAAAAATAGTTATTTATATTAAAAGACCTATCCGAGGAGGCTATATATTTCAACATGGTATAACCCCTTAGCACAACCTTGTACCTAGTTCATGTATCTAGTACCTGTACTTTAGTCATTTTCATATAAATAAAAAATCTCAAGCAATGTTTAATTAATTAAAACTTTAGAATAAATATATCATAATAGAACATACCAAAAATTACCAATGAATTTTAATTAATTAAATTACTATTTTTGAAAATAAATTTTATCAATGAAATGTGTACCTATGTTTCAAGTCATTATTCATTGATATAAAATATTCCCATAAACGAATGTAAAAAAACTAATAAATGAAATCGCATAACTCGAGAGTAAGAGGTTTGTTACATAAGATTTGTCTAGGAACTTACATGTATACCCTACATGAGTTCTACATAACCTACCCCCATTAAACCTTTCCCCAATATATTCAAAATGAAAATAAAATGGAAAAATATATATAATGCCCTTTACAACATCCTAACCCAAATCACGTGGTTCAGAATAGTGTACTACAAAACATCATGCACACCTTCCCATATGCAAGAGGCTATCAACTAGTGGAAGGAGTCTAAACAGTTCCATTATAAGACTACACCCTTTTTATTGATAGTTTTTGAAAAATCAAAATAATAATTAATGAAAATACTAGAAAAAAATAATGAAAATAATGAGAATATCTTTATGCTATAATAAATATTTTCCAAGATCTATAATATAAAACAAAAGACTCCCAATCTGGTTGGAAAACCAAATTACTAAAACATTGAAAATAAACTAAACCACTATTTCAATATTACCTAAACATTATCAACATCACATCTATCCTAAAATCTCCACCTTCTTATATCATATATGCAGGGTCCTAGTGATTATCAAAATCCTTGACCATGATGTATATATGTGAATTGATATACTTGTATTGTGTATGAGTATAAACCCAGTAGGACATCACCAATGTGTAATTATAATTTAGTGCTCATATATATAAATTTTTTTATATAATGATAGAAAGTAAATTAAAAATCAAGAAACCAATAATATATTTAGTGTTAGTGTTATAGACAAACTAAAACAATCCCTGATCATACTTGCACTGATGTTATTCTGGAAGGAATGTCCTAATCATCAACACACATGCGATCTAGTTACGATTCCATCACATGTCTCTAATAATGGTTCAAATCCATTCAAGTATTGGGTTATCGGTAAAATTTATTATACCCTTGTCTCAACCTCAGGACAAGAAACATGGAAATCATTCACATACCTCTACTTGGTTGTTACATATGTATATCACACTAGGAGATCAACGCTGGTTCATTCTAAAAGTTCATAATTACTCTACCTCTCATAGGATAGTCTATAAGGCTATCCTACCACACACACTATCTATGGTCAGTCAAAACAGATTTCATTACCTTTTTAATCTCAACGCACCATCAACATTATTTTCTCAAATCACATTAATTCTTCATTCCTCTATAGGGGATAACTAATCCATGATAATCCATATGTCACTTCGATACTATATATCAACCTTTAGAGGCTACGTATTCACACATAACATGGTATATCTCATAAGAGCAATGTAATATGAAATATTACATAGGAATATTTGGACCTGTAAATAAATAATATATAAGTCACAAGCATACCATATCACACTCTTGTTCTCATGGATATGAATGCATTCTAACACACTACAATCATTCCAATCCACTTTATACAATGGAATTATATAGTAATTACACATTTTCATATGTGTAATGATGTCAATTTCCAAGATCCATCAATGAATACCAACTAAAAAATAATGATCCCCAACGATAAATTCCAATAATGGAAAATTGATATCATTTTACAAATAAACATTCAAATAGATATTCAAATGATGATATGTTGTACATTTTCTTTTAATAATTCACCAAATTTTCAAACCCTTGAAAGGATATGAAATTTTCCTAAAACATCATCCAAGACTAATTTAAATCATTAAGGGTTATAAATGTCGATATCAATGTAGAACCACTTCTATAAATTCCCTATTAAATAACATGTGGTTTCATTTTTTTCAAATAATAAATTCAAAAAAATTTAATTGCTAATTTAGATATTTTAAAAACATTCATCTCACCATGGTTTTGGGATTCCCAACCCAATAATGGTTTCATTAATCACACTACTCCTAGTTGATCCACCATGGAGGCACTCCATGGCGTAGGAAAAAATAATCATCCATTTTACAACCACCACACATTTCACCTTAACATGGGGAAGCCATTCAAGCCAAGGTGCACATGGGGGGTCCTGGTTCCTCATGACTAATACCACACCTATAAAAGGGGAATATTGTCCAACTAGTTTCAAATTGGTATAATATAGGATTATCTTGACTCCAACCATGCTATGGTATTTCTGTTATTGAATCTAAAAGTATTTAATTTTGACACATCCTAAATATAAACTAAACACCACAAGGAATAACATTAATTACATTTAAACATGTGTATCTTACCGTTATAGAAATGTATGGTCATGATTTTATTCATGGATATGATTTTTTAGAGAAATGTTCACTATTTTTTTAATGTACATGATTGTGAGAACCTATATTTAGAATTTTATACATGGAAAAAAATTGGTTTCTATGTTCGCATTTCTGTGTGTGGATATTATTGTAGTTATATATTTTCATAGTGTTATGAATTCATATCTCATATATATGGATATTTTTTATTATTATTGTTTATTTACATGATTATTGGCTCATGTTACAATACTCCAATTACCCGCATTTTATGTTATTCGAAAATATTTGTTCCATGAATCACAATTTTGGATATATCATTTGTCAAATATGATTCTCTATTATTTTTCAACCTTATTATATTCACATACACACATTTAAAAACTCTAATCATTTTAAAAGTTTAATATTTTGTTCGATAGCGTATACAACAAGCAACACCGAGCATAAATGAACCACAAAATATTATTTTTTAAATATGAAAATTTTAATATAGAAATTTAATTGGTGTGTATAAATATGAATATCTATGTTATGAAATATATAAAAAGGTCCAACTAAATAAAAAAATGTGTTGATAATTTCATATGAATTATTCTTTTGGTAAATTCATATTATTTTTCAATAACATGTTCCTTTGAAACATGTTTTTTTATTTGTTTTTGTGAGAAAATTTTATATTTAATTTTTTAGACATTAATTTCACATGATTAAATAAAACTTATTTTTGAAATAAAATATTCTAATTATCTTACATTTATTTTTTTATGAAATTTATGAAATGATTTATTGTTAAAAAAATTAATTTAAATAATAATTATTTTTATTCGAATCTATATTTTAGTTTCGTCAATTTACCATGATACATTTATTTATAAATGTTTTAAATGTAAACTTATATATATTAAATTATGTATAATCTAATTTAGTTTATCGGATATAATTTTAGGATTGAATTTTTTATGAAAATAATTTTTATAATGAAACACTCATTTTGTGGGAAAATAATTTTCCTTTGCATTCTGCATATTTATATTAAATAAATTTCTACCACTTCTTGACAGTCAATATTTAGAAAAGGATTAAAAATTTGAAATCATAATATCCAACTATTATAGAAATTGCCCTTATATTTTTCGACAATATGGATGGTAACTATAGTTAATTTCTATATGTAGGATTAAAAAACTAGGATACGACTTTAAAATTGTTCTAACATTTGACTGTATCATATTGGATAGATGGGTATCAACCATGAAAATAAATGTCTCAAATATATATCCACTTTGTTACATACATAATTTATTATTACCATTATATTAATTTAAGTAGAAGATGAAATAAAAAACATAGCACTATTGATTTTAAAATCAATGATATTTTATCATATAGGTAGAAAGAGTTTATGTTTAGTTATAAATGTTTACGTGAAATATTAATATTTTCCCAATGAATTTTTTTTAATATTTGGTGATTAAATAATTACCCTAAATAGGTTCCTACTACCAAGAACATATTTATTTATTTAATAGAAAAATTAAATAAATATATTTAAAAATATTAAATGTAATACAATTTGAATGAATTGATATGTTCTAAATATTTTATATAAAAATATGAAAGTTTAGCAATGTTTTAATTAATTATATTCAAATTTCATCTTCATCTTGTTGTATTTAATGTCAAATTAAATGAATAGTTTGAAAAAGAAATTTATGATATTTAATGTAAATATTAATTCAAAAAATTATTAAAATATGATAAAAATATTAAAATATATAATGAGAGATAATATATGGTAAAAATACCATCAAAAAATATTTAAAATCACATTTTCAACTTATATAAAAATTAATGTTTTTTAATATTAACAAGTCATTACCGTGGTTAATGTTAAAATAAGATAGTTGAGGGTTAATAAAATATAAGGTTTAAAATATTATATTAACATGCCCAAATTTTATTGGATAATGATATTTGAATTATATCTTACCTTATATTAAAATATATACCCATTTTATTTAGTTTTTCTAGATAATAAATTTAATGTATTTTATTTTTTTGAATCCCAGGATTGGCCCTTCCCTCTCTTATAAAATGAAATCCCCTATTTCACTTCATAAAAACACATTAATAACAATTAATACACCAAATCCAATAAAATTATCTTTTAAGATTATATATACAAATTTTAGATGTGTTGGTCTCCCAAAAAGGTCGACCCTATTGTAGTTAAGAGGAGTTTTGATGGAGTTCTTTTAGGGAAGATGAAATCATCTTAACTTACCACATTTTTAATTTTACATCTATATGACATCAACTATTTTTCCTAAAAATTAATTCAGTGTCCTCAATATGTTAAAATGTTTTTTTATTATGAATCCACATTTATTAACCCTATTTTCCATCAAATGAGACGTGAATGTAATCTTCATGCCTATATATGGCCTTACATCTCTTGGAATAGTGTAATTCATTTTTCAACTTATTACATTTATAGATGAGTATAACTATGAATATAAATAATATATATTATATTGGTATAATTATTATAATTTTAGATATTATGGAACCAAGATCAAACAATGAGGACTAGAACTTACAAAATCAAATTCTCAATATGAATGAAATAATGGACATTCCGAAAAAGTGATTTTAATAATGATTAATTTATAAATGTCTAATTAATTGTTGAAATTGGATAATATATGATATTAAAATCTTATAAATTTACATTTTATTTAATTATAATAAATTTAAATTTATTATATAGGAGTATAAAGTTGTTTATAAAAATGTGGAACTCGATTTAAGGGTTTATCAACTCAAATTGTCTTAATTGGGAAATATTGTATGTTATCCACCCATCTTCCCTTATTAGGTGAATATAAACCCCCCTGTTGAGTTTTATATCATATATATACATATTATAATGATATTTAATGTTTCATTTAGTGTTTTTCTTTCATGGATAATATTATTCAAAAGGTACCAAAGTGATCACAGTTTTGTGTTACAATCTAGTTATTTATATTTATTATTTATTATTATGATTTCACTAATGAAATTTCCTAATAAACCTTTCAATAATCACATGATTATAATAATACTATTTTACTTTCTGGATAATATATTTTATCTTTCATTTTACTCTCAAAAGGTACTTAATATAACGAAAAATGTTCTATGGAAAATCAAAATTATTTCTATCATCGATATAAAATATATATATTTTATCATGTTAATTTTTTCACTAAAATGTTTTCATATTCATATAATATTTGAAGGTAATTTTTATACTTTATTTACTTTTTTTAAAATGAATTAATAGGAACCTTATTATCATTTCCCAAAAGGCATTTTTGGAATCTCTTTACAAATATATAAAATTAATGTTTCCTTTACACTTATATTAAATGAATGAAATATCCTTCCATCACGATAACTCAATACATTTAATATTTCAATATATTTTTTCACAGATCATTTTAAATAAATTTTTTTCCTTAATATTTTGTGATTTTATAGATTTAAGGAATTGATTTAAAAAAGAGAGGATTATTTTCCTCGAGAAATATTTTAGGTATCTCTTAAAGGTATTTTCATCAAAGATGAAATCCTTTGATGTTAATAAAAATTTAATGGGGATACGATAAAATGATAACATCAATATCATGTTTTTATGTATTACCAAGATTTTGATTTAATAATTATTATATAAAAACTATTTTTTCCATGGGTTAATTAAGTTAGTAAACCTATTTCTTTTAAATAAGTATTTCCATGATGAAATAATAAAATATTAATGAAATAAATTGTCTTTTCATGGGTTATGATATGATTCATGCATTATGTTCTTATAGAATACATATTTATGACTTCCATTTTGTGATGGGTGGGCCAGAATTTCTATACCCCTCCAATAAATTATGTAAATTCAAATATTTCATAAGATAAATATGAATGAAATAAGGAGTGAACTTAGTTTAGTAAGGGACTCTATCCAATATGATATTCATAGTAGTATTCATAGACTACCATAATGGGTTGAAGAGTTAACCTAATACACTATGATAGTTTTGGAATTGAGACTTGACTACTAAGTAAATGACATTCACTTCTTTAATTTATTCCAAAAAACATATGTCTTGTGCGATAATTTTGGATACATGGTTCCATATTTCTTTTATTTTGACCCTTATATTAATTTATGCAAAAGATAATGTAAAAATTTTTCTCACTATTTATTTAAATATCTTTAATATCATATCATATGGGTAAAAAGATATTTTTTGATTTATTTAAATTTTTTATTTAAAATTTGAATATATATTTTTTAATAATATTAATTTAATTTTAATATTTATTTATTTATTAATTTTCCTAATTGCGTATGATACACTACCAAAATATTTTTTCAATTAATCAAAAAATAAAATAAATGATTTCAAAAATATTAACAGTTATGAAATTTTAAGAAATTAATGTGTTCCATGAACTATGTAGATAAATACAACCTTTTCTGGATTTTTAAAAATATTATATAAAAATTCCATATTTTTCTAGTTTTCTTTATATTAAAATTTAATAAATAGTTCCATAAGTGACCCAAATGTTTTTTATTAAAATAAATATTTATTAAGTTATTATAAAAAATAAATAATCAAGAAAGAGGAAATGGTGGGTAATATATATTCTACATTGTCAAATATATTCTACTCAAGAGATAATTTTCACCTACATTGTAAAATTATAACCCTTTAAGCGTGAAAAATACAATAACATGTTTACAGATAAAATTGGTTAACTAAGGGGTTAAAAAACATAAAGTTTAAAATACAATTTAAACCTACAAATATTTTATACTATGATTATATTTCAACCATATACAACTTTCAATTTTTGTACAATTCCCTTTTGAGGCATTTTTCTAGAGAATCATGTTTATATATTATAATATTTTAACAAACATCAAGAGTGCCCCTTCAATCCCATATAAAGGGACACCCATACTTTCTCTTCTTTACCCCAATTTGAACATTTTAAATTACGAAATCACGGAAAAATATCTGTTAAACACACACACACACATATATATTTCTGGTTTTGGTATCCACAAAAGACAAACACTATAACCATAAATTTTTTATCTATGTGAGTTATTTCAATGAAGATATAATCTCCTTAACAGGTAAATTACATTTTTGAATAATTTTACCACACATAAATTTATAGAAAAAATCATTATATAGTAACATCATTATATTAAATTTTAAGAAATGTAACTTTTATTTTGAAACCACAAAATTTCATTCTTTTCCATCAAATCATAGTTGAAACCACAATATAATGAGGAAATTATCTATGATTTATATCACATGGTTTTCAACCATAATTCTCATTTTCTCATAAACTTATGATCATTTTATATTTATGGGATCATGGATATATCCCTTGATTACCATTACTTGGCATCTTAGCTCAAAATTTTTTATGCTTTATTTACTGAAGTAATAAAGAAAGAATATAAGTATTATATGTATAATAATGGTCATTTTTATGAAGAAATTAGTGGGAGATGATGTGGTTAACTTATGAATGAGTTTTTTAGTATATCCTAGTATCCAAATATACTAGAGCTATATGATTTTTTCATGGATCATTACGTTATATAATAAATATTCTTCTAATAAGATGTAATATTTTTGTATGAAAATGATTGGTCACTATAAACATTTTAATACTATAATAACTTATGTCATATTATTATATTTACACTTAATTATATTCTGATCTCACCACATTATTCTAATTACACCCCCATGATATGAAGTATAGTGTAACATATGACATGTCTTTAAGGGGGTCTAATTTGGTGTGACTATGAAAAAATGTTCACAGTTCTATAATATATATTGTTTCTGTATCTAGTATCCAATGACAGCTAACCATTGTGTTTTAATATTATGTTATTTACTTTGATATATAATTAATATTAATCCCAAATTATTTAATATTCATTCATTTTCTTCTTAGTTTATGTCACTTATTAAAACAAATATGCCTGATGTTTATTATTTTAGTACAAGATCCAGATGTTTATCTCTGGTGCTCTTTAGTTATTATCAGTGTGTGGTTTAGCTTTTTGGGGGATTATTAGATGATGTACTGGTATAGCTGACACTATATAGCATAGATTGAAATGAATGTACAATAATCAAAAATCAATGTTTAAAAGATTGAAAAAATTTAGAAATAAACTTTCATATTCATATAGTTATTTAATTTATTTTTTTAATATATATATATACATATATTTTATTACTCATAATAAACCATTCGGTTTTAGTAATTTGACGGAATTATGAAGAACCAAGTAAAAAATGGTTGTGATGGTCAATTTTTTAGTTTTTCAAATGAGAAACCTAATGGAATAGTAAATTAAGTAAAAAACATCACCGAAATATTATCTTAGGATACAAAAAATGACATCATCTATATTGATCTCTTAAAAACACCATATAAGGAGTAATATTCTATTAATTTTTTGATGTAAAAATAACAGTTGACCATTAGTGGAAATTCTGATTCACTAATTATGGTTTGTTTGATTAACCTGACAGATATGATATATTTATTTCTATAATTCAAAAATATAAGAAAGACAATGTTTTTTTACTATCAGTTTCAATTAGATGTAAGAAAATGGTGCTATTTTATTGGGAGCATAAGGCTAAAGAACAATATTGACTCCTTGAAATGGGAAGACTTTACATTTTATTTTAAACAAAATATTTTTATTAAAACTATTGATTTTAAAATAGAGATAATATTAATTAGGGAGGAGAAAAATCTAGATGAATCCTCATGAAAATATGATTAAAACATAACAAGGCATAAATATTACACTTGTTCTATTACTAACCCAAAAGAAAAACTCAATCATTTCATTAGTCGATTAAACCCAAGTCTCTAAAAGGTAATTTTTATAATGGAATTTTATAGCTATGATGAAATTTTTGAACATGATATTTAGTAGAGATAGAGATTAGACACTCTAATTATTCTAATGGTTCAAATAAAAAGATATTAAAATGGAGATTTGAGGAATATCAAATCAATTAAACCAATTGAGGAAAGAATAAAATTTTGAAGATGTTGTAAAATTTATGGGGTATTTCCTGAAATGAACATGTAAATGGATTAAGTTTTCTATAGAATGTTACATAGAATATGAATGTTGAAGGGATAAAAGTAATGAAAATAATTATTTTCCTAAAACAACACCAACATGTTAACTCATTAATTTTACGAGTTAAAGAAATTATTCTAACCTCTTCACTGGTGTATGGTTCAATGGAAATTATCAATATCAGTAACCTCCTAAACCAATGGAAATATGATATGCCTATTGAATCCACAATACTGAACTCTATGAAGTATATTAAGTTTCAATCCTCATCCACTCAAAAATAGAATTATCTTAAATAATTATAGTTTTACAAAAAAATCTATTTAGGATATTTTTAAAGAGTTTAGTACAAAATAGATTATATACAAAATAATTCTTTTAAAATAAAAGTGGAATGTTGATTTCATGATATGTCTATAATAAATATATTATTAAAATTTTCTTGAAAAAACTTATATAAAAATTATATATTCCCCCATTAGTTGTTTTTCTTTTTTATTTTAGGCATTTATTGGTCTCTTTACATAGAGCCCTAATCAATTTCCAGAATAAGGAAATCAAGTTTCATATCCCAAATCAACCTATGATAATATATTAGTTTAAGGATGAATATGAACTACCCATGTAAATTACTTAGATTATATAGATCATAATAGCTAATATTGATGATATTTTTAGATTAAATTATCTAGGATAAACTCAATTTTGGGAATGTGAAAACTATGTCTGAAAATATGAGTTTTTTAGTCTTTTGTAATACCACAAGTTTGATTTATCATTAGATTTTTTTTATTTTGAAATTTCAATATCTTTGGTATCCAAATCTATTTTCATTATTAATAGATATTTATAAAATCATTGATAAATATTATTAAAGGGGATAGAAAGTAACAGCTGTTGATTTTTTATAAAATTCCTTTTAAATATATACTTTTTTAATTGGTTTCTTCAAACACGACACCTAACAAACGGGAACCATGATACATTTTATAGAGAAAAAATGTTCCAATTAATAATAAAATTTTATACATTATTTGAATATCATAACAATTATCCTTATGATATATAAAATTTGAATTAAACCAAGAGTAAATTAAAATACCATGAATAAAAAATCATTATCCCCTTGGTTTTCCATGAAAATAATCTCCCTATTAAAAATATGAATTAATGTAAAAAAATTATGAATTTAATATAAATATATATAGAGAAGTTATTAGAATTAATTATATTAGTGATATGTGTTCAATTACATGTGGGAATAAAATCTAACATATATACAATGTCACTGGCAATATGGTTCTTGGAAATGTGTTCACTTGATTTATGGTTGATGGATATGCTTGTATCAAATAACTAAATGGATTTTGTCTATTCATTAGAAAAAATTTAAATTAACATACTTCACAAATAATAAATAATTTATTAAATAAATAAAGACATAATATTTAATTAAAATATGATACTAAAAAAATAAATTTTTATATGTTACATAATAATAATAGTAGTAGTATTATTAAATTATTTGATGTATTTTTAAAAATTAAGTTTATATTATTATTCCTTTGTATTGAAAAACACAATTTTTATAAGATAGATAATTAATTTTAAGAGGCAATGATTAAAATTATTTAATATAAAAAGTAATATTTTTAAATTTTACATTTTAAATTTTCTTTGTATTTTTGTAAAAATAAATTAAATTTTATCACTCTTATATGATGAATTTAATATAATATTTCAATCTATAAAAAAATTTACACTCATTTACTAATTATTTTATAAGAAATAGGATTAGTAATAGTGAATTCCTACAAAATTATATTCTATAATAAGGTTATATAAATATATATATATTATTTTTCTATTTAAAAGATAAATTTATCAAATTTAGAAAATGGTTTAAATAAAATGATGTCAAAAATTTGTAATCATCTAGTCAAAATTAGATAATTAGGCTAATTTAATTTTTATGCATAAAAATGAGTTAACAAGGTAAAAACTAAGATAATAGGGTAAATGTAAAATGGGTTAAAAAGTGATAAACTAAGTTGTAAAGTGTTAAAATACAATAAAATAATACCTGAAAATTTTTGAGTGTGGGATTTCTTGAAAAAAACTTATCCAACCCCATTTCATTCAAATTTTTATCCATATTAAATTTTATATAACTTCATCATACATATAAGAATGTGTGGATGTGACACTCATAACTCACATATACAAATAATTCTCCTCTACCCCTTCCAAACTACTAATTTCCATAGAAACTCTCTTGATTCCCCACCAATTTTTATTCTATAAATACTATATAGATTTTAAGGCTCTTGTTCCATGAAGTAATCTTAAATCTGTCAATTTAGAATAAATTTATGTTGAGGAGGATTAAATTCTTCATGGAGGTTAAAGATCTTTCATGGATGTAAAGAGTAATGGTGCATGTTTTTTATCTTATTTTCCTCTCGTTTGGACATGTTCAATATTCACCACCATCTTTCTATATTATATGATGTACCGATCCATGAATTTCTTATAACATATTTTCATGTAATTTATCGCATTAATAAACCCACATCCAATTCATTATTTCAGTAGATTTTGATCCAAAATATACTAAAGTTATAAAGGATTATTTCCAATATCACATTTAAATTAAGATTTATTTTATTTATTCAATTATTTAGTTAATGTTTTTATTCCTTATCTATAAAATCCCATATATTTTTTATACACTACTTTCTATGGTTATCATGTATCCTTAATATTTCATATTGCATTGGTTCACAATTCAACTAAAATGATGGTTGTATGCGAAGTTGGACTTATCCCTTATTTTTGGAAGTGATTATTTCTGCTCAATTTCTATGTGATATATTCCTTTTTGTATATTTATTTAATTTTCATAAATTGTTCTTATGGTAATTTTCTATTATGTCGGAATGTCATTCAATGGTTTTGAAGGGAATATATTTAAACAATTTCTATACAAGAAATTTTCAGTTGATTTTAATTTCCTTACTAACGAATGAAAATAATATTCTTGTTATCATTACCAACTAGAATTCCAATTAATTACATTATATCAATTTTTTGAGGGGATTACTTATTAATTTTTTTTCTTTTATAGTATAATTTCTATCCTCATTGTTTTCTGAATTTGTTTCATCAATGTCGAAGTTTATACGAACATAAAGGTTATTTTTCACAAAACAAATGTGATTTTTATGCATCACTCATCTATATTTGTTCTTATATTTTATTCTCAACATTTTTTTACAAGATAAGTGGGAGTTTCAGGGTTCCAGAGTGTGGAACATTTTTTTTCATGATTAGTAGAATCCATGAAGTAACCTTTAAAAAATTGAACTTCCGAGTTAGAGGAAGTAGTAATAACACATGGTTAAAATCATTTTCATGTTCAGGACACTTACAAACTATGAATCCCAGATTGAATAATGTAGTTTTTTTAAAAGGCCTGGTAGATGAATTATAAATTCATTTTTTTGAACCTAATATGAATAGGATAAATAAAATATTTTGTAAGTTCTATTATCTTTTAGAGTGAATGATGAGTTTGTGTTAGAAATTAGTTAAAGGATGGAACTCTACTTGTCAAGTATATATTTTTTTCTTCTCATATTCTATGAGGAAATTAATTCATAAAATTTATTTAAGGGATCTTAAAACTAAAAATGTGTTATCCTGATACCTTATGTTTCATTGAACAGATGATACTTTAAATCATCATAGATTGATGGCTTTGAGGCCCTCAATTCTATAATTGTTTGTGACTGATGAGCTCAATCACTCTCTATAAATATTTACATTTTTACTTCAATTATGTGTCTAAATTTCCACCAATGTTCCCCTAAAAGAGATCATAATTTGGTGGTGACTTTTTCATTCTCCTTTTCCTCTTATTAAGACTAAATTATATTACCCCAATTTCCGATTTGGGTTTCCCCCCAATGCTATTTTCTATTTTCAACCTTTTATTTTTGAAGAAAAATTTCAAATTTCAATGACGTAATTTATTTAATGAGGTAATAATGTAACTCCCCAAGATTTCATAGTACGTTATTTCTTCACAGTAATGCAATAATTTTCACTACACGTAACATTGAGATCAAGCACACCACAACTTAAAAAACTAGCCATTCAAAAGTGATTATGAATTGTATTTACTGAATTTTGAACTTTATATAATCCTTATAATTTTAGAATCCATATTATGTGTTTCTTAGATATAATTTATGAACAAATTCATTTTTTCAAGTAAAAGAATTATTTCTAAAAAAATGAAATTATATTGCCTTTTAATGGAGAACCCTTTTTAAATCAAATATTTTAATCTTTTATATATTCGATTTGACAAAATAATATTCTTGTTTAGAATCAGGACATAAGAATTTATTCTCAATAAATTTTTGGTGTTTTTCTAATAACTTTCATATTTGGGTGAATAGTGAAAAATACTATATTTTAACTAAATTTTTTTTAATCAAAAAAAATTATAGTGTTGAATTATACATTTAAATGATTTGGAAGTATAATTAGATTATATTTTTAACATTTAATCCAATGATGGTCATTGAAAGTAAATTCACTTTGAAATTGGACATAAACAAGTGTCAATCTTTTGATAGTTATTATTTCTGAAAAATACGCCTTTTGGTTTTGACAATGGAAATTAATTTTAAATTAATTAATGAAACCTATATATTTTGAAATTAGTAAAATATAATTCATTTTTGAATTCAGAATATCAAAATTACTTTAGGGTGAATTTTTGGTATTTTTATGAAAACTTTCAATTTTTGATGAATAGTCAAAACATTTAGTTATTGATTAAAACCGAATTTTTATTTAAATAAATATTTATTTTATTTAAATTTATTTTAGGTCAAAATAGATACATAATACCTATATATGTTCAATGTAATTAATTGGATTCAATTTATAATAATTTTAGATATATAAAAATTTTATCGAACTTTTTACCATCTGTTACCCACCTCAAAGGAGATTTTGAAAATTCATATGAAACGTAATTTTACAGCTTCTGTGAGTGGAATTTAAAATACCAGAGAGACATGATTGATATAAATAAGAAAAATTTGGGTCAATAATATGAAAATAATATTTGCTGAATAGTAACTTTTTACTTTTATTTACCACGGTTAAAAGTAAATAAGGTAATTAATGGTAAAAATGATATTATTATTATCCTAACACATGTCCTAATTATATTGGATAAGTTTAATTCTACCAAAAAAAATCTTAGGAATAAAATATGATCATTTAGGTCCACTTGGATTAGATTAGGACACTTATTATTATTTAATTCAAATAAGAGTTAGAAGAGTTAAAATCAAAGTTTAATAACTAAAACATTTTTTAATATAGGTATAAACATAAGATAAATTTGACTATAAATATTCATTATAAATCTAAAAATAGTTCCTACATAAGGGTATTTTATTTATATTTTTTATACATTAAATAAGTTTATTTATTTATGAAAAAATGATGATGCAGTAATTATCTAATTAAAGAAATATTAAAATAATTGTTATTATAAATATCCAAATAAATATAATTTTAAACTTTTTATGAATTACACTAATTTTATAGGTTAATAATACATATTAGGCTTGGTTATATGAATTTTTTTCGAAGTAATAATGCTGTTATGAATTTATCAGAAACAAAATACCAAATAGTGTCAAAATTGTCATAAAAGAGTTTTAAAAATATATATAATATTATTAATTAATATTATATTTTTAAAAATCTATGGTTTTACTACAATACTTATATAATGATAGGTTTATCATTAATGAACCACTTGGGGTTCTCATAGAAATTTATAATATGTTTATTAACCATTTAATATAAAAATACAAAGAGACATGGTAAATGTCAAACTATTTAAATAAGAGTGAAATATAAAAGATAAATTTAATATAGTGACCCAAACCAATTAAAAACCTATTGGTTGAATGGTTTTCAACCCATCCCTCCCTATCCTAAATAATTCATTTTGGAGCCATTATAAACCGATAATTATTTTATTATAAAATAATATTTCTAGATTTTCATAAGGTGCCCCTCACCCCTCTTATAAAAGGGCACTCCCACATCTCTTTAATTCACACTTTCAATGACATTTGGATTGGACAAACCCTACCAAATACCCTCTCAAATGTCCTCCATTCAACCCAGAGCCTATCCTTTAGTTATAAAGCCAACATAAGGATCCTTTTTGATCAAATTAAATGGAAGAACCCAAAGAAGAGGTAAATATTTCATCACCTCTTTCAAGTTCCTTTCTTCTTCCACTTCCTCTTTTTTTGTTGTTTCAATTCCAAAATAATAAATCCAGTATCTTCTATATAATGTGATGTTATTATAAATATGTTACAACCATTTTCATTATTCTATCCATCCTTTGAATGATATGTCACCATACACACGTATGTACGGCTTACCATCTCCACGTCATGGTGTAGTTGTTATTCAAAACATTATTATTTTGGATGGGTATAAAAATGATGTGTAATTGATGTAAATAATAAATATAAAATGATAATGATTCTGTATATATGATATACCATCCAATTATATATAATTTTTTATATAAAAAAGAATTATATTTTTAGACGCTGAAAAATGCTAAGTACTGGGGAATGTTCCGTAATGAAAAAGCAAAGTCATATTTGGACCCGGAGGCACGGACCGGAGGGCCCAGGGCGGTTGCACACAAAAAATAAGATGTGTGTGAAATATTTATGTCCTATGTGGAAGGCCTCGGGATTCACGAATGGTCCCGGCACCAGCGCGAAAGTATTTCATGCTCGGGCCCCGCGCGGTTGATATGTCGTGCCGCCGCATCAGTCGTGCAATTATTTCACGTGTGGCTTGAATTCCGCACCTCCAGAGGCCTATAAATAGAAGGATACCCCCCTTCCTTTTTGGGTCGTAAGAATTCGAATTGCCTCTCATGCGCGTAATTTTCATTCCACGCACGCGCAATATGGCCTTCAGGTATGGTTCTTATTCGCACCAAGTCACCCCGGGATCCGCCTTCATGCGAGATCCCCCTAACGTAGACTAAACTCCAAACCCTCAGGGTTTTCCCCCCTAAGTGCAATTACTTCCATTGCATATTGGCCCATCAATTGTACACAATCTTCGCACATCCCCTGTCCTTACGCTCGGCCCTCGTCACCCACGCATAATCCTTCCACCTTACACACAATCCATTCAAGTCGCGAAAAAGGCTCGGCAGACCTTATTTCGCGCATCACCAAAGGCAATGCACAATCCTTTGATGCATTTCACCTTAGTGATCCCGGGCATTCTCTGTGAGCGAGTCTAATGCCCTCCTTCCAGGTGACGTTCGCGAATTTCTTGTGCACCCCAGGAATTCGTATCATGTATGGTTTTTCTGTACAGCCTTCTTGGCTTGTACGAAGCAACTTCAAAGTCCCATGAAAAATCCTTCCCGTTGCGATGCTTCATCTCATGCTTCTTCAAATAGGAACACTAACGGATATTTCTTATTCGCATAGCCACGCTAACATGGACCCCTTGATGGTTCGCCCCGCGACACCGCTTCACCACGGCTTTGCCGATGCCTTCCCTCTAATAAGGGGCATAGGGCACCAGTTATGTAAGTCCTCGGGGTGCGGAGCCAACCCACTTCATTCAAGATGTATGACATTAAAATTCCAAGAACCTCATCCTCGATACATGACTTTAAACTATGATCTGGGCCTCTGCCTCGCACGTAGGGTCCCCCCGCCTCAGACATTCTCCACGCCCACTCGTCTCCACGAGGATGGGATCACCCACCACATGGGATGATATCCTCCTTCTCGGAGTGGCGTTTGTCTGCGGGGAAGGGAAGCTACCTTGGTGTATTCCCCTAGCACCTCTCGCGAAAGGTAGCACCGATGTACCTCCGTACTTCCCCAGCGCCAAGGCCAGTGGGGAGCATGATGGGAAGTGGGACTCATCCTTTCTTCGTTCCCAAATCCCTCTCCCGCTGCGCTTTTTCTCCCTCAAGCCTCCATCCTAGAGTAAGTCCCGGCCCCCCGGGCCTCTAAACACGTAAGTCCCTCCTCGCTTCCCATGAAGGCACCCTTCGTGACGTGATCGTCAGGTCCCTGCAACCTCTTGTTTCTCACACTGAGTATGACTCCCGTGAGCTTAGAGTGAGCACCGACCCTAACCTCCAACCATCCCGATCTACAGGGACTTTGATCCATACTAATGCATGGTACATAGGAAGCCTCCACGAGGATCAAGCCCCACCACCATGGGCCATCTCAGAGCATAAGCCCATCCATCCCGAACTACAGGGACTTTGATCCGTGCTAATGCATGGTATATAGGAAGTCTCCACGAGGATCAAGCCCCACCACCATGGGCCATCTCAGAGCATAAGCCCCATCCATCCCAAACTATGGGGACTTTGATCTGTTCTAAGGCATGGTATGTAGGAAGCCTCCATGAGGTTCAATTCCCACCACCATGGGCCATCTCAGAGCATAAGCCCCATCCATCCCGCACTACGGGGACTTTGATCTGTGTTAAGTCATGGTACATAGGAAGCCTCCATGAGGTTCAAGCCCCACCACTATGGGCCGTCTCAGAGCGTAAGACCCATCCATCCTGAACTACGGGGACATTGATCCGTGCTAAGGCATGGTATGTTGGAAGCCTCCACGAGGTTCAAACCCCACCACCATGGGCCGTCTCAGAGCGTAAGCCACATCAATCCCAAACTACGGAGAATTTGATCCGTGCTAAGGCATGGTATGTAGGAATCCTCCACAAAGTTCAATCCCTACTACCATGGGCCGTCTCATAGCGTAAGCCCCATCCATACTGAACTACGAGGACTTTGATCTGTGTTAAGGCATGGTACGTAGGAAGCCACCACGAGGTTCAAGCCCCACCACCATGGGCCGTCTAAGATCATAATACCTATCCATCTGGACCCCAAGTCCCTCTTCACGTCAGTTCACCGACCCCATATCCTTGGGCCATCTCAGAGCATAAGCCCCAAATGCCCCATCCTGCATGACATTATATAGTATTTCATCAAACTACTCGAACTTTGATTCCCCGCCACGAGGATACATAGGAATCCTCCACAAGGTTCAAGACCAAAACCCATGCCTCATCCTAACCTCTCTCTTGAGCCCACGCACCTCAGGAAGCTCACACGCTAACCCGGAGGTTTTACACCCTCTGGATCCCATCCATGCATTCATTCTCACAGGACTCCATTTTAGGTGTCCCACCGCCACATCGGACTACGCAGACTTCGATTCCCTGCCACAGGGATACGTAAGAAGCCTTCACAAGTCCCAATCCTGAAGACATCATCCATCCTGATTCTTACCTAGGACACCACATCTCGGCGGGATCATGCCATTTCATTCCTCTCCACGGTATCTGGGAATCCACCCATTTGTCGGCCCCGACATCAGTGTTCCCTCCAGGGGGTTCTTCAATCTGATCCACTCTAGATAGTGTTCCGATTAGTCTGATTTGTCTCCTCTAGACGTTAAACTTGCGGCATACCCTATGTTAAACATGGGAAGATAAGGAAAACCTCAGATACATGCCTATGAAATACAATTCCCAGCGATCGATGTAGGATGCCTCGGGATTCCGCGCCCTCGAGAAGCCCTATAATAAGGGATAGAAGATAGACATGCCAGTTCCCTAGTGCCAGGACACACCAGTGATGCCCCAACATGACTACTCTTCTAACCAAAGGTTGTTTCCCTGACCGAACCCCTTGGAAGGTCCTGACAGAAGCAGCATAATTAACTAGTGTCCATGAAGATATGGCACCAGGAACGAGATTCTTGAACTACTTTTTAAATCTATGAGGGAGACCCAGACTAGTTGACGAGCTCTGAGGAGGAATCCAAGGAAGGATGAACCGACATCCCATCATCCCGGTTTCAATCAAGGAGAAGACGTCCCGTAATAAGGAACAGATGCCGCCCACCATTGGAAAGCAGGAATGCGGGGCTACAGTAGCGTGTCCTCTGAGTGACGGATGTGCACGCGTCCCTAGTGAAAGCGTCGGAAACAAAAAAATGGAGAACACGATGTGAATCTCCTCTCCTCATATTGGGGACTAGTAGCTCTTGGGAAATTAGGGGATAAGCATGTCGCTTGACCTAGTCATCCGGTTCCAGGTCCTACCAAGTAGGCCAAACATGGAACTCGTTAGAAGTTGGGACAGTCGGGATGTTGAGCATTCTGTTCTGCGACGTTGTCAGTTTGGATCCCTCTTGCCTACCATAAAAGACGGAACAACATTGGGGCACTAGTTTTCAATTCCTATTTCTAGATGTATTAATGGTTTCTTTTCCCTGCTGGAGGAATCAAGTCATTGCCTCTAGAGCTCGACCACCTGCCCACCAATGAAGGGGCAGGGGCAATATCAGCGTGGCTTCCCCATGCGGTTTTGCTTCATCCGCGACGGCCGCGGCCTCCACAACTACATGGAACCTACACCCCCTCTCCCCATTGAAGATTATCCACTGAAGGGTAATCAATGACCTTGTACGCAGGTATGAGGAGGAGGGGTTGAGGCTGAGGGGGTCATCCCCACCAGGGATATGGCCCACCTACATCTTGATGCAGCTATGCCTCACCATCCACAATGCCCCCGAGGGCCGTGCTGGGAGCCGCTGCTCCCCACCCCAATGTTCAATCTCTTCGGTAGCTTGTCCCAAGAGCTCCTCGATAGCTCCCTCCCCTATGCCAACTAAGTAGGAGGTATCAGGGCTGGCCTTGTCGGAGTCTCATTTCTAGGGCTCTCGGTAAGGGCCCCCACCAAGCCGCGTCAGCGCCGCCGCCCGATTCACCAAGCCAAGGAGCAGGTAGTTTACGTGCCTACACCACTGGCACCAGTCCACCTAACCTGATGCCAGCGTCGTGCATGAGCAGAATAAGACGCTCATCGTGGGGCGTCAACATCAGCGACTACTGTGGCCTGAGCCACCGATGACTCACCCCTTCAAATCTCTGCATACGTCGAGCAGGGAAAGTAGTATGCCCGACCTAGATTGAGGCCCCAAACGCCCCACGGGCAGGTTTGTCGACTCTCCTGATCATCGGCACTGGGGATGGTTGCCATGGACCAATCCGCAACATTGCTGCCCGGCACAAAGGCCCACTCAGAACCACCACTGCAGAAGGTGCGAGCACTCCCTGCTTCCAATCTTGGC
This sequence comes from Viscum album, assembly GCA_963277665.1. Taxonomy (NCBI): domain Eukaryota; kingdom Viridiplantae; phylum Streptophyta; class Magnoliopsida; order Santalales; family Viscaceae; genus Viscum; species Viscum album. The sequence goes on from OY728155.1 coordinate 483,706,913, forward strand.
TTGGAGGTTTGCCCCATGCCACCTTAAACATAGTCAGGGTTCTTCCCTATGATGTAAACACTACACGTCGGGGTCTCTCCCATTCCCAGTACGCCGGTTACGGGGTCACTACCCCTGCCGCGAATAGAAAGCATGGAAGCATTGCACGTTTGGTCACTTTCCAGCACAGAGGTCTTCCCCATGTCCCTTTCGACATTTATCCCGGTGCCCCTCGCACCCCGGCTTCCCCAGGAGGTAAATCTATCCACCCTGGCGCTGGTACAGTCGGGGTACACCATGTCGCAAATCAGCCCTTCCCTGAAGAACCATCCAGGGGAAGGAGAGCATATCACTACCACCGCAAGAAGAATCTTGGGGAAGGCTGGGCAGGAATCTGGCTAGTCCGCTTCTCAGAATCTGAGGCGGAGTACAATCCAGCGCAAGAGCCCACCCCTCAGTCCTCTAAGTCAAGGGTGGGGTCAGGAACGAGGCGCATCAACCTCGTGCTTCCGAAATGCAAAGCCCGCAGGATCCCCGCTTCCCTCCGAAGGTATATCCAGGGGGATGAGACCCTGGCATGCTCCCAGGGGCCGATGACATAGTGGCCACCATCACCCCCAGAAGTACCCTCTACCTCATAACTATTTTGGGGATCAATGATGGAAGAGTTAGGATGTAGCCCACACCTGGCAGACACTACTGTCGCATTAGGGGTTCTGGTCGATGGTCCATCTTACCGCAACATGGCAGCCAGGTCGTTGTAATCCTCAGTGGACAGCCTGAGATTTGACGTCCAATCAACATGTTCACCATATTCTCCACCAACCAGCCTTCCATCCCAGTAGTCTGCCTTAGTGCCGCCTCCAGTTACTCAGCCACCCTCAGTTGATGAGTGGGGAAATCAAAGTCCATACCCCGAATCTGAGCCGGGGAACATATGGACCATCCTTGCAGTGGGCCACTTCCCTAAGAAGTTTTTTCCTGTCACGGGATCAAATTTTGGTGCACCGGAATCGCTCACTCTGAAGGAGTTTGAATGCTTCCACCAGACCCTCTGGGAGACTCACCTCGGTCTTCGCCATCGGAAAGTGGCTTATCCCGGGATCCAAGAGCATCTCAAAGGTATCAACGAACAATGACAGCTCATGGACCTAGCCACTCTCCCAGCAGTCTGACACCCAGGGTTACCTGGGTGCTACAAGGCCCTCCAACAATAGTGCGTTCAGAGTTTTCAAGTACTCCGTAGAGTTGTCGAGGAGGCTACCCTCTGCGTGAAAGTCTGTGGTTTGGGGCAGTATGCTGCCCTCCTCTTTAGTGCGATTCGCCGACAACTTAATTCACTTGGTTTTGTGAGGTCATGCCTCTAGGAAGAGTGGCGGTCAACATGACTGACCTAATAGGAGAGTCGAATGAGATGGGGCTTCTCGATGGGGATGCCCCCTGATGATGTGCTACCACTGGACCCGTAAGAGAGGATTACTCACAAGAAGAGTAACCTTCTAGGTCTCCCTCCACCCACCGAAGAATTGGTACTGAGCTGGAATGTCAGTAAAGGAAAAGAGCATGTTGGAGCTACCAAGCACTCCGAACCATCGGACTCAGTGCCAAAGCCGAAAGAGGACCCTGAGAAGGTCGTGCTATGTCAGTAGCTTACTGAGTAGAAGAAGTTAATTGATAAGCTTCTAGATGAACGCATCACAGAGTGGCATCCTGACTACTGCAATCCTAGGCCTGGGCAGCAGGGGCAGGAGAAAATACCCCTCAGAGAGATTCTCCCGGGAAACCCTGATCGTGTTGTACTCACTGATAGGGAAAAAACTGAAGCCCATGGCAAGAGAGTGCGATATGTTTCCCCAAACCCTCCTAAATGACGGGACCATCCAGGGAACCCTGTCTCGGCTCCTCCAGCTGCCCCAAGGGTCTCCCCACGAGCCGCTCCACGAGCTTCGGAGATCGGCTACAGCATTTAAGAGCCTGACAATGTGCTCGTGATGGGGGATCCCCATCAGGACAGGGACCTGTGCCTAGAAGATCCGGTGGTGGCACTCACTGCCTTCCTAGAATCTTTGTAAACGTGATATGTGGTTGTTCCTCCTGATGGCAAGCCATACTCGACGTGGGTGGATGACAAGACGACACCCCCAGGATTTAGAAATCCCACTTTCTCCCCCTTTAACGGGATATGGGACCTTCCGCAGCACCTGGCCCACTTCAACTCAAGGTGCAGGCCAATGTTGGGGACTTCGGCACAGCCGGAGGCCTCCAAGCTCCATTTCATTGTTCAGACACTGGAAGGGACGACATTTGTTTGGTACAGCCAGCTCCCCATTGGATCTGTGACTAGCTGGGAGGAACTTCGCAGGCAGTTCCTTTACCAGTTCAGCTCTACTACATGGAAGACAAACATCATAGAACTCTTCAGGTGCAAGCAATGGCCCGACGAGTGAGTCATGGACTTTATCGCCCGGTGGAAGGGACTTACATACTCCCTTGACATGTCGTTGACTCAGGAGAAATTACTGACAATGTGCATGGGTAATGACAATATGGAACTACTTCCCTCCTTGATCACCCAGAATTATCCCAGAGGGTTCCGAGACTTCTCGAATAAGGCCCAGTGCCTCGAGAAAGCTCTACAACTGGCTGGCCAGGCGCGCCTGCTCCCCCTTGCAATTCCAGCAAGGAGAGATGACAGAGCCGGTCCCACCACCATGTCCCAGATTGAGGCCCCCAGGCAGCTAGAGTTTCTACCAGTAGAGCCTTCTCTACAGCCTCGTAGAGGCCCTCCACCAAGGGCACAACATCTAGCCTAGCAGCGCCTGCCCCATAATCGGAAGGTGCCTCCACGTAATGCGTAGCCACCGCCTAGGAGAGATAATCAAGTTCTGCCCCCTCGGTAGGCTCATATGGCCCCCCATCAAGGTCGGTCTCCTAGAGCCCCTTTTCCGGACAGAAGTAATCAGACCTACTCATTCGACGAGGCTCTGGTCCCCGGATACTTCCGTAGCGCCCTGGAGTAGAGAATTTTGCGACTACCCAAGTGCCGGAAGCCAGAAGACACACATCTCACTAATCACCCCAACTACTGCCCCTATCACTGGATCCTGGGGCACACCATCATGCAATGCTACGTGTTCAAGGACTGGATTCAAGACCATATTAACAGCATCATAGTTAGGTTAGGCCCATCCCCGGCACAAAGTGGTGGGTGTCTTTGTGAGATCAGAAAGCAGTAGCGATGACGGAGGTGTGTGGAAGCAGGTCCCTGACCGCGGGTCTCAGAAGTATAGCAACTAGATGGCACGCAGGATAGTCGCGTGTGCCCATTGACTTATCTGTGCGTGCCTGAATCAGCCGGAGCCTTCAGAAGCTGCGACCACCACTTCCACATCATCATCTCAACTGTCATATTCCCAAAAGAGCAAGCATCGGTGGCACAAGAAGACGCAGCACGCCCCGCCAATGTCGTTGTTGTCTCACACTCTCGGCGAATTCATGACCTCGGAGATCGACATCCCTCATAGAATTCACCCTGTGGTGGATGATTAATCAAATGATAGTCAAGGGTATGCTTCAGTTAACACTGTTGAGCAGGTAAATCCCTATATTACTTCCGATGAGGGGGAGCGCCAGACGAACCTCCCCAATGTCCCCAGTTGATGCCAGCATCAGTGGAACTGTAGCCATATGGGTTGTCGTGGAATGATAGTTGGAACCTCCAGCCAGGTCGTGCACACTGCTGAGACCAAACAGCAAGTCTAACGTAGAACTCAACACGCGACTTGCCCTCCTCCACCACCGTTTGTGTTACTAGATTAGGAAGAGCCACTTAGGCCATCTCGTGATCAGCTTCGCCCAGCCACATGCCAATCTCAGTCGCCCGGTCCTTACCCATTAGCTACCCTCCGAGCTCTGACTAATGAGCGGTGGGATGTTCCCAATACCAGTAAGCTACCAGTCCAACCAGCTGGGTTCGCGATGCCTCCAGACGCAGAGCGGCCTCTTGTAAGAAGAATTTCGTGACTGGCATGGAAGTATGATGTTCTGAAGCACCTTTCCATCATACCAGCAAGGCTCTCCATCATTCAAGCCCTTCGCCTATCGTCAGATATGCGCGAATCACTCGCTGAAGCTTTAAGAAGCCCACTCCAGTTTGAGATGCAGGTAGCAGCTACAGAAGCCTTCCACACTGAAGCAGTTTAGAGTGACGAGTTCCAGGTCGTGATCTCGTTCTCTGGTGAAGATGAAGACCCTTCCATACCAAGGCACATTTGCACGTTGTATATCACTATCCAGTTCAATGGCATGGAAGTCCGCCGTTGTCTGGTCGACACATGCTCTGGGATTAACCTAATCCAGACTCGGAAACTACGGAAGATGGGTTTGTCTGGGGACGACTTAACTCCTTCCAAACTCAGAATCCAGCGATACAACAGGACCGAACAGACCACGTTCGGAAAAATCCGCCTAAAGACTTAGTTAGGTGGCATGGTTGCCAACACTGTATTCATGGTTGTCTCCCAGGACACCACATACAATGCATTGATGGGAAGACCAAGGCTCCATCTGTACGAGACAGTCCCTTCATCGTATCACCAATGCCTCAAATACTCCCTCAATGCTCGAGTAGGCATGCTCCAAGAAGATGCGTCTCCTTTTGCCTATTGTGAAGCCAACTATTTAGACTCTTATTATTAAAAGAGAAAGGATAAGCAAGTACAGGCAACTGAGGTTGAGCCTGTGGCCGCTACAGTTGACCCTTGGACATGCCTGAATGACGCCTATGTCTTCTCAATCAATCGTTTGGAGGCCACAACCCCCAATATGGGGCATTGTTTTGTCATTTATAGGACGAGAGGGAACTACACTCCCAAATCTCAACAGCGTCAAAGGATCACTTCATATTATTATATGAACCAGGCTCCAGTGATCCCGAAGCCTCCTACCCCCATTCGGTATCGAGACGTCCAACTCATGGAAACGAAAATTAATCATACATGCCTATTTCGTCGTGCTGGGATAAGTCGGCTCCACCCGACACACCACTATTTTTTTTGATTTTATCAAATGTATCCCCTTGGGCCGAAGAACAGATGGGATTGGGTCGATAGCCATTATAGCCATGGTCTTAGTAGCGCATGAATATCTCAATGCGATGACCATGACCATACAAGAAGGTAGCAACTTTCTACCAGAGTTTGATAGCTCACATGTAACTCCCCCTATGAATGATACCTCCACAAGTGGAGAATATGAAATAGAGGACATTCCCACTACCTTTGAGAAAGGCATCTCAGCCAAAGTCGATGAACTAGTACAGGTGAACCTCGGAAGTGAGGCAGATCTGAGACCCACATTGATAAGCACTGTTATGTCTATCAAGGAGCAGCAGCGATATGTAGAATTCCTCAAATAGCACCATGATGTGTTCGCATGGAGTTATGAAGAGATTCTAGGACTAGATCCTCATGTAGTCGTTCACCGCCTTGGTCTCCCTACAAACCATCGTGGGTTCAAGCAGCCCTCCACAAAGATGAACCCTTCTCACAGTGCCATGGTTGAGGCCAAAGTTGAGAAGCTTATCAAATCCAACTACATAAGGTAAGTTTAGTACCCCAATTGTTTATCCAACATTGTGCCAGTCAGGAAGAAGAAAAGGCAGATCAGTGTCGGTATCGACATCTACGATATCAATCGCTACTGTTCGAAGGATGATTTTCTCCTTCTAGTGACAGAATTTATGATTGATGCTATGGATGGATTCCAAGCCCTATCCTTCGTGGATGGTTACTGTGGATATAATCAGATCCGGATGGCCCCTGTGGATGAGGAATCTACCAGTTTCCAGGCGCCCCAGGGTACGTTCTGTTACGAGGTCATTCCATTCAGCCAGATGAATGAAGGCACCACCTATCAGCGGGTCATGCATCACATATTTATGCCAATCCACGAGACACTGGTGGAATGTTATGTGGATGACCTAGTGGTCAATTATTTCCTGCACTAGGACCATCTCAAGGATCTTGAGAAAGTGTTCGGTTTCTTCCGTTCCCGCCACCTGATGATGAACCCGTTGAAGTGTGCCTTCGGGGTCACCTCTGGAAAATTCCTCGGCTTTGTTGTCCAGCACCGGGGCATCGAGGTCGACCTGGATAAGATCAAGGAAATCAGCTAGATGCCTCCCCTGAGCAATATTCGGGATCTTTGAGATCTTCAAGGCCACTTATCCTACATACGACGATTAATTGCAAATCTGGCCAACAAGTGTAATCCCTTTTCTCGGATCATGAAGAAGGAAACCGCTTATAAGTGGGATGAGGAGTGCCAGACCCCCTTTGACAAAATCATGCAATATTTTCTCCGAACACTAGTCATGATTCCACCCATCTATGGGAAGCCACTGATTCTCTATGTCACCATCCTGGAATGATCCCTAGGCTCCCTTCTTTCCAAAAAGATCAATGAGGGGACAAATAATATCCTCTACTACCTCAGCCTCATCCACCTTGATATGGAGACCAGATACTTCTACATTGAGAAAAGCTGCCTTGCACTCGTATTTGCTGTGCAGAAACTATGGAAATACTTGTAGCACCATGAGGTGCAGTTGGTCTCTCGAGTTGACCCGCTGATGTACATTCTGAACCGCCCCATGTTGACTGGCCAACTTTCACGGTAGGCAATAGTTTGACATCAGGTTCATGTCCCAAAAGGCTATCAAGGGGCAGGAATTGGCAGACCACTTACCTGCCCACCCAACCTCCACGGATCAGCCATTGGACCTATGTTTTCTTGATGAGGAAATCCTCTTAGTTGATCATGTCGTCCCATGTTGGAAAATTCACTTTGAAGGTGCCTCCTGGAGCACAACCGATAGGAGACTCAATGATCATCGGCTCAACAGAGCGGGGCTAGGTATCGTCTTCATCACACCAGAGAAAGTCGTTATGTCGTACTCATTCCTATTTTCAGAGGGCTACACCAACAACGAGGCAGAGTATCAGGCTCTCATTACTAGTCTCGAGCTGGCCCTTGAGGTTGGCGTACCCAATTTGCATGTGAAAGGGGATTTCGAGCTAGTCATCAAGCTAGTTAATGGCCACTATGTTGTCAGAAATCCAGAACTCATGCCATTATTGGAGTGCACCCTACATATAATAGCCCAGTTCCGTACTCAACTAGAGGTCATTCACATCCCTCAGTCACGGAATGGTCGAGCAGATGCTTTGGCCAGCATAGTCGCGTCGCTTGCGGAGCCCAAACAGGATGACCTGATTATCCACATGGAGCACTAGAGAGTCATCGCCCCCATTACCACGGAGGATGATCGCGGCCCGCTGATAAACCATCTTACCGCTGGTGCCCCTACATTAGGAGACATGGGTACTTTAGATGCAGTAATCGAAATAGTTGTCGATTGGAGGACACCTTTGGTCGAGTACCTCCAATATGGTAATATCCTATCAGACCGAGCCAAGTGTGAGAAAATCTTACGCCGCGTGCTAGAGTTTACCCTTCAGAGCAGTCCCAGTCTTCGGAAGATCCTTTATAAACATGGATTTGATGGTGTTCTCCTCCATTGCCTTTAAGTAGTCGATATTACACAGGTCATGCAAGAGGTTCATGTTGGTTCCTATGGTGCCCATCAGGACGGGTCGAAGATGTCTCACCAGATTTGGAGACTATGGTACTTCTGGCCCTCCATGATCCATGACTACATTGAGTTCTCCAAGAGGTTCCATGCGTGCCAAGTCTATGCTAACTTTGTCCATCGGCCACCAGAACCTCTCCATACCACCAAGTACTCTTGGACCTTGGTAGTCTTGGGGTTTAATGTCATTGGGCCATATCCACCAGCAATGGCTTGCCAGTGCAGGTTTATCATGACCGCTACAGACTTCTTTTCCAAGTGGGTGGAGGAAATTACACTCAAGAGAGTCAAGGACCATTATATTGTCGATTTCGTGAGTTCCAATATCATCTATTGATTTGGGGTACCCCACGCCATCCTCAGCGATAACGACACCAACTTCTGAGCAGCCAAGCTAATGAAATTGTACGCCACATACTACATTCGCTCCAACCATACCTCCCACTATCACACACAAGCAAATGGATAGATTGAGGCATTCAAAAAAATCCTCTCTAACATTTTGTAGCAAATAGTTGGTCAGAACAAGAAAAGTTGGCCGGATAAGCTCCCCAACGCCCTTTGGGCTTATCGGATGATGACCCATAATTCCATCCAGGTGACCCCATATTCCCTGGTGTACGGAATGGAGGCCGTCCTACCCATTGATATTAAATTTCCCTCATTGCGCATACCGGTCTATGACCAGCAAGTGTTGGAGAGGGCAGCAGAGATCCGTCTAGCAGAATTAGAAGCACTGGACGAGAATAGGCTTCGTTCCCTGCACATCCTAGAGAGGGACCAGAGTAGTATGGCTCGAGCTTTCAATAAGGAGGTTCGCCTTCTCTCTTTCCTACAAGGTGACTTGGTATTAGAACTCAGAGTGCCAATGATCCCCGGTAGCAAACTGCCAAAGTTGGAGCCCAAATGGTAAGGGCCTTTCATTGTTCATATGTTTTATCCCAATGGAGCGTACTCACTGCTGACCATGGATGGTGAGAGTATAACTCCTCCCCCCAATTCCTTGTTCCTCAAGAAATACTTCGCTTGAGCCTCCACGGTCCTACACAACCTTAAACTGTATGGTCCTGCATGACCTTAAAATGTATGGTCCCTCATGACCCTAAACTTCATCTGGTCCTAGATGACCCTAAACTGCATCTGGTCTCGTATGACCCTAAACCGCATCTGGTCCAGCATGACGTTAAACTATATGATCATCCCGCAGGACGTTAAACTGCAAGCTAGTCAGGCCTTCCACAACAAGGCCCAGCTTCAGGCCCTTTAGCCTTCTAGGGCCCTAGCCCAAGTTCATACCTGGAGGGTACGGTGGGGTGTGGGATTATGTCCTCATTCATGTCGGGTTATTCTTTGTACTGTACACCTCCCTTATCTAGGGTGTCTTCCTCCTCTTCCCGTCCACACTGCAAGAGGTTAAACTGCAAGCTGGTCAGGACTTCATGACCGAGGCCCAGCCTCTGGCCCCTTGGCCTTTTCAGGCCTATAGCCTAGGGTCTCTCTCATGGGATTGTGCGGCGTGGTGTGGGGTTATGCCCTCATCCACATCAAGTTACTCGCCATACCATGCGCATCCCCAGATGAGATGCCTCTTATCATCCTACATGACGTTAAGCTGTGCTGTTAGAACTACGTATGGATTGATTCTCATCCTTATGGGATATGTAGGACCGCCTGAACACCTAGATTTAAGGTCCAGTCCCATCTCTTAAGAGATCCCCCAATCTCCCAGTCACCTCTCCCTCTTTCCATGTCCCTCTCCACTAGGGGGATATATAGGTGTGGTACAGGGTTTTTGGCACCATTCCCCACTTCTCCCAGGAATCCGCCATCTTTTGTCCCTCTCAAATTGAGCCCCTAGACCCTTTTCAGTGGACCTCTAATGTGTTCAGATTAATCTGTTCTATGACCTGGAGTGTTAGATTCAACTTAGGAATGTTCCGTCCACTTGTCATGATTCGTGTTCCCCTTCATTCGGGCCCCCGTTATCTTTCATATCCGGAGGTACCCCCCAAAAAAGGCATGGATACAATGCCTAAGGGCTCTCCTAATGTTACGGTCCAATGCCCCCCAAGGGTTTCAGATAGCAAATTGATACAAATCCCGTGTTGTGAACATGGTCAGAGGTCGATGCTCATTTGGCTGTCCACATTTCAGGACAACAAGACAGGATGCTATGTTGCGAACATGGTCAGCAGTAATACTTCGTCGTCACGTCAGCCCCTGAATGTTGGTTTCATGATTCACATTATGTTCCACCCCATCATGTCAAGGTGGAATCACGACAATATTTTCACTAACCCTCAGTGCACCTCTACGCTTCAGGCAGATAAAATAGCAACACATCGTCTCTAGGGGTTCCAACGATCTGAGCGCTAAGACTATAGGCTGAGATCTTTCTCTAAGTGCCATGTACAGCTTTACCGTCATCCCCATGGGATATGTGGGGTCGCCCAGACATTGCATTTTGGGCCCATCTCAGCTGGAGTCTAGTGTCTCATGCCCCATTGTCTTTAGATTTTCACCGACCCCTTGGCCTGAGGCTCTTTTCCTAGAATTGCGAGTGGTGATGGTGTGGGATTACGTCATCACTCATGTCGGGTATGCTTTATCGCATCATGCACATTCCCCCAGGTCCAAGCCATATGACCTTAAACTGTGTTGGTCGGTCCTACCACATGACCGTAAACTGTGATGATATCATCTCGGCCGCACGACAAAAAACGGAACTGCATTGTGATGACCTCTCCATAGAGGAAATCACGTTGGGTATCAGTCATTTACCAAACCATTTTTCAACGCCAGTATATGGCTTGACTATTGTGGCAGTTCCAGGAATTTCTACCCTAGGCTGGTCGCTCCACAAAAGAAAACCCATTCACCTTAAAGGAAAAACAAGATACATCAAATGCCACTTCTTTTGGTGTGAGGGGATAGACCCACATGCCCCTTTCATTCTTTGAAAAGGAAACATACTTTTCCGTGAAACCATCCATGATCTACGTATGTCTTGATTCCCATCTTTATGGGATACGTAGGAGCACTCGGGAACTTCCCCACGGGCCCAACCTAACGTTCTTGTTTGGTCCCTTGATTGGAACACTTCCCCAGGGAACACATGGTAAGTTGAGATTATGTCCTCATTTAAGTCGGGTTTCATGACCACCTTATCATGTGTCTCCTGATCTCATTACCCCTTGGTCTGAGTTCTATGACCTTAAACTAAGACCCTTTCTATAACAACGTGCGGCTTGATCCCATCCTTATGGGATACGTAGGAACTCCCGGACAATTCGTCTTGGGTCCAGCCCAGGGAATCATAAGTCTATTCCCCCCCTCACTATCGGCCCTTTGTCCTGACTTATTGGGGGTAGTGTAACTACAAAATTAGAACCTAATAAGTTTGGGATGCCACATAATGATGTTGGGAAGCAACAATTCCCTCACCAGAGAGGTCCTATTTAAAAGTAGGGATGATCCGTGATTAGATTAATTCATCTGCCTAATGTGCCTCCACCACGGTAGCGTAATTTTTGGAGTGTTGGATTCCATGAGAATGAACCATCAATCCACTTTCCATGCTTCACGTGCCCCCTTATTCAGTTCCTCATCCACTTTCACGTTTCATGGGACCCCCTAACAGTATGGATGCTTGACCTATTGTCTGCCTGTTGTCCTGGGCCAACGTTCCGGAAGACTGATCACATTTGATGGGACCCTGTAATAGTATGGATGCTTGACCTATAGTCCGCCTGCTGTCCTGGGCCAACATTCCGGAAGAATGATCACATTAGGAGGGACCCCCTAACGGTATGGATTCTTGACCTATGGTCTGCCTACTGTCCTGGGCAAACATTCTGGAATACTGATCGAAAATATTTGAGTTAGGCCTCGTGTTGCTAACATGGTCAGCGGTAAGACCTCATTTGTTGTCCCCATTTCAGGCTAATGTGATATGGATGTTGTCTTTCCTCCACGGTTAACAACTATCCTCTATCATCATGCCTCTCTCATAGTGTTACGAATTTGGGTAATGTGATTCACCTTTTTCATCTCACCATGTTTGGATTGATTCCAATTCCCCTGGCATTGCCCCACTCGTGCATTAGAGCATGTCGATAAAATGATACATTTTTTGGTCTAAAGTCCTCTTCCTTTGATTGGGTCTCCCTCGTCTCCTTGGGGATCCGATTTTGAATTTCGAATACCTGAATATAGGTTGAAGCTCCCACGATCAAATGAGGTGATAATACAAACCACCATTGCTTCTCACGACCCAAGTGAGCTTAGTGGTGGATTTATATTTGTTTTGGGATTATGGATGAGAATGGAAAACCATAGGAACAAGTATGTTAGGAAAAGGGGGAAGTAATTAAATTTGTCTATACATAAAGTTCAAAATAACAGAAATCATTAAGGTGGGATAAGTGTATGGTTGTAACCAAGACAGGGCCCTTAGGGGTCAGCTTCTTGGACAGATCTATCTAATGCCGCGACCTTTTCGCTAGTGGCCTCCAGGACTAGCTCCCACCCCCTGAGAGCTCTTTCTTCGTCAGTAGCGGCGAAGAATAGCTCACCGGCACTGGCCTGTGCCCATGCCTATTCAGCATGGAGCTCGATTATCTGACGACTCGCTTGTATGATTTGATCTTGAGCATCCGCCAGTTGGAACCTCAGCTACTACACAAGCTCATAGAAAGTTTCAATGAACACATCTTGCTCCTTCTCCTGTTCCTCGAGGTGTTGGACCTCCTGTTCCATCCTCTGAAAGGCCCGGGTACTCTCCGACTCCTCCTGGCACCGAATGACAGTGGCACTCCAGATGATCTCCCGCATCTTCTCGGCCATGTAATCATGGATCGTCAAGTAAAGACATTTGGCATCCACCCCTCTAGCACACAGGAAGTGCATCTAGGTGTGGAGAGACCCCATCCACTTTAGCCACTCCGCTTGGGGCTGATTCAGGAAACATCGACTGCACTTCCATCCCTTGCATCGCGTCATCTGATTCTCCTCAACCGCTACTGATTCTGAATCTTCAAATTCTTTAGGATCAGTGGGCCGGTAGATAGGGAAGACAGCCAACAGGGCCGCAGAAGGGTCTTCCTCATAGATTCCTCCCAGTGGAATTGGTTCTTCAGCATCTGGAAGACCTTCCTCTCTCCCCTCGATTTCAGTGGCACCCGCATCAGCTTCTGGCCCTACCCCGATGGCAGCACCGCCAACGTCCGCCTATCCCCGATCACCGATTTCCGGAGCCAACTTTGTTTGAGAGACACGTCGTGGATGTTGTGGCGCATGTCTCATCGGCATGCTAACAGATGGCCCTGGCTCAGTAGCCCGACAGGCCTCCAGCGTCGTGATCACTGTAAAGACAAGGAGCACCCAGATCAGTTGAGTCCTTCGATAGTGAGTACCTGTATCGAAGCAAGGAACTTACAAGAACCCAATGCATCAACCTCTAGTGCTCTGGCCACTACAGGAGTTATCGTAGAAGGGGACCCCTCAACACTTGTCAGCTCGATCACGAGCGTTGGTGCCCTGACTTTCCCCATTGACGCTTCCTCACCTCCTTCGGCTGGAGTTTCTTGATTAGCATCGATATGCTCCTACACAAGAGAGAGAAAGTGGATTAAGGGATCACACAGGAAAGGGATCATAGGGGAAGATAAGGGCTGAAGCATACCTTGAGCAGTTCGGTGACATCCATATCAGAGCTGATGATCTCACCTCTCTCCCGGAGACTCCCTTGGTGGGACACCCCTTGCGAACCTTCACCTCTGGGCTCCCCTTCTCCTTCATCTTCACCTTCCCATTATCCTGCCACCCACTCACCTGTTTCTTCACTTTCCGACTCATCATCACTGTCATCTTTCACTGGCGACATCCTTTCTGAATCATGCTTCTGGCCGAGCAACACCTTAACCAAGAGAGGTGGCTCTGCACACTGACCTCGTTGGCGTGCGTATGAGTCCATGGCCATCAGGTATGCAATTCGTAGATGGAATTCCACCCTATCGGTGACTGAAATAGACCGATCTCAGGCAGCTGGATCCCATCTCACATTATCTTTTCCCAGAGAGATTCAGTACTCATTGACTGTCACTGGGTTGTCCAACCCGACCACAGCGCAGGGAAAACTACATCCTGGGAAGTTTGAAGCAAGTAGTTTATTTTCATCCCAGGAAGTTCTCTGGCCATTCTGTGGGCCCCTCCTCCTACACGCGACGAGGGCGCGACCGCGCCATGCGACGCCCCCACCATTGAAGTCCCGGATTGTGCATGCCCCCTTTCCTGGGGTTCCACTGGTTCTCCTCTACTAGAGGCACCCCGCCTACTACCTCGCCGTCGAGGTTCCACTCTAACAACCTTGAGCTACCGGATGCACTTCTGCAGAAGCCCCTCAGGGTATTCTATGGTCCAATGTTCAGCATACTCAGTTGAGAGGCCCGCATCGGCTCCGGTGGGTGGAAAAGTGATGACATCACCAGAGCTGTAGGTTGTAAACATCAGCCACAACTATCGAAGAACACAGGGATGCATCTCCTCTTGGATATCTCTGTATACCCTCTTTGGCATTCGCTAGAGGCATCTGAACTACCTTGAAAACTGGTATGAAACATAAGGCTCGCAAAAAATCTTTCCATCAATCCGGGTCACGATTACTCCACCTCTAATGCTTTGGAAGTATTACCTCTGCTCCAGAGAGCCTTGACTGTCATCTACCAGCTGACTGGTTGGGTTAGGGAATGAGCTAAAGGAAAAGTTTGTGTGGTTACTGATCTTGATCCATATCCCCTCCTCATTGAGCGTCATTGGCGCCACCCCAGCAGTGTTCAGTAGAGGGGGTCGCATGCCTTTTCCCAAGGAATGAATGGAATTTGGGAAGGTGTAGCCGCCACAATGAGCTGCAACTCAGCCATGGAAGATCTGGAAGGGGCCACATACCCTCTGAGGTGATCCCCCTCTCGAGATGTATCCCAAGATGGCATACAGCCAAGCCGGCACAGGGAATCCATGATTGAACCTCTTGTTGGCATCCATGATGCCCGCCATCACCAATGTCGCGGGGTGGACGCACATCCTTGCGTCATGTACCGACAAGAGCCACCCACTCAGGAACGTTACAAGGAATCTAGCATACTGTAAATTCGGGTCCTGGGCCTCGTTGATGCTATAGCCCCATGATTGGTACTGCCCTACCTCCAAGATCCTCCAGTAAGACCTGCTCTTTCTCCTCTAAACCATGGCTGGACAGCGCTTTCCCAACCCTGGCATCTTAACCTATGGGTCCTTCTCCAAAAACAGGATGAACCAGTCCTTGTAGGAAATTCCCTTCAAGAATTCCTTGACCTTCAGCCTCTCCTTGGACAACTCTAGCAGGTTCCATGTCAGTATGGGGGTTTGAGACCAGTCACCCCAGATGTTCATCAGCAGGAGGAACTCATCATATTGATGGACCTCCAACGGGATGCCTCCAATGCAGTGTATGTCCAAGATACTAATGTCCACTTACCTATGATGGAGGTGAAATGTGTTGGTGTCAGGGGACCACCAAGTGAACAGCTCCGGTCCGAGCTCAGGCTGGCGGTAGAAGTGGAACTGCGATGTCCACATTGCCTCGAACAAACCTATATGCCGCAGCTCAGTCCCGAATTGGTCACTTGTGTCGAGAACCTAGTACGCCCAAGCCCCCTCACTGGTGAAGTTTCCCCCAGACCACAGATCCCTTTCCTGCAGCTAGCCTTTGGTCTTGTCAGTGATGTTCTGATGAAAAGTGCTTGCGTAGAGGGCTGGTGAGTTCTTTGCAACAGGATCACCCCCAGCCATGGGCCGGGTCCTAGGATTCAAGACATATACATCCATGTGCCTAGTTTCTCTGGCAGGATGACTATTGTTGGTGATATTGTATCGAGGAAGGTCGTCCTCACGGGTCACCCATGACAGCGGGGTATCAACCTCGATGTCCGACAGGGGATCCTTCTCAAGGGCGGGAGTTAGCTTTTTGAAGAGAGTGTGGTTATCGAGGACCACCCTCTTTGTGCCATAAACCTTTAGGTTCGCCGCCATCTCAGCTCTGCGTGCAGCGGCCTCCACCTTGTCAACCTGGTTTGCAGCCATCTTCTTTAAACTATGTGTTTGTAAGTGGCACACAAACTCAAGGACTTGGGCGCATAATCTAGTAGTCGGGCGCGTAAAAGAAGTGACTTGCACACAATCTCAGAGTGTTGCGCGGAAAATCTCAGGTTTGCGTGTAAAAGGCCGCTAAATCACAGTGGAATTATGCGCAGCCAAGCGGTTTTTGTGCAGAAGCGGAAGAAATTTCGTGCACGAGAGCTCAGGGCTTATCGCGCCAAAAATGTCGTACAGAGCATGGGGCCCATGGAGGCCTTTTTAGGCCAAGTAAGGGTTCTGTGCCAACGCATAATGTGGCTTCTACACCTGACTGGGGTTTTGCGTGCCGCTCGAGATTTTTGCACGGCAGCGGCCCATTGGTCAAACCATATCGGTGTTTCCCTCAGAATCTGATCATTGCAACCCCTAACAGATCCTATTCCGAGGGGGGGGGGTGGATTTGTAGACACCGAAAAATGCGTAAGTACTGAGGAATGATCTATAATGAAAATGAAAAGTCATATTTGGACCCGGAGGCCCGGTCCGGAGGGCCTGGGGCGGCTGCATGAAAAAAAGGAGACGTGCACAAAATATTTATGTCATGCGCGGAAGGCCTCAGGATTCAAAAAAGGTCCGGGTGATAGCACAAAAGTATTTTTCTCCCAGGCCCCTTGCAGTTGATATGACACGCCACCGCATCGGTCCCGCAATTATTTCGTAGAAGCATTGCATGTTGCGCCGTCGGAGGCCTATAAATAGAAAGAGACCCCCTTCCTTTTTAGGGATGAAGAATTTGAACTGCCTGTCATGCACATAATTTCCATTCCGCACGTGCACAATATGGCCTTCAGGTATGGTTCTTTTTCGCGGCAAGTCGTCTTGGGATCCGCCTTCGCGCGAGATCCCTCTGGATTAGACTAAACTAAAACCCCTCGGGGTCTTCCCCCCTGCGCACAATTCCTTCCATTGCACGCAGGCCCGTCTGTTGTGAAAAATATTTGTGCATCCCCTATCTTTACACTCAAACCTTGTCACCCACGCATAATCATGCCACCTTGAGTGCAACCCATTCAAGTCATGAAAAAGGCTCGACAGCCCTTATTTCGCACAACCCCAAAGGCTACGCGTAATCCTTCGACGCTTTTCACCTCAGTGCTCCCTGGGCATTCCCTAGGCGTGAGTCTGATGCCCTCCTTCCTGGTGCCATTCGCGAATGTCTTGTGCACCCCAGGCATTCTTATCATGTATGGTTTTTCCGTATGGCCTTCTCGGCTTGTACGAATCCACTTCAAAGCCCCTTGGACAGTCCTTCCCATTGTGTTGCTTCACCTCATGCTTCTTCACATAGAAAATTTAATGGCTATTGATTCTTCACATAGCCACCCTAATGTGGACCCCTCGATGGTTCGCCCCGCGAAACCCCTTCCCCACGACCTAGATGATGCCTTCCCTCTCACAAGGGGAAGAGGGCACCAGTTTTTTATGTCCTAGGGTTGCAGAGCCAACCCACTTCGTCCGAGCTGCAGGACATTAAACTTCCAAGCACCTCGTCCTTGACACATGACGTTAAACTGTGATCTGGCCCCGTGCCTCGCACGCAGGGTACCCCCACCTCAGAAATTCTCCATGCCCGCTCGTCTCCATGGGGATGGTATCACCCCCCACATGGGATGATATCCTCCTTCTCAGAGCGGAGTTTGTCCGTAGAGAAATACAACCGCCTTGGTGTAATCCCCTAGCCCCTCTCGTGGAAGGTAACACCCATGCACCTCCATACATCCCCAGTCCCAGGGACAGCGGGGAGCATGATGGGAAGTGGGACTCCTCCTTTCTTTGGTCCCAAATCCCTCTCCCGCTGTGCTTTGTCACCCTCGGGACTCTATCCAGGAGTAATTCCCGACACCATGGGCCACTCAACGCGCAAGTCCCTCCTCGCTTCCCACGGATGCACCCTTCGTGACGTGATCGTCAAGTCCCTACAACCTCTTGTTTCTCACACTGAGTATGACTCCCGTGAGCTTAGAGTGAGCACCGACTCTGACCTCCATCCATCTTGAACAATGGGGACTTTGATCTGTGCTATGGAATGTTACATAGGAAGCCTCTACGAGGTTCAAGCCCCACCACCATGGCCAGTCTCAGAGCATAAGCCCCATCCATCCCGAACTACAGGGACTTTGATCCATGCTAAGGTATTTTACGTAGGAAGCATCCACGAGGTTCAAGCCCCACAACCAAGGGCAGTCTCAGAGCATAAGCGCCATCCATCCCGAACTACGGGGACTTTTCAGGCTATGGCATGGTATGTAGGAATCATCTACGAGGTTCAAGCCCCACCACCATGGGCCACCTCAGAGCGTAAGCCCCATCTACCCCCGAAATATGGGGTCTTTGATCCGTTCTAAGGCATGGTACGTAGGAAGCCTCGACGAGGTTCAAGCCCCACCACCATGGGTCGTCTCAAAGTGTAATCCCCATCCATACCGAACTATGGGGACTTTGATCCGTGATAAGGCATGGTACGTAGGAAGCCTCAACGAGGTTCAAGCTCCACCACCATGGTCCGTCTTAGAGCGTAAGCCCCATCCATCCCAAACTATGGTGACTTTGATCCGTCCTATGGAATGGTACGTAGGAAGCCTCCACGACGTTCAAGTACCACCACCATGGGCTGTCTCAGAGCGTAAGCCCCATCCATACCGAACTACGGGGACATTGATCCCTGCTAAGGGATGGTACGTAGGAAGCCTACACAAGTTCAAGACCCTCCACCATGGGTCATCTCAGAGAATATGCCCCATCCATCTGGACCCTAGGTCCCTCTTCACGTCGGTTCGCCGACCCCATATCCTTGGGCTGTCTTAGACCGTAAGCCCCAAATGCCCCTTCCCGCATGACATTAAACTATATTTCATCGAACTACGTGGACATTGATTCCCCGACACGGGGATATGTAGTAATCCTCCACGAGGTTCATGCACAAAACCCATGCCTCATCATGACCTCTCCCTCGAGCCCACGCGCCTCGAGAAGCTCACACCCTATCCTGGACGTTTTACTCCCTCTGGGTCCCATCCATGCGTTCATTCTCACGGGTCGCCCTTTTAGGTGTCCCACCGCATCATCAAACTACGCGGACTTTGATTCCCTACCACAAGGATATGTAGGATGCCTTTACAGGGCCCAAGACCGAAGACATCATCCATCCGGATTCTTTCCCAGGCCGCCGCATCCCGGTGGGATCATGCCATTTCATTCCCCTACATGGTATCCGGGAAGCCTCCCATGTTCCGGCCCCAACATCGATGTTCCCTATAGGGTTTTCTTCAATCTGATCCACTCTAGCTAGAGTTCTGATCAGTCTGATCTATCTCCGCTGGATGTTAAACTTGCGGCATACCCTCTGTTAAACATGGGAAGCTAAAGAAAAACCACAGGTACATTCCTATGGCATACAATTCCCTGCGTTCGATGTGGGATGCCTCAGGCTTATGCCCCCTCGAGAAGACCAACAATTAGGGACAGAAGACAGACATGCCAGTTCCCCCGCGTCAAGACATGCTAGTGATGCCCCAATGTGACTACTCTCCTAACTAAAGGTTACTGCCCTGACCGGACCCCTTGGAAGGTCCTGACAGAAGCAGCGTAATTAACTGGTGTCCATGAAGATATGGCACCGAGAACGAGATTCGCGAACTACGTTTTAAATATATGAGGGAGACCTAGACTAGGTGACGAGCTCCGAGGAGGAATCCACGGAAGGAAGAACTAACATCCTATAATCCCGGTTTCGATCAAGGAGCATACATCCCTGAATTAGGAATGGATGCAGCCCGCCTTTGGAAATAAGGAATACGGGGCTACAGAAACGCATCCTCTGCATAAAGGATGCACGTGCATCCCCGGAGAAAGTGTCGGAAACAATATTGTCTTTTGTGCATACAGACATACTACCTTCTCCACGAACACGATGAGATTCATTCCCCATCGTATCCATTCAAGAATAATTTACATTTGATGAATAATAAAAATGTTCAAAGACATGATATCATTCTGGATATGAAAAAGATACATCCCATCCATAAAAAATATGACTCACATAACAAATAATATAAAGGAAAACAAATCCGTTAACACCTGAAACGATTATAATACTTAGATATTATTAACAAAGCAAAGTTAAATGATCATATATGATATCATATTAATGGTTATGATTCATTTATAATTTAATAACAATTATTTTACCATTATACAGAAGGTTAACCAACCCTCTACCAAAGAAAAGTACAAGGTAAGGGTTAATTATTAAATCTCTTCATTATCCAATGTTGTTTATATGTAATTATCAATTGGGACCTCTTTATCATCCAGATCAATGTTTCTAAAAATTTTATTTCAAAACATTATTACTATTTACTTGACTATGGGTTAATGTCATATATACCCTTTTTTGACTTTTATAATATGTTTATAATGTAATATTTCCCTAATTTTCCAAACATGGCCTTTTATAACCTTTTCAACAAAATTAACGTAAGAATTTCTCTTTTTAACTTATACGACCGGTGCAGCTATTGTCCGCCATTATAACATCACCGAATCTTCCCATAAAATCTTATAAGAATATTTTCAAAATAATTTTTTTCATTTATAATTATGTATCTTTAAATTATTTCAAAAAAGGAATGAGATATTTCTCTCAAACAATTTTGATTTCATTTATGTCAACATCCTTTGATGGAGTTTAAGATTATTTGATGTTGATTTATTATGATAAAAAAAATCCATAAAGTATTGAATGTTTTGTGATATGTTTGACTATGGATGTTTTATTTTTACACAATTCATGGTTTATGGATAAAGTATTGAAATTTTGTATGGTAGTTTTAATACAAATGATTATATTATGTTTAAAACTTTTCATATGAGGAATGCATTGGACTTAGTATGTGATAGGTGGAGGCCTCTATAGCTCCTTGATGCATAGATATGTCTCATGAGACAAACTATTGTCTTGGCATAAGGCCTTGAAAAAATATTATTTGTAGTCTTGGCACAAGGCATGGACTATGTGGTTATGAACGTCTGGCACTATGAATTCCATCATTATGAAATTACCTATTGATATTGCATGTGATTATTCGACTAGTAGAATATTCATGTGAATAAGTAAATGCAATTATTTGATTTTTATCTTTTCCATATTATACTAAAGTTAATTTTAAAAGGCTTTTGTTTTAATCTTATAAATTTCCTTAATTGTTTATGCTTATTTATTACTGTTTTATCTATATTGTTATCCTTACTAGGGATCTGAGATCACCCCTTTTTATGTTTTATTTTTCCCAGGATGCAAAGAAGTATATTATGACTGACCTTCAGGGATAGTCTATGGGATCTCAGTATTGTATATGGAAACAATGTTGTGGTAGTTTTCCATTTTATAATGTAATGTAATCATTATGAATGTATCTAGTACTTTCAAGGCTATTAATTAATCGGTCTTTCGAGACTTGATCTTTTGTGATCATGCCAATGATATGTAATAATGCACCAACCCTAGGATTCTAAGGTTTGGGCATTATAGAACTAGTCTACTAGACATTATAATCATAAGGGGATATATTATAATGAGTTAAAATATTAAGAAATAAATAGAAATATATATTTTCTTTGAACAGAAGTTATATAATAAGTGGATGACATGGGAATGTGTGGATAAGGGGAGGAAGGGAAAGAAAGATTTTTTAATATGTTTTAATTTTAGAAGTAAACACCCTGATACATTCATAAAAAGAAAATGTGTATTATTAATGTGTGGAGAAAAAATGCTATCATGATTATGGTTTAAATGGAAAGAGTGAATTTTACAGTGTGAAAAGCTTAAACTATATAGAGATGAGTCCCTATGCAAAAATAATTCCCATGGCATCAAGGGAATATACATTAGAATAAGATAAGGGATCAAGGTTAAGATTATTATTTTGATATATATCTAATGTAATTTTTGTTTTTCTTGTTATTTTGGATCCATGAAATGTCTCGTATGAAATCATTTTAATAAGGATTAATCTATAGTACATTACTCATTAAGGATTTGAGAGAATGTGTTCAATGGTACAAATTACTAGGAAAAGTGATTCATTAGAAAGTTGATCATTTTGGAAAAATAATTTTAAATGAAAGATAACCCATAATATGATCCATATGTTGAGATAATAATGTTTTGATTAATATATGATATTCCATCGAGTTTATAAATGGTTTTCTAAAAGATGTTTTATGATTCCATTGATGGGGTTGACACCATTTTTTGGATTTATAGAAAATATCCAATAATCTTTGTTTTATTTATAAAAAATGGATTCATGAATGTTTTTCAATAATTAATTATAGTAATTAGGATTATTACCATATTTTAATTAATTACATGCTGAATGTATACACATGTTTGGTATGTGAGGATTAAGATCCACTTCATGTTGTTTGTGAGATTACAGTTATGTTAATTTTGAGAATTCAGTAACCATCATTATAATGATTTGGATCTTGATATTTTGTAAGTATCATAAGGATAACTAATTATGAAATGGTTTAACTTCATCATTGGATGAGGTTTATAGATTAATGTGTTTATGAATATTGGAGTAATGTTTCCAACAATATTGTTTTTTTAATAGTTTGATACATAATGAGTTTTTTCCCTATTTATGGAGCTTATGATTCATTAAAAGATAACTTTAGTTCACTAGTAATAAAAGAATTCATTTCATGATAATTATTTATTGTAGTAAGGGATGAAATTATTATTTAATTTTTCCTTATATTACCAAATACTCCAAAAAATAGTGATACAATATGGATTATTTAGAATTTAAAATGAAACATATGAGATATATTTTGATGTTAAAACATTTCATTAATGTTGAATGTATTAAGGATTTTTTAATTAATATAATGGTTATATTAATATAGTTTTACAAAAAGTTAAAATTTAGGTTGGGTGATAACATGTCGCATCTAGTAAGGCCACGAGGATTGAACCCCCAAATGAAGGGTTACAAGGGTGTATCGCCTACAACTTGCATGTGTGATGATCTGGTTAGTATAAAATATTTTATCTTTATTTTATTTAATGATGTACAAATAACATGATCATTTTGGTAACCCTATATGATAAAGAAAAATATAATGTATTGGAATTTTATACGAGGAATAATGGATTAATTGTTTTTTGAATAAAACAAAGTGTTTATGATGGAAATTGTCTGAAGGATAAACTAAACCTTTCATTTATGTATATTTCTATATATTCATGCAATATGAAGTAAAAGGACTTCATAAGCTTATGAAAACTATTTTGTAATAAAAACATTATTCATATAATTTTATTATTGATAAATCAATAACCTTTAAACCCATTACATATTTACCGTTTTGTAATGGTAAAATTTCAAATGACCATGTTATCTATCCATCTCCATCAAAAAATGATTGTTATATTTATTTTTCATGTGAATGTTTTCACTTCCCATTTTTGTTCTCCTATTCAGAATTTGTTTTGTGATTTCATTCAAATTTTCCTTTCATACCTTTAAGAGAAAATTTTATTAACCCTCTTTACAATGTGGGTTTTTAAAAAAAGTAATATTAAAATATTTATCTTTTCTTCTCAAAGTTAAATTTCAAATTATGGGGACACAATTTTTTCAATGATGAGAGAATTTTTCATCCCATGATTTTAAAAGAATATTATGTCTTATAGAATTCATTGCAAGAACACCAAGCTTAAACATACTAAAAAATATAAATATTTCAACAGGACCGTTGTAAAATAAGAGTAAAATTTGTGGGTGTAAATAAGACTTACTATATTATTAAATAAATATTAATTTAAAATTCCAAGAAAATTTAATAATTCTTAGGAAATGAATATATAATTTTTAATGTCATTGTATTCTTCATGTATACTTTTTCTTCGAAAGGTGATTTTTATTACATTCAATAAGAACATAAATATGAATAAATTTTGACAATTTTATAAAATTTATTTGAAAAAATAATCATCATTTTTTGACTCATCATGTAAAAATTTTATTTGGTTATTTATTTGGAAATCTATAAAAAATTTATTTTGGGGTTAAAAAGTAAAAATATTATTTTTAAACATCCATAACTATAATAAAAAATAAGTATATGATAATGATTTTAAATTAATTAAAA
Organism: Viscum album; assembly: GCA_963277665.1. NCBI lineage: Eukaryota > Viridiplantae > Streptophyta > Magnoliopsida > Santalales > Viscaceae > Viscum > Viscum album. Next base: position 483,730,881 of record OY728155.1, read on the forward strand.
TTTATTCTTAATATTTTTATGAGTTATAGGCAAAACATAATTTTAATTTAATTTATTCAGATTAATAAATTTAGTTATTTATATTTGATATAATATTTGGAATCATGATTTCAAAATTAGTTTTTAATTTCATTTCAATTTTTGTGCATAAAAATGGTACCATCATAAAAAAATATTAACCACAGTATAGGTAAAATAATGTAACATGTTAAAGCTAAAAGGAAAAGGATTAAAATACCTGTAATCAACGTCATTAAATGGGAGGTTGATGGGTTGATATTCCTTAACCATATATTAAAACATTAATTATCATCTAAATTAGTTTTAATTAATTATACCCAAATTATTTTGTGGATAAATATAAAAAAAATTATTATTTAATCACTTCAATCCATAGATACTTATGTTTAAAAACCCATCCTCACAACACCATTTCTCCTCAAAAGCATTCAAGCATTTAAAAAATATAGCAAACAATATCCTACAAACTCTTCTTATATCCTAGTTCCTCTTTTCAAAAATAAATAACAATTCTATGCTCCATTATAAGTCCTTCAAAGAGGTGATATTCAAGAGTTAACATTCTCAAATAACCTCTCTTAATTTCTTTTCTTTTTCTTCATTCTATTCACCTCCTTCATCTATCAATGAATAAAAACTCATGTATAATTTATATACAACAATTTTATATTTATAATGTAATTTATTATATCCATCACTTTTTTTACCTTCTATTATTTAATGAAATGAATCCATTATCCAAATTATGGTAGTTAACCATCTCTCTAGATAAAGATTTTGTTTCTTCCATTACCACATTCAGAGTTTTTAATAAAATAATTATTCTTGTTATAAAATATATTAATAGTTATATAATATCCTATTTAATGTTTTTGAGCTTCATCTCTGACATAATTTTAATTTTTTTAAACAATTTGTTAATGTTGGATAAAGAAACTTCCATGATAAACTAAACATTTATCATTAACATTTTATCAAAAAAATCATCCTTCTATAAGAATGAAACATGATATATGAGTAAAATTAAACGTTTTTAAGTGTATCAATACAATTTATTTCAACATCTACATTATTGTTTTCATTTTAAAATAAAATCCAAAATTATATAAAAGTGAACCAACCATGAATCCAGGAATCGAACTAACCCGAAGCAATGAAAATAATGAAATATAATTAATTAATCGGTGCTAAGATGTCATAAAAGTATCATATTAGTGAATATAAATATGAACATTGTTATGGTGTCAATTGATAACATTATTTAAAACATTATACATGATCCTAAGCTATGAAAAACTAAAGGGAAGTGTGAGGAAAGGGTTTCTCTTCTCACTTTTACATATGCAAGATTTATATATTATTTGATACATATTTCTAATGTGTGGTGTATTTAGTTCCATATGATGTGTAATATAATGAATCTAATTATCTTCATTTTATCAATTTTTTATATGAGAATTTATAATTTTATGGGGTATATGATTTGACTAATTACAATGTGGTAAGGGAATTCATAACCCAATTTACATTTCATTAGGTTAAGCTTCTACTTCGTTGATTATATCTTACAAAGATTCATTTTGAAATGAATTTTAAATATATTATTTTTTATTTCCACATTTTATGTTTATTTATAGGGAATAACTTTATTTCATTCATTTTATTAATTTTTTCTTCGATTATATGAAATTTATAAGGGGCATTATTTTCTAAAATTTTATCTCATTAATGTTTCCCTTAAAAGGTATTTTTTCATCCATGTCCCTGTTTGATAAATATGGTTTCAATTTTTTTACTATTTTTCTATGATTGTTTAAATTCATTTTTTCTCTTCTTTTAATTGGAAAAAATAATTTTACCTTATATGTTGTCTTTTTCTAAACAATGTTCTTTGAGACTTTTCAGAAAAAATATGGAATGAATGTTTAATTAACTAATACAGATTTAAAGGACTTTCCTCCATCATGATTACTTAATGTTTTGAAACATAAATTATGATTTTATAAAGTCATATTCAAATAAAATGTTTTATGTTATAATTTCATGATGTTTTGAACATATGTTATTTTCAAATTGAAAAGGGATATTTTTGTAAATTTTTTTTCAAAGATCACAAGTAATGTATTTTAATTTATGTCAACATCCTCTTTTGAATAATATTCATCATTGAGTATGATCACTTATGATAGAATCTTCCATAATTTATTTAATGGGTTATGGTGGGTTTGAATGGGGATATACTATTTTGATTCCATAGACCACATTACTCAGGATAGTCTGTGATTATGTATATAGATTGGGGAAAGTTATTTAAATTTCATAATATAGTGTAAATAAATATGTATATGCTGATTATGTTTCACCCCATTCATTAGATAAGTATTTGGTATTTATAAATGATTGGTGAGGTCCACTATATACCCTAGATTCATTAGTTTTTTACATGAGAAAAACTAATTTGGGTATTGGCTGATGTCTTTCTCAATTATGTATGGTGTCTTATATGAAGCCTTGATGATAATTTTATGATGTCTCTTATTATTTATTCCCTAATTATGAGATTATTAATTTATTTCCATGTGATTATTAGATTAGTAGAATATACTTGCTTAGGATTTATAGATCATGTGATTATTTGTATGCAATTATTCGGTCATCTTTTATTTTATTTAGATTATGATCATCTTACTAATTAAAGGACATGTGTTTGATTTATTTAGCATTCTATAATTTTTATTTCTTATTTATGAAAAATTATGTTTTATACATACCATAAATGGGTACACAAGCTCACTAATTTATTATCAATTATTTTTGTCAATGTTTATAAGAATTTTAATATGATTGATATGCATGTATAAGCTAGGTGATTAATGGTGCTCTCAATTAATTGATACATTGTATTTTTTTGTTTTCAAGTGTAATGTAATATTCACGTATGTATCTAGTAATCCAAATAAATAAGATATTTTTTCATTCAATATGTCATTCCTTTTATATTATTATAATTAAATGAAGTAACCACCATCTATTGGATAATAGGGTTGGTGTCTTTATAGTAAAGGAAAGTTGTGTGGGTTTTTATAGGAAAAGAGAGTGGTATTTTTAATAAATTTCTTAACATAGGTTTTTGAAACTACATGATAATCCAATAAAAATAAAAAGACTTAAAATGGTTATATCATACCAACTAGGATTAATTTTAAATATTCTTCAAGGATAATAACCAAAATTATTAAAATTATACCATTGGGGATGATGAAGTGAGTAATGATCATACAAATTTAATTTTAAAACCTTAATAAAAAATATTGGTTATCATTGATTCATTAAAATTTTATAAAACTAATAAAATCACCTCATAAACACATTATTTTAAATGGGAATAATAATTTTGGTCTTCGATACTATTTATGGAAATTATTTAATCAATTTTTAGCTTTTATAATGTTATAATACATAAAATATATTTAAATCATATATATGTTTTACCAAACAAGTTGATTGTAGTAGAAAAAAATGAAAAAATAAACATTAACTTATTTAAATGTTTTTATTTCAGAAATAATATTATTTTATATAAATAAATCTAATAATTTGAAAATTTTTCTTTTAAAAAAATAATCTCTATTTATTGATAAATCTGATTTTTATGAAGATAACAGTTCTTTGACCCATATAAAATTACATTTTATATTTATAAATTATATTATCATTTTTATTTATATTGATAATTTTTAATGATAATATTTATTAATATAATATTCATACTTCAATTACCAGAATTAAACTATTATATTGTCTTGATTGAAACCCAATATTCCACAAAAATGAAATGTTTATTTCATCACATCAAAATCGTATTTTTATCAAACTCGTTATGTATTCATTTATAAATTAATAATCATAAAATTATCATTAAAAAATAATTATTTTATTAAGAAAATTTATAACCTTAGTTTCTACATGAATTACACCTTATTACACTAGCGTTTCTCTTAAGGGAAAGGTGTGCAATGGTGACACGTTATTAGCATGGTTCTAGAAATATGGTTTGTGTCATGATATTGATAAGGTTAAACATCTCCCATAAGGGGTTTCATACATGATTTTTTTGAATCATATATTTCTATTGGTTAAGGGAAAATCCCATGGATTCTAAATCAGTCAAATACTCTGATAAATGGGCTACATTGAGTGTGATTCTACTTTTCGTGTTCATCACTTCATTCATGTATGTCAATTGGATTATATCATTAAAATTAATATATACTAATCACAATAGTCACATTAAAGATGTTATATTATCCACACATATAATTATTAATGATCCTATAAATTTTATAGCATATATCTTATAATTTTATAAAATAACGAAACTAGTGCATGTGTTTTCTATAAATATTTTTTGAGAATGAATTTAGTCAATTGAAAAGGTAAAATCATTTAAAAAATTGCATGTTATTATAGATCATGATACCAAGGTATGTATAGAAATTAAAATACTTACATGAAATATATTTTATGTAAATTTTGATGGAAAATCGAAATGGGGCATGTAACCATAGAGGGCCATATGTGATCCCCTTTTATAAGTGAATAAAAGAAAACTTTTTTGAATAACCTTTATCCTTCAATGATATCATTACAATATTGATTTTTAAATGACTAAAAAATTTCATAATAAGGAAGTTTGGGGTGAGATTAAATCATTCAATGCACAACCAATACATTTAAATCATTTTTTAAACATGTGTTGTGCATTCTACATTAGGTTTCAATATTTTAAGAAATTAAATTTTAATTATTTAATTAGTCATCAATTAATGAAATTATATTTTATTTAAAAATATATGGCACCCAATATTACTAAAATATCAATTTATAAACATAAATGTAATCATCATTTATTATAAAACATTTTCAAAAAGAGTGAAAAAGTTATCATTTAAAATAAATCACTTTACATATAGAAAATAAATTACTAGAAAAATGGTTTTTTATCAATTATGTGTCCCAAATATTATTTATAATTAGTTACTAATTAGATATGTGATAATTTAATTATAAATTTGTTTTAAAATAATATTATATTCATAATTTAAAACAGAATAAAATAATTGATTAGTTTAAAATTACACAATATTTATAAAACTATTCTTTGAAAATAATGTTTTTCCACTATCACAGTAATTTACATTAATTTTATTAGTCATACATTTATTCTAAAAAATTATAATTGAAATTACTAGATATTATTATCACATTTTACTAAAATAATAAATTGATTTATATATATTTAACTTCTATAAGTGATGAAAATTAACTTTTAATATAAGTGAATAAATATGGTTTTTAGAATAAAATATTACATATGTCTCCAAAATAGTATAAACGGCTTTTAAAAAACAAAATATTAATTATAAATGATTTATATTAATTATAAATAAATTCATCATTGACGAAAATCGAGGAGGATCTGATCTTATTAGTTTCAAAATGGGTGGAAATGAGAATAACAAGGAAAGGAACATCATCAATCCTTTCACAAATGATTTCTCAACCTTCCCTTCTCAAGAAGATAAAGGGTTCTCAAAGTGTTGATGTTATAATTTTGAATAAAGTGGGAGTTATAACAAAATATAAATCCTTGGATGTCAACATTAATGAAGAAGGAGTTGTAAGATTTGATTCACTACTATGTATACCATCAAATCCCAATTGAATGAAGGTGTTATTGGATGATACACATAGTCCAACATTATACATCAATCTAGGAAGCACAAAGTTTGATCGAGATATTTGACAACATAATTGGTGGGACAATATAAAGAAGTATATTATGGAATATACATCAAGATGTATTTTATATTATCTTTTGAAGGAGTAAAGGAAAAAAATAAAATGGGATAGTGCAACCATTACTCATACATACATTGAAATGGTAAAATATCACTATATAATTTTTCATTGGTCTTATGAATAAATAAAGTGGAAATAAAACTAAATGGGATGGGGGTGAACATCTTATGAAGAATAATCACTTCATTGAAACCTGATATGAATTCTAACTCAATCAAATTACAATGATATACATTAGAGAAGTGGTTAAGCTGCATGGAACACAACTATCAATTGTATCTGATTGAGTCCCAAGATTTACCTCTATGTTATGGATGATTATAAAACATTATCTAAACACTAACTGAAATATCAGTACAACTTATCAAAATAAAACTGAAATTCAATCTGAGTGGACAATCCATGAACATGATGACATGTTGAGGGAATAATCAATTGACATCAATGGAAGATAGGATAAATATATTACTCTAGTCAAGTTCTCATACAATAAAATTTCCTAACCTATCATCCAAATTATTAATAAGGAATCCCTTTATTGTAATTGGTGAAAAACAAAAGAATTTTTAGATGATTTTGGGGATATATTTCTAGGACTAGAATTGGTTTATTAAATGGTGGAAGGAAATAAGACCATTCAGAAGAACATCAATTCTTCCCGGAGTCGATATAAAAGAAATTATGTCAATCATTGATGATTAATAGATTTGGATGTTTGAAACATGGTATTCCTCCACACATCTCCATGGATGAAAATAATGATATTTTGGGAAGAAGGGAAATTATAGTCCAAGATACATCGACCCCTTTGAGATCCATGATCAAATTGAAGTGGTGGTCTATCGACTAGCACTCCCGCCCAAAAAATCTCATGTACATGATGCATATATTGTATCCCACATGGTGATGTACATACTAGAACCCTCACATTTACTCAATCCATTGGTGGTACCAATGAAGAATTAACTTTCCTATGAGGAGAATATAGTTTCAATCTTAGATCATAGATAAAAGGTCCTACAAAATAAAAAAATGAACCTAGTCAAAGTTTAGTGGAGAAACCAAAATTCTAATGAATAAAAATTTTAGAATGATTAAGTAATGAAATATCATTATCCTCATTAATTATATTATTTGAAAAGAAAATTTCAATGGTGAAATTTATAAAGGGTGAAGATTATAACGACACAAACTGTTCTAAATAAAATTCCCCAATGTATTAATCAAATTCGTTATAAAATAACATGGATATTTAAAAAACACACACTTAATTAGTTTTATTATATCCTATTTGGTTTAAAATACTTTTAAGAATAATTACCATTGACAATATAGCCATTGAACAACGATCATGTCAAAAAATAAAAATATATTGTTTTAACAAATCCAATTGACATCGACAATAGAAGTGATAGCCTCAACCATTAGAATAATACCATATAAAGACCATTTATATTATAATTCATGGTATTTTACATCACTGGGCTTATATTTTGACTGATTACACACTATAAGCCAACAAATTAAGCATGATATAAACTGTTTATTGGGCTCATTGAGATCACGACTCAAACGATGTAGGTTGAACCACACCATGAAAGTATCACCATCACATACATTACCCTTAGGGTGTTTAGTATTGTAATAAAGGGATATGTATCGATATTTTAATAATATTTATATATATATATTGTATGTTAGAATGAATATATTTTCATTTTATTATTATCTTATAAATGATTTCTATTTTGGCAGAATAAAACGAAAATTATATTTTTTTAATTCACATTATATTTTTGGAATTAATGTGTTTTTGAACTAAATAATAGTTTCAAGTAATATTTTTATTAAATAAATTTTATTAAATATAAATGATAATATAATTTTTATGAAGTCAAATGAATGTTTTATATGGTTTTGAAGACAATTACTATAAAAACCCAACATTTCTCAATATATAATGATTCTTATTTGAAAAGTCAAAATAATAATATTTTAAAAATTATTTTGATAAAATGAATATTATTTTTTGAATTAGAATTTTGAAGCTATCTCATTTTTAATTTTTTATAATTTTCGGAGATATTCTAAATTTTAGGTAAAAATTTAATTCTGTATAAATATACAGAGTGTATTATGACCTCATTATGATCTTAAAGTGTTGTAATAGACACTATAAAGGGTATAAATGGACAAATATATATTTTCCATTTAGAATAATGTGATTATATTTTTATTTTATTAACTTTATAAATCTATTATGAATCCTCAAAAACTATTAATATAATTAAAGGCTTTAAAATATTGTTTTAGGATTATTCATCAGATTCACATTATCAAGTGTATTATTTTATTATATTTGGACCTTCTACTTATAAAATAATGAAATCTCACTTTTATGGGTGAAAAATTGAGAAAAATCAAGGTAATTCTTCTGTTTTTGGTTAATTTATTATACAGAGTCCCAAACCAATGTTTAAGAAACGATAAATAATTCTTCACACATTTCCTAAATAATACAACCCAAGATCAAATTTATCATCACTCAGAATCCATGGATCATGTCCTTACTCTCATGTACCATATCTAGTGTCCTCCAAAATTTCTCCAAATATCTTAAAATATCTACCCAAAAATTATATGTCATACTCTCAAGGAAAGGAGTTTTTTCTTTTGTGTTATCATTCAAGTATCTACAATATCTTATGACCTTTTTCTCTAATTAAAAACATTGGGATATGTTTTTACATATCCACTTATTCTCCCTATGATTACTAGATGATTAGATACCATTTTAGTCTTATTAATCCTTCCAATGAATATTTATACTCCCTTATTATGCTGCCGAAATTCCACACCAATTTCCCATGCCAAAAAATAATGTGGTGAATACACATAACCATTTCCTATTAAGGGTGTTGACCTTTACACACCAATAATTATCTTATTGGGTACAAAAAATTTATTTATCCCTTTATCATTTAAAATTTAATAAAATATAATGATTAATGAATCCATGTTGTTTGATATATGTGGAACAATTAAGTCTGAGATTGAAAGGAATGTGATGGGTTTTCCATGAAATATATAGTGCTTCAAAGCATTAGGTCATATTTTAGTCTAATGAGAAATAATTAAAGGGATTAGGGAGTGTCTCTAATCCATAATGGAAATTTTTCATCCTAATGGCTAGTAAATTATCCTTTAACCACGTTTATGATGTAGTTTTTTAAGTTGTTTCCATATTTCCCATGTTTCTTTTATGTTATTATGATATATTGTGCTTTATTATTCATGTTAATGATTCACATACCATTTATATCCCATTGATATGCCTATTGTATTATATGATTTACATTCATTATTTTTATCCATGTTTATTTCCATACTGGTATTAATAGATCACCCAATTCTACATATGTCCCTAGGTTATCCCATTCATTAATAAGTACGATCAAATAATATGATAATTTTAAAGATGTATTCAATATAGATGAAGTATTCCATATTTTAAGTTGTTATGTAATGTACATAATTTACATGGAAATTATACTACTCTTTATTATGGGTTATATTAAGGGTAATTATATGTAATAAATAACGAGTTATTGTTAAATAAAAATTATTCCCTTCATATGGTCTCACCCAATGACCCATTTTATGTTCCATAAGTGGTCCTTCATATAGGTGATATTCAAGAGGTAACATTCTCAAAAAAACCTCTCTTATTTTCTTTTCCTTTTCAACTTTATATTCACTACATTAATATATCATTTTATAACAACTCTTGTATCATGTATATAATATAATATAATATTTATATTATAATATATTATATCCATCACATTTATTCCATCCTCTTATTCAATGAAATGGAACAATTTTCCAAATTATTTTTGTCGACCGTCTCTGCAAATAATGATTTTTTGTTGTCCTTAACACCTTCAAGGATGGTAATAAATATATTATTATGGTTAAATTAGAAAATTATATATTTATTATATCATATTTCATATTTTTTAAATAATATAAAGAGAAAATAGTTAAAAAATGAAGCTAGGTCATCATGGTAAGAAAACCACCAAATTAAAGAAAACATTTGTCAATAACATTTTTTCAAATCAATAACCCTCATATAAGAAAGAAAAATGATATATAGGAAAATTTAACTTACGTAAGGTAATGAATACAAGTTCATTTAACTTATTTAGTTTTATTTTCACTTGAAATGAAAATCCATAATTATACACAAGTGTATCAACCATGAAACCATGAAACGAACTCAAATAAAACATTAAAAATAAGGAAATATTATTAATGAAATGGCAGTAATATTTCATAAAAGTATATTATATGTTAAAATAAATATGAATATAGTTATTTAATGAATTAATAAAATCATTTAAACTTCTATATAAGAGTTCACTTTATGAACAACTTAAGGGAAGTGTGAGGTAAGAATTTCTCATCTCACTTTTATTTATGCGAGATATATGCCTTAATTCACCACTTATTTAATGTATGTAGTTTATATAAAGTTATTTTATATATCATATAATTAATTTAATTATATTTAGGGTTTTAAATGTTTCACATGATAATTATTTCATTTATGAGGCATACTATTCGACTAATTACAAATTTTTAATGGCAAGACTAATTACAAATTTTTAATGGCAATTCATATCCCAATTTCCATTTATTTGCGTTAAACATCTATTTCATTAATTGTATCATAATAAAGTTATTTGTTAAATGAACATGGAATATATTATATTTTATTTCCACTTATTTTATTTTTATTTAAATAGAATATATATGTCTAATTCATTTGATTAATGCTCACTTCAATGATATGATATTTATAGCGGAAAGTCTTTTAAATAAATTATCTTTTTAAATTTTCCCTTAAAACCCATTTTTTATTACATGTTCATGTTCATTTTTTCTATAATTCTTTTAATTTTATTACTATTAACCAATATTTTTAAATTCATTAATACATTTCTAACTTATTTTGAAAATTTTTTAAAGGTATATTTTTTTCATTTTCTAAACAATTATCTTTGTGACGTTTCTGAAATATTTTTGAAGGAATGTTTTTTTAACATATACAGCCTCAGAATCATTCCTCAGCAACTTGAAGAAATAATTTTTTGAAGTTAAAATAAAATTTTACCAGTTAAAATTCATTGAATCTTCTTTTCTTTTATAACAACATGAAATTTTAAACATATGTGATTTTCAAATTAAAAGCGTATTTTCTAAAGAAATTTTTGAAGATCTCATGTAATGTATTTGTATCTTTGCTAAAGTATTTAGTTTAATTTTATTATTCATTAAGGTTGATCTGCTATAATACCATATTCCTTAATTATTAAGTAGTTTTTGATCATTTTTAATGGGGATATATAATTTTGATTCCATTGACGGTATTAGTCTAAATATTTTTCTACTATGCTTAATGATTGGGGGAAGTTATTTACATTTAATAAGATAATATTAATAAAAATATATATATTTATTATGTTTAATCAAATTAGTATGTGGAATGAATTGTAATTTTTATGTGATGGGAGGGTCCCTTTATAGCTCATCGATGCATTAGTAGGTATCAAAAGACAAACTAGTTTATTCATTGGATGATGTCATACCCGTTTATATATGGTGCTTGGAATATTCTGTGATAATATGTTTATGATGTATTATATTATTAATTCCATAATTAAGAGATCAGTTATTCATTTCAGTTCAATTATCCTATTAGTATAATATCCCTGGTTATTTTTTCTAGCTCATGTGATTTTTTATATTTCATTATTTGATCATTTATTATTCTAGCCATATTATTCTCTTGTTATTAATTAAATTAATTGCGGTTTAGTAATTTTTCTTTCCATGTTTTATTATAGAATACTTATGATAGATTCCATTGTATACAGACCCATATTGATAATTAGAGATCACCCCTTTATTTTGTTTTATTTTTTCTAGGTTTCCATTAATTTTAATAAGATTTATATGTAGTGATATGCTATGGGATTAATAGTGCTCTTAATGATATTGATATGTTGTATTTTATGTTTTAAAATTTAATGTAAGATTCATGAATTCATATAGTTTTCCAAAACTACTAAAAAAATTTTCCTTTGGGTTGTGATTCTATTTATCTTACTCATATATAATAATGTAACCATAATCACTAGTCTATTAGGGTCAGGGTATTTATAGTTACTATCTGAGAAATGTTTTTAGAAACCACGGGATGTAGAATTAATAAAAAATAGATTTACGAATTAAACACTACAATAAAATGTGGAAATATATCTAAATGAACTAATAATATTATTTAGAGATTATTTATACCTAAATATTATATTTATGAAAATTGTATCACATGTTTTTATATTATAATTTATGTTTTATAATGTTATGATCAAATATAGTGTATACATTGTTTTTAAACGGTGTCTAGTGGAAATAATGGGAACCACATCCATGTATGTGATCCCTAGAGTAAGAATTACTATTTCTTCGAAGGACTTATGACAATATTTTGGAGGGAACTAGTCTCCAAGACATTATAATAATTAGGGGATATATTATAATGTGTCAAAAAAATGGAGAACAAATTATATACATATATTTTATTTAAAGGGAAGTTTGATAATAAGTGGATGACATGGGAAAGAATGGATAAGGTGAGTAAGGGAAAGATGGATTTTTTAATATGTTATAATTTTGGAAAGAAACTCCCTAATACATTCATAAAATGAAAATGATTATTCTTCAAGTGTGGAGAAAAAATGTTACCATGATCATGCTTTAAATGGAAAGAATGAATTTTATAGTGTGAAATGCTTAAACTATACGAGGATGAGGCACTACGCAAAATAATTCCCATGGAATCAAGGTAATATAGCTTAGATGAAGATAGGGGATCAAGGTCAAGATTATTAAATTGATATAGATCAGATGTAATTGTTGTTGTGCTTGTTTTTTTGGATCCAAGAAATGTGTCGTATGGAATTATTTTTATAAGGATTATACTACAGTACATTATTCATTAAGGATTTGAGGGATCTTCTATATTTTTAAATAGTTTTTCCACATCTTTTATTAAATTTTTGTCAATTTAATTAATTATTTTGAAACCTTTTAATAAATAATGGCACTTTTGTAATTTTATCACCACTTCTCTTAATTAATCATTTTTATAATTAAATATGCATTTTTAGTCCTTTTTTATAGACCTTCTAATTATTCTAAATATATTAAATTACCTTTTAGTTTAATAATCTTAATCTGGTTTAAAATTTTAAATGTCTATTAATTATTTAATTATCCTTTTTCTATTTGATTTTATTTATTTTAGATATTAATTTAAGATATTACTATTTAATTTTTATTTATTTAAATAAATTATCTTTACTTTTTACCCAGTTCAATTTTTCTGCTAAGTTAATAATTTAAGTTAATTTTAATAAAATAATATGTTTTTAATGTTGAGTTTCATTTTATCATCTAGATAATTATTTTATTTCATTTAATAAATCTAGTTTATTCTAATTATTTTAATTTTATGTTCGCAGTTAATTTATTGAAGGTGTTATGCATTTATTTAGACATATTTTAGATTAATTTTTATTTTTTTTCTTATTTAATAATTAAGTTACTTTTTTTAGTTTTTTAGTTAATTATGTTGGTTTTTAGTTATAGTTAATTTTTATATCTTAAAGAGCATAGTTAAATTCTCTTTTCTGTTTATTAATTACTGTTGTTGTTTTTATTATCTGATGCATGTTAATTTTTATTTTTATAGTTTTTAATTTTTAACTATCGGTGAGTCATGACTCACTTATTACTCTGAAATTTCATCGGTCACTCATGACACATCGTTGTTGTGAGGCACCGATCTTCCATTGGTTTCAGTATCTCTTTTAAAACTATCAGTGATATGTTATTTATTTTCCATCATTGTGTCACACACTGATACATGTTTTTATTTTAACTAATGGTTTGACAAGGCACACCGATGTTATTTGGCACCGATTAATTCTTCTATCGGTGAGTTCAGATTTTTTTTTCAACTATCAGTGAATCAATGACTCACCGATCCATTATCCTTCCATCGGTTTCACGTCATACTGATTACTTTATATTTTATCAATTGGTTTCTCATTTATTTTAACTATCGGTGAGTCATCACTCACACCGTTATTTTTATCAGTGAGTCAACGACTCACTGATCTCCTAAATCAGTTATAATTTTAATCAATTAATTGATCTAATTTTTTTTGTTTTACAGAAAACAAATATGAGTCACTGATGATTATTTTGCACTGTCAGTGAGACTGACAGTGTGTTTTAATTCAGCTACTATGGGTGCCACCGATGCAACCCGTGTTACCAATAGTTCTTTTTTTCCCTACCGATGTAGGGATCAGTTTCACCTCTCTCCATCAATTTTCCTATTACACCCTGCCACCGATAGTTTATTCCTCGTCTCAATACTCCTCTCAGCTTCACCATTTTTATACTCGTATCTCCATAACCCACCGCTACAGACACTGTTTTCCCCCATTTTTTCTTCTTTGCAACCCACACACACAACAGACTCAAACCAGGGTTTCACGAATCAATTCAACACTCTATAGATTTGAAATTTAAATTGAGAGTTCTTAAGCCACTATAGGAGCGAACCGTGGCACTGCGGAGGAGTCTCGCCACCACAGGCCGTTACTGGATGCCCCTGGGGAAGCTGAGTTGTGCCGCTGCCTTGCTTGGACTGGAGGGGTTCCGCCGCACCACGCACTAGACCAGAGGGAGGGACCGCCACTTTTCCGCCAGTCTTCTGAAGGATTCCGCTGGATCCTGGAGCCACTAGCCTACTAAAAAATGGAGCCTGCTAATGGATGAGTAACACCACCTATGGATAAGCCGCGTTGCACCTTGCTGGATGTCGATGGAGAAGGAGCCGAATAGGGAGAGGCTCTGACATGTGTTGAACCAGATCTGTGTCGTGGTTTTCAAAGGAGGAGGTGGCCGGATTGTTGGAGTAGACAAGCTAGTCGGGACATGGAGGAGCTGATCCGAGCTGGAAGGCACTGCACCCTATTTCTTGGAGGAGAAGAAGCTGTCGTTTCTCTGGTTGCGACGCTGAAGAGGAACCAGATCTGATGCCCTCCTGCTGTTCGCAGTGGGGTTTTAAGAATACTTAAACCTTAAGTAATAATTTTAATTACTAAATTAGAATTAAATAATTAATTAATTAATCTAACAATTTAATTTCTTAAATATTAATAATTAAATTATTAATACAATCTAAAATTTAATCTTATTTATTTATTTATTTATGTTCTTAATTTTTAATTACTTAGTTTAAAGAAATTTAACTTAGTATTTATATTAAGCTAATTAAGTTAATAACTTTTTAATTAAATTATGTTTTGACATGATAATATTTAGGGGATAATTGTATAAATAATATATAAGTAAATAAATTATCAATTTACTTTAGTTAACTATTAATGAGTTAAAATAACACATAACTTTAAAATTAACGATTTTTCATTCTTTATGTTCATATTTATTTATTTTTCTTTTCTAACATTGCAGGTTCATTCAAGGAACTTAAACGCATCCCAGTGCATGAAACTAACTCAGTGGTAGTTAGTTACAATGGAAATTCTAGCGCGACGTGCTTATCGCAAAAAAAACACACATTTTGCAGTGCGTGAGTAAAGAATTTTCAAAGTCGGTAGAAGACATGAGGTGAAAAGAACCAGAAGACAGTATGATATATAAAGTAGATAAGCAGTAGAATTTTTGGGGGGATGCTCATTCTGATTCCATGCCGCACCATCTTTGAGAGAGAAGACTCTCGGGAGCAGCACTGGAGATGAACAAGGGACTGAGGAGCCCGAGAGAAAAACAGTATTTGGGGAGTACTTCTTCCCTTCGTCAATTTTGTACTCTGTTCTTGGATGTTTTTCATTTCATTAATCAAGATTATCAAAGGATGAATTTTCTAGCTCGAGAATTAAATTCTATTAGTTAATCTTTTAGTATTATTCATTCACTCTACATTTTTTCAGATTCATATTCAATTAGTGAGATTGAATAATGATTCTATCTCTTATTGTTTAACACCTTAAATGTTTTAAAATTCATAAATTAAAGTAAAACTAGTGAGGTGATTCTTGAATGCATTTATCAAAGTGTTAATGTCTTACACTGAGGAAATTTACGACGAGTTTATTTTACACTGTTACCCTTTTATAACAGTCAAACAGTTTGACTGATTTTGGAGTGGTGAACTCCTAAAGTTAGTCTTCTGTGTGTTGAGTTTCCTAGCAAGGGAGACTTTTCATCTTTATTTCTTGAGGTTTGATTCAATAAAGTGTTGTGGGGAAGATATCCATAAAGCCAATAGTTTGTAATTCTTGAGGATTAATTTTGATCTACTGCTTCGACCATGCTGCTTTATTTTAGTATTTTGTTCTTTTATGTTAGTTTTACTCTAGTTCTTAGTTCATCAGTATTTTTTTAATCGATTTAGCCTCTTTCTTAATGAAAAGTACAAAAAAATTGTAAATTAAAAACAACATAAAAAAAATGCAAACTCGCTTCACTGCTGACAACAGTTGAGTTACTTTTGAATAAAACCTAGAACTATCATCTGCCTTCTCTGTGGTTTGACCCTGCACCACTATGCTAGTGTAGGTTAATAAATGTAATTTTGAGGGCCGTGATGACCTCTGAAATATTCAAAATTTGGCCCCATTACCGGGGAAGGCATGCACTGAGAGTCTAGGGTTTAAAAAAAGAAATAAAAATTCATAAAAAATAATTTTAAACAACTGTTTAAAAAACTACTTTGAACTGGAACCTATTGTTTGTGTTGTTATTGAAAAATATTCTTGAAATGTTGTGTGTTTAATATCACATGGTTTAGTTTAATGATGGAAGTTAATGAAACTTGGTATCAACAGGGTCCAAATTGTCTGTGTTGTGGAAATTATGGGCACACTTCCTAGTACTGTGTCTATAACCAGCCACTACAGGAAGTTTACATTGAAGAAGATGAAACGTTTGAATCTAATCCTGAATTCCTAGCTAAAATTGAATTAATTGATTCTAAATTAGATTCTAGGGTGGAACAAATTAATAATTGGTCAACTAAAACCCATAAAATTCAACTTAAGGATTCCCAAGAGCAGGATCAAAGAATGAAAATATCGGAAAACATGCTATTGGAATTACAACAAAGGGTTAAAGAACAAAAATAATTTGAATAAAATTAAAAAGAAAATGTGTATAAAAGATTTGAAAATCAAATTTAAGAAGAGAGTGACAGTGAAACTAGACAAGAAAACATTATCTATGAAAAATCTGATTCTGTTGAACCAAATCTGGAAATATCTAGCTCACTCAATCAAGAAAATAACATTAAAAATCCCAAAAAGTGCTCTAATGGTTTTGAGTTAGAAAATTCTGAAGATGAATTAAAACAGATTGAAAATTAATGTCCAATTCTCTTCATAATTCCTACATTTGAGAAAAATCTCAGTTTTAGAAGCTTTGAGAATGAAGTCATTTGGGTTGAAGAGATTCTTGAAACTGAAAATTTGAATTTTAAAAAATCTGCACCCAAAATTTCTCAAATTCTGAACATTGAGCCTCAACATGATATTGGGTATAATCTGGATGAGAACATTAAACTAGAAATCACATAATCTGAAATATTTAAACACAATTGAAAACTTCTCTTCCATTTTTTGAAACTATAAACCCAATAATCTCTGAAATGATGTTGGATGATTTAGACGATGAGGGAATGATGTTTGAAGAAAGTTTAAATGATGAGCTTTCATCTACCTATTCTAAGATTAATTGTTTTATTGAAACTGAGTTCATTGAACTGGAAAATAGTGTTGATATACATGGGAGTAAATGTTTAAATTTGATCAATCTTGAACATGACTTTATTTAAGTTGAATGGAACATTACTCCCCCTGATTTGAACTTCTTGAAACACAATACAGACCTTGTTTTAGAAAATGAGCCTTTTTAATTTGAACATGAAAAAGTGGTTGAACACACATTAGATGATGGTTGCAGATATAATTTGATAGAATCAGTAGATGTTCAATGTGATATAACAGTTGAGTATTTTTTGGAAGAGATTTACAACATTGTTAAACTTGAATCTGTTTGTGATAAAATAAATTCTCTTCCTTACCTATCACTTCCATCATCACTTGTGAAGGGTTCTGGTCCTTTTCATGATACTGGTAGTAGTCCAGAGGGATAATAAATCTTTATTTTCATTGTTCATAACATTGCTCTCACTCTATTGAATTCCCTCTTTAACATGCTAATTAGAATTTACCCATTTGCACCCTTGAATGTGAATCCATTAATGATGAAGCTGATAGAGATATCCATGAGAATAATGCCACACCTTTTGATGCACCTATTTTTATGTTTCCCTTCATGTGAATTCAAATCGTGAAAAATATGAAACAAAACTAGAAGTGTTCAGCATTATGCTCACAGCTGTCAAAGGCTGCTACTTAGGGGTTATTTTAGGCTATGAGAATTCAGTTTTTGTCTGCTTAAGTATTATTGCCCACAAATTTCATCTTTCTGTTAAAAATAATTAGGAGAATTACATGTGGTGGGCCCTATTAAGAAAACCAAATCCACCTAGTGAATACTGTTAGTTTCTAGGTGAGTCTGGCTAGAGACTTTAAACTTAGCACTGCATGGGAGGTAACCCATGGTTTTTTTGTTTTTATTAAAAAAATGTGATTAAATAAAGTCTAACTAAAGAATTCAAAATCAGTGCTTCGTGGGAGGCTACTCATGCTCTTTCTTGTTATTATTTTCTTTGTACTGTTTAGTGTTGAATAAAGTAATGCTTGTTGTCTTTCATATGCTCTATCCCTGCTGGATTTTTCTTCCTGGTTTATATGTTCTATCTTAGGATGATGCTTCTTGGTCTATTAAAGATTGGAGTTCCCATACTTGAGGGAAATTGACAAACATATTTAGGGAAGTATTCAATTCATAATTGTTGCATTTATTTTTCTTCTCCTTAATGATTTAGAAATAAAACCATTCTCATTAAAAAATTCTATTTGTATGGAAAAAAATCTGAAACATGTGTACTGATAATTTTGATACATTTTTATTGTATAAAATATTTCTGCATGTCTTAATACTGAATTTTTAAAATTATTCTTTTACTAGATCTTGCACGTATTCGAATGTAATTCTGCTGTATTTCACTGTTTAGATATATAATTCTGCATGTGGCTCTTGTGGAAAAAATTGAATTTCATAATTGTTAAAACTATTTCATTGTATGAAATTATGTGTGGGGGGTACATGATTGATGTGTTTTTACTTTTTAATGAACCTGTTGATTATTTATTCTTTGTGGAAAACAATATTTTTGAACTTCATTGGGACCCTTATACATGTCATATAACTAATAAATTGAAAATCTATTTTGAACATTATTTATTAATTGTTCTTATTCATATTTAAAAGTCAACTTTGGGGACAAAAATGAGTTTAAGTGTGAGGGAGGGGTCAATTATTGACTGTGCATAACTCTGTTTTAATGAGATCCCATCAATTCCCCCTTCAAATTCAACTTTTTGTTAAAAAATGTTTAAATTTTTTCAAATTCTTGCATAATTTTAGGCTTTACATTGTACTCAATTGGGTCTTGCCTTAAGACAAGTTCCTTATTGGTAGTTAAGAACTTCTTAGAGTCTGAAATTAAAAATGTTGGATGATTTATGAGTGGTTTTACTTAGTGATTTGATGGAAATTTGATTTATAAATTATTTCTGCAAGTGATTTGGGTCACATGATAATGGGATTATGATCATACCCTTTGGAACTGCAAATTTGATTCTTATTCTAGGGGCCTATTTATTTTATTTTAATTATTATAAGTAATTACTTCAATGAGCCAATGTAAATGGTTTCTATATAAATAGTTTGAAACTGGAGTAGTCTGGGCATCTGAGATCCCATGGTGTTTCTCTGAGACCCTAGATGCTGGGTGCGTTTCTGTTAACTATAAGCCCTCTGTACACTTTGAATAAGTGCATATTGCACAGTGCTTCACACAATGATATATGGCTTGGGAAAAATAAATAAAGTGTCTAGGGTCAAAAATGAGATCATTAAGGTTAGGTGAATAATGAACGCCAGATGAAGAAGGGTTCAATTTGTTTTTATGGGACTCATTTAGGTTGTATCATTGCGGTGATTCACAAAATAATTTATTATTTTTGAAACCTAGTTGAAAAAGTAAAAGTACAGAGTTCCTTGGTTAGGATCTTAATTCCATTGATGTTTTTCCTCTTTTCATTATTTGACTTAGAACTTAAGCCTGGTTTGAAGTGAGTCATTAAGTAGTATCAAATAAGAGGCATGACATCTTCATTACTTGATGATTCATAGATTTCTTAATTACCCTTGAGTATTTGTTATAGCCAAGATTCATATGAGTAATTTATTTTCTAAGCCTGCTATTATGTTTTTCCCATTATTTTTAGTGCTGGACATGTAACAGTGTGATCTTAATCAAAAAACACTTTACTGTTTTTAAAAGGAAATAAAACATGGAATTGTTTGAGGAAAAACAATGCTTAAGTATGGGGGAATTTCATGTGGCTCTATTTTTACATAGTTTTTCCACATCTTTTATTTAATTTTTATCAATTTAATTAATTATTGTGACACTTTTTAATAAATAATAGAACTTTTTTAATTTTATCACCACTTCCCTTAATTAATCATTTTTTATTATTAAATATGCATTTTAGTCCTTTTTTATAGTCTTTCTAACTATTCTAAATATATTAAATTACTTTCTAGTTTAATAATCTTAATCTGGTTAATAATTTTAAATGTCTATTAATTAATTAATTGTCTTTTTTCTATTTGCTTTTATTTATTTTAGCTTTTAATTTAAGACTTTACCATTAAATTTTTTATTTATTTAAATAAAATAGCTTTACTTTTTAACCGGTTCAATTATTCTGCTAAGTTAATAATTTATGTTAAGTTTATTAAAATAATATGTTTTTAATGTTGAGTTTCATTTTATCATCTAGCTAATTATTTTATTTCATTTAATAACTCTAGTTAATTGTAATTATTTTAATTTTATGTTCGCAGTTAATTAATTGAAGGTGTTCTACAATTTTTAGACATATTTTAGATGAATTTTTTTTATTTTCTTAGTTAATAATTAAGTGGCTTTTATTTTTATTTTTTTAGTTAATTAAGTAGGTTTTTAGTTACAGTTAATTATTTAATCTTAAATAACATAATTAAATTCTCTTTGGTGTTTATTAATTAGTGTTGTTCTTTTTATTATCTGTTGTAAGTTAATTTTTATTATTATCATTTTTAATTTTTAACTATCGGTGAGTCATGACTCACGGATTACTTTGAAATTTCATCTGTCTCTCACGACGCACCATTGTTGTGATGCACCGATCTACCATCGGTTTCGGTCTCTCTTTTTAAACTATCGGTAAGATGTTATTTATTTTCCATCAGTGTGTCACACACCGACTCTTGTTTTTATTTTAACTACCGGTTTGACAAGGCACACCAATGTTATTTGGCACCATTTAATTCTTCTATCGGTTAGTTCAGATTCTGTTTTCAACTATCAGTGAGTCAATGACTCACCGATCCATTATCATTCCTCGATTACATTATATTATTACTATCGGTTTCTCATTTATTTTAACTATTGGTGAGTCGTCACTCACACCGTTCTTTTTATCGGCGAGTCAACGACTCACCGATGTCCTAAATTAGTTATAATTTTAATCAATTAATTGATCTAATTTTTTTGTTTTGTAGAAAAAATATGAGTCACCTTTGATTATTTTACACTATCGGTTAGACCAACAATGTGTTTTAATTCAGGAACTATCAGTGCCACTGATGCAACCCGTGCTACCGATAGTTCTTTTTTCTCCTACCGATGCAGGGATCGGTTTCACCTCTCGCCATCAGTCTTCCTGTTACACCCTGCCACCGATAGTTTATTCCTCATCTCAACACTCCTCTCAGCTTCACCATTTTTATACTTGTATCTCCATCACCCATCACTGCAGACACTGTTTTCCCCCCATTTCTTCTTCTTTGCAACCCACACACACAGCAGAATCAAACCAGGGTTTCACGAATCAATTCAACACTCTAATGATTTGAAATTTAAATCGAGAGTTCTTAAGCCACCGTAGTAGCGAACCGCGACACTACAGAAGAGACTCGCCACCACAGGCCCTTGCTAGATGCTGCTGGGGAAGCCGAGCCATGCCGCTGCCTTGCTCGGACCGGAGGGGTGCCGCTGCACCACGCACTGGACTGGAGGGAGGGAACACCGCTTTTCCCCCAGTCTGCTGAAGGATTCTACTAGATCCTAGAGCCGCTGGCCTGCTGAAAAAGGGTTCCCGTTACTGGATGAGTTGCGCCACCGGAAGATAAGCCATGTCGCACCTTTCTGGATGCCGATGGAGAAGGAGACGAATTGGGAGAGGCGCTGAACTGTGTTGAATACAAGCTATTTCACAGTTTTCAAAGGAGGAGGTGGCCTCATTGTGGGAGTAGAGAAGCTAGTCGGTCCAGGGAGGAGCTGATCCGAGTTGGAAGGTTCCGCACCCTGTTGCTTGGAGAAGAAGAAGCCGCCACTTCTCTGTTAGCGGTGCTAAAGAGGAACCAGAGCTGACGCCCTCCTGCTGTGCGCCGTGGGGTTTGGGAAGGGAAGTAAAAAATAAATAAAATAAACTACGTAATAAATAGATAAAATATAATAATAAAAGTAAAGTAGGACAAAATAAAAAGATGAATTAAAAAATCAAAATTTAAAGTTAAAGTTAAACATTAAAAAGTCAAATAAATATAAAGTAATTTATAACAGTTATAAATTTAAAATTTTAATAAATTATAAATAAAAGTATAAAACTAAATTAATCATAAATGTAAATAGTAAATTAATTTACTATTAATATTATAATTATTTAACTAATAATTATTATAAATAAATTATAAAACATACTTATTAATTTAAGAATACTTAATACTTAAGAAATAATTTATTTACTAAATTAGAATTAACTAATTAATTAATTAATCTAAAAATTTAATTTCTTAAATAGTAATAATTAAATTATTAATACAATCTAAAATTTCTTCTTATTTATTTATTCATTTATGTTCTTAATTTTTAATTACTTAGATTAGAAAATTTTAACTTAGTATTTATATTAACCTAATTAAGTTAATAAATTTTTAAATAAATTATGTTTTACCATAATAATATTTAGTGGATAATTTTATAAATAATATAAATGTAAATAAATTATCAATTTACTTTAGCTAACTATTAATGAGTTAAAATAACACTTAACAATAAAATTAACCATTTTTCATTTTTTATGTTTTTTATCTATTTATTTTTCTTTTCTATATTTTCATGTTCATTAAAGGAACTTAAATGCATCTAGGTGCGCGCAACTAACTCAAGGGGAGTTAGTTACAAGGTAAATTCTAGCACGACGTGCTTGTCACAAAAAAAATGCACATTTTGCAGTGCGTGCGTGAAGAATTTTCGAAGTCAGTAGTAGTCATGCAGTGACAAGCAGCAGATGACAGTATGATATATAAAGCAGAGCAGTAGCAGAATTTTTGGGGGGATTATCATTATGATTCCACTCCACACTATCTTTGAGAGCGTAGACTCCCAGGAGCAACACTGGAGATGAGAAAGGGACCGGGGAGCCCGAGAGCAGAGTAGTATTTGGGGAGTACTTCTTCCCTTCATCCTTAAATTTTGTACTTTTTTCTTGGATTCTTTTCATTTATTTAATCAAGATGGTCAAAGGAAGAATTTTCTAGCTCGAGAATTAAATTCTATTAGTTAATATTTTATTCTTCTTCATTCACTCTATATTTTTTAGATTCTTATTCAATCAGTGAGATTGAATAATGATTCTCTATTTTGTTGTTTCACACATTAAATGTTTTAAAATTCATAAATTCAAGAACTATAGGAGAGGTGATTCATGAATACATTTATCGAAGCTTTAATGTCTAAAACTGTTGAACTTTATAGAGAGTTTATTTTACACTCTTAACCTTTTCTAACTGTCAAACAATTTGATTGATTTTGGAGTGGCGAACTCCTAAAGTCTGTCTTCTGTGTGTTGAGTTTCCTAGCGAGGGAGACTTTTCATCTTTATTTCTTGAGGTGTGATTAAATAAAGTGTATTAGAGAAGATATCCATTAAACAAGTAGTTTTGAATTCTCGAGTATTACTTTTGATCTACTCCTTCGACCTTGCTACTTTATTTTAGTATTTTTTTCTTTTTATATTAGTTTTAATACAGTTCTTTGATCATCAATATTTTTTGTAATTGATTTAGTCTCTTGCTTAAAGAAAAGTTTAAAAAAATTGTAAAGTAAAAAAAACATAAAAAATGAACACTCGCTTCACTACTGACAACACTGGAGTTACTTTTCAATAAAACCTAGAACTCTCATATGCCTTCTCTGTGGTTTGACCCTGCACCACTGTGCTAGTGTAGGTTAATAAATGTAATTTTGAGGGTCGTGATGACATTCGGCCTATTCAATGTAATAGTTGTTGTGCAAGTTTTTTTGGATCCGAGAAATGTGTCATATGGAATTATTTTCATAAGGATTATACTACAGTACATTATTCATTAAGGATTTTAGAGAATGTATTGAATGCTACAGATTACTAGGAAAAGTGATTCATTCAAAAGTTGATCATTTTTTAAAAACAAGTTTAAAATAAATATAACCCTTAATATGATCCATATGTTGAGATAATAATGTTGTGATAAATATATGATATACCATCGAGTAGATTAATGATTTTTTTAAAAGGTGGTTTATGATACCATTGAGTGGGTTGACATCATTTTTGAATTTAATGAAAATATCCAATAATCATTGTTTTATTTATGAAATAAGGATTCATGAAGGTTTTTTAATAAGGAATTATAGTTATTCACATTATTACCATATTTTAATGAATTACATGATGAATGTATACAAATGTTTAGTATGTGAATATTAAGATCCACTTCATGTTGTTTCAGAGATTATAGTCTTGTTAATTTTGAGAATTCTGTAACCTTGTTTATAATGTTTTGGATGTAGACATTTTGGAAGGATCATAAGGTTAACTATTTATGAAATGGTTTAACTCAAACATGGGTTGAGGTTTATAGATTAACGTGTTTATGAATATTGGAGAAATTTTTCCAACAATAATAGTTTGAGACAAAAATAATTTTACCCTCATTATGGAGCTTATGATTCATTAAATGTTATTTTCAGTTCACTAGGAATAAAAAAATTCATTTCATGATATTTATTTCTTTTAATAAGGGATGAAATTATTATTCAATTTGCCCTCAGATTACCAAAGACAACAAACAATAATGAAACAGTAAGGATTATTTAGAATGTAAAATGAAACCTATGAGATATATTTTGATGTTAAAACATTTCATTAATGTTGAATATATTAAATATTTTTTTTTAATTATTGTAATGTTTATAATAATTTAGTATTTGAAAAAGAAAAACCAATAGGTTGGGTGAAAACATGTCGCATTTGGTAAGGCCACGAGGTTTGAACCCACAATTGAAGGGTTACCATGGTGTATCGCTTAAAACTAGCATGTGTGATGTTCTAGTTAGTATAAAATATTTTTTCTTTATTTTATTTGATAACGTAATAATAACATGATCACTTTGGTAACCCAATATAATAAAGACAAATATAATGTTTTGGAATTTTATATGAGGAATAATGGTTTAATTGTTTTTTGAAAAAATATATATATGATGGAAATTGTTTGAAGGATTAAAATAAACTTTTCATGTATGTATATGTCCATATATTCTTAAAATATGGATTAAAATGATTCCATAATCCTAGGAAAACTATTTTGTAATAAAAAAATTATTCATTTAATTTTCGTATAGATAAATCAACTACCTTTCAACCAATCACATATTTACAGTTTTGTGATAGTAAAATTTCAAATGACAATGTTATCTATCAATCTCCCTAAAAACATGATTGTTAGATTTCTATTTCATGTGCATGTTTTCACTTCCTATTAATATTCTCTTATTCAATTTTTTTTGTGATTTCCTTCGTAGTTTCCTTTCACACTTTTAAGTGGAAATTTTATTAACCCTAATTACAATGTGGATTTCTAAAAAAGTAATATTAAAATATTTATCTTTTTTTTCATAAAGTTAAATGTTTAATTTTAGAGATGTAATTTACTAAAGGATGATAGAATTTAGCATCCCATGATTTTAAAAGAACACTATGTCTTATAAATTTCATTTCAAAGACCACCAAGCTTAAATTTACTAAAAAATATCAATACTTCAACATAACCATTCTAAAATAGAAAAAAAATTTGTGGGTGTGAATAATACCAACTATATTATTAAATAAATATTAAATTAATAATAAAGTAAAATTTACTTATTCATTGGAAATTAACACATAATTTTTAATGTCATTGTATTCTTCATGTATTGGTTTTCTTTAAAAATTGATTTTTATTACATTCCACAAGAACATAAATATGAATAAATTTTGACACTTTTATAAACATTATTTTAAAAAATAATCATCTTTTTTTAGTATTATTGTGTAAAAATTAGCTTTGGTTATTATTTTGGAAATCTATAAAAAATTTATTTTGGGGTTAAAAAAGAAAAATATTGTTTTTATAAAATTCCATAACTCTAATGAAATGATAAATATATGATAATCATTTTAAATTAATTAAATCTTATTCTTAATAAAATTTTATTTATTTATTGACATAATAAATATTTTGTTTCACTAAGAAAAACACACCTTTTATTATAAAATCCACGATTAACCTTGTCTAAAACAAACTATTTTTATGAGTTATAGACATAACGTAAATTTAATTTACTTTTTTCAAATTAATAAATTTAGTTTTTTATAATTGATATAATATTTGGAATCATTATTCTAAAATTAGGTTAATAGTTCATTTTAAATTTTATGCATAGAAATGGTACCATCGTAAGAAAAGATTAACCACGGTATTGGTAAAATAATGTAACACATTAAAGCTATAAGGAAAAGGACTAAAATACCTGTAATCAACATTATTAAATGGATGGTTGATGGGTTGATATTCCTTAACCATCTATTAAAACATTAATTATAATTCAAATTAGAACGAATTAATTCCACCCAAATTTTGTTTTTATTAACTGAAAAGAATTATTGTTTAATTACTTCAATCCACACATAATCAAGTTTGAAAACCCATCCTCAGAACACTATTTCTACTCACAAGCATTCAATCATTTCAAATCTTTAGAAAAACTTCTCCTACAATCTCTTCCTATATCTATGTTCCTCTGGTAAAATCCAAACACCAATTTTATGTTCCTTTATTGGTCCTTCAAAGAGGTAATACTCAAGAGTTAACATTCTCTAAAAACTTATCTTAATTTCATTTATTTTTCTACCTTCCATTCACCTCCTTCATCCATCAAAGTATAATAACTCATGTATAATTTATATTCAAGAATTTTATATTTATAATTTAATATCTTATATCCATCCCTTTTATTACCTCCTATTATTCAATGAAATGAATATATTATCCAAATTACGGACGTTAACCATCACCATGGATAATGATTTTGTTTCCTACATTAACGCATTCAAAGTTGTTAAAAAAATGATTATTCTTGTTATAAAATTTATTAATAGTTATATAATATCCTATTTAATGTTTTGGAGCTTCATCTTCGATATAATTTTAAATTTTAAAAACAAATTAGTTAATAATGGTAAAAAACTTCCATGATAAACTAAACATGTATCATTTACTTTTTATGAAACGAATAATCCTTCTATAAGAAGGAAACATGATACATGAGAACAATTAAACATTTGTAAGTGTATAAATACAATATATTTTTACTTCAACAGTTTTATTTCCATTTAAAAAGAAAAACATAATTATATAAAAGTGAACCAACCATGAATCCAGGAATTGATCACACCCGAAGTAATGAAAATAATGAAATATTGTTAATTAATAGGTGGTAATATGTCATAAAAGTATCATGAAGAGAGGGAAGGGGGTAATGGAAATCACTTTGGAAACTCAATGTCCCCCAATAAATATGACACTTTTGGTGGTAGGTGTGCAAGGGTCCCCTCCCTACCATGAGCCTTCTTGCCTTCTGTTATATTTCCAGTGACAGGTTCTGCCCCTTCTACCCGAATGTCCCAGAATCTCCCTATCACGCTATCATCCAATGTCCGGGGGTAAAGGAGATATGGAGGAAATTGAGCTCTTATGCTGATTCCTCACTGATAATGGGTTCAGACCTCCCCTCTGGTCTGATGCGATGATGCTCATCCTTCTCATCAGCTGAAGCGGGCTCTCTTTGCATCATTGCGTGGATCATTTGGGTCTGCCACAATGATTCCATTTTCAACCATTTTCACAAACCTCCCGATTTCTGGATTGATCAGTCCTCTTCCTAGATATTGGGCTGGCAGCACCACATTTGATATAACATTTTCTATGGAACACCCTCTCTTTCCTCCCTTTGGAGCCCGCCCCCAGAAAGAATTCTCAAGATCAATTTATATTCGGCTCTCCCCAAGGATGGTCCTGTTTCCATTGGCCTTCTATATCAGAACCATCTTGGTCAAATCATCGAAGCCAAACACGAGTCACATCACGTTTTTTGGGAATCGGTGGTTGCTGAAGCTGCCGCCATCCTCGCCGGAATGATTCTCTCTTGTGACCGTGGATGGGACAAAATCATCATCGAGTCAAACTACCTCACTATTATCAATGCCATCAACCTCAACGATGGAGGACTTCAGTCCTTTGGACCCCTCATTAGGAAAATCCTCTCCATCTGTCCCTTATTTTCATTCTGTACCTTCTCCTTTACCAAAATGGAAGGAAACAAGGCTGCCCATCAACTTGCATCGTTTGGCCCCGGTGATTTCAACAACCTCTGACTGGACCATTTTCCTGCATGGCATCAAGTATGTACGTCTACTAATTTCCATCACTAATGAATCCGTATTTTTTTTAAAAAGTATTATATTAGGTAATATAAATATGATAATTGTTATGGTGTTAATTTATAACATTATTTAATCCTTTATACATGATCCTATGCTATGACAATCTAAATAGAAGTGTGAGGAAAGGGTTTCTCATCTCACTTTTACATATGGGAGATTTATACCTTATTTGTTAAATATTTCGTGGGTGTGGTGTATATAGATCCATATGATATATAATATAATGAATCTAATTAACTTCATTTTATGAATTTTTTAATTTGAGAGTTTATAATTTATGGGGCATACAATTTGACTGATTACAATGTGGTAAGGGAATTCTTAAACCAATTTCTATTTCTTTATGTTAAACTTCTTATTTACTTGATTATATCATACAAAGATTCTTTGTGAAATTAATATTAAATATATTATTTAGTATTTTAACATTTTATGATTATTTATAGTGAATAAATATATTTCATTCATCTTATTAATGCATTCTTTAAATATATTTTATTTACAAGGGAAATTATTTTAAAACCATTATCTCATTAATGTTTCCCTTAAAATAATATTTTTTCATCCATGTCCTTTTTTAAAAAAATGGATTCAATTTTTTTACTATTCTCCTACGATTGTTTAAATTAATTTTTTTCTTTTTTTTCTATTTTACGAAATTCTTTTAACCTTATTTTTTTTCTTTTTCTAAGCAATGTTCTTCGAGACTTTTGTGAAAAAATATGTAATTAATGTTTAATTAACTTATACGGAATTTTAACAATTTCCTCCATCATAATTTCTTAATGTATTGAAGATTAAATTGTTATTTTTTAAAGTAAAATTCAAATAAAATTTTTTATGTTATAATTTCATGATTTTTTAAACTTGTGTTATTTTCAAATTGAAAAGGAATATTTTTGAAAACAATTTTTCAAAAATACCTAGTAATGTATTTTCATTTATGTAAACATCATCTATTGAATAATATTCAACATTGAGGATGATCAATTATGATACCATCTTCAATAATTTATTAAATGGAATATGGTGGGATTGAATGGGGAAATACTATTTCGATGCCATACACCACATTACTCTGGATAGTCTGTGATTTTTTAAAATGATTATGGAAAGTAATTTACATTTCATATTATAGTATAAATAAAAATGGATATATTGTTTATATTTCACCCCAATCGTTAGATGAATTATATGGAATTTATAAATGATGGGTGAGGTCCACTTTATCCCATAGATTCATTGGTTTGTTACACGAGAAGAACTAGATTGGGTATTGGCTGATATATTACTCATTTATGTATGGTGTCTTGACTGAAGCCTTGATGATATGTTTATGATGTCTCATATTATGTATTCACTAATTATGATATTTTTAATTTATTTCCATTTGATTATTATATTAAAAGAATACCCATGATTTTGTTTTCTAGATCACGTGATTATTTGCATGCTATTATTCATTCATCTTTTATTTTATCTAGATTATGATCATCTTAAAAAATAAATGAAATGTGATCAAGTTATTTACCTTTCCTTAATTTTTATTTATTATTTATTAAATATTATAATTTATACATATCTTAAATGGGTACTCAAACACAAAAATTTATTATGAATTTTTTGCTAATGTTTATAAGAAGTTTATTACGAATGATATGCATGTATAAGCTAGCTGATTATGGTGCTCTCAAAAAATTGATATATTGTATTTTTTGTTTTCAAGTGTAATGTAATATTCTATTATGTATCTAGTTTTCCAAAACAAAAAATCTATTTTTTCCTTCAAGATGTGGTTCCTTTTATCTTATTATAATTTAATTAAGTAACCACCAACTCTTGGATAACATGGTTGGTGTCTTTATAGAAAAGGGAAGTTGGGCGGGTTTTATAGAAAAAGGGAGGGGTATTTTTTTAATTTCTTAACATAGGTTTTGGAAACTACATGATAGTCCAATAAAAACCAAAAGACTATAAATGGTTATATCCTACCAACTAGGATTGATTTTAAATATTATTCAAGGATAATAACCAAAATCATTACAATTATACCCTTGGGGATGATGAAGTGAGTAATGATCATAAAAATGTAATTTTAAAAACTTAATATAAAATATAGGTTATGGTTGATTCATTTAAATTTTATAAAACCAATCAAATTACTTCATAAAAATATTATTTTAAATGGGAATCATAATTTTAGTATTCTATACTATTGATGGAAATTATTTCATCAATTTTTGGCATTTAGAATGTTATAATACATAAAATATATTTATATCGTATATATGTTTCCCCAAAAAAGTTAGTTGTATTAGAAAACCACGAAAAAATCAACATTAACTTATTTAAATATTTTTATTACAAAAATAAAATTATTTTATCTAAATAATTCTACTAATTTGAAAATTTTTCTTTTAAAAAAATAATGTCTATTTATTGAAAAATATTATTTTTTTGAAGATAACAGATTTTTGACCAATATAAAATTACATTTTACTTTTATAAATTATTTTATCATTTATATTTAAAAAGATAATTTTTAATGAGAATAATTTATCAATATAATATTTATACTTCAATCTCAGGAATTAATCTATAATAATGTCTTGATTAAAACCCAATATTTCCCATAAATAAAATTTGTGTTTCATCAAATCAAAATAAAATTTTTTAAAAACTGTTATGTATTTATTTATAAAGTAATAATGATAAAATGATCAATAAAATATAATTATTTTATTAAGATAATTTATAACATTAGGTTCTAGATGAATAACCCCATATTACACTAGTGTTTCCCTTGAAAAGGAAAACTCGTTTAAAAAATTTCATGTTATTATAGATCATGATACCAAGGGATGTATAACAATAAAAATTCATATATGAAATATATTTTATGTAAATTTTGATGGAAAATTGAAATGGGGTATGTAACCATAGAGGGGTGTAAGTGATTCCCTTTTATAGGTGAATAAAAGCGATCTTTTGTGAATACCTATTACCCAACCATGATATCAATACAATATTGATTTTTCAATGACTAAAGAATTTCATAATAATGGATTTCGGGGCTTAGATTCAATCAATCAATGCAAAACCAATACTTTTCCAACGTTTTTTCTACATGTGTTATGCCTTTTACATTAAGTTTCTTTATTTTAAGAATTAAAGATTTAATTCATTAATTAGTCTTGAATTAATGAAAGTATATTTTATTTTAAAATATAAGGTAACAAATATTACTAAAATATCAATTTCTAAAGATATATTTAATCATAATTTAATTTAAAACATGTTCAAAAACGTGAAAAAATTATAATTTAAAATAAATCACTTTACATATAGAAAATATATTACTAGATATTTTGGTTTTTATCAATTATGTGTTCTTATTATTAGTTATAATTTGTTACTAATTAAATATGTGATTATTTAATTATAAATTTGTTTTAAAATAATATTGTATTCATAATTTAAAATAGAATAATATAATTGACTCGTATAAGATTACAAAATATTTATAAAACTATTATTTGAAAAAAATTCCACTATCATAGTAATTTACATTAATTTTATTAGTCATACATTTATTCCAGAAAAATATAATTGAAATTACTAGATATTATGATAACATTTTACAAAAATAATAAATCCATTTTTATATATTTAACTTCTATAAGGGTTGAGAAGTAACATTTAATATAAGTGAATAAAAATGGTTTTTAGAATAAAATATTACTTATGTCTCTAAAATAGTATACATGGGTTTAAAAAAACAACATAGTAATTATAAATGATTTATTTTAATTATAACTAAATTTATATATTATAAAAAATAAATTGAAAAAACATTCCTATCATTCTTATATTTTGATATTTCTATCAAAGAGAAATTTTTTAGAGAATTTTTAATTATTTATATCATCACTAAAAAACATTTACTTTTTTTAAATCATAATATATAAAATTTATTACAAAAAATACAAAAAATTATATATATATAAATTTTAACTCTGAAATTTTAAAATTTAATTCTTTAACAAAATAAAAAAATAAAATGAATAATTATATTTATAGGAAAATGATTTTTTCAATGATAACAATTATTATTATTATAATGAAAAAATTGGCATTGAAAAAATATTTCATATAATACCTAATTTATCATCATTAGTAATATATTTTTTTAAATAGAAATCTATGTTTCATAAAAACTTAATTGCTCTAAAAATAAATTTGAAAACAATAAATGATATTATTTGTTATTTTAGGTAGGAAAATGTAATTTAATTTATATTAAATTCATCCTATATTTTCATTATAAATATATTTTATAAAAAGATTACTTTTATACATTCCCAATATTTCAGTTGTTATATTCTAACAGTCATACATAGATATTTATATTTTATCAAAACAAATTTTGATTTCATTTATGTACAGTGTTGTGTTTTGAGAAAGATATCTAACACATTTGGCCCATTTAATAATGAAAAATGTAAAATCTTAGGGTGTTATATTCATCCCCATTAAATAAATTACATCCCTTGAATCTGATTTTTATGATTAGTGTAATTTTTATAGGGAACTCAAAATTAACCATCTAGAGTTAGATGGTGATGGGTACACTATGGATGTTGAAAGATATTTATCCATGTGAAAAACTATTATAATATTTTTAAAAATATATCCTTGGAAATGATAATGTTACATAAAATTCTATAAGGGGTGGAAATATAGATCCAAAAGGAATAACCTCCCATGGACCCTGGAAATGTTATATATAGTAATCAAATATATTGTGGTTTTTATTTAAAAATTGATATCCACTAGTTGATGAAACATATATATGTCATAGATATATTGTAATTATATAGTGAAAAATAAATATCTACTAAATTAGTATTAGTTTCATAGGATTTCCCTTATTGTTATGGTTTATGGTTAATATTTCCCTTATTAGCCCATATATTGGGAAACTAACTCAGATAATTTCCAACTCTCTTGTAATTGAAGCTATATAAATTTGTTTCATATATCATTATTTTACACATCGGAGTCTAATAAAATCTATCTCAACATATTTAGAATTTACCATTAAATTTATTGAAATTTACCCAAATTTGTTTCCTATATTATTTGACATTTTTGAAATTTAATCTTCTTTCCTTCATCATATTTGTCACTAAAATATCTATGATATCTCATTCATCTGTTATTTTTTGTGTTTGGGATTTTATCCATGTTAAAATTATTAATTATAATTCTTGATATCCAATTCATCATAATAATAAGATTTATCACTCAAATACTTATCAAGTAAGGTTTTTTATCCAGACAATTTTCACATTTTCCATGGAATTCATTGTTAACTAGGTTAATTCATCCATAATTCACTACAAAAAAAGGTTATCTTTCGTGATGATCAATAGAAGATAATAATAGTAAATTACCATTGGAGGATTTAACCTCAATATGGTTCACTATATAAAATTGTCATGTTATACAATAGTTATGTATGAGACTCCCTTTAACCTATATCACTATCATTTTAACCCATATCATTCTTTGTACATACTAGGTTATATTGAGTAGGATTCTCTCATAATTTTTTATATATTCCTTGAAATAGTGTCCTAAATTTTTTATGAATTTCATTAAAATACTATAGACCATAATATCATCCAAAGACATGCCTTTAAAATCCATTTTATCTCATATACAATAATGAAAATATCAATTAATATGAACATCAACATATAAATCTCAACATTTTGATCTATGTTTCCCATGATCATATTCCTATTTGGTTATCTAAATTTAACTTATTGAAATCCTTGATAAAGGTTCCCTAGTTTAATTTAATAAACCAAATCATATCCCTTGTGAGTTTCAAACTAGGTGTGCATTTAGGAAAATTTTTGTGCACCTAGTGATGATCATGTTAATAACCAATACATACTTTTCAATGTTTTTACCCTGAGGTAGATATGTTCTAGATCCTGAATTCACTTTTATAATCCTTAAATTCATATAATATATAGGGTAACCTCATGATATCTACATTAAAAAAACATTGGGATATTATCCTATACCATGATTGATTTCTTATAATGATCCATAGGGATTTCATTAATGTTATCTTATCCAAATACCATAATATAAATTTAATTATTTAGGTGAAATTAAATCATATTTAACAAAAAAAATTATATATTCTATTAAAATTATGAACAACCCTAACTTATCAACCAGTAAATTATTCTCAATAAAATCATAATCTATAATGTAAAATAACTCTGCTCTGATACAAACTATCATTCCCCATACCTATACACTTGGATCCATTTCCATATGAAAATAATTTTCATGTTTTATATGATGAAAACTATATATTATGATACATAACTATACAATAATTATTTACAATAATGTGAAAATTAAATTACATGCTTTTCCAAGACCCTTTAGTTTTACCGATCTAGAGAATTAGGACAAAAAATAAACTAATAAAGTCTATGAATTTCTAAACATATAGGCATTTTTTCCACTGTATAAAAATAATTAGTTCATAAAAATTATTCTAAATATTGTAAAAATTCATCACATAATATATCCTATTATACATATCATTTGTAAGAGTTTTCTTTATAACAGTTGCAGTTATAAATATAGTAAGGGTTCTTCTTAAAATCTCTAACCGGGAAAACATAAATGTGATGTAATCCTAACATAAAAATTAAATAAATTTTATAAAAGGAATTTCTAATCATCATAATTACAATGTAAAATGAAATTGAGAGATTAATATATGAATTTATATAATTTAAATGAAATAGATCACATGGATAATTTCAAAAAAATTAAATAATGAAATAAATAATTCTAGAGAGATAAATTCATACCATATTCCAAGAATACTTGATCATTCACATCATGATCTTACCATTAAGGAAATATCAAATTTTTTTCTAGGATGCACCAAAATTCCATAACCTATTGTCTTATGGGTCCTATTGATGAATTTTGTTGTTATATAATGCTTGAACCACTCCCTATTATTGGTTATGTAAAAGAAATTCATTATATGAGATATTAATTAAAAAATATATAATAAATTTTCCAATAATCATATACATCATAAAAATAACATAGAGAACACAAATAACATTCACATGTTAATAAAAATGATAACATGATCATAGCCCATCATAATAAAGAGTGTGGTTGGTCAAAAAATAAAATATTCAATATTCCAGTAATCATCTAATTTTTAATAAGAACATATGAAATCCCAACACATTTCTCCATTTTAATAAAGAGGATAACATGATCATAACCCATCTACATAACGAAGGATGATGGTAAAAAAATACATAGTCAATAATAAAATAGCCATATATATTAGAGATACAACACACAAAACAAAAATAAATTTCTTGATGTCGATAAAAGGTATTAAATTATTTCTATGTGACACCATCCCATGAAAAATATTTTAACTATGATGTTCAAACCATATAAAAAATTAATTATATGACAAAATCAATTCATGGAATTAAATGATCATAATAAATATATAGAAATAATTTTAATGGTTTTATAGGAACATATCCCTAGTTAAACAATGGAAATATAGACGATCATTGACATAAATGAAAAACATCCTCAGAAAATACTACTTCAGATAGAATCACAAAAAATGGATATAAAATATAATTTTTTTGATATAGTGAATAGAAATATTAATATATATTAGAGGATAAATCAATATTCATGATCCCCATGATGCTAAATAATTAAAATATAATACACATGATGGAATTAAAAAAAGAAATATTTTTTGAAAACATTTTTAACATTGATATAAAATGGATGTTGCAAATCACTTTCAAAAGTATTCAGTAAATGGTTAAATGAAAAACATTGAAAAAAAATTAATTTTAAATGTAATAATTTGTGATATATATTTTATAGGATAGAGGGTATAACTTATAGAAACCAGGAAAGTAAGAAAAAAAGAATGTATAAATAATTACCATTTATATTACCTAAAAATTATTTTGTTGAAAACTCACATTGTAAAAAGAATAAAAATATTAATTTGAATAAAAATATTATTTTTCCTATATAGGTATAGATATTATAACATAATAAAATATTAAGGTTTAAGAACACAATCATCAATGAAATTAGTACATTATGAATTAATATAACACCTAGAAATAAAACATCAGTCATCAATATTCCTTTTAAGATATATACAATTGAAGTAATAAATATTTTTAAAAGTGGGTTTATGAGGTATAACTGTAAGTAATTAAAACAAAACATTATTTAATAATTTAGTATAATCTATAAAACATCTTATTCCCAGAGGATGATCATAACCCAATTAACTTGAATTGAATTACCAAAAATCATTATAACTAGGGTTACATTAATTAAAATTATTGTAAAGAAAATAAAATGATTTGGATAAAAATTTTACATGAATAATAGCTATTATATATGATAAATATATTTCCATGTAATGTTAATACACCATTGATTGAAAAACATAGGGAACTCATAAACACATATCATTGAATTAATGTTCGAGATAATGAATCCTTGTAGTTTGAGTAAAATTTTTATAAAACCCCCCAGAAAGATAGGGATTTTAATTTAACTCCAAAATAAATTATTGAAAGAAATTTTTTTATATATTATCTCAAATAAGAAATATATACACCATTGAAATAAAATTAGGTTAATAACACAATACATGTTTAAAAGAGAGGAATTAGTGAAAAAACCCTAACCATTTTCCATATTAATTATATACATTAACCAAGCATCCAAAATATTCATATTTATATTACTATATACATTATTAGGAACATAATTAGTCTCTTTTTAATTTATCATGGTCCATATATTATCATATTATATTTTTTTATTATATAGCTTTCTCTAATACATTAGTCACATGAGGTTGTTTAGTCAAATTTTCTACACCACCACATGTATGATGAATATGGTAAAATGTGTTTTAAAATATTTTCATAGAATCCAAAATATTAAAAATTTTATTTAAATAATATTTTTTATTGAATATATTAAATCTATTCATGATGGATTTTGAGGATAAATGAAACTCATTTTTCATGTAAGCGATAGTCTACATATAAGAACGATTAATTTTCCATTTTTTAATGAATGAGAAATGAATAAATTATAAAAAAATTTATATTCAATAATCATAATAAATTATTATTTTAATCTTTCAAACATACCATTATACTCAATTATGAAAAACGAAATTCGTTGTGTCATAGATGTAATAGTCAGCGCACACGTCCTAATGATGCTCTTTTCCATAGTGGATGGGTTGGAAAAAATAAAAACACTAAACAAGAATATAATAACATATCTTTATAATAAATATATGTATTTCACTCTATTTTTTGGGTAATAATAGTTTTGGTAGAGGAATATCAGGAATAAATTATTAAAACATAAGAAACACTTATGTTTGGGACTTGATCTTTTCATAGTGCTCTCCTACGAAATTAAATTCTTATGATAACTTATAGATACAAGAAGATTAAAATTTAGAAAAATAATTATAGGATTTTTGACTTGGATATATTTTTAAGTATAATTCAAATGGTTTGTGTGACCATGGATGGGTGGAAGTGATCCCCTTTTATAAGTAAAGATAAGTGTAGTTTTGGAAATGCACTTTAACTATCAAAGATTTCATTACAAAATTCCAGGTTCAATAACTACAATGGTTCATAAAAACTATTTTTTGAAAGATAAATGTTCAAATATAAAAAAAAAATACATTTCAATTGTGTTTTAAACATGTGTCATGTCTTATACTAAAGGTTTTTAAATTTTACCATTTCGATAATTACCTTCGTAAATAATTTGTGTCTATGAAATTAATATTTTATTCAAAAATAAAAGGTAAATTCTATTACCAAATTTTTATGGTTTGTTCATAACTTTAATCTAATTCAATTTCTATATTTTTGAAAATTATCTTTTAAAATAAATAAATTTATATAAATGATTTTTATGGGAAATGGTGTTTTTACAATTATGTGTACTTATCATTTTTTATAATTGGATACCAATTTTATGAGTGTAAATATAATTATATATGTGATTAAAAAAATCTTAAAAACTCATTTAAAATATATTAATTTTATTTAGTTTTCAAAAAATTTACAATATTATTAAAACAATCCATTAAAATTAACAATTTCCCATTTTCCTGATTACTATCATTAATTTTATTAGAAAAAATTTTATTACAAAAAATAAGTTAACCATATGATATAATTAAATAAATTTTGATATATATTATTTTAGTATGTGGTATGAAATGATTTTATTGTTGGTGAATAAATACAATGTTTAGAATAAAATATTACTTATGTTTCTTAAATGATCTACATGGGGTTTAAAAAAATAATTTTGAATTATTTATTTTAGTAATAAATATTTATATTCTATAAATTTTTATTAAAAATTTTATGTCATCCTTCTATTTTGATACTGTCATTAAAGTGCTTTTTTCAAATTTTTATTTTATTTTTTCTATATTCTATAAATAACCAATAATTTCAGGGAAATAAAAAAATCCATCTTATGATAATTATTTTATTATAAATTAATGAAATGATTTTAATTTTGAAAAATTAATATTCTAAACTTGATAAATTCTGTTTTTAAATAGAATCATTTAATATAATGAAAAAAAGTTATTATTAGAAAAAGATATTTTCAATAATGACTCTTAATGTTCTTATTTAATATCTAAAATTTTATTAAGAAATTATTAATATAAAACTTAATTTATCATCATTAATCATATATTTCATGGATTGTAAAGGAATATAACACAATGTAGAAATTTTTGAATATTAGTTTTCTAAAAAATTGATGTTCATTTGGATTGTAAGAACCATTTAGATGTGGGGGTAGAGGGGGGTGAATTTGTGGTAATAATTTACAATTTATTCCATCATTGAAATTAAACCATGAAATTTATTAGATATTTATTTATCCTTTTCAACATTATAAAAGTTAAAAATAAATTTTATTCTATATTTGGAATGTAAGTGAGAGTACAAAATATTTACCAGGGTTTCCCACATAATGGGTGACTATATCATTACCAGGGTGACCCAGGTCATATCATAAAAATACACTATAATATATAGTGAATATAATTTCATCAAATTATTATTAGACTAATTCATTCTCATAATAAGATAATATACGGATGTTAGTTATATACATAGTTTTATTATCAAACTAAGCCGAAACAATATATGCACCATTTCTTATAAGCTCACGAAAATTTATCTAGATATTCTCCATATGATGTATCTATTCTATATATCATACTAGTGGACCTTTTGTGTAGTGATTCTGTTTTTGAATTATTTTTTCCTTTGACTACTACTTCTATTAATAAACTTCTATTCATCCCCATACTAGGTGTAGATGTGGGTTTTCTCTGAAAAACTAGATTTAAAATAATTTCATGCATATGCAAGCATCATTTTGGTAAAATGGATTTCAAAATAATGAGTTCTCTATATATGAAATATTATACCATGGTTTATTTTGGGATACAGTGTCTACCCTAAGAGCAACATAATTTTG
This sequence comes from Viscum album, assembly GCA_963277665.1. Lineage (NCBI taxonomy): Eukaryota > Viridiplantae > Streptophyta > Magnoliopsida > Santalales > Viscaceae > Viscum > Viscum album. Next base: position 483,771,644 of record OY728155.1, read on the forward strand.
GTTGGCATTGGACGTTCAGAGGGAGAAGAATAGTGGAAAATGTTTATTTCAAAATATTATATTTTATTTATTTCAATTAAATGAACTAAACCTAATACAATCTATAAATAGTCGTTTAATAGTAATCCACATGGTTATACATATATCTATAATGGATTTTAGAGGAGGAAGGGAATTCCTTATTGGATGATTGGGAGTGGAGAATGAACATTAATAAGATCGAGGTAGATTTGGAGGCATCAAATGTAGAGAGTCTTCGTCATCATTGGTGAACATGTTATTTGCCAATGATTGAATGTAATTGGAGGTAGGTGAATATTCCCCTTATATTATTCACCAATCATTGATTTAATTATATTTTTTTGATCTGTGGTTTATGATTCTTGGTATGAATCTTTCCATATTTTATTGATATTATGGATCCAACAGATCATTGGTCCATCTTTCTATCACCTATAGATGCCTTTATTTAGTGATTATAGTCTGAGAACAATTAGATAATAAAATATTCACTATTTTATTTTATTATTCCCCAATAATTATTCACATTCTTCTATATAGTCCTGCAATGTCATGGTTTGGCATTTCTATGTTGGGTTTGAGTGCGATTGAACCCCCAAATTTACAGTGGTTCCATGAATGATGCTTGGGATGGAAATTTGTTGAGGGATTATGATATAATTCATGTTTTAGGTTATGTATCAATGGATTTGGGATTTGAATTGGTGACGGTAGTGGAAAGGTATGATAGATGGAGATATGTGGCATTTGGGTGGATCAAATCGGGCCACTAGTGATGGATCAAGGACAAAAAACATTATATCCAAGACCCTTGACCTAAATTGATGTATAAATAGGTACAACGGTAGCACAAAAAGATGAGCGAAGCTTCCTTAGGTTTCCAAAAAATCTTAATTACATGGAGTATAGTCTTTTAACACATACCATGTAGTTCCCTAGATTTTGATGCTAGTGATTCAGGGAATCCAAATACCACACACTATGTATGTCCCATACTCATTATGTGACCATGTGTTGGTGGCTCAACATGTCTTTTGGGAGTACAAAGTCATAGATATGAAAAAACACATAGTAATGAAAAGGATTACATGGGAATAGACATGTACTTGGGAATATTATGGTACACGAGAAAACCCTAAATACATAGGCATAACCATGTATACTTGGGCATGACGATTTGTACATGGGAAGAGAAGGAGCCCAATGGAAGACCTATGATGAGAAGAGAAATAAGGTGTAACCTTAAGAGAACCTCATGGCCCAGTCCTATACACTCGATGATTCTTTTTCAATCATATTCCATTTGATTCAAGAGAAAGAGAAATAGACACATCGCATTCACTGACCGGGGGTGTTCATAGTGACTTAGAAGAGGGATGATGACCCAAGAAGTTTGTTCTTTATACCAAGAATTATTCTTATGACTATATCCAATATCCTACTAAAAGAAAATATATTTTCATGTGATTTCTTTTAATTACGTATCTAGACACCCCAGAAAATCATGAAAAAAGGCTTGAATGGTACGATCCATCCGCCGCCCCAGAAATATGAAAGGGGAGATCTTGTAGTTCTTATACTGGGAAGATAAATTTTTAGGGGTACTATATGTAGATCCATTAGTCCGCATAAATGGATACCAACCCCTCAAAATTTGATAACTTCAACCTCATTCACAACAACTTATGAATCCATTTTTGGCTTACACCCATTATCTCATGTTTTGGAAAGAACGAATCCGTTGACCCAAATTGTTCATCGGAGAAAATCGAGTTATGTAGGACCAAGAGGATTGACATGAAAAATTGATAGTTTTCAACTACAAGATATAAATCCTAGTCACTACGAACATATTTTTCCAATTAAAACATCGGAAGGAAACCATGTTGTACCGATTGGATCTTAAGAAACTTAAGTGAGGTTGGGTCCTAAGGGGGTATCTAGAAAACCCATTTTATGATATTTATGAGAGATAAAAAATAATGATACTTTATTTATCACCATGTATAAATAACTACTATATTGTAGATACAGGAAATCGACAAGTGTGGTACAACGGCTGAGATAAAGGTTCATGATCCCATGGGGGTGAGATAACTCCAAACCCCTCCACATATTGGATTTCAGGTTGAAACTGGTCGACATGAAACCAGAATCGTTAGTAACCGCCAGTCTGCTATATGGTAGTGAATTCATTCCCCAGACATTCACACACTTCCTGTCACACTATGGGAGCTGTACATGCCCTAAGTCTTTCCCTTTAACTAAATTATGGTGATACTGAAAGTTGTTCTAGTGACCGGAGTGAAGTCATAATAAGGTATTCATATACGATGGTGCAGCTAGATCACCTCCATTTTAGGGTGAGCTAAAGCTTGCGGGGGATTTTTGTTTGAAATTGCTTCACACCCAAAAGTGGTTGATTATTGAGTTCAACATAGTGGAGATGGAAGTATTCCTTCTATTCTTGATGGTTGAGTAAGACCCAATATCATAATATTATTATTATCCTAGGTCAAAAAAACAAACAACAAGTGGATATGATCCCCTTAAAGGTCATGTACAGAGACATGGGGGTGAAAAAATTAAATAGAGAGAGGTATGGGGTTTCTATTCCTCGACTTATTTGGAATAGAGGGTCTCCCCTTATAGAGTAGGCAACCTCCATGATGGGTGATTAGCTCAGTGGTAGAGCACACCCCTGATAATTCCATTTTTGTGCCTGGCCTAAGAGGGCTATCTGCCACGATACTTCCATGTTCTCATCAGTGTTTGACCCTAAGGTGTGCATAATCCAAGGCACATTATTATGGAGTACTCCTCATGTGGTTTGAAACCAAACTTTTCCACAAGAGTATAGATGATTCAATTTAGGTGTGATCCAATATTTTAGAACCAACATTTTATTAACTCATGGGATCTATTGTAGAAGGCCCACAATTTGTGAAATTATTTTCTTTGAGAATAAGAAATGATGGTATATGGGGAATACTCATTGGCTTAATATTTGCTAGTAGATGTGGTAATATAATGGATGTAAGTGTTATCTAGAATTATTGGGTGTAATGATTCTGTAGGGGGATTTTTATGTCCGTCATCAAATCCCAAGGCTCAACCCTGGACAGGCGTTAGAAACTACAAAGCTGAAGTATAGTTGGGGCATAGAAAATTTCTGATGGAGTGGTGAAATTCATAGTGATGGGAAAGAACACCAAAAATGAAAGCACACTACTAGTATGACACTGACACTGAGAGACTAAAGCTAGGGGAGAGAATGGGATAGATACCACAGTAGTCCTAGTGGTAAACTATTGATACTATGTGTTGTGCATATCGACTCATGCAGTATTGTAGCTAACACATTTAGTATCCCTCAAGGGTAGTACATTTGAAATAATTAAACTCAAATGAATTGTAGGGGGCTCGCATAAGCAGTGGATCATGTGGTTTAATTCGATGCAAAGCGAAGGACCTTACTGAGGATTGACATGTCAGATCAGATGACAAAGACATTGCTGAGAAAAAGATGGATTTTCTTGGATGAAATGAAAGTAGGATTCATTATGTAATAATAGAAATACTTCCAATCCTTAGAAAAATATAAATTTGTTCATGAAAGAGGAATTTATTGGAATAGAATATGGGGGTTAGAGTCATGAAAAAACTTTTTATTCCCTATATTATACCTATGTTCCATGGAACAACATGATACAATTGATGAAACATGGAAGAATTGAACTTATATTAAAACACAATATATGGATTCACTACCTAAAAAATAATTCTTGAACAACGAACAACTAGATCCTTTGTTATTCTTATTGATCACTACATCCAAAAAATTCTGTGCAAGATGTAACATAAGAAAATTAAAAATTTCCATGTCTGAAATGGTTCCTATCTTCTTTATGAATAAATCATTGGTTTCACTAAATAATATCATTAAATAAGAGAATATCACCACCTCTGCTTGTTAATTTAATCATCATTCTACATGAATTTTCCTTGAAGAGGACTCGATCATCCAGGTTATGTTTCACGGGATTTTGAGTCTCATGTGTCTACCATTTTACCACCAAGGCATCTTGAATGGGAATCATTCTGGTTGTAGGGTGGAATGTATGATAATGGTGGTGATGTGTCTGTGTATTTCAAATTATACTTGTACTTACTCTTTTTTTCCAATTATTTCTCTAAATAAATAAAAAATTAAAGATCATAAAAATTACACTTATCCTATTTGGAAATATAATCAGAGAATTCAAATTCAATCCATGACTATTTCTGTTTCTAGAATAATCAATTGATGAAATTTAGAGGGAGGGGGAAAATGGCCAACAATACTAGAAGTATTCCTCTACGGTTAATATTGCTTATAACAAGTATTCCAGTGATAGGTTCAATAAGAATTTTCTTTTACAGATTGTATTCTGGAGTTGGGTCATCCCAATAGTAAGAATTAACTAATTCAATGACCAAATGCCCTTTTTTATCATTCCTTATTCTTTATTTAAAATAACATATATAACTGCATTGATTCAAAGAACATGTATTCTTAAGTCTCTATCAAAATAGGCAAATTAAGAGAATAAATAATAAATAACTCAATTGACTATATTAGATAGTACAATAAAAATATAATTTCATAAAAATATTTCGGTAGATCTATCATATTGGAAATCATTTCAATACAAATGTTATATGAATAAAAATTCATGTCATTCTCAATATATGTTGTAAAAAATGAAAAAGGTTTCAATCATCTATTTTTTTATCATAAATATCAAAATTTTGTTTGTTTATTTTTTTACAAACTTGAGAAATCTATAAATCTAAAAGTTCATTTCTAACAATTGAACCTTATCAAACTGTTTCTTTTTATGAAATAATAATATTTTTTATAAAATAAAAGATGCCAAGTAGAAAATAGGCCTTGGCCATGTAATTAATCTTGATGTACTATTTTTACATATCCCTAACCAAATCCACCAACATTTTGATTACATGTTAACGGTTGATGATGTTTTATGGATTCCCCCAATGAAAAAAGGATTTTTAGTCATATAGGGAAAAGGTCAACTACTAGATGTTCAACCGAGTGATAAAAAATTGTTATTTCATATCCTCCCTTTCTTTTTGTCTAATTCTACATAATACTCCTACTACTGTAGAATTATAAATTTTTTTGTTACTCTTTCTCCCAGTATGATTAAATTGGCCTCTCCCCTATTCCCACCTAAAATATGGTATATTTTAATAAATGATCAACTTTCTTAGTTGAAGGTTCTAGTGATAGAATAAGAAGTGTTATTTCACTACATTTCTGACCAGGAATATGATCTATAACAAAAATATTTTTTAGAGTGGGTCGATAGCTCTAATATGGTTGATTTCCTATTTTTTTCTTTAATTTCAGATGAAATAAGATTGGGGGGGATAATTCAAACTAATCGAGTAAAATAATAATATCCCCCTCATTCAATGTCCCATTTTTTCATTAGAAATAACATTTTTTAATTGAATATCATAATGAATTCAAACAACTAATTCAAAAAAAGTATCCGGAAGTACTGCTTGTGGAACCTCAATATAAAATGGTTTATTAGATAAATGGGAATTGGCACATACAGTATGACCAGTTTATTCTCATCAATTTTCAAAACTATTCTATGGAAATATGGGATATGCATTTGATATAGATGCCTCACTAATTACAATATTCAGATAAATTTGAAGAATAATTAAAAATATGGAAAAATATTTAAAAAATTATTTGTTTTCAAAGAAAAGGCACTTGTTTGCACGGTTCAATGTTCAATAAAATTTCTACAATAAAAATGGGGTTAGACCTTAATTTTTATAATTATTTATTGTAAGATAGATCAGATCCATCTTTAAATAACCTATCTACATCCAAAAATTTGTATGCTTTGGAAGAATCCTATATAGTTTGGGAATTGGTTTTGATCCAAAAAAAGTATCCACTTTAACCGATATACCCTTAGGCACAACAAAAAAAACCATAGAAATAGAACGTGGAAGGGGTGGAAAATCAGTTAGAGAAGAGGGCACTATAGATAAACTGATTTAAAAATATGGGAAATCAGCCACATTAGAATTACCTTATGGGGAGTTCTGTTTGATATCCAAAAACTACTCAGCAACAGTCAGACAAGTGGAGAATGTTGGGGGTGAACCAGAAATTTTTGGGTAGAGCTGGACAAAGGTGTTGGATAGGGAAGATCCATATAGTAAGAAGGGTCGTTGTGAACCCTGTTGACTATCCCCATGGGGTGGTGAAGTAAATTCCCACATTGGTATAAAAAATCAACGACCCTCGGGATTATCCTACACTTGGAAGATGTAGAAAATGGAATTAATATAGTGATCGTTTGATTCTTCGTCGTTGTAGGTGGTATTTCCAATCTCTATGAAATTCATTGATCAACCAGACATTCGCACTAATCCTACCATAATCTAGCTTGTTAGTATACACTTCCTATCAATGTATCTAATTTAATCCTCTTTATTACCTCGACTACTTTCCTAGAGGTATCTAATTCTTATTCCCTACATACCATCATTTCTTCTTCTCTAGGAAAAGATGTTAACAACCTGTGGGCCTTCTACCTCATCTACATGGCATTGCTCTATCAGGATTTCACCCATTGCATAAAATTCCACATTCCTACCTCTCATAAGAGTCTTTGGAGTATCTCAGTACTAGTGTGGTTGATCATCCTCTAAGACCAGCTACTGATCATTACCTTGATAAGCCATTGCCTGACCAACTAGATAATCAGACATCATCACCTAATCAGGGGGATTCCTCCTTTTTCTCCTTATCCTTATTCTATAGGGTATTAACCGCCGTTTCAAGAAGTTGTTCCCCTCCCAAGGGCATGTTCTTAAGCATTACACACCCATACACCACTTGAAACATAACCTCTCGTCCGACTAGCATGTGTTAAGCATGTCTCCATCATTCATCCTAAGCCAGGATTGAACTCTCCATGAGATTCATAGTTGCATGAGATATAGCTTCCTTGTTCATAGAATTTTTTTTGAAAGGATTAAAATATATATCTTTTTAATTAAAATAAAACTATTCAAATTCAAAACTATATAGAAAAAGAAGAATCATAAAAAATGAAAAGAAAAAGCATCTTTAACCTAGTAACGAATAATTTGATCCAAAATTTCCAGATGGATAGGATACTACCAGGAATAAAACGAGTGGAGAAGGGGCCTGTAGCTGAAAGGATTAGAGAACATGGCTACAAAACATAATGTTGGGGGTTTGAATCCCCTGTCTCCCACAACTGGGCCTAATACCCTTTTCGGGTGTCAGAAAATCATGATCAGGATAATAGGCCCAAAATATCAGCTATTGGACATGGATTTTGTGTCGAAATGGAATGCCTTAGTCATTATTTTTAGTGAAGCCATAATCAAGAATCATTCATTTCATTCAGTATGTGAAAATGGTCCAATCATCATATTTTGTTTATGCCTTGAAAAATTCTTCAGTCGGGCATCTTGGGTTGAATAGTATAAAAAGTCAAAGTATAAAATTTTCCTCATCATTCATATGTTATGTTTGATCATGGTCATTTTTTCCTCTTGGGAAAATCTATGAATGCATCAATAGTATACATCTAATCATTCTTCTATTTGGAGACTAGTTTTAAATAGCCCCCACCCTGGAATATGGAACAGAGGATTCTCTCAGGCCTTCATTGTGTATGGTGTTTCTCAAATCACACAGGAAATCATACGAGTCTATGTAAAATAGAATGCAAAATCAAAAAAGACAGGGAACTCCGCTTACGTACTCCTAACAGTAAAAAAAATCCTCTTATTTTAATTTTTATTTCATGGATAATGAATCAAATAATCTCCCCAAGATGGATTTGAACCTACGATCAGTCGGTTAACAGCCAACCGATCTACCACTAAGCTACTGAGAAGAAACCGAAGATTGGATCTAATAGAGTTAATTCCTAAACCCAACCCATATGACTCTTCCTTCTTAAATCACATATTTTTTTGTTAGTCTCCCCATTATTTTCATTATTGAATGAGGTAACTCAAATAACATAGTTGGCTCTATTTCATTCTTTATATACCATCTTTTAAAATCACAACAAACCACCCCTATCTATGTGAATCAAAAATTAAATATTTCTATTACAAGAATATCAAAACCTTATCGATAACCTAATATTCTTACAAAATTTATAAATGAGAAATTAATGAATATAGTATCATTTTGAAAGGCCATAAATGTAACACCCCGAGATTTTATGAAAAATATTCTTAATTTCATTAATGTCTTTTATTGTACGCTACACAAAAAGGAGCTTGCGCAAGATGCATCCTTGAATTTACTTGCATTACATGCAATCATGACCTTCCTCGATAGCATGTGTAGTACGAAATACCGAGTTTCACTAAACAACGATATGCTATTAAAACATTATTAGAACTAGCCATTATGAATAGTAATAACCACTTTTTGAAATTTTGTAAATTTTATTTTTCAAAATGGACTTAATTTTTGGATTTGGAATATCGAAATTATCTTAGGGTGAAATATTGGTACTTTTCGGATAACTTTCATATTCTGATGAATAGTGAAAATTACTAAATTTTAATTAAAAACAACTTTTTTAATCGAAATAATTAATAGTGATAAATTATTAATTCGAGTGGTTTTAAAGTATATTTATAATATATTTTTACAATTTAATACAATGTTGTTCATTGGATGTAATTTAACATTTAAATCAGACATAAACAAGTGTCAATTTTTTGATAGTTATTATCTTTTAAAAACACATTATTTGTTTTGACGACCAGACTTAATTTTTAAATTAGTTAATGTAACTGAAATGTTTTTAATTTGATAAAAAAGACATAATTTTTGAATTAATAATATCAAATATATCTTTGGCCTAATTTTTCGTATTTTTCTGGAAAACATTCATTTTTTGATGAATAGTGAAACCACTAAGTGGTAGTTAAAAAACTGAATTTTTCATAAAACAAAATTTTACCGCTTCTGTGAGTGGAATTTCAAAAATCTGAGAGACACGGTTAATATCAAGGACTAAAATTTGGTTCAATGAGATGAAAATACTTTTTGGTGAATAGTAACTTTTTACTTTTTTACCACGGTTAAAAGTAAATAGGGTAATTAAAGGTAAAAATGATATTATTATTACCCTAACACATGTCCTAATTCTATTGGATAAGTGTAATTCGACCAAAAACAACCTTAGGAATAAAATATGACCATTTAGGCCCACTTGGATTAGATTAGGACATTTAATATTAATTTATTTAAAGAATGGTTAAAATAGTTAAAATCAAAGTTTAATAAGTAAATCATTTTTAATATAGTGATATACATAAGATAAATTCGACTATAAATATTCATTAGAAATCTAAAAATCTTTCCTACATAATTGTATTTTATTTGTAATTTTTAGAAATTAAATAAGTTAATTTATTTATGACACAACGATGATGTAGTAATTATCTTATTAATGAAATATTGACATAATTGATGTTATAAATACCCAAATAAATGTAATTTGAGACTTATTATGAATTCCAATAATTTTCTAGGTTAATATGACATTTTAGTATTTATTTATGTAACTTTTTTTGAACTAATCATTCTGTTAAGATTTTCACAAAAATCAATTGCTAAATGGTGTCAAAATTGACATAAAATAGTTTTTAAAACAAGTATTATATTAATAATTGATATTTTATTCCTAAAAATCTAAGGTTCGGCCAAATGACTTAGATAAGGTTATATATATTAATAATAAACAACTTGGGGTTCGTTTGGCTTGATATAGTAAGTTTATTAACCTTATAGTGTAAGAAAACAAGAAGACACGGTAAAAGTTAAATTATCTAACTTAAAGTTAAATCTAAATGATAAGGTTAAAATTGATACCTAAACTTGTCTAAATTCTATTGGATGAGAGGATTTCGACCAATACCCACCTTATATTCGAAATATTTCAATTTGGAGCTATTAAATAACTGAATTTTACTTTATAATAAAATAATATTTTTAGTTATTTCAAAGGTGCCCCTCTCCTCCCTTAGAAAAGGGCACCTCCTCCCTCTCTTCCTCACACCACTGTGAGCCTTAAATCTCGTCCAACCCCAGCCTAATTCTCTTCTACACTTCCCTAGAAACATCCTAGAGGTCCTGGTCTTCTTGAAAGACCAATTTTAGTGCCCTAAGAGGACGACTCAAAGAGGCGCTTCAAAGAATAGGTAATGTCCGTTACCGATTCTTTCACCTTTATTTCTTCTTCCACTTCTTCTTCTTAGGTTGTTTCATTATTAAGTAATAACATCAGTATCACTCATATACTGATATGTTATTATAAGTATGAAACAACCATATTTCACCATCTATCCATCCTACGGAAAATGAAATCACCGCCCGTGCGTACGTACGGAATATCGTCTCCACGCCGTGGTGTAATCTATTTTCCACCACCAACATACTTGGATGGGTATAATGGTGTAAATAATAACTATATATGATTATTGTAAAGTGATATTGATTCTGTATTAGTATACATACAATCCAATAAAATTCCACGATCATGGGAACGATATCATCGCTTGTGCGTACGTACGGAATACCGTCTCCACAACACGATGAGATTCATTCTCAATGATTAACCTTTTATAAATGATTATAAAGTATATATAATAATTAATCAAGAAATATATGACATAATAATGATACTGGATTTATTAATATATATATATATAAGTCATCCAATTAATTCCATTCAATTCAATGAAGAAACAAAAACAACGTTCATGCGTACGTACGACCTACCATCTCCATGAACGGTGTATTTCATTCCATTTATCAATATATTATATATATGTATATTCTGAATATATATTATATATAAATCATGTTTTATATTCTGCAATTAAGTAATCATGATCTAAGTAATCATATGAATAATTACAAGTCAAAACACGGACGACAAATGAAAGAATTTTACCCAAAAGGCTCTTTAACATGGAATTTACAAAAGAACGGGTAATATAAAGTCATAAGTGAACCATATATGATATCATAACAATGATTATGATTCTGGAATAAGTCAATGACATTATTTAAATCATTATACAAGAGGTTTGGACACTTACAAATCAAATCGGACCTAAGGTAAGGGAAATATCACAATCTCATTTTTATCCGAGATTGTTTATACTTTCGTATTTACTGGGCTGTATTTTATCATCCACATCCATGTTTCCTCAATATGTAATATTATTTCCATCCACCTACAGTTTTTTAAATCCATTTTTACCCTTTGGTGAGTTTATAGTAAAATATATGAAAGGAATCTTTTGTCGTTTTTCGTACGAGGTACTTTTTGACTTTTCCGACAAAAGTACGAGAAGAATGATTTTTTAACATATACGGCATGAATGGATTTTTAAAACATTATTTCCAAGAATCTTACTTTACAAGTTTTCAAGTATATTTTTAATCAACTTCTTTTATTTTAAAATTGTATGACATGTTAAGAAAGGAAAATGTTTTTGAAGTAGAAAGGATATTTTCCTCAAGAATGGAGTTCAAGTGTTTTATCAAAATTATTTTCCAACTAAGATAATAAAGGGTTCTGTTTATATTCCTATTATTACATTTATTTGATTTTGTTGTGATGGAATTATTTTTATGAATTCCTTTATCTTATATGAATTGTTTTATGATTTCATGATGTTTAAGAATCCCATTTTTATTAAATGGGTTATGCTATGATGTATGGTTTATGATTTTGTGGCACACATAAGAATGGTATCATTATGAGATGGGTGGGACCTATATCTCCCTCCAATTCATTGGGTAAAGATTTTATATCTCATGAGATAGACATGGCTGGAATGGCAGGTTAAACCGGTTCAGTGAAACAGGACTGAAACGAGGAGTGAACTCGGTTCAGAAATGGACTTTGTCCACTAAGACAGTCTTGGCAATGAGTCTTGACTAATAAGAAATGATTCTCTATGATTATGTGTCTATGCCACAAAGTTTCATGTTTTACGTTATGATTATTGGGATTACATTTCACTAAAATGATTTATCCCATGTTGTTATATTATGATCTCTTTTAGAGGTTATGATTTCAAAAATGTTATGTTCTTATGAATATGATGTGATTGATATTTCTTTTGTTTACCCTTACTGAGCTTTTGAGCTCACCCTTTTATGTTTTCTTTTCCCCAGGATAAAAAAGAAAGGTTTTAGGTAAAAAAAGAAGATCTTTATGGGAGATGTTGAAGATCTTTCACCACGATTAGAAGATTATATTCTGAGATTCCAAAGACACTAAACTATTACGGTCCTTGTGTGTGTGTCTTTGTTATGTAATAAGTATTCCACAAAAGTAATGTAATGTCCATGTACATTAAGCTTCAGTTCGTTACATTTGGTATCAGAGGAAAGTTTTAGTCAACCTTTGGAAACTAGGATGCGAAAACGTTAGTGAGATCCCTAGAGATATTTATAAGGTATGTCTAGAGATGACCCTAAGGATAAGTATACGTATAGGATATAGTCCTAGAACTATGGTAACGATATTAGAATTTAACCTAAGATTTTAGATATTGAAGTTACTCCACATTTATTATGATTTTTTCCTCTCACACTATTCTTTCTAGGTTTTAGAAAATGGCTGGAAATAGGAAGATTCATGATAATGGAGGATATGATGGACAATGGAATGATATTATTCATGAGAAACCAAATGAAACAGGATTTGGAAGTCCAAACATCATTATTATGCCGAATCATCAATCTCATTATATGATCAATATACTCAAATTGGGTAAGTTTCCTGGCTCGGCTAATAAGAGAAAGATGGAGTTTCATGATGATCATAGAGGAAAGAAAGTTCAATTTCCCCTATGTAAATCATGTGGGGAGAGGCATCAAGGAGAATGTTTCAAAGGAACTGGAAGATGATTTGGGTGTGGAAAAGAAGGACACAAATCCAGTAAGTTCAAAGGAAATGATTCAGTTAACACTAGGGATGAGGATAATAGTATTGCTACGACATCAATAATGGTTAAATGTTTTAAATGTGGAATGTACGGGCATTATGCAAACCAATGCCCTATGGGAAAGTCTCATGAAGAGAATTAGTATGGTCGTATGGGTAGTATTTATGTTGATGATGATGAAGAGACTACAAATGATATGTGAGTTGATATAATTGTTGAAGCTCGATCAATGGTTTAAGATGGTAGTGGAATAATTACATGTTTATCAAGTGTAATGTTGTATAAGTAATCTCATGGTACTATGGAATAAAGAGACATCTAAGGATTGTTACACTGTTGTCTTTCCTTAAGTTTTCAAAGTGTGTGATGAATGGTACCAGTAACCATGAATGGTTATTCAGATATTTTTGGAAAGTAGATGATATGCGCATAATGAAGGGATAAGGAGAAAATTAAATGTTTGATAGTATTCATGAGCTCATGACTGATATAAGGAAATAGTTATATCATGGTTTGAGTATATAGAATTTTGGGGTTTTAGTATGTGGAAAGAGTTAACTTTTGACAGCACTCATGTTTTCACTAAGGTTCAATGGGTATTCATTTTTTTCAAGAGAATACATGATTAAGGCCTTCAAACATTTGGAATGTGACCTACAAGAAATATCTTATGATATATGGGGATCAACGATGGTATAACATGCTTGATATATGAAATATTTGGTAATTATTTTCACTATAATATGACAATGGACTGCAATATTATGGATAAGCCTAATGATTGGAATGTAATATGTTGGACATAAGTTTGTATTGTTTAAGGATAGAACCTTTTTCGATATTATTTATGGGATGTTATAGTAATGTAGTTTTAGAAAAAGGACAACCTACAGGATGGGCGACATCCCATCGCGTCGGACAAGGATGTGGGAATCGAACCCACAACCGAAGTGCGACTGGCCCTTATCGCCTACCACTAGCCTACAGGAAGTCCCTATTTAGTAGAAACTAGTTTTATTATATTAAGCAGTATGATATATGAAGTATAAGTCCATTTTAGGAACCATATATGATTAATCTCACTATAGGTAGACTTATTTTTTTTTGATAACTTTTCTAACCATTTGTTTGAGACAGATGGAAGGATCCATCATTCTATCACATGATCCGCTAACACATCATGAATGAAAAATTCAACTTCATTTCTTCAAGATATTTAGTGGAAATTTTCTAAATAACGACCAACGGTGAGACTTTTCCAAAATCACAAAAGTATTTCTTCTAATTCCAATTTCATCAACTTTAGGGAAATGATCTTGAAAACAAAAAATGTTGTCCTAGTGCTCTTATATCTGATGAATCAGATGGTACCTTAGATCATCACAAATTTATGGCTTTGTGATTGATGGATTTTTCATTGCCATGTTCTCTACCACTCTCTATCAGAACATGATGGTTAGATTTCTCTTCCATATCCATATTTTCACCTATGTGGAAACCCAGTGATTAGTTTATTTGGGTAACCGTTATGTTTCATACTTTTTTTTAAAGATTGGTTTTGGTATTCCTTTTTACGATGTGGGTTTATATTAAAGAAACTTTCGAGTAGTAAACCATTTATAACCCCGACGAATTTCAAGGGCGAAATTCATTTTAAGAGGGCACTAGTGCAGAAAACGTTTTTTACATCGGTTATTTTTCATTTTTTACGTCGGTTTCTAGCCGATGTTAATACGTGTGACGTTATAAATAAGGTTTTTGATGTCGGTTATTTAAAAACCGACGTCAAAAACATAAAATCCCGATATTTATCACGTCAGTTCTAAAAAAACTAATGTGATAAAGAAAATGGGAAGGGTTTATCAGGTCGGTTATTTAACAACCGACGTGATAAACAGGGGTGAGGGGGGTTTATCACGTCAGTTCATATAGAACCGACGTGATAAACCGGGGTGATGGGGGTTTATCACGTTGGTTCTACAAGAACCGACGTGATAAACTGGGGTGAGCGTGGTTTATCATGACGGTTCTTCTAAAACTGACGTGAAAAACCGGGGGAGGGGGGTTTATCACGTCGGTTATTATATAACCGCCGTGATAAACCGGAGGGAGGTGGTTTATCACGTCGGTTATTGAATAACCGACGTGATAAACCATTGTCCAGGCCAGTTTATCACGTCAATTATTGAATAACTGACATGATAAACCATTGTCCAGGACTTTTATCACGTCGGTTATTCAATAACCGACATGATAAACCATTGACCAAGACATTTATCACGTCGGTTATTAAATAACTGACGTGATAAACCATTCTCCAGGCCTTTTATCACATCGGTTATTAAATAACCGACGTGATAAACCATTCTCCAGGCCTTTTATCACGTCGGTTATTAAATAACCGACGTGATAAACTATTTTCCTGGCATTTTATCATGTCTTTTATTTAATAACCGGCGTGATAACCCCATTTTTTTAAACAAAATGCAGTCATCTTCTCTCCACCAGAATCAACTAGAAAACAAATCAAGAAATCGTACCACAAAAATAGAAGTAGATCAAAATTAAGCATGTACATTGATAACATATAAAACTTACCCCCTAGACAGCCCCCACCCTCATTTATACCCCATGGACAGCCCTCCCCCACCCCGTTGAAGCCCTCACCCTCATGTATACCCCCTGGACAGCCCTCCCCCACCCCATTGGATAAAACATACCCCCTAGACAGCCCCCACCCTCATTTATACCCCATGGACAACCCTCCCCCACCCCGTTGGAGCCCTCACCCTCATATACACCCCCTGGACAGCCCTCCCCCACCCCATTGGAGCTCCCACCCTCATGTATACCCCTTGGACAACCCTCCCCCACCCCATTGGAGCCCCCACCACACTCCTGGACTGCCCCCGACCCCCGGACACCCCCAAACACCCCTCAACAACCCCCACCCGCCTGAACAGCACCCCCTCACCCCACTTGACAGCCCCCACCACACCCCTGGACAGCCCCAAACACCCCTGGACAACCCCCCCACCCCTGGACAGCACTCCCACACCCTTGGACCTCCTTCCCACACCCCTGGACATCCCTGCCACCCCCCAGGACTGTCCCCCACCCCACCGAACAGCCCTCCCAGACCGCTGGACACCCCCCACCCCCACTGAACACACCCCCACACCCTTGGAACCCCTCCCCCACAGACCCAAATCCATACCAGAAAAACCATCAAAAGTAGACCAAAACAAGAAGTATAGCAAATTTAAACATTCACTTATATAACATTCAAAACTTACACTGTCAAATTCAAAAAAAACTAAATCCAACCTAAACAACTACCAAATACACAATTAAAACGACAATATTAAAAATTACATTTTACATTACAAACAACTAAAATTCAATCAAACCTGTAAAATAATTTGACCAATCCACTTGTACGTGTTTGATGTCTTCCGCAGTATAGGGTTGAGGGTCATCAAAAAGCTACAAATGAAGAAGAAGATAGTTAATGTGTATAATGAATAAATCAAATTGAATTATTATGGAAAAGTTTAAGAGGAAATCGTACCAGGTCAAAATTCACAACTGTCCCAGTTGTTATTATTTCATACATAAATCTTAAGATATAATATCCGCATTCGATGATTCCTTGTTGTTCATGACAATTCTGTTTGAATGAGTGTAAATTCAATATATTATTTTTATGTAATAAATCAAAAATTACAAATTATAAATGGAAATTTACCTTTGCATTTACATATTTGATCTTCGCATTTCTTTTCTTTGTGTTTTTTAGATAGTAGACCCATGCACTGTTAGAAAATAATACGAATGGGGTAAATTTAAAATTCATTATAATATATAAAACTATTGAGAAATTGAAACTTACTTTTCCAATATATTCTTAAAACTTTCCCGCACATCACCATGAATAGAGCATATCCAATAAAGAGATTTCTCCCTTGGGAAAAAAATCCCTAACATCCAATGATCACTGATAAAAAGAAATTTAATGTTACTGGTTTTTTATGTTAAAAGATAATTAACTCTTTGAGAGAACTATGTTTCATAACTCTCACAAAAAGGCATCATCCAACATTGTGTGATTATATTCTTTTCAAATCTTTCAGCAATATAAACAATTCTTTGTTCCTCATTCAGTGCACATGCTTCAGGGGAAATCAATTGTGGGTCCATGAATCCATATACTTCTGTTAGCTCATTCCTCTCACAAATTTTATAAAGATACCTAATACAAAACATACATAAGTATACATTTTTAATAAATATAACGTAGGGAAAAGGTGTTAAGACTTACTTGGAAAAAATTTGCACCACGTTGATGCCCAACTTCTCTCCAGTAACAAGCTCCATGATATCAGTTTTTGTAATCCCCACACTTATTTCATGTCCACAAACATGAGATTCCATTAGAAACTCATAAAAACCCAACAAAAAATGTGAATATCTTGAAAATCTGTCAAGACCACTGGAATATGTATCTGATGTCATAGCATGTTGTCTTTGTTGTTTTCTATACAGTATTTCTTTACCTTTGAAGTATTTATGTGAAAATAAAATTGAAAAATATAGTAGTTTTCAAATGATAAAACAACTTTAATAAAAAAAATAAAATAAAAGATATAACATTCATACCTTTATGGTAATGAGTCGAAGAAGTCTGGATGGCCAAACTAAAAAATGGCCGATACTCTGTCCAACTGTCGCCACCTCATCTGTAGGTATTGGTACCCTAGCTGATCTATCTATAATATCTTGTACAGTGACCCTCTGATTCTCTACCTCTAATTGTTGATGATTAACTGTATCTCCTATACAATATACCAACCCGTATGCTACTATATGATGTTGAGAATCATCAACATACAACTCGCAATATGTAGGAAGCTACGGCGGAGGTGTATGATAAAAAATGGGGTCCGTAGGCTGAGGTGGGGGAGTGGGAGCTACTGGCGGAGGTGGAGGATAAATAATGGGGTCTGCAGGGTGAGGTGGAGGAGTGGGAGCTGCAGTCTGAAATTGTCTTTGCATTTCTGCAAACATAGACTGCACCGACTCTCTAATCTTGTCCTCCATCGTCGCATTAATATTTTGAACTTCAGCCTCCAAGGATTCTATTTTTTTATAAACCCCCTCAATGTTAGAAGTTGAAGAACGTGGAAACACTTTTCTTACCGATACACCTGCTGGATATCCTCTTGCACGACCAGGATGTTCGGGCCTTCCCAATGCTGCAAATAAAATATCTTCCCTCCCAGTAGCTGTAAATGTCCCCTCTGAACTATTCTCCTCAAGAAAGTCCTGTATTAAATAATTGAACATTTCTATAATGATTGAAACTTATATGAAGAAAAAAAGTTAACTTAAATAAATTAAATAGATATCTTACAATCCTCTCAGCTACGATTCTCGATTCTTCAGAAAGATATTGCCCTTTTTTCCCTTCCGAGCTCTCTTCCATTTTTCATGTCTAGATGGAGGGGATGGAGGGGCCACCTCTCCAGAGGTTGAAGACTCAGCTCTTAGTTGTTGAAATTTTTCCGCCATCATTTTTTCTTCCAATAATGTATACCCTACCCGAGATAAACTATGAGGGTATACATTTTTAGATTGGATCTTCTGATGAGCTTTCCTTGTTTTCTGTAATTTAAGAATAATAAATCATTAACAAAACATTAATAAAATCATTTATATAAGAAAGTTTATAAAATTTTACATTGCCCTTACCAGAAATGACTCTTTTTTTCTACTTTCAAAAAACTGTCTCCATGTGTCTTCATCTATAAAAGGATATATACGACATGGATTGTCATGACTCCTATGACCATAAATGAAATCAGATGAGAGGGTTGATTTGAAATCCCTCTATCTCCTGGCAGCCAATGATAAGCATTTCTTCCTGACTCCTCCAGTGTCAGGAATATCAAATGTCATCTGATAAAGAAGAGGTTAAACATATTATATATACTAGAAACATTAAAATAATGGTCAAACCATGACCAAAGATCTTACCAAAATCGTCTCCCACAACTGAGAGATAATCGCGTTATCCACACCTCTCCAATCATCATACAGAATGCTTACTTTGGTCTTAGCCTGAGTTGCAACAAAACTCTTAAAATCTTTGGCATTCAGACCTCTAGGAATATCATCATCATCAAACTCAACGAACATCCTATGATCCTGCGTACGAGCAAGTGATAATTTTGGTAAACGTGTGCACCCATGTTTACCAACCTTTGAACTCTTTGTCATAATAGGAGCATGTGACTGTTCATCCCTAGAGGTATGACCAGCAATATGCTCCTCTCCAGAATCATGTGGTTGATCATCTGAATGATCGGTCATTATCCTTCAAATAAAAAAAACAAACGTCAGTTCACAAATATACAAATTCAAATATTTTAATACTACTGTAATCAGAAAATAAAAAAGTGTACTAAGTTATATAATAGTAAACATTGGTAATATGGTAATCATGTTAAACAGTGGTAAAGATGGCAAAGATGATCAAGATGGTCAAGATGGTAAAAATGGTAAAAATGGTAAACCTGGTAAACATTGTAAACATGGTAAAGTAATTGTCAGTGAACAAAAATAAGCATTTTAAAATTCATGTAATGGTTATAAACATGATAAAGTAAACTAAACAAACTTAAAACAAACAAAAACATATACTTATTTTATTTTAAAACATATTTTAATAAATAAAAAACTTACAATATCTAACATTTATGGAAAAAATAAATGTAAACAAGAAATAAACATATGTTACCTGTAATTTTAGGAATGTACAAATGGATTGTTTCCCCAAATTCCTTCGTCGTGATCGTTCCTTATGGCACAAACTATGTCTTCAACATGATCATCATTATGTTCTGTTAATATTTCTATGGAAGTAGGGATCTCACATAAATCAGCATATTCATCAAGTTAATCCTCACCAACATATTGTTTTTTCCCTTGTAAAACAACAATACACTCCATATCTGATTGATCTACTACATAGAAAATTGGTTTTGTATGTGTTGCCATTATAAAAGAATCAGATGTGTCTTCCAATCTATTCAGATTAACAAGTGTCATTCCAAATTCATCATGTCTGACACTGTTGTTACCGTTAAACCATTTACAGTTAAAAACAGGAACTTTAATTTTAAAGTAATCAACCTCCCATATGTCTTCAATCACTCCACAATATGCACTTGATGCAAAAATTGGGTTTTTGTCCTTAGCACTCGAAAAATACATTGCTTTTGAAAACACCAATACACCACTATTCTGAACTGCACTTCTGTTGTCATGAACTTTTGTATGAAATGTATAACCATTAATTTCATAACCGGACCATGTTATCACATTTAAACATGGACCACACACTATCCATTTTAATGTCTCTGATACATCTGATCTACCAAGCAATGTCTTTTTAATCCATGACAAAAAAGTTTTGTTGTGCTCATTCAAAATCCACATTTATTTCTTCTTTGGATGACATTGTTTCAAATCATTAATATGCAATGTGATATACGGTTGAGCATCAGCTATGTTATTCAAGATGTATGATTCTAACTTGTTCATCTGTTCAGCTGACAACGATTTGACTTTCAAGCCGCAAATCCCCTTTCCCTCATTATTAACTCGTTCATGGTGAGATGGAGGCAAATCTATGTGTTGCGGCGCAGCCAAGTAGCTCGTACAAAACTCTTCTACCTCCTCATAAATATACTTTTCAATAATGGAGTCTTTAGGTTGATATAGATTTTTAACATACCCCTTTAATATTTTCATATACCTTTCAAAAGGATACATCCAACGAAGATGTACAGGTCCACAAAGCATTATTTCTCGAACCAGATGAATCATTAAATGCACCATTATATCAAAAAAAGTTGGAGGAAAATACATTTCCAATTGACAAAGTATAAAAATTGCATCCTTTTCCAAAATGTTCAAAGCATTCACATCAATCGCCTTGTTAAAAATTGAATTGAAAAAATAACACAACTTCACTATAGTCTTTCTGACACGAATGGGAAATATTCCACGCAATGAATTTGGTAGAATTTGTTGCATCATGATGTGACAATCATGTGATTTCATACCTATCAACTTCAAGTCCTTCAATGAGACAAAATTTTTTACATTAGAAGAATAACCTTGAGGCACTTTGGTATCATGAAGACACTGATAGAAGCTAATTTTCTCCCTCTTCGATAATGTATGACAAGCCGGGGGAAGAACTGTTTGTCTTCCTTTAGGAGTGGGGGCTAAGTCCAAACATATTCCCATTGATAGTAAGTTTAATCTTGCATCCAACCCATCTTTAGTCTTTCCTTTAATATCTAACAATGTTCCAATCAAAGAATCACAGATATTCTTCTCCACGTGCATGACATCAATATTATGTTTAACTTCATGATACCTCCAATATGGTAGCTCAAAAAAATTGACCTTTTCTTCCAAATATGTCTATCATTACCAGATTTCTGTGTCTTTCCCAATGTCACATCACGGTTTTTCACCCTCTCAAAATACAGATCAGGGGATAAAGGTTTTGGAGCAGTATCAAATTCTTGTGAGCCATTGAATGCCTTTTTTAGTCACATATAAGGGTGTTCCATAGGCAAAAACTTTCGATGACCCATGTACACTGTTTTCCTCCCATGATGCAATTGACAATATGATGTCTGTTGTTCTCAAATTGGACATGCTTTATACCCTTTAACACTATATCCAGACAAATTTCCATACGCTGGGAAGTCATTTATAGTGAGCAGAAGCACTGCATGCAGTTGAAAATATTCCATTTTATAAGAATCATACACCCTAATACCATCATCCCATAACAGTTTCAAATCATCAATCAACGGTGACAAGTAAACATCAATATCATTACCGGGTTTCTTTGGACCAGAGATCATTGTACTCAACATGAAATATTTGTGCTTCATACAAACTTCAGGAGAGAGGTTGTAAATTACCAATAAAACAGGCCATGAACTATGTGTGCTACTGAGTGTTCGGTATGGATTCATTCCATCTGTGCACAAACCTAGTCTGAGATTTCTAATTTCATTTCCAAATGTAGAATACTGCGCATCAATTTTCATCCATTGTGGACAATCAGCTGGATGACGTATTTTTCCATCACATACCCGCTCTTCATCATGCCATCTTAACCTTTTTGTATCATGTGAATTAGCAAATAAACATTTGAAACGATTAATTATAGAAAGATACCAAAATACCTTTGAAGGGAGCTTTGTAATCTCTATATCAGCCTGTGATTTTCCTTTCACCTTATACCGTGATGTCCCACATTTAGGACACTCTGACAGAAATTCATATTCCTTTCTATATATAATGCAGTCATTCGGACAGGCATGTATTTTCTTGTATCCCAATCCCATCGGGCATAATATTTTCTTGGCTTTGTAATGTGAATCTGGAAGATCGTTATCTTTTAGAAGAATGTCTTTCATCAATTGTAGCAGCTCTGTAAAACTTCTATCACTCCATCCATGCTTTGTCTCCAGGTTAATCAATCTTAACACCGCCGAAAAAACTGTAAAATCTGTACAACCAGGATATAATGGTTTTTCAGCATCACCATATAGATGCGCAACTGTCGGTTCTATCTCAATTTGTTCTGCTACAATATCTCGAATCATTTATTCAATTCCATCGGAGTTACCATCTTGCGAATCATCATCATCAGTGACATTCCGTCCAGTTTCACCATGCCAAATACAAGGGCTGTAACTCGGATTAAAACCATGACAAATCAGATGATCTTTTATCTCTCTACTTTTTAACTTCTTCATATTCAAACATTTCAGGCATGGACAGAAAAAAATGTCACTACTTGGATCATTTCGTTTTGAAAATTCCAAAAAGGCATCAACAGCTTCCTCAAATTCATTGCTCATTCGATGTTCCATAATCCAACTTCGACTCATTATTACCTATAACAAATATCAACAAAAAATATATATTTTTAATATAAGATAAATATATGTTTATATGAAAAAAATCATAATTTGAATGTAAAACAATTTAAAATATAAAACAAATCTATAGGTATTTAAAAAAATATGCTTGAATATTATTTTTAAACAAAATATAGTTAGATATAACAGTTTTAAATTTCATTGAATCAAAGAAAACCATGACACCTACATAGTTTAATATTGATTTCGGTTTTGATGTTTTAATATATTAGATAAACTACCTATTTAACATGTTATTAATGGTTTCTGTAGACCCTAAATCCATTTGGTAAATATTTTCACACAATTATAAAAAAAAATGGAAGTGTTTTTGGGAGGAATATGTTCAATAATTTGATTTTGATGTCCCATATTATATAACAAAAGGAAATGTGGATACCAAAGCCCTTAGTTTGGTTTTTTATTCTCAAAGGGTTTGTGGTGAAAAAGAAGAGTATAAGTTGATGTATATGATTAATAAAATACAAGTATATTTTATTTATGGTTATGATAGAATGAATTCATACCATATCATTTAGGATCTTCTCCCACCAAAAGTAACCCTCCTCAGCTTGAAATGAATAAATTTAGATAATTATGCATGAATTCATACAAGTATTGTTGTACATAAACCAAAAAGGAGATTATTAGTACTAAAAGTTAAACTAGGAAGAAACAATAAACTCTATATACTCATGAAAGCTTCTCCACAATACTTCCATGCTACTAACATCTATAAAAAACTACAAATTTCTTTTAAAAACCAAAAAAATTGTTTATATTTATGTATGGTGGGCATAACATGTATACATAGTAAGATCCTCCCTAAAACATCTCATGAAAATATTGAGGAAGCACACTAAAGCCCTATGAAAAAAGGAATCTAAATCATCACCTAAACAAGGAAAAATAGTTTCATATACTCACTATGGATCACTCACAAAATAATTCATATAAATAAACCTTTTCGTATAAAAAATTATATATATATATATATATATATATATATTAAAATTAAGGTTCTCGGATACCACTTCTCAACTAGTTTTCCTCTCACACCCCAATGCGCTACTCCACAACACTTCCATGCTACTAACATCTATAAAAAACTAAAAATTTCTTTTAAAAACCAAAAAAATTGTTTATATTTATGTATGGTGGGCATAAAATGTATACATAGTAAGATCCTCCCTAAAACATCTCATGAAAATGTTGAGGAAGCACACTAAATCCCTATGGAAAAAGGAATCTAAATCATCACCTAAACATGGAAAAATAGTTTCATATACTCACTATGGATTAATCACAAAATAATTCATATAAATAAACCTTTTCGTATAAAAAATTATATATATATATATATATATTAAAATTAAGGTTCTCGGGTACCACTTCTCCACTAGTTTTCCTCTCACACCCCAATGCTAATGTCATGGTCTCACCCCGCCCATAAATCATCCTACACCATGTGGAATTGTATCACTTCCATCAATGAATCATATGTATCTTAGATTATCTCATCACCATCTTATCAAAATAGTAATGAGGTGCATACTTGGAAACCACTACATCTTGTTTACATTAAATGTACAAAAATCACAAAACATAATTATAGAATATCCGTGAAAAAAAACGAACGAAATAAATTCGTGGAAGGCTTACTTGAATGTTGCGAGTTGAGATGATAGATCCGAGAGGAGTGAAGAAGATAAACAATGAAGAAAAAATGAGTTTAACGCAGGTCGATCGATGAGCCGATTAGGGTTTACCATGTGAGAGAGACGAGTCGGCGGACTGTCAATCAAAAAATCGTAAATGACAGTCCACGGGGCTTTAATTTATTTAAAAGTTTTATAACGTCGGTTATTATATAACTGACGTTATAAACTATTTTTTAAATTTATAACGTCGGTTATTTTAAAACCGACGTCAAAACCCCCCCGCTCTTTGGTTTTTTACGTCGATTATTTTGTACCCGACGTAAAAAACGAGTTATCAAGGGGTTTTTTACGTCGGTTATTTTAAAACCGACGTAAAAAACCCCACCGTGCTTTGGTTTTTTACATCCGTTTTTTTATAACCGACGTAAAAACGCGTAGATATCTCGTTTTTTACGTCGGTTATAAGATAACCAACGTAAAAAACCAATGCGCGGGAGGTTTTTAATGTCGGTTATCAAATAACCGACGTAAAAAACCAAATCACGGGGGGGGGGGGGGGTTACGTCGGTTATAAAATAACCGACGTGAAAAACCTATAGACATATCATTTTTTACGTCGGTTATTTTATAACCGACGTAAAAAACGCGTAGATATCGGGTTTTTTACGTCGGTTTCCAAATAACCGATGTAAAAAACGCCACGCGCATTAATTTTTTACGTCGGTTATTAAAATAACCGACGTTAAAAAGATACTCGCTGCATTTTTTACGTCGGTTATATATAACCGACGTAAAAAATGTTTTCTGCACTAGTGGGGGTAGAATGTAACACCCCGAGATTTTATGAAAAATATTCTTAATTTCATTAATGTCTTGTGTTGTACGCTACACGAAAAGGAGCTTGCACAAGACGCATCCTTGAATTGCCTTGAATTACACGCAATCACGACCTTCCTCGATAGCGTGTGTAGTACGCAATACCGAGTTTCACTAAACAACGATATTGTAACGCCCCGACCCTAGTTACCCAGAGTCAGTGCATTATTACATAACACTGGCATGATCACAAGAAAGATCAAATCTTGAAAGTCCGATTGGTTTAGTAGCCTTGGAAACACTAGATATATTCATAAGTCTTACATTACATCATAAAATGAAAAACTACTACAACAACATATTGTCTCCATAATCCACACTCATATCTCCACATAATATCCCTGCAGGTCATTCATAATTTACTTCTTCACTTCCTGGGAAAAATAAAACATAGAAAAGGGGTGAGCTCAAATGCCCAGTAAGGATAACAATATAGCGGAAACTTTCATAAATAAGAATAAACATTTAAGGAAATGTATACTAAAACAAAAGCCTTTCAAACTTGAACTTTCAACATAGTATGGCATAAATAAAATAAAATAATTCCATTTACTTATTCACATGGATATTCTACTAATCGAATAATCACATGCAAAAACAATAACCACTTTCATAATGATGGAATGCATAATGCTGAACTTTAATTTCTTTGTCAAGGCCTCGTCCCAAGACCTAGGGGCTAACTGTAACCGGAACCCAACCTGGAGTGCCTCTAATAACCGGACACCAACCCGGAGTGCCTCTAATAACCGGACACCAACCCGGAGTTCCTCTAATAACCGGAGACCAAACCGGAGTTCCTATAATAACCGGAGACCCAACCGGAGGGCTTACTTTTACCGGTCCCCAACCCGTAACATACTTGTCTAACACATTCATCTGAATGAAAGGTTGAAATATAACATAAACATTCGGATTACAAATAACTTATGAAATTTCAATACTCTAAACAAAAACCATGAGTGACATAAGAATAACTTCTCCATAGTAAAAAATATCACAAAACCTTCAATAAAATATGGATGTTTTGTATCATAATAAATCAACTTCAAATAAGCTTAAAATCCATCAAAGGATGTTGACATAGATGAAATAAAGACTATTTTAGAAAAATATCTCTTTCTATTTTGAAATTATTTAAGAGTCTTATATTTATGAAATAAAACATTTTTTTTGAAAATATTCTTATTATCTTGTAAGGGAAGCTTCGACGATTTTATAACGGCGGAAAATAGCCACACCCGCCGTATAAGTTAAAAAAACATTCTTACCTTAATTTTGCCGAAAAGGTTAAAAACACCTTGTTTGGAAAATGACGGAAAGATTCCTTTATAAACCTCTTATAAAAAGTCAAAAAAGGGTATAAATGACTTTAACCCATATTATAGTAAATAGTAAAAATGTTTTGAAATTCATTTTTAAGAAACATGGATGTGGATGATAAAGAGATCCCAGTACATTATTACGTATAAACAACTTCGGATAATGAAGTGATTGAGAAATAACCCTTACCAATTTGGTAACTTATGAAACATACAACCCATAAAAGAGGTATCATACAATGAATATGTAAATACACATAAATTAGAGTGTATTACACAAAGAATATAATTATGGGCAGTACATACACCACACAAAAGGTGATGGTGGCAATATGGCATGAATCTCACGTGAATAAGGAGTGAGATGAAAACCCCTTACCTTGTACTTTTACTTGGTTGAGGTAGGTTAACCTCCTGTATAATAGTGAAATAATTTTTATTAAATTATAGAAGAATCATATATATTAATATGATATCATATATGATCTTTTAACTTTGCTTTGTTAATAATGTCTTAGTATTATCGTTGTTTCGGGTGTTAACTTACTCATTTTATTTTATATGTTTTATTACGTAAGCCATGTTTGTAATGGATAGGTTGTATATTATTCATATCCAGAGTGATATCAAGTCCTTAAAAATCATTTTTAAATCAGAAAATGATAATTATACTTGAATGGATATGATGGAGAATGAATCTCATCGCGTTCGTGGAGACGGTAGTCCGTACGTACGCACGAGCGACAATATCATTCTTTTGATATTAAAATAATATATAAATGGATGGTATATCATATATACAGAATAATTAACATTTTATATTTATTATTTACATGAGTTACACATCATTATTATACCCATCCAAATAATAATATATTGAATAACAATTACACCACGACGTGGAGACGGTAAGCCGTACGTACGCACGTATGGTGACATGTTATTCAAAGGGTGGATAGAATACTGAATATGGTTGTACCATATTTATAATAACATCAAAGTATATATATGATACTGGAGTTATTATTTTAGAATGGTCACAACAAACTAAGAAGAAGTGGAATAAGAAGGAACTTGGAAAAGGGTGGTGAAATCATTACCTCTTCTTCGGTTTCTTCCTTTTGATTTGATCAATAGGGATCCTTAGGTTGGCTTTATGATCAAAATAAGTCCTCTAGGTTTTAGTCAGGGAAGTTGGGAGAGTATTTGGGCAGATTTTGGCCGAACCAAAAGGATTTTAAGGTGTGGAGAAAAGAGAAGGAGGAGTGCCCTTTTATAAGAGGGGTGAGGGCACCTTTGGAAAAGCTAGAAATATTAGTTTATAATAAATTCATATTCGGCTTCTAATGGCTCCAAAGTTGATTATTTAAATGTTAAGGTGGGGATGGGTCGAAAACAACTCAAAAAATAGAATTTATACAGGTTTGGGTACTTATATTAACCTTATCTTTAAGTATTAACTCTAAGTTAATTAGCTTCACTTTTACAATGTCTCTTTGTATTTTTATATAATATGGTTAATAAAATTACTATATACATCCAAGCGACCCCCAAGTGGTCCATTAATGATGAACCTATCATGATATAAGTCTCTTGGCCGAACCATAGATTTTTAGGAATTTAATATCAATTAATAATATAATATTTGTTTTAAGAACTCTTTTATGTCAATTTTGACACTATTCAATAGTTGATTTTTGTGAAACTCATAACAGATTGATTACTTCGAACAAAGTCAATTAAATCAATACTAATATATCATATTATCCTAGAAATTAGTTTAATTCATTAAAAGTTTCATATTATATTTATTTGGGTATTTATAATATCAATTATTTTAATTTTTCACTATTATAGTAATTAATTCATCATCATTGTGTCATAAATAAATTAAATTATTTAATGTCTAAAAATTATAAATAAAATATCACTATGTAGGAAATCGTTTTTTCTTTCTAATGAATATTTATAATCTAAAATCCAACATATATAACCCTATGTAAAAATTGTTTTTCTAAAAGATATATGCTTGTGTCATTTTTGTATTCATTTTAACTTAATTAAAATAAAGTGTCCCTATCACCTACAAGTGGCACCATGGGGTCCAAAAATCGACCCAAAGATGCATATGGTCGAACATGTGTCAACCAATAAGGATAGGACACGTTTTAGGGTAATTTAGTATTATTATAATATTATTTTTTTAACCCTCATTTACCGGATTTACCTTTAACCATGGTAAATAAAATATTTACCGCAGTAATTATTCAATGTATAAAAATAAAAGTTACCTATTTACACAGTTTGAACATCCTGATTCCAAATATGGAATCCATTTTTCTAAATTCAAAACACAGAAGTGGCAGAAATTAATTTAAAATTAATTCCCGCTGTCAAAACAAAAAGCGTGTTTTTAAGAGATAATAACTATCAAAAGATTGACACTTGTTTATGTTCGGTTTAATTGTAAAATTATGTCCAATGACCAACATTATATTAAATGGTAAAAATATATTCTAAATATACTTTAAAACCACTCAAATTAATAATTTATCACTATTAATTATTTGATTAAAAAAAGTTGTTTTTAATTAAAATTTAGTAATTTTCACTATTCATCAAAATATGAAAGTTATTCGAAAAGTACCAAAATTTCACCTTAGGCTAAATTCGATATTCCGAATCCAAAAATGAAGTCCATTTTGAAATATAAAATATATATAATTTCAAAAAGTAGGTATTACTATTCATAACGGCTAGTTTGATTGGTTGTGGTGTGTGTTAAAACTCAAAGTTGCGTACAACACACACTACTGTATTATTCAAAGGAAAGCGTACCGTGGAATCTTGGGATGTTTCATTTTAAATTTTTGATGTCCCCATTTGGTCAAAAAGTTTAAAATATTGTATTTAAAAAGGGTTCACTATTAAAATTTGATAAAAGTGCAATACTGAAAATGAATTTGTTCTTGCATTATGTCTAAGATACTCATAATATGGATTCTAAAATTATAAGGATTATATAAAGTTTAAAATTTAGTTAATACTATTCATAACCTCTTTTGAATGGCTTTTTGGTAAGTCATGGTGCAATTGAACTCGGTGTTGCGTGTAGCGCAAGTTATTGAATTATTTTGAAGAAATAACACACTATGAATTCTTGGGGTGTTACATTCTCCCCTCCTTCAATAAATTGCATCCTCGCAATTTGAAATTGTTCTCCGAAAATAAAAGGTTGAAAATAGAAAATATATTTGTGCGAAAACCCACATCAGAAATTTGGTTACTAAAATTTAGTCTTAATATGAGGAAAAGAGAAATCAAAGGGTCACCACCAAATTATGATCTCGATTAGGAGAACATTGGTGGAAATTAGAGACATATAATTGGAGAAAAAACGTAAATATTTATAGGTAGTGATTGAGGTCATCAATCACAAACAAGTGTAAAATTGAGGTCCTTAAATTCATCAATCTATGATGATTTGAAATACCATCAGTTCAACAAAACATAGGGTATTAGGATAACACATTTTTTGACGTTTCAAAATATCTTAGTTGAAATCCCACATCGAAAAATGAATTAATGAGGCCTCTATTTAAAATAAAGAGTGGAAAGTATGAAGATTACCTAAAATAACACTTACTAGGGTTCCATGTAGGAAAATATGGATATGGAAGAAAAATCTAACCATCAATTATCTGATGGAGAGTGGTAGAGAACATGGCTATGAAAAGGCCAACAATCCCAAAGCCATAAATTAGTGATGATTTAAGGTACCATATAGGACAACATTTTTGTTCTAAGTTCCTTTTATTAATGTTGAGGAATTTATTTATGAGATTGGCTAAGATCATAAGGAGATATACTTACTTTATAATTAGAGTTTTGTACATTAATAAATTTCTACCACAAACTCATCTTTCACTTTTAAAAAAATTCTATTTATACTATTCGTACAGGGTTCAAAAATAAACAAATTTATAATTCATCTACCAGATCATTTAAAAAAATCTACATTATTTAATCCAGGACATCTCTTGGGCCAGTGGTAGGTGATACACCCTTGTCGCCCTTCAGTTGTGGGTTCAAGTCTCGCGGCCTTGCCGGACACGACGGGTTGCCGCCCGACCTCCGGGATGTCCTTTTATGGCAATCCAAAATAATCCAAACTAGAACTATCCAAAATACTTCAGTCCAAAATTTATAAGGAAGGTAAACATAATAAAGATCCTTTTTCCACGTAATAACATGTGAACACCTTTATGATGTATTCTTTTAAAACACTGCAACATCCTGAATTACCATAAAACCTTATTGATTACATTCATGATCCCTTATTCCTTAAATAATAATAGATATACTCCTTCAATCCAAAAATGTTTTAAACCCCAACAATGATGGAATATACAAATCATTAATCAGTTTCAAGGTAGTCAAGAATATCCAATATAATTTATCCAAATGTATTATTCCAAAATCACTACCTCGGTATCAGAACTATATTATGGTTTATCATTCTCTCAACCATATATTTTCCAAAAATTTATCCTGTTATTGAGTCACTTTTCTTTGTTCCACACAATCTCAATTCCTTAATGAAATAGTACTGCAGTACAATCCTTATATACTCCATAATTATTATAACAAGTACATTGTTGATACAACACTCAATTGACATAATCAACATAAGAACTCTAATCATTCCTCTTCATCTGTGGTAGTATCATAACTTTATTATTATCCAATAACATCATTTGCGGCATATTATGATGACTGGGACATAGGTTCGCATAGTGTCCAAACTCCTTGCAAATGAAGCATTGTACATTTGAAACCATTTTCTTACCCTTGTAGTCATGTACTTTGTGCCCTTTTCCACCACACTTATAACAAACTCCCATTCCTTTTAGGCAAGTTCCAGAGTGTTTCTTTCCACAGTTATCACATATGGGAAAATTCTTCTTTTCCCTCTTCCCTTTATCCATCTTTCTCTCTTCCATCCTTTTCTTCTCTTGCTTCCCTTCAAAGCCATATGACTCAGTAAAATCTTTACTTATATTATCAAAACATGATATTATTTCTTCGTATGATGATAATAAATGGGAGACTATTTATCTTATAAATTCTGACTTAAGGCCATGAAAGATATGATCCTTCTTTCTCTTTGGATCATGTGCATTGCTGGAGTTCTCATTCCTTCTACTGGGCGCCATTTCTAAACAATGGCATACACTAGATTAGTTTATGAATAACAATACCTAATCCCAAACTTGTAAGACACATAACATAAATTAAATAGTTTATGGATATAATCCATAATCATATAAATTTCTCCTTTGAGGAAGTAAATCCACATAAACCCTTCATAATGGTTTGTAAAGAAAATGAGAATTATCCTAAGCATATCCCTCGGGAGTGTCGTAACCAAGAGTGCAGCAAGGCCTGTTGTCGTGCACCAGTTCCCGTTCGAGTCTAGCTCAAAGCGGTGTTTTCGGGTTTTACCCCTAGGTACATCTGTGCCAGAGCCGCTTCAACCTGCTCGTATCCAGACAGAGATGTATTGCTCAGAAAACTCACAAAATCTCTACAATACCAAAATTCTAGGAAGTTCTTCTATACTAATCCTCAAAGTCCATCTTAAATCTATGTGCTCTAATCAGAGTTTATCTAAATCTAGCTTCCAAGGATTGTACTAAACTTACTCTGATACCAACTGTAACGCCCCGACCCTAGTTACCCAGAGTCGGTGCATTATTACATAACATTGGCATGATCACAAGAAAGATCAAATCTCGAAAGACCGATTGGTTTAGTAGCCTTGGAAACACTAGATATATTCATAAGTCTTACATTACATCATAAAATGAAAAACTACTACAACAACATATTGTCTCCATAATCCACACTCATATCCCCACATAATATCCCTGCAGGTCATTCATAATTTACTTCTTCACTTCCTGGGAAAAATAAAACATAGAAAAGGGGTGAGATCAAATGCCCAGTAAGGATAACAATATAGCGGAAACTTTCATAAATAAGAATAAACATTTAAGGCAATGTATACTAAAACAAAAGCCTTTCAAACTTGAACTTTCAACATAGTATGGCATAAATAAAATGAAATAATTCCATTTACTTATTCACATGGATATTCTACTAATCGAATAATCACATGCAAAAACAATAACCACTTTCATAATGATGGAATGCATAATGCTGAACTTTAATTTCTTTATCAAGGCCTCATCCCAAGACCTAGGGGCTAACTATAACCGGAACCCAACCCGGAGTGCCTCTAATAACTGGACACCAACCCGGAGTGCCTCTAATAACCGGACACCAACCCGGAGTTCCTCTAATAACCGGAGACCAAACCGGAGTTCCTATACTAACCGGAGACCAAACCGGAGGACTTACTTTTACCGGTCCCCAACCTGGAACATACTTGTCTAACACATTCATCTGAATGAAAGGTTGAAATATAACATAAACATTCGGATTACAAATAACTTATGAAATGTCAATACTCTAAACAAAAACCATGAGTGACATAAGAATAACTTATCCATAGTAAAAAATATCACAAAACCTTCAATAAAATATGGATGTTTTGTATCATAATAAATCAACTTCAAATAAGCTTAAAATCCATCAAAGGATGTTGACATAGATGAAATAAAGACTATTTTAGAAAAATATCTCTTTCTATTTTGAAATTATTTAAGAGTCTTATATTTATGAAATAAAACATTTTTTGTTGAAAATATTCTTATTATCTTGTAAGGGAAGCTTTGACGATTTCATAACGGCGGAAAATAGCCACACCCGCTGTATAAGTTAAAAAAACATTCTTACCTTAATTTTGTCGAAAAGGTTAAAAAGCACCTTGTTTGGAAAATGACGGAAAGATTCCTTTATAAACCTCTTATAAAAAGTCCAAAAAGGGTATAAATGACTTTAACCCATATTCTAGTAAATAGTAAAAATGTTTTGAAATTCATTTTTAAGAAACATGGATGTGGATGATAAAGAGATCCTAGTACATTATTACGTATAAACAACCTCGGATAATGAAGAGATTGCGAAATAACCCTTACCAATTTGGTAAATTATGAAACATACAACCCATAAAATAGGTATCATATAATTAATATGTAAATACACATAAATTAGAGTGTATTACACAATGAATATAATTATGGGCAGTACATACACCACACAAAAGGTGATGGTGGCAATATGGCATGAATCTCACGGGAATAAGGAGTGAGATGAAAACCCCTTACCTTGTACTTTTACTTGGTTGGGGTAGGTTAACCTCCTGTATAATAGTGAAATAATTGTTATTAAATTATACAAGAATCATATATATTAATATGATATCATATATTATCTTTTAACTTTGCTTTGTTAATAATGTCTTAGTATTATCGTTGTTTCGGGTGTTAACTTACTCGTTTTCTTTTATATGTTTTATTACGTAAGCCATGTTTGTAATGGATAGGTTGTATATTATTAATATCCAGAATGATATCAAGTCCTTAAACATCATTTTTAAATCAGAAAATGATAATTATACTTGAATGGATATGATGGAGAATGAATCTCATCGCGTTCGTGGAGACGGTAGTCCGTACGTACGCACGAGCGACAATATCATTCTTTTGATATTAAAATAATATATAAATGGATGGTATATCATATATACAGAATCATTAACATGTTATATTTATTATTTACATGAGTTACACATCATTATTATACCCATCCAAATAATAATATATTGAATAACAATTACACCACGACGTGGAGACGGTAAGCCATACGTACGCACGTATGGTGACATGTTATTCAAAGGGTGGATAGAATACTGAATATGGTTGTACCATATTTATAATAAAATCACAGTATATATATGATACTTGAGTTATTATTTTATAATGGTAACAACAAAGTAAGAAGAAGTGGAAGAAGAAGGAACTTGGAAAAGGGTGGTGAAATCATTACCTCTTCTTCGGTTTCTTCCTTTTGATTTGATCAAAAGGGATCCTTAGGTTGGCTTTCTGATCAAACTAAGGCCTCTAGGTTGTAGTGAGGGAAGTTGGGAGAGTATTTGGGCAGAGTTTGGCTGAACCAAAAGGCTTTTAAGGTGTGAAGAAAAGAGAAGGAGGAGTGCCCTTTTATAAGAGGGGTGAGGGGCACCTTTGGAAAAGCTAGAAATATTAGTTTATAATAAATTCATATTCGGCTTCTAATGGCTCCAAAGTTGATTATTTAAATTTTAAGGTGGGGATGGGTCGAAAACAACTCAAACAATAGAATTTATACAGGTTTGGGTACTTATATTAACCTTATCTTTAAGTATTAACTCTAAGTTAATTAGTTTCACTTTTACAATGTCTCTTTGTATTTTTATATAATATGGTTAATAAAATTACTATATACATCTAAGCGACCCTCAAGTGGTCCATTAATGATGAACCTATCATGATATATGTCTCTTGGCCGAACCTTAGATTTTTAGGAATTTAATATCAATTAATAATATAATATTTGTTTTAAGAACTCTTTTATGTCAATTTTGACACTATTCAATAGTTGATTTTTGTGAAACTCATAACAGACTGATTACTTCGAACAAAGTCAATTAAATAAATACTAAGATATCATATTATCCTATAAAATTAGTTTAATTAATTAAAAGTTTCATATTATATTTATTTTAATATTTATAATATCAATTATTTTAATTTTTCACTATTATAGTAATTAATTCATCATCATTGTGTCATAAATAAATTACATTATTTAATGTCTAAAAATTATAAATAAACTATCACTATGTAGGAAATATTTTTATCTTTCTAATGAATATTTATAATCTAAAATCCAACATATATAACCCTATGTAAAAATTGTTTTTCTAAAAGATATATGCTTGTGTCATTTTTGTATTCATTTGAACTTAATTAAAATAAAGTGTCCCTATCACCTACAAGTGGCACCATGGGGTGCCAAAATCGACCCAAAGATGCCTATGGTCGAACATGTATCAACCAATAAGGCTAGGACGCGTTTTAGGGTAATTTAGTATTATTATAATATTATTTTTTTAACCCTCATTTACCGGATTTACCTTTAACCATGGTAAATAAAATATTTACCGCAGTAATTATTCAAAATGTATAAAAATAAAAGTTACCTATTTACACAATTTGAACATCCTGATTCCAAATATGGAATCCATTTTTCTAAATTCAAAACACAGAAGTGGCAGAAATTAATTTAAAATTAATTCCCGCTGTCAAAACAAAAAGCGTGTTTTTAAGAGATAATAACTATCAAAAGATTGACACTTGTTTATGTTCGGTTTAATTGTAAAATTATGTCCAATGACCAACATTATATTAAATGGTAAAAATATATTCTAAATATACTTTAAAACCACTCAAATTCATAATTTATCACTATTAATTATTTGATTAAAAAAAGTTGTTTTTAATTAAAATTTAGTAATTTTCACTATTCATCAAAATATGAAAGTTATTCGAAAAGTACCAAAATTTCACCTTAGGCTAAATTCGATATTCCGAATCCAAAAATGAAGCCCATTTTGAAATATAAAATATATATAATTTCAAAAAGTAGGTATTACTATTCATAACGGCTAGTTTGATTGGTTGTGGTGTGTGTTAAAACTCAAAGTTGCGTACAACACACACTACTGTATTATTCAATGGAAATCGTACCGTGGAATCTTGGGATGTTTCATTTTAATTTTTTGATGTCCCCATTTGGTCAAAAAGTTTAAAATATTGTATTTAAAAAGGGTTCACTATTAAAAGTTGATAAAAGTGCAATACTGAAAATGAATTTGTTCTTGCATTATGTCTAAGATACTCATAATATGGATTCTAAAATTATAAGGATTATATAAAGTTTAAAATTTAGTTAATATTATTCATAACCTATTTTGAATGGCTTTTTGGAAAGTCATGGTGCAATTGAACTCGGTGTTGCGTGTAGTGCAAGTTATTGAATTATTTTGAAGAAATAACACACTATGAATTCTTGGGGTGTTACAGATATGCTATTAAAATATTATTAGAACTAGCCGTTATGAATAGTAATAACAACTTTTTGAAATTTTGTAAATTTTATTTTTCAAAATGGACTTCATTTTTGGATTAGGAATATCGAAATTAGCTTAGGGTTAAATTTTGGTACTTTTCGGATAACTTTCATATTCTGATGAATAGTGAAAAATAATAAATTTTAATTAAAAACAACTTTTTTAATTGAAATAATTAATAGTGATAAATTATTAATTTGAGTGGTTTTAAAGTATATTTAGAATATATTTTTACAATTTAATACAATGTTGTTCATTAGATGTAATTTCACATTTAAACCAAACATAAACAAGTGTCAATCTTTTGATAATTATTATCTTTTAAAAACACACTATTTGTTTTGACGACGGGAATTAATTTTTAAATTAGTTAATGTAACTGATATGTTTTGAATTTGATAAAATAGAAATCATTTTTGAATTCATAATATCAAATATAGCTTAGGCCTAATTTTTCGTATTTTTCTGGAAACTTTCATTTTTTTGATGAATAGTGAAACCACTAAGTGGTAGTTAAAAAACTGAATTTTTCATAAAACTTAATTTTACCGCTTCTGTGATTGGAATTTCTAAAATATGAGAGACACGGTTAATATAAAAGGCTAAAATGTGGTTCAATGAGATGAAAATAATTTTGTGTGAATAGTAACTTTTAACTTTTTTTTCCGCATTTAAAAGTAAATAGGGTAATTAAGGGTAAAAATGATATTATTATTACCCTAAAACATGTCCTAATTCTATTGGATAAGTGTAATTCGACCAAAAACAACCTTAGGAATAAAATATGACCATTTAGGCCCACATGGATTAGATTAGGACATTTAATATTAATATATTTAAAGAAGGGTTAAAATAGTTAAAATCAATGTTTAATAAGTAAATCATTTTTAATATAGTGTTATTCATAAGATAAATTCGACTATAAATATTCATTAGAAATATAAAAATATTTCCTACATAATGGTATTTTATTTTTAATTTTTAGACATTAATTATGTTAATTTATTTATGACACAACGATGATGCCGTAATTATCTTATTAATGAAATGTTGACATAATTGATGTTATAAATACCCAAATAAATATAATTTGAGCCTTTTATGAATTACACTAATTTTCTAGGTTAATATGACATGTTAGTATTGAGGTAAGTAACTTTTTTCGAACTAATCATTCTGTTATGATTTTCACAAAAATCAATTGCTAAATAGTGTCAAAATTGACATAAAATAGTTTTTAAAACAAGTATTATATTATTAATTGTTATCTTATTCCTAAAAATCTAAGGTTCGCTCAAATGACTTAGATAAGGTTATATATATTAATAATAAACAACTTGGGGTTATTTTGTCTTGAAATAGTAAGTTTATTAACCTTATAGTGTAAGAAAACAAGAAGACACGGTAAAAGTTAAATTATCTAACTTAAAGTTAAATCTAAATTATACGGTTAAAATTGATACCTAAACTTGTCTAAATTCTATTGGATGAGAGGATTTAGACATATAACCACCTTAGCTTCGAAATATTGCAATTTTGAGCTATTAAAAAACCAAATTTGACTTTATAATAAAATAATATTTTTTGTTATTCCAAAGGTGTCCCTCTCCTCCCTTATAAAAGGGCACCTCCTCCCTCTCTTCCTCACACCACAATGAGCCTTAAAGCTCGACCAACCCCTGACTAATTCTCTTCTCCACTTCCCTAGAAACATTCTAGAGGTCCTGGTCTTCTTCAATGACCAATTTTAGTGCCTTAAGAGGAGGACTCAAAGAGGCGCTTCAAAGAAGAGGTAATGTCCGTTACCGATTCTTTCACCTTTATTTCTTCTTCCACTTCTTATTCTTAGGTTGTTTCACTATGAAGTAATAACATCAGTATCAATCATATACTAATATGTTATTATAAGTATGAAACAACCCTATTTCACCATCTATCCACCCTACGGAAAACGAAATCACCGCGCGTGCGTACGTACGGAATACCGTCTCCACGCCGCGGTGTAATCTATTTTCCACCACCACCTTACTTGGATGGGTATAATGGTGTAAATAATAACTATATATGATTATTGTAAAGTGATATTGATTCTGTAATAGTATACATACACTCCAATAAAATTCCACAATCATGGGAACGATATCATCGCTCGTGCATACGTACAGAATACTGTCTCCACTACGCGATGAGATTCATTCTCAATGATTAACCATTCATAAATGATTATAAAGTATATATAATAAGTAATCACGAAATATATGACATAATAATGATACTGGATTTATGTATATATATATATGTATGTCATCCAATTAATTCCATTCAATTCAATGAGGAAACGAAAACAACATTCATGCGTACATACGACCTACCGTCTCCATGAACAGTGTATTTCTTTCCATTTATCAATCTATTATATATATGTATATTCTGAATATATTTTATATATAAATCATGTTTTATATTCTGGAATTAAGTAATCATGATCTAAGTAATCATATGAATAATTACAAGTCAAAACACGGAAGAAAAATGAAACAATTTTACCCAAAACGCTCTTTAACATGGAATTTACAAAAGAACGGGTAATATAAAGTCATAAGTGAACCATATATGATATCATAACAGTGAGTATGATTATGTAATAAGTCAATGACATTATTTAAATCATTATACAGGAGGTTCAGACACTTACGAAGCAAATCAGGCCTAATGTAATGGAAATATCACAATCTCATTTTTATCCGAGATTGTTTATACATTGGTATTTACTGGGGTGCATTTTATCATCCACATCCAGGTTTCCTCAATATGTAATATTATTTCCATCCATGTACAGTTGTTTAAATCCATTTTTACCATTTGTTGAGTGTATAGTAAAATATATGAAATGAATCTTTTGTCGTTTTTCGTACAAGGTACTTTTTGACTTTTCTGAAAAAAGTATGAGAAAAATGTTTTTTTAACTTATACGGTATGAATGGATTTTTAAAACATTATTTCCAAGAAGCTTCCTTTACAAGTTTTAATTTTTATTTTTAATCAACTTCTTTTAGTTTAAAATTGTATGACATGTTAAGAAAGGAAAATGTTTTTGAAGTAGAAAGGATATTTTCCTCAAGAATGGAGTTCAAGTCTTTTATCAAAATTATTTTCCATCTATGATAATAAAGGGATCTGTTTCTATTCTTATTAAAACATTGATTTGATTATGTTGTGATGGAATTATTTTTATGAATTTCTTTATCTTATATTAATTTTTTTATGATTTCATGATGTTTAATAATCTCATTTTTATTACATGGGTTATGCTATGATGTATGGTTTATGATTTTGTGGCACACATAAGAATGGTATCATTATGAGATGGGTGGGACCTATATCTCCCTCCAATGCATTGGGTAAAGATTTTATATCTCATGAGATTGACATGGCTGGATCGGCATGTTAAACCGGTTCAGTGAAACAGGACTAAAACGAGGAGTAAACTCGGTTCAGAAATAGACTTTTTCCACTAAGATAGTCCTGGAAATGAATCTTGACTAATAAGAAAGGATTCTCTATGATTATGTATCTATGACAAAAAGTTTCATGTTTTAAGTTATGATTATTGGGATTGCATTTCACTACAATGATTTATCCCATGTTATGATATTATGATCTCTTTTGCAGGTTAAGATTTCCCAAATGTTATGTTCTTATTAATACGATGTTATTGATATTTGTTTTGTTTACCCTTACTGAGCATTTGAGCTCACCCATTTATGTTTTCTTTTCCCCAGGATATAAAGAAAGGTTTTAGGTAAAAAAGAAGATCTTTATGGGAGATCTTGGAGATCTTTCACCATGATTAGAATATTATATTCTGAGTTTCCAAAGACACTAAACTATTACGGTCCTTGTGTGTGTGTTTTTGTTATGTACTAAGTATTCCGCAAAAGTAATTTAATGTCCATGTACGTTAAGCTTCGGGTCTCTACAATAAAAATCAATTGAATTAACTAAACAAGCAGATACTAAAGGAATTTGAATACAAATTTCATGGTGAAGACTTGCCATGTAGTACCAGTACACATCATGTAATACTACATAGCAACCAAATCATTGTGTTGGTGAGCACATGGACAATGAATTCTACATAGTACCATTACACATCATCTACCTTTCATATATTGTTCTTCAAGACTTGTATTTTGTACAATGTGTACCCTATATATATAAATTTTTAATTAGAACATTATGGAATACAAGGTAGTGTATTTTGAGATATGGAATGAGGTTTAGTTAGTGTGACTCTTTTTCATGTGATGATGGACCATTAGTAGTGATTAAGTATGATCACTAGGGAGAGGTTATAGTTGAAAACCCTCTTGTTGCACCAATGTACATTCCCCATACACATTTTCACTAGCTATGTTGTTCACCTAAAAAACTAGGGTGAGTTTTCTATACCAACTAGGTGACATCCTTAAATGCACTAGGATGTTGGTTCTCTATTCAATGAGTATCACCCCATGACACACCAAGCCATGGGTAATTTCTACGCTGAGTACTACCCCCTCCAAATGCACTTGGGTGTAGGTCCTCCATCAACCAATTGAGCAGAACATCCCCAGACACACTAGAGCTGAGGTACATTATAGAAAAATGGTAACCCCCTAAAACATTAAGAATAGGGCCCAATACATTTGAAATTTCCCCATAGGTAATTTTACATCATTGGAAAGGTGATTGTCCTCTACACATATTCCTCAAAAAAGATATGAAAGATGATGGGTGTTATGGATAGACCTTCAAAGCTATAGGTTGACTCATCAGGAATGGTTGGGTTGTAGGGATCGAGATCCTCATTCTATCCCATATGACTAAAATTATGAAAACACACACACACACACACAAACATATATATTATTTTCATATAAATTTTTTATGGACTGAGATGACCTCTTTTGTATCTTTCTATTTATATCTTTGTAGTTTTTGGGAGTCTATTTAGGTATATATATAGCCACCACCATCATGGAATTCTTATACACGTCACATTCCTTATACAGATGTAGGATATTTCAGCAATGACAATGGTGGAGCATCGTGGTACCTTGGGTGTAGAGACCATGTTCAATTTTTGGACATGGAGATAATGAGTTGAGCTCTCTCGAGTTATTCCATTATCAAATTATATTAATTTGGTGTCTTCATCTATTGTTTGGTGTATTTTTTCCCTTTATATATTGGTTTATAATTTTTCACTCTATGGTATTGCCTATTTATTATTGAATCAATGGCCTTAATCTAGATGTTATATTATTGTATTATTCCTCTTCACATTGTATAGAGACAGTTTGGTGCATGCATACATGTACATTAGGCTATGGTGTTCCATTTTATATTAATCCTTCTTGGTGCTTGTATCCAATCCATATATTTTTGGAGTTGAGCATTGGGTTGTTGTACGAGGCTTGATACTGGCTATGAGGTGTCTAGGGGGTACGTCGTGAAAGAGAAGTATCAAAGTAGTTGTTTTATATATGGTGGTTTTGGATTTTTCCCGATTGTGGGGATTGTTTTGGGAACATAGGGAAATAGTATCAGAGTCTCTAAAATGTGTCTTTCAAGCTATGGAATCCAATGTTGTTGTAGCAGCAAATGTATCCATTCTGCAGGACTATGTCTACCTTCTTGTCAACTCTGCATTAGAATACATTGGTTTCAGGGAACCATTGCTATATAAATACTATAGGATTGAGTCTTTTGACTTCCATTTTTATGTAAGATCTCCACATATATGTTCATCTAAAATTTGTACAAAATGATCACTTTCAGGATGCCACCGCAAGAAACATCCAACAAGGTTACTAATACATGATCATGATGATGATCCATTAATTTATGAGGCCTTATATTAGGGGTCATCTCATGAGGAGTTTCTTCTATGTGAGTTTGGAGTAATACATCCACCTACCAATTAGTGAATAATTATTGTATCTTAGGCTGATGATGAAAATTGGATGTGTTCTTTATGTGAGTTTTAGTGCT
The DNA here is from genome assembly GCA_963277665.1 of Viscum album. NCBI lineage: Eukaryota > Viridiplantae > Streptophyta > Magnoliopsida > Santalales > Viscaceae > Viscum > Viscum album. The sequence continues at coordinate 483,814,782 of OY728155.1, forward strand.
AATGACTACTGATGTTCCATTATGAGACAAGTCCTTAGGTTGGAAAGGATTTTATTGATTTATTGATCAATTTATTCAAGATCATATAGATGAAAATAGATTAGATGGTTTTACTAGTAGATAATACTTCAAATGGTGTAGCAGGGTGCTGGTGGAGTATATTCACGAAAACCCATGATGAGATGAAACTCTCATTGAATGAAATCTAGGAGTTTTTCATGAGGATTATTTGTTGTCATGACTATACTCACTTTAGATCCTATAGATTCTTGATCTACATTAGGGTAGTATGATGGTTAGTGAGTATGTCATGAGGTTCACCAACCTTACCTGGTACTCCCTCAACATGGTATGAGGTGGTTTATTCTAGGTCAAAGATGTTTTTGTAAGGTCTTCATAGAGTAATCCATTCATGTGTGGTCCCCAAGAACATTCCCAAAAAACTCACAAGTGATAGAGAAGGATTTTTTGATGGAGTTATTAATAAAACAGGGATTCTAGGAAGTTGATTTCACCACGATTCACTATTTCATTTTAACCCTCACACCACTTTTCTAAACAATTTTTTATTGAAAATTATAAAAATATTAACAAATTTTAATTCATTTTTGATTGAATTATTTTGTATTTATTACTGTTAAAAGGGGAAATTTTACTTTTTTGGATAATTAAATTATCAGTAGAGGTGATTTGGAGGGTCCATGATGATGTTCACGAAAAATGGGCCAAACAGTGTAGGATCTATGCACACTAGTGGAACCAACCACATGCCTCTACAGAACCGTTCATCTAAATGGAATGAATTTTTTTGGGATGGTCCAAAATTCATTTGGATACATTTTATTTAGAGTAAAACAAGCCAAATTTGTCTACTAAGATTTTCATCTGAACAAATATATCTAGCACAAGGAATCTGCATGAATTCAAAAGTGGTGTGTTGTGATCTGTCCACTTCTCAAGCTGTAGGTGTACAAATGAAGCCAAACATTCAGTGGATATAGTTATGAGGTGGGGGTAAAATGATATTGTTTTTTCCAAAGCTATATATTGTTTTCTACCCTCAGAAATAAATGGGACAAGTGGTTTTACACAATTTAGGTGCCCAAAACCACCCACCACGTTGCCTATAAAATGATACCTTGGGTACCTCATTTGTAAGTTTAGACAAGGAGTAATGTGCTTCCAATTTGGAGTTCTAGAGTATTCATATCCTAATACTATCTTTATATTGTGCCTTATTCTTCATATGGGGATCAAGGATAAAGGTGAAGTTCCACCCGAGCCTTCCCCTCCTCCTAATTGAGAGCTAAACAGTGGGTTCTCATTTCGAGGGAGCAACACATACATGAGAGGGAGTTTAGGAAATTTTTATTTTGTTGGGTTTGCCTAATTTCTATGTTAAATATTTTACTTATGATTAATCTATATTTTCTTCTCTATTGGAATCATTTATTTTTTTTAATAATTATTTGAATAAACGTTTATATCAACACCAATTGGGTGGAGATTACAGGTGGGGATCTTGGGTTTTTCCAATAAGATACATAAGAATACTTTTTTATCACAAATAATCATGTAATTTTAGTATAAATTGGTATCCCTTGTTCTATATTTGAGGTCCAATCCTGGAAAACAATATTTTTTTATCAAGGGTTAGTACCCTGTGTAATGATTTAAGAGGCAAGAGGGGAAACAAGATCTTGACAACCATCAACTAATGAATTAATCAAAACCATGTGTATTTTTTCAGAACAATGAACTGTCCAAGATGTGTAGGGATCATTGAATTATCTCCCACTATCATAATTTTTAAAAAATAAACTTTATCTATCAACTATTATACTCTTTATTTTAAGTTATATTAATAAAAGTTTTTTCAAAATCACCCACTTTTTAGTAATTTCTATTAAGAACCCATACTATAAATCTATTAATTCTCCTTGATATGAGACCTAGGTATTGTACTATACTATAAATCAACCTTAAAAACATAATCAATTTGATGGGTTATGAAAATATATTAAAATATTTTCACCATTGTCAAGGAGCGCTTTGGTATTTAGTTCATGTTATTATATGATTTTTGTAAATTTAGTGAACTTTTTTTTGTTTTATCTTCTACCTTTTCATTTAGTTTTTATGATTTATTTTTCTTTTGGTTCTATACATGATGTGTTCTACGTCAGGAGACTTACCACCATTCAAACCAGAATCAGAGAGGATCCTACATTAGGGACACCGAGATTCACAATACAACCCTTTGAAGGTGGACATCCAACCCCATGAGACTTTTTTAACCCCCTCATAATTTGGAACCCAATTAGAACATGAAATTAATTTGTATAAATTGGAAGAAAATATAGAACAATAAAATAAATAACATCATTTGATGTTGATTTCCAACCCACTTATATTCAAATACAAGGTGAGGCTCCTAATTTTGAACTAAAATCCGGTCTAATTCTCTTAATACCCTGATTGTAAGGACTCCTATGAAGCTTTTAAAATAATCTCACACTGTGTGTTCAACCATGAATCCTAATAATGTGGATGAAGAAATAGTAATACTTAGGGAATTACCTTTTTCTTTAGATGATACTAAAAAATATTGTCTTTACTTTGTTAATTCACCAATTAGAGGCTGGGAAAACATGAAATTCATCTTTCTGTAAAATACAACCCTCCCTCTCGAACTACAAAAATATGAAAATAAATATAGATAATAAATAAATCAAAAGGGTAAATGCTTCATGAAAATAGCAAATGTTTTTAAAGTAATTGTTCAAGTTGTCCACACAACAAAATACTTGATCAAATTTTAATTCAGTACTTTTATGATGTTTTAATTTCTATTGATTGAAATATGATTTATACTTCTGCAGGTGGTGTATTAGTTGATAAGTCACTAATTTCAACAAGAAACTTAATTGATAACATGGCACATGACCCTTAACAATTCAGTTCTAGATCAAATATACCCATTCCAAGTTTTAATGAGGTGAAATCAAAGAAATTTGAGAAGATGATGGAGGTGATGTTCAAAGAGGTATGTACACTTCTTCTATAACATTCTATTTCCCATGGGAAATACCAGTCCCCACCTTCTATCAATAATGAAATATGTTCTTCTGATACCCTTTATTCCAAATAGTTCCCCCAACTTAGAGAATATTCTGAGAGTTGTGAGGAAATATTTCCAAGAACCCCAATAAAAAAACTCTTTTGGGAAGAACCATATAATCCATCTAACCCTGGGTGGAATTAAAACCAAGATTATAGAAAATAGGGGTATTCAAACCAACCTCAAAAACAATAAGAAACATTCGGGTCAGAGTAGTCATGCACCAAAACCACCCAGAAATATCCAACCACCACAACAACTATTCCAACCCCCCCCCCAAATAACATTATCTTAACCTAGAATATATGATGAAATAAATGTCTGCCAAAATTTTGTAATTCCAAAATATCACCCAAGAAACCATACAAAACCTAAAAACCCAATTAGTCTAACTCACTAACTCTGTGGGGGGGATTCAAAGTCAGGGGTTGAGTAAAATACCCTCTCAACAAGTTGTTAACCGTAAGTATAAGGGGGATGTTAGTTCCATAACCCTTAGAAGTAGGAAAAAACTTAAAACCCAAATGAACCCTCCATTAGAGTAATCCTCACTTGAGGAAGCCGCCATCCCAATTTCTAAAAATTTTCCAAGAAAAGAAAATACTTGTCCTCAGAGAAGACTTTCAAAAGGAATGTGTTTGTCTATTGATGAGTTACTTATCCAAACCATTCCTCTTTCAGTTCCCCAATGTGACAACCAATGAAAAAAAGGAAAATAAACACGATAATAAAATATTATAAATATTCAAAAAAAGGTTAACATTCCATTGATTGATGGTGTGAAGAAAATTCCAAGATACACTAAATTTATGATGGAGATGTGTACACACCAAAGGAGACTTTTAGGTGATTAAAAGTTGAGCATGATGTGGAATGTCTAAACATTGATAGATCCATCACTTCCCACAAAATAAAATGATCTTGGAACACTCTAAATTCCTTTCACCAAATGGGAGTATTCCTCTTCTAATGCATGCTTTATTTAGGTTCCTCTATAAATGTGATTCCTCAGTCTATTTAATCTTCATTGTAGGTTGGGGAATTGAGGCCCGCTATAATTGTTGTCTAATTAGAAAATCATAGTACATCACACACTTCTGGTGTGTTAGAGGACATTCTTGTGAGGGAGAAAATATTAATAATTCTTGTTGATTTTTCTGTGCTAAAATGGAAGATAATAGAATGAATTGACATGCCCCAATTATATTGGGGATACCTTCCTTGATAACGACCAAAACCAAAATTAATTTCCACAATGGTACATTCTTTATGGAGTTTTGTGGTGACATTGTCAACTTCAACATCCTTGTGGCAATGAATCACCCCTCCAAAGAACATTCCTCTCTCTCGATTAATTCAATTGACATACTCCCTTCCCCTAGAAAACATATTTTTACCCTAATCCCATTTCTAAGATTTCATCATTGATTGAAATTTTCATAAATTAATCTTCCATATAATGTTTTATAGGTCTAGAAGAATTTCATGCCTACGTGTTAATTGATGGTTTCTTGACACAGAGGATCACACAACCGTCGATGATACTATTATTCTTGTAAAATCTCATTCCTCACCTAAGGATGATTACACTGAGATGTTAGGTGAGATTAATGGACTCTCAATTTCAAATACACTCCATCAATATAAAATCTCATTGAACTATAACTAAAAAAACTATCACAATATTTAAAATATTCATATCTTGGGAATTTAAACCAGCTTCCTGTTATCATTGCTAGTTCACTCTCTCGAGAGCTTGAATTAGAACTTCTTGAAATTTTGAGGGACTATAAAAAAGCTTTGGGATTGACACTTGTAGGCATTCTTGGTATTATCCCATTAATTTACACAATTATATATTTTTAAATGATGAGGCGAAACTAGTGACCCAGACATAATGATGACTAAACCGAAACATCTTAGATGTGGTTAAAAAAGATGTAAAAAAATTTTTGGTTGCTAGAATTTTTTACCCCATCTCTGACATCGAATGGGCCAGTCCAATTGAATTGGTTCCTAAAAAACTATTCTAATGGTAATTAAAATGAAAATAATGAATTGGTTCCACTTTTGTGTTGAATAGTAACTGTTTCTATAAAGACTATATTTGACTAAACCAACACACTAGGAACAAACATTTCCCACTACTATTCATTGAACGAATTCTAGAGAGGCTAGTTGGGAAGTCTCATTACCTTTTTCTTGGTAAGTATTCTGGATACATTCAGATATATACTTCCCCCAAGGATCTAGAAAAGACAAAATTTGCATGCCCCATTGGCACATTTTCATATAGGATGATTCTATTTGGTCTATGAAATGCTCCAGGTATCTTCCAGCGATGAATATTTGGTATTTTTTTGAATTTCATAGACAATTGAATGGAAGTATTAATAGACTATTTCACTATTTATGATACATCTATTGGTGAATGTTTATGTATTCTAAGTTCAGTCCTACATCACTCTATTGAAAATAATATTGTATTAAATTATGAGAAGTTCCCTTTTATTGTGTGACACCTTATAACAATTGGAGATTTTATTTTTATGGATGGTATTCAAGTTGATAAATCCATTGTCAATGTCATTTATTCCTTAACATTCCCTAAAAATGCATGGCATGTGAGGTCTTTCTTAGGCCATGCTATATTTTACCATCATTTCATTCGTGACATTATTAAAATTTCACTCCCCCTCTCTCGATTACTCGAAATAGAAAAGGATTTTTTTGAAAAACAATGTGAAGTAGAATTTATTATGTTAGAATGGAGTCTCATTCCACCCTCATTAATCCAACCACCATGGTGGGATTTACTATTTGATCACATGTGTTATTCCACTAACTATGCAGTTGGGTTAGTCTTATCATAAAGGGTCGATCCGGATCTACACTTCATTTCCTATGCCCACGTACACTAGACCCTACTCAAGAGAAATACACCACAACTAATAAATAATTTCTTTTTCACTATGTCTTCCTTGTATAAATTCAGGTCAAATATTTTAGGGACAAATTCATTGTGTTCTTAGACCAAACTTCTCTCTATTATCTCCTTAAGAATCATGATGTCGAACTACATCTCTTTCACTGGATTCTACTCCTTCAGGAATTCAATTTTAAAATTCGATATAAAAAAGGAGTAGAGAATATGGTGTAGTACCATATCAGTATGATCCACCCATACTCAGACATTGACTCATCACCATATTTTCACATAAATTACATGTTTCCAGGTGAGTAATTTTACTGAGTACATGTTGTTATTCCTTGGTATGCTGATATTGTAATTTATTTGGTAGTATCTTTCATTCCTACCAATTTCAATAAAAACCAGTCTAACCATTTAAAACATGAGCATTGTTAGTATATTTGGTATGAACCCTACATTAGGCACACATGTAGTGATCAAGTCCTTAGGCGTTGTGTTCCCGATAACAAGTATCAGTCTATCCTTATGTTTTTCCACACACTAGCCTGTGAGGTCCACTTTGGTCCCTAATTGACAGCTCAAAAGGACCTTGAATCTTGTCTCTTTTGGCCAATAATTTTTTGGGATTCCCTTAATTTCATTATATACTTTCCTTAATATAAAATAAATGGGAATGTATCTAAATGAAATAAAATTCCAATAAAACCCTTTCTCTTCGATGGCATTTTTAATTTTTGGTTCATTGAATTTATGAGACCATTACCCAATTAATTTGGGAACCTTTAAATTATTGTAGCAGTGGATTATGTTTCAAAATGGGTAGTGGCACAACCTATAAGGACTGATGATTCTATGGCAGATGTAGAATTTATGAGAACCAAAATCTTTTATAGGGTGGGATTGCCTATGTTTATCATCAGTGACCTGGGTTCCCATTTCTACAACCAAATAATGAAATCACATTTACCTCATTATGGGATCTGACATCAAGTGTCTATTGCTTATCACCCACAATCTAATGGAAAAGTTGATGAGTCAAATATAGAGGTTAAAAAAATTCTTGAAAAAATAGATAATCACAATAGAAAATATTAGAGCCATATACTCAATGATTCATTATGGGATTACCATACTCCCTTTAAAACACTCATTGGAATGTCACCCTATAGGCTTGTGTCTGGAAAGACTTTTCACCTACCTATTGAGATTGAGCACCAAGCCTACTAGGACATTAAATAATGCAATTATAATCATTATTTTCCAGGTGTTCCAAGGAAGATTCAAATTAGGAAGTTGGTGGAAAAGAGAATAGATTCATATAATAACTCCATTATTTATAAGGAGTGAACCAAGGCTACCAACGACCATCTCATCCTTCATCATTTGTTCAATATTTGAAATAAGGTTCTACAATACAATAGCAGGATTATGTTTCATCCTGGAAAGCATTGTTCCCATAGGTTTGGACCATACACTATTACAAATGTCTCTCCTTTTGGTATTTTTTTGGGTCAAAATAATGAAACCAAGAACACCTTTACTTTCAATGGTTACCGGCCAAAGCACATCCTCAAATCCATTCTTGAGTCTACAAAAGGGGAAATCTATGTTCAGTAAGATCTCTATGAATGAAACCCACTAGGTTTTATCCTTCCTTCCCACATTCTATATTATGATATTGAAGAAGTTCCACACTTTATTTGGGGGGGGATGGGTATATTCTAGGGTTAGTTAACAATTGTCATCATTTTTTAGCTTTCTAAATAGTATTATTTCTTCCCCCCTTTCGCTCCCTCTCACTTTCATGCTGGAATATTACTTTCTTATACCAACTTTATCATAGAACTGATTTTCATTTAATAGTGAATGTTATTTAAAATGCATGAGTAATTTTTCTATTTCATGTTGTGTTAACATTAAATTGTTTTTTTGATAAAATGCGTTTTTCTGAAATAATTCAATATTGAAGTGTAAATATCTTTTGAAATTTGGTTGTTTGTTAATGATATAAATGGTTTTATCATTTTTAAGCATTTATGTAGAATGGTACCTTTTTTTGAATAGTTTAATAGAAATTCATTCCACATAATCTCTCCACAAATATTTTCACCCAACCATGAAGTGGGAAAATTTCTTACTGAATGGATATTAAATATAAGTTGGGTTAATTTTTATCTACCATAAAAAATGATTTTTTCATACGTTCATTCCTTATCTGATCTATTTAATTTTTGTAAAAGATTAACCAATGCATGTGTGGATGTTATCTAACTGTTGTACTCCCTAAAAAACAAAAATAAATGGTTTTTTCTTGGAAAGGACAAGACCCACCCTTCTTGAACTATTTATCTTATTATAACTATTACAATTAGTGTCGTAAGGATATCAAACATGGGTTGAGTGAATAGGGTGATATTTTTTCCATGTTAAACTTTTGGAAAAAAATGTGGGGAGTGATGAAATGTAAAACATATGGGGTTATATGGGTTTAGATATTATGGTTTGACATATGGAAATGCTTAATCGAGTGGGTCTTTCAATTTTATTGCAAAAGGATGTGAGGTAGGTTCGGTAGAATGGATCACATAAGTAGACAACTTTTATAATAAATTATATTTACTCAATAAAAAGTAGAAAGAATAGAATGAAATTGTTGTCACACACACACATGTTTAGAAATAGTAACATGATTACCTTTTGAATTATTTTCTTTTCTTTTAATCATGCATCTATTGGAATTTCATTATCATTCAATTTTTGAGACGTTTTTCCATGCTCATTAAGAATAACTCATCAGTGTGATTTTTTCTTTGACCACATTTCTCTATGGAATTAAATTTTTATTGAATATTAAATCATTATGAAGTTCTAAATATCTACATGAATAAGTTTTGTAAATATGACTTTTCACATGATTGAAAATGGTTAGGTGTGGGGTTGTGATTGAATTGCGATTCACTGTATCATTTTCATCCTTACACATCTATGCTAAACTAGTTTTGTATTGAAAATTATAAACATAATAAAAAATTGAACCTCAGGTTTTATTCAATTATTTTGTGTTTATTTTTATTAAAAATGTAAATGTTACAATATTTGATAATTATATAGTATTTGGTGGTGATTTGTAGGGAACATGATGATGTGAACGAAAAATGGTCCAAAGTGCACAAGAATCATGCATATTAGTAGACTCAACCGCATACTTCAACTGAATCGTTCATCCTAATGATATTAAATTTTTTTTTAATTGTAGAAAATTAATTTTTATATATTTTATCTTAAGGAATCCAAGACAAATTCGTCCAATAAGATGCCCATCTATACCAATCTGTCCAGAATAACCAATCCGCACAATGTTAAATGTTGTGTATTGTGATCTGTCCATATCTCGAGATATAGATGTTAAAATGAATCCCATAATTTAATAGATATATTAAAGAGGTAGGGATACAAATTTTATGTTTTTATAAAAATGAGATAATAATTTCTACCTACCAAAAACACTGTTCCAAGTGGTTTTACACAATATGTGTGACCAAAACCACCTTCCACGTTTGCTATAAAATGATACCTTGGGATCCTCATTTGTATGTTTTTCCAAGGAGTGAATTTCAGACAATATAGAGTTCTAGAAAATTCCAGTACTCATATTTTTAGATATTTTATCCCCTATCCTCATAGGGGGTCAAGGATGAATGTGAAGTTCCACCCGAGCCTTCTCCTCCTCTCGACAGTGAGCTAAATAGTGGAGGATCATTTTGTGGAGCTACACACACTAGAGAGAGATACCTGACAATTGTTATTCTACTGGTTTTGTGTAATATTATTGTTAAATATTTCACTTATGATTAATCATTGTGTGATTTTACTTTTAACTCATTTCTTTTGTATAATTATGTGTAACACTTTTTATCTCGACACTGATTAGTTTGAGATTTCAAGTGGGGACCTTGGGTTGTTCCGATTGAACAACACAATAATCATTTTTCTTAAACAAAATCATGATATTTCAATATTATTGGGTATCCCTTGTTATATTATTGAGGTCCAATCCATGACAACATGATTATTGTGTCAAGGGTTGGTACAATGTGAAATGATTTAAGAGGAAAGCGGGTAATCATGATCTTGACAACCCACAACAAAGGAATTAAACAAACCCATTTATATTTTCACAGAATAATTAATTTTCAAAGATGTTTATTTAACATGAAATGATCTCGTTCTCTCATAATTCATAAAACTCCACTTTAATCTATCAAATATAAAACTAATAATGTTTTTTTTAATTTTCCTAAAACTATTTTTAAAATCACACCCCTTTTTAGTACTTTTTATTAAAAATAGAGACACTAAACCTATCAACAATCTATAGGAAATTACATAGGGTCTGTCTTATAAAATAAATCCACCTTAAAATCATAATAAATATACATGTCATGAAAATAATTCTAGAATATATATATGGAAGTAGGCATCATGGGGAGGAGTTATCTTAAATAGGTAGCACAAATCCATCATCATTATCTCAATGTAGGAGACATACCCATGGACAAACATAGTAAAATAGAAATACAATGAAGGGTGAAGACATAGGATACTGACATCATGAAGAGGTAAGTGTTATTAATATAATGGTTTTGGTCACATAGAAAGTGATTTACCATCCTGAATATTTGAGGAGGTAAATATAACTTTATATGGACCACCCTAAAGTGAAAACATCTTTATTAGGGGTCTCCAATGAGAATCTAGGGAGGCCCCCATGGAGGTAGTGTTGAAAGCAGAGTAGGTGTAGGTTTTCATGGAGGATTTTTTATTGTGGGGTGATACTAGGAGATACTGCCCCACCACCACAAGGTGTCCCATAATAGGCTTATAGATCTGGTAGATGAGGCCCCCACAAAATTGTTTGCTATAAAATTTATTGACCAGTCTACACATGAGATTGTTTAAGGTATAATCTATGTGTTTTTTAAATGTTATCAAGTATTGGTTGAAAAAGGTGTTAGTCATTGCTTCATATCCTTATCCTTGGTGTGATATATAAACTTCTATTTGATACATTAACCCCATAGCTCTAGGTTGAGATTCCTATATTGGATTCTTGTTTGTTATCGCTTATCGTCTGGTTGGGTGACCTAAAACATTGTCATGAAAACACCCATCATGTCCCACATAATCAAAGGAAGGCAGAGCTGCAACTTTTAAAATACAACCTCTATATACCAGGGGAAACAAAAAAGAACAAAAGGAATAAATAATATTGGATATATTTTCCTAATGTAGCATTATTAAATCACCCAACTATCTCGTTAAAAAATTCTAGAGGAATAGAAAGAAAAAGTAAGTAACATATAGAGTATATACATGAATGCAATAACGTATAGGGAAAAGAGTACGACTGAATAATTCAAAAGTAAAGGGAAAAAATTGACATCCAACTATAAAATATTTTTTAACCTAAAAATAATAAAAAAATCCAATACTGAGAGATCCTAGCCCCAGATTTTCAAGCCTCAACAATCATACAGGTTCAAATTCAAATGAGTATCCCCATATGTTTCAAGGTGATTTCAAATGATATATCATTCATCTGGATAAGAAAAAAACCAGTAGAAAAAATAGACACATGTGTGAGTTTATACAAACCCAGCAGGACAACCCTAAAGAAAGGGGTAATAGGAGAATTGATAGAGGTAGACAACTCAACCCATAAAAATAGATAAATGGAACACAATATATATACACATATATATATGCATATTAAAAGAAACCAATATGAGAGAGAAAATAGATCTTCATATCTTATCCCATCCTTGGATAAGATTCTTCCAATAGTTCTAATGACCCATCAATGATTGCCAACATATCATGTGTTTGTCTGAAGAAGTAAGAGTGTGGTGTACCCACACCTAACCAGTACGCCACAAAGTCGAGGAGGAAAAATATCCATGTAGTGGACCCATAACCTAGAGCATCAAGGGGGTTCATATTAGTGGAAAGAGTACCCACTCCCTTGTCGATCAGGCGGTATGACATAGTAGATAGAGTGCCCACACCGTTGTCCATCAAAGGGTACCAGTAAATATATGGAAAGAAGACCCACAACCTAGTCTATCAGGGGGTTCCACTATGAAGATGTATAGATGAACAAAAACCTAGTTTGTCAGGGGTACCACTAATTAGATCGATTAAGGACCCATTCCCTAATCCATCTGTGATAGGGATTTGCAGTTATATAGAGGACCCACTACCTAGTCCATCAGGGGGAATCATTCTTTGATGATGCAGTATGATAACTTTCATCATTGATCTATTCCAAAAGATGAATAATTATTTAATCTTATTTCATCACATTTGAAAATACACTAATAGGGAAACTACCATTTTTTATACCAAAAAAAATCATGATATTCTACTCAGGGGCCAAAAATGAGTCCAAATAGAGGAGATATGAGAGGTAGAAGAGGATGAGAAGGTACACAATGTGTATGTGGACCACATGGGGTATGGAAATACTTCTATGTCTAGTCATTTCCTCAACAGTATAGAACTCACTAGCCATATTATACTATATAGAATGTAAGGGTACTGCACAATGACTGTCAGCCACATAAGGCCAGCATGTGCCCTCCTAGTCATGCTCTTAGATAGTAGATAGGTGCAAGTACACTCTGTGTGCCTATACATGTTTGTATCCTTGTACTTGTAGAGTGAACTCTAGGTCTCAAACATCGTGTCTCACAATGTAGGGGGGGCATCATGGAATGTTATTTTTAACACATCCAAAAAACCTAGCCAACCTAGGAAAGGAACTAAATGGCATGTGTTCATCGCATTACACATCATGTATTTGATATTCTCACAAAATTTACTATTTTCTTAATGAATTTTTGTCTTGAATAAAATTACATCGTTTCAATAATTTTCCATTTCAAATTATCTATATCTTGAGCCATCCATGTTCGATCTAACAAGATCTGTCTATATTCAGGATATAGTAGTAAGAAATTGGTAATCTAAATGCTCAGATGATGTGGTAGTGTATTTAGGACACTGCCCATCACATGATGATCGATCATTGACCCCAAATATATTGAATAATCACCTTTATCTCATAAATCATCTTAAGAAATCCATAAATCACCTATATGTATTTCTCAATTTTTTATGAATTTGGGGGTTTGATCACTTTATAACCCACCAGAGAAAGTCGAAGCATGGAACTATAGTCCAACTATGAAGGTCATGATGAAATATGAAATAAAATCTCAAAAATGGTGCAAACATTAATATTTGTGTATTATTATTGAAATAATAAAGATTTTGGATAACCTGTGTGAGAGATTTGGTATAATATTAATAGATAATTGAATGAATAATTTAGATTCAATACACAGCCTCAGGAAAAAAACATATTTAAACACATTCCAATGAATAAATATTTCATCATGATAAACATTATAATCAAATTTAAGGAATACAAAAACTATTAATCATATATATATATTGGATCATTAATCTTTCAAGAATATATCAATCAATTATATAAATGAATATTTGTGTTTGTTATGCCTCGATATGCCTTAATTCAGTTTCCAGTCATCATCTGATCTCAATCCAAAAATGAAAGTCGGTAGCTCGTCCAATCAATAATCATTGTATTATGTAGATTACCATAGAGATTCCCCATAATAAAATATTTATAGATTATTATGTGGCTAATGTCATTTAATTCAAAATAAATAATTTAATTATTTATTTAATTAAATGCATTCACTAACAAATGCATCTACCGGACGTCTAATACTGATGATCATTAGGTCACACCTAGGGTTAATCCCACACTATGGATACAACAATGATCTTATATTTTTGATCAAAAAATCTATTTGAGATATATCCCATCATTTTTAAAAAACATGTGTGTGTGATAAAAAATATATAAAAAATATCTATAATATTAATTCCAGGCACACTGGGCCTCTGAATAATGGGTTGTCAGATTTCTTGGTTCAACTTGATTTATTTAAAAATACTACCAGGAAAATATATGGTATCAATATTATTCACTCCTTCAAGAAATTATCACTCTATGAAAAAACTATAAGAAAAAAAGTTGGGATATTGAGACTGTATCTAGCTATCTCAATCTCATGTGCTCTACTGAATGCTCCCATGATACCACAGCACATAAACCATGGGAATTTATATCCATGAAGGACCCTCTCATATCAATCAAAAATTGACATCAGTTTCTCTATAAATGATTCCCCATCCTCGAAGTCCAACTCAACACAATTAATAATGGGTTTATGATCTGGCACATGTCTCCCCAGTTGTAAGACACAGAAGATTTCATACACCCACTCCAATTGCGGGGTTAAGGAGAGCCTATTTAAAACCTCCCCAGCCATCTACAATATCATGACTGGATGGATGAACCTTGGGGATAACTTTCCTCTTCATCTGAATATCTTTAATCATTAACATTGTGATGCTCAATGGAAAATGTGGCCTCCCTACATGAACTACAAGGTCCAATGACACCAATCATCATAATATTTCCTCATACTCTGAGAATTACTCATTCTCAGATCGAACACCTAGAAATTATCTATCATTTCATGTACCATATCTACCCCAAAATACAATGCATCACCAATCTTAGTATATTATAAAGGTGATTTAACACCGCAAACTTCCACAGTTTGCTTCCTTTTAAATAATTCAATATCTTGCGCTGCATGCAACATCGAGTTCGAGCACACCATGACCATTAAAACTGGCCATTTAAAAAGGATTAATGATTATTATTAAACAAATTATGAAATTAATAAATTTTATTTTTCAAAATATACTTCATTTTTGTATTCAGTACACTGAAAATATCTTAGTGTTAATTTTTGTAAATTTTCTAAAAAATTCAATTTTTTCTGAATGGTGAGAAATATAGCATTATTGTTAAAAAATGAATTTTTATATCATAAACCCCTCCCACAAAAAGGTGCCCCTAATTAGATAGATATGGTGAAAGGGAGATAATGACCCTCGAGTCCCGCCTCCAGTAGACCCCGTAGTGACGACTAGCACCAAGGGTATGAGTTTTCAAAAATTTGGGAGGCAGTACCCTTTTTATTATTCAAGATCGGGAAATAGGATGAGTCAAACACCAAAAGGAAAAGCAACAAGTAAATGAAAATAAACCCAAAACCAAACCAATATTCATGTTTTATACAATACTAAAACAAAAGTACAAGTACAAGAAAATCTCCAAAGTATGATACCAAAAAGAAAGAAAAAAATTCAACCAACGAAATTCTAACGCCCAACTAGCAAGGTCCCACACGGTCCCTGAAGTCTTCTCGATAACCTGAAAGTAAACGTAGGGTGAGCATACTAGTATACTTATTAGGAAAACCTAAATCTCTCATGCAATGGTGGGGAGACATCCTAATGCCCCATGAGAAAACAGAAGGAACCGAATCCTAGAAAGGTATCTATTCACTCAACCTCACAAGCCACACTCACCAAATATCGCAAGTTAATAGAGTAGTATAGTAATATTATCAAAGTATGGGTACCCTGCACCACCTTTCCACTCAATGCTGCTCAAGCCCTCATGCCTAAAAATATTATGCTTCCCCCTCTTCCTGAGCTAGTGCCACTACCTGGCCATACGAAGCTTGAGCTAGTGCTGCAACCTGGACATATGCAGCTTATAGTATCCCACTGGCACTCAATCCTCGGCCATAGCAACATCTCATCCCAAAGAAACCTGGGGACCACATCACATCTCATCCCAAAGACACCTCGGAACATATCACATCCTCATCCCTAAGACTCTTGGAAATCATCTGTCATAAACTGCCTGAAGGATCTTCAGCTATCGAACCTGGAAGAGGGAGCACAGGGAAGAAAAGTAATCACCCATCCTTTAGATGATTGAGAATCTCACCCCCCATCCCATGGGTGTTCGACACGTAGTGCTCAACAAGAGTGGAGTGCGTAAAGAGGCATAAAATGTACAGATTTATATAATTATATCAACCACTAAGCCCATCCTATGGATTCCACACAAAAGATATGAGCACATGTCTCGGCACTACTACCTCGAAAGTATGAACACAATAAACAGCCCCAAATCCCCTGAAGATTTTCATGTTTCAATAGTTTTAGTTTATCAATTCCTTAACTATAGAGCAACTAAAAACAGCCAAACTAGATCAATCGTTCGTAAAATATATCCCTACTAAATACAAATAAAGTTAGGTAAAATACCTGTAACACAATACCATTTTCTTTTATCAGCCAATAAATTCCATTGATTTTCCATATTTAATCAAATTCCATGCCTGACAATTCATTAGATAACTCTTCCACTTTTTATTCACATGCACAACCCATCCCTACAGCCCTGCTGCCAACCACCATAACCACAAACACATTGGAAACAATACTCGTACCACATCATCATTCCTTTGATACCATTTTCCGCTGATCTACTTCCCATCACAACCATATCATACACGCCAACCCACAACCAAGCCAACTGCAACCCCGCTGCTCACCCTTTCCAGAACAACACACGAAACACCCCTTTATATAATTAAACCCCAACTAGCACCCACAAATTCATTCTATCATTTAGTTTGACCAAGGTGATCATACAAGGGTTCCAGGTATTCATTTAATCATCCAACATTACATGATTAACCAATTTCTACATTCTATGAAATTCCATCCACAAAACAATACAAAAAAACAGGGATACATTAAATTGTGCAAGAAATGGCCCCCAATGACCTTTATTTTCAGTAGTAATAATCCTATTCAATTCATAACATAATCAAAGGACAAGAATTGAAGGAAATAAAAAAACAATATTAACAAAATTTCTTCAAACCCGTTCTTTGACCAGTTATTATCATTATTTACTGGTTCAACTGTATCTCACGAAAACAAGAGGATACCCACCCTGCATGATGAACAAAAGAGAGAGAGATGAAGGTATGATCCCAACTTAAAAGGTTTTTGATGAAACCCCCAACAAACAAAGAACACCCAAGAAATCCGGGTTGATTCTCTAAGAATCCTCCTTAGATCTCTTCTCCTATCACAACCAAGACCAAATCTCATAATATTTGGCCTTTCACACACTTAGATATACCAATAACGGGTGTAGATCTAGGAAACCAAGAGAAGAGGAGGAGTAGATCTAAATATATATAAAAACCAAACAAGAACGATCACATAACTCAAGTAACCAGCTTCGATTTTCCAAGAGAAACCATCAGATCACCTCCAAAATTCTTGGGAGAGGTTCTCCTACCTTCAAGGGAGGGTAATCTCAATTTATGGCCGATTAGGAGCTTAAAAAAAGCAAGATAGAGGCAAAATGTTCAAGATCCACAATTTTAGGATATAGTTTAAGGGGCCGCATGGTTAGTTCAAATGGTTTAACAAACTGTGTGCTAACCATGCGTTAGCCACTGCCTTGGCCTCCTCACACAGTTTGGATGCATTGTTTAGACAAATTGTGCATCGTCCGTGTGGGAGATAATGCCTCCGAAACCAACTACGCATGGTTTGGCTGCACGGTTTAGACAACCCTTGCGCCACCCATGCGAAAGATACTTCCCTTTAGTTCTCCTTAAATGTTCACCCAAGCACACCCCCAAGCCACTACTCCAAAACAGAGGTAGTTGGAAACATCAAAAGTACCTGAAGGCATAACATGATGTTACAGTTTACAATTGTCTACCGTTGAAACGGTTCATCAAAAAGTAATACTTTTGAAAAGCATTGGGGATAAGTTATCTTGACCTCTCAGAACACCTCTAAATATTCATTTTTACAATGTAATGGACCGGAGAGGTCTGGGCCATTACATCAGATACCTCTCAAAAAATTCTCTTCTTAGAGAATTAAAAACCAACACATGAAAATGGGAAAGGTCCGAACAACCACTCTAAAAGATACCTCTCAGGGATCTCATCATAATAGGAATCCAACCACTATCCTAATTATATGAGTTAGGGAATTCCTTCCCCCATGTAGAGATATTATTCTCTTTAGGTGGCACTGACTCGCCTGTACAGGTTTAATCACATCCACATTAATTCATCTTGATTACGGATTAGGTCCTCCCTCCCCCATAATTAAAAATTTCGCATACACACACTGCCCCAAACACCGCACAATATAAGCAACACACTACCCCAACACATGAATTGCGGAATTACTTCTCCCATGTCAAGATACTATCCGCTTTGGCTGACATTGACTCGCCCGCACGGGTTTAATCGCATTGACATTAATGCGTCTGGATTTGGGATCAGTTCTTTATCTCCCCACATGTTAGGACTCTTCACACTCATTTAAAGGAAAGATGGAAACAACATAGCATTATAGACTCATGAAAAAAAAGGTCCAAGCCCAAAACATGGGCGATAATGAGTTTCAACAAAGGAGTGTGATGCTCCTAAATTTAAACAAAACATAAACGATATTATTTAAGTAAAACTGAAAAAATCTCCCTCAATCTCTGGCCTTGCGAGGGTTACCGCTTCGATTGTGTGCAACTGTCTGGGTCCCACTCCTCTGCCTCTCTGTTGATGTCCATGTGCGATATTTGTATGGTTAACAAAGAACGCCTAATCCCATGTAACAGGGAAATTTTCTCCAGGTTTCATTTAATCATTTTATTTCGATTTCTTTCCCAGAACACCAAAATCATGTAAAACACAAATCAAGATGATCCACTTACCTTTCCTAGGGTCTCTACCCTACAATCAATGTAGTCTTACCTGGTCGTTCGGTAAGCTCAAAGTCTTTGCATCAGATCACAGGGGGACCTAAAATCTGGTGTCCTAGCCGGCCTTCCCTGGCCTATGTCACGTTCCAAGATCAACCAACACTATTGCCCTACCATCCCATGAAATCTTCACTGTGCGTAACTCCAGACTCCTTCCTATCTCTCAACCATTAGCCTATCATACCATTCTGTCACAACCCCTCCCACCAAAGATGCCAGTCCAGAGCTGGTAATTGTGAAAGGGAGATAATGACCCCCAAGTCCTGCCTCCAGTAGGCCCCAGAGTGGAGACTAGCACCAAGGGTATGAGTTTTCCCAAATATGGGAGGCATCACCCTTTTTATTATTCAAGATCGGGGAAATTGGATGGCTCAAACACCAAAAGGAAAAGGAACAAGTAAATGAAAATAAACCCAAAACCAAACCCATATTAATGTTTTATACAATACTAAAACAATAGTACATGTTCAAGAAAACTTAAAAAGTATGATACCAAAAAGAAAGAAAAAACTACAACCAACAAAACTCCAACTCCAAACTAGCAAGGTCCTACATAGTCCCTGATGTTCTCCTGAAAACCTGAAAGTAAATGTAGGGAAAGCATACATGTATACTCTGTTGAAAAACCTAAATCTCTCTTGCATGGGTGTGGAGACATCCAAATGCCCCATGAGAAAATAGAAGGAACCAAAGCCTAGTAAGGAATCTATCCACCCAAACTCACAAGCCACACTCACCAAATATCACAAGTCAATAGAGTAGTGTATTAATATTATCAATGTATGGGTACCCCGCACCACCTTCCCACTGAATAATTCTCAAGCCCTCATGCCTAACGATCTGATGCTTCCCCCTCTTCCTGTGTTAGTGTCGCAACCTGGCCATATGAAGCTCGAGCTAGTGCCGCAACCTGGCCATACAAAGCTCATAGTATCCCGCCGGCACTCAATCCTCAGACATCATAGTATCCCGTCGACACTCAATCCGTGACCATAACCACATCTCATCATGAATACATCAAGGTACCACTTCACATCTCATCCCCAAGACAACTAGTAACATATCACATCCTCATCCCGAAGACTCTTGGAAAACCGATGTCTTAACCTGCCCGAAGGATCTTGGGCTATAGAACCTAGAAGAGGGAGAACAGGGAAGAACAGTAACCAGCTATCCTTTAGATGTTTGAGAATCTCACCCCCCGTCATACTGGTGTTTTTCAGGTAGTGCTCAACATGGGTTGGGTGCGTAAAGAAACATAAAACATACAGATTTATATAATTATATCAACCACTCAGCCCATCCTAAGGCTTCTACACAAAATATCTGAGCACATGCCTCAGCACCGCTACCTCAAAAGTATGCACACAATAAACATCCCCAAATCCCATTAAGATTTTCATGTTTCAACAGTTTTAGTTTATCAGGTCCTTAACTACCAGGCAACTAGCAACAACAAAACCAGATCAATCTTTTGTAAAACATATCCCTTCCAACCACAAATAAAGTTATGGAAAACACAAGAAACACAATACCATTTTATTTTATCAGCCTATCAATTCAATTGATTTTATGTATTTAATCAAATACTATACCGCACAATTCATTAGCTAACTCTTCCACTTTTTATTCATATGCGCAACCCATCCCTGCAGCCCTGCTGCCAACCACCATAACCACAAACACGTTGTAAACAACACTCGTACCATATCATCATTCCTTTGATACCATTTTCCACAGCTCCACTGCCCATCACAACCATATTGTACACGCCAACCCACAACCAAGCCAAACACATCCCCGATGATCACCCAGTCCACAAAAACCCATGAAACACCCCTTCACATAATTAAACCCCAACTAGCACCAACAAATTCCTTCTTTCAATTAGATTATCTGTGGTGATCATACAAGGGTTCCAGATATTCATTTAATCAGCTAACATTACAAGATTAACCAATTTCCAGATTATATGAAATTAAATCCACAAAACAATCCAGAAAAATAGGGAATCATTTAATTGCGCAAGAAAAGGCCCCCAACGACCATGATTTTTAGTAGGAATAATCCTATTCAATTCAAAACATAATAAACGGATAAACAACGATGGAAATAAAACAAAAATATCAATAAAATTTCCCCAAACCTGTTCTTTAACTAGTTATTATCTTTATTTACTAGTTCAACCATATCTCATGAAAATAAGAGGATAACCACCCCGCTTGATGAAAAAAAGAGAGAGTGACGAAGGTAAGATCCGTACATAAAATGTTTTTGACAAAAACCCCAACAAACAATGAACTCCCAAGAAATACAGGTTGATTCTCCAATAATCCACCTTAGATCTCCTCTCCTAACACAACCAAGACCAAATCTCGTCATATTTTCCCTGTCACACACTTAGATCTACACATAATGTGTTTATATCTAAAAAACCAAGAGAATAGGAGGATTATATCTAAGTAGATCTAAAAACCAAACAAGAACGATCACATACCTCAAGTAAACTGCTTCAATTTTCCAAGAGAAATCATTAGATCACCTACAAAACGATTGGGAGAGGTTATCCTACCTTCAAGGGAGGGTAATCCTGAGTTATGTCCTCTTAGAAGCTTAAAAAAGCATGTTAGGGCCAAAACGGTCAAGATCCACAATTTTAGGATCTAGTTTAAGTGGTTGGATGGTTAGTTCACACGGTTTAACAAATCATGCTCTAACCATGCGTTAGCTACTGCCTTGGCTACCTTCTCGCACGGTCTGGCCTCATTGTTTAGACAAACCGTGCACCGTCCATACAGGAGATACTACCTCCAAAACCAACTACGCAACGTTTTCCCGCACGGTTTAGACAACCCATGCACCGCTCATGCGAAAGATATTACCCTTTAGTTCTCCTTAAAAGTTCACCCAAGCACACCCCCAAGCCACTACACCAAAGCAGAGGTAGTTAGAAGCATCAAAAGTACCTGAATATGTAACTTGATGTAATAGTTTACAACTGTCTACCATTGAAATGGTTCATCAAAAAGGAATATTTTGGAAAAGCATTGCAGATAAGTTATCTTCACCTCCCGAAACGCCTCTAACACCACATTTTTACAATGTAATGGACCGGAGAGGTCCGAGCCATTACATTTTCATTTAAATAATTATTTTACATAATATTTAACTTATATTAAAAATAGATACAAAATAAAAATATTACTCTAATATAGGCTAGAAGAATCTTTGTTATAATATAATTAGATATAATAATTTTATTTAACTTTTGAACGTCTCTTTTACACTCCTTCTAACCACAACTATGGATTAGCATTAAACTTAATTTTATTTCTTCTGTGAATTTATTATTGAAAAATGCACATATATTTTTGTAATTAGTTTGAAAATTTTTGTCTATTAGGATCAAAATAACTTTTTTTAAATAGTAATTTTGGAATTTTATTTACCAAGTTTAAAGGTAAATAGGGTAATTAAAGGTAAAAATAATATTACAATAATATAAAATTAACCTAAAAATTTCATTATCTCATTTAATATGTGCTTTTAGACCAAAAGAAACCTCAGATAGATTTTATTATCTTATTTATGCCACTTTTGTAAGATTAATACATTTATTATTTTTTATTTAACGAAGAGTTAAAAATTTCATATTCAAAATTTAAGAATTTTTTTAATATAAGTATATATGTGTGACATTGTCAACTATAAACAGTATTTAGAAAAATAAAATTATTATCTATGTAATTTTAAATTACTTATCATTTTAGGAGATAAATAATCAAATTAAATTGTGACAGAATAATGATGCAGTAATTAGATTATTTATGGAAGAATTAATTGACTGATATTACAAATATTAAAATAAATATAATTTTACTTAATTAATGACATAAAATAATTTTATAGATAACATAGATAAGTTAGTGACATATTGAATTTAGTAATTTATCATGTTCGATTGTATTTTTAAAAATTAATATTCATAATAGTATCAAAATTGACACAAATGATACTTTAAAATAAATAATATTTAATTAAATGTTATAAAATTCATAAAAATATTAGTTTTCTATAAATAACTATGATAATGTTAAATATGTTTTAAATGATCCAATTGGTGTTCTTTATGCATTTTATAGTAACTAATTTAACCTTATATTATAAAAGGATAAGTAAACAAAACAAGAGTTAAAATGTTTATCTAAGAGTTAAACCCAAACGATAAGTTAAATTTTCTGACCAAAACATTACTAAAAATAATTATTTGACTGGTTTTCAACCCATACTCATCTTATCCTAGAAATAACTCTCTTGGGAGAAATTTTAAATTTAAAATCAATTAATAATAAATTAATAGTTTTGGAGTTTCCAAAAGTGCCCATCCCATCTATTATAAAACGGAACATCTCCATCTCTTTTATTCATTCCTCTAAAGCATTTTATCTTAGAAAAAAAATTCCCAAGTCTCACTCCAACTTATATCACTTCATCCTAGAGTCATTAATTTGGGAATAAATCTATCATACGGATTCGTTTCGTGTAAATCAAATAAAGGCACTCAAAGAAGAGGTAATTGTTTTACCAATTACACTCAATTTGTTTTCTTCATATATTTCCTCATCCTATGTTGCCTCCATAAAAAAATTAACAAATATAGAATCATGTTCATTATTAGATGTTATTATAGTTATTTCACAACCATATTCCTCCATTTATCCATCCTACAAATAATAATATCACCATTCGTGCGTGCATACGACATACCGTCTCCATGACGAGGTTTAATTTGTTATTCGACACTACATCATTTTTAGGTGTATAATGATTATTATAAAGGATATAAATAATTTATATAAAATTATAATGATTATGTATAATTAATATACCATCCAATTCTTTTCCATTTAATAATTAATGTATTGATATATTTGCTTGGGCGTATGTACGACCTACCATCTCGACGACTCGATGAGATTCATTCTCCACATTAACCTTTCAAGAATGATTATAAAATTTATATTATTAGTAAGAATAAAAATTATGAAATAAATATCATTATTAATATAAATAAAATATATTCTATTAATTTCAATATGGACTTAAGTAAAAAAATAAGAATGTGAAAACGAAGTTTTTAACACCCAAAATAATGGAAATACTGAAATATTTTCAACAAAATGACATAAGAGGATAATGCATGATATCATAAATATGGATACGGTTCTGGTAAAATTTAATAACATAATTTAATCACTATATAGGTGGTTAAAAAACCCTCTAATAATGTAACGTACATGGTAAGGGAAATTTTAAAATCTCTTTATTATCTGATATTGTTTGTACCTATGTACTGGGAAATAATTATCATCCATATTAATGTTTCATAAAATGTTTTTCCAAATATTATAAAAAATTATTTAAAGTCATTTTTACCCATGTGTTACTCTTTATAAATGGGTTGAAATGAATTTTTCTCTCTTTTTCCAAATGTGGTACTTTATTAATTTTTTGACAAATTAAGGAAAGAATGTTTCTTAACTTATACGGTGCACACATGTATGTTCGCTTCCATGAATCCTCAACATTATGATGTTTCACCTATAATATTATATGGTTATTTTTTAGAAATAAAGGTTTTATTTTATAATTTTTTGTATTCTTCAAAGAAATATTGGGATATTTGTCTCAAATACTTTTAATGATTTCATTAGTTTATTTTCATCTATGTAAACATCCTTTGTTAGACTTTTTTTAATAATGTAGGTTGATTAATTATGATAAAATCTTATGTATTTTATTAAATGGTTTATGATATGTTTTACTGTGGATGTTTTATTTTTATACCATTCACGTTTTATGGTTAATGTATTGACATTTCATATTCTATTTTTAATACGGGTGTTTTTGTTGTGTTTTACCACATTAATAAGGGGAATAAATTGGAATTATTAAGTGATATGTAGGGCCCTCTATAGAACAATTATGCATCAGTAGGTCTCATGAGACAAACTATTTTCTTGGAAGATGGACTTGATGATATAGAAATTCATTGTCTTTGAAGGAGGCCTTAATTTTATGGTTATGTTGTTTGAAGTTATGTATTACTTCATTATAAGATTATTTATTGATATTTAATGTGGTTATTTGAAAATTAGAATATCCATGTGAATGTTTAGATGGATTTATTTAATTTATTATATCCATATCATGATAAATATTATGTATAAAAATCATGTGTTTAGGTTTTATTCATTACCTTAAAAATTTATGGCAATTTTATGATAGCATCCGTTATATTGTATATCCTTAATGAGCCTCTAAGATCACCCCTTTCTTATGCTTAATTTTTCCCCAGGATGTTAAGAATTATATTATGACTCGCCTATATGGATAATCTAATGGATATGAGTGTTTTCAATTTATACATTATGTTGTCTTCATTTCAAGATGTAATGTAAAAGCTATGTTTGTATCTAGTATTTCCATGGCTACTAAGCTGATCGGTCTTTTGGGATTTGATTACCTTGAGATCATGACAATGTAATACAATATTGTATTGAATCATGGAAACTAGGGTCAGGGTATTATAGATGGTATCAAAGGATGTTTAATACAATCCATGTAAGGTAGATTTACATAAACTGTGATTAGGGAACATTACCAAAAAGATAAACTTTGAGGATTACTATAGAAGAAAATCCTATAATTTTTTAACGTAGAGATTATGTGAGAATTACAAGAAAATACATCCATATATGAATACTACAAGAGGTCATGGTTATGGAATAAATTTACGTAGGAGTTACAACTATAATAATGTGTTGGAGGCATGACTTGGGGTATCTTGGTACACGACAATGGGCTGTACTATGCACCTAGTTTGACACTCCTAGGATATTTTCTTAAGATAATTAAAATTTTCTTTATGAATAATTATGAGGGATTTATGAGTAAATATGTTCCCAAATTACCATATTTGTTATTATGGATTAGATATACATAAATTTTTCAATTTATGTTAAGTATTTTACTAGTTTGGAATTATGCATTATGGATCATAACCCCATCTAGTGTTTGACATTTTTTAGAAATGGAACCTACTGGAAGGAATGGAAAGTATATCAACACATCTAATCCATGTAGCGATTTTCGCACCTAGGAAAGGTAATGATAGTGGGGTTTGTGATACAATAGGTGCTGAAAAACTTATAACTATACTGGGAGAATTGATACTAGTTATGAATAATAACCTTACCTAATGGAGGAGGCTGATCCACAATGTGGAGGATCAATGTTAGACCACTTCATGTGGAAAAAACCCCCAAAATTCAATGATACTATGTATCCTTCTGTAGGTGAGAAGTGTATACGTTCTTTAGAGAAATTATTTATTGATTTTAGGAGTAACGAAAGGGGAAAAGTTGTTATGGATGTCTATCAGCTATCAGAAGATGAAAATCAATGGTTGTCGTTAATTAAAAACATAAAGTTGGTTAAATAGGTCACAAATATGGAATTGTAGGAATTTCAATAATCCTTTAAAGATAAATACTTTCCTCATGATCTATGAGCGAATATGGAGAGACAATTTCTGAGTTTTTAGGAAAAAGGAGGATAAGAATTTTTCAATGTATAAAGTTAACTTCCAAAGGATAGAATGGCATGAAATAAAATACATATATAACCCAAGAAGTAATATTGATCAATTATTTGATGATTTAAAACCATTCCTCTGATATTCACAGTTATAAATAAATTTCTTATCATATGAAAATATATTCTCATAATCTATCAAGACCGAAAGAGAATTATCTATGTCTTATGAATTTAATGGAAACAATAAGAAGAAGAGATCTTCTGAATACACTAGAAAACGAAGTAATGAGAAGAATGGAAAATCTAACATTCCATGTTGTAGTAATTGTGGGAAGCAATACCCCAGTCCTTTCTAAAAGGGGTTGAGATTGTCTTACAAATGTAGAGAAAAAGGAAAAAAAGCTAGTGATTGTAAGGGGAAGAAAGAAGATATCAATGTTAAGTTATACATTTGTAAATATCTGGTACATTATGATAATGATTGTCCAAAGCATCAAGGAAAAAATATCAAGAAAATACCAAGGGAGAAAGGATATGATTTTTCAATCACAAATATTGAGGTTGATGTTTTTAATGGTGTAGTGGAAGGTACTTTAGTCGTCTCCTCAAATTTATCCAAATCTATATTTGATTCTGGATATTTTCATTCCTTTATATGTACCTTGTTTTCTATAAACATTAGTTATTTCCAATTCACATTAACAATGGAGTTTTCATTCAAATCACCTATTGAAATTCTCATTGAAATAAAGATGTGTCAGACTGTTCAAATTATGGCATATAAATATACTTTATCTAATGAAATTATCATCATACCTAGGATTGACATTGATATAATCCTAAATATGGATTGGCTATCAAAATATTTTGTGAAAACTTACTTCAAGAAGACATAAGTTTGATGTTTTGAGTACATTGTAGAATCCATTTTATTTAAAGAAGAAACTTAATCACCTTATTTTTATCAAAATATATCCACATTATCATTACTAGATACACTTCTATGTGTGGAAGAGTAAATAACATCTAGGGATGAATAAATAAATATCCAAATTGAGGATTTACTTATTTTTTTAGAATATATTGATGTATTTCCAAAGGTTGTACCTAGACATCCTCAAGAGTGGGATGTTTGGTTTACTACTGATTTTATCCTTAATGAAAGGCCAATATCAAAAATTCCCTATAGAATGTACATTTTGTAATTAGTCGAGCCACTAGAAATACTAGAGGATTTCAATAATAAAGTATTTATTTACCCTAGTGTATCTCTATAGAGATCATCTGTTCCTTTTGGTAAGAAAAAAATATGGACCAATGATGATGTGAGTTGACTATAGATAAATAAATGCTACTACAATAAATAATAAGTATCTTCTACAATAAATTGATTATTTATTGGTTAAAATACACGGATCTCAATATTTGTTGAATATTGACCTTTGTTATGGATATCACCAATTGTGTGTAAAAAATAAAGATATTCCAATGACATCATTCCAAATGAGTCATGGTCATTACAAATTTATATTAATTCCATTTGGATTGACTAATAAACCCACAATATTCCTGGATCTAATGAATGGAGTGTTGAAGGAATATATTCATGATTTTGTTACAGTATTTATTGATGATATCTTGTTATAATCCAAAATATACTAAGACCATGATAACATCATGCGGATTGTTTTGAAGACACATGGAAGAAATAAACTATATGGGAAGTTTAACAATTTTGAAGTCTGTATTTAGGAAATTTATTTTATTGGCCATATTGTCTCCAAGGATGGAATATTTGTTGATCCTACAAGGATAAACTTAATCCAATAATAGACAACACCGTTGAGTAAAACCAAGGTGTGAAGTTCTATTCGGTTAGAAGGTTACTATCGGGGTTTAATCTAGAATTTTTCCAGATTGAAAAACTCATTAACCAAGATCACACGTAAAGGGGTTAAATTAGTTAGGAAAAAAGTGTCTGAAAAATGTTTTAATGAATTGAATAGAAGATTAGTCGATGCTCCAATAATTAATTTACCATCTAGAAATGATAGGTTTAGGATTTATAATGATTCCTCAAGGGAAGAAATTGGTTTTCTCTTTATACAGAATGATATGGTTATTTCTTATGTATAAAAGAAATAAAAATTAAGGAAAAAACTACTCAACTCATGATCTAGAGTTAACATCTATAAATATATCACTGAAGATATGGATACACTACCTCTATCATGAATGATTTGAGATAAATATTGATCAGAATAGTTTTTATAATATTTTCTCACAGAAATTACTCAATGTGAGATAAAGTAGATGGATTGAGCTACTCTCAAGGATTATGATTTCCCATTACACTTCCACTTAGTGAAGGAACATATGTTGGAATATTTTTTAAGTAGAAAAGACTGAGGATTTCTACTCAAAATGAGAGTTGAAAAGGATCCCAAGTTCATGAATCTAGTAAAGATAGACATAGGAATTATCATAGAAGGTTAACCATCAGTACTTTTTCAAATGTTTTCAAGTACTTCTTTACTGGAATGGATAAAAATTTCATAGTCTGATGTTGAGGAGTTTCAAATGAATATTAAATCTATGAATGATCGGAGACTGATTAAATTTTTATTTGAAGATGGTATTTTTAAAATCAGAAAAAGGCTTTTTGTTCCAACTATACCTAAACTAAAAATGGAATTATTGGATGATTCTCATAGCTCAAATTTCCTTATATAGCATAATCGAACTAAAATTTATAGATATTTGAATGAAAAGTTTTGTTTGGGCAACATAAATAGATAGATTTCTAATTATGTGTCAAGATGTTTGGTTTGTCAATATGTGAAGGCTAGAAGAAAACATCCTAGATGAGGCAGGAAAACTTTTCTATACCACAATCTAAATGGGTTAATATTACAATGGACTTTTTTTAAGGGGATACCAAAGGATCATATAATAAATGATGCAGTTTGGGTTATTTTTGATCGTATTTCCCAATAAAAACCTTTTCTTGGTATAAGGACTGATTTAACTTTTAAACGTTTAGAAATATTTTACATTAATGATGTTTTTACACTTTGGGTGTACCCCTATCGATTATTTCGGAACATGATCCTCATTTTACATCACAATTCTAGGAATGTATCTAGAAGGACAAAAATACATAGTTTTTTTGAGCACTTCCTGCCACCCTTAAACTGATGGACAATTAAAAAGAACTATTCAAGCCATAGAAGACATGTTCATATATTTTTTTCACTTGACTTTCAAGGTATGAGGGGTTAGAATTTAACTCTAACATAATTTTCCAATAATAATAACTTCCATTCCAGTATACAGATGGAACCATATGAAGCATTATATAGAAGGATACTCTATACACCGAATTATTGGGATAATGCATGTGAAACAAATCTCGTAGGCCCATAAAATCTCGAGGAAATGACAAAACATGTAAAGATTAAACATAACCATATCAAAACATATCAAAGTAGGAAAAAGATTTATGCTGGTAACTGAAGGAAGGATTTGGAATTTCAACAGGGGGATCATATCTTCTTGAAGGTATCTCCATGGATGGGTGTTATACGATTTGATAAAAATGGTCAATAAAGTCTTAGATACATCAGACCTTTTGAAATTTTGAAATGAATTGGAGATATATATTAACGTTTGGTAATTCCTCTAAGTCTCTCCAAATATAATGACGTGTTACACTTATCATTGTTATGGAAATATAAGCCAGACCTAGCATATGTACTCACCTATGAAGAAATGAGATTGGAACCTGATCTGTCTTATTCGGAAGTCCCTATCAAGATTCCTGATACCAGATAACAATTTTTGAGAAATCGAACGACTCGTCTGGTAAAGGATCTTTGGAGAAACCATAAAATGTAAGTGGAAATGTGGGAAACTAAAGAACTTATGATGAAGAACCACCCAAAACATTTTTGGAAGTGATATTTTATAAATTTTTAGCTCTAAATTATTTGAAGGATGGAATAATGTAACACCCAAAGCTTCTACAATACTCTTCCTTTTAAATAATTAAATATCTTGCACTGCACGCAACATCGAGTTCGAGTGCACCATGACCTATCAAAAAAGATGTTTAAAAAGAAGTTATGAATAGTATAAAATAAATTATGAAATTTATAAATGTTACATTTCAACATAGATTTCATATTTTAATTTTGAACCTCAAAATTAGTTAATGGTGAATTTTTTTTATTTTCTAAAAAGTTTCTTTTTTTTTGATAAATAGTGAAAAATACTGCATTATTATTGAAAAATTGACTTTTTATTTAAATAATTAATTTAAATTACATTTATTTTTAAATAAAATTAGAAAATAAATAAATTTATTATTCAAATTTTGGACATATGAATCATTTTTATAATATAAATAGATATCAAATTTTTATTAATCATTTGAATGTCTCTTTTACCCGCCTTATAACCACATCCTTAAATTAGCATTAAACGTGGTATTACAACTTTTTTCAATTTAATTTTGAAAAATGGACATACATGGTTGTAATAAGTATGAAAATTTTGTTTAATATGATCAAAATAATTTTTTGATTAGTAACCTTTCAATTTTATTTACCACGATTTTAGGTAAATAAGGTAACTAATGGTACAAGTAATATTATAATAAAATAAATTTACCCTAAAACATTTCATAATATCATTGGATAAGTATATTTAGAAACAAATAAACTTATGTCAAAAATATTACCCTTTTTATGGAACTTCTGAAAGATTATTACATTTATTATATTTTATTAATTAAAGAGTTAAAAATGTCGTATTAAAATTTTAATAACTATATATTTTTTAATATGAGGATATATAAGTGATATGGTAGAGTATAAATAGTAAATATAAAGAAAAAAATTTTATCTACATAATCATAATTTATTTATAATTTTTTGAAATAAATAATATTATTAATTGGTGACAAATAATGATGAAATAATTGAATTATTATAGGAAGCATCAATTAAATGTTATAAAAAATATTAAAATATATATAAACTGACTTAACTAATGATATAAAATAATTTAATATACAACATAGAGATTATACTTACATATTGGAAGTTTTGGATCAATGTTTTCATGTTTATGTTATCTTATCAAAAATGAAAATTTTGAATAGTATCAAAATTAACATAAACGATACTTTAAAATAAATAATATTTAATTTAATTTTATAAAATTTATAAATATATAATGTTCTAAGAAATAAATAGAATAATTTTAAAATTTTTATAAATTATCCAACTAGGGTTCTTTAGGAATATTTTTTTAACTATATTATAAAAGGACAAGTAAACACTATAAGAGTTAAACTCTTTAAATAAGAGATAAACCCAAAATACAATGATATATTTGTGAGCTAAACTTGTCTAAAAATAATTAATGTAGAGGATTTATACCCATCCTCATAATAAACACTAAATAACTCACATTGGAGCTATTTAATCTAAAAATCAATTTATAATAAATTAATAGTTTCAGAGTTTCCAAAAGTGCCCCTCCCCTCTTTTATAAAAGGTCACCTCTCCTTATCATATATTCACACATATAAATAACTTGGGATTTTCCAATAGCTACCCAATTCTCCTAAAAACATCCCTAAATTCACCCTATAGTCCATAAATTTGATTGAAATCCATCTTGTGGAGTCCTTTTGTTCAAATTGAATGAAGATTCTCAAAGAAGTGGTAATTCATTTACCAATTCTATTCAATTTATTTTCCTCTTATACTTTATATTCCTTTGTTTTTTCATATAAAGGTAATAAATAATGATTAATATTCATGTAGGGATATAATTATAATTATATAACAATGTTTTTCATTTATTTATCCATACTAGGAATAACAATATCACCCTACGTGCTTAAGTACAACTTACCGTCTCCACACAATGGTGTAACTTGTTTTTCAACACTACATTATTTAGACATGTACAATGATGATTATAATTGATATAAATACTTAATATGACATTATAATGATTATTTAAAATTAATATATCATCCAATTATATACCATTTAACAGTTAAGGGAATGATACCATCGCTCGTGCATACGTATGACCTACCGTCTTCTGAACACTATGAGATACTTTTCAATGTTAAATTTTCATGTATGATTTAAAAATTATATGATGAGTAAAAATTACAATAATAAATTTAATATCATTCTATATTTGATTAAAATACATCCCATTTATAACAATCAAGACTTACACAACAGATTAAGAAAGTAAAAACAAAGTAGTTAACACCTAAAATAATGGTAATACTAAAATATTATTAACAAAATGACATAATAAAATCATAAATGATATAAAAAAATATGGATATGGTTATATTATAAAATAATAACATACATTAAAAATTATACATGAGGTTAACTAATCCTCGACTAATGGAAAGTAGAAGGTAAGGGTTAATTTTAAAATCCCCTTATTACCTCAGATTATTTATATTAAAGTATCTATATAGAAATATTTATCATCCATATCCATTTTTCAAAAAATATTTTTCAAAATATTATTGAAAATTATTTATAACCATTTCACCCATGTTTTAAGGTTTAGAATTGTTTCAAAATGAATCTTACCACCATTTTCCAAACGATGTACATTATGACCTTTTCAGAAAATTAAATAAAAAATATTTTTAAACTTATATGTAAAGAGTGCATTTTTACCCCATCATGACGGCGTAACATTATGATGCTTCCAAAACTATATTATAAGGTTATTTTTAGAAATAAATGTTTTTGTTTATAATTCAGTGACATTTTCAATGTTAAAAAGAGAAATTTCTCACAAAGTGTTTTAATGATTTGATTTTTTTTCATCTATGTCCATATCATTTTATGGATATTATTCTTAATGGAGGTTGAGTAATTGTGATACAATATTTCATATTTCTTAAGGGTTTATGATATTTTTTATTATAGATTCACTATTTGTAATGAATTCATTATTTACAGTTAAAGTATTAAATTTTTTTATGATTGTGATATTACAAATTTTGTTGTTATGTTTTACCCCTTTCATAAGAGGAATGAATTGGACATAGTAAGTGATGGGTGTGGACCACTATAGATCATTGATTCATTGATAGGTCTCATGAGACTATCTAGTGTCTGGGAACAAGGCCTTGTTGGTATGGTTATTTATATTCTTTTCATGAGGACTTGATGTTATGGTTATGATGTTAGAAATTTTTTATCCCCTCATTATGAGATTAGTTATGGATATTTCATGTGATTATTCAAAAAGTATAATATCCATTTTTTTTAAATGTAATTTTTTGATTAATTCTTTACATGTCATTATAAATATTATGTTTAAATGGGTTGTGTTTCAGCTTTATACCTTTACTTATACATTTATGCATATTTATAAAAGATTATTCAATATTTTTTATCCCTACTGGGCATCGGAGGATACCCCTTTATTATGATTCATTTTTCCCTAGGATGTAAAGAAGTATATTATAACTGACCTTGAGGGATAATATAAGGGTTATGTGTGTTTTAAAAAGAAATACAATGTTTTTTTCATTTCAATATCTAACATAAAACTTTTGTTTGAATATATTTTTTATAATGCTACTAAAAGGATTGTTCATTTGGAATTTTATTTTATTTTGATCATTCTAATGTAACAAAATAATGTACCGACTCTAGGAATATAGGGTCCGGGTGTTACAGGTGACTTGAAGGGTCTCCTAAGGAGGTCCTTAAAATGAGAGATGCTCATAATGGAGTGATAAAATTTTTAATAAGTGAACACCACCAAGTGAATGTGATCCTCCAAGCTCTAGAAAACGTGTAACACAAAAAAATATATTATAACTTCCAGCACATAGATTGTGCTCGTGGTCATCCCATACTTATAAGGGTGAATTGCTATACTCATCCTTATATGGGTCTTACATACCCCTAGAAGGACTCTCCAAAACATTGATTCAAAACATTCATCACTTCCACATATAATTGTCAAGGGAACTTCATGAAGGTGTATGATATACCAAAAGTAAACGGAGAAAAATTATTTACCAAAATATTCTCGCAAATTTAATGGAAGTGCACTAACTTCGTAATTCAGTAATTAATAAACTATATGGAATCATGGAATCTTATTATCCATGGAATCCCTAACAAAATTAAAATGATATTCTATCCCATTTCCAATATTGGATCTCAATATCCTTCAAACAACAATTGGAACCCAATTCATTGCCTTCACATACTAACATCCGAGACGTGAAGAGATGAAATATTCAATGATCTTCCACATTCCATACCACCAAAACTATGTTTGAAGGTGTTTCTTGATGAGAACCATAGTTCATCACTGTAAAAGGATGACACGATTAACCCCTTCAGAAAATTCATCTGGTGATTGTAATGATGATTTATAGTCACATATAACATTGTAGTCCATGTCCCACCAAATGTTAATCCATCACAAACTGAAAAAGAGAAAGATTTAAAAATATAAAATGAAGACAAACTACACTGTCCATAACCAGGATCAGTAGAAAGGAAGCCAACAACTCAAAATTGACATCTACTAAGCGAGAACAAGACTTCCAACTAAGGAAATATTCCACCATATTCCCCTTCCATGGAGTACAAATAATCTCAAATCCATATTCATATAGGAACTCTAACTAGTGCCCCTTTCTTAGGTTCAGGTCCCCCTACATGAAGACATACTTGAGAAGCTAATGGTTTGGGTAAACAAAAACATGTTATCCAAGAAGATAGTGAATCCACATCTTATTAGTGAAGAAAACTTCTACACACTCCAGATTTGGAGTCACATTGTACATCTCATAGGGCCTCAACTACCTCAACCCATATTTTATAACTTCATACCTATTTATCATCATGTAGTTGAGCCCATATCTAGAAGCATCATATAGTAGTACATACTTCACCCCCTTCACTGGTAGCCTCAATATTGGAGCACTTGTCATCATCAACCTCAATCCACTATGGAACTGAAGAATAACTTATCTAAGGTAAACAAATATCATTTTTTATGGTATGTTCATCAAAGTGGATGAAACTCTAGAGACATCTTCCACAAACCTCCAGTAGTGTCCCACTAGACCATGAAAACATTTCACTTATAATATTCTATTGGGTGGGACACAAAAAATATGTTAATAAATATTCACTAAGTCTATACAGAATCTTGGAATAAAAAATGACATTTCATAAAAAATTAACCTCATGGATCTATAATTGGACCATTGAAATCTTACAATAATTTTGGTGCTTTGGATGCTACTCGTACACCATCCCCATGTGCTCTTCATGCTCATCCTCAAATTAAAAGTAGACTTGTATATCATCATTTAATAAAACCAAAAATTATTCTAATAATGTATGGGAGATATAGTTTAGAAAACAAACAAACAAAGCTTGGTAATTTTGCACATCAAAATGGAATCACCAAGAACTAATAGTGTTTGTAGCGACATTGATATTCCAACTTCAGAATATCAACCTCAAGAACTATCAACTGGTGGTAGCAAGAACTCAAAATTATCTCTAAGATCTACCTCATGCCTCATAGGTAAAAAATAGGTCATCAATATATTCCATCATCATATATTATTTATTTTGTTTGGGTTTAGTTGATGATATTCTATTAAAATCTATATGCTCACATACACTTTTTTCATGAACAACGATAGATCTTCCTAGATGGATACATTGGGATTGATAAAAAACTACTCTATAAAGTCCTAAATCTTCAACCCTTGTTTACAGAGCTTGGTATGGGCCATCTGATATATATAAGAAGATATTGAACAAGTACTAGGGTGAAATTTGACGACAAACTCTATATCGTGACTAAGAATTATTCCTAGAAGGTCCTCTAAGAATACATCATTATAATACTCCATGAATAATGGAATCTAGATGCATGAGTAGTTCATTATTCAAAGGGACTAAATAAGATATTTATGGGTGATGGGGTGCAGCTTCATGCTCACAATACCCACTCACTATACCCTGACATATCACTTTCTCATAAAGAAGAATCTCATCCCATTGATCTGAAGGAATAAAAATTATCTATGAAGAAAATAAATCTAGAATGGAACCTTGGAAAACCATCCCATACACAAAATGATGTCATATGGTCTCATCATGTTGACTAATAGATATTATGAAAAAATCTCTATACAAATCAATATCTCTCACTACCAGTAGAGAAATGATATCGAAGAAGAGTTCCACATAGGAACCTCATGGTTAACCTGATTGGATGATGTCCCAACTAGGATCTCCAAATATCACAGAAGGAGTAATGTGATTAATGAATTACTTGTACCCATGTATACGTGTAGAAAATAATGAGTACTATAAAATTATATCATGTTTCTATTAATCTTATGAGCTGTTAGGTCATCAAAATCTATAGCTTTCAACTACCCACAACCCTAATCAACAACTCCTTGAGTCAGACATAGGCCAATTGGCGGTAGTGTGGGAAAGGGATTGTAATCTTTTCCACCACCAGTGGATCCTCTTATTGGATCTATAACTATTCTTGTTCCCACTTCACCACTCTTGAGACCTCCCTAGATCCACATGGTAAGACCATGATCTTAATACTATCTCTACTATATTGATCCACCATCTATCTGTCTACCCTCTTCAACACATCATGTTAGAATATCACATGCCATTTGCTACAAACCATCACACAAATAATATGACCCGTCTCTTGGGTAACCTTACCCTCAATGTGGTCACTGATCTACTTAAAAACATACCCAAATCTTGTAATGATGGGATCTGTTACAAAAGGATCCATCCAACTAGTGCATGCTAGCTTGTTCAGTTGACTCCACCCTAGGAATCCCATTTCCAACTCCAATTTCATGGTGTCCCTTAGATTAGAATATCTATTTCATAAGTTCCTGGTGAAACACTCCATTATTCGTGGAAATATATATGGGTACCACACTGGCATGGTGGTCTATGTGGAGATCCTTCTCAAACATATGTGTATAGAATTGTACAACCTGAATCATGTCGAGGGAGTAGAATGTAAGGTAAATATACTTGGTAGCATAATATGACTGTTTCATACCTCCCTGATGTAGCTCTAGAATCTCTTTAATACGGATTGATTATAATCATTATGGTAAATACTTATCATGAGACAAATACATGATGTTAGACAATAGGAGTGCCACTAAACATGAGTCTATGTGACTAATATTTACCAGTTCTTAGCTTCATTGTGGAAAAGGTATGATTCTAGAATAAACATATGATCAGTTGGGGTCAACATATTTTTGAAAACTCGGATCACTGATACAATCCGATCATCCTTTTCCTGGGGATCTTTCTCATCACGGAACCTCAGCAGCCTCTGGCACTAAAACCCAAGGAGTTTTCTAAATCTATACACATCCTCATCCTACTTCATTGGTGCAGCATGCCACTCAATGGGAAGGGGAACTATTACCTTCATTCTTGAAGGAAAAAACTCACATGACGACCACTGAACTGGTTTATAATCACTCATCATATAATTACATGATATTGAATTGGCAATCATGATGGCTATATTCATGATGGAATCCTAAAAAATTAATCAATTCATACCATATTCAAATGAATATATATATATATATATATATATTTATTTATCTTAATCATGAAAAAATATTAAAAATGAATCAATCCCCTATTATTAATGTACAAATATTTTTAGAAACCAATGTATCAATATACAGAGTAAATAAATAGGTATTCAGCATCCTGGTGAATGGATACATTTTTGTATTTCCAATACTTGATTCACTGGCACGAAATCTCTAATATACAAACCTTGAAATTGTTTCCCTAAGTTTTCAACCAATCCTCAAAAGGGGACATAACTTCAAGAATATTCCGCAAGTCGAACCACCTCTAATACCATTCCTCCATGATCCGACCCATGGGGCCCCACATGGACAGTGAAAGGATGAAAGAAAACAACCCCAAGCCCATCTCCATATTTCAAGGGATTCTGAAAATCACATATATACATTACTAAAATGGGATGCCCTTTCCTATTATACCTATATATATTTATATATATATGCACCTAACTGTCTCCATGCATAAATGTAGTGTAATAAAATGAAATGGAATGTAATATATAGAATAATAAACATTCATGTAAAAACTCTAGGGAATAAATTTTTTTGACCACATAATATAAATAAATGTAAAAAATACATGCCCAACCAAAAAATATGCCCAAACATGACAATAACTATAAAAGTGAATGTTTTGAGAGATAAACTATGAATCTCCAAGATCTGACCTCTATATCGGGTCAAATGTAATCGACTATACCACTATGATCCCCTAACATAAATTTTGACTTTTACATTTTCTTCATAATACACACCATGTGTGGGAAAGCCAATTTAGGGGTAAGTATATACCCACCTTATTGGAACCCTTGAAGGATGAAGCGGGATAAATAAGAGACATGATAAAAGTTGATAGGTCAACCCATATGAAGGGAGAAATGAAATCCAATAAACAAGATATATATATATATATATATTCCCATAAAATAAAACTATTCAAGGAAGAAGGGGGACCTCCATCTCATAGACTGCCCCCAAAAATGTTCATCCAATAGTTCCAAAGGCCCATCAACAATGCCAGACATTTAGAGTGTCTCTTCAAAAAAGTAATAGTGTAGAGGACCCACACCTTACCACTATGCTGCATAGTTTAGGGGATATAATATCTTACTATAGGACTGATACCCTAGTTAATTATAGGCCACCACTTAGTATATTTAGGGTCCACACCCTAGTTTTTTTTGTGGTACAACTCTATGGATAGAGGACTGAAAACCTAGTCTGTGAGGGGTACAAATCCATAGATGGAACGATGACACACACTCCAGTCCATTAGGGGTGTAAAACATTGAAAATGGATAAAGGACCCACTCCATAGACCAGAAAGGGGGTACCAATCGACAATTGGATAGAGGAACAATTCAATATTTGGTTAGTGGGGCATCAACCAATAGATTGATCGAACACCCATTCTCAAGTCCATCAATGGTGTGCCACTATCTGATAATCCTGTCCGATAAATACCATCATCAGGAACCTCTTAAAAAAGAATCATAATCAAAATATCTCACAGAATATCTAAAAGTCCACTATGAAGGTCACTTTCATGTTTCATTTTGAAAAACATTCAAGATAGGATTCTCACAGTCCACAATTGATTTCCAAAGAAAAGATATATGAGAGGTATAAATATAGAGGATATAAACAGTGTGGAAGTGGTCCTCATGTTTTATGGTTCCACTCATTTTTCTTTATGTATCCTTTCTAGTACACATCTCATTGGATAAATAGAGCTATGTCACGTGCAGTGGTTCAACACAATGTGTTAAGGCAACGAGGGACACACCTTTTCTCTCTTGGTCATTTTCATGTACACTAGTCATGTTATTGTACATGACATGTTCCTAGCCATGACCATGTATGAGTTGTCTCAGAATACACACTCGGTCTCCAGTATCGAGTAACAAGGGATGTGGGGCTCCCACATATCATGTGTTATTTAATTCACCTAAACAGTAGATGTCACGACCAAGGGACTTCTGGGTGTGTGGTCATCCCAATACATGCCATGTATTTGGTATTTTTCAAATATTATCTTTTTTTCATCATGAGTCATCATAATGCCCCTGAAACATCATTTTCTATCATAATTTACCTTTTATTTCACTAATATAAATCC
Source organism: Viscum album (assembly GCA_963277665.1). Classification (NCBI taxonomy): domain Eukaryota; kingdom Viridiplantae; phylum Streptophyta; class Magnoliopsida; order Santalales; family Viscaceae; genus Viscum; species Viscum album. Next base: position 483,855,086 of record OY728155.1, read on the forward strand.
TTCCATTCCCAAACCAGCACCAGCCATCAATTTCTTGCTTCGATGGTCGAAACATTGTAATCAATACCCCTGAATGATTTTTTAATGTATCTCGCATTCATCCTATCACATGATGATCTATCCTAAATGCCAAATCCATGAGGAAATCGATCTTATACCGAAAATCACCCTAATCAATCCAAAAAGTTTCAAACCGTACATCTCACTCAAATCTTCCATAAATCTGGGGTTCAATCATGTTCCAACCTGCTCGACAATGATGACTCATGTCCCCTTAGGAAAATAATGAAGGCTGAAAAGAAAAATTAGGTAAAAAAAGAAATTTTGGAGAAATCACTAATCATTCATTCATGGAAAGATAATATATATTCAGGATAAATAGGGTGAGAAAAGAGGAAATACTAGATTAAAAAATTTAATGAATAATTTAGATTTGATATGCAGGCTCATTATAAGGATTTATTTAAACAGATATCAAATAATAATGATTTCATAATGATCAATATTTTAATAATATGGTTGGAAACAAAAAAAATAAAAGTTCTTCCAATATATTATATCATTTTTTGGTGAATAACCTAGCTTACAATGATGACATGATCCCCTGTGTTCACCGCTTCTTTGATTCAACTTGATCTGTTTATCAATTGTCATCCAATCTCAATCCACCAATGATGCTTAATAGAACATCGACCCAAAATCCCATGGATTAGTGGAAATCACGGTTGAATCACCATAACAAATTATTTATATAGGTTTAACAAGTTTATATAATTTAGTTCAAAATAATTAATTTAATAATTATTTTATGAATCAAACCTACTAACGACCGCCACTATTGGTAATCCCACCTTGATGGGAATTAGTTAGTGCCTAGGGAAAACCCCATGCTCCGGATTCAACCATAGTATATTATTACCGAATTGAGGATCCAATTATGATTTATCATATTATTTCTAAAAAACCCATCCATGCATGATATAAAATATATTTAATATTTTTATAAATTTAATTGCGGGCACACCAGTACTCAAAATCATGTGTCATCCTAGTACGAGAATCTAAAAATACTCCTAGATAAATTTCAAAATCATACAAGTAAAAAACAAGTTCTCAATATGTTCATTGGACAGAGTTTCTCATGGTACCTATTGGTCATCATTTAGAAACCTTATGACATCTTCATGTGTATGGACTATTTTTCCATGGTTCAAGCCCAAAATTGAATATCATCGCAAGAGATTTAGGTGTCTTTGGATAGTTACTAGAAGACCCTCCCTTGCACGGGAAAGAGATATCATGGTTAAGTTAGTGGTAGTTATGAGTAAAAAGATGAAACCCATTACCAATCAGTAAGAGAGTATAACACTTTTGGAAATAGGTTCCATAGAAATATAGATTCTAGTAGTCATAGATTTTTATATATAAATATTTCTTAAGGATATATTATTACTACCACTATGGTGGTAGATATCCTTATACATTTACTAGATCCCAAATACTATACAAATACAATTTGAAACAAATCTAATATACCCTACTAATAATTGGGAGATTAAGTCAGAAATAGAGGATCTTAAGAATAATGTATTATCTGACCCCATGTTTCCACCTAGACATGTATAGTTTATTTCATGGAGAATATAGACATGAAATTGGGAAGTTTTTTTGGATATCATCAACTAAAAACGGTGAAGATAGTGAAAAAACAACCTTTGATATGGATTGATGACCTCATAGAACAGTTTAAATGAATGAGTTTGCTCTTGATGATCAATCTCACTTTCAGCTACCAACAGTTCTTGGTTCAAAAGGATGATATTCCAAAGATGATATTTGTATGTTTAAATGGACAATATGTGTTCCTAATGATTCCTTTTGATGTGATAAATTCTCCAACTGTCATTATGGATTTTATTAACTAGATCTTCAATCCATACGTTGACCATTTATTAGTTAACTCCATCGATGTTATACTCATTTACAATGCATTGAGAAGGTTCATGCATAGAATTTGAGATTGGTTCTAGACTTTAAATTAGAGAATCATATTTATGTTTATCTCTCTAAGTTCTAGTTTGGGATCCAAAAGTTTCAATAACCAGGGATTTCCATTTCTGATGATGATTTATCTTTGGATCCAATAATGATTTTTGGTGTGATTTCTTAAGATCTACCCAATAGCATGGTGGTGGTTAATAGATTCAATAGCTGGAATTAGTAATATAAGAGGGTTGTAAAAGAATTCATCAAATTATAATCCCCACAGATTTCTTAGATGTGGAATTTGTATCTGATTTCACGGACTGAGTGGTGTTAGGGAGCCTTCGGGAGTTGATAATGATGCAGAACAATTCCCATGTGATGACACTCATATAGTAGGGAGTTTAGTGCAGTGTGTTTTTTATTGAATTTGGAGATTTGATTAAAATCATGTTGATTAATAGGAATATATTGATCAGATAAGGGTTATAGAAGATGATACCCCATAAATTAACTACATGACTCATAACCAAGAGTAAGAAGTTGTGGTCTTCGATATGAAGATGTGGAGGCACTATAGTTTTGGTGTGTAAATTGTTGTGTACTTACACAAAAAGAATCATATGTACATATTTAATTTGAGGGATACGAACCTAAAATAATGGCATTTATTTGAGTTCCACCAGATCTGTGAATTTTAAATAGTCTATGATCTTATGAAGGGATTTATGGTAGAAGATTCCTTTAGTTTGAAGTCCCATTCTCTATTGGTGGTGGAGGGGTTTGTGTATCTTGCTTCGTTACATTTTACATTGATGTAAGAGAGTGGTGATTTTTTTCTTCATTTTATAGTGGTGTTTCCTCCACTTATTTAGCATGTAAGAGAGATTCAGTTTCAAGACATAGACTATGAGGTTCTACAAGACCATATATCCATAAGAAGATTCTCTAGAAGTATTTTCTAATGGAGGGGACTATATAATCCTCTTCCAAAGATGGAAAATGGTTCCAATCATGTTGTGAGAGGTAGTAATGAGGTATTTTAAAACAAACCTTTTGACTATACGTCCCGGTTTAGAAAATATGTATAATTACCTTAATAATCAGTATTGATGGTATGAAATGAGTTAGAGTGTCACAAATTTAGAGTCTCTATCTCAAATGTGTTTTGATAAAGGATGATCACCAATTTCTGGCATGTTTCACCCAACCTATTTAGATCCTAGATTGAAAATGGGATGAAATATCGATGAAATTTATGATAGTGATTCTTTAGATAAATGGATTCCATGATGGTATATTGGTGATTATTGGTAGACTCACTAAGTCATCACACTTCCATTCCATCTGGGAGAAGTTCTGTGTTGAGAGTTTGGGGTAGTTTTACATGGGAGAGATCATCTAGCATGATAGGGTACCCTTGAAAATCAACTCCAGTAATGATGTTATGCTTACATCATGATTTTGGAGAGGATTTTAAGGCCCCTATATGAACCATTTTAGGATGAGCACATATTTTCACGCACATAATTATGGGTAGATTGGGTGGACAATACATGTGTCAGAGGATAGCTAAGATCCAATGGGTTAAAATTCATCCAGATTTGGTAAGATCACCAGCCATTAGTAGATTTCATTGTTGTAATAGAGATCACTATATGGTCGGTACACAAAATTTCACATCCCAGTATGGGAGACCATGTTTGTCACCCATTGTGCTACATAATGATTGGAGAGACTTCTCTTGTTGGAAAAACAAATAGTTCATGTGATGATGGATACAGTATATGTGATCCGAAAGGATATGTGGAAAACCTAGATAAGACAGAAATAATTTGTAGATTGATGTTGTTGTACCATGTTCCTGAGATTCTCCTCATGATGAGGATTATGGATAATTGGATGAGGAAGAAATTTATCACCAGAGTTCTTCAAAACCATTTGAGATCCAATGGAGGGATAATTATTCTACTAATCACATAATCATTTTTCTACCATTGGAAGAGGTTCATGACATGTTCAATGTTCTACAGCTTATGAGATTTGTGAATAATCCAATGTACATTATTTACTGGGGTGATATAGAAGTAAATTATGGAGAAACCATCATGAATTACACAGTGGATGTCAAGGATATGTATGAGAGGATCCAATATGGATTGACCTTGCCATTAGTTTGTGTACATATGCATTATGTGAGTGTTTAGGAGAGCTCCTTTGAGTGAGTGAGTCAGAACATGCTTAGAACCAACAACGTTTTGTGATTTGTTATTTTTTATGTTAAAAATAATGTAACGATGGGGGAATGTAAAGAATTTTGTTTTCGATTATTTATCCTTAGAATATTTCAATGTACATATTTTGACATATCCACAGAGTCAGCACAGTGGTTGGGTTTCTCATAACCCCAAAAATTAATATATTAAAAATAAATATATATTTCAATTAATTCACAAACATCATTTGAGTTTAAATGATTTTCCTATTTCTTGGGACCTCATATGAAAAATCTAAGACAAAAAAAGATTCTTGAACATGGAGTCTAGTCTATTTATGACCAAAGAATATTCAACATCGGATATTCTGATAGAGATGTCAATTTTTGGATACATTTAATAAAATAAATAATTTATAGTATTTATTTTAATTAAATAACATGATCATAATTCAATAGATATAAAACCATTTTTATAAAATTGTTATTGTAACCTACATAACCTTTAGAGTATTTGAGCAGAGAAAGGGAATAGTTAATTCATAGATAAGTATCATAGAATGAATGATGACCAGATCAAAGTGGATTGAGGGGTAGTGAATGCATCAGGTATTCTTCATCATTTGAAAATTTATTCTTCACCAATTATTGAGCCTAATTAAAGTAAGGTTACATTATTTATGGATTTACACCATATTTTATAATCTTTTAATTGATTTAATTATCTAAAATTTTATCATTGATTTAAGTTTATTTACATGATTACATGTAAATTTTATTTGTTATTATTGATCAAATAAATCATTTGTAAACCATTATATCACCCTTGGATCCACATATTTTGTGATAATCAACCATGATAACATCCTCAATGAATGATTAACTTTTTCATGTGATTAACCACCACCAATCATTATGTTATTCATCAGTGGCCTACAGGGTCACAAGTTGACAATATTTGGAAAGTTTTGAGGGCAATTTAATCCCCAGATTCACATTTCTTGTGTGGATGATGATTGGGATGGTGAGTTGTATTATGATTTGGCTGTATTGTGGGTTATAAGTGATGGATCACTAGATTTTAATTCTAGAGTGGTTACAATTGTGGTGCAGTGTGACTAATTGGATTATTTGTGGATTAGATAGACAAAATGAAGCCATTGATGATAAATCAAGCACGGGCTACCCAATAGCATGGAACCAAAGTAGAAATCATAGTAGAGATAGTACACATGGTGGAATGGAAAGTTGAATTACGCACTCCTAGTTTTCAATGCTAAATATTGAATACATGATCGATAATCTAGAGAAACATGTCATGTAGTCCCTAGGATATACTGGTTGGGGTTTTAGGGAAGATAATGATCAAAAAACATATATGGCCCATAGAAGCATTATAACCCTATGATGGTAGCTCAGTGTGTACTCTAAGAGTAAATAACCATAGACATGGCTAAACACACAAACATGGACCAGAGTACATGAGCATGTCCTAGTAATCATGTAAATCCAGGTGCATGGTAACTAAATGAAATACATGATAAGAACTATATATAAATGTGAATGGACAGACGTACACAGAAACAACTTAGATCACATAAGAAGGATCCATGTGGAAAAAAATTCTATTTAGTTCTAGTACACACTATATAGTAATGCATGGAAAGACTTGCCTTGTATAGGAGAGGACATGAAGAGTTTACCGGGTGAGGTCTCATGCCATGTGACCCTTGGTGCATGTAATGTGCATTACTTTTGATGTTCCACCTTGCAAATGTCATTCTTCAAGACATTTATTTTTTCCTCAATGTATCCTATTATGAGAATTTTTTGGAAATGAAACGTTATTATAGGATTCATAGTGGATAATATGATATGTATTGCTGAGTTTCTAGAATTAATCTTCTTTATAAAATACAGGACCAGAAGCAGTGATCATGCATGATCATCAGGGAGTGGTCGAGGTTGGAAATAACCCTTCTGAACCTAGGAATGACTCCGCATAATATTTTCCTCTAAATGAGTGGGAACACATGGATTACTATGCAATGGGTTCTATACCTACTGAGTCACCCCTTGTGAACTATGGAATGGGTCCCCTATATGTTGAATATCTTCCCCATGATGTACTAGGGAACATATCCACTATATGCTGAGTGGAAACCCTAGATACACTAAGGTGTTCGTAATCCATCTACTGACTGAGTGGTTCCCACTTTAATCACCATGTCGGAATCCAAATATATTCTGAGATTAACCCCCATAATTCACCATAAAACATATACTCTTTATAGAGATAGTGCCTTCTCATTATGTGGAGAATTGTGGGGATGTGTGTGTCCACACAATTTCCACATATGGACACATGAGTTGGTGGGTATTAGAGATAGTCCTTTAAAGAATTGAGGAGTCTCATCAATTGGGGATGGGATGTAGAGATAGAGATACCCTATATCTCTTCTCTACATTTCTTTATGAAGCCACACACACACACACAGATATATATATATATATATGTTGATTTTTCAAAACCCTCATGTTTTGGGTTTTATTATCCTCTATTATATATTTTTATTGATCACTTTTTAGTTTTTACAGTTTATTATAATGTATGTATATTATGACACCTAAATAGGAATTCCCCCCATGAGGCATGTATTATATAGATGAGAGGTAAATCAATATTGAAATATGTGGAAGACATAAATGACTTGGGTGTATAGACATAATTTTTTGGTCGGATGTGGAGATCAAGAATTGGGATCTCTTAGTTTGTTTCCTTTATCTTATTATAGTCATTTTTGGAATTCATTTCTAGTTGGGTGTTAATTTTCCCCATAATTAATTGGTTTATTCTATTGTACTGGGTTGTATTCCCTAGAGGTTATTCCATGCATGGATTAACCAGAGATGATATAGTCTTTTTTTATTCCTCTTCACAATTCATGGAAATGGTTGGGTGTGTGCATACTAGAATATTAGTATTAGGATTCCATTTTCTATTATTCCATCTTGATGATTATAACCATCCCATAGCCTATTTTAGTTATGATTCAGGTTTTCACCATAATGATTAACTAGCCTGTCGAGCAGTGGTAGGTCAGTACAATACACTCTTCCTTCATCTGGTATACTCTATCCAGTACACCTCAAAATACTACACCTATGATTTGTGTTATGTATAATGAAAAAAATAATATGCCTCATAAACTTTTTAGAATCTCTATTTGAACAAAATAAACCATTATATATGGATGATAACAAAAACTAATATCTCTAATTGGAACATCAGTATGCTATTACTTCTCACAACACTATTATTCAGTGTACACCTACATTAACTAGGTGATTCATTAGATATAAACTCAACCTTATTAGAATTACTTATCTCAATGACTTTATGAATGTAACAATAGTTTGTATATGAGTTATATATACACCAATTTATTTAGATTATCACCCATGAGAAAAGAAATAAAATCATATTTGTTTTCCATATCAACCAAAAGTAAAATTTTGAATCTCCCTCTCTATTCAACATCACTGGATTCTTGTACAATATTATAGAGCATTATTTAATCATCTTATAATATAATAATATTATACATTACTTATAACTTATTAAAATTTTTTGTCAAAGAAATTCTTTAAAATACCATAACCATGGTACCTTTAAGAATCCTTTAAAAATCAAGATCAACATCATCATTATTACGGTCATTACATAGTATATGTATAGATTCTCAAATCTTAGATTGAAAATTTCTTTTATGGAGACTTAATTAGATTCTTACCAACTAGATCACTATTTCTCTATCCATCAACTACTTTGAAATTATGTGTAGTAATTTTTCCTTCCAATCATTATTATTTTCATGAGACAACTGACTCAATCTGGTATACATATATATTTTTAGACTGGGGAAATTTTTAAGGACTCCTCCATCTATTGGTTGTAAATATATATTATTTATAAACATTATAACATTATTCCCTCAATAATATAATTATTTTCTTTTGGATGTTTTATTACTATCTTCATTTGAATTTATTTTGATTTATCCTCTGACCAATGGGGACACACATGTTTTTCCTACTTGAAATATCAGATGTGTTGGCTTCTCCCATTCTGATTCATCCTACCTCATCTCAATATTTCATAAGAAATAATGAATTTAAGAATTATATAAATATAATATCATAGAGTCATCCTCCCATTGGCATTACATTGATTTTTTGATTCTCTTACATCCGATAAAACATTGACCCTTCATAATATTTTCTAATATCATCATAGAGACCTCATTAATCAATCACTATCTCCATCCAATGAAATTACATTATTTTTTTGTCTAATAGAAATCACTAAATTTTAATATACAATTCCTCATATTTATCTTTAAAAATATTCATATGACCTCATCTTTACATGGGGTACAAAATCCTCTAGAAAAAAACTCTTCCTAATGGATATTTATCTAATGGAATCAATATTATATCATTCATTCAATGATTCCCTCTACAATTTAATAATATTTAACATAATATAGTGTGTATATTAATTTTTTTATAACATTAACCATCATAAATGTTCATCGTATTCATCTATAACATCATCAAGGACTTTGTACTAGATATTAAACATCAAATTCACATACATTGTACTACTCCCCCATTTTACGTCTTTAAATTTTTACAAATGTGTACAAACAATTTAATACAGATTACATGAAAACCTTCATCCAGTATCATCATTCCTCATTTATTAGTAACTTTTATTACAATCTACCATTGTAAAAAAAATTATCTTAGATCATATGTTTAATTTTTCTTTTAATAAATTGAGGATTGACATAAAATCATCTGAGATTGGGAATATTTCTAAACATGGTTAAGGAAACATTCATAGAATTTCTAAAAAATTATAATAAATATTTCATAACAACTTCATAAACTAGGTCTTAACCAAGAAATAAAGAAATTTAAAATAAAATATGTTGAAAAAACTGAAAAATATGTTACAAAATGATCCCAAATGATCTTCGACATCCAATATTGTGTGTTTTAAAATTTTTTACAAAAAAAAACATTTTCAACAACTATTTCGTACTCAATTTATCAGACATCAATCATTCATAAATGGATTTTCCTAACACCACAACGCTATATAAATAATTGTTTTTTAATAAATTCTATACCTCATTTTCAAGAGATATTTTATCCATAATAATATAATATTACCCTAAATATTTATCTCTCCCACGTCTTATGATAAAAACTACTTCAAATTAATTAATAAATATTTTAAAACATTTTAACAAATTATAATTTGATAATTTCTCTCAAACATAAAACAATCAAATGTGAAGGAAATTTTCTTAAATTATTTATATATTTATTTGTGGATGATGAAAATGTAGTTACAACCAAAATTCCTTGAATATTTACATTAGAATAGATTTTTCAAAAAACATAAACAATATTATAATTTATTGAAATATAATAAAGTATGGAATCTAGAGTAATAAATTTATCCTTAATGGAATTCTACTTAATTTTGATGTTATTTGATATAGAATGGTTTACATGTTTTTTGGAATATTCAACAGAAATTTGACTATTTCAAAGAATCATCAATGTTTTAAGAACATCCACTCTCAAATCATCCTAATAAATTTTATTCCAAAACATATGCGTACAAAGTTAGGTATCAAAAACATATTTTCCATTCACTCTTTTCAAATTAACTAAACTATGTTTTTTAATATTCCATACTAGAAAATATAATTCTAGATGTAAATTCATTCCTTATACTGATCTTCAATTATTATAATCACAAGCCCAATCGGCATTAGTGAACCCAAGAATGTACATCTTGTTACTTCTTTTATACACTAACCCATAGTTCAATGTAATATTAAGATACATGAGAATTCTATAAACATTCAATATATATGATTCCATTGTATCATTTGGATATGTTTCATAAAATGTAGCATCAAACAAAATTTTAAGGCTTGAGTTAGTAAGATAAATTCAACTTCCTGTCAAATTTTAGAAGAAATTTTAATTAGGCTATTTCCAACTTCATATATACTCAATTGTATGCCATCCAAGATTAATTTAGAATCCTCAATGAATAAACCATTCCATGCATTTGAAATAACTCATTGGTATACGTTTTTAGAGGTAGAAAGTTGTATACCTCCTTTTGTTAAAATAATAATCCTAGAAATATAGATTACACTCAAATAAAATACATTTCAAACATTTTATACTTTTTATAGAAAACTATTCAAATGATTTAACCCTATCAACTACTAAAATTATATCTTCAATAAAACAAATTAAAATCAATGTACCTGAGCTCAGGTCATCATCATACAAGTTTCTCTGAAATTGTTTGGTAGAAAAGTTCAACATATTCATCCATAGTTTATGTTTAGAGTTCCTTGCATGAGGATCTTGTTTCAACCCTTAAAAATAATTCTTCATCATTCACACCATGGATCCATCTTTATCATGTAATAACCCGCATTTTTCCTTAATACAAATTTCATCTTCAATGTATAAATTTATGAAAATTAACTTAATCACCATCAAATATACATTGTAAAAATGTTGTGTTGAAACATTCAAGGGAATTCTTCTTGATTCAAGTCTCAAAACCTGGGAAAATGTTTTTTAAAAGTCAACAAAGTTCACCTATATATATCATTTACAAATAAACGAGGATTTGTTTCTTGAAATTTATCCCTGTTCATTGATCTTGTTTTCAAACACAACATTTGTATAAATAACATTATATTTACTATTGATGTAACTTGTTCCTAGTATTTAATTTCATAATTATTTCTAACTCTTTATTTATATACATTAAACACTATTTATGTTCAGATACCACTAAAATTTATTGTGTTTCCACCTATGAGATACATCATTTATGATATTATAATCAAAGTTTAATTCTAGTCTAAAATGGATAATTTATATTTCTAATGATGTTTTCAGATTCAACCAATTTATTTGATGTGTAAATTTTAAAATATTTTTTTCCATTCTCTATTTTTTTCAAAAAAATATTATTATAAATAATATTGTATCAGTTTTGAATCACATACATATTCCCTTTTAATATCATGAATAGAAATATTCAATATATATTATGTAAAATCTAAAATATCATTTTCAAGTAATTTGGATTCTATAAAACAATCACAATTTAGAAATTAACCAAACTGTGAATATTTTTTCCAAAATTTGTAACATCATTTATATCGTGAGTAATAAATTAACATTTATTCCTATACCTTCTCTTAAAACATTTTTTTATTCAAAATTATTATCCTTATTATGTAATGACAGACAAAAACATCGATGTATTTCACCGTTGGATTTTTCTTATAAAACATATCTTAAATACAAAATTCTGATTCTGGATAAGACAACCATTTATTTATAACGTGAATAGTGGTAATTATATCTTCTATCATGGAATATTTAGAATGGTTATATTTAGTGAGTATAGTTCTCTTATTTGAATAAAACTTTTATTACTTCATTCTACCAAAATATTTTATTAAGGAGTTTATGGATAATTTTATTTTTTTTGATTCCATATTTCCTTATATTGGGGTAAAAACATTGAGTGTGAAATTATTTTTATTTTTAGTTATCAGAATTAGTATGTAAACATTCATTTCATTCTAAATATCCTTTTTAAAATTAAAAATCCTTTATACAACATCTTATTTCTATTTATTAATCATTTTATTAGTCATTATAGTGAAGTCATCGATGAATAAATTAATGAATTAATTACCTTTCATTTTTTGAAATTTCATTGGCCCTAAATATTAAAGTAAATGAGCTCAATAGGTCTGCTAGATTAGATTTCAACATTCTAATATTTATTAATAACTATACATTCTTTCTGGTATTCTATAAAAATAACATGATCTTTCCTCTTCAGTAGTGGTAGTTTTTAAACATCATCAACAAGATAATGTTTCTTATACATTTCAAGCATGGATTCCCAAAAGTTTGATTGAACATATTATTTTCATCCTATACACTTAAATAAAATGAGTTACGAGAATCTATATTTTTTAATAATTTTTCACTTGTTATTTATTCCTTAGTAAAAACTTTTCCCAATTTTAATATTTTGATTATATAAGAGTTATTTTTTGAGACATATTCATAACCATCATCATAATGGTGGATAACATTTAGTATGTTGTTCTTAAGACCATAAAAAATATAACTCCAATTAATTTTAGTTTCTGAGAATCCATCATTTTCATTCATATTCCTCTAATTTTTAGGGAACTGTGATTTCCAAAAGTGATTGTTCCTATTTCAAATTCTATAATGTCATTTATTATCTTTATATCACCTTTTATATGTGAGGAGAAACCACCATCATGAATCCATGGATTTTTCATTTTTATTTTTATTAGTATTGTCTCAATAAAAAAATATCATACCACAATTTTCTTTTTTTCATATTCATTTTATTTTCATGTATAAGAAACATGTATTATGTCATGAACCATCCCAGGTCGACCTTGAACCGGTCACCCAAGCTGCTTCGTGAAAAGTCCCAAGTGTCTTCCCCAATCCTCCTGCGATAGAGAAAAGCCAAAATGGAATTATTAGAGTGACAAGAGAATGATTTCACCCAGTAATAAAAAATCAAACAAAGAACAAAAAAAACTGACTGTAAAATGAAAATTTATATAATGGTTGGACTGAAAATTATTTGTACATGAAGGTGAAATTAAAAATGAACTAAAAAACTCAACCGGTTGAACCTGACTACTTGCTAACTCCACATGACCCTAATGGTCACTCTCAAATACATTGATCACACATTTCCCAAAGAAATTGAACTCAAGATGGAACCGACAGAAGGGATAAAAATGAAAGAATACTATATGCCTGAGTATTAAAAATCACCAGGCTAGACCGATATTCTATTCCCAAATCACTTATTTTAAAATAAAAGAAATGTCAATTTAAAAATTGAAATAAAATATATAAAAGTATGTTTTCCCAAAAATGGTCCATGGTACAAACATCACAAAATATAATGCCTGCATGTTTTCATAACCATAAATTCTAGTAAACAATTTCAAAGAGATACAAAGCTAAAATGAAAATAGTTTTCGAGGTGGATACATTAAATAATGTAAAATTTTAAATAAAACATAAATGCATGTAAATTTACCAACAAAACACACTGTATTCTGATAGTGAGTAAAAAAGATCCAATGAGCACAAGTCACGAGAATACCCTTAGGCACTAGCTATCTATTGGCCCCAGGTACCTCGTGACTCGGTGAAAAGTAACCATAAAAAATATATATTCTCATGCATGATCCAATAGTAGGGAACAATACCCATAATCTAGTGTTCTGAAACAAAATCATCATTGTTTATTTTGTGTTATCATTGTCAAACATGCTATGTGAAATTGGGACGAAACAACTCTGGATCCCTAGCATACCAGTACACGTCTTCCCACCCAGATACCCAGGTTTCCATTTTTGTTCTCATTATAGTTCCACATGTTGTCAAACACACTTTTCACATGAAAATTCCATTTCCAAATAATACACACACAAAACAGCTTACAAACATGTTCCATATCTCTTCCACAAATCAATAAACCACTTAAAACATTCATACAATAATTTCAAGAAATATAACAAGGATTTTCACGTAAAATCCATTCAATGTTTCCATTTTAAATCCCAAAACCCATCAACAGCATATAAAAACATATTTTTATGCCCTAATACTATTTAATAATACAATTTCATGAATCATAAAATGTCCCCACAGGTGCCACACATACCACATATGAAAACCATTTTTTTAGAAAAATGCTAAAAATGCCTTTAAACATTTTACCCAACCAGCGTATAACAAAGATACAAATTTCAAATTTCATAAAGAGGCTTACACACAACATTATAATTATAAAAACATTTACATAACCCCTTTAAAACATCTTGTCTACACATTCAGTGCTCAACCATTTCCAAAAAAATCCGAATGAGCCACTTATTGGAAACTCGTGCAAAAAACTTGTCAAAAACCAAAACACATCACATTATAAAACTAAAAACCACTTTTTAGATATATAAAAAGACACCAAAATATCACTTTTCATTATTCTCATACTGAAAATAAATTCAAAAATGTCATTTCATGATACATTTAGTAGAAAAAGGCCAATAATCCACTTTTTCGAAAACTATGCATGCATCATTTAGAAAAGAAATATCTATTTTACACCCAAAGGGGTAAAAACTCGAGTTTATATGCCAAACATTAATTATAATAGCTAAATTTGGTCTTAAAAATCACAATACATATTCAAAAACCTACAAAACATTTATTCGAAATAGCGGTATGCACTTTTATAACGAAACAACTCCATTTTACACAAATCAATGCATAAATAACTATTTTTCACACCAAAAAAATAATCCAAAGGTTTCATAGAAATAAAAAACATATATATATATATAAGGTGATAAATTGACAAGAAATATGAAACTTAAATAATAATTGGAATTTATTGGGAGGACCTACCTCAACACCAAGGCAGAATGGAAACGCACGCCCAAAAACACCCATAGTACGTTCTGAAACCCTAAATATATATGAAGAAACTCTAATGAACCCCCCCCCCCCCATAAACATTCATGGGATAAAAACCCTTGGTCTAGAATGAATAGTTGATAAGAGAAACCCATGAATAATTGGATGGAGAAGGAAGAGGGAGAAGAGAGGAGAAAGGAACTCACCTTGATAACTAGAGAACTCTTCATCATACTGTAGATACACACCCTTAGGGGAGATTTAATGAATTGGAAATAAATAGTGAATTGCAATAGTTCTGGATGAATCATGGATAGATGATTTGGGGGGGGGTGAAGATAAATAAATAATGATTCATGATGGAAAAAAATTACTTTACCAAATCGGGATGATTTGAGAACCGTTGAGAAATTCCACCCCAATCTACGACTAAGATGAGCTCCAAGGAGGAAATATAGAACATAGGGGTGTGCCCATGGTTTTGGGGATCGAGTGCGAGGTATAATCACAAAATATATTAATTAATGAATAAGATATGAAATAATTATTTTTTTAGAAAATAGGAAATTTGATCACGGTCTGGCCCAATAGCCTAATAAATAACCTAAAATGATAATGAATATTAATTCCTAAGGAGTCCAAATGGATATGGTTGTTTGAATTGGTTAGGGGAGGCCAAATAAGAAGTTGAATGAGTGAAAAATGTTAAAACAAAAGTTATAAAAGAAACAAATTATTTTTTAAAATTTGGAAATTGGCGCACTGTTGTCCCAAATGATGACATAACCACCCTTTTCTCCAAAAAAAAACCAAAACAAAATATGGGGAACCCATGGTAGTATGATTATAAAAAATGGAAGTTGAAATATCAACATTCATATCAATCAAATCCCTAAAAAGTATCAGGATTTTCTATGAACCAGATCAAAACCAAGATGCGAAGAACTATGTGTGGAAATTCTCCCCATAGTTAATGCTTTTCACCTAGGAAAGCCATAAAAATTTCCATATAAAAGATAAAAACCTAATAATTACATATAAAAACAGTGAATCATCGCATGCCAAAGAAATATCATTCTCCATCAAAAGAACATAATCATCTTGCTCAAACAAAACACTAAATCACAACCACTTCTTGAGAATTAATGGAATGATCAAGAAACCACCTCCACAACTAAGCGAAGAACTAGATTTTTGGGCCGTATCCTAATGATCCCAATGATAACCCAAACCAAAGTGCACCCACAAAATCCAATGAATTGGGATGGGGGAGTTTGGAATGGTCTCCCCACCACTAAATCACAACTACTATCCAAAAAATTCTTAAATGAAATATCTTGGAGACCCACAATGTTTGTCCCCGCCATTAGATACCAACTAGAAATTAAAAAAAATAATTCAAGATGAACTATAATTGGGCCTCACCAAAAGAGGCCCACCAAAACTCTCCCATGGAATCCTAAAAACCCATGTTAAGAGGGTTACATCGTAAACATTTATACCAACCACTATTGAATAGAGGGGTCATGTATTGGGCCAACACTTTCGGAAAGGATCAAAACCCCCCACCAATCAGGGGAGGGAGGAAAGGGGACCAAATCGTTAGTCCATTGAAACCACAATAGTAGTAGAGGAACCATCCAAAACTCTCCACCTATGAATATGTAAATGAAATACTCCACCCAATTCACATTGGTGGTCTGGACATGGACATTGATCGGAAACCCATATTTGAGAAGACATATCCATAGACACTTAGTGAGGGGTAAGTCTAACACAGACTTCTAAAAAAAAAATCATAGTGATGAGAAACCACAATAAAAAAATAGAAACTATCTTACCACAATGGAGAAGGCATGAGTTTAGATGAGATCCCCACACCTCTGGAGATTTCCTTACTACATCAAAAACTTCACATCAAGTCTTATGGATAGAGCCCTAATGATTGAATAATCTCATTCACAAAATCTAAGAGCTACAGATCACAAAACCCCAAAAAACTCACATTCTCAACAACACACCTTCATTTAAATAGGAACTCAAATATAAATAGCACCATTCTCTCTCACTCCGAACAAGGAGTAGAATGGAAAAGGAATATGACAAAACACATCAACATCACCAAACCCAACTGATATATCTAAAAGAATTATCACAATAGGAAACCACTTTATATCAATCCCAAAAAACTGTCTATTCCATCAAACAAGTAAATGAATCATCCAAAGAGGTGGATTTAATGATTGAAATGAATCCTTAGGCTGATTAACAAGAAGTCTTTCCAATAGATAACTATCCATGGCCACATCACAACATCCAGCATATCATTAGAAACCCACTGAATATTTCTCCAAAGAAAAGACACCAACAAGATCACATCTCAAGACACACCAAGAGTATCACTTCCAGATCATGAGGAAGCATACAAAAAAACCACACATCTAAAACATGAAAACAACCCACATAAACATCATTTTACCAAAAAACACATCAAAATTTCATCTTAAAACACTTTTTTAAAAACAAACTATGATGGTGTATTTTCACATTCATCAATGGTGTTTCATCAAGTCTCACTCACTTGCACATTCCTGTGCCACCCTTGGAAACCAACCCTTATACCATTCCAGGAATCCTTTAACATATCTATACAAAACCATGCATGTGAGAACCACTGAAAACACAAAAGGATATGATAAATATCCTCATTTACCATCCAAATAATCCAACCCATTTCAAAAATAGTGTACATTCCATAGTCACACTAACCACCAAGTCAAAATAAATTTCATATTACCACACAACAAACAATTTTACCAAATTGAAAAAGAAACCCCGTAGGACTCCATAAAAATCATGTCCATTTATTCAAAAAAAATTCAACTTCTCAAAAAACCAAACATTTTCTAGAACCATTTGATTAAGAACCCATTTCATTTATTTTAAAACAACTACCAAAACAATCATAAACATAAAAAATTACATTATCATTTAAAAAAATTAGGAACATTCTCTTTTCCTAATCCGATATCTACAAAGGCCGAAACCCTTTTTAGGAAAATACCAAATGCTCAAAACCAATTCCCAAAACCAATTAATCTGATTCAAAAACATATTAACATCCCAAAACTTCTTCTTTTAATCAAATTTTATGAATCATCCAAAAATAACTAAAGCCATGGAACCATTTATTTCAATATACCCTTAGTTTAGATTATGTAAATTCTATCCTGTTAAATCATTCAACATTTTCTGAAATAATTCGTTTAAAAAACAGAATATTCTAAAAAAATTCTTATATTTAGCATTGAAAACCCACTACCATAAATCTCACACAAGTATTTTCAAATAAAAATTATGAATTCAAGAAAGGTCTAAGAGACCCACGAAAGGGAACTAGTGTAAGTGGGTGACTTGAATGTAAGGTTAGAGGCCATAGGTCAAACACGCCAACAACACGTAGAGCCTTCTTATAACCATGACCTGGCTCAACATGGCTTTCCAGGCCCTGCAGGATCAGAAAGGCCATTAGTCGAACTCCTCTTGTTGTATCCCAATCAACAAAAAATCCTTAAGAACCATGGAAATTAATAAAAGCGGACATCCCATGGAAAATTGAGGATACGAATGAGCAAGATTTTGTGATGCTCTACTCAAACCTACCCTTAATGTTTTGGAAATCCAAATTAATCTACCTTAACATCCACTAAATAATAGGGGTGCCCTAAAAAGACTGTTCCTCTAAGATCAGACCTGCTATAATATCATTTTGTCACGAACCATCTTGGGTCGACCTTGAACTCGACACCTAGGACAGTCCAAGACATTTCCCAAGGGGTTTTCTCGATTCTCCTAAGATAATGAAAATCACCAAGGGATTAGTAGAGTGAAAAGATAACAATCTCTCCCAAAATTAAATAATTAAAAAATCTTTAGAAACAAATGGACATCTAAATACACATTTATATAATGGTTGGATTGAACATTATATGTTCATGAAGATGAAAGTAAAAATGAACTAGAAAACTCAACTGACCTAACCTAACCACCAACGAACTCTATGTGACCCCACTGGTCACTCTCAAAAACATTGATCACACGTTGCCCAAGATGATCAACCATAAAATAAAACCTACACAAGGGATTAAAATAGAATAAGAATATAGGGATGAGTTTTAAAACTCAGTAGGTTAGCCTGATATTCTATTCCCAATTCAATTCCTTTAAAATAAAAGAAACACCAATTTTGAGATTGAAATACAATATATAAAATTATTTTATCCGAAAAAGGTTCCATGATAAAAATACCACAAAACAAAATGCTTGCACGTATTCAATACAAGAAAATATAGTTACCAATTTCAAATAGATACAACATCAAAATGATAAAAGATTTCAATAGGGACGCTTTAAAGAATTTAAGATTTTAAATAAAACACACACGCTTCTAAATTTACAAACCAAACACACTTTATTCTGATGGTGAGTAAAAAACATCCAACGAGCACAAGTTATAGGAGCACCCCTTGGCACTAGCTTGCTGTGGGCCCCAAGTACCTCATATCTCGATAAAATGTAACCCTAAAAAATATTTATTCTTGTACATGAGCCACAAGTAGAAAAAAATCCCCATAAACTAGTTGTCCCTAACATCATCATCATAGTTTAGTTAGTGTTGTCATTTTCAAACATTCTACATGAAGTAGGGACGAAACCACTCCAGTTCACAAGCATACTAGTACCCCTGCACCCATCTGGATACCCAAGTTTCCATTTCTGTGCTCAATCAAGATCCACATGTTATCAAACACACTATGCACCTAAAAATAACATTTCCATATCATACACACACAAAACAACCGACAAAAAACATCCACATCTATACCATAAATCAATAAACCACTTAAAAAATTCATAAAACAATTTCAAGATGAATAACAAGGATTTGCACATAAAATGAATTCAAAGATACTATTTTAAAGACCAAATCCTGCCAATACCATATCAAAAAAATTGGAAGCCTGACCACTATTTAATAAAAAAACTTCATGAATCATAAAATGACCACACATGGTACCCTATGAAACTCACATGAAATCCCTAATTTTAAGAAAAATGTTAAATGTGAAATTAAGCATTTTACCCAACCAAAGTTTAACGAAGATGCAAATTCCCCATTTCATAAAGATGTTTAAACAAACCATTATCAATAGAAAATTTTTACCTAATCATTTTAAAACATTTAGGTTTAACATTAAAATCTTAACCATTTTCATAAAAATACCGAACAATCCAGTTACCGACAACTTGTGCCAAAACGTGTCTAAAACCAGAACCCATCAATTTATAAAACAAAAAACACATTTTTTACTACCATAAAAAATACAAAAAAATATAACTTTTCATTCTTCCCATACTTTATAAATTGAAACAATTCATTTTACATTACAATTAGCACACAAAGACAACCAGAAACTTTTCCAAAAACTAGGCATGATACAATTAGAAAAAAAATTATATATGACACCAAAATGGGTAAGAACCCAAATTTTCATGCCATAAATTTATTAAAATAATTATACATGGTCATAAATTTCACAATCCATATGTGAAAACCTGCTTATCAATTATTTGAACAAGCGACATGAACTTTTATAATGAAACAACTCCATTTTACACAAGTCAAGGCCTAAATAACCATTTTTTACAGCAAATAAATCATCCAAGGGATGAGAAGAAATACTAAACATATATAAATATATAAGGTGAGAAGAAAAATAAAAATATGAAACTTAGATAATAAATGCATGTGCTTGGGAGATCCTACCTCAAAACCAAGACGAAATGGAAACACACACCCAAAAACACCCGCCATGGGATAAGATACCTTAAATCTCTAAATACCAGACCTAAATGAAGAAAAAAACCATAACAAACAATGGGATAAAATAAAAATAGGTCTACCATGATTAGGTGAGAAGAGAAACCCATGAAAAATTCGAATGATAAGGAACATGGAGAAGAGATTAGATGTGTTGACCTCACCTGTTTTGATAATCCCAATCATGCTTTAATATGATTGGTAATCTTGATATGTGATTATAATTATATATATATATATATATATATATTATGAATACCTAAATAATAATTGGAATATGTCAATCAATACTTATCTATGTTTAATCATACTTTGACCAAATTCTAACTCAATCTGGATTTGTTTTGCATAGAACAAATAAGTGTTAAGTCTATGACATGATCAAAGCTACTAATATTGACCTACTGGTACTTAGTCTACTGATAGACATAGTCACCGAAAAGCAAAGGTCACCAATATAAAGAGATACTAGTGTGAAGTTCACCAATAAGAACATCAACTGATATAGACAACTATCGATAGAAGCAGAGCTACTGATAGAACAAGTCCACCGGTATGCACTTAATCACTAGTACAAAACGAAGCTACCGGTATGCACAGGCTACCGATACAATAGTTTACCGATACAAGCTACTGTTACACTAGAGCTACCATTAGAGAAAGTCTACCGCTATGAAGGTCACCGATATAAAGAAGCTCACCTGAAGTCAAGTCTACCGATAGAAATTCACTGATACAATGAGACACTGACTATTATAAGGAGCTACCATTACAAGGAGAGATAGCTACCGATACAGATGATCCACTGATTCAAGCTCACTGCTTTAAGGAGCTACTAATTGAAAACTAGTCACCGTTTCTCTAAACTATATTTCTATTTTTTTATTTAGCAACAGTAATATTTGATGATTTTAATGCAATTAATGTTATTTAATGATAGTTGTTGGCATGTCAGGGAACCGTTCCTCGTACGTCTAAAAAGGTAATCATTCCAATTCCTGAAGCTGAGAGATATAAAAGGAAGGAAAAAGGCTGTGAAAAAGTAGTGTAAAATAAGGGTTGAAGAGTGCTGAAAAGTGGGGCATACACATAGAAAAGAAAGGTTGCATCCATACTGGAAGAAAAATGTACATACAAAAAGCAATTAATTCTAGAAAAGAACACAAGCTACTCCTTATCCAATGAGTGAAGAACTACAACAAGCTCTTCTTACACTCAAGCTAATAAAACTGAACTTGAAAAAAATGACCCTCTATTTTTCAGACAAAAACCAGAGACGGACTCAGAAGCATTCATGGTCATTCAAAAAAGTCCAGAGTTGCACTTCACATCACTAGATCATTCTAAAACTCAAATCTACTCTCTCAATTATTCTTTTATTTATGTTTTGATCAGTGCACATACTTTTTATATTTTATACACACACTGTCTCCTATTCTAAACTGGAGGATTTCTGAATCCTCACCCAAAACTTCTATAACTCCCATATATCCCACTATAGATAGTGGTAGAGGTCAAGAAGGACCGGGACAGCCAGTGTGCTGTTATTTTGTTTCCCCACAAAGAACTGTGGTAGAGGTCTTATTACCTGGACAGTTTCTGTAATGTTGTTTACCCCGATCTAGGGTGCGGATCAAATTTATATAAATTGTTTGAGGGGACTAAGTCTTAGCTTAAGAGTAAAACTTCTGGTTACATCTGCTGTGAATCATAGATTTAGACTAAAGTATACTATATAATTTATATTCCGCTACTAATTAATTTGAAATATAAAACTGTTTTAAAGTTACTTTGATAGTTAATCTAGAAAGTGTTTGTAACTATTGTAAATTAGTAGGTTAGTTTCAAAAGATAATTTAATCTTATGATTAAATTATCTAAGACATAATCATCATTTGAGAACCTAATAGAACACTTACAATTTTAAAAATTCACTATAATTTAACGTAGTTTTTAAATTGGGGGATTCTAATAGAAATATTTTTGACAGAAATTTCTAATTGGAACTCAATTCACCCCCCTCTTAAGTATCCACTCCGACCAACATTTCGTATCAGAGGATTGATTATTATTAATGGTTTTTGAATCACTCTGTTTTTCAACTCTGATTCTAGTTTTATCTTAATGATCTTAAATTTTTTTTAGTTCTAAATTTTATCTCTTTAAATATATTTGCTAAATTTTGATTATGGATAATAGATTAGAAGGTGCTGCTACCAACAGACCACCATTCTTTAATAGTACAAATTATGCTCAGTGGAAACTTAAAATGAAAATTCATTTAGAGAGTATGAGATTTGACATCTGGACTGCTATAGAGACTCAATATAAGATTCCAGACACTGAGAAAAATACTTGGGTTGAACCTACTAAAACTGCTTACAATAATATCTATAAAGTAATGAATGCCCTATAATGCGATTTAGGGGATGAAGAATTTAATGACATATCTTCTTGTAAAACTGCTTATGAAATCTGGGAAACTTTGACTATTTCCCATGAGGGAATAAATAATGTTAAGGAAATGAGATTGAATACCTATACTATTATGTATGATAATTTTAAAATGAAACCTGATGAACCCATTTCTAACATGTATCTTAGGTTCAATGAGATTTTTAACACTATGATCTCTCTTGGTAAAGTTATTCCTGCAAAATAACATATCATGAGGATATTAAGATGTATTCCAGCAAGATGGAGAGGCACAACTATTTCAATAAGAGAATCATGTGATATAAGTTCACTACCTGTTAAGGAATTAATTGGTACCATTATGATGTATGAAGAAGAAATTAAGGTAAACAAGGAAACAGATGATAAACCAAGGAAGAAGTCAGTAGCCTTCAAGACATCTGCTTCAAAGAGCAAGGATAAAGAGAATGTTCACCAACCTACTAAAATATCCACAAGTGAAGGTTCAGATTATGATAGTGATGCAAAGATGGGTCAACTATCAAGGAGATTAAATAAGTTCTATAGGAAGAAAAAATTCTCAAGAAAATCAAACTACAAAGGTAAATATGACAACAAATGTCACTAGAAGAATGATTGGAAAAATCCTGATAAAAGTGATTACATTGTATACTATGAGTGCAAAAGGAAAGGAAATGTGAAAGCAGATTGTCCAAAATTAAAGTTCAAGAAGAAACATGAATGCAAGGAAAATATGTATAAGAAATCTATGAAAGCAACCTGGGGTGCTTCAGAAGACAGTTCAAGTGATTCTGATTCTACTCAGGATGAAAAATCTCAGAAGGCTAACTTGTGTTTCATGACAAACACATTTGAGGTAACATTAGATACTCCTACATTAAATTCATGTTATTCTAGAGTAGATTCTGACTCTATATATGAAAACATGACAAGTGAAGAGCTGTTTGAATACTGTAATATGCTAGAAGAAACCTGTAATGAGATTAAGGACAAGTATAAAGCCTTAATGAAACATCATTCTTTCACCAGCTCTATTAAATCAGCCCTAGATATAGAGAAAGAAAAGAATTCTCAATTACATAAGGAAAATACATAACTGAAATTGTCCAATGAGTAATTAAGGAAGGACTTAGAGAAATTCAAGAAATGGAAAAGATAAACTTACAAAAATGTTAGGAAAACAAGTGGCACCAAAATATACCACTAGAATTGTCTATTAACCTGGACCGAGACAGATCCCTAAAAATAGATTTATTCCTAAATCTGAACCAATTGCTACTAGTTATAGTTCTGGAAATTCATATGATTCATCTAGTTATTCAATTGGTTGTAGATAAAATAATGTTTATATTTCAAAATCTATCGATTCTGAAAATTATTTGAGACCCATAAGACAAATCTGGTTACCTAAGGCTTTACTTTCTAACCTATCTGGACCCATTAAAATCTGGGTACCAAAATCATTTTTTGTTTAAACCTGTTTGATAGGAAACAAGATTGAAAAGTTCCCATAAGAAGGTTTGGTACTTTGAGAGTGAATGTTCAAGGTATATGACTAGAGATTACTCATGCTTCAAAAGATTAATCAATGTTTATGGAGGCCATGTCACCTTTGGTCCTAACTCTAAAGGAAAAATCATCGGCCTAGGCAAGATTGGTAACACTGATTCAGTTTTAATTTCCAAATATTTATTTGTTGACGGACGAAAATATAATCTGTTAAGTAATTCTCAGCTGTGTGATGATGGTTTCAATGTTAAATTTGAAAATTATTCTTGTAATGTGTTTATTTCTAATTTTTTTAGTATTTTCTGCTTTGAGAAATGAAAATGTTTATGCAGTTGATTTGAAATATTTAGCTAATCAAAACATTACTTGCTTAAATGGTTTTCATAAAGAGTCTTGGATATGGAAAAAATGATTAGGACATTGAAACATCTATTCACTTAGAAAACTAACTAGAAAAAGCTTAGTTAGAGACCTACCTAAACTTGAATTCCCTACAAACAAAGTTTGTAATCCCTATCAAAAGGGAAAGAAACCTAAAGTTTCTTTTAAATCAAAGAAAGAAGATTCAACTTCTCAACCTCTAGAGTTGGTTCACATGGACTTGTTGGGACCCTCTAGAGTTTCTAGTTTAAATGTGAAGCACTAGTTCTATGTCTTAGTAGATGAATATTCTAGGTACACATGGGTGTACTTTTTAGGTGACAAAATTGAAGCTTGTTCTTGCTTTATTAAATACTCCAAGTCTATATAGAACCTTAGTGAACATATGAATAAGTCCTTGAGAAGTGACCATGGTCATGAGTTTGAAAATCATGAGTTTGAATCCTACTGCTCACATAATGGCTATAGTCACAACTTTTCTGCCCCTAGGACACCTCAATAGAATGGTGTAGTAGAAAGAAGAAGAAGAACCCTTCAAGAGATTACAAGAACTATGCTAAATGAGTATGACCTGCCAATTTACTTTTGGGATGAAGCTGTAAATATAAATTTTTATATTATTAAAAGAGTCTTGATCATACCCGTTCACAAAAGACCCTTTATGAGTTGTGGAACCATTGGATGCCTAAAGTTTACAAAATATTTTTCGGTTGTATGTTTTTTATTCTCAATACAAAGGATAATCTTGAAAAGTTTTCTTCTAAGAGTGATGAAGGAATTTTTCATGGATATCCTTTAACTAGAAAAGCCTATAGAGTTTTTAATAAAAGAACCGAATTTGCGGAAGAATCTTTTCACATCACGTTTGATGAAACTGATCCATATGAACCCAAATCTTCCACTAAAAATCTTGAAGAATACTTGTCTGTTCTGGACCATAATGTTAAAATCAATGAACATGTTGTAAAGACAACCACTTCTGTAAACATTCCATAACCTTCTTCTACTGAACCAGAACCTACATATGAACCTGAAATTTCTAGTCCCACCTTTACTAGATCAACTATAATTCTAAAGAACTATCCTTTAGATGATGATGTTGGCAATCATGATAGAGGGACACAAACTAGAGCTTCGATAAGAAATCAGGTTGAACATCAAGACTTTATTTCACAGTTAGAACCTAAAAATGTCAATGATGCAATCAATGTTGAATTTTGGGTAATGGATATGCATGATGAATTAAATCAAATTGAAAGAAACAATGTCTGGGAATTAGTTGACAGACCTAAGGACACTTTGAACATAGGTGCTAAATAGGATTTTAGAGACAATGTTTATGAGTCTGAAAATATAGTTAGAAACAAAGATAGGTTAGTTGCACAAGGGTATAGTCAAGAGAATGGAATAGACTATGAGGAAACCTTTTCCCATATAGCTAGACTAGAATCTATAAGGATCCTAATTTCCGATGCTGCTCATTTGAATGTCAAGTTATATCAAATGGATGTCAAAAGTGCTTTTCTAAATGTTTTTATAATTGAAGTTGTTTTTTTTTGATCTACCACTTGGATTTACTAATACTCATTTTCCAAATCAAGTTTTCAAGCTATCTAAAGCTTTATATGGTTTAAAACAAGCTCCACGAGCATGGTATGATAGACTTATTAATTTTTTTATTTCAAAAGGTTTTACTAAAGGGATTGTAGACCCAACTATTTTTAACAAAATAATTTCTAAAGATGTTTTGATAGTACAAATCTATGTTGATGATATTATTTTTGGATCTTCTAGACATTCTTTATGTACTAGCTTTTCACAGAGTATTCAAAATGAATTTGAAATGAGTTTAATGGAAGAACTCAAATATTTTTTTGGATTACAAGTTTTTCAAAATGAAAATGGTATTATTTTGAATCAAATTAAATATAAAAGGGATATTTTAAAACGTTTTGGTGTGGATAGTATTAAGGAAAGTGATACACATATTGAAGTTCCCAGATCAGTGTGAATCACTGAGAGGGGGATGGGGTGAATCAGTGATCCTTTAAAACTTTTTACTAATTGATTCTTAATCAATTAAACCTCTATGGCTGGTTAAAGCCTCGATCCACTCTTCTTGTATCTCTCACCTTTCCACGAATGATGCAGTAAATGTAAAGGCACTGGACACAAGGATTTACAAGGTTCGGCACCAAAGGCCTACGTCCTTGCCATACTCTCCCAGCATGGATTCTCCATTATAACCTGTTAAAATTACAATGGTCGATACAGAGTCCCAATGTATCTCTCCTGAGTCCCACAGGAGGGTCTTTATACTACGTCCCACAGTGTTACCAGAGTCCCACTGGCCTGCTCCAGAATCCCACTGAAGACTTCTTCTCCCTGAGTCCCACAGGGTCTTCTCCTGGCTCCTCGAGTCACATGAGTAGCTCTTCTTCTTGTTCAGCTTCTTCAAGTATCTTCAGTAGTCTGGGATAAAGACTGATGGCCTTGCTCTATACCTCTGATCACTTGTGATGATCAGGTCTTCTCGTCTTGCTCAGGATTTATCTCCTTTTTCTCAGGATGACCTGGCTTCTCTCTTCAAGAATCTTCAATAGCCTCTGAAAAGGTCTATTGGTCTTGCTCAAATCTTCTGATCACTTCTGTTGATCAGGGTCTTCTCAATTACTGAATACTCAGACAACTGATGTCTTTAACTTCAGTCTGGTCCAGTCTCAGTCACTTCAACTTCATGCACTGAGTGCATGGAAGCTCTTCATCCTCATGCACTGATAGCATGGCCTTCTCAATTCTTCAAGAACCTCCTGGTCTTGGACAACTCAAATGCACACCACTGATTTGGCTCTGTTCACGTGTGCACGTGCATGCATGCATGCATGCACTCCCCTTCTTATCTTCTTGGTGCAGTAAACCCTCAAAGGGTGTAGTCACTTTAAGCACACACCAACTTCTCAAACTTCACACACTTTATTCAATTTGTCTACACACTTAGATTGTGTGTTCTACAATAGTGTGAGAGTCCTCTTCTCTTTCTTCTTAGTGTGTACACTTTAGTTTGCACACACACTAAGGTTCGGCCTTGTTCTTGTTTAGCACACACAATTTATTCTTTTAGTCTTCTTTGCACACAAGGCTTTGCTCTTCACTTATTCTTGCACACACAACCCGTATGTGTACTTCTCCACTTATGCACACACACTGCCAAGTGTGCTCTTCCTCTTCACTTAGCACACACAAATACCCACGGCCTTTTCCTCCTTTTGGCACACACACACAAATGAGGTGTGGTATTCACATGGTGCATGCATAAGGCATTAAGCCTCAGCCTTCCTCCTTGCCAAGCACCCACAACCCGTAGGGTGTGGTCTTCTCAACACGAGCCCCTGCCTAAGTGAAGGCGCGCAAGGGGTGCAGCCACTCTTGTCTTCAAATGCCGCGCAGGCTCAAGTGTGCAAGGGTGCAACACTGCCGCGCAAGCCACAACAAACCTCGAGGGCGCGCAAGGTACTTGCGGCCTCAGGTACTTCCTGTCGCGCAAAAGAAAGACGCGCAGGGGACTCCTCACCTCCTTCTTCTTATCGCGCAAAGGAGTTGCGCGCAAGGGACTCCTTCGGGCCAAGGATGGCACCGAGGACTTCAGCCGCGCAAATATAATTGCACGGGGGCTTCTACTTCACGAGGCACAGGAGCTCTCGCAGATCTCCCAAGTTTTTCAGCACATCAGCAAGCATTTTGAGAGCCTCGGGTACTCCTTTTATAGGCAAGTAATTCTTCAGCCCATCCGCGTGATAATAACTCAAGTTCCTGAAAGTTTCGGATCTTTCAAGATTCTGCAAATCTTGATATCTTCCTCTGTTTCACACGCGGGTACTTTTCTCTCCTTTTTTTTTATTTTCCTCTCCTCTTCGTGCATGCGACTTGGAACGCATGCAATCCTTCGGTTAAGGATAATCCATGCAAACCATAAACCACACAAGGCCTCGCACCTTCGGTTTGCTTCGGCCTTCTTCGAAATTTTCCATACGTTGCATGCATGTATATTTTTAAGCATGAATGTGATCAGTAGGGCCAGACGATCACAATGGAGGTCTTACTTTGATCGGAGGTGGCCGGAATCTCGAATGTCGTCGTCGGGTGGCCTCTGGTTCAGCGGGAGACGTCGGGTGGCTTCTGGGTGGCTCGACGAAGGAGATGAGCCGGGAGCCGTTGGATCGGGCGATCGAAATACATCGGACGGCCTGGATCAGATCGCCTCGCCGCGGATCAGATGTGCGGCCGAGATCTGGCGCGCGATCGATCGTGCGGCCAGGATCGCTCCCGCGGAAAAATTCCGCGTCCCACATCGAAACGGGCTTCTGTTTTTCCGCGGTTTAACAACCAAGCACTGCCGGGAAGCGTTCAGTTGAATCCTCTCCCCTCCCGGTGCCGCCCCGCACCGGGTTCTCTCTGCGGGCGCTCTCTGCGCCCACTCTGCTCCCTGCGGGCGCGCCACTGGCGCCCACTATGCACTCTTGACACTCCTGGGGGCGCGCTCCTACGCCCCTGCCGCGCTCCTTCGGGCGTGCCCCAGGCGCCCATGCGGTGTCTTGGGTGCGCCCCGGCCGCCCTGGCTCGCCCCACGGGTTCCCCCGGGCGTGGTGCCCTAGTGCCCATGCCTTGGGGTTGAACCCCCAAGGTGCCTTGGCTGGCCATTATTTTTGGCAAAGGCAAATATAATGACTTTGTTAAAAACAAAGTCTTCAATGAGTTCAAGCCATATCAAATACCAAATGCCAAGCCACTCCAAGCCTTCTTCCTTTCTTCTTCTTCTCAAGAAGTCCATTATTTCTCCTCTCATATGATCTCTACTTAGGATATGGAATTCCCAAGGTTTCTTCTTAATCTTCTTCATCTCCTCTTTCATATGTGTTCAATACTTAGGAGGGACGTCTTCAACTGAATCTCATAAATCACACATGTTCTTCAACATTCTTCATTGATCTAATCAGAGATCAATTGGATCTTCTTCTGATTCACATGCACTAAGAGTTAGTACATGGACTTCTTTAATCCACTTCATCCACTTAGAAGTTTTGGATGGGTCACTTCAGCTCCTCATGCATTGTCAATACAATGCATGGTCTTCAAATAATGTTGTGACATTGTATCATCAGGATACAAGTTCTTTGATCTTAAAGAGCAGCTCAACAATCGTCTGATTTAATGATGTTCCATCACCATTCATTCTTCAAGTGTTGTCACTTAGTATCACCTTGATACAAGTGTTGAAACATTAAGAACAGTTCTACAATCGTCTGATATACATGGAGAATGTTTCAACCACAATTTCCAATACCACTTAGTGAATCTCCTAAGTGACATGCATCTTAGTACCATGGCCATTCTCCTTCACCACCAACACCATCACAACCTTTGGCATTCACATCTTGACAATTCTTGACATCCATTCATTCTAAGACAACAACATGTCTCATTGACAACAAATGCAACACAGTGCACTTCAATCTCCCCCTTTGTATTTGTTGTCAATACACAACTTCAACACATATGAATGGGTCAATATGTGTGCCAATATTTTCTCCCCCTTATTGGCAATCAAATGCAAAGGTGTGGTGTGGTTCTCTTCCACAATATCTCTTCCTCCCTTCGAATAGCATCTTCTTGAAAAACACTAAGAGAGGGATGATGCCACATGTTCTTCTTTAGCAAAGAACCTTTAGTAAATCAACTCTAAGTCTACTTGGGCTAACCCGGTGTAGAAAACAAGAGTGATGTAACCAAGGAACTCAATGCTGTCCAACATTCACTATACATGTGAGATCATGCTTAGGGGTTGAATTTTTTTAGATATTCAATGAATTGCTGAATCCTGCACATACTTCACAAAACACATTAGAATGTTCAGGTGCAAAGATAAAGCTCCCCCTTTCATCTACTTTCTCAAGATGATATTAATCTCAGAACATCATCTTCTTCAGATTTTCTCCCCCTCAAGGGGTGCACTCCGTTCTGTCCAAACCATCCTTCAGTTGAGAATGATCATCATCTTCAATTCCCTGCAATGTCAGCACATGTAAATACCAATAGTATAAGGGAATAATATGGAACCTCCTTGGTTCATCAATGTGAACAACAAGGTTGAGAAGATTCTCTCAACCGAGATGTCCCATTTTCACCAGTCTTCACACTTGCACATTTGATCTTCATTGATGATTGTGCTGGTGTGGTTCTCAAAACATCTTCATGTGAAACCTTCTTCTTCCCTTTTGCTTTAGCAATTGCCAGAGCTTCATCTTCAACTCTTTGTAGTTCTCTGGCAAGTTGCAACTGATGTGGCCATATGACAAGTAAATCATTTGGAAGAGTGGCCTCAGTTTTGGAAGTTCCACATGGTTATTTGGATGCTGCTAAGCTACCTCTCTTAGGCAACTTATTTTCAATCAATCCCTTCTTCTTCTGGATTGATTGTCTTTTGGAGTTCAGTCTGCTTCTATTTAGTTTCATGGCTTCTTTACAAAGGTCCATGATGTGTCCTTTCTTTCCACAGTAAAAACATTTCTTCTTGGTGGCTCTTCTTGATGCATCACCCTTCTTGGATTTGAATTCCAAGGACTTCTCTTCCTTTTTCATAATCTTCTTGGGAGCATCTTCCAATTTATTATGCTTGCTTCCCAAGGATTCTTTCTGAGCCAGGTTCTGTGATCTTTTCTTCTTTCCAGCTTTGGATACAGTTGGGGATTGACATGTATCATTCTTTTGACCACTTTTGTAGCCATCCCAGATGTTGTCAAGCAATCCAAATCTGTTAGCAGTAAACAGATGTCTCTGGACCTGTGGATGTTGTTATTTCCTTCTGGCTTGCTCCCCCTTAGCATGGGCTTCCTTTGTGCTTTGACATTTAGTGGATTGTACCAACAATCCTTTGCACAGTGCCCATACTTGTTACAACACCAGCATTGTCCCACGAATCTTGACCTCTTCAGTCCTTCTGATTGTAGGGAACTTTTCTTGACCTGTTGTGCTGTTTCAGGAGAGCTCTGCTTCTTTACTGTCTTCATCCATATTTGTTTGGAATTATTCTTCCATCCTGCACTTTTTGTGGAAACACAATTAGAAGCATCAGTACAATATGGGATGGATGGTACCTTCCTTTTAGAAGATGTTTCCCTTTTATTAGAGGATGTCTTTCTTTTAGAATCATCCTTCTCAAAGCTCACTTGAGTGGCAACATTTCTTCTTCCAGCTATCTGGGAGGCTTGGGCTTTGGGTGATTGCTGATTTTTCAATATCACCTCCAGTTCTAAGCATTTCATATTGAGGGAGTTCTTCTCATCCTCAATAGTTCTTAGCCTTCCTTCCCAATTCTCCACCAGTTGTTTCATCTGGTCTTCATGCACCTTCTTCAATTCTTGCAATGAATTGTCCATCTCCTTCACCATTTTGACTTTGTCTTTGAGTTGAGCATCTCTGACATTCATTGACACTTTGTGCCTCTTTTCCAGTGCATGGAAAACATCTCTGACCATTATTTTAAAGAAATCTTTCTCAGAAAGGCTTCTTTGCAATTCTTCAGCAGTGTCTTCATATCTTTCATTGCAAAGAGAAACGGTTTCATCTTTAGCCTTCACCAGCTTTCTGAGAGTGTTGGTTATGCCAACCCTTTTTGCCAATTGATCTACCATTGCATTGGCTTCTTCTTCTAACTGTGATTTTTCTTCATGAAGATCATGGATGCCTGTAGCTATACACTTTGCCACTTCCATGGGAACTGTCTTCTGAAGATATTTGAGTGCACTCTGAAGATCATTCATTGTTTCAACTTCATCACAGCTAGGACAGGCTTTCTTCATCTTCTTTGCCTGTTTCTTCTTTCTATTTTTCTGAGTCTTGGCAGATATCTCCATTTGAGGCTGGTCGCTCGTTTCCTCAAATCTGCACTTCATAAAGACTCCCTTGGATCTTTTAGAGGTAACCTCCCTCTGATACCAATTGAAGTGCCCAGATCAGTGTGAATCACTGAGAGGGGGAGGGGGTGAATCAGTGATCCTTTAAAACTTTTTACTAATTGATTCTTAATCAATTAAACCTCTATGGCTGGTTAAAGCCTCGATCCACACTTCTTGTATCTCTCACCTTTCCACGAATGATGCAGTAAATGTAAAGGCACTGGACACAAGGATTTACAAGGTTCGGCACCAAAGGCCTACGTCCTTTCCATACTCTCCCAGCATGGATTCTCCATTATAACCTGTTAAAATTACAATGGTTGATACAGAGTCCCACTGTATCTCTCCTGAGTCCCACAGGAGGGTCTTTATACTGCGTCCCACAGTGTTACCAGAGTCCCACTGGCCTGCTCCAGAATCCCACTGAAGACTTCTTCTCCCTGAGTCCCACAGGGTCTTATCCTGGCTCCTCGAGTCACACGAGTAGCTCTTCTTCTTGTTCAGCTTCTTCAAGTATCTTCAGCAGTCTGGGATAAAGACTGCTGGCCTTGCTCTGTACCTCTGATCACTTGTGATGATCAGGTCTTCTCGTCTTGCTCAGGATTTATCTCCTTCTTCTCAGGATGACCTGGCTTCTCTCTTCAAGAATCTTCAATAGCCTCTGAAAAGGTCTATTGGTCTTGCTCAAATCTTCTGATCACTTCTGTTGATCAGGGTCTTCTCAATTACTGAATACTCAGACAACTGATGTCTTTAACTTTAGTCTGGTCCAGTCTCAGTCACTTCAACTTCATGCACTGAGTGCATGGCAGCTCTTCATCCTCATGCACTGATAGCATGGCCTTCTCAATTCTTCAAGAACCTCCTGGTCTTGGACAACTCAAATGCACACCACTGATTTCTCTCTGTTCACGTGTGCACGTGCATGCATGCATGCATGCACTCCCCTTCTTCTCTTCTTGGTGCAGTAAACCCTCAAAGGGTGTAGTCACTTTAAGCACACACCAACTTCTCAAACTTCACACACTTTATTCAATTTGTCTACACACTTAGATTGTGTGTTATACAATAGTGTGAGAGTCCTCTTCTCTTTCTTCTTAGTGTGTACACTTTAGTTTGCACACACACTAAGGTTCGGCCTTGTTCTTGTTTAGCACACACAATTTATTCTTTTAGTCTTCTTTGCACACAAGGCTTTGCTCTTCACTTCTTCTTGCACACACAACCCGTATGTGTACTTCTCCACTTATGCACACACACTGCCAAGTGTGCTCTTCCTCTTCACTTAGCACACACAAATACCCAAGGCCTTTTCCTCCTTTTGGCACACACACACAAATGAGGTGTGGTATTCACATGGTGCATGCATAAGGCATTAAGCCTCAGCCTTCCTCCTTTCCAAGCACCCACAACCCGTAGGGTGTGGTCTTCTCAACACGAGCCCCTGCCTAAGTGAAGGCGCGCAAGGGGTGCAGCCACTCTTGTCTTCAAATGCCGCGTAGGCTCAAGTGTGCAAGGGTGCAACACTGCCGCGCAAGCCACAACAAACCTCGAGGGCGCGCAAGGTACTTGCGGCCTCGGGTACTTCCTGTCGCGCAAAAGAAAGACGCGCTGGGGACTCCTCACCTCCTTCTTCTTGTCACGCAAAGGAGTTGCGCGCAAGGGACTCCTTCGGGCCAAGGATGGCACCAAGGACTTCATCCGACGGGGGCTTCTACTTCATGAGGCACAGGAGCTCTCGCGGATCTTCGAAGTTTTTCAGCACATCAGCAAGCATTTTGAGAGCCTCGGGTGCTCCTTTTATAGGCAAGTAATTCTTCAGCCCATCCGCGTGATAATAACTCAAGTTCCTGAAAGTTTCGGATCTTTCAAGATTCTGCAAATCTTGATATCTTCCTCTGTTTCACACGTGGGTACTTTTCTCTCCTTTTTTTTTATTTTCCTCTCCTCTTCGTGCATGCGACTTGGAACGCATGCAATCCTTCGGTTAAGGATAATCCATGCAAACCATAAACCACACAAGGCCTCGCTCCTTCGGTTTGCTTCGGCCTTCTTCGAAATTTTCCATACGTTGCATGCATGTATATTTTTAAGCATGAATGTGATCAGTAGGGCCAGACGATCACAATGGAGGTCTTACTTTGATCGGAGGTGGCCGGAATCTCGAATGTCGTCGTCGGGTGGCCTCTGGTTCAGCGGGAGACGTCGGGTGGCTTCTGGGTGGCTCGACGAAGGAGATGAGCCGGGAGCCGTTGGATCGGGCGATCGAAATACATCGGACGGCCTGGATCAGATCGCCTCGCCGCGGATCAGATGTGCGGCCGAGATCTGGCGCGCGATCGATCGTGCGGCCAGGATCGCTCCCGTGGAAAAATTCTGCGTCCCACATCGAAACGGGCTCCTGTTTTTCCGCGGTTTAACAACCAAGCGCTGTCGGGAAGCGCTCAGTTGAATCCTCTCCCCTCCCGGTGCCGCCCCGTACCGGGTTCTCTCTGCGGGCACTCTCTGCGCCCACTCTGCTCCCTGCGGGCGCGCCACTGGCGCCCACTATGCACTCTTGACACTCCTGGGGGCGCGCTCCTACGCCCCTGCCGCGCTCCTTCGGGCGTGCCCCAGGCGCCCATGCGGTGTCTTGGGTGCGCCCCTGCCGCCCTGGCTCGCCCCACGGGTTCCCCCGGGCGTGGTGCCCTAGTGCCCATGCCTTGGGGTTGAACCCCCAAGGTGCCTTGGCTGGCCATTATTTTTGGCAAAGGAAAATATAATGACTTTGTTAAAAACAAAGTCTTCAATGAGTTCAAGCCATATCAAATACCAAATGCCAAGCCACTCCAAGACTTCTTCCTTTATTCTTCTTCTTAAGAAGTCCATTATTTCTCCTCTCATATGATCTCTACTTAGGATATGGAATTCCCAAGGTTTCTTCTTAATCTTCTTCATCTCCTCTTTCATATGTGTTCAATACTTAGGAGGGACGTCTTCAACTGAATCTCATAAATCACACATGTTCTTCAACATTCTTCATTGATCTAATCAGAGATCAATTGGATCTTCTTCTGATTCACATGCACTAAGAGTTAGTACATGGACTTCTTTAATCCACTTCATCCACTTAGAAGTTGTGGATGGGTCACTTCAGCTCCTCATGCATTGTCAATACAATGCATGGTCTTCAAATAATGTTGTGACATTGTATCATCAGGATACAAGTTCTTTGATCTTAAAGAGCAGCTCAACAATCGTCTGATTTAATGATGCTCCATCACCATTCATTCTTCAAGTGTTGTCACTTAGTATCACCTTGATACAAGTGTTGAAACATTAAGAACAGTTCTACAATCGTCTGATATACATGGAGAATGTTTCAACCACAATTTCCAATACCACTTAGTGAATCTCCTAAGTGACATGCATCTTAGTACCATGGCCATTCTCCTTCACCACCAACACCATCACAACCTTTGGCATTCACATCTTGACAATTCTTGACATCCATTCATTCTAAGACAACAACATGTCTCATTGACAACAAATGCAACACAGTGCACTTCACATATGAGTACTATTTGTAAGTTGGATGCTAATGAAACTAGAAAACTAGTGGATGAAACCAACTGTAGACGTATGATTGGAAGCTTAATTTACCTTACTTCTAGTCGACCAGATATTTTGTTTAGTGTTCGTATGTGTGCAAGATTTCAAGGTAATACAAAAGAATCTCATTTACATGTTGTTAAAAGTATTTTCACATATCTTAAACATAATTCAAATTTAGG
Organism: Viscum album; assembly: GCA_963277665.1. Lineage (NCBI taxonomy): Eukaryota > Viridiplantae > Streptophyta > Magnoliopsida > Santalales > Viscaceae > Viscum > Viscum album. The sequence continues at coordinate 483,891,830 of OY728155.1, forward strand.
ATTGTTTTATACAAAAAGAAAATATTTTGAATTAATGAGTTATTCAGAGGCTGACTTCACTGGTTTCATGTTGGATAGAAAAATCACATCTTGAACATGTCATTTATTGGGAAAATCCTTAGTATCTTGGTGTAGTAAGAAGAAGAATTTTGTTGCATTGTCTACTGCTAAAGTAGAGTATATAGCTGCTGGTAGTTGCTATTCACAAATTCTGTAGATGAAACACACTCTTTTGGACTATGGATATCAATTTAGATATGTATCTATTAACTGCGATAACACTAGTGCAAATAACATTTCAAATAACCCTATATCTCACTCTAGGACCAATCACATTGATGTAAGGCACAACTTTTTAATAGTTCATTACCAAAAAAGTGATATTACTCTTGAATTTATAGGTACATAACATCAATTAGGTGACATTTTCACCAAATATTTATGTTCAGATAGCCTAAGTTACATTAGACATGAATTAGGAATGATATATCACCATTAGAAACCTCACAGTTAGAAACATCACTGTTAGAAACCTCACTGTTATACCTCACCGGTATGGACCTCACTGTTATACCTCACCGGTATGGACCTCACTATTATACCTCACCAGTATGGACCTCACTGATAGATAAACCTCACTATTAGGAATTCTCACCGGTACATATTACCAATGGGTCGGGCTGTTTTCAAAAATTTTAATCTTTATCCACCAGAATCGGTATCGTTTATACTATACCTATTATATTTTAATTATCTATTTTATAGTTCTTAATTAGTAAAACAAAATTATTAACCTCTCTCGATCCACCTAGAGCCCCTTACCTTCAAACCACTCCCAAAACTTCGAACCCTAAGCCTCGAGATTCAATGGAAAGAGTAAAGAGACCTTTAATCAGTGGAAAGGAAGATGAACTGAGTGCTAAGATACTCAAAGTCGAGTCTAGTAGTGGAAGTGAAGTGAAGAAACCTGCAAATCCACATCTTGTTCAAAGGGAGATAGTAGTTGAAAGGTAGCTATGCTTGGAATGGATAATGTAAAGTGAATCGTCAGTTCTAGAAGTTCAGTAAGATCAGAAATGGATAGAATGTTTCTCGAACAACAATGGCCCCTACTATCCGATGCTCGTAAAATATTTCTATGAGTATGTTCGGTTTGAGAAATCAGATGTCAGGAATAAGATGGAATCTGTTGTGAATGGAAAAGAGATAGCTTTATCTTTTATTGAGAGGGCTGAATGCCTGAAGGTTCCACACAAAGGTGTTTTTGGATATTTCACGACATCAGTACCTCCGACCAGTAATATCATTAAGTATGAAACTTCTTTGGAAGTGCTAACAGGAGATGGAACTCCAAGAAAAGTAGTGGCTGCAGAAATGAATGGAGAAAATGGTTGTTATTTAAGTTCATTCAACATGTTTTTATTCCAAGGAGAGGTGATTTTGCAAATATTAAATACCAGGATATTTACTTGATGCATCTATTTAGACATGGTGTTAAGATAAAAATTTGCAGGTTGTTAATGGTTCAGATTGAGGATATGACCTGGCCAAAGTCAAAAACCAATGCCTTATTCGTTGTTAAGTTGATTTCCGTAATGATTAATGTAATGGGAGTATCTGATTCTCAGGATGAGACAGTGGTGGTATAGAAAAACTTCTATATCACAAGTATAGTATGTAAGTACATGAAAATTAATTTGAATCCATGGAAAAGTGAGTGGGTTACTGATGATAAGAAGTTTTATGATAAGTTTAATCATGTGGATCATCCTTCGAGGCCTAAGTATGTGAGGGATCCAGGTCTAGGACCTAATGAGTAGGATCCACAGTATAGTGCTGATTCAGAAGAGGAGGATTCCTCTGCTGCAGATGGAGGAGATCCATACTTGCCTCTTAGCCCAACTCCGGAAATTTTTTCACAAGAAAAGGAAGTTCAACATAGATCAGATCAAGAAGAGGCTTCTTGAGAGAATGAAGAAGATGATCATGCAATTGAAGCATCTGTTTCTGCCACCATGAGCCTTAGTCCACTGATTGGACACTCATTAATGCCTTCTAAGGAATTTGTTGTTGTTGATAGACCTGTACCTATTCCTGGGGAGCCTTCTGCTCTTGCATAATTGGAGATGGTTGCGGAGTATTCTGATGAGGAAGACCAAGTATCTGAAGGTGCTATCACTGTATAGGAGAATTCACCAATTGAGGGGGAGCATCAAACTAAGCTTGGAACTGTTTCAGTAGAAAATGATATTGAAGAATGGGCAAAAGACCCAGGTTTTGTGGTTTGTGGATTAGACTACCCTGATTCAGATAATGAGTCATCCCTTCAAAGACCAAAAGTCATTTTTGACATTCTGTTTGAGTTATTACCTGAAGATGTGATAAGAAAACATGATCTTGATAAGTTAAAGTCTGATCTTAGAGACAGTTTTGTGGAAGAAATAAGGATAATGGAACCTTCACTGGTGTCATCTATTCAGACTGTTATGAATGACTCTGTAGCCAATATAGTATCTGAAAGAACTTTTATATGTATGACTTCTAATATGATCACCAGGGATGATTTAGAATCCTTGAAGGCTGAAATTAAAGAGTTTTTAAATGCTTCTGTTGTTGATAAAAATAATTGTTTTGTTGAGGAGCTGAGAAGCTTGGAATGATCTTTCAAACTATCTTTTGGATGTTGTGTGTCAACCTCTGTGTCTGAGATGGTGGATGGAATCGCAGCTTTCCAGAATCAGATTTCTATATTGGGAGAGGATTATGAACTTCAAAAGAAATTAGTTGTCTCTCTATAATCCTATATGAGTTCTAAATCTCAAGAATATAAGGATTTGGCCTATGTAAAAATTGTTCTGAGCCAGATGGTTTCAGTTTTTGAGGACATTAAGAAGTCAGTGGAGAATCATGTCAGTACTCAGGATTCTCTTGTAAAGAATCTTATCAGTGGCCTAACTATGAGTTTCAAAGAAAATGTGACTTTTTTTATGGGTTCTCTTTCTTCCAAACCTTTAATATATTTGGATAAAATTAGACATTTTGATGAAGTAGGATCTTGGTTCAGCTTCAAAAAGTGGCTCTGTGGACTCATCTACCCTATGTCAAGTGGTGTCTACCAATATGGATATTGGACAAATCATTCATAGCATTATGAAAGAGGCTACTACTTCAATAAAGGAAGTCAAGGAGAAATTGGATTATTATTTCCAAAGAGTTTACAAAAAGCATCAGCTGAATAATCATTTCAAGCTTATGTTAGAAAACATGAAGCTACCACTAGTCAATCAAGCATTCAACGAACAAGTAAGAAAACTCAAGAAGATAACTCCAGCCTTGGATATGTTTTTGGAAGACAAAGATGGATTTTTGTCTGCTATAGAGAGGGGAGGAGGTATAATTATGGATTTCAGAAATCTCTTGGATCCTTTCTTGCATGTTGATGCTCGGCCAGTGATTATACCTCCATCTTTTCCTGCATCTGCCTCTACTACTCCTGCTCAGATGACTCCAGCCCAAGCCATTTGCAGCCTTACTCCTATGATCACATAGAAAGCTACATAGTACAGGCCAAGAACCGTTTTAGTAGCTCAGCCTCCTCTGATCATTTCTGGTGTTCATAACCCTCCACCTGACTCCACACAGTCTGAGTCTTCCACAGATTAGAATGGAAAATCCCACGTGGATATTCTGGAGGTGGATTGATTGCTGGATAGGACCTTTGATAGGAATCATTTGTATTTCCTTTGTATTAATATTGTGTTTCACTATTACTATTTTTCCCCATGACATATATATCTGGTATTGTTTTATTTTCTATATTTCTCCATTCCTATGATACATTATTTTCACCCTTCCTTTTTTCTAATCACAAAGGGGGAGAATATGTATATCCAAAGGGGAGTATATGAATATATAAACTTCATGCTATAACTATACCTATGATATAGAAGGATACATCTATTGTACACAAAGGTAGAAATGTGAGCTTAATATGTTCCATTGCTATCTTAACCTTGATACATTTATTTTGTATTTTCATCTAATACCTTTCTATTTTATTTTTGATACTTTTGGTCTATAACTCTCTGATACATTATTGATTTTGTTGGTTTATAATACCATGAGTTGTGATTATCAAAAAGGGGGAGATTGTTGAACTAAGCTATTTTGATAATCCCAATCATGATTTAATATGTTTTGATAATCTTGATGTGTGCTTATAATTCTATATATATATATATATGATGAATATAAAAATAATAATTGGAATATGTCAATCAATGCTTATCTATGTTTAATCATCCTTTGACTAATTATAACTCAATCTGGATATGTTTTTCATATAACAGATAAGTGTTAAGTTTCAGATATGCTCAAATCTACTGATACAGACCTACCGGTACTTAGTCTACCGATAGACATGGTCACTGATAAGCAAAAGTCACTGATATACAGAGCTAATGGTATGAAGATCACCAATACAAACATCCACAGATATAGATAGCTGCAGATAGAATTAGAGCTACTAATAGAACAAGTCCACCAGTATGCACTTAATCACTGGTACAGAACAAAGATACTAGTATGAACAGGATACCGATAGAAAATTCTACCGATACGAGCTACCGTAACACTAGAGCAACCATTAGAGAAAGTATACCGCTATGATGTTCACCGATATAAAGAAGCTCACTGCCAGTCAAGTCCTCCGATAGAAATTCACTAATACAATGAGGAACTGACTGTTATAAGGAGATATCGTTACATAGAGAGATAGCTACCGATACAGAGGAGCCACAGATACAAGCTCACTGTTATAAGGAGCTACCAATTGAAAACTAGTCACTGTTTCCCTAAACTATATTTCTATTTGTTTATTTAGCAACGATCATACTTGATGATTTTAATGAAATTAATGTTATTTTATGATAGTTGTTGGAATGTCCTTGAATAATACCTCATACGTGTAAAAAAGAAATCATTCCCATTACCAGAGCTAAAAGCAATAAAAGTAAGGATAAAGGTCGTGAAAAAGTAGTGTGAAATATGGGCTGATGAGTGATGAAAAGTGGTGCATACACATAGAAAAGAAAGGCTACATCCAAACTGTAAGAACACTAGACATACACGAAGCAATTAATTATAGAAAAGAACACAAGCTACACCTTAGCCAAGGAGGGATGAACTATAAATATCTCTTCATACACTCATGTTGATCAAACTGAACTTGAAGAAAACAACCCTCTATTTTTCAGACACAACCCAAAGAAGGACTCAGAAGCATTCCTGATCAATCAAAGGAGTCCAGAGTGACACTTCACATCACTAGAGAATTATAAAACTCATATCTACTCTCTCAATGATTCTTTTATTTACGTTTTCACCTGTGTGAATACTCTGTATATTTTATACACACACTGTCTCCTGTGCAAAACTGGAGGATTTATAAATCCTCAAACAAACCATCTATAACTCTCCTCTATCCCCCTGTGAATAGTGGTAGAGATCATGTAGGTCCTGGACAGCCAGTGTGCTGTTGTTTTGTTTCCCCACAATGAACTGTGGTAGAGGTCTTAGTACCTGGACAGTCTCTATACTGATGTTTACCCCAATCAAGTGTGTGAATCAAATTTATATAAATTGTTTGAGAGGACTAATTCTTGGCTTGATACTGAACCACATGGTTACATCTGTTGTGCATCATAGATTAAGTCAAAAATATACTATATAATTTATATTCCGTTTCTAATTACATTGAAATATGAAACTGTTTTAAAGATACTTTGATAGTTATTCTAGAAAGTATTTGTAACTATTGTAAATCAGTAGTTTAGTTTGAAAAGCTAATTTAATCATTTGATTAAATTAATTGAGACCAAATAAGTCTTTTGAGAACCTAATCAAACCCTTATAGTTTTAAAAATTCACTACAGGTTAACTTAGTTTTTAAATTGGGGGATTTTAATAGAAATATTTTTAACAGATATTTTTAATTGGATTCACCTCCCTCTTGAGTATCCACTTCGACCAACAAGATACGAACTCACCTTGATAACTATAGAACGCTTAATCATCCCATAGATCAAAACACATAGGTGATAGGAAATGACATGGAACTCAATGGATACCCTCATTAGGTTTTAGATAACCTGGTAAAGTATATTTGGGGGGAAATATAAAAAAATAATGATTCATGAAAGAAACAAATTACCTTACTAAATCTGGACGATTTCAGAGTACTTGATATATTTCGACATGATCTGCAACTAATATGATATCAAAATGGGGGTTCTCTTAGGGATTTTTGATTCACGTTAGATGTGGAATCACCAAAAAATATTAAAATACAAATATGATATAGAAGAATAAATTTATTATTTTTTAAACAGGAAATGGGCCCACGGGCTGACCCAATACTTGATTAAATAACGCAAATCCACCATGATTATGAATTTATAATGGTTACAATTGGATATGGTTGTTTTAATTGGTCAGGAGGGGGGGGAATTGGTAATTGTAATGTGTAAAACATATTGAAAAATGAAGGATTTACAATAGAAACAAATTATGTTTTTAAATCTGGATATAGGATCACAGATGGCCCAAATATTGAAGTAACCACCCTTTTCATCAAAAACACCCAAACAAGCTATGAGGATCCCATGGTAGGATGATTAGTCATATATATGAGGTCAAAAATAAAAATTCATCTCACCCAAAACCCATGAAAATAAAATGTATTTTCAATGAACTAGATCAAAAAAAAGACATGAACTACCATGTGTGACATATTTGAAGTGTTTTCATACATTATTCACCATAGTGACATGATTGTTCTCCCATTAAAATATATTAGGTAATAAAATTTAGGTTTCATTGGGTAATTTTTATAATCTTATGACATTGATTTTCATTCTATACACATCTTAGGAAACTTACACCCTTTTTCATACTCAATTTCTCCACCTCAGTTCATTAATATTTATATGGAGATACATTGTGTTATAATAATTATATTAGTCTTACCGTATATATATTAAAAATAAGAGTATCCACTAAACCATATTCTTTTTTATTAAAATAGTCTATTTCTATAATAGTTTGTGTAGGGTATACATAATTTCCTATACATGTTTTTCCCAGGCACGTGGAACTCTGTTCATTGATTTTGTTTCTAACTTATTTAGATGTGACTTTTTTTTACATCCATATCAATATAAGTTCCCACATTTTTGTTTCAAACACCTGAATGGTTATCATAATCATATGAAATATTATATTTAGTGGGTGTATATTTTACATGATTCATGGAATGAGTTTTCTCCCCATCTTGAGATAATTCAACCTTTACATCTGAATTATTGTGGAATATTTTTATCATCATAATTAGAGTACTCTCAACCATACTAAATATTGATTATTATTTATAATCCATGTCATCCTTAGACATAATTTTGATACTTAAGTATGCCACCATCATTCATTATTCATCATCATTAAATTTGAGATACTTAATCACCTGAATGTACACATTTTCATTTTTACGAATATCAATATTTCTCCATCAGTTGCACCTTCTACCTTTATCCAGTGTAATTATTCTAGTGTGACTCAAATAATTATGCCAATAATCTTTTTTTTATGAAAAATATAAATGTTCCTGAAAAATATTTCAAAATTATTATATGGTGCATCCACTATTCAAAATCTATACCGATTACTCTAACTTGTGTATTTTATTAGAACCTATATTTTGTACCACATATCACTACACCTATATCATTAATATATCTACTTCAACCAGGTGTTCTCTGTGTTGGACAATCATACTATATTGATTTCTTATGCACTTCACCATTTTCACATTTGATGATTGTTTATATAATTTTTACATACACCCCAGTGTATAACTTCTCACCACAGAGAAAATGTGTAAACTAAAACATCATTTTTTAATAAACCAAAACTAATGTTTCAAATATCCAAATCAGATAAACATAAATGGATGGCTCAATATTATTCTTTAATATTCATGAATATTCATTCCAACAATAGTCTGGCTACATGTCCTAAAACTTCTTTAAACATAGTGATAATGAACTTATTCTGACTTCCATAACCACTATAAGATACAAAAAATTGAAAGAATAACTTCAAAAAATTTTAATGGTATTTATGTAGTTTATGTAAATCTTATCAAAAAATCATCAGAATTATTTTGGAGTGACATCATTATATTTTTTCAATCTGTTGATCTATCCCTCTCTATTAAATCCATATGAACATATATACTGGAAATTGTTTTTAACTTATTTTTTATTTTAATTAGTCGATAAAATTGATATGAAATAATCTAATTTTTTTATTGGTGAACTCTGTATGGTCTCATACTGCTGATTGGTTCACAAAAATATATCTGATGAACTTTAATTTTTTCTTCCATATGATGGATATTGTAAAGTTTATCCACTATACATTGTAATTTTCCCTCTTTCTAATGATCTCCACATGAATACTATGATCGATGGAAACACGTTTTATTCAACATATTAAATATTTGACATGTTTTCATCTTTATATATGATCTATCCAATATCATTTGAAGAATTTATTAAAAATATATAATTTATAATTCAATTCAATATAATTTCATTGAATCATTCATCTGAGAAAATCAATGTGTTTGACAGATTATTTTCCACCCTATAAATTTTTGTTCAATCACATGATTTTCTAAACTCATCCTGGAATATTCATTGAACAACCAAATTCTATATTCATTAATTCCTTTCATTTTGTTGAAGGAACATAAAATATTTCCTTCTACCTTTTTTCTATTGACCATTGTAATGATATGTTTGAACTTGTCTTCACATGGAGTAGGAGAGCCTATGTCATACAAAACTCGAGCCAAGGGATATTGTTCCCTTGTACACAATTCAATAACCATTATTCAACAAATTCCTCCATGATTTCATGAAATTTTAATTTGTAAATTTTTTATCTTTATCTTTGTAATACATTCACAATTATCATTGATTACGAGGTTCATTTAATACATCATCTTGTTTTTTTATTTCCATATGAACCTCAATTATTACACTTTGTACAGTTTCCCAATTTTACTTAATTCACATTTTTTAAATTGATACATAGTAATATATACTACATGAAATCATCTATTTTGGATTATCAACCCCAGTTAGTCTGTAATAATTGTATGACCTCAACAATTGAATAAACTCAGATTAGATCATGAGTTTCATTCTAATGTTCTGGACTTGATGAATACAGAACCATTGGATAACATAATGAATTATTCCAAATGTTTTTAATAAAGGTATCATATTGACCCTTTGAATACCATAACACAAATATATTAACAACTCTATCTTCTATTTCTCACCTATGACACATAAAAATTCACAATAAGATATGTTGAGTATAAATGTAAAACATGTCATTGAAACAATCAAATGGATCTAAAACAACAAGTGATCATTTAAGGCATTTTGGGTAATATAATTAAATTTCATTCAAATTACAAGTAACCTTTATTTTATATATACATATATTTGATAATGTAGTTACTCCTATTTAATCCCACTAATTCAGTTGCTAGGAATTTATAGTTGTACATATATATTTAGATTTATTATACATTTATCCCAGTATTATTTAATTTTTCTATTTCTTATGAATAATGAATGAAAAGAAATTTGTATTAAAATAGTTATACCACTATCATCAAAACATTAATATATATATATATTAAATATTATAGAATGGTATATGGGGAAATATATTTGTACAATCAAATAAAGAACAAAGAATAAGAATTAAAAGAGAATTTGGTAGACCACATCATTGAATATTTAGTCCTTCGATAAATTCTTTAATTCTTGATGTTATGTTACTCTATAATGTATCCAATGATAATAGGGAAAATAGGAGAGGGTAAATGGGTAGTTATTTGGATTTTATAAATGAGCGAGAATTCAATTTAGTAGGGAATGAAGATGGGATATTTATTCACGAGGATGTGGGTATTTTTGCATTAAAATATTTATTATAAAATCATTTATTCCAAAAGAATAGGATTAGATATAATTTCCCTAAAATTCACTTATTTATAATAAAATAAGTGAGGGTTATTTGACTATTAATGCAACTAAGAATGGAATAACAACATGTTAAAACATAATTAATGGAAATAGACAAAATAGTTTTTATATTATTATTAAACATAATGTTTCTTCAAAAATATCAAATAGTTTGATTACAAATTCAACATATTGTTTTAAATAAATTATTTAACATATTAAATAAATATTGGGTCTAGAAAAAGGTTTTAGGAATTTTTGTTTCTTGAAAATGTCATGATGATGTCATGGAAGTTGTAGTATTTGTAAAAACCTATATATTTTGATGTTCAAAATAAAATCATCTTTTAAAAAAACTACAATAATTCACCATAATCTAATTTTTAAATGATGATTATAAAAGAAAATAAAATAATAAACTATTTAATTTCAAATTATCATATGTTTGACATTTCAATAAAATCAGATAATATATAAAAAAAAATATTTATCATGAATAAAAACAATTTGTTTTGTTGTGAGAGATTGCATTTTTTTATTCCTTAATTATTATTTATTTGAAAATTATTTATTTATAAATTACCAACATAATATCCATTTTGTAAAAAACATCTTCAAGTTATGTAAAACTTATCATTCAATTATATATTTATGAAAATATGTATATTTTGACGAACATTATAAATTGTAGTTACAATGTAATGTTAAGTGCTATATACATTTTATTATGTCTACCTTATCAAAATATGGTGTTCCTAATATTATAATAAGATACACCATCAATGAATGTTTTTTGAAATGAATTTAATATATAAATAAAAGAATTATTTATCTTTGAAATGAAATTTCTATGCTATCAAAATATAAAATCAATCATTTAAACATTAAATAAATTATTTTATAAATTAAAAATTTCTCATAAAAAATATATTAATGTAAAAAATAATTCTAAATATTAAATGATATTTTTAAAATCCATTTTAATATTTATTTATTATTGAAAAAATTGAATTAAAATATAGATGAAATATATGTGTCCAATAAATGTAACTACATATATGATAAATATCTATGTAAATATTTGTTTTATATAATAAAAAATGAAATGAATTTATTTAACAGTTTGAAAAATGATTTATGAATGATAACATATAAAAATATTCACTATAAATATGGGATATTGTATAATACCACTTAAAAAATATCATCCTCAAAAATGATTACACATTTCTAAACTCATATTAATCCCCATGAGTATATTTTTGAACCATAATACTAATCCCAATTGTAAAATTAAATTTTTTCTATAGTAAATTTACGTCATATATACCTAGGAAATTTTCATCCAATGTGTTTATGATCCTTATGGTTAACCTAGTTTTTGAAGGACCCCGGGACACCCTGAGAGGGTAGGGGTGAATCAGGGTGAAAAAATTTTCTTTAAATCTGATGGATCTTGTTCCCACGTTGGTAGGAAATTTTTGAACCTTTATGATGAATATGATCAGGAAGAAAACATTCACATGCATATAGAAGACACAACACTTTTACTTGGTTCACCACTAAGGGATACGTCCAAGGATCATACGACAACAAGTTGTCAGTCGTACCTAATTCCACTAATCTTCACTAGCTGTGGATTACAAAGGTTCGGGCACTGTCACTCTGTCCCAGGCTCACTGCCTTTACAAAAGTTCAAGGATGGCTCACTGCGTCCCTCGGGTCACTCCCGTTGACTATCCCTGGCTCACTGCTGTTGGTGAAGTCCCACTCAGTTTATAGACATGAATGTCACTTCAATAGATATGCATTAAAGTATTTTTCTCTACATAGCACGAGACTCTTCTTGCACCCAAGTCCTAAATTGATGCACAATAACGCACATAACCACTGAAGCAGATAACTAGAACGTGCAGACAAGCTTCACTGACAATTGCATGCAACACCAACCCTTTGCGCGCAAAACCTTCCTATTGCGCGCATGATTTCCTTTTTCACGTGGAAAAATATTTCTCGCCACAACTCCCATTTTCTCACAACAGGGTCTTTTCGTGAAACCCCAATATTTACATGTAGCTCATCCTTTTTCGCGCATCCTGGAATTTTCTGCGCAATCCAGAATATTTTGCGCAAGCCCTTTATACGATTCTTTTTCACACATCAGACCTCGAATCTTGTCTAACCTTCAACTGTATGGAATGAAGGGGGTTACCTTATATTTATAGGTGTCTGAGACCCCCGCACACAAAATCCTCTATGGCGCGTAAAAACTCTCATCTGGCACGTAATATTTCACGCCAAAATCATTTTTCGTGCACATCATCGGATATTTCGCGCAGCCCATGCCTTTGCCATTTTTGACGTTCTTATTCTGAAACACTATTTGTGTGGACAACCTCCATCCTCTATTTCTCAAATCCTGCTCTTTTTCGCGCTCAACTCAAATTTTTCGCGTACAACCCTTCTTTTTCATGCACCACTTCCTCTTTGCATGCACATCATCTTACCAACAATCCATGTCTTCATTTTCCGATTTTGAGGCCCAAAAATTTGGCAAACACTGGGAAACGGTGCCACCTTCAATAATGATGTATGCTTGAACTGTATGATCACTTTGTTGGTTCACATTCGGAACTTCCACTAAGGATTTTCAACAAACACAAACCATACTCCAATTCCTTCATAGAACAACCATGGTTCCAACAATATCCCTATTTGGGTTTGTTGGAAATCACCAAATAAATTCAAAAAGGTCACCATCCCCATGCAATCCAAAAACACAAGGATCAACACATCCAACACTCTATGTCTACGTGAGAAATTCTCGGTGTGGGAAACAACAGAGGAAGCTTGAATTGGGTTCCCGTGTTTTTGAATTCTCAATGACGCCCAAGAAATTTTCATACAGTGTCACAGAAGCATTATATGTCAACTGACAATTCTAGATTTAATCCTTTCACCCCATTATCAATAAACCCAAAGATTGGTAATTTTTTTCATTGTTCAGCTCCAGCTATACTCCCCCTGGATAGTATCTCCCCCACAAACCTGCATCACATCCATAAACAGATAAAACAATTATCATAATCGGGGATAGGGGATTGTGTAACCTCCTTATGCACTGGGAGGTGGCTGAACACCGAGGTTCAACCGATGCTTCTCAAACACAATCCCGGATAGTGGCTTGGTCAGGATATCAGCCACTTTCTCATCAGTTCCCACATGATCCATTCTAATCACCCCATGTTCAACTTTTTCTTTGATAAAGTGATACCTGATTTCAATATGTTTCGTACGGGAATGCTGAACTGGATTCTTCGTAAGATCAATTGTGCTATTGTTATCACAATAAATTAACATTGGTTGCTTTACCTCATCACCAATATCTGTTAATTGTTTCTTCATCCATAGCAGTTAAGTGCATGCCTTTGTGGCAGAGATATACTCAGCTCCAGTAGTGCTAAGAGAAGTACTTTCTTGTTTCTTGCTCAACCAGCCAACACATTTCTGCACAATATAGAAGGCTCTACCACTAGTGGACTTTATGTCTACTACATCACTAGCCCAGCCAGCATCAGAAAACACTGATAATTCACTATCCCTGCCTGCAGCAAAAAATAACCTGAAGTTATGTGTACCTTGAATGTACCTCATGATTATTTTTACTGCTGCCATATGTTCCTCCTTTGGATTACATTGAAAGCGGGCCGCAAGGCATATGGAAAAGACAAAATCTGGTCGTGTCGCTATTAGCTACAGTAGGCTCCCAATGATCCTCCTTTACATGGTGGGATCAATAGAGACCCCATCCTTATGCTTTCAAAGTTTAGTTCCAACTACAATCGGATTTGACATTGGTTTGGAGTCTTGCATCTTAAACATCTTCAGCAGCTCTCTTTCATATTTTTCCTGAGAAATAAAAGTGTATTCCTTCTTTTAAATCAACTGCAGCCCCAAGAAATATGTGAGCTCCCCAATCATAGACTTTTCAAATTCTGATTTCATGTGGTTGGAAAATTTGTCCACTGATTTCTGACTGCTGCCACCAAATATGATATCATCAACGTAGACAAGAACCATGAATTGATCTTTTGGAGAATTCATCACATAGAGATTGTGATCTACTCCTCCTCTTTTGAATTCCAGCTTCTTGAGAAATGAATCCAGCCGTGAGTACCACGCCCGTGGTGCCTGCTTCAAACCATATAGAGTATTCTTCATTTTGCAGATCTTGGTTTCATCAGTACCCAAAACAAAGCCCACCGGTTGTTCAATGTAGACTTCTTCTTCCAGTACAACATTCAAGAATGCTATCTTGATATCCATTTGATATACTTTATATCCTCTTTGGTGATCCATGGAATGGAAAAGCCTGATTGACTCTGGTCTAGCCACTGGAGCAAAGGTTTCTTCAACATCAATGCCTTCAATCTGGGAGTATCCTTTACATACCAGTCGTGCCTTGTTTCTGTTGACACTTCCATGCTCATCAAACTTATTTTTGAATACCCATTTGGTACCAATCACATTGTGACCTTTGAGTCTCTGGACAATATACCATGTCTGATTCTTCTCAATCTGATCTAATTCATCATTCATGGCATTCACCCAAGATTCATCATTTGTTGCTTCTTCGAATGAGGATGGCTCTACAAATGATAGAAATTCATATTGCATGTTATTCCTCATCCTTCTTGTTTGAGTGGGTGCACTTCTGTCCCCAATTATATTGGATGGATCAATCTCATCTCTTTGATTTCTCCTACGAGGATTAGTAGCATTATTTTCATCCACAGTTTCTTCTTCATATTCTTCTTCTGAGTCAACATCATGATGTGACTACTAAGTGTTTTGTACAACTTCCTATATTTATGCATTTTTATTTTCTTCATGTTCACTTTCTTCCTGACTTTCTATCACATCAATATATGACATCCTTGAAGAATTTGTGGTTTTCTCTTCAATTATCATAACATCTCTGATTTCCAAAATCCTTTCTAAACGCTTGTTGAAGCATTTGTAGGCTTTGCTGTTCATTGAGTAATTGAGAAAAATTCATTCATCTACATTGTTGCCTTACTTCCCTTGATTTCATTCTTTGTTCATGATGAAGCATATACTTCCAAATACACGAAAGTATTTTAAAGAGGGCTTCCATCCATGCCATAATTCATATGGTGTCTTCATCTCACCCATATAAAGTCCTGTTCGATTCTGAATGTACTCTGTAGCTTGAACAACTTCTTTCCAGTAATGTAGTGAAATACGACTCTCAATCAGCATAGTTCGTGCCATGTTGTTCACCTGTCGATTCCTACGTTCAACAAATCCATTTTGTTGTGGAGTTCTCACAGAAGCTACCTCATGTTGTATCCCATGCTTCTCCAGATAATTTTCAAATTCAATGGACGTGTATTCTCCTCCATTGTCAGATCACAACACTTTGATTGTCCGTCCGGTATCATTCTCGGTGATTCACCGATATGTTTTTATGTAGTCAAGGACTTTTCGTTTCCTGTGAATGACCATCACACATGCCATTCTACTGTAATCATCTATGAAAAGGAAAAAGTACCTTTCTCCATGAGTTCCGGCAACATTTATCGGCCCACATACATCTGTGTGAATCAGATCAAGAAGGTGAGATATCCTTTTCTTCTTTGGCCGATATGAACTGCAGACCAGCTTCCCACAAATGCATGCATCACAAGATTTTTCACGCTCACGCTTCAGGTTGGGAATGTCCATGACAATTCTCAATTTTGATATTTTCTCCATGTCTTATTGATTGATGTGTCCCAGTCTCCGATGCCATAAATTGTTTTCTTCTTCAATAGACATGTAACATACATTTTCTTCACTATCAAACTGATACAAGTTGCCTTCTGTTCTCCATCCTTTCATAAGTGAATTGCCTGTCTTTCCCATGATAGTGTAGCCTTTCTGATTAAATGTAACTATAAGTCCCGAGTAACAGAATTGACTCATGCTGTGGAGATTATGACGTAGGCCATCTACGTAAAGGACTTCAGTCTTCTTTAGTTTTACATTAGCTAATTCGGTACTTCCACTCCCTTTGATTTTCAGAGCCCCATCATTACCAAATCATACTGTACCATCAACCTTCCTTTTGATATCCGTTAGCAGGCCACAATTAGCTATCATATGAGATGAAAAACCGCTATCCAGAATCCAGGTACTATTGTTCTTTGTAGCTTTGAGGGCCACCTATGCAAGGATGGATTTCTCAATCTTCTTCCTTTCCTTCCATGAGACATTGGATTGAGTATATAGTACTAATGGCCTTTAAATTATCTCTTCCGCATACCCAGGTTCTTCATAGTCAAAATCTTCGTTGAGAGGAGAAAACCGGTTTGAAATAGAAACATTGTCTTGCTGACGAGACATGACTTGTCTTGAACTTCGATATGAGGTGTCCATGTCCCTTCTCTGCCTACAATTAGAAGCCTTATATCCAATGTTAGAACAAAGATAACAATATCCATAGAAATTTTTTCTTCTATAAGAATTAGGATATGAAATTGATCTCCTTTATTGAACTTCTATATCTTCTCCATTCAGAGAGCTTCTTGCCTCTTTGCAATAAGACATGGTATTTCCCAAATAGCCACAGAACTGACACTTCATGAGAGGAAATGTCTTCTCACTTGAATTTCTCATCATACCTACTTCTTGGGGAGAATAGTTAGACTGTCTGTCATTTCTGAATGTTTGAGGATAATTTTTAGTTCTCCTCTTAGTTTGGATTGAGGGTTCCCTTTTCAGCACTTTAGGCAATGTTTCAACATGTTCAAATTTCATCATATCTTTCTTTTGGATCCATTCACTTCCAGCAGTTGATGTCTCAGCCACATAGCCAATTATACTTTTTCCCATGAAAGTGGTTCTTTGATCACTCAAGATTTTTCCAACCCCATCTGAACCACACTTGGCTCTTGCTAGTAATTCTGTATATGAGAATCTTCCAAACTATATTTTCTTTCTCGATTCTTTTGGAATTGATTTAGTATCAAGTTTTCTCTTTAGAGTAAAAACATCCTCCTCAAGACCCTCAGCAGTCTTGGATTATTCATCAAGTCTGGAGGTGAGGTCATTGATGTGTTGGAACCATGGCTGTTCTATGCTGGAATTGGTGTTTGGTTTGTGATTGTTTTCAATCCTCAGTGGAAGTTTCGAATGTGTACCATCAAAGTGATCATAGAGTTCAATCAGAAAACAGTATTGAAGGTGGCGGTGTTTCCCATTGTTTGCCAAATTTTTGGGCCTCAAAATACGAAAATGAAGACATGGATTGTCTGCAAAAAGTAGGTGCGCACAAAGAGGAAGTGGTGCGTGGAAAATAAGGGTTGTGCGCGAAATACTTGAGTTGGGCACGAAAAACAGTGTGGTGCACGGAATAGCGTAGTGAAGTTTTTCACGCAAATAGTGTTTCAGAATCAAAATGTCAAAAAAATGGAAAAGGCATGGGCGGCGCGAAATATCTGGAGAGGTGCGCGGAAAATGATACCTGCGCGAAATATTACGCTCCAGATGAGAGGTTTTCGCGCCGAAGGGGATTTTGTGCGCGGGCGTCTCCGACGCCTATAAATATGAGGTGACCCCCTTCATTCCGTATGGTTGAAGACTTAGAGAAGATATGAGATCTGATGCGCGAAAAAGGATCACGTAAAGGGGCTTCCGAGATATTTTCTAAGTTGCACAGAAAATTTTGCGATGTGCGAAAAATGAAGAGTTGCGTATAAAAATTGGGTTCGCGCATAAAAGTTTCAGTAGCGCGAAAAGGGGGTGTTTTGCACGAAATATTTTTCCACGCGAAAAGTAAAGTTTGCGCGCAATAGGATGGTTTTTCACACAAAGGGTTGGTGTTGCGTGAAATTGTCAGTGATGTTTGTCTGCACGTTCTGGTTATCCGGTTCAGTGGTTCGGTGCGTTCTAGTGCATCAATTCCAGTCTTTGACGCAAGCAGAGTCTCATGCTAAGAGGAGACAAAGACTTCAATGCAAATCTATTGAAGAGACCTTCACGTCTATAAACTGAGTGTGACTTCACCAGGGGGAGTGAGCCAGGGGGAGTCAACGAGAGTGACCCAAGGGACGTAGTGAGCTATCCCTGAACAATTGTAAAGGTAGTGAGCCTGGTACAGAGTGAATGTGCCTGAACCATTGTAATCCACATCTAGTGAATATTAGTGGAATTAGGTATGACCGAAAACATGTCGGCGTATGCTCCTTGGATGTAGCCCTTAGTGGTGAACCACGTAAAATTTGTTGTGTCACCTCTTTTACATGTCAATGTTTGATTGCTGATCATATCTATCATATAGGTTCAACTAGTTCCTACCAACGTGGGAACAAGATCCTTTAATTTAAAAGAAAAATTTGACACCCTGATTCACCCCTCCCCTCTCAGGGTGTCCCGGGGTCCTACAAGTGGTATCAGAGGTGAGGTTTCTAGCGTTGAATATGTCCTTTGTCGCCATGGAGAATGCAGTCAATGTTAGGGGAGTCCCTCTCTTCGATGGAAGTAATTTTCAGATCTGGAAGAACAAGATTAGATCTCATCTAAGATCTCTTGGAATGGAAGTTCTGTTTTCCACTATGCAAGGAATACAAGTCACTGATCCAACATGCCTGGCTATGACTGACACAGACAGGAAAATTCTAGATGCAGATGCTAAAGCACAAAATTCACTCACCGTAGCTCTTTCTGATCAGATATATCTAAAGGAGATGAGTTCCACCTCAGAAAAATCCATGTGGGATAAAGTTGAAAATATTTATGAAGGAGATAGAAAAGTGTAGAAGGATAAATTACAAGTCCTGCTCAATCGGTATGATGATCTGATGATGCACCCAGACGAGAACACAGACTCATTCATCAATCGAATTACTGAAGTGGTTGGAGCAATTCATGGTCTAGGTGAAGAAATCAAATACATTGATATTTTAAAGAAAATATTATGAAGACTTCCACACCTGTACAATGCAAAGGTGTTATCCCTTGAGGAATGAGATCATTCCAAAATTTCTCCAGATGATCTACTGAGCATCTTGGTAGCATACGAAATGAGAGTCAAACCAGAAGATGCTATGACTCGTGTAAGCATGGAAATGGCATTCAAGGCCATGGATAAACTGAAAATATCAAAAGATAGTAGCGATGAATATGAAGAAGAAAAAGATATTCTTTCTCTCATTGAAAAGAAGTTTCAGAATGGAAAATTGAAATTCAAAGGGAAGTTACCTCTCGCATGTTTTTGTTGCGGAAAAGTTGGGCACATTGCCTCTCAATGTTTAAGAAAAATCAATGATGAAGAGAGTTAAGATGAGATCATAGAGATGCCTCAAAAAAGATTTTTCAAAAAGAGATACTTCAAATCTGAAAAGAAAATACAGAGGAAGAGTTTTGTCTGTGAAGAGGAAGATGAGGATACTGATTTTTGTGAAGAAGAAGAACCCGAATTTAAAATGGGAAAGCATACTTCCATGATGGCTAAAGTTGAAAAGTCAGAACCCTTGATCAATAAAGACAGAGATAATCATATTATTTCTAATGGTGATTCAAAGACTCAAATTAAGGATTCTTTTTCCAAGCTTCAGAATAAATGCAAGA
The DNA here is from genome assembly GCA_963277665.1 of Viscum album. Lineage (NCBI taxonomy): Eukaryota > Viridiplantae > Streptophyta > Magnoliopsida > Santalales > Viscaceae > Viscum > Viscum album. The sequence goes on from OY728155.1 coordinate 483,911,566, forward strand.
TATGTAATAAGTTGAAAGAAATGGTGGAAGAATCATCAGAATATGTTGATGAGCTTGAAGTAGAGATTGAACGACTAGAAGAACTAGTGAGAGTTCAGTCTTCAATCCTTGAAAGCACAGATGATGTAGTGGAACTAAAGCTTAAAATTGAAGAACAAGAAAATGTCATAAATGACCTTTCAACCAGACTTGAAGAGAAGTCCAAGACTGTTGAGGGACTTGATGAATAAGTTGTTACTCTTTGAAGTAAAATTTAATTTCAATCAACGACAAATGTGGGAAAGAAGAAAATTCATTTCGGAAGATTCTTAGATGCATAATTACTAGAAAAATCCAAGTGTGGTTCAAATGGGGTTGTAAAAATCTTATGTGATCAAAGACCCACTTACATGGGAAAGATTGGAATAGGCTGTGAAGCTGAGACATCAACTGCTGAAAGTAAAGAGAGCCAAAAGAATGACAAGATGAAAGTTGGACAAGCTGAAACATTACCTGAAATGTTGAAAAAGGAACCCTCAATCCAAACTAAAATAAGAACTGAAAATTATCCTCAAACTTTTAGAAATGACAAGCAGTTCAACTATTCTCCCAAGGAAGAAGGCATGAGGATAAATTTAAGTGAAAAGTCATTTCCTCTCATGAAGTGCCAGTTCTGTGGTTATCTGGGCCATACCTTGTCATACTGTGAAGAGTCAATGAGCTACTTGAATGGGGAAGATCTGGGAAGTCAACAAAGGAGACCGATTTCATATCCTCCATATTATACAAGAAATAGCTTCTATGGTTACTGTTTTAATTGTTCTAACTTTGGACATAAAGCTATTTATTGCAGGCAGTGGTAGGATAAGAGAAATTCATACAACACTCAATGATGTTCCAGTTTTTATCCTCCTGATGATGTTTCTTTCACAAACATTTTTCCCCTATGGAAGAATATTATGTGTATGCAGACTCAGATTATGTGGAAGAAAGTATTAAAATGCCATCAGTATCCTATGCTCAATCCAATATCTCATGGAAAGAGAAGAAGAAGATTGAGAAATCCAATCTTGCAGAAGTAGCCCTCAAAGATACAAAGAGAAGTAGCACCTGGATCCTTGATAGTGGATACTCTTCCCATATGACGGGAAATGCTGACCTGTTGAAGAACATTGAAAAGAAGGTTGATGGAATAGTACAGTTTGGTAATGATGGTGCTTTGAAGATTAAAGGCAGTGGGAATACTGCTCTCGCTAATGGGGAGCTGAAGAAGACTGAAGTTCTTTATGTGGATGGTCTATGCCACAATATTATTAGTGTAAGTCAACTCTGTTACTCAGGGCTCATAGTAACCTTCAATAAAAAAGTATTCACTATAAAACAAAAAATAGGGAATTCTCTTATGAAAGGCTGTAGAACAGATAGAAACTTATATCAGGTTGACAGCAAAGTGAACTCCTGCTATTTGTCTGTTGAAGAAGAAAAAAATTTGTGGCATTGAAAGATGGGGCACATTAAGCAACAAAACATGGAAAAGATATCTAAGATGAAGATAGTCATGGATATTCCCATTCTAAAACGTGAACGGGAAAAGTCTTGTGATGCTTGTATTCGTGGGAAGCTGGTATGTAGTTCATATCGGCCAAAGAACAAAAGGGCCTCACATCTTCTTGATCTCATTCAAACATACATATGTGGCCCAATAAATGTTGCTGGAACCCATGGAGAAAGGTACTTCGTCCTTTTCATTGATGATTATAACTGAATGGATTGTGTAATGGTGATTCACAGGAAGTGACAAGTACTTGATTGCATGAAAACTTATTGCCGGATTGCCGAGAATGATACCGGAAGGACAAAAAAAGTCCTACGATCTGACAATGGAGGGAAATAAACGTCCATTGAGTTTGAAAATTACCTAGAAAATCATAGAATACAGCATGAGGTAGCTGCTGTGAGAACTCCACAACAAAATGGAGTTGTTGAGCATCGAAATCTACAGGTCAACAATATGGCCAGGACTATGTTGATTGAGAGTGGTATCTCTCGCCATTACTGGAAGGAGGCATTTGAAGCTGCAATGCACAATCAGAATCGAATAGGGCTCTATATGGGAGAAACGAATACACCATATGAATTACGGAATGGAAGGAATCCTTCTTTGAAATACTTTCGTGTTTTCGGAAGCAAATGTTTCATCCGGAATAAAGAAGGAAACCAAGGAAAGTTCAGTGACAATGCTGATGAAGGAATTTTTCTTGGGTATCCAATGAACATCAATGCTTACAAGTGTTTCAATAAACGCTTGGGGAGTATTGTGGAAAGAAACGATGTTAAAATCATTGAAGGAAAAACCCCAAATGCTTCAAATAGTACCTATGCTGATGAGATAGAAGATGAGAATGAATGTGAACATGGAATAAATACAAATACAGATATAGAGTAAGGTGTACAAAACACTCAGGGGTCACATCATGATGTTGAATCAGATGAAGAATCTGAAGACGAAATCTAATACGGTGAGAATGCGACTGAAACTGACAGGAGAAATCGAAGAGCAGATATTGATCCATCTAACATAATTGAAGACATGAATTCCCCCACAAAGACAAGGAGGATGAGGGATAACACACATTCTGCATTTCTGTCAGTTGTGGAGCCATCCTCATTTGAGGAAGCTGCAAAGGATGAATCCTAGGTAAAAGCCATGAATGAAGAGTTAGATCAGATTGACAAGAATCAGACATGGGATCTGGTCTAGAGACCCAAAGGTCACAATGTGATTGGAACAAAATGGATATTCAAGAACATGTTTGATGATCATGGAACTGTTATTAGAAACAAGGATCGACTGGTATGTAAAGGGTATTCTTAGATTGAAGGTGTTGATGTTGAAGAAACCTTTGCTCCAGTGTCTAGACTGGAGTCAATCAGGCTATTCCTTTCCATGGCTCTCCAAAGAGGATATAAAGTATATCAAATGGATGTCAGGACATCATTCTTAAATGGTGTTCTCGAAGAAGTCTACATTGAATAACCAGTGGGTTTTCTTCTTGGTACTGATGAATCAATGGTCTGCAAGCTGAAGAAAACACTTTATGGCTTGAAACAGGCACCACGGGCATGGTACTCTAGACTAGATTCTTATCTCAAGAAGCTGGAATTCAAAAGAGGAGGAGTAGATCACAATCTCTATGTGAAGAATTCTCTGAAAGATCAGTTCATGGTTCTCGTTTACGTCGACGACATTATATTTGGTGGCAGTAGACAGAAATCCGTGCATGAATTTTCCAATCATATGAAATCAGAATTTGAAATGTCAATGATTAGGGAGCTCACATATATCTTGGGACTAAAAAAGGAGGTGTGAACAAAGAGAATGCGGGGCACAAAAAATTAGGGATGTGTGTGAAATACTTGAGTTGTGTGCGAAAAACAGCGTGGTGCGCGAAATAGCGGAGCGATGTTTTTCGCACAAAGAGTGTTTCGGAATCAAAACGTCGAAAAATGGCAAAGGCATGGGCGGCGCAAAATATCTGGAGAGGTGCGTGGAAAACGATACCTGCACGAAATATTATGCGTCAGATCAGACAATTTCGTGCCGAAGGGGATTTTGCACGCGGGGGTCTCTGATGCCTATAAATATGAGGTGACCCCCTTCATTCCATACGGTTGAAGACTTAGAAAAGATCTAAGGTCTGGTGCCAGAAAAAAGATCGCGTAAAGGGGCTTGCGCGAAATATTCTAAGTTGCACGGAAAATTTCGGGATGTGCAAAAAATGAAGAGTTGTGCATAAAAATTGGGTTCGCGCATAAAAGGTTCAGTTGCGCGAAAAAGGGGGGGGGGGTTTGCGTGAAATATTTTTCCATGTGAAAAGAAAAGTTTGTGCACAATAGGAAGGTTTTGCGCGCAAAGGGTTGGTGTTGCGCGCAATTGTCAGTGAAGTTTTTCGGCACGTTCTGGTTATCTGGTTTAGTGGTTGTTTGCATTCTAGTGCATCAATTCCAGTCTTTGATGCAAGTGGATTCTCGTTCTAAGAGGAGATAAAGACTTTAATGCAAATCTATTGAAGAGACTTTCACGTCTATAAACTGAGTGTGAATTCACTAGGGGCAGTGAGCCAGGGGGAGTCAGCGAGAGTGACCCAAGGGATGCAGTGAGCTATCCCTGAACAATTGTAAAGGCAGTGATCCTGGGACAGAGTGACTGTGCACGAACCATTGTAATCCACATCTAGTGATGATTAGTGGAATTAGGTATGACCGACAACTTGTCAGCATATGCTTTGTGGACGTAGCCCTTAATGGTGAACCAAGTAAAATTTGATGTGTCACCTCTTTTGCATGTGAATGTTTGATTGCTGATCATATCCATCATACATGTTCAACTAGTTCCTACCCACATGGCAATAAGATCCTTTAATTTAAAAGAAAAATTTGACACCCTGATTCACCCCTCCCCTCTCAGGGTGTCCCGGGGTCCTACATGATGACCCTTGCCTGATCATCAATTATTAGCTTCAGATCCACTACATCATCATTGATTTCAATTATTTTAGACTGTACCTTCACAAATTCTTCTAGTAATTTAATTTCAGCTTCAAGTTGATCAATGTATTCAGTTGATTCTTATACAATTGATTTCCACTTATTGGAACTCTTACATTTAATCTTAAGTTTACTAACCACATCCTTAAGTTGCATCTTGAGATCTACACAAGTTTTCATTTGTTTTTCTCCACCATTATCTTATGACTTTTCAACAGTGGCAATCATAGAAGCATGGTTCCCAGTTTTGAATTCTGGTTCTTCTTCATCATAGAATTCATTATCATCTTCTTCCTCTTCACAGACAAAACTCTTCCTTTGCATTTTATTTCCAGATTTGAAGTCTCCATTTTTGAAGAACCTTATCCGAGGCTTCTCGAAGCATTCATGTTCACTATCTTCATCATTGATCTTTCTTAAGCACTGAGAGGAAATTTGCCCAACTTTTCGACAACGCATACATGCGAGAGGTAACTTCCCTTTGAATTTCCCTTTCCCCTTCTGGAACATCTTTGCAATGAGAGAAAGAATTTATTTTTCTTTGTCATCTTCACCGCTACTATATTTTGAGATTTTCAGTTTATCCATGGCTTTGAATGCCATTTCCTTGCTCATACGAGTCCTAACATCTTCTGGTTTGACTCTCATTTCATATGATACCAAGCTGCTCAGTAGATCATCTAGAGAAAGTTTGGAAAGATCACTTTCCTCAATGGATAACACCTTTTCATTGTACAAAGGTGGAAGTATTCTTAATATTTTCTTTAAAATATCAATGTCTTTGATTTCTTCACCTAGACCCTGAATTGATCCAACCACTTCAGTAATTCGATTGAAGAAAGAGTATGCATTCTCATCTAGATACATCTTCAGATCATCAAACTGATTGTGTAGCACTTGTAGTTTCTCCTCCTTTACTTTGTTATCTCCTTCATAAATATTCTCGAGTTTATCCCACATGGATTTTTCTGAGGTGCAATTCATCACCTTTAGTTAGATCTGATCAGAAAGGGCTACAGTGAGTGAATTTGCTGCTTTAGAATCTGCATCAAGAATTTTCCTGTCTGTTTCAGTCATAGCCAGGTCTGTTGGATTAGTGACTTGTATTCGTTGCATAGTAGAAAAGAGAACATCCATTCCAATAGATCTTAGATGAGACCTCATTCTGTTCTTCCAGATTTGGAAATTACTTCCATCAAAGTAAGGGACTCCCCTAATATTGAATGCATTCTCCATGACGATAAAGGAAATATTCAACACTAGAAACCTCGCTCTGATACCACTTGAAGGACCCTGGGACACCCTAAGAGGGGAGGGGTGAATTAGGGTGACAACTTTTTCTTTAAATGTGATGGATCTTGTTCCCACATTAGTAGGAACTTGTTGAACCTGTATGATGAATATGATCAGAAAGAAAACATTCACATGCAGAGAGAAGACACAAAACTTTTACTTGGTTCACCACTAAGGGATACGTCCAAGGAGCATACGCTGACAAGTTTTTGGTTGTACATAATTCTACTAATCTTCACTAGCTGTGGATTACAAAGGTTCGGGCACAGTCCCTCTGTCCCAGGCTCACTGCCTTTACAAATGTTCAGGGATGGCTCACTGCGTCCCTCGGGTCATTCCCATTGACTCTCCTTGGCTCACTACCATTGGTGAAGTCCCACTCAGTATATAGACATCAAGGTCTCTTCAATAGATTTGCATTGAAGTATTTGTCTCTACATAGCACAAGACTCTACTTGCATCCAAGTCCTAAATTGATGCCCAAGAATGTACAGAACCACTGAAGCAGATAACAAGAACGTGTAGACAAGCTTCACTGACAATTTCGCTCAACACCAACCCTTTTCCAACAAAACCATCCCATTGCACGCAAGATTTCCTTTTTCGCGCGGAAAAATATTTTGCGCCACAACACCCGTTTTCGCGCAACTGAGGCTCTACGTGAAACCCCAATATTTATGTGCTGCTTATCCTTTTTCACGCATCCCAGAATTTTCCGCGCAATTCAAAATATTTCGCACAAGCCCTTTACGTGATTCTTTTTCGTGTATCAGACCTCCAATCTTCTCTATGTTTTCAACTATACGGAATGAAGGGGGTCACCTCATATTTATAGGCGTCTGAGACCCCCGAGCGCAAAATCCTCTGTGGCGCATAAAACCTTTCATTTGGCATGTAATATTTTCCGTTGAAATTGGTTTTCGTGCACATCATCAGATATTTCGCGCAGCCCATGCCTTTGCTATTTTTTGACGTTCTGATTCTGAAACACTATTTGCGCGAAAAACCTTGATCCTCTATTTCGCGAATCCCGCTCTTTTTCGCACTCAACTCAAATTTTTCACTCACAACCCTTATTTTTCGCGCACCACTTCCTCTTTGTGCTCACATAATTTTACCAACAATCAATGTCTTAATTTTCTGATTTTGAGGCCCAAAATTTTGGCAAACACTGGGAAACAACGCCACCTTCAATTCTGATGTCTGCTTGAACTGTATGATCACTTTGCTGGTTCACATTTTGACATCCACTGAGGATTATCAACAAACAAAAACCATACTCCAATTCCTGCATAGAATAGCCATGGTTCCAACAGTTCGTTATTAAAAGTGGTTATATATATATGGATATATACACAAATATTCATAATCATAATTCATTAAATAAAAAAATATTATATAATAAAAACTATTGTTACCCACATCATTTATATATTATGATTACATCATTTTTAATATAAATATAATAATAAAATTAATAAATAAAATACAAAAGGTTTAGTGTATTTGAAAAATTAGTTCACCACAACATAATCGTGCAAAAAACATCAAACATTATTTAATTCAGTCAACTTATTTTTTCGATAAATTTTTTTATTTTTCAAAGTACATGTAGTCACTTTATGGTATGTTTTATTGAATGGGTGATCTTAAATCCAATTAAGGTGAGTGGTAAAAGGAATATAACATGATATTTGAGTCAATAAACTTCATGGGTGATCCTAATCATAATCATCATCATTTTATCATTTTTAAAATATCATATTTGAATCCATGAGGAATTCATTTGAAAATGATATAGAATGTGGATTATTACTAATAATGAAACAATATAACATTATAGTCGAATCAAACACATAAGTTATGAAAAAATATATCATCGTGAAATCGTATAACATTCACCTAAATTTCACAATTTCTCAAAAATTTATATATTCATAACATCATAACATAACCTCCAATGAAATATCATATTGCCCAAGGAATTGGTGTAATATATAATTCTAACCCAAACCATAACAATATATTATACCCATAATCATAGATTCCCCATTGAAAGAACGAATATACCAATCATACACATGAAATATACCCTGAATAAAATAATGTGATTCATATAAATATCGTAAATAAATTTCCAAGAATAACCATGGAGGTTTCCAAAATAAGTAGGGAATACATAATTTTTGACAATATATATTTTCATAAAATGTTTCTTGGTCAAGGTGAGAATAAAAAACAACTCATGAAGAATAATTGTGATCTTTTAGATAATAAAATCATTTGAAGAAACATTATAGGTGGTTTAGGAATCATCAAAATTAAGTAGAATCATGAATACCCAAAAAATATGAAATTATATAAGTACAAAATAAAATTATATAGGATTTTAAAGAATAATTTTAAAAAAATGAGAAAAATGTGATGAACCAAAAAAATGAATTGTATTTGAGATTCCCCTTTACATATGTCCCATTATAATTTTTTCACATTTTCACCCAATGTATAATTATTTATTTTTATTAAGATATGAGTAAATAAGTAAATTTTATTCAATTTTTTCATTCATGATTATTAATAATAATTTGAATTCATATATTACTAGTTCATTTAATTAGAAAATGGCTTCACGACATGTTTTATTTTAAATAATCTCATTTTCTTTCCGTTGTATAATATTTGTTACATGTAACATCAATTTTTTGAAAATTATTAATGAAATCATAGAATATTTTAAATTAAAATTATATTTAAAAATATATTATAACTATCTATGTATGATATGATAAGTAAATCATTGAAAATTTCCTTGTACGTAGATGAATGTAGCCACTAATGATATGTGTCAAAAGACCAAGAGAGACAATGAGAGTATATATAATAAATAAATATTAATAAATATTCCGATATAATTAAAATCATTAATATGTTATTAAATTATATATGAAATATTTTGGGAAGGTAACATAAGAAAATTTAATGAAATATTTTAAATAAGAATGGAGAAAAAAACAGTGATAGAGAATCACGGTTACCTGTTCGATGAATATTTTTTCCTCTTAAAAAACATGAAGGAAAGGGGTTATGTGACACCAAAATCATCATAATATTAATATGAAGACTTGGATAGTTGAAATGGGAAAATACTGAACTTTTATAATTTTATGGGAAGCGATCTTACATGGGATGAAATAAGAGATATTTATACTTTAATAAAAGAGTTATTTTTTATAAAATATATATTATTTTATCATTTTGGTAAAGTAATTATGAGTACTATTGATTTCATGGAATTTTAATAGTTTGTGATTAAAACAGCAGGGTTATTTGAATATAAAATCATGAAAAAACATATTTCAGGACGTGAATGCTTCAGTTAATGAAAGGGAGAAACAATAGTGTTTTATTATAATAAAATATAACTTATAAACCGAAATTTTAGAAACAGGTATTTTAAAATAAATAAATTTGTCTAAATTAAAAATTTGAAACCTTAAATACTTATTTAGTCATGAAAAAGTTTTGAAATTTTTTATCCATGTTTATATCTTGATGATGTTATAGAAGTTGATATTTGTGAAAAAAAACATTTTTTATTGTTATCTAAATATAAAAATTGATAGTAAAATAATAAATCACCCAAAGATAATTGGGTTTATCTATTCCAAAAAATGATTTTCATACTAAAAAAATCAAATTTAAAATATTAGATATTTTATTTTTAAATAAAATCATATAATACAATGAAAATTAATTTAATACGAACAAAACTATTTTTTACATGTGATTTCATTAATATAAGTTATAATTCCTAATATTTTATTTATATTATAATTAATTATTTACAAATATAAAATGTGGAATGTGTTTTAAAATATTCATGTTCTAGTCAATTGAAATTTATAATTTATTTAATAATTTATTAAAATAGTTATATTTTGAAAAGAATTATAAATTATAGTTTCGATGAAATATAAATGGACATATTACTTTTATAATAACTACCATATAACAATATGATTCTATAATGGTATAATAATATACTATATAATTGATAAATTATGATTTTAGATAAATATAATAAATAATTCATAGCATTATTTAGGTGTCAAATATGATCAAATTTTTGAAAGGAAATTTAAATATTATGCAAGTATGAAAGAAATAATTTAAACAATAATTTATTTGTTATATAAATTCGAAATTCCAAATAAAATATTATTTTCACGAATGAAGAACAATGAAAACTTTAAATTGAATTTATAAAAACCATTTTAATAATTATATAATTTTTATAATATTAAATTACCATGTTTTTGAAAAAATATATTCAAAAAAGGGAAAAAAATAGGTAATAAATATGTCTATAAATGTTTAGATTATTTCAATAAAACTAAAAGAAAGAAAATCATTTATAATTATAATAAATAATTTTGAAATAATTTTTATAACTGTTTTTTAAATATGATATGTTAGATATATTTTGTGCTCGAATTGTCTCACATGGTATCGAAACATATGTTCAATGTTTTAATTTTTACATTGTATTTAGGATTATAGGTTTTAGGTACTTCATTGGCCTTAAGGGGAAGAAAATAAAAACATGTACTCTGGAATTGATTCCCAAAGGACATTATATACATCTCAATGTCTAATTCCTTCATCCACATGTGATAAGAAAAATGTGATGGTCTAGCGACTCTAGTTTCTTAGTAACTAAGTTATATGTTGTGTGTTATCATTCAATTATTCCTATGACATCCATATGACCACATATGTGGCTACTAACTTTAGCTGAATTAAAAATTTAGATCTTGTCTATTGGACTCATTAAACCAACAACCATTTAGGCTTAAACCCATCTATGAGGTAAAAATCCCAAGCATCAATACAAGCGTAGAGTTGGTAGGTGATTTCCTATTGTTATATGGATGCATAATAGTGTGTCTGTTGATCTGTATTGTCAAAAAAGTTATATTATGTCACCATTATATTCCATAAAAGATAAAGAATATTGGGGGTAACCACATTAACATATGACGCCATAGAAAATATGTTCCTGAGTTCCATATTTATTATGTGGGTAAATTGAGATCCTTGTTGGTAATTTTATATCTTTAGGATGTCAAAAACTTTATACAATGCTTGGCCATATAAATGAATGAGGTCTAGTGTTTGGAAACACTGATGATTCACTCAAATGACTTTTTTCATAGTAATTTTTTTTTATATTTTATAAACTGAATTTTCATAATATTTGTGACTAATTCATCAATATGAGCTATGTATTTAACATTATAAAAGGTGGTGGAAGAACATTACATGTATTTTAAAATAGGTCAACATTATTTTCAATATTTTTATAGGGAAGAGATTAGAGAAGGTCTTGTGTGAATAAAGAACATGAGACAAGGATTGAAAATAATCTTGGAAAAAAATCCTCTATGTATCGATTTTCACCAAGATTTTCACCTTCCTATCATGAGATCTTGTCCTCAAAACCAATTTAGTCACACCCAAAATTGTCCTATCATGAAATCAGAACAACTAATTCATATCTATTTTTCTCAAAATGGAATTTAAAACGTTGTTAATTGTTCTATATTCTATTCTCCTTACTCCAGCTCTTTGTTACTCACTATAATCACTCAAAGGAGGGTGTCACCCATGAATTACCAAAAACAATTCACCAATTCAGTGGGAAGACCAAGACATACCCTTATGATTTACACATGTAGTTAATGTGAATTTTAAATGGTGTTTCCCAAATATTTATTGGAAATGACTACATCCATCATTGGAAAATCATACCAAACAACTTTTGAAAGTTCCAATCCAATAGAGAACACACCATGTCCCAAATCATTGCACATAACCACTCCTTACAACATATCATGGACACCAATCCCATCATTCCACTAATTCATATATTTACCTAAATTTTTTTTCCCTTCATAAATATTTTATCTTTTTATAAGGATGGATGTTTTTGGAATCATAATTTTAGCACTAGAATAATTCCATTATTTTTTGGAGAATGTAAAAAAATTTAAGAGTGGGGCATATAACCACCCATATCATCTGAAATGTACTTATATAAGTCAACCAAGCACCCTATCTATGTGGTACCCCTATTTTATACATTCTTTTTCATTGTTCCGGTCCATGTGAAAATCTATTCTTGATCATATTATGCAACATGATCAAAAGAGTTGAGCAGTCATAGTAGTTACCATTGGTTATATGTGAATCCGAATATTGTGGATTATATAAGGAACTATAGATTTTTACTATCATCATGATGTTATATGGATTTAAAAATTACTATAAAGAAGAATCCCCAGCAATACCTAAGTGTCTGAAGTCCATGTCTAACTCCCCTATGAACCCCTTTAGGTGAGTCTCAACACCAATATTATCGTAAAATGGTGGAAGGAAGGTGTATTTTTTTATTTTAATGAATATTACGTTTCAAAGAACAATTTTACAAGTGATGAACATAACCAAAGATACATACCCACAATAAGATGTGTCCCCAAAAGACTAGGGTGATCTATCCAAGATGTAAGACTTCATCCTCAATTATTTGAAGTGAGCATTCAATTTTAATAACACTATAATAAGATGATCAATATAACAATTCATGATTATTTATTTTTATAGTATAAATATTTATTCTCACCTTATTTGGTCAAATAATCAAAGAATGATATTTTGGAAATTTCTCGTAGAAATACACTTTTATGAATAATTGAAGATGTTGTATTTTACTATTCTCCCATTTATTCATAAAAATTTATAATAACAGTCATAATAAAAAATTAATTAATAATCCATTTTATTGAAAATATAATAATATAATTTGGATGTAAAAGGGCTATATTTCAGAATATATGTTTTTTTATAAAATGGTATTTCTGAAAAGAATAATGTCTATTAATTTAAATAATTTAAAATAATTATTACTAATGAATAATTTAAATGATTTTTATCGATAATATAAAAATTTAAATCATTAGAATGATTATTATTTGTGATATAGTTAATATAAGATCTTCTTATGATTTAAAACTGAATTTCTTGAAAATCTGTTTTTTCAACACGATGTGTTGGGCTATTCATTCCGAAATCCTTCCAATGTATTGATATTAATTTGATAATATTGATTAATTTTTTTAAAAATAATAATTAATATTAGGAAACAATTTAATATTATTTTTTTCACCATGAATAGAGAAAATAATAATATTAATTACTGTGGTTAAGGTTAAAATAATGCTTTTCACATTAGATGTTCTTATGTTAAATTTTATTTTCCACACATATGTAAGTTTTATTTGATATATTTAATTTAATATTTATGGTATCTAGGTAAAAATTATATAATAACTATTAATTTATTTTATTATTCGAGGAAAAATGTAATGGTTAAAAATGAGATACCATAGTGAATACTATAATGGTAAAACTGAGTAAACATGGATGTACTAGAAATATTATCTTTAAAACACATTTATTTTTTGAGGAATAGGTTTTTATAGAAATTATAATCCCTCCAAAAAACTATTTATCAATTTTGGTGGCACATGGGGTGAAATTGACATCCCATTGCTGAATATTTTTATGTATATAAACATATGACACACCACCCCAATTATAAAATGGAACCCCTCCCCTCACTTATTCACACACATATAGAAATTTAGATCATCCAAATACTTCATAAATATCATCCCATAATATTTATCCGTTATTTAGATATTCTATTCATCCAAGAATAGTTACGCTACGTACCTTAAAAATGGATCCATAGAAGGCACTTCAAATAGAAAGAATCTATTTTCACTAATCTCTTTCATTTTACTTATTCTTTTTACACCTTCAATTATTTCCTAAAATTTCAAATGTTATAAAAATATAATATCCCATAAACTATAATTATATTATTTTTACATCATAATATTTATCCTTCACCTTCTCTATTACATGGAAAAAAAATTCATCACTTCTATGTATGGTGGACTACCGCCTCATGAACTGATGTAATTTTATTTCCATCACTAACTCATATGGATTTTATAAATTAATTAAATAACTAATATATATTAAAAATATGGAGTGAAATTAAATAATTAAAATTAATATTTAACCAACTTATTTACCAATTCACCCATTAAAGGCATGTTGATGTCACTCATGTGTATGTAGAACCTAGAGTCTTCCTTAAGTGATGCAATTCATTTTACATGTAAAAATGTTAAGAATTGTTGTAAAAATGTATCTAGAGAATAAATATGAAATTAATAGCATTAATAAAATTTTGGAAATGAATTATTTATATCCTATGCCTAATAACTAGAACTTCCCTGAAAAAATATACCAGATAAAATAAACCAGTTTACTTTTAAAAAATGGTAACAATGAATATTATTAATAAATGGTTGGTAAAATGTTTTAATAGATATATATATATATGAAATTAGAAATAAGAATATGGTTATTATATAAAATAATAATACTCATAAAACAAATCTTAAACTAAATTTAACTGATATGCTATGGAATTTTGTCTCAATTTAACCTCAATTGAGACATATTAGTAATTGTATTCTATTGACATTTATTTTTCTTCATACTACCCTATTAATGTATTTAATAGGAATAAATCATTCATGTTGATTAATGTTTCAATTCTAGTCTATTCTTTCATGTGGGACAATTTAATATTTTCTAAATATGCAAGAATCTATTTTATAATCACAATTCTGCTAGGGATTTCTATTATTTTCATTGAAGTAATATTATCATTAGTCTTTCATAAGCTTATATGATTTTATTACCTAATATATATTTAAGGAGTTTCCGTATTTTCTTATAACATTTCCTATCATTGGTACTTCAATCTAGAAATTAATTTTTGTGAAGGAAAACTGATTTTATTTCACATGAAAAAAGAAATATTTTTATTCTATATCCATGTTTTCCAAAATAAATTTAGAAAAGTAATTTCATTTAACAAAAAAGATTATGTACTTTTTATTTTATCCTTATCTTATAATAATTTGTTTCAAAATAACAATTATAATGTTTTTTTGAAGTTGACACTTTTTACTTTCATAAAAAAAATTCAAAATAAATATTTTTTTAATATATATGGAAATAATAGAATTTCACATAACTGTTTAAAAAAAATTATCACATTATGCATATTTTCAATGGTTTTACAAAAAAAATTATTATAAAAAATTATTTTATTTTATCACTCCCATTACCTTTATCCTTGAAAATGAAACTATTTTATTAAAGAATATATTTTTAAATGAACTAATGTTCTTCTTTTATCTTATGATTTCTGTAGTCGTTAACTTCCAACTAAAACATTCAGATTTTTATTATCATTATAAATTAAATTTCCCAAAAATACATGTTTTGCTATCTTGGATATGCTTATTAATTTAACTGTATATCATTTCTATATACAATGTTTTTTGGAATGATATTTGATTGAATATGGATATATTTATATTTTTTATTTTGATTTAAAATCATATTTTTTATAGTTAGTATTGTTCAATAATTAAATCAATCATCCAATTTAAGAGGAATTCAATGAGTATTTAATGATGGTGGAAATTATAAAAATCTTTGATGCAACGATACGTCTCATGTGACAAGTATTTTGGCCAAATTAAAAGGGTTTTCACTGATAGTTTAAATCAATTTTGTTGAAAGGTCTTGACTGTATAGATTTAATGATGTTGGAGATCCTGGTGTTCAATATTTTACATTCCCTATATTTTTAATTATGATATTATTATCCATGATATTATTTCATAGATATTATCCATGGATACATTTTTTTCACATTATTAATTAAATTACATGTGTTTTTAATCATTTAATAATATTTATTGAGTACTTTATTTAAACATGATTTTTCCTACTATACAAAACCATTAATATAAATTTCAGATCAGACTTATTTTCCCCCTATCTTAAGACATTAATAAAAATTATTTGAATGTGTTTATGGATGTTTAATGTTTTCTATTATAATGTTTTATATTTTATCCTCATTATGAAATTTGTATCATATATATAAATTAAAAAATAATACTACTAAATTGACTGGTCCTTTTGGATTTGACCTCTTTTATCTATGGACATGTCACAAGGTAGACACCATAGCTGGGTTACTAAAGTTAGGTTGATACAATTAGTGTCAGAGAATTTTTAGTAAAAACATGGGGAACTAATATGAAATCATATACTAGGGAATAAAAACCAATAATGATCAATTAAGATAGTTCAAATTTTGGAATAATAATTATATTTTTATAAGTTATATATAATATTGTTTTTAGTAATACATACATGTATGGATACAATATGTAGAAATATTTCTTGAGCTGTTTAACCTTAGAATTATATCATCGAAAAGGTCCCATTTAGATTTGAATCAATCATCACTTGGTGCATAACAATAGGCCTACCTGTGGACTTGTTTTGGTACTCTCAGAGGATATTATTTAGATAATCTAAATTTCCTTTACAAATAATTATGGAATGGTTTGAAAATATATTTATATTTTAATGTTATTCCTAATGAAACCATGTTTGTGATTCTAGGAATAATAATAAATAAGTTTTCAATTTTTGTTAAATGATACACTTCATTTAGATTTACACCTCAATATTTAAAATTTATAAATTTACAAGATAATATAGTATATATCATTTTTTAGAAATGAATCATGGAACAATGAATGAGATAAACACTCCATGTCAATGTAGAAATTTCCCTAATGAATAAGCCAATATAGATGTTATTGGAACTGATCAAGTCATATCTATATTTGGGCAGATTAATCATGCTATTTCAAATAACCCTTCGAGAATAGAGTGACATTTTATTCCACTTCAAGAGTATCCTATATTATATCATTACATGTGGCATAATTCCCCGCCATTTTGTGGTACTACTAATCCAATGTAGCTGAGCAATGAATTATTTCTATTGAAAATATATTACTGGTCTTGGGATGAAATGAAAAGAAAAAGGTAAAAGATGCAGTGTATTTTATAAAAGGAATTTCCAATAAATTGTGGTATTTGATCCAAAATACGAGGGAGGAGGATCAAATACCACACATAGATTATAGATCTTTTAAAGAATTATTTTTCAATAAATATTTACATCATGAGAAATGAACTGAAATAATGATATTTATAAATGGATTATAGAAAAAAGAATAAATTTTTTTATGGAGTATGATTATACCTTTACAATATTTTCTTGTAATCATACAAGTTATATAAGCTCTACAGAATACACGATTGACTATTTCATTGAAGGGATTATTCATGGTCTCCAAAGGGAACAAGTTTCTCAAAAAAATTCATCATATGATTATATTTTTTATGAACCATCAAAATAGAGAAGGAATTTTCTATATCATATATAATCAAGGAGAGTAAATTAAAGATTAAGTTCGCTAAACAAAATGAAAATGGGAATGCAACATTAAGAAGAGGGAAACATATAAATTTCTAACATGTGTAAATTTCACAAAGAAACATCCATGGAAATCATTAAAGGGTATATGAATTTTTTATATCTTTGATGATAAGGGTTATTTAGATAATGAATATAACTGTAATAATTAAATCAATGATGTAGAATACATAAACTATAATGAAATGAGTCATTATAATCACCAATACCTCATCTGGAAAGGGAAAATACTATAGAAGTGGACTAGGGGAGATGACCAATCTTATTCGATCATTACAGTTGAGGGGTAAGCTCCTAATGATTTTGTGGAAGGTACTTTAATCATTCCATAAATTTAACCATTGGTTTATTTGATTCAATATCATCAAAGACTTTTTTATATTCCTTGGATTCAATGAAAATTTGATATTTCCATGTCACTTTAACAGGGGAGTTGTGAGTCAAAAATCCTAATGGAAATCTCACTATGACAAGGATGTGTTAGGATGTTCCCATTATGATGGATTAATGTCCACTATTTAGTAATTTTATTATAATTCCAATGGTTTAATTCTATATAGTCCATTTTATGTAATTTATTTTTAAATTTTGAGGGAAATAATTATTACTAAAATAATGGAATTGCAAGTTGTGATGAAGATATAGAATTCCTAATCATTATAGCAGACTTTATTATCTTATTCTTGTCTAGTTAAACCTTATAAGGATTGATCATAATACATTACATATTATAGTGACATTAATATGAAATAAAATTCATACATTACCATTGATCATTTAGGTTTATATTTTTTGAGAGTTTTTAATAATTTTTACATAACAAACTCATTTATTATTAAGTGGAAACAACAATTCAGTAACCATTTTTCTTTCAAAATAATATTTTTACAAAAAAACATTTTTTATTTTTTTGAAATATCTTCACACTGTTCATATTGACCAAATCGTTTTCTCTACTTATCATATAAAAATATATTAGAACTTGGGATGCGAACAAAACAAATAGCAGAGGATAAAAAAACCAAAAAACGCACTACTAGAAACTGGGGTTATCCCCACACATCTATACCCATTGTTTATAGAAACCTTTGGTATAAAGTTGATGTAATAATTCTATACCAATAGTTTGTTAAAACCATTGGTATGGACTAGGCTTCCCAATGGTTTTTAAAACATTGTTGTTATTGGTTAAGATATACCAATGGATTTTTAAAAATAGTTGGGATAGAGTTCCATCTTATTGAATATACAACCACCCTCCCCCCTTCATTAAAGACCTATTAGTCCCTTTACTAGGGCCCTATTCACCCCTTAGTTGGGTGAATTTAGGAGTCTCTTTATACTCTAGAGTTCTCCCCAAAATTAACTATTTTTTTATTCAAATATTCATATGGATTTGATTAGTTTGTATTGAATCCTTCTTCACCTATACTGACTATTATTTTCATTGTATTTTGTATAGGAAAACCAATCCATGGTACCATTATTTAAAGATTCTAATAGATTATATGAAATATGATTCTTTTAGATATCTTTTGTAATAGTATTGTAAAATAAATTTGATTGTAATAGATATATTAGTTTTTTATTGTACTTAGCTAACCCTTTGAAATAAATCCAATACATTATTTTCATATATATTAACTGATTATGTAATTAATTAATGTAGTAACTCTTTTGTTTTATTAATATTTTATGTGGTTATTTTATATTCTTGTATTTTATAAAATAATTATTTGGTTATATTGACTTTTATTAGTATACCACTACGTAGCCTTAAAATTTTCCATCTTACAATTATATATGTCAATGTTCCTTTACACATGTTAGAAAATTAGTCTGAGCTTTATGAAGATAATATAGATCTGAAAAAAACATTATGTATAATGTTCAATGGAAAGATCCTACCCAAACACATCCTATATTTCATCCATTATTTACCTTTACATTTGGGTCTAATGATGCTTACACAGTCTATATAACCTTAATAAAGTAATTTTCATGAATTTACTTATACATACATACAAGAGAAGTCACCAACTCACCATTCCTATAAGATTTATATATTTACACATTTAAATCCCCCAATATATTTCAACATATTCCATTTTAGTTTACATTCCAAATTAATTTTTGAAATAATATTTTTCAACCTCCATTGAAACATCAAATACCAGAACACTTTCACATACCTTCAAAATTTAACATTTTGGATTCTAAAGATTGATTTCACCCCTCAAAAATAACATATCCCCAAAACCACAAAGACTATTGAATTATATATCAGTTTAGAATAGGATAAAAGTTAACGATGACAATATTGTTCATATTTTACTCGAAATCCATATAAAATATTGAAACATGAGTTGTTCAATATTCATGTGATCATAAAAACATTCTCACAAAAACATTTAATACATATTCATTAATTCACATTGGTGTGGAACATAAAAATTGAAGAGCTAGTTGAAACAACTATAAATCCATTTATTCCAATATCTCAAGAATTAATTGTTTATTAAAATGATTCTAAGTAGATTTTATAAGGAATTATATTTTTCCCCTGATTTTTGAACTGATATACACAAGCTATTAAAACCACCTTTTTGGTAGAATGAGTTTTCCATGTAGCTTCTGAGTATCTTTAGGAACAATTAAATGATACCATCTTGGTAGTTAATACTTAATATCTTTAATATCTTTCCAAAAACACTAACATCATTATTAATACTAAAAGATGGATTTAAAACCAAAATCACTTCATTGTTTGAATAAATTTCATTATATCTTTAATAATTAAGTAGATTTATATAAATTGCACCATATATGGTCAAATTCACAATTTTTCACACATAATAAATCATTTGTGTAATTTTTGAAATATCTATAAATTTCATTTCATCATGAACTTGATTATTTATAATACTCATTTTAATGCATGCGTTGTAAATACCCACATGGATTGTATCTACCCCATCATTATACATCAGTCAATTAATCATAATGAAAAATAATGTAAAATGGATAATGGTACCTCTAACAACCTTGAGTTAATGATTGTGGTTGTTCTTAATAAAATAATTCTTTTCTTATACTAATCCTCCTAGCCTTCTAGTGGTTATTTGTTTTCAAAACCACTTTTGATGATTACATTTCAAGTGTTGTCAATGATATTTTTTATCTTTCTTGGCTTGAGTTTCTTGACCATTATGTGGCCAATATGATGAATATGTTTCTCTTCTTTTGATACATTTTTTGAACCCATCAACATGTTTCCACTTCATATGGAGTGCTCTTTCACCAAATTTTATAGGTTTCTTTGTGGAGTGATATGTGAGATCATTATGGCTTACATTTTTCTTTTTCTCCTCTTTGATAACCATAGTAGTCACTTTAGACACACTTTTCCTTATTGAATCCATCTTTAATGGAACATTCTTTTCAATATATGATCACTCTATAGGTATTTAGACACAACTTACACAAATTTTGGTAGATAAAAGTTAATTTTTCATTTATTGGATGATCATTGGATATTATTTTCGCTAATGGAAGGGGAAAAGTGAATCATTTTTTCCATTCCAATTAGAGAAGGGTCATTTTTTCTTCTAATATTTTATTGCATGTCATATATAAAAAATCATCCTGCTTTCATATCCTTTAATATATTTTTTATTTTTTTATTAAATAAATAGTATTATATATGTCATTAGAAATTGATTACTCTTTATATTTATATAAATTATTGAACAATTGACATGATATTATTAAACCATTTTTTTGTCTGGTTTTGATGTTTGTTGACATGTTGTTGTTTTTATTGACTAAAATTTTTCTATCATAGTGTCAATTTTATTCAATTGGATAAATAAAATAATTAAAACAGAGAAGTTTCATTCAAATTTTGTCAAAAGGAATATGTATTTAATTGTATTTTGTAATAGTTTTTTCTCATTCCTTGTATTTTACTTTAATTATACGCATCACTTATATGATATGTTATTTCTATTATTAATTTTTTCCTAACTAATAGTATGATTTCATAACATTCATATTAAAATTTGTTATAATGAATTTTTCATTTATTTTTTACATAGTTTATTGAAATATAAATTTTTTATTTGTAATATAATGGATTAAAGCTGGATGTATCATAACGATTATATTTTACTTGAGTTTCAAATTATTTTGGATTTTTTTATTTTTCATTTAACAATGATTTAGATATATGTTTTATATAGTTTTCATATTATAATTGTGTTGGAATACCATAGTTATGTTGAGAAGAATTTAGTTACTATGTAAAAACAATTATATAAAACAAACTATTATGTTTGAAATCACAATGGAGAGATGATACAATATTATAATGTTCATGAATGGAAATAATGATATGGTATTGATAATTTGGTTTTTTATTGGTCTCTATTTGAGCATAATAACAAGAGAGATAGTATGGAATTAAAAAAGACAACGATATCAATATACATGTGGAAATGAATGAAGATGATTATCTTTAGAGAGGGAAAAAAATATATTGATGATTCAATAACTCCTGTATATCAGAATGAAAAAATGAAAATGAAACATTTTTTTAATGTGGGTTTATCAAGGAAAAATCATTAATGTAATTTTTTATACTGTTATTGATTATATCCATACCTTTTTAAGGTATTTATTCCTGGTTGGGTAGATATTATCTCTAATCATTATATGGTATAAACGTTAACCAAGAGGCTTGTATTTTATAATAAACATTTCATGATTGTCTGAAAGATTATGAAGGTATATAAGTCTTCTTGATCATGTATTATTCATAAAAAACAGGACATGTGTCTTGGTTAATGAAATGGAAGATTTTAGTAATTCATTATGGAATGTCCAAATAAAATCCAAAAATATTAAGAATGTTGACACATAAGACTCTTACAATTGGAATATAAAAATAATATTATTTAAGTCTTCATATTGGTCTACCAGTTTGATACATCATAGTTTATATGTAATTAAAATTTGGAGAGACAAATATATGAATTCTCTACTTCAATTATTTTACAAAAAAAGGGGAAGACTAATGATGAAGTATAATCTCACCATAACTTTTTGGATTGGGGTATTTGACCAGAACTGCAATGTGTGTCTATCAGCGAAAATGAATGGAAATTTATTTATGATTTTAATGTGATGAAACATTTGGTGAAAAAAAAATCAAGAAGTAAAATTGAATATAACTCTTCATGATGGCTATTCCAGAAACAAATCTAAACAATTCAATATTTTGTAGTTCAAATTAAAATCCCTAAAAAATGACGATTATCACATCATTCTTTCTTAATTGATTACAATATATTTTTTACATTTATTATCCAATAATTTAAGGGTTACAATGATTATCTTGTGACATTTTATTAGTTATCTTACATAATTTATTTTATCAAAGTCCTTCTTGTTAAAAATTTAGAAATAGGAGTTTTTAATTTTGTGTGAGTTGAAAACTACATTTTCCCCATCATTTTTACTTTTATTCTATATTTAAAAGTTAATCTTACAAATGAAATACTTCATGGGTTACTTGTTTGATTTTAGTGGAAGTATCGTGTTAAATTAATGTGTTCACAATGAAATCTTTTTCCCAAAACATGAATCATCCTAAAGGATCCATTGTAAGATGTTATCAGGACCAATATTGTTTGGATTTTTGGTCAATGTGTTTCTATGATGTTATCAAAAGATGTAACCAATAAATGAGTAATGAATATGGAATGTTTAGGAAAATTGATCCCTTATTTAGATCACTTACCAAAACTATTCAAATTCCTAGTTTATCTACATTGACTACATTTATCCTATAAAAGCAGGATATGTCACATCCTACATGCTTGGTTAATTATTGTTTCATTAAAGACAATATCAAGTAATTAATTTGAATATTTATATTATAAATCATACTCTTTCATATTAAATATACCTTAAACATTAATTACCATTTTATGACGGAACATAGAAAAATTATAGGTAGAGTTCATCGACAATGACCATTGAGAAGGGGAGAAGAATTTCATAGTAAAGAGTTTCCCACATGGTTGAAATTATATGAATTACGATTATTTTAATTAACTAAAATATAGAAAGTCATATAATTTTATTGCTAATATATATTTCTTTTATTTATTTTACTTTTTGACTTTGTACCCCAAGAATTAAGATCATTGGATTTTGCTCATAATTATTTGGTTTGTGAATGGAATTTTTTAATAATCACTGGGTATAAATTTGTTATAACTGATCGAGTGTTGAATATGATAAAAAATCATGATGGTGTTATGTTAAATTAAATAACATACTATTATTCCAATGCATCATAATGTTGTCCTCGATATAGTAATGTGTCTTATTATAGAATTTTTGAGGTAATAACATTAGTTGATTACTACTCTCATGGTCGACCCACTATGATGAAAACTAAAATTGATGATTCAATGACATAGAATCATAAAATTATGGATGATTTTGAATTCAGTTTTATTAACTTTACTTTCCTCCAAGACACTGATGAACCTTATATTTTTGCATCAACGGAAAACTATGTGTTTTATATGAGTGATCATCCTCACTCTGACTAAAAAGTAATTACTGAAGTATTCCCAAGAAATAATTTTTACGATGTTGGGGAAGCAATGGACACCATTAACCACCCACCACATTGGTGTTGATTAAAATATTTTATTCAATGAATCAAAATATCCCATATATAGAATTTATGTGGACAATGAATTAATGGTGGGTAATATATTAAAGAAATCATATATGTTTATTATCCATTCAGTTTACCGTTACTTGGGTTTCTCAGTATAATACAACTATAATTACTTTAATTTAGATTCATTTTGTAATTATATGTTTGTTTTTATATTGTTAATTTTTAGTTAATTTAATTATATTTATTTAAATTCTGGGTTTAAAATGTATTTTAAAAAATGTATTTTTTTTTAAATTATATTTTTTAAAACATGTTTTGTAATTTTTTATGACTTATTTTACTTTTATGTCATATGAAGAATTATTTAAAATCATTTATAATAATTTTCAAATTTATTATTATGTATATTATGAATTGTATTGATGATACTTGAAGGAGGAGATTATTTGATAGTGATCGACAGTTATGGTTAATAGGGTGTCCTCCTATGGTTCCCTTAGTATAAGAATTGCAATATAATTCTTATGTATGAAATTTATTTTCACATTCTTCTTTATTATCACTTTTCTTTTGGGATATTAATATGACATTGAGCTGACTTCTCCTTAGCCTACTAGTATGGGTCTAAATGGGGGTTCTCGTAGAGCTACATGGTGCACCTGTATTAATCATTCACACTTTGACCTAATAGAGGACACCCCATATTCTACAACTTTTAATCCACTAATTGTGCCTCTAGGTATGTTCCCACCCATGCCTACATCATCATATTATTTATATTATACTTCTCATATCATGTCTACACCACTTTCAAGGATGTTACCACCTATAAAATATCCATATCCTATGATGTATCATCATCCCCTCTATCCTTATCCTACAATTTATTAACACCCCCATTACCTACAATCCATCTTGGATTAGATTATTCTTTTCCTTTAGCTTCCATTGTAGTGCATGTTAATCATCTAGTTGATGCATTAGAACAGGAACATCCTTCAGAGGATACTAATCCAGGACAACCCATAGATCCATCAAATATTTATTAGTATCTAGTGTCATGAATATTTTATATCTGTGTCAAATTATATGATGTTTTTTTCGTATTTCACTAAAAATGAATTCTTATTTTTTTATCTTATCTTATTCATTGGGATATTCTAATAGGGAATGTGGGTTCGCCAATATCTATGAAGCCTAAAATAATCAAACAAAAATAATTATTTTTACAATAAAGACAATAAAACCATAGGTAAAAATTTCAAGCATTGTAGAAGTATTATGGAAACATTTTCCAACTAAAACAATATCATTCTGGAGAAACCAATCTCATTGAGGCCTATCGATAACGAAATTGATGGGAGAGCATGGGAAGAGATATGGGTAAAAAAAATTGTTAAATTAATATCTATATATTTGTTTTATTTATATCAATTGACATATTTGTTGAAGTGTCAGTATAACTATCCAGATAATGAAGCTATTAAGGTAATATAGTTAATGGATCATGGGGAGTTGTGGGGATCATATAATCAAAAGTTATATGTATGTTTTAAGAGTAGATAGGGTTATCATTTAGAGGGTGCACCAATATTCATAATCTATCCAATAATAAAATTTCAAAAAATTATCACATATTGGAAGACAAATGAGTTTAAGGTATTCTTAATCTTTATCTATTTTATTGAAAATTAAATTATTATTAATTTACTAGATTTTTGTTTTTAGGATTCATGAGAATAAAGAAAAAGAACAAATATTTGATGATGTATTTTCCCATTTTCGGGCATACTATGATTCATGAACCTAAGAGGAACCATATAATTTAAATTCAGTTTCATTATATTCAAATTTATTTATTTTAGTTTAATTTTTAAATCTTTAAAGTGATTTTAACATATTATTTTAATATAAACTATAAAATATTGTTACATGTAATTTCTGATCCTGGAATCAAATAAACCTGACTATAATTGAATAGAATCAAACAATCCTAAAGATGTCGTTTTAATAATTAGAAAAACCTATATATTCATAAAAAGGATATAAAAATTTATTAAAATGTCTTAAATAGTCTTAAAAAACAAACATAGAAATAATAATGACTTCCAGTAATTCCATGATAATACAGATGGCTGAAAATTTAAATATTACATATATTTTCATGATATAATTTAAGTTTTATACACATTAATCACTTTATTATAAGTCCATAAATTTCCTTTTACTTTTTAATTTATATCCCAAATGATGTTCTAATACTCCCTCTATGTTGTGATAACATTAATCCTATAAATATGTGAAATATCCCTTTTAATTTAGAAACATCATATTGATAGATTTAAATTTATTTCTTAAACTATATTTAAATATAAGGCTTCTAGAATTGAAAAAAATGCCTCGATGAATGTATCATTACACAAGGTATAATTTTGAGAATCTTTCTATTAAAAAACATTTTAATATAAATACCTAAAAAAAATTAATGGATCAAAACAACCCTTGTAAATGAATATAACATAACCAAAATTAATGAAAAACCTAAAAAATTAAAAATAAATAACATTACCCGAAATGAACTAATTAACCTAAACAAAAATATGTTCTATCACACTGAATAAATTGTCTAAAACCGAACTTGTTTTAAAAAGGAGTTATTATTTATGATCCTTTTTGTTTTCAAATTGGAAAACGATAATGAAATGTGTTGAATACCTTTAAATAGTTAATTTTAAATAAAGGAAATTGTTTTCAAAAATAATTCATTGAATGGAAATCAGTTTTGAATTGTGGTGGGTATATATAAGGTCATAGTTTTTAATGTAATTTTGGAGTGTCTTTTTTTAAATTATATTTAAATACAGTGATTTTGAGGTATAATATATATTTTTGAATAGTTCTTTTGGAGGATTTTAAACTTCAATTATTCATTGGTGAAACTATTTTTAAGTGTATTTTTTCCTAAACCGAACTTCATTAGTAGATAGGAAATGTTAAAGTCACAGTGATTCTAATATAAGGGGATTTCTATAGGATTGATGATAATTTATTTAATAATTTTTTGTGGATTTTTTCTATGTTAATAGGTCTTTTGGTTGTAGATCATAGTTTTAAAATAGTATTTTCTATAATAATCTTATTACTCAATGTATGTACGACTAATATTTTTATTGTCTATTTGTTATTTAGTGGTTAACATTCCATCTAGGTGATAAATCTTTAGTGTTGGTAATTTTATCATGTCATAAGGTTGTGATTAATGTATTAGAAGTTATGTTTTATCAGATGAAATGGTTTTTTTGGTTTATGTAATTGTTTGTTGGATATTAATTTCCTATTAGGCATTATGTATTTTTTTTTGTTTTTTGAATTAAAATTTCCATGTCACCGTCAGAATGATGGTCTATATTCAAGATATGTGCTAGTGTTTTAATTTTGGATTGATAATTTTTTTATGAATTAGATCCCAAATATGGAAATGGTTTATCTTTGTAGGGATGTTATTATTTTATTAGAGAGGATGTAAAAATCCATGCCCTTGTAGAATAGAGTAAAGAGGAAATTATGTACAACAAAAACACCTAACCCAAAACAAAAAAAATGACCTACCCTAAAAAGACCTATCCCAAAATGTAAAGTTAAATAAAATAATACAAACCAAATAATCTAAACCCAAGTAAACTAGTTATTATAACAAAAAAAGAACAAATTTCCAGTTGAACTAACCAAAATTTATATGAACCAAAAATAAAATAAATGAAGTAACCAGATATAAACCAAGTAACCCAACTCAAATATGACATAACCCAAAGATGAACCAAATGGTTAAACCCAAAATTAACTAGTTGAATTATCCAAATATAAAAAAAATACTGTTACAAAATAGGAAATAAATAACCATACCAAAAGATAAAAAAATATCCTAACCCAAAACAAAATAATTATCCATTCTAAAGAATGAAGAATTTATTAAATGATCATATCTGATGAAATTTAATGACTAGAAAAACAAAATAATCCAAGATACGTAACCTAAAAAAGACATATCCCAAAAATAAACCTAATAACCTAACCCAGAAAAAATATATAACCTATCGTAACAAAGAGATAACCAAAAAATGAACAAACTAACCTAAACTAAAAAGGCTTCACCCCAAATTAACAAAATGACATAACCCCAAATAAAAAAATAACCTAAAACCAAGTAAAGTAATTGATCCAAAAAAATGAACAACTGAACAAATCAACTAAAAAAATCACATGACCCTAAAATGAATGAAGTGATGTAACAAAAAATAAACTAAATAATATATATAAAATATAGCATAACCCAAGGATAAACAAATTGACTGAATCCAAAATTAACCCCCTAAAATAACAAAAGATGAAGAA
Source organism: Viscum album (assembly GCA_963277665.1). Classification (NCBI taxonomy): domain Eukaryota; kingdom Viridiplantae; phylum Streptophyta; class Magnoliopsida; order Santalales; family Viscaceae; genus Viscum; species Viscum album. Next base: position 483,939,993 of record OY728155.1, read on the forward strand.
AATACCCCAAACAAACATGAAAAATGACCTAACCCCCAAAAAAAACAATTATCCTTACCCAAAATGAACTAATTATCTTAACCAAAAAAATAAAAAATGATCAAATAAGATAATCTGAAATATACTAATAATTAGAAAAACAAAATGAACCCAATGACCTTACCCAAAAAAGTACTAACCCAAAACTAAAAAATATGACATAACTTATTAATTAAAGACACACCGTCAATCCAAAATAATCAAATGTTGAACCCAAAAAATAATAAAACTGATCCAACTGATTAACCAAATGACCAAATTTCAAAATTACCAAAAAACCCTAAAAAAATTAACCAAAATACTGAATGACAAAAATAACCAAGCTACTAAATAACCAAATAATATAACACAAATAGAATTTGGCTGATATCAACATACAAGAGGAATATCATTTATACCCATGATTAAAAATCAAATTAATATATATAGATTATTTCATGACAGTGGTTTGAAATTTATAATTAATATTATATTTCGATGCTTCATTATTTTATATGTTTCTTAAAAAGAAATTTTTTTAAATAATTATTGTTTTATTGATATTATATTATTCAATAATGTAATATTATAGTAATAATTTTCATTTCTATCAAGTAACATTGCACATGAAAGGATGTTTTCCTAAAAATAATAATTTTTCATGAGTTGGATGAAAAAGGGAGGAATTTATATGAATGCATATACACAAGAAAAAATTGTTATTCATTTTTTTTCTATATATAAAATTTAGATATGTAATTCATAATTAAATAATTTCTTTATTTTTTGAACAATATTCCTTTGCATCCCTTGATGTGGAAGAATATGGATACTTCTGTCCAAATGATCATTTGAGACATGAATTAGGTGAGGATCACCAGGGGAGTGTTCGTTGTCGACCAGGGAAAAAAATCTTCCCCACTAGGTATTGACACTAATCGAGAAACTCTCAAACATCTCACACCACCAATATATATAATGATCTATCAGATGTTACTGAAAAAAATAATAGCTATACTGGAGTGTGAAAGAGGTAAACTGGTCACCAAATAGTTCCTAAAAACCATTTCAGGTATATTTCCATAACACCCACTAGAGGTTTTTAATGATTTAGATTCATTTATGGAATCAATGTATTATATATATGATGCACCATGTGTTATAAATGATGGTATTAGTGGTAGTTTAGGTGATTATACAAACATGTGGTTTTGGTGATGATGATTATAATGATAATGATGGTGATTCCACTAGTACTCTAGGCATTGATGTGGGTAAAGATTATGCTATAACTAGTGGTGATGAGGGAGATATTTATCCCCTGCATTTTTTATTTGATAGTAAAGTGAAATTTAAGGATGATGCTTATTGATTAAAACTGATTGATGAAGTGGATTTTAAATTTGTGGTGCAATATTGTAAATGATATAATGATTATTGGTAACATGATAGTTAAATAAAAAATATATAATTATTGTACTAAATTAAATTTAAACCATGAATTGTATTTGGTTTATAGTTTTTTTTCATTTTTGTGTGGTGGGGATTGATGGGATACTGTTACATATTAGGGACAGGTAGCAATACCCATAGTTTAATGAAGAACATTTATATCCTTTTTGGTAGAAAAGATACAACCATGTTTATCCAAAACATGGTTATATATTTATAACAAATTATTTAATGAAAATGAAGGGTAATATGAATACCTAAATGGGGAAGGCCATGGTTTCTATAAAATACATGGGTATAGATCAACACTAATGACTTAACCACCAACAGTTCATAAAACCATTGGTATATAATATATTGATGATTTAATGGGATATAGAAATGGTTCAAAACTATGGGTATTGGATATGTTTCTAGTAGTGATAAATATTAGTCAATGAATACATATAAATTTTTTCATTTTTCAAATAAGCTTTAGGAACACATAACAAATTTCTTACCTAAGAAGTCACATTATTTTCCCAAATAATTCTATCAGACAATTCATAATAAATATTAAAGGAAAAAATAAAAATCATAATGGTTTCTTGGAAATAATTAAAAAACTAAAAATATAATTTTCATGAGGATATACATTTCACTATTATAATGATAAATATACTTTCTTATATACATAAGAACATTATATTACTTATAGAAATCATATGATTCATGTAAAAACACATAGAATGTATATGAAAAACATATAGGTTCCTTAGAATAACATTTTAATATCCCTATTTTAAATTGAATAAGAATCATAATTATACATTTTTAACCATCATGATAACACTTGGAGTAAATTTTAATATTTCACTTGAAATAACCATCACACTTATACATTGAATAAGAATCATTTTTTTCCCATGATCTTTTAGGAGAAACCTAATAGGTTAACTATGCCCATTTATACAATGAATTGGAGAGATATAATGGGAAAATTCACCCTAATTTTAAAGAATAACTACATATCCTCATAAAGATTCCCATGAAACATAACATAATACATAAAATCTTGCACCGTTAAAGTGTTTTTTTCACCCGTAAGAAATAAAATTCATTTTAGAATCCTTCTTAAAATTATTATAACATAGGGAATGAGGGTTTTTATTTTATAAAAAAAATTAATTTATATAATGTAAGATAAAAATATAACTATTATTGTTGAAATAATGGCCTTTTTCACCTTATAGGTTAAAATAGAGCATTAATTTTGTTATTTTGGTAAATAACATTAATGAATTCTATAAAAGAGATATTTTGAAATCATGGAAAAAAATTAAAATGATAAATAAAATTAGATTTAAATTTATTTTTGGTCCATATAATAACATTTATTATATAATTAAAAAAAATTGAAATTGAGAAAAATTACAGTTTTATGGGAAAATTTTAAATGGGATTTTTTAAAATAATGTTCCTTACCTTGAGTTTGAATCATCAAATATGTTATGTATTATCTTAAAAATTTATATAATGTTTATTATATACATTTGTGAGAACTTTTTTCATGTTTATTATTCCTTTTATCAAACTTTTTTCCATGGTAAAATAATTACATAACATTTATGTCCATGCCAAATGTTATTTGTGATATTCGATTCGTAAGTCCAAAATTATTTAAGATGGATGAGTATTGTTCAAAAAGAAATTATTCTATAGCATCCGGTATTTTTGGACCAGATTAAATTCTAACGAAATTTAATTTTATCCTCTCCTGGAAGGGACTTCATTTAAATTGAGATTCTAAATAACATTTTGTTATTTGGAACACTCAAATTTGTTATATTTTTACTTGTTTAATGGCATGAAAGGTTACACATGTATTCTGTTGAGTTGGGGGAGCATCGGGCTCTATAAAATAATGATTGGGAAAAATGGTTTGGGAGCATGGTTTTTTGGAAACAATATGACCCCAGGGTAAAGCGGAGCATATCTTTCAGTAGATATAGAGGTATCATACGATTTGGTCTAACCATGTGATATGAGCCCCACATTTATGTGTCTAATTGTATGTTCTTGAGAGATGGATGTTTATTTTTATATAGTTTCCCAAATATTTTTCATGATCAGAAGAAAACACTTCTTGGATTGTGTCTTCAGCACATTTATTTAACGGTTTGGGTAACTGTGCAGCCAAACCATGAGATCCATTATTGGGGGAGAAATTACCCTACCCACCTCTTTTTGACCCATGTGTTGTACCACTACTCTCCCATGAATATCTTATTCTCCTATCCATAATATGGGGAGATCACCCACATAAATTTTTGTAATTAAATATTGTTATTCTCATTAGAAGTGTACTTGTATTCTCTTTATTCATCTGTCTCCTTTTTTAGTTTCTCTTCTTATCATCTTCCCTCTATTTTTGTGAGATAATTATCCCAAATATCTGGGTGTTCATCTAATTTTTCAATTTAAATTCATTCTTGATGAATCAACCCTCAATATAGGATATGTGGATTATCCATGGTATAAGTTAAGTTGTAAATTTTTTTCCTACAATGTATTAGTGTTTTATAAATTCCTCCATTGTGTCATGGGATAGTCTTCTTTTGAGAAGCCTCTTAAATGTAATAATTCATTTATAGAACCTACTTCCCAAATTCTAGTGGCAATTGTGTACGTAATTTGGTATTCTAGTAATAATTAGCATCAAATTTGATATACCATTAAGGGAACGTTCCATGAATATTTTTAATTATTCAATGGTTTCTCTAATAAAACACTTAATTAAGGTTCCATGTCGTCAAAAATCTAAACATGTTGTCGAAATGAAAAGTGGGGGACGTGATACGTTCCATATTATCCCTTATCCATTAAAAAATATTCTAAGTGGTTATTGTGTTTCTGTTATAGAGAATTCATGATTAATTTGTACGAAATGAATTCTAGCATGACCCTTTTATATATTTTCATGTATGAAGCCATCTACCAGGGGAAGTACACTGTGACATAATGTAGTTAATGAACTCATAGTGTTCCCTGAATATCGAATTGGCCTTTTAATAAAAAAATGATATGTTATGGGAATGTCTTTATTATTATTCATTGAATTAAAATTATAAATGAACTGAGCCCCATTGAATCCTCTTTTTCGGTCAGATGTAATTTTCCTACATACAACCTCTTTAAAATATAAAATTTAAAATGAAGGAATGTATTATTTACACCTTGAGAGATATTAGGTTTCCATTATGTGGAATACCAAGATGAGGATCATGGTCTGTTGACATATTATACATCAGGAGCGATACTTGCTATTACTTGGATGGGATCACAGTGTGGGTTACATAACTCCATATAAACAAAACTGGTTATAATGAGTGAAATCACAGATGGGATTAAGGGAAAGATTGTTCCACCATTCCATGAGTAATTCTAGAACCCATTTTTTAGATTCTCGTGATGGTATAAGAGGATTTATTCATTAATTTATGATGAGGGTGATACTCGGGATTCCACTTATAGATCACTATGGATGGAATACTTTGGATTTAGATAATCATTATGCTTTTGGTGTGATACTTAGGATCATTGATAACGTTTTCCTAGATAGTCTCAAGATTCCATTTAATTTAATAAAATAGATTCCCTTTTCATGAAATTAAAATGATATATAATCTAATTAAAAGTACTCATCCATCATGCCAAATCACATTATTGGGATTTCTTATCCTTACAAATTACTTATGATGAATCGATATAACATTATTTAATATTTGTACACATTCACCTCAGGAAAATGCATTTTAGCATTGGCCAAAATAGGTTTCTTCAACCAAGTGTCACTTAGACACCCGAATCATATTTTTATTTTATTTTTATTTATTTATTAATAATTTTACATACCATGCATTCACAATATCATTATATATATATATTATAAACCATTATAGGTGGCCTATATAGTATATCTCACAACTATCTCAAGATTCCATTGAACCAGGGTAGCTGAGCAGATTCTCATGTTCAAAAATCAGTTTTTTATTTCTTTTACAAAGTGTTGTTCAAGAAACCTTAAGAGAAAAAGACTAAGAAAATACTCATGATTATTATAGACATCAACTTTAGGGATTTAGTTTAATTTTCTTATATATGTACTATATTTGTATTTTATTTTATTATTTCTTCATTTCTTGGAAGCATCACGCAGACATGCATGCACAATTTTACTTAGTGATGGCCATTTATGTTTAATACGATTATTGCATTTACATATAACTATCTTCTCATATATCTAAATTTTTTATGCTATCATATATTCTCTCCTTATTAATATATCAACATGATAATATGATAATGAAGTTATAGTCTCTCCACCATACCACCCTTAGACCGTTGATGTTGGTCACCAGCCTCTGGAATTTATGGATGCACACTTAAGACCATGTGGCGATCGGTTCAACTTCTGGTTTCATAGTCTGTTGGGTTTGAATGTTATAAAGGGGTATCACAGATTATTTTTCCTTTTTCATACAACTTTAGGATGGTATACATAAGACTATGAACATTCCGGCACTTTGTAAATAACCATTCATGGAAGTGATCAACCCATATATGGGGAAAAGTCCAAGTGGATAGGTATGGGATTGTTGTTCATGTTGTTCATAATTATAGTGGATTGTTATTTTACCTTGAGTAATTAGAGTACCTTCCACTAATTAATTATTTATGAGATTTTATGTATATAATCCTTGCCCCGATATTTTAAGGAATTAGAACTACATGAATAATTATAGGAATATAGAGATTCACATCCCATGTATATGCAATTGCATGTAGATTTAATTACTAGGTGATTATTAATGTTCCATGTGTGTTTATTAGAATGCTTATATTCTACCATTTTAGATATTTTAGTATCATGATTAGTTTGATATCATCTTATGGAATTCAATATCATTCTATTTTTATAATATGATGTGTGATTTATTTAGTATGTTTTCCTATGTAGCTACCTTTTATGGACCATTGATATGTAGTTTCGTACCATGATTAGGTGATTAATCAGATTGCCTTTCATTATATGCCATTATTCTATTCTAATTATCATATTCATTTTATGTTATTCTATGTTAGTATCCCTAGTTAAAATTTTCAATATAAAATTGTTTAAAATTATGTCAATAACAAGCTAAATAGCGTTTTCCCGTACAGATTCATGGTTACACCTTGGCTAAACAATAGAGAGTTATTTGATCCGTGGTCCATTGGTCACATGGGATGAAAAATTGTTAGTTTATAATTCAATAGATATAAATTGAAATTCATAAAATGATATAGGGGGTTTATAAATTGATATTTAGTAAACAACTTAATCGAAGAATTATATATAAAATTTAAAATACCATAATATTATTGTAAATAAAAATGACGATTAAATTTTGACTAGAAATAAGTTGGTTTCATTTATATATTTTTTTAATTATATTTCTTGGGATTGATGAACCATGTGAATAGATCCATAAATGCATAAATTTACCATTGTATGTCTATTCTAGCATGGCATTTATGATATAGATTTGACTCAACCCTAGTAGTTTGGTTAGGATGCATTCTTCTTATGAGATCAAATCATTAAGGGTGTAATAAAAATATTTATGATTTAATAAAATGGGGATTCATCTTCATCAACATTGAATGAATTTAATGGGACCCTTGTAGGTTTTCCCTCTTTTGATGTGCCTCAAACTAAACCCAGAGTGGTGTACTTATTCTTTGTAGTGGTGGTCATTTAAAGTATCTACAACCACTTATATGGTTTTACATATATACATATGGATAAATATAAATTGTCCTATCATCATTAATTAATTAAAAGTATTGTTTTCTGTTGTTGAACATTACTATTATATTGGTCACATTGGATAATTAAAACACCAATTTCAATATTAAGGGTGTTTTCATCTATATATGGAAATTGTCATTTTAATTAACAAATCACAGTTTCCAGAAATTAATAATAAATAAAAAAAATTTAAACTGAGATTATGTGATATATTTACTAATTATGGTAGGATGTCAGTTAGATAATTAATTTTTAATAAGAAGCTGATAGAAATATTCTTGTTCTTTGTGGATTTAGTGAAATAATGTACCGAGTAGTTTTTCCTTATGACTAATGATTGCTATATTTCGAAAACAAAACTGGAAATATATAATGAATTAAATGATAATTAATTTTAAATTAATAAATTTAAACATTAAGAGTTTTTCATAGTTTAAAATTATTGTACGGATATTTTAGATTTTTCCTTGAGTGGCTGCCTTAAAACTAGAATGTGTGAATTACCCATAGGCCCTAATCTTATTTATTGAACCTAAATGATAGAAACTTAATTCTTGTGACCTTTTATGAATGATCATTGGGAGGGTAGACGCTTTATGGTTTTGTAATGTTATGGAATGTTATAGGTAGCACCCCTATACCTTCAAATACTTTACTAGTTGCTTATGGCGAAATACTTTTTTATTATTTTCCAACCACTTTTATGAAAAGTGAGAAACCCAAGGACACAAACAAGCCCGAAAAACACATCCAAAATAGAACAAACAACCAAACACCCAGATCATCCAACAAAAACTAAAATCCAAAGTCTCCATACCCATCATCATAACCAACACAGGATTCCTCCGTGGTGGCCGTTCCCCATTCAGAATTCGGGTTGAAACGCCGCATGAAATCTTCATTATAGTCCCGCCTCACATCATCCAAAGTGATTCGCCCAAGTCCATATTGCTTGGTTAGAAATCATTTTTTGAATGCTAGTTTCACCCCATGATCGCGCTTAAAGGCGGCTCTAGGGCACAATGGACGAGGAAAATTAGAATAATCCTTCTTGCCTCTTCTTTTTGGAGTAGCAGATGCAACTCGTCCATACGAAGTCCTATTTCTATCCCCACCTTGGACTAAATCACTAATTCAACACCCATTAGGAGCTTGCATACCCATACTTAGACCTGCCCCTCCCTGTACAATGTTGCTATACGAGAGCCTTGTAAATCCACCACTATTTCCTTTGCCCCTCTTAGAGATATCCCCCCCTTTTCTAGGGAAAACCTCCATTGGATAGGTTGCTGACCGGGTGTGTTGCTACAGAACGTTAGTATCAACTAAAGCAAGGCATCGAGGTTGCTCAATAATTTCATGCTCTTCATATATCACTATACGCCTTTCTTCATTTCCAACAGGAGCCTCCAGAGGACCATTCTCCGCATCAGCATCAATAATAACTGAATTAATCACCTCCGCATCATCTTGTTCTAGGCCCTAGAAATAGTTTCTTGTAGGAACTGTAATTAGTATCCATCCAGCAGCATTATTCTGACCAAATTTCACATTCTGATGACCTTTTAAATTATCCACAGTAGGACCATCATACACTGCAGGCCCTATTATCTCCGTTGACTCACATTTCACTCCTTCGGACCTGCTATTAAAAGCCTACAAACCTCCAGCACAAGAGCCACACATATCCTCAACTTTCATTCCACCATCCCCGACCTGCAGATCACTCCACAACCACCTTAAAACAGCAGAAACTAGTGAATTTAAGGAGGCCTTATCTCCCTTGCCCACTACTGGTGCATCCCTACTCACAAGGTCAGAATCCATTCCAGGATTTGTTCCACACTGCTTCCTCTATCCATCATCGGTCCTCCTCCTCTGACCTTCCTCTGGTCTCCTCCTTGGAACAAACTTCCTCTCCTTGAAACCATCTGCATGACATTCAGAAGACAAATTCCCCAAACAGTAGCCGCTCGAATAGTATTTGTCCCACGATTCAGACACCACTTCTTGTTTCCATCGAAACTCCGAACCCACTGCAATCCAAAACCACTCCACCGAAGGATTTGAAAGATCAACCTCAACACAAATTCGAGGGTTAATCGGGTGACATACAGAGGAAGTTCGAACGTTGGAACAAAGATAACGGCCCACCATGTTTCCAATCATACGAATAATTGAAGGATTCTGAAAAGGTAGAGGAAGCTTAGGATGGCTTACCCAAATCGCGCTGGAGGCTGGATCCTGATTCATTCAAAGGTCGAACGACCATCTTAGGAGTGAAAACATGAAACCGTTACATCACTGAGGGGCACTAGACTAGGCTCGAATCAGATCAGCTTCCGAGGTGAAGCGAACCATGATGTGACTTCTATCCATCAGACCAACAACCGCCCATTCTTGCAAATCCCATTTACTGAAGACAAAATGGTCAAAGTCATCCACCGAAGGTCTTCAAAGATTGAAACGTTCAAGTAACATAAGGTCCAGATGACTCGAAGCTTCCATGAACTATGCCATCGAAATCGTCAACAATGGACCACTATGATGGGACTCCAGAACCTTCAGACTTAGATAAATCACCGGGAAATCCGGGAGAAAATTAGGGTTGGAAAAGGGGGTAAACGGTTTCCAAGATCTCGAAGGAGGTCGAACCAAGTCTTCATCTTCTACCCCCCTCCCGTCTCCGGGAAGGGGGGGAAAGCAGACGTCGATCATTCTAGGGTTCCCTCATCTCTTCGACGGAAGCCATCGAGCGCTTTCTAGTTGCTTATGAGTAGTTCCAAATGTGAGGTTTTATTTGGGATCCATAGTTCCACCTAGGTCTCTTAGTTTATAAAACATTACACTATTTTTACTACCATTCCAATGGGGTTTTTAACATTGTGAATGGATTTAGAATTGTTTAGTGTCGAGTTATAATAGGTTATACATTCTTAGGTAATGGTTGATTGTTTAGTGAATTTTTTGTAACCCCGCTTCTTATTTATCCATGATGGATTCTTTAGTACATCATTATTTAGGATAAGAATCGTATCGAGGAATATGAATCTTAGTTTAAAATCGGGTACAATCATTTACCTACTTGAATCCATAGGGTGGTAATCCTATGGGTAGTGTTGAGGATTACCCATTTTTCTTAGTTAATATAAGGATAGTGTGCATTGGAAGACACTATACCCACTAGGTTTCTAATCTATAATGAACATTATGACTCTAGTGGATTTTTTAAGACTTTGAAAATTCTGATTTGATTATCGATCATCTCTGGTGTAGTGTGACATGGGAATTAATGGACAATAATGTCTCATTCCAATGCTTTTGGTGATGTTTTCAAAAGTATTATATTTCTTGACACACATGTCTGTTTGGTTTTTCCTTTCAAGCCTGATGCTATGCAACATGTGGTTTTGAATTAGAAGGAGTTTCATGCATATGTTCAATGTGAATCTAAACATTTTTCACTGGTGAGTGGCCAGGACAACACTATCCTTGGGTTTAATATTTTCTAAATTATGTCATCCACCTCTAATACGAACAATTAGGGGTCAATAGACCATATTTATTAGGATGAGATTCCATTTGAATTAAATCTATAGATATTTAAACTCTTAAATTGGAGAGCATATTGTTAGTTGTTGTTAAAAATTTCCATCTAGGTAGAAGGAATAACCATGGACCAATTGGAAATGGTCTGTGTTGCTTAAAATGCCCTTGTGGCTACTAAAATTTCTTATGCTGGTTCTATGAAAAAACATACTGATGGTATGGTTATTTGTGTATGTAACCATTAAAGACACTATATGAGATGAATATATGTTGGTAGTTTATCTTAAGATATTATGAGTTGCCTCATGTATAGTGACATAGGATTATCATCCATATAAATTAAATCATTGTTTGTGGAACACTTGTTACATTACATAAACACTTTCTCAAATACTGTATTAGTTTAGTTCCTTTGAAATCATGGGAACATAAACACTAGTCCATAAGTGAGATTCATTAACTCAAAATAGGTTTTACCTGAATAGAATTATTCTAAGAAACATCATAAATTATAAATATTTTCATACCCTTGGAAAAGGGAATGCATGATAGGGTGTGATAAAATGCTAAGTAAGGGTAAACAAGGGTGGTTTCTAAGAATAATCTGGAGCATAAGGGTATGATAAAATAGTCATAAAATTAAAATAGCATACCCTACATATCAAATATCATAATCAAGTGTCATGGAATAATTATGGGGTGTTCATAATACATGAATCATGAGGTAATCTAGAGAATGATCCATAAAATCACAACATAAGAATAATACCTATAATTGTGGTAGACACATAATTATATAAAGTGATTCCCAAGGTTGTCTAGGTTCTCTTCCATGGCTATATTACTAGAATGGGTCTACTCCCCTAATAATATTAGTAGTCGAGGTTCACTCCAAAGTCCATCTTAATGTATAAAATCATTTACTAAACCATGTTCACTTTTCATTACAACCATGTCTATATCATGAGATATAAATCAATACCCAATTCATTGTGGGGTGATATAATTCTGAATCATCAAATAATGAAATAATACATTTTTATACAACAATTTCATAAAAAATAATCACATCACAACCCATTAAATGAATTGGGCTTGATAAACATGTCAAACTATCATAACCTTTTTAAAATATAATTTTATCTTAATCATTTAATTAAATAAAAAACTATGAAGAAAAGAAGGTTTCATATGTTTTTATCGTGGTATAACCTGTGGAATAGAAATGGGTGTCATAGACATCCATCTATCAAAACACAGACCATTGGATAAAGGATATGAATGGTATTATTGGATCATATCTTATTTAAGAGTTAGATAAAACCATATAACGTCATATTATATGGAATATAATTTTGAGATATCATTTAAAAACATTATGTAAAATACCCTTTTTCAATTCAAAATACCTTTTAAAACATTATTTATTTTTGAATGTATTTTATTTTGTAAATAAAAATGAAAACATATAATTTATACTTTGAAAAAAAAATTAAAAACTTTTTACATAAATGTTTTTTTAAAGTCCATTTCCTTGAAAATTAGATTAAAATAAATTTAAAAATATTTTTGATAACATTTATGAAAAATTGAATTTATATAATACAGATTCCAACTGAATAGAGGAATAAGGGAGGAATTTCATAAAAACATGTTCTTAATTATAATAATTACCAAATAGTGGGAAAATGGTACCATTAAATTAATATATCATTAATAACCATAGGATAATTAGATTCATTGGATTTATTGAGATAGATATTATAAAATTTATTTAATTGAAGAATAATTGTAAACAATCCAGATAAAGGATGAGATTATAGACATAAACTCTTACCACTTTGGTATGTTTAAATCATAATCCCCATTAAAGAATAACATTAAAGTATGTATAAAATCTAATGAATGTAATGATATTCAAGATATAAATTGACAAGGTGGAAGTATATAAATTTTGTAAAGGAATATATTTTCATAACCCAACATTTGTCTCAAATAAGGAAAATCGAAACAAAAATTCACTTATCAATTTGGTGACTTGGATACTGTAACACATAAAAAATATATCTTAAAACAGATAAGTAAATCCCAGTAATTTTCATTTTAATAATTATAAAATTCATCCAAGTTTATTATAGACACCACTAATAAGAAATAGGTGGAAAACATATCTTGTGTATCTCAGAAAATAAATGCCAAGGAGGAAATCCATTAACTAATATTTAAATCCTATCATACTTGTTCTAAAATCATGTATAATAAATATAAATTTATTATGAATATATAAAAGATCCATGTTAAAACATATAAAATTTTACATGATTTTCTTTGTAAAAATTTATTATCCATTTATTAACAATTCCATTTTAATGATATGTTTCGAGTAATAATCGCTTTGTTTTTTGTATAAGTTTGTATTTTCAATATTATTGATCCACTTACATTAATCATGATTTTAAAATATCCATAATTATATCCATTATGTAAATATAATATATATATATATATTATATATTTATTTATATTAATCTATAAAACGTAGAAATACAATGTGAAATACAACATTCATAGGGTTGTTATGCCGTAAGTACACATGAACGATGATTCTTTTTTTCTTTTTAGATTGAATGAAAGGGAATTATAAGAGATAACATCATTCCTGATTTATTTTTATTTCATATATATCACATAGGTTATTAAACCCATCATTAATAAATTCCATGTAATTCATGAATGAATCACATCGCTTCATGAGGTGGTAGTCAACCATATACATGAAAGATGTTATCATATTCCTACCAAATGGAAAGCAGGAAGGTATGAAATATATAAATTTTATAGAAAAAAATAACATCTTAAAAATATATATCATATATAAACTATAAATCCACAATTATTACCAACAATGAATGGTGGTAATGGCATAACGAAAGACATCGGTTTGCAAGGAGGTAATATGTTGTACACACAAATGATGATTGTGTATCCCATTTGGAGGTAGCGTGCAATGTTGTTGGTCATAACCATAACATAATAAAATATAATTATATTTATGATACATATTTATACATATAATAATGATATAATAATAAATGGAGTGTTTTGAGGAAGAAATAAAACAAAAAAATTAGTTTATGAACATTACATCTTCTCTAGGTATCACCATTTGGTTTTCACAAAAAGACATCCTTGGTTGAATTACTGCAGAAACTGAGGATTATATGGTTGTGTTTGGGAATTTGGGGAGATATTTGTATAGTTATTGGAAGAGACAAAGATTTTGAGATGTGTGTATAATGGATGGGGTGAGATCCCTTTTATAGTGGGGAGGGGGAGTGACATTCTTATAAATTTAAAAAGTTAAACACTATTAGTAGGTATAACATACCTAATGTTCCTCCAATAATGTAATAAATTCAAATAGAGAAGAGTTATGTTATAAATAAGTCCATCCAATTGGTTTTGGACATGTGTAGGGTGATTTTTACACCTTATGTTTTAAGTGAAACCAACAAATAATCCAATTTTTACTTTAATAACTTTAATTAATTTAAATTTCCTTCACTAAACACTTTTGTAAAAAGGTAAGATTAAAATATTATAAAATATAAATTATGATAAATAAAAATATCTAATCCATTTATATAAATTCTAGTCACATAATAAGATGAAATTAATTTAAAATTAATGTACCATAAGGTATGAAAAACATGTTTTTAAAGTGAAAATATTCAAAAGATTGAAATTTTTTAATATCCAATTTCAATGTAAAATTTATTAAATTGACATATATTAGATTTATTTATGTATAATTTTGATAATTATAATTTAAAATATAATTAAAATATAATTTAACTACATTAATAAATTTGGAAAAAAGGCAACTATCAATTGAAATTCAGTATTTTTCACTATCATCCAGAAATGAAATATTTCAGAAAAATATAAAAAACACACACTAAGATTATTTGTAAATTATAAGTTCCAAAATGATGTTAAATTTATAAAATTAAATTTATAAAATTATTAAAAATTAATAGTACTATTCTTCATAGAAGACAATTAAAAGAATTTCTTTTGCGAAAATATTATTTTAAAAAACATAATGACTTTTATGAAAATTATATAGTTCATTATTAATATTTTTAATTTATTTGAAACAAATATAAATTATATTTAAATAGTATTTATTAATTTTTATATTTTTAAATTAAATGGTGGGGTTAAATCTATTTTTTTTAATTAATTATAATTATAAAATTGTGTTACATTGAATCTTAGTGTTGTATGGAATCCAAGCTAAGAGAGTGTTGAATGTATTACAAGCACAACATGGTGTAGATTGTAAAGAAACCTTAGCATGGTGTAGAAAATAACAAAATACATTACACAAATTTAATTTATTCAAAAAAAATGTTTTATAAAAACAAATGGTGTGAAATTAGGCCCCCTTAAATACATTTCACCCTTGAAATTATTCACACTGAAACAAAAAAATGAGAATAATAATGCCTCATCATATCCTAAAGTTCTCGTGAGATTGTGGATTTTTCCAAAAAAAACATTTACATGGTTATTGGTGGTAGTTTTTATAACTTTCTATACATGATCCATAATTTCAACATGTTTTTCCTCATAAGAAACTACCTACTCTAGCAGTATGATATCTGAGTTCTTTAAATGTGAAGGGTTAGGTTTGTACTTCATTATAAGATATACATGGATCTTATGGTGGACTGGAGAGGGATTTGGGGGAAGCGCCACGTGATATGCTTTAATCCTAACATGATCAATAATTTCAAAATGACATTCATATTTAAGGATAATTTTCATATTCATATTGAATACAGTATCCTTTTTCAATCGATAAATTCATAGAGACACCTTGTCAGCAACTTTCAATTCTAGATCACATGAATGATTATCAGCATAACGTTTTTAATAAATTTGATCTAACATTATAAGATACTAAAAGGTTCTAACCCACTCACCATTTATTCAGTGAGCTCTTATACCAATAGAATTATTTCTCCGACTTCATTCTATCACATTTTATCTGTACATTTATTCCCATTGAGGGATTCATAAGGAACCATATGAATTATTGAGTGAAAGTTATTTCTATTATAAAATGAAACTATCAGATGGTGTTTACAAAAACAACCTTTTAAATCTAAATAAAAATACCTCAACATATCCTCTAGTGATTAAATTGTTCTTTCGGACTTCTAATCCATATGAAGATGATATATAGTGTTGAAACTCAATTTTTCATCAATGGCTTGATGAAGAGTTCTCTAGAACATTAAGGTAATCCTCAGATGCTGATCAGATTTATTGGATTTCAGTACTCTAGGAAATATTACATCTTCATTAATGGATATCATATAATGATGATCGAGAGTGAAGAAGTTTCTTATAGAGATGATGTTTGCTGACATAGTAAGTCAATGGACTACCACTAATATAAAATTTATACAATTTTAGGTTTTTTGGAATACATTAACAAAAAATATAGTGATGTTCTCCCATTACCATTCTAGTATGTGTAATGGATGTATAATCCCATTAGAATTTTCCCTTTCACCCTTAACTTATTGACATACCATGCACTAAGACAATAATTCTATGATATCCTTCTCCATGCCATCCCACCATAAGTATTCTTTCAAATATCTATAAATCATCAAACATCCATGGTGAATATAAAATGATGGAATATGATATTACTTTAACAAATCCATCTTCAAATTTTGTTTAGAAAGAATGGATATACGTTTCATAAAATATATCATTATATTATGATAAATACTAAACTCAAGATACATTTTATACCTTATTTATCAACTCTATATCTTCCTTCTACACCTTATTAATCATCACATGGAAAGATATATGAGTTTTCAATTGACCAATATAATATTTTACCCTTCCATCCGAATTTCAGATCCATCCTTTTAAAATACAAAAATATATGTTTTTTTACCCTCATAATTTGTAAACATGAATGATTCTTTGGGCTCAAATCATCAACCACCTTGTATAATTTCCCTAGGTTGTAATGTATTGAGTATTCATAATCATTTATCAACTCGTATGTTCTTCTATGGAACATGTTGAACTACTTCTATGTGAATGTATATTTCCAATGTTAATTATCTCAATATGTATCACACATTTATCTATAAATATAATTCCCCCATACCTTTAAGGGGGAAAAATCATAGGAAATGTGAAATCATGAGTAGGGAAGTTTTATTCATTAATCTCCAATTATCAAGAGGCATAATCTATAGCCATGTAATTCAACACAATAACTAATTACAATCCCTACATGGATTCATTAGTAAATAATAAAAACTGTAACGTCCCGACCCGGCTCACCTCTAAGATGGTGGTCGAACCGATGGGTTACATAACCTCAAGAGCATCTCCCTGAATGCCATAGGCTGCCGAAAAGTAGTGAGGGCTCTTTTGTGTTCGTGGGGGAGACTATTTCCTCATAGGTAATATATAATATCACAACGGAAGTAACCGGTAACAATAATCAATAGCGGTAGCATGTAAATGAATAAGCCACAGTATATGCAATATAAATAAATCCATCTGAAAGATAAAAACCAATTGTGGATGATCACAAAAGAGTATCATGCCGTGATATGAGTTTAAACTGAAAGTACATAAAAGATAACTCAAACACAAAGTCAACTCAAAGAAAAGACACATGCAACAACTGCATTGTGAGCAAGGCCAGGTCCTCTACCCAAGTCTCCATCCTAATCAGTAATGAACAGTCAATCATCGGAAACATCACACTTCCCCATGTCAATATCTGTGAGCAGGTAATGTACTCGGGTGTCGATGATGCCTGAGTAGGGTGCGAGATAAAATCCCAGTAGGTCAGCACCCACAGTGTCTAAACCACTCCATTTCATGCAACAATAAAAATGAAGTGTACCTTTACATAATAATCCTAGATAATTAATTTAAAATCAATGAAATAAATAAGCCGGCTTGGGTTCCAAATGGCACCCATGCCTAATCACCTACTTCAGCCTAAGCTGGTAGTTTGAAAGAGTACCTATCCGAAAAATGTATGAACACGTATATATGTATAAAACCCAGAAAGAAAGGTAAAAAAGAAAAAGGTATACCTAATCTTGTGATTTGACATGGGGTCTAAGTCATGCGTCCACCAGGTGTACTACGACACATCAAAAGGATATTTTATTTCCCATGAAAACTCATATAGAAATAATATCAACCCTTAAGTGCATCATTTGTTAAGGTTCATGTTGAGAATTGGGGTCCGAGCCCATCCCGAGGGTATCTCTACAGAACATCCGTCAATTTATCCAATGCCACTGAGCCCATGAAAGGAAATATTTCGAAAGACCAAGTATCGCCTGAGGCATGGTTTTACCATGAGTCCATCCCGATCTCATAAAAAGGGGTTGAGTGTCATTCGAGGCTGGCTTAACCACATTGCCAATGGATCTATCCCGATAGGCCCTTTTGAAACCTGTATCACTCAAAATTATATGAAAGTTCTGGGAAGTCTCGGTCCGGCCAAGCCAACGACACCGCCCCCGGCACATAGAGGTAACCTATCAGGAACAGAGGATCTAAGAATGACCCTCAATATAGGGCCTTCCCCCATTCAAAGCCCTGAATTTAATTAAAATTTTCACTACAGCATATATGACATAACCAGCATATAAAGTCACAGCTTGAAAACTAACCATATACACCCACATCACAAGGCATAAATCTAGCAGTATAGCATAAAAATTTGAAAGTAAATATACATATCATATCAACCTTAGTGGATAATGCACATTTAAATAATAATCAGTTCAACATAACAATCTTGAAAGTCAATATACATATCATATCAATCTCATTGGATAATGCACATCTAAATAATAAGCAGTTCAGCATAACAACTTCCAAGGAAATATACATGTCATATCAATATAAACAGAGAATGCACATTTTAATAATAAGTAGTTCAACATAACAAGTTCCTATGATCCTACAATTAATATTCATGTGCAAACAAACTATTTATTAAATTGAATTACAATATAAAGGTGCTTTACAACACATGAAATTAATTAAACAATAAAGCCAGCTAACAGAAGGTTACACCGACCATATTGGCACACCCATAAAGGGGTGTATAACTTTGTTTCATCAATTAAAATAAATTAATTTAAGGTGATTGAGGCTGCAATAATTAGTCAAAACAATTAATGTAATTAAATTGGGTAAAATTACACAAAGCCGGTAGGCACTGACTAACAGCACAATGATGCATTTTAATAAAATGAAACGAAATGGAGGGAATGCGAGTAGGAACCCTACCTTGTAGTCATAGTTGACTATATGATCTGCAGTAGGCTTTGATTTGACCTAAAATGGACAAAAACGAAAGATTTTTTAAAAACCAAAAAATAGGGTAACAATATTCCGCGACAAACTGCTCGTAGAATACTCAATGGAATCAAACTATTCTAATTGAGCAACATTAAAATTTCCCTAAGGTTTACTGCACACCTAACAGCGAATGAATCAGTTGCCGAACGGAGGAGCAACGACCTTTTGAAGGGGTTGCTGGTTGGTGTGATGGAATTGAGGGGTGAAGGTGAAATGGGATGAGTCAGAGAGGGAGAGAGGAGATGAAAAAAATAAAATAGTTAAAAGAAAGAAAAAGAAAATAAAAGATAAAATGATAAAAATAAAAGGTAAGGAAAAAATGGAATTAAAGAAAAAGATAAAATAAAACAAAATAATGGAAAGGAAAATAATAAAAATAATTAAAAATGAGAAGCCCCCATTTTAATTATTTTCATTTTTCCTGTAACCCCCACTTTATTTTCTTTTAGATTTTTTAATCCTTTATTGCTTTCTTTTAAATCCTCTTAAAATCTCTTATTATTATTTTCCACCATTAATCCACTATTAAAACCTGAAAATCACACAACAACGTGACATACATTTTTCAAGAAACGTCTACAATTATTTAAATTAAATAAAAAGCTGCCCGGGAACCACAATGAGGTGAGGTGGCATGCGCCCTGGGTCACATAGTCAATTAGGTTACAATAAATTAAAAATAGTACATACCTTATTATGGTCAAGATTATACAAAATACCCTCTTTAAGACAACTCGTCCCCAAGTTGCCCTTCCGAGGGTATTAGAACCTCGCAAGAGAAGAGTTCCGGACACTGTGCATGTACATCCATCTCTCGCTCCCAGGTCTCGCACTGAACGCGTGAGGGTTTCCAAAACACCCAAACCAGTGGGACTGAATTTCCTCAGAGGACTCTCAGGATACGGTCGACAAGACAGATTGGATACTCCAAAAGGGATGCATCAGCATCACGCTTGATGTCATCGGGGACAAAATAATGAGATCGGTCTGGATGATATTGTTGAAGTTGAGATACATGGAAAATGTAATTCATGGAATGATACCTCTGAGGTAGGAGTAACAAATAGGCTACCAGACCAACTCTCTCTACAATCTTGAATGACCTGACATATATCGGTGATAACTACCCAAGCCTCCTGATCATCTTGTGACCCAACCTCGGGGAAACACACAGAAGGACTTGATGTCCCACCTTGAACTCCAGAGGTCTGCGGTGACAATCAGAATAAGAATTTTGCCTAGACTGAGTTGTAGTCATATGCTTCTGAATCAGCTGAACTTTCTCAAAAGTCTCCTTAATGAGATGAGGACCCAACAAAGTTGCCTCACCTACTTCGAGACATCATAATGGTGAAAGACACGGTCTACCATAGACAGTCTCATACGAATCCATTTTGATTTTATCTTGAAAGCTGTTATTATTGGTAAAATAAAAAAAGAGTTAAAATATTCTCCCAATAACCCCCAAAATTAAGGATACATGCCTGTAAAATATCCTCTTACACTCTTATAGTTTTCTCGGACTGCCCATCGATCGGAGGGTGATATGTAGTACTCAGAAGTACCTTTGAGCCCAGTGCCTTTTTTCACCCTTTCCAGAACCGTGATTTAAAGAGAGAATCCATGTCCAAGACAATAGAATGAGGTACACCATGAAGTCACACAAATTTATGGATATACAACCTTTCCATATCACCAATCATAATGGTCTATCGGATATGCAAGAAGTGTGTAACATTGGTCAGCATATCGACAACCACCCTTACACCATCGCTGTTTCGAGGAGATATTGGCAAGCTTGTAACGAAATCCATGGAGATTTCATTCCATTTCCATTCAGGAAGGGATAGAGGCTATAGTAGTCTAGCAGTTCGTTGGTGCTTTGCCATCACCTATTGGTAGGTGGACCACTGAGTGATGAATCCTGTTATCTAATTTTTCATTCATGGCCACCAATACTGTCAACACATGTCTATATATTTCATGGTCAGCCCAATATGAACTACCGAAACAGTGGTTTGAGATTCCTTCATCAAATCTTCCTATATACCTGAAGGTACCCACACACAACCATAGTAAAGGAGGGTTCCACAGCCATCAACAGCCCAACGAGGAGGTGGGTTCCCTCCTGTAACACTGTCCCTCAAAACGAGTCCCCCAAGATCAGTTAACTATTGCTTGCAGACTTCATCCAAAAGAAGTTATGTCACTTTAAGAGATGTTAGAACCGATTGTTCATTCTTCTCATGAACCTCCAGATGCATCTCGGAAAACAAGGCCATCATCTTCCACTCACTACTGGATACCTGCATGGCATGTGTCTATGTATTGCGGCTTAATGCATATTCCACATCATTACCCTTACCAGGGGTATAAGCAAGATCATGGTCGAATGACTACAATTATTCGACCCACCTACGTTGCCTTAAGTTCATGTCTCGGTGAGTGGAGATATATTTCAAGCTTTTATGATCCATGTAAACAGCGAATCTCTCACCCAAAAAATAGTGTCTCCAACAGCATAGAGCATGAACCACAGTATCCAACTCAAGGTCATGTGTAGGATTGTTCTGCTCGTGAGGTCTCAACTAGCGAGATCCATAAGCCACGACTCAATCACCCAGCCTCAAAACTACACCCAGTCAAATTCTTGTTGCATCACAGTAGACTATTTATCTCTTACCAAGTTCAGGTAGAATCAGGTTTGGGGTTGAGGTTAGACTTCCTTTCAATTCCAAAAAATACATTTCTCATTATTCTGACCATATTAACTGTAGAACATTCTTAGTATGGGCCATAAGAGGCACTGTTATTGGTAGAAATCCTAGATGAAATGCCTCAAGTAGCCAACTAGCCCCCAGAAACTGCGAATGTCGAAGACACTCTTGGGATTCACCCATGAAACCACGGTGCTAACTTTTTCTAGGTCAACTGATACCCCTGCATTAGATATAATATGACCCAAGAAGTGAACCATATCAATCTAGAAGTGGCATTTGCTGAGCTTAGTGTATAGTTGGTTCTCTCTCAGTGTACTGAGCACAGTCAAAAGAAGGGTTTCATGGTCATGTCTTGAACCGAATACACTATGATGTCTTCCACAAAGACTACCACAATGGAATCAAGATATGGATGAAAACCCTTGTTCATCAGAGCCATGAAGACTGTCAGTGTATTCATGAGGCCGAATGGCATAACCAGATACTCATAAAAGCCATAACTATTGTGGAAAGCCATATGTGGTAAGTTAGATGGTTGCGCACACACCTGGTGATATCCCAACCTCAGATCAATCTTGGAGAAAACAGTTGCTCCCTAGAGTTGGTCAAAGATATTGTCTATAAAAGGCAATGGATATCAATTCATTACCTTGAGCTAGTCGAGTCGACGATAATCCACGCATAACCTTAAGGTACCTTTTGGATTCTTGGAAAAAAGGACACGTGAACCCCATATTGATGTGCTATGTCTGATGAAACCCTTAGTCTCGAGGTCTTAATGCTTCTTTTTGTGTTCCTGTAGCTCTGTTGGTGCCATCCTATAGGGAGGATTAGACACTGGTGCCACACCTGGAATGAGCTTGATAGTGAACTCCACGTCTCTCATAGGAGGTAAGATAAAGAAATCATTGGGAAATACATCCCTAAAAAGATCCACCACTGGAGATAATTAAACTAGCTGTGTTCCCTGGTCGCTCATGAAGAAACTTTCCAACTGAGCTGTCACTCTGCCTAACCCTGTGTATTTAGGCATAGCATAGTTTTCTTGCATATCCTATTCTTCTTTTTGAAGATAATTTTCACCCTCAAGGGATATAAAAGACACCCAATGGAGATAGAAATCCACATGGGAATGGTAACAAGAAATCCAGTTTATACCAAGAATGAATTTGATGCCAGAAATATCAAGGATATATAAATTCTAAAAAAAATGGTACCCACCAATCTGGAGGGGGTACTCTTCACACCAGCGTATGCCCTCTGTTCTGACCCCAATTACAGTGTCGAGAGACATGATGCCGCAAACATACTCACTTAGAAAACCAAAACATTCAACAACAGTAGTAGATATAAAGGAGTGTGATGCACTGATGTCAAGATGACTAGAAACTAAAGTAAAGGCTACTAGGATTGTACCTCTCACTATAGATGGTCATGCACTCTGCTCCTCTGGTGCTGATTGCACTGCGTACATGGGACCTATGCCATGAGCATGATATGCTGCTTGGTTGGCCTGAGTAGGTCTACTCTACTGACACTGATAGTATGGGACTTGATTTCCTCAACTACAACCTCCACCATTACCTCGGCCTAATTGACTGGTGGAAAAAGAACCTCTAGCCTACAATGGAGTCATAGATCCCATATCTGACAGAGGTGTAGGTGTGAATCCTCTACCACTAGAAACTAAAGAGATGGAATGGCAGAAACACCGAAGGTGACCAATCCTGCCACAAGGTTGGCACTCCTTTGTGTCTCTTGTGCACTACGGCTTCTTGTGACCATCCCTACCGAACTGGTAACATGTCACAGAGCTATCAAGACGGGTTGTTTGGATAGGATTTTTCCCATGTGAACATTCAAAACGGCGTTACCTACTGCCAGAAGAGCCACCACCCTATCTCAAAATTGATCCAACCTGGCTCACTAGTTTAGCTTCTCTGACATTTGGCTATGAGATTAGAGCCTGGTTCAGGATATCCATAAAAGTGGTCAAATGGAATATGTTCATCTGTGGGCAGATAGTATACTCAAGTTTGTCCTCAAAACACCTCGCAGTAGTTTGAGCATCGCCAGGCAGTGATGGGAGAAAATGATGATGTTTCATAAAACAAGTAGAATAATCTAACACCATCATAGAGCACTGATAATGATGTAATAACTCCCACGCATGATAACCTCTCAGAGTCTGTGGGAAAAAGTGATTGTAGTAGGCTTCTTGGAAATCGGCCCAAGCCATGCCACTGGTCAACTCAGCCAGAGAAACAACATCCCAGCAGTGCCTGGCAGAGTCATGGAGCATGTAGACTGAAAGGTTGACCCTTCTCTCTGTATGCATCAAAAGGTGGTCAAAGATAGACCTTATAGCTTCTATCCATGACTCTACAGTATGAGTTCCACCAATCCCTAAGATGGTGGGATGTTGTTGCTGTATAAAGTCACGTATGAGGTCTGCAATAGACGGGGCATGTATGGGAATATTCTGAACTGACTACATAAACTTGAGGAGACATTCCCTGAACTGAAAATTAGGGTCCTTCAGAAGATCAATAGGAGGTAGCGCCGCATGAGGCTCCATGAGAGGTACCACCGGTGGTTCAAGACCCTCTATCTATGGAATGCGCTCATTTTCACTCTCCTGAGGCACAACACGATGCCGTCACAACATCATTTGTCTATAATATCTAAATACACACCCTTAGACATTGATTAAATAAGGTGAGAAAACAAGTAAGGCATAAAAGCGGTTAGGTACATAGCCTGCCTCTGAGCACTAAACAATAGACATCCCACCTCAAGAGTGGGGTTTCGATATGGAAGAGAAAACTAAAAAGGATTACTAAATAGTTTTACAGTACATTCCTAGATTGATTTAAGCTAACATATAACAGAACAACACAACCTTATATTCAATAAACCATCAATTTAAAATTTTACCACTAGGTATAACAGCACTCACATGCAACTAGAAAATGCACGCTAAAAGTAGATATGGTATGACAATATGCCTGACATTTAAATCCTATAGTACCTGTTGTGATGCATGGAATGTATTGCCCTCTTATCAATAGGCTACAATGGTAAACACATTATCTCAACAATATCAACACAATAACAATGCAATACAAGTGAGTCACCCAATAGTGAAATCATATCAACAATAACAAGAATAATCATTAACCACAATCCCAACCCAGGAATTAGGGTTTCCCCTGTACATGGGTTAGCTACGTCCAAGCACATGGTACATTACAAATTCCTATATCCTATTCTCTTGTCTAACCTAAACATTAAGAAAAAAGGAAAAACCAACTCTGATACCACTTTTTAATGCACTGACCCAGCTAACCTCTCAGACGGTGGCTGGACCGGTGTGTTACATAACCTCAAGCGCATCTCCCCGAATGACAGAGGCTATCGACTAGAAGCGAGGGCTCTTTTGTGTCCGTGGGGGAGACTATGCCCTCATAGTTAAAAATAATATCATAGAAAAAGTAACCAGTTACAATAATCAATAGTAGAATCATGAAAATAAAAAAACTATAGCAGGAGAAATATAAATAAATCCAACTGAATGATTAAAACCAAGTGCGGAATCTCACAAAAGAGTATCGTGCCAGGATATGAGTCTAAACTGAAAGTACAGAAAACAGAACTCAAACACATAGTAAACTAAAAGAAAAGACACAAGCAGCAACTGCATCACGAGTAAGGCCCGGTCCTCTACCTCAATATCCATCCTAAGTAGTAATAAACAGTCAATCATCAGAAGATGCATGCTTCCCCTTGTCAATAACTGTGAGCATGTAATCTACTCCGGTGTTGACGATTCCTGAGTAGGGTGTGAGATAAGATCACAGTAGATCATCAACCATAGTTTCTAAAACACACTCCATTTCATGAATCAATAAAAATATAGTTTTGTCGTTTCATAATAATCCTAGATAATCAATTAAAACACAATGAAATAAATAAGCCGTCTTGGGTTCCAAACGGCACCCATGCCTAATCACCTGATTCAGCCTAAGCTGGTAATCGAAAAGGGTACCTATCAGCAAAATGCATGAAGAAATATATATGTATAAAACTCTGAAATCAAGGTAAACATGAAAATGGTATACCCCAAGCATGTTCTTTGACTTGGGGTCTAAGTCAAGTGTCAACCTTGTGTACTAAAAAATATCATAAGGATATCTCAATTCCCAAGAAAACTCAAATGGCAATAATATCAACCCTTAAGTGCATCATTTATTAATTTTCAAGTTGAGAGTTGGAGTCCAAGCCCGTCACGAAGGTATCTCTATGGAATATCTATCAATTTATCCAATACCACAGAGCCTGTCCAAGGAAATATTTTAAAAGACCATGTATCGCCTGAGGAATGGCTTTACCAGGAGTCAATCCCGATGTCACAAAAATAGGCCGAGTGTCATCCGAGGCTAGCTTATCCATATTTCCAACAGATCCATACCGATGGGCCCATTAGGAACCGGTATCAATTAAAAGTATTAGAATGTCCACGAAAGTCTTGGTATAGAAAAGCCAATGACAAATTCCCATGGTACATAGAGGTAACCTATCAGGAAAGGAGGATCTACGTGTGGCCCTTAATATGGGACCCTCCCCTTTTCCCCACACTATATTTAATTAGAATTTTCATAGTAGCAGATATGACATAATTAGTATATAATGTCACAGCTGGAAAACTAACCAGATACACCCACATCCCAAGGCATAAATCTAACAGTATAGCATAACAACTTGCAAGAAAATATACACATCATATCAACCTCTGTGTATAATGAAAATTTAAATAATAAGCAGTTCAACAGAACAATTTGCAAGACAATATACATATCACACCAATCTCAGCGGATAATTCACATCTAAATAATATGCAGTTTAGCATAACAAATTGCAAGGAAATATACATGTCATATCAATCTCACCTAAGAATAAACATTTAAATAATAATCAGTTCAGCATAAAAAGTGCCAATGAACTATCATTTCATGTTCATGTGCAATGCAACTATTTTTTATATTGAATTATAATAAATAGCGGATTCACAACACATGAAATTAATTAAAAAATAATCCTAGTTAACGGAATATTACACTGACCATGTTGGAACACCCAAAAAGGGGTGTTTGACTTTGTTGCGAAAATTCAATCAAATTAATCTAAGGTGATCAAGGATGTAATAATTAGGAAAAAAAATAATGTAATTATGTTGGGTAAAATTTCATAAAGTCGGTAGGCACAGATAAACGGTGTGTTTTTATAAACCGCAACAAAATGGAGGTAAAGTGATTTTGAACCCTACCTTATAGACTTAGATGACTCTAATATCCGTGGTAGGATTTGATTGAACCTAAAACGGTTGAAAATGAAGGATTTTAAAAAACCCCAAAATAGGGTAACAATCTTTTTTGACGAACTGCGTGCAGAATACTCAATGGAACTAAATGATTCAATTTTCACAACGCTATCCTTTCCCTACGGTTTACTACACACCTGACGGAAAAGGAATCAGACGTCGAATAGTGGAGCTTTTCCCTTCTGAAGGGGTTGTAGGTTGGTGGGACAGGATTGAGGGGAGAAGGTGCGACATGGTGATTCAGAGAGGGAGAGAGGAGAGGAAAAAAAGAAAAGAGAGAAAAGAAAGAAAAAGATAAGAAAATAATAATAAAGGAAAAAAATATTAGGAAAAAAGGAAAAAATTAAAAAGTTAAAATAAAATAAAATAATATAAAAGAAAATAATAAAAATAATCAAAAAGGGAAATCACCTATTTTCATTATTTTCATTTTTCCCATGACTCCCACTTTATTTTATTTTAGAATTTATTTTTATCCTTTCTTGATTTCTTTAAAATCATCATTAAATCACTTATTATTATTTTCATCCATTAATCAAATATTTATACCCGAACATCACGCTAAAGCATGACGTGTCATTTTTCATGAAACTTCTGTAATTATTTAAATTAAATAAAAAGTTTCCCGGGACCCGCAGCATGGTGCGCAGGTGCTCACCCCAGGTCTCTTAATTAATTAGGCTGCAATAAATAGAAAATGTTTTGTAACTGATTAAGGGAAGGATATTACAAAAACCCGTATCCACTATAGGATATTGTAAGAACCGGGGTACTTACTAAAATTCTATATAGTTCCATGATATTTTCCTCCAATTCACCATTCTAAAGGAATATGGCTCCCTTCAAAGATACCTTCTTCCTAGGATTTTAAAGTAATGATACATTCTCCAAAAAACATTGGTAATATACATCTTAATATAGAAACATAGTGATCTAAAACACTGTTGTTGGTCTAGGAGAATATTTATTAGCCTTTCATTGATAGATCTACTTCTATACCATATATTGAGATTATATGACCGAAACATGAAACCTCGTATAGCCAAAATTCACACTTTTTAAATTTCTTAGAGAGTTTTTCCTTCTTTAGGGTCTTTAGTAAAAATTGAAAAGTGGACTACCTGATCATCCATTCTCTTTGAATGTATATGGATATCATCTCTAAATGGTGGAAAATTTTGATAAAGGTAATGTATAAAACTATATTCATTAAATCAGTGATGTTAATAGGGGAATTAATAAGACAAAAATGTACCACGATATATTCATAGTGCCTATAACGTGTAATGAATGAATTATTAGGAATATATTTATTAACCCTCAATTGATGATTAGCTATACACAATTTATCAAAGATGTCATCAATACAATGAATCGGTACTTGTTCATGATCATGATATTGTTCAAATCCCAATAATCATTATATAGTGACATTGATCCATCATTAGATTTCAAAAAAATATTAGGTTAACCCCAAGGTGGAACACTTGAAGGAATGACTCCCTTACCCTGGTTTTCATAGATTTTTTTCATCAGTTCATACAATTAAATTAAATTCATTCCATAAGGAGTCAATGAAATAGGTATGGTTCTAGGTATGAGTTCTATTAAAAACTCCACATTAAATTTTTTGTAGATAACAAGACAATAAGTCTAGAAAGTCATCAAAAAACTCTCTAAATATAGTAATATCATCTATGTCGAGTTTATCCCCAACTTTTTTAGAAAAATACACATTCTAAATGATATTTAAGATCCATACACAAGATCTAAACTCTATATAAAATTTAAACATATTATCACATTGATATAAGAACATAGGTTGGTCTAAAATATCAAAACATATTTACATCAACGTCAATTGATGTGGGATTTATGTAGAAAAATCCAATCCATTCCTGATATTAACAAAAAGATAACCATAAGACAAATGAAAGGATTTGTAGGAAGCACCTTCTCACCAATGTCAATCGGAGATGAATTATAGACTTGAGATGTTATCATCGTACCATTATGGGTTTTTACTACCAATTCTATATCTTTTTATTTGGGTGGAATCTTAATAACCTAAAAAAATCATTATAAATTATAGGGGGTAGATCCACAATGAAATAAGACATTAACAGTTATAGAATGGATGGTAAGTGTACCTTTCACCATATCGTTATCGCACACCTCATTAGAAATAGTGATCATAATATATTTCCACTTTCCCCTTGGCTTAAGTTGTTTTTTGGATGATCATCATCATTAACGCCTAGCTTTGATCATTGTTTTAGATAATTACTAATATTCTTACACATAATGAATTAAAGTGTTAGAGGTTCATTATGCACAACTTTTACTCTATTATTGTTATTATATATCTTATTTAAATCATTTAGGAAATTAATTTCCAAATGTAATTCCTTTCCACACAGAAATAATTTATTAGATATCTTAGTACAATTTTCCCCATGATTCTAAGGAAATCTCATATTCTTCTCACCTTGGTTTTTTGATTTTCCATTGAACTACATCTTAGTTATCTTATCAAAATCATTATATTGATACACTACCTCAACCTCTATTTCCACCATGATAACACAAAATAGAATCTTTTTATAGGTAACATTGTATCATATGGATAAAACCTATTAGAGACATGGTTTTATGTTAATATAAAATAAATCATCCTCACTTTTATGATGAATGATAATTCCAGAAGCATAAATCTCAAGTATTGTAAATGTTTCTTTATAGGTACCAATGGATTAATCACCCCTTTGATTTAATTCTAGGAAGTCCTTCTCCAGATTCATACAAAGAAAAAGTGGAATTTTATTATTAAAGAATAACTTCTTGAACTCATCCCAATCCATGTATTCAATTTCATGATGGTGCCTTGTATTATTGATTGGATTCCACCACTACTCCAATACAACTTATAAATGGTAAACATAGATAATTACATTTTCATGTACCAACCATCAAACAAATAAATATCTTTTTGGATGTAATGATCTATTATTTATAAACTAGTGTATCAGAATACAAACTGAATGAAGGTGGATGATGCATCAAGAATGAATAAAAAATATTGTACATTCCTTTTCTCAGTTGGAAGTTCACCATGATTATTATATTGATAAATATATGTGATCCGAATAATAATGTTTTTCACTCCAGGTCCCATAACATGTGGATGCTCAAGAGTAAAATCATTTCATTACTAATAATATTCCACACGGACATGGTTACTTTAGGTTTAAACCATTGAATAGAATTTAAAATTATAGTGTAACAAACAATAATCACTGTTGGAAACCTCATAATCATGGAAATCACATATTTGATTCATATTTTATAATAATTTCATTAAACTATGACATCATAGATTTGTCCTATTTTATTCCTACCCATCATCTATTTAAATAATCTATGACAGTTTATAAAAATTTTGTGAGTTCCTAATGCATTTCCCCATGATGTTTCAATATAAATTGTGCAGTAAGTCCCATTATCTTGAACCAATAACCAATCAATTTATGCTCAAAACAATGTTTTCAGGTTTGTTTCTCCTTGGTAAATCTTTTCTAAAACCACAATACTTGTAGAATCCATATAAGTATGAATATCTAGGTAAAAACTCACTCTAAACTTTACCAAAGATCCAAGACATTTTCCTATAAATTAATTAATCCTTAGAATTAGCCATCAACATGTGAATTGGGATCTCATTATGATTTTCTCATCCATGTTTTCAATGTCGAACTAAACTTTATAAATGATAACAACTATTGAAACTTATGAAACATAGAAACATCAACACTAGTACATAAGTGAGTTACATTATACCCCCGTAGGTTCCCCATGACTAGAACCCTTCTTAGACACATCATACATAAAAATTATATTTACAAACTGGATAAAACACATAAGTAAAGTGATATCATAAGCCCGATAGGGGTAAATAAAGGATATGTTTAAGCATAATCATGAGCATATGTGTATGATAACCCAATCACAACATTATTATATAATAACCTTCATATCAAAGACCATAATCAAGAGTCATGTATTAAAAATTGGGTGTTCATTACACACTAATCATAAGTTAATTAGGAGAATAATCTGAAAAATAATGAAAAAGTAATCTGTCATTGAATTTTGGTAGAAAAATTACATATAATATAACTTCTATAGTAGTGAAGGCTCACTTCTTAAGCTATCAAAGTTGAATTTGTTTAATGTGGAAACCATCTTAATAGTCAAGGTTCACTCCAAAAGTTAAATTAGGGAAAAATAACTTTACTCAATTGGGTTCAATCGCAACTCTATACAGGATTATATCATTAGTTATAAATAATTACCCAATGAAATGGAGGGATATATAGGTCCCACCCACCACATAATGAAATTATATGTATGTGTCCCTCAAGATTATAAAAAATAACCATATCATAAACCATGAAAGGAAATGAGTTTCATAATCATTAAATCATATCATAACCTATATAAAATATATAGTATTTATAATCATTTAATCAAAGAACTACCAATTAAAAGAACTGGGTTTCATAATCATTTAGCATTGTATAACCCGTGGAAGAGAAATAGGTGTCATAACCATCATTCCATCAAAACCTAAACCATTTAATAAATAATCTGAATGGTTTTTTTGGATCATATATATATTAAAGAATAGTTAATAAAAAATTATGTCACATATATGAAAAAAAAATAGTGATATTTTTGAAGACATTTCTTGATGAAAATATCCTTTCTTCATTGAAAATTTATTTAAAACATAAAACATTTTGAAAGCATTTTTCATTGAAAATAACCTTGAAAACTTTTAAAAGAGGATTTGAAAACAATTTTAAAAACATTTCAAAAAATAAATAATTTTTTAAAATATTTATCAAGAAAATGATCTTTAAATATTATCTTAAAAAATTTAGATCATTTTTAGAAAACATTTTTTTTGAATAAAGCTGACTTCCGACTGAATCGAGAAATAATGTTGGATTTTATTAAAACATTATTAAGTATATTAAGTACCTAATATTTGAATAATGTTACCATTACATGAATATATAATGAATAACTATAGGAGAATAAAATTCATGATAGTTCATGAGAGATGGATCTTAAGATTTATTCAATGGAAGAAAAATTATAAACAATCCTGATAAATGATTATATTGAATCAATAAACCCTTACCAATTTGGTAACATTGATGCATGATCCCCATGAAATAATAAAATAACATGAAGTATAAAATTTAATAAATGTAATTATATTAATGATATAACATGTCAAAGGGGAGTTATATACACCTCGTAAAAGAATATATGTGCATAACAAAATAAGTGTCTCAAAGGAAGAAAATTGGGGAAACAATTCCCTTACCTCATTAGAAAAATTGAAACTATAACCCCATGAAGGAGATAGTATCAAATGGATATGTAAATAATATAATTATTAGTATAATATTTTTATACTAAATCCATGTTCAGTATACACAACAAATACAATAAATAAGTGGTGAACACGACTTGTGTCTCAAAGAAAATAAAAGAGAAACAGAAATCACTTACCTAAAGTCTTGAATATCATCAGACACATTGAATACTCGTGTATACTAAATATAGGATTATAATAAATTTATCATATTACCATTTTCATATATACAATACTTTATATTATTTTATTATGACCCTTTTATTAACGATTTGTTAAGAATTCCATGATAAAATTATGTTTTGGGCAATAACTGCTTTTTCAATATATGTTTTGATTTGTTATATTGTTGATCCTAATACATTATTTGTGATTTTATGATATAAAAAATTACAAACATTAAATAAATATAACATACATATTTATTATATATTTATTATATATTAATATATAAAATATACAATTTGAAAATGAAATACATTGTTCACAGACATGGTAGGTCATATGTACATAAGAATATTGTTTACATTTTTATTATCGGATTGAAAAAAAGAAAAGTGTATGAGATATTATAATTAAAAAATAAATTAAATTTCATATATATCACATATTTTTATTAAATTCTTCTATAATAAGTTATATATAATGTTTTAATGAATCATACTGCTTCTAACAACATCTGTTCACGACGCAGTAGTCCTCCGTACACATAAACTATGATTGTGTACCCCATTTAATTTAAGATTTTGATTTTGTAGGTTTTACCCTTAACATAATTAAATATCATTATCTATAATATACTATGATTATTATATATTAATTATATTTTAATTATTAAATTGGTTTGATGAAGAAGTAAAACATAAACATTTTTCGATGAACATTACATCTTATTTGGGTATCTCCTTTTGGTTTGCCCAAAAGGACTTACTGGGTTGGATTCTATTGAAAATTTAGGATTCTAATATTATAGGAGGGAATTTAGGAAAAGATTAAATAATTTATTGGATGAGACAAGAGTATTGGGAGGTGTAATGTAGTGAGGGGTGAGTGGACTTTATAGTGGTGGAAGAGTGACATTCTTGTAATTATCAAAAGGTAAACACTATTGGGAGGTCATCCTTACATCACGTGTCAAAAATAATTAACTAAATGATAAGTAGAGAGTTTATGGTACAAATATATCCATCCAATGGGTTTTGAAAAAAATGTGGGGTCATTGTTTCAACTTATGTTTTATATGTAACCTGTAAATAACCTTGTTTTTACATTAATCAATGTAATTAAGTTTAATTTCATTCACTAATTACATTGGTAAAATATTAAATGGACCATGTTAGTAACTATAAATATTTATGATTAAAAATATTTAACCCATTTTTCTAAATTCTAATCACATATGTGGCATATATTAATTTAACATTAATCCCGCAAACAAGATGATAAAACATGTTTTTAATGTCAAAATGTTCAAAAGATTGAATTATTCTTTATCATTTTTCAATGAGAAATTGTTTCAAATGACATAAATTGGATCAATTTATTTATAATTGAACTAATTATACAATAATTATAGCATAAATTTTTATTTATCTATAAAAAAATTATATGAAAATGTACTTTCCATTGAAAATTCACTATTTTCCACTATTCATTCAAAAATATAATATTTCAAAAAAAATTCTAAAAAACACCATAAAATAAGTTTGTAATTATTAATTCAATAAAAAATTTATTTTATAAAATTTATTTTTCTTAAATGTCTCAAGAATAATTTTTATTATTGATCACAAAATAGAATGAACTGTTCTGTTGAGAAAATAATACATTCAAAACCAAATGAAATTACTGAAAATTATATATGTAATTATCAAAATTGTTTATTTATATAAAACCATTATAAATCATATTTAAAAATTATCTATTACATTTCCTATTAATATGTTTAATGGATATATTATAAGTATCTTGTTTAAATAAATATAATAAGAAATTTTTTTTATAGAATTAAAAAGTAGTGTGTAACGCAAGATAAAACAGTGTTTCCTGTAGAGAAAGTTTAACATGTTGTGTCATATAAATAAAGAATAACATGGTGTAGAATATAATTATAAACCTTAGTGAAATTATATTTATTCCAAAAAAATCTATAAAACTAATTTAGTTACATTGGGTGGAGAAGGAATTGTGATTTTTTAATAGGGATGCATTGAGAAGAAGAGATAAGATATATTTAGTGAAGTCTATTGGGAGTCATTCAAATATTATTCCATTAACTTCTAGTCAGATTGTTTGAATCTATGTAGAAAACTTCTTCATGATATGATGGGGGTTTCATATATCATTTTTCGGAATCATTTAATCATTTAAATTCACTTAGTGTACTCTTAATTTGGAGACGAACATTTCCCCTATCTTGACATCATTTAGGTACACTATGAGAGAACCAGTTATATTCCATGGTAAAAATGCTAATGCCATTGGTCTTAGTAAATAAACTGGTGGTAAATTCTGTTTTGGTAGTGTTCATCATTTATGAATTCATGGTTATTCGTAAGTAATACTTGGGTTCTTGTGTAGGAACACCTTCGATGGATTCATGGACACCATTTGATGATTGGACATGAACACCACATGGAGGTTTCATTGGGATAAGTTAGTGTTCTTAATGAGTGTTTCTTTGGTCATGTACCGATGCTTAACATGAATTCTCTTGAATTTGGGCAACCTTTGATGTGATATATGGTCTCTACTGGATGGTTTCAAGGTTACCCCAGACATCAGTCAGTCTTAGATAAGTTGTTTCAAGGGTGACGATCCAATTGTGCAGATCTGGTTTACACCCATGATTTTACTAAGGAAGAGATTCTTAATGTGATCTTCTCGGCATGGGATGCCACCAGAAGATTGTTTTAGACATCAGTTGATGTGCTCAATGAAAATATGAGGTTCCTTAGAGGAAGGAGATTTGTTTCAGGATGTGCTACGTAGGCCATCAAAGCCATGGATTTTGAGAAATTTTGGTCAATATTAACATGAATTATATTATTCACTCTTTGTTGAATATGATGTGCATGGAACCATTTTTGTAAAATTGTTAAGGGATACTAGGTGTAATGAATGTGTTATCTGATGTATTTTTTAGGGAAAGGTTATCTCGATTGGGCTAAATAAGGATTATGGGGAGTTGACCATTCATTAAATATTAATATCATTATAGGAGAATCATTAGAGCTATATGTTCAGGTTTAAATAGATAATAATGAGGATAGAGATAACGTGACTCATAATTGGCCTTTAACTAGTTGAAACTATGTTGGGGACCTCCGTAGGCCAGATGAAGAAAGTTATGATGACATGATCATGGATCAAGATGATAGGCTCTGTTATATTTCATCATGATTTTCTAGTATTGAAAATGATTATTGAATCTTGTTTCTGTGACATATGTTGTATGATTAATGTAAAGCTAGGAAGGTGCATTGGGAGTTTGTAAACACAATGTGGCTATTTGGATGAATCTTCAAAAACTAAGATCATCAGATGATATTTTCATCATTTCTTGACGGCTTCATTGGGATGATATGTTATAAGGTGGGGAGTCTATAGTATCCCATTTTTTACTGGTTGAAATTGTAATTTAATTTGAGTTTAATAATCTCTTAAAAGATAATTTATTATAATTTTTATTTTCAACATAATTTTGAGAGTTGGAACACTAAAATGTCTTGTTTTTAGCCATAGTTTAAGGATTGAGAGGTGCCTCATGTGTTCCTTTGAGTTTTGGGAGCACTGGTCTCTAAAAACACAGGAACTAGAAAAATTCATTAGGGGGATGGTTAATATGTGACCAATCATCCCCCATGTGAAATTGTGTGTCTATCTTAGTAGAGCCAGAGGTCTCTCATGATTTAGTCTCACCATAAAATATGATCTTCATAGCCCGGTGGCTTGATATAGGTTCTTGACAGACGAAAAGTGCATTATTTGTTCTTAGTTTCTCTACTCGTGCACATGAACCATGTGAACCCCTACATGTATATCAAATTAATCATGGTTTATACATGGTTTGTCCAATAATGAGACAAACCATGCTCCTCATTAAGGGGGGGGGGGGTAAAATTACCATTTTCAATTGTTTTCTTTAAACCTACTGCTCTGATTTTATTTTCCACCCTTGTGTAGTTCCTCCCCTCTAACTTGAAGAACATTGACTCATCAATTAATCATGAGAATTTATCCCAAATCCATTTTTTGAATCATACTATTTCAATCTTATTAGATTCATACTGGTAAAGTCATATTTTCTCTATATCATTTCTTATTTCATCTACTCCTTATATATGTTATCATTGTGTGATAAAATTTACCCTAATTTCAAGTAGTTCATCCATTTATTTGATTTCTATTGAACAAGACTAAAAAAACCTCTATATAGGACATATATGTTTCCCATGGTATAAAGTAGGTGTTCTACAATTTCTTACTCAATTGTACTAGTATTTTATAAATTCCTCCATTATATCAGTATTCTTATGAGATGCCTCTTTAATGAAATGTTATATTTCTAGATCCTAATACCTAGAATCAACATAAAATTGCGTGTTTATTACGTTGTTTTATATTTTTTATTCCAATGGTGTGGAAAATGAGATGCTTCCCCTCTAGAAGCAACTATAGTAATTCCAACCAAGGATCCTTCCATGGTTCATTTTTTGGGACATTAATATGATCACTAATGTATCTGAAAATAAGGGATGTGATATGTATTACCAAGGATAAATTAATTAATTAAATTTTTTCCTAGAACCCAAACTTTTGATGGATATGATATATGTTAGTGAGACTTAATGCGGTGTAACAAAAAAAATGGTTGTGTCAAAATTTGGAGTTAGTGGGACCACCACCTCACCAACTTGGAGGGATTCGATTAATTTCCCCAGGAAGAGGTTACTAATCTCCCTCAAATTAATTCAGATTAGTACAAACATTTTATTTGTCATAAAAGAGATCATAGGAGGGACAAGTGACTCACGTTCCTAGAGTGTTGGACTTGAGAAGAATGTTTTTTACAAGTCATTAAAGAATATTTTGATCAAATAGTGGTAAAAAATTCTTGGATTAAACTGAGAAAAAACTAAAATGTCTAATGAAACAACTATGTGGATATATCATCCAATGACCGAACAATGATAATATCTTAGAGGATATCATATGTGATATTTCTAGAATGGAATACCATATTTAGAATAATTGTGATGATTAAATCCTTGTAATAATGAAGGGGAAAAATAACATCATAGGTGGGAAGATTATAGAGATTGAAATGGTTGAAAGGGAATGCTCAAGAGATATTTGGATTATGGAGGAGATAGAAACACTAGCTTATTCAATTATTTCATTAAAGGGAAGAATGATACAAAGATAATTAGTCTCTTGTTAAATGATGGAACTTATACAGGTGATTTTTAGGTTGTTGAAATTTTACTGGAGTGTCAATTTAAAAATCTCACTGCTAGTCCTCTTGACCTAGAAGGTGGATCTCATTCGAGCATGGAAAAAGAAGGAAAATTAAGGTGGTATATCCCCAGTCTAATCAGTGATCACGATAATATCATGTTTAAATCCATTCTTGATGAGTTGGAGATCAAAGTCGCAATCCCTTATGTGAAGCTGGAGAGCACACCATTCCCAGATGGATTCCCTGGTACATTCTATGTATTTGGTTAGGACGTTATTATCGATGAAATAATTGAATATGTGGATGATTTTATTATAGGGGGAGCTATCCACATAACTATATGTGCTTCTTAGTTAGTTATAATCCCTAGGGTTTGGGATCCTATAAATCTAAGTCAATATAGACCCACATGATTATTCAACATATCTTACAAGACTCTAGAAAGCTTAATCAACAAGAAACTCAATCACCTGCTTCCACAGATTTTCTCAGATGAGAAACAATGATTCATGTAGGGATAGAGCATCCAAGGGGATATAGGGATGTCAACATATATGGTGGAAGACATCAATATGATGTGAACTGGGACTAGCTTCCTAAATAAACCTGACAAGGAAAAATCCTATGACATGATGAGATGGGGTTTCATTTTGAAATCTCTACACCACTTTGTCTTTAGTAAATAGTCCAAACGACTGATTTTCAGATTCTTCTCATTCGCTTGGATGATTATGAATATTATGGGAAGATATTTTGGCTTCATTTAATCTATTCATGGCATGTGAAATGGGTATCAAATTTCTCCATTTATGTTTATTTTGGCCCTATATGTGCTATCACGAAACATTCATAGTGAGATAGACAGTGGTAATATGCTCTCATTCAGGAATAGATCAGGATTTAGCATCATGAGCCACCACATGAATGAGGATTAAATTTTAATATTCCTGAATGGAAGGGATATATCAATTAATGGTTTTAAAATATAATCAATAAGTAAATGAGTTTGACTGGGAAACACATCAACTTCTTGATGAACAATGTTTATCTCCAAAGATCATCATCTAGCTTTGATGGGTAGAGCATCCATGAGAAGTTTGGATTTACCCGAAGATTATATCCAATGTAATACTTCATAGTTTCCATTTATAATGGTATAATTATGAATTTTTCTTGATAACATTATCATTAGAATCACCACCTTTATATTTAACAAATAATGAAAGTTTCTATCATTCATGGGTAGGATTACTTTTTCCAATAGTGTTTTGAAGACAATCCCTAAGCATTTTTTCTCTATTACCAACCAACCCAGGGGAACCACTTCATAAATAGAGAATATCCTTAACTATTTCATTTGGGAAGACAATAAAAGGGATGTTTTTCTAGGCTTCATGGCATTAGATGGCCAGTCCTATCGACGAAGAAGGTGTGAATTTCAGTAAAATCACTGAAATCATGCATGGAATTCATGATAAACATTCACAGGAGATTATTGAGTTTCAGAATCTACATGGAATATTAATATATGATAGGTACATAGATTATTATATTAGTATGGGATATATATCTCAAAGTCACTCAGCCTTAGAGAAATGCAACTACGGCTCCCTTAACATGCTTGAGGAAAAGGCCTACTGGGTGATTGGTAGAGGTCACATATGATATTGGAATGAAAATTGGGCTCCATGAG
Source organism: Viscum album (assembly GCA_963277665.1). NCBI lineage: Eukaryota > Viridiplantae > Streptophyta > Magnoliopsida > Santalales > Viscaceae > Viscum > Viscum album. The sequence goes on from OY728155.1 coordinate 483,979,984, forward strand.
AACTATTTTATATAAGATGCCTCATTTTGGAGATATCATTCAATCATTATTTCTTCTATTCTAGTTTCATCTCTATAACTCTCGGTGTAGTTCAATGAAATCGTTATGAGGGAATTAGAATTTATGATGACCTAGAAAATATGTATATTCTAATTCTACATCAGGTTCCTTTAGTGATCGTACCTTCATTTGATTGTTCCACATCAGTAAGGGGAATGATTAGTGGGTAGGTTACCTTTTGTGGATTGAAATACCAAAAATATATAACTTCTTGGATTAAATAATTCAAAATAGACCCATCCCGATTGATGATAGAATTTAGAAAAAGTTTATCTCTATCACCTCTCATTTCATGTGCTGTAAATATCTGAGCTATGAGTCCACTTGGAATTTGTTTTTTGAAATTGAATGGGAAATGTTTTTATGGGACTTGGGTTGACAAAAAACGAGAGCCCTGGTGGAACATGACAATGTGAAAGACATCTTTTCCTTATCATTCAAGGAAATAGATAACTATCCTCAAGAGATTATGTACCATGGTATGTATTGTCCTTCTATTTGATTGGAAATTTGGGATATGAGGAATAAAGAGAACGAAGGTACTCACAGTTTGTACATTCTTATGAGGTTATTCCTTATATCTTTGATGGGGGAACTGGGTGTTCTCCTTGCGAGAGAAAATCATTTGGTGATCATCAACCAGATTCATTCTTGAGAGTCTATCAATTTCTACAACACTGTGCAAAACAGATGGGTCTAGTGGAATCCACCTAGATGTGGTCTAAATCACAACATGGACAACACTTACAACCATGTCATTATGAAAAGAGGCGGGATGGATCGTGATGGAAGGAAATGTTTGATTCTAGGATTCAATGCTTATTATGGTCCATGAATCCCAATTTAACTGAAATCCCAATCCCTTCTCAAATTATACTCTTTAGGTCATGAAAAAAACATCACCATTTCTCCTGTTGAATCATACTCCTTTCTCAGGGTTAATTTCTTTTAAAAAAATCCAGCATCTCATGTTATTTAATATACATCATCAAGAGATGAATAATGTTGATTAACACTAATATGTAAATTCTTCACCCCTGGAGGTAAGGTAATTTTTCTAATAATTCTACCTCTAGTATATGGAGTCTCATAGAGAGCTTAAATATCTACCACAGTGTAGGGTCTCTTCTTAGTGACAGTAGTATTTTTTGTAAACAATGATGCCTGAGGATTGTACCATTACAAACCCCCTTGATTTTATGTGTTTTTTTAATAAAAATTCATTTTAAATAATTCTAACATACAAGGGCACACCACCGTGGATTAATGTAGTAAAAAATTGTTAAAATTACTTGAATTTGGAATGTAAATTTTATTTAAAAATTGAAATGTTATTGGAATGACCCTATTATTATTATTTGAATTGAAACCATAAATGAACATGACCATCGTTGAATCCTCTTGTGTGTTATGATTGAATGTTAGTACTTATGGACTCTTTATAAATTTAATCTTACTGTAAAGGAAGGTATTATTTACCCCTATATTGATATTTAGGCTCCTTTTTAAGAATTTCTATGGATGGGCTCAAGGGTTGTTGAGACTTCATATGCTAGGAGGGATACATGGTATATCATGGACATGATCATTGTTTATGTAAATTACCTTTGTATGAGAGGTACCATTTCCCAGGGGAGAACCTATGGTTTGGATCCGTGGAAATTGGGTTACACCATGCTGTGAGTGAAACTCGGATCCCATTGAGTGTTTTTAGAGACTGAATTAGAAGATATATTTCTTACATTATGCATAGAGTGATACATGGGATTCCATTTTTGGATAACCATGGATGAAATAATTAGGCATTAGATAATCATTACAATCTTGTTGTGGTAATTGGGTTCATTTTTAAAGTTCTACGTGGATGGATTCATGACTTTATTTAATTTAATAAAATAAATTTCATTTTTTATTAAATGAAAAAAATAGTTAATTAAATTTTATGGATGATCCTTCAGGACAAATCACATTAATTGGATTTTTACATCAATTATAAATAGTAATATTTATCATGAATTACATAATATCATTTTTTATAGGTTCCACCTTGTCGGAGGCATTCAATATTAGGCCGAAGTAGGTTTGATCATCCTAGTTTCCCATAGGAACCTATACAGACTAAATTATTTTCATTTATTTATAGATTTACCTATTATACATGCACACTTTCATAAGTTATATACATATAGTATATTTTATGCTAGAATCAATTGTATTTATGCTACTAGTTATATCTCACACCCTACCCAAGTGGCCATTAATCTAGGGTACCCGAGCATATCTTCGTGTTCGTAGGTCTGTGGGTTATTTCTTGTGTTTGAATTGTACATGGGAGATTTGAAGAAAAGAACAGAGGTATTACTCAGGATTCACATGGTTACGAAATTTGGGGTGTTATATTCATTTTATAATTATTTTTATTAATTATTTTTTGCTTCTACTTGTACTCATATAATGACATAATTATGCATACATCATTATACTTTTTGATATCAATTTTTTTTATTTTATGTACCTTTCATTTCCTCATCATTTATTTACTATTACTTACAATATCATCAACTGGTTAATTATTAATATTCCATTGTTATACATTTATCATGTTGGTATTTTATCCCCACCATTCTATAATTAGACCATCACTACTAGTTGATAGCCTCTTGCATATGCGAATGCGTGCTTGATGCCATGTGCTGACCAGTCCGACTAATCGCTTCCCAGTTAGTCAAGATAAGATGTTGCAATTCCGTCATATTTGAATAATAATAATAAAATATTTAATTTTGAAAATAAAATAAAATTTAAAATCTAATCATTAAATTTAGTAATGAAAAAATTAACCATTATACAATCATGGAGACGGTAGGCCATACGTATGTTTGGGTAACATTTCCATTTTTCAATGATCATTATGAAAAGATGTAAAATTTTAGTTTATGATTTTCTAATGAAAATAATATCATAAATATCATATTAATTCTTTGAAATTACTTATATATATCATCCACATGATGTGGTGTTGAAAAATTGATCCCATCACATTATGGAAGTAGTAATCCACACGTACGCATTAACAACATTATCATTTTTTAGTGAGTCAAAAGGTAAGAAGGTATATGATATATTATATTTTGGTACTGTTAAATATTTAATTAATATATGTATATATATTAGAACCATCATTCTTACAATATTTGAGAGTTGGTGGTATAAAACCAATTTCATCACCCTGTGAGGCGGTAGTATGCTGTATACAAAAATGATGGAATCATTTTTCCTTTTATGGATGTTGGATATGGATATAGGTTATGAAATAATCATAATAACCTCTTTGTATAGTTAATTTAATTTTTTATTATGTAATCATGGTTAAAAATATTTGAAGGAGGAGGAAGAAGAAATAAAAATGAAAAACTCATTTAAGAACGATAAATCTTCTTTGGACAATGCCCTTTTAGTAACACATTTAGATCACTATGTTTAGATTTATTACATAAATAAGGAATCTATAAAATGCGTAGTTATTTTATTAAGGTATTTAGTCATATATTGGAAAAACAATATTTGACATGTGAATTAAAGAGGTAAAAAATCTTTTATGAGTCAGTGGAGGGGTACTCTTGGAATTTATCAAAATATGAAAATAATATAAATTTATTTTCAATTAAAAATGGTTTGAAAATAATATATTTAGTATATATTATGATTATGCATATAAATAATCTCATAAAATTTAATTGAAGACAAATTTTTAATATATTCTTATCCTTATATTTATGTTTTAACCCCTCTCAAATCTGATTTACTGTTATCATAAAAATAAAGATTTTTTACTCTTTGAGAGTCATGATATTAACTAAAAAGAAAAAAAGAATAATAATAGAACAAAGATAAAATTATAATCAATATCCTAATCCCTTATATGAATCTTATATTTTCAATGAATTTATATCATTTAAAAATACAATTGTTTATTAAACACCTTTTATGTCATTTTTAAAACAACTCATTACCTTGACATTAATAACATAATATAAAAATGAAATTTATGACTATGAATTATTAAATAAATAACCTGATATATTAATTTATAAAATTATTGTTTCAATTTAATTATTTAATATTTTAATACTTTTATTATTTAATTATATTTTATTCATTTTATTCATTTTTTGAACAATTATTTTCTCATCGTTGTGAAAAAATATATGGTTATTATTAATTAAAAAAATTAAAAATAAAATATAATTTTTAAAATTATTCATTTATATTTAAAATTATGATTTATAACTCATAATTGTCATCAAATTAAAAGTGTTTTTTTATTAAAAACAATAGTATGACATATTTTCACTTTTCATCAAATGAAATATTATAAGGGTTATAATTTCACCCAAATAGAAAAAAGAACATATAACTAAATAATGGATTATTATAAATGATATGGACTCTTACAGTTAAATTAATGCTTGTTTTAGGGTTATTTTATAGTCATTATCATATTATTTTAACTCATATTTACCTGAGCTACCCTTTACCATGGAAACAAAAATTAGTGTGATTACTTCTCATAATTACTAAATATAAAATAAACCAATTTAATAAAAATTTACTCAATTATTTTAAATAATTATTTTAATTTTAATTTTTTAAAATGTATTAATGGAACAATATAATTTAAAATTAAACCAAAAAATGTGACGAATAACGGTATTTCAGAAAAATTCTATTTTAAGTACAAAAATGTTTTATAAAAATTAAATTATAAAATTAATTTTTAAGACCATATTTGGATTATTTTTAATTAAAATTATTTAATTATATTATAAAACTAATCCAAAATACTATTTTACTTTATAAATAATAAAAGAAGATACAAATTTCAATAAAAGTCACTGCTTTTTCAGACTTAATTGAAAAAACCCATTTTTTTTTGGAAAAATATAAAAAATGAAACCTTAAGATATTTTTGTTATAATGATTTAAAAAATAAATGTAATTTAAGAAAATATTTTTTTTTGTAATTTTCAAAAATTATGTATAATGTTTTTAAAAAAAATTGAAATAAATACAATTTTCAAGAAAATATAATTTTGAAGAATAAAATGATTTTAATAATTTTTTTATTTACAAAGAATTAATAAATGATTTATTATTTAATAGAACATGTGTATATATTTTAAAATTTAGTTAATCCTATTCATAGCCATTAATTTAATGGTAAGGTTATCAGAGACTCATTTAAATAATAATATTTTAGAATATGTTTATGTTTGCGGTTTACGATCTCGAACATAGTATTATTTTAAAAATAATTGGGATATTAAATTCTCACCCTTTAAACAATTTCCTTCTGAAAATTATAAATCAATTTCATTAATTAATGCTTGATATTTTAAAATACCAATGTTGAGATCCCACATCATAAACAGGGTTTAAAAAGCATCGTATTTCATAAGAGGGATAGGGAAGTATAAAGGTCTTATTGAAAAACATATATTTGGGTTTAGAAATACAAATGCATTGGTGGGATTCCAAAATAATAGAATGCATAAAAAACTAACCACTATTTATTTATTAAGAGTGATAGAGAACATAGGATAGATAATATTAACAACCAAAAATTGTAAATCTCTGATGGGTGAAGAGACCATCGATTCATTGGAAATAATGGTAATATGATAATTTTTTTATGATCCATTTTCCTATAGTTGATGTAATAATTACCATATAAACAATGTACATATAGAAATATACTTCTATATCATGGTTTTTTTCATTCATTAATCATTTTACACCAAAACAATAGTTAGAATAAGATAATATTATTACCAAATTGAAAAAAGACATGAAAATAATGATAACTACTTTAATCTAAAAAAACTCAACTGTAGTACACAAATTCAAACATAGTTCTTTTGATAAATAACTATCCTTAAATTTTCTCAAAATCTTATAGGGTAATATTGAAACCCAAAAATTTATTATATATTCTTCAGTGATAAATTTTTCATTTATCTCTAAATAAAAGTAATCACTCTTAATTTATCATTCCTAAAATGTACATGCTCTAATAATACAGTATCCATAATATGATATTGTTTTCCAAAAATAACCAAAATGAATATAAATCCATAATAAAATTATATATTATTCCAAAAGATAATTCATATTTTCATACACAAATAAAATCCCATAATATTCTATTTACCATAATCATATAATGTTCCAAAAATTATAGTGATCTTCTTCAAAAATATAATTAAACCCTTAATCACCAAATCATTTTCTATTATCATGGTTATATATATAATAAAACATGTGTCCGCAAATTGAAATTGAACATAATTACCTCAAAAATAGATTTCATATAAACCATAAATCTACCAATAACATTAATTTTTTTCATCAAAATTTAAATAAATTATTACTCCAGCAAAAACTTTCATACTATAACATTATATTTTACATATACACCAAAAATATATCAAAAATCAATAAATAAATCCCAAAATTTATCACGTTTTCACTACACCATATTTAAAAGGTATTGATTTAATCTAAAATATTATCCCAAATTTTGAAAATAAAACCTACTGTATAATAATCCTTAGGTGTTGTATGATTCTCAGAATATTGATAAAATACCATTTTAACATAATTATAAAAACATTATACATAGACAAATATTTAAAATATTATCCAAGATTATTATTTTTTATTTCATAATAAATTATTCCCATAAACCATTGATAAAAACAGGTCCTTAAGATTTTTGAATATAAACTCAATCATATTTAATATATAAAACACAATAAAATAATTCATATTCTAAATCAAGATACTACGGACCTCTTTAATGTTATTTATATCCCCATTCTCTTCTAGAACTAGTTCTATATATCAAAAAAATAAATAGTCATGTACATTATGGTATTTTTATTTCTAAATGAGGTGGATAAATTGTGATTTTGAAATAAATATAACGAGACACCATGTTCCTTGTAAACATTGTATATATATAAAGGTATTAAATAGATCAAAAAGTTTCTTGTTGGTGATTTGAATACTCATGAATCTGTCAAAATTACGTTAATAAGATTTTAAAATAATAATTATTATCAAATCATGTAAAAGGAATAAATAGGCTGGAAAAAATATAATTCCTTATATCTTGATAAAAGAACCTTAATATTTACAAATTAAAACCAATAAAAATTAAATGAATATTTTCATGTAAAAACTAAAATGTTCATTGTAATAAAATATTCTTATAAATTCAATAATAGTTTAAACTTCAAATCCTTTACACTTAATTTTACTATCCTTTTAAATCAAATCTCCAAAAATATTGTTAAGCACCTCAAAATCCATAACAGGGAATAAAAAAAGAGGTGTCTAGGAATTTGAACTTATAATAAATCATAATCTCATAAACCCTTAAAGGTATACATAACACAAAAGAAAACAACACAAGAAGACATCCTAATCTCCAATGTTTTTAAACCCTACTCTAACACCATATTTAAGGACCTCACCTTATACATTATACTTTCTAATGAAATTATCTAGAACCCAATTTCATAATTCCCTAACGATATTTTCAATTTATATTTTTATATTGGTAATTCAAAACTCTTACATGAAAAATCAATATTTTGAAAATAGGACACATCCATGAATACTTATAAAAATTTTACATTTTCTAAATTAATGTTTATCTCAAACAAACATTTTTTTCACAAGAAATCACTTTCTATTCCAAAATAATTTTATACAACATTTTATAATAAATATTAATGGAAATATAACACTAAAAAATATTTATTCTAAAGTAATAAAATACACATAATAACATTTTCTAAAATTCAAACATTTTACTTTTTTAAAATATTAATTTACTTCCTTTTAAACATTATAAAATTATCTTACCTTGAGATGTTATAAAATACCCACAAATAACCACATAAATAATTGATAATACTGATAGGTTACATAAGGAACAATTTTCATGTTATGATTAAATATGATATAACCCTGATGGTTATTCATGGAGAAACAATCATAGATAAACATATAGTAACCATCATAGTTAAACATGAAATAACGATCAATTTTATGCGTAGAATAACCATCATAATAAATTCCAATAATATATTAGGGCAATCCTAATCGGTTAAATCCATGCCTTTTATCCAATCCTTTAGAGAGCTATTATCGGCTCACTCACCCTCATTTTATAATGGAACCACCCATCCTCGTATAAAATTCCAAGAACTATAACAAAATAAATAAAATATTTTATCATAAAAATAGAATTTTAACCCATAAAAATTTGTTGATATTAAAACCATTGTTAAAAATAGTGAAGCAATATAGAAGGATTGGTTTCATTTAAAGATGAAAATATATTTTTTAATGGAAAAAAATAAAATTAAGGGTTACGGTGGTGAGAAAGTTTATTATTACCATATACATTAAAATGTAAAATTCCATTTTTTATTTTTCTATAGAAGGTTAAAATTTTAAATAAAAATATTTCTTAAGAATTACTTTCAAAAGAAGTCAAAATAGAAATAAAATTTCCTTTAAATTTATTTTATAATGATAAAATAAGATCTAATGTTTTTTTAAAAAAAATAAGTACATGAAAGAAAAATGGAGTTTTAAGGGAATCATTAAAAAAATATTTTATTAAACGAAAGTCTCTTAACTTGAGAATAAATCATCACATATGTTATTTTATTCTAAAATTAATAAAAATATGTTAATTATTTAATTTTGTGAGAAGATATTTCTTGTTTATTTATTTCTAATACCCCTTATTACCATGTTATAATAATTAATTAATCGTTCAATCACACCTTGGATGGTATAGATCATATACAGTTCATAAGAGTAAAATGACATGGTAGGTCAAATATGGTAAAATATTTCCTTATTCAATCATATCTAAAATACTTATCATGAAATTATTAACATTTTTAAATCAATTATAATTTTAAATATATCAATTATATTTCAATTTTGAAAATGAACTTTATTATAAGATATGCTACGTGCTGGCATTCTAGAAGATATGCTACGTGCTGGCATTCTAGATATGTTACGTCCTGGCATTTCATCCCCTGACAAATGGCTTGAAAGAGAGGACCCTTCAGGATCTAGAAGATATGCTACGTGCTGGCATTCTAGATTTTGTATGTAGTTGGGAAGATCACATTACCATTTATTGAGTTTAAGTAAATAAAAATCTATCAATCCACCATCGGTATGACACCATTATAGGCCTTATATAAGAGACCCTATAGGTCACTAGTTGGCTAGACAGACCCATGAGATTCAACACTCATGGGGCCGAAGTTGGTGTAGTCGATTATAGGGAAGATGAAAGTCATCTAGGAGAAGATGACGACTTCATGGAGACATCATAATCCTTATTCTAATAAGAGATGGCGGACCATAGAATTTAAGTACGGAGACCATGTATTACATAAAGTCTCACCTCGATGGGGAATGCAGGGATTTGGTTGCGGTGAAAAGTTATTTCCAAGATACATTGGCCCTTTTGAGATTCTGAGTAGATTTGGTGAGGTGGCATATATCCTATATTTATCCCTGTAGTTTTACCAAGTGCAGAATATAGTCAACATGTCATTGCTGGGGAGGTACATGTATGATCCATCACACATCATCGACTAGGGTGAGCTAGTAATTGAAGATGGGGCTACATTTTTAGAGTTCCCTATAGACATTGAGGATCGATAGTATAGGAACATTCGTGGGCAGTTGATTCCTCTAGCTCATGTCAGGTGGTAGCATGGTAATCTCCAAGAGTGAACTTGGGAGGGGGAGGCTCATATTCATGATCACTACCCTCATTTTTTTTAATTTCTTGGATTTCATGGAAATAAATCCCCATTTTAGAGAAAATTAAATGGCATGGGGTTTCATTGGTATTATTTTTATAAATTAACCTGGAATATTTCAAGACCAGGCATTGAGATGGCGTGAGATTCTAAGGAACGATATTCCAATAGGACATTGATGAATAATGTTATGTTTTTAATAATGTGTGAAAGAGGTTTTTCTTTAATATGGTATTACCTACTAAATATTTTCCCATATCAAAAATTCATGGGAAATATAGAATTTGGAGTAGAGAATTTAACTTAGGAAGGGACTAACATCGACATGCATGGGTCGACTATGAAAGTTAAAATTTGGACGCAACCATCATTAAAATACATCAATAAAATATTTTATTAGATTTAATAGAGTTTTTATTTTTAATGAATCTATTTTTCATATTTTAGTGTTATCACTGTAAACCTAGAATTCCTCTATTTCATGTAAAGAAACTATGTTGATGACAATTGTCAGGGAATCGAGGATCGATGATCACACAGACCATCGTTCATCGTCAACAAATAACCCAACCATGAGTTAGGATGTTTTTCTCTTTATGATTTCTTATTTCACTTCATATTTTAACCAATTAATGTAGAACAACCAATGAAGAGGTTGATATGTGGTTCAATCGTTCTTGTGGGGTGGTTAAATTACGGTGTTTTTAAAAAATGGGAAATAATATGGGTTATTTTTTGTTATTAGTTCATTGTTCATCCTTTTAACAAGAATGAAATGATGATGAAATGAACAATGGAAAATATTCATTCTTATTGATTTTTTGGTGATCATCCCACTTCCTCATTCTTGGCTCATTTTCCATTGAACCCCCGTGGGCATGGCTCGACATTGTCGGGTGGCTCATATTATGATTGGACCACTAGATAGAAGGAAAATTGACCACAGAGGACACATCTTTGAAGGGTGGAACCAAATGAAACCAAATATGATACTATATGATTTTAAGGCTTTTGAGTATCCCCATTGTTCTGCCAAATAGAACCCCAACCCAACTTCGACGTAGCTGTCTAGTGCGGTGTGGGGGCAGGGCTAGTAGCGCAAGGCAGCGGCAGGCCAGAAGCGGTGACTGGAGCGGCTTGAGGTAGCATCTGAAGTGGTCAGAGTCTATATCTAGAGTTACAAGAGATGACGACTAGAGTGATTGGAGGCGGTGTTTAGGGCAGACGGAGGTGGGGCGCGGGATCAGTATGGTGTGGTAGTCAAAGATTAAGCTAGATGTAGCAGGCAAGCCATGTGGGGGTCGTGTGGAGAATAGGCGACGAGAACATGGGGGACGTGGGATTTAGGGGTCTGAATTGGTGGACTATGTGACATGGGGAAATCCATGTGGTCATGGAAGGCCACATCGACAAGGGGGGACGAGACAAGGGCAGGCTATGTCCGGTAGAGGAAACCGACCCGCTGCAGGAAGGCTGGACCAGGGTGGCCAGGCTGCTATAGTGGCCCAGTAGGCTCGACCCAGAGGCCCAGTGGGCTAGGTCATGCAAGTCCAACTAACTGAGATGATTAATACTGGACCAAATTGGGTTGGTTCAGCCGAATCATGTTGGGTCTGGTGAGTTGGTTCAGCCCCGGATATGACCTAGGTCAAACTATTTTATAAAAAAGACCATATCATTCAAACATTATATCCATCAGAAATTTCTTTTGAGACATTTCAACCCTTGATATGCGAGGGTCATTTCAAGATACTATAATTGAGTTATTTTGGAGGTTATCATATAACCTAATGGATTGAGAAGTTGGTTCTCCTGGTACAAGCGCGCTACGAGAAGAATCCTACAACTTGATATGGTTATATTGTCTTGGTGACTACGTGACTTGGGGGTTGCATGAGCTATTGACACTCTATGTGTTATCGACACTATGTGTGTTATTTACACTCTTTTTTATCGACTATTGGTGTTCTGTGGAGTACGACTGATAATCTTACTTTGATGCTTTAGATTTATACCTATGTGAGATGATTATGTACGTTTTTAGTGGGCTACTTCATGTATTACTTTTGTTCTACTTCAATTATTTCATATTGACTGTAAATATTTCAATTTATATGAGTTATAACTTTCGTATTTTTAGTGGTATTCATTTGTATTTTTATGGGGTCCTACTGAGTATTGTTTTACTCACCCCTTCATCGTCCTTTCTTTCACTTGTAGTGTCATGTGAAGATGATATATGCTTTGATGGAGTTATAGGTTAACATGGACTAGGTGGTTCTTAGAGTGTTTGGACAGATGAGGTGTTTTCTTACAGCTTCAAATAAATTTACTACTCCTACACATTAGGTAGAGTTTTTAGCGAATGATTTTCTAGAAATTTTGTGTTCATTTTCACAGACTCTATCTTTTAGAGGGCTTGTACTTTGGCCTTATTTACTTTTCAGTTTTCTACTATCATACTCTATGGTCGGTATCTTAGTATATACATGCATTGTTTACGTGGTGTTTTAATATTTCATCATTTTTGGCTTGGTGATGTGTGTATGTGTAAAGGTACTAAGAATATTTCCTCCCATTTGTGGGATATTCCTAATCGGTGCTAGTCACCCGCCCCTATCCTATTGGAGGCTGGCTTGGGGAATTAATGACTCTATCACATCTGGGATGGGTCAGGTCATATCTAATGAATAAATATGTCATTTATAACATTAATATAATTTTTTAGACTACTGATCAACATCCAATACAAAAGAAATCTAAATTCCTTGACAAAACATGCATGACAATACGATACCATTAACACCCAACCAATGATAATATTTTAATTTTATTAACAAATGGATTGTAATATGTAATATAAGGGAAATATATGATATTATAAATATTTATATTACTCTTTTATATATTAAGAAAATTCATAGAACTATTACAAGGAGTTTAAAGAGTTTATAACTAAAGGGGAGTGTGAGGTAATGGATTCCATCTCAATTTACACCTCATTGAGATATATTTGTTTTTATGAACATACTCACAGTAACGTGGTGTAGATGCTGAAAATTTGATTTATGTAACATTAATTTGAATTTTTTATTGGCGATTAATGTTTCAATTAAAGTATAGTCTTTCAATGGTTCCAGATAAAAATTTACCAAATATGTAAAAAACTATTTAACAGTCTATTTTTCTTTTGGGATTGTGTTTATTTTTAATAAAGGAATATTTACTTTTATCATTCATTATCAAAAATAATTTATTAATACACTATACAACTAAGGAGTTTCTATATTTATTTCCATATTTTCTGATATTTGGTATATTAATCAATCATATGAATGTTCAAAAGAAATTTTTTTTCCTGTCTTTAAATTGGTTATATTTTTCTTCCATATCAAAGTTATAAAAAATGTTTTAACAAAGTCCTTTTATTTACTCTATAGACATAATAATTTAATTAAATTTTATCCTTGAGTTTTTTGAAATTTATTGAGTGGAATATTTATAATTGGATTTTCAAAAAATGATTTTTTTGAATTTCATTTTAATACTCAAATGAAATGTTTTTCAATATATATGTTTATATGAGAATTCCCCACCAATATAACCAATTTAATAAATTTCCCTTCTCGTATACATTTTTAATGATTTTAAAAATAAATATCTTTTATAAATTCTTATATTTTTTGTTTCATTCCTTTCATTTTTTCTACCAAATTGATATAATTTTTTTTACAAAAAGGATATTCTTGATGAACATATAGTCATCTATTATATTTTATTATTTTTTTATATTTAATTTTCTATGTATATATTTTCTTTCTTATGATAAAATTACATTACATTTACCTTTGATATAAAATTTATTTTGCATGTATATTCTTATTTATTATACCTCACTTAATTTATACATAAAGTGTTTTACATTGAATGATATTTTATTTAATAAAGAATTATTATTATTCCATATTAATTAATATATAATGAAATTTATTGATAATTCATATTGTTCATGAATTAAATAGATCATTATATATATGAGGAATGAATTTTTAATGAAAATATAGGTGAGGCCTGGTGGTATATAGATCCCCGATGCATAAATAGGTCTAATGGGACAAATATGTTGAAAAATTAAATTGTATTTTACAAGTACTTATAAACTGCCGTGGAATAGGGTTTCGCCAGAATAAATATCATGATTTCTAAGATCATGAAATAGAATATTATGAATTCTCATCTTTGAAAATTTAGTTATTATAATCCATGAGAATACTTCATTTATATTATGAATGTATTAATTTCATTCTAATTTTAATGATAAAGTGGCATATAATCTTCAATAATTTACCATGAAATATTGATTATTATATATTTTATCATAATATATTCCATTAGACATAACCATTAATAATAGAATTAGATCACCCATGTTTTTTAATCTCTCTTGAATAAGATTAAAATTATTCAAATGAGATAAAGGATGTAGGATGATATCCATTTCTCCAATTTACATTTTACTCCCAATGATAAATGGATATCATGTATGTATATAGATCTCCAAGATTAATAAAATAATATATAACTCAAAAATTTACCCCTTATATATTTACCAATAAAAAAATATAGACATTGGATCTTGGTTACAGGAGTAAAGTTTGTTACACAAGCAGCCTTTCTATCAAATAAAATAATTTCCCATTGTGTCCTTAAAGGACCAATTCCAACAGAAATAGGCTTCCAAATAGAGAACCTATTCACTATGGGATCTAATTAGGAATATATTTTAGGCATTGATCCCTCCATTACATTTTTCCTTTTCCCCCTAAAGAAATCCATACATAGGTTTTCTTTATGGGCCCATGGTTTGGTTAGAAATATTTTATGCCAATATACCCAAGACATATAACAAGGCTACCTCTTTCATCCTGGTCACATACCATGACATCATACCACCTATGATACCTTATTGGGAACTACATTCACACTATTTCATTAATTGGGAAACCATAGACTTTATAAAACTTCATTGAATAATTAAATACATATATCTGTTATCCATGTCATAGTGGAACCCTTTGATCCCAAATTCCACTAATAAGGGATATCAAACATCCTTGTGTGATACTCCTTGGATTTTTCATTAATAGATAAGACCAAAATGATTTTATATATCACATATCACAATAATAATAATGTTATTAATCATTAAAAAACATATTAATCCTCCCCCAAATCTTGTTTCCCATTCAATATACCCCTAACAATTTTTTACTGATTCCAAGATTCTTGTCAGTGTACTTATGAGCTTGAGTTACATATCATGGGCCTCTAATATAGTGTGATCCCTTGACCCACCTTCACCTAGATCATATATGAGGATGAAATATAATTTCCAGTTAATATGTTGTAATTTCTAGTCCTTCCCCAATAGTTTATATCACCCATGGTTTTAGTATTACTTATTTGACTAGTAATCAAAGAATTAGTTGTGGAAAATAATACATCGTCTTCTTATGAGGCTCAAAACCCAATCGAATTATCATTGATGATATCAAACTCTCTCCCCCATCATTTATAATAAATACCATAGTACCTCTGTTATGTGTAAGGATCACTTGTACCCTATCCATTTAATAAACAAAAAATTTGATGAACAAAAAATGAGATTTTATTCATAAGTCCCACACAAAAATTTTCATTATTCCTCTCAACATGTAATCATAGATTCGTGACTATAAAAATGATTTTAAATAATCCATTTAAAGAAACATTATGCTATTATGAATTTTTATTTATCATATATCCTTAATCTAAAAGACATCATATTCTAAAAATATTTGGTTTATACAATATAATATATAGTTCACTCCACATGATGTTAAACTACTCAAATTAGATACTGGTTTTATAAACATAAACTAAAATATTGGATGATCCCCATTACATAACCATAAAAAATTCATCACAAGTCATCATCGAACAATTTATTATGGAATTACATATTTCATGGATTCATGACCTAAAAGGAACAAGTATGTGCCATATTTCATGACCATAAAATGTATAAATTATCTTGTTAAGTGGAACTAGTCTACATGGGTTCTGATTCTTTTTATATGGATATGTTGGAATATCTTATCATGGGCTTCATTTGAAGTACATAGTACCTACTTCCTCACTAGATAGTGATAGAAAATAATTTTTAAATATATATATCATTAAATTATTGTATAACCAATTTTTATGAGAAATATAGAGAATTTATAATTTATTCAAATGTTCATATCGATGTATGGTAACAATCTATCACTCTCGTGAAAAAAGGTATTGAGTTTTATTTCTAATAGGGGTATATTGAATAAATATAAAATATATAAAAGTGTCTCAGAATATATAATAATTCCTTTTAAATGATGACCAAAAATCCAACCCTCTTGACCAATACATGATTCAATGTTCCATGTGTATGTCCCAGTGATCCATTCAAATAAAAAGAAGGCTCTCATGGTCACAAAGCAACTCATGTATGGATAAAATATCAAAAAGTACATGTTATCAATTCTCCACGAAAATTTTGAGGATGAATTATGGAAAAAATGAAAGTGGATTTTCATTAAACAATACATGTGATTTTCCAAAAATGGAATCATAGCTGGTCCATATATACTCATGATGATTTCATAAATTGACTGATTTGTAGAGTTATGATTTTTTCTGAATAAATATTTAACTATATATATCATGATTTTATTCTTATCACCTCTTCACTCTAGTTTAAATTAAAATTATAAACTAAATATTATGAAAATATAATTTTAATTACTTTTTTTCATGTTTCTTCAAATCAATAAGAACATAAAATAAATAAATCAAAAATTTTATCGTAATCACAATGATAGGAAATGAGAAAAAATAAATAAGAATTACAATTATAAATCCACTATTGAAATATCATTTTAAGGTACCAAATATTATGAGGGATATAATTGAATATGGTAATATTTTATCTTTGTATAGAATGAAAGGGCTTAGGAAGAGGCATTGTAATGAATTTATGAAAATTCACGAATGTAAATCAATTTCAGGTATATTTATTTGTACATATAAGATATTTATTTGAATTCCTCGATATTATATATAATTTTATATTATGAAATTTTATCAAAATATATAAACCAAGGTGGATGGGAAAACTTGTATTAGTTGAATTGGGTCTTACATTTATTCCAGTGCATGACTCTTTTGTTAGCTATAGATAAAAATGTCATCATATTGTATAGTGGAATATTTATTGTACCTAAAACCTATAATTATGCATTGTGTCACCAAAACATAATACCATCATCATGTTTATAAGCAATGAATTTTTATTCAATTTTTATAGATTATAAATTTTTATCAAATGTCATACTTGAATAATAATTTGATTGAAAATTAATAATAAATATCCAATATCTATAATCATTGTTAAATATATCACATAAGACTCAACTAATAAATTATCAGGTAAAAATATTAAATTGATGATGAAATGTAGATGAAAATTCCAAAGATTTACATAGAAGGATTTTTAAATTCCAAAACATATACTCATAAGTATATAACATGTTTTCTTATATGGTATAATGAAAAGAGCCCTTTTTGGAAAAATGTGATAAAACCATAATACTAATATAATTGATTAAAAAAGGCACATATGAGCTATTTAATGTATAATATAGGGGAAAATCTGATATTTTTTTATCTTAGTGGCTTCATTAGTAGTTATTTATATAATTGATTAATGAATTAAAGACAATATTCAAAAAAAAAATATTTACAGAATGTAAAAGTGATGAATCAAATTAACATAGTTAAAGGATAAAATATTTATTGGTTAATTTAATATAGATAATAATTTAACTATTAATATATATATAATTGGAAATATATTTTTTTATTCCTAAACTCCAATTTACTTATACAAATTAAGTTACAGTGTTTGAAACTCACATTTCTTTTACGAAAATGCTTCATAAATAGTGGAGTTAATACAAAAAAATGTGATAAATAAAATAAAAACCCATATTTAATATGATGTATAATGTGAAATAAATACATTATAGAATAGTTTTTTTGTTAGGAGGTGATGTTTTTTAATGATAATTTTATAACTAAACTGGCATCATGAAAAAAAATGCGTATCAATATAGAATATCCAGACATTGATAAGTATATTATATAAATAGATATGACATAAGAGTAGTTGTGATCTTAGTGAATAAATTTTAATATAAAGTTAGAAAATATTTATTCTAGATTGTTGGAAAAATTTTTGTTTAGAAAATCTTAATCCTTGAGATATACAAGATATTATTATAGGAACATATTCCATAAGGACTCGTGGAAATTGAATTTAAAATGACATTTATGATGTTGGAAGGTTATAAAATGAATGACAGCTAAATTTTATTATCACTATGTAGGATGATATATTATTATTTAATAATAATAAATATTTACCTTATATGTATGTAATAAATTTTGAATAAGTTTCAAAAAGAAAATATATAGGAATTTAAATTTGGATTCAATGTACCAAAATCAAGTGTGTATTTTTGAAGAAATTTCTACAGACGCAAAACCCAATGGATAATAATGGGTATTCAAGAAAGATCATTACATGGACTGAATGGTAAAAACCTAAAGAAAGTTCATTTGAAAAATTTGAATTATTAGTAAATATATGTATTATAGGAACCCATTTTAAAGAATATAGCTGAAAAAATATATTTTAAATCAAATTTCCAACATAGCATAACAATTTTTTTATATTTTGATATTTAATATAAATTCATCATCCAAAAGGGATGATTTATATAAATATATATATGATATAACCTCTAGGGTCTTTTATATCAAAACAAGTAAATATTTTTTGAAAACTATAGGCTTATAATTTATATCAAAGGTGATATTAAATAATAAGATTTTTTTTTCATGTTTTTACAATATATTAGTGGGAGATCCCTAATTTTCCAAGTTCTATATATTGATAATATATGAAATTAATATATTAATCGTTCATTAAAATAAGAATTATTTCAAAATATCTATATATAAATAAATTAAATGTTCCACCTAAATTATGGGAAAGATTATTAGATGGTATTCTTCAATGGGTTTCTAGGATGATGAAAAAGTACAAATATTAACAATGTATTTAAAATAAAAGTGGGAATGGATCATTATATACTATTATATTTGTTACATTTCATAAATCAGTCCAAGATTCTTTTTTATGATAGGTTTAGAGATTAAGAAGATTAAAAAATACCGTATACTTTAGTGATGAGATGTATCATATATAACCTATTATATAACATAATTTATATTAATTATGAATTTATAAGGGTAATAAAATAACCAAAACAATGAGATATTTATTAACCACTAGTCGACAATATTGAATAGTACTATGGAAGTACAAGAGATTTGTTTCTTGTAATTGGAGAGGAAGGAGGGTTAGTTTTCAAAGGGGAAACAAAACAATCCTAAAAATAGATTAATTTTATCAAGGTACTAAATTAAATTATATAAATAAGTAAGAACAAAATATATAGTTATTCATTATGAGTTCTATAGAATCTAGATATATTTCATCTTCTGATATAACTATAGAAAATTTATAATATGACACATTTTCTTAGGTTATGGTAATGTGTAATGAAATTAATTTATTAGAACATTTTTTATGATAATAATTTATTTGTGGAAGTGGCCATGAACTATAGGATAAAATAGAGTACAAAATATTTATATACTTTGAAAATATCATTTCTTGTTTGATTTTAATAAAATTTTTGAAGTCATAGTTTGATCAATTATCATGGAAAATACATGGAATATATAATGACTAAATTGAAATAATTATTGAAGCTTGATTTTTATATGAGTTATAATATATCCACAAAATGTTTATGTTTAATCTAGTATATGTGAGAGTGTTATGAAAGTTGTTAGCTTGATCTAATGTGAACTAGTACATTTTGATTACCATGTTGTACATAATAAATGATTAATATATAAAAGGATAACAACAAAACATATTAATATATAATATATTGTTGTATTGGTAGAATACATGAAATAAAAAATGGTTATAATAATTCCCAACTATAATGGGATCATTATGGTACTGTGATAAAAATCATAAAAAATGTGACATAGTCTTCATAAATTATATGATGCATACATTAAGTATGAAAATAATGTTCTTGGGGATAGTAATCATTAATAAATCTCCTATTGGAGTTAAAATATAGTGATCTCAAG
Source organism: Viscum album (assembly GCA_963277665.1). NCBI lineage: Eukaryota > Viridiplantae > Streptophyta > Magnoliopsida > Santalales > Viscaceae > Viscum > Viscum album. The sequence continues at coordinate 484,000,227 of OY728155.1, forward strand.
AATATATTATCATGTGTACTATTCCAATAATAGTAACGTCAACTGTTTTTGGTGTTATTGGATGTTACTAACTTTTAGAATGCATATTGTTCTCTTGACCTGAGTTCAATGTCAGACTATATCATTGATTATTTATATTAAATAATGATAAATACCAAAATATCTTATTATTATTGTGAGTTATCATTCATTGGGTGAAACAGAAATGGTATGAATTTGATCGAATAATCAATATAGGATTTGTTAATTCTGAGTATGAAAACAAGATATATCTAGCCGTTTTACTAGGATGGCTATGAAATGACTAAATCCATGAACATATAATATAGAGGAAACATCATCCAAAATATTAAAGGAATGAAAAAAAATTACTGAAAGGATACTGATGTAAATTATCCATCATAAATTATGAGATATCACGAAACAAAGAGATTATATTAAAAAGAATGTGATTATAACATGTTACAATAGAAAATACATATCCTTATTTCACTAAGGTACATAATTTGTTACATGAAACTTCTCTGGGATAGTGATTAGAACTCAATACTACTTACCTAAATACCAAAAGGATAACACAAAAAGTATACCAAGATGTTTAACAAATGCGTAAAAATTAGAATTTTAGACCATATGTGGCATGTGTTCATGGTTTGGTGAACCCTCGATTATGAATGATAAAATAAAATTTATAAATAATTTCATTAATATGATATTCATGTTTTTAATAATCTTGATCAGTTGGAGTGGGATGGGATTCAGAGACCCTCTCTCTCAGGTGCCTTTCCAGAACCCAATGACATATATGCCATCGACACCAGTTGTGAGGTTTGAGAATGTCATGTCGAAGAACCCTTATCTCTCGTTCACTTTAGTTAAGTCAGGACCCCTTCTCCTTTTATTAATTCTTAATATTTTTATGAGTTACTTCAACTAAAATGATTTCAATATCATAGATTTACCTGGCTTCTTTCATGGTATCCCCCATGATTTCCCTTTCCACAACTGATTTTTGGATGTTTTCACCTTGCCCTCTTGGATGATCATTGCAAGAATCTATGTGGATCAAAATTAATTGGACGTGTTTAAGTATTTTATCATATAAGTGTGGGGTCTTCTATCCCTGGTAGTTGTGGGGATTTTTTGATCACTATAATATGAGCGTCCAACTATTTTTATATGAGGAATTATCCTAGGCTTGGTAGTCATAGTTATGAATGTGTGATTATCGATTTATCTTTATCTATCTTTGGATAAGTGACATTGATGTTTGTTGTGATATCAAGCATATGGGGGTGTGGATATATCTTCCCCATATTCAATTCCCTTCCATAATTCATCTGTAGTCAAAGGTACTAGTGATAGGTTATGTTTTTTCCTATATATTTATGATCATACTACTTTCCTAGAGAAACTCAGTATTTATCATCTTACCATTTAGATGTACCTCCTTTAGCCTCTCTATAAATGTATTCTTCTCTAGGTGGAAGGTAAATTTTTATTTTGGAATATGATTCATTATGGTGAAACATTTGGTTTTTATAATTTTTTCTAGAATGTCTAATGTCCTTCGAGTTTCTCTCCTCTTAGAAGGACAGGTTGCAAGGGATAGGATGATCAACCTAATTTCATCCCATATCCCATGGAGGTTCTTGTTGTGATTTATTATGGTTCAAATAAAATTCCATGATCTTTATTGGGTGGTCATCAGTCCTCTTCAGGAGTCCAATGGAGTCTTGATATTTCCAATCCTGGAATACCCTCCTCACCTACTTTTGGTCTTCAAGTATATAATTTACATGAACCTTCATTTATACTAATGGATCCTGAGTCTGGTGGAGACTGGAAGTGTAAGGGTTTTTCTACTCTGGATTCTAGGGGTGTTTTCCCTTCATATTAGAATATTTTTTGTGGTGTGTGAGAAGAAACTATTTAGCGAAATGATGGATCAAAATTGAAGGGAACCACAACACTCGATGTTTCCAAATGGATATTTAGTGTTATTATTGGCCCAGAGGGTTCTTTCCATGATTTTGGGGATCATGTATCATCAGTGGTCACTCAGACCCATTCTAACTCTGAGGATGGGATAATTATTGGAATGGGATTCTAAACATAATTGGATGCTCTTGTGGTCACCCAAAATCAATTTAGAAACCTTGGGGTGATGATAATAAAAAAAGGAAGCCAAAAAATGTGATGGTAGGCAAGAGAGTTGTACAGGCTTGGTGTTTCCCTAAAGGTAATTAGTGGGAAAGAGGAGGTTGGTATCCTAGGTAGGATTCATACTCATTCAATCATCAATTAATATGTTTTCATGTTTGAGAATTCAGATCCTGATTTTGAGATTGAACTAGAAGTTTCTGAAGGTATGTATGAGAATTATTTTTGGTTATAACATATATTTTATGTATTTTTATCACAATAATCATTTCCCTCCTGTGGTTCTCACTCAACCATAATGTGACTTATGAAAATTTAAAAGTATTTTTGGATAACTAATAAAAAACATTATCAAATATTATCCCCTGGTATTGACATTTTATTTAAGTATAAATAGGTAAATATGGAAAAAACATATTTTAAAATATTAATTTTTTTAAGGAATGATTATAAAGCATATTTTAGATGAAACGTGGAAAATTAGTTTTTCTAATTTCATCATATGACATAGGAAATTATTACAAGTAACTGATAATGTATTTTTTACACTTATAAATAGATAATTATGTCATAAGAGTTTATATGGGTGGAATATATTGTATCTGTATCTTAAAGGACCTATGATACATTTCAGTACCATTAACCATGGTATAAAATATATTTATAGACTCATTAATAATGATATAGTTTATTATTATGAATTTGTGTTTCTCGTTTCATTTATAAAACATTGGAGATAAATAATAATGAATAAAAATATTTTATTAATACATATTTATTGGAATGATCCTATTTTCTATTGGTGATCTTATAAAAATTATAAACAACCAATTTCTTAAATTTTATAATATTAGAAATAAATAAATAAAAACATTGAGATTAATAGTTTTTTATGATATTTTATAGGGTTATTATCATTTTTTCATTTTATCTCTGATGATTTAGATTTGAAAAAACTCTACCAATATCACATGAATGATTACGGTTTAATTTTTATTATGATTTTTGTATCTAAATATATAATGGATATTTCAATAGTGAATAAAAGAACTAGTTTTTCAGATATTGTGTTATAATATAGGTTTAGAAAATTTTAAAATACTTGTATTGAATGCTTCATCTGCACCTTGATTCATTCAAATTAAATATATAGATACATGTTATTATAATTTTGACACACTCTTGATATCGAGATTATTTTCCCATTGTGTTTAGTGGTTGTTATTGGGCTACCCACGTTTATATGTTTTTATCAATGCTAAATTAAGTGTTGTATAAATTAATTATATAGTAATTAATTTTAATAATTATATATGTGAAACATATTTAGTAACTAAATATCTCTATCGAACAAGATCTTCCATCACATTCCTAAGGTGCCATTGATACAATTAATGTTCGGTGATCTATAAATCTTACATGAATAACTTGATTAGTGGTCCCTATATTCATTTCATGTGATAGATATTTTTTCATACATTTTTCTAGAAAAAAGATATTCTATATTTAGATATATTTTATATCTCTATATATTCATTAATCGATACAAATAATCAACGAATAATGGATAGTATCTTTGTTGTCCATGTTGCAGGTCTAGATAATCATATACAGATATTGATTCATATTATTCAAAAATCTCCCATTTAAATTTTATTAATATTATAAAAATATATGGAATAGGAATAAAATAATTTTTTTTGTAAAAAATAAATGCATAGTAGGGTATGTCATAACATCATTTTGATTATCAATGTAGGGTCATGAATTGAAGTAAAATCTATTTCACCTAAAAATCTATATGAAATATTATATTTTTAATTAATTTGTATTTAAAAAACCACAAAATGTTTTTGGATTAACATTTAATGTTTCTCCCAATAGTTATCCAATTCACCATTACCATTACCACATAAACCATGAATATGATATTTTTAAACCATAAAGTCTTATAAATGTAATTGAGACTATATATTATTTTATGGTCAATTGTTTAGTAGAATAACCTTAAATATCATTCATGAGTGTTCTCATTATAAACATGAAATAGGTTCTTGAAAAAGACTTTTATTCTAATTCTTCATGGTGTCTATGGATTTTTGTATTTTCAATTTCAGATTGTGATAAAAATCATTTTTTCAGAACATTGATGTGCTATGAAATCCATTAATGTTTCCTTCATTGTTGTTTCATTCCCTTTACATCGATTAATCTTTCTAAATCCAAGGCCATATTCTTCATATTCCTTGAAAATAAATTTTTATAGAATAAACTAGGACACACATTTTAGAATATCAGGTAATTTTTCTCAACACTGATTTCTGTTTATCTACCATGACATGTGGACATCTATATAAATATTTATTAGAGTGAAATTTTCACCAAAGAATCCATGGTGTAATAGTTATAACTATATGACAGTTTTTTAATCATTATTTTTAATAATTTTTAAAGTATGAATCTACAAGTTTGAACCTCCATCCCCATCATTAAGAATATATTCAAAATTATATTATGATTCCAATGAATAATATCATATTTATTATTTAAATAAATATAATTTTTTATTGAATATTAAAGAGATAAACCTTAAAGAAAAGTAAAATTTCAATAATCACAAGGATAATCACTCAAGATAACCTATAAGAAACAACTAAAAAAACATGTGTATGATGTTTGGTACTATGTCAAAAACACTTATTAATTAGAAGAAACTATATTCATTATTGGATCATACCATGAAACCATCAAATTGGATATTGTTTTTGAGTGATCAATATCCATAAATGAATACACATTATTGTTGTGAATGTGAAATCATTTAATTTCCTCCATGATCTTACATGGAATATGATAAATTATTGTATATCCATAGACATATATAGTGAAATTAAAAACCCCATTCATTTTATCTCATATATGATTCTTTAAATTCTTTTATCATCTTCTTTAGTATCTTACTAGTTGTCTATTATTACAGAAAATCTCATCAATTCCTATCATTTTTGGATGTTATTATTGCACTTTGATATCGAATAAAAGACATTAAGAGTCATATGAATATGTAACCATTCTTTATTAATAATATAAAAAAATATTTTAAATATAAAATTATTTTATATTGAATAAAATAAAAAAATCATGTATGGAATTCATCATCATGATCTGCATGGATTTAATAGTGTTTCATTTGAGTAATGTACAATGTATGGTTTTAGAGTAACCAATACACTATATATATATATATTGATATAAAATATAATATTAGCGGAGGTTTTTAAAAATTTTAAAATATATAACTGTAATTTTAGTTTGAGGTTGGCATTGGTGTCGATTATGAATTTAATTCTATGAAATAATAGAGTTTTCATATATTTATATATATTGGGGTTTTTATTTATGTTTTTTATACTGCTATTGTTTACAATTACATTTAATAAGTTAAATGACATGGATATTTATGAAGAACATTACAAGGAATATTTGTGTTATTCATATTTTTGGATTTTTATTATTTATTATTACAATATATATGAGGGTGATATCTTTAATTTTTTATTATTATAAAAATTAAAATTATTCATCTACCCCTATACATTTTAAGGTGGTCTTTGGGTGACACACATTATCAGTATTGATCTGAAGAGGGTCCTCAGTATGGTTTGATATCTTTTTATGAAAAAGTGAAGTAGTTTTGATTTAAAATAAGTTAATGATACACAAGTTGTAAATTTTATTGATATGGTTATGGATTATATAAAATATTTCATTTATAAATTTTGTAGTTAAAATACCATTCTACATGATCTATCCAATATACGTTTCAGAAGAAATAAAATAGATAATAAATATATATTATATCTAAAATCATAAAAATGATTCTTCAAAGTATTTGATAATGATTATTTAATTACTAACTAATACCTCCTCATCCATAGGTGATCTAATAACATTTTTAATCACAGGTCATATCAATTACACTTCCCCTCTCATTGAGAGATTCTAGAACCTTTACATTGATGATGAAAGAGGGAGAAAGTGATCTTTTCCTTTGAAATCTTTCATATGTACACATTGTAAAGATATTTTAATAACCTTTTGTTATATTAATTTAATAAATGTATATATATCAAATAATATTTGTCTCCAAATGTATTGTAAATGTTTGATTGATATGTATATTAAATTAATTTAACAGTTACTCACATATTAACTGAATTTCTATTCAGTGTTTAATCTTTTAAAACTAAAAATATATTTCCTATATAATACACATAATTATATGATGTAGTGGATAATAGATATGGTTTAAATTTTTAATTATAATGAGTAATAACATATGCAGTGGGGTGATATTCTCAATAATATGTCTTAAAATAACAAATCACATGAAGCAATTGACCCATATCACAAAACGATATTGTATCTTAAGTCCCCAATTATTTATTATTATATAACATTAATTAAAACCTCATATACTTTATAAATACATTAACATATTTTAAAACATATTTATCCATTTATAAAAACATATCAAAAAGAAATTTATGTATTAATCTAAACACTTTTAGTTAAAAATCATATTAACACACATAGTTTCTCAAAAAAACATCTTGTAATAAAAACCCCATAGTCTTAGATCTTTATATGTGACCTTATTATAAATTTTGGATTTAAAAAGTTAAGGCATTATAAATATATTAATATAATAAATGAGTTACTTTTAGAAAAATGTTATTATATATGATGTTAAGTGTCAGTGACCTCAAGAAAGACTAACATTTTAGTGTATAAAATCTATGTAAGAATTGATTTTGGAATAAAATTAAATGGTTGGTTATTTTATATCATTCGGGGTTTTATATGGATGTTTTATAAAAGGATATATCTATGAAATATTTAATAGAAGAAATTCATTATGATTCCAAATCATTGAGTGTCATATAATATTGTAGAAGAATATGAAAACCTCTTTGGGATATTACATGAGTTCTAGTGGTTTATTTAGTGAGTATATCACCCAAATTTATGAGCCTTTTAGGGTGATCTGGTGTAACATATTCATTCCAGTTCACCTACACCGTTAAAAAACTAGGTCACTACCTACCTCAAGTGCGCCGACCCAAAATCCAATAAATGTAAACTATTTTAGAGGATTGAAATAAATATTTGGAAAGATTATAAACCTATTTAAAGATAAAAAAGTAATGAAAAATCAGGAAGTAATCAACATAATATAACAATAACATGAAAAAAAGATACAAAATCTAAATGATAGTAAATACAAAATACTAACATAATGAAAAATAAAAATTTCATATTTTACTTGCCATACAAGCTATACAACATAAATACGATCTCCCATGGGATGGTCATATAAAACAATGTATAAATGTGAATGAATGTAAAATGGGAATGCACTAAACCAATATCAAGGTCCAATATTACAACATTGAATCCAAATCCCCACTCAATCATCTGATGAAATAATTCCCATTATCGTTGAGTCAAAAAATATGATGTCTGATTAGCTGTAAAGGTTCGAAAATAGGGTTTGAGAACCACTTAGTAATCCATCATTAATGGAACCCCTACACAGCTCTACTATATACATATAAATTCCTGATAAGAAGTGATAATATAGTAATGTAATAAACAACCTATAACCCCATGGAGTGAACTGCCACTAATCAATCAGTGACCATTTACTACTTCATTTAGAGTTAGTATGGGATGATATACCATTATTATTATGACAATTATAGGTAAATCAATATATCACTTCTTATATAATAGTCAGGTTGAATGAGTCATCACCACCATATGTACTATGTGAATGATGCATCCTCATCACAATAAAACCAATTGAATGACACATTAGTAGTCCAATACTATGGGAGAATGTGGTATCGCCTAGAAATTTTAGAATCACCAACTCAATATGGATTACATACCAAAAAACTAGTATCCTTTTGGTTGGTGCACCATGGAGACAAACCACCCATGTAGATGATATACTACCAATATCACTCATGAGGTGTATGATATACCACGGACACAAATCTCCCTATATAGCATATTTCACTAAGATAACTTCTATAGGTAGATAATATAGAACCATTATCATCCTATTGTTTGTTTATGTGCCACAAGTTTCACTTATTTCATATTCGTTTTACTAATGAGATCAATTTTTAGGTGGAGGATATATTTTTAAAATAAGACACAAAGTGGATGAAATAGCCCCATGAAATCTCTCATAGGTAGATGATGCACCATCAATATGATCCCTAAGGTGGATGAAATTCCACTAACTAGAAACATTAATGTTGATAAGGTTCCACTATTTCATTGGTCTTAGAGTGAATAATGGATTATTTTATCAATCTTAGTGTACGAGAAGTCAGAAATTTTAATGTGATTTGATGATACACCATCACTAATTAGATTTATGTGGATGAGGTAACACCAACACACTAATATTCCATGAAATGTAATGATTTATCATTTTTATCCAATACATAGAATTATTAATTATTTAAATTTTCAAGGGTTAAGTCATAAAGACTTACCCACTCGAAGATTCATTCTTATGATAGATCTTACCTATATTAGAAAATTATCATGAAATCCAATATATATAATAAAATAAGACACCAGAAGATGCTCCATAGATTAATTGTCATGCAAATGTTTTTTTATTTCTAGTGTAAAGTAAAGGATTATTAACATATTATAATAGGACAATGGTAAAGGGTTACTATTGAGTTGATTACCATATCTCAAATGATATTTCACGGGTTTATTTGTTCCAATATAAATTTTAGAAAATGAAGATATTGATTTAATTTACATTATAGGGTCTACCAACAAATTGGTCTTCCATAAATTTCATACCACCCATTAAAATTATTTAAATAACAATAATAATGAATGGGACTCAATACCATTGTCTTGTGGGGTATTGATCTTTGGAAATTACAATATAATTCAGCCTCAATATATAAATAAGTAAGGAAATACCGAAACATAACTAAAATTATGCCCAACCATTGAAAATTAATTATAACATAAGAAGAAATGTGATTAGAAAGATGGGGATTGAAATCTATTCTAGTGAAAACCTCCTATAAAATAAGAGATCTGAAACCAATGATCAAAGTAAGGGATCTATTTTTTAAGGATGAATAAAGAGAAAGATTTTCAAATGGGAGAAACCAATATATGAATACAATGAGAAAAAATTGTCATTTTAATTTTTTTTATTAAAAATATGCTATTGAATATAATATTTTATAAAAAACTATTTAGGAACCAACACGATAACCACAAGACTACCACAAAGTACTCAGTAGCCACTAGGTACCCGATCCTGGTTTATTAGGAAGCTTATGGCCAACCTAAATATCTAACCTATTCTACCCGCTCTCTTGAGAACTCAGTAATAATCTAAAAGTGACCTAGTGGCATCTATTAATAGATAAATGTCATTATAGACAACCCATTCTCTTGAAAGGGACACTTAAGCCCCCACTAACACCTATAACTCTCATTTTTCACCAAAATATGTGAGGTTTGGTAAAAATAGGTGAAAATCATACCTTGTGGGTGGTTATAAACTCCATAAAATATAACATCTCATCCTTAAGTTTAATCATTGAGCATCACAAAGTAATTATTTTTAAAAAAAATTCCATTGTGCTCGCATATCATACTCCCACTTCAAGGTATCCTCCTTGATACATATGATATTTCATTTCACCCATACATAAAGTATACTCATTGCTTTAAAATTATTCTCACACTAGTCTAATATAAAAAACGTTTATTCATCATATGATGCATTAAGATAAAGCTCGACCACATCAATATTGATCACATGAGAATGTATGGATTACATCTATATTGATTATATATATGAATGAAAACAAATACATAATTTTATATATAAGGATGTTTAGACTGATATTACACAATGTTGATCCTCTAAAAAACCTAAAATAATCCCATGAACAGAGGAAAAAACTTCCCCTAATGTAGAATATTATTTTTTTAATAACTTTGTGGATATCCACATTAAGAATTGGTCACCCAAATGAAACTATAGATAAAGGAATTATAAATCAACATAAGGAACTTTCATTCACTAAGTTATCTCTAACTACTTCATAGTAAGTAGGACATGATCCATAAACTATTATCTGAAGACCGAACTAATAATCATTGATACCCCTATCTCTATCAACTATAGATGTGACCTAAATGATCGACCATATGAAATCAGAAAACGTTCCACTTGAATTTGTTCCTGAAAAATGTTAATATTGGAAAATTCTAATTATTATTGATGATTCTCCTATGAACCACTGAAATAGAAGACACAATATCACAACATTTCCTCCAAAAATCAAATGGTATTATTAAAATACCCTTATATATGATATTATAATGTAGTTCTCAAATTTAGATTCATATTAAAAATATTTTTTAACCATTTCTCTAAGGGTGATATAAAATGGACATCCTAATCAGAAAAAATTCCCTAAAATGACATAATGTATCCCAGAAATAAACCCAGACCCACTGATTGATAGAATATATCTCCAATATTATAATGAAATATTCATACTCCGTCAGTTGGTCCATGATTAATCATAATTCATCATTATCATGAGATGAACATGGAAATTATTTCACATATTCTATGGTCACAAAATTCCACATTCAATAAGGACTATGTAAGGATTGAAGAAAAAACCTGGGGTTCAGATTCTGTATAACAACTTGATATTTTATTATATATTCATTCTTTATTATATATTATTTATTTAATACTTTTCAATATATTCAGTAGGATGTTTAAATGAACTGTGATATACTATTTATTTATTATTATTTTATATGATAATTATAGCTTATATTGTAGGATATCAGACATCACGATGGTATGCCCTTTTTTAAAATTTTGTTTCAATCTATTGTTTTGGGTAAATTATATGTTTCCTAGGAGAATGAGGGACCTCGTAAGTGTTCCAGGGTTTTGGACATGGAATAAAATACAATTGGGCCAATGTATGCAAGACACCCAATTGGTGCACGATTAAGAAAACTACGAGGAATTTCCTGGTAACCATGAAGCCTTTGTTAGAGGATTATCTCACATTTGGAGAGGGTTTAGTAAACCATGAATATCTTCCCAGGTAACTGTGTGACCAAACATTCATAGATAGTGGCTTTAACACATTTTTCACACTATTTGGAAAACCATGTAGGCAATCTATGTGGCCCAGTAATGATGAGAAAAATTTCAAAAAATCTATTACAGTATTTTAAACCCTCACATAATTTTCACCCTTAAATTCTTCCCATGAAACCTAGTGATGAACAAGAGCTACAAAAGAGCACCCAAGTGTGTTTCTACATCATCTCTAGGTAATTTTTAGTGTCTTCAATTGAGAATCGAAGATCCTTTTACGATTGACATCATTCTTGCATATCATTCAATATTAGTGATTGTATATTTATCCCCACCTAATACAAATATCAAAAATACCATCTTTTGGGTGATATCTAGGTTCCAGCTATAAATAATGGAGAATTGGGATTTGATGCATTAATTAAGAGTGTGTTCACCAATAAATTCATTGTTGGTGGTATTAAAGTTATACCCCTTTGTTTTATATTGATTTTTTCATATGGGGTTATGTTATTTTAATCTCATTGATGTATTCTTGTTTTGGATTGAAGGATTTTATTTGATGGGTTCCTAAAGAATAAATTGAACCCCTTATCATCCCCATGTAATTCATGGAGGAAAACATGACATATTAAGGCCACCCATTGGGTGTGCTGACCCTCCCAAATGTGGTTAACAGAAATGTAAAGTGTGAAATTGACCTATACATATGTAGAGCCCTTGAGAAATGACTGAATTAGTTATGTAATAATTATGAAAGGATTATGGGTAATTGTTTCTTTTTGTGGATAATAGTAAAGGGTTTGTTTGATTGGGAATGTAAATAGGTTAAATGGGATTAATGATAATCTTTTAATGAATCATATTTTGGTAGTAAAATATTGATACTGTGTTTGCCATGGATAATTGGAATTGGGATAAATGGTTGTGAAATATAAATGAAAAATTTATTAATGTATTTTTTAATAATATTTATTCCCATTTTAGTTGTAATGGTGGTGATGTTGTTAATTATATTGGCTATGATTGGTTATGATGTGGTTGTTTTTGGTTAATGAATAAAAAAGCATGATAAAATGTCTAGGTAGAGTAGAGTATAGAAATGAGGTTCTATACCTAGAGGCTGAGTAGGACTGAGGTACTAAAATCCCCCCCTAATGACATGGTTTAGGGAAGGGGCAATGTTCTATTTCCCTATCAGTTTCATTCCACCAGACTGAGACTTCGAGGTGAGGATAATGTGGCTGATGGGTTTTGATTTTCTAGAGAGACAGAAAATGATATTATTTCCATATTCATTATTATTATTATTAAACATAACTAATCCATTTAACCCATGAAAATGGGGGATTAATCACTTAGATGTTATAAGTATCAAATATGGATTAGATTATGGAAGAGTATAGGAGAAACTTTATTACAAATGACTGATTTTATAGTATCTTATTTACATGAAATTATTTATCACTTTCAGGAACTATATATTAGAATTGATATTTTTTAGACCTCATTGGTGTTGGTTGACTGATTTTATTTACTCACACCCTTCTCAGGCCGCTATTGGGTACCTAAGCTAATATCATGGATGTAGGGAAGGAAAAGGGAAAAGGCCTAGTTTTTAGAAGTGAGTTAGGTTTGAGATGTGTGTGGATGAGGTCCGGACATGGATTCATGATCTTTTTTGTGATTCTTCTATTTCTTTTATTTTGGGGTTTGTTCAATTGGTAATGTATCATGACATTACATATTTATAGTTAGTTATTTTTTTGAGTGTGATTTGGGTGATGTATATTTATAAATGTTCATTGGTTTCTCTAAATTGATTCCATTATTGTATATTTTTTGTTGTGTATTACTCTTAAAAAGAGGTTATACTCTCCCCTGATTAATCATAGGCTCTCGCTTCTAGTCAGAAACCTCTGGCATACGGTGAGGTGCACATGAGGTCAACTGATGACCCAGCCTTGGGCACTAATTTAGTGGCACCTAGATTATAGATGTTACAATGTGGTATTATTGGATTTATTTTCTATTAAATACTACTTTGGAATGGTATACATGAGGTCAGAAAGGTTTCAGGCCTTGGGAATGTTCTTATACTTGTGAGTAGCAAACCCAAGTAGGAGGGAAAACTAATGTCACCTTCAGTGGGAATTGTTTTTCTTATTATGAATTGTCACAGTTAATAATAATTTATAATTGGGTGATGCACATGTTATGTGTTGTGGCAATTTATTTATGTTTTTTTCAGGGATGTAACAACACGAGGTTGTTCCTCTAAGCATCAGTATAGGCATCTAGGTTCATAGGAGACAAGCATCATGTTAGGAACACACGAGATTGATGTGTGGGACATAAGGTGTAAGATTCATTTGATTTTATCAAAATTAAGGCAAATATTATTTAAATAAATGATGAAAATTTGTTAAAAGGTGAATTAAAAGGATAATAACAACTAATGAATTTTTTATTATAAGAAAAATTAGGTGAATTAATTTTATTGAGTATGATGTGAAACATAAATTGTATTGAAATGGTGTAGAAGGTAAATCTTGTGATAGTGTTAGTTAGTTATCTTTTGTTATCCATAGATGTGATATAGATGGTTGATGGTAGTGTTCTAGTTATGGAAAAGACTATTTGGGTATTGTATGGAAATGGTTTATTATGGATAATATTGAGTATTTCATTATTTATTTTTTAATCTATATATTATGCATTATATATCCAATTATTGGCATTGTATCGAAATGACACCATGAAGACATGTACCAGTCAAGAGACGAGAGGATGTTACTAAGAAAACTCCCCCCTAGTGGGGCATGAAAATATGGTGATTCTATAAAATAAAGGCAAGAAGTTCAGTGAGAACATTACTCCTTTCATGCACATGCTGGATCATAAACTAGGGTTGGTTGCACTGAGTTTGTTTGAGTTGACTTGGGAGATTAAAATGCAGCACCCTTTGAACATTATCGGAGAGAGTGGGCTAGAGGTAGTAGAGATCTAGAGAGATTATATCCATATTATCCTTCATTATTTGAAGAATCCTCTTGAGAATTGAGTCATGTTAGTAGCCTATATGTTGAGAGATTAGGAAAAGAGTTGGTGGGACATCATTTCTCAAACAGATCATGCTAAAGCAATAATTTGTAAATATATTCATGAATAGTTTAAATTCTCTCCAAAAACATTGAGGTAAGAGAAGGTTGCATATTTTAAGATTTTGACCCAATGGGAAATTTCGGTGATGGATTATGCCAGTTAATACTCTGATTTGCGACGCTTTGTCGAGGCATTGGAAGGAGATGATTCAGTTGTGGAAAAATGTTTCTAGGTTGGGCTATAACATAAGAATAGGTCCCACATGAAAATATTTCATTTGAATGGGTTTATCAAGGTAAAAGATCAGTGCTTTATATTTGAAGGGAACCTGAAGGGAGCTTCAATTGTTGATCTTGTGGTGTCATCTAGTTTGAAAAGTTGTACAACTTTTGAGATAATGGATTACTATTTTTGGAACCCCCATAAGAGTGATAGTGAATACGGTAGTCAGAAGAAGGGGTCTGCCTCTCAAGGATGTGACCAGATGTTATTTTATTAGTGTGTAAAGACGAGGATCATGTTGCATTATTTTCCCCAACCACCAGTCATGTTTCAATCATGTAGTAGGCTGGGCCATGTACATAATAACTATAGGAACATAAGACAGTCATGAAATGATGGATGTTAGAGGTAGATGCCGAGTATAGGTAGGGGGTCGGTTTCCCTATATCAGGCAGGTAGTTGGAGCTCCATGGGACGTACCAGAAGTGGTCATGGATGTGAAACATTTTGGTTAGATAATTCACACTAGAAATGTATTACAGTATAGGGTACTCTGGTTGGAGACCATCGTAGAGTTGAAGGTCATCCACATGCAGTTTAGTCTACATCAGAAGGTGGTGAGGTACGACCATCTACCGTTTGAGGGAAGATCCTTATAGCTTACACACTCATTAGTTCATTATTTGATATATGCACCACACACTCCATTATTTATACATAGTTTGTAGTTGTATTGGGACAACATGTGGAACATTTATTTGGGGTCCTAACAATTGTTACTCTGTTAGGGGTGAGAGATAGTGATATTATACAGTGAAAAGGTTGTTATTTGAATATTGGTGGATATAATTTTATACAGAACATATTTTTCCACAAGATGTCAGGTTTTGACATGATCTTCTGTATGGATTGTCTACTTTTGATTCAATACCATATCGAATATTAACTTCATCGAGTAATGTTCACATCTCTCAATGGGGATACTTATGTCCTTCACGGTGAGTGGGATGTCTTAGAAATCCATGATGGGCCAGTTTTTCAGTAGTTGGGGGAACTCATATTCCAAATAAAATGTCTTATTCTTGATGATGGAAGAATGGAGAAATTTTTATTTTCTTCTATAGTGGATGAGTTTTAGGATGTCTTTTATAAGGATTTCTCGAGACTTTCACCGAAATGGATGTAAAGTTCACAATCAAGTTTCTAATAGAGTCATAATCGTTTTCCATTCTACAATATCGAATAGTGCTAGAAGAAATCCAGGAACTGAATGTTCTTCTAGAAGATATGGAGAAAAATGGATTCATCCATCCTAGTCCATCACCTTATGATCCCCCATGCTATTTTCTAAGAATGCCCACATATCACTGGGGATATGTGTTGATTATAGGATATTTATTTACATGAATGTTGATATTCGATACGTTCTTCCCTGAATCAATGTCCTATTTGATCAACTGAGGGGTGCCTCAGTGTTCTCCAAGATCAATTTATTATTAGGATATCATCTATTGAGGGTGATAACTTCTGACATTCTGCATACATATTCTGGTGTAGGTATGGGTGATATGAGTCTACGGAAATTTTATTTGGGTTGACTAACAAATCATCTATGTTCATGATATTAATGAACTAGATATTTTCACTCATATCTTGATCTGTTCAAGGTTTTCTTTGTTGATGAAATCTTGGTGTACTCTAGAACTATTGAAGATCATTATAAATATCTTGACATCATCTGGAGTACATTAAGAGACCATAGAATTTACACCCAGTAATCAAAATATTAACTGTGTATTGATAATGTGAATTTCAAAGGTCACATCATTTCTGAGATAGGTTTGTCAGTAGATTCAAATAAATTGTAATCTATAATGTATTAGGAGAATCCTAGGAATGTTTCTGATGTTCCATATTTTATGGTTTTGGCCACTTATTATTGAATGTTCATTAGATATTTATCTCATTTAGCATCACTTCCTTCAATTTTAATCATGAAGGGATTTATGTTTGTGTGGTCAAAGGCATGTGACAATGACTTTTATTAGTTAAAGAAGTGGTTTACTACCAAAAAAATTATATTCTTACTATATCCATGAAAGCAGAAAAACTTATACTATGATGCGTTTGGTGTTGGACATTGGGAAGTGTTAATGATGGATGATCTGGTTGTAGCTTATGGGTCTAGACAGTTGAGGCCTCATGAATGAAAGTATCTGACTTATGCTATTGATCGTGTTGGCGGAATTAATTGTTGGGAAGTGTTCGGGGAATTAATTGTTGGGAGAGAGGTCCACGATGTTTACTAATCATAAAAGTATTAAGTACATCTTCTCTCAGCGGTATTTGAATCTTATGTAGTGAATGTGGGTTTAATACATGTAATATTTTGATTTTGAGATTGCTTATAAACCAACAAAAGGTAATAATGTTATAGATTTTCTATTATAAATGAGTCAGAATTTGGTGGTTCATGAATCCAACTCCGAGTTGAGAATGACGATCTTATTTTATGAGACACACCTGATGTGAAAGATGGGTATGGGAATCCCCTTTCTTTTATTGTAGTTGATTTATCACTTTTGAGATGGGTATAGGAGAGTCAGTTGGTGGATCTAGTTTGTCTTGCTATTATACAAAGTCTTAATTGTGGGGTGTCACCTTCTATTTGGGTTGTTGGTGCGGATGGTATTTTTTATATCCGGGACCATGTTGTGGTGCAGACAAGTGTGCGAGAAGAGTTGATGTGTGAGTTCCAAGCACTAAAGTGGGTAGTTCATATTGGATTTAATAATATGTATCGTGATCTTCATTGCTAAAATTCGTGGTCGGGAAAGAAAAAGGAGGTTAAAGGTTTTATGGCATGATTAATTAACTTGAAGAAGGAGAAGGCTGAGAATCATTGCAAAGTGGGTTTATTACATTCATTACATGTTCCAGGGTGGATGTGGAATGATGTTATGATGGAATTCATAGTGGGTCTTTTAATGATGCCTCCGAAGAATGATGCAATTTGGGCAGTTGTGGAGTAATAAACTAAGGTGACCCATTTATTACTAATCTAAGATTCAATCTCTATTGATCAATTGGGTGAGTTATACGTTATATAGACAGTGCAAATACAAGGTATTCTGAGAACCATAGTTTCTGATCATGATTTTCTTTTCACATCCCACTTCTAGAAAGGGCTATAGAAGGATCTTGGTACTCTGGTATATTTTTGTATGATATATCACTCGTAGATGGATGGGCAGTCATAGAGTACAATTTTAGTATTAAAAAATATGTTTAGATCTTCTGTTCTTTATTTCAATGGCTTGTGGAAAAAACACATTCCCTTGTTTAGTTTTCCTATAATTTTTTTCGTTATATGATTCAAATCAATAATTTTGAGGCACTCTACGGGAGGCTTTGTAGATCTTATTTGAGTTTTTTAGATGTCGGGGGGGTCTGGTATGTTGGGACAGAGTCTCAAGTAGGAGATTTCAGAAAAGGATTGGTTGGTTCAAAAGAGTATGAAAAACACACAAAGTACGATTAAGTCATAAGTATATCGACGTCGTAAAACCATTGATCTTTTAGTAGGAGATAGTTTGTTTCTTTTGGTGTCAAAAAGTTTGGATCACAATCAAATTTAGATTTAGGAAACATTTTCATGTTAGTATGTGGTACCGTTCGAGATCCTAGAGAGAATCAAAAAATGTGCTTAATGATTGAATCTCCCACAGTGGTATAGTGGGATGTACATTGTGTTTCATGTTTCACAACTCCAGATGTATCTCCTTGATCCATCCCATGTGATTGATGTTGAAGATATATATTTTGAGGTAGATTCATCCATTGAGAATCATCTGGTTTTTTATGGACCCTAGTGATATAGTGATGTGGGGAAAGACCATACCTTGTTCATAATTTTATGAAAACATGGAAAATTTTAAGAAGAAAATTGGGAGTGAGAATTATATATGTGGGACTAGTGTTCTGATCTCTTTTTTCTTTGAAAAATCAATAATTATTTGGAAGAGCATCTCAAGGATGATCCATCATATCGTTGGGAGGTTGTAAGATCTATGAATCTATGGAGGTAGGTTTTGGTTTAAATTTTTGTTTCAATCTATTTTTTGGGTTAATGAGATGTTTATCGAGAGTATGAGGGACTTTGGAGAAGTTACAGGGGTTCAAGACACAGTTGAAATGAAAATTAAGACAATCTGAGAAAGGTGAAAGATTTGAACATTGGTTAGAAAACTTGGTATAATTTCCATGCAACCATGCATCCTTGGAAAGTGGATTAACCTAAAGCTGAAGAATAGTTAGTAAATCATATGGATATTCCAAGGTAAACATGTGTCCCAAAATTATTGGATAGTGTCTTTCACATGGTTTGAAAATGGTTTTTGAAAACTATGTAGGCAAACCTTATAGAAAAGTATTTTTGGGGAAAATTACATAAATGGAATTATAATATTTCAAACCATCACCCGATTTTCACCCTTCACTTCCTCCCTTGAACCCTAGTGATGAACAAGAGCTCATAATATCACCCAATGGTATTTCTCCTTCATCACTAGGTTTTTTGGAGTGTCTTAAATTTTGGATCAACGATTTGGGTAAGTCTAACCCCCCTTTCTTCCTATTCATGATTAGGGTTTGTATCTTCCTCTCCAATCCATCCAAATGTCTAAATAACCTCTTTTCTAGTGACATCTAGTATAACCCATCAAGGAGTGATCTAATTGAAATATAATGATTAGATTAGGAGTGTGTTTTATAATTGATTTGAGGTAGGTGGTCTATATGTTTAATCCCATGGATTTATTTAGGGTTGTGCATTTGAGGTTATGTTATTATTCATACTTCGATGTATACTTGGTGTCATTTTTAAGATTTGATTTAATGGGTTTCTATAGAACCAATTGAATCCCTCATGATCCTTGAGGGATTTATGGAGGATAACCTGACCGATTTGGGCTACATAATGTGTGTAAAAAACCTCCTAAATGTTATTAATGGAAATGTAATGTGTGAAATTGACATGTAATTACGTAGATCCCTTGAGAAATGTGTAAACTAAATAATGTAATAATTAGGACAGGATTATGGGTATATGTATCTAGTAGTGGATAATAGCTAATGGATTGTTTGGTTGTCCAGGTAAATGGGTTAAATGTGATTAATGGGGATGTTTCAAACAATATGGTTTTGGTACTTGAATATGCTTAGCGAGTTAGGCATGAGGAATGGGAATTGGGTAAAATGGTTTTGTGATATAAATGATAATGTGTTAATGGATTGCAGAATAATATTAAATCCCATTTTTATCTGTTTTAGTGGTGATATTACTAATGATATTGAATATTTTAGGTTATATTGTGGTTGTGTGTGGTGAACGAAAAAACAAGAAGGTCAAAATGGATTAGAAGATTGGGGTGCAGACATGAGGTTCTACACCCAAGGGTCGAGTTGGATCATGGATCTAAACTCCACCCCTCAACCCATAGGCTAGGGAAGAGGAAAAGGTTCTATTTCCCTAAAGGGAGCATTCCACATGAAGAGAGGCTTCATAGTGAGGATAATATGGTGGATGTGATGTGTTTCCCTCATGAGAAAGGGCTTGATTTTATTTTCATATCCCTTAAAATTATTAAACATGCCTATTCCATTAAACACCTTAAAGGGAGAATTAACCCCATAGATGTTTTAAGTATCAAATCTGGATTTGATGACGGAAGACCTTAGGAGAAACATTATTAAAAATGACAGCATGTATTATATATTATGTACATGTCATTATTTATAACTCTCATTTAGTATTTATTAGATTGGATTTTTTAGACACAATTGGTGGTGGCCTACAATGTATTTTACTCACACCATTATCGGGAAACCATTGGGTAACCAAGAATTATTTCACGGTTGCAGGCCATGAAAAAGGGATAAGACCTTCTATTTGAGAAGTGAGTCAGATTTGGGATGTTTGTGGATGAGGTCTGGATTTGGAGTTAAGGTTTTTTTGGGATTCAACTTTTTCTTTTATTTTGGGTTTTCCTCACCTGGTACTGTAGTATGACATGACATATTTAATATTGGTTATGGTTTATACCCAATTTGGGCGAATGCTGTTTAGGAATGTTCATTGGTTTTTCTATAGTGATTCTACTATTGAATTTTTTTATACTATGGATTAATCTGAAAAAAGACGATATTGTCTCCCCAGATTACTCTTAAACCCTTTCTATTAGTCAAAAACCTATGGAATATGGAGAGGAATGCTTGAATTCATGTTGAGAACCGTGATGGGGAAATTGTTTAGTGGAACCCAGGTCAGGGACATTACATATATTATTTACTAGATGGTTTTAATTTGAATTAAAAAATTATGAAAATATATTGTTTACACAATTTTAAAGTTAATTCTATTTTTATAATGTTTTTATAAATGAAAATAAAAATAAGTGAATCTAAAAAAGAGATGTTTTATGAAATTCTTTATATTCCAAATGTATTTTTATTTTAATAAATTAAATAAATCTAGATTTATGAACTAAATTTATAAAAATTATAGAATATATATGCATTAAATTATTTTAAAATTCATTTTATAGTTTTTACCAAACAATGAATGAATATTATATTTATTATATCTATATAAATGTAGCTTGCTAAATACAATTTTCTTGGTTTTTGGGTGCATATTTTAAAATTAATTTATATAAAATTAAATACTAAATTCTATAAAATAGTTCTCAAACATGGTTTTATTAATATTACAATTAAGTAAAAATTTCAAATTAATTTTTCTATTATTAAGTTTAACAGTGAAAAAAAGGCAGTTACCAAGGTTACACTTAATGTGATTTAAGATGGATAAAACGAAAATAATAAGTATTAAAACTACCAAAATACCTTTCTAAATACTATTTCATTATGACATTTGAACCTCATAAAATACAATATTTTATGATGTGTCATTTTTGATAAATTTTATTTGATTAAGACAATAATATATTTTTATATTTTGAGAAATTCCAAATGTGTCCTGTCTCTGAATTGTTTTTATAAACCACCTCTTCTCTATTCTACCAAGCTGAAATGATTCTAATATCATCCATGAACTTATGAAATCATATTATAACGTCAAAACCATATCTTAAGGGTCATGTATTTATAAAAATACCATCATATATAGTATTTTGGTATAAACAAAAGAAGATTTTCCAATGAAATGGTATAGTTCAAAACTGAGTGTTTTATTTTTATTTATTCTTTTACCTATATCAATCCACTCCTAAAAATACTTATTTAATAACCTCAGTAACTCTAATATAATAATATATTATTATGTTTGTTTTATAACCTTTTTTCTTATACTATTCAATATATTGAATAATGAAAACATCTTTCAATAATCTAGGTAGACTACCACCTCTTAAAGACGACATATTTCATTTTTCATCATAGAAATTTATAGTTGGTAGTATTTTTTCTTAGGATTTTTATATATGATATTTATGATATAATTATTCTTCTATAATTATAATATATTATCTTCCTTCTTACCACTCCATCCATTAGAAAATTATAATGGTAGTCAAGCATACATGTTGGCTACCACCTCCATGAATTGATGTGATTTAGTTTTCATCATCAGTTTATGTGGAAAATTTTAAAAAATATAGGATGAATAATTATGATAATTATATAATTATTAAGATTCTGGGTTATATTAAACAAGTACAATGTTTCTAGTATCATTACATTCAAATGGAAACATTATTACAGAAGAGACCATTTTTCACTAAAATGTTAATTTTAATGAAGAAATTATTAATAAAAGGATAATTAGAAAATATCATGGAATGAAACTTGTTATGTTATGTAATAATATGTTTATGGATAATAATAATAAATTTATATTTATATTATAAGATATTTTAAAAATTATAATGGAATACTTGAGTTGTGTTAAGGGTTTCTATTACAATCAAATTTCATTTCTGGATTCTCTTTTCTAAATATCCATTGAGGGAAATCTTTTAGATTTTATACATTAAAACCAATCTATTTTATTAAAAAATTGTTAATCCTAGAATAATGAATTATTTTTCTAATTTTCCCCTCTTTGATAATGATCATGATATTATTTTTAATGAAAAAATGGACTTATTTTTTCATTGGTGGGAAAGCATTTTCTTAAATTCCAATTCTTATAAATCTTGTTTAATAAATTTTATTAACCATCCATGAAATGTTTTAAAAAATTTATTTTAACTTCTTTGAGTTTATACCCACTGATTTCAAAATTTTCTGTTCAGTTTTTTTTTCAATCAATACATTTTAGACACATTATATGTTTCAAAAAATTGTTTCTTAATAGACATGGTAGTATTAAATTTTCTGGTTTTCATGACCTCTTATTTATTTGAATCCCCCATTAATTTTTTTCTTTGTTATTTTCAATGAAATAATTTATCTCAACATTATTGAAAATTGTTCATAAAATTTAACAATAGGAAATAATATTACACCATTTTGTTAAAGAAATATTCAAATGATAATTTTATTGTATTTTAAATCATTTTCCTTATACTTTATGGATTGTTATGATTTTCATGGCATTTGAGTAAATTTTACCAAATTTATTAAAATTTTTGATTGTTTATTAGTATGATAATGAGATTATTATAAAACCTAATTAATTCCCAACAGATGTGGTATAATGGTATGATGAATTCATTATGATCATGTGGGTCACATATGAATGGTTTTTCATTATGAGACATGTGAGACTGAAATTATATAAATCTCTAGTTTGTTATGTAATGAAATATATATCATGAGATAATTATTGGAAATTAATTGATGTAATAGATCCTATTTGTGAAATATATTGGGATTCTTGATCTACTATGATATGGTATTTAGGTGGTGATGCCTCATCCACTATGTTATGATGGTCTCAGTGGTTACCCTTGACATATGATATGGTTTATATTATTTTTATGGTGACATACTCTTATGAAATGTGGATATACTTATTATTTTAACTCATGTATCATGATTTATTTCTTTATGATTGACCAAACATGTGACATAATAATGTTTTATTCTAATAATAATTATTATAATCTTTGAATTATTCAGTATGTGTTTCTATTTATAATCCCATGTTATTATACTATTATTCTCTTGATATTCTTATAAGTGAAAATTGATTGATATCTCCCATTTTCCCCATTCTAGGCATCTGATCACACCCCTTCAAATGTTTTAAATTTTCCACTGGTTGTGAAGAGGGTTATAATGTATTTTTATTCAAAAAGGGTAACATATGCAAATTAAATATTTTTTAGAAGATCCATATTGTATATAATTTTTTTTAAATATTTATTATCCATGTAAAAAACTTTTATGGTTGTTGGAAATGTTTATTTGAGAGATAGATTGAATAATTACTTTAGTAATATAATATCAATGTATGTTCTTCCATGGTCTCTATCACTAGTTGTATAGTAGGGTTTAGTTATATTTTAAGATTACATTATATAGAATATGGGTACATAACCTAAAACAACTGTGTCGAACATAAAGTGATATAGGATAAACCTAATGTGTTGTATGATAATAACAAGGTGCCATTATTTAGGAAAATATAGGAATTATTTACAATATCATAGAACTACTCACTTAAATTATCATTATATGATTCATACACAAAGAGTTTTCATTTTAGTCAATGGTTGATCTAGAAGGGATCATTCATACAATGAATGTGATGGAAATGAAATGATTTTCCTCTTAGGAAATGATTACTATAGGAGTTACAATACATAATATTGTTGTTATTATATTTCAAAATTCTCAAAATATGAATCATGATAATATTTTGAATGATCAAATGAGGGAAAAATGTATTATTGATTCATTCATGACACAAAATTTTCATTATTTTATTTGGTCTTCTAATCCACTAGCGGATGATAAATAGATCACTACAAATGAAAAATAAATTAAATTCTTCAATGCTCGAGACATGAAATTTTGTGATACCTATTTATCATTTAGAAGAAAAAGTATATAAATTTTGTAATATTTTAATGAATATGAGGAAAAAAAAAAAAAATTTAATCCATTGAATGTGAGGAGTTTAAGGGGATATTTTTTAGTATATACTTTTATCTAATTCTATATACAAAAATAGATATGGAATTATTTGAGCATAAGGTAAAGTATTCTGAATCCATTGGTACCCATGAATAAAATTCTTTAGGACTCCCAAGGTTTTCTCCTGGTTTATTCATTATCCCGAATGAATATTTATACATTCCTTGGTTTCATAAAACCTATTTTTCATATGGTGTTTTCTATAATTGTAAGTGGTAGGTAAGAAAAAATCATTTGACAAGATCTCACGGTGTAAATGTAAATTGGATATTCTAATCATTATAATGATTTCATTGGAAAATGAAGTTGTAGACTCCTAAAAGCTTGTTTATATCACCCATAGGAATGAAATTCTAGTCACTTTTATTCCAAAAATGTGTGATGAAACACAATGGAAACAACATAAATTTATCTAGGAGTAGCGGTATCTTTAAAAACCCCTTGAATATTGAATTGAAATACAGAGGAAAGTTGATTAACTATAGAAAAGGAAGAATTTGATTAATGAACTACCCAAAATCTAGTTATTTAGATACAAGGATTATATGAATTATGAAGACTTGTGTACAAATATAATTGTTAATGATTTGAATCAAAAACCTCTTTAGACCAATGGAAAAGGGAAATATAAATTTATTATGAATTCCAAAGTTGGTTATGAGAATGATATTGTGAAAGGTACTTTTATCATTTAATATATAATAGCTATTGTATTATTTTATTTTGGATCTATTGACTCTTTTATATCTGTGAAAATATGGTATGAGTATCAAAATACCACCTCAATAATTAGAAATTGAGTTTTTGTTTAAAATTACACATGCTACAATGATCTCATCTCATGTTTATAGTTTATGTCTTATAGAGATTTTTGGGGATGATCTTCCTATATATGCTGGGATTATCTATCAAGATGAATTTGATTTAATTTTCTAAATATATTATCTCTCCCTATATAGATCCCAAATCAATTTTTGATGAAGTTGATTCAGTTTTTTTATTAAAAATAAAAATATGTCCATCATTCAGTGTGAGGATAAATATGAACTTCTAATCAATGTAACATCCATTATATGGGTTATAAAGCTTATTCTAGAAGAATATTTACCTCAAATTGTTAGGTAGAAACAATATTTCAATGATATGACAATGTTTCGGACTATTATAATTTATTTCTGGATTATGTTCCTAGACTTCACCTAAATCAAGAGTTTATTTTTGAAATAGAACTAATACCTGGTGCTATAACTATTTCAATGACAATATATATAATTGACCAAATTGAGTTATATGAATTGATGAAAGAACTCCATCAAAATCTAAAAAAGTGATAAAAATGCCATATTTTGTCACATTAGGTGAACGTATAATTTTTAGGATGAAATATAGGCCATTGAATCTTTTTATTGATTATTGGTAACTTATCAATATCACTATCAAGAACAAGTACCCTCTACCATATATTGAGGATTTGTTTTATAAATTATAATATGGTAAATACATTTTAATATTTGACCCTAATTATGGATATCAATTGACGGTAAAAAAGGATGATATATCCATGTAAAATTTTCATAAATGTTATATGAATTTTTAAATTATAGTTATCATTTATAATTACTAAACCAGAACTATCTTTATATATTTAATGAATATATTTTTTTTATTACCTCGATATGTTTGTGTTAGCCATTATAGATAATATGATTATACTATTTTAATGTAATAATTTTAATAAAGGTCATTGAGAAAATTTTCTTAATACTAAAAGGATGGAGAATATGTATGATAAATTTAGCAATTGTGGATTTTTACATAAAGAAGGTTATGTTTGGGATTTTTTTATATCATGTGAGGTTATATAGATGGATCCTTTAAAGATGAAAATTATTGATAAATTTCATAGAGTAACCATGGTATCATAGATATGTATATTTATTTACATTAATATTTACAACAATCTATTTGTGACATATTTCTCATCATTATCTAATCTAATCCTCTTGTTGACTATAAATGGAGAAAAGATTCTTTTGAAAGACGAATATGAGTAAACTTTTCAGGATATAAAAAGAAGGTTGGTTAGTTATACTATACATACACTACCTTATTATAGAGAATGGTTTATTATCTATATTGACACATTGATGAATGGAATATGATGGATCATTATATTGAATGATATACTGACAACATATTCCTCTCACAAAATGAAAATATATATAAAAATTTCCTGATCATTATTTTTTACTAGAACTATTATAGTTATCATGAAATATATATAGGAATAATATTTATTGTAAATATTCATACATATATATTGGTTATAAAATTATAATTTATATACTTATATATAAATAGTTAAATATGTGAAAGGGAAGATGGTTAGATAAAATTAAACATTTTCACTACTCAATATATTACCACCTTATGAATGTTAGAAAGGTGGTTGATGCTTTGAGTTAGAAGGATAATAATATTTTGTCCTATATGAGAATTGAACGAGATCCAACAAATATGTATTTGTGGATGATGGAACATGAAATCCTAACAGAAGGAGAGAGATCCTTCCATTCTCATATGAATGATAAACAAGCCATCAATGAGTGATTAAAGAGGTATAAAAGGAATTTACTTTTAGGCCTATATATTTTGTAGAATGTTATTGTAAGATAAAATACTTTTTAAAAAAAAAATTCTTTCGAGGTCAAAGAAGATTAAGAAGAAAAGAAATCAATTTAATTTTGAAAATATGAAAATTAGAATGAATGTCATATTCAGAATACCAGACTCACAATTCCTTATAATTTCCATCTGATTAGAATGTCATTTTCTAGATGAAAATGTTCATTAGACTCTCATTGGGTCTAGTATTTAAAGAATATCTTAATAAGAATCTGGAATTGCATGATGCATGGATTCAATTAAAATATAACAATGCATTGGTGTTCTGAAAATTCTCAAAAATAACGTGTTATCTGAAAACCCTATGATGTAGGATTTATGAATTAAAATGGGAAACAAAGTGATGCCAATCATAATGTGGTTTGGATTAGAATAATTGGTTGTTTTGATACTTCATAATAAATGTCAGATTATGTTAAACCAAATCCTAATATTTTTCAATGTATGGTGAAATTCATTATTTTAATATGATTTTTATAGAAGAAGAACATTTATGAAGATAAAGACCTCTATTCTCAGTCTATTTTTGTGAGATCACCAGATGCAGGAAGGTTTGATGGATGTGATGTTTTGTTTGGAATGATATTTTATGAGGATTATGGCTGCAAGTTAGAATAATTATCGACAAGAAAAAAATCAATGGACAAAGGAGATGTTGAATAATAAAGGGATTAATAATAATCAAAGACGAAAATAATTTATTTAAGGGTCCATCGAATGATGTGTTCCACTAGTCATCTATGTGACCCTGATATAATTCATCATATACTACGATGGTTACAAAAATATCAGAGGTAGAATTTTAATTTGTGGGGAAATGTTGGGGTCGATGAATTGTGAGAAGTTGAATTTTTTTTGACTGATATGAAGATGAAAGTCAGAGATCTATCAACAATGTAGTTAATTATATTCATTAATAATAATTGTTAATTTATTTTCAAATAGTAAATATTTTAACTTAAAAATTATGTTATTATAATTAAAATATACATTATTGGAGTAAAGAAGAGATATATCCATTAGACACATGTTGACACCAATAAATATCATCACAGGAAGGATTACTAGTTGGAGAAAATGAAGAGAAGAATTTTTTAATATTCCACAAAATTATTTTGAAGGGGATAATAAAAGGATGGATGAAGTTTTTTTTAATGTTTTTTCAAGGTAGACATCATTATGGGGAGTTGGTTCTTGTGATCATAATGAGAATACTTTTTTTTCATAACTTTTCTTAGTTGTTTATAATTTGGTGTAGAACTACATAATGATGAATATTATCATGAATATATTTATTCATGATAATGAGAATGTCCGAATGGGGAATTAGAATCAAACATAAGATTGTGAAGAAATTATAAAGAGAGATGAAGCTATGAGAAGATTACATTTTTTTGAGAAGAATTGTCAAGAACAAATAAGAATTGAAGAATCAAAATATTTACCTAAATTCAATGAAATGTGATGTTTTGGAAATTTGGTGGATGGGGAACGATTTTTAGAATCCAAACCAAACCATTTTTGGGTTTCTTCTAAATATTGAAAGTACTCTATACTTTCTGACATTGATGTACTATTTAAATGAGAGGGGGGTCATGGATGAATTTTAGAGAGAAGAATCATCCATATTATTATTTCATATGTAATTTTATTAGAGGAAAGAATAAAGGATAAGAGACATGATCATAATCATAGTTTCCACATTTAGACTAAGAAATCAGAATGTGGATTTCATATAGACCATGAAAAAGATCATATTTGATTCAACCATATTCTTTCATTTTTTTATTATCGGACTGAGCAATCATAGATTGAATATTAGACTAGGAAAAGGTATTGAGTATCATTATGAAGTCCATGATGTTCTGACCTACTTCTTGGTGCGAATTTAAAAATTTATGTATGATGATCATATTTGTGAATGATGAAAAGGAAGCACATTAACATGTTTTAAAGCATCTGATGAAAGTTTCATAACTTGTTACAAAAACCATATTACATCATTTTTTTCTACTCGAAGCACATATACTATTGTATTGAACTTATTAAAATATGATTGTTAGGGAATATCCTACTCATTTTATCCATGTTATAGGATTTTTTTTCTAGTGGATTGTGTGGTGTTAGATTCCTTCTAAACCATCCCAATGACCTAGAAAATCCTGTTGAGTTGTGTACCTTAAAAATTATTATGTTCTAATAGATGTGTGATTGTTTTCTTTCCATGAAATATGTGGACATAAAATAAAATGATATCAATCATTCACACCTCTCCCCTCTCAGTGATTCATTGATCCTAATAGAAATTATCAATTCATATCAGAGACAAGGTTTCCTTCATTTACAATTTCTTAATGTTTTAAAGAGAATTAGTGATGGAGAATCTCAGTTTTTTGAATAGAAAAGGTATTTTGTTCATCTATTGTAAGAAATATCACATTTGAGGTGATAAACAATTACCTAATATTATATATATAGTGTATGATGTTCTTGGATCTTATACAGATGGATTTCATCATATTGAAGATAAGGTTCCTCTTACATATTTTGATAAGAATAATTATGATAATTATATAAGGTCTATGAATTCATTACTTTAATCACTTTTTAAATGTTATTTTTTAAGAGTTAAAGGTCTTCCCACTGTTAAATGTAACTCAGATAATGTGAAAACAATTATGAATTCAATACTATATTGTAAAGGTAAAATAAAAAATATGGATATTGAAGTATATAGATATCATGATTGTTGAGTGTGAATATATTATTTAATTCATTACATAAATGAATGACATTTTTAGAACCATAATATATCATGGTGAGAATCTTGAAGACTCAAAAATTCTCTAATAGATCTTGAGAATTTTTTCCAATAATGTTGTTAATAAATATTCATCTCTGGAATTTAGATATCAAAATTTATATTTGGCTGATTTTCATATCACTATATTTAGATTTTAAATGATAATAGAAAAGGATATAAGGTAAATAAATATGATCTTGAAATGTCTTTCAATGTGGCCGTGAAACAAATCATTCATGAATATTTTTTTGATGAAGTTGTTGATTATAATTCCAATAATGAGGCAAGTAAAACTGATGTTGAATTTTTACCCTTTTTTCTAAAAATGTGAATATTAGTATATGTAAATATTTGGTGAAACATCATTTGAATTGATTTTAATATATATTAGTTATGCAATATGGGGTAATTTTCCTGAAATTAAGAAAGTATAAATGTGTGAAAAAATGATAAATGGAGATAAGATCCTCGAAAAAACAACCTCATAAGGAAAAATCTTATTCCAACCATAAAAGATCATTAAATCCCAAAGAAGAATATTTTTGTCCAAATTTGAAGATGAAGAATAAATTAAGGTTTAATCCAAAAAATATACTAAGCATACTAGAGAAAATACATTCATTCCCTTTGAGAATAATGTTGAATTCAGGACCACCTATTCTAAAAAAGAAGAAACTCTACTAAAATTTTTTCTAAAAGAAGAGTTAAAATAATGTTTAATAAATAATGGGAGTATTTGAAAATAAATTAAGAAGTTGGAAAATGAAATTATCCAATCAAAAATCAATAATTTTATCTTTATGAGAAATTCATGCTGTTGGAAGATATTGATAATTTGAATAACTGTCTTGATAATGAAATAAGCGTAATGAAAATTTTTATGTGAAGAAGAAAGATAATGAAGAAGACAAATAAATTTTCTATTAAAAAAATATAATGCTTAATATTGGGTTACAAGTTTCATGTATTTTGTTTCTAATTTTTTTTAATGTTCTAAGAAGGATGAACTTTATAAATATTAACAAAAATTACCTACATCAGTTGATAAGTAAGATGAAATTGTTTCTAAAAAGAATAATGGTGGTGAATTTGTGTATATGGAAAAGATCAAAATGTATCAAAGTGAGAAGTTTCTAGTAATTCATTGTTTTAAAAGGATTATTTTAGTATTATTTTTTATTAAGGTGAGAATAAAATTAAGAAAAATATGAATATTTTCATTGAAAATAGAAAGGTTGGTGGTCAATAGAGTTCTAATAAGAAATATAAGAAGTTTTCTAAGAAACATAATCATAATTCTGATCAGTATGGAAGTTATAGAAGAAAATATATTCTCTATGGTTAATATTGGTATTCTGGTGGATTCGTTCATATGTAAAATATGTTTTTGTTCAACCAAAAGCATTATTACAATTCAAAAAATAATAGAAGACAAAGTTTGTGGGGGAGTCATTACCCTTAAAGGAAGAAGACTGAGAAGAATGTTCTAAAGAATGAAGAGAAGGTCTGTGCGAAAATTAGAAATAGGTTCCAACCCATAGAAAATATTTCATCATGGTGTTAACAACCAATAAACATTTCAAAATGAATTTTTTTACTAGAAGAAGAAAATATTGTTAATTATTCATAGAAGCTGAAAGTTGACAATGATAAAAAATAAAAATATATTCTTATTGAAAAAATTATTAAAGAAACAAAAATTTAATGAACATGTGTATTGGATAGTGGGTATTATTCTCATATAAATGGAGACAATAAATTCTTTATGAATTTAAAATTATTCAATGAAGGGACATTAATATTTAGAAATGATGAATATATGAGAATCAAAGGTGTTGGATTAGTCATCATTGGGAATAAAAAGATCAAATCCAAAAAATTATTTATTTGTTCATGGGATGAAACACAACATTCTAAGGGTTTCAAAAGTTTGTGCTGAAGGAAATGAAGTTTTATTGAAAAAAGGGGTTTTTTGTGAAAATTGAGTAAGATGTAAAAGATTTTACTGGAGGAAAACATACAAAAGGGAACATGTTCTATGTTGGTGATTGTAAAAACTTATGTTAAACGAGAATGGTGGATGAAAATAAGTTTGAGAATAAAAGTTTTGCGAAGATGTGTCAGATAAAAATGAGTATGTTATCAAAATGATATCGTGTCTGAGTAATTGTTTACATGTTAAAAAGAAGATATTAGTGTTGCAAAAATTTTCAGAAAGGGAAACATAACAAAATCTTTTTATAAGAAAGTTTACATTTGTTTAAAAAGACACCTAGAACTTCTTCATTCGAATATTTATGGGATAATTAGATAAAACCCAAATCATAGATATTATTACATCCTGACTTTCATTGATTACATTACTCACAATATATGTTTTATGTATAGGAAACTTATGTAAAATTATTTAGAAATGTTTAATATTTTAAAAAGGAATGCTTAGAAGGAATGTGAGTATTTATTAAATAATTTGTGAAAAAACAATCGTGGTGATTACAAAAATGGGGAATTTTAATGTTATCTTGAGAAGAATAGAATTTGACATGATTTTAGTTCACCATATACTCATAAACAAAATGGAATTGTTGAAAGAATGAATAGAATTTTTTTTAAATGGGAATAAGTATAACCCTTGAATATGGTCTCTATCATTACTTATTAAGGAAAGGCTTGAGTACTGATGTTTATATTCAGAACTGATGTTTTTATATGTCTTGTTCATAAATTACTCCTTGAGAAATTATTTATGATATAATTACATGTTTGAAACACATATGAGTTTTTTGGAGGCCATGCATCATAACTAATAATGGTTGAAACCTTGGGAAGTAAAAAATAGCGGTGAATTTTTTATTTTTAGCAGCTATGACCTGGAATGAAGAGGTAAAAATTGTTTCAATAAATATTCAGGAAAATTATTTGACATTTTTTATTTTTAATTTACTAAAATTACTAAGGAATATTATGAACATAATTATACTAATAAGGATGATTATTAGTTTGAAACAATGTTCATTAAAAATTCATATAAAGATGTCAAAAATGATAATCCTACTCAAGAATAATAATCGGACTCATATATTTACATTAGTGATGAAGAATCTATAAAATATAATCCTTATATAAGGAGGAAAGTGTAATATAAAAATATTAGTTGTGACCAAACTCAAAAGGGTCAAACTAGATGAAACTAAAAAGATATTGCACATACTTCCTTGTATTCAATAGTTTAGCCAAAATATATGAATGAAGCTTTTGGGAATCTAGAATGGGTTCAAGTAATGAATGAAGAGTTGGACCAGATATAAATGAATGATTCTTGGGAACTCATACCTAATCTAGATAAAAAATTATATTGGTATAAATTTGTTCTCGGGAAAAAGATAATGATGATAGGGAAGTGATTAGGAATAAAGCATGGTTAGTGTCCAAAGGTTACTCATTTATTAAAGGGATTAATTTTGATAAAACTTTTCTCCATTGGAAAGGTTATAAACCATCAATTTTTTTTATTTACAGTGCAATGAAGGTAAAAAAATTTAGATGGATTTCAAATCAATATTTTTAAATGGTGAACTTGATTAAGAATTCTAAATTTTAATACCATGTGGATCTATTTTTGGGTAGGATAAAATTCATGTATGTAGGTTGAATAAATCCTTGTATCATCAAAAAAATTATTTAATTGCATTGTATTCCAAATTGGATACTTAAGGAATATCACTTGTAAGAAAGGAAGAGTTGATATAATTCATTATATTAAATAATTTTACCAGTTTTCCCTCATTGTAATAGTTTTTTATAATGAAAATTTCTTTTCCAAGAATTATTAAATAACTTGAGAATTTTTTTTTCTGAATATTTGAAGTGGTTTTTTGAGATCTCTATGGTGGGTTAAATGAAATACTATCATGGGTGATAAATCTCACCAAATAAGAAATACATTTTCCATTCTTTTGAAATGTATATGAAATAACATTTTAAGATGGTCAATATAGGGAAATAAAATCCAGTTTCCATGCTGATTTCAGTGGGAATGAAGTTAAGATAAATATTGAAGGAAAATAATTTGATTCTAGATAATTTAAAAAGCTAATTAGAAGATTATTATATATGAATTCTTGAAGAACTCACATTGTTTATGATGATACCTTAGGTATCAGATTTTAGAGTGCTCCAAAATAATAAAGTTTTTGCTTGAAGAAGAATTATCAGATATATCAAAGGCACAATAGATTTTTGAATTTGATATGGTAACTCATAATGTATTGACTTTATTGGGTTTTCATATTATGATTGGGAATAAAATATTTATTATAAAAGATCCACATATAGTTTAGTTTTCTTTTGGGGTAAATGTTTTGATATTTGGACTGAAAAAATTAAGAAATAAATATCATGGTTGATGTTGAGTATGATGCTGCCACTCAAGCTTGTGAAAAACTTATGTGGATGCAGACTCAGCAATAAGATTTACATATTGAAGTGACGTTACCATGGCTCTTGGGATGTGATAATAAAATTGATATCAGCCTTATAAAAAAACTTGTTCAACATTATCATTCAGAAAACATTGATATGAAATATCATTTTATTATAGAACATGTGGAGATGAATGAGTTGAATATGGAGTATGTTCCATCATCAGAATAATTCTCCATGATTTTCATATAAATATAACCAAAGGAACCTATTCCTAATTTGAGATTGATCATTGGTGTCCAACCTCTTTCCCATCAAGGTTGAGGTACGTTTTTTTGTCATCTCTACAGTCTAGTCATTAAATAGTGTTTTCAAGGGGGATATTTTCCTTAAATCTCTCTATTGATATATTCTAAACCATTTAAGGAAGCATATTTGTAGGGACGTTTGGGGTAAGATATGATTTCCTCATGTAAATGTGTGAATGATTCTAACTATTTTTTGGAGTGGTTGTAAGAAACTTTTTATTGTGAAGGAAAGTGGAAAAGGATAAAAACGTATCAAACAATGATGTGAAGAAAATATGAAGAAGTTTTCATGATCACTAATTCTAGACAATATAGTTTTGGAATTAAGGATTCTTGTTTCCACTAATGTTTTTTCTCATATAGGATTATAATTATTGATAAGTAATCAATATCTTAATGTTACAATGATTAGTGATTTATGAACATTGGAGGAAAAGAATTTCTAAAGGGGGAGATAGTTGGGACCAAGTATCCTGAAGAAGGTTTTTCGAATATCAATGTGTTTATTGAAGAAAGTATTGTATTATATTTTCAAATAATAATAAAAAGAATAAATCATTTCCCTTTGTATAAGTTGACAATCGTACTGACCATTGTATTAAAGAAGATCAGACTCACAATACTGAAGGATGTCCATCAGATTGGAAAGAATTTTTCAAGATGAAAATGTTCACTAAACTCAAATTAGGTCTTCAATTAAAGGAATATCATAATGATAAGAAATAATCTGATTCTACCTACATTTGATGGAAATATGATGTTACTCTATGGATCATGGAGTTATTATAAATTCAAATTTATCTTAAAAACATATGATGAAATCCATATGAAAGAATGGGGGAGAACAATTTTTTCCAACCATATTAAAGCATGGATTGGAATAATGGGATGTTATAATACTTACCAAATAAATCAAGATGATTTCTAAGACAAACCTAAATATTTTCATATTGATAATGAAGTAATGATAACAAGATGATGTTTGTAGAAGAAAAATGTTTGTGAAGAAAAATCTTTTCAGTATTAGTCCATCTGAGTGAAATCACTATATGTAATAAATTTCATTGCTATGATTTTATTTTCATAAAATGAATTTTTTTGAAGATTCTAGTTTTCAATAATTCCATTAAGAAAGAAGAATAAAATATTTGTAAAATAGATCCAGTTTAATGTATGAAGGGAGAATAATAATTAGAGAAGGAAATAAGTTATTGAAGGATCCAACGTATGTGGTGTACCACCAATCATCGATGTGACCATGATACTAGTGATCAAATGTTGTGATGGTTAAAAAAATAATCAAATGAAGAATTGTTATTTTTTGGGAATTCATGGGGCTTATGGATGAAGAGAAGATGAAAATTATGTTGTGACTTATTTGAAGAGATAGGTTAGAGATTAATCAATAATGTAGTTAACCATTTTCATCAAGATAAATTGTTAATTGTTTTCCAAGTGGGAAAATTATTTTACATAAAAATTGGGTAATGATCCTTTATACTAATATTATTGGAGTAAATAAAAGACTAATAAAATAGACTCAGGTTGAAAAAAATAAACATCATCGTATGCATGATCGATCTTAAGAGAAAAATAGGAAAAGAATAATTGTGTCAACCAACCATAATATTATTCTCTAGGCGGACTATGAAAGTATGGTTGAAGTTTCTATTGGATTGTTGTCAAGGGAGAAATTAGAATGGGTAGTTGGATCCAATTATTGAAATTCGAATACATTTATTCATATGTTTTCTTATTTTTTTTATTTGTTGTGAAGAAACATGATGAAGAATATTCTTCTGAACATATGTAATCATTATAATGAATAAATCAGAGTGGGGAATATGTATCCGAGTGAAGATTGAAAAGAAATTATAAAGTGAAATGTTGTTGTGATATAATTAGAGAATTTTTCAAAAGAACCTAGATAAGTTTAGAAGCATTGAATAATCCAAATAGGTATCCAAAATTCCATGTACCTGGATGTTTCATGAAATTTTGCTTATTATGAATTATTTTTGTAATATCGCCCAAAAATGATTTGGGTAGCCCATATATAGTGAAACTAATATTTAATTTCTGTCACAGATATGTAGTTGAAGAGAGAAGGTATAAGACCAAATAATTATATAGAGAAAAAGTATCTAGACTGTGCTTTCTAGAATAATTTTTCTGCACAAAATAATAAATAAGAAAAGACATGATCATAATAATAGTTTTCAGAATCAGACCGAAAAATAGGACTGGTGTTTTTAGACTCAGTAAGACAAGGTTAATATTTTTTTCAACCATATTTTTATAGTTTTTATTATTAGACCTAAAAATTAGAATGTGAAATTGGGATTAGTATCATAACAATATCTAAGAAATCTTACCTACTACTTGGTAGGAATGTGAGGAATTTTTTTATAAAGATAATATTTGTGATAGTTGATATCAAAGCACCGTAGGATGATTTGAATAATTTTTTTACAATTTCATAACTTTTTACAAAAAATTTATTACATTATTTTGTGATCCTTGAAGAACATGCACTGTTGTATAGAATATAGTTCTAAATGAGGTTAAGGGTATATCATATTTATTGTATCCACAAAAATGGTTGTCTTTCTCTGGATTGTGTAGTATTGGACAGTTTCCAAACCATACAAAGGACATATCTACTATTTTTGAGTAGTGAACCTTGATTTATTGAGATCCTCTCGATGTACTATTGTTTCATTTCAAAGAAATTGAACACTCTTTAACAATAGGAGAAGGTTGTATTAGAAATAAGGAAACTTAAAATAAAAAGTTATCAATAGTTATCCCCCTCCCCCTATCATTTATTCATTTATCCTTATGGTTTTCTCATATATTGAACTCCATAAGAAAGTGAGAATTGTTCTAGAGTTTAACAATGATTGTGATATTATGATATGGTTTAGGAACATATTATGCTTCCTATTTGAAAAAGAATTTATGAAGAAGTTATTGGATGAAGCTTATAGTTCATAATTATCTTTTTGTCCAAGATATATGATGAATTATAGAGATTCATTTGATTATTTCATGTTGGATTATATGTAATTGTATATTTTAGAGTATGTATCTTAATACCTACTATATTAAAAAGTTACAGCTAAAAGATAAAAGTATATGTCGATGTTACAACCATTACACATACTTAAATAGAAGTGGGAAAACATCATTATGGATTTTGTTATTAGATTGTCAAAGACATATTAATGGTATTATGCTATTTAGGTAGTATATGATTGAGTTACATTGTTGTCACATGTAATTTCTATAAGATAATATTTATATATTGATAAAATTACATATATATACAATAAATAACTATTTATGTTTCATGGAGTACTACTTTCAATTTAATTTGATTAGGATCTAATGTTTACCTCAAATGCTGGAGAATACTTCAATCAGATATAGATAAGAAGATGGTTTTTAATAAAGAATATCATACATAGAGATATTGATTGTATTATTGGATAATTCAATATCTGTAATACATGTGGAGAGTTTTCTCTATGGATTTAAAATGTGGTTGGGATTAAAACTTTTTGTGGTGGTATTTTCTTAAAACAATATATATCATTCGAGCATTTAAATAGATCCTTTTGAAGACCTTCATGGAATAAAGTGTTAAAATCATCATTTGGGATGAATTTTTATATTTAATTATATTGGTACAATATATATATATATATATATATATATATATATTGAGAAAAAGAAAATAAGGTTAGATATGTTTTCATTACACCACGATAGATCATACCCAAATTAAAAAGATAATAGAAAACCATATGGGAGGTCTTGAATATTATGTTGGTGATAGGTTATTCATATAAATATCATCATAGATGAAGGCTATGATATTTTGAAATAATTGTGAGATGATATATAGTTTTATTATTCCCTTTAAAAATTGTTATCGCATATATATAATTTATTATCACTAAAATATTCCATGGAATCTCACTCATGATTACAATGTCTTCAATTCACATTTCTGAAGGAAATACATACATGATAATTCACATGTACTGAACATAGAGGTCATACCAATGGGGTATACCATTACTATATGAAAAATATTGTTTATAATTAGAATTAAATATATAAATTTATGTGAAAATATGCGACATATCTATTCAATGTTTTTAATGAAACCAATATTTTTAAGAACCAACCTGGGCACCCAAAATGTGATGAGGCAGAAATATTTACAGCTTGTTCTGTAAATGCGATGGAATTTAGTGTAAATTATTTTTATAACAGGGGTATAATGTAATAACTTATTATTTAATAAATCATTTACAATTAAATGAATTTAATTTCTTTGATATCCATCCTATAATTAAATATTATGTTTAAAAGAACCATTATATTCCAGTAAATTATTATTATTTACTATGAAAGTTATCACCCATTCAATGGAGTAGTGGGAATTAATATGACTAACAAAATTATGAAATATTATTTCATATTCATTCCAAATTCTAATTCATTTGTTATAAAATGGATATAAAATTAAATAATTTTTTTTAAAAGTATAAAAGAAACTTTTTACTAAAAAATAGTTTTTATATGGGTATAGATTTTTATTTTAATAAATAAAATAATTTATTATTGTTGATTAATATTAATTATATTTATATATTTTACATTAAAAAATCTATATTATATTTAATTTTATTTTATTTACTATGGATGTAGTGAAAAAATATCTCAATTTTTTGCTTAAACTGCATTTTATAAAATACAACTTTGGTTCCATTTAAGGAAATTATATTACCATTTTTTAAATTATATAAACATATACATATAAAATTGATCACTTTTTGGAATAATAATTATCAGAATTATATAATATGTTTGACTTAATTTTGGGTCATTATGAATTGAAATTTCTTTATAAAAACAACTTTCCACAATAAGAGTTAAAATAACAGAAAAAGGTTAAAACTAAGATGATGAGGGTTAAAATCACCTAAAAATTTTCTAAATCAAATATTTTACCCAGTTTTGGACCATATATCATATCATATTAAAAGATGAGTAATTTTGGATACATTTATCAC
The DNA here is from genome assembly GCA_963277665.1 of Viscum album. NCBI lineage: Eukaryota > Viridiplantae > Streptophyta > Magnoliopsida > Santalales > Viscaceae > Viscum > Viscum album. The sequence goes on from OY728155.1 coordinate 484,040,382, forward strand.
TCTTGATATAGTTATATACTTATATCTTTTGAAACATGCTATGTGTCTCCTATCTCTCACTTATAAAAGGGCACAACGTCTCCTCTCTTATCCACGCATAAATGCCATATTGGATCATCCAATCACTACCCAATTACATTTATATAATCCCTAAACACATAATTTTTATATTTTTATGATCAAAATAACATTCAAAAATGTAATTAGGTATAAACCTAATGTGGTTGTTCGATGAAGGGGTGTACTTCTTAACTAAGTGTATTTTTATTTAATATTTTAACTCCTTCCTACCTCCACTATAATTTTTGATATAATTGAAGAAGTATATAACATATAATAAAATATTATTATGTTTTTAATAATCTTTTTTTCATCTACAAAACCATCTAATTGAAAATTAAGACATGTATACTACATTTGTGTGGAATACCGCATCACAGATGCAATGTATTTTATTTTTTATCAAGGAGCCTCATAATAGGTAATAATCATATATATAATGTATATATTATATTTATGATATAATAAATCATTTTAATTTTAGGATCTTATCTAATTGCTTACCTTTCCTACTATTGGAAAAATATGAAGACGTTTGTTCATACGTGTGGTCAGCCACAACTATGAGGCGATGTGAATTATTTTATATATCCTCTTTATATGAATAATTATTAATTTTTTTATGAAAAATAAATATTATAAATATTATAATTATGTAATTATTAATATTATGTATATGATTAACAATGACGCTTGTGAAATTAAGAGAACCATCTAATTAAAAAATGCATGGCAAACAGACTAGAATTCACCCAAATGTTCATTTCTATGAAGATATTTTTCATAAAAGGATTATTCAACCTAAAAATGAAATGGTATAGAGTAAGTCATATAATAATATAGTTTCAAAATGTAATAATAATTAATATTTTTTTTATTATATAGAATATTTGAATACTTATGGAGAACAATAGGACATGAGGTAATTTTTTATGTTACAATCTCATTTCTTTTTGGGATTGTAATTGACAAATATTAATTTAGGGGAATTTTATTGATCATATACTTTAAAAACAACATATTTTTTTCCATCGGTTCTTTAATTAATATTTTTGATTTAATACCATTTTTCACTATTTGGTACATAAAATTATTGTGAAATTTTTTATGAAATGCCAACCTTATTCCCACTATAAGAAATGATGGTTTTGTCCATTACTTATAAAAATTGTTTTATTAAATTTCACAACTATACAATAAATGTTTCAAAAATAAATTTCCAATATATTTTAATTAATTACAATTCTTTTAAAATGAATATTTCAAAATTCTTCAAAACAATTTTTTTTTCATTTTACAAAAGCATGAAAATAATATTTTCATTTAATAAAAATGACATGAAAAAATTTTACCACCCTCATGAATGTAATTTTTTTATGATTCCATTGAAACTTATCTTCTCTGTTTTTATTGAATGTTATTTTATAAATATTATTTAAATTTATATATATAATTTTATCAAAGGGAATGAATTTTCACCCATGTTTTCAATGAAATATTAAAATGATATTTTAAAGGTAATTTCATATATTTCATAATCCTTTAATGGATGTCATTCTTTACTAGTGGTATGATCTAATGATACCACATTTTTTCACTATATGACATATTATTATTGTTATGATATGTTTGAAAACCACCTAATTTTCCATGGGTTATTATTTGATGACATGATGGATGTTTTTTTGATCTTTTGGAAGATATATATATGGTTTTAATTTTTATAAAGGTTGGGTTTGGAATTATATATCCATCTATTTAATTGGGTAATTCTTTATATCAGATGGATGAATTTTTTGAACCAAATTTATGATCACGTTTCAGTATAGGAAATATTTAGGGATGCCTGATCTACTATAATATGGGAAACAAGTGGGGATGGTTGAACTGATGTGATATTATATTATCATTAGATAGAATTTATATATTCTACAGTTAGTATTCCCATGATAGTGTCACACTCTTATGAATGGTCGATATGATTATATTTTGAAATCATGTCTCGTTATTGATTTCTTATAGTTACCCGATCATGTCACATAATAGTTTTTATTCGATGACTCAAGATTTGGATTTGAATTTTGGGTAGGTTTTTTTGTTGAAAATCACATTTAATCATATAATTAATTAAATGATATGAATACATATGATCATTTACTAATTTATCCCATGTTTACCCTTACTAATCATCTAATATCACCACCTATTAATTTTTTAAATTTCTCACATTGTGAATAATTGTGACAAATATGTTTAGTCTAGAAGGGTACCTTATGTTTTGAATGATGTATGATTTCATAACAACTGGTAATTTAATCAATTGAACCAAACTTCTTATAATTATTTCACAAAACACATATATAACATAGAGAACCCAATATAATCATTATTCTCACAAATTATTATTATAATAAGTTGTATTTATCGAAATTTATAAATATATACCATTTGAATAGTACTATTACAGTAAGAATAGTAATATAACTGTTAAGAATAGTAATCCAATAGTTATATTATTAAAATCCCTTAATAAAGTAAAATAATATTTGAATTTCTTATAAATATAAATATTATATAATTAAATTGTGGTATAATTAATCTAATGTTTTAAAACTGATAAATTATGTGTTGTTACTTATGTGAAAAGTAAATGTCTATTTACATTTTTATAATATATATAATGATATAAAATTTATTTTAATTTTATAAAATATATTCATAAATTAATATTTTTGTCTTATAATTATAATATAATTTTATGAGAACTTAATTAATTATTTAAGTGTCATAATAGCAGTTATAATATAAATAGTGATATTTTTAAAATAAATGTTTATATTAATTAAATGTTATAATTTTCATATATATAAAATTATAATCATCCAAAAGAGTACACTTTTCAATATGAACATCTAAAAATGGTTTGGGTGGTTTTTTGGGATTTTTCTATCACAGTTAAAATTTTGGTGAATGGTAAAATAGGGTAATTTACTGTATTTATTAAGTAAATGAATTATTTGGTCATATTTGAAGTGTGAATGAGGTAATAAACCATTGGTTATAAATCTAATAAACCTTTACTATATATACACTTAGGAATTATCACTATTGGCAGTCTTGATCCAAAATAAAAAATAAATAAATAAAAATCATCCCTCACCACCACTTCTTATCACACATTTAAAGACTTAAATGTGGTCAAATTTCATCTCTGTTACCTTACCAATACACTTATCACCATTAAACATATTTTATTCTCAATTATAGACCAAACACAAGAGCCTTAGTGAGGTTCTCAAGGAGACAATATCAAAGAGGTAAAATCTTCCAACTTTCTCTTTTAAATTTCATTTTTCTTCTTCCTAATCCTTTCCCCAACAATAAAAAGTGACATGATAAGTCCAGAATAATAAATATAAGGATATATTATTATTTCAATAGAATATTTTTCATCAAATCCCTTCTATTAAACATTTATCTATTAAATAAAAACATCATATGTGATATGATGATTCACCGCCTTTGTGGATGGTGATTTTTAATTTCCAATTATCTCCTTCAAGGATGGCTATATAATTAAGGGTTATTATATATATTTATATATATATTATGTCCCAAATAATGTTTATAAGATAATATATATACATAATATTAAATAATAATACAAAACGAGTTCATGATGACCGAAAGAATGCCTACATAATCTAAATATTTATTCATAACAACTTATCAAATAAATCATCCTAATATAATAAAAAATGATATATGAGAACATTTAAATTTATGTAATTTTTTTAATAACATATAACATCACATAAATTTATTCCGTCCATTTTAATATAACACCCATAATTAATATCAAGGGAATTGATCACAAAATTATGAAATTAATGATCCTAGAATGGAATGATTAAACATTATAACTCATCAAGATACTTATAAATGAAATTAATGAAATTATTATAAGTAAAATATATGTGTGTATGATTTTTGAACTATTTAAATAATGGATAAAATTTTATTATACTAGATAGTAATTTTAAATGTAAAACACATTCAGAAATAATAAATGAGATCTCTATGAACACCCAAATTACCTTTGGGATACACTTTCTGTATCCTATCATGAATTCTTTTTTGATACTTCTTATTTACTTAATCATAAATTTTTAATATGTTCCAAAATTATCTATCTTGATAAATTTATCATTATTTTGTTGGTAAATAATTGTTTGATAATGATCCTTTCTCAATTCATCAAGATAAGAAATACCATTTAAAGGGAATATCTATATTTCCTATACATTTTGAAGTACACTCCATATACTATTTTGATGCAAAAATAATTAAAAAAACTAATTTTATTATGATATAAAAATTTAGTTCATTAATGATTTTATAGAATCATTTATTCTTTTTTTCTATTTAGATACAATTTAATATATTTCTTTAAATCACACAAAAGTGTAACATTTCAAAATTTTCTTAAACACTCCTTTTACATTTTCTTCACTTGAGTTAGACATCAATTATCATTATCAATGATTATTTTATATTATGACTATCCATGTATGATTTAAATTAATTATTTAATGGAATCCATTATGATATACCCATTTTTATTCCATAAGATAAAATTATGATACCCAATTCTTTCTATGGGTAACCATTCTGTTTATTCCATGTGTTATGATTCTTCATGTGGCACACATATGCATGAAAATGTTATAATTTGTGAATCTATATACTTATCCAATACATTTGGTAATTTTTAGTCTCATGGGATGACATGTATTATATTAAGGTGAAAACCTTATCCAATATGAGACATTGTCAACCATATGATATAGTCATAGAAGTTATCCCAGAAACATCGTTATGCTATGATGTATAATGGTTCAAAATTTCTATGTTACCATGATAATATGATTCCATATTATATGTTCAATTCCTTTATATGATTAATCATATACTATTCCTTTTATGTTATCATTTTATTCCTTAAAACTCATGGGTTATGATTTATTACAATATTTTTTCCCTTACTAGGATTTTTAGCTCATCACTTTTTTTTACATATTCAGAAGGTTATAACATGATATTATAATAGAAAAAATGGGGTCATAATAACATATTTGGAAAATATGTTATATTTTTGTTTCATTTCTTCTAATTATATACCAAATCATCCAAAGAAACTAGACAGTACCAACATTTGTTGGTACTTGTAGGTTAATTATTATTAAAATCATGAAATAATATTTTTCGAATTCTGGTGTTAATATATTTTGTATCAGGTAATGGGATAGTTAGTTATTTGAATTAGTACTATAAATATTTAGAAAATATTGTAGGGACAATTCTATCACCATGGAAAAACTATATTGAAATATAGGGAATCACATGTTTCTATATAACTATAATTTATAAGTGTATCCATCTATATTCATAATTTCATTTTCATTTTCTAATAAGCTATGAATTCAATAAAATTAAATTTATTTTATAGACAATTTTTGGATGTTGGAGATGTACCCTCACATGATTTCACATTAGTAAATAAAATCAAGTTTCAGGGCTGAAATTTCAGAAGAGGGGGTGAATATAATGACCAATAATTTAATCAATAGAATTATAAATTTTTATTATTTTTTCATATAATATATAAATAACATAGTTAACATAATATAAAATTTATTCTAATAAATTAAGAATAAATTATTTTTTATTTATTCAATTTAATGAATATATGCCAAATGAATAGTAATATGACAGTTGGAAAAGTAATATGACCATTAAGAATAATAATTTTATAGTTAGAATAATAAACTCACCAATGAAACTATAAGTAAAATTTATGTAACTTATAAACAAAATTATGGTATAATTTTATCACTCTATAAGTATATAAATTTTAAAAATATGATAAAATAATTGTTCGTATTTTTGTGAAACATCTATATTTATTTTCCAATTTTGTAATGAATATAATAAATTAAAGTAATACTTAATTTAAAAAAATATATTCAGAAATTAATTTTTTTGTTATCTTATAATTATAATTTAATTTTATGAGACTTTATTTAATATATCGTTGTTTCCTAAAATCAGTTATAATATTAAAATCAGTATTTTTTGAAATATATGATGATTTTAATTAAAAATAAATTTTCACATACATAGAAAATTATTTTCATAAAAAGTTGTCCATTTTTAAAATCTACACATCTTAAAATAGTCATGGTGATTTTTTGTTATATTATAAAATTGTTGATTTTCGGTGAATAGTGAAGTACATTAATTTACGGTATTTAACAAATAAATTAATTTCTGAGTCATGGATGTTGTATGGATTATGTAAGAAAACATTATTACAATCTATCCTAAAAAATATAATTAATTTATTCATATTAATCAATGCTATTTATATTATTGAGCCAAAATAATATACAAATGAATAAGATAATCAAAAGCACCCCACTCCACCAACTATAAATACCACCCCTTCTCCTCACTCATTTTAAGCTGTTATGTTGGTAAAAAATTTCCAGACCCCATTCCCAGACTCTTCCCAACATCTATGATCTTTTTTTCTCATCAAAAATTCAAAACCCAAGATCTGTATGGTGTTTCTGAAGGATATGATATTCAAGAGGTTAAATCCACCACCTTTCGATTTTTAAATTTCATTATTCTTCTACCTTAACATTTTCACCACTATCCTAAGTGAAATTATAATGACATTATCATTAATATATAATAATTTTATTTAGTTAATTTAATATCTATCATAAAATTGCTTCCCAACTCTGTTTTTTTAAAACAAAAACATCATCTGTTATTTGTCGATCCACCGCCTTATTGAATGATGATTTCTCATTTTAAATTACCAAATTCAAGGTTGGTCATTAACCCATTATAATGGTCAATATAGATTTTATAATGTATATATCTTGTTTCATGTTCTCCAACTATTATATGTACATAATTTTAATAATAAAACAGAACTAATCGTGATGATCAAAATATCCAAAATAAACAAAATGTTTATCAATAAAATTTTATCAAACAGATCATTCTCATATAATAAAAAATGATATATGGTACCATCTAAAATTCATGAAGTTTATTAATACCTTATAATATCACTTATGTATTTGTTTCATCCATTTGACTATAGCACCCAGAAATTAACTCAAGAGAACTGATTATAAAATCATGAGAAAATCACTCTCAGAACAACAAAATTAAACATTATTACTCACCAAAATGGTCATAAAATAACTTGATAAAATTATTATAAATAAAATATATGTTTCATGGTTCCAAATTAATTATTTAACAGATTTAATTTTATTTTCCACGAAATTAAGTATATTTTTAGAACAAATTCGAACAAAGGGCACATGATCTCTCTGAACTTCCAATTTTTCTTTAGGTTGTGCTTTCTATCTCTTTACATAAGTTTATTATTAATTATTCTTGTTTAATTATAATAATTTTTTTTATGATTTCCAAAATTAATTATGAAGATCAATTCATCATTTTTATGGGAAAATACACGATTTTGAATGTCCCCTTCTTGATTCCACTCCATAAGCAAGCCCGATTAAATAGAAATTATTGTTTTTTTACCCATAATATTGTGCAATGCATATACTATTTTAAGCAACCAATAGTTTTCTAAAAACAAAAATATTAAAATTAAAATATTTACTATATTATGTCTTTTTTTATATAAATAATTATATCTTATCCTTTTTTATGCACTTTAATATTTTTCTTAAACCTCTCAAAAGTGTCTCATTTATAAAGTTTCCAAGACAATTCTTTGACATTTTTTCACATTTATTGGACATTATTTGTTAGGATTTATGCATAGATTCTCTTATTAATCCTAATTTATGATTTATATCCATTCATTAATGTACACCATTATGATACTCTATTTGGATATACCTTATGTCATGATTGTGATGCCCATTTCATTAAATGGTTAACCCTTATGTTTATTCCTAATGTTTTGATTCTTCATGTGGTACACATATGCCTGAACAAGTTATAATGGGTGCACCTACATATCCATCTAATTCATTGGGTAATTTTTCGTCTCATGAGACATAATGTATATGACTTTGGAGTAAACCTAATACATTTTTGGACATTTTTATCCTTGTGCTATACTCGTGGAAGTTAACCTTGAGAAATGTTTATGGTGGTTGTATATTATGGACACATTATTATGATTCCTTAATAATATGCTTCAATTTTCTATGTTCTATGCTTCCATATGATTATTCATGTTTCCTTCCTTTTATGTTATCATGTTATTCCTTCAAACTTATGTGTTATTCTACATTCCCAAGATTATTCTCTTACTGGGTTTTATAACTCATCAGTTGTTCTATATATTCCCAATGTTATAACTTGAAGTCATAAGAGCTAGAAAAGTGTTATCATATCATTTTTGAAAAGATGTTATGTTATGTTTTCATGTATTCTAATTATGTTCCAAATATTAAAAATAAATTAGACATTATTATCCTTGGTTTGTATTTTTTGTATATTTATGCTTAAAATCATATAATAAAATGTGTAAAAGGCTACTGTCTCTATAGATATAAAAAAATTTGTTCTTGAGTAAGATATTTATATTCATATTATCAATGTTCACAAAACATTTATGGTTCTCAAGAAATATTATTTTGGATATATATTGAATATTCATTGAAAATATTTAATATCCTTAGAATTTTTATCATAGGTCTCTATATTCCCTACCATTACATATTGATAGGTGGAGAAATTTGTAATCAACCATGTGATGTACATATTTTTTTGTAACCAAAAAACTATCTCAAAATTTATTCACATATCATACTTAAATTATTTTAAAATAACATTATAAGGCTTTTGAATCTCATATTATCGACTCATGCAAGATCATAGGGACTATAAATCAACCTAAAATATAAAGAACCTCATCAGAACCATGGGACCAATTAGGTGGGGGATCAACTACCTTTATATTATTCCCCATCACTATAAATTAAGAATTTGATAACACTCAATATTTTACACTCTCAATCAGTACTTTTCATTAAAATTTGATTTCAAGGATTTTATACAATTATACTCTTGAGAATTAAGATGCATCCCAGTGAAAAAATATAATCAAATACCCATCACTACTATCCACCAACACACATTCACTTATATCATTTGAATCAATGAATCAGACGTCACATTCACCTTAACAAGTGTAAATTCCATCTTTATATCAAAGGAATTCAGGTACTCAACCCACAATCAATACCAATGTATTATCTTTCTTTATGAAATTATATGATTTATGATTATATGGTTGGAATACAACTTCAATATCTCCCCAGAAAGGCAACGACACCAACTACACCTTGTAACCAACACTACTTCCAGGTCTAAATCATGAATCGAGTAGTTTCACCCATACATCAACTACAACCTAGACCTATATGTGACCACTCACATTACCTACAACATAAATTCCCCAATAAAAACAATAAAGTATCATAATACCATTCATACTCCATTATTGGAAATGGTATTGTATGGATCACCATGAAATTAAATCACTCATTCTTCTCCAAAAAATAAGTCTCATAGGAGTTCAACCATATAAAATTCACCCCTCTCTTAGTTATTGATTTCACTGGCGATAAAAAATGGGATAGTTCTTAGATAAACCTATGGAAATATAAATGATGTACAATGAAAATATGAATCTAAATGTTGTTATTGGGTTTATACCATGGAACCATATCCTAATGTTTTATTGTTCTACTGACATTACCACATATTATATCACATTCCCAATAATGTGTACCTCACTAATCAAAATATAAACATTTATGTTCTCTGTATGTAGTTTTTGATCCCTAAGAATAATTAGTTTAATATCTAAAAGGTAATAATGATACCTACATAACATCACATGAAACATAATATCCTTGATGAATATAACCATGAATGAATCCTAACATATATCTGATACCCTTTTCAATAGGGTTATGAATACAAATGATACTTTTTTATAACTGAACTGTATGAAATGGTACTTATAATGGCCATAATTTTTCTGAATATTATTTTAAAAAATATAAGAGGACCCCATTCATCAATGATGATAATCCAATATATAATCAATCTTGTTGAACTACATAGACCAACTCAGCTGATCGAATAATTTATATATACAAGGAAGAAGAAACTAGTAATTTAAAATCCCATGGTTTAACCTCAAACAATCAATAGAAAAATGAAGTGATTTTTTTTTATTATTTGAGAATAAAATTGGGAAATAAAAAATCAGATGTTATTAGGAGAACGAACCCCATATCCATAAAATCTTATAGATTAGTTTTTTGACCCTGAAATAAAATAGAAGATATCATATTATGAGTAATATACATGAACTTCGTACATGGTATATGGTCAATTGTAAACTTGATCTCAAAATTAGAAGTAAATCCTAATAAATCCTCAATAAATATATCTTGAAGCTTTTTGAAGATAAAATTAAATACCCGGTGATGTATAGCCTCATCTATCAGTTTTCCACAAGAACACATGACCATGATTTTTTCTAGATATATATATTCACTCCATGTATGGTCTTTGTGTACATTCCACTCATTGAATAATTTATGACAATCATAATTTACTAGAATAAAAGTTATTCATCATTGAAAATAGTTTATGTGTACTAAATAAGGAATAAACCAAACCATCCTAGGGATTATTTAAAATCTACACATCTTTTTCCCGAATGAAGACCCATATAATCCTACATCAAATTATAACTATAGGTCACTTTAAATATCTCTATATACCATCTAATATCATACCTAGGGTTACTTTAGTTGTCATAACCACATATAAATACCTTCAAATTAAATATAGATGAAAAGCTAACTAAGAAGATATGAATGATTATAACACACCAATATCAAATGAAATAGAATATAGGGTCTATTCCATAAGAATTATATCACACACTATTGATGGATCTCTATCATTTATAATAGGAATTAACTTGATATCATTAAACAATATTGAACCCCATCCTTGATGTGTTGCTTCCTTACTCACTTGAGGGGCATTGCATTACTACATGTACAACCACTATCGCTAGGTACCTTGAACACCACCATGAACTGAATTGATAGAAGATCCCAAAATATAAGTCTCTTCTTGTGATTGTTTTTTACCCTTAATACATGTGTCTTAATAGATATGATACCACAAGTAAAAATGGTTTTATAACAAAATACCTCCATTGATTCTCCAACTCCCCATCGGAGATACACTCTTATTTTATATCACAATTGGGTTGAATATTTTTTTTCCCTATACTTAATGATATCATCCAAGGTTCTCCCTCTTAAATGATTTTTCAAACCCATAAAATTATGGCTTTCTGTATCACTTATCTGAAGAAACTCCTCAAACCTACACTCCCTACTATATTATGAACAACTCCCAACCCTAGAATTATAAGTATACTACCATGATGATGTATCTTCAGTTTGATTCTAACATATAATCATATAAAATTTCGTAACATTAGGGAAAATTTTCAATCCATGTACATTCACATATGACCATATAGGGTGCATGTGGCTATCTAAAAAATACTAACCCCAATAACCACATTACTCGCTAGAACAGTTGAAAATAAAAACCACTTGGAACAGAAGGTGGAATAATTTGTCACTAATATTTCCCCTTTTTCCGATGCCTTAAATTCCTCACTCTATTTACACTATGAGCTTCTGGTAAGAAATGAATTATAAGGTGGGGTATAAATGTTGGTCAAAAATACTCGTACATGTTTATATTCTCAGATCAAAATATCCCATATCTGAATCAATAATCCTAAAAACATATACACTATTATATTTTCGCACCACATAAGAAGTGTCTTATTATGATTAAATATTTTCAACATATAATATTTCAATAACTCAATTTATTTTTCCATCCCATACCCACCAAGGGTAGTAGAAACCGTAACTTGAATTCATGGGTTATGATTTACCTAGTAGGCCAAAACATTGATTCCCCATATACAATAGATTTTATCACATAGATGAAACTCATTATGAGTTGTTGTTCAGTAGGGGGAAAGGTACAAAATGTGTACCTGGACTCACTATAGATTTGGAATGCTCATTAATTCCATCTAAACCCTTAATACGAGGAAACAATGGTGGAATTTACCTATTAAGACAAGCATATGACTCATAAAACAGTTCTACCATTGGTCAAAATATGATAGTTTAGGGTAAAACCATAATATGAACAAACAATTCTACCCTAAATTCTTATCCTACTATATAAGGGTATCCAAAATCATGGATTGATTCTATCTTAACCCAACCACTCCCATTTCAGTTAAAATATCACACCAGATTACAAAAAATTCAAATTATATCAACCAAATAAGTCATAAATCATGAGCTAGTCAAGTTGAGAACCACCAAGATGTTATATTCTAAATTTTATATAATTCATTATTGACAAATTAAATGAAACAATCCTATAATGTATATATAATTTCATTTAACAATATATTTATAATATGAAAGAATATAAATGCCATGTGATCCTTAAGTTCCAATATTAATACATGAATACGTTCTCTATTGTTTTCCAAGGACTTTCATAAAAACCCATAAAAAATCAATATCACATTGTATCATATTTGATAAAATAAAAAAACATGAAAATAAAATAAAAACAATAGTTTCATCCCCAGAACCATTTACATCCCTTATATGTCTGTGACTTTCTGCATAGAATATTCTATGTACCAATTCCCAAAAATTACCAATATATATACCATTTCTAAAATTATAATGAAAAATGAAAAAAAATTATAATACGACTTTATAATATCCTTAATTGGGTTCACATTCAAAATGACTGAACCGAGACACTATGTACCTCAATCACACCGCCCCATATACCAGATGTTTTTGTCTACTAGGGAAAGTCAACATCAATGTTTGGGGATACTATAAAATAACAAATATAAAACTATAAATAATAGTAGAAAAAAATAATTATGTAGTCCAAAAAATATAAATACAACAAAAGAAAATAATACGCCTGCTAAATTCTATCCAATGGAAAATATAAATATCATACTATTTATTAATAAACTATTGTGCATGTCATAATAATAATACATTATAATAAGGATCTCCCTCTCAGAAGATCATAACTAATTGGGTCCAAAATTAATGAAAATTTGAGGATATATCCTCAAAACTACTCAAAGTCCTTATATTGGTCCCATCTCCCATCAAACACTTTTTATCTCAACTCAAACAAAAAAATACGATAGACCATTCATGATTCAATTTTATGAAACATGTAGTCTATAAAGGTACCACAACACCATATCAAATTGTGAGAATAACTCAATAGGCCACCATTGTCATTGTCTATAATAGGTATATTATGTAAAAAGTCATTGTTAATATGAAGTGATAATAAATAAAAAAAATTAATAAAATGACCCTTTATGGAATAATTTACCTCAAACAATGTATGAATATACCTACTTCAACAAGTGATAGAATGGAAAGATTTACCCATGACTGAAAAAAATAAGGATTAATAATTCATCACTCCTCATAAAATAGTTATATTGAATAATTAATCATCATCATGTAATAATCATCATGTATACTATGTGATGGATTCATATTCATCAATATCCAAACATGGGAATAACCCATCATCATTCCAATACCAAGAATGAATTGGGAATAACATGGTGAATAAGGTATCACCAACCATTTGAGGATGATTTAATTCAAAAATGTGTCTCCATCTAACCAAGACTTCTCACATATGTATACAATTTACCACATATTTCACTATCAATTATAATTATATACACCTAAAATAATAAACTATATATACGATGAACCTTCAAAAAAGCTTCCATAAAAAGATAATGCACCACTATTATCATCCTCTATGTGGATAAAGTAAACAATTATGACATGATTAGTGGTTAATTTACCAATAATATTCAATACTATATTGTTAATACACCACTAATATAACTCTCCACGTGGACTGTGTACCATGAATATATATCTAATATGTGGATGGAGTAACACAAATGTGATCCATTATTTGGATGATATGTTACTAAGACATAACCTAAATATGGATGATGTCCAATTATTTCATCTTTCTCATAGTGAACAATTGATCAAAGGCTCATTCTGAGAGGAAATGATACCACAAACATTGAATTTGTGGATGATTCTCGTTCACTAATTGTATTGTAGTGAATAAGGAACCAGTAACATGCCATGAAAACATTAAAATGAAACAATTAATACATTGGACTAATATAAATCATTTACAATTATTTAATTTATCATGGGTTATCCTCTAAATCAATTATCTCTCTTTGATTTTCACTCACATGATATCTCTAACTAATCCTAGATCAATATCAATAAATTTTTAAAAAATAATATATTAAGATAACATCAGTTTATCCTAGGATAATGTCACAAGAATAGGAATCCTCTATTAGATATAATGTCAATGTTCTATAAAACAATCCACAAGTTTAATGGTTAATGTTGATTATTTTGTGGATTTCAATATCTCAAAATATTTATCATGGGTCTAGTTGCTCAAATTTATTCTATACATATGGATGGATTTATTTTGTTTTAATCAATATGTAATCCACACTAAATAGAATTTCTTGTATTTTATAAAAAACCTGTAAAAAATATATATACAAATGGGAATAAAAGTAACCCCCTTATTAGGTCAAGGTTGGTCATTCACCATGGAAACCAAAAAATCATTTTTTGTTAATCTATCTAAATCTATAAACCAATAAAAATCCTTCTCATTAAGAATTATTGATGATTCATAGTGAAATAACAAGATAAATTATAATTATAAGAAATATTATTCATAGAATTACAGATGAGTACCCCTTGCTGAAGATGTGATCCCAACCTGAAAAAAATGAAAATGGGTATATCTATTGAATAAGAAGTACTAGAATGAGAATAAGGTGGGTGAAAATGTTCTATAAAGAAATGGAAAACTAATTATCATTATGAAAGAGTTTATAAAATGGTAATTACTTAATTTAATGTTTTTTAAAAACATTAGAAACCTAAAAAGTTCCATCTATCATACCACCCAATACTTGGTTCACACAAGGAACCCTCTCAAGGTTCACCAAAAACATAGTGGCCTACCTAGTGACAAATTCTTCCCTTCAACCTCTATCTTCTAACAAGTTGAAAATATCAATGGAAATTTGTCTCAACACCCTAAATTTTTCTAAAAACTGACCTTGATCCCCAACCACAATCTACAAAACTCAATTTTTATTTTAAATATATATTTTTAGTAAAAATTATATCAACATAATACTTCATAGAGATGTAAGGTGTCAAAAATGGTGATTCAATTCTCCAAAAAATACAAGTGAGGATACTCATAGATATACTCATATATTTTTTAAATTTCTTCCCACTTAATTTCAATTTAGAGGTTTTTTCATGACCCATTCATGAATCTCTTCACCTTGTCAAGTGTATACGTTTTTAGTATCTGACCATTCCCATTTGAATTCTAATATTTTGAAACATTAGTTCAAAGGAATTGTGTTATTTTGATATACCAATTTGAGTTAATCTATTTTCCCCAGTTCCATTTCATTCTTCCATTATTTCTTCTCTAATTATTTATAAATGTGTTAGGTACTTTTTTATATAATTAGACAATATAATATGAAATTCAGTTCACATCAATGATTTTTTCTTGTTTATACTATATAGAAATATAAGGAAGAAGGAACCCACAAAATTAGATGCTACTTCGTCATTGGTAAGATACCTATATAATTTTTTCTTTTGAAATTATATTCATTTAAATAAATTAAAAGACTTATATTATTTCAAATAAAGGATATTAAAAATATAGTTAAATAAAAATCACTTCATAGGTTATTAGCATGTTGTTGCATGAGGTTTCAAGAGGATGGAATTCCCCAGTATAGTGTTAACCATTTATTAAAATTATATATTAATGTACAAACTAATTTTAAATTTTTTAAAGTTGATTTATTTATGGACTTTTATCTGATATGGGATTCTCAGAATAAGGGTGATTTAAAAGACATAGATGATATGGATGATTAAATTTGTGACGGTGAATGATTCAATGATGAGGTAGGTGTACCCTATATTTTGTAATTATATATATATATATATATATTTGATGATTATATGTTATAGTGACCTTGGTGAGTGTAGTAAATAATTAAGGGGATATGGAAAACAGATATGACATATCAAGATAATGGTTGTTCTAACTAATGAATTTCATTGAACTTTTTGTAACTATGTGACTTTATTTCAGTGGTGAGTTTGGGATAAATGTATATTGGAACCCTTTTTGAGTGTCATGACTTAAGATATTACATAGATCACCAAGGTATGTCCCTATTAGAAATGTGTGACATTCCAACTAGATCTAAAATCTATATTACCAGTTTGTAGGGAGTTTATTTTTCGACCTGGTAGAAGCTAGGTCTTCCCAGAGTAGTGACCAGTGAATTTTTATAGGGGTTATAACGAGTTCCCATGAGGATCCAATTGAATTTAAGTTAGGATTATTATAAGTATAGAGTATTTTTTCCCTCAATGGATTTATAATCCTTGAGGTTTATGAATGTAATAATATTCTAGTTTGAGCCCTATAAGTTGGGACACCACTTATGGGGTGACCCATGAGATTAATATAGACTTGTGGAATAAACCTATCATGGGCTGAAAATATTTTGAAAGATATCAAACTAAGGGTCAATTGGTATATTTATGGATAATAATATGTCTATATGGAGACTATATATAAGGGTATTAGGGGTGCTTTCCTAATGCTCTATATTACTAAAGAAATGATTCAATAGACTACTTGAATGATCTAGTAATAATTAATACATTATAAGCTTTTTTGATGATGGGTTAAGCGATAATGATATTTTTAAATTCAATACTTGGGGTTTGAGAGATTATTACTCATGAACAATGATTTTTAGCCTATTTCCCAAGAAAACTATTGATATGTAGTATACATTTACAATCTATGATCTGATTTATTAAATCCAATTTTGGTGCATTGGAAACCCATGATTCTATTTCACAAATCCAGGTTAAGAATGTTACCAGCCTATAATTATATAGCGTATTTCATGGATGGTAACAAGTCAAACATATGATGAGTATATCCATACGAACAATTGAAGGTGAATCTACATCCCCAAAATTTTTGGGGAATATCATTCCCTACTATTAAAGGTGAAATCTATCCACTGTAAAAGTTTAATATTCATTACTATTTTTTGGTGGGAATATTTTCCAATAATTGAAATAAATATATCCATCACCAATATGAAATTTGAATAATTATAAAGTGGGATTATATTTTCCAATTTGAAATGGGAATATTATTTCAACTAAAACCTTCTAATAATTGTTCCAACATATCTCTGTTGGTGATAGAAATTTGGGGTCGAACATCAAGGTTCTTATCAAGAAGCAGATAATATAGAAGTGTTCTGTATAATATTATATAACTTTTTTATTTCAGATAATATATATAATTATATATTTGAATATATTATGGTCTCATTGATGTGTTCTTATTGATTTGTAATGACCCATCTTTCATGTTCACACCAGTGGGTTTGTATATCGTATGTTTATAATGTAGTAAAAAGAAAGGACTCCATTATATGTGAGTGAAATTGAGTGTCCTATTGGGGATTTGGAGAAAATTATAGGGTGAGGAAAAACAATATTTTAAGTATATCTTTTATTTTTTTACATTATACATGGATACATGTTGGTTCCCAAAAAACATTACACTGGACACTTTGTCATGATAACAATATTCTAATCCTCACTCAAATGACATGAGTTGAGTTGAGAATGAAAGAGTATCAGACTAGATGAAATGTGAACCATTTGGAGCCATATGTAATTACTAACTACTCACATGAAAAGGTGTATATACATTCTATAATTGTTTCCTAATCGGGTGATGTTGTGTAGATAACCACCCACTAAGAGTAGTCAAAGAATTTCATTCAAAAGAGAAAAAATGGTATTAAAAAATGTAAAAACAATTTTTATGATATTGTGAACACTTTTTGTCCCCAAAAAACAACCGATATAGGTAACTATTATAGTAAATTTTATTGTTCATTTCAGGATAATTTATTTGACTACTTACAGTTCCAAATAAGGCATATTGATAAAATGTTATAGAAATTTTAATTTGGACATTTGTTATGAAGTTTTGTATATTTTCATACACATTCCATGTCCATGTACACAATGAACCTAATTCACCAAACCACATGTTCCCTTTCATATACACTAAACCTTATACACCCTGATGCATGAACACCCATCACATATTTTAGCACTTGATGTGGTTATTAGGTAGTTAGCACCCAATCATAGGTTCTGAGACAAGGGGACGTCTATAAAATTACCCCTACAAAACCCCCAATTGTTAAAATCATCAATAGACCATGTCAAATACTATGTTCTATGAAGACATAGAACCAATCCAGTTTTGTTCACAAGACCCTCATTTAGGTAATTTTTGGATTCAAACATATGGTGAAGTAAAAAAATTGTTCTTTAAGGTTCCTCTTATCTAGATCTATAAAATGATATTTGAACCTCCTAGGTATTGTGTATCCTGGGAACACAATGAGTAGGTAAAATAACTAACCTTGGAGTTAACCACCCGGGAACTCGACAACATATGATCCTACCACCTGATATGAAACTACCTTGGAATTTTGTCATTTGGGATTTAGACTACCTGAGTGTCATATCACCTAGGTAACTTACCCGAGTGCCCATTCTCCTAGGTCACATGTATGTGCTCCCATATAGCATAGGAATTATACCAGGGCTCCCACTTCATATTGGTCACCTAACTAGTTTCACACACTATGATAAGATGAATGTTGAGTTTCAGTCTCAAGTCACTTACTCCATCAATGAAATTATATCACCAACATCCATTAATAATAAAGGGTCACACCATTATCTTTATATTATATAAAAAATGTTATTTTGGTAGCAATACCATCAACCAAAACCTTGATCTCGGGGAACATCATTAGTATATATACTCTTCTTTCTCAGGAAAATATCTACAGTCAATATTCTCTTCTTGGTTTTTATCATATTCCCTGATTTGATATTTTCATCTTGGTTTACTCATATTACATGATGAAAGATACTCCTATAGGTGTCCTCATAATCCTTGATTCAAGATACTTCTCTTGGATTCCTCATATGAAGTGCATCAACATTCTGGCCATGGTTTCTTAAATTTAATTGAGTCAGATACACATCTTTGTTCCTAAAACATTTACATGATTCATCGATTAGGGTAATCCATAAAGGGTATCTCAGGCGTAATCCCCAAAACAACTCATTATTTGAAAACTTACACATTATAGTTCATTATTCAAGAATTTTAACTACATGGAAGTGGACATTTAATATTCTCCTTAAAAATAAAAAATATAGACCTTTTCTCAGGACTTTGATAGGTATTATGTTTCCTATTAAGTGGAATTGAACTATATGGGTTATCATTCTTTTCAAAAGTATACATTGGAAGCCCCATTCATAGACCCAGTCCAAATATCACAACAAATTCAACCTACCTTCATATGAGTCCAACACCTCCCTATGAGGTGATAAATTTGAGTGTTACGACCTATAAATATTGAAAGAATATAGTGTTAAGTTACATGGATCAGTGGAGATATAATTTAACTTCCCCATAAATTTTATTTTAAATTGAATATTGTTAATGAAAAATTTCCCTAACAGTATTACCAGAAGGATTCATGAAATTTTCTTAAATATGTATGGGAGTCCTAGAATATGAAACATGAAAAATTAAGGGATGATCCAAATAACCATTATCCTACCTAATAAATGGTTTGATCATCAACTCATCATGTGACCAAGAGGGTAATCACTATTAGAAAGATGAAGGTTAATGTAAGTGCTGAGGAAAGAAACAAAGGCCCATGAAGAATGATATATGTCAGAAATATACTATATATGATAATACCATTAAGTGGTCATCCAATTTTTCATTCACTATTATTGAATGAAATGGTAATATTTGTTATGGCATGGGGAATCATTAAAATTATAGCTTGGTAACCATTATGATTCCTAATATTGTACTCTAATATTATATATATTATTAAATGATTATATTATATATCAATATTAATGTGTAAGAATACTAATATCATATTATAATAATTATATATTAATGACCTTTTACACTAGTAGTATCTTCTAGTATATGAGAATTCATGCATGAGGCATATAGAATTAATGTTCTATCCAAATGGAAAAAATTTGTTTGAGGGGCCATATAAAATGATATCAATGATTTTATTTTATTTATTGTATGATTTTTTACAATGAAAATAGGTATATTACTTTTTGAAACATAGTGTAGAATCTTTATTAGTATTTGTATAGAAAAAATATGTGTAAAAATCAATCATATAATATAGTTGTGATTATTTGGTTTCATATTGTAATTATCGTTGTATTAGGTTTTCTAATGTATAATTTTAAATAGATATGATTCATGGTTTTTCACTTCACCCATAGTGGAAATATGTGTTTGAACATTCATTATAATTTCAACTAAGGTTAACATTGCTTATTAGTTCTTGTATGTAATTATAAAATGATTGTAAAATGTATTTTTGTTAATTAAAACATCAATGATGACTTATTTATTATTTTCAGAATAAATTATTAGTCATGAATAAGTTTTACAAACTAGGCAGGGTGACTTCTATGATATGTGGTTCTTGATATAAATTTTATTGATATATACAAGGATGTGATAACCATAAGTTTGTAGTTTAAATATGGGGATACCATGCTCTTGTTGGTATTTTACAAATGGTTATGATATAGAATAATTGTTTCATGAGTTTTATGATATATAGGTAAGGATTTTTCTTAAAAATCCATGATGTAATTTAAGTTTATGGTCCATATATATTGAATAAAGCCCAGTGATGATCTTATATGACTAAAGATAGTGTGATTATAGTTCATTGGTAGAGTAGAAATTTACATTTTCTAGTTTTAAATGATACGGGGGTGACAGAAGAGGGTATCTAAAGATAGATATGTTAGCTAATGCTCAGAGATACCTCTATTATGTGGATCATTGTAGATTATTTTCATAATATAAACAAAATGATGGTGTGGTGTGATGGATATGTTAATAGGAAATGATATTAACTCAATTATTATTCAGATTAATGTCACATATTGTGCATAATGTGTCGAATTTTATTAAAAATATATGTGATAAATGGTTATCCAATTAAGAATGTAATCATAGAAATTATGTACTCGGACTTATGATATCTTGAGTTTAGTAGTATAACGAGGTAGTATAAGACCATATACCCACCCATTTGGATCATGTGATATATATCTATTAATTTATTGTGCCTTTATGAGAGTTTTTAATTTGGTCAACTCCTACAATTGGTATAAGAGAGTGATTTTCCAAATGAAATAAGTTATAAATATAAGTATATGATTTGACAAGCATATAATAGTGAATTCAGTGATCATATAGTCACAGTGAACCTTGGAGGGAATTTGAGACATGTTAAATATTTAATGAAAATGAAATTCATGGAATTTGAGCTCATAAATGAGTTAGTAAATATATGGTTCCTTCAATACTTGTTTCTATGTCATGGGATTCTCCGAAATTCCTATTGGATGATCTCTAGTTATAAAGACATGGAATTGTACCAATGTAAATTCCCTTCAAATGTTATAAAACACATATTCCACATAGATAAAAAAATAGAAACAATATTATTATAAATGAAGATAGATAAATTAGTTAGAAAATAAACAAATAATAATTACAAATATTATAGAGGTAGAATAAAAAATAAGATAATATGAATTGGAAAATATGGATCCCGTTGATCCACTAGAATGACCGCACTCACAAACAATGTTGCAGAAATAATACATAATTTTAATAATATACTATTATTTTGGAGATAAATGTATATATAAAATGTTAATAGAAAATATAATCAAATTAAGAATGAATTAAATAAGAGGTATTTGTAGAAATGAAGGAACTTATACCATTGGAATAGTAACCTAACTGTGATGAATATAAATATGACTATTAGAATGTTAAAACCACATATGAATGTATAAATAAAATTATGGAATCTTATAAATGAAAATATGATATTTATATATATGTATATATGAATATAAATATATCATCTAATAAGTAAATAAATTTTTAAAAATGATAAATTAATTATTATTATTAATGTAAAACGTAAATGTTACTTTTAAATTTTATAATTAATATAATAATTTAAATAAAAATTTATTTTTATAATAAGTATTATTAAATAAATAATATGTTATATTATAATTATAAGATAATCTTATTCTGCCATAACTAAATTTTGATAGGGTTATTAAATAGATTGTAATATTAAATTCATTTTTAAATAATCGATGATTCTATTTTAAAATTAGTTTTATCATATTTGGAATTTTATTTTTAGAAAATATTTTGTATGAAATATTAATTTTATAAAATGATTAGGGAAATTTTTTGGGATTTTTCTAAAATAGTTGAATTTATATGAATAGTGAAATATGATAATTTTTGGTATTTGACATTAAAATAATTTTTGAGTCATGGGTGATGTAATCATGTGTTATGAAATCATTGTTTAAATACCTCATGAATTAGTAAAATTATTTATTCAAATGAATCAAAACTATTGACTGTACAGAGCCAAAGTAATAAAATAATGAATATAATAATAATAACAATCATCATCATGATGATAATAATAATAAACACCCCTCTCTTCCACCATTAAATACCACTCCATATCCTCTGACCTTTTAAGAATTTATGATTCAAAATATTCTTCCCAATTCACATTGAAGCGTATTCCCTATTCCCATTGGATTATAGTCTCAACATAATACCAAACCCATGTTCCTTAGGGACAATCTCAATGAGATGACATTCAAGAGGTAAAATACACAATACTTCTTTTTTAATTTATTTTTCTTTCTCAACCTTTCCTATCCTACCCCATCCAATATTCCATAATAGGTATAATATCATATATATACTGAAATTGTATTTTATTAATGGGATATCCATCCTCAAATATCTTTTATAAACATTTTAATATAAAAATGAAAACATAGTACTGATATTTCGGTTCACTTCCTTCATGGAAGTTGTGTTTTCATTTTCTAATAACACATACAAGGTTAGTCATAAAACTATTATTATGTATAATTAATACTTTAATATGTATAGTATAAATTATTACATGTTTTTTTACTAATATATAGACATAGTATTAAATTAAAAGATACTAGTTCATGATGCTAAATAAACCACCAAAATAAAACGAACACTTATCAATTACATATTCTAAAATGTATCATCTGTGTATTAAAAAAATGATATATGAGACCACTAAAACTTATATAAGATCATTAATATAAAATAATTTTTCTCTTGGATAAATATTCGTATTTTAAAATAACTTCTATAATTATATAAAAGTTAATTGAACATGAAACCATTGAATGGACACTCCTGGAACATCCAAATTAAACATTATAACTCTTTAAAATGATAATAAATTAACCTAATAAAATTATAATAATTAAAATACATGGAGGAGTGTTTCTGAGTTATGTAATTAATGAGTCCAATTTTATTATCATGTATATTATGTGTGAGTGCATAATGAATTTGGATATAAGGTAATAGATATATCGGAACCTCTAAATTACATTCATGTTACACTTTTTCTCGATTTACCCAAATTTATTTCTTAATTTTTCTTATATAAACTTTACATATAATATTTATATGTTCCAAAAATATGTAATAAAATAAATTACTCATTATTTTATGTGGAAATTGTTCTATTAAAAGGTTCCATAATCAATTCCACTCAATAAGATACCCTAATTAAAGGGATATTCTACACTTCATACCCACTTTCAAGTACACTCCACAAAATATTTTAAGAAAAAAATATTTTTATAGAATGACTAATTTTATTGTGATAAACTGTATTATTTAATTAATGTTTTTATAAAATCAATTTATAAATTGACCTATTTATAAATGCATTATTGAATTACATAAAACTACATTAAAGTTTCACAATTCTAATGATACCTAAAACCCTTGTTTTCATGTTTTCAATTCTGTTGGATAACATTATTCAAAATATATTTTCATACTTCTATTATCAATTCAAATGAAGAATTTAAATCTGTTATTTCATGTATACCTTTATGATACTCCCTTTTATGATTCCCTCTAACATGATTATAATACCCATTTCCTTCAGTTGATTATTCCTGGGAATATTCCTATTGTATGATTATTTATATGGAACACATATTAATGAACATGTTATGATGGGTGTGACCAGATAGTTCTCCACCATATTGGGTAATTTTGAATATGAAGAGACATAATTTTTGATATTATAGAGTAAACCTAATTCATTATGGGACTATGTCCACCATGTGATATTGTCTTGGCAGTTATCCTTGACTCATGTTTATGTCATGTTAAATGATGAAATCCCATTCATATTTTTACAAGATCATATAAATACATGTTCTATATGAAATTCCTCTACATGTTAATTCATGAACAATGTCTACTACATTATCATTTTTTCATTTGATTCATTTGATATGCTTATTCTCTAAGCAAATTCTCTTACTAGTCATTTTAGTTCGTCCCTTTTGTCTATGTTTTCCCAGGGTTTTCCAATGTAAATTTAAAATCCCAATGAATGGTATGAACAAATTGTAGAGATTAATAAAATGTTTTTTTATTCTAGTTTCATCTTTTACAATTATATACCTAGACTTCCTAATACACTATACATTTAGACCTAAGGATTCTGTTTTCATGGAGAATTATTCTATAAAATTACAATAATATGTGTAAAAGACTTGGGTCACTATAGTTTGTATCAAAGAATGATCTAGTTATTTTTAGAGATAAGGACTGTAAAACATTATTAAGAACACTATAGATAATTATATCACCACAGATAACTTAGACTAAATCATAGAGATTCATAATTTAGGATATTCTTTTCATTTATAAATTTATCCTTACATATTTATAATTTCATTTTTAAATACTCTTTAGATATTTATACAATCCTGATAATTTTTTTATTTATTTTTCTTAGTTAATATCAGTCAATAAGATAACCCATTTCAACAATAAATGTGATAGGCAATGGGACTATTTCCCAAATGAGATACCAAATATGATGGCAATGGGAGATTATAACATCATGATAGTACTAGAACAAATGGAACATTTTGTGAATAAAAACTTAAATCATGTCCAACACTCGCATTCCCTTAATAAACAAGTTGTTATAGTTGAATTTTTTATGTGAAAATGATTACAATATTTAGTGAATATTCTAATACTATCATCACATAATAATTTATTAACACCAATAAGAATATATTCCATGTAATTCAAATATAAGATAGAGGTAAAGTTGTGTCGGTGATCTATCACAATGAAGGGGAAGCAGACCACTGGTGGAAAATGATTAAAAAACATAAATACAATGTAGGAAATTAATTCTATTTTTTGGTAAGGATTCAAGACAATATTTTTTAAAAAATATTTTCTATGAACTCTTTGGTTTAAGATGTAGTGTTTGTTCCTTAGACTAAATAAAATTGAAGATAATATAATTGGGGAATGTGAGGAAAACATTTTTACAATTTCATGATTTTCTTCTAGGGTTTTAATGAACCCTAAAAAGAATGGTGGATCTAATATTTAAGGGACTAAATATGAATCTACAAAATTACATGGTTATTTGAGACTTTAATAGTTATAAGGGGATTTTATGTTGTGCGCTTAAGGATAAAATGGATATTTATGACTCTCAGTTGTAACAACCATAAATTCATTCAATGGAAATTACCTTCTTATAATTATGTCACATAGTATAAAAACATAATATCAAATTTTGAACACAATACAATATTTATAATTGATTCATGAATTAAATAAATTTTATTTCTTGAAGTTAAGGAACCTATACCGATGAAATAATAACATGACCTTCAGAATAGTAATGTGTCCATAATGAATAGTAAATTGTAAAATTGAATAGTAACCTCACTATGTAATGTGTAAAGAAAATCTATAGACCTTATAAGTAATAATATGATATAATTATATCATAATATATATAAATATATATATTAAAAATTACTAAATAAGTGTTGTTATTTTTTTATGTCATAAATATTTAATTACTTTTTTATTATTAATTTTATAATCTTAAATAAAATTTATATTCATCAAATGTATTCATTAATTAATATTTTTTTGTATTATTTTTATAATATAATTAAATGAGAGTTCAGTTAATTTTTCAATGTGTTATAAAATCAGTTATAATTTTAAAATCTATAATTTTTGAGTGAATTATGATTTTGAATAAAAATTTAATTTCTCATATTTATAAAAAAAATCAAAAAAATGAAGCAATTATTTAATTCAACACATTAAAAAAATGGTTAGGGTTAATTATTGGGAATTTTCTAAAATACCTGAATTATTGGTGAATAGGGAAAAATGGTATTTTATGGTGTTTATACATTATAAGTTAAATAAATTATTTCTAGAGTCATCACTGATGTAAGAACCATAATCAAAAAGTACCCTTCATTATTTTTTATATTATATATGAAAATACCAAACTATTCAAATTTTTAAACCAAAATAATTAACCAATTATTAAAATAATGACTAAACACCCCTCCACCACTCTGAATATCACCCATCACCACCTCTTCTCCTCACACCTATCAAGCAATGAGCCTTGTCCAAATTCTTCACAAATAACTTTCTAAGTCCCTAAAGAAGTTATATGGTCTATTAGTCTTAAAAAAATATAAAAAAAATCCCTTTATAGGTTCTCAAGATGAAGGAATCAAGATGTAAAACCCTCTTCCTTTTCTTTTAATTTAGTTTCCTATTCCTTTCTTTTATTTTTCACTCCTAAACTCCACTCATAAAAATGGTATGATAACTCAAGTGCCTTAAAAATAATGTAATTTTAATATTCTAATGGAATACCTCATCTTCTCCTATTTTCCCCTCCTCTTATAAAAAAATTGAAAACATAACCTCTGATGTGTTAATTTTTAACATTCAAGGATGACGAAGTTTTCAATTTCAATTTCCATATTCAAGGATGGTCATAAATTTTTTTTTATGATTTAACCATATTATAACATATTTATTATATCATAATTAATGTTTTGGAATCATTTTATATACATGATAATTATTTATACAACAAAATGAATTCATTGTGATCCAAAACCACCAAAATAATGCCAAACGATTATCATTATCTATTTATCTAATGATTCATCCAATAAAAAAACCAAATGATATATAGGACCAATTTATTCTATATATGATCAATAATAAAATATGATTTAAATTATGGATAATTACCCCCACTTTACATGACCAGTCATACATCTATACAAGTAATCTGATCCTAAAAACTCAAAAAACCAATACTCTGAGACGTTGAAATTGAATCATTTAACCCATAAAAAAAAGGAATAGATGAACTTTATAAAGTTATAATAAATAAAATTAATGTATAAATGTTTCTATAATTATTTATTAGTGAATATAAGTTTATTATCGTGGACATTAAGATCAGGTATGTAACACCTTCGAACATAAGGTAAAGGATTCTACCTGAATGTGTATCCTCAGGTTATTTTTTCACTCTTTTTAAGAAGTTGATATTATGTTATATTTCTATGATCTTATTTTAAGTTAAGTTTATATTTACTAAACTATTGAATCAATATCCATTCATCCTTTTTGGGGGATATACATGTTTTATAAAGGATCCCTCTCAATTCTTCATGATAAGCAAGCTAGATTAAAAGGGAACATCATGAATTCTTACCCATTTTCAATTGCACTCCCAAATCATTTTGAAGAATCTATTATTTTTATAAAATATATAATTTTATTATGAAATAATTCTCTGCTCACATTTATTTTTATATAAAATATTAAACCCTTTTCTACATGAAATTCTCTTTAATATTTTTCTTAATCTCACTAATATGTTTTATTTATAAAGCTTCTTAAACACTATTTCTACATGTTTTCACATCAGTTTGACATCACTTATCATTAAATATTATTTTCATCCCTTATTAATGTACATGTACTAATTAAATCCTTTCATTCATGGACACCATTGTGATATTACATTATTATATTCCTTATTGACTATATTATAATACTCAATTCTTACCACAAATATCCCTTATATTTATGTTTGATTCCATATGAATGATTCATCATGTGGAACAAATATTCATTAAAATTTATGATGGTTTCACCAAAATATCTCTCATAATCATTGTATAATTTTTAGTCTCAGGAGATTTCATTTGCAACGATCTTGGTTGTTAGCCTTGACTCATTCTCTATGTGCAACAATCATGGTGGTTAACCTTGACTCGTTCTCTTTCCTATGGAATGTACCTTGAATCATGCATATTTCTAATTACATATTGTTTCCACATCTACATTGATACCCCGATTACATATTTTAATCTTACATATGAATATCCATAACTTTTATGTTATCTAATTATGACTTGTAACCCATATCCTACATATTATTCTTATGTTTATTCCCTTACCAGGCTTTTTAGCACATCCCATTGCTCATATAATGACCATGTTATCCTATGTATATGTAAGGGCTCACATGATGTTAGGATATCATAATTGTTGATAAATATTGAAAATTTTTATTTTGTCCCACGCTATTACTTTTATGTACATTATCTTCCATGTACACAATTCTTTATGAACTTTGTCTTGTAATTTGACAGTTAGTTTTGTTTGAAATCATTTAATAATATGCGAAAAAGGATAGGGTCACTATAGATGGTATAAGAGAAAGGTCTAGTAATTTTTGGAGATTATGAATAGAGAACTTTAGTAAGATCCTTATGGATAATATTATTTCTATGAGAACGTCCCACAATTTTGGAATGTATAGATTAAGTAGTTATTTAAGAAATTACATCCCTATCTAAATACTATAGGGGCACTTGGTTCTGGAATATATGTATGTATGAGTAACAACACAAATATGGTGTTCTAAGCCTGACATGGTGTAACCTTTTAGACGAAAATGATCATTACTACACATATCATTTGACTCTACCAAGGGACATGATTTGGTAAATTTATAAGCTCATTATGAGCTATTAATAAGGGTACAAAAAATATTACATGATTATATGTTAGGAAATAAATCATGGATAACCTAGATTTAAATCTAGGAATCAGATGTTAGGATATCCTTTTCCTTTAAAATTATATCATTTTTATGTTCAATGTTTCCTTTTTCACATTCTTATTAGGTACGTATTCAAGCCACCTAATTGAGCTTTCCTTCTTTTGTTAATGGAGGGAAATAGACGAACACAAGACAAAAATCAATGTTATATACAATGTGATGATTTACCAAATATTATTTAAATGATTATGGGAATCGGAGAACAAGCCTTCATGATAGAACTTGTTCAACTGGGTTATGTTATGATTAATAACTTGAATCACATGAAACATCCTCCTTTTAAAAAGAATGTGAAATTTGTATTCTAATACATCATAAAGAAAGGCCTCCCATGTTTAGTGGATTTTCAAATCCCCTCCTCACATAATAGTGGATTAACTCAAATGGAAAGATATTATATACCATATAGTGATCACAAGAAGAGAAAATGTTTCTGACGATATATCATTTTAATGGGAAAGTTGATCAATGGGGATACTAATCAAAAATATGATGTTCAATAAAGAAATTAATTCCATGGATTGGGAGAAATTCAAGAAATTTTTTTTCAATAAATATTTTCCCTCAATCCTCCATCTGAAAATAGAAATAGACTTCCTTTGTCTTAGGAAGATGGAAGATGAGTCTATCAGGGCATATGATGAGATCATTAAATGTATTGAAATATAGGCCTCATTCTTTTTCATGAACACCACAATAAATTTATTTAAATTCATTAGTAGAATAAACTTATATTTTTCAAAAGCATTGGTGATTCAAGACTTCAAAACTTATAAGGATATTTTCCATTGTGACCTCAAGGTTATAATGTAGATCAGAGACTCTCAATGGTCTCGTGGGCCTAAGGGAAAAAATGTGGAAAATTTAGTATAATATGGCTGGATCCAAAAATAAATCCCTTGATGGAAAGAAAAATGAATATCCCACATGTAAAAATTGCGGGAATAAACATCTTGGGATCAATCTAAAGGGAACCAAGAAATTATTGAAATGTGGAAGAATATGGAATATGGATATTAACTTCTGAATGTATATGAAGAATTATACTAATATAGAATAAGAAAATATGGTTCAAATCAACACTAACCATATAGTGCAGTGTTTCAACATCATGGAACATGCGCCTTTTTTAAACTAATGACTTTAGTCAGGGTTCGTCAGAGGAAATCAATTATGGCCTATAATGAAATATAGAAGTACAAATGCTATCAGTACAACTGAGGTGGATACATACAAATATGTGGTGAAAGGTATGCGGGATATTCATTCATGGATGAAGAATGTATAATTTGATTATGGTTCTAAGTATTCATTAATATCTTGCATGAATTGTATTACTATTCAAACACCACCTGAAAATATAGAGGTTGATTTATATATGAGAATAGAAATGGGAAAATTATTATATCCAAAGTATATAACTCCTCCCTATTTAATGTTATAGAGCGAACCTCTTATCAAATCTTATCAAACTCCCTTTGGAAGAGTTTGATGCAATATTGGGAATGGATTGACTGTATTTATAAAAATCCAACATCAAATATCGGGAACGGTAGACAACTGTTAACATCACTTAGAATCCTCTAATTATATACAAGTATAAGGAGTAGGTTGGATGTAATTTATAATCATTTTATCTAGTTTGGATATTACTACCTTATGAGCAACGATATCTTGCTGAAATGATTGAGACAAAGAAGAGAATCATTCTCGAAGAAATTCACATTATAAGGGACCGCCCTGATGTTTTCCATGAAGAGTTTCTTGGTATTCCTCCAAATCAAGAGGTTGAGTTCTCAATTGAACATATTCTTATATCTCTATCTATATCATATAAACCTATGATAATAGACACCGTAGAGAAAGAAGAACTGAAGAGTAAATAACAGGAGAATTTTGACAAGGGTTTTATATTCTTGAGAGATACATTCTGGGGTGAACCTATCCTATTCGTTAAAAATAATGATGGATTAATACATCTCTACATTGATTATCTTGGAAATAATAAAATTATTATAAAGAAAAATTATCCCCTTCCTCAAATAGATGAATTTTTCGATCATCTACTTGAGGCTGATTATTTCACAATGGTGGTCTTTCAGTCGGGATATCACCAACTACAAGGAATGAAGGAAGATATTACAAATACATTATTTTTAATGAGTTATAGAAACTATTATTTAATAGTGATTCCATTAGGAATCACTAGTTATCTCCCATTTTTCTTGGATTTAATGAATAATGTATTTAGAGATTACCTTTTCCAATTTTTGGTAGTCTTTATTGATGAGATTTTTATATACTCCAAGATCAAGGAGGAAGAGGATGAGCCTTTTAATATAGAGATAAAGAATTTTTAAAGTGAGAAAATTTATTCAATGTATAGTAAATGTATGTTTAAAATGAAGGATGTATCATTCTTGGGGATTTTTCTCACATGAAAATCGATATCTTTTGACCCTTCCAAGAAAATGGCAATCAAAGAGTGTCCAAGGACAACATAAGGCATGTATATTCATTGTTTATTTGTCCTAGTTGGGTATTTTTTAGGATTTGTGAAGAACATATCGATTTTAAAACCCCAATAGCAAGCTGTAATAGAAGGGGGTGATGTTTTTTTGGACTCATGAATGTGAGAAAATCGTTATATTGCTCAAAATAGGCTTATCATTTCTCTAATAATCACACACTCGACAAGTGGAGAACACTTTGTGGTGTACATTGATACTAAAAAACAATATTATGTTGTGTACTAATGTAAAATGATAAAGTGATGGCATATTACTCAAGTAATTTTAAAATTGATGATAAAAACTAACCCATTCAAGATATTGTGTTGGAAACTATGAACATTACATTGAAAATATGGTGACATTATCTCTATGGGGGGAGGGTGAGATATATATACTAATCCCAAGAATCTCAAATATACATTAACATTAAAAGAGATTAATTCTTTCCAGTGAATATGGTTAGATAATATTAAGGATTATGAATTATCAATCCAATTCTATCCAGGTAAATAAACTAATATGGAGGATTATCTATGTATAAAGGTTCCTTGTTTTTTTATCATTGATGAAAATTGAGAATGATTCAATAATCATAGATTTTGAAAAGATATACTTGGGAATAATTAAAGAATAAAAAAATCAATACTTTATCTAATGATTTCTTAACCACCACATATGTAGAAAATAATGGATGCTTAAAGAAATAATGTGTAAATACAGAAGAATGTGGAAGCTATCAAAAAAGGTAAATTCTCAGAGTTCCAAATTGATGTGGAATTAATCTTGAGATTTGGGACATGGTTATGTGTACCATCTAACCCAGAGATAAAGAAGTATGTTTTGAATAAAACACAATGATCAACCTTTTATTTTCACCCAGGGTGCACAAATTTATATCAATAACATTTAGAGAACTGTTAGTGGGATTTTATGAAGAAGGAGATTGCTTAATATACATAAGAGTGTCTTGTATGTTAGCATGTGAACAATGGAATGAAAAATTCTAAATGGTTAATGAAACCATTACCCATACCTACATAGAAAATGGAAAAAAACACTATTCACTTTGTCATTGAGCAATCAATGAAATCAAGAGGAAAAAATTATATGGGTTATTATGGATTGTCTTATAATGATTGTTCACTATATCAAAATTTGAGAGGACTTCTCATTGGAACAAATTTCACAGATAAATATCAATGTGATTTTAAGTCTTAATGGATTACCACTATTAATAGTGTCTAATTGAGATTTGAGATTCACCTCATTGTTATGGAAAAGTCTCTAACTTTCTCTATGAACTAGGATAAACTTCAGTATGGGTTATCATTTTCAAACTGATAACCAATACGAGGTAACTATTCATACCTTGGAAGACATGTTGAGAGTGTATTCTATCATCTTCAATGGAGGATTGGACAAAAATCTGCCACTAGTTGAGCTCTCTTACAAAAATTATTTCCACTAAAGCATCTAAATGGATCTATATGATGTCCTTTATGGAAAAAGGTGTAGAACACCTACATTATTAGATTAATAGCAGATGCTTCTTGGACCAAAAATGGTCAATGAAATGGTGGAAAATTTGAAAACCATTTAGAGGAAAATCAAGGAATACCAAAGTTGAGAAATGTTCTATGTATACAATAATCCACGGTTCATTGATTTTATGGTCAGAGGCATGTAATTCCACTGCATATCTCTATATAAGTGGATCGTGAGATTTGGGAAGAAACAAAAGTTGAGTCCTAAGTACATATGCCCCATTGAGATTCTAGACTATTTCAGAGCAATTGACTATTGAATAGTACATCCACATATCATGTCTCAAGTACACAATATATTCCATGTATCTATCTTAAGAGAGTATATTCTAGATCCCCCACATGTACTAAATTATTAGGTGGTATAATTGTAAAATGATCTCTCATACGAGGAGCAGCCCGAGAAAATCCTAGACCATAGAGATAAATATCTACATAACAAGACTAATCACCTAGACAAAGTACTATGGCATAACCATAACTATGAAGAGGAAACATAGGGACTAGAGGAGTTGATGAAGGAAAACTACCCGCACATATTTTCATCATAGAATTTAAAATAAAATATCAGGGGGGAAATTTCAAAAGGGGTGAAGAATGTAATGGCCCTAAATTATTACAATTGAAATTTTCTTCTAATAACTATTTCATATAGTATAAAATATATCAAATCATACTTTTAACATAATAAAAACTTTATAAATTCTGAATAAATTAACTAAAAGTTATTTCTAAATGTTAAGGAACCTATATCGGTTAAATAATAACTTATCCTTTAGAATAGTAATGTGACCCTTATGAATAATAAACTATAAAATTTAATATTAACCTAAAAATGAAAATATGAAAACAAAATATTATCCATATCATAAGTGACAATATGATATAATAATATCATTTTACATGTAAATATATATTTAAAAAATTATTAATTAAGAGTTGGTATTTTTGTAAGTCGTAAATATTAAAATATAATTTTGTGTTTAATTTATTATTTTAAATGAAAATTTGTATTCATTAAATTTATACATAAATTATTGTTTTTATGTCTTGTGATTATAAGATAATATTATGAGACTTTTGTTAAATTTTCCAAGCGTTATAAAATCAAATTTAATTTCAAAATCTATATTTTTTTGATAAATTATAATTTTAATTAAAAATTATATTTATCATATTTAGAAAATTATTTTCATAAAATGGAGTTTATTTTTTAATTCTTCATGTTTCAAAAACTAATAGGGTGTTGTTTTTTTATTTTTATAAAATAATTCACTTTTTAGTGAGTATTAAAATACAATAATTTACGGTATTTATATATTATATGTTAAATACCCTAGACCATGAGTAGTCATTAATGTAAGAACCATAATATATAAATCTCTTTAATTATTTTAATATTTTTATGATAATTCTAAAACTATTCATATTCTTGATCCAAAATAATAAACTAATAATTAAAACAGTGAGAAAACACCCCTCTCCACCACTATAAATACCACCCCTTACCACCTCTTCTCATCACACCTCACAAGCCATGAGCCCTATCCAAATTCTTCTCAAATAAACAATCATGACCCTACCAGACTTATAGAATCATTATTTGATTAGAAAAGACTGAAAATTCTTTTATGGAGGTTCTCTAGAATAAGGAATCGAGAGGTAAAACCCTCTTCTTTTTCATTTAATTTGTTTTCAGGTTCCATTATCTTATTTTTCTCTCCTCAATTACCCAAATTCAAATGGTATGAGAACTCCACTAACATAAATATACTATAATTTTATTACTATTATTTAATAATTATTCATCATCTCTCTTTTCCTCTCCTTTTATACCAAAAATGAAAACATCATCCCTGTGGTGTTAATTTATTGCATTCACGGACAACAATGTTCTTAATTTAAATTACAATATTCATGGATGGTCAGGAAAACATTTTTATGGTAGAAAAAAATTATAATATATTAATTATATCTTATTTAATGTTATGTATTAATTTTATATACATGATATCAATTTAAAAAATTGACTTTGCTGTGATAAAAAACTTCCAAAATAAGCCCAAACCATTATCATTAACTTTCTATCTAAAAATTCATCCACATTAAATAAATCCAAATGACATATAAGGCCAATTAAAATTTGGTAATATTATTAATAACATATAATTTCAATTCATGTTAATTACCACCACTATGAACGACCTTTCACACATGTATTCAAGAAAACCGATATTGAAAACTAAATAAACCAATGCTCCTAAATAATGAAATTGAATATATCAACGCGTCAAAAAGACTATAAATAACCATAATAGGGTTATAAAAAATAAAATAAGTCTATAAATGGTCATTTAATAATAAATTAATGAACTTATGTTTATTATTCTCGACAATAAGATCAATTGAATAACACCTTCAGGTGTAAGATATGGGAGTCAACCCAACAATCAATTATTCTTTTAAGTTATTAATTCCAACTTTTTACCCATATTTTTTTTATTTTAATTGTATTTAGATCTTATAAATTCTATGTATATTATAAAAAATAATGTATGATGATTATTTCATCCTAATTTTTTAATTACAAACAAGTATTTATAATGATCCCTTCTCAATTCTTCCCAATAAGCAAGCCTGATTTAAAGGAACATCCAGAATTCTTACCCATTTTCAAATGAACTCCAATATATAATTGAATCCAAATTATTTTTATAAAATCAATCATTTTATTATGAAAAAATTATTGGTTCACTTCTAGTTTTATATAAAATATTATTCCATTTTCTTCTTAAAATGGTCTTTAATATTTTCCATAAACCATAAAAAATGATTTATTTAAAAAGTTTCATAAATATAATTTTTCCATTTATTCACTTCAGTTTGAAATCAGTTATTATGTATCATGCATATTTTCCCTTATGAATTTTAATGTGTGAATTAAATCCATTCTTTCATGGACACCATTGTGACATTCATTTATATAATTCCTTTTTTATTGGATTACGATACCCAATTCTAACCATGGGTAACCCTTATGTTTATATTTGATTCCATAGCTATGATTATTAATGTGGCACAAATATTAATTAACATGATATTATGGGTGTGAATGGATAGTTCTCTATTTAATTGGGTAATGTTCTCTCTCCTGAGATGTCATGTGAAATAGTTTTCCCATTTAGCCATAAATTATGCTATATGTGCAACAGTTTATGTGGTTAACTTTGACTCATATTACTTAATGTGAAATTAGCCTCGAATCATTCTTATTTCATGTAGTATTTTATTTACACACCTCCTTTGATACCATGATTAATTATTTAACTCTTCCATAGGTATATCCAAACCTTTTATGTCATGTTATTGCGCATTATAAACCATTATGATATACTTTATTCTAATGATTATTTCATTAATGGCCTTTTTAGATCATCCATTTGATCCTATTATCCCCTGATTAAGCTATGAAAATCTATGTTATTAAAAATATTTTGGAGCTCATAATGGATGATAACTAATGAAATGTCAAATTTAGTAACTTGTTTTTTTTGTTTTATGTCCATAGTCTTCCAAAAAATCTACACTTTATGATCCTTGGTTTGGAATTTGATAGTTAATTATGTTTGAAATCATGTCATAATATGTGAAAAGGAAAGGGTTTCTATATCAGTGTTATCCCGAGAATAGAGATAAATATAAAAAAATGGAGTCTAATATGGCAGGATCAACATAGAAATCAAATTAAGGAAAGAAAATTAAACATACAGCAAATCAAGAGTATGGGAAGAAGCATCGAGAGAAATTTCTAAATTGAACAAAGATATGATTCAAGTGTGAAAGAGAGGGGTACCCAGAGAATTATTACAGAATGGATTTGAATAATCCCACTAATGTATAACAAAAAATTAATGTTCAGATCGAAACTCATCTAATAGTGAAATGTTTCTAATTTATGGGAATTCTGAATTACATGTGGCAATGACCTAATCCATGGTTTTCAAGAGGAAATCAACGTTAATAATAATCCAGTTATTAATGAAGGGAATATTCTATTAATACTTATAAGGTTAAGCCCTAAAATTATGTATTGAAAGGTATGCAAGTTATTTAATAAAAAATATTAAACAATGTTTTTGATTCTAACTCCAAGAATTAATTAATATATTCCATGTTTAGTATAAATATTGAAACACCGCATCAAAATATGATGGTTGAGTTATTTATGAGAATAATGAATGGGGATATTAATTAGTTTAAATATACAACTCCTCCCTGATTGATTCTTCTGGACAGAATGTCACTAAAAATCTCATCTTACATGCATTGGTGGAGTTCATTGATATATTGGTAATGGATTGGATATCTTTATACAAATCCATCATCAACTGTTGGGAATGGAATATAACTCTTCACATTATATGGAATCTTAAATTTTATTATAGGATAATGGATGTGGTTGAATCTCCCAAAAAATTATCATCTCAACTGTGGATATTTATTCCTTCATATCAAGCATAATTATCTCAAATGATTGGGAAAATGAGGGGATCATTCTAGATGAAATGACTATTTTGAGGGAATTCAAAAATGTGTTCCCTTAATAATTTCTTAATATTCCACCTTAATAAGAGGTTGAGTTCCCAGTTTCTCTTATACATGGATCTCTTCCAATACCAACGACTCTATATAGGATAGTTACCATTGAGGTGGATGAACTAAAGAAGCAGTTAGATGAGAATCTTGACATGGGTTTTATTCACTCGATTGCATCACCATGGGGTGTTATATTCCTCTTTTCAAAGAATAAGTATGGATTAAGGTTCCCCCAAATTTATTATAATTACATAACAAATAATGATAATGAAAATATATCCCTCGAAATGAAAAAAATACTTATTCGATCAACAATGGGAGGTGATGTATTTTATTATGGTGGTACTCCTTCTTGGATATCCATAATTAATAGGGATGAAGGAATTTATTCTAAAGGCATACTTTATAACATTGTATAGACCCCATGAGTTCATAGTGATTCCCTTCATACTCACTGATGCTCTAAATTTTTTTACGGATATAATTAATATTTTATTTAGTGAAAACCTTGACAAACAATTTGGTAGTATTTATAGATGATATTCTGATATACTCCATGAGGAAGGATGAAAATGACGAGCATTTGAATACTCTGCTAAATTATTTTTGATATGATATACTATATGAAAATTATTATAACTGTGATTTCTAGAATGAGGATGTATCAATCTGGAGGCATGTTATCACTAGTAATGGGATAACTATGGGCACTTCTAAAACAATTGAAATTGAGGAGTGGCTACAAACATCATCCATAATGTAGTTCCATATTTTACATTTTCTAGTAGAATATTAATGAATATTTTTTATGAAATTCATGTGATTTTAAAAACAAATGAACAATGTTACTCAGAAAAAAGCAATATTTTCTGAACTACTTAATGTGAATTATTCTTTAAAGAGAAAAACGAATCGCCTTATCACTGCACCTATTCATACACTACAGAAAAGTGGATCACTACGTGTTATACATTTATTCATTAAATAGGTGTTTAGGATATTTTATACTATAATATAATAAAGAAATATAATATTACACAATGGAGTTTAATGTTCATGAGAGAATATATCCCACGCTTGATCTGGATTAAGTGACTGTGATCTTACCATAAAAAATTTAGTGGCATTGTGTCTATAGTTATAACTGGAGATATATGTTGTTCATAAGAGACTAACATATATATTTACTAATAATGATGTTAATAGTAATTATCCAAGATGGTTAGGTATCATTTGGGATTATGAATTCCCAATACACTATCATCTTGGTAAATCAAATAATGTAGTAGATTATCTATGTTGAATAGATCATGTAACATTATCAATGATGGGATTTGAGAAGGATAGAAAATTCATAGACTGAAATGGATGGACATGGGAATAAATAATAAGGAACAACATCAGTAGTTTCCCAAATGATTTTTCATCTAACCATTTTAAAGAAGAGAATTTCTTCTCTTTTAAATGATTATGAAATTTAGAAAAGTTTGAATCTATAAGAAAGGTGAAATCCTCAGAGTTAAAAATTTATGAAGGAGTTCTAAAATTATTACCATGAATATGTGTACCAAAAAATACAATGTTAAGAAAATTTATTATGAATGAAGCATAGAGCTTAACATTCCCTATCAACATAGGGAGCATAATGATGTATTGAGATTTTTGAGAGCACTATTTGTGGGACAATATGAAGAATCAGATCAATAAATATACACAATAGTGTCTAGTATGTCTGAATGGTAAGGGTGGAAGAGAAAATTATAAGGGGATGATGTAACCAATACCCATAACTACATGGAAATGGGAAAACATATCCATTATACATTTTTTGTGGACTTGGGAAGACATATAGAGGAAATAATTCTGTATTTGTGATTGTGGATAATCTAACAAAGACATATCACATTATTTAAATTCAAGAGGAGTTATCAGTTGGACAACAAGAAAAAATATACATTTGAGAAGTGGTGAAGTTACCTGGTGTATTTTTATAGATTATATTTGATCGTAATCCAGAATTCACCGACAAGTTCTATGAAATTCTTTAACATTGACTAAATACTGAGTTGAAATTTTGTAAAACATATCACCCCAAACTGATGGCCAATCAAATAAGAATATTAAGACACGCAATGACATTTTGAGAGTATTCTTAATGCACTTGAAAAGGGGATGGAAACAACATCTTCCACTGATAATGTTCTCTATCAAAATTACTTTCCAATAAAGATTCCAAATGGATCCATATAAATAACATTATGTGAAAAGATATAGAATGCATGAATGTTGGGATGATTCTAGTTAACATAAGATGGTGTAACCTGAAATGTTAGAAAAAAAGTCAGAAATGTTGACAACCATCAAGTAGCATATTCAGGATTCAAAAAGTCAATAGAAGAGCGTTGTGGATAATCATTGAGGGGGCTTAGAGTATGAGGTTATTGAAATGGTATTACTACATATATATCCATGTAATAGATTCATGATATCTTGGATGAAAGGAAAGCTAAGTCCCATGTACATCAACCCCTTTGAGATTCTTCATTGTGTAAGAGTTTTAACCTATCAACTAGCACTAAAACTAGCCATATTTGAAGTACATGATGTATTCCAAGTGTCCCTACTAAGAAATTAAAACTGGATCCAAAACATATAATGAACTCAATGGTCATACAATAGGGAAATGGTCTTTCTTATAAGGAGAATCTAGTGAAGATTTTGGACTGTAGAGGAAAGGTTCAACATAACAGGACCACTCAACTGGTCAAGGTACTATAGAAAAACCATATGTATAAAGATGTACCATGGGAACAGTAGGATATGTAGAAGGATATATACCCTTTAATTTTTTAACTTAGTAGGTAAAACTAAATTTCAAAGGAATAATTTCCTAAAGGGGGGAGAATGTAACAATCCAAAATTATATCAATGGAATTTCTATTCTTTTTCATAAAACAAATATATCACCTGTGGAACCCAAAAAAAACATCTATCTCATAAATTAATACTGATACATTATTCAAAAAATAAACCATTAATAAATCTAAAAATTACAACATGATTAAAAATAGAAAATAAGATAATTTAAATGGGGAAATTTTTATTTTATCGATCCACTAGAATGGAAACCCTCAAAAGGAATTCTACAAAATTGAAACATTATATTAATAATATAATATTAATTTTAATATTCATGTATAATAGAAAATTTATTTGAATAAATAATGAATGAAATAATAGGTATCTATAGAAATTAAGGAACATATACTGTTGGAATAGTAACCTGAATGTTGAAAATGTATTCTGATAGTTCGGAATTTTAATATGGATATTATAATAGAAACCTCACCTAAGAAATTATATATAAAATTTAAAAATATTATTGATGAAATTATGATTTATTTTCATCACAGTATAAGCAATATTTTTTCAAAATGATAAATTATTTGTTGGTATTTATGTATAAAGTTAAAGCCTATTTAAAATTTTATAATAATATAATGATTTAACAAAATTTATTTTCCTGAAATGTATTCATAAATTAAAAATATTCTTTACTATAATTATAAGATAATTTTACGACACCTTAACTAATTTCTCAAAGGGTCATAATATCAATTAAAATATAAAAATCTGTTTCTTTTGAATAAATGGTGACTTTATTTAAAATTTAAATTTCAAATATATTAAAAAAATTCTCATAATATGGATTCATATTTTTAAATATAAGCATCAAAATATGGTGAGGGTAAACTATTCGTATTTTTATAAAATAGTTGAATGTTTTGTGAATAGTGAAATACAATAATTTTTTATATTTAGAAATATAAATTTTTTTCAGTCATGAATGATGTTATAGTGATGTTAGCCCCCATTTTTTCAAACCCTACATAACTAATTTCTATATTTATTCATATTAATTGACACTATTGTTATATGTGGTTCATAATAATAATCAAATTAATATAAAAATAAAAAAACACCCCTCTCTTCCCCTATAAATACTACCCTCACCCCCTTCTCCTTACACCTTTTAGGGCTTGTAGAATTTAAATTTTTTCCCAAAACCATTCCATGTCCTCTTACCCATGACCAAGAACATATAACCTCAAAAACTACCATACACAGGTTCCTTAAAGAGTTTCTTAAGTAGACAACATTCAAGCGTTAAAATCATAATTCCTTCCATTTTAATTGACTACCTTTTATTATCATCTGCTCAATACCCCCATCCAAATTGGAATGATAACTACAATATTATATATATAATGTATCATTATTTTTTTAATTGAATATCCATCATCAACTCCCTTAACTTCTCAAATTATTGTAGAAATGATAACATCATAAGTGATATGTCGGTTCGCCACATTCATGGTTGGTCATAAAACCACTAATATGGTTAAACCAAATTGTAATATGTGTATTATAACATTTTTTGTATTTTAGAAATAATATATATACATAATACTAAATTATAGAAACTAATTTTTGATGATTGAAAACCATCTAAAATAAATTAATCATTAATCATTGCGGTTTTTTCAATTAAATAATCCTCATACTACCAAAAATGATATAAGGGATAATTTAAAAATCTGGAAGTTCATTGATACCATATAACATCACTTCTAGTGATTTTTTCTTATCTTATGGGAGATTTTAAAATTATATAATAGTAAACCGGCCATGAAACATAAAAAAACACACTCCTCGAATGAAGAAACTAACCATTATAACTCATCCAAATGGAAATAAATGAGCACAATAAAATTATAATACATAAAATACATGTATAAGAGGTTTTGAATTAGGTAATTAATCAATTTGATT
Source organism: Viscum album (assembly GCA_963277665.1). Taxonomy (NCBI): domain Eukaryota; kingdom Viridiplantae; phylum Streptophyta; class Magnoliopsida; order Santalales; family Viscaceae; genus Viscum; species Viscum album. Next base: position 484,083,569 of record OY728155.1, read on the forward strand.
TTATTATCAAATATATTATATGAAAGTGTAGAAATAATTTAGACAAAATGAAATGGATCTCTCAGAACCTCTAAATTACACTTAGGCTACACATTCTCTAACCTTTCTCCAATGTATTTCTTCATTAATCTAAATTAAATATTATAAATTATATGTACGTATTCTACATTTTAGTTTTTAAATCAATTAAACATTATTTTATGGGGAAATATATATTTCGAAATGTTATATTCTCAATTACTCTTAATATGTTATCCCAACTAATGGTATTATCCATTTCATACTCATTTTCATGTATACTCCATAAACTATTTTTAGCATCCAATATTTTTGTTAAATCAATAATTTTATCATTAAAATCTACCTTATTAAATTTTGAGTTTTGAATAAATAGTTATCCATTTATCATCTTTATAAAGTTATTAATGTTTTCCTTATAACCACACCACGGTGGCACTTTACTATGCTCACCAAAACACTTATTCTCATTTTGTAACTTCAGTTGGAAATAATTATTCATGGTCTATTTTTATCATTCAATTATTAACTTATTATATTTTTCTAAATCCATTATTTCATGGATACCATTATATTATTCCCTTTTTTATTCCTTGTGACATGATTACGATTCGTATTTTCTTCATTTGGTAACTCCAATGATTATTCCTTATGTTTTATTCTTTATAGGGAACACATATGAATGAATATGTTATGATTTGTATTCCCAAACAGTGCCCCAATGAATTGTGTAATGATTTTTCTCATTAGATGTCATGTATGGGATTTGGGAGTACAACTAATCAATTATGGGGCTCCTTCCACTATGTGATATAGTATTGGAAGTTAGCCATGACTCATGTTGAAGTCATGTTTTATGTTTCTTCTACTATACTATTTTTCTTTGATCATATAACTCTATGTTCTCTATGATATGCCTATATATGTTTATTTATGCGCCATGTATACTATGTTATCATGTAATGCCTTTGACTCTTATTCTATGCTTCTGTTCCAATATTACACCCTTAAAAGAATTTTTAGCAAATCCATTTTATCTATGTTTTCCACAATCTATCCTATACACTTTTAAGAGCTAAAATAATATTAAGATATCACTTTGTAGATTAATAAAATGATGTTTTATTATATCTTTTTTTTTCTAATTATGTACCCAGTCCACCAAAGACACTAGACATTTCAAAAGATGGATTTTATTTTCATGGATAATTATTCTTAAATAATGTAATAGTATGTTTAAAAGCATTAGGTTTATATACTAGTGGGTTGTAGTAATGTTATGAGTCAGTCAATGATCCTATTTGAGACCACTCATCATGATCGATGAATGGTTGTGGGTGGATGACTAATCATATTGTTTCATGTTTTGGTTGAAGAATTGGATATTATAGGGATAGTCAATCTAGTAAGACTGCTAAGAAATGATGTTGTTTTTGGAAAGAAATGCTCATTATTTTGATGTTTTTTGTCATTGGAATGTGATTTATTACACTATATGTCCCCAGAATATTTTTAATTAATGGATCATGATTGAGAATTTGGTTTATCATTATAAATCCAATTAATAATCATGAATATGTTGTTTTAGTATGCTTATACATACTTTGGAAATGATATTTTTCACATGGACATCACTAGTGATTTTTTTACTTTTAAATTATTTGAATGGATTATAGTTTGGGATCATTACATCATTTGGGTTGGATTATTTCCCACATCAATATTCATGAAATTTAGTACATATTTTTGAATCCTTCCCAAATTCCAATTCTTGACCAGTTACCACCATGAAAGTTATCAATAAAAAACTTGTGTCGATGTGAACATTAGTATGTATAGAAAATTATTAATATTTCATATTTTTGTAGTTTATAATGTGGTTTAAATCCATATATCTAGATATATAAAATTTATCCTCATTTTGGGAGGTAGTATGCTTTCTGTAGATGGGGTTGGTCATTGGAGTGGGGATTCATATATATCTTTATTAAGGGAATCAAAACCCATACAATGTGTTACTACTTAATAAGAGATGTATTAAAATTTAAGGTAATTTGATTAGGAAAATATTGGAGCCATTTAAGGCCTCTCATTGAGGACCAAGTGATGTTCCATTTAAGGATAAATAAAAATGAACTATGGGATGTTGGTATTTAACAACTAATAGACATCCAACAATTGATGTTAACAAAAATATAATCCCAATTTTCTTAAGCCTCATAATTTATTTCCTTGTGAGAGGAAAAATCAATATATTTTAACATTGGATAGTAATAATGTTATGTTTTCTAATTTAAATTTTTGTTCTACAAATTATAATTGAGGGTTTTTGAGCAATAGATAGTGTTAGAATTGTGTATGAATAGCCCTACTAGTTTATCCTAATTTTTAGTAATGAAAAAGTATGGTTGGATTGATGCTGGGGAATATGGCATGTTAATATAACATGACTAATATAGAATATGGACCTTTTTGTAATAGTCACTCCCCAATAAAATATCATTATTAAGAGTGAGTTTGGGAGTACTCATGGGGGGGGGGGGGGGCTAGAGGTGTAATCATCGGCCTCTGACACATCGATTAAAGGATCAAGATGTGAAATTTGACTCCTAGTGAAAATATATTCATCTAAAAGTAACTGGGAATATACAAAATAAGAGGCCATCTCTTTCCTGGGTATATAATGGATATGTGTGGTGCTTGTGAATTTTCAAATCAGAGATTTATTATTGTTTCAATGAGTATTGAAAAGGTAAAGAGAGTTGTGAGTACACTTATTTGTAATAGATAACATATCCAATGATTATTTATTGGAAAAAAGGAATCAAATTGATTCGTTGACATTTCAAATTTTGGATATGGGTTAGAAAATCTAATAATCCTAAACCAAGATAATTTCTTCTTGTATTACTATGAAGGGGCTATTTTTATCAAAGTAAAATTGTATCATGATTTCAGTGAGGGTCATACAAGTATTAGAGGAAACCATGGATATTATTTTTGTTAAAAAAATAAATTTTAGATAGGGATCACACTTATATTCATAACATTATCATGAATTAGAGAAGGTAATAGATTGTTTCATAAGGTATAGGTCACCAGGTCTAAGATTCAGGCAAGAGAATACATAAATCTGGGGGTTGAGAAACATATTCCTCTAGTATAAGGATTAGACATATTATTTTCCTAGTATAGGGGCCTATAAAAATCTATCCCTAGTATATGGGAACAAGGATATTTCTCAGCCAAGTATAATGAGCCCGTTGATTCATCTCCCACGTTTAGAAGGATGGAAAAATTATTTACCTTGATTAAGGGTTGTGGAAAAGTGTCACCAAATTTAATAGAAAAAGAGAATTGTTTTTTAATAACCCAAAGTTTGAAAAATGATATTACATTTTCATGTGAAATTTTCTTATTCCTAAAATGTAGTTACAGAAAACATAGGCACTACTTTGGTGATTTTGTAACAATATATGTTATATCCTTTCAATTTTAAAATGTCATTTTTCTTCATATTAGTTGATAATGTAGCTATTGTATAGTGAAAATAATGATTAATATATATTTAGGGTTATGATAAATCCAATTAAATTAGAAAATGAAGTGATGACATTGAACATTAGGAATATACACTATAATTCTGAAGTATCAAAGCTTTTTAGGGAGGCATGACCATTAGAATTTTCCCATGACAAATCCCAAACTGAGATTCATCCATATTATCATAGAAAACTATTAATGGGAGAAGTTATAGCGTGTCAAGATCATAACACAAACCAAGTTCCATGTACCACTCAATGAATGTTTCACCATCATGGACCTTACCCATCGGTTATACAGTTTTTTAGTAAGTGATTTTGTATCCATAACCTAAAAGTATGAATTATTATATTTTTATTAAATTAATTTTTAACTTTCTCCCTTATATTATTATTTATAAATGATTAGATAATGGGTTTGATATTTTTTTGGATATGATAAAACCCAAATTGAATTCTTGAGAAATATATAGTTTTAATCAAAATAATATTTTTGATGAATTTAATAATATTTTAAATAAATTTTATTTGAAAATTATATTCTTACTAAATATTATTTATTCAAATATAAATGATAATTTAATTTTATGAAATCAAATTCAATTTTTGAAATGGATCGAAAAATATTATCATCATAAAAAACAATATTTTTCAATAATTGTTTATTCTGATATAATAATATTAATTCTAACATTAAGATAACCATTTTGATAAAATAATTCATATTTTTAAAAATTAGCGTTTCAAAATTGGCCAATGATAAAATTTTCATGATTTTATGAGACCGTTGAAATTTTTTGTAAAATTTAAATTTGGTATAAATATATGGTATGTATTACAACATCATAGAAGGAAAAAAGTGATGTAATAAAATATATAAATATCATATATAACAAAAATAATTTTCCCCTTTAATATAATTTGTTTCTAAATATATTTAATTAATTTTATAAACCCTTAATGAATTCAATAAAACATAAATAAAATTGTAATGTTTTAAAATTATTTCTTTATGAACATGACTCACACCCACATCACCAATGGTATTTTTTATGAATATGGATATTATCCTAGAAAAATATCGGAAAAATATCTTCTTTAGTATAACTAATGAGAAAAACCTTTGATTTTTTTAGGTTTTAATGATTTTATCATGTAGAATCCAAAACCTACGTTTAGAAATTAATAAAGAACATACCTATATTTTTTGATAAAATCATACCCAAACTTTGTAACGCCCTGACCCTAGTTACCCAGATTCGGTGCATTATTACATAACATTGGCATGATCACAAGAAAGATCAAATCTCGAAAGACCGATTGGTTTAGTAGCCTTGGAAACACTAGATATATTCATAAGTCTTACATTACATCATAAAATGAAAAACTACTACAACAACATATTGTCTCCATAATTCACACTCATATCCCCACATAATATCACTGCAGGTCATTCATAATTTACTTCTTCACTTCCTGGGAAAAATAAAACATAGAAAAGGGGTGAGCTCAAATGCCCAGTAAGGATAACAATATAGCGGAAACTTTCATAAATAAGAATAAACATTTAAGGCAATGTATACTAAAACAAAAGCCTTTCAAACTTGAACTTTCAATATAGTATGGCATAAATAAAATGAAATAATTCTATTTACTTATTCACATGGATATTCTACTAATAGAATAATCACATGCAAAAACAATAACCACTTTCATAATGATGGAATGCATAATGCTGAACTTTAATTTATTTGTCAAGGCCTCGTCCCAAGACCTAGGGGCTAACTGTAACCGGAACCCAACCCGGAGTGCCTCTAATAACCGGACACCAACCCGGAGTGCCTCTAATAACCGGACACCAACCTGGAGTTCCTCTAATAACCGGAGACCAAACCGAAGTTCCTCTAATAACCGAAGACCAAACCGGAGGGCTTACTTTTACCGGTCCCCAACCCGGAACATACTTGTCTAACACATTCATCTGAATGAAAGGTTAAAATATAACATAAACATTCGGATTACAAATAACTTATGAAATGTCAATAATCTAAACAAAAACAATGAGTGACATAATAATAACTTATCCATAGTAAAAAATATCACAAAACCTTCAATAAAATATGGATGGTTTGTATCATAATAAATCAACTTCAAATAAGCATAAAATCCATCAAAGGATGTTGACATAGATTAAATAAAGAATATTTTAGAAAAATATCTCTTTCTATTTTGAAATTATTTAAGAGTCTTATATTTATGAAATAAAACATTTTTTTTGAAAAAATTCTTATTATCTTGTAAGGGAAGCTTCGACGATTTTATAACGGCGGAAAATAGCCACACCCGCCGTATAAGTTAAAAAAACATTCTTACCTTAATTTTTTCAAAAAGGTTAAAAAGCACCTTGTTTGGAAAATGACGGAAAGATTCCTTTATAAAATTCTTATAAAAAGTCAAAAAAGGTTATAAATGACTTTAACCCATATTCTAGTAAATAGTAAAAATGTTTTGAAATTCATTTTTAAGAAACATGGATGTGGATGATAAAGAGATCCCAGTACATTATTACGTATAAACAACCTCAGATAATGAAGAGATTGCGAAATAACCCTTACCAATTTGGTAACTTATGAAACATACAACCCATAAAAGAGGTATCATACAATGAATATGTAAATACACATAAATTAGATTGTATTACACAAAGAATATAATTATGGGCAGTACATACACCACACAAAAGGTGATGGTGGCAATATGGCATGAATCTCACGGGAATAAGGAGTGAGATGAAAACCCCTTACCTTGTACTTTTACTTGGTTGGGGTAGGTTAACCTCATGTATAATAGTGAAATAATTGTTATTAAATTATACAAGAATCATATATATTAATATGATATCATATATGATCTTTTAACTTTGCTTTGTTAATAATGTCTTAGTATTATCGTTGTTTCGGGTGTTAACTTACTCGTTTTCTTTTATATGTTTTATTACGTAAGCCATGTTTGTAATGGATAGGTTGTATATTATTCATATCCAGAATGATATCAAGTCCTTAAACATCATTTTTAAATCAGCAAATGATAATTATACTTGAATGGATATGATGGAGAATGAATCGCATCGCGTTCGGGGAGACGGTAGTCCATACGTACGCACGAGCGACAATATCATTCTTTTGATATTAAAATAATATATAAATGGATGGTATATCATATATACAGAATCATTAACATGTTATATTTATTATTTACATGAGTTACACATCATTATTATACCCATCCAAATAATAATATATTGAATAACAATTACACCACGACGTGGAGACGGTAAGCCGTACGTACGCACGTATGGTGACATGTTATTCAAAGGGTGGATAGAATACTGAATATGGTTGTAACATATTTATAATAACATCACAGTATATATATGATACTGGAGTTATTATTTTAGAATGGTAACAACAAAGTAAGAAGAAGTGGAAGAAGAAGGAACTTGGAAAAGGGTGGTGAAATCATTACCTCTTCTTCGCTTTCTTCCTTTTGATTTGATTAAAAGGGATCCTTAGGTTGGCTTTCTGATCAAACTAAGGCCTCTAGGTTGTAGTGAGGGAAGTTGGGAGAGTATTTGGGTAGAGTTTGGCCGAACCAAAAGGATTTTAAGGTGTTAAGAAAAGAGATGGAGGAGTGCCCTTTTATAAGAGGGGTGAGGGGCACCTTTGGAAAAGCTATAAATATTAGTTTATATAAATTCATATTCGGCTTCTAATGGCTCCAAAGTTGATTATTTAAATGTTAAGGTGGGTATAAGTCTAAAACAAGTCAAAAAATAGAATTTATACAGGTTTGGGTACATATATTAACCTTATCATTAAGTATTAACTCTAAGGTAATTATTTTCACTTTTACAATGTCTCTTTGTATTTTTATATAATATGGTTAATAAAATTACTATATACATCCAAGAGACCCCCAAGTGGTCCATTAATGATGAACCTATCATGATATAAGTCTATTGGACGAACCTTAGATTTTTAGGAATTTAATATCAATTAATAATATAATATTTGTTTTAAGAACTCTTTTATGTCAATTTTGACACTATTCAATAGTTGATTTTTGTGAAACTCATAACAGATTGATTACTTCGAACAAAGTCAATTAAAGCAATACTAATATATCATATTATCTTATAAAATTAGTTTAATTCATTAAAAGTTTCATATTATATTTATTTGGGTATTTATAATATCAATTATTTTAATTTTTCACTATTATAGTAATTAATTCATCATCATTGTGTCATAAATAAATTAAATTATTTAATGTCTAAAAATTATAAATAAAATATCACTATGTAGGAAATATTTTTATCTTTCTAATTAATATTTATAATCTAAAATCCAACATATATAACCCTATGAAAAAATTGTTTTTCTAAAAGATATATGCTTGTGTCATTTTTGTATTCATTTTAACTTAATTAAAATAAAGTGTCCCTATCACCTACAAGTGGCACCATGGGGTCTCAAAATCGACCCAAAGATGCCTATGGTCGAACATGTATCAACCAATAAGGCTAGGACACGTTTTAGGGTAATTTAGTATTATTATAATATTATTTTGTTAACCCTCAATTACTGGATTTACCTTTAACCATGGTAAATAAAATATTTACTGCAGTAATTATTCAAAATGTCTAAAAATAAAAGTTAACTATTTACACAATTTGAACATCCTGATTCAAAATATGGAATCCATTTTTCTAAATTCAAAACACAGAAGTGGAAGAAATTAATTTAAAATTAATTCCCGCTGTCAAAACAAAAAGCGTGTTTTTAAGAGATAATAACTATCAAGAGATTGACACTTGTTTATGTTCGGTTTAATTGTAAAATTATGTCCAATGACCAACATTATATTAAATGGTAAAAATATATTCTAAATATACTTTAAAACCACTCAAATTCATAATTTATCACTATTAATTATTTGATTAAAAAAAGTTGTTTTTAATTAAAATTTAGTAATTTTCACTATTCATCAAAATATGAAAGTTATTCGAAAAGTACCAAAATTTCACCTTAGGCTAAATTCGATATTCCAAATCCAAAAATGAAGTCCATTTTGAAATATAAAATATATATAATTTCAAAAAGTAGTTATTACTATTCATAACAACTAGTTTGATTGGTTGTGGTGTGTGTTAAAACTCAAAGTTGCGTACAACACACACTACTGTATTATTCAAAGGAAAGTGTACCGTGGAATCTTGGGATGTTTCATTTTAAATTTTTGATGTCCCTATTTGGTCAAAAAGTTTAAAATATTGTATTTAAAAAGGGTTCACTATTAAAAGTTGATAAAAGTGCAATACTGAAAATGAATTTGTTCTTGCATTATGTCAAAGATACTCATAATATGGATTCTAAAATTATAAGGATTATATAAAGTTTAAAATTTAGTTAATAATATTCATAACCTCTTTTAAATGGCTTTTTGGTAAGTCATGGTGCAATTGAACTCGGTGTTGCGTGTAGTTCAAGTTATTGAATTATTTTGAAGAAATAACACACTATGAATTCTTGGGGTGTTACATTCTCCCCTCCTTCAATAAATTGCGTCCTCGCAATTTGAAATTGTTCTTCGAAAATAAAAGGTTGAAAATAGAAAATATATTTGTGGGAAATCCCACATCGGAAATTTGTTTACTAAAATTTAGTCTTAATATGAGGAAAAGAGAAATCAAAGGGTCACCACCAAATTATGATCTCGATTAGGAGAACATTGGTGGCAATTAGAGACATATAATTAGAGGAAAAACATAAATATTTATAGGTAGTGATTGAGGTCATCAATCACAAACAAGTGTAAAATTGAGGTCCTTAAATTCATCAATCTATGATGATTTGAAATACCATCGGTTCAACAAAACATAGGGTATTAGGATAACACATTTTTTGACGTTTCAAAATATCTTAGTTGAAATCCCACATTGAAAAATGAATCAATGAGGCCTCTATTTAAAATAAAGAGTGGAAAGTATGAAGATTACCTAAAATAACACTTACTAGGGTTCCATGTAGGAAAATATGGATATGGAAGAAAAATCTAACCATCAATTATCTGATGGAGAGTGGTAGAGAACATGGCTATGAAAAGGCCAACAATCCCAAAGCCATAAATTAGTGATGATTTAAGGTACCATCTAGGACAACATTTTTGTTCTAAGTTCCTTTTCTTAATGTTGAGGAATTTATTTATGAGATTGGATAAGATCATAAGGAGATATACTTACTTTATAATTAGAGTTTTGTCCATTAATAAATTTCTACCACAAACTCATCTTTCACTTGTAAAAAAAATTCTATTTATACTATTCGTATAGGGTTCCAAAATATGCGAATTTATAATTCATCTACCAGATCTTTTAAAAAAAACTACATTATTTAATCCAGGACATCTCCTGGGCCAGTGGTAGGTGATACACCCTTGTCGCCCTTCAGTTGTGGGTTCAAGTCTCGCGGCCTTGCCGGACGCGACGGGTTGCCGCCCGACCTCCGGGATGTCCTTTTATGGCAATCCAAAATAATCCAAACTAGAACTATCCAAAATACTTCAGTCCAAAATTTATGAGGAAGGTAAACATAATAAAGATCCTTTTTCCACGTAATAACATGTGAACACCTTTATGATGTATTCTTTTAAAACACTGCAACATCCTGAATTACCATAAAACCTTATTGATTACATTCATGATCCCTTATTCCTTAAATAATAATAGATATACTCCTTCGATCCAAAAATGTTTTAAACCCCAACAATGATGGAATATACAAATCATTAATCAGTTTCAAGGTAGTCAAGAATATCCAATATAATTTATCCAAATGTATTATTCCAAAATCACTACCTCGGTATCAGAACTATATTATGGTTTATCGTTATCTCGAACATATATTTTCCAAAAATTTATCCTGTTATTGAGTCACTTTTCTTTGTTCCACACAATCTCAAGTCCTTAATGAAATAGTACTGCAGTACAATCCTTATATACTCCATAATTATTATAACAAGTACATTGTTGATACAACACTCAATTGACATAATCAACATAAGAACTCTAATCATTCCTCTTCATCTGTGGTAGTATCATAACTTGATTATTATCCAATAACATCATTTGCGGCATATTCTGATGACTGGGACATAGGTTCGCATAGTGTCCAAACTCCTTGCAAATGAATCATTGTACATTTGAAACCATTTTCTTACCCTTGTAGTCATGTACTTTGTGCCCTTTTCCACCACACTTATAACAAACTCCCATTCCTTTCAGGCAAGTTCCAGAGTGTTTCTTTCCACAGTTATCACATATGGGAAAATTCTTATTTTCCATCTTCCCTTTATCCATCTTTCTCTCTTCCATACTTTTCTTCTCTTGCTTCCCTTCAAAGCCATATGACTCAGTAAAATCTTTACTTATCTTATCAACAAATGATATTATTTCTTCGTATGATGATAATAAATGGGAGACTATTTCTCTTATAAATTATGGCTTAAGGCCATGAAAGATATGATCCTTCTTTCTCTTTGGATCATGTGAATTGCTGGAGTTCTCATTCCTTCTACTGGGTGCCATTTCTAAACAATGGCATACACTAGATTAGTTTATGAATAACAATACCTAATCCCAAACTTGTAAGACACATAACATAAATTAAATAGTTTATGGATATAATCCATAATCATATAAATTTCTCCTTTGAGGAAGTAAATCCACATAAACCCTTCATAATGGTTTGTAAAGAAAATGAGAATTATCCTAAGCATATCCCCCAGGAGTGTCGTAACCAACAGTGCAGCAAGGCCCGTTGTCGTGCACCAGTTCCCGTTCGAGTCTAGCTCAAAGCGGTGTTTTCGGGTTTTACCCCTAGGTACATCTGTGCCAGAGCCGCCTCTACCTGCTCGTATCCAGACAGGGATGTATTGCTCAGAAAACTCACAAAATATCTACAATACCAAAATTCTAGGAAGTTCTTCTATACTAATCCTCAAAGTCCATCTTAAATCTATGTTCTCTAATCAGAGTTTATCTAAATCTAGCTTCCAAGGTTTGTACTAAACTTCCTCTGATACCAACTGTAACGCCCCGACCCTAGTTACCCAGAGTCGGTGCATTATTACATAACATTGTCATGATCACAAGAAAGATCAAATCTCGAAAGACCGATTGGTTTAGTAGCCTTGGAAACACTAGATATATTCATAAGTCTTACATTACATCATAAAATGAAAAACTACTACAACAACATATTGTCTCCATAATCCACACTCATATCCCCACATAATATCCCTGCAGGTCATTCATAATTTACTTCTTCACTTCCTGGGAAAAATAAAACATAGAAAAGGGGTGAGATCAAATGCCCAGTAAAGATAACAATATAGTGGAAACTTTCATAAATAAGAATAAACATTTAAGGCAATGTATACTAAAACAAAAGCCTTTCAAACTTGAACATTCAACATAGTATGGCATAAATAAAATGAAATAATTCCATTTACTTATTCACATGGATATTCTACTAATCGAATAATCACATGCAAAAACAATAAACACTTTCATAATGATGGAATGCATAATGCTGAACTTTAATTTCTTTGTCAAGGCCTCGTCCCAAGACCTAGGGGCTAACTATAACCGGAACCCAACCCGGAGTGCCTCTAATAGCCGGACACCAACCCGAAGTGCCTCTAATAACTGGACACCAACCCGGAGTTCCTCTAATAACCGGAGACCAAACTGGAGTTCCTCTAATAACCGGAGACCAAACCAGAGGGCTTACTTTTACCGGTCCCCAACCCGGAACATACTTGTCTAACACATTCATCTGAATGAAAGGTTGAAATATAACATAAACATTCGGATTACAAATATCTTATGAAATGTCAATACTCTAAACAAAAACCATGAGTGACATAAGAATAAATTATCCATAGTAAAAAATATCACAAAACCTTCAATAAAATATGGATGTTTTGTATCATAATAAATCAACTTCAAATAAGCTTAAAATCCATCAAAGGATGTTGACATAGATGAAATAAAGACTATTTTAGAAAAATATCTCTTTCTATTTTGAAATTATTTAAGAGTCTTATATTCATGAAATAAAACATTTTTTTTTTAAAATATTCTTATTATCTTGCAAGGTAAGCTTCGACGATTTTATAACGGCGGAAAATAGCCACACCCGCCGTATAAGTTAAAAAAACATTCTTACCTTAATTTTGTCGAAAAGGTTAAAAAGCACCTTGTTTGGAAAATGACAGAAAGATTCCTTTATAAACCTCTTATAAAAAGTCAAAAAAGGGTATAAATGACTTTAACCCATATTCTAGTAAATAGTAAAAATGTTTTGAAATTCATTTTTAAGAAACATGGATGTGGATGATAAAGAGATCCCAGTACATTATTACGTATAAACAACCTCGGATAATGAAGAGATTGCGAAATAACCCTAAACAATTTGGTAACTTATGAAACATAAAACCCATAAAAGAGGTATCATACAATGAATATGTAAATACACATAAATTATAGTGTATTACACAAAGAATATAATTATGGGAAGTACATACACCACACAAAAGGTGATGGTGGCAAAATGGCATGAATCTCACGGGAATAAGGAGTGAGATGAAAACCCCTTACATTGTACTTTTACTTGGTTGGGGTAGGTTAACCTCCTGTATAGTAGTGAAATAATTGTTATTAAATTATACAAGAATCATATATATTAATATGATATCATATATGATCTTTTAACTTTGCTTTGTTAATAATGTCTTAGTATTATCGTTGTTTCGGGTGTTAACTTACTCGTTTTCTTTTATATGTTTTATTACGTAAGCCATGTTTGTAATGGATAGGTTGTATATTATTCATATCCAGAATGATATCAAGTCCTTAAACATCATTTTTAAATCAGAAAATGATAATTATACTTGAATGGATATGATGGAGAATGAATCTCATCGCGTTCGTGGAGACGGTAGTCCGTACGTACGCACGAGCGACAATATCATTCTTTTGATATTAAAATAATATATAAATGGATGGTATATCATATATACAGAATCATTAACATGTTATATTTATTATTTACATGAGTTACACATCATTATTATACCCATCCAAATAATAATATATTGAATAACAATTACACCACGACGTGGAGACGGTAAGCCGTACGTACGCACATATGGTGACATGTTATTCAAAGGGTGGATAGAATACTGAATATGGTTGTAACATATTTATAATAACATCACAGTATATATATGATACTGGATTTATTATTTTAGAATGGTAACAACAAAGTAAGAAGAAGTGGAAGAATAAGGAACTTGGAAAAGGGTGGTGAAATCATTACCTCTTCTTCGGTTTCTTCCTTTTGATTTGATCAAAAGGGATCCTTAGGTTGGATTTCTGATCAAACTAAGGCCTCTAGGTTTTAGTGAGGGAAGTTGGGAGAGTATTTGGGCAGAGTTTGGACGAACCAAAAGGCTTTTAAGGTGTGAAGAAAAGATAAGGAGGAGTTCCCTTTTATAAGAGGGGTGAGGGGCACCTTTGGAAAAGCTAGAAATATTAGTTTATAATAAATTCATATTCGGCTTCTAATGGCTCCAAAGTTGATTATTTAAATTTTAAGGTGGGGATGGGTCGAAAAAAACTCAACAATAGAATTTATACAGGTCTGGGTACTTATATTAACCTTTTCTTTAAGTATTAACTCTAAGTTAATTAGTTTCACTTTTACAATGTCTCTTTGTATTTTTATATAATATGGTTAATAAAATTACTATATACATCCAAGAGACCCCCAAGTGGTCCATTAATGATGAACCTATCATGATATAAGTATCTTGGCCGAACCTTAGATTTTTAGGAATTTAATACCAATTAATAATATAATATTTGTTTTAAGAACTCTTTTATGTCAATTTTGACACTATTCAATAGTTGATTTTTGTGAAACTCATAACAGATTGATTACTTCGAACAAAGTCAATTAAATCAATACTAATATATCATATTATCCTAGAAAATTAGTTTAATTCATTAAAAGTTTCATATTATATTTATTTGGGTATTTATAATATCAATTATTTTAATTTTTCACTATTATAGTAATTAATTCATCATCATTGTGTCATAAATAAATTAAATTATTTAATGTCTAAAAATTATAAATAAAATATCACTATGTAGGAAATCGTTTTATATTTCTAATGAATTTTTATAATCTAAAATACAATATATATAACCCTATGTAAAAATTGTTTTTCTAAAAGATATATGCTTGTGTCATTTTTGTATTCATTTTAACTTAATTAAAATAAAGTGTCCCTATCACCTACAAGTGGCACCATGGGGTCCCAAAATCGACCCAAAGATGCCTATGGTCGAACATGTATCAACCAATAAGGCTAGGACACGTTTTAGGGTAATTTAGTATTATTATAATATTATTTTTTTAACCCTCATTTACCGGATTTACCTTTAACCATGGTAAATAAAATATTTACCGCAGTAATTATTCAAAATGTCTAAAAATAAAAGTTACCTATTTACACAATTTAAACATCCTGATTCAAAATATGGAATCCATTTTTCTAAATTCAAAACACAGAAGTGGCAGAAATTAATTTAAAATTAATTCCCGCTGTCAAAACAAAAAGCGTGTTTTTAAGAGATAATAACTATCAAAAGATTGACACTTGTTTATGTTCGGTTTAATTGTAAAATTATGTCCAATGACCAAAATTATATTAAATGGTAAAAATATATTCTAAATATACTTTAAAACCACTCAAATTCATAATTTATCACTATTAATTATTTGATTAAAAAAAGTTGTTTTTAATTAAAATTTAGTAATTTTCACTATTCATCAAAATATGAAAGTTATTCGAAAAGTACCAAAGTTTTACCTTAGGCTAAATTCGATATTCCGAATCCAAAAATAAAGTCCATTTTGAAATATAAAATATATATAATTTCAAAAAGTAGGTATTACTATTCATAACGGCTAGTTTGATTGGTTGTGGTGTGTGTTAAAACTCAAAGTTCCGTACAACCCACACTACTGTATTATTCAAAGGAAAGCGTACCGTGGTATCTTGGGATGTTTCATTTTAAATTTTTGATGTCCCCATTTGGTCAAAAAGTTTAAAATATTGTATTTAAAAAGGGTTCACTATTAAAAGTTGATAAAAGTGCAATACTGAAAATGAATTTGTTCTTGCATTATGTCTAAGACACTCATAATATGGATTCTAAAATTATAAGGATTATATAAAGTTTAAAATTTAGTTAATACTATTCATAACCTCTTTTGAATGGATTTTTGGTAAGTCATGGTGCAATTGAACTCGGTGTTGTGTGTAGTACAAGTTATTTAATTATTTTGAAGAAATAACACACTATGAATTCTTGGGGTGTTACAAACTCCAATTTATCTTTACTACAAGTTCCCCCATTCTCTTAATAGGATCCTTCTATGCTTTTGGAAGTGACATCCCTTATTATGTGTTCCAATCCTTCTCCACTATATTCATTACCCATCACCATATTATGCCTTTTGACTTCAAATTCGTAATATATAGATACTTTTTATACATCCTTAATATTATTCCTATCATTTTCATGTTATTATATTTCCCATTAACTCTCACTAACTGCTTCCATGAATCTTTATGTATCTCTATTTTTCTCTCGAATTTATCATGTTAATTTCTATGATAAAATTATGTTTAGTGGATAAACATCCCCATTTTCACACAAGGTTATTAGCCAAGATAAAAATAACCATAATTTTAGTTATTAATTTCATGTATATAACTCATATTATTTAATTGTGGGATTAAATTTATTTCAATAAATCCTTATATTTTATGATTTATGTGCCACAATTATCCATCTAAATGAAATGATTGTGCTTGGTGGGCCAAAATTATGTATCCCTATAATGAACCGAGTAATGATTTTATCTCATGAGGAACCATGTATGGATCATGGGATGTTATCCTAATAACACTATGTAATGTTTTATTCATTTTTAGGATTGGAATATGTTTATAATGCCATCTTTTATTATTCCCACATTAGCATTTTTACTTTATGTTATGATAATATATCATGATTCGATGGTCAGGTTTATACTTTTTATCCAAATTATGTTAACTTTATATGCCTCAATAAATACATGTACTTCCTTACCTTATTCTATGAATTGATTATTCAATTATTTTGATTTATATCTCACTCCATTATTATGCATGTCTACAGGTTATCGAGTGTTGTTTTCAATGATCCAAGGAATATATTGTCATGTTTTTGAGTTTTTAAATAATTTTTTCATACCTAGGTTTTAAGTTATTTTTATATTTACCTAATTTTCTGAAAAAATAGGCCGCATGATTTTGGTGTTTTTAGTATGTGTGTATTTAAGAAATAATTAATGAATTATGGTGTGCTAAAATATGGGTTATCGTTATTTGTATTAGAGTAAAGTCTACTTAATTTTAAGGATTATAATTAGAAAAACCTTTTCAAATCATTAGGGATAAAACTAAACATATGAGATATGAAAAAAATTTCAAAATTTATAGTAAAAGTGATTTCAAATAATAAATATCAATATCTTGATACTATAAGAGGATGTTGTTTTAATAAATATGTACCAAGGGGTAATGACCCTAAAATTGTTGCATTGGGAATTAATTGATCATCACATAGAGCCTAAAAAAATTCCTTTTTGAACAATTAGTTTGGGTCTATCAAGGGATATGATTTTATATATTCAAAAGGACATTATAAATCACTATTAAAGGGAAAAAAACCAAGTCATTTTTATTTCATGAAATAGATCATGGATAACGTAGATTGAAACATAAAAATTCATATGTTAAGGAATATATCTCATTTATTTGTTATCATTTAATGTTTATGGTTAACCTTTTATGGGTATAATAGGTTAAAAAATATCATACGATATTTTTAATTTATTTTAGTCAATGGATAAAAATTGGTAAAACTGAGTCTATAATAAATATGAGGAGATATGTGATGACTTCCAAATTGAGACACCCAATGTGATTGAAGTAGGAGTTGCGAGCTTCAGGAAAATATATTATATATTAAATAATATTTCCAATTTAATTGTGAATCAATTTTAAACCACAAATCATACAAATTTATAGATACTAATTGATACATTTATTAGATAATATCCTCCAACATTCAACAGATCTTCAGAAACATTAGTCGCATAACAATATATCATCTCCATTTAAAAGATATTATTCACCATTAAATACTCTAAAAATAGATGGAGTTTTTAGATATTTATTATATTTACAATTCATTTTTTTAATTTGTCACATTGATAAAAAGTATGGATCCTAAGGAGGATACCAAAACGATGTCATGGAATGAATTCAAGATTTTTGTTGATTAATACATTCCTTGCACTGTCCAACTATATATAAATAGGTATTTAGATATCCTTTAGAAAAATAATGGTGGTATGTGGTTAAATTCAAATGAAATGTATGATATGGCCAGTACTTTTTCATTCTCCCCAGAATTAATGTTTTCAACATCATTAGTGGGTAAAAGAGGTGTACATGAAAAGCTTCTAATATATGACAAATTGAATGATATAATAAATTATATGATTCTCCCTTAAATTGAAAATTTATATAGAAGAATATCAATGGTCCACTATACCTGGATATTGGAATTGTTGGATAGATTTCCATTCTAGTGGTATGGTGGAGATATCTCATATGGGAATTAAATTCCATCACCCCAATTTTCAAAAGTGTGGGAAGACGAATCAAAGAAATTTCTTAAAGAAGAAAATGAAATGATTTAGGTGAAATAAATATGGAATGCTAGATTGATGATTCCAATTGGAGAAACCCAACATTTTTATAGAAGGATGAGAGGATTAATTCCACCTTATCATGTTTTAAAATGCTAAAAATACAAGGAATAATGACACTATATGAATTAATACACTATTCCAAGGGTTTTTAATTAAAAAAATGACAATAACCTATAACTCTTGGAGAGAAATTGTGATATTATTCCATCATAATTTCTGATATGGATTGTGAAAAAATGGGATGTTAAGAACAATAGTTTTTCATTCAATGATAGGGAATTTATACATTTAATTCAGGTTAAATGAATTATTTAATGTTACCCAAGATTAGTAAAACTCTTCAAACAACACCTCAATTATTAGAATTCATGAGATATATCAAAATACGAAATGGGGAAATTATTATATTCCTTGTATATAACTTCTCCCCAATCCATATCTATAAGCTGAACATCCCATAGAATATTGTAATTGTTTCTTTTCTAGATTTTTATATCATTATTGGAGTGTATTAACTTTACTTATATAGAGCCCAACATTAATTTTAGAGATAAGGAAATATCCCTCTATATCTCAAATCAACCTTTGATTCAATACATGTTTATGGAGAAGGATGAATATAATTTTTTTATCATTATCTCAAGAATGTATATTATTTTATTATGAATAAGAATATCTTTATTAATTGATTTATAATATGGATATGAGCATACCTGATGACATTCCCCTTTTATGGGAATTTACTAATGTGTTTCTCAAAAAATTTCTTAGTATTACTTCTAAATAATTTGTTGAGTTCTCTATCAAACATAAACCAAGATCTTTTCCAATATCCAAGAATCCATATAAAATGATCATTATTGATCATGAAAAGATATGGACAAAACTACATGGGAATCTAGATGATGGATTTATAAACCCTAGTGTATCACTGTGGGGGCTCACTAGCCCTTTTTCAGAATAATGATGGGTTAATGTGCCTCTGTATAAATTATTTTGAGCTCCAAAAAATCAATATAAATAAAAATCATTCAATTAAAATGATTAATGACTTTTTTAACAGATATGTGAAGAAAAATGATTATCCTAGGTGGATCTTTATTCATAATATTATCATGTAAATATGAAGGGTGGTGATATCCCCCAGATGCATTTCATGCTAGATATAGGAGTATAAAGTTCATTGTGATTTCATTATGAATCTATAATTCCATTGTTTTAATATATATAATAGATATATTCCTTTTGGATTAGATCAATATTTTTCTATAGTATTTATATATGATATTCATATCTACCCCAAAAAAAAGGTGGAACAAGAAGATCATTTTAATATTGTATTAAAACCTACATAAAAATGATGTATAAAATGTATATTAAATTTGAGTTCTAAATGGATCATTTGAATTTCAAATAAAAATGGATATTTTTCAATCGTACACAAAAATAAGTAAATGAAGGGAATCCCAAAAAAATATCTTCATGGTGAACTTGTAGTGACAATGGATTAGTTTAGTGCCATTATAGAATTGTAAGAAACTTAACATTATTATCAATCCCACAAAAATAGATATCATAGAAGGGAGTCGTGTTTTTTTCAAATGGTGAATGAGAGGATAGCCTTAAAGAATTAAATAATAAAATAATCCTTGGATCTTAGTTCAAATTATCAACCAGTGGGAAATTATTTTTTATCTTTAATGACTGTTCCAAAAAGGGATTATATTTTTTTACACTTTCATAATGAAGAATTTATTTCCTATACCTCCAACTAATTAATTATCATTGATAATAATAATCCAATTCATGATCTAGAATTATATGTAGTGATCTCAACATTGAATATTTAGATACATTTTCTCCACAAGGTGAAATGTTTCCTATATGTGGATCATAAAATCCTCAAGTATATATTAACACAAAATTACCTGAATATACACCAATGAAGGTGGATATATATTTTCATGTATTTTTATTTTCTACTAGTATCCGGTGATGTTGAAAAATGTAGTATATTATATGAGTAGAGTAAAACATACTACCCTATCCCTGATAAGGATTATAAGGGATCCAATTATATTAGAAATTTTGAGGTTATACATGGGAATAAACAAGTGTGTTCATACTTTATTTCTTATATATATTCTCAACCATCCATTCTTGATAGGATGAAGGAGTCATAGAATGATGATGACGTGCTATAAAAAATGTTTTTTCTAATTATATATTTATATGATTTAGAACATTGATATGTGTCCTATAAAAACCAGATATGAAAAGGTAACCTATGGATTATGTTCATAGATCATCATATCTTTTAGTAAATTAATAACTAATATTTTTACATATCTAATGAAAAACATATGGTGGGGTAAATGCAGGGGGGAGATTGAATAATGTGTATCTTGATGCTTGGTATGTAGAAAATTAATATTTGTAATATGAAAGCCTAAAATTATGATGAAACAATTTCCCACAACTATGTGGAAATGTGAAAATATAACCACAGAATTCATTAAAGGACTCCAAATTACATATAATGGAAAAAATTCAATTTGACTGGTACTGAATCACCTTAAAAAGTAATAATATTTCATTACTATCATAGAAACTTTTTATATTGACAAACATTCTAGTATATTCTTAATAAATGTGTTAAAAATTCCTGGAGTTCCAATATTTGTTCTATCTTATCAAAATTACAGGTTTAGATCAAGATTCTAGAGAAGTCATTAGTGGTAATTTGATATGGAGCTAAGTTATAGTGGTAATTTTTACCAATAGATAGATGGTGAGACTAAAAAAAATCAAACTCTAAATGATATAAAAATAAAATATTGAATGGATTTCAAAGTATATTGTGTTAACCTCTTTAACTAGTGAAGTTATCATATAACAATATTTTCTATACTATCATTCCAATACATCATTTTGAGGATGTGTATGGAATTAGGTTTTAAACACTAATATATTTGGATGAAGTTTGAGAGTGAAATATTATGGGACTATATCATATCCATTATATGATATAAAATTCTAAACCGTATATAATTATATTAAATACAAAAATATTGAACTAAAAATATTTGATGAAAATCATCAAAAAGACCTGTAATTTTAGTTTGGATATACAATATTCTTATGTATATCATCACAGAATCAAATCATGAAGCATTTAATGAAGGTAAAGATTATTCAATGATACATCATTACCTTTTTGAACCCTTATCACATCATAGATGTGTCCTATCGACAATCACTCCCACCAAACCTATCAAAATAAATTATTTCTTCCATGTATGATTCACTAAAAAGTACATACTAGACCCCCCATATTCATTGAATCAGTGTTTTTACAATTGTGGAATGATATTTCATACAGGGAGAAACTATGAAATATATTCGATCATAGAGTCACTGTTATATGAAACAAGGAAACTCTTCTAGTCAAAGTGTTGTGGTGGAACCATATGTTTGAGGAAGCAACAAAGAACTAAAATATGAAATGAATGAAAAGTACCCCCATCTATTTTTGTAAATTAAATGAAATCTTGAGGGTATAATTTCTAAATGGAGGAATAATGTAACCACATTATGTTTTATAAATGACAATCCATTTCGGAAATTAATAAATTCATTATTATGAAATATAGTCATTGAGGAAACAAACACTACCTTTGTTTTTTTGGACCATTATAAGTAATATCCTACCCCCATCTGTTATAGTCATTGTGATTATACTATATTTATGAACATGATAAATCCAATTTATACTGAAAAAAAAAGTGATGACCTCAACCAATTGGATTATAACCTATGAAGGGTATTTATAAAGGCTTATAAGGGAGGTACAATCACTGGGATTTTATTGGGATCAATCACAAGCACAAATTTAAAAACTAAATCTTGAATAAAACCATTTATATAAAAAATTAACTCTTGTCAAGATCATGGCCTGAACCCTTTTTTACAGACCACCTTAATAAACATTAAACATCCCACATCACACCATGAGGTCATACATTGGTATAATATGGGGTTGCATATCTATACCCTAACAGTTTTCATTTTAATATTTTTATAAAAATACTAACAATTTTTTTTAGTATTGTTTAATTATAAATTATTAAATAATGATTTTGAAAATTTTGGGTTCTTGTTTGATGAAACTCATATTGTATTTTTTGGAAATATATTCTTTTAATGAAGATAATTCTTTTTGATGAATTAAATTATTTTTTAAATAAAGTTTATTTTAATAAAACAATATTATAATATAATGTGTATTTAAATATAAATCATAATAAAAACTTTTGAAGTCAAATGTTAAATTTATAATGGTCCCAAAATTGGAATTGTCCTAAAAACTAGTACTTTTCAATAAATGTGGAATTTTATTTAAAATATTAAATTCCAATATTAAGAGAAATATTTGAAAAAATGGATATTATTTTTAAAATAAAAAACTTTTTAATTGTCCAAGTATTATTGTTTCATAATTTTCTATGATAATAGGATTATTTGGTAAAAATTAATGATGTATGATTATTTTTGACGCATTATGACATCATAATATCCTAAAACATAAGTAATAAATACTATAAAGAGTATCCATGACCACAATTATTTTTACACTTTTATATAATGAATTTTTAAAGGTATTTTATTAATTTTATACTCCCTAAATGAATCCTTAAATACCAATATTATATTTTAAGGTTTTAAAATTAATTATTTATGAACATGAATCACTTCCATATCACCATGTTTATTATTTAAATGAGTTAGTCTCATAGACATGTAAAATATTAAAAAAAACCTCTTTGTAATAATTCATGGGAGAAAACTATTAAAAGGTTTATGGTTTTGATTATATTATATTGTAGAGTAAAAAACCTCTTATTAGAAAACAAAAATTACTCCCCTATTTTTTTATATAAAAATTCAAAAAACCTCCCAATCCAATTTGTGGCATATCAAACGTGGTTCACATTGTTGTAACTGAAATCGGCATGTCACATGGTCTCAAGAACATGTCCCCATAATTCATAAGCTACCGACTAACTACAAGGGTCCACGGTGTCTTAGTGGGCAGACTATATCAAAATGAAAAGAGAAACATTATCATGTAATAAATGTATAAATGGAGGTAGAATAGTATAAAATAATAGTATTAGATAGATCATACATATATGATAAATGTTCATCAATATAAATTTATAGTACTCTGTAGAAAATGATTTAATTTCATTTCTCTGATAAAAATGAATAGAAAACATAGAAACAACAACAAATACACACAAGTATATCTAAAGAACCAAAAGGAAAAAAATTATACCTATAGATAGAATCATATTACACAACTTATTCTAATTTTCCCACACTCATTTGAAGCATTCATGTCACAAATCAACAACTCAACACTTTCCTATATCCCTACATTCTTCCATGATGTCCTCTGAGGTACAAAACGATAACTAAAATAGGTTGTGAGCTATACTTAGTAGGACACAACCATAGGTGTCTAGATCTATCATGTATGTGAATATAATTTTATTAGAGTGAAGATAAAATAGTTTTAATGCGGTAATAAAAATGTTAAAGGTTCGTCTCTTGTTCAAGAAGGAAATCAAACTAACAAATCCTAGTTCAACCCATGTTGGAAAAAACATCTGTACAGATTCCAACATGAATATATACATATAAGAGAATATCTAGGTATATATATATGTTATATATATGTTGTGATGTTTATAACAATATATATACCATTTATCTAGGACTCGGGGAACAACCATGGAATCCATGTCTAGTCACTAGTATCTTACACTGCAGTAGGGGATTCCATGATCGAGAATCATAAACCATAAGGGTTTCCATGCATTGGTAGAATATGTAAAAGGGAATATATTCCAATGTATCACAATTACATGGGACCCCCTAACAAATTATCATAGGTATAAGGGATTAAATGACCAATTATCACATGTTTATGGGATTCCATGACCGACTATAACAAGTATATGGGATTCCATGCTCCATTATCACCTGTATATTCGATGTAATGCTTGAATATCACATTTATATGGGATTCCATGCCCATGTATCATATGTATTTGCAGTCAAATAATATTTATATATCTTTAACATTAAACATTAATAATTGTATAACAATTTTTTTGTGAAATCACATGACATGGTCATACCACTCAATTTATAATTGATTCAATATAGTAATTTCATTTAGGAGTCTAGAAAAAATACTATAGTTGATGTTTTTGTCGTTTAATAAGTTATAATACCAATGATAAATTATATTAGTATACCTCAAGGGGTGACAATAGTCAACAGGGACATATCCCAACAAGAATAAGGAAACACGAGGTCATTTCAATCTAGGATAACAAATTAGTCAAGAGTTATTTGTGCATTTATAGAAACACTTCAAATATAATGTGTAAAAAATAGAAAACATAATATAAAAAAATAAATCTAGAGGGATATCTACTAGACCACCAACCTTATTTTGGTGGTGGATTCCTCATTCAGAATCACCATTTGATTTGGACTAGAGAGGGTTAATTTTGAAAATCAGACAAATTCCCTTGAAATAGTGTATATTATCCCACACCAATGTTGTGAAAATTTCAGTGAGATAATTCGGTAAAAGAATGAATTTTGTCGTATAACTTATTAAAGTGATTCTAACAGGATTAATGGTGGTCAAAACAAAGTTTAGAGAAAGAATAAACAAAAGAACCCATCATTGGAATAGAAGAGGAGATTTGAATTGTTGGCCACATTGTGAAATAGAAAAAATAAGGTCTCTGTAAAATAAAGGGCTCCTATACCCTTTAATAAAATCATGCATATTCATGAAATGTTTATTCTACATGTCATCTAATTCTCATGTGTTCCCCCTTGGGAAAAACAAACTCACATATTGAACAAGTTCTAGACACCCCAATTCATGTCATTTATAAAACACTCATCGTGAATTTAATTCATGTCATGTATTTATTATACATCTAACCTCCATCTTTATGATCCCCTATTCCCATAAGTGAATGAAATATCCAAATCTATAATTCTTAGGTCAAATCAAAAATAGAAAATTCAATAAGGATTTACAAAAAATTTAAAGGATCGTAATATATTTTGAAACAATAGGGTCGAACAATCTTCCAACATAAGGAAACTCCTCCAGGAGTTTTCCATAGGAAGGTGATAATGTTTTATAGGTGAACAACTCCAACCCCTTAGAATGTATGTCAGCCACTCTATCTGAGGTCACGCCTTGTACATGATTGTGCTACAATATCACCTATACTAGATAAATATACCTATATAATATATAATGTGTGCTCTAATAAGTTAAACGAACTATATAATCATAAAAATAAGCATAATATTCTAAGTCAACATCCTCAGGATCAAAATAATTAGATGGGTTATCATGATACCGGTGCAACTTTGATATATTGAAGACATACTACAAGGCCCAGTACATCTGAGGAAGATCTGTCTTAAATGCTACTGCCAAATCCCTCTCCTGTATTAAGAAATCCACAAAATAATGTGGTGATATCTTTCCCTATCTTTGAATCCAACTATTCCCAAATCTTGGGGATACATTCATGAAAACATGATCACCAAGTTTGAACACCAGAGGTCATCGATGGTGATCATAAAAATATTTATCAATAGACTAAGTAGTAATAATATGCTCCATAAAAAGATATACATTCCCGGAAGTGTATTGAATGTGAAAATGTCCTAGTAGCACTGCGTCTTCCACATATAACTAGGATAGGGTTGACCGATACAACCTACCGTATAAAGCCATAGAAGGAAAATTTTTTATAGTACTCTGATAGGCTTTATAGTATGAAAACACAATCATAGGTTTATGTTTAACCCGAAAACCAATGAAGTCAAGGAAACACAATCATAGAATGTTCTCTAGTACATGTACCATCCATTATGACAAAAATAAATATGTGGGAGAATGGATGTCCTCAGAAACACATATGTCCCTAGAGGCTTCTATAACTCCTAAAAGTCCCTTGATATAAAATCTGAGTCCCAATCCAAAATTATGGGATGAGGGACCCCATGTAGTTGTATAATTTCAAAGAAATATTTTCCCCCAAGAAAATTATCTAAGACGGTATCCATAAAAGGAATAAAGTATGTGACCTTCATCAACCTATCCATGAAAACCCAAGCAACTTATATACCTCAAGGTGACCTCTGAAAACCGGTCACAAAATACATAGTGACGTCAACACATTTACATTTTGGAATAAATAACAGATATAACAAGAAAACTAAATGATAGTGTTTCACCATCACCTTCTGATAGATGAAATAACTAGTGCTAAAACAAAATAACTAGTGTTTTATCCATGGCATTCAATATTGTGGTCGTATGACTTGGTACATCATAGAAATTATTGGGTGTGCTGACCATTGTGAATCAAGGGATTGTCACATCAGTTTCTATTGAATTTGGGTTGGCAAACCGAAATTCCCATGAATAATAAATATATCATCTCTGATGAAATATCATCCTAGTGGGCCATCCAAACCTAAATAAAAATCCATTATGACTCAGCACATAGGTTCGGGGAACTGCCTCCTCTTCACCCAATCCAGATGTGATGTGGTTATTTATATTTATGTAAATGATGATAATGATTTTTCAAAACCTCTATATGAATATTATATATAAGATAAATCAACCTCTATTCATCACAAGCTTCATGAACTACTTGATTTTGAGTCCACTTCATCATAGCGTCAGTAACTATGTTTCCATTTCTAGGAATACAATCTTGTTCAAAGTCGAATGTCTAAAGGTATTCAACCAACATTCTTTGTATATGGTTCATGTAAATATATTAAAGGACGTATTTCATAATTTTTTGGGTTTTAAACACCATAATATTCTATAATAATATGTAATGCTTCCAAAAAATCAATGCAAGATAAACGAATCCTAGATTGAGATCATGTGTCGGGTAATTCTTATCATGTAGCCTCACCTAAGGAGACCCATACTAAATGAATCGATCCTCCAATATAAAAATTGATTCTATAATAATTCCTAATTAATCACAAAAAACCATATAGCCTATTCCCATATCATGTAGTATGGCCATACCTTTTACAAAACATAGTTTGTGTTTTTTATAATGGTATGAATCTCAAATGATGTTATCCTAACCTGAAATTCATCTGAGGGAAAACCATGTCTCCTCATATCTAGTTGTAGAGGTCATTGATTCTAAGAAGTGGATATTAAATCTTAACATAATCTGGTTCAATTCATGATAATCCATAAAAATCTAGGGGATATCAAAAAAAACATGCTAAAATGATAGGTGAACCCTATAGTGACATCATGGATCATATAAAACCCTTATCCTATAAATCCACTGGCTACCTTTTAAGATCATACATATAAGTAGTGTCAATCTATTAGGTGGAATGAATATTGGGTTAACTCCTTGATCTCTCTCGATAGAAAAATTTACATCTCTCTCTCAGGAGGTATCCTAAAAAATTATTCCTGGAAAAACTGTCTAAAATGATTATTTACTAGAGGAAAATCAGATTGATGTACACCCTAATCATCTAGAAAAAGGAAAGTAATACAGACTATCACTCCGCTCAGAACATGATGCTCTAGTCAATCTTGAATCACCTAAACATCCAATTCATTCACCCAAATATATATAACAAATGGCCACTTATTACATAAAGGACACCCATAGATGATATCAACTTATATAGGAAGCGTAAGGAACCACCTAGTCAATCCTTAGAATAATGTCAAAAACAACCATCTTTAAGATGAAGAGGCTCCATAGAAATCAACTTCTTCCTATCTCAAGGGGTCAGTCCTAAAACTACCATACACTCTATGAATATATACCCAAAATAAGGACAAGGTTCATAAACCCACCAAGGTATTGAATTTCATGTCCGATATGTTCCCAAATTTCCACTAATATGAAAAAAGTGAAGTGGAAATAATGAACAATAAAAAAATAAATTATTGGATACTAGAATGGTAACATTAACAGTTGAAGGCATGGTGTTGTACTCATTTGGTAATGGATGAACTGTATAGAAATGTCCATATCTGCCACCGTGAGACACAACCTGACTTCCCTAAGTTAGTTCATCCTTATAGCATTGTGCATCTAAAGCCTGGGTGCCTTGGCCCCAACCACCTCCTCTGCTAGAGAAACCAATATTACTTCAGCTGCTAACCTCTAGATCTGCTAAAAATTTCTCTACTTACGGTGGAGAAAGTATGGATCCCCTCTCACTACACACATATTGGATGTTTATGAATAAATGACAATGATTATATAACCATCCATATATTCAAAACTCTACATTGTCTCTGAGACATTGGGGATTCTAATTCCCTAGTTTTTCTCTATGGTGCCAAAGCATGTAACTATATGTGGGTGTCATTTTCTGTTTCTTCCCTCACATTTATTCTCAAAGTGACATTTCTGGATTCCAGTCAAACCATTTCCCTATATTGGTTATGAACCTCCCTAGCCCACATAGTCAGTATCCCTTTTGTTCTTCTCGGTGATAAGATCATTGTTTACTATTTTGAAATTTTTGAAAATATGAATACATTCATCTAATATTAGATTGTGTATATGTTGATATACATAAAACATCTAATTATATCTAATTGGTTAGGAGCTAGAGTCTATGCGAAGTACCACTCCTCTGTAAACATAGTAGGAAATTCCATCATACACATAGTACCATACTTTACATGTGTAAAGAATATATCCTAGTATTCTATTATCATCTGAAAAAAAAAATTCATAAAATATTATCTTGAAGCCTTCCAAGAAAATACACTGATGGTGATATTCCTATAAGATAAACTTCCACCATCGCATTGTATAATCTCGAAGAATAAAAATATCAAGATTCACTCTCCAATTATGTGGTTCCTTAAGATGATTAAAGATAGTCATATTAGCCTCTACCAATGAATCTACAACTTGAGGACCTTTATCACATGAAAACTTACGCATATGATTCCAGTGGAAGTATCACAACAAATTATTAATATTATGGGTAGGACATGAGGCTACCTGCATTGTGTTTATAAGAACCAGAAATCCATAACAAAACAATCCATCGTCTCCAATGTCATTTATAATAGGATCATCCGTATGTAGAACTACTAGTGAGTTAGGTCCCTCTATTTTCAATGAATGGTCATCACAACATTCATGGTGCCCGACTCAAGGACGTTATAGTGAAATAGAACTAAAAATACCAATCCAAAACCTCATGTAGGATTTTTTTAATGGAATAAACCATGGATATAAGAAAAAAACTTGTAAAAAGACTCTTTATATAAAGTCACACCCTTATTATTTCTTCTACCAAATGTTATGGGTTATATACAGATCATATGAAATACAAGAGATACAGCCTACCCCCATCTTATGGGGTCGGGATGGGATTACGTTCTCTACTCTAGGCCAGGGGACCATGTATATAGGGTTTCAATAGAATGTTATAGAAGAAACACTAATTAGATTTCCATTAGAATCTATACTCAATGGTGACCATCTCATTTCAGAATTTCAATTTAGTTAAACTCTTATTTATTTATATATAAATATGTTTATATGGTTTTGTTATATAGATTTATAGTTACAATTTATAATGGGACATACACTTTATAAATTTAAATATAGGGTCCATTTCATAGAAACAATAAACACATTCTAGGAAATGTGGCTCATAATCCATGACTCAGAGAGAACTAATTAACTTTTTAACGTGTCTTCATCAAACAATATTGGAAAACTATATTAGGTTGATGCCAACACTGTATGTGAACAATTACTTTTTCTCATTACCAAAAAATAATGTTTTAATAATTCTATATATTGTATTAATTCCAATAATAACAACAACCGAAAACACAAGAATGATATTAACCTATATATACTGACATAATTCAATAAATGTGATTCCCTATGTACTTAAATTGATGCAAGAGTCCAATTTTCCTTAACATATTGGGCCATTACTAAGATGAAATCCTTAAAAATAATAATACCCATCACACATCAGGAATGTCACCCATTGGTGAAATCCATAAAAATTTCATAAGACAAATCTAAAATAGTAATTCATGTCCTTGGAAATTTTGATTTTCTCTATACATGGGTTACATAAATTGGGGAAAATCCCATTAAAAATTCCAACACATCCTAGTCTCCTTTATACCATCCTAAAATTGGAATACAATAAAAGAAAACATTTGATTCCTCTTTCTGAAGTCCTTGACCTGGTTCAGTCAGTTGTAACTAAACCCCATCAGTTGTTTGTCCTCATGAATGTCTCCCCGTATATTGAAGGTTGCTGACTAGCAATGAATGTACATTGTTTTATAGTGGTGAGATTATGCCCTCCTAATCAAGGTTACATAGTGGTGTAATAAATGGATAGAGGAAAAAAATATTAACTAACAGTAGAAGATAAATCACACAGATTAAATAAACATTAATCAAAATTAATATCGACTAACATATTCTAATTGATGTAATGTCATGTCTGTAAAAAAATAACAAGAAAACATTGATGAAGGAACACATACATAAAAAATATAAAAAATACCAAATTTTTAAGAGTCTATATCCATATAGAATCATGATTCATAGCTCGACCATGTGATCCCCCTCTCCTATTCTACAATAAAATTGAACATCGATAACCACTCGCTTTCCTCTGTCCCTATAAGAATCCTTCAATTGTGTATGTGTACCAAATGGCAGAACAAACAGAGTATCCTATTTTCATAGTAGGAAACCACCAATGTTCTCTAAAATTATCTAGTATATGCATACAATATGATAAATTTTCATATATAATAATAGTACAGGGCTAATGTAAACTATAATGGGTGGCTTGGGTTTAAAAATGACACCAGGTTGACATAAACTTCTTTAGACCGTGCTGTGAAAAAAATCATAAAATATTTCCCTCAAAATATATACATATAATTTTATTTTTATTTGTGTATATATATGCCATATATAAATAATGATGTTTCAACCATAAATACACACACATTGTATTATTGATTCATAACTCATGTGTTTATATCTTGTCACTAGAGTCTCACATGGTAGTAGTAGATTCCATTCCCATATATTATATATCTCAGGGGTCTGTATTCCTAGGTATCACAAGTATAAGTGAATCCATTTCCATGTGTCACATGTATATGAGTTTACCTAACCATGTATTATAGTTATAAGTGATTACACACCCAATTATCATAAATAAATGGGATTCAATGCCAGAGTATCATGAGTATACGAGAATCCATGCCCAATTATCAAATGTATATGGGATTGGAAGATAGAGTATCAAAATTATTTAAGACTTCATGACAAAATATCACATGTATATGAGGAAAAATAGGATTTATAAATAATTATCATTCCCCTTTAATAATGGAGTAATATTGTTTATGAAAATTCATTTTTCTTGGTTGTACTTATCAGATTCCATTTGATAAATTATAGTCATTAAATTTAGGAGACAATAAAAAACCATATAGTGTAAGGTTTATTCACATAAGAATTTATAATACAAATGGGAAATTCCATAGACACACATCATGTGGTAGAAAAAGTTGGGGGGACCTTTCCCAGAAGATAATGATATATAATGAGATTTCTCTGAGGGAAAAATTTAAACAAGGTTTTCATTTATATTAATGGTAAAAAAGAATAATATATGGTGTACAAAATCACAACTCATATAATAAATTAGCAAGGCTTGAGGGATATCTAGTATACCACCTACCTTATTAAGGTATATGATTTCTCTTCTAGCACTGACTACTTATTCATCCTATAATGGAAGAAATCTTAAATAAAAAAATACTGGGGTATAAGGATTATTTTCTCAAACTAAAATAACATAAATGATGAGAAGATAAATCCTAAAATGAAGTAATTTTATTGGATATATTACTGACCTGATTCTAATATGATGAGTGGTGGTCCGTTGGGAGCCCAAAAAAATGAAGTAACAGAAAGGAACATTTATTAGGCATGGAAGTGGGGATTTGTATGGGAAGGCTTGCTGTGTGAGAGAAACAAATACAGGTTCTATCAAAAGGAGGGGTTCTCCCACATTTAAAAAAACCAAACGTAATTATGAAATTTATATTTTAAAGGTTGTGTAAATCATATGTTCCCCCCTGAAAAACTAATTAAGGTTGTGAACATGGATTGGATAGAGCAATTCACATCATGTATGTTTTCTACAACCGTCATCAAATCTAATTCTCAATTCATCTCACAAATGAACTAACTGACCTAAGGCATGGTTCCCAGGTCTAAGCCAAAAAGACGTCATCAATGAGGGTTCATCATAAATATAAAGCATACATTGAGTATATAAAAAAGTAGGACCATACAGTCATCACTCAAAACCCATTTAGTAAGATTTTTATCTACATTTCTCAAAATGTAATATTTTTTTGGTGCCACAATGTTCTTAATAAGCTCCACTAAAGCTTTGAGATGTTCCCTCTTATGTTTAGCGATAACCCACTTCTCCTATTTATTCAAGAACCTTCTGTTTTTTATTCCTTTTTATTACTCATTGTTAATGTTGGGATATGATTTTCTATATCGCTCATACTATACAAATTATTTCTAAGTAAAAAAGAAACCCCTTTTACTCTCATTAAACCATTATATGATTATTTATGTATCCCTCCTATATTTCCAAAATAACCCCATGAGTTTATATTCCAATAATATGTGTATGGAATACCCATTCACATTTAAAATCATGATTATTCACCTATATGTGTCATTCCTTAATTTATTGGATACATTTTTGTATTTAACCCATAGTCCTTAATAATGTGATCAATATTGATTAATAAAATCCTTATTCCATAGAATCTATGTGGAAAACATATCAATGCACATCATATGAATGTGATGGGTTGGGTCAAAACATTATATCCATCCAAAGAATGGGAAACCTTTTTTATCACATTAGATACCATTTATTGTGAAACAGAGGTTGTCATAAGAATGCTATATTATGATTTCTTAGTGGTTAGACTTGATATATATATTTATGATGTCATTTTTTATGTTTTTACCATATTCCCATATTTACCTTATTTTATCATCATATATCATCATTAAATTCTCAAGTTTATGTTCCTCAGACATATTATATTACCTTGGTATGCCTCTTGACTCCAATTTACAAAATTCTTTATGGTATGATATGATTATTCCCTTACTAGGCTATATATATCACCCAATTCTTATGTACGTGCACATGTTATCCCATATTTTTTAAAAGATATAGTGGACATAAGAAAATGTTCCAGTGTTTTTAATAATGACATTATACCCATATTTTACCTTATTATGATATGGACCTATATTCTAAATAACTATTTTCTACATGGTCTTTTGGTATTTTATTAGATGATTTTTTATGTTACAAACCATGAATTAAGTCATTTTAAAATATATTTTTTCATATTTTCCCCAGTATGGACCTCATGGGGTGACATAGGAACATACATCATAAAGGATTTTCTCTTAGGTTTATCAGGTTTAGTTTATCCCTTTTTTGGTTCATTTCGGATAAGTTTTTTCACCTTATTCCTTAAATTGTTTTTGGAAAGTAGTCTTTTATGAACGTAACATTCCCTATGATGTTTTTAATGAAGTTACTATTTGTTTCCTACAATTATATAGTGACTATAATTGATTCATGGGAATATTATTGAGGTATTCTTGTGAATTTTATCGATGGAATTGTATTGATGAATGAGATTCCATGGTTAAATTAAGGAATCAATAAATTATATGTTATAGTGAATTTAGATAATTCCAAACATAATAAAGATGATTTCAATATTCATGAGTATGAATCTAGACATAAGTAAGAGATATTTCCAAATGTATTCAATTCATAAGGTTGAATTTCAATCTTCATAAGGATTATTTATTCATACGATGAGACTCTTTAAGGATGATTCAATATAGCATAAGGATAATTTTCATATAAAAAATAGAGTATTTTTAAACATCATAAAAAAAAATATAATTTATTTATGAATGATTGAAATGTTTATAAGCATGTATTTCCATATACACAAGGATAATTATATTGTGTAAAATTTTTTGTAAAAAAGGATTTGAGAAGAACTCATAATGATGATTTCTGAATTATGTATGGATTAATAATGTTTGAAAAAATTGAAAAAAATTGAATTTAATAAGACAATGTTTTACTAATCTAAAAATCTAAAAATACTACTAGATAATTTACAAATCCATTATTTAATATAATATTTATTGGATTTCGGTGTGAAATTATTTTAGGGGGTCATGGATTGACAGTAATGTCATTTTCAAAATTAAATATTTGTAGTTATTTATCATTGATAAAGTAGATATTCATCTTGTAAATTATATGAATCCTTGAATTAAGTGAAGTTTCTGAGTGAGGTTATTGAAATAATATTAACGAAATATTGATAATATATAGATATAAATGTTGAAGGAAAATGGGTACATTATTTGAGAGAAGTTCATGATTCTCTACGATGTTAAAGATTTAATTTATAAGGATATAAAATTTGTTAAAAGAATTATAATGAAATGAATCCACATAATTTTATTATGTTGAGGAAATTATTTATAACTACTGACCATCCTTAGAAAATTCTATAATAATAAATAAGGTCATATTATGTTTGATGTATGTCATTCATTTATTTGTTATTTTTAATTTATGAGGGATGGATGATATGAGTCTTTTTTTGTTAGAATTTTTATAGTCAAGGAAAATTCTGATGAATATCTTAGTTATTTATTTTATGCAATCTAGTGATATATTGAGATATTTTTAACTATAATGTGTTCTTTAAAAGTCATTAATATGGGTAGTTCAAGTATAAATAATTCCCAATATTCGTTTCTACATTGTAATATTCATGGATTATTATTGAGGTCATTTTTTAAAAAGATATAGAAATACTATAATGTGTTATGGAATAAAAATTAATCCATTTTGTATTAAACATCATATTATTAGTTATTATAGAGGTATCAGATCTCATCCCAAACCATAAAAGTATTTGGATTTCACATTGAGTATGAACCATGTAAGAAAAATTATGTTGTGTATTCATTAAATTTATCATTATATATAGAAATAGTGTATTTATGTAGGGCGGATAATTAGCATATAAAGTAACATGGGTTTAATTTGAAATAATTTCTACAAATGTTTTTCCATTAATTAACCTATCCCACAACCCTATGTTGAACATAATTAGAGATGTGCACATAAATAGGTATTATAGGTAACAAAGTTTCCTATGATATACTATTTTCATCAATGATGAATATGAAATATTGGATAATTATGGATTTACCTATTAATATTGGAATAAAATTCATGGGTTTATGAAATTTTTATTTCCTTATATTTTTCCATGAGGCATGGAGGATTATGGTTATTTGATGGTACATTTTTATAAATTTATAGGGATATATCTTTGACATTTTTATATATAAGAAACATGGAGATAAATGTAAATTCAAAAAATGAAATTATTTCTTCCTTATGTGATAATTTGTATGCAAAGTTTTTTGGAATTAGTAATAATGATGATATATGGGACAATTTCAAAAACACATATAAAGGGAATTTTATGAACAATAAATCTAAAATGAAAATATGGAGGGATAAAAATTCATATGTAATAATGGTTAGTGATGAAAATGTTGTTGAATATTTCACCATGTAGAATGAGATAGTATATCACATAACGGGTTTTTTGTGATAATATGTATGATTCTACTATTGAAAGTAAACCAATGTGACACTTTCACAGAGGATTTTATCTAAATTTTTCAACTATTGAAGATAGGGAATCTCTTTCCCTTTATTATCTTCAACATACTTTACATAATTCTATGATGATAGAAGAACTAATTATGAGGAATTAGGGTAAAGAGTAAGTGTAATCCAAATACCCAAAAGATTTGATGATTAAGGAAGGATAAGTTAAATCATCCAATCATATAGATAAAGGAGATGAAATTTATTATAATCACAAAAAAATCATTTAACTTTAAAAATCATAATTAAATTCTAAATTAAAATACAAAGGAAATCTCCCACAGATGTTCTTTTAATTTGGAGGATTTGGACACATTGTAGTATTTTGTAAAATAAATATCAAGAGTATGGAATATGAAGATTAGGGGTGAGGAGTAACCAAATAAGAAATAAAAAGGTAGTAGTTTCCATGAATATATGAAGATTGATATAGTTAAAATATTATTTCAAACAATAAAAAAGAGAATTATATTGTGTTAAGGAGAATAAAACATCTCTTCCTAATATATAAATTATAATGACGAATTTTCAATAAGATCTATCAACATCATGGAATATTTAGTAAGAAAATAATTGAGATCAAGTAGTAATAAATATGGTGAAGAATCCTAAATGAAATAATAGTGGTGAACTAATCATGAAGTATTATATTAATAGACTACAAAACATAAGAAAGAAGTTAAAACATTGATGAAAGAGTTTCTGAAGGTAAAGATATTAAATTATAGAATCAATATTAATGTTAGTAATATTTTGGAGGAAATAATGGTTCATAATGAAAAACCTGCAGTGATATACAAAATATTGTAAGAGGTTTAAACTAAAGATATTTCAAAACACAATTTATTAAAAAATTTAGTATCAAGGAATCTTAATGAAAAAAGACTCTTGATAAAAGGAAATGTGACTATATAACATTAGTATAATTGATTATAAAATCAAAATAGTGAACAAAGAAATTATTTACTCATGATCTAGTGAAATATGCACATATGATTCATGAGGTGGTTAAAACATTTCTCATTAATAGTGTTTGCTTTAGAAAACCAATATTGTTATTCCTTTCTTGATAAATACATAGAAGATAAATCTTCTACATCAAATAATTTTGTGTGTATCTTGAAGAATAAATGTTTCTCAAAATAAAGTTGTAGTAGTCTAATAATTAACAAGGATAGATGCCTCAAAATTCAATATGACACTAAAATTTCACAAATATTTCATGTTTTAAAGGATATGGATTGTTTTATTGATCATTTTTTAAAATATGTATTATTTAATGTATAATATTTATCTTCTATAGAATCATAAAAGTTACTAATCATGGGGTGTGTATATAAAAAATATATGTCCCAAGCCTCTGAAAAAAATAAATTTTTACTAAAGTAAATTTATAAAAGAGATTTTAATTAACCTAAGAATAATTCATTGATTTGTTACAGATAAGGAAAGTATGCATAAATTTTTGTGAACCCACATTTTAGTAAAAAAACTCTATAGGAGAAAATTTTATTTGATTGAAAAAAAATACATAGAAGTCCCTCATAATAAATGTGGAACTCAATGAATACAATACGGGGAATCCATTAATCCTTGATAGTGGAATATCAACACAAATTAATATGGATACCATGTTATTAAAAAATATTTAATAACATTACAGTGATGTTGTAGCCTTTAATAATGAGAGATCGTTGAAAATATAATGAATTTTTATAGATGAGATTAAATCCCAAAAAATGAAGTCAAAATATTTCTTATTTGTTAAGGGCCATGAACATAAATTGTTAAGTATGATTTGATAATATGATTTTTGAAATGAATTTATTTTATTTGAAACACTTATCTTGTTAAATGATTATGTTAGTGGAAAATTATTACTGTATTTGAATGAACAAACTGTTACCTTTTCTAGATTGGAGACTCATTAAAATCATGTTATTTGAGTTCAAAAGATGATGCCAAATTATGGTATGGATTTTTATGACTTTATAAATGAATTTGGAGGATGATTTCAAAGGGATATTTGATGAGAAACTTCTGTTATCTTGGGAGAGACATAAAGGAAAATTTTTAAACATCCAAAATTTGAAAAGTTACAGTAGGATATAATACAGCGGTATAAATCCAAATCACAAAGCCCCTTGAAAAGATAAATTAAGATTTGTGTTGACCCATAATGAATAAGTAAAATCAGCCTGATCTTATATTCACCAATTTTAATTGTAAAGACCCGGAAATCTCATGGAAATTTTTTTCTTAAATACATTGGATTTTTAAGAGTCTGTGAAAACTTACGGTGCTTGATTCTGAGGCCCGATGTGTCTGGAATCAATTTCTGATGTTTTGTTCAGGTACATTCAGTAAAGAAACTAGCGGGATTTTATAAATTTTGAACCAGTGCTCGAAATTCAAATATGAGGGCACCGTTGAACTCATAGTGTCAGTGATTTCTTAGTGAGACCTTCATCGTAGTTGCGTTCTAATGAGAATGAAACATAGTTTTTTGGGGTTTTTAAATAAAATTAAATAAAAATAATGTGTTTAATTATTTTTATTTTAGGTGGTTGAAACCTCCAAGTGGCTGTTAGTGGTGGGACCCACCCGTACATAACCTCCCATGGAAGGATTTATTTTATGGGGACCACCCGGGGTTGTAACCCTTGGAACCTCCCATTTATGTGGGATGAAACCCATAAAATTCCCTTGGTTTAATAAAGCCAACTCTCTCCTCTTTAAGTGTGCCAACCCACACAAAAATTAATCAAAGGATCAATAGTTAATTAATTTGAAATCATTTGAATTGATACCAAATTTTAAATAATAGACAAATATATTATTTCATTTTGGGTTGGTAATTCTTTTTGGAGAAAAGTGTTGGAAAATGGGGAGATTTGAGAGATTTTGGGTAATTTTTCTTCCAACCAAGAACACCCCTCTCCAACAAAGAATGACAGACATCTTCATCGATCTTCCATGTGGGGCGATAAAGGGAAGCAATGTCCTTGAAGAACACCGAAGAATTCATCCTCAACTTCTTCATATTCATTTCGATGTCAATGGAATGACGTCCGCCTTACCGTGACTCCATCAATGATCACTGAACTCAAGGTAGGAGTTTGAGATGAATTTTGTTCATATTCTATATTGTTCATATTTCAGGTTTCTGTAATGATGATTTGTTTCTGACGCTTTCGCCGGGGCATGCGCATCCATATGTGAGGATGCGCTACTATTGCCCCGCATTCCATCTTTCCAAAGGCGGGCGGAATCCGTTCCTTGTTCCGGGACGTCTGCTCCTTGATCGAAATGGGATGATGGGATGTCAGTTCTTCCTTCAATTTATTCCTCCTCGGAACTCGTCACTTAGTCTGGGTCTCCCACATAGATTTAATATTTTGTTTGTGAATCTCATTCCTGGTGCCATGTCTTCATGGACACCGGTTAATTACATCACTTCTGTGAAGACATTCCATGGGGTTTTAACATGGTAGCGACCTTTGGTTGGAGTAGATGACAACATCAGGCATGTCGAGGCATCTCTGGGTGCGTGGACATTGGGGAACCTGTATTCTTCCTCATAAGAGGGAATCTCAAGGGTGAAAAACCCAAGGAATCCCACATTGAATGTGGGGAATCATATGCCATAGGCATTCATCTAAGGTTTTCCTCAGCTTCCCATGTTTAACACAGGGTATGCTGCAAGATTAACGTCTAGCAGAGACGGTTACACCAAAGGCGTGTCTTCCGAGGCTTTCCTCAGGCACCTCATGTTTATCACGAGGTAGGCCGCAAGTTTAACGTCTTGCGGAGACAGAATGAGGGTGATCAGAACGTCCCATAGAGACGGATCGAAGGTGGTGTGTCCAATAGAGGAGAGATGTCACACTGTGAAAGCTGATCAGGACACCACTGAGGGTGGATCAGGGAGTGTGCACCCCCAGAATGGGGAAACACCAAGGTGTGCCATTGGATGGGATTGAACCTCAGGGCGGTTTCCTACGTTCCCCGCATAGACAACAGGGATCAAAACCCACATAGTTCAAAAGGGATGTGGTTGCCAGTGAACCAACGTGAAGAAGGACCATGGTCTGATGGTTGACGGGCTTGAACCTTAGGGATGCTTCCTATGTACCATGCATTGGCATGGATCATAGACCTCATAGTTCGAGAGGTGGCATTGTCGGTGAACCGATGTGAAGGTGGACCTTGGTCCGATGGTTGACGGGCTTGAACCTCAGGGAGGCTTCCTACGTACCATGCCTTGACATAGATCAAAGAACTCGTAGTTCAAAGGGCTTCGTCAGCAAACTGACATGAAGGTGAACCTGGGGGTCCACTGATGGTGGGATTGAACCTCGTGAGGCTTCCTACGTACCATGCCTGGACATGGATCAAAGACCTCGTAGTTCAGGATGGTCTCAACGGCTTACCGCTAGACCGGAATGTAGTTTAATGTCATGCTGGACAGGGGTATGCAGTTTAACGTCATGCTAGATGAGGGCATACAGTTTAACGTCATGCTAGATGAGGGAATTGCCATGGTCGATGCTTATTGTAAGCCCATATGAGTCATGCTCGGTGTGAGAAAGAAGAAACAGTAGAGACCTGACGATCACGTCCCGAAAGGTGCATCTGTGAGAAGCGAAGAGGGGCTTACGCATTAGGCGGCCCATGGTGCTGGGACTTACTCCAGGATAAAGGCCCGATGAAAAGGATGACGATAGTCTTGGTCTTTATCCTTGAAGAGGCTTCCTACATATCCCTGTGGTAGGGAATCAATGTCCACATAGTTCTTGTGATGATGGGTTACCGTCGATTGGGGGATTCAATGGCTTACCGCTGGATTGGGTTATAACGGCTTACAGCTAGATAAGGATGTAAACAGCTTACCACTAAATGGGGTCGCAACGGCATACCGCTGGATGAGGATGTCAACGGCTTTCCGTTTAATGGGGTTGTATTGGCTTACCATTGGATTGGGTCACAACGGATTACCACTGGATAGGATCACAAAGGCATACCTATAGTTGGGATCACAACAGTGGAGGGGGCTTAAGTGAGGAAGCTGCCCGGGTGCCACTATGGAGCGGCAATGGTGAACAGGGCTTACGCAAGGAAGCTACCCGGGTTCCACTATGGAGCAGAAATGGTGAATGGGGATTATGCAGGGAATTTGACTGGGTGCTACTATGGAGTGGCACTGGTGAATGGGACTTACGCATAGAAGCTACCCGGGTGCCGCTAAGGAGCGGCAACGGTGAATGGGGTTACGCATGGAAGCTGCCCGAGTGCCACTAAGGAGTGGCAACGGTGAATGGGGATTAAGCTAGGAAGATGCTCAGGTGCCTCTATGGAGTGGAAATCATGACTGGGGCTTACGTAAGGAAGTTTCCCTAGTGCCGCTAAAAATCAGCAATGGTGAATGGGTCTTAGTCAAGGAATCATCCTGGGTGCCGCTATGGAGCGGCAATGGTGAACGGGGCTTAAGCTAGGAAGTTGCCTGTAATGTCTTCCTCATGTTTGTCCGTGAGGGCATCCCAACTCACTGGTGGGTTGAGGTTTGTGGTTCTACACCTATGCGCTAGTGCACAAGTGGGATAACACCAAGGGGTGTTGGAATTATTCCACTATAATCATGGCGTTAGGCGTCTTATTCTTGGAGAATAAGCATATCTTGTTTAGTGCAAAAGGAATCCTATGATTAGCATAGAGGGTGTACTACAGTTTATAGTCGTGTAGAGAGGACTGTCGGCATCTCATTATTGGAGCATGAGGAATCTCTTGTTTAGAGCAAGAGGCATCCTATGATTGTAATATAGGGAACACTACAGTTTATAGTCATGTAGATAGGATTGTTGGCATCTTATGCTAGGAGCATAAGGCATCTCTCGTATTGGGCAAGAGGCATCCTTTGTTTGGAACATAGAAATTACTATAGTTTTAAGTCATGTAGATAGGACTATTAGGCGTCTTATTCTTGGAGCATAATGCATCTCTTTCATAGAGCAAGAGGCATCCTATCATTTGTTATATAGGGAGTACTATAGTTTATAGTCATGTAGATAGGACTGTTGGCATCTCATGCTTGGAGCATAATGAATCTATCGTATATGGCAAGAGGCATCCAATGTTTGGAACATAGGGATTACTATTGTTCAAAGTCATGTAGATAGGATTTTTTCCATAAGGCGCCAAGAAATTACTGGTGTTGTGACTTATGCAAGGGTGGCCCTTTTTGGTTCAACCTGGAATAGGTTCCAAGATATAGGGTTTGGAGGAGTTGCCTGAGGAATGGTTCGACTCAAGGTGCTTGAGGAATTGATGATGGGAATCTCAACTCACGACATGGGAATGAAACCAAGAAAAATATGTCGACTCAAGGTGTTTCATGGTGTGTCGAGGAGTATCTCAAATCATGGTATTCCATAGGTGTATGGTGGGTGCGCATAAGGGCGCAATGGAAAATCCCGAAGTCCCGGCCCAAAAAGATCGCGGAGCGACTCTCCATTTTTCATGGGGGTCTGTGACAGTAGCGAAGGGACCGGCCCGGAGGGTCGTTACCGCAGCCCGACACTGACCTCGAGCGGGGGTGGGGGGCGCAACCCTCACAGTATGGACCGGTGGGCGCGAAGGTAGGAGCATCACAAAGGATTGGTCTTCGCGAAGTAGCTTCACGGAGCAAAGGGGCTCGTGGAACATGTGGTTTCACGGAGCATGGGACTCTTGAGGAGCAAGGGTGGCTCACGGAGAAAAGTCTCGTGGATCATGGACTCACGTAGCATGGTCTCGTGGAGGAGCATCGCGGAGCATTGGCTCGCTGAGCATGGACTAAAGGAGCATCGGCTCGCGGAGCAGAAATGCGAAGGAAGCTGCTCGCGGAGCTTGGCCTCGGAAACCCGCAATGCAGAGCTCTGTGGACCGGGAGATCAGCCGCCCAAGGGGTGAAGTGCCTGTGGCCATTTGGAGAAAGGGGGGGTGAGCTGGGTATTTATATGGAAGGGGCACCGCGAAGCAGAGCTCGTGCGGTGAGAAGACGGAGCTTGCTCTACGGCGGATCACGAATGTCAAAGGGGTTCGTGGATTATCCCGCCTTCTTTGCTTCGCGGTGGGTTCGTGAATGTCAAATTTGTTCGCAGAGCATCCCACCTCCTGTGCTTCGCATCGGGTCTTCGCGGCGCATCTCGAACGTCAAACAGGTTCACGGAGCTTCCCCCCTTCTTGCTTCGCGAAGGGGGCTTCATGAATGGGCTTTACGAACCAGTTTTCTTGCCAAACTTCAAATGTCCATAACTCCTTTTCCGTAACATTTTTTGGGCCCTACGACCTACCTAATCAAATATTGCGAAATGGACTATGATCTTGGATCATGTATGGAAACATTAGAAAAATTTTGGGGATGCATTTTCCGGGGTCTACAAATACCACCCCTATGAACGGGGTCCAACGAGGACGAGGAGGGCGAGGCGGACCGCGTTATGAGGAAACAACTTTGGAAAACACGTACATTGAGGTCCACTATATCTTGATCGTATTGAGGAAATAGTCATCCAAATCTCTAAGCCTGTGTGAGCCATGATCAATGCGGGAAACATGAGATAATAAAATCTCTTGTACGAGAGTGTTAAACAACAGAAGTTGTGAAGGTATCGACATAGGACATCGATCACCATTTGGGAGAATCCAAAAAGAGGGAGGGGTCACAACTAGAGAGCATGGATCTCTGGATATCCGACCTACTTTTCCCAACCTACCCTAGTGTACGAGCGGGGTAACGCCAGGGGCGTTAGAATCAATCCGAACAGAAGGGAGTGGAAGTTGTGAATCACGATACCCCAAATCCGAAACACTATGGGGGTGGCGTGACAATGAAGGATAACAGTTGACCATGTTCGAAACACAGTATCCATATTATATTAGCTTGAAATTAAGATAACAAATGAGTGTTGACCATTGACCATGTTTGAAGTATGGGACCATACTCAAAATGTCACCTGTTAGTCTTCCAGAACATTGGCCCAGGAAAGTAGG
The DNA here is from genome assembly GCA_963277665.1 of Viscum album. Lineage (NCBI taxonomy): Eukaryota > Viridiplantae > Streptophyta > Magnoliopsida > Santalales > Viscaceae > Viscum > Viscum album. The sequence continues at coordinate 484,128,093 of OY728155.1, forward strand.
CAGGCCATAGGCCGAGCATCCATACTATTAGGGGGTTCCTCTAAACATCCGTTAGTCTTCCAGAACGTTGGCCCAGAACAGTAGGCAGGCCATAGGTTCAGAATCCATACTGTTAGGGGGATCTTTCAGACATGAAAGAGGAAGAGGGTCCAAATAAGGGGCATGCAAAGTGTGGAATGTGGAGTGAGGGTATGTTTGAACAGAATCCAACACTCCTGAAATTATACCACCGTGGAGGAAGCACACTCGATGGGCATATCGGTTTGATCATGGATCATTCCTTCTTTCAGACAGGGCCTCTCTGGGAAGGGGGTTGTGGCTTCCCAATATCATCGTGGGGCATCCCAAACGTGTTTAGGGAAAAATTGTAGTTACATAGTTCCCAACGAGGGGTCAGGCCAGGGGGCAGGAAATGGGGAGGAACAGGATTTTACGATTCTTGTGGCTGGACCCTAGGTGAAATACCATGTTGCCTCTAAGTATCCAATAAGGATGGGAATCAAGCTGTATGTAGTTCTGGAGCAGAGGCTCTGGTGCATCCCATGATTAACACGGGGCATCATGAACTTGTTCGGGGTAGAACCACAATTTAGTGTCATGAGTTGAGGACATATGTACTCCTGTAGTTTAATGTCATACGATAAGACGTGGAATGAAAGGGAAGAGCTCAAGGATCATGTGGTGTCATAGCTATGAAACTGACGTGAATGAGGACTTGGAGTCCAAATCACACCATGTACCCCCGGAAGAAACTCTTCAGGTCGAGGGAACAAGAGTGAGAATTAGGCTGGGCATGAAGCAGAGTGGTTAGATGATCCTACGTACCCAATGAATATGGGAATCAAGACATACATAGTTCTGAGAGCGTAGTTTAACATCATGCAGGGTGATGAGAAACCTGGCCGCATTGGTACACATCCTACCATAACCACTAAGCCCATGTGAGTCATGCTCAGTGTGGGAAACAATCAGTAGTGGTGTGACATTCCCTAGACAAAAAGGGGCAGGTTAGGGCGAAGGGATGCTCAGTGAATACCGGCCCAATGACACTAACATGATTAAGTGGCACACCTAGATGTGCGAAGAGGAAGATCCGAGTATCGTGGAATTCCACTTTAATATGAGGAAGGGGAAATGTGTGAATCATGACGCTCGAGATTTAGATCACAATGACGGCGGCGTGACGATAGAGGATAACCGTTAACCATAGAGGAAACGCAACATCCATATCTCATTATCCTAGAATGGAGACAGACACATGAGGGTCGACCGTTGACCATGTTCAAAACATGGGACCATGTTGTAAATGTCGTCAGAGATCCTTAGGGACGTTGGACAGAAATGATAGGAGAGCCCTTAGGTCCAACATCCACGAAGAGCCCTTAATCCTAGCATCAATGCCGTCCGAGGGCCCTTTTGGATGTGGAAGAGGATGAGGATCCAAATAGAGAGCTCACGAAGCTTGGTCATGGGACTACAGGAATGTCCCCATGAAAATCCCACACTTCGGGCTCCTTTTCAAAACGCATCTGAATACGATAACGAGACGTATTAGATAGAGGGATCAGAGTCCTTTCCCATAGGGAGATCTTAGTTTAGGGTCATAGAATTTGATCCATGGTTGGGATGAAATACAGGAGGCACATGACAGGTATTTACAAAAACCTAACGTGGATGCGAGCTGGGGGTCTGAATAGTGTGGTGAACAACCCGACAAGAACGAGGACATAATCCCATATCACACCGTACAACCCCCCTTGAGAGAGGTTTTAGGTCAAGGGACTGAAAGTTGAAGTTGATCTGGGCCTGAAGTAATGTTTAAAGGCATTCCTACATACCCCATGGGGATGGGAATCAAGATGCACATAGTTCTGAAGGGTGGAACGGTAAGGTACCATTTCCAGGGAGGAAGGGGAGTGTGGGCGTCGCCATTGCACCAAAGAAGCAGAATTTGATAAATCTTGTTTGACCTTTAAGGTGAGTGGTTTTTTTGTGAAGAAACAGGCCTAGGGTAGCAAGCCCTAGTGTCTCCACAAGAATCAAGCCGTGATAGGTGTTGAAAAATGGCATGGAACGTGACCAATACTCAACATGATGTCCTCTACAACGAGGTCATCACAATGTAGTGTTGTTTTTTGTCATGCGGCTGGGAATATAATGTCACAGTTTAGGGTCGTGTGATAGGACCAAGCATGAATTTTAAAGTCATGTAGTACAGACGTAGCAGAGACGATGTTAGATGAGGGATGTGTATAGTGTCATGTGACATAACCGATGTGAATGGGGACATAATCCCACATTATATCGTATGAAATCCCGAGATAGGAACCACGGGCCAGGGGCCCAAACAGAGGAGAGAGTGAAAGGGGAGGGAGAAACTATCTCCCAACTGAGCTAGACACGAAAACGAGACGTTCGGATGGTCTTACGTATCCCATGATGACGTGAATCAAGATGAACATAGTTCTGAGGGGATCTTAGATTATGGTCTTAGAGCTCGGACCGTGGGTGCCCCAAAGGACACCATATTGCAGCTTTTTCCCACTGATATGCTATGGTGCACTGAAGGGTAGCGCCAGGAGTGTCAAGATTCCACATGGACACGATGGGGTGGAACATAACGTGAATCATGAAACCAACATTCACGTCCTGAATGGGCTGGTGTGACAACGGAGGATTGCTGCTGACCATGTTCGCAACACAACATCCTGTCGCATTAGCCTGAAATGGGGATAAACAAATGAGAATCGACTACTGACCATGTTCACAACATGAGATTTGTATCAATTTGTTGTCTATAACCCTCGGGGGCATTGAACCATAATGGTAGGAGAGCACATGGGCATTGTATCCAGGCTGTTTTTTGGGGTCCCTCTAGGTGTGAATGATGATGGAAGTCTGAACGAAGGGAAACAAGAAGCTTGAAAAGTGGAAGGAACTTGACCAAGTTCAATCTGACACTCTTGGTCCTAGACCAGAGTACATGTAATACATGGGTGAATCAATGCAAGGAGTCGAGGGACTCAACTTGAGGGCGATCGAGAGATGGTGGATTCCCAGGAAAGGGGGAATAGTGCAAAAAACCCTGTATCATTCCTATATCCCCCCTTAAATAGGGACAGGCCAAGGGGCCTAGGTGACTAGGAGATCGGTAGATCTCTAGGAGGTGGGCTTGGACCCGAAGTCTAGACATTCGAGTGGTCCTACGTATCCCAAAAGGATGGGAATCAAGCCACACATAGATCTTGAAGGTGCCTTTTAATGTCACGCACGACAGGAAATAGGAGGGCTAATTCTGAGAACTCGGTGCGCATGGTGCATCTATTGCAAACCCAGCGTGAATGGGGACCTGATCCCACATCACACCATACAGTCCCGTAGTCAAGGTCTCGAAGGCAGGACAGAAGAGACAAATTAGCTGAACTCAAGCTGGACCCAAAGATAGGAGGTCTGGGCGTTCCTACGTATCCCATGAGGATGAGAATCAAGCCAAATGTAGTTCTTAGGAGATCTCAGTTTATGGTCTTAGAGCTCGGACCATGGGTGGATGACAACTTTACAGGTGAGCGCAGAGCTCAACCCAATCCCTAAGCCGACGTGAGTTAAATTCGTTGTGGGAAACAATGGGGGGAAGATCCTTATCACAATACCTGAAATATCCATCGAGGGGAAGTTGGTGAAGAGTCCTGAAGGACGCTTCTAACATGGCTTTGTTCCCCTAATGCGTAGATGTGCACTATGGAATAATACCAAGTGTTTCGAAACCCTACTTGGACAATGGTAAGAATGGTGAAGGATGTGAATGGTGTAACCAACATTTTGGGCTTAATGGGGTTGGCGTGGCAATGGAGAATAACTGTTAACCATGGTGGAAAAACCGTCTCCATGTCGCGTTAGCCTGAAGTGGGAACACCAAACGAGCATCGACCACTGACTAAATTCAAAACGCGGGATTTTTATCGATTTTTTGTCCAAAACCCTCAGGGGCGTTGGCCCGTAACGGTAGGAGAGCCCTTGGTCATTGTACCGTGGAAGTTCTTGGGGGTCCCTCCGGGTGTGAAAGATGATGGAAGCCCAAACGAAGAGAAACATGAATCCTGAAAAGAGGGTGTGGACGTGTCCGAGTAGAATCTGACATTCCAGGTAACTTAAACCAGAGTACCCATAGGCATATCGTTGAACCGCTGAAAAGGGTCGCCAAAGTGGCTCAGGAAAGGCAGGCTAAGGGGACAAGGTGGGACGAAGATTTTCAGAATATGGGGATGGACCTGAAGCTTAGACATCCGTGTGGTCCTCCGTATCCCATAAGTACGGGAATCAAGCCACACGTAGTTCTAGAAGATACCCTGGGGAAGAATACCCTAACGAGGAGGTGTATGGTGCGGTGAGTAATGAGGGCATAATCCCACACCAGCCCCACAAAGTCTTGTAGGAAAGTACCTGGTCCAGGGGGCTTGAAAAGGCCAAGGGGACTGGTAGTTGTGTTTTGGTCAAGAAGGCCTGGCCCAATCGTAGTTTAACGTCTTGCAGTGAGGATGATGATCGGGGAATAGGAGTCCCTGGACGGAGGAGGTGTATGGTATGACGAAAAAGCTGACATTAATGTGGACATAATCCCTCACCACACCATGCACTCCAGGTAAGAACTTGGGATAGGGCCTAAAAAGTCCAAAAGGCCTAAGGCTAGGCCTCAGTAAGGGAATGTGTATGGCATGGCTAGTAGTCCGATGTGAATGAGGACATAATACCACACCACACGGTACACTCCTTATAAATGAATCGGGGTCGTGCGCCTGACCGTTGGCACCACCTAGAGGGATGTTTTTCGCTTCAGGATGGGGCAGAACAAATTACTACACTCGATGTTTTGGACATCTTGGGGTGGCCCCGAAGATCCGGGATACTGACATGACATGGTAGCAACAAATCAGCGTCGACTGCAGACAACGTTCGAAACGCGGGACTTGTATCAGCTTGTTGCTCAACATCCTTGAGGGTGTTGTCCCGAAGTGGTAAGAGGTCCCTTAGGCCGAGCATCTATACCATTTAGGGGCCCTTCCGGATGAGGAAAGTGATGGAATCCTGGTCAAGGAGTGGGTGAAGCATATCCGTACCCATCTACGAGAGAGCCGAACATCTCCAGGGGAGGGGATGTAATGCCAGGTCGAGGCTTGCTCGACGTGATTTGTGGAAAAAGTGTGCACCATGACATATGTCTTAACTCGAGCGAAAGATTTTGGTTTTTGGGCTGGGCCAACAGAAGAAATCTTAGGTATTTTCTACATATCCCATGAAGATGGAAATCAAGCCATACGTAGTTCTTGAAGGCCATGCAGTTTAACAACGTGCAGTAAAGACATAGGAGGATAGAAGAACGGGAGTGGGCATATGGTGCGACCATTATAATCCTCGTATGAGTGTGGCTAAGGAAGCCGAATCCTCATCAAGCAGGGACCCTCCTGGGAAACTATACCCAGGGGGGACAGTCAAAGAGAAAAGCTCGGGGCTGGGCTCAAGATGAGGCGTCTGAGCCTTCCTACGTATCCCATTAGGATGGGAATCAAGCCATACGTAGTTCTTGAAGCACAGTTTAACGTCGTGCTGGATGAGAGATGAGTCTCATCTAGTGGAATGTATGGTACGGAGGGTAACCCAACATGAATGAGGGCGTAATCCCACACCACACTGTATGATCACATAAGAGAGCCCGAGTCGACGAAGGCCATGGGACCTTAGGCTGAGCCTTGGTCAGGAAGGACTGACCGGCTTGCAGTTTAACGTCTTACAGTAAGGACGGGGGCCAAGGTCCCAAAGAGGCCAAAGGGAATGAGGCTAATCCTCGGCCAGGAAGGCCTGAATGTCCTGCAGTTTAATGTTTTACAGTAAGGATGAGGGAGATCTTAGTTTATAGTCATAGAGCTCTGACCATTTTACAGTATATCGTCTTGCAGGACGATATCGCAGTTTTAATGTCATGCAGGATGGTGGTGCAGTTTAGGGTCATGCGGGAGCATATAGTTTAAGGTCGTGCAGGACCATACAGTTTAATGTTGTGCAGGACCATGGTGCAGTTTAAGGTTCTACAGAACGATAATGATCATTTTTACGTCATAACCGATGAAGATGAAACATTTTACGTCATGCAGGATGAAGATGAACAGTTTAATGTCATACAGGATGATTTCGAAGTTTAAAGTCATGCTGGACGATAATGATCAGTTTAACGTCATGACGGATGAAGATGAACAGTTTAATGTCATGCCAGATGGTTGTGCAGTTTAAAGTCGTGCATGACAATAATGATCAGTTTTACATCATGACGGATGAAGATGAACATTTTTTCATATTGCAGGATGAAGATGAATATTTTATCATCATGCAGGATGGTTGTGTAGTTTAATGTCATGCCTGACGATAATAATCAGTTTTACGTCATGACGGACGAAGATGAACAATTTAAATTCATGCAGGATGGTTGTGCAGTTTAATGTCATGCAGGACGATAAATATCAGTTTTATGTCATGACGGATCAAGATGAACAGTTTAACGTCATGTAGGATGGTTGTGCAGTTTAATGTCATGCATGAAAATAATGATCAGTTTTACGTCATGACAGATGAAGATGAACTGTTTAACGTCATGCAGGACGGTTGTGTAGTTTAAAGTTGTGCCTGATGGTAATGATCAGATTTACATCATGACAGACGAAGATGAATAGTTTAACGTCATGTAGAACGATGATTATTATGTAGTTTATCATCGTCCAACTAGGACAAGGTTGTCGTGCAGTTTATCTTCATGCAACTGGGATTTGAAACCACAAGGACTGTGTCGGTATAGGGATGGTCATCTCTACCCAATTCTAGTGGTTTGGGATGAGGGGGGATCTATAGGAGGAGAATTTCATAAAATCCCCTGATCATGATGATCCTTCCATGAGCTGGTTTCATGGCCACAGGGAGGACATCTGTGGTTGATGCAACGTGGTAGTTGAGATGACATAGACTGTCACAAGGGCAGTAGGGATGACTACATTCCCACATCCCAGAGGGGCGAAGAAGCTAGGAACGTCGGTACAACTGGGCGATAGAGCACTACATGCATCTAAACCCGAATCTTCCATACGACAAGGGTGACGGGGCTCGACAGGCGTGAAAGCCTGGAGAGTTGGTATGATGGGGTGATGGATCCCGTAAGGCGTGGAACCCTGGAACGTCGGTATGACGGGGCGATGGATCCTGGAAGGCGTGGAAGCCTGAAACGTTGCTACGATGGGGCGAAGGAGCCCGGAAGGGGTGGAAGTCTGGAACGTCGCTATGATGGGGCGATGGAGCCTGAAAGGCATGGAAGCCTTGAAATTCGGTACGATGAGGTGAAAGATCCCGGAAGGCATGGAATCCTTGAACATTGGTACGACGGGGTGATGGAGCCTGGAAGGCATGGAAGCCTTGAAAGTAGGTACGGCGGGGTGAAGGAGACCAGAAGGCATGGAAGCCTTGAACGTCGGCATGATGGGGTGAAGAATCCCAAAGGCATTGAAGCATGGAATGTCGGTACGATGGGGCAATGGAGCCCGAAAGGCGTGGAAGCCTGGAACGTCGCTATGATGTGGTGAAGGAGCCCGGAAGGTGTGGAGGCCTGGAACATCGCTACGATGGGGAGATGGAGCCCGGAAGGCGTGGAAGCCTTGAAAGTCGGTACGACGGGGAGAAGGAGCCCAAAAGGCGTGGAAGCCTTGAACGTCGGTACGACGGGGTGTTGGAGCCCGGAAGGCATGGAATCTTTCAAAGTCAGTACGACGGGGCGAAGGAGCCCATAAGGCGTGGATGCCTTGAACGTCAGTACGATGGGGTGAAGGAGCCTGGAGGCGTGGAAGCCTAGAACTTCGGTACAACGGGGCGATGGAGCATGGAAGGTGTGGAATCCTGGAACGTCTCTACGACGGGGTGAAGGAGCCTGAAAAGTGTGGAAGCCTGGAACGTCGCTGTGATGGGGCGATGGAGCCCGAAGGCGTGGAATCCTGGAACATCAGTACGATGGGGCGATGGAGCCCGGAAGGCGTGGAAGCCTTGAAAGTCACTATGACGGGGCGAAGGATCCTGGAAGGTGTGGAATCCTTGAACGTCAGTATGACAGGGCGATGGAGCCCAGAAGGCGTGGAAGCCTTGAAAGTCGGTACGACGGGGAAAAGGAGCCCGGAAGGTGTGGAAGCCTTGAACATCAGTACGACGGGGTGAAGGAGCCCGGAAGGCGTGGAATCCATTGTGTTGAACGGTGGCAGTACGGAGAGCGCACCCGTAGTGGCTGGTGAAAATGGTGTAGGGTCGACAAAGTGCCAGTAGAGTTGGGGAATGATGACCCATGGGCGGCCTCTTGAGGTGGCGGGGTCGGTGAGGAACCGGTGCATTCGGATGGCGGATGCCACCTGTGCGGCCTCTTGAGGTGGCGACGTCGGCGAGGAGCCGATGTAGTCAGATGGAGGATGCCACCTGCGTGGAATCTTGATGCGTCAGAGTCAGCGAGGAGCTGATGGAGTCGGGTAATGGATGCCACCTGCACGGACTCTTGACGCGGCGGAGTCGGCGAGGAGCTGATGGAGTCGGGTGGAGGATGCCACTTGCTCGCCCTCTTGAGGCGGTAGATTTGGAGAGGTGCCGATTGAGTCGGGTGGCAGATGCCACCTGCGCAGCCTCTTGAGGTGGCAGAGTCGGCGAGGAGCCGATGGAGTCGGGTGGCGGATGCCACCTATGCGGCCTCTTGAGGCGGTGGGCTCTGAAAGGAGCCGATGAAGTCGGGTGGCCGATGCAACCTTCCCGGCCTCTTGAGGCAGCAGATTCGACGAGGAGCCGATGGAGTCGGGTGGCGGATTCCACCTGCGTGGCCTCTTAAGGTGGCTGGCTCGGCAAGGAGCCAATGTAGTGGGGTGGCGGATGCCACCTGCATGGCCTCTGGACGCGACAGAGTCGGCAAGGAGCCAATGCAATCGGATGGCAGATGCCACCTGCGCGGCCTCTTGAGGCGGCAGCATCGGCGAGGAGCTGATGGAGTCAAGTGGCAGATGCCACCTGTGCGGCTTCTGAAGGTGGCAGAGTTGGAGAGGAGCCAATGGAATCTGATGGCGGATGCCACATGCGCAGCCTCTTGAGGTGGCGGCGTCGGCGAGGAGCCTATGGAGTCGGGTGGCGGATGCCACCTGCGTGGCCTCTTGAGGTGGCAGAGTCGGGGAGGAGCCGATGGAGTCGGGTCACGGATGCCACCTATGCGGCCTCTTGAGGCGGGGGAGTCGGCAAGGAGCTGATGGAGTCGGGTGGGGGATACCACATGCGCGACCTCTTGAGGCGGCGGAGTCAGCGAGGAGGAGATGGAGTCGGGTGGCGGATTCCACCTACGTGGCCTTTTGAGGTGGTGGAGTCGGCGAGGAGCCGATGGAGTCGGGTTGCGGATTCCACCTGCGCAGCCTCTTGAGGCGGCGGGCTCTGCAAAGAGTCGATGGAGTCGGGTGGCGTATGCCACCTGCGCGGCCTCTTGAGGCGGCGAAGTTGGTGAGGAGCCGATGGAGTTGGGTGGCGGATGCCACCAGTGCAGCCTCTTGTGGCGGCGGGCTCGGCCAGGAGCCGATGAATTGGGGTGGCGGATGCCACCTGCGCGGCCTTTGGAGGCGGCAGAGTCGGTGAGGATCTGATGGAATCGGATGGAGGATGCCACCTGCGCGGCCTCTTGAGGCGGCAGCGGCGGCTAGGAGCCGATAGAGTCGGGTGGAGGATGCCACCTACGCAACCTCTTGAGGCAGTGGAGTTGGCGAGGAGAAGATGGATTCGGGTGGCGGATGACACCAGCGTGGCCTCTGAAGGCGAAAGAGTCGGTGAGGAGCCGAAGGAATCAGATGACGGATGCCACATGCGTGGCCTCTTGAGGCGGTGGCGTCAGCGACGAGATGATGGAGTCGGGTGGAGGATGCCACCTGCATGACCTCTTGAGGAGGAGGAGTCGGTGAGGAGCTGATGGAGTTAGGTGGCGAATGCCACCTGGGTGGCCTCATGAGGCGGTAGAGTCGGTGAGGAGCCGATGGATTCGGTTGGCGGATTCCACCTGCGCGGCCTCTTGAGGTGGCAGAGTCCACGAGGAGCCGATGGAGTCGGGTGGTGGATGCAACCTGCACAGCCTCTGTAGGCAGCGGAGCCGACGAGGAGATGATGGACTCTGATGGCGGATTCCACCTGTTCGGCCTCTTGAGGTGGCGGTGTTGGCGAGGAGCCGATCCAGTCGGGTGGCGGATGCCACCTGCGCAGCCTCTTGAGGCGGTGGTCTTGGCAAGGAGCCGATGAAGTGGGGTGGAAGATGCCACCTGCGCTGCCTCTTGAGGTGGCAGAGTCTGTGAGGAGCAGATGGAGTCGGGTGGCGGATTCCACCTGCGCAGCCTCTTGAGGCTGCGGAGTCAGCGAGGAGCTGATGGAGTCGGGTGGCGGATGCCACCTGTGCGGCCTCTTGTGGTAGTGGAGTCAGTGAGGAGCTGATGGAGTTGGGTGCTGGATACCACCTGCGCGTCCTATTGAGGCAGCGGAGTCGGCGAGGAGCCGATGGAGTCGGGTGCCGAATGCCACCTGCATGGCCTCTTGAGGCGGCGGAGTCAGCGAGTAGCTGATGGAGTTGGGTGGCGGTTGCCACCTGCGCGGCCTCTTGAGGCGGTGGAGTCAGCGAGGAGCCCATGGAGTCCGGTGGCGGATGCCACCTACGCGAGCTCTTGAGGCAGTGGGCTTGACAAGGAGACGATGAAGTGGGGTGGCAGATGCCACCTGCACAGCCTCTGGAGGTGGCGGAGTCGGCGAGGAGCCGATGGAGTCGGGTGGCGGATGCCACCTGCACAGACTCTTGAGGGGGAGGAGTCGGCGAGGAGCTGATGGAGTCGGGTGGTGGATGCCACCTGCGCGGCCTCTTGGGGCGGCAGAGTCAGCGAGGAGCCAATGAAGTCAGGTGGCGGATGCCACCTGCGTGGCCTCTTGAGGCGGAGAAGTCGGCGAGGAGCTGATGGAGTCAGGTGGAAGATGCCACCTGCGCGGCCTCTTGAGGCGGTGGAGTTGGCGAAGAGCTGATTGAGTCGGGTGGCGGATTCCACCTGCGCGTCCTCTTGAGGCGTGGGGCTCGGTAATGAGCCGATGAAGTGGGGTGATGGATGCCACCTGTGTGGCCTCTGGAGGCGGCGGAGTGGCCAAGGAGCCAATGGAGTCGGGTGGAGAATGCCACCTACGCGGCCTCTTGAGGCGGCGGAGTCAGCGACGAGTCGATGGAGTTGGGTGGCGGATGCCACCGGCGCGCCCTCTTGAGGTGGCGGTGTCGGCATGGAGCCAATGGAGTCGAGTGGCGGATGCCACCTGCGCGGCCTCATGAGGCGAGGGGCTCGGCAAGGAGCCGATGAAGTGGGGTGGCGGATGCCACCTGCAGAGCCTCTGGAGGCGGTGGAGTCGGCGAGGAGCCGATGGATTCTGATGGCGGATGCAACCTGCACGGCCTCTTGAGGCGGTGACATCGGTGAGGCGCTTGTGGACTGTATTATCAGACACCAGATGTTACTCAACCTCTCATATATAATGGACAGGGGATTCTCATGGGTGATGCCTCAATTTTCCCGACACATTTGGTCTACTCTCTATTTAAGGAGAAGATATTCATGTTGGGTTCACCATTTCTGTTTCCGACACTTTCACCGGGGTGCGCGCATCCATCATTGAGGACGCACTACTGTTGCCCCACATTCCCACTTTCCAAAGGCGGGCGACATCTGTTCTTTATTCAGGGACGTCTGCTCCTTGATCAAAATGGGATGATGGGATGTTGATTCTTCCTTCCATTGATTCCTTCTCAGAACATGTCACCTAGTCCGGGTCTCCCTCAAAGATTTAATACGTTGTTCATGAATCTCATTCCCGGTGCCATATCTTCTTGGATGCTGGTTAATTACACCACTTCCGTCAAAACATTCCATGGGGTCTTGACATGGTAGTGACCTTCGGTCGGAGTAGACGACAACATCAGGCATGTCGAGGAATCTCTGGGTGCGTGGACATTGGGGAACCTGTATTCTTCCTCATAAGAGGGCATCTCAAGGGTGCAGAACCTGATGCATCCCTCGTCGAATGTGGGGAATCATATTCCATAGGCATGTATCTGAGATTTTCCTCAGCTTCCCATGTTTAGCACAGGGTATGATGTAAGATTAATGTCTAGCAGAGACGGTTACACCAAAGGCGTGTCTTCCGAGGTTTTCCTCAGGCATCTCATGTTTATCACAAGGTAGGCCGTGAGTTTAACATCTTGTAGAGACGAAATGAGGGTGATCAGAATGTCCCATATAGATGGATCAGAGGTGGTGTGTCCCGTAGAGGGGAGATGTCACACCGTGAAAGCTGATATGGACACCACTGAGGGCGGATCAGGGAGTGTGCACCCCAGAATGGGGAAAAACCAAGGTGTGCCATTGGCTGGGATTGAACCTCAGGGAGGTTTCCTACGTACCCCGTGTAGACAACAGGGATAAAAACCCACATAGTTCAAATGATATGTGGGTGTCATCGAACCGACGTGAAGAAAGACCTCGGTCTGATGGTTCACGGGCTTGAACCTCAGGGAGGCTTCCTACGTACCATGCCTTGACATGGATCGAAGACCTCATAGTTCGAGAGGTGGTAGTGTCGGTTGACTGACATGAAGGTGGACCATGGTTCGATGGTTGAAGGGCTCGATCCTCAGGGAGGCTTCCTACATACCATGCTTTGACATGGAATAAAGACCTCGTAGTTCAAAGTGTTTCATCAGCGAACCGACGTGAAGGTGAACCCGGGGGTCCACTGTTGGTGGGAATGAACCTTATGAGGCTTCCTACGTACAATGCCTGGACATGTATCAAAGTCCTCATAGTTTGGGATGGTCACAACGACATAACGCTGTACCAGAATGTATTTTAATGTCATGTGGGACAGGGGTATGCAGATTAACATCATGCTGGACGAGGGCATACAGTTTAACGTCATGCTGGACGAGGGCATTTCCATGATCGGAGCTTACTCTAATCCCACGTGAGATATTCTTGGGGAGAGAATGTAGACGCAGCAGAGACCTGACGATCACGTCACAAAAGGTGTGTCCGTGAGAAAAGAAGAGGGGCTTACACGTTAGGCGGCCCATGGTGTTGGGACTTACTCCAGGATGGAGGCCCAAGGAAAAGGATTATGATAGTCTCGGGGTTAAGCCTTGAAGAGTCTTCCTACGTATCCCCGTGGCAGAGAATCAACATCCATTTAGTTCTTCTAATGACAGCTTACCGTCGATTATGGGTTTCAATAGCTTACCGCTGGATTGGGTCATAACGGATTACCGCTGGATAAGGATGTAAACGGCTTACCACTAAATGGGGTCACAACGGCTTACCGCTGGATGAGGATGTCACCAGATTTCCGTTGAATGGGGTTGCAATGGCTTATCGTTGGATTGGTTCACAATGTCTTACCACTGGATAGGATCACAAAGGCTTACCGCTGGTTGGGATCACAACAGTGGAGGGGGCTTAAGCGAGGAAGCTGCCCGGGTGCCGCTATGGAGCGGCAATGGTGAACGGGTCTTAAGCAAGGAAGCTGCCCATGTTTTGGTATAGATCGACAATGGTGAATGGGGATTACGCGAGGAAGCTGCCTGGGTGTCGCTGTGGAGTGGCACTCGTGAATGGGGCTTATGCATGGAAGCTTCCTGGGTGCCTCTAAGGAGCAGCAATGGTGAATGGGGCTTACACATGGAAGCTGCCTGGGTGCCGCTAAGGAGCGACAATGGTGAATGTGACTTACGCAAGGAATCAGCCCGGGTGCCGCTATGGAGCGGCAATGGTGATCGGGGCTTAAGCTAGGAAGCTGCCTGTAATTTCTTCCTCATGTCTGGTCATGAGGGCATCCCAGATCACTGGTGGGTAGAGGTTTATGATTCTACCCCTATGCGCTAGTGTACAAGTGGGATAACACCAAGGGGTGTTGAAATTATGCCACTGTAATCATGGCGTTAGGCATCTTATTCTTGGAGCACAAGGAATCTCTTATTTAGTGCGAAAGGAATCCTATGATTAGCAGATAGGGTGTACTACTGTTTATAGTCGTGTAGAGAGGACTGCTGGCATCTCATGCTAGGAGCATGAGGCATCTCTTGTTTAGTGCAAGAGGCATCTTATGATTGACATATAGGGAACACTACAGTTTATAGTCATGTATATAGGACTGTTGGCATCTTATGCTTGGAGCATAAGGCATCTTTCGTATAGGGAAAGAGGCATACTATGCTTTGAAAATAGGGATTACTACAGTTTAAAGTCAGGTAGATAGGACTACTAGGCGTCTTATACTTGGAGTATAAGGAATCTCTTGATTAGAGTAAGAGGTATCCTATCATTTGTTAGATAGGGAGTACTACATTTTATAGTCATGTAGATAGGGCTGTTGGCATCTCATGCTTGGAGCATATGGCATCTCTCATATAGGGAAAGATGAATCCAATGTTTGGAACATAGGGATTACTATATTTTAAAGTCATGTAGATAAGACTATTGCCATAAGGCCCCATGAAATGGCTGGTTTTGGGACTTATGCAAGGGTGGCCCTTTCTGGTTCAACCTGGCATAGGAGCCAAGTGATAGGGTTTGGAGGAGTTTCCTGAGGAATGGTTCGACTCATGGTGCTTGGGGAATTGATGATGGGAATCCCAACTCACGACATGGGAATGAAACCAAGAGGAAAATGTCTACTCAAGGTGTTTCATGGTGTGTGGAGGAGTATCTCAAATCATGGTATTCAATAGGTGTAAGGTGGGTGTGCATAAGGGCGCAATGGAAAATCACGAAGTCCCGACCCAAAAAGATCCTAGAGCGACTCTCCATTTTTCATGGGGATCTGTGATGGTAGCAAAGGGACCGGCCCGGAGGGTCGGGACCACAGCCTGACACTGACCCCGAGTGGGGGTGGGAGGGCACAGCCCCTGTGGTATGGACCGGTGGGAGCGAAGGTAGGAGCATCACAAAGGATTGGTCTTCGCGAAGTAGCTTCATGAAGTAAAGGGGCTCAGGGAGCATGTAGTCTCGCGGATCATGGACCACTTGCGGAGCAAGGGAAGATGACAGATCAATGTCTCACGTAGCAGCATCGCGAAGCATTAGGTCGTGGAGCATGGACTCACAGAGCATAGTCTCGCGAAGGAGCATTGCCGAACATTGTCTCGTAGAGCATGTACTCATGGAGCATCGGATCGCAGAGCAGCAACGTGAAGGAAGCTACTCGCGGAGCATGGCCTCTCGGAGCCGCAATGTGGAGCTCTGCAAACCGAGAGATTGGTCGCCCAAGGGGCGAAGTTCCTGTGGCCATTTGGAGAAGGGGGTGAGTTGGGTATTTATAAGCAAGGGGCACCACGAAGCAGAGCTCGCGCGGCGCGAAGATAGAGCTTTCTCTGCAGTGGATCATGAACATCAAAGGGGTTCGCGGAGCATCCCGCCTCTTTTGCTTCACGGTGGGTTCGCGAACGTAAAATTCGTTCGTGGAGCATCCCACCTCCTGTGCTTCGCGGCGGGTCTTCGTGGTGCATCGCAAACATAAAACATGTTCGCGGAGCTTCCTGCCTCATTTCTTCACGAAGGGGGCCTCACGAATGGGCTTTGTGCACTAGTTTTCTAGCCAAACTTCAAATGCCTATAACTCCTATTCTGTAACTCTGTTACTGCCCTTCGACCTAACTAATCGAAGCTTGCGAAATGGACTACGATCTTGGATCATGTATGGAAGCATTTGGAAAATTTTGGGGATGCATTTTCCGGGGTCTACACGATTGTTATCAACATGACGTTGAGGGACCAGACCACACAAATACAGACCGACCCTCCCCCTTTGGTTGTTCTAATTTAATTATGATGGAGGTGGCGCAGTTGCGGCAGGCGACAAGCCGGCCGCGACGAGGCTGGTGGCGCAATGCCGCCGGGTCAGCACAAGTGTGCGGCACCGCCGTGCCACGCAGAAAACAGGGTCGTGGCCAGCGCGGGCCGCGGTGGAGCAAGGAGGCCAGCAGGGCCATTGGAAGGGTGTTGTGCCGTCATGCCGCATGGAGCAAGGGACCCACAACTAGGGCTGGCCATGGCGAAAGAGCCGGAGCGGCTGACCGCTCGACCAGCCGGGAGGAGCGGGACCCCATCGGGTCTCGTCTGTTCTGAACCTCTGCGACCTGGAGCCGGTTTCGATTCACACCCGAAAGGAAAAGTCGTTCAGGAGCCAGGGGCACGTGCCTCCCCCCTTGGCGCAGCTAGGGCAGGACACCTGGCAGCCCCACCGGGCCGGGCTGCCCCATCGGGCTGGGCTGCTACCAGGTTAGGCCGCCCTCAGGCCGGGCCATTCCCATGGGTCGGGTCGGACCCTCGGGCTGGGTCGGACCCATGGACCGGGTCTGACCCTAGTCCGGACCTGTTTG
Source organism: Viscum album (assembly GCA_963277665.1). NCBI lineage: Eukaryota > Viridiplantae > Streptophyta > Magnoliopsida > Santalales > Viscaceae > Viscum > Viscum album. The sequence goes on from OY728155.1 coordinate 484,144,573, forward strand.
ACCTGAAATCACTTTTGCGCCCATATCTTCGGCTACAGGTGTCCGATCGACGAACAATCTATGGAGACAGAAATCATAGGGCGAGACGGTTCTTTTGGTATACCCCACTTGACGTTTGGACATAGTTGGGTTACAGTCACGTGGGTTTGAACTTAAAAACCAACCGGACCCCTTGAACAGAAATGCCAATAACTCACAGACTGGGTGTCCGATTGACGCGCCATCTGTTGCGTTGAGAACCCCATGACAAGGAAGACCATTGAGATACTTCCATGTTGGACTTCATGATAGTTACAATATCAACCTATAGATCGTGCAGCAGTTTCTCCCAGAGACAAGCGAGCAGAGTACAGAGATATATTAGCAGGCTGATACCTGACGACAGCTGAACTTTCGACTCAGAGTGTTTCGACTAGCCCAATGGGAAGCGCATCTGTGTGACGCGGTAGACCCATAGTGGGGAGCACCTCTGTGTAACGTGGAAGAACAACGGTACTCGACTGGAGGAGTACCTCAGCAGGATACAAGGAGGAGCACCTCTATGTGACATGGTAGACCCACATTGGGGAGCACATCTGTGTGACGCAACAGACCCACAGTACTCGACAGGAGGAGTACTACAGTATTCCAGGATCGTGGGAAGCCCCTCTATGTTATGTGGTAGGCCCACAATACTCTATAGAGGATGAGTACACCATCAGTTGAGATTCTGACAACTTGACTGTGGATATTACTTACTACAACCCCAAGAATAAAATCCATGTCTGAGCTGAGTAAGTGAATTTTGAGTTTCCCCATGATTGATATGGATTACTAGATAACTTAGTTATATGTATGGGAGTATAGCTAAGTAATGGTAATCCATTGAATTCTTACTTTGTTGTTTATCCTTGTTGGATTTTTTGAGACCATTAGTGTCTCGGGGTCCCTACTGAGTATCGTTATACTCATCCCTGCACGTGCTATGCCGGCACCTTATTGTGATGGTTTCAAATGATGGATAGCGCTGACTGAGGCAGAGAGTAGTAGGACTAGACAGTACCCAGAGGTCGACCAATCGGAGTGACGGTACACGGAGGAGACGGTCAGACGTGGATTGCTGAGAATTCCATCTGTACCTACCCATTAGGTTGGAACCCCAGAGGACAACCCATTAGCTTCATTACTTTGCTTTCAGTTGCAATTTATTTCAATTGTACCTGTACTTTACTGTTGGGCTTGTATTTACGAACTATTTTACTTTCCCGCACTTCTTCTATATACAGTTTTTACTTAGTGTTTTACTACAAGTTGCGTACTCTGTTGTGTGTGTTTCAGTTTATAAATGAAATGCCTTCCCAGTTTATGGATTTATGCCTTTGGGGCTAGTCGCCAGCCCCTGGACTATGGAAGGCGGGCTTGGGGTAGTCATGATACGGGCCCCAGGGGACGGGTCATGAAAAATTTGTCTGAGAGGAGTCGGTTGTACCGCAGAACATAGGACTTTGATTATTCTTTTCTTTGATGCAATAGAGTTAAGGGTACTAAGTGTGGTTTTAAGTTCAGGAAGTCTAGTGTTGGTGTAGGAGGCCAACGTATCCATACAGAAGGACCGTGACCACTGATTTTAGACTTAGTGCATGAAAACATTTATTGCGTGCATGTCCTTAAAAGTATTATTTAAGTCAGATCAAACAGATCAGCTCACCAGGTATAAAATTTTGATCGTGTCACATCTGTTACATTCAGGATGCCTCCCCACAGAGCCCTTAGAGTCGTACGCTCTGATAGCTCACTGAGCAATGACGCCTCAGATTAGGGCCCTTTATCAGTAGAGTCACCAGTGGTACCACTTCCCGTTGGGCCACCGATGCCACCAGCCCTAGCAGCAGATGATACACACCACTTGAGCACATTGCATGAGTCCAGCGCTAGAGGCCACCCAGGTTCAGGGAAGAGACGGACCCCTAGGCAGTTTAGGATTGGCTGGAGGTTGTGGTGAGAGACTTTAAGCCAATTGGGACACTAGTAGACCTCATGGTGATCCTTATTGTGAGTCTCCTTCAGGCAGCAGCAGGAAGATGGTGGAGCCTGATGCTCCAGGTCCACAACGTGGTGACACTAATCTCGACAGACTTCGTGAGCCTGTTCCAGGTGGAGGTTGTTCCAGTGACCCTTCGAGTTGTGCGGATACCGGAGATACTTCATCTGCATCAGGGCAACATTACAGTAGCACAGTACTTAGCGAGGTTCACCAATCTCTTGTGCTAATCCACAGATATGGTACAGGACCCATTCTTCAGGGCTCAGAACTTCGAGTAGGGGATCAAGTGAGAGATTTTGGCTTTGATGCTCTCACTCAGCATCCCGATGTAGGAGGGGGTGTTAGAGAGATCCATCCTAGTGAAGATTTGCCTTTTTGAAAAGTCTCCGGCAGCAAGACCCGCCACTAGTCGACTTATAGCGGAGTCTTATACAACTAGAAGTAGATAGATGAAGTAGAGGTTCAAGTGGACCAAACCCTTGGGTGGACGACCGCCTGACTCCAGATTAGTTGTTTAGGGTACCTGAGGAAGTGACTTATATTCCAATAGTAGACAGGGTTACTCATGTGGTGGGTAGGGTCACATGGCTCATGACTGTCTGACCCACCATTCAGACGATCACCATACACTTGAGAAACCTCCCAGGCAGAGCCAGAGGTTCAATCGAGGTGGTCCGCAGGGCATAGGCGGATGTGAAAGAGGAGCTGGACGAGCAACTGGCAATGGAAGACATTACGATGTGCTACCGCCACCACCACCAAGAGGACCATCCTGACTGCAGGGAGCAGGTGGAAAGGGGATAGCTCAGCTTCAGGCTACTGAGGCCTACGACCATGGCTCTCCAGATATGATTCGAGGTACGATCTGTTTCTACTCCACCTTAGCTACAGTTCTTATAGACACATGTGTTAGTCATTTTTTCATATCCACTACCTTTGTTCGGAGCTCGGAGATTCCGAAGGAGCTGTTGGCTCGATCCTTACGACTAGAGACTACTATGGGAGAAGACTCGATGATTACAAACTGGTGCCGGCAGTGTGAGCTTACTCTAGGAGGAGAGATCTTCGGTTGGGATCTCCTCGTATTGGTGTTGAGTTCTTATGACATCATCTTGGGTATGGATTGGTTATCTATAATCCATCCTTAGATAGACTATATTAGGTGAAAAGTGTGGTGTGTCCGTACGGGTGGGTCCATGTTCACCTTCACCGATGAGAAGGGAACCTTTGTAGCACAATATGGACTTACCCGAAGGAGGTTTAATCCAATCACTCACCAGTTGGCTTTCCATACCCTTGAGTAAGTTGATGTGGAGAGTCAGACTTATCCTATAGTGGTGGACCTGTACACGGATGTTTTCCCTAATGATGTTCCAGGATTATATCCTCAAAGAGAGGGGGACTTCTACATTGACCTATACCCCGGGACGACACCGATATCTACTCCAGCATATCAGATGGCTCCCACTGAGCTTCGTGAGCTACGGGTACAGCTGGATGAGTTACAGGGGAAGAGATTCATCCAGCCCTATGTTTCTCCATTGTAAGGCCTGATTCTATTCTCCATGAAGGCATGTGGGAGCTTGCGGCTTTGTGTTGGCTACCGTCGCCTAAACCAGGTGATAATAAAGAACAAGTACCCACTCCCAAGGATTGACGACCTCTTTGATCAGCTCAAGGGATCACGATGGTTCTCGAAGATAGACCTCGGATCAGGCTATCACCAACTCAGAGTCTGAGACGAGGATGTGTAGAAGACGACCTTCAGATGTCGGTCTGGCCAGTATGAGTTCTTGGTTATGCCTGTTGGTGTAACCAACACTCCATTAGTGTTCATGTGTCTCATGAATAGGATCTTCCAGCCATACATCGATCAATTTTTCATAGTCTTCATCAATGACATTCTGATCTACTCGACTACTGAGCAGGAGCATGCCTACCAATTGCAGGTGGTACTGGACACACTCCAAGAGCACCACCTTTATAGTAAGCTCTTGAAGTTCCAGTTTTGGATTAAAGAGGTTCGCTTCTTAGGACATGTCATATCGTAGGGTGGAGTTGTAGTAGATCTAGTGAAGATTGAGGTGGGACTTTCATGGGATCCACCCAGGAGTGTTACAGAGGTACAAAGTTTCCTTAACTTGGCTGGATACTACCGGAGTTTCGTTCCAGACATCTCCAGAGTTGCAGCACCACTATCGTCCTTGACGAAGAAGGGGAAATGCTTTGTGTGGTCAGAGAGATGCCTTCATAGCTTTCAGGAGTTGAGGCAGAGGTCGACTAGTGCCCCCATCATGAGTCTTCTAGAGGAGGTCATAGGGTTTGTAGTTTACTGAGATGTATTAGGGACCGGACATTGGTGTGTCCTGGTGCAGGAGCGAATAGTGATCGCATATGGTTCTCAGCAGCTGAGAAAACACGAGCAGAACTACGCTTCCCATGACCCTGAGTTAGCATCAGTGGTCTTCTCCTTGATGATTTGGTGGCACTATTTGATGGGAGAACGTTTTACCATGTACTCTGATCACAAGAGTCTCAGGTATATCTTCTCGCAGAAGGACTTGGACCTGAGTCCATGTCGTTGTCTTGAGTTCTTCCTGGATTATGACTTCGAGATAGTCTATACTCTTGGAAAGGGGAATATTGTTTTGGATGCACTCAGTAGGAGGACTGGTATTCAGCTGCTAGTAGAGGTGACACAGCAGTTGGCTGCCTTACCGATATCCTCTGTGGATAGGGATAGAGAATCCTTCCTATAGTCTCTTACGGTCAATCCTCCACTCCTTCAGCGAGTCAGGGAAGCGCAGCATGGGGACACTGACTGCAATACACAACATGATCAGATATCCACAGGGGAGGAACCTGATGGATTATCTGACGGTGTAGAGCCCTTAATCCTCATCAGAGGGTGTACCATGGTACCAATTAAACTTCAAGAGTAAGTATTGAGAGGGTTACACACATCCCCTGTAGAGGTACATACAGGAGTGGTGAAGATGTACCAGGACCATCGACGACAGCACTGGTGGCTAGGTATGAAGAAACCAGTATCTGAGTTTGTCTCACGGTGCCTCACTTGTCCGCAAATGAAGGCAGAGCTGTAGGTACTGTCAGGCTTGGTTTAGCACATATAGTTCCTAGAGTTCAAGTGGTAGGTATAACCATCGAATTTGTGGTGGGTCTTCCATGTACATCCAAGAGTCATGATTCGATATGGTTGATCGTTTACTGAATCACTAAGTCGGCCCACTTCCTACCGATCAAGGAGCATGGCTTAGTAGAGATCTTAGGATGCCTCTATGTACAGGAGATTGTGTATTTACATGGTGTAAATTCTTCTATTGTCACCAACCGTGATGCACAGTTTACTTCCCGGATATATAAGGGGTTTCCGGAGGCTTTTCAGACACAACTTCGTTTGAGAATCGTCTTTCATCCTCAAATAGATGGTAAGACTGAGCGGACCATTCAGACCCTCGGGGACATGGTATGTTCTTGTGTCCTTGACTTCGGTCACATTTGGGAGGATCACTTACCTATGGTGGAGTTTTACTACAATAACAGTTATCACTCCACCATCGGCATGGAACCTTTTGAGGCCTTGTATGGTCGACCATGTAGATCACCACTGTGCTGGACAGACCCATGAGAGTCTGCACTAGTGGGACCAGAGATGGTACGGGTTACCATAGAGAAGGTGCAGATCATCCAGGAGTGGATGAAGACTACACAGAGTAGGCAGGAGTCGTATTCTGATAGGAGACATAGACCTCTAGAGTTTGAGGATGGCTACAACATCTTTCTACGTGTCTCACCTTGATGAGGTCTATGAAGATTCGACCTATGTGGAAAGTTATCTCCACGATTCATCGGACCATTCTAGGTCCCTAGAAGAGTATGCAAGGTGGATTACCGTCTGGCTCTTCCACGTTAGCTACATCGGGATTACAACATCTTCCACGTATCTCAGCTAAGGAGATACGTGCACGAATTGTCCCACATCATCAACCATGGAGAGCTGGACATAGAAGAATGGATGACTTTTACAGATATTCTAGTGGAGATTGAGGATCAATAGGAGCGGGTCCTACGTGGATGGTCGATACCTCTGGTGCACGTATGCTGGCAGCATGAGAACCTCCAGGAGAGCACATGGGAGCGGGAGGCTCAAATGCATGCTCAGTACCCACATTTTTTCTTTTAGTTCGAGTTGTAGCTTATGGGGATGTGAAGCCCTGAGGTGGGGAGAATATAAAGACTCAAAAATCCTGTGGGATATTTTTTCATAAATAAATGGGAATTTTATGAGTCCGCGAAAATTTGGGGTGCTTGATTCCGAGGTCTGGTGTGCCCGGAATCAATTTATGAAGTTTATTTTGGTTACGTTCAATAAACATACGAGCATGATTTTATAACTTTTGAAGCATGATTTTATAACTTTTGAACCGGTACTCAGAATTGAAATATGAGGGTTTCATTGAACTCGTAGCGTCGGTGATTGCTTAGTGAGTCCTTCACAGTAGTTGCGTTCTAACGATAATGAAAGATAGTTTTTTTGGGTTTTTAAATAAAATTAACAAAAAAGGTGTTTAATAATTTTTATATTTGGTGGTTAAAACCGTCAAGTGCAGGTTAGAGGTGGGGCCCACCCACACATAACCTCCCTTGGGATGATTTCATTGGTGGGGACCATCCATGGGTTGTAAACCTTGGAACCTCCCATTTATATGGGATGAAACCCTTAAACTTCCCTTGGTTTGATGAAGTCAACTCTCCCCTCTTTAAGTGTGCCAATGCACCCAAAAATTAATTAGTGGATCAATAGTTTATTAATTTTAAATCTTTTGAATTCATGGAAAATGTTAAATAATTGTCAAATCTATTATTTCATTTTGGGTTGGAAATTCATTTCGGAGAAAAGGATTAAAAATTGGGGAGAGTCGAGCGATTTTGGGTAATTTTTCTTCCAAAGAAGAACGCCCCTCTCCAATGAAGAACGACAGACATCTTCCTCGATCTTTAACCACAGAAAGAAAGGGAAGCGCCATCCCTGAAGAACATTGATGTCTTCATCCTCAAATTTTTAGTATTATTTCTGATGTCAACGGAATGGCGTCCACCTTTCTATGATTCCGTCAACGATCACCGAACTCAAGGCAGGGGTTTGAGTTGAATTTTGTTCCTGTTCTACGTCATTCAAATTTCTTGTTTATGTAATGCCTATTGTTATCAACAAGACACATAGGTCTTGGACCGCACAAACATGACCCAACCCTCCCCCTTTGGTAGTTATCATTTTTTGATGATGGAGACAGAGCAGTGACAGCCGGCAACGGGCCGTGGTGGAGCAAGGCGGCTAGTCGGGCCGCCGGAGGGCTGCGGCGCCAACACGCCACGTGGGTGGAAGAGGCTGCGGCCAGGTGGGCCACAACGGTCAGACGGAGGGGCGCGGTGACATCCCCCCACACGGTGCAAGGGAGCCACGTCTAGGGCGGTCCGCGGTGGAGGAGCCGGAGAGGTTGGCCGCTCTGCCAACCTGGAGGAGTGGGACCCCATCGGGTGCAGTGTGTTTTGGACTAGCACCACCTAGCACCGGTTTCGGTTCACACCCGAACAAAAAAGCCGTTCGGGAGCCAGGGGCGGACACCTCCCCCCATGACGCAGCTAGGGAAGGCTGACGGACCACACCACTGGGCCGGGCTGCCACCGGGCCATGCCGCCATTGGGGCGGGCCGCCACACCGTGTCGGGATGCCATCGAGTCAGGCCGCCCCATTGGGGTGGGCCGCTACTGGGCCCGGCGACCCCATCAGGCCGGGCCGCCTGCAGGACGAGCCGCCCTTGGGTTGGGCCACTCCCACAGGCCGGGTCAGACCCTCGAGTTGGGTCAGACCCACAGACCGGGTCGGACTTGCAGACTGGGTCGTACCCCAGTCCGGACCCGTTTGACCTGAAATCACATTTGCGCCCATATCATGGGCTACGGGCGTCCGATCGACGAACCGTCTACGGAGACAGAATGATTAGAGTGAGACGGTTGTTTTGGCATAACGCACTTGATGATTGGACACAATTGGGTTACGATCGGGTTGGTTTGAACCCAAAAACCAATCGGGCCCCTGGAACATAAATGCTAATAACTCACAAACAGGGCGTCCGATTGACGTGCCATCTGTTTTGTTGAGACCCCTATGACGAGGCTGACCATTGAGATACTTCCACATGGGACTTCGTGATAGTTGGAGTATCGACCTATAGCTCATGGAGCGGATTCTACTATAGATGAGTGAGTGGAGTATGGAGACCTAGTAGTAGGATGATACCTGACGACTGCTGACCTTTCGACTCAGTGTGTTTCGACTAGCCTAGTGAGAAGAGCCTCTGTGTGACGCGACAGACCCACATTGGGTAGTGCCTCCTTGTGACGATGAAAACCCATGGTAGTCGACAGGAGGAGTACCTCAGCAGGCTATGAGGGGGAGCGCCTATGTGTGAAGCGGAAGACACATAGTGGAGACTGCCTATGTGTGACGCTGTAGACCTACAATACTCGACATGAGAAGTACTACAACAGTCTAGGACAGTGGGAAGCACCTCTCTGTGACGCAGAAGGCCCACAGTACTCTATAGAGGGGGATTACACCATCAGCTGAGATTCAGATAGCTTGACTGTGGATGTTACTTGCTACTACCCCAAGAATAAAATCCTGGTTTGAGCTGAGTCAATGAATTTTGAGTTTACTCATGGTTGATATGGGTTACTAGATAACATAGGTATATGTATGGGCATATACCTAAGGAATGGTTATCCGTTTAATTCTTACTTTGTGGTTTATCGTTTTTGGATTTTGTGATACCTTGAGTGTCTTGGGGTCCCTAATGAGTGTCATTATAATAACCCCTGCACGGGCTAAGCTCGTACCTCATTGTGTTGGTTGCAGATAACGAACAGCGCAGACTGAGGTAAAGAGTAGTGAGACTGGATGGTACTAGGAGGTGGACCACTCATTGTGATGATACACAGAGGAGACAGTCATACATGGAGTGCTAAGGAGGCCATATATACCTACCCTTCATGTAGGAACCCCGGAGGACGACGTAGTAGCTACTTTACATTGCTTTTAGTAGTACTTTCTTTCAATTGTACCTGTACTTTACTGTCGGGATTGTATTTCCAACCCCTTTTACTTTCCTGCGCTTCTTCTATATACATTTTTTACTTAGTGTTTTACTTCCAATTGCGTACTATGTTTTGTGTGTTTTAGTTTATAATGGGAATGCCTTCCCAGTTTAGGGATTTACGCCTTTGGTGCTAGTCACCAGCCGCTGGCCTATGGAAGGCGGTCTTGGTGTAGTCACGATACGGGCCCCATGGGATGGGTCGTAACATTAATAATGATTTTACCATAATAAATATTGATATATTAATAAAACATAAATTAGAGGAAGGGTTATGAATAAATTTATTAGTAAAATTATTGTTAAATAATTAGAGATGTATATCTTGAAATTAATATTTGAAAATAGAAAGAAAATTATTATCTTATCATTTAAATATTTTCTTGAAAGAAATTGAGTTAAATATAAGTTTATCAATCTGTATACATAAAAAAATAGAGTTGAAGGGTGAAACAATACATTTTTGTTTGAGATGTTTAGAATTTTTTTTCAAGAATATAAAATTCTAATGGTCTAATGGAGAGATTATTTTATGACATATGTCCATATTCAAAAAAGAATCTTATTAGGTAAAAATATAAGATAAATACATCAATAAGGTGGTACAAGAATAATACCACTTCGGATGATATAAAATTGTTTATAAGTTCATTTCTAATGAGTATAAAAAATAAATTTTAGGTAAATTTTATTTGAGGGTTAAAGAAGTCATCTTTCTAGGAAACCAATCTTATAGAAAGAGAAAAAAATGCAGTGATTAGAAATTTTTTAATGAGTTATAATTATATGAGGTAAAAAATATAGAAAATAATACAAAAATAAAAATTCTATATGAAGATTATTTTGGATATTATATTGAAGTAAATAAGAATAATTATTATGAAACCGGTGAAGAATATATTGATATTGATTCATAGAGTGTAAATAATGATTATTATCAGAAAAATAATGAAAGGATTCTATTAAAATTTAACATTATATGTATAGGAAATTGAATAATCCTATGGAGTAATAAATAACAATATAAACAGTGAGTGAACCAATTCAAATTATAATTACACTACAATGTGAAAATAAAACATAATCTAGAAAATTTTACAACATTCAATAACGGAATCCATAATGCAAGAAGAATTAATTGATGTAGAAATGAATAAACATACAACAAATAGAAAAATTACACATTTTATATTGTTTAAATAGAAAATGAAAAAAATATTACAGGGATCAATGGGATTTTAGAAATAAAATTGAATGATAATGGATAATTCACAAGGAATAATAAAACATTTTTTTGAAGGATTATTTTTAATTTGAAGGGTTGATTTTGAAGATAAAATTTAAAATTTAAAATTATTTAATGATAAAATAATATTCATTTTAATTAGATCTTATATGTACAATAAATTAAATAAGACATATCTCAAGTATAAATTCATAGATATTGATCATCAAGAAGAGTATTACATTGATCATACTTAATGTTTTTTTAATACTATCTCTACGGGGAAAAAATTATAAAATCCATACACATATTGAATTTCGTACCAAGGGACTAATATAAAAATTATGATAAATTCTTGGAAGTAATGCAATTATATAATGGAAATATAAACATAAAAAATATATAAATGATATTAATAATTCCTCATTAATTTTTATTGTTCATGTTAATGATATCATTATCTATGTTAACCATGATATTCCTTGTAAGAATTTTTATAAAAAATTAATATCCACATTTATATTCCCATGTTATAGGTTATTAATTACTTCTTTCGATTATAGGTGATGTAAAAGTGTAATTTAAATGTCTTAAACAATGATATGTATATAGAATAATTTTTGAAGAATTGTGAAATGGATTATTTCTAATCATTTTCTTCAATTTTATCATATATACTAAAACTATATATAGATATTAAATGTGATATTTTATATAAAAAGGAATTCAATAGATTTATTGGAATATTTTTGAATTCATTTAATCTATACTAGATATTGTCTATGTTGTGAGTTTGTGTGCTATATATATGGTTTGTCCTCAAAAATCAAATTCTATATCATGCAAATGGGTCTTCAAATATATCAAAGGTATATTGTGCAAATTTTATTGTAAATTAAAGTATTTAACATGAAAATTTAATGTTCTAATTATATATATTAGGTAAGATATTGTGATTATTGAAATTCCACTTTAGTGAAATTTTCAATTAGAAGAAATAAATGATGAATAGAAATTCTAGTAGAAAAAAATATTTAAGATCCATGAAATCTTAATATGTGTCTAATATTAGTAATTTCACCCAAATTATATGAATTAATGAAAATATTATTGATTTTTTTTAATATTTATGTACTTTAGAATATTTTTTATGATAATTAAAGTGTTAAAATTTATTTATAAATTTAGTGCAACACTCATGCTATATGAAAATTCACATTTGGATTCAACTTTAAAATTAGATGGTTTTAGATGATGATAATAGGCCAAAATTTACTAATACCCAAGAAATAATTTCTAATATTTTCACAAAGACCATGCCCAAACACATGTTTGAGACTCTATTGCCAAAAATGAATATTCATCCCAGTGACCGCTCTTATGGGACATTGGGTGCACCCATATATTTCTTTATCTTGTGTTTTGAAAGTGCAATAATAATATTACATCTCTTAATCATCATGTGGGAGAATAAGTACCTCTATTGTATTTTTTGTTGAAAATTATAGAGGAGTTTTTATAAAATAGGGAGAAAATTTAAAAAACAATGAATGAATGAACTAGGAGTTCATTGATATTAATTTTAAAATCACTACATTTTATATAATAATGTAATTTTATCAAAAAGACTATGTAATCCTATTGTGACACATATATATTATTGAATATATTTTATAAAATTTAATGAAATACATGCAAATTTTTTCTACACAAAAGAAACTAAAATGAATACCATGATAATAAAATTTGAAAATGATTGAATATGAAAAATATATAATAGATATTAAAATGGACTATATCAATATAATTTAATCACAATATTAAAAAAATAGAAAAATGATTTTTAATAAAAGTGAAATTTTTTTATTAAAAATATTTTTATTTCTCACATATTTGTTATTATATAAAATTTAATTCTGAACACATTAAATCATTAATAAGATAAAACTAACTGAAATCATGAGTTTCACAAATAGAAATTAGTCTATGTTTAATTTTTAAATTTTTTAAAAAATATTAGACTTTTAGTTAAATATTTAAAAATATATTATCTGCCAAAACAATATCTTTTATTAAATTATTATAATATAAGTAAGAACTAGAAGTTTATAAAACAGATTTATTAGTAAAAGAAGTATATTTGATGTAAATTTATTTATTTGAAAACAATATCATAATCTTTGTAAACCAATGTCATTCAATTTTGAACATACGAATCATTTCATAAAACTTTAAAAAAATTCTGAATATTTTCTTCAAATTATACATTTGAAATGATATATTTAGATTTTTCATTATTTTAAATTTACATAATTATTTATCTAATAATTAACATATTTATACATTTTATGCCAATAATAATGATGTATTTATACTACACATAAATTTAATTATTAAAAATATAATTTTTTAAAAAACTATTTTTAAGTTATTATGATAATATTAATAGTATACTTTAAAACAATTATAATTTTTTAGATAAAATGATTTAAATATTTAAAAATATTTTGGTGATGTTATATAATAATTTATATTTTAATTTTGTTCATTAAAATTATTTACCATGATTAAAAATACGTTACCATGGTAAAAGTAAAATATGGTAAAAAGTGTTTTACTAAGATTTAAAGAACTCATGAATTTTAAAATGGTGAATACAAGTTTGTGTATGATATTTTAATTTTAAAAACTCCCCCTATAAATTATTTAAATAATTTGGAGCCATTGACCCTTGAATTGATACTATTTTAAATTTAATGAGTATTTCCAAAATTACCCATCTCTTCACAAATGAAGTGGGATCACTTCCACCACTTAACTTTAGAACTATCAATTAAAATTTCATCCTAAAAATCATAATGATATATCTAACTATAATTTTATCTCAATTTATTATTCATTTGGTCTTAATTTCTTCAACATTAAGATAATTTTAAAAGGAAACACTATGTTCAGTATCATACAAGATACGCTACATCAATCTAAAAAATATGATTAAATTTTATTATTTTAATGTGTTAAATATCACCTAGATAATGGAATGGAGGGAATTAATGAGATCAAATTAATTATGAAACTAAATTTCACACATTTTTATAAAATAAAATATTTGGTTAAAAAATAATTAGAAAACTAAATAAAATGCAACAGAATAAAAAGGATTTGTTTTTATAAAAATCATATTTTCATCACATTGAGTATTTTTTTATTAAAATAAATTAATCCCCCTTATTTAAATGTATTAATTTTATTTATATTTTCGATATTGAAAAAAATACTCATAAATTTTTTATTAGAATAAGATAAGAATAAATTAAATTTTTAGCGTAAAACCACATATTTTTCTAAAGGAAGTTTTGTTTTATTTTAATAGAGCTATAATTTTCAAATTATGTTTTTGAAGTTTTATAAATCATATTTGATTAATTAAAATTTATTTTTGAAATAGGATTATCAAAATTATCTTATGATAAAATTTTTGTATTTTTTAAAGAAAATTCATTTTTGAATAATTTTGAAAACTATTGCATTGTAACTAAAAACTAATTGTCTATATAATTTTTATAAATATTTAAATTAAATTTTAAATTTTTTATACAATAATTAGTAAAATTATACGTAAATCAGTCTAAATTATTTAATTTTTGTAAAGACATATAAATTTCAAAGAATTTTATTTCTTAAATTATTTGGAATTTTACGAGTCTGTAGTTTCTGACGGTGCCTGATTCTGAGGCCTAGTGTGCCCAGAATCAATTTCTGAAGTTTTGTTCAGGTACATTCTGTAAATGTAATGGTGGGTTTTTCTATCATTTGAACCATTTCTCGGAATTGATATTTGAGGACACCGATGAACTCGCAGTGCTGGTATTCGCTTAAGGAGACCTTTACCGCTATTGTGTTTTATACAGGATGGAAGTTAAAAATTGGGGTTACTAATTAAAATTAAAAATTAAATAAAAATGTCTCTCCAACACATTTTTATTTTGAAAAGTGGTTAAAGTCTCTAGGTGGAGGTTAGGGGTGGGGCCCACCACACCCTAACCTCCCTTGGGAGGATATAACTAGGGGTGGGGACCACACGAGCACAAACCCCTCAACTCCCCTTGAAACCCCCCCTTTGAAACTCTTGGACTTCCCATTGATTTAATGAAGCCACCTCTTCCCTATTAAAATTTTAAAACATCCACCTTCTCTCATAAAGGTTCCAACATAATTAATTAATAACTAAATAAATTAATTTGGGAATTTGAAATCTTTTGAGCATATTTTTCCAACATTAAAGGAATACATTAAATTGTTTTAATTTGGTTGGCACATATTACCTTGGTGGATATTTTGGAGAATTAGGAGAGAGAAATCTTCCCTAAAGAACACAAAGAATGCCCTTTCTCTCCAAAGAAGAACAAAGGAACCGTCTTTGATTTTCGTCCAGGCCACAAGATGAGGAGCCGCCTGTGAGGAAGGTCGACTACGCTTCTCCTTCGGACCTTTCCTAACGTCAACGAAATCGACGTCTGTCTTCCACGATGCCTGAGTTCCATGACACCGCCTTCCGTGGCTCGTCGATGTGCAACCTCAAATACGAGGTAGGGTTTTTTTGAGCTGTCTATAACTCTGAACTTTGTCGTTCTAATTACGGAATGTGAATTACCAACATTTTACTTCATAAAAAGGAGGGTTCGGGCCGTACGAACATGACCCGAACATCACCCATATTTTTTGATCTTTATAACAATATAGGTGGAGCCAATGGGGCGTGGTGTCGTCACACCACGCCAGAGAAAAACCATGGCAGATAAAATGATACGGCGCCGTTGCCCCGTGTTATAGAACCGAAGGCCGTGGATAGGTCGGGCCGTGGCAGTGTTGGACTTGCGTCGTCTCGCCGGCCACGTGGAGGAAAACCACAGCCTGCATCCATGGGCCACTTGGCCGGAGAAGAACCGGCTGGCCTCATTCCGGCAGGCTACAGTCGTCCGGGCTGGAAGGTTGCGGCGACCGCAGGCGCCACGCGGCGTAGGAGCCGTGACCCGCAATCGCGGGCCACTCACTGAGAGAACCGGTAGGCCACCTTTCGGCCACCCTGATGACCCACAATGTCAGTTGGCACTACGTGGGAAGAACATCGTACCACTGTGCGGGCTGCTCGCATCGGACAGAACCGGCCGGCTTCAGTCGGTCAGGCAGGGAGAGGCGGCTCCGCTCGGTGCCGCTGGGCGAATCAGACTGCCCCACTTCGCAAGCCGATTCTGTAGGTGGGTCGCACTCCACTAGATCGGGCCGAACCGCCGGCCCATTGGGCTTGGTGGGTCAGGCCCAACATCGCCTAAATTTGAATATCTTCAAGGTCGTGCATCCGAACGACGCATCTTCGATGGCACTGGGACCCTCACAACGAGGTGGTTATTTTTTGATACTCTATGTGAGTTTTGAAAAACTTGGGAAAATGGACAGGTATGAAATGAGCGTATATCCAACCAGGACCCTAGAATGGAAAAACTAATAACTCTCAGACTGGGCGTTTGATTGACATGCTATCTGTCGCGTTGGGTTCCTTATAATGATACAGAACTTTGGGATATGTCAACTTAGGACTTCATGATAGT
Organism: Viscum album; assembly: GCA_963277665.1. NCBI lineage: Eukaryota > Viridiplantae > Streptophyta > Magnoliopsida > Santalales > Viscaceae > Viscum > Viscum album. The sequence continues at coordinate 484,160,608 of OY728155.1, forward strand.
TGATGTATCGAACCCCTTTGCTCGAGGAGAAGACCCTCCTAGAATTGATCATGTTGTGTGCGGTAACCCTAGAGCTGGCTGCGACTGTGATGACTGCTATACCGGAATCCTGTGTGGGTTCGACAGTTCTTACTTCTCTTCCTATATTCTGTGTGGGTTCGACAGAATAGCTGGCATGTATCATGTGTTGGTATGACAGCTTAGACGAGATAGCTGATCCTGTATCCTATCTGGGTCTAACAGCTTAGACGAGATAGTTGGCATGTATCCTATGTGGGTCTGACAGCTTTGTTGGTCATGTTTCATGTGTGGGTCTGACAGCTTAGATGATATAGTGGCAACATCTGATCATCTATATCTCTTTAATTTTTTGGTATACCTATGTGAGCTGAGTCATGTCTTTCATACATTATCATCATGGTGATTGAATTTACTTTGTGGATTTGGTTTTTTCTTGGGCTTGAGAGTTGGAGCATGACTGAGATTGGTGACTTTGTTATATGTATGGTCATATACCTAAGTTGGGTTGGTTGATACTTCGTGATTGTATCATTCTTATTTTTTATCTTTAGTGGATATTGTGAGACCTTGCGGGTATCAGGGTCCACAATAAGTATCGTTATACTCACCCCTACACGGGCTATGCCCACACCTCGTTGTGTTGGATGCTGACGACAGACAGTGCTGATGGAGGTTGAGAGCACTAAGACTGGACGGTACCCGGAGGTGGACCTTGTGACGAGACGACACACAGAGGAGACAAACGAACGTGATTTCTGAGGTGGCCATCTATACCTACCCTTCAAGTAGGAACCCCGGAGGACGATCCAGGAGTTGCTCTTTACTTTCACCTGTTTGTCCCTTTTACTTGTACTTGTTGTTTAGTTGGGTTTCTATACTGGCCCATTTACTTTCCAGTACACTATTTTGTATTCAGTTTTACTTAGTGTTTACTTCCTGTTGCATACTCAGTTGTGTTCGTTTACTTTTATAAAGGCAATTCCTTCCCAGCTTATGGATTTACACCTTTGGGGATAGTCCCTAGCCCCTGGCCTATGGAAGGCGGGCTTGGGGTAGTCACGACATGGGCCCCGAGGACGGGTTGTGACAAATTTGTATCATAGGATTCAGTTCTACCACATAACCTGGACTCTGATTCTTTTAACGGTAATAGTGTTAAGTGTTTTTGGTGTGTTTATAAGTTTAGGGATACTGGTGTTGGTGCGGCGGCTGATGTATCCATACACTAGGGCTCTGACTTCTGATTACCGACTCTGTGTACGAAAACACTGATTGCATGTCTGTTTCCTTTAAAAAGTTTTCTTTGTGATTATATTCCGTTAGCTCACCAAGTATACTGATTTGACCATGGCACAACTTTTTCTTTTCAGGATGGCCCCATGAAGGTAGCCAGCTAGGGTTCCAAGTTACCTACAAGATGGTAGCCCACTGAGCGACGAGGCCGTGATACAAGGCCCCATCATAGAGGAGGCACCAGCACTACCACTACCCGTAGGGCCACCGATACCACCAGCTCTAGCAGTAGAGAGTGGACACCACCTATGTGCGCTGCATGAGTTCTAGCGCGAGAGGCCACACATGATCCGGGGAGAGACGGACCCACAGGAAGCTGAGGATTGGCTTGAGGCTATCACGAGCGTTTTCAAATGGGTAAGGACACCAGATAACGTTATGGTGATCCTTGTCGCATGTCTCCTGCATGCAATAGCAGGTATATGGTGGATCCTAATTCTCCTGGTGCATGAAGAGGCATCACTATTCTGGGAAAACATCGAGAGCCTGTTCTAGGAGGAGTTTGTTCCAGGAACCCTTTCTGCGGTGCGGATTCGGGAGTTACAAAATCTACAGCAGGGCATTATGACAGTAGCTCAGTACTCAGCGAGGTTCACCGACCTCTCACGCTACTCCACAGATATGGTGCGGGACACGTTTTTTAGGGCCTGAACCTTTGAGAAGGGACTCAGGCATGAGATCAGAGCTTCAACAATTCCCCTCTGTATTCCTACACAGGCGGGGGTACTAGAGAAAGCCCTTCTAGTTGGTGAGTTTCCTCGCAGAACAGTCACCAGCGGTGAGACCCCCCACAGGGCGACATGTCACGGAGTCTTCTCCAGCCCGCCGTAGACAAATGTCACAGAGGTCAAAGTGGACCAGGCCATCAGGTGGGCAATCCCAGGATACATGTTCGATTATGCAGGGAACACAAGACGAGGTCAGCTATACGAGGAGAAGGTAGTTCTATCCATGTGACGGGTAGGGCCACATGGCTCATGACTGCCCGACCCGCCATACAGATGAGTAGTAGACAGTAGATGGACCTCCTAGGTAGAGGTAGAGGTTTGATCATGTTGGTCCACTGGAAACAGGCAGATAAGGAAGAGGAGTTGGTCGAGTAGTGGGTGGTGGATGACGTTTCAAGGCTCTACCCCCACCACCACTAGGATGTCCACCCCGACCACAGGGAGCTGGCAAAAAAATGCGAGATTAGCTCCAGGCTATCAATGCCTATGACCATGACGCACCTGAGATTATTCGAGGTACTATCTATGTCTACTCCACCATTGCTGCAGTACTCATAGACATAGGTGTGAGTCATTATTTTATTGCCATTGCTCTTGTTCAGAGCTCATAGATTCTAACAGAGCTGTTGGCTCGATCATTATGGCTAGAGAATCCTACGGGAGTAGACTCGACAATTACAGACAATTTCTGGTAGTATGAGCTTACTCTAGGAGGCGAGATCTACGGTTGGGATCTTCTTGTAGTGGCATCAAGAAATTACGACATCATCTTGGGTTTGGGCTGGTTATCCACAGTTCATGCTCAGATTGACTGTATTAGGCGCAATGTGTGGTGTATCCACATGGATGTCACCAGGTTCACCTTCGTCGATGAGAAGGGAGACTTTGCAGCACAGGATGGGGCAACTGATCACACATCATTTCGCTAGTCTCATCGTCAGAGCGGTTTATGTGTGGATTCCGAGTTTTTTTGTTTTGGTAGATCAGTACACGGAGGTTTTTCCTAACGACGTTCCAAGACTACCTCCTCACAGTGATTTAGACTTCTACATTGATATGTACCCAGGGACAACACCGATATCTACTCCAGCATATCGGATGGCTCCCGCCGAGCTTCAGGAGCTATGGATATAACTAGAGGACTTGTAGGGGAAGGGATTTATCCGACCTAGTGTATCACAGTGGGAATCCCTGATTTTGTTTGCAAAAAAAGGCGGATCGGGACTTACGACTGTGTGTCAACTACCGTCGCCTGAATCAGGTGACCGTGAAAAAAAAAGTACCCACTTTTGAGGATTGATGACCACTATGATCAGCTCATGGGAGCACGATGGTTCTTCAATATAGACCTCGGGTCAGGCTGTCACCAGCATAGAGTTCGAGATGAGGATGTGCATAAGGTAGACTTCAGGTGTCGGTATAGCCACTACGAGTTCTTGGTTATGCCCTACAGCATAACCAACACTCCAAAAGTGTTCATGACTCTCATGAACATGATCTTACAGCCTTAACTCGATCGTTTTGTCATAGTATTAATCGGCGACATACTGATTTACACGACTACTAAGTAGGGTTATGCCTACCATTTGTGGGTAGTACTGGACACACTCCGAGGGCACCAGATTTATGGGAAGCTCTGGAAGTGCTAGTTCTAGATTCAAGAGGTTAACATTATGGGTCACATCATCTCAGAGGCTAGAGTTGTAGTGAATCTAGTGAAGATCGAGGTAGTACTTTCTTGGGAGCCACCCAGGAGTGTGACGGAGTTGCAGAGTTTCCGGGGAATGGCTGGGTACTATCAGAGATTTATTCCAGACTTCTCAAGAGTTGCATCACCGCTTTATGCATTGACGAAGAAGGGGAAACCCTTCCTATGGTCAGAGAGATGCCAATAGAGCTTTCAAGAGATGAGGTAGAGATTGACCAGTGTGCCCATCTTGAGACTACTTGAATAGGGCATTGGGTACGTAGTTTACATCGATGCATTGGGGACCTGGATCGGGTTTTTCCTGATGTAGGAGCGAGCAGTGATGGTGTATGGTTCACGGTAGTTGAGACAACCTGAAAAAAACTACACTACCCATGACCAAGCGTTATAAGCAGTGGTCTTATCCTTGAAGATGTGGTGGAAATATCTGATGGGTGAGTATTTTACAGTCTATTATGACCACCAGAGTCTCAGGTATATCTTCTCACAGAAGGACCTGAACCTCAGACAGCGGTGCTGGCTTGAGTCCCTCCAGGAATATGACTTTGGGATAGTCTATACTCCTAGGAAGGGAAACATTGTAGTAGATTCTCTCAGCCGGATAACATGCATTCAGCTGCTAGGAGAGGCGACAGAGAAGCTGGCCACGTTTCAGATATCCTTTGTGGATAAAGATGGAGCTGTTTTTCTGCAATCTCTCATAGTCACTCCTCCACTTCTTCAACGAGTCAGAGAGGCACAACATGAGGACATTGACTGTGAGACACGACGTGCTCAGATATCCTCAGGGAATGCACCTGATGAATTTTCTATAGGTGAGGAGCACATAATCATTTTCAGAGGACGTACCATGGTACGAGTTGGTTGCACTATAGGAGGAGGTGTTGAGAGAGTTTCACACTTCCCCTCTAGTGGTACATCCATGAGTGGAAAAGATGTATCAGGACCTCATAATACAACACATGTGGTCGTGTATGAAAAAGGCGGTAGTAGAGTTTGTCTTGTGATGCCACACTTGTCATCAAGTGAAGGCGGAGCACCAGGATCCACCAGGCTTGGTTCATTCCTTAGAGGTCCTAGAGAGGAAGTGGGACATGATATCAGTAGATTTTGTGATGGTAATTCCACATACATCTAGAAGACACGACTCTATCTGGTTGATTGTCGACCGACTCACCAAGTCATCCCATATCCTACCGATCAAAGAGCAGGGCTCAGTAGAGATCTTGGGATGACTATACCTATAGGAGATCGTACGGCTTCATGGTGTGCCATTAACGATCATCTCTGATCGAGATGCCCGATTCACTTACCAGCTATGGAAGGGGTTGTAGGAGGCTTTCAGGATGCAGCTTTACTTAAGCACCACCTTCCATCCTTAGATGGATGGCCAGACTGAGTGGACCATTTAGACTCTCGAGGACATGCTCTGTGCATGTGTCCTTGACTTTGGTCGCACCTGGGAGGATCACTTACCCTTGGTGGAGTTTGGGTACAATAATAGCTACCACTCCGCCATCAGGATAGAACATTACGAGGCGTTGTACAACCAACCTTGCAGATCGCCTCTATGCTAGACTGACCCAGGGGAGTCAACACTTGTAGGACCATAGATGGTGCATGCTACAACAGAGAAGGTGTAGATCATCTAGGAGAAGATGAAGATTTCACAGAGGAGACATAAATCATATTTTGATAGGAGACAGAGAACACTGGAGTTCGAGGATGGCGACCACATCTTCCTATGGGTCCCACATCAATGAGGTATATGGAGATTTTTCCGAGGCAGAAAGTTATATCCACGATTTATAGGGTTGTTATAGGTCCTCACCAGAGTATGCGAGGTGGCTTACCGCATGGCCATTCCACCTCAGTTGCATCGGGTGCACGACGTCATGCACGTATCTCAGTTGAGGAGATACGTGCATGACATGTCCCACATCATCGACCATGGGGAGATAGAAATTGATGACAGGGTGAATTTCACAGAGGTTCCAGTAGAGATTGAGGATCGACAGGAGCGGGCCCTGCATAAACGGTCGTTTCCTCTAGGGCACATTCACTGGAAGCACGGGAACCTCTAGGAGAGCACATGAGAGGGGTAGGCTAATATGTGTGCTCAGTACCCCCATTTGTTTCGCTAGTGTGTGTTGTAGCATCACAGGGATGTAATTCCCTGAGGTGCGGCAATGTAAAGACTCGGAAATTTCAAGGAAATTTTTTTCTTAAATTATTTGGAATTTTACGAGTTCGCAGTTTCTGACGGCGCCTGATTCCACCGCGTAGTGTGCCCAAAGTCAATTTCTGATGTTTTTTTGGGTATGTTCAGTAAACATACGAGCATGTTTTTCTAACATTCAAAACGATGCTCGGAATTGAAATCTGAGGACACAGATGAACTCGCAACGACGGTTTTCGATTAAGGAGACCTTTACCGCAATTGTGTTTTATACAAGACGGATGTTATAAATTGGGGTTACTAATTGAAATTAAAAATTAAATAAAAAGGTATGTGGAACACATTTTTATTTTGAAAGGTGGTTTAAGTCTCTAGGTTGATGTCAGGGGTGGGCCCACCAACCCTATCCTCCCTTGGGACGATATAACTTGGGGTGGGGGCCACACAAACACAAACCCCTCAACTCCCCTTGAACACCCCCCCCCCATTTGAAACTCTTGAACTTCCCTTTGAATTAATGAAGCCACCTCTCCTCTATTAATTTTTAATACCATCCACATCCTCTCATTAAGGTGCCAACACAATTAATTAAAAACTAAATTAATTAATTTGGGTATTTGAAATCTTTTGAATTTATTTTTCCTACATTAAAATAAGACATTACATTCTTCTAATTTGGTTGGCACATATTACCAGGGTGGAACTTTTGGAGAATTAGAGAGAGAGAGAATTCTTCCCCAAAGAACACGAAGAACACCCTTTCTCTCCAATGAAGAATGACGAAATTGTCTTCGATTTTCGTCCAAGCCACAAGAGGAGAAGTCGCCCGCTAGGAACGTCCACTATGCTTCTCCTTTGGATGTTTCTCGACGTCAATGAAATAGACGTTTGTCTTCCGCGACGCCCGACTTCCATGTCACCATCTTTTGTGGCTCGTCGACGTGAAATGTCAAATATGAGGTAGGGGGTTGGTTTGAGATGTCTATAATTCTGAACTTCATTGTTCTAATTACGGAATGTGAATTTCCCACTTTTAATTTCATAACAAGGAGGGTTCGGGCCACACAAACAAGGCCCAAACCTCCCCCATATTTGTTGATCTAGATAATGATGGAGGCAGAGCCAATAGGGCGTGGTGTCGTCGCACCGCGCCAGAGAAGAACTGCGACAGATGAAAAGATGACGTGTCGTTGTGCTGCGTTATAGAACCGAAGGCTGCGGCCATGCCGGGCCGTGACAGTGGTGGACCGGTGCCGTAGCGCTGGCCGCATAGATAAAAACCACTGCCCGCATCCACCGGCTACTCGGCTGGAGAAGAGTCGGCCGACATCATGCTGGTCGGGCTAGAAGGTCGGGGCGCCTGCAGGCGCCGCACGACGGAGGATCCGCGGCACGCAACCGTGGGCCGCTCACCGGGAGAACTGGCCAGCCACTTTCCAGCCGAGCTAAAGTCCCGCGGTGCTGCTTGGCGCCATGTGGGAGTAATGGCGGCCCGCTGTGCGGGATGCTCGTGCTAGATAGAACCGACCGACTTTGGCCGGCCGGGTAGGGAGCGGCGGCGGCGCCGAGTGAACCAGACCGGCCCGCTCCACGGGCCGGGTATGCAGGTGGGCCGCACCCGACCGGGCCGGGCCAACCCCCTGCCTAGGTCAGACCCATTGAGTTGGGTCGAGCCGACCCGTCAGCCCACTAGGCTTGACGGGTCGGGCCTGACATCGCCTAAATTTGAATATCATCAAGACCGCATGTCTGAACAACACATCATCTGTAGCACTGGGACCCTCATAACGAGGTGGTCCTTTTTTGATACTCTATGTGAGTTTTGGTCAAATTTTGAAAATGGGCGGGTTTGTAATGAGCATAAATCCAACCGGGCCCCTAGAACAGAGAAGCTAATAACTCTCAGACCGGGAGTCTGATTAACGCACCGTCTGTCGCGTTGGGTTCCATATGATGCGAAAAAACTTTGGTATACATCAACTCAGGACATCGTGATAGTTGATGTATAGAACCCCTTTTCTCGAGGAGCAGACCCTCCCGAAATCTAGCGTGCCATGTGCGGGAACCCTAGTGCTGGCTACGACTATGATGACTACTGTCCGAGAATCCTCTATGGGTTCGATAGTTCTGACTTTTTTTCTGTATCCTATGTGGGCCATACAGAATAGATTGCCTGTATCCTGTGTGGGTCCGAAAACTTAGATGAGATATCTGATATTGTATCATGTGTGGGTCCGACAGCTTAGATGACATAGCTAACCTATATCCTGTGTGGGTCCGACAACTTAGCTAGTTCTATATTCTGTGTGGGTCTGACATCATAGATGATCTAGTGGCTACATCTAATCATCTATATCTCTCTACATTTGTGGCATACTAGTGTGAGATGAGTCATGTCTTTCAACCATTATCATCATGGTGATTGACTTTAATTCCTTTTTGGATTTGGTTTGTGCTTGGGCTCGAGAGTTGGAGTCGGACTAATATTGGGGACCTAGGTATATGTATAGGCATATACCTAAGTAGGGTTGGTTGATACTTCATGATTGTATCTTTCTTCTTTTGTTTATCCTTAGTGGATATTGTGAGACCTTGCGGGTCTCGGGGTCCCTACTGAGTATCATTATACTCACCCCTGCACAGGCTATGCCCGCACCTCATTATGTTGGATGTAGACGACGGATAGCGCTAACGGAGGCTAAGAGCGCCACGACTGGACGGTACCTAGAGGTAGACCTTACGACGAGACGACATACGGAGGAGACTGATGGACGTGAGTGTTGAGGTGGCCATCTGTACATACCCTTCACTTAGGAACCCCAGAGGATGATCCAGGAGATGCTTTTTACTTTCATTTGTTTGTTCCTTTTACTTGTACTTTTTGTTTAGTTGGGTTTGTATACTGGCCCATTTACTTTCCAATAGACTCTTTTGAATTCAGTTTTACTTAGTGTTTACATCATGTTGCGCACTCTGTTGTGTTTGTTTACTTTTATAAAGACAATTGCTTCCCATTTTAGGAATTTATGCATTTGGTGCTAGTCGCCAACACCTGGCCTATGGAATGCGGGCTTGGGGTAGTCAAGGCATGGGCCCCGAGGATGGGTCGTGACAATTTCAATCAATTTCACATTGTAATTGGTTATAAAAAAATTACAATCTTTTGATATTTTCATTATAAATATAGCAATTACTTTTCATTTGGGGAATTATTTTTAGATATAATTTTTATAATTCAATGAATTGAATTTGTTAAAATATATTAAATATATAGAATCATTATATTAGAATTAGTTATTAAAGTCATTTTTATTTATAAAATTGATAGAATGGAAATAAAAATGTTTACCCTTGTATAGGTAAAATAGTGGAACATGATATTGATAAAAGATAAAGGATTAAAATACCAACAAATTTACAAGATTTAATATTTGTTTTAGGTATTTCAAAAACCTAACCAACATTTTCAACATTTTCCGTCATGTAAATTATTGGAAATAAATTCCACCTCAATGTGGTTGATTTTAATTATAAAATAATAATTATTTAATCACTTAAACTCAATCCTCATTATGTATAAATACCACCCCTCACCAACACATCTCCCATCACCGGCCTAAAAGCTCCTAAAATATCTGAAGAGACCTGTAATTGTATCTATCCCCATGACTAAGTCATCATTTTCATAAAAAATGACCAAATACAGTGTACCCAAGAGGTTCTTTATGGAAGTGATATCCTGGAGGAAATTTTCTCAAAACACCTCTCTTATTTCCTTTTGTTCATCGACTTTATTCTCCCTTCCATAATCCATCAAGCCAAAATAACTCTAGTATAATGTATATATTATAATTTTATGTTTTTAACAGAATATATCATAACCATTACATTTTTAATCTCATTCTATTCAATGAAATTAAATTTTTGTCCATGATATTCTGGTTAATGACCTCCATGATTAATGATTTTTTCATTTTCCACTGCCTCCATCATGGATGGTCCTAAAAGTGTAATTCTAGTAAAATAATATTTTAATATTTATTTTACAATTTATTACAAGTTTTGGAATAGATATATAAACATAATATTAAATAAACATAAACTAGTTCGCAATGTTCTGAAAAACTGCATAAATAAACTAATCATTTATCATTAACATTTTATCAAATGAATAAAAATCATGCTTGAATCCAAAATTATATATTAGAACGTTTATACACCTAGAAGTCCATTAATACCACTACATTCCACTTCTTTAGTTTTATTCCCATTTTATACAAATATACATAATTATACTCAAGGGAATCGATCATGAAACTATGAAATAAACACACCAAAAACAATTAACACCATAAAATATTATATATAAAAGGGTTATAAATTGTTATAATGTAATTATAGATGGTATTATTAATATTAATATAGTAATTTAATAAGTTAATAAAAATAGTTTTTCCATCATATATGTGTATAATGTAAGTACCAATACATGGAAGCGTGAGGTAAAGGATTTCTTAACTCAATTTCCATTCATTGGGCTATATGTCTAGATTTTTTATTATATTACGAAAGGATTTTGTGTTATATACACTATTAATTCTCATATGTTTTAATCAAAATTATCCATTTTTTATAATCATTTTTTACACATAATCACTACATTGATTAATTCATACCACAGTGATAGAAACTTTGTAATGGTTTCTCATCCCACATTTACTTCGGTGAGATATATTTCTTATTTGCCACTTATTTATGGGGTATTGTGTATATATGTAGCCCTATTATATATCATATCATGATTCTAATTACACTCATGGTATTCAATTTTTCATTTGATAACTATTTCTTTTATAGTGCATATGATTAGAATGATTACGAATTGTAAGGGAATTCATAAACTATTTTTCTATTTTGGGTTAATGTTTTTATTAATCATTATTTCTTGATAATATTATATATTAAATGAAATTTTAATATATTATACTGTATTTACAATTGTTTTATGTGGATTTAATGTGAATAAAAATAATAAATTCATTTGATTATTTCTCATTTCATTGATATGTTATTTTTAAGGGAATCTGTAACTAAAAGTACCACTTTCTAAAGGATTTAATGATTTATTCACCTAAATAATTATCTTTAATTGTCATGTTTTAAAAATTGTTTTTGTCAATTTATTTATATGTAAATGAATATTTTAAAATTTTAATTTTATAATTTTGGTCAAATGTTTTAAAAAATGGACCTTTTTCAGGTTTTTTGTAATGTAGTTTCTTTAAAAAAACCCTCTAATAAAGTAACTCTTTCAATAATATTTAAAAATGTAAAAATAAATGTTTTTATCTTATATGAAATGAAATTATTTTATTCCATTCATGAAATATAAATTATTTTTTTCTTCCTTTAAATGTTTAAAATTTTATTTTCAGAAACAATTTTTAAATTTATGATTCATAATTTTATAAAAAAATGAAAATTCATTTCAAAATAGAAAAGTTATATTCCTTATGAATGATTCTTTTATGAAGGAATTATGTTTTATTGTTATGTTATGGTTATTGGGAATTTTTTATCTAGATTTGTGGTTCCATGTTAAAACAATAGTGGGTGATATAATTATAACTCTCTAATCAATTGGTTAATCAGGCATAGTTAACTAATTAGGATTCTACGAAGAAATTACAAGATTATTACTGTAGTGATTATTAAAAATATAACAATGATGGTGAGTCTTTTTGTAGTTGAGAGATATAAAATATTTTTAAGAGAGACAATGAAAATAATGTCCCATGTTACCTATATGTATATATATATTAGATTCTAGATAATGAGTTTTCATGAAAATAAAATTATTTTGCAAAGTTAAGATATTGATATTTTTCAAAAGATAATTCCTTTTTATGAATAAAAATTTTTGTTTCTAGGAAATTATGTTTATGGATCATTACTGAAATGACATTTTACGTTACCTTATTTCCTTTACTAATATTTTTATCTCATCCCATGATTTAACTTTTTTTGATACCTGATTTATGGGAGAGTAGATACATGGATGAGATAAAAAAGAAAATAGTGAAGATATTTCATGAAAAGAAAAAATGATTTATTCCAAAAGGGTTTTTTTATGTTTTAAAAATAGATATTGAGTGGATGCTTCTAATTTGTAATATTTGGGTTATTATGTATGAGTTATGACCTAATCTTCTAAAAACCAAAACTGGTAATATCCTTATAAATGCAATATTGTAAAATCTAGTTTAAAATCACCAGAAGAAGAAATGTTTAATGTAATGTCCTTTCTGTTGGTATCAGAGTTTTTTTTAGATAACTTTATAGATTATGAAAGTTTATTTATATTTAGGGATATCACTATATGGATTAAATGTTTAAATATTATTATTATTTTGAAGTCTCATATGACCCTTTTATTATTGAATGTTATGAATTTCTAAGAGATTAATGATATGTTTGGAAATTATTTTTAGAAAGGTAATAAATTTATTTATAAAATATTTGAGGTTTAAAGTAGTACAGAGATCCTATAGATATTATCTATAAAAGGAAAATTTTCAATTTTATTGTTTGAGTGTTTATTATCTATAGACTAAGGATCAGTTATCAAGAATAAGGGGAAGACAACTTTCACAACCTTTATATCCATTCTGGATGGTTTTTTATCCGTATTATAGTGAAAGATTGTTCAAATAATATTGATAGATTTTAGTGAATTAAAATAACATAAAAGAAACTATTTGACATATATAACACATTTTATTTTATCATAATAATATATGGTTCATTGGATCATTTTCATTATATTCTAATGTCGTAAATTTTGAATTTATCTCTAAATATGAAATTATAAAATGGACATAAGAATTTAGATTTTGGAAGCTTCTAATCATGATATAGGATAATGGGGATATCAAAGAATTCCTTAAGTCTAGATTTATAGTATGATATATATTTTTACATTCTATGTATGCAATATTTTATGGATAATATTAAAGAATAATTAGGATATTATTCATGTCATTTAATATAGGTTTTATGTATTATTGAATATGATGTGGAAGCATGATTAATCATTTAAGAAGTTAGTAGAATGAATGATGTGGTTTTGTATTCGGTATTCAAATTTATGATACGATGGTATTTATTAATATTATAGGAACCATAAAATACATATGTAGTTTTCAGTAGTATGATTTTATTTCATAAAATATGTAACATATATTAAATGGAATCTATACATTCGAAAAGTTTGTAAAAATGTGATAATTTTTGGGATACATTTTTTGATTATTAGAAAACGTTTTAGGTAAATTTTAACCTTATATTTATGATTTTAAAATTGAAATTTGTAGAAAATTGTGTTTACTTCTAGTGTAATTTTTTTTAATGGAATTGAAACTATTTCTGGTTTATGTGATCCTTTTAGTTGACGTATTATTTTGGTTCTTTCTTTTTAGGATGAAAAATGAAAGGTATGAGATAAAATTGGAGGATAAAATATATTAATTTTAATTTTGGGGATTTTTTTATGAAATTTCTAGAATTGTATAAGGATTTTATAAATATAGATTTACAAATAAAAAAACCCAGAGGATGTATGTCAACTCATCACATCTGACAAGGACATGGGGATCGAACCCACAACTGATGAAAGACATGGGTTCATCACCTATTTCTAGACTCTGTGATGTCCTAGTGAGCATTAAATTATTTTTATTTATTAAATTATATTATGGATAAAGGATGATTTCATTTCAGGAACATATGACGATCTTATTAACAACCATGTGATTAGAAAATTATTTGGTGATTAAGTGATCAATGTAATTTCAAAATATGTTCACTGTTTTGGGAGACATATGTGATTAAGGTAGATAGAATACTGTGGGATTGTTTTTTAAGAAAAAATGATATGTAATATTTTGGTAACATAATATAGTTATGGTGATTTAAGATAATAATGGGAATTACTATCATAACTCAAATATTATATGATTAGGGAAATTACTTATTCCTGAGACTTTATAAGAGATTGATTTTATTTTTAGATAAATATTAAATTTATCTTGGATGACTATGGGATCAGATCATTACTGTTTTGGGGTTAAATGTTCATTATAAATTTTTTAGGAATTCTAAGGATTTTTATTAGTTTAAGGATCCAAGTTTAACTTTTTATATTACAATTTCATTTTAGAGATTAAAATAGTTTTTCATTATATAATGGAAAATTATTTTTGAAATATTATATATTGTACTAACCATTCTGGTTTACATTAACTTATAAAGACCATTGGGATAGATAGTTATAAAATTTTGATTTTTTTATTCATAAATGCTGATTCTGATACTTCTTGTATGAAAATTCATCTTGAATAATCATTATTTTTGGAACCGATGAGATTGTGGTAGAAATTTATTAATGTTTGAATTCATAGATGTCAAGTAATTATATTTACTTATTCTATTATTATATGTAGTAAAAAAATTCATCATCTTTAGAAAATATATTTTGAACAAAAATTATCTCTTACCTTTTCATAGAATGAATTAATTGGCCTTTTAACCCTTAAAAACTTTATAGTTTTTTATGGTTATATTTGTAAGGAAGATGTTCTTTGTCACTCTCCGTCAGAACTTGTTGGTCATTTTTATGTTCTATTTCCTTGTTTTTCATCATATAATTGTAATTCATGTCATCAAATGTGATGTTTATAATTTCATTTATCTATTTTGGAATAGAATTTTTTTTGACCCCAGTTTTGATGTGGGATTTCAACAAAGGTATTTTGAAAATTAAAACCCCTACTTTTAGATCAAGAGATTAATTTTCATGGAAAGAAATTATTTAGGGGGGATAATGAAACATCATGATATTTTTAAAACGAAACTCTATGATCAAGGCCATGAAATATTGATCACATCAAGCCAAAGAAAACCAATAAATATTATGACTTTAATGATAGAATTATCACAGATCCATTGTATTGGAAGGAATGAAATAGAATATCTAAATTATTAAAACATAGTTTAAAAATGATAAAATATGTATTCTTTGGTTCATAATAAATTACAAATAAAAAACCTGAATAAAAAGAATGTGTTTTTATGAACACCAAATATAAATTTTTATTAATACACATTAATAAAAAGTGGGATACTATAGTTCACAAAAATAGAAACCACTAAATACTGAAAGGGATTAAAAATTGATTAATCACCAGACTAATATTTTTGATCAAGACACTCTATATAATTCCTAGTGCGGTTAACGAAGGAATCTAGATCATCACTGATAAGAACATAATGGTGTGTATCAATTCTGTCCACTAACTGTATGAATTACTCAAGGTTTATTTTTTATTGGTTGAAGTCCCGAGCTAGGATTTGGTCTTGTTTTTCAAACCACACCACTTGCTACACATTGGTGTCCACTCACAACCTTCTTTCATATATTCTTTCGATATCCTATTTTGGGGTGTTGAACTAGACAATGTTTTAATCCATTTATTCCTTGGAATAGAGGATGAGTTTCAAAAAATCCCCTTAATCTTCTACCACCATTCTTTTTTTCCCACTCCCCCCATTTTCCCATTTTGTAAGGATTATATTTCCTTGTTTTGACGCTTCTTAGCTGACCTAGGGCTGTGAATACCATTCCATTGAATTCATTCCAAACTATAAAAAAATAATTTCATAAAAATGTCATCACTTGATTCATCCTCCGCATGATCCAATCTCTTTTCTTTAACATCTAGATGTTCAAAACAGTTTCACATCATAACCATCAGGCTTACACTAATAGGGATCTTCCTACTAAGAGACTTCAACATTACTACTTTATCCTCAAAGGAAGTCTTCTTCCCTACACTCAAATCCAACATATGGGATGTGTATTTTTTAATTAATGTGTTTGGATCCAAGGGTTTCAAAACACTCCCCTCATACAACCTCCCTTTTCTTAGTTGTGATTCTATAGTAGCAAAAAAGACTCCCCTATGATGAATTTCCACAATGATCAGCATGCACTCTATTTTCAACCATGTTGCAAAACTTCCATGGAACCCTCGAGTGATATAGGAATTTTCCTTCTCATCTAGGAGAGAACTAACTGAGACATTCTGTTCAATACTGATACATCTCGGATGTCTAGGGATCTGATCTTCATTAGCACCCGGATCCTACAATTGATGGAGTACATCCAAGCCCTATTTCAATCATTTAAACACATCTTCAGCCTTTATATTTTCACTTGAACTTCTTGCCTCACATGAAATAGAAATATATGGATCAGTTATCCCTTGATCCTCCCCTACTGTAGTTGTACTATTAACCACTTTGTATCATGGTACAACAACATCCTCCTCCCAATATGATTGATTTACCGATATATACATTAATTCTACTACCGTCACAACCACCGTAAGATGGGGAGTAGTAGTCTCAGAGAAACCAGAAAATATTCGAAGACTTCTGGGATCTTTATGAACTAATCGACGACAACTAGAACAGTAAGGGATCGAAGAATAGTAACATACATTCTGATATGAGGGGATCTCTCCTACAATCTCAATGATGATTGATTCCAGTGGTAAATTTGATATATCAGCTTCAACACTTATCCACGGATTGAATAGATTGAAAATTCCCTTGGTGAGGGAATTTGAACAGTGGATGAATCCTAACATATTTCTTATAGACCAGAGGATCCTTTGGTTCTGGAATGGAAAAGGATGTCTAATTATGGATATCCATAGTGTTGTGGTCGAAGGGTCATGCCTTAGATGAAAGTAAAAAGTACACCAGAAGAGAGAAAACCTAGATCCTCCTATAGAGCATAGAGAATGTTCCAATCATAAAAGTTGTCTTCTTCATTTGAGAAATATATTTGTATGTGTCTCACATCAAATAAGCCAATAATAACACGATCCTGCAAATTCTAGGAAGAGAACACATACCAGTTGAACGCATCCATATAGGAGAGATTCTTTTCTAATTGGGATTCCAAAGTGAGATCTGGTAATGCTAATTTTTGAAATAGGAATATAAAAATTATCATACTTTGAAATTTTGGTATTATTTGGAGAAGTTTCATATTTTAACAAATAGTGAAAAATATTGAATTATAATTGAAAACTATTTTTTCAATTAATATAATTAAATAGTTTTATTATATTATAATGTTTTTAATGTATAATTAGTTAAATAATACATAAATAAATCAAATTTAGGTTAATCGAATCAATTTCACATTGAAATTTGATATAAAAATATATCAAGCTTTTGAATTTTTCATTTTAAAAAAATTTCTCTCTCATTACGTCTGGGGAATTAGTTTTTAAATATATTTTATTAAATTATATGAATTGTATTGGGTAATATGGCTTACAAATTTTGAATCACGATGTCTAAATAATGTTGTGTGTTCATTTTTAATTTTGTTCCTAAAAAAGATAGCATTATAAGAATATTTATTACCATAATAGAGAAATATAATGAAACAAGTTGAATTTAAAATTAGATGGCATAAAATATCTAAAAAAATCAAAAATTTAATGGGTTTTGTGGTATTTATCAGCCCTAACTAGTCACAAAAAACAATAATTATAATTCAAATTCGTGGAAATTATTTCCTCCTCAATGTGGTTGGCATTAATTATAAAAGAATAATTTTTAAATAATTTAATCCCACCCCTCACCTACCAATTAATCATTTCAATCATTATAGATCCTCAAATATTAACCAAAACAACTCCTCCAAACACTCCCACAACCTACTGCTACTAGTCTCAATAAAGGACCAAATCCAAAGACCCCACGTTATCCTCCAAGGAGTTAATATTAAATATGTAATTTTCTCAAAACAAATCTCTTATTTTCTTTTCTTCTTCTACTTTATTCTCACCTTGTTCATCTATAAAGAATAAAAACATAGTAACTTGTATATAATTGGGTGTTATGTTTCTAATTGAATATATCATAACCATTTTTTTATCATCTCCTATTGTTCAATAAAATTATAATAGTTTCCTTTTAATTATGATTAATCGTCTCTGTGAATAATGATAATGTTAGTTTTCTCTTACCAACATCATGGATGGTTATAAAAGTGTTTCTCTATAAAATATTTTTTTATGAATATTAGAACTTATTTAATTTTCTATAACTATTAAATAATCATTAATATAAAATAAAATGAAACTATTTCACATTTTTTTGAAACCCTTTGAAAATAAACTAATCATTTATCATTAGCATGTTATCAAATGAATCATTGTAATGTTAGAATTAAAATTGAGATTAATGAAAATTTATTATATTAGAAGTTCATTAAAACCATTTAATTAAACTTATAGAGTTTTATTCCCATTTTAAATGAAAAACCATAATTATAATCAAGGTAACTGATCATGAAATCTTGAAATGAACAAACACAAAACAATGAAAGCCATGAAATATTATTAATGAATGGTTCATAAGATGTTTTAAAATCATCATATAAGGTATTATAAATATTAATATAGTTCAAGAATGTATTAATATCTTTATTTAATCCATTATAAAAGTGATTAATGTATGCACCTCTAAATATATATGTGAGCTAAGGGATTTTAAAAATCACTTTAAATTCATTAGGTTATACATGTACATAATTGATTATATTTTTAAAATATTTTGTTTTTAATCAACTATTTATTTCTTAATTTCTTATTAGCACTACTACATTTTTTGTACATAATTAATTTCTACATAATCACCCCCATTGATTTATTATCACCATAAATATTCAATCATTGTATGGGTATCTCAACTCACTTTTACTCTTTTGAGATTTATGAATTATTCACCTCTTTTTTCTTGTTTGTGTTGTGTATATGATTCAATTTAATATATAATATCATAACAATAATTATAAATATGTTATTAACTATTTCATTGGATAATTATTACTTTTATCATGTATACGATTCAACTTATTATAAAGTGTAATGGAATTAGTAACCAAATTTCAATTATTTTTGTTAAACATCTGTTTCTTGATTATTTTGTGGTAATATTATTTGATAAATGAATTTTTTGATATATTAGGATAAAATTATAAATTTTTATTTTTATTTATATGGAATACTCATAATCAATTAATTTCATTATAGATAATTTCCTTGATATGATATTTTTAAGGGAATATTTAACTAAAAATACACCATTATATATGTTTTAAATATTTATTCATATAAATAAAAATATTTCATTTCCATATTTTTAGAAACAATATTTGGAATATATTTATTTGGAAATATATATTTCAAAATATCAATTTGACAATTTGCCTCAAATGTTATGAAACTGGATCTTTTAATGGGGTTTAAAAAGTAATTTCATTTAATAACATTTCTTTTAATGTTATGCTTTCAAATATGTTTACAAATGTAAAAAGTAACTATTTTTTAACTTATACAAAAATAAACATATTTTACCTATTTTATGATTCCAAAATGTTATTATGATTTCTTTATATATTTACATTTTTTACTTTCAAAAAATTATTTTCATTTATGAGTGTGTGGTTTTGTCAACAAAATTAGTGATTAAAAAATTTAAATTTTATTTCCCTCTATAATTAATCTTTTATGAATTCTTTTTATGTTATTTAAATTTTATGGTTTGTGTTCATTTTTTATGAGGAAAGTTGGTTTTTAGATAACCATAGGGTGGGTGAGCCCGTTATATCTCTTCAATGATTTGGGATATAGTACAAAGTTAACATATTAGGTTTCTCCTAAGAGACTATAGGAATAATTTTGAGTTTATTATTCCAAATGTGACAATGATGGGTAGTCCCTATTTAGTGTAATGAAATATAATATTTGAACGTTTGATTGGGAAAGTGATTTCCCTTATTAAATAGATGTATTTTATATGCTTTCTAATAAGTTTTAATGAACATAAATTTATTTTCCAAAGTTCAGATAATGATATTTATTAAAATACAATTCCATTTTCTGAATAAAAATGAATGCTTTAATTAAAATGTTTTTCTGGATTATCGTTGGACTAACGTTTTCTCTTACATTATAACCTTTAATAATATTTTTGATCATCCCACATTAGAAAATGGGTTTCATGGGATTTATAGAATAATATGGACATTGATGTGATTGAGATGAAATTTTTTAATATATTTCATGGATAGAAAATATGTTTTATTTTAAAAAGGATTTTGTAGGTGGAAAATGGATATTTATTAAATTTTTAAACATTGTAATATTTGAGTTGTTATGTATGATTTATGGTATAATTCTATAAAAATATTAACTTGAATAATCATTGTAAATTTAATAATGTTAATTATAATATAAAATCACTAGAATATTTAATATTTAAAGTTGGTTCCTTATAATTCGTTATCTTAAGGCTTCTATAGGAAGGATATTTAAAAAAGAAATATCATGTTCTCAATGTGACTATATATTAGAACTTATGGTTTTTTTCTTAGTAATCATCATAATAAAATTATAACTACCATAATATCATGGTAAAATATTTATAAATTTAAAATAATATTATTAGTATAATGTTTAAACCATAAATCAATCCTTTTTATCCACTAAGGAAAAAAATAACATCAATCGTGTATTTGTGTGGACAACCGACTCCCCAAAGAGATGTGGTTCACATTTATAACCTACTTCAATGGTAAGTAACAAGGAAAAATTTAATGAATTATTATATTAAATATTTTATAATTATACTTCTAAAAGATAATTTATCATATACCTTTATTCCATATAATTTTGTTTGAAATTTAATAACTAATCACGTGTACATGCATACCATTTCTTCCATGAATGTGATATTCATTTTTCATAATCTACCAACATGGAAGATTATAATAATTAATTTAATGGTTATAAATTATATTAAAACATTTATATTATTATATTAATGTTATATTAAAATTATAAAAAATCATCTCCTTACTCGTTAAATCATTATAACACCCCCTTGTTTGGGTCAGTTTTACCACATACATGAATGCTGTTATATTTTTTTTTCATGACTGATTACTTAATTTTATGTTATTTAAATATCATTAAAAATAATATATTTTATATTACTTAATGTTTATATTTATTCATATTATTATTTTAAATATTTTTTAATATATATCATTTATATTGTTAAACACAAAAAAATAGTTTATCTCAATTTCCCTTATCATGAACAATATACGTATATTTCACCGAATAAAATGGTAAATAATGAATCATTGGAAAAAATTAATATTCTATCTTAAAAAATATAATAATGATTAAATCCAAACTAATAAGTAAGAGTAAATATTGTCAATATGAAATTTATGTGAAATAAACTATCAAAAAAATTCCTATCATCGGATGAAAAAGATATACTACAAATGGTTAAATTATTTTTAATGTATGATTATTAATTATGTGTATAATAGGTAATATATTTTATAAATTTTTTGAAATAATTAATTTTGTATTTTAGTTTCATTATAAATTATATTCAAGAACTATTGAGGAAGTCAGAAATTATTGTAAGGGTTATTTTTCTCTATAGTCATTTCCATGAGATGGGCTTGAAGTAACACACTAAGATTTACTTTATATAATTAATACACTATACTATTTAAATAAATTATAATTAATATAATTAATTTATATAAATTTTAATTTTTATTTCATAGTAAACCTCTTGTTTTTTTATTCCTACATTACAACAATAATAAAACCTTTTCCTTAACACAACTTCTTCCCTTGAGTCATAATGATTCATCATTATCAATGGTTTCATACAATGTTTATATTCTATTCTATGATTATATTATAATTTATTTCTTCCTTCATTGATTTAGAATTACATTAAAGGATTAGAGTCTTCATATATGTTTATTAAGTTGAGAATAATTCTTAGCCTCTCCAAATATGGTCTTTTTCTTACATGTGAATATTTTATCTTCCATTCAATGCTCCCCTTTATATTTGAAAACACAATGATGTGACAGATCTTTTTAACTTCATATATCTATTAAAAATTTTAAAAAAAATGTATTATTGAATATTCTTTTCAAATCATTTTTAAAAATATTATTTTATAATAATTGAATTAAATTTCATCCTTTTATAGTAATATGTTTTAAATTAAAGTCTATGTTTCTGATAAATACCATTATTTAAATTTCAATGCATCATTATTTAAAATATTTTTAAAATTAAATGTTTCAAAAATAATTCAATTGAACATTGAATGTGACTTATATATTAATCTATTACGATTATAGTATATTAAAAAACAATATTATGGTTTCTCTAGTCATATGAGTATTCTTATTTATGAAGCATCCTTTAAATTTTATTAAATTTGATTCCAATAGATTATTAATAATTATGATTTGGAATTGAAAAGGAAATATTCTTATATTTTTTAAAATTAAAATTTCAATTTTTAAAATAATTCTAATTTTAAAAATTATTTTAGATACTTGTCCCTTTTATAAATAATTACTCATGGTTTTTGAAGGAAAATTTATTAAAAAAATTCATCAGAATACCATATATTATGTTAATGTTTAATAAGTAATATGTCATATTAAGATTAATATAATCAATTTTAATGAAAACTTTTAGATATTTTTTCAATCATTTAAATAATTATATTTATTTATCCTTCAAATAGTAATTTATCCAATAAAAAATGGTATTTTCAACTATGTGAACATCCTTTGATGTTCCACTAACTCTAGGGATATGATTATATGGAACCATCATTATTCATT
Organism: Viscum album; assembly: GCA_963277665.1. Classification (NCBI taxonomy): domain Eukaryota; kingdom Viridiplantae; phylum Streptophyta; class Magnoliopsida; order Santalales; family Viscaceae; genus Viscum; species Viscum album. The sequence goes on from OY728155.1 coordinate 484,183,359, forward strand.
CTTAAGCTGATTTATATAATGTTCTGGGAATGTTTTTCATGAAACCCATTTCTATTCCAATGGATAATTATGTGATTTTTGAGGAAAGAATGGTTTCTGGTTTTGATTACCAACATATGTATACAAGAATATTATTTTTAATTTTGGGGGTCCAATATGTCCTTATAGTTCCTATAAATTTTTTTATCTCATGATCTCAAACATGTACATTATCTGAATTCATGGGCACATGAGAAGATTATCCTAAGAAAAAGCGCAAAAAAAAAAGATTGACACAATCCCTAAGGGTACACAAAAAAATTATCCCAAGCTCGTGAAGGGTTTATAGTTGGTAAAAACAAGCCCATTAAGAGAAAATGAATGTTAACCCAAATCCAATGTATGTAAAATGGTTGTTTTCAAAATCCAACTCCGTGATGGATGTAATGGTGGGTAGCCTATATATATGATTTCAATGATTTTTACACCACTCACTTATATCGTATTCACATTCCTACATTATAACCCGTGTATTATTTTTCAATAACATTATTATACAACCATTATCCATTTAATATGCATATTCATTTGAGACAACAAGTACCGTTTTCATTAAATATGGAAAAATATTACTATTTTCAATTATTTTAAATAATATATCTCTCTCCTGGTCATATTCTCTCATATTCATATTATATATCCCTCGATTAAATACATATATGGTCTCCCTTAGTGAGATGTTGGGGTCACCACATAATCAATTTTCCATTACCTACTACATAAATGTGTGTATAAACAAAGAGGAGTCTTGAAGGAAATCTTCAGTGGTTTAGTTATGGGTCAATGTTCATAACTATGGAAAAATTAATTCCTTAAGTAAGTGATCCTCAAAGATCGCAATACTTCTATTTGGGGTATTGTTTTATTATTGTTAAATAAAAAGATAAATTTTTTGTGATATATATATATATTTTTATATTAAAAAATATTAATTTGTTTCAAATTTATTTTATAATTTTTTTTGCATCAGACATAGTAGTATGGGTTTGGGGCTCACCAATTGGGATCAATGTATGGTTTCGTTTTTTGAATGATTTGATTAGTTAGTTTTTTAAAATTTTTATGATATATCATTCATGAAAACTATAATTATTTAAATTAGTATAGGTAAACATCCAGATATTATGTTAATGTAGATATTGTGCAGTTTTCTAGTAATTGCATACCATTCTAGATACTGGAATGCATAAAGAATATTGGAATAGATGCACGTGGGTATAATCACCAAAAAAAATATACTTGAGTATCAACTCAATATTTACTCTTGTTCTTGATGAGTGTTCCTAAGACAACACTCTTGTGTAGCATCTTCCATGGTATATTATTTTTCAATCACATTATCCTTACAAAAAACATGAAAAATTTATAGCATATTTATAGTATGTGTTGGGAACCTAATATGAGATATAAAATAAATAACGAAGATGAACACGAATAAATATATAGGTTTGGGTACATAAGTCATCTATGATTTATTCCTTTCAAGTTGATTATTCGTACCATTTTTTGTTATATAAAATTATTTGTACTTTTCATAATCTATGTAATTAATATAGTAAGGTGAATCTATGATAACATTTGATATGATGGAAAACAAAGAGATGGTCCTAATGATATACCAAATTGGATTAAATATCTTGTTTATTATCATATGTTAATGATCAGAATAATATATCATGTTATGATTAACATATTTGAGTTATGCTGAACTCTTGAATATACCGTAGTATATAAGGATGGATTTTAATATGATATTAGTTAATGAAGTTGATAAATGATATATTATTAAATTTTAATCATGACCAAAATGTATAAAGAAGAAACCAAGGGAACTAATCAATGGAATATGAAAATGTTTTATGTGCTCAATGATTGGATATTTATAATGTATATTCAAAGTGAGATCAAGTGGATAACCAATATAATGCAATGTATTATTTTCCCAACCAATACACCATTAAAACACAATGATTCAAATACAAATTTTTTAGGAATTATTGAATTTAGTTTCAAATCCAGGGTCAAATTTCACGTATAGTTTTCAATAACCTCATAAACCAATGGAACATGGGAAATACTATCCACATCAAACTACTAAAGTCAATAATGGTAATTAGGGTATAATATCATCAATTATATATATGTGGATGGATTATTGTATTCTTATCTAGAATATTTATGAACTTTTCAAGATCACTAAGTCACAACCCTAACATTTTCATTATTAATGAAGACATCCTATAGTATTGTATCCTAAGATAATGTTTAGGGGAATGTTTCAAATGGTAATCATATTATATATCCTTTAAATGTATTTAATGGTATTTCTGGACATAAATTGGTTCTAGATACTTAGAGTATGTGTTATATGATGAATAAGTAAATTTCATTTCATATAAAATTGTGATAGTTAATTAACACTTGGAAGATTATGAAAACCATTTAGTTGAACACTAAGGCCTCCCGAAAATTTCAAAAAAATATATTACATCATTTTAGATTATTATTCCACAAATATCATAATAACACAAGCATGGGGACTATAAAGGTTTAATTTCATTAGAGACTAGATATATAATAATCTTATTTCATGAATGATCTTCAAATTCCCTCACAAATATCATTTCACACAGTAAACATCATAGGAATACCATACCAAAAATATCTATTTTTATCCGGGGTATATGAAAAATAAGAAAAGATGAGATTAAATTTTCAATAAGGGTAAACTTATGAGATATCAATCAATGATCAAGAGTGAAAATAATAAAATCATAACAGTATGACAATATGATTATAAAACAATCATAACCATATAGCATATTGATTTTTCGTAATAAAACACATAAGTAATATGAGGGATAAAAAATAAAAAATAAGTCATGATCCAATTGAATGTATCATAAGCCTAATACATAAGTTATTGGAATACAAAAAATTATTGATAAACAATTCCATATTCAAGGATAACTATTAAGACTATCATAGTGGATTTTGTTCACTCGCAATTCCATGATTTCCCCATTCAAGGTTCATTATAAATTTATATTTTTTGGATAAAGACCCTTATAGAACAGGGCTGAGTCCCCGTAATAGTAATTATTTTCCTTTTATATATATATATATATATCTTTACCTAATGCATTAAAGGGATATAACACACTAGGTGCACTTTATAAATAATTAAAACCATAAAAATGTATTCCACAAGATCATAAAAATATCAACTTTGCATCATATAATAACACATTGAAATAAAATAGGTTTAAAAAATATTTCATATTTTTACAATATCATAGAATGTGTAAAATAAATAGTTTCTATAACTGTGTCATAAAAAATTAATTATCCCATTATATTTTTGTGAGATTCATAGAATCATTCGTAGATCAAGGTCATCATTATCCATTATGTGAAATAAAGTTGTTGGTATTGGAAGAATATATCCCCAGTGAGGCATAACTATTATTAGGTGGTATTGAAAACATTTATAAATACATTAAATTTTACATTAAAACATTTATTTGAAAACATTAGAAAAATATTCTTTTCCTTCAATATATTTTTAATTGGAAATTACAAAATAAAAAATGTGAATTCTTTTTTCTGAAAATAAAAATGGAAAAATGAATATGAATATTCAATGAAAAGAATAGTTATTATAATGGTAAAATCCATTCATAAAAGATGAATTAAAAGAGAACATTCTCTTTAATTTTTTTTGTAACAAGTCATGCATGAATTGTTCGAGAGAAATTTTATTAAAAATATTCTTTTTAAACCATTATATATAAAGTAAAATTTAATGAATTTTTTTAAAGAATTAAAATTACATGTAGAATCATGAATAGAATTATTTTTACAAGCATAGACTTAGAAGAAAATGTGTGTCAACCTAAAATTAAATAAGGTTGAGTTTTACGTAAAAACGTTTTCTTGGATATTTTAAATACCAAAGAGAGGAAAATGATACTAATAAAAAACACAATAGGAAAAACCATTGGGGGATAAAATAGAATTAGGTTAAAAGGATAATATCAATACAGTTTCATTTAATGTAAAGTAATCATCATCAATCCCCAAAGTAAACAAGATTACAAAATTAATCCTTACATCACATCAAGTCATTCTTTATGAATGTTAAAATATCCTATGTAATAAATATAGATATATTTTACATATAACCCTGAAATAAATTCATAAAATATATATAATATATAATTTATTTATGATTTAAAATTAGAATTTATTCAAAACTATTTCCTTAAAATGGTTATTTATTTGAAATGTGTCATGTTTTCTAAGCCTGATTTTGTTGGATAGATCTGGTTCTTTCCCCTTGGTCAAAGATTCATAATCTCTATAATATTAGTCATGATCTAATTATTATATTTATTCACTATATGAACTTTTAAATTATTTCATACAAAGTGGTATTGAAAAATTATTTTTTAACCTCTAAGATCTTTATCATAAGAGTAATAATATTCTCAATATATTGTTTAACATGCAAACTTATGCTTTAAGAAAATTAGGATATATTTTATTAATAAAATTATTTTATTGTCACTATTATAAAATAGATATAAAATTGAATGGTATGAATAGTGATGAACGAATTATGATAAAATATGTAAAAAGGATTTATCTAATTCAAAATTATCGATTAATTGATTATAAATATTCACTACATTTTTAATAAAGTCATTTTACGATTCAGAAATATTCTTTTATTTCATAAATTTATTTTAAAATTTATTATGAGATAATGTTATAATAAATTTGAATTCATATTATTAATATAATTTGATAAAAGAGATATCTTTTTTAAAATTATCATATCAAAATTCACTCAGGGTGAAATTTATTTACTATTGTGAAAATATTGATTTTTCAGTGAAAAGTGAAAAATAATTCTTTTTGTAAAATATTCTATTATTTTCATTAAGAAGTAAAATTATGGTTTTGATTTTAGAAAAAACTATAATAATTATTTTTTAATTATATATAATATAATTTATTAAATTTTATCCAAATATATACTTTAGTTTTTCTTTAAGTACATTTTTTGTATTAAAACACATTTTTCTAGAAATGTTTTTTTATCACGTTTAATGCACTTATATTTATATTGAATTATATCAATTTAAAAAATTAAGTCACAAGAAATGGATTAAATTTATGTAATTAGGGGATTTAATTATTATTAATTATTCTATGTTATTCCTTCTAATTTTGAATAGCAATAATAGAAAATATTTATCATGTCGATAATGGTAACACGTGTAAAACATGATTATAACTATTGGATGAGACATTAGAATATCCCAAAATCTTATATTTCTTATTTGGAATATTTTTGTAATAATGAAAATTAAATTTTAAAAAATTATTTTCATTCTACCCCCACTTGGTCATATGAATTTTATTAGTGTAAGTAATGGTTGATGTAAAAATTGCACTATGTTTCTTTTAATATGCCTAACTTTTTATGTGGGGATAAAAAATATGTTATTTTTTAAATAATTATTTGAAATATGAATTAATATATTAATTATGATAATTATCTACAAATTTTTATCAATAAAATTATTATCTTAAATTATTAAGGAACACTAACACATTTATTGTGCAAGCTGTATAAAATCAAGTAACTGATAATAAAAACAATAAATGTAATATTTTTTGAGTGATTTATAGTGTTAAATAATTTTTTAGATAAATATAACATATTATGGATGTTATATATTTTTTTATTAAATTAAATGATTTTTTTTCATTAAAATAAAATTATTTGAATAGTCATGAAAATGACTATAATGATATATTATGTAAAAAATTAATTTATTTAATGATTTAAAAAACATATAACTATCTATGTTAATTATATATCGATGAAACTACCATCCACTCCCTAGTTATGGTAACCTAGAAAATTTATAGTAAATTTATTGCCCCTTAAAGAATAAAAACATTGATATTGTGATAACCATTAAAAGGGATAATAAGGGATTAAAACTATGAGACATCGAATAAAAGATCACATATATATTTCCAAATTTTATTGGATAAAAAGATATAGACTCATCCTCATTATATTTGTAAAACAAATCTATTTGGTGAAACATTAACCAGAAAATAAATTTATATTGATTTAATACTTTAAATTATTCCCATAGTGCCCCTCCACTCAGTTATAAAATGAAAAATCATATCCTCTCTTTCTCAAACAGTTTGAGAAATAAATATCAACAAAACCTAGGATATGCCTATCTCAAATATCCCATCTGATGTAAGAGAGGTCTTAATATTACAAAAATAAAAAACTTATATATCTTAAAATTTCTTCCAAATGTGTTATCAAAGAAGTAGGTATATGTCACAACTGACATATTTCATAATTATGCCTTATACTTCATTAATCTAATATTATTTAAACATGATGAAATAATTTCATCATTATCTTAAAAACCTATTTTTTTTTTATGATTATGTTAATACCATTTGGGTCTTCTTTTCTATGCTATTGGAAATGAAAAAAACAATCATGAGTACATCTATATTACCACCTCCAATAATTTACATATTCAATTTTTCATCACCGCCTCACAATGATAAATATTAGGATGGTTTTAATTTAAATAAATATATATATATATATGATGTTAATTATGTAATATTTATTATATAATGAAAAGATACAATACATTTTATTGCATTTCTTTCTGTTGAAATACAATAACATCATTCATGCGTACATGTGGACTATGAAATCCATGTAAACAATATATTTTTTTCATGAAATTATTTCATGGATGACTATTGAACCACATTTAAGGTATATAAATTTTAATAATTTAATGATTATTATTGTTGATATTATGTAATAATTACAACTTTTACCATGATCAATATAAAAATATCACTTTTCAAATATGTACAAAACTTTCTCAAACACATGATGTAGATTTACTTAATGAATTATTTTAATAATGCATTGAAATAATTGAAAATAACCATTTAATAGTAATTTAAATAACCAAGATATGGTTTGTAAAAAATAAAATAACTTCTCTAATTTTATTACACAGGAGTTAAAGGATATACATGGAAAGTATGGACTTGACGTAAGGGGTTTCTTAACCCAATTTCCTTTTACTAATTTATAACACTAATTAATTTACTATGGTACAAAGATATTATATGTTAAATGACCCTTGATTTTATTATGTTTTATTTATAATTTTTTTGATTCAAAATTAGAACACATGATCTCTTCATTGATTAATTTTAACTTCAATGATATGATCCTTGTTAGGATTATTTGTCTCAATATTGTTTCATTGATACATGTCATGTAATATGTCCCTAAATCATTTAATATGTTTCATATACTTACTATTGAGATAATAAATCATCAATGAATCTTTTATAATTATATTTAAAGATTCTTTTAATTTATATATTTGAAGAGATATTTATTAAAATTTTATAAATGTTCCAAGGGTTTTCAAGGTCTCAATTTTAAATCATTTAGATATAAATAATTGTAGACACTATGATTTATTTTATATCGTGTATTTACTTCAACATAAATATTTATTATTGTATTATTCCATGATAATTAGTTTTTAATCATAATCATATTATTTTTATTCACTCAATGGTATTTTTAGTGAAACATTACATAAGTTTTAAGGGTTTCTCACATCATGCTTCTTTATTTTAGGGATTATTTAATTTATTCACCTATATTTATTTATATTGTATATATGAATAATGTTTACATATAATATCATTATAATTTTTATTCTCATTATATTTTATAATTCTACATATTTTTTTCTTTCTTATTGTTTTGTGTTTTAAAATTCCACAAAGAGGGTTTCATTAAAAACATTTTTTAAACATTATAGAATAAATTTAACCAAAATATTATTGTGTGTTCAATATCATATTTCCATAAAGTTATTTTATGAACATAAGTAATTCCATAAATTTATTATCTATGATATTTGACCATTTTTTATTTTATTAAACAATAAATTTCAGTATTATTTCTATATGGGTCACATTTTATTCTCTTTACAAAATTTTGGAATGAATGATTATTTTTCATGTTTACAACATAAAGGTATTTTCCCTTCATCGTAAATATTGTTTTTTAAGCTCAATTTAATGTTTACATGATTATTTTGTTATAGAATATTTATCTAAATAATTTTTAAATTTTTTCTTATTAGATTTACCAAAAGAAAAGGGTATTTTTTTGAAAGATTTTTTTAATATTATTATAAATATATTTTCATCTATTTAAACATATTTAGTGTGTATAGGAATTCATTGGTGATATGATCTTATGATTCCATTAACATTAATTATCTATTTTTTATATTGATTCAATGATATTTTCATGAAACCCGTATCTTTCCAATGGGTGAATCATGTTTTAAATTAATGGAATATGTATATTAAATAATTATTATGAAAATCAGTTCATATAGGATTTATATTCAGGTATAGGAAAAAACTATTATTGATGCTGATGGTTGTTCTCTATATATCTTGTATAACTAGTTATCATGATACTACTTATTTGATGGATGAGATTGATATTTCTCACAAATTCATTGGGTAATATTCCTTTTAACTAATAGAAAAGGGGGGGGGGGTTAACTGGGGAGTTTTCTTATATAGAGATAACTAGGTTCTGTTTATTTAAGACTTGAGTGGATGTGGTTGAAAAATATAATGTAACAAGTTAAACACATGTTTTACCTATGAATTTAATTATTTTTAATGGTTTATTTGATTAATAAAGACGTCCCATGGATCAATAATATTGATTCATATAACTCTTGAAATTTTTATAGATTAATTCCATGTATCACAATTTGTGATAAATGATGAAATTTTTATCATTTCTCTTATTTTATTCTCATGCACATTTATTTTTTCACCATACAATTATTCTCATCCTATGATCATTGATGAAATTCATTTTTTATTTCTTAGGTTTACCCTAAAAAAGAGTTTGAGGAAACCCTTTATTTTATTATATTTACCTAGGTTATGTTTAATTATGTTCAATTAATTATATTTAAAATGATTTCATGTGTGAATATTTTTATTAGATATGTTGAAGATATAATGTGTAATAAGGGATGTGGGGAATTGTGGGAGATAAGATTCTCCCCTGAAGGCATGGGTATTATTATGTAAGAGTCTATCCAAACTAACTAAAACAATAAATCAAATTATCTATTTGTTTTTTATCGGAGGGGGGAGGTCTCACGCCAATTCAGCATCATCTCCCCCTTTCCACTCTCCCTTCTTCTTCCCTCCCCGCTTCTCCCTTTCCTTAACTTACTCATTCCTTCACTCCCATTTGTTTCTTTTACCGGCTTGCTCCTAACATTTTTTGCAGTGCTCTCTTCGGGAATTTGTTTTTCCATTGGTGTTGTTGCATGTTTGATTCTCTAATACGGTGGCTTCCTTAGTTGGGGATCATGGACTCGGTGTGGATAAGTCTCTCTGTTGAGACCTAATCTGCTTCTTACGCTACTCGGGCCTAATGTTCCTTCACTGCCCTCCAAGTCAGTTTGTTGCGGCGGCTTTGGGATGTGTCATTCGATCAGTCTATAGTGTTCTCAGAGGCACATCCATCATTGTCTTCCCTTCACTGCAGTGGCCCTTATTCGCCTTATTCCTTGAAGCATGTTTTGTGGTGTTCATTGGTTTTCAAGAGGCATGCAGAAGGGTTTGGTAGTCATGGAATTGTTTGTGGATTTTTGTTGAGGCCTTACCTACTTCCACCTTTGCTCTCGCTCTAGCTTCCATGGCTTCTCTGTAAGTTGGCCTGGTGGAATAGATTCCAAGGAGTTTTGGTATATGATGGGCGAGTGATTGATGGTTGTCAAGGTGGCCTGACCTGCGTAGGATCCTTTGGATTTTTGTGGCTCTTGTTTAGTGGTTGCAGTTTCTTATGGTTTGTTGATGGTTTGGCTCGCGGCATTTCATTCTAATGACTGACAATGCGGCGAGCTGCTCTGACCAGTGTGGTAGGTGTTGATGATATCGATGGAGTCTTTACCCACATAGATCGGTTCATGTAGATTGAGGCTTGAAATGGTTTGTTAGAGGCTCCCATAATTTAATCTGTTTAGTGTCTGTATTTCCTATTTGGTAATGATGTGTTGTTGTGGTTAAAGGAACGGAGGTTCGCATCAGTGTTTTTCTTTTTTAGTTTTTGAATTGATGGCGATTGATTTCTACCTAGACGATTGGATATTGGCTCGCTGTTCAAGACCATGTGGTTTGGTGGCTCGCTGTTCAAGATAATGAGGTGTGCTATTTTTTGATTTTGAATTTGTAGGGATCTGGTTCCATGTTTGTTTTGAATTATTTATGGGGTAAAATTTTGTTATTTGTCTATGTGTTGTTCCCACTCAAGAAAAAAAGTGGATTTTAAGAAAATAAAAAAAGTGGATGGATGAATATCTATTTGTTTTTTAAGTGACGCAATATTTTTGTTCGATGTATTATGTTTCTGATTAATAAAATTGGGCCACATATATATGTATTAAAACCAAAAATATAAATAGTTTGTTTTTTTCACCGGTTCTAGGAGTGTAGATTCAGGGAAAATATAGTCTATAAAAGGATTGGTTTGAAATCATTGGATACTAGGATGTTTCAAGGTGACTATAATATAACATATTGGATACCACAAAGGGATTATATTTTTACCATTTATTATAACTAAAAGGAATAGAAACCCAATGTAAGGATTTATGTGATTTGATTTTTTAGTGATTCATGATATTTTGGGTGATGTTTAATTGGGTTGTGGTATATGTAACCCTTTTGTTTAACATGATGTATTATTTTTGAAGAATGGTATTACATGTTTTTGGTATTTGAGATGAAAGGTATGAGATAACCATTTGTAACACCCCAATCTTCCATGGTACACATTCCTTTGAATAATACAGTAGCGTTTTTTGTACGCAACTTCGAGTTCTAACACACACACCACAACCAATCAAACTAGCCGTTATGAATAGTAATACCCACTTTTTAAAATTTTATAAATTCTATCTTTCAAAATGGACTTTATTTTTGGATTCAGAATATCGAAATTAGCATAGGGTGAAATTTTGGTATTTTTTTGAAAACTTTCAATTTTTGATGAATAGTGAAAAAACACTGAGTTATAGTTTAAAACCCAAATTTTATTTAAAAAGTTATTTATTTTATTTAAATTTAATTAAGGTCAAAATAGATACATAATGCCTATATATGTTCAATTTAATTTATTGGAGTTAGTTTAGAATAAATTTAGATATATAAAATTTTTGTTGAACTTTTCACCGTCTTTTACCCACCTCCTAGGAGAATATGGAAATTCACATAAAACATAATTTTACCACTTCTATGAGTGAAATTTCGAAAATCCGAGAGACACGGTAAATATCAAGGAGTAAAATTTGGTTCAATGAGATGAAAATAATTTTTGGTGAATAGTATCTTTTTAACATTATTTACCACAGTTAAAAGTAAATAGGGTAATTAAGGGTAAAAATGATATTACTATTACCCTAACACATGTCCTAATTCTACTGGACAAGTGTATCTCGACGAAAACAACCTTTGGAATAAAATATTATCATTTAGTTCAACTTGTATTAGATTAGGATATTTATTATTATTTAATTCAAAGAAGAGTTAAAAGTGTTAAAATCAATGTTTATTTACTAAAACTTTTTTAGTATAGGGTTATACATAAGATAAATTCGATTGTAAATATTCATTAGAAAGATAAAATGATTTCCTACATAATGGTTCTTTATTTATAATTTTTAGACATTAAATAATTTAATTTATTTATGACACAATTGTGATTTAGTAATTACCAAATTAATGAAATATTAAAATAATTGATATTATAAATATATAAATAAATCTAATTAGAGACTTTTTATGAATTACAATATTTTTCTAGGTTAATATCACATATTAGTATTGGTTATATAATTTTTTTTCGAAGTAATAATTCTGTTATAAAATTATCAAAAACAAAATACCCAATATTGTCAAAATTGACATAAAAAAGATTTTAAAAACAATTTTATATTATTAATTTATATTATATTCCTAAAAATCCAAGGCTTGGCCAGAATACTTATATTATGATAGGTGTATCATTAATGGACCACTTGGGGGGTCTTGTAGGTATATAGTATGTTTATTAACTATATAATATAAAAATACAAAGTGACATGGTAAATGTTAAACAAATTAACTAAGAGTTAAAACCAAAAGATAAGGTTAATATAGTGACCCAAACCTGTCTAAAACCTATTGGTTGAGTTGTTCTCGACCTATCCCCATCTTAAAATTTAAATAATCAAATTTGGATCCATTAGAAACCGAATATTAATTTATTATAAAATAATATTTCTAGCTTTTCCAAAGGTGCCCCTCACCCCTCTTATAAAAGGGAACTCCCCCTTCTCACTAATTAACACATTAAAAGCCTTTTGGCTTGGCCAAACCTGGCCCAAATACTCTCTCAACTTTCCTCAATTAAACCTAGAGGCTTTAGTTTGATCCGAAAGCCAACCTAACGAGCCCTTTTGATCAAATCAAAAAGGAAGAACCTGAAGAAGAGGTAATGTTTTCACCACCCTCTTTCAAGTTCCTTTCTTCTTCCACTTATTCTTTCTTTGTTATTAACATTCTAAAATAATAACTCCAGTATATTATATATACATTGATGTTATTATAAACATGGTACAACCATATTCCGAATTCTATCCATCCTTTGAATGACATGTCACCATACGTGTGTATGTACGGCTTACCGTCTCCCCGTCGTGGTGTAATTGTTATTCAAAACATTATTATTTGGATGGTTATAATAATGATGTGTAATTCATGTAAATAATAAATATAACATGATAATTATTCTGTATATATGATATAACATCTAATTATATATTATTTTAATATCAAAAGAATGATATTGTCGCTCGTGTGTACGTACGGACTACCGTCTCCACGAGCGCGATGAGATTCATTCTCCATTTTACCCATTCAAGTATAATTATCATTTGATGATTAAAAATAGTGTTTAGAGACATGATATAATTATGGATATGAATAATATACATTCCATCCATAACACATATGGCTCACATAACAAAGAATATAAAATAAAACGAGTAAGTTAACACCCGAAACGAGGATAATACTAATATATTATTAACAAATAAATGTTAAAAGATCATATATGATATCATATTAATGTATATGATTCTTGTATAATTTAATAACAATTATTTCCCAATTATACTGGAGGTTAAACTACCCCCAAACAAGGAAAAGTACAATATAAGAGTTTATTTCCCAATCTCTTCATTATCCGAGGTTGTTTATACGTAATAATATACTAGGACTTCTTTATCATCCACATCCATGTTTCATAAAAATTTATTTCAAAACACTTCTACTATTTACTAGAATATGATTTAATGTCATTTATACCCTTTTTTGAATTTTTAAAAGAGGTTTATAAAGGAATCCTTCCATCGTTTCCCAATCAAGTTACTTTTTGACCTTTTCGACAAAACTAAGGTAATAATGTTTCTTTAACATATACGATAGGTGCGGTTATTCTCCTCTGTTATTACAACATTTAATCTTCCTTTACACGCTTATAAGGATATTTTCAAAATAAAGGTTTTCTTTTATAATTATGTGATTTTTAAATGATTTCAAAAAAAGGGAGAGAGATATTTATCTCAAATATATGAAAATCCAGTGCAAATGTATACTTATTTAACACAAGCATAAAAATGTTTTCAAAAAACCCAGCTATCGAGTGTGGTAGACAGGAAGGGATTATGCATGGACCCATCATGTCCTGTAATTAGTCGAGCTGTCTCAGAAATAGTTAATTTATTTTCAGAAGCTTGCATAATGTTTTCAAAAAAAAACACTGGAGTATATTTGGGAAATTTTAAACGTAAGTATCTTCTAAAAAAACTGCATCGGTAGGTCTCGTGAGACAAACTAGTGTCTCGGCACAAGGCCTTGACAAAATCTTATTTGTAGTCTTGGCACGAGGCCTTGGCTATGTGGTTATGATAGTGTGGCATTATGCATTCCGTCATTATGAAAGTGGTTATTGATATTTCATGTGATTATTCGACTAGTATAATATCCATGTGAATAAGTAAATGGAATTATTTCATTTTATCTTTGCCATATTATGCTAAAGTTCAAGTTTAAAAGGGTTTTATTTTAGCAATACATTTCCTTAAATTTTTATGCTTATTTATGAATGTTTCCACTATATTGTTATCCCTACTAATCATCTGAGCTCACCACTTTCAATGTTTTATTTTTCCCAGGATGTGAAGATGTAATTTATGAATGACTTGAATGGATAATATGTGGGGATATGAAGAAAATATGTTATTGTAGTGGTTTTTCACTTTATGATGTAATGTATACTTTATAAATGTATCTAGTTATTCCAAGGCTACTAAACTAATCGGTCTTTCGAGACGTGATATTTCTTGTGATCATGCCAATGTTATGTAATAATGCACCGACTCTGGGAAAATGGGGTTGGGGTATTACAGTTGATATCGGAGGAAGTTTAGTACAAACCTTAGAAGCTAGATTTAGATAAACTTTGATTAGAGCACATAGATTTAAGATGGAATTTGAGGATTAGTATAGAAGAACTTCCTAGAATTTTGGTATAGTAGAGATTTTTTGAGTTTTCTGAGCAATACATCCATGTCTGGATACAAGCAGGTAGAGGCGGCTCTGGCACAGATGTACCTAGGGGTAAAACCCGAAAACAACGCTTTGAGGTAGACATGAATGGGAACTGGTGAACGACAACGGGCCTTACTGCACCATTGGTTATGAAACTCCCAGGGGATATGATTAGGATAACTATCATTTTCTTTACAAATCATTATGAAGGGTTTATGAGTATATATGTCCTAAAAGAAAAAATTTTTATGATTAAGGATTATATCCAAAATTGTTCAATTTATGTTAATTTTTTTATAAGTTTGGAATTATGTATTTTGATTCATAAACAGATCTAGTTTATGCCATTGTTTAGAAATGGCGCCGTGTAGAAGAAATGGAAGTCGTATCAATGCACGCACTCCATGTAGGGATTGCCCTCCTGCTCAAGATAATTGTAGTGGAGCTGGTGATACAACTGGTGTTGATCAACTAATCACCATACTGGGACAACTCACCCAGGTTATGAATAATAAACTTACCCATATGGATCACCCTGATCCACAGCCTGGAGGATCAATTTTAGATCACTTCATGATGCAGAAACCACCAAAATTAAATGGGTGTACAAATCCATTAGTAGCTGAGCAATGGATAAGTTCCTAGAGAAAACATTTCAGGCTTTGGGGAGTAGTGAAAGGGAAAAAGTTGTCATGGAAGTTTATCGCCTCACTGGAGATGCCGATCAATGGTGGTCATTGATTCAAAACACGAAGAAAGATGATGAAGTATCAAATATGGAATGGAGGGATTTCAAATATCTATTTTTAGAAAAATACTTTCCTCGTGACCATCTAACATCTATGGAAAGGCAATTTCTGAGTCTGAAACAAAAGGAGGATGATAATGTCGCAAAGTATGAGGCTAACATTACGAGGTTAGCAAGGTATGATGGAGATTATATACATAACCCAGGAAGTAAGATTGATCGTTTCTTTGATGGGTTAAAACCTTTTCTTTGTTGAGGATTAGTCTCAAAATCCTTCTCGTCGTACGAAGACATTGTCTCATGTGCTATCAAGACAAAAAAGATATTCTCTAAGTCTTATGACTTTAAAGAAAAGAAAGAGAAGAAGAGATCTGCTGATCAATCTGGGAATGGAAATAAGGGGAAGAAGGGAAATGTTAAATATCCATACTGCAGTAAATGTGGAAAGAAACACCCCGCTACTTGCTTAAAAGGAATGGGAGTCTGTTACAAGTGTGGTGAAAAAGGCCACCAAGCTCCTGATTGCAAGGGGAAGAAGGAAGCTACCTATGTCCAATGATACAATTGCAGGGAGATGGGACATTATTCAAATGAATGTCCTAAGAATTATGGGAACTTACCTCAGAAAAGGAAAATGGATCATGTCCAAGCTTATGTTATCACTACTGCTGAGGTAGAAGCTCTGAAAGACACAGTGGCAAGTAATTTAATGGTTTCCTCAAGTTTAGAAAATGCATTATTTGATTCTAGATCATCAAATTGTTTCATATCTTCCCAGTTTTCTAAGAAAATTAGATATTTCCAATTTGATTTAAAAATGGAGTTATCAGTTAAAAATCTTAAAGGAAGTATCATTGCAAAAATATTTTTTGAATCATTCCTCATTAGAGTACATAAATGTTCATTATCCACTGATCTCATTATCATACCTATGATTGAGTTTGATGTAATCCTCGGTATGGACTGGCTTTCAGAGCATGATGAGAATATTTATTGTAAGAAGAATGAGGTTATGAATTTTGATTATGATGATAAGGAACACCATATCTTTAGAGTAGAATCTTCACCACCTAATTCTTATCTAGATCCACCCCCAATAGCTCAACTAAATTCAATTATTGGGGTGTAAGAGAATGAAATGACTATGGGTGAGGAAAGGAATGTACAAATAGAGGATGTATCTATTGTGAAAGAATATGTAGATGTGTTTCCAGAAGATTTACCTGTACATCCTCCGGAATGAGAAGTTGAGTTTTCCATTGATTTAATTTCCGGATGAAGGCCTATATCGAAGACCCATAATAGAATGGCCACTATGGAATTAGATGAACGAAAGAAATAACTAGAGGAATTGAGTAATAAGGGATTTATTCTCCCTAGTGTTTCTCCATGGGGAGCCCCTATTCTTTTTGTTAAAAAGAAAGATGGATCTATGAGGTTTTGTATCGACTATATGGAGATCAATGCTATAACAGTAAAGAACATGTTTCCCCTACCTCACATTGATGATTTATGAGGTTATGTACGAGCATTATGAGTTTACGGTAATGCCTTTTGGGCTGACTAATGCAGCCTCTGTATTCATGGATCTAATGAATAGAGTTTTCAAGGAATATCTTGATGATTTTTTGGTGGTATTTATTGATGATAACATGGTATACTCCAAAAGCTACGAAGATCATGAAAATCACTTGCTCATTATCCTGAAGACTCTGAGAAGACATTAATTATATGGGAAGTTTAGCAGGTGTGAATTCTGGCTTCAGGAGATTTCTTTTCTTGGCCATAATTTCTCTAAATATGGAATCTCTGTTTATCGTTCTAAGACCAAGGCAATACAATAATGGAAAGAACCTATGAGTATAACTGAGTTATGCAGTTTTATTGGTTTAGCAGGTTATTATTGACGTTTCATCCAGAATGTTTCCCAATTGGATAACCCATTAACAAAGCTCACACGTAAGGGGGTTAAATTTTTTTGGACAAAAGAGTGTGACGAATGTTTTGAAGAACTGAAGAGAAGATTAGTCAATGCTCTTATATTGACTCTACCATCAGGGAATGATGGGTTCGTTATTTATAGTGATGCATCGAAGAAAGTATTTGGATGTGTCCTTATGCAGAATGATAGGGTTATTTCCTATGCATCACGACAGTTGAAAATTAATGAACAAATCTATCCTACTCATGATCTCGAGTTAGAAGCTATGATCTTTGGTTTGAGGATATGGAGACACTACCTCTATGGTGAAAAATGTGAGATTTATACTGATCAGAAGAGTTTGAAGTATATTTTCTCACAAAAAGAACTCAACATGAGACAAAGGTGATGACTTGAACTACTCAAGGATTATGATTGCACGATACACTACCACCCGGGGAAGGAAAATAAGGTTGAAGATGCTTTGAGCAGAAAACATCATGGAGTTTTTGAACATAATGAGAATTGAAAGGGATCCTATTTTCATGGATCTAGTAAAGTTTGATATGGGAATCACCATGAAAGGTGAAACATCAATGCTTTTTCAAATGGTTGCCAAACCATCTTCACTAGAAAGGATAAAGAGTTCTCAGACCGATGATGAAGTGTTTCAAAAAAAGATTAAAGCTTTGAATGATGAAATATTGAGAGACTTTGTGTATGAAGAAGGAATTTTAAAATTTTGGAAGAGACTTTGTCTTCCCAATATACCTGATCTAAAAATGGAATTGTTGGATGATTCTCATAGTTGTAATTTCTCTATACACCCTGGGAGCACCAAAATCTATAGAGATTTGAAGGAACATTTTTGGTGGGACAACATGAAGAGGGAGATTGCTGATTTTGTGTCAAGATGTATGGTTTGTAAACAAGTGAAAGCTAGAATGCAACATCCTGGCGAATTATTGCAACCTCTTCCCATACCTAAGTGGAAATGGGATAATATTACGATGGAATTCATAATGGGGCTACCAGAGACTCCTAGAAGGAAAGATGAAATATGGGTCATTGTTGATCATCTTACCAAGTGAGCACATTTTCTTGCTATAAAAGAAGATTTACCACTCGAATGTCTAGCAAGACTATATATTAATGAAGTTATGAGACTTCATGGAGTACCCCTATCAGTTTTTTCTGATCGTGATCCCCGTTTTACTTCAAGATTCTAGAAGAGTCTTCAGAAGGCCTTGGATACTGAACTTCGTTCAAGCACTGCCTACCACCCTCAAACAGATGGACAATCAGAACTGACTATTCAAACCATAGAATACATGTTGAGATCTTGCTCACTTGACTTTAAGGGTATGTGGGATCAATATTTACCTATGGTAGAATTTTCATATAACAATAGCTTCCATTCGAATATTCAGATGGCACCATATGGAGCGTTATACGGAAAGAGATGTCGCACACCAACCTGTTGGGATGACATTGGTGAACGAAAACTTGTAGGCCCAAAACTAGTTGAGGAAACAATGTAAAAGGTAAAGGTAATCCAAAACCACATCAAAGAAGCTCATAGTAGGTAGAAGAGATATGTCGATAATCAAAATAAGGATTTGGAATTTCAGGTAGGAGATCATGTTTTCTTGAAGGTATATCCATAGAAGGGAGTTATATGTTTCGGTAAGAAGGTTAAATTGAGTCCTAGGTACATCAGACCTTTTGAAATTCTAGAACGAATTGGGGATGTAGATTACCATTTGGAAATGCCACCAAGTCTCTCCAAAGTTCATGATGTGTTCCAAGTATCACTGTTGAGGAAATACATGCCTGACCCAACACATGTACTCACCTATGAGGAATTAGAACTGGAACCTGATCTGTCTTATTACGAAGAACCCGTCAAGATTCTTGATACGAGTGAACAAGTACTGAGAAACTGAACGACTCGTCTGGTAAAACATTTGTGGAGAAACCATAAGATGGAAGAGGCAACGTGGGAACCTGAGGAACATATGATAAAGAAACACCGAGTCTTTTCATGTGGTAGTATTCTAGAAATTTCGAGGATGAAATTATTTGAAGGAGGGAAGAATGTAACACACCAAGCTTCCACGATAGGCTTTCCTTTGAATAATACAGTAGCGTGTTTTGTATGCAACTTCGAGTTCTAACACACACACCACAACCAATCAAACTAGCCGTTATGAATAGTAATACCCACATATTGAAATCTTATAAATTTTATCTTTTAAAAAGGACTTTATATTTGAATTCGGAATATCGAAATTATCCTTGGGTGAAATTTTGGTATTTTTCTGAAAACTTTCAATTTTTGATGAATAGTGAAAAAACACTGAGTTATAGTTTAAAACCAAATTTTTATTTAAATAATTATTTATTTTATTTAAATTTAATTAAGGTCAAAATAGATACATAATACCTATATAAGTTCAATGTAATTCATTGGAGTTAGTTTAGAATAATTTTAGGTATATAATAATTTTATTGAACTATTCACCATCTTTTACCCACCTCTTAGGAGAATTTGGAAATTCACATCAGACATTATTTTACTGCTTCTAAGAGTGGAATATCGAAAATCCGAGAGACACGGTTAATATCAAGGAGTAAAATTTGGTTCAATAAGATGAAAATAATTTTTGGTGAATAGTAACTTTTTACCCTTATTATCAAGGTTAAAAGTAAATAGGCTAATTAAGGGTAAAAATGATATTAATATTAGCCTAACATATGTCCTAATTCTATTGGACAAGTGTATCTCGACCAAAACAACCTTAGAAATAAAATATTATCATTTAGGTCCACTTGGATTAGATTAGGACATTTATTATTATTTAATTCAAAGAAAAGTTAAAAGTATTAAAATCAATGTTTATTTACTAAAACATTATTAATATAAGGTTATACATAAGATAAATTCAATTGTAAATATTAAATAGAAAACTAAAAAGATTTCCTACATAATGGTATTCTATTTATAATTTTTAGACATTAAATAATTTAATTTATTTATGACACAATGGTGATGCAGTAATTACCTAATTAATGAAATATTAAAATAATTGATATTATAAATATAAAAATAAATTTAATTTGAGACTTTTTATGCATTACACTAATTTTCTAAGTTAATATGACATATTATTATTGGTTATATAATTTTTTTCGAAGTAATAATGCTGTTATAAAATTATTAAAAACAAAATACCCAATAGTGTCAAAATTGACATAATAGAGTTTTTAGAACAAATATTATATTATTAATTTATATTATATTCATAAAAATCTACAGTTTGTCCAAAAGACTTATATTATGATATTTGTACCATTAATGGACCACTTGGGGGTCTCTTGAAGGTATATAGTATGTTTATTATCTATATAATATAAAAATACAAAGTGACATGGTAAATGTTAAACTAATTAACTAAGAGTTAAAACTAAAAGTTAAGGTTAATATAGTGACCCAAACCTTTCTAAAACCTATTGGTTGAGTTGTTTTCAACCTATATCTATCTTAAAATTTCAATAATCCACTTTGGAGCCATTAGAAACCGAATATAAATTTAGTATTAAATAATATTTCTATCTTTTCCAAAGGTGCCCCTCACCCCTCTTATAAACGGGCACACGCCCTTCTCACTAATTCACACATTCAAAGCCTTTTTTCTCGGCCAAAACCTACCCAAATACTCTCTAAACTTCCCTAACATAAACATAGAGGCCTTATTTGGATCAGAAAGCCAACCTAAGTAGCCCTTTTGATCAAATCAAAAAAGAAGAACCCGAAGAAAAGGTAATGTTTTCACCACCCTCTTTCAAGTTCCTTTCTTCTTCCACCTCTTCTTTCTTTGTTATTACCATTCTATAATAATAACTCCAATATATTATATATAATTTTATGTCATTATAAACATGTTACAACCATATTCAGTATTGTATCCATCATTTGAATGACATGTCACCAAACGTGCGTATGTACAGCTTACCATCTCCATGTCGTGGTGTAATTGTTAGACAAAACATTATTATTTTGATGGGTATAACAATGATGTGTCATTAATGTAAATAATAAATATAACATGATAATGATTCTTTATATATTATATAACATCCAATTATATATTATTTTAATATCAAAATAATGATATTGTCGCTCGTGTGTACGTACGGACTACCGTCTCTACGAATGCGATGAGATTCATTCTCCATCGTACCTATTCAAGTAAAATTATCATTTGATGATTAGAAATAGTGTTAATAGACATGATATAATTCTGGATATGAATAATATACATTCCATCCATAATAAATATGGATAACATAATAATTAATATAAAAGAAAACGAGTAAGTTAACACCCGAAACGAGGATAATACTAAGATATTATTAACAAATCAATGTTAAAAGATCAAATATGATATCATATTATTGTATATGATTCTGGTATAATTTAAAATTTTTTTTTAACCATTATAAAGGAGGTTAACCTACCCCCAACTAAGGAAAAGTACAAGGTAAGGGTTTATTTCATAGCCTCTTCATTATCTGAGGTTGTTTACACGTAATAATCTACTGGGACTTCTTTATCATCCACATCCATGTTTCTTAAAAATGTATTTCAAAACATTTTTACTATCCACTAGAATATTTTTTAAAGTCAATTATACCCTTGTTTGACTTTTTATAAGAGGTTTATAAAGGAATATTTCTGTTGTTTCCCAAATAAGTTACTTTTTGACCTTTTCAACAAAACTAAGGTAAGAGTTTTTTTAACATATACGACAGGTGCGGTTATTCTCCGCTGTCATTACACCTTTCAAACTCCCTTACACGCTTATAAGGATATTTTCAAAATAAAGTGTTTATTTCATAATTATGTTATTTTTAAATGATTTCAAAAAGAGAGAGAGAGATATTTCTCTCAAATATATGAAAATCCAGTGCAAATGTATACTTATTTAACTCGAGCTTAAAAATGTTTTCAGAAATCCAGACTCTCGAGTGTGGTAGACAGGAAAGGATTGGGCATGGACCCATCATGGCCTGTAATTAGTCGAGCTATCTCAGAATTAGTTATTTTGTTTTCAGAAGCTTGCATACTATTTTCAGAAAAACACTGGAGTATATTTGAGCAATATTAAACGTAAGTATTTTCTAAAAAAATTGCATCGGTAGGTCTCATTAGACAAACTAGTGTCTTGGCACAAGGCCTTGACAAAATCTAATTGGTATTCTTCGCATGAGGCCTTGGCTATGTGGTTATGATAGTCTGGAATTATGTATTCCATCATTATGAAAGTGGTTATTGACATTGCATGTGATTATTCGACTAGTATAATATCCATGTGAATAAGTAAATGGCATTATTTCATTTTATCTTTTCCATATTATGCTAAAGTTCAAGTTTAAAAGGCTTTTATTTTAGCTATACATTGCCTCAAATATTTTCTGATTATTTATGAATGTTTCTATTATATTATTATCCTTACTGAGCATCTGTGCTCATACCTTTCAATGTTTTATTTTTCCCAGGATGTGAAGAAGTAATTTATGAATAACCTGCATGGATAATATGAGGGGATATGAAGACAATATGTTGTTGTAGTAGTTTTTCACTTTATGATGTAATGTAAACATTATGAATGTATATAGTTATTCAAATTCTACTAAATTAATCAGTCTTTCGAGACTTGGTCTTTCTTGTGATCATTCCAATGTTATGTAATAATGCACCGACTCTAGGAAACTAGGGTCGGGGCGTTACACCATTGATGATAAAACATAAATTAATGTTGACGTTTTTTAGGTTAATTAGAAGATAAGGTAATTAATGTTTTCTACTATTTATGTTAATCATTTGGTGTGACTGTTAAATTTTAAAAATTAATCTATTATTTCTACATATCATGATTTATACATGTTTGTAATTATTTTACAATGTTATCACCAATTTTTCTTTAGTAAATATCAGAAGAATATCATTCAATTAAATTATATATCTCATAGTCAATCAGAAGTTTGTTATAGAGCATCATTCATTATGTATTCATACTCATCATTTTGTGAAAAATATTTCATAAAGGTGGAAACTCATTGAAACATGAAATCAAGAGATCAAACATTTTTTTATAGATTTTAATAAAGTATATTTACATATTTAATTAGTTTTGATGGAAAGGTTTATCGTAAAATATATGAAAGGATTATAAAATTAGAATTTTATCAGATAACCTTCATTTATAATGAATTGATGGTTTATTAATACATTATTTATTTACGGTTTTATGGTCATTAAATTTATCTCAACCACTTTCTCTATCAATTTCTATCATTTGGATATTATTTTTCTCCTCTACGTCTATATTACCATTTCCCACTAATGTTCTATAATTAAAAAACATAGTTATATGTTATTCTAAAGGACCTTAATATTTCCATTCCCCAATTTTCAAAAGTATTTTTCATTTAAAATTTTATGATTCTTATTTTATTGAAATTAATTTTTGAAAGATTAAAATGGTTTATCCTTTCATTATCTTATGTTTTTTATTTACTATATTCAATTGATTTTTATGAAAAATTAACACCTTTTTATCAATAAAGAGATAATTATATGTGGACATAATTTATTTAAGGGGATTAATGTAAAACCCAACACAATTAATTTAAAATATTACTATGTTTGATACCTTTCCTAACAAACATGACCGAGCCTTATTAAAATTTTGATATACTATAAAAATATTATTATTTAATGGTGACGGTTATATCATACCATTTAAATTGGAAGGTAAGAATATTGTGTATAAAGTTTATTTATAATTAAAATCTATGTATTAGTTAATAAAAATGAATAATCAATTTCTATTAAAGTTGTTTATTGCTTCGAAATTATGTTTTTTTCAAAATGGGTTTTATTGATTTTTGTGATAGAATATTATAATTAATTTCAAGTAAATTTATAAATTTTATATGATAAAATGATTTAATTTATAAAATCAACATAAAAAATATCTAGGGGAATTTGTTTTTTTTTCTAAAAATATTGATTTTGTAGTGAATAGTAAAAATAACGATTTTTATAAAATTCTCATTTATTATAATTAAAATATACTGTAATGATTGTAATTTTAACATAATGTAACATATTTATTGTTTAATTTGATATAATAAAATTAACAAATTTTTAATCAGATTTATACTTGAATTTGGTATAATTGTATTTTACTGAATAAAAAAATTCATATATTGTTTTTCATTGTGTTTTTTGCATTTATATTAAATTTTATTTTGTAAACATATTGGAAGTGAATATAAAAAATGGATCCAAATTTTAAATCAAGTGGTTCAAATATGAGAAATGTGTCCCTTTTATTTTTGGTCATTATAATAAAAATATTAGTAAATATTTATCACCTCGGTAAGGTTTAAATGGCAAAATCAAGATTTTGAATATGGGAAAAAAATTTGAAAATAAATCAAACCCAAACATTTATTTCATTAGATATTTTTTTAGATCATTAAAATATATAATTTTTAAATGTGTCAATTTTATGAAACATTCCTTAGATTATAACTTTTATATTATATTACGTAAAGGATAAATTAAGAAATGTCATTTTCTTTCTTTTAATAACAAAAATATTTTGTTATAGGGATAAAAATTATGTTAATTCATAATTTTTGATTTGAAATACAAAACAAATTATGGTAAATTTTTCGTTATAAGGAAATTATTACCATAAGTGATTAAATAACACTAACACAATGCATATGAATATATTTGATGAATCTAGTAAATGTTTTTAAGAATAATTAAAGTAATATTTTTCTTTTATTTATAGTCTCATAAGATTGTTTTATATAAATATAACACATTATAGATTTTTTAATATTTTATACCCAAATTCCATAATTATCATGATTTCATTAATTTCACACATTATGAATAGCTAGAAAAATGAATATAATAGTATATTTTGTAAAATAATAATTTATTTAATAATTTAAAATTCATAAAAATCATATCCTTATACAATTTAATGGGATATGGTCGATAATAGAATCCATTCTCTATTAATTGGACACTTGTTCATTAATAGTTACATACCTTACCCAACAAATGGCCCGAAAGCCTTCATTTTTTATTGTTTTTTGATAATCTGCCTTTCAAGGGTGAGGTGGAACCCTTACAAGGCACGTAGCCATATGTATTACATGGATTTTAGGACTTAGAGGAATTCACTGCCTGTAGGATTCAAACAATACATACTACCCAGACTAACTACTAGGAACTGCTCCTCCCCAGCATCTTCATCGTCAATCAGATCTCCACAATCGTATGGCTATTCGGCTAGGTTATCCCATGAATGCATATGCTTATCTCGATGGAAGGTGCCATAAACTTTCATTATTTTAATCTGTGTAGTGTCTTAAGTTGTGAAAGATACTTGCTCATCCTCCTATAGAGCTTGTTCCTTGAAATTTTTCTGGTTTTCATTTGCAATTAAGGTGGCATAAAGGCCCTGGGGTGGCCAGAAGGCCTTACTTGCCCAAAGGCTTGGGTGGCCCGAAGGCCTTGAAGGACTCAGGGACCAAATCGCTGGTCCGAAGGCCCAAACAGTGGAAAATTCCTGGCTACTATAGTTCCAAACAAGTCTGTTAGAGTCCCACTATAGTGCTACTTATTTCCAACTACAATACCAGCTACAGTGCTTCTACAGTCCTAGAAATTATGCCTCCACCTAGATTTTATCCCGAGTCGCCTGGATGCACTTAAGAGTCCTCACCAACCGTGCTGAGGCTCATGTGGACATTTCATACAATTAATTAACAAAAATAAAGGATATTTTATTAATCATTTAAAGGGAAAACATTTGGAAAAAATTAAGAGATAATGGGGGAAAATTAACTCAAATTATCTAAATATAATTTTATTTTATGACTAGGAATTATCCACATTCTATATTATATATATTTCAAAAAAAAATCCACTTTTATATGAAAATAAATTTATATTAATTAAATACATTATGTAATTCAAATACTCCATCTCCCTTGGATTTAAAATTTTTCCTCTTTTATACTCTTTCTATCTCCTTTGTAGAAGTACTGTTAACAAAATAGTAACATTATAATCTCCCCAATATCCCTACACATGATATAGGGGATATAGTATCATCAAAATACCAAATTTTAAGGCTTAATGTGTAATCCAAAATGATGATATGAGAAAAAGGTATAAGTCAAAACTATATATTACATGTTTATTTATTATTATACCATATTCGAATCCATTTAAACCAGGGTGAAATAATAACATAAGTATATTACATATATTGAAATTTTATTAATACTATGTTATTAATATTTTTCATCTCCTTTCTATCCTATTGGAAAGGAAAAACATCGCACATGTGTTTTGGTGGATTACCATTACTATAAAGCGTTGTTTTTTAATTTTCATCAGAAAAACAAAAATATGGTAATTATAATGGGTTTCATTTATACAACAGTTATTCATTACATAATTACCATTATATAATGATAACATAACATCTATTTTCTTCCCTTTCCATACATTATAAAATGATATAATCTATTGGGTATATGTGTGAACTGCCACAACCATGATGTGACGTGATTAATTTTTATTTAAATTATTCATGGATGGTATTAATATTTTATTTAATATGTAAAAATTAAAATAATTTTATTATTATGATATTATATATGATATTTTAAATTTTTTCTTTGACAACAGTCAACATACCAAAGTCGTTATGAAACTATGAACAACACACCCTTAAAAAACACAACATAGAATTAACCTATTATGTTATAAAATATTTCATATAAATAAAAAAATAATGTTATAATTATAAGTTAATAAACATGTAAAAGGATTAAAAAATTAAATTATTTATATATTTTAATTATATTACAATCGAAGGACACACATGGAACGTCTAGACTCTAGTTGTGGGGTTTATTAACTCGATTTTAATACATTGGATTATAACACATTTTCACTCACTATGTTATGTAATTATTATTTACGAAATAATATTTATTTTATTATATAGAATTTTTTTCAAAAAATTAACACGTTATAACGACATTTATTAATTATAACATTAATGATAAGATATTTCTAGGTAGTATTCATCTGAATATCATTTCTTTGATACATGTCTTGTAATATAATAATAATAACATTTATAATGTGTATATGATTCTTATAAGATATTATATAATAAAGGAATATTTTATAATGATACTTAATGTTCATTATATGTATTTTATTAAATGATATATTAATTTAAATGTTATGAATTATGGATGGTGCTTCAGGGTCTCAATTATAATTCATTGGGATATAATTCATGTTATGAACCATGGTTTATTTTATATTTTATAATTATTTCCCCGTCAATTTGCAATATCTTATTATTTCAATGTATTTTTTGGTTTTATGGAATCATTTTATGATCTATAATTCAATGGATTTTTTTCAAGCCCCACCTAAGTTTCAAGTAATTCTCATATCAAAGATCCTTATTTGGAATTTGTTTTTATTTATTCCATTATAATAATTTATGCGGTGTATAAAATATCTCATGAAATTTAATATCATGAATATTTTTATACCAATGTAATTATATGATCCTTATTATGTTATGTATTTGAAATGGCTTCTAGTTTGAAGAGGCCATAAAGTGGTTTCTCTTTAAAAACATTCTTTAGTATTTTTAAACACTTTTAATTAAATAATTATACAATATTATTTATATTATTTTCATTATATTATTATATAGGAATAAATTATTTCCCAAATTTATTCAATGTAATTTTTGATGCTTTTAAATAGTTTAAAGGAAAATTAATTAATGTTTTGTTCATGGGACAATTTTTAATCTCTTTACAAATGGTTACACTATAAAAATATTTCCCAACCATCATAAATTATTATTCATTTTAATGATTCAATTACACGTTTGGAAGATTATATTGTCCAAAAAGTCATTTTTTCACTATTTTATAATTTTTTTACTTTTTATTATATATAATGAAAAAGGTAGTATCCTTTATTTTAAAAGAAATGTTTTAAAGGTATTTTAATATGTAGATATATAAATCATTAGTGATTATAATACATCATCAGGGATATGATCTTATGATACCATTTAATTCCTTTCTCTAAGTAGTTAATAATGATGTTTTGAAGAGATTCTCATAAAAACGTTTTTCCCCATAGGTATATCATTTTATAATGGGATTCAATATGATTTTTAAATATTGATGTTGAAAAAGGGATATTCAATCAGTTTTGATCTTGTAATATATATATACATTGTTAATGATGAACGATTTTCCTAATAATACTTATATGGTTGGAAAACATAATATAGCTTATACAACGGGTGAGAATAGTATAGATTATATGTTAGGTGAGCTTGATATATCTCTCCAATTCATTAGGTAATGTTCATTTTCTTTAAGGGATGGATGAAGGGAGTTATCCTAGGAGATTTATTGTATAAATTTACATAAAATACTTTAATTTCTAACATTATTGAACATAGGTGATGTAGATAATCCTCCAAGATACCATTATGTTTTCTTAATTATTGATATGAATTTTCAATGTAATGTTTATCAATATTAACACAACATTTCTCAAGATTATCGATTGTTATAAATGATTCCATTATTAAATCTTATTGACTTTTATTGTGATTTGTGTACAATAATTTAGTAGGTATGAATTAACTCTTATAATGAAAATGAAATTTGATTATGTCATCATAATTTAATTACCATAGTTCAAATTTAATAATAAATTTTTATGTTTGCCCTTCGGGAGAATTTGGTCTCGACCATCATTTTTTTCAATTTTATAATGTAATAAATAAAAATGGTTTTTTAATTATTTAGAAAAAGGATTCATGTGTGAATTTGTTTATGCGAATATTTGAAAAATTCATGTGGACTAATAAAATATGGGTATAATGGAAAAAATGATCATATGAACACCTAGGTATTTTTATGTATACATTTTTCTTATCAATAAATATATTTAAACCTAAAAGGTACTTATGTATGTATGGGATAAAATATTTACATTTGAGGTTGTATAAATTTTTAACAATAAAATGTAACACCCCAAGCTTCCATGGTTTATTTCCCATTCAATAATGTAATAGCTTTAATTGTACACAACTACAAGATTCTAACACACCACAACCAATCGAACTGGCCATTATGAAAAGTAATACCAAATTTTTGAAATTTTATAAATTTTATTTTTTAAAATGGACTTCATTTATGTATTCTTAATATCATAATTATCTTAGGGTGTAATTTTGGTACTTTTCTGAGAAATTTTAATTTTTGATGAATAGTGAAAAATAATAAATTTTAATTAAAAACCTCATTTTTAATCAAAATAATTCATAGTGTTAAATTATAAATTTTAATGGTTTTTAAGTATGATTATATTATATTTTTATCATTTAATATAATTTAGTTCATTGGATGTAATCTCACGATTATACTGGACATAAACAAGTGTTAATCTTTTGATAGTTATTATTTCATAAAAACATGCCTTTTTGACAAATGAAAATAATTTTAAATTAATTTTTTCCACTTCTATGTTTTGAATTTGAAAAAAATGGATTCCATATTTGGAATCATGAGGTATAAATTGTGTAAATGTGTAGTGTTTATTTTTATACATTATTAATATTTATTTTAGTAAATATTTTAGTTACCGTGGTTAAAAGGGTAAATCCAGTAAATAAGGTTAAAAAATAATATTATAATAATATTAAATTAACGTAACACGTGTCCTGGAACTATTGGAAGATACTTTTCCAACCATGGGCATCATTGGGTCGATTTTGGGACCCCATGGAGCAACTTGGGAGTGATAATGACAATTTATATAAAATAATATAAAGTGAAGACAAAAATAACAAAAGAAAATATATTTTAGTTAAACAATTTTTATATGAGGTTATATAATTGATATATTTAACTATTAATATTAATTATAAATCTAAATAAATTTACTACATCAGGATATTTTATTAATAATTTTTAGACATAAAAATAAATATACTTATATATGACACAATAATGATGCAGTATTTTCCTTTTTAAGGAAACAATAAAATAAATGATATTATAACTATTAAAATGAAAATAATTTTAATGTTTTGATTCCATCCAAGAATTCTATAGATGAATATGACATATTAGGGTAGATTAAAAAAATCTATGTAATCATGTTATTATGACTGTAACAAAAACAAAATACCAAATAGTGTCAAAATTGACATAAAAGTGTTTTAAAAACAAATATTATATTTTTAATTTAAATATTATTTCTAAAAACTTAAGGTTAGTCTAGAAGACATATATAATTATTGGGGTATCATTAAGGAACCACTTGGGGTTCTTTTGGAGGTTTATTGTATGTTTATTAACTATATAAAATAAAAATACGAAGAGACATCATAAATGTCAAGCTATTTAACTAAGAGTTAAATTTAAATATAAGGATTAAATGTTGCCCGAAACCATTCTAAAACCTATTGGTTTAGTGGTTTGGGACTCATCCACACCTTATACTATAAAAAATTCATTTTGGATCCATTATGAACTGAAAATTATTTTTTTTTATAAAATAATATTTTAATCTTTTCCTAATGTGACCCTCGCATCTCTTATAAAAGGGAACTTCCCCTTATCTTAATTTTACACATAAAAAGCCTTTTGGCTCGGCCAATCCTGCCCAAATATCCTTCCAAAATTCCTTCCTTCATCTTATAGGACATCCTTTAGTCATAAATCCCAAAAAGGATCCATTTTGATCAAATCAAAAGGAAGTACCCAAAGAAGAGGTAAATATTTAATCACCTCTTTCATGTTATTTTCTTCTTCCAATTCATCTTTCTTTTTAGTTTACATTTTAAATTAATAAATCCAGTATATTATATATACTATGATGTTATTATAAATATGTTACAACCATATTCATTATTATATCCTTCCTATAAATGATAAAGTCACCATACATGCGTACGTACAGATTACCATCTCCATGTCGTGATGTAGTTTGTTATTCAAACAATTTATTATTTGGATGGGTATAATAAAGATTAAAACTCATGTAAAAAATAAATATTACATGATAATTATTATTTATATATGATATACCATCCAATTACATATTATTTCCCAATCATTATAATGATATTTTCACTCGTGTGTACCTACAGATTACCGTCTCCACGAACGCAATGATATTCATTCCCCATCATAATCATTCATGAATATTTTTCATTTTATGATTACAAATAATGTTTATGAGCATAATATAATTATGTATATGAATAAAATACATCCTATCCATAAAAAACATGGCTTACCTAACAAATCATATAAAGGAAAACGAATCAGTTAACACCAGAAACAATGATACTACTAAAATATTATTAACAAAGGAATATTATAAGATCATATATGATATCATATTTATGTATATAGTTCTTGAATAATTTAATAAAAATGTTTTAATTATTATAAAAGAGGTTAAAATACCATTGACTAAATAAATGTATATGGTAAGGGTTAATTTCACAATCTCTTTATTGTTCAAGGTTGTTTTTACGTAAGTATCTACTTGGACCTCTTTATAATCCACATCCGTGTTTTCATAAAAATGTATTTCAAAAAAAATTTACAATTTACTAGACAATGGGTTAATGAAATTTATACCCTTTTTTGACCTTATATTTTTTTAAAGGAATCTTTCTATAATTTTCCAAACAGTGTACTTTATGACCATTTCTACACAATTGAATTAAGAATGTATTTTTTAACTTATACGGTGGGTGCAGTTATTTTCCTCCATTATAACATCGCTGAAGCATCCCATACAAGATTATACAAATATTTTCAAAATAAATATTTCCTTTTATAATTATATGACTTTTAAATGATTTCAAAACAGAAATAGATATTTCTCTAAAAATTTATTTATTTCATCTATGTCAACATCCTTTGAGGGATTTTAAGCTCATTTGAAGTTGATTTGTTATGATACAAAACATCCATTTTTTATTCAAGGTTTTGTGGCATGTTGGACTATGGATGGGTTATTTTTACACCATTCATGGTTTATGGATACCGTATTGACATTTCATATGCTAGTTTTAATAATAATGTTTATGTTATGTTTAAACCTTTTTAAATATAAGGAATTAATTAGGCTTAGTAAGTGATGGGGGGAGCATGCTATATCTATTCGAGGCATTAGTAGGTCTCATGAGACAAACTAGTCTCTTGGCATAAGGCCTTGAAAAAACCTTATTTTTATTATTGGCATAAGGACTTGAATATGTGGTAATGAAGTCTAGAATTATGCATTCTATCATTATAAAAGGCGATATTGATATTGCGTGTGATTATTTGACTAGTATAATATCTATTATAATAAGTAAATTTCATAATTTGATTTTATATTTTCTAAATTATGATGAAATTCAAGTTTAAAAGGATTTTTTAGTCTAACACATTGCCTTAAATTTTATGCTTATTTATGAATGTTTTGGCTATATTGTTACCCTTACTGAGCATCTGAGCTTCTCCCTTTCTATGTTTTATTTTTCCTAGGATTTGAAGAACTATTTTATGGTTAACATGTAGGGATAGAATTAGGATATAAGTGTGTTTAAAAGGGGACAAAATTTTGTTTTTTTTTTCATTTCAGGATGTAATGTAAAACATATGAATGTATCTAGTACTTCCAAAGATACTAAACTAATTGGACTTTCGGGACCTGATTCCTTGTATCATGAAAATGTTATGTAATAGTGTACCTACTCTGGGTAACTGGGGTCGAGGAGTTACAGTTGGTATCATAGGAAGTTTAGTACAAACCTTGGAAGCTAGATTTTTAAAAACACTGATTAGAGAACATTACCCTAATATAAACTTTGAGGATTAGTATAGAAAAACATCCTAGAATTTTGGTAATGTATAAATTTTTTGAGTTTTCCTAGAAATGAATCCCTGTCTAGATACGAGCAGGTAGCAGCAGCTCTGGCATAGATGTACCTATGGGTGAAACCCAAAAACACCGCTTTGAGCTAGACTCGAACGAGAACTGGTGCACGACAACGGGACTTGCTGCACTCTTGGTTACGACACAACCAAGGGATATACTTAGGATAATTGTCATTTTATTTACAATCCATTATGAATGGTTTATGAGTATATACTTATTCAATGAAAACATTTTTATGATTATTGATTATATCCATAAACTTTTCAATTTATGTAAAGTTTTTTACAAGTTTGGAATTATGTACTGTGATTCATAAACTAATTTACATTATGAAATTTTTTAATAAATGGAGCATAGTGGAAGAAATGGAAACCATATCAATGCACGTAATCCATGTAGGGATTTACCTCTTACTCAAGATAATTATAGTGGAGCTGCTGAAACAAATAGTGCTTATTAGATTATCAACATACTGGGACAACTCACTAAGGTTATTAATAATAACCATACCCGTATAGAGAACCCTGATCCACAATGCGAAGGATAAATGTTAGACAGATTCATGAGGAAACAACCACCAATATTCAATGGGAGTACAAATCCATTAGTATCTTAGCAATGGATAAATTTCTTAGAGAAAATATTTCATGCTTTGGGGATTAGTGAAAGGGGAAAATTTCATGGCAGTTTATCGCCTCACGGGAGATACAGATCAAGGGTGGTCATTAATAAGAAACACTATGGATAATGAAGAAGTATCCAACATTGAATGGATGTAGTTTAATGATATTTTCTTGGAAAAATTCTTTCCTCATGACCATCGAGTGGATATGGAGAGACAATTTCTGAGTCTAAGGAAAAAAGAAGATGAGAATGTCGCAATGTATGAGGCTCACTTTACCAGGTTAGCAAGGAAAGATGTAGATTATATACGCATCCCAAGAAGTAAGATTGATCATTTCTTTAATGGGTTAAAACCATTTCTCTATCGAGCATTAATCTCACATTCCTTATCATTGTATGAAGATATTGTCTCTTGTGCTATCAAGATAGAAAAGAAATTCCCTATGTCTTACGACATTAATGAAAATCAAGAGAAGAAGAGATATGTTGGAAACTCTAGAAATAGAAATAAGGGGATGAAGGGAATATTTGAATATCCATCCCATAGTAAATGTGGGAAAAAACACCCCGGTACTTTCTTGAAGGTAATGCGAGTCTGTTACAAGTGCGGTGAAAAAGGACACAAAGAACATGGTTGAAAGGGGAAGAAAGGGGATGTCAATGTCAAATGATACAATTTTAGAGTAAAGGGGCATTATAAAGATGAATTTCCTAAGAACTAAGGAATCCTTCCTTAGAAAAGTCCAAGGGAGAAAGGCCAAGCTTATGCGATCAATTCTGCTGAGGTTGAAGCTCTGAAAGATGAGGTGGCAGGTAATTTAATTGTTTCCTCAAGTTTCTCCCATGCTTTATTTTCTTCTAAGTCATAAAAGTGTTTCATATATTCCTAGTTTGGTTAGAAAATTAGATATTTACAAATTTATTTAACAAGGGAGTTATCAGTCAAAACCCCTATGGAAAGTATCATTGCAACAATGTTTTGTGAATCAGTTCCCATTAAGGCATATAAAAATTATTTATCTGATGATATCATTATCATACCCATGATTGAATTTGATATAATCCTCGGTGTGGATTGGATTTCGGACCATGATGAGGAAAGTTATTGTAAGAAGAAGGAGGTTACAATTTTTTATGATGATAAAGAGTACCTTATCTTTAGACCAGAAACATCACCATCTGATTCTTATCTAGATCCACCCCCAGTCGCTCAACTAAATTCAATTATTGGGGAGGAAGAGAATAAAATATCAATGGATGAGGAAAAGAATGTTAAAATAGATTACGTACCTATTGTGAAAGAATATGTTGAGGTGTTTCCAGATGATTTACCTAGACATCCTATATAACGAGAAATTGAGTTTTCCATTTATTTAATTCATAGTTCAAAACCCATATCAAATACCCCTTATAGAATGGCCACTAAGGAATTAGTGGAACTAAAGAAACAATTAGAGGAATTGAGTAACAAGGGATTTATTCTTCCTAGTGTTTCTCCAAGGGGAGCCCCTCTCTTTTTTGTTAAAAAGAAAGATAGATCTATGAGGTTGTGCATTGAATATAGGTAGATCAATGCTATAACAATAATGAAAAAGTATCCCCTACCTCACATTTATAATTTATTCTACAAAATTCATGGAGTTAAATAGTTTTCAAAGATTTAACTTAGATCTGGATATCATCAGTTGTGTGTGAAGAAGGAAGACATTCTGAAAACAGCCTTTCGAACCAGGTATGGGCATTACGATTTTACAATAATGCCTTTTGGATTGACTAATGCACCCTCTATTTTCATGGATCTAATGAATAGAGTTTTCATGGAATACAATGATGAAATTTCAGTGGTATATATTGATGATATCTTGGTATACTCCAAAAGCTACAAATATCATGAAAATCACTTTCACTTTATCTTATGGTCTCTTTGAAGAAATGGATTATATGGTAAATTTAGCAAGTGCGAATTCTAGCTCCAGGAGATTAATTTTCTTGGCCATATTGTCTCTAAGGATGAAATTTTTGTTCATCCTTCTATGATAAAGGAAATCCAAGAATGGCCAACACTGACAAGTATAACTAAGGTATGCAGTTTTATTAGTTTAGAATGTTATTATCAGTGTTTTGCCTATAATTTTTCTGGATTGGGTAACCCATTAACCATACTCACAAGTAAAGGGGTTAAATGTTTTTGGAAAAAAGAGTGTGAATTTTTTTTTAAAAAATGAAGAGAAGATTAGTCAATGTACCTATATTAACTCTACCATTGGAGAATGATGGGTTTGTTATTTATAGTGATGCATCAAAGAAATGACTAAGTTGTGTCCTTATGCAGAATGATTCTGTTATTTCCTATGTATCACAACAGCTAAAAATTCATGGCATAACTATCCTACTCATGATCTTGAGATAGAATATATAATATTTCCTTTGAATATTTGGAGACATTGTCTCTATGACTAAAAATGTGGTATATATACCGATCAAAAGAGTTTGAAACATATTTTCTCATAGAAAGAACTCAACTTGAGTAAAATGAGACATCTTTAACTACTCAAGGATTATGATTGCAAAATACACTACCACCCGGGGAAGGAAAATAAGGTGGTAGATTCTTGGAGTAGAAAAGATCAGGAATTTTTTAACAAGATGGGAGTTGAGAGGGATCTTATTTTCATGGATCTAGTGAAAATGGACAAAGGATTAATCCTGGAAGGTGAAACATCAATAATTTTTCTAATGGATTCCAAACCATCTGTACTAGAAAGGATAAAATGTTCTTAGGCTGATAATGAAAAGTTTCAAATGAAAATTAATGTTGTGAACGATGGGAGATTGATCAACATCATATATGAAGATGTAATTTCGAAATTTGGGAAGAGACATTCTGTTCTCGATATACCTGATCTAAAAAGGTAATTCCTGGATGATCGTCATAGATCTAATTTCTCTATACACCCTGGTAGCACTAAGATGTATTGAGATTTAAAAGAAAATTTTTGGTGGGACAAAATGAAGAGGGAGATTTTTGATTTTATGTCGAGATGTATGGTTTTCAACAAGTGAAATCTGGAATAAAACAAACTGGAGGAGTCATGCAACCTCTTCTCATACCAAAGTGGAAATGGGATAATATTACGATGGAATTTTCTATGGGATTTCCAAAAACTCTTAGAAGGAATGATGCAATAATAGTTATTGTTGATCATCTTACCAAGTCTTTAATTTTTTCTATAATAGAAGATTTACCACTTGGAATTATATAATGAATATGTATTAATGAAGTTTAAAGACTTGATGGAGTACTCTTAATGATTGTTTCTGACCGTGATCCCTGTTTTACATCAAGATTCTGGACTAGTCTTTAGAAAGCCCTGGATACTGAATTTCGTTTGAGCATTTCCTACCACCCTCAAACTGATAGACAATCAGAAGAGACTATTAAACCCTTATAAGACATGTTGCAAT
This sequence comes from Viscum album, assembly GCA_963277665.1. Lineage (NCBI taxonomy): Eukaryota > Viridiplantae > Streptophyta > Magnoliopsida > Santalales > Viscaceae > Viscum > Viscum album. The sequence continues at coordinate 484,221,057 of OY728155.1, forward strand.
CTTGCTCACTTGACATTCATGGTATGTGGGATCAGTATTTACCTCTAGTAGAATTTTCCTATAACAATAGCTTCCATTCAAGTATTCAGATGTCACTATAAGAGGCATTATATGGAAATAGATTTCTCACACCAACCTTTTGGGATGATGTTGGTGAAATAAAACTCATAGGACAAAAAAAAGATGAGGAAATGATTGAAAAGGTTATGTTAATTTGAATACACATCAAAGCATCTCAAAGTAGGAATAAGAATTATGCCAATAATCGAAGGAAGGATTTGGAATTTCAGGTAGGAGATCATGTTTTTGTGAAGGTATCTCTTTGGAAGGGTGTTATACATTTCGGTAAGAAAGGTAAATTGAGTCCCAGGTACATCGGACCTTTCAAAATTATACAACGAATTGGGACTGCAGCTTACCTTTTGGAAATGCCGCCAAGTCTCTCCAAAGTTCATGATGTGTTCCACGTATCACTATTGAGAAAATACATGCCTAATCCAACACAAGTACTCACCTTTGAGGAAATAGAACTGGAACCCGATCTGTCTTATTATGAAGATCCTGTCATGATTCTTAATATAGTAGAACAAGTGTTGAGAAAGAGGACAACTGGTATGGTAAATGTTCCATGCAGAAATCATAAGATGGAAGAGGCAATGTGGGAACCCGAGGAACTTATGATGAGGAACCACCTAAATCTTTTTATGTAGTAATATTATTAAAATTTCAAGGAAAAAATTCTTTTAAGGAGGGGATAATGTAACACCTAAAACATCCATGGTATGTTTCCCTTTGAATAATGCAATAGCTTCCATTTTATGCCACTTCGAGATTCTAACACACCACGACCAATAAAACAAGCCATTATTAATAGTAATACCCACTTTTTCAAATTTTATAAATTATATTTTTCAAAATGGAATTCATTTTTTAATTAAAAATATAGAAATTATCATTGGATGAATTTTTGGTACTTTTCTAAAAACATTCAGTTGTTTATGAATAGTGAAAAACTAAATTTTATTTAAAAACAATTTTTTAATCGAAATAATTTATAGTGATATATTATAAATTTGAATGGTTTTTAATTATCATTATATTATATTTTTATCATTTAATATAATTTAGTTCATTGGATGTCATCTAACGATTAAACTGTGCATAAACAAGTGTCAATCTTTGGATAGTTATTATTTCATAAAAACACGCTTTTGTTTTGACAATGGGAATTAATATTAAATTAATTTCTTCCACTTATATGTTATGAATATGAAAAAATCGATTCCATATTTTTAATTAGGAGGTCCAATTTGTGTAAATAGGTATCTTTTTTTTAGACATTATGAATATTTACTTCAGTAAATATTTTATTTACTACGGTTAATTGGGTAAATCTAGTAAATAAGATTAATAATAAGATTATAATAATATTAAATTACCCTAAAACTGGTCCTAACCCAATTGGCTGACACATTTACAACAATGGGAATCCTTGGTTCTATCTTGGGACCCCATGAAGCCACATGGGAGGGAGAATTCCATTTTATATTAAATAATCTAGAGTGAAGACAGAAATAACCAAAGCAAATAACTTTTAGTAAAACTATTTTTATATGAGGTTATATAATTTTTCTATTCGAAGATAAATAGTAATTGGAAATATAAAATGGTTTCAAACATCTGGATATTTTATTTATAATTTTTAGACATAAAATAAATATAAATATATAATACACAATAATGATTCAGTATTTTCCGTATTAAGGAAACAATCAAATAAATTATATTATAAATATTAAAATAAAAATAATTTGAACGTTTTGATTCCATCCATGAATTATATAGTTGAATATGACATTTCAAGGTTGATTAAAATAAATTTTTCTGAAATAATCATGATGTTATGACTTTAATAGAAACAAAATACAAAATAGTGTCAAAATTGACATAAAAGAGTCACTACTAGAAAATGGACATATCCCCACGGTTTTCTCCAAAACCGTGGGGATAGACCCAACCCGCCCCCCATACCCACGGTTTTGGAAAAACGTGGGTATAGGTGTCTATTCAAGAACTATACCCACGGTTTTCCAAAAATGAGGGTATAGGGGGGTCTATCCTCACGGTTTTCCAAAACCGTGGGAATAGGTCTTGAATTGACACCTATACCCACGGTTTTCCAAAACCATGGGTATAGGGGTACCTATCCCCATGGTTTTGGGGAAAACCATGGGGATAGTTCTAGGAGAAAATTCTTATACCCACAGTTATGAAAAACTATGGGTATATGTCACTTTTGTGTGCGCGGGAAATTTTTTTTTTTCCGTGGGAAGGAATTTTTTTTTTGGCGGGAACCCTATACCCACGGTTCTTCCCTCTATACCCACGGTTTTTATAAATATATTTAACTATATATATATATATATATATATATAAATAGGTGATGTTAGGGTAGTGGTTAGACTCGGTTTTTGCAGCGAAGAGGTCGCGAGATCAAAACTCGGTGCCTGCATTATTTTAGAACCTATACCCACGGTTTTGGAACTGTGGGTAAAAGCCGTTGACACCGTGACAATTGGCTATGTTTCGGTGACATGGTGGCAGGACACCTATACCCACAGTTTTGGTAAACTGTGGGTATATGGTGGGGACCTATCCTAACATCGTTCCAGCCCACGGTTCCCAAAACCGTGGGTATAGCCTATACCCACGGTTTTGGGGGTATACCCACAGTTTTGAACTGTGGGTATAGGCCCTTTTTCCAGTAGTGAGTTTTAAAAACCAATATTATATTATTAATTGATATTTTTTTTCTAAAAAAATATGGTTCAGCAAGAAGAATTATATAATGATAGGTGTATCATTAATATACCACTTTACGTTCACTTTTATGTATATTTTATGTTTATTAACCATATAATATAAAAATACAAAGACACATTGTAAATGTCACACAATTTAACTAAGAGTTAAATCTAAAAGATAAGGTTAAAATGTTGCCCTAAACCAATATAAACCCAATTGGTTGAAAGGTTTGGGAACCATTCCCACATTATCGTTTAAATAATTAATTTTAGCCAATAGAGTCCAAAAATATTTTTATTATAAAATAATATTTCAAGCTTTTCATAAAGTGACCCTCACCTCTCTTATAAATGGGAACAACCCCTTCTGTTAATTTCACGCATCAAAATCCTTTTTTATTGTCCAATCCCAGCCCAAATTTCCTACCAACATTCCTTCCTTCATACTAGAGGCCTTCCTTTGGTCATGAAGCCAAACTATGTATCCCTTTTGATCAAATCAAAAGGAAGAACCCAAAGAAGAGGTAAATATTTCATCACATCATTCCAGTTCTTTTCTTCTTTGACTTCCAATTTCATTTTTACTTCCATTCTAAAATAATAACTCAAATATATTCTATATGCTGTGATGTTATTCTAAAAATGGTACAACCATATTCATTATTATATCCATCTTATAAACAACAAAGTCACCATACGTGAGTATGTACAGATTTCAGTCTCCACGTTGTGGTGTAGTTTTTTATTCAAACATATCATTATTTGGATGGGTATAATAATGAGTATAAATGATGTAAATAATAAATATAACATATTAATGATTCTATAAATATGATATAACATCCAATTAATTACGATTTCTCCATCAATATAATGATATTTTTGCTCGTGCGTACGTGTAGATTGTCTTCTCCACAAATGCGATGAGATTCATTCCCCATCGTAATCATTCAAGAATATTTTTCCTTTTATGATTAAAAATATCTTTTATGAACCTAATATCATTCTGTATATGAATATAAAACATCTTATCCATAAAAAACATGGCTTACATAACCAAGCATATCAATGAAAAGGAATCAGATAAAACATGAAACGATGATACTACTAAAATATCTAAATTAGATTAGGGTGTAATTTTGATACTTTTCTGAAAACATTCAATTTTTGATAAATAGTGAAAAATAATAAATTTTAATTTAAAACCACTTTTTTAATTGAAATAATTTATAGTGTTAAATTTTAAATTTGAATGGTTTTTAAGTATTATTAGATTATATTTTTATCATTTAATATAATTTAGTTCATTGGATGTAATCTCACGCTTATACTGGACATAAACATGTGTCAATCATTTGATAGTTATTATTTCATAAAAACACACTTTTTTGACAACAAAAAATAATTTTAAATTAATTTCTGCCACTTCTATGTTTTTAATTTGAAAAAAATGAATTCCATATTTGGAATTATGAGGTCTAAATTGTGTAAATGGGTAACTTTTATTTTTAGACATTATGAATATTTATTTCAGTAAATATTTTATTTACCATGGTTAAAAGGGTAAATCCAGTAAATAAGGTTAAAAAAAATATTATAATAATATTAAATTATCCTAACACATGTCCAAGCACTATTGGCGGATATCTGTCCGACCATGGGCATCATTGGGTCGATTTTGGGACCCCATGGAGCATCTTGGGAGTGATAATGGCATTTTATATAAAATAATCTAAAGTAAAGACAAAAATAACCAAAGAAAATATATTTTAGTTGAACCATTTTTATATGAGGTTATATAATTGATCAATTCAAATATTAATATTAATTAGAAATATAAAAAAATTTAATACATCAAGATATTTTATTAATAATTTTTAGACATAAAACAAATATACTTATATATGACACAATAATGATGCAGTATTTTACTTATTAAGGAAACAATCTAATAAATGATATTATAACTATTAAAATAAAAATAATTTTAATGTTTTGATGCCATCAATGAATTCTATAGATGAATATGACATGTTAGGGTAGATTAAAAAAATTCTATGTAATTAGTCTTTTATGACTTTAATAAAAACAAAATACCAAATAGTGTCAAAATTTACATAAAAGTGTTTTAAAAATAAATATTATATTATTAACTGATATATTATTTATAAAAATAAAAGGTTCGGCCAAAAGACATATATAATGATTGCGGTATTATTAATGAACCCCTGTGGGTTATTTTGGAGGTTTATTGTAAGTTTATTAACCATATAAAATAAAAATATGAAGAGATATCGTAAATGTTAAGCTATTTAACTAAGAGTTAAATTTAAATATAAGGTTAAAATGTTTCCCTAAACTTGTCTAAAACCTATTGGTTGAGAGGATTGGGACCCATTACCACATTATTCTCTAAATAATTCATTTTGGATCCATTATAAACCGAATTTTTTTTTGTTATAAAGTAATATTTCAAACTTTTCTTAATGTGACCCTCACCTCTCTTATAAAAGGGAACTTCCCCTTATCTTATTTTTACACATAAAAAGTCATTTGGATTAGACTACCCCAGCCCAAATATCCTCCCAAAATTCCTTCCTTCATCCTATAGGCCTTCTTTTGGTCATAATGCCAAACTAAGGAGCCATTTTGATCAAATCAAAAGGAAGAACCCGAAGAAGAGGTAAATATTTCATCACCTCTTTCAAGTTCTTTTCTTCTCCCACTTCATCTTTCTTAGTAGTTTCCATTTTAAAATAATAAATAAAATATCTTATATATACTATGATGTTATTATAAAAATGGTGGAACCATATTCATTATTATATCCATCTTATAAATGATAAAGTCATCATACGTGCATACGTACAGATTACCGTCTCCATGTCGTGATGTAGTTTGTTATTCAAACACTTCATTATTTGGATGGGTATAATAAGGATTAAAAATCATGTAAATAATAAATATAACATTATAATTATTATTTATATATGATATAACACCCAATTACATATTATTTCTCAATCATTATAATGATATTGTCACTTGTGTGTACGTACGGATTACTGTCTCCACGAACGCAATGAGATTCATTCCCCATCGTAATCATTCAAGAATAATTTTCATTTTATGATTAAAAATAATGTTTATGAATATAATATAATTATTTATATGTATAAAATACATTCTATCCAAAAAAACATGGCTTACACAACCAATCATATAATGGAAAACAAATAAGTTAACACAAGAAACGATGATACTACTAAAATATTATTAACAAAACAATATTATAAGATCGTATATGATATCATATTTATGTATATAGTTCTTTTATAATTTAGTAACAATGTTTTAACTATTATACAAGAGGTTAATATTCTATATACTAAATAAATGTATAAGGTAAGGGTTAATTTCACAATCTCTTTATTGTTCGAGGTTGTTTTTACGTAAGTATCTAGTTGGACCTCTTTATAATCCACATATGTGTTTTCATAAAAAATGTATTTCAAATTTTTTTTACAATTTCCTAGAAAACGGGTTAAAGTCATTTATACACTTTTTTGACCGTATATTTTTTTAAAGGAATATTTTTATCATTTTCCAAACAATGTAATTTACGACCTTCTCTACAAAATTAAAGTAAAAATTTATTTTTTTAACTTATACGGTGGGTGCAGTTATTTTCCACCGTTATAACAACGCTGAAGCTTCCCATACAAGATTATACAAATATTTTCAAAATAAATATTTCATTTTATAATTATATGAATTTTAAATGATTTAAAAATAGAAATAGATATTTCTCTAAACACGTTTTGATTTCATCTATGTCAACATCCTTTGAGGGATTTTAAGCTTGTTTGAAGCTGATTTGTTATGATACAAAACATCCATTTTGAATTGACTAATGCACCCTCTATTTTCATGGATTTAATAAACAGAGTTTTCAAAGAATATAATGATGAAATTGTAGTGGTATTTTTTGATGATATCCTGGTATTTTCCGAAAGCTACAAAGATCATGAAAATCACTTGAACTTTATCCTAAGGATGCTTTGACGAAAAGAATTATATGGTAAATTTGGAAAGTGTGAATTCTGGATTCATGAGATTTATTTTCTTGGACATATTGTCTCTAAGGATGTAATCTTTGGTCATCCTCCTAAGACAATGAAAATCCACTAATGGCCAGTACTGACGAGTATAACTAAGGTATGCCGTTTTATTAGTTTAGAAAGTTATTATCAGTGTTTTTCCCAGAATGTTTCTGGATTGGGAAACCCATTAACCATGCTCACAAGTAAAGGGGTTATTTTTTTTTGGAAAAAAAGTATGTGAATTTTTTTTAAAAAATGAAGAGAAGATTAGTCAATGCACCTATATTGACTCTAACATTGGAGAATGATGGGTTTGTTATTTATAGTAATGCATCAAAGATAGGACTAGGATATGTCCTTATGCAGAACGATAGTGTTATTGCCCATGCATCACAATAACTTAAAATTCATGGTCAAAACTATCCTACTCATGATATTGTGTTAGAATTTGTAATATCTGCTTTGAATATATAGAGACATTGTCTCTATGACGAAAAATGTGGAATATATACCGATCACAAGAGTTTGAAACATATTTTCTCATAGAAACAACTCAAAATGAGGAAAAAGAGATAGATTGAACTACTCAAGGATTATGATTTCACCACACACTACCACCCGAGGAAGGAAAATAAGGTGGCAGATGCTTGGAGAAAAAAAGATCATTAAGTTTTGAACAAGATGAGAGTTGAGAGGGATCCTATTTTCATTAATCTAGTGAAAATGGATAAGGGATTAATCCTGGAAGGTGAAACATCAATACTTTTTCAAATGGATTCCAAACCATCTGTACTAGAAATGATAAATTGTTCTCAGGCTGATAATGAAGAGTTTCAAAAGAAAATTAATGTTGCGAATGATGGGAGATTGATCAAATTCATATAAGAAGAAAGAATTTTGAAATTTGGTAAGAGACTTTGTGTTATCAATATACCTGATAAAAAAAGGGATTTCTTGGATGATGCTCGTATATTTAAATTTTCTATACACCCTGGTAGCACAAAGATATATTGAGATTTAAAAGAAAATTTTTGGCGGGACAACATGAAGAGGGAGATTGCTGATTTTGTGTCGAGATGTATGGTTTTTCAACAAGTGAAAGCTGGAATAAAACAAACTGGAGGATTCATGAAACCTCTTCTCATACCTAAGTTGAAATGGGATAATATTATGATGGACTTTGTCATGGGATTACCAAAGAATATTATAAGGAATGATGCAATATGGGTCATTTTTGATCGTCTTACCATGTCTTCAATTTTTTCTATAAGAGAAGATTTACCACTTGGAATTTTATAATAACTATATATTAATGATGTTTAAAGACTTGATGGAGTACCCTTAATGATTGTTTTTGATCATGATCCCCATTTTACATCAAGATTCTGGACTAGTCTTCAGAAAGCCCTGGATACTGAACTTCGTTTGAGCATTGCCTACCACCCTCAAACTGATATACAATCAGAACAGACTATTCAACCCTTAGAAGACATGTTGTAATCTTTCTCACTTCACTTTGATTGTATGTGGGATCAATATTTACATCTAGTAGAATTTTATTATAACAATAGCTTCCATTCAAGTATTTAGATGGAACAATAAAAAGCATTATACGGAAAGATATTTCTCACACCAACCTGTTGGGATGATGTTGGTGAAATAAAAGTCATAGGCCAAAAATATGTTGAGGAAATGATGGGATATGTGAAGTTAATCTGAACACACATCATAGAATCTCAATGTAGGTAAAATATTTATGCCAATAATTGAAGGAAGGATTTGGAATTTCAGGTAGGAGATCATGTTTTCGAGAAGGTATCTATATGGAAGGGTGTTATACATTTCTGTAAGAAAGGTAAATTGAGTCACATGTACATCAGACCTTTCAAAATTCTAGAACTAATTGTGACTGTATCTTACCTTTTGGCATTGCCGCCAAGTCTCTCCAAGGTTCATGATGTGTTCCACGTATCACTGTTGAGAAAAAACATGCTTAACCCAAAGCATGTACTCACCTTTGAGGAAATAGAACTGGAACCCGATCTGTCTTATTACGAAGATCCTGTCAAGATTCTTGATACAAGAGAAAAAGTGTTGAGAAACCGGACCACTCATCTGTTAAATGTTCCATGGAGAAATCATAAGATGGAAGAGGCAACATGGGAACCCGAGGAACTTATGATGAGGAACCACCCGAATCTTTTTATGTAGTAATGTTCATAAAATTTGAAAGAAGAAATTATTTTTAGGAGATGAGAATTTAACACCACAAACATCCATGGTATGTTTCCCTTTGAATAATGGAATAGCTTGCATTTTACGCCACTTCGAGATTCTAACACACCACGACCAATCAAACTAGCCATTATGAATAGTAATACCCACTTTTTGAAATTTTGTAAATTTTATTTTTCAAAATGGAATTCATTTTTGAATTCAGAATATCGAAATTAGCTTAGGGTGAATATTTGGTAGTTTTCTAAAAACAATCAATTTTTTATGAATAGTGAAAAAAACTAAATTTTACTTAAAAACAACTTTTTTAATCGAAATAATTTATGCTGATAAATTATAAATTTGAATGTTTTTAATTATCATTAGATTATATTTTTGTCATTTAATATAATTTAGGTCATTAGATTCCATCGAATGATTAAACCGTGCATAAACAAGTGTCAATTTCTGGATAGTTATTATTTCATAAAAACACGCTTTTTATTTTGACAATGGGAATTAATTTAAAATTAATTTCTTCCACTTCTATATTTTGAATATGAAAAAAATGGATTCCATATTTTTAATCAGGAGGTCCAATTTGTGTAAATAGGTAACTTTTATTTTTAAACATTATGAATATTTACTTCAACAAATATTTTATTTACCGTGGTTAATTGGGTAAATCCAGTAAATAAGAATAAAAATAATATTATATTACACTAAATATTTTTCTAACCCTATTTGCTGATACATTTCCATCCATGGAAATCCTTGGGTCGATCTTGGGACCCCATGAAGCCACATGGGAGAGATAATTCCATTTTATATTAAATAATCTAATGTGAAGACAAAACTAACCAAAGAAAATAACTTTTAGTAAAACTCTTTTTATATGAGGTTATATAAGTTTTCTATTTGACTATGAATAGTAATTGGAAATCTAAAATGATTTCATACATCTGGATATTTTATTTATAATTTTTATACATAAAATAAATATATCTATATAATACACAATAATGATTTAGTATTTTCCTTATTAAGGAAACAATCAAAAAAATGATATTATAATTATTAAAATAAAAATAATTTTAACGTTTTGATTCCATACACGAATTATATAGTTTAATATGTCATGTTAGGGTTGATTAAAATAATTTTTTCCTAAATAATCATTCTATTATGACTTTAACAAAATGAAAATACTAAATAGTATCACAATTGAAATAAAAGAGTTTAAAACCCAATATTATATTATTAATTGATTTATTTTTTTCTAAAAACATATAGTTCAGACAAAATACTTATATAATGATATTTGTATCATTAATAAACCACTTTGAGTTCGCTTGTAAGTTTATTTTATTCTTATTAACCATATAATATAAAAATACAAAGAGACATCGTAAATGTCAAGCAATTTAACTAAGAGTTAAATCTAAACGATAAGGTTAAAATGTTTCCTTAAACCTATCTAAAAGAAATTTGTTGAATGGTTTGGGACCCATTCCCACCTTATCCTTTAAATAATTAATTTTGGAGCCATTAGAGTCTGAAATTAATTTTATTATAAAATAATATTTCATGCTTTTCCTAAAGTTACCCTCACCTCCCTTATAAAAGGGAACATCCCCTTATCTTAATTTCACACATCAAAATACTTTTTTCTCGTCCAAACGCAGCCCAAATATCCTCCCAACATTGATTCATTCATCATATATTCCTTCCTTTGGTCATAAATCCAAACTAAGTAGCCCTTTTGATCAAATCAAATGGAAGAACCCGAAGAAGAGGTAAATATTTCATCACATCTTTCAAGTTATTTTCTTCTTCCACTTCCAATTTCTTTGTTAATTCCATTCTAAAATAATAAATCCAATATATTCTATATACTCTGATGTTATTATAAAAATGTTACCACCATATTCATTATTCTATCCATCTTATAAATGACAAAGTCACCATACGTGCGTACGTACGGATTACCGTCTCCTCGTCGTGGTGTAGTTTGTTATTCAAACACATCATTATTTGGATGGGTATAATAATGAGTGTAACTGTTGTAAATAATAAATATAACATATTAATGAGTATATATATATAATATAACATCCAATTAATTATGATTTCTCCATCAATATAAATATATTTTTTCTTGTGCATACGTATAGATTGTCGTCTCCACGAACGCGAAGAGATTCATTCCCCATAGTAATCATTCAAGAATAATTTTCCTTTTATGAATAAAAATATTTTTTATGAACATAATATCATTATGTATATGAATATAAATCATATTATCCAAAAAAACATGGCTTACGTAACCAAGCATATAAAGGAAAAGGAATCAGATAAAACCCGAAACGATGATACTACTAACATTTTATTAAAAAGAAATATTATAAGATCATATATGATATCATATTTATGTATATAGTTCTTGTATAATTTAATAACAATATTTTAACAATTATACCAGATGTTAACATACCATTGACTATGTAAAAGTACAAGGTAAGGGTAAATTTTATAATCTCTTTATTATCTGATGTTGTTTTTACGTAAGTATCCACTGGGACCTCTTTATCATTCACATATGTGTTTTCATAAAAATGTTTATCAAAACATTTTTTATATTTACTATACAATGGGTTAAAGTAATTTATACCCTTATTTGACCTTATATTTTTTAAAATGAATCTTTCCGTCATTTTCCAAACAAGGTACTTTATGACCTTTTTGACAAAATTAAGGTTAGAATATCTTTTCTTAACTTATATGGCGGGTGCTACTATTTTTTTCCATTATAACATCACTGAAGCTTCCCATAAAAGCATATAAATATATTTTCTAGATAAATGTTTTCATTTATAACTATATGAATTTTAAATTATTTCAAAATAGAAATATATATTTCTCTAAAAATGTTTTGATTTCATCTATGTCAACATCATTTGATGGATTTTAAGCATGTTTGAAGCTGATTTATTATGATACAAAACATCCATTTATATTGAAGATTTTGTGACATGTTTGATTGTGGATGGGTTATTTTTACACCATTCATGGTTTATGGATAACGTATTGACATTTCGTATGTTGGTTTTAATAAGAATGTTTTTGTCATGTTTAAACCTTTTTTAATACGATGAATGCATTAGACATTGTAAGTGACGGGTGGAGAATTCTATATCTCTTCAAGGCATCGGTAGGTCTAATGAGACAAACTATTGTCTTGGCATATGGCCTTGAAAAAATCTTATTTTTAGTCTTAGCACAAGGCCTTGACTATGTGGTTATGAAGTCTGGAATTATGCATTCCATCATTATGAATGTGGCTATTGATATTGCATGTAATTATTTTACTAGTATAATATCAATTAGAATAAGTAAATTGCATTATTATATTTTATATTTTCCATATTATACTGAAAATCAAGTTTAAAAGGATTTTTTAGTCTAACACATTACCTTAAATGTGTATGCTCATTTATGAAAGTTTCCACTATATTGTTATCCTTACTGAGCATCTGATCACACCCCTTTCTATGTTTTATTTTTTCCAAGATGTGAAGAAGTATTTTATAGTTGACCTACAGGGATATTCTAAGGATATAAGTGTGTTTAAAAGGGGACAAAATGTAGTTGATGTTTTTATTTCATGATGCAATGTAAAATTTATGAATGTATCTAGTACTTCCCGAGCTACAAAACTGATCTATCTTTCGGGACATGATTCCTTGTATCATGGTAATGATATGTAATAATTCACCGAATCATGGTAACTGGTGTTTAGGGTTTACATAAACTTTTCCCTCATTCATTATTATCATATAAAGAAATATTAGTATTATGTTTTTGGAACCATATTTGGTTGTGAGGCTTTAGGGCTATTATATAATTACATCACTTCATAAAGATTATATTATATACTTATTCATGATGATGTATCCTTGTTTCTGTTGATTGTAAAAAAATAAATAATAAATCACTGTACCACAATCATTTTTACATCACAAATACCATATCCCTTAATTAAATATTTTGTTATTATTTTCCATGTAAATAGGAAAATAAAAATGAATCACATTGATTCATTGATGTGGTACTCCATGAGTACGAACATGAATCGATATCTATTTCCAAATGATCTAAAGGCAAGAAGGTAAATCAGTTATTAGAATTTCATAAGAATATTTATTTCGTAAATATCATGTATAATAATTAACCCGTTGTAATATCTAATAATTAATAATGGGGATAAAAAATAGAATAAATTTCTTTTCAAGGCAATTTTATACAAATACACATGAAATTTGATTTTGTTTCACATTCGATCGATAATGAGAAGAATAATGGTTTCCCAACATACCTAATAACGTCCAAATATATTGGATATGTTGATATTGTAATATCATATTGGTTATTAAATAACTGAATTATTTATATATGAAATGAAATTAAAACACCTAATTAAGGGTTATATAAACTCTTTGGTAAACCTTATTAACCTTACACAAGTCTTTTACTTTTATAACAGAGGGAGATTAATGTTTTCCCTCTATGGGAGATGTGGGAGCAGGGTTGGGAAAAATGAAAAATGCTTTGATGGGTGACAATAATTTTTCCATTATTAATGAAACATTCACGTCACCATCATTGTTTAAACCTTATCTAAATCTTTATATTTAAAAGGAGGATTGGATTAACCCCAGGGGGACTAGGTATTTTATCCCTTCGGTATTTCCACATTGGTTACACAATAAAATAGTCCCAGTGTGTGATTGCACGAGGTCAAGTAGTTATGAAATCAGTCCTCTTAGTATATAACTTCCTCGGATGGGATCTAATAGTTTTATTCATGGATCCTGAAACACCCGAAGACCCTAGTATCCATGATTCATAGACCTGCTTTATAAATATTTGAGCTCTTTGAATCATGATTTGGCCGATGAAACTTATTGACTCAATTGGTCGAGAGGTTAGGAATTCAGGCTCACCACACCCTTGGGGAAGATTATTTCCTATTTTGGGACTCTCTTATAGATTTAGGTCATGCTCATATGTATTTGAATTCTTTGTTCATTCCAAAAGTTTGTGTCCATGGGCTTCCCCTGTTTTGTGGGATCATTATAGGAATACTTGAATTTGATGCTATTGAGGGAATGGTTACTTTTGATATGCAATAAGGAGTTGTGGAGTTTATCGTCATCCTAGAGGGATGAAGGGTGACATGATGTTGGTATTAGTCCTATAAGATAGGATTCCAACAAATCATTGGGAGTGGAATCAGAGCCCACATGGTTTGGGAATATTGAGGCTTACACATGGGAGATTTCCATTTAAGGGGACATGGTTGGGTGGACCCTTTTGTAAGGGAACACATTGTGAACATGGGATTTAAGAAACTGTCCTATGTATTTGGGTTTTACCAGGAAATAAATTCTTTTTAGTTCACGATTTTGTTTGGGGATTACCCATGAGAGTTACCCATCAGAGTCGTCATGATTGGGTGATCCCTTCTTGGAAGGGCAGCCTTTTGTTCTTCGGACTTCCTGTAGGAATCCTACATATCGTTGTTTTACTTGGAATTAGAGTTCCTGTAGAGCAGAATTTGGTTGGGGTTAAATAATGAGAGCTTCTCATTTGAGATATCATGAATGGGTGAACTATTTTTGGAAGGGAACCTTTTTGAGCTTGGGCCTTCAATTAGGCGTCCTACATATCCTGGTTTGACTAGGAGTCATAGTTCTCATAGTGCATATTTAATTTGAGTTGCATAGACCTAGTGATCATAAAAAATATCTAAGCCCACATGAGTCATACTCAGTATGATAAATAAGAGGATGTGAAAGATCCGACCAACCACACACCCCCTCTCCCATAGAGGGGATAGGGCGGGCCTACAATAGAAGAAGCAAAGGTGACCGTGGAAGAGGGAGTATAGAAATGGACCCTTCAATGTGAAATAACATTGGAGGTCATGGAGGTTTTCCCTTAGGGGATTGGGAATTTCTTCAGTGGTAGTGCCCCAAAACACATTCTGGGAAAGGGGAGGAATGCTGCCTTTCGTCAAGAGGAGGAGGAAACATGATTCCTTTGAAAAATCATCATTCCTCATTAAATGGAAACTCAAGTGATCACCCCTAATTACTAGAATGGGGATGTACATGTCAGCATCCCAAGGATGGAATCACAGTTACCAAGGGAATTTAGACTTATAGACATCCCTGGAGTCTGAAAAATTATGGGGAGAGTATTCATGACTCTGCTTACCATGGGTATGTAGACTCTAGGGTTGCGCAGATGCACCCAATGATCTGATCATAAGGGTTCAAGGGATTTGTAGGAGGCTTTGTCATGATTTTGGGGGACTGGTTTGTGTAGTGTCTATAGAGGACTGGATGGTAATGGATTGGAATTGTTGGAGTAGGAGGGAAGAACACTCGAAGATGACCCATTTTGTGTACATTTTCTTATGCGGGATGGGGGAGCTCTGCATACCATAGTGGTATGGGGGTAGAGGGGTCATCCATGTACCTAAGCAGTACGTGGGTTAGGGTATAGACAACCACACATGACAGTGGTACGTGGTCCTAGATTCACTCCGCAAGCCGCATCAAGCTCCATCAGTGTAATGATGCAGTATGAAGCGCCGAGTTAAATCTACATAGTGATACACTATGCGGAACACCATTTCGAAGAAGGGTCCTTGGAAATATCATTCACAGGGAGTTCATCCACAAGGAATATGTGGTTCTCTATTTCATCGATTTTGTTCTTAGTTATCCCATTATTATTAAGTTCCTTCATTTTATGGTTTGTGGCTTGTTATAAATTTGGAAACATGGTTTGAAAATAGGGCATTGACGATGTTTTGAGACTGAAGAGCTAAATACTCGTTGAATTCTTACATCCAACCTCTAGGGTCTCCTCTGTGCATTCATCATCCTTCATTTCTCAATTCCTTATATACTCCTTTTATATATGATTGGGTCAATTGTATCTATGGGCATGATACAACATTTGAAGAAGCTCGTGAAGAGATATCTTGATCTCTAGAAGACTCAGTCAATCAGGATTTGTGGAGGCTGTTTTTCATGAGTAATAGTTTGTGAAACCTTGAAAATTTTCTTCATCCGTGAACTATTTAGTTTGTGAGACAGTATGAGGATGGCCTTTGCACACATTATTCATCCATCAATGTGGTTTGTGGGTGCCTTTCTTCACTTTTCATCATTCTATAGGACAGCGCCTCGTGGGTTGTTCTATGTACTGGTGGTTCGCGGCTCATGCGGTCCATGAACCCTTCCAAGAGATGGTATGCGGGTCACTTAAAAACTCTTTGAGAAATTTAATTCCTTAAATTTTCTTCAAGATTTTTCAACTCAATTTGTGTCCATTATCTTTATTATACTAGTTGGAATTCTATCTTCCTTCTGTAAAGTGATCATGGGAGTATTTCATCCCTTGGTGTAATTTTTTGGACAATGAAAATACCCCCAACGGAATGGGTTCTGTTCGGAATGAAGAGGAGACTATTCCGATGTAGAAGTTTTCCTGAACTGAAGTGGTTCACAGTAGAATAGATAGATCCAATAGTAGGGTGCCACACATATATTATATCCCATGTCATTTTTCTTTTACCATTTCTCATGGAAACAAGTTCTCTCAAATATCCCTCAGATTTCTATGCCTTCATGTACTTTATCTTTTTTTGAAATTAATATATTTAAACCGCTTCCTACATGTTTTGAACCAAACTTTTCACCATTTCTTCTACCCATAAACTAGATTTTGTGTTTCTCAAACTGCGCTGTGGAATTTAAAACAAAAAAACTAGACCTACACGTAGGAGAACACTACATGGTTTCTGTGTCCCGCACACTGAGCTTGAATCGGGGAACAGAACAATAAGCCTTAATAATCTGAACATGTTATTTTAAATAGAAACATTTAATATAGCCTTGGACAGGCCTTGGTTTGTGGTTTCTGCCTTAGGCGAACCCTTCTATTTGTTGGCCAATACTCAATGATCCAACACCTCTCGGGTAATTCACATACTATAACAATATGCAATATAATGCTTAGTTGTACCATAGTAGTATGCATGGAATATGTCATTGTATCATGAAAAACATGAGAAATGTTAAACATGTATCATTTTTGGGAAAAGTACGTGGAGACCCATACTGACCCCTTTTTTGTCCTTCAGCCATTTTGTATTTCTACTCTCAAAAAAGCATTTTTGTTGGACTAAAATTCTGTAGGCTTTTGGATATTCTTTTTCCGGATGCAATGGATCATTAAAAGGCTATGAAGAAATCAACTAAGATGAGGGAAACCATGCTAGGGGATAGTGAGGAATGTCTTCAATCCAACATTTACCCTTGTGAAATCTTCTTAAAATATCTCCTCATGCCAAAGCTCCTAGCTTACCTATTTTCTATGTGGTTTCAACTTTATGGATTTTTTCTTTCTGATGACGTTCATATGTCATTGGATGACCCCAATAGAACTTTAATTCTCAAAGAAGAACTGCAAGGACATGATCAGGCCAATATTTATTCTGTAGGATAATTCATAGCTACTCTGATTCGAGAAAATGAGTTCAAATTATAAGGTTCTGGTAGACTCATGGTGATTGTAGGTGTCACAACACTGCCTCAAGACTAGTCACCTGGGAGTACCCCTCTATTTTAAACACTTCCCGTGAAAACACTAATTGTGGGTTGAGCACCAAATGGGACTTGTGAATAAGAGGATGCTTCTCTGATTAATGGGCATAAAAATTTTTGGGTATATCAAACCTATTTATGGTCCCCTAAGCAATTGGAGTTGGTGAACATATATCAGGCAGTCTGAGTTTCCGAGTTCGCAACTTACTCTCCATGTGAGAAACATCATGAACTGCAAATCCACTAGTGCTCACGCTCCAACACCTTCCATTTGTCACATGGGGTGATATGAATCATCTTATAGAACATCCAACAGCTTGGAGGACTCCCATTCAAGAAGATATGTTTGACGAGTATCTCCCAGTAGTAACTACTTGGGATAATGCCAAAAATGTGTTCGTTTTGACAAGGAGCCTATTGGTTATGGAAGAGGGATTACTTGATCACCCTTTACAGGCTCACTCTCTTATCCCATTTGATCCTTGGATATGGTTATTTTTCCATCTGAATGGGCCTATGAGGAGAGATCTCCATAGTTGACCTCATCTATCTCGTCATTCTTGACAAACCCCAGGGTCATATTGTGCTTCCCTGGAAGTGGGACAATATACTACATGAGGATATGAACTTCAACCGGACGTGTGAACTGTGATTAGATTAGTTGGTTTCATTGCCATGTTTTTTAGTGGATGGGTTTTCCCATCCCGCGATGTATATACCAGGGTCCGGTCTTGCATTCTGACGATAGAGGTAATGTCTGAAGAGGGTCGAGCCATCAATCTGGCCACTCCTACTCTAGCCTGACTTTATGAGTTGTTTAGATGGATACAGGAAGGTAGGTGACCACATTTCCTTAGTGGAACGTTTCAATTCCTTTATGAGAGGTTGTAAGAACACATCACATGTTATGAATATCGATAAACTATGAGCGTTCCTCACTCTGAATTTCAACCTGCCCTTCATAACATTTTAGTAGTCATTCGTAGGACATTACCCATTGGTGATGCAATTGGGATGCTGAATGATGCTTCTTACATTTCATTTACACCACAACTTACCCCTCATTGGCCATTAATATGTGACATGGGTGGTTATTTTGAGGAAATATCATACATTATTGTGCTTCGTGTCAGGATACTCACTGCTCACATAGATCAAGTAGCCATTTGTGAACCATACGTCACTTACCAATTTACTAGGAAATTTGGGTGCCTTCAACAAACTATGTTTCTTCCTTCATTTTAGTTATGTGAAGAATATCATCCCATAATTCTTTTCCAGTTATGGCTTATGATTACGTGGTAAGGTTCCTCTATTGAGGTTATCATCTCCTATACAATGTAATCCACTTTCTTGTTGCTGGAATATGCCCAACATTGGGTGGACTGTTACCCTGACGGGGTGCTGAGAAAAATAGTTCGATGAGTCCAGACGCCTCGAACCATCTTCAACCCATTCTTGACCCAGAAAACCATTCCATATATTCCTTCTCATGTGATGAGTTTGATGGCTACATCTTCTATTCTTGTCACTGTAATGACCACTATAACTATGCCATCTATTCTCACCCCTATAGTGAGGAGACGCTGATTACATTTGTAAGATGCATCTGGGAGGGGATTCATCAGTGCAACCTATCTCAGTGGGGAGTGATTCAGAGTACTCCTCTCATGTGGATGCTGCACTTGACCCTAATTTCTCTAACACCATCACAGTATCTCCAGATACCCCAGAAGTTGTGGCTAGTCCTCTGTGTCCGACACCAGCAGTCGAACCATCTGAGGGTAAGGAGTGCCCCCATCTTGGGTATCATATCGTAGGTACCTTACCACTCTACTAATGAATCATCTTGTCAAAAGAACCATTGTGAAGGGGGCGAACAAGGACATGGTTCCGTAACAAGGCATCAGGTAGTAGGAAAATATGCAAGACATCAATTATGTTCCCTTTCGTGGAAACAGCTCTAGTTAGCTTTACTAACGATAATAAAAAATTCTCGTGGTTATTCACCAAGCTAGGTTCTTGTGGATTTTAGTATAGGCACATACATCTCCATATCTACTAGATCTTCAAAGGCTGGGAAGACCTCACATCATGTGGGGATAAACATTCCAAGATAAATTATTCCCATCATCAGGTGATAAACATTCGAGATGTTTCAGAGGAACTCGATCGGCTTACGTCTGTAGAGGAAAAGGCTCATGATTTAGAGATCTCTAAAAAGGAATATCTGTAAGAGTGGTAGGCTCGTCTATTAAGGTTGAAGGCTTAACTGGCCTCTTAATATGCCAATTACAAAGCTATCCAGAAGAAATGGCAGGACCTTAAATTCATTATGGAATATGTGTTCCCCAGAGTCAAGGCTAAAGAGGAAAATAGAGCTTCTTTATAAGAAACTATTGATGGTCCACAATAGTGACTTTCATTTTTCTGGAAATCATGAGTTGGGCCTTATTGTAAGTGTCCTCAAATCAGGATGTGTACTCATTTTCCTTTGATACTATGGAGAGACTCTGAACTGGGGACATTCCTCTATTTTTTTGAACTCAATGAAACTAATTTGACATTTAATTATTCTTATTTTAGTTTTCTATCTCTTCAATTCATCATAATCAATCATATAAAAATAATTTCTATGAGGTATTAATTTTTAACCATGATCACAAACCAGTCAATTGAAATAATTAAATCAAGATCTAATTTTTTCATGAGCCACGAGACTTAGTGAGCGTTGTTCAACTACTACTATGGTTTTAGGGAAAATATCATGAAAATTTGTATCTTTTTCATTGTTACCTTAATTGTTTCCAAAACCTACTTGATATGGGCATAGATGGTATCACATGACTTTATCTTAGGCCTCCCATTATAGTTTTTTGACCTAAAAAGCTCTATATCTATATTGGTAGCTCAACACATTTTTCCTAAACCATAAATAATATAGGTTTAAAGAGATAATACATAACTTATGTCCAGGGGTTCCCTTGTTGGGTTTTCACTATGTTGATTATTATATATTTTTCACCAGCAGTTTATAGTCCTTCAAATTAGATATATTACTATTTCTTTAGGTTGGACAGATTTGACCAAACATGATGGAGTAAGGGCCCCAATTTGGGATTCATTCGTTAAAAATGACCTAATAACATCCAAACATTAATGATGGATTTTTCTAGACCCAAAAGTTTTGTTTTTTGACATGTATGAGGCTCGGGAGCCATTTTAGGAGTACGGAGGTATGAAAGGACTCTTCTAAGAATGAATTTTTCTTTGATTAGTGGTTCTTTTGTAGGTGTCCTATGAAGAGACACTAGAGCATGTTGTGCATAGTCAATCAATGTGTCTCTGGGGCACTGGTATACCATCTCTGATGGGTTGGGAGGATTTACAAAACATTTAACTTGTTTTGATGTTGAGATCCACAATGGGTGGAACGTCTAAGTTATGAGGTCTGAAAGTATTAGGGATACTCGCATCGGTGTTGAGGAGGAAACAACTCACACATGATTCTTACTTGTATAAGGGAGATCTAGAGAATGGTCAGTTAAATTAGAAATCTTTTTTGGGTCTAGGAATATGAAAAGGGGAGGAAATGTAAGCCACTATATAGAGTGGTATTCCAAATTTGGGGGTGAGATGGTACAAAAACTTCATTTGGGATACGAAAACTGGAATGGACTCTTTAGAAGAAGAATTTTTCATTGAATGACGACCATTTTGTAGGCGCCATATAGAGATCCATCAGGGCATGATGTGAATTGTCAAACAAATGTTTCTATATGGAACTAGCCTTCTATATCCGATGGATATGAAGAATTATAGAGACTGAGACCTTTTAAACACGGTATATGACCTTTGATAAGGGGTTCTCCAGAACATGAAAAGGGACATTTCTTTTAGCAGATCTTTTGAAGGGTACCCAGAAATAAATGTGGCAATTTTTTCACTTATATGTGGGTCAACATCACACATATGGATGGGGTATCATTATAGAGCTAAAGCCACAAGAGGGACTAGAGGTGAATCAGGCCATCATGTTATAATATATCCAAGATAGGGGTAGGATGGAGAATGTAAACCATGACATTGAGGGTCCATGAATTAGGATGGATGTCATGATTCATGGAAGACATTAGGAATACTGAGATAGGAGAGGACTCTCCTAAGGGAAAACATGCCTTTGATTTATGGTTGTCTTGTAGGATTCATATGTAGGGCCACCGGGGAATGAAGTGGAAAGTGAAAAAAATGTTTCCACAGGATACAGTCCTTCCATATCTAATAGCCATGGATGATTATAGGGATTCACGATAACTCAAAGAACAGAGTTTGAGGTACATAAGGAGTGTATCCAAGTATATTATAGACATTCATGATGTGATTCACTCTAGTAATCATGTATCCACTATGAAGAACTGAGTCATACGCTGTGTGAGGAATTCATCCAATCTTTATGGTACCTTGTAGTTTAATGTCGTATGGACAAGAAACGGGGTTCCATTTGGGGAAGGTAACTATGAAATGCCTTTTAGGTTTGTGTTGCTAGGACCAAATACTTGTATTAATTTTCTATTATGTCATGGGGGATATCTCTCTATGATACCAAAGATCATGTGAGCTATGCTCGGTGTGAGAAATATGGGATTACGAGGATTTTGGATCACCACATAAAAATAGAAAAAAAATAGAGATATCTTTAGGCTTGAACCAATGATATGAATATTAAGGTCATACAAAAAGGAAGATTGTGGCCTTGTAGTTTACCGTCGTGTGGGGAAGAAGTAATGATGTGCAGTTTAGAGTCATGTAGTGCAGACGTTTTGTTGGGTTGTTTAGAGTCATGTAGCATGGACATTATGATGTAAAAAAGATCATTAATAATTTTGAGTTAATAATGATTGGTATGTTATGGAATTCCTTATACAAGAGTGATGATAAAAGGTGTAAACCATATTCTCAATGGAAACATTTATTAGGAAAAATGACATGGTTCTTGGAGCCATTGGGCGTAACGTGGTAGAAGTGGACTCTATTGCAGATGAATTTTCCATTGATCGATGTAAATTTTGTAGGATACATATTAAGAGACATTGAGGAATGATGTGTATAGTCAAACAATGGTTTTTGTCAGACACTGGCCTTCAATATCAGATGGCCATGAATGTTTATGGGGATCCAAGATTTCCCAGAGTATGGAGTATGATAAATGGGAAAGATGTGTCTGGGAACTTAAAAAATATCTAGACCCTAATTATCCATGATCTACTGGTTCTTCCATATATATCTGACTCATATGTTGGGGAAATCATGATCTTTTGGCTCTTTATGAGTAGGGGCATGTGCGGGATCTCGTAATATTGACAATCAAGACACACGTGACTCTTGAAGAATCTCACTGTTTATTGTCAAAAAGTTAGGACAATTCATGAACTCCGCATACAAGTTTGACCTTTGCACGGAGGAAGGGGAATTTTTTAAATGGTGGATGGGTCAAGATGCCAAATCTGAGCCTCACTACATATTCTGTAGGGGCAAGAATCATTTCGTACATTGTTTTGAGAATTCCTTATATAGGTTTAGTCCATTCATAGGGACATGAGAGGGATTTTTTGGTTTTGGGCTAGGCCACGATTCTAAATCTGGGTGTCACTACATATCTTGAATTGTCATGAATGTGGTCATACATAGTTATGAATGTTCACTGCATTGATCTGGCTCAGACATAGGCATAGGGGAATTTTGGTTTCATCCACTATGGATGCCAAGTCTACCATATTTCAATATAGTTTTTTATGTAAAGGAATCCTTACCACTTATCCTAAGCTCACATGAGTTGTACTCAATGTGAGCAACAAGGAGTGACAAGGGTTTCCCTCATAAATATGGGGAGATAAAATAAAATTATTGAGGAGTTTTTTTATATGGTGGGGGTTGGGCCAAAATCAAGGATTAAGGCATCACTATGTATCCAACTAATTCATGGGAATCAATCCAAACGTAGTTCTCTAAGGGATCATGCAGTTTATCATTAAGCAATTAGGGCGATTTATGATATGCAGTTTAACATCTTGCAGCTTGGATGCTATGATGTACAGTTTAGAGTCATGCAGTGGGGACACTAGCATCCCAGTTTAATGTCGTATTGTAGAGACTAATACCATATTGGTCAACCTTATGTGGTCAGGATGACAACTCTTGTTTTAGGTTCATAGATTTTGGACCGTAAATGGCCATCATCATTATGTGTACTACGTCTTCATATATGTTTCATTTGTGGAGCTATGATGAGATTTTTGTTCATTGATATCAAGTAATTTTATCCATTTTCATAGACCCAATTAATTTCATATGGTTCATACTACATTTTATGAATCATTGGGGGTTTCTTTGAGATTATAATCAAGGTTCCAAGGACAGACACCATCTATTATTCATGGAAAAATCAAAGGCGAGCTATTTGTTGAAGGCTCATGTGATACAATTTTGGTAGACTTCAAAATGGTAAAAAGTGTGTTGAATTTTCTCATCTAGATGATCCATCTCATAAAATTGAATATGGGATATCTCATATGTGAGAATTCAATAGAAAATATTCACACAGAGTGATGGAACATGAATTTCTAAAGGCAAAACTGCCTTTGGCATGTTTTATAGTGACTATGGGGTTGCCTGGGTGGCAATGTGGGTCATGGTTCGGTAAGCCAATAATGAAATAAGGAGTGTGTATTTCCATGATTTTGTATCCTTATATAACATATTTTTTTTATTTAGATAGATTCATGTTAAAATCTTCTATCAGCCTGTTGGCCACTGCAAGATAGTGAGATAAACATTTAGCTTTGATTCCATACTTCTGCTATAACTTGTCCAACTCAGCAGAGAAGAAGTAGGGGTCATTTTCTGCCAGTGTTGTGTGAGGGACAACAAATCGAGTAACGATGTTGGCCTTAAAAAATCTAATGATGATTTCTACCCCTAATTATTTAAGGGTTATGACTTCAGACCATTTGGAAAAAAGTCGGTTGTTGTGAGGATGAACTAGAATTGTCTGTCTGTTGTGGGAGGATTTGGTCCCACCACATCCACCTCCCAAGCAGTGAATAACTAGGAGTACATAGCTGTGTGAAGTAGATCTGGGGGTCGGTGAAAATAATTTTCATGAACATGTCAGGAATGGTACTTCTTGGTGAATATGGAACAATCCTATATCATAGTGGGCCAATAGAATCCTTGCCTCTCAAAATGAAAAAAAAGAGCTTGGGTGTTGATTGGTGTTCTCCACATGCTCTGGCATGAATTTCTTTCATTACAGAATTAGTCTATTCTTCATAAATGCAGTTGAGAAGGACTTTGTCAAGGACATGTTTGTAGATAACCTTTTCATCGATTTCCCCTTTTTACAAGATAAAGTTGAGTGCCCGTCTTTGAATTTTTTCTCTTCTAGCCCTATCTGGTAGGAGTTACCATTTGGAGGTGATTTTCAATGGGGGTCATCCATCCAATGGTGAGACTGTAAGTCTTAGAAACTTGTCTAATTTCATTCATATCCTTCCTATTGTTCTAAAAAAATGTAAAGACTATCAAACAGTGGGAAATTATAATTATCATTTCATCCCAGTATGGATCAACTATGGTTGTGGCTATATTTTAAAGTGCATCGGCTTGAGAATTTTGTGATTGGGGGACATAGATAAATGTTGGTTCTAACAGGAACTATTCCAGCAGTTCTCGAACATAGTTCATCAAGGGGCCATTAGTTCTTTCTTAATATCATATTCTCCAATGACATGCTTGGTGACTATCTCTGAATAACCACTTATGTTTAGGTATTTGGCTCATGAATAAAGTTCTAGCTCTAGGCCTACAATGAGGGCCTACTATTCTGCTTTATTATTTGTAAATCCCTCCGAAATAAAAAAGGAGTAAGGAATGATGGCCATTTCGGTGGATATGAGTATATTTCCCAACCCCATTTTATTGAACTTGGTACTCTCCATCATTTTTTGTGTCAGGCTTCTAGAAGCACTATCAATGTTCACTTCCCATGTCTGAGGATCCTCTTGGATGGAGAACACTTATTCATCTAAGATTTACACATCCAATGAGGTTGTTTCTTACAAGGGTTTCTCTTCTAGGATGTCTGCTAACACCTAGCCTTTGATGGCCTTCTTGGGAATGTTAGGTATGTTAAACTATTGCATGGTGAATTCCCATATGGATTGGCATCCAGACTGTGTTGGATAGTTTATAATATATTTTAGCGGGTTTTAGTGGGAGACGAGGCGGACCTCATGGTTCTATAGGTGATTCATGGGTTTCAAAACACGAAGATTAGGGCTAGACTCTTATTTTTTATTCTTGAATATTGAGTCTCAACATCAATCATTGTTTTGTTGAGGTAATAGAGGTTGTTCTCACTATCGGCATCACTCTTCTACATGATGAAGGCACCTAATGACCATCCCAAGGAAGTTACATATCAAAATGAGTGGTCTACCAACAAATTGAGGCACCATTACTGGAGGGATTAGGAGATATCTTTTGAGATTATTGAATGCTTCCTCACATTCATTACCCCACTCATACATAAACCATTTGATCATTAACCTATTAAATGTATAAACATTACATGTGATGTTGGCTATGATGTTCCAGTTATTGACTAGGTTCCCTTGGGGACCTCTCAACATGGTGAGGATGTGAGGTGGAGACATGTAAAGGATGGATTTTTTCTTCTCATGGTCGACATCGATACCGCGATGGCGTACGACAAAGTTGAAGAATTTCTTAGAGGTATAGTCAAAGGAACACTTTAGGGTTTCATCTTTAAACTGTATTTTCAAATTTTTTCAAAGAAAATCTCAATATTAGTTAGGTGGTTTGATAAAATTTGTGGTTTAACCACCAGATTGTCGATGTGGCACTCGACGAATTTTCCCGGGAAGGGCTTGAAGATATGGTACATGGAACATTGTTATGTAGAACCAACATTTTTAGACTAAAGGGCATAACCTTATAATTGAACACTACATGAGGGGCCCTAAAAGCTATTGATTCTTCATTTCCATGGTCAATTTGGACCTGGTTGTATCCAGAATAGCCATCCATGAATGGGAGGGCCTCATATCTGCATCTTCATCGATTGAAAATTCTTTGATCAAAATCAGAAAATCATATTTTGATAAATTCCAATTAAGGTCCATGAGGTCGATGAACACTCTAATATGTCTGTTATTATTTTTGAGAAGGACTATGTTTTCTAGCCAAATTGGATATAGGAATTCCTATATGGTGTTGGTGTTGATCATATTTTCAACTTTAGACTCTATTATGGAAACATTCGTCAGGTGGGCCCTTTTGGCTACCCAATTATAGCCTCAATGGTCTTCTAGAAGAGTCAAATGATGAGTGGAAAACTTAGGATCATGGCCTATCATTTCCGTGTAGTTTTAGGAAAACACAACTTGATTCGTTTTCCGGAAGAAGGTATATTCCTCTTTCCCCTTGAACATCATAGTCACACTAATCTTCATGAGGTGCAAGTTTTATTCAGTGCATAGTTTTATCTTTCTAAGTACATCATGTTTGGTTGAGACACCTTGTTTGAATATATGAGTAGCTTCTTTTAGGTCTTCTACTGCTTCTTCTTTATCACCTCTTCATCATCTACTTCCTCTTCTTATAGAGAGAGGATTATTGAGATGAACCCTCTAATGATGGGTGATAAATTTTTTTCTTCCTTAATGAGTAATTCAGGGACAACTTGGAGTCACGAGGATGGGTCAAGAGCACTTTTTTTATGTCTATTACTGAAATCATAGAGTTCGACATGTTATTATGTTTCTTTAGACTTGGTGGCATGAATGGAAATCATGCAGACTATTGAGTCTCTATCTAGGAATGAAATTGTGAGTTCAAATTTGTTGATGGGTATTACATAAATTTACCCATGTTGTTTGAGGGGCTCAACGAGTGGCAATTCCAATCCATTCAAGGTAGTGATCTAGTCAATTTCATCTGCCAAAGACTACTTCTCTTTTGGTTCATAGAACCCATCATCTATGTACTACGACTCCCATTATTCAAGTAGGGTTTTATCAGTGCACAATGACTTATTTTTTCCATTAGCACAATATTTGACGTACTGATGGTATGATGATGGAATTATAGCATGATGATGCAGCACGAGCCTCCCTAACATGATGTTGAAGTCCATACTTTTCTACAGTACCAGGAACTCAGAATCAGACATGAGGTCTCCATGCCATGTGTTAAACATGATTCTTCACAATGTCTTTTTCTCACTTTTTTCATATCCCTGTACAGTTGTGGTGTAGGTTTTTAAACTATCCTCATCATAGCCCAATAAAAAAAAGAGTTCGCAGTGGGAGGAGGTTGACTCTAGATCCATTCTTGATTTAAATCCTCTGGAAATCAATTCCATATATCTTGTTGGACACATTTAAGGGTTTTATGTGCCCCTGTATAATATAATATTCATCATTGTCTTTGAAGGAGATGATGGCATGTAATTCATCTGGTTTTGTCTCTGTTAGATAGACTTCACATGCTACTACTTCGGCCTTGAATTCCTGGGGACTTAGTAAGTCTTTGAGGAGTGCCTCCCTAAGGTCTGCAGACTGAATCAAGGCATCCAGGATCGATATCTTCGCCGGAACTGAGGCTAGATTATTAAAATATCATATTTATGATCTAATTGATAGTGATTCCTAGATTGGGGGTGCTCTTTCAGGGATACATTAAGGGATTGAGCATTGGAGGCAGATGTTCTGACCTCTGTGACCAGAGTTGGTGGTGGTGCGGTCCTTTTCGAGTTCGGCCGGACTAGTCTGTATGTATGCCTTTGGTGATTAGATATTTGTTATTCCTTTTCCATATATTCCAAGATTAATCGGCTTAGATTTCTTCCAGTGGGGTGGAGGAACATTACGGTTCCTGTTGTGTCTTCCATAGAGGCCATCGACATGTTTCTGCAGTGTTAAAGGTTTGAGCTATGGTGTGGCCGGGAATTGGACTCCTGTCATGATCATGCCTTATAGGAAACCCTTGACCTCATTGGACTCTTCCTCCAGATCTCTAGTTGGGCATGAGGAATTCAGGGATGTGGACATAGCCTCCAATATATATTGGGTCTATCAATTTAATGACATTAATGGAGCCAATGATCAATTCTTGATTCGACAATGTTTCTTTCTAACTTTCTCCTCTTTAAGGGGCTGTTTGGGGTGGTGTTTCTTATTTTACCATTTGGCGGGGTGGTTACCATTGTACCAAGTATGATTGCATTATAATTTATAGTGTCAAGACTATATTTTCCTTTGGTGGTAGCGAATATTTTTACTCCGGATTTCTACCCTTCCGGTCCATGATGAACTGTGGCCTGAGGATGATGGTTGTGCTGCATAAGGAGATATCATGGGAACTATTGGTTGGTTCAATAATTTCTAGAGGACTCTATGAATTCATTATATTTTTTTCCGTCTGATCCAATTTTTAAAATTTTTCTCCAATTTATAGGCAACTATTTTTTCTTCGTCTTCCTCTATTGGGTCAAAGGTGAAAACATATGCTACTTGTGCAGGCGGCGAACCCAACTTGTCTTTCCCAGAATCCACCATATTTTGTAAGATATCAATTAAGATGAATCACTCTTGGATGGTTTGTTCCAATATTATGGAATAGGGAAAATAATTTTGATGGATGTTGAGACCCACTTCATTGGATAACATTGGATCTTGTAGCCGGAGCAAGTTTCAATCCATGACGCCTATAATTTATCCATAGACTTGGTCTTCTCAAAACAAGTAGACATTATTTCTTCATTCCTAAATCAAATTTATTTTATCACCCCTTCACTCATATTTCTATGGTGGGGGTGGTTTTTGGCGTCCAGGGGCCCCCACACTGTTTGGTGGAGGCTCTGCGACTAGAGTGGGTGTCGGTGGTGTCTTAAGCATGAAAAAAGCCACTTCATCTTGGCCCAATCTTTTTCCTAGGGTTTATGGGGCCACATAGGACATTATATTGGTCCGCTTCAAGGATTCTTCTATCCATTGGGAAATGGTAGAGGAATCTCATAACACACTTGTGTACTTCAATAGGACAAGTGGTGTTCACAATTCACCAAGAAGTTTATCAATACACATAGCAAGAATTTTGTCATGGGGGGTTCTGGTTTTGGGAATAGGTCATGCCTTTCCATCTAGAAATAAATTATAAAACTTTTTCATTCTCACACTCATTGCAGTTCATGAGAACTCTGAATAGATTATTAGGCAGTGTCTAACTGAACTAGAAGAGAAACTGCATCCAGAGGTCCTCCCAGCATGTGATTGAGTTAGCTGGTAAGCTAGTATACCATATGAAAGATGAACCCTAGGGGGTTCACATGAATCACATATGTTTTACTACTTCCTGTTACTATGGAGTTATCATATTAGAGTCACAGTAAGATGCATATTGAATTAGATGTTGTTCTGGGTCTCCGGATCCATTTAACAATGGGAATTTGAGGTTACTGAAGTTCAATGATGGTGTACCGTTGCCCACCCAATCAGGGCAGGGTTTGTGATATGGTTGTCTCGAAGCACTCTTCCCCACCATTTATTATAGTGGATCTATTAACTGATCGCAAGTATTAAAGATCCCTTGATGCATATCCTACCGGGCTTGGGCTTGGGAGGGTGCAGTAGTGGCGAGAAATGGATGTGTCGGTGCTGCTAGAATTTGGGATGGATACCAAGTCGGGGGAATCCTTTGTGGGTTCTCCTATATATACTCTGGATACTTTCCCTTTGGGGGAAGTCTTTATGTCCTTTTGGGATGGATTTATGTTGGTTAACAGTCCCAGTTCTGAGTTGGACATGCCTTTAGGATTGACTTCATTCACCGGGAAGAGTGACAGTGGCAAGGGAACCTCTTGTTGGAATAAATGTTCAGGTTTTGGAGGGGGAACACAAAATGAAAGATATCTCCGTCAACATTTCTCAACATTAATTCACTTGATCTCTTTTATTTCTTCCTCTTTCTTGGAGAATCATTCCTTGAGAGTGAGGGACACATTCCTGGGTGGAGGAGGAGGTGGGTCATAGAGGACTTGGGATTTATTCTTCTCCTTACCATGGATTCCTAAGGGTGGTAAATATGTATTAACTGAGTGGGAGACTAAATTTAGGACTTCTCTCTAGTTTCGAGTATGCACACCCTCAGGCATGGAGTGGGATGCCACTGGGAGGGAACCATCTTCTCTGGCATCATCTCCCTTTGTATAATTTTTTGTGAGAGCCTCGGGGTTGATGTTTACCACATACATTGATGTATACAACATTGGGGGTGGGGTAACAGATGTCTAATGGAGGATGTCTTTTTTTTGTCCTTTTTTTGACTTTTCCAATCCATTTTGTTGTATTTTTCAGGTTTATTAATGAAGATTGACCCGAAGGGAGCTCTGATCTGATCTCACAAGGCACCTTCATCTTGGAAGGTTGGAACCACAAGATAGGGTGAAACTTGTGAATTTTCTACTCATCATTCTTTCCAGATAGGAGAATATGAACATCCACTTTGAGAGAAGATGAAGCAAAAAAATCCCCCATCCTTGGAGGCTGGTGTTTCTCCCTTTCTTCAAATGATGCACTACAGCCAGGATTTGTGGGTCTTATGGGGGCATTTAATGTGAAAAATGCATCCAGCCCAATAGGTTGCGGCTGTTCCCATATTGTGGCAGTGGATGCTGCTATTACCAAATTTTTTATTTAATGAACTCCCGCACAGGTGTGAGACGAGTATGGAATTGGACCTATACATGCTTTATTAGATTTGGAAGACATGAGCACTACTTGCGAGTTAACATCCCTAAGGTGGGAGGCCCGCGGAATGTTCTCAGTTTCCAAGATCAGAATATTTTGTATGGCTTGATCTCTTTGGTCCTAATCATTTTGAGTCTTAATACATGCTAGTTTTCTAGAGTATTTTATCTTTCATGAGCAGGGATTTCATTTGATCACCACATTTTGGAAATGACATAGAAAAGATGTCATTTATAATGAGCCTTACTAGACCGGATGTGGGGTGAAGTGTAGTGCTCAATTTGTTCTACATTCCCGAATATGAACTTCATACGGGGCATCACTAATGAGGCAACACCAATTTCTCATTTCTTGAAGGCCCTCTAGTTCATGTTTTTTATTTTACCTTTCTGATCATGGATTGCATGTGGACAGGATGGATTCTAGGTCGATTGGGGGGTAATGCTCTCCTAACATGTTGACATGGTCAGCATACCATTTGTAGGGAAAACACATTTCTTTTACCTAGTGAAGAGTTGTCCATATATTGAGGTGAATATCATGCATACATTCCCTAGAAAACCCCATTGTATGTCTAAGTGAGAAGTGGTCATAGTCCAACACATCACTGTAATATTATCCTCATCTACTTTTCTTCTCAATAGCACCATATCATGATTCTGTTCATACGGGGAATCCTCTACATGATAATCCAATCTTGACTGCTTCTTAATAATTTCATTCCTAGTGGTAGGGCTGGAAGGAGCCTCATTGATATGTGAATGGTTCAGGAGTGGCTCCGAAGATGACTGTGGCCCTGGACCATCCTCTGGTTGAGAAGGAATATCACTCACCATAGAATGAGTGCCTGATATGTCTAACTCCATCTTTTAGAGTTCCCTATCATAGGAGGGATTTATCACATTTGTTATAAAAAGGGGATGACCTTCTTTATATTATGAATATTGATTTTGGGGAGGACCTCTGCAATTGGTGTCACAGTGGTTAGGGCTACCATTGATACTTGATACCTGACCACAGGAAATTTCCTCAAACATTATACCATGGGTAGGACCTCTAGGGTGGGAAAAAGGGAAGAGACAACCTTCTTGAAGCTTCATGTCACTTAGGGGAGGACATTATCAATGAATGTAATGATAGAAAGGATTACTAACACATCTTGATTCCAGAATGAAGGGATAAATTTTGTAGTGTACAACCTGTAGAGGGCCTTCAGGATGTAATACAATAAGCGGATGGCCTTTTTATTTCTTGATTTTACTATGGGGAGGGCCTTCACAGTATCCAACATTACAGAGAGGGACTTTTCAATGACTATCATCATGGAGAGTAGTAAAATTATGAATCAACATCTGACTACAGGAAGAAGCGTATCTACAACGTATACCTCGGGGAGGACCATTAGGGCAGACAACAGCAAGGGGAGGGCCTCATTGAAATCAGATCATCAGGTCAAGGGTAGGGACATTCTAACACATATAAAGACATAATCTCTTGTGATTGATCATTCCTAGCCTATGGACTAAGACTCTGTGGGAACTCAAGGGAGGAGCTTCAGAGCTGCTGTAGCGACATTACAGGGAGGGCCTTTGTAGATGTTACAACGACATCCATAATTTTGAAATGGAATGACATGGTATTGAGCCTTTATTGATATATGTTTGAGGGCATCAGCAAACCCATCTTCCAGTAGAGTAGGATCATGTATGTGTTCTTCATTTTCTGGTTTCTAATGGTGCATTTCATTTTTGGGAACACTCTTAAGGGTATTCGAGGCCAACTATTGTCAGTAACGTCATTCATATAAAATTCCCTATTTTGTTGGGCCATGTGATGCTGTCAAAATATGTCGATGAGAGTCCTTAGTTTAGGGAGGGATGTATGCCTACCCTGTAGCAGCCAGCACGTTGGACCAGTGTCCCCCAGTTGGAAAGGGTATTTGTTCTCGACCCAGTTTTCCTTTTATCGCTAGATAATTTCATCGACCTTCCGTGACTGGAGAAGGGATATATAATTTCTCTTGAGTGACTGACCCATTTTGTGATTAAGTCACTCTATTCAAGGAAACTGGGTCATGTCCTAGGATTCCTTCCTATGTCGTCGATGAAATGATATCTTGTCATGTTTGGAGGATATGTTCTGGAATCGACATCTTATATTCAATCATTTCTAGGATGTGCTGATAAAAATATTTGGCTAGAATAGGTATGATGACCCATTTCGATGTCGGAGTAAGAGTTTTTTCTTCCTCTGGTCTCCCATGGGTTTACAAAAGATACTAGCAGTTCTCATGTGCAATGATAGAGGAACAATTCTTCCTCCTATTTTATTATCTGTTTTCCAACATATTTTACTTGATTGATTCATATTCACGAGTGGAGAGTTTCATTTTCCAGCATTCAACTGTATTTGTCTCAAGAGATTTGTATTCATCTATAAAAATTTGAATCTGCTCATATTTAATTTTCGCCCTATCAGGATGGTGGGCTTGGTATGCATTAAAAGGTATTTGGGCCTGTATGTAGATGGATGCTGCCCTTTTTGGATGATGAGCTACTTATGTATCAGTAGGTATTTGTCCCTGCATGTAGCTAGATTCTTCCCTATTTTGATGACTGGATTAATATTCATCAGGAGGTATTTGGGCCTACATGATGCTGGATGCTGTCCTATTGGGTTGATGAGATTTATATGAATTAGTAGTTATTTGTTTTTATATGTAGCTAGATTCCAAAATATTTGGATAATGGGCTACAGGTGCATTGACAACTATCTACATCTTCCTTTAGTTTTCCACTCTTTCTACAGTATGAGACCATTTAGCACTAGCAGGAACATGAACTTGCTAATATTGTACCAGCCAATTTCTATGGTGGGATTAAGGGGAAAGGGTAGAGTTGTATGTATGTCAGTTGAATGTGTACGCATTTGTACAGAGGAGTTTCTCCTCAAGAAACCAGATTTATATCATGTTCATAATTATATATTTTCCACCCTTAGCGGGCATCCCAATGGGATTGGGACTTTGTAAATCATCAGATGTCCTCAGATAAGGTTCACTTCTACGTGAGGAGTCCTGGTCAACCAGTGTTAGTGGTGACGCTCTCTAGAAGGGGCCCAAGAGTAGGACCCCTGCACAAATTTGACGATGTTTTCAACATCGACTTCAGCAGCCTCTCTATGATAAGGGAGGTACTTGTTATCATGTTTTGGGGACATGATCTAGAAACGGTTTGAGATAACCATCGAGGTTGCCTTCTACTATTGTGCCAATCATGGTTGAGGAGGTGGCTGGAAAGCCTTTGCATACTAGAAGGCTTGTCTCGCAACCTCCCCCATGGGAGAGTACCATTTTGGTGTTATTCATTGATCATTGTGTTGGATACCCACCGTTGAAGACACTGGGTAGGCGTGTGGGTCTTACTCTTCATCGGGGCCCTAGCCGCCTATGTGGTCACTAAGGCACGTGTTTGTATTGGATTTTGGGATTTCATTTGGATCGAAGGTTTCTTTGCGAGACCTGAAATATACATATATTAAATATACATACCAAAAAAACCCATCAAAGTAGCATTCTCAAGATCATATGCATATTTAAAAATTCATCATGGACTCCTTGCCCCTTTTTCTATGGTGAGAGGAAGATGTTGAGTGGGGTAAGACTGCTACCATTATTAAAGAATCATGTCAGGATCACCATTTTTGTTCACCTCTAATGGAAATGCAGGAAAACTATTGGGAAAAATGAAATATGGTCTGACATGTGACAAGAAGTTTTTCATTTTTATAGAAACTTTCACGTCTCCATCTTTGTTTCAACCCTATCTACATTTCCATCCTTTAAAGGAGGATTGGATTTACCTTGCGGGGAAGTGTAATTTTATCCCTCTATTTTGAGAAGGATGTGAAATTTTCAAATGGCCCCAACAGGCTATTTCATGGGGTCAAGTACTTATTCAATTTGTCATCTTAGGATATAGCATCCTCGGATGCTCTCTTACGGTTTATTTGTAGAGCTAGAAACACCCAATGGCCCTAGTATCCATGATTCATGGACTTTATTATCATATCCAAGTGCTTGTTAGATGATGATTTTGCCAATGACACATAAGGAATCCATTGGTTGAGAGGATGAGAATTCGGGATCACTACACCCTTGGGGGGGGGGGGTTATTTCCTATACCAGCACTCTCTTATAGATTTTAGTCATGCTCATATGTTTTTGAATCCTTGGTTTATTCCCCAAGGGTGTGATTATGGTCTACCCGTGGTTTGCTGGATCATTATATGCATACATGAATTTGATGATTTAGAGGCAATTCTATCTTAAGCCAAGTAAATAAGGAACTTTGGAGTTTATTGTCATCCAAGGGGTGGAAGGTGATTCTATTTTATGGATCAGAACCATAATATGGTATTCCAATATAACTTTGTGAGGGAAATCAGAGCCCACATAGTTTGAGAAACTTGGGGATTATGCATGGGTGCTGTCCATTTTAGGGGACATGGTTTGGTGGACCCTTTTAGAAGCTCACCCCTTTTGAGATTGATCCTTCAAGATGTGATCATATGTATTTAGGTTTGACCTGGAATCAAATTCCACATAGTTCAAGATTTTTTTGGGGCTTATTCGTGAGAGCTGGCCATTTGAGATGTCATGATTGCGTGAACCTTTTTTGGAAGGGCTGCCTTTTGAGCTCGGGACTTCAAGCAGGCTTTCTAAATATCCCAGTTTGACTGGGAATCAGATTTCTCATTGTTCATATTTTTTGGGGGGCTTATGAATGAGATATTCCCATTTCAGAGGTCATGATTGGGTGAACCCTTTTTGGATGAGCACCCTTTTGAGCTCAGGCTTTCACGTAAGAATCCTTCGAATCATAGTTTGACCATGAATTTGAGCTCTCATAGTTCATATTTGTTATGGGTTTCATGGGTGTCATGATCATCAAAAATCACTAAGCCCATGTGAGTCATACTCAGTGTGAGAAATAAGAGGATACGAATGATCCAACCAACCACAAAACTCGCCTCCCCATTAGGGGAGAGGGAGGGCCTACAGAAGAAGAATATAAGTTGAATGGGGAAGAGGGTGTGAAGAAATAAACCCTTCAATGTGGAATAACATGGGAGGTCATGTGGCTCAGCCCTCATAAGATTGGGAATTTCCCTAGGGGAACTACATAGGAAACTATTTTGGGAAAGTGGGGGAATGTCGCCTTTCATCAAGAGGAGACGAGAACATGATTCCTTCGAATGATCATTGTTCCTCATTGAATGGAAAAGAAAGTGATGACCCTTGATCACTAGAATGGGGATGTTTAGGTCAGCTTCCCAAGGTTGAAATCTAGGTTACCATGGGAATTTAGACATAAAAGCATCCCTAGAGTCCAAAATATTGTGGGGGATCCTTCATGACTCTTCTTAAAATGGGTAAAAAGACTCAAAGGGGTGCACTAATGCACCTGGTGATGTTGTAATATGGGTCCGGTGGCATTGGTTGAGGCTTTGGCTTGATGCCTAGGGAATAGTTTGCAAAGGGGCTATGG
The DNA here is from genome assembly GCA_963277665.1 of Viscum album. Lineage (NCBI taxonomy): Eukaryota > Viridiplantae > Streptophyta > Magnoliopsida > Santalales > Viscaceae > Viscum > Viscum album. Next base: position 484,258,237 of record OY728155.1, read on the forward strand.
AGAACTGGATGGTAAGGAAGGGGAATGATTTGATCTAGAGTGAAGAACACCCTATGACACCTCATTCCGCATTTCTGTTTTTTATGTGGGATGGTGGGAGCACTACATACCATAGTGGTATGTGGTTAGAGGGGTAATCTGCATTCCAAATTAGTATGCGCACATGGACATGGACCACCATGCAACACAGCGGTACGCAGTCCTGGATTCAGTCTGGAACCCAGCTTTGGGTTCCATCCATGTACTAGTGTAGTACTTATTGCGGTGTTAAATCAGCATAGCGATACATTATGTGGAACATCATATTGAAGGAGGGTCCTTAGGATTATTGTTCAAAGGGAGTTCATCCACAAGGATCATGTGGTTCATAATTTCACCAACTATGTTTGCAGTTACCTATTTATTATTAATTTACTTCATTTAAGGAGCACATATGGTTATACACGAGGAAACATGGTTTCCAATTTGGGAATCACTGATGATTCAATACTGAAGTTGGAATCCTATCTGAAATATTACTTTCAATCAATGGGGTATTTTTTGAGCTTTCATTGTCTATCCTTTATCAATTCATTTTTGTGATCCTTTTATAAATAATGGGGTTAATCATATATGTGGGTATGCAACACCATTTTCAGAAGCCCATGAAGAGATATCTTGTTCTGCAGAAGACTCGGTCAACTGGGGTTTGTTGAGTCTATGGTTAGTGAGTCATGATTTATTGAACCTTGCCAATTTTCTTTGTCAACAAACTGCTGAGTTTTGTAGACGGTATTAGGATGACCTTCGTGAACTTGATTCAGCAAGTGATGTGGTTTGCAGGTGCCTGGGTTCGCTGACCATTACTCCATTGGCCATCTTCTTGCAAGTCATTGCACGTACTAGTTGTTTTTAGTTCATGCGATCCACAAACCCTTCCCAGTGAATGTACACAGGTCACTTAAAACACATTGTGAAATTCATATCCTTCATTTTTCTTTCAATGTTTTCAATTCAATTTGATTTCATTCGCATTATTGGACTTCTAAAATTCTTTCTTCTTTCGGCAATGTTATTGTGGGAGTATTTTCTTTCCTTGGAAAAGGTTTTAGGACACTATAAGGACACACTTTAAATTTTTCAATATATTAAAATATATTAATTTCTTAGACAAGCCATGTCACTCTAAATTTTGAAATTTTTGAATAGTGGAAGATATAAGATATAAATTTAGACATATAATATTATATATATGTATTTTAATGTAATTGTAACCATTTTATGTTATGGTAACCCACCACTTTATTCAATTCTATCATTTATCTTAGTATTGAATTTTTACCTTCATTACTATTTGAAATGAAAAAATTTATGGTGGCCAATTCAAAATTTAGACATCCAAATTTCAATCATGGAGACAATTTCATTCAATTAAATTACTATAAATAGAAGGTTTATTTATAAAAACATACATATAAAATGCATTTAAAATGATTTTTAGAACAATATATTTTAAATATCAAAAAATAAAAATATACCAAAATAATATATAATATTTATTCCTAAATAATTAATTTTATTTTTTATAATTAATGGTAAATTACAATACATTTTGATAAAATTTTAAAAATAATGAGATTTTTAAATTACATGATTTAATGAAGGAATGACTATTTTACAAAAATATGCATTCCTCTCTATCCATATAAAAATTATTCATTTCATAAAATACAAAAAAATTCACCTTTTTCTAATATTGACATGATAATTTGAAAAATCGTATTAATTTATTCAAATTAAATTTCTAAAAATGGAATTAATTAATTAAATGCATTTATAAAAAATTCAACAAATCCAATTTTCACGAAAATTTATTTCTGATTCATAAAATAATTTTGCCTAAGTTTTATAATTACTTATTTTTAATTTACATTTTAATAAATATTCATAATGTGGTTAATCATATTTATACATATCATTCCAACGGGTACTTTATCATATTAAACAATATCACAAATTATTTACACTCAGAGTTGTGAGTAAAAACGATATCGATTACTTCATTGTTACCTTAATAGAATATATATATATATTCTTAGGGTGTTATATTATATCACCATTAAAGTTAATATTGACTGAGAAATTTCATTACTCTTATAAAAAATATGAGTAGATCTCTTCATTATCTCTTCCTTAGGTTCCCATAAAGCTTTCTTGAATTTATTATTCCCCAAATGTTCATTAAATAAGTGAGTAATATTCTTCTATATAACATTACATCTATGGTCTATGGTTTCAACTAGTTTTTCATTATATGGAATATTATCTTCCAGATTTATGGATTCTGAGTTTAGTGATTTTGAAGGATCAGTTATGTACAACCACAAAATAGATGAGGGGAATAAATCTTGATATTGAGAGAGGTTCAATGGAAGCACCAAGTGATAATTGACCATGACAAAAAAATCCATTAATCTGGAAGGGGTTGATTTATTTAGGGATAAAAATTCTATTATAAACAAATAACATAACATTAATCCATATAAAAATTCACTAAGATATCATCTAACTATCATTATATTCTAGATCTTAGGGATAATTCCCAACAAAACTAATTTATCGACTCCGAGTAGCCTTGATGTGATGCTGAATATATATATTATTAAATATAATTTCTTTATTTATTGTAGGTCCATATAGCATTAATTATACAACTTATTACTAATATGTTTGAGTTTTACACATCTTATAATGGATAGATTCATATGGTTCCATCTGAATTCACAAGTGAAAGTTATTGTTTTATGGAAAATCTATTAATTGATGGTTTTAATTCCAATGGCCATTTAAATCCAGAAAATGGTACCTAAACATATTCATTTATTTTTCAATTTTCCCCTCAAATATAAAATATATATATGGTTGATATATAGTGCTAAAGATAAAATCCATATTCAAACCATGTTGATGAAATCTCCAGTACATTGAGGTCAACCTTAGATCCCAATCAGAAACAGTAGAATAAAGTACCACATGAAAACATACCACCTCATTAATATATATCATGTCTATAAAACCATGGTAGATATATTCATTAGTGGTAAAGAAATTTGGTAATTTCTTATGGTGATCACCAATAACCCAAATAAAATAATTTCCCTTAAATGTTTTAGGAAGTTTCATGATGAAAATAGGGTAATGATTTCCAATTTCCATTCATGGGTGGGTGATTGTTGAAATAGACCAATATAATTATCTCTCAAAAAATTAAATATATAAAAAACATGGAATTAATATACATACTATGAAATATATATATATATATATATTCATGTTATCCAACTATAAATAGTCTTTTAGATCCCTTTATATATTTCTACTTCCAAGATGAATATAGAATAATGAGTTATGAGATTCATAGAATATATTCAACAAATCTAGTATTGATGGGATACATACATGGTATAATAACCTTTTCATTATTAAAAAATCATGGTTAAACTCTAGAACATTTATCATCTTCATCGTATGTTCCACATAATCCATCTTCACCTCATTAATCCACATATAGATAGATGATTAAATATTAATCTAAGAAAGATATGATCTATCCAATTCCCTCAAGATTTCAAGATCCATATTCAAAAAATATAGAAATATTAAATCTCTTAAAATCCTCAAAATAAAAAAAACACTAATGATATTTCTAACTCTGAGCCTGAGTCACCTTAATCTCCTCCGCAATGTGGTAATGTAATGAGCTGTCAAAGTCATTAATTAATTCTAACCATATCCTTTTTCATTTATTTATCTATTTATATGAGAATATATACATCAGTATTTTATGATCACTATATGTATATATATATAAGACATCTTTTATTATATAGACAATTCATGTAAATTTTTATTGAAAAATTAATGTTTCCTACTCTAAGTCATGTGTTGTGTAAATTTTATCATAAATTTTCAATTGGAATAACGTCAAAGAAAAAAAATATCATTCTAAATGAGGATGTATCCTATTAATTTTTTCAATCCATTCATATATATCAAGAACAAGTCTTTAATAATGGGTAGTTTAAGAACAAGGGTGATAGAAAACATTGTTTTTTTCTCCATGAAATTTTCAAAACATTTATCAATCCTATGAAACATGAATTAATTTTAAGAAAATATGGTTATTATATTAGATATTCATGGGAAATCACATACAATGATTTTGTAATTTCCAACCAACCCATGTAAACTGTAGATCATAGTAATCATGGTTGGTATGTTCCATTGATCAAAAATATCTTTCATTAAAGGACAGACCAATATACCATCCCTTTAATTATAGAAACAAATAATGAACCTTTTGTAACTGAAATTAACACTTTATATAATTGGAATACAGATTCTATTTCCTCATGGACTTCAATATAATATTTAAATTATCCTAATCATATCCTTATTATTGGAATATATAAATTTACAATCTACAATGTCATATAAAAAATGAATAACGTAATCCCTAAAGACTGTGTTCCTTAAATCTATGATGATAGTAGGGACATTGGTTTGTCCAAACAGAATCAATAAAAATTCATAATGAATGTAACATAGATAGAAGTAATCCTTGGGTATATCCTCCTTATTGACCATTAATTCATTATATCTCGAATGAAGTTCAGTCATTGAAAAGTATCAACATCTATAAAGTTGACCAAACATGTCACAAAATGAGGGTAAATTATATTTATTACTGATAGTGATCCTGTTATGTTATTGATAATTATTATAACCCATCGTTTTCATATATAATATTATTTCATATTATGTTAATTTTTAATACATAACTTTATAATCCATTATAGAATCATATAGGTTTACTATCATTGGAAACATGGATACATGAACATATTGTTCATAATATATCTACATCACCTCCCACATGGTTCTTCAGAAATGAACCCTTCTAAGACATATCATACCATTTATATATCTTCATATATTGTGAATTAAAACATAAGAAGGCATGAGCTCAGAATCCTATAAATGGAGATTCCAAAAACATTAAATTTATATCTTCTCGATGCTCAGTTAAAGATTATTGAGGGTAGATACAAATTTTTGGCAACTAGTTTACCAAAATATCTCTAATAGAATATCCCAATGGTTCCCACATCTGTTACTGAATATAGACCTTATTTACAAATATACTCGGTCATTTTGGTCTTTAAACCAAACGATGATTGGGAAATCATATTGGTTGAGAGTATGAGAGGTCAATATAATCACACCCTTGGATGGGATTACTACCTATTGTGGTAAAATCTTATAGATTTTTGATATTTTCATAAAATAATTCCCATGCCCCAATACTGGACAAGTTACCCCTATGTTGATTACTAGTACAATACCACGTGTTTACATAAATTACAATGAGTATATCAAAGGATATCCATCATTATTTTGTTTACATATTATTATTTTAGTTCATTCCCATGTTTGGGAGATCAAGATCATATTTATTTATAGGGAAAATGTTGGTGTCATAGAGATTTCATTTATCCTCTATGAGGCTTCCTATTTATCCTTTGAGAATAGAAATCAAGACCCACATAGTTCATTAAACATATTTTATGGTTGTGTTTCTTGACCAATTAATGTAGTTTAATATTATGTGATATGGACGTAAATATAGGTATCAATCCTCAAAGAGGAGTCCAATGTTTCCTGTTAACACATGAATTAGATCCCATGTATTTCCTTTTTTGAGTACCTGCTTCATAAAAAATGTGACTATAGTGGATTTGAGAATTACTTATGCATATAAGGCTACATGAATTTCCTCATCCGTAATATGTCCCTTTGAGTGAGGATTGGATATAAACATATATGCATACCCATGATGAGTCCATAGTAGGGGAATTCTAAATTTTCTATTAGAATAGTTATCATCATTCTCTAATCCCATGCGAGTCATCATTAGTGTGAGAAACATGACATTGGAGGAGATTGAACACATTTTAGGAGAAAATGTTCATACAAGAATTAAAAATTATTATTTCCATTTTATAGGTATGATTACCTGTCTCTTGGAGGATACGATACGAAGGTTGATCCTTAAGATTGATTCTTACGTATCCTATTTATATCAGAAATTAGGGTCACCATATTTTAGTTCAACCTTGACCCACTGATGGGTTTATGGAATCTTGGGGCATGTTTAGGGATTCCACATAAAATTATGTCCTTATTTGAAACCTCATATCATTACTAATGGATGATTTAGAATGGTAGAATTTTGGTAGAGTCAAATAACATGATTTGAGAATATTTTGGATATGGATGGATAGACAATAGCGAGGATTCCGTTTGATATTAGGTATTCCAAATGCATTTTATGTAGCATTTTTTTAATGGAATAAGTTTCATATACGTTCTTTTACCCCTAACTCAGAGATAGGTTATGGTGGGATGTAACATTAGAAGATATTATTGTTATCCCTGAGGTTTTAGGAATTCTAGGGACTTATAACATAATGGATTGAAAATTTAATATTCATTATTTATCCTTTGATAGATAAATAGAGATGCAGACCATAACAAGTCTATTAAAGACGCTTGGAATGAATTAGAGGTCCCTTTTGAGAGAATAAAACAAATAAGGTCCCATGATTGAATAAGAAAAAATCATTAAGGAAACTACCCTTTTAAAAGAGGGGGATTTCATAGATGGTTTCTGGATGGGGATCCATAAGGTATATGTCTGATTCAGACCAACAGATGAAGTTGACATTTTCAAAAATTTCTAACTGATGTTTCATGTTGGTTTCAGGGAGATGTTTTGACTCACTACACCTATACCCAAAATATCACTGACAAAAACCTCTATTTGTGCACCCCACCTATGAACTTTTGCACTCACCACATGATCTATGATCTCACACACCAATTCCACTTAGCTGGCTGACTAGCTAGCTCCCGATACGTTGCTTAGGAGACTTTCAAAAGTTCTCATGGTTGATCTTTCATACTATTTGTCCTATTTGGCCATTTATTTTTAATGGGAAACCCTTGAAGAATTAAAAAATAATATATGTAAAATTAATAAGGTCCCAAAATGTGTTCTTTGATAAAAAAAACACATTCCCAAATTCTTGAAGGATCATACGTCTAAGTCTTTTTTTATAAAATACATCGACTTTTTCTATAGTTTTCTCACTTATTAAATAATTTTAAAAAGTGAATGTAAGAAACTTATAGGTGCAAGAAAATTGATTCCTTAGAATTTGATTCATTTGAGAAGAAAATAATCTGATTCAAATCTAACCATAGGTCAATTTTCTATATATGTTATCTTTTGTAGGCTTTGACATCGAGCCCCATGAGATGATGTATCTAGAATGTGTTGAATGAGGTATTTCTACTACTATCTTGAGTTTACACGTAATGATGAGTGATAGGCTGAGTCCAATACATGAGGTAGATTTAGATTGGGGAATTGATACACAAAGACTAGAATGTTTATAAATTCTAAGATAGAGAATGATACAGTGGGATAGTTGTTATGAATATATCCAAAAAAAGGTACAAGTATGTCAGTACATATCCCATGAAAATGGATATCAATCCATAAACATTTCATAAATATAATCCTATCTCAATCAAGATCATGCATAAGTATCATAGGTACATATATGAATAACTCTATAATGAGTGGACTTATGTAGATCTTGTTCATAAATAAGATGATGAAATTCACTATTTTGAGATTAATGATCAAGAATAGACCCTTGTTTTGGTGGACATGATAAAAAAATAATCAATGATACACATCCTCTGTTTAACCTGAAATAAATCCAAATGCCTGGATTTGAGTTCGAAACATGGAACTAGGTTTATTCCTTATAAATTCACATAAATTCCTTTCAATATGAGATACCTCATTGATATTTGTCATCTAGTTATCTGGAGATAACCTAATTTATAAGGACAATTTTGATAAGATATCTATCCTAGAGGGATAATTCTATTACTTGTGACTGTGTTGGTAGACATAGTAAGAAAATATTTATTTTTTCTTGGGAAATATGACATCCCCAAAAAATATTTTTATATCTTTTATTCCAGTTAAAAAAATTTCCTAAACAACATGTGGTGAAATAATATTAGGTGTGGACATGTATTTTTCTTAGTTCACCCTCTTCCAGTAATTCTACCTGACATGTTTTGTGCCTTTCAGTTTCATAAATTCTCAAAATTTCCTTTATTACATAGAGTGTTTGTCGAGTGATTAGAAATTCAAATTTTTTCTTGGATTCCTTTTTTTGGTTTTAACCTGCTGAGGATAGTGTCTCTTTCTTATGGTCATTTTACGGTCATCCAAACTAGACCATCATTATGATTTAGTTTGTGGTCTTCTATATTAGAACGCCTATTGCCTGAAGTTTATTTTATTATATCACAGACTTTTAATTATTATGGTTTTGATTAATTTTTCTTGAACCATATTTTTCTATTGTATAAGGTTTTATTGGTTGTAACTTCTTCTATTAGAGAAGGATGGGTGTTATAGATGGGTTCTAGAGCCCTGTATCCTTGATAAGATTCAAAAGAACCATTTTCCATGAAGGGTTATGAGACTATTCATTATTAATTGACATTTTTATGAATAAATTTTGATGATGTTTTGTGGCACCCCATGTTCTTATAAAAATCATAAGGGGTGAGTATTAAATATGGGTCATGGGACCCTATATCCCAAATGTGATTATTTTTTATTGTATGGTAAAATACTAGGAATTTTTGGTCCACATGGATAGTTTTAATATGGTTTGTGTAAGTCACATTCCCAAAATATCGAATTAGTGAACATGGAATGACGTAGATGTACCATGGATAATTCAATACACCACAAGATGTTGTGTTCTTCCATTTTACTATGAAGGATATCATGAATCATATTCCATTACGTACAAGAGGAAGATGCCTCATGAAATTAGATTAGAAGGCTCTATGCCTGACCCCCTGTGGCATACAAACATGGTCATGTAAAGTGGATCCCCAGTCTTTTCCATGTGGTACGGAGGATTTGGGAAAACTAGAAAAATTTAAATTTGAATTGAGTAATGGATAAAATGAATATCAAGGATGGGTTTTGGTAACCTAGGGTACATTATGTTTTTGGAAGGGAGGCTCAGACCCTATTCCTTGTGGTTTCGAGTCATGTCGTGTGGGAAATCAAAACGAATGGGAATAGAGCATCAAATTATATCTTTGATAAGGGGTAACATAAATGTTGAAAAAACATAAAAGTTATAAAAAACTTGAATAGTTTGTTTATGGGTATTGTATGTCATGGTCAATGAATTTCATAGTTAATCAGAGGTCGAAACCGGTTGATAGAAGTATCTGTTGGGGATGGAGTAAGTCTATATTATTTCATATAGCCAGAAAAATAACTATTAAATTTAAGGAGTGCCATCATGGGATCCAAGATACTATTTGGAGGATCACGTTCTTGTTACCAGGATACTATATGGAAGAGTAATGGGTAAATTATCCAATGTTCCCCAGTGTTTCATGCGAATGATATCAACTCAAGGAACTGGTTTCTTTCTCTCAATCATTAAAGGCACATAGGTATTTTATAAAATTTGTAACCTTCAAGAAGGGTGCAAGCTCCCTAAAATTATTGTTTCCACACAACCAACATGTTATCCTAGTAAGGATTTGTTAAAAAACTTGTCTTTGAATATTTTATAGTCCTAGGTATCTATAGAGCATGGCTAGGATGTTACTAGAGCCACTAAATGGGAACTGTAGGTTTTATGCCTCATAAATTTACTCTCTGGCTTTTTCATAAACACTAGAGATGAAAAATTTAGCAAGAGGATACATGAATTTTTCAAAATTTACCCTTTTGGGTTTTCACCATGACATGTTTTATGTATCTTAATCTATAAGTGTTAAGGTCTTGAAATTTGGACCATAAATGGAAATATTTAATGTTTGTACAACTTTGACCAAAGTGTTTTACCTATTGTTTAAGATCCTAAGGTAATTTAATTTTCATTCATGTTTAGTTTTTTTTGTAAGGGTATGGTAACAGACATGAAATATGTGTAATATTTTCATGGGGACAATTTTCACTAGGTTGAGGAATTTTTATGTAGGGAACACCTTTTATACATACCTTGGATTATTAATGGGAATCCTTATGTCAGATCACTTCATGCGTTGGTTTTTCATGTACAGAAGAAATATGTTCAAATATTTTACTCGAAAATAGGAAGAATGTGATTTTTATTACGTGGACCACATTTAAAAAGTTTTTTTATTCTTTTATGGGATAGATACCCTGGGTTTACCTATTAATATTTTGAAGAAATAAATAATTACATAGTTATATCCTATTAAGGATATCCATTTTTTTAGACTTGATTCTTGAGTAGGGAAGATAGGTAACTTTATCAAAGTGATCTGGTGTTTACCAAAGTTTCATAACCAGAAACAAAAGGGTATAAAGATACGATTCCATAATCCTACTTTGACAAGGTGATGATGAACTGATGTGTAACATCAAGGGAATCTGAATTGATATAAATATTTGGGTTGTGGAAGATGTAAAAAATTACTCCATAATATATTATTTAACTATAGGTTGGAATCAAAGGATGAAGGTTACCATTAAGGATGGAAGTAGCCTGTAATTGTCTACGCGGTTAGGAGAATTATTCCTTGATTTAAGGGGACCATCCTAGGATCCAATGGTATGTTCGGAGGAGCAAGTCCCTATTACCAACATTTTATAGGGAATATCCAAGAGAAAAGAAGCCCAAGGTTGATGGGGTTCCAAGAATAGGATATATACACATTTAAATGGTTCTGTCTACATACATATTAGTGACATTAAGTTAGTCCATAGAAATTGTAAGATTAAATAATGGATTGACCACCCTAAAGGATATACTAGTGTGTATTAAAAAAATTCAAGGCGAAGGAATAAAAAATATAATTTTTGGACGCACCACCATCATAAGTGATCATTTATTCAATGTAAATACCTTTTTTCGTGTATTTTAAGGTCATGAGACTAGAAAATATTCATTACTATTTAACATCATGTGCTGAAGATGTTTTCCTGACAGTTTAAAATCAGGTGGTTAGGGTGTTTTCGTAGTTGGAAGAAATATTGTTCATTTTGGATAGAGTGGTCTGCAATGTTCACTAGGCTCATATGAACCATGCTTGACTTGAGAAATTAATGAAAACTAGGATACTGGTAAACCCACTCCAGAGTGGGTCTTAGATGGATCATTTCAAAGGTCCATACCATATGTAGTTTGGGTGGATTTTTTTAATTTAATATCTCATTTATTTACTCATGATTGAATAATCGAGTGTCACTACATATCCATTAATGGAAACAATGAACCCACACTTATTTCATTAATGGAAAACTCTATAACACACTTCTAACACATAACAAAAGGGGTGCATTATTCCCATTTATTATTGTAGTTGTGCCTATGATTGGAGATTTATGTTCCACTATGAATCTTGTTTTGACATGAATCAATCAACATGTAGTTCTCAAATGGGAAACTTTCTAACGTATAATTGACACATAACTAGAGTATGAATTGTTCCCATTGATTATTATAAATGGACCCCTAAATAAAGATCAAGGAAACTATATGTATCATTTGATTGTTGAAATCAATCCACAAAAAGTTATTGAATGGGATATCTCTATGTAGGACTAAACCATATGTAGTGGGGGGTGTTATTCCCATTTATTATCATAGTTGGAAATATTATTAGAGATTCTGGCTTCAATATCTATAATGAGATTTTTTAAATCAAGGAACACATTGTTCTTCTATAGTGGTGTGGTAGACGACTAACACCAAGGATATTAGTCCTCCCATGTGAGGTCCATAACAATGTTCAGTTTTATAATAGGTAAGAGAAATAAACCATTTATTTTAATGTTGTGCAGTAGAATCTTTTGGTGTTCATTTTAAATGTTATGTATACAAGGAAATGATGTTCCTGTCATGAACTGGTATATCTCGACCATGTGGGGAATCCTTTACTATATTTCATAATCCCATGTGATCTATTATTGGTGTGAGAAACAAGGAATTAATGTGGTTTTCTTCATGACATATTGGTGATTAATGTAAAGGACATGGGTATTTTATATCATGTTTTTGATATGAAAAGTTATAGATTCATGGAATCCATACACATCTCATAATATTGATAATGAATCCTTACATTTTTTTTTTCAGAAAATAGTGATGTTTTAGTCTTATGGGGTGAGGACATCAGCATTTCTGTTTCACATCATGTAGTAAGGATGAAGTTGACATGACCTGAGAGACATGAAATGTTGTGGATGGTCCCCGGAATAGATATTTAGGTTACACCACGTCACATGTAATGGTGGGAGTCATGTGACAAATTTTTCTATAAAAACCATGTATTTTAGTGTTATGTAGTGGGGATATCATCCATTCAGTTTAAAGTCATAAAGTAAAGATGAAGGTTTTCCAATGTAAATGAATACAAATTATCACTAGACCAGATCCTGGAGATTTCAGAATTGCTACATATATGGTAATACTTGGAATGAGTCCACATATAGTTCTGGAAGGGGTAAATTCCCTATATAGATTTAATTCTCACACAAGGTCACAGAACATCATTTGTCTTTTTCAAAGATCTAGATAATGTGTAGTGAATAATATATGAGATTATTATTCTAATGAATTTTAATTTCATGTGGTGAGGATATCTTCCAAGTAGTATAACATCATGCAGTCACATAATAATATTTAGTTAACGTCATGTGACTAGAATGAACATTTCTCTGTTTTTTAATGTATTTTGTGTAGAACTTTTTCAAATGATTTTATCATCACGTGTTTAATATGTATAATGTAATTTAATGTCATGAAATAATGATGTCGGGACACTTTAAAATTTAATGTCTTGATTATAGGATTTAATATGTACATTTTACCATAATGTGGTCAGGACATGTTTTTTAGTTAAAAGTCATGCTACAATAAAATAGTATACATAGAGGGGTGAATTCTCTTATAATATTTATATAGTCCTTGGTGGTCATTTGGTAATATTACTTGATTCTTATTAACATTAGTGTTCAATATAATAATTTCTATTTGATTTGGTGTAAATATGTATTTCTGTTTTATTTAAAAATGGTACATGCATCTCTTTCTACATGAGAGGCATGGAGACACTAATCAATATAGGTTATGAGTATTCATTTGTTATGTGATTTAATAGCTTGAGATCATCAATCATGTTGTATATTCCTTCCTCAAATGTTTTAGGGGTGTACCAAATATCATTATACTATTCTTCAACGATTGAGTCTATAGAGTCATTTTTATACATTATAGATAATATAGTGGTGTATTTTTCATTGGTGAGGTGAGAGAGGCTATGTGAAGAGAAATTTTCATCCCAAACCTCATGTGTCATTATATAGATATTATGGAGCATTTTATTTTTTTCAACACTATAACTATGGATAGGAGGATCCTAGACATCTAGGATTGTGTCTACAACCACAATCCAATTATTGGGTATCACATAGTCACTCATGGGAATGTTCTTGTGATTCAAATGGGTGATCCCCAAGCTATTGGGGTTTCAGTTGATATATTTTCAACAAACCTATGTTTATTCTTCCCCACATATGGAAACCAAATTTAACATACATCAATATGGGAATAATCACCATTTAGAACACTATCCTTCCAATCGATGGGTTGTTTCAGGTACATATTCGATTTTGAAGGTACGACTACATAACTACGAATCCATGGTATTACAAGTATGAAATTATATAATATTTCTTCCTAGGTAACCATGAATGAACATTAGATTTTATATCTCCAAATATTTCTTCGGTCTTGACATTATCTAGTGGTCTTTTCATTCTCTTATTTTTTCCTTGAATGGTTTTCTTTATAAGAGATAAAACCCCCTTTCTATATCCCAACCATTTGAGTGCATGCACCAAGATGAGGTTAAACCCAATACCTTTATCAATTAAGTACCTTCATTTGTTGATATTATGATGACTTCTCAATAAGTAGAAGAGACTAATGTTTCCCTATATATCATCTTCCTAATTTTTCTCTATGAATGAGATGGCGACCTGGAATTATGATAACATAGTCTCCACTTAATAAAACCTCAATTTCATTGAAAGTTTTCTTTAAATTCTAGGTGGGAATGGTGTGTTCAATGTAGTTTAATGTCATAAAACCTGGATGTTTCTATGATGTTTAACATCATGTGACCAAGTTATGGTCTTTACAATTTAACTTCTTGAGAATAGGATGTCATCATGATGATTAACATCATCCAACTAGGATGTGTTTCTTATAGTGTAACATCACACAACTAGGATGTATCGTGTCATATGAAATTAAGACATGGGATTTTTTTTTCATTCACAGTGGTTAGATGACTTCAATATATATTGTATGATTTTCAATATCCTCTATTTCTTTTAATATTTCATTTAATATATGCTCTAATAAATATTTAATTCTGAATAAATTCTCAATTTGTGTGTATGAGATGTCGGTGGTAGGGGTAGAAATTATCATGCCCTATCAACCAAGCCTCACCTTTCTTACTGTTATGCATGGGTTTTAGTAAATCATTCTTAGTTCCATAATTAATGTACCTGGGGAATTTTTTTGATGAGAATGAATAATAATTTTATTTTGGTCATCATGATCTAAGATACCGTGCAACTTATTTAGTGATCTATATATACCTTTTTTGTCGTATGAGAAAAGTTGACTTGGACTCTAGGGTGTAGAGCCATGATCATCTTTGGTTTGAGGGTAGGTGATGAGGTATTGGGGTCTTGGATGATTCAAATTCTCCCTGCAAAAAAAAAGAGATACCAACTCTTTTTGGGGATGTTTTGAAATGAAAAATGTCATATAGTCTCTCAAATACCCCGATGGGGGTTAGAAAATATGGAAATACCCCTTTACAATTGGATGGGTGTCATGAAAATATGAAAATTACCCCATCTATGTCGACTAGGGTGAGGTGGAATAATGTATTTACTCCAACTGATGAGGAGATGAAAAATATTACAATTCCCACAACTATATCGGTCAAGGAACATCACTATAAGGTGGTATTCCATAGAAAGGTGTTAGAATATCTTTCAGGGGTATGAATTTATTGACCATTCCCACTGTTATTTATAAAATATCCCAATCATCATCATCATGAAAATTTTTATTCAAAGGAAGAAAAAGTGTGACTAACAACCAAGGAAAAGAGACTACAAAGGTCTAAAATGATAAAGACCAAGGGCATCCCCTCTAATAATGTTGATCCCCGTTGGTTTCATGCATTGGGGGCGTTATATAATAAAATATCCCTTTAATATAATTTTATTTATGTGATCTATTCATCTATAATAATTACATTTTCATCCTTAAAGGGATTACAGTAAGAATCCATAACAACACACTCAATTCTTTTGATGTTTGGGTGTGTGGCTAATAATGGGAGTCTCAACGTGGACATATAGACTGAATCCAATACTACCACATTCCATATGATATATTGAAATTACCCTTTTATATACCAAAATTGTCGATAATGACTTCTATATATTCCTGAAATATACTATTGACCACATCTTTTACTATGTCAAAGACAGAATGTATGTTAACATGCTATGAATTAGATGATTATAGAAAGGTATGATTACTCTTTTCAAGACTGTTCTTGTCCAAATCTAATGAAAATTCCTCAGACTTGGTTGATATCATATTGATAGATACACTAGTACACTGGTACTTATCCTCAATGTAGTATCTCATTCTATTGGTCAGTACCAAATATACAATTTGGTAGGACATTTACTATTGTACCATGGGAGGGGCATGTACAGTACCCATAATATAGTTTCATGGGTCAAATCCCATTGTACCATTTGATGGATTAGTGGTAATAGTACCGTTTGAAGTTTGGTTCCCATGGTACCATTTGTTGGGTCGGTTTCTATAGTACTATTTGAGGGGATGGTGTCCATGGGACCATTTTGGGTGTATGTGCCTATATTGAAGACGATGAAAGGGTAAAATCTGATAAAAATTCCCCCACTTGTTGTTTGTTTGTGGGTGATTGAGAGTTGTTTCTCAATAATTTTCATTAAGTTTACCATAATTTTAACTAACAAAAAGTCTCAATGGTTTCCATATTTATAACTGAGTACAAACCTTTTTTCCAAGGGTATATGGTCTATTGGGGTTTCAAAATGAATGATGTTTAATAACTCGTATTGGTTGAGAAAATGGGTGGTAGGTATCATCAAACCCATTTGGGTGGAATTGTTTCCTATTACAAGACTATATTATATATTTAAGATACGTTTTTGAAATCATTCCTAGGCTCTGATTGAAAAAATCTTACCCATGTGTCAATGACAAGATCAGGACCACGTGTTGATTAGAACTACCATGTTTATGCCATAGGCTCTCTAATATTAACATTTTAATTTATGATTCATTTAGTTTATTAATATTTCCATGAAGTATATTGTTTATTACTATCCCTGGTGGTGGTTGGTGTCTTGGAGAAGGGATTGATCCTCAATGAGGAATTATACATATCTAGTGAGAATAGGATTCAAGACCCATTTTTTTAGTTTGACATATTTTATTTTCATGGTATAGAATTTATCAATGTAGTTTAATTTCATGTGGTGAGGATTAAAATATATAGTTCAAGCATGAAAGAGGCATGTTAGGTGTCCTATTATGATATGAATCAATGTCACAATAGTTAACGCTATGACCTCCTGCATCATAAAAATGTTAAAAAATTAGCATTGAGCGGGACTTATGCATATAAGGATTCCTTGAATTGCCTAATTTGGAATATATATATTTGAGTTAGGTTGAGATATAATCATAAATTCACCTTAATGAAAAAAACACAGGAGGGGAACTTCATCATATAATTTTTATAATCAGTTTTAGTCTCTAATCACATACAAGTCATGCTTGGTGTGAGAAAAAACGATATAGTGGGTGATTAGAAACATTTCATAAAGGAATATTCTTATAAAGAATACATATTTATGTTTACCATTGATTTTACTAATTACTAGTAACATAGATGATATGGATTAAAGATTGGGGCTTATGAAGGCATCATACAAATCATATTTATTATAGGAATCAAATTCATCCTAGTTTGGTTCATCCATAACCCGCTAGTTGTTGAAGTTATATAAGTGCATGTTCAATTATTTCACATAAAATCATCACTATTCATGAGACCTCTTCTCAAACACTGATGGATTTTAAAGGATGGTATAATTATGGGAGAATATATTCACATTAGTGATAATTTTTTTTATATGAGGGTACTTACACCAAGGTTGATGAATGTTAGAGGAGAAACCTTATGATGGATTCTTACATATTATGTTTGGTTTTGAATTAGAGTCTTTACTGTTTATTTAACACCAAACCTGCTGATGGGTTAGGTTTGGTGGCCATACATTTAAGCATAACTATTTTACCTATTTATTAGAAATTATATGGACTTGTACCATGATGGATGCCAATTTTCCTATTAATTATTTATCCTCCGAAAATTAAAGAGAAGTGAAGATCATAAAAGGTCTATAGAGGATGATTGGTATGATATGGAGGGCTTATCCTATATAATTTCACAAATAGAGTCTCATGAGTTCATAAACCTAACCCATTAGGGACACTACCCTTACAAAGGGTGGATGTGCCTAAATGTTCATGGCTAGGGATCCACATTGTATATGTCGAATTTTGTCTATTGGATGAAGTTGACATGTTCGAGGTGACCCCCTGGCATGTCTTGTTGGATGGATGGATATTTCTTGATTTTTCATCCAACATGTTTTAGGTATCACTTTTATGTGTAAAACACATCCCAGTGTTCTTTCTTGAGAAGTAAAAAATTGTTCACAATATCTAAGTTGAAATGTTTATGATTTTATTCCTCATCAACTGAAATATCCTGAATGAATTTTCATGATGAATGTTGACATGTCCATAGTAATTTGGATGAACAAATGACTTTTTCTAGTTTTATTTTCATTCTTAAAGAAGACATTTTTAGGGACTTTTTCAATATCAATAGACTTGTCCTTGATATATTTTCATGTTAAAATCATCCATGTCCAGTGTCTTTTGCATGATCAATGGACTTTTCAAGATTTCCTCACAAGATCCATGTTTTCTTTCTATCCAATAATATCATTATCAAATCACATTACCCAAAATATATTTGAACATCTCAATTTTTAATTGAATGAAAATGACGAAATATCAATAAGCTATCGATAGATCATCCTGGTTTGTCCATAGAAAATCATATGACAATCCTCACATGTCAGTTAGTTATCGAATGAGTAACCTGTGTTTTCCAATGAATTTTACATGAATAAACCAACTCTTCCTTTGTATTTTTTGTGCTAAATGTGTGACTTCCAAGTTTTTCCTAGGGAATTTCTAGCCTAGAGTGTAACGACCCAAAGTTTATCAATAAAAATTCCCTTCTTTAAATTATTTCATAAAATCACATGAATGTACAACACAATGAATTACTAAGTGATAAGTGACTTTGAAACATAATATTGTGACTTCTTTGTTTGGAATTATGAAAATCCAATATACACGGTTGTGTTCAAGATGAATTTTGGAGTCTTGTAGAACACACTTGTTTTTTGGGTGAATAGTTCCATACCCTTATGAATAGTAAAATTAATAGTAAAATGAATAGTAATATGACCCTTATGAATAGTAAATAATATTATTATTTTGTTTTCTTAAGGTTATAAGATAATGAGATATTAATTAATTTTTCAATGAGAAATAAAACTAAGTGCACCTTTAAGATTGTTATATTTTGAATTAACTATGACTTTATTTAAAAATTAAATTAATAATATTTAGAAATTTAATTTTGAAAAATGGACTTCATTTTTTAATTCTACTCGTTGAAAAATGGTTAGGCTAAATTTTTGGTATTTTTCTGAAAAACTCGAATTTTTGATGAATAGTTGAATACGGTAAAATACCGTATATACAATTTAATAGTTAAATACACTATTCATGACATCACAAGTGATTCAAGGCCACTTGTTTCGAACTCACATGAACTTATTACTATTATGGGTCACATGAAACAATACTATCAGTTGTCTTGAGGGATATAATAAAATAATGAATTAAATATTCAAAATTTACCCCTCCCCTCCAATATAAAAACCATCCTTCACACCCTCATTACCTCACACCTCTCAAACTCCAAGAGTTCTCTAAACTCTGAAAAAACATCCTCCCTTTCCCCTCCCCCTCGTCCAAGAGATTCTGGTCTCATCGAAAGGCCATGCTCAGACCCTTAAGGAGGTTCTCAAGAGAAGGATTCAAGAGGTAATTTCTCTCCCACTTCTCCTTTAATTTCATTTCAAGTTCAAGTTCATTTCTTGACCTCTCCCAACCTATCTTAATCTAAATGGTATTTGAACTCTATTATTAAAAAAATAATTTAATTTTATGATTCTAATGGGATATTATATCATCCAACCCCCCTTTCCCTCTTCATTTTATTTTATTAAAGAGAACGTTGTTCGTGAGGTGTTAATTTATCACCTTCAAGAATGACATCCTTTATTTTTACATTTCTACCTTCAGATCTGGTCATGAAGACATTTTTATGGTTGAACAAGAATATTTTATATGTATTATGTACTATTTAATGTTCTGGAACTGACTTATGAACATATTACTAAGTGATAAATTAAAACAAATTCGTCGTGATCGAAAAACCGCCCAAATTAACCCAAACAATCATCATTTAATTTTTATCTAATGATTCATCCACATGGATATAATATGATTAATTATAAGATCATTACAACTCCTGTAATCTCATTAATAACATGTAATATCAGTTCTGGATGTTTACACATGTTCTACCCAAACATCAATTTAAGAATACAATTGAACTACTCAAGAAAACCATAAAAACAAACATTCCCGGATAATGTTTTTAAACACTATAACTCATCCAAAGGCACATAAAATCACTTAATGGAACCATAATGAACCATATTAATGTACACAAGGTTATTTATTTCTAAATAATTAGTATAATTTCATTATACAGGACATTAAAGGGAAGGAAGCATTCAGAAACAAGGTAAAGGGAAATCTGGAACCCAATTTTCTTCCTTCGGGTTCTCCCCTATCACTCCATTTTGATATGGTTACTCCTTAAAGATAATTTCTTCATTATTATCTTACCTTTTCTGTTATATACATGTTTTCTAATGAAGTTTATGTAAAACCAAATGTTTTCCAAATGAACTCTTCTTTTGAGAACTAATCTTTTACCTCTCAATCATGGTTGATGGTTCTTGTATCAAGTATGTTGTTCCCTCTTTCATTTGGGAACCCAAAGCTTATGAATGTATTCTTATGTGATGAAACACATTCCTTTACATGGGTTAGTTATGTTCACTTTTGATATGTTTTCTAGGTGTAAATCATGATAATGATAATTTTTGTATGTGACGCTGCACCCGGAATTATATAGCACAATATGAATGTTTCAATGTGACGGGTGCGCCCAGAATTATATAGTTCTCCAATGCATTGGGTAAATTGAGTAATCTCATGAGTAAATGTGAAATGATGTATGAACAAAATGCTAGCTTGGTTAAAAAGTATGTGTGGTAGTTAACCACTAAAACATGATGTTTCATTTTTATGCATTGCCACATTTCAAGTCTTTTATTTATGTTCATCTCATGTTAATAATTTATTTACCTATGTCATGATTATGCTCACCCCATGCTATATTCTTCTTATCTATCCTCTTACTAGGCTTTTAGCTCAACAATTTTTAATGTATATCCTCTGGTGGCTACATATACTAAGGAGAGGACAAGTGACAATAAGAATCTAGAGAATAAGAAATTAAATAAATGTTTATGCTTGATGTTGTAATTGCTATGTATAGTCCTAGTATCTCCAAGACAAAAAAATGATGGATCCTCTATGTGTAATACTATTATGTTGATTACCTTTAATATTATGTAATAGTAATGTAAGAAAATGCTGGGATGCTACAGTTGGAATCATAGGAATGGTTTAGTTAATTTGGAAATTAGGATTAGTGAACCCTAGAGAAAACCTCTAGCATGAGACTACGTACAAGTAGGCACATAAGAAAATCTACATAGGGATCCCATATGTTATGTTTTTGGTATAAATTTTATAAATTAATAAGTTATTCATAACTTGTTTACTTATGTTTTGTTCTAACCTTTTCTATTTTATAAAATGGTGGGAACTAGGGGAAATCAATCCAACAACTCAGGTGAGGGCCAATGCAACGATTACCTGAACGACATCCCCAATGATTTGGAAGGTGGTGTTCAAAACTTCATGGAGAAGATTACACAATTATATCAGGTTATAAACAATAACCATAATAATGGTGAATGTCCTCCTTCACCAAAGAGGGAGAAAATTTCTATCAAATGTTTTATGCGGCAATGACCACCGACGTTTAGTGGATCATCTGATCCACTAGTTGCGGAACAGTGGGTTAACTCCATGGAAATGATCTTTTCTATTCTTCAATGTTCTGAGATGAAGAAGGTGACCGTAGCCTTTTATCGTCTAGATGGAGAAACTGATCAATGGTGGGATTTGATTAATAACACCAAGCCAATATAGGAAAATTAAGAGATGGACTTGGAAGACTTTAAGATAATGATTCTTAATATGTATTTCCCACAAACTCTTTGTATAAATATGGAGAGATAATTTATAGAGCTCAAGAAAAAAGAATTAGAATCTGTCACAACCTATGAAGAGAATATCGCAAGGATTTCATGGTATGCTTCGGGATTTGTTATCAATAATGATAGAAAAATTGATAGATTCATTATTAGATTAAATCCACACCTCAAAAGGCTCTTACAATTCGAGACATTGGGAGTTATGAAGAAGTTTTTCGATGTGCTCTCAAAGTGGATATGGAGTTTGGAGAATGGTCTCATGGCTATGGTGATAAGAAACGAAAGATGGAGTTTCAAGCGGGTGGATCTAATGACAAAGGTGGGAAGAAAAATCAACGACCAACATGCCAAAAATGTGGGAAGGTGCACCATGGAAACTGCCTCAAAGGGATGGGGAAATGCTTAATGTGTGGGAAAGAAGGACAACATGCACAAGAGTGTTGAAAAGACACGAAAACGAAGGAAAATGTAGTCGATGAATGGATAGAACCACTCATGGTTCAATGCTACAACTGTAGGGACCTAGGGAACTATGCAAACTAGTGCACTCAACCTCGAGTCCTTAAGGGTAATCAGTGTCAGTAACCATGAAACCTAATGGAACAAGGGAAGGCTTATTCCATCACTACTATGGAGGTGGAGCATGATAATGAAGTCTTACAAGGTACACATCCTATTCACTCAAGAATGGAAAATTTCTTATTTAATTCTAGTTCTGCGCATTCCTTTATATCTTTCAAGTTTTCTAGAACTATAGAATAGAAGCCCCAAAACCTTGAAGTATAGATATCTATAAAAACACCAAGTGGTGCAATCATTGTAGCCCAAGTGTTTGACTCTTCTCCTGTTGGCGTATGTGGGATGATTCTTCTGTAAAATCTCGTAATACTTCCCTTGGTTGAATTTGACGTTATAATGGGAATGGATTGGCTCTTGTTATATAGGGCACATATCAACTGTCTGGAAAAGGAAATATCTTTTCATATTCCAAACCATCCTAATATCTTCTACAAATTCATGGAAGATCATGAATCTCATTTTAAAAATCCTTCAATGGTGTGGGTGTTGATTCCCTATGAAGAAGAATACCCTGCCCAAATGGATGAGTAGAAGGAAAGTGCCAACCTTGAGGAAATTCCCATCGCGAGGGAATATAGTGATGTATTTCCCGAAGAGTTACTCGGAATTTCTCCTGGATCGTGAGGTAGAGTTCTCAATTGAACTCATCCCCAGAGCTACTCTTATTTTGAAGTGTCCCTATAGGATGGATCCTATCGAACTGGAGGAGTTAAAGAAACAACTACAAGCGCATCTAGACAAAGGGTTCATACACCATAGTGCATCACCTTAGTGTGCACCAGTGCTTCTTGTGAAGAAGAATGATGGAACAATGCAACTGTGTATCGATTATCGGGAACTCCACAAGATCACCATAAAGAACATGTATTCTCTTCCAAGGATTGATGACCTGTTCGATCAGTTAAGAGGTTCTCAATACTTCCCAATGGTGGATCTTCATTCTGGATATCATCAGGTAAAGGTGAAGAAGAAAGATATTAATAATACTACCTTCCGTACAAGGTATGTGAACTATGAGTTTTTGGTGACGCCCTTCAGAAATACTAATGACCATGCAATCTTCATGGATTTGATGAATAGATTCATTAGACATTACCTCGACAAATTTGTGGTAGTGTTTATTGATGATATTATCATATACCCCTAGAGCAAGGAGGAACATAAAGAACATATAAGACTTGTGTTAGTGACATTGAGAAAGGAGAAGTTGTACTCCAAGTTCAGTAATTGTGACTTTTGGATGAAGAAAGTCACATTCTTGGGACATGTGATCACAAGTGAGGGAATTTCTGTGGATCCTTTAAAGACAAAGGTGATTGAGGAATGGCCCAAGCCCTCTCGTGTCACAGAAATCCGTAGTTTTCTTGGATTAGCTTGGTACTACTGACGTTTTGTGAGAAAATTCTCACGATGGTCAAGCCCACTAACTAAGTTAATAATGAAAGCGGTATAGTATGTCTAGATGGAAGAATGAATGGGAAGTTTCAGGCAACTAAAGAGAAGGCAGATCCCATCCCCTGTACTCACACTATCGAAATGTGGAGAATGTTTTGTGATATAAAGTGATGCTTCAAGGAAAGGCTTGGGTTGTGTACTCATGCAAAATGACAAAGTGATAGCCTATGCCTCACAAAAATTGAAGATCCATGAGCAGAACTACCCGACGCATGATCTAGAGCTGGAAGCCATGATTTTTGCCTTGAAAATATGGTGGCACTACCTTTATGGTGAGAAGTGTGACATAGACACAGACCACAAGAGCCTAAAGTATATATTCACTCAAAATGAGCTCAACATGCGTCAAAGGATATGGTTAGAGCTAATCAAGGATTACGATTTCTCTAATCACTATCATCCTGAAAAGGCGAACAATGTAGCTGATTCTCTAACCAGAAAAGAACCTGCTACTATGTCCATGTTGCGGATTGAGAAAGACCCTATCTTCGTGGATATGGAAAGAATGGATTTGGAAATCATAAGGGCAGGGGATACATCCTACCTTTCCCAAATTATTGCACAACCATCCATCCAGGAGAAGATTAAATAAGAACAAAGGTATGATGTAGAGATAAAAAAGAAGGTGAATGTAGTAATGGAAGGGAAGTTGCAGATGATGATGGTGTGATTTGGTTTGGAATGCGGCTTTGTCTGCCTTCATCACCCGACATAAAAAAGGAGCTATTGGACAATGCAAATAGCTCAAATTTCTCTATCCATCATGGGAGTACCAAGAAGTACCGTGATCTCCAGGAACAATTCTGGTGGGATTACATGAATAAGGAGATTTTAGAATATATATCAAGGTGCTTGGTATGTCAGTATGTTAAAGCTGAGCGACAAAAGTCCAAAGGTATGATGCATCAATTGCCTATACCGATGTGGAAATGGGATAATGTTACTATAGACTTTGTCACTGGTCACCCGAAGACGTCAAAGGAAAATAATGTGATATGGGTTGTGGTTGACCGACTCACAAAGACTGCCTATTTTATCACTATTATGGAAGATTGTTTGCTTGAACAACTTGTAAAGATATATGTGAATGATGTGGTGAGACTGCACAGTGTTCCACTCTCAATTATCTCTTACCGTGATCTGAGGATCACATCTAAATTTTGGAGGACCCTTCAGCATGCTTTGAGTACTGAATTAAATTTTAGCATGGCCTATCACCCCCAAACATATGGCCAATTTAAAAGGAATATTGAGACACTTGAATATTTTCTTAGAGCTCGCTCTCTATTATTCAAAGGTGGATGGGATCATCATCTCCCATTGGTTGAGTTATCATTCAACAATAGATTCCACTTGAGTATTTAGATGGATCCATATGAAGCTTCTTATGGAAAGCGATGTAGAAATCCAACCTGTTGGGATGAAGTTGGAGAAAGAATGCTACTTGGACCTGATCTTGTTCATGAGATGATAGATAAGGTTCAAGTCATCCAGAAACACATCAAAGCTGCTAAAAGTCGGCAAAAAGAGATCTGTTGACAACCGTCGAAGGGACTTGGAGTTCGACATTGGTGATAAAGTCTTCCTTCAAATATCCCCATGGAATAGAGTCATGCGATTCGGGAAGAAAGGGAAGCTAAGCCCAATGTATATTGGCCCATTTGAAATCCTTGATGGCATAGGAGTCGTGGCCTATCGGCTTGCACTTCCACAAAATATGGCTCGTGTTCATGATGTTTTTCACGTATCACTCCTGAGGAAGTATATATCTGATCCCTCACATGTACTAAACTCAGAGGTGGTGCAGTTGGAAGATGATCTCTCCTATGAGGAGCAGCCAGTAAATATTCTGGAATGAAGTGAAAAGGTTCTACGCAACAAGACATCCCACCTTGACAAAGTGTTGTGGAGGAACCATAATCTTGAGGAAGAATCTTGGGAACCGGAAGAGGAGATTAAGGAGAAGTACCCTCACATGTTTATGTAAAACGAAATATCGAGGGCGAAATTTCTTAATGGGGGAAGAATGTAACGACCCAAAGTTTTTCAATAAAAATTATCTTCTTAAAATTATGTCATAAAATCACATGAATGCACAACATAATCAATTTATAAGTGATAAATGACCTTTAAACATAAGATTGTCTCTTCTGTGTTTGGAATTTTGAAAATCCGACATACACGGTTGTGTTCAAGATGAATTTTGGAGTCTGATAGAACAAACTTGTTTTTTGGTGAACAGTAACATACCCTTATGAATAATAAAATGAATAGTAATATGACCCTTATGAATAGTAAATAATAATATTATTTTATTCACTTAAGGAAATAAGATAATGAGATCTTAATTAATTTTTCAATGAGAAATAAAACTAAGTGCACCTTTAAGATTGTTATTTTTCGAATAAAATATGGCTTTATTTAAAAATTAAATTAATAATATTTAGAAAAATAAATTTGAAAAATGGACTTCTTTTTCTAATTCTAAACTTCGAAAAATTGTCAGGGTAAATTTTTGGTATTTTTCTGAAAAACATGAATTTTTGATGAATAGTGGAATACGGTAAAATACCATATATACTATTTAATAGTTAAATACACTATTCATGACATCACAAGTGATGAAATTCCACTTGGTTTAAACTCACATTAACTTATTACTATTAGGGGTAACATGAAACAATATTATTGGTTCCCTTGAGGGATATAATAAAATAATGAATTAAATATTCAAAATTTACCCCTCCCCTCCACTATAAAAACCACCTTTCACACCTCTCAAGCTCCAATACTTCTCTAAACTCTGCCCAAAAATCCTCCCTAGCCCCTCCCCCATGTCCAAGAGATGATGGTCTCATCAAAAGACCAAGTATAGAACCTTAAGGTGGTTCTCAAGAGAAGGATTCAAGAGGTAATTTCTATCCCTCTTCTCCTTTAATTTCCATTCAACTTCAAGTTCATTTCTTGATCTCTCCAAACCTATCTTCATCTAAATGGTATTTTAACTCTATTATTATACATATACAGTAATTTTATGATTCTAATGGGATATTATATCATCCAACCCCCTTTACCTCTTCCTTTTATTTTATTAAAGAGAACGTTGTTCGTGAGGTGTTAATTTATCACCTTCAAGAATGACAAGCTTTCTTCTTCCATTTCTACCTTCAGATCTGGTCATGAAACCATTTTTATGGTTGAACCAGAATATGTTATATGTATTATTTCCTATTTAATGTTCATTAACTGACTTATGAACATATTACTAAGTGACAAATTAAAACAAGTTCGTTGTGATCGAAAAACCGCCCAAATTAACCAAAACAATCATCATTTAATTCTTATCTAATGATTCACCCACATGGATATAATATGATTCATTATAAGATCATAAAAACTATTTAAATAACAATAATATCATGTAATATCAGTTCTGGATGTTTACCCATGTTCTACCCAAACTTCAATTTAAGAATACATGTGAACCACTCAAGAAAACCATAAAAACAAACATTCTCAAACAATGTTTTTGAACTCTATAACTCGTCCAAAGGCACAAAAAATAACTTAATGGAACCATAATGAACCATATTAATGTAAACAAGGTTATTTATTTATTATTAATTAATATAAATTCATTATAAAGGACATTAAAGGGAAGGAAGCATTCGGATACAAGGTAAGCGGAAATCTCGAACCCAATTTTCTTCCTTCGGGTTCTCCCTCTTTCACTCCATTTTGATATGCTTACTACTTAAAGATAATTTCTTAATAATTATCTTACCTTTTCTAGGATATAAATTTTTTATAATGATGTTTCTATAAAACCTATTTTTTTCCAAAAGAACTCTTCTTTTAAGAACTAAACTTTTACCTCTCATTCATGGTTGATGGTTCTCGTATCAAGTATGGTGTTCCCTCATTCTTTTGGGAACCCAATGCTTATGAATGTATTATTATGTGATGAAAACCATTCCTTTACATGGGTTAGTTATGTTCAATTTTTATATGTGTTCTACGTGGATATCATTATAATGATAATGTTATGATGTGACGGGTGCGCCCGAAATTATATAACGCAATATGAATATTTCAAAGTGACGGGTGCACCTGGAATTATACAGTGCTCCAATGCATTGGGTAAAGTGATGAATATCATGAGTAAATGTGAAATGATTTATGAACAAGATACTAGCTTTTTTCACAAGTATGTGTGGTAGTTAACCACAAAAACATGATGTTTTATTTTTATGCATTGCCACATTTCAAGTCATTTATTTATGTTCCTCTCATGTTCATGATTTCTTTACCTATGTCATGATTATGCTCACACCATGCTATATTATTCTTATCTATCATATTACTGGGATTTTAGATCACCACTTTTTAATGTATATCCCTAGGTGGTTACATATACTAAGGAGAGGACAAGTGACAATAAGAATCTCGAGAAGAATAAATTAAATAAATGTTTATGCTTGATGATTTAATTACTATGTATTGTCTTAATTTTCCCAAGACACTAAAACATTTTACCCCTTATGTGTAAAACTATTATGTTGATTACCTTTAAAATTATGTAATAGTAATGTAAGAAAATGCTGGGATGTTATATTGAGAATAATCTTGTGATCATGTGATAATAAGGGAATCACATAGAGAGGGATCAAAAACATGTTTATGATCTTGAATAATTCCAAGTGTTGAGGTCACCTTCCCTAAGGGATCATTCCTAAAGACCATATGGATATTTTTAGGAGAGTTATTGGAAAATGAGTTCAATCCACAGGTGGACCTCCTATATCTTTTATGACAATGGTGAGCCAATCTATGGGTTCTCACTTATGTTGAGGATATATACATGTTGAGGGGTGCCACAAATGATATCCTCACATGATGTTCAATTAATCATGTGATTTCATGGCCCTAATGGGGTCTTTCAAAGGGTTCTACAACAATTCTCTAGGGATTTACGTTGGAGACGTGGAATATAAAAGGGATAAGGGATGAGGATAATTTGTCCCTTTGGAACCAATGGGGTATTTCTCCATGGAATTCGATTTAAGTGGTTGAAGATATGTGGGGGTGTTATATGTGAAAGGATCCATGTATATGGATGTATGGGAACATCAGCAGACATTAAGGTTCACCGAACCATGAGACTAAAGGTATTATATGATCCTTTCATATAGATTGTTTTCTAGAATTGCTTTTCAAATAGTTTCTGTTTGCAGACACCGTCTTGGGTGTCTCGAATGTTTGAGGGCCGGAATTGGGTGGTATTATAAGATGGATGGATAACTCTATGTACCAAATCATCATGAAAACATTGATTATATCAAATCCTTAAACATGAATTATATAATAATATTCCACTTTATAGTGTCCCATTATGTCCAATTATTATTTCAATTGTGTGATTATAAGGGGATCTTATAAGTGGTTTTACAAACATGCAAAGGTGGAAAAAACCTAGTCTATATGAATGGATGAATAAATTTCAATATGGAGTCTCAAAACCAATGTGGTACCTCATGATCATGTGAATAACCCTTAAAAACCAACCATAACTTATTTTTTACTTCATCATAAGACCACACGATCTTTAAGCGATCACATGATTGGTTTTTTCTATCACTAGAGGATGTTCTCAATGTGTTTTACCTTCCACTTTCTCTATTTCTCCACTTTTACATTAATCCCTCAGGGGGTTTTAGGTTGGAGGAATGTTCAATATAAGAGAATACAGGAAGATGTTGATTACACCTTACATGGTGTGGGGTTCATGTTTACTAGACGAAGGTGGTTGAGGCTTATTTTGAAAATCATTACGAGATAGTGAGATGGCTTATTATGATAGCATACTAGAAAGATATTATAGATTTATGTAATTGGCACCAAGTAATGTCATGATCAGGGGTTGATTATTTGGTAAATCTATGGATAATTGTTTAGGTCTTTGCATGATCCAACAAAATCAATTGTGTATGTTATGATGGCTTCTTATGATAGTTTTATCAGCTTCAAGTGAAGTGATGCCGTGTGAATGGATTTTATATATTGAGGTTAATCTGAGTGTCTTGAGCTTTATCCATGGTGATGGATGGTCAAAGAGAGCACTGTAGTACTGTGTATCAGCTTTAAGCTCTAGCGTGATCATTTGAAAATCTTGAGAAGAAAGAAGGTTAATGACAATTGTCGTGATATGATCAGACAAACATGATTATGCATATCATGAAGTGAAAATTATCTATGTATGTTTTTAATTCATGAAAAGTTCCCATTATATTCACACCACACATAATTTTTTTATATTTTCAGTGTTCTCTTAATTAAAAATCTTGTGATAACATTAGCACATACTAGAAATGAGGAAAGAACATGCAACATAATCACTAACACCCACACAAGTCATACCTTATCATTGCACGAACCACCTATGAACACCCACACACACATTGTGTTCACTAAATGTGCTATACATTCCCAAACCAACACCACTCTACTATCTGGGTGGATGGATTCAGCTGTATGGTCAAGGTGACTACCATAAGTGCTCATGGTTAACTTGGCTGAATGGATGGCCCAACTGCCCAATTTTCATGGAAATGGGTAACACAATAAAAATTATAAAATTATCTAAATAACACAAATAAGGGAAAAAATAAATTCCCTTATAAATAAAATCCCAAGATCATATTATTCAAGGATGGTAACTGAATTTTACTATAAAAAATACATAAATTTTATGTGCAGTATTATATCATTTAAAATCAATGATGGATAAGTGAATGAAAGACAATTATGAGTTCCTAAAAAGGGAAATAAAGGTATAAATAAATAATTATTTAAGAATAACATGCATATAATTATAAGATAACATGATCATTGCATTTTAAAACTATACCCATTATATCCTAGTTCATAATAAAGATTGATAGAATATGTCTTGGCTATTCATAAAACAAGAATCATAAGAACATCAAATAATGTGGGCCATGAGATAATTAAATTGACATAAGACAACAATTTTGGTCATAAAAATAAAAAAATTAAATCATTTCATTTGTCAAGTATCAATAAAAAGATTATGATAGTCGGTATGGTTTACTCATCATTCCATCGTAACTTTATTTGTTGTTCACTCCCTATACTATCGTAGTAGACAGATCCACATAATTAACTCGATTCAATCTTTATATTTATTTTTATTACCTAATGGGATATACATCATTACCCAATGCATTGGAGGGATATATTATTCCAAACATACAATTAACCAAATAAAAATAATAAATATGAGTACCACATGATCATATAAAGTTCGTCGTAGCATAACCCAAGTAATGGAAATGGGTTTCATAATTATTTTAGCATTTCATTAATGAATTACCAATAGAAAAGAAATGGGTTTCATTAAGCTTTCATAATGAACTAAATAACCCATTGGAATGAAATGGGGTTCAAAATATAATCCTTAAATAACCATCATTATATAGAATCCAAATAATTAATGTGGATAGATTCATTAGATAATATCCCCAGTAAACTATTTAAAACATCAAAGGATGTTATAATTAATAAAAAAGTATTTCTAAATATATATGGAAAATTTCATAGGGAAAATACTTTTTTCACTTAGAAATCACTTATTAAAAAATAATCTATTCTCGATAGGTTATGTAAATTATTTATTAGAATATTAAATTGTAAATTTGTAAAGGATGTTTCAGACCATCGAGTTTCAATGATAACCGGGAATTTATTTTTATATACTATAATATAAGACAATGATTCTTTTCAAATTATTTTATAATAAATTAAATATTCCCACATTTGTAAAAACATTAGAAGGGTTATTTTAATCTATTTTAAAAAAATAAATATTGGGTAAAAATGGAGGTAGGATATCATATAATCATAGTAAAAATATTCTTCAATTTGTTCTTTAAAAAATTGGTTTAAAAGAAAATATATTTTTGACTAAAAAGTAAAATAACAATGGTTTTCAAAAATAAATTCAGTCTCTTCAGTACATAAAGAGAGAAAAATGAAAAGAATAAATTTTACTCTCTCGAAATAACTATTAGATATGAACTTTAATGAGATTCAAGATATGTAAAAAAATTATTTCATCCTCAAAAACATAGGAATAAAATATTCCAAGAAACAATGAGGTTGTAACATAAATCCATTAAATAATGCATGACATTATTTGAAAGTTCTCTAAAATCCTATATAATCAATTTTAATTTAATATAATTATATAAAATATTCAGTTAAATATTTAAAATATAATATATAACCCAATTATAATATTTTATCACCTTTTAATTAATAATTATATAATAAAATGTTATTTCAATGTGTCTATTGTTGCAGTTTTCATTGATGTTTCTGTACAACAGTTCTGGTCACTGTACGCTCATCACAGTTCCATAATATCCATAATTTTATCGAGGATATACCTATATTTTATGATATATATAAATATTTAGATTCATAAATTAATGTCATAGTAGAGAAAATATTTATACTATTCATATAGATGGTTTGATATATGCATGCATGAACGTAGTTTAATTTTATAAAAAACCATTGAATGAATGAATAATAATAATTTTTCATTACAAAACTACAATCATATAAATAAATTAAATATAATAATTAAATATTTAATATTAATAATCACTGAATGATTGTGATGGAAAATGAATTATATCACTTTGTGGAGGCAGTAGTCCACACATACACTAGAGCAGTAACTTCACATCCCATTTTATGAAAATGTGTGTTAATAATGGTGGGTTCTTAATAATAATGAAATTTAAATATATTGATGAAAATGAACATATTATTTTATAATTATTTCAAAATAATTTAAGGATTAAGATGAATAAATAAATTGAATAGCCTTTGGTAGGATGATTACATCTTCTTCAATAGGCCTCCTTTAGATAATTTTTGAATTACTCATGGATTTTTCGCTCAAGAATACGAGAACCAATTATTCATGGAGAGTGAATTATAAAATATAATTTTTCAATTATTCATTGATCAATAAGGAACATAATTATCGAGGAAGATGGGGGAATACATTCCCTTTTATAAGTGAGGAATCGGGTACTCATAGAATTACTTAAATTATTAATTTAATTTAAATTTAAATTCCAGTTTATGTGCTTAAAGTTTGAAATATTTGGAATAAAATATTATGATATGTCTTATTTTTATAATTAAAAAATTGTTATAAATTATTATGTTTTTCAATCTCTTATCTCTTAGTTTTTAACCCTGATGATCCTATTCAAAATTAAAACAATAAACATGCTTTATACGCATTACAACTCGTGAATGTTACATTAGGTGATCAAGGGAACCAAAAATTGATCCTAGATTATATTTTAAACCATATCTCATTCTAATGGCTGAATGAATCATCTTTATTTTTTTCAAATCATTTAGTAAAACACTTTTTATTATAAATTATAGTTAATCTAATTTTTAGAAATATTCATTTAATTTCATGTCTAGATCATGAAGATAGTAGTGTTATTAGATCATCAACCATACAAAAAACCATTATATTTTTTATTAGAACATAAAATTAATGGGTTCTCTATAAATCAACAATAATATATCATTTTAGTGTTTTAAAATCAATTTTATTACATTTCTTCTCCATAAATATGTAATGTATTGGTGTTTTGAATGAAATTACGGTAATTGTATAATTTGTAAAAATTACAAATAAATTACTAGAAAACAAGTATTTAATTTAATAATTTTTTGCTTAACCTATGATTTTTCTATCCATATGAATGAAAATCATTGATATCAATATTAAGTGAATGACAAAGTGTATTTGTTTTTTTGTAAATAATATATTGTTTGGGATCAAATAAAAATGGAACAATGTTTCCATACTCTAGAAAAAAGTATGGGTATATCCGTAATAAACTCATAAAATAGGTTAAAATCATGTTTTAGTCGAATTTTGAAGCCTTATCCAAATTTTCAACCTTATTTTAACTGTTTTACCCTTATCTGGGTAATAATTTTTTATAGGTTTAACAAATTATTATCTGATAAAAAATTCGGTAACATAAAAAAATTATTTTTTAATTACAAATAAATAATTTTTTTATAAAAATTAATTCCAAAATTTAGTGGAATTTATCTTCAAATGAATACAAAAAATGTGATGAAAAGTAGTTTTCCATAAATAATGTTTTATTATTATAAATTTTATTATACTAAAATAAAACATTAAATTAATTATAAAAAAATTTATTTGGATTAATAATAATTTAAAATAATATATGATATATTTATTACAAAATAATACCTTTTAAATTATATAAATGAAATGAATGTTTTCAATAAAAATATTATTTTCCAATAGTTATAGAAATATAAATATATTCATAAAATTGTCACAAAATCACTTTTTCCTAATTAGGACATATATATTTTAAGCATTAAGTATATAAATAAAAATAAATTTTATAGTTGTGTTATGAATTAATTATATTCATTTTTCAAATAAATCTGTAAGATCCAATTTTTGAGGAAAATGAATTTCTAAAACATATAACGACTCTACTAAAAATGGATTACTTATTTATAAATATATTTTATTTATCTAAAACAAATTTATATTTTTTCAAAAAATATATATTCATATTCACTAAACCAATTTGATGGCTATGCTATAAAAATATATAATATTAATGTAGAGACCCAATCTTGATGTACATGGACATTACAATAATTTTGTGGAATACAAAATACATAACAAAAATAGACGCCTGATGACCGCATTAGTTTAGTGTCTTTGGAATCTCATAAAAAAATATTCTAATCATGGTGAAAGATCATCAACATCTCCCATAAAGATCGTCCCCTTTGGGATTTCTTACCTAAAACCTTTCGTTAAATCACAGGGAATAGAAAAAATAAAAATTGTGAGCTCAAATTCAATGTAAGGGAAAACATGGAGAATATAAAACAACCCATAAACATTTGGACGTAAAAACAAAAAACATCAAAACCACGAGTAATGACATAAATCATGGCAGTACATAAGGCACATCTCATAAATAAACATTAATCATGATAAAATAGCATGGGTATAAAACATGTAATTGTATAAAACCATTAAGAAGAATTTATGATTTCCATAGCAGCCAAAGCATTCCTGGAAAGACCATAATAGTGACAAAGTCCATTACTGAACCAGGTTTACTTGCCGTTCCAGCACTGTATTACTGAACCAGATTTTACTTTCCATTGCAGCCATGTATATCTCATGATATATAGATCTTTACTCAATGAATTTTATGGAGATATAGGTCCCACCCATCTCATAATGAAATCATTCTTATGTGTGCCACAAAATAAACACAAATCTTTCATCAGAACCCAACGAATAAAATTGGTTTCCTAAACATCATCTCATCATGACATAAACCATATAAAATAAATAGATATAATTTCATCATAAAAAAAAGTCAAAACATTTAAATAATAGTGACATTATAATTTAAACTTGACCATATTAAAGAATGTAATCTTAGATTGAAAATAGTTTTGATAAAACACATGAAATGAATTCTTGAGAAAAATATCCTTTCTTTTTTCAAAATAATTTTATATTCTCAAAATTTCATTCAATTTTAAAAGAAAATAACTTTGTTGAAAATAACCATGAAATCTTGTAGAGGAAGATTCATGGAAATAAGATGTTATGAAACCATAAAAATCTTTTCATGCTGATAAGTTAAAAAAACATTCTCCTCATACTTTTGCTGAAAAAGTCAAAAAGTAAATATTATGGTAAACAAAAGAAATATTCCTACCATTCATTTTAGTAAAAGACAAAAGGGGGTAAACATGACATTAAAAAAACATTGAATAATAGTAAACATTTTATGGAAACATTTTTTGAAATCCTGGACATTGATGATAAATATAACTACAGTAAATACTTACGAATAAACAATCTCAGAAAAGAATGAGATTGGAATTGTTGTCCCTTACCTTATGTCCAATTTATTCTATATGTGTCCGAGACTCCTGTATAGTGGGATTAAACATATTAATAACTTGTTATAGAACCATTATAATATTTATTATATCATATATGATTCACTTACGACTTCATATTACCCTTTCATTTGTCAATTCCATCTTAAAGCAGCGTTTTGGGTAAAATCGATTCATTTATCGTCTGTGTATTGACTTGTAATTAATCATATGATGATTAATTACTTCCAAAATTTAAAACATGATTGATATATATTCATAATATAATAGATCGATAAAAGTAATGAAATACACCATTCATAGAGACGGTAGGTCGTACGTACGCATGAACGTTTTTTTCTATTCCTTATTAACATGAATGGAAGTAAGTAGATGAATTATATATATATATATATATATCCAGTGGCATTATTATGTCTTATATTTCAATATTATTCAATATATATACTTTTTAATCACTCTTTAATGGTTAACATGAAGAATGAATCTCATCGCGTCATGGAGACGATAATCCGTACGTACACACGAGCAATGATATCGTTCCCATAATTATTGAACGGTATTGGAGTGGATGATAGAATATCTAAAATTTAGTATCACTTTATAATAATCATATATATTTATTATTTACACCATTATACCCATCCGTGTAAGGTGGTGGGGGAAAACATATTACACCACAGCGTGGAGACGGTATTCATTACGTACACATGAGTGGCGATTTTGTTTTCCATAGGATGGATAGAAGGTGAAATAGGGTTGTTTCATATTTATAATAACATGTAAGTATATGAGTGATACTGATTTTATTACTTTATAATGAAACAAATAAAAAATAATAAGTATCATGAGAAATAAATTTGAAAGAATCGGTAAAGGATATTACCTATTCTTCAATGCGCCTCTTCTAAACATCCTCATAGGGCACTAAAGCTGGTATTTGAAGAATCTCCGGACCTCTAGTATGCTTCTAGGGAAGTGTTGAAAAGAAATGAATAGTGCTGGATGAGCTTTGAGGCTCAAAATGTTGTGAAGAGGAGAGGGAGGAGGTTCCCTTTTATAAGAGAGGAGAGGGGAACTTTTGGAAACCTCAAAAATATTAATTTATAATTAACCCAAACCCCACATAAAAAATTCCAAAATGAATAAAATTAGAAGACAAGATGATATAGGGTTGCAATCTCATCAGCCAATAAGATTTAGTCATGTTAGAAATTTATTTTAAACCTTATCAACTTGATTTATACTTATTTAATCTATTTAATTGTTTTTGTGGTAATAATATTCTAAATTTTAAATTGTTATAAATAATTTGGAATGTGTTGTGAATCATCCATAATTGTATACATTATATCATTTTATACCATATAAATTTCAATTTATAATTTTTAAATATATTTATAATTTTTAAATAATTTTATAATATTTTATTTTCATAAAATATCAATAGTGTAAATTTTGACACTATTAAATTATTTGAATTTAAATTAAATACAAACAGAAGATATTTTCAAACCAAAATATTTAATATATTTATAACATTTAATATTCCTCTAAAAAATTCATGGAGAAAATTAATTCATTCATATACAATTTATTTTAATATTTTTAAAACCATTTATTTGATATCTCTCTTAATAAAACCATTTCTATAAGATTTTGTTATAATTATTAAATTTAGTTATTTGTTGCATAAAAATTAGATATAAAATACTATTATAAAGATAAATCTAATATATTCTATAATAATACTTTTACTCTAATTTATCTTCTTAACATCACAACATTTAAATTTTTATATTTATTAAATTATGAAGGTGACAACTTTGACAACATTTAAAAAACAATATAAGTGTTATAATAGATTTTACACGGCTCAAAATGGTCACACATTGAAGCATTATATGCTTATGGATTACATGTACACTAAAAAAAATTTTTGTTCAGGTTTTGGTTCCTTGTGTGGGCATTATTAGTTTAATAAAAACTGTATTATTGATTTTTTACCAAATAAATAATATTTGCATCATTAATTCATAAGTTATTAAGGTAATTATATATTTCTCAAAAATCACAAATAAATTACCATGATGAGGAAAAAAATTTTATATTTCAAATAAGTATTTATAATCGAATTTAAATTTTGTATAATGTTATATTAAAAATACATTAAATATTAATGTTTGAGTGAGACATATTTCACTTTCTTTTAGTAAAATAAATTAAAGGTCTTAATCATATTCAAGTGGGTTACAAAAGATCCCATTTAGACCCAAGTATATTATAGGACAAAATATAATCATCCCATTATATTAATATATGGGTTAGGGTAATTTTGTATTATTATTTTTATCATTAATTACCTGATATACCTTTAACTGTAGTAAATAAAATTTACCGTAGTTTCTATTTATAACAGATAAAAATAAAAGTATCCTATTAACATAATTTGGACCTAATGATTCAAAATTTTAAATCGATTTTTCAAATTTCAAAACACTGAAGTTGCAGTAATTAATTTAAAATTTATCCTCTTGTTAAGAAAATGAGTTTTAAAAGTTAAAACATTTCCAAAGATAGAAATATATTTACCTCTGAATTCAAAGTAAAATTAATGATAATGACTTAAATTATATTAAAGTGTAAAAATATATTCTATTTATACTTTAAAACCATTAAATTTTATAACTTAACCATATAAATTATCTTGATGAATAATGTTGTTTTAAAGAAATATTTATCATATTTTTACTATTCATCAAAATATGAAAGCTAACAGAAAAATATAGAAAATTTATTCAAAGAAAATTTTTATATCCTTATTGAAATTAATAAGTATATTTTTTCTAATTGAACTTATAAATGCATCCAAACTATATTTATAGTTGGTGCGCCATCAAAAGGCGGCAAAACTGCATTTTTAAAAAAAATTCATTTTACCCGAAAAAATTATTTTGTTTTCATACCATGTTCTAGAATATGTTTAAGATGAATTATTATGAAAAAAATTCAAAATTTAGTTAATAAATTTCATAAAGGCTAGTTCATAACAATATATCATTGTTTAGTGAAACTCTGTATTGCGTACAACACATGCTATCGAGGAAGGTCGCTCTTGCGTGAAACACTAGCTAAAGAATATTGTTTGTGTATACTACATGATAATACAGTGTTGCATATAGTGCAAGCTAATCATGGTGTAGAGTACAACAACAGACATCAAATAAATTAAAAATATTATTTCTCATAAAATCTTATGGTGTTACATTCTACCCCCCTTAAAATGAATTTCGCTTTAAAATTTTGTCGAGGTTATAAATCGTTTACTAATTATAAGTTCCATTCATAGAAACCCACATTGTAAAAAGTCATACAAAATATTATTTTTAAAATTTAATGTAAGAAATGTAATAGTTACCGAAATTATCTCATCAGTGGGTTTCCACATAGGAGAACAAAGGTGAAAACAGGGATATGGAAGTGAAATATAACCATCACATTCTGATGGAGAGTGGTAGAGAATATGGCTATGAAAAATCCAACAATCACAAAGCCATAAAATTGTGATGATCTGTGGTAAAATATGAATCATCGGATATGAGGGTACTAGGACAACATTTTTGGTTTTCTGGATCATTTCCCTAAAGTTGATGAATTTGAATTAGAAGAAATACTAACTTGATTTTGGTACAATCTCACCATTGGTCTTTCCTTGAACAATTTCCACTTCATATCTTAAAGAAATGATGTTGAATTTTTCATTAGTGATGTGTTAGTAGATCATGTGATAGAATGATGGGTCCTTCCATCTATCTCAAAAAAATGTTAGTAATGTTAATAAATATTCATCAGTCCATATATGGTGATATTAATAGTATATGGCTCCAAAAATGGATTTATACTTAATATATCACACCACATAATAAAATAAAAATAATTTCAACAAACCAGAGACTTCATGTAGGCCAGTGGTAGGCAATAAAGGCTTGTCGCACATTAGTTGTGGGTTCCATTCATGCATCCCTGTCTAACACAATGGGTTGTCGCCCATCTAATAGGTTTCCCTTTTTCTAAAACTATTCAATTATATCATTTCAGAAATAAAATAAAAAAGTTCTAGCATTAAACAATACTATATGATGTACAACTTAATCTATTCTGTTATTTTGGATTCTCCAAAATACTTCTATCCAATCACATAGTATACAGAAAATGATTACTAAAAAGGTCATTTACCAAGCATGTGAATACCATTATTTATCCCGCATATATCATAAGATATATCTTGTTGTTGGTCACATTCCAGACATGTGAATACCTTATTCATGTATTCTCTTGAAAAATAAATACCCATTGAACCATAGTGAAAACATGAATACTGTCAAAAGTTAACTCTTTCCATATACCAGAATCTGAAAATTTCTATATATTCAAACCATGATGTCACTTTGTCTTTATATCAGTAATGAGCTCATTAATATTATCAAACATATTATTTTCTCCAAATCCCTAAATTATGTGCATATCAACTTTCTTCCAAAAATATTTCAATCACTTCTCATGGTTACTTGTACCATAAAATTAATAAAAACCATAATATACCAATACATATATTTTCCAATATTCCTTGATACTATAAATTAGATTCCCCAACATTATTTCAGAATCTCGTTACATAAATAGATAATCATTTCACCACATCATTGGCATACTCAACATCACCAATAGTGATCACATGTGACTTCCCTCTGTCCTTTTCCATAATAGGTTCTTGATTTCGATCATCATTAACCCTTGGATTTGGGAATTGGT
This sequence comes from Viscum album, assembly GCA_963277665.1. Lineage (NCBI taxonomy): Eukaryota > Viridiplantae > Streptophyta > Magnoliopsida > Santalales > Viscaceae > Viscum > Viscum album. Next base: position 484,298,987 of record OY728155.1, read on the forward strand.
TAGCATAATTCCCCATTTCCTTGCACTTATATCATTGAAGTGTTAGTGGTGTGTTCTCTATAGTATTTTCACTATTCACATCATTAGATACCTTTTTCCCATTACATCGACACTCACCTACTCGATGACCTTATTTTCCACACTAAAAACATTTTCTAGTCCCTTTAAGAAAATATCCACCATGCTTATTTCCACACTTTGAGGATTACGAAACATTTGTCTTCCTTTCACGATTGTTTGGAGATTTTTCCTTGAACTCCATCTTTCGTTTCATGTCAAAACCATTAGATGGATATGTAACACCATCTTCCAGTTATACCATGATAGAACAACGCACAATGTTAACATAGCTATGGATGTCTCTTATAGATAATTTCCTTCAAATTCTTGGTTTTAAGACACTGATGAATTGATCCACTTTACTTTTAGGTTGGATGAAAATCCAGATCCATACCTTGAAATCTTTGTAAAAATCACCTCGAATATACCTACAGATTCAACATTTCTTTTCTTTAGATCATGGAACTCATTTTTCATCTTTGTTTGAAGAATACGAGGGATGTAATTATTGAAAAATAGGTTCTTGAGCTCATCCAATTACATGGATTCAATTTCATATTGGGGCCTTATATTCTTAATTTCAGTCCACCACTGGTCTGTTTCACCTTCTAAATGATAAACAGCCAAAATGAATTCTTCATGCTCTGAACAACGAAGTATGAAAAATATGTTTTCAAGGGTACTGATCCATTGTTCAGAAACATTTTTATTAGAAGACTCACTGAAATTAGATGGACATTTCCTTATGAAGGACTCAAAAGAATATTGTTCCCATATCTACTCATTTGGAAGTACAAAATGATTCATATCTTGTTTAAGTATATAAATAAGATTCCACACTCCATTTCCCATTACATTTGGTTGTTCAGGAGGATAATTTGGTTGTTCATGAGTACCTTCAATCTCTAACATATTAGGTTTTATCCTAGGTTATTCATCATTTTTATCTTAATTCTAGGATTTTAACCTATACTTATACTTGACCATAGGGACATCCCTACACACACCTTAGAAATATATCTAGGGATCTCACTAAAGTTTTTGCATCCTAGTTTCCAAATGTTGACTAAACCTTCGCTCTGATACCAACTGTAGAAACCCAAGCTCAACGTACATGGACATTACATTACTTTTGTGGAATAATAAATAAAAAACAAAAATAGGCGCCCGATAACCGTATTAGTTTTCTGTCTTTGGAAACTCGGAAAAAAATCTTCTAATCATGGTGAAAGATCTTAAACATCTCCCATAAAGATCTTCCCCTTTTGTTTTCTTACATAAAACCTTTCATTATATCCTGGGGAAGAGAAAACATAAAAAGGGTGAGATAAAATTCTTTGTAAGGGAAAACATGGAGATCATAAACCAACCCATAAACATTTGAACATAAAAACATAAAACATCAAAACCATGAGTAATGACACAAATCTTGGAAGTACATAAGGCATAGATCATAAATGAACAGTAATCATGATAAAACAGAATGGAAATAAAATATCTAATTGTGGAAAACCATTAAGCACATGTTATGATTTCAATAGTAGCCATGACATTGCTTCCAAGACCATTATAGTGGACAAAGTCCATTATTGAACTGGGTTTACTTACCGTTCTAGCCCTATATTACTGAACTGGATTTTATTTTCTGTTCCAACCATTTCTATCTCATGAGATATAAATCTCTACCCAATGCATTTCAGGGAGATCTAGGTCCCACCCATCTCATAATGAAATCATTCTTTATTGTGCCACAAAATAAACATAAATCATTCATCATAACCAAATGAATCAACTGGGTTTCATAAACATATTCCCATCATGACATATTCCATATAAAATAAATTGATATCATTTTATCATGAAAAAAAATCAAAACATGTAAATTATAGGGAAATTATACTTGATACATAACCATAATAAAGAATGTTATATTAGATGGAAAATAGTTTTGATAAAACACTTCAAATTAATTTTTGAGGAAAATATCCTTTCTTTCTTTAAAATTATTTTCTTTTATCAAATTTTCTTTAAATTTTAAAAGAAAATAATTTTGTTGAAAATAACTATGAAATCTTGTATAGGAAGATCCATGGAAATATTGCGTTATGAAACTAGAAAAATCCTTTCATGCCGTATAAGTTAAAAAAACATTCTCCTTGTACTTTTGTTGGAAAAGTCAAAAAGTACATCATATGGTAAATAGAATAAAGATTCCTTCCATTCATCATAGTAAAATTCAAAAGGGGGTAAAAATGACTTTAAAAAACATTTAACAATAGTAAAAATTTAATGAAAACATATTTTCATAACACGGGCATTGATGATAAATATAACCCCAGTAAATACTTACGAATAAACAATCTCGAATAAGAACGAGATTGGAATAATTATCCCTTACCTTATGTCAAATTTCTTTTATATGTGTCCAAAACTCCTATATAGTGGGTTTAAACATATTATTAACTTGTAACAGAACCATTATAATTTTTATGATATCATATATTCTTCACTTATGACTTTATATTACCCGTTCATTTGTCAATTCCATGTTAGAGCAACGTTTTGTGTAAAATCATTTCATTTATCATCTGTGTTTTGAATTGTAATTATTCATATGATCATTACTTATTTCTAAAATATAAAACATGATTTATATATATTATGAATATAATATATCAATAAAAGGAATGGAATACACTTTTCATGGAGACAGTAGGTCGTACTTACGCATGAACGTTGTTTTCCTTTCCTTATTGACTTCAATTGAAGTAAGTAGATGAAATATATATATATATAAATCTATAAGAATTATTATGTAATATATTTCATTATTATTCAATATATATACTTTATAATCACTCTTTAATGGTTAACATGAATAATGAATCTCATCGCATCATGGAGACGGTAATCCGTACGTACGCACGAGCGATGATATCATTCCCATAATTATTGAATGGTATTGGAGTGGATGATATAATATCTAAAGAATTAGTATCATGTTATAATAATCATATATAGTTATTCTTTACACCATTAAACCCATCCATTTATGGTGGTGATGTAAAATAGATTACACCACGACATGGAGACGGTATTCGGTACGTATGTACGCACAGTGATTTCATTTTCCATAGGATTGAAAGAAGATGAAATAGGGCTGTTTCATATTTATAAAAACATATCAGTATATAAGTGATACTAATGTTATTACTTTATAATGAAATAAATAAAAAATAGGATGTATAAGGAGAAGTATATTTGAATGAATCAGTAGAGGATATTACTTCTTCTTCGATGCGCCTCTTCTAAACCTCCTCTTAGGGCACTAAAGATTGCTTTTTAAGAAGATCAGAACAACTAGTATGTTTCTAGGGAAGTGGAGAAAAAAAATGGATAGGGTTTTGCCGATATTTAAGGCTCAAAATGTTGTGAAGAGGAGAGGGAGGAGATGCCCTTTTATAAGAGAGGGGAGGGGCACTTTTGGAATCCTGTAAAATATTAATTTATAATAAACCCAAAACCACTTAAGAACTTCCAAAATGACTCAAATTCGAAAATGAGATGAGATATGGTTGTAATCTCATCATCCAATAAAATTTAGACATGTTTGGAATTTATTTTAAACCTTATCAACTTGATTTATAATTATTTAATTTATTTAATTTTATTTGTTGTAATAATATTCTAAATTTTAAATAGTTACAAATAATTACTTATGTGTTGTGAATTGTACATAATTGTATATGTTTTGACATTTTAGAGCATATAAATTTCAATTTATAAATTTTTTATTTTTTATTTATTTTTAAACAATTTAATAATATGTTATTTTTATAAAATATCAATATTGTCAATTTTGACACTATTCAATTATTTGAATTTAAATTACATCCACATAGAAATTCTATTCGAAAAAAAATATTTAATATATTCTTAACTTTTCATCTTTATCTAAAAAATCATGGAGCACGTCAATTGTCTCATATAACATTTATTTTAATATTTCTAAACCATTTATTTGATATCTCTCTTTGTAAAATAATTCCTACAAAATTTTTGTATAATTATTTAATATACTTTTTTGGTGCATAGAAATTAAAAATAAATTTTTCTGATGGAGATAAATCTAATAGATTCCACAAGAATACTTTTACTCGAATTTATAATCTTAAAATCACAACATTTAAATTTTTATATTTATTAAATTATGAAGGTGACAACTTTGGAATTATGTAAAATAAAATAATATAAGTGTCATAATTGCTTTTATAAGGCTCCAAATGGTCAAAAATTCAACCATTAGATGATTATGGTCTACATGTTCATGAAAGATAAGTTTTGGTCAGGTTTTTGTGCCTTTAATAGGAATTATTAGTTTCATAAAAACTGTATTATTGATTTTTCAGTAAATAAATAATTTCTGCATCTTTAATGTATAAGATATTATGGTAAATATATATTTCATAAAAATCACAAATAAATTACCATGATGAAGTAAATAGTTTTTTCCTTCAAAATTGTATTTATAATCAAATTTATATTATGTATTACCTTATATTAAAATACTTTAATTATTAAAGTTTGAGTGATACATATTTCACTTTCTTTAAATAAAATAAATTAATGGTCTTAATCACATCAAAGTGGGTTCCAAATGATACCATTTAGACCAAAGTATATTATAGGAATAAATATAATAATCAAATTATATTAATACAAGTGTTAGGGTAATTTTATAATATTTGTTTTACCCTTAATTGAATGATTTACCTTTAACTGTATTAAATAAAATTTACCGTAGTTACTATTCTTAATGGCCAAAAATAAAAGCAGCCTATTAACATAACATGGACCTAATGGTGACAAATATAAAATAAATTTTTCAAAATTCAAAACACAAAAGTTTCAGTAATTAATTAAGTATTATTCCCTTTCTTAAGAAAATGAGTTTTAAAAGGTAAAACATTTTAAAAGATTGAAATATTTTTACATATGAATTCAATGTAAAATTAATTATAATGAATTAAATTATATTAAAGGTTAAAAATATCTTCTATTTATACTTTAAAACCATAAAATTTTATAATTTAACTATATAAATTATCTTGATGAAAATAGTTGTTTTTATGAAAAATTTATCGTAGTTTTACTATTCATCAAAATATGAAAGTTAACAGGAAAATATAAAAATTTTCCCAAACTAAATTGTTTTATCCTTATTACAATGCATAAGTTTATTTTGTCTAATTGAACTTTTAAATGTTTCAAAAACTATATTTAAAGTTGGTGCACCATCCAAAGGCGGCAAAACTTAATTTTTTTTGAAAAATACTTATTTTATCTAAAATATTTCCTTTGTTCTCACACCATGTTCTAGAATATGTGTAAGATGAATTATTATGTAATAAAATTCAAAATGTAGTTAATACTATTCATAATGGCATGTTCATAATAATATATCGTTGTTTAGTGAAACTCGGTATTGCGTACAACACACGCTATCGAGGAAGGTCTCTCTTGCATACAACACAAGGCAAGAATAGTGTTTACATATACTACAAGATAATACAGTGTTGCATATAGCACAAGCTAATCATGTTGTAGAGTAAAATAGAAGACATAAAATAAATTAAAAAGAATATTTCTTATAAAATATCAGGGTGTTACAATTACAGTTCATTTAGAAAAAAGTTGGCATGTACTAAAACATATTGATAAAATAATATTTATTCAATAATATATATAAAATCATCGGGTGTTACATTAGACCATAATTAAAATGAATTTCCCCAATGATATTATGCTAATATAATATATGAAAATGTTGATATCATTGTTTCATCACCTCCTCATATTACCATGTAGGTTCCTCTAATTACATATTCCTCCAGAGTACATTATCCAGGTGAGAAATCTTCTTTCGTAACACTTTGACTCTATAATCCATTATTTATAATTCTTATTATTAATAAGAAACATCATATTATCATGGTAAAATAAAAATTTTCATTACGTGTTAAGGATATTGTTTATAATTACCCTAGAGAGGTACATTATAGAATCCCAGGCTTTTAAATCATAAATATTACATAATAATATTTGAATATTCAATGCATTTCACATATAGACACCATATGACGATAAAGTTTTAGTGTATTTAAAGTCTATATACACAATGTTCTTATTTCATGTAAGATCTCCAATATGTATGATAAATATCTTTACATATAATAAACCACATAGACATACCCTAATTAATACGTCACCACATATCCTAGGGAATGAGAAAATAATGAAGGGTGATATAAAATTATTAATATGGGTACAAAAGAGTGATATAAACACATCATGAGCATGAGGGTACTAGAACATGGAAATATCAATTAAGAAATATCATTAATATCAATATTTTTTTATTCAATTTTTTAATTTCATCAAAAATTATTCTTAATGGAATCATAAATATTAAACCATGAGAATTTAACATTTCAATAATACATTAATTTATAGTATACACGTAAGCATTGAAAATATTGTGTTAAGACTACCCACCAAGACACTTCTAACTTGTTATGTTTGGTCACTACATCTTTGTACCTACTTTGGGACTTGGAAAACCTCCTTTGTACCGTATTCTGGGAATGGGATAACCTCTTATGCACCTTCATTATTTTGGGATTAGGATAAAATCATGTTTATCCATGTTTATTGGGATTGGTATAACCTCTCATGTACCCTAGTTTTTTGGGCTTCAGATAACATTAGGTTCCCCCTTTGAGCTCATATATTATTAATAATTAGCAAATGTATGGTAGAGATATATAATTTAGTTCCCACCCATAAAATAATTAAAATCATACAGATATGTTCCACAATGTCATAAATAATTTTTCATATCTTTACCCATAAAAATGAAATTTGATTCATAATCATTTTATTATAGCCTAACCTGGGGAAAAGAAAAGGTTTTTATAAGCATTTAATAAATTCAACATTGTGTAACCCTTTTATAATGAATGAATTTCGTAAATATATTTTCATAATAATAACAAACCATTTATTGTATCAATAAGGATTGTTTTATTATATCACATATCTATTAAATTAGAAGCCTCCTAAAAATATCATCTTAGATGGAATATTATTTTAATGATCACTTGGATCTTTTGTTGAGGAAAATTAACTTTTTGACATTTAATATTAGCAGCTCAAAACTAAATGTTCACAAAATCTTATAAAATTATTTTTGTTTTAAAATAAACATTTAATATTATCAAAAATTCTTTTAAACACTGTGGGTCATGCGGATGAGATATTCCTTTCATTCCATAAAATATAAACAAAATATTCATTTCACATTTTTGATAAGATAGAAAAGGGAACTTTTTTGAATATGAAATATATATTAAATTTTAATGATTTTTTAAAAATTCAAAAATAGTTAAAATGCATTTTCAAAATATTTTTTTAATATTAAAAACATCTATTGAAAAAAAATTGAAAACTTTTACATGGAAGAAAAATGATTTTTGACTGAAGAGAGAAGTGAATTCCATATGGAATAAAAATAATATTTGGGAATAATGAGTTCATAAAGAGGGTAAAATGAAATGAAAATGTTTAATTTACCAAAATAACCATTGGATAGTAAAATTCATGTTTTTCAAGAGATATATATATCAAAAAATTTCAACATCATAACAATTACCACAAACTATCCCAATAAAAAACGTGGTTGTAACATTAATCAACTACCTCATTGAATTTTTTTGAATAATATTCCCTATGAGGGAAATAAAATATTATGATTATTTTTATTCTATAATTTTAATGAGAAGAATATTAACATTCATTTATAGTATGTATATACAGCACATAGAAGAAAAAAGTGTTGTATAAGGCATGTGTCCCACAGAAATAAACATGGGACTTAAATCAAATACAAATATAGTAGATATCAAACCATAATCCTCATTGTAACACCCCAAGCTTCCACAGGACGCTTCTCTTTGAATAATACAATAGCGTGTGTTGTACGCAATACTGAGTTCAAATACATCACGACTCACTAACTAGCCATTAAAAAGAGATTATGAATAGTATTAACTAAATTTTAAATTTTATATTATCCTTATAATTTTAGAATACATATTATGAGTTTCTAAGACATAATTTAAGAACAAATTCATTTTTTCAGATAAAAGAACTATTTTTCAAAAAATGCAATTTTACCGCCTTTTAATGGCGAAGCCTTTTTAAATCCAATATTTGAAACATTAATATATTCAATTTTAAAAATTAACTTCTTCTTTAGAATCGGGACATAAGAATTTAGTTTCAATAATGTTTTGGTGTTTTTCTGATAACTTTCAAATTTGGGTGAATAGTGAAAAATACAACATTTTAACTGAAAACTACTTTTTAATCTAAATAATTTATATTGTTAAATTATACATTTTAATGTTTTGGAAGTATAAATAGATTAAAATTTCAACATTTAATCCAATGATGGTTATTGTAAGTAATTTCACTTTGAAATTGACATAAACTAGTGTCAAACTTTTGATAGTTATTATTTCTAAAAAACACGCCTTTTTGTTTTGACAGTGGTAATTAATTTAATAAATGAAACTTTTATGTTTTGAATTTGGTAAAATATAATTTATTTTTGGATTCAGAATATTGAAATTAGCTTAGGGTGAAATTTTGGTACTTTTATGATAACTTTCATATTTTGATGAATAGTGAAAATTACTAAATTTTAATTAAAAATAACTTTTTTAATCGAAATAATTAATAGTGATAAATTATGAATTTGAGTGATTTTAAAGTATAATTAGATTATAATTTTACCATTTAATCTAATTTTGGTCATTGGACATAATTTCATATTTAAACTGGACATAAGAAAGTGTTAATATTTTGATTGTTATTATTTGGTTAAAAACACGCTTTTTGTTTCAACAACAGGAATTAATTTTAAATTAATTTCTACCACTTCTGTGTTTTGAATTTAGAAAAATGGATTCCATATTTAGAATCAGGAGGTCCAAATTTTTTAGATAGGTAACTTTGATTTTTAGACATTTTGAATAATTACTTTGGTAAATATTTTATTTACCATGGTTAAAAGGTAAATCCGCTAAATAAGGGTAAAAAAATAATATTATATTGATCTTAATTACCCTAAAACGTGTCCTAAACCTATTGGTTGATAAATTTCCGACCATGGGCATCTTTGGGTAGATTATGGGACCCCATTGAGCCACTTGTAACTGATAATGACACATTATATTAATTAAGGTAAAATAAATACAAAAATGACATAAGCATATATCTTTTAGAAAACCAATTTTTACATAAGGTTATATATATTGTATTTTCGACTATAAATATTCATTAGAAAGATAAAACGATTTCATAAATAATGGTATTTTATTTATAATTTTTATATATTTAATATTTAATATTATGTATGACACAATAATAATGCATTATTTTCCTTATTAATGAAAGAAAAAAATAATTGATATTTTAAATATTAAAATAAATGTAATTTGAATATTTTTATGAATTAAACTACTTTTATAGGTTAATATGACATATTAGGACTAGTTATATGAATTTGGTTCGAAGTAATAATGCTGTTGTGAATTTATTAAAAACAAAATACCCAATAGTGTCAAAATTGACATAAAAGAGTTTTTAAAACAAATATTATATTATTAATTGATATTCAATTCCTAAAAATCTAAGTTTCGTCCAAGAGACTTATATCATGATAGTTGTATCATTAATGGACAACTTGGGGTTCGTTTGGATGTATATAGTAAGTTTATTAACTATATAATATAAAAATACAAAGTGACATGGTAAGTGTCAAACTAATTAACAAAGAGTTGAAACAAAAAGACAAGGTTAATATAGTGACCCAAACCTATCTAAAACCTATTTGTTGAGTTTTGTTCGACCTATCCCCACCTTAAACTTTAAATAATCCACTTCGTAGCCATTAGAAACCGAATATGAATTTATTATAAAATAATATTTCTAGCTTTTCCAAAGGTGCCCCTCACCCCTCTTATAAAAGGTCACTCACCCTTCTCATTACTTCACACCTTCAATGCCATTTGGATCAGCCAAAACCTACCCAAATATCCTACCAACTTCCCTCACTTCATCCTAGATGCATTATTTGGATAAAAAAGCCAACCTAAGGATCCCTTTTGATCAAATCAATAGGAAGAACCCGAAAAAGAGGTAACGTCTTCACCACCTCTTTAAAGTTCCTTTCTTCTTCAACTTCTTATTTCCATATTATTTCCATTATAAAATATTAAATACATTACCTTATATATACTGTTATGTTATTATAATTATGGAACAAACAAATTCATTATTCTATCCATCCCTTGAATGACTTGTCACCATACGTGCGTACGTACGTCCTACCGTCTCCACGTTGTGGTGTAATTATTATTCAATATACTATTGTTAAATGGTTATAATAATGATGTATAATTAATGTAAATAATAAATATAAAATGTTAATGTTTCTTTCTATATGATATACTATCCAATTATATATTATTTTAATATTAATAAAATGACATTGTCGCTCGTGCGTACGTACAGATTACCGTCTCCACAAACGTGATGAGATTCATTCCCCATCGTATCCATTCAAGACTAAATTTTATTGGATGATTAAAAATAATATTTAAGGACTTAATATAATTCTGTATATGAGTATGATACAACCTATCCATAACAAACACAACTTATATAAAAGAAAACGAGTAAGTTAACACCCAAAACAACGATAATACTAAGATTTTATTAACAAAGCGATGTTAAAAGATCATATATGATATCATATTAATATATATGATTATTTTATAATTAAATAAAAATTATTTAACCATTATAAATGAGGTTCACCTACCATCAGCCAAGGAAAATTACAAGGTAAGGTGTTTTCATCTCACTATTTATTCCCATGAGATTCATGCCATATTGCCACTATTACCTTTTGTGTGGTGTATGTACTGTCCATAATTGTATTCATTGTGTAATGCAAATTTATATATGTGTATTTACATATTAATGTTATGATAATTCTTTCATGGGGTGTATGTTTCATAAGTTACCAAATTGGTAAGGGTTATTTTACAATCTCTTCATTATCTGAGGTTGTTTATACGAAATTATCTACCGGGACCTCTTTATCATCCACATCCATGTTTCCTAAAAATGTTTTTCAAAACATTCTTAATATTTTAAAGAATATGGGCTAAAGTAATTTATCCCCTTGTTTTAATTTTTATAAGAATTATATAAAGTAATCTTTCCATTGTTTTCCAAACAAGGTCCTTTCTAACCTTTTCGACAGAATTAAGGTAAGAATGTTTTTTTAACTTATACGGAGGGTGTGACTATTTTATGCCATTATAAAATCATTGAAGCTTCCATTAAAATATTATAAAAATATTTTGAATGTAAATGTTCTATTTTATAGTTATGTGACCATTAAATGATTTCAAAATGAATATTTTTAGAATTTGTGAAAGGTAGTCTTTATAAAGATCAGAATTTTAAATGTTTTAAAGATTTGTCTTTTTAAATCTTTTAATTAATTTCCATGTTTTCAAAATGATTTTAAGGATTTCTTTATATGGACATGAATGTTTTGAAATGATAATTCTTTTCAAAAGTTCAAAGTGGTATGGGACACATTGATTCAAAAATCTATTTTAAATTACTTCCTTTATAAATGTGTGACTTTTAAATGATTTCAAAAAAGAGATATTTCTCTCAAATAGTTTTGATTTCATTTATGTCAACATACTTTGATGGATTTTAAGATTATTTGAAGTTGATTTATTATGATACAAAACTTCTATATTGTATTGAAGGTTTTGTGATATGTTTGATTGTTGATGTGTTATTTTTATACCATTCATGGTTTATAGAGAAAGTATTGACATTTCGTATTATCACACGCGAACTTTTAAATTAATATTATTTTATTATTTTATCAAACTTTGAAATTTTCTATCGAGCTGCCGATCAATCCTGATTTAATTTCTTTTGCATTTTGTTGACGAATGAATTATTTTCCCTTGACAACATCTGGTGCACGGGTAGGGCGTTTTCAAAGCTGTGCAGCTTTGCCCTGTTCTCCATGCGGCCTGCTTCATGTTCAAGATATATAAATAAAATGAGTTTAATGATGTATTTTAATAATTATAAATATGGTAATTATTTTTATTATTATTATATTTCTCAACAAGTTTATTAATATAGTGTAATTATAAATAAGTTATTATTATTAACTCTCCATTAATTTTGTTAAGTATATTAAGTTTATTAATATCATATTAAATGTATTATAATTTTTATTATGATTACTAATAATAATAATATTATTGTTTAGTTTATAATAATTTTCGGTAAGTTATTATTATTATTTTTATTGGAGATTATTAAAATCCTTATTAAGTTTATTATTATTATTGTTGTTTATTAAGGTTTTATTTGTTTTATTTTATTTTATTTTATTTTATTTTATATCTTATTTATTTCTTTTCTTTTCTTTTTTTACTTTATTTTCTTGTTTTTTTCCTTGTTGTTCTTCCTCCCTATGGGTCACACACAGTGCCCCCCTTCTCCCACTCGCGCTACCCCGCCTTACCCTCCTTCTCCCACTCCTCTTCTCCCCCTCAAGCCGAAGCTGCCGGCGCGCCTCCCTCTACCTCTGATGATGGCTCTCCTGCGGAGGCTTCCCCCTCCCCTGCTCACACAACCCGGCCTCCCCACTCTCCTGTTCGCACGACCTGGACGATCGGGAGCTCTGGCACGCCGCTCTTCCACTCCGGTGATCAAATCCCTTCTTGCTTTGGCGAGCGAATCCCTTCGGTGAGCCTCATCTCCCTCCCCCTCCACCTATTTTGATTTTTATTTGATTTTATGGGGTACAATTTTTTTGGTCGAACCCAAACATGTTTTGGGGTTCTCTTTTTTGATTGATTTTTGTTGTTTCGGTTCCTCCGGGCTCCGTCGAGGCTGGTTTTAGCCACCGTTGTCAAGAGAAGCGGGTTCGCCATGGTCTTCGGGTAAGGATTCTTCAATTTCTTCTTTATGGATTAATATTAATTTTTGGGTTTTATGTTTTCAGGGTTGCTATTTTGGTTTGATTGCGTTGTTTTTGGTTCCAATCCTTGAATTAGGGTCAAATTGTGGTTACTTATGGTGAGTTTGGCGCGCGATAAATGTTTTGCGTCAGAATTCAATGTTTCGACACCGATGGTAAGTGTTTCCGCATATATGTTTTGTTTGATGAATTATTTTGCTTGTTTAATTAATTTAGGATGTTCTTTAATTAATTTTTTGAGTGCGAATTGTGTTTATTTGGTGAATTATTTTACTTTCTTAAATAAATATGGTGTTATGTGATTTATTTGTTTGGAGCGAAACTAGTATTGAAGAATTTCAGTATGCCTTGGTATATTATAGCATGTTTATATCTAATGGGGTGTGTTTTTTAGGAAAACACTTTTTGTGTTATTTGATGTTAATTTATAAATCATTAAGTTTGTTATTTAGATTTGTGTATGTGATGCAAATGATGTTTCGAAAGGTTTTAGTGTGCTTTTTTTTAAAGAAAAGGGATTTGGGTGTTTTTGAGGTATGTCCTTTGTTGCATCATTCATAGTTGTTTTATGACTTCTGGAAGTGATTTATTTAAGGAAATTAAAGTTGTGAATCTTGTTCTACTTGAGGGATGGGTGCGTTTGCTTTTTCTGGTACTGTTTTAAGGCATTGCGCATGAAACCTTTCTGTGGAAAACCCATGTTGAATTGTTTATCGGTGTTTTTTTTAATTATGTAGTTCATCTATTAAAATGTGTGTAGGCTGCAGTTGTTGTTTTGGTGTTGCATCTTGGCGCGTTTGGTTTTAAAAATGACATTTTTAATGTTTTTATTTTTGTGAAAACCCTTGATGCGTTATTTTTAAATGTTTTGTAGATCGTTCAAGTGTTTATGTTGTTTTATTAAATTATATGTGTAGTGTGTTGGGCCTTGCTTCGTTGGTTTTAGGCCACGCGTGTCGAGGCATCCTACATGTACATGCATAGGGTAATACATATATATATATATATTCCCTCTTTGTACATATTCCATCATGGCGTGGGGAATATGTGCAATGCAGCTAGGGGTGTGTATATATATATGTATAAATGCATGTACGCGTGTGCACCAAGTGTCGATTCAAGTGGCCATTGACAGATAGCAACATGTTTGAGGTGGGTCCTCTATGCCTATGCCTTTAATTTGATATTCATAACTTCTTGCTTGTTTTAAAAATATGTTTTACATTTATGCTATATACACATGCTGTGAAATCTGGTTATGGTTTCTAGAAATGATTATGCCTTTGCTTTGGAAACTGAAATGCATTTTTAATGATATTAGTCTTAAGTGACCTTTCCAAAAAAATTGATTTCCTAAAGTGGTTTTGAATTGGTAATGTGTGTTTCCAAAGGTGTTTGGTCTTTTGGTCAGTTAATTGTACAAAGTATTCCCTTTATGTAATAAAGCCCGTTTGGAACCTTAAGAATGTTCTATGGATAAGAAAAACCTCTCTTGAGGCACACCCCCTTGGTTTTAGAAAATGATTTGTATGTTGAAAGTGTTATGATGTGCCTAACAATGAAGTTTATGCATTGTGTGATGTGCAAGAGGGGGATTGTGCTTAAAGAGGAAGAAAAATGGTGAGAGGTTGAATGAGCTTTTGATAAAGAAAATTTTATGTTCATATATGTTTGCATGATAAAGAAAAACTCACCACCACTTAAAATAGATCATAATGGGAAACCCAGGTATCTAGGTGGGTGACTAGGACTAGTATGCTAGATGACATGGTAGGGGTTCATCCCGGTTTTTCTAGCAGGATTGATGCAACGACACTAACTAAACATATGAATTTATGACGGTTGTGGTCTTCTAAGCCTCATTTTCTGAGGTTTGTGGCCTTCTAAGCCATGTTTTCTTATGTTCATGGTATTCTAAGCCACGTTTCACTGATGTACGATGTCTATAGGTTCCCACATGTTCTAGATACCTATAGGGATTATGCATAGTGCTCATTTGTGACATGCTGCTTGTGATGTAACTTTCTTTTTCAGTTGTTTCATACCTGGTGTCTTGTTTGTAAAAAATCACATTTTATTCCAAACTAGTTTCTTTTCATTTTAAAATGTTATTGTATTCATGGAACCTGTTTTGAAAATGTAGTAAGAGTGAAATTATTTATTTGAAAATGCAAACTCATTACTTGAATATGAAAACAAGGGAAAATATTATTTTATTATATCTTATTTTCAAACTCTCTTAGTTTGATTTCTTAATAAAGGCGGAGGCATAAGACGTGGTTATATTTTGGCTTTCCTACTGAGCATCTCGGTGCTCACACCTACATTACTTTTCAGTTGCAGGTTTCAGTCTTGGATCGCTTTTGGGGGTGAGTGTGGTTGTCGTACCGTGGTGATCCACGGGGTCACCTGAGTTATGTCACATTTCTTTGTTTATTCCTTTTTCCACTACCACGTTGTTCAATTTATTTTCCTTTATATATTTTCTGCTCATTTTATGTTTATTTATCTTTTTCATGGGCCAAACTATTCCGAATGGGTTTTTTTTGATGCCCAACACTAGTTTCCAGCCATTGGGGATCGGGAACACCCTTCGGGCAATGTCGCAGACCGGGTCGGGCGCCGGGTCTAATGAAGACATGACCTAGTTCGTGAAAAAATGGTATCATAGGAGGCCCTTGTTATTTGGGGGGTCAAGTAGGTTGGCGATTACGTGTGTCGGGACTCGAGGGTTAGGTGTGGGAAGGACTTCATGAACCCTTTCCCGTCACGAGACTCGAGCTGCCAAGGGTAGTATGGGATTTGATTTTTTCATTTCCTTGTTATGTGTGGATGAGGGATGACAAGGGAAGTGATCCAGTGTTACGCGACAAGCCTGCATGGAGTAGCAACCCATGTACAACCCTAGTGCACGGTTCAAGATACTTCTCTTAGTGGATGCCCGCTCGGAGCATGGTCTGCTAAGCCATGTTTCCGGGTTGGCATATCCACTTGTCCCTTATTTTTGGAAATTTTGATGTGAGTTATGTTTGACCTCCATTCTGGTTGTTGTGAGTAGATCTCAAAAATGAAAATGGATTTTTGTGAAGGTGTTTTCATAAGGGAATATGGTTGTTGAAGTGGAAAATGGTTTATGAAATGGAAGACATTTTGGAAATTTGAAATGTGTTTATTTAATGATATGTGACTTTCTCAATTGGTTGGGAAAGTGTGCATTGTGATTAATGGTCTTTTTTTTGAAATGAGAAGTGTCTTGAATTGACCCTTGGTATTCATATGAGTGATCACATTCATTGAGGTGCTCATGTTGCAAGTGGGGAAATTGGTGATGTGAGTGGATGGGTGCTAGAGCTAGCATAGTGATATGTATGTGTGAGACTTCATGGGATATCAATGGTGGATATTTAAGTGGTTTTGGTTGCTGAAAATGGTTTTCAAAAAGGATTTTTCAGATGTTTAGAAAAGTGAGTGAGAAATTTTTTAGCGTTCTCTTTTCGTGTTGGGTATTCTTTTTCGTGGGTTCTTGGTTTTAAAATATTGAATTGTGGTTGGAATAGTTATTTGAGTTTGAGCTTTCGTTTGTGATTGAGGTGTTGAATTTTGATTTATGATGAGTTTTTATTTGGATTTGTGCCTCTTGTTTTTGAGTATGCTACCCAGAAAAGTCCCAGAAGTTTCTAGTGAGCATCTTCTAGTTGTTGGTTCTACCGAGACTCTTAGCGGGGTGTTGGAATTGAATTATTTTCGGTTGCAGTTCATATTCCATGGTGATCATGATCTATAAAAGGTAGCAGACTGGCTTGGTGAAATCGTTGTTGTTTTCAGGTTATTGGAAACTCTCAAAGCTAAGAGAGTCTGTGTTGGTTTAGGTCCATTTGAAGGTGCAACTTGGGATTGGTGGAGGAGACAATCATAGCGTCGTTTCATGGTGGTATTTCTTGGAAGGTGTTTAGGACCACTCTCGTTTGATGGTTTATATTTTTGGAAGTGAAGGTAACAGAAGCAGAAATGATCATGAGTGTCCGGTAAGGCCAACGATTAGTGAAGGCCTATGTCAGGCATCTCAAGATGCTGGTTTCCTTTTCTCCAAAGATAACATCACAGAATCAGTTAATGTTTCTCTTGTGTGGGTTCTTCGTCTATTGTTTAGGGATCGATTCCCTTTGGTGTTTGGAATGGTTTCCCATTCTGTGAGAGCGAGCTAGAGGAACCCATTTCAGATAAGTTTTCTCGTCAATTCCATCTTCTATTAGTCGGGCCACTCTCTTGTTCACTTCTTTTGTGGTCGGTTTGGGTACTTTAAGTCGCCTCATCGTCATCCATTGAAGACTTGCTGTCAGTGTGGTTGTTTTGGGAACTAAGAGAGGTTCTTCTAGCGGCAATGTCAGAAAGAGTCTCAACAGACAGATGTTAGCTCCTGACTATGGGGCAGTAGATGCTTCAAGACATCAGAGCTCCAACCACAGGTCTCAGAGTGAAGCTTTTCACGCAGTCAGGAATCATTGGGTGTGGGGAACCTTGGTCTAATTTTTGTCTCCAATGCTAAAATGGGGACGGTATGAATTTCCCTGTTGTAGCTCTCCCATCTTTGAAGGTTCTATTTTGCTATAAGATGCGTAAAGGTCTCTTTTTATCGTTGTAGTCTTTGTTCTTTGATCACCCCACTGTGGTTGTAAGAAGGCATGGTGATCTCGTATTTTTGTAATTCATGTAGTTGTGCCTCCTCAAATGTGAACTGTTTTGTTTTAGTACATGCTCGTTTCGGAGATTCTAATCTCTTGTGGAAATGATGAGTCATGGTTAAGTCCGTTATTTAGTAGAATTCTTCTGTGGGTTTTCTCATGTGTCAGTGGTTTCTGGTTTGGGTTGGAAGTTCTCGTGTCGGTCTATACTGGTTGGTTTAAGCTAGGCGGTTCTTAAATAGTAGGGACACCCACGATGAATCTTTTCGTGCCTTCGTCGAGGTTTGGTCTATGTGGTGGTTTCCTCTTCGATCAAGTTATCAATTCCAGAGTTAACTCATGCTGAGAGCCTCAATGTTGGTTGTGCTAGTTAGGTTCTTGTGGTGGGGAGAACCCTCCCCATTTCAGGATGGTTCTTCTATTTTCAATTTCCCTCAGAGTTAGTCAGGTGTGACTGGTGGAGTGAAAAGTCACACCGAGTGCGTGTTTTTGTGGGTCTAGTCTCGTTTCTAACTCGAGTTTGATTCCTTGTTCGGCTGGGCGACTTTCTGGGGGCAGAATGTTTTTGTGGTGGAGAGAATTATCACACCCGATCATTTAAATTAATATTATTTTATTATTTTATCAGACATTGAAATTTTCTATTGAGCTGTGGATCAAGCATGTTTTAATTTTTTTTCATTTTGTGGACAAATGAATGCTTTGCCCTTGACAATATCTGGTGCATGGGCAGGGCGTTTTCAAACCTATGCGACTTTCCCCTGGTCTCCGTGCAGCCTGCCTCATGTTCAAGATAGATAAATAAAATGAGTTTAATGATGTATTTTAATAATTATAATTATGTTTATTATTATTATTATTATTATTATTATTATTCTCACCAACTTTATTAATATATTGTAATTATAATTATGTTATTATTATTAACTATCCATTAATTTTGTTAATTATATTAAGTTTATTAATATCATATTAAATTTATTATAATTTTTATTATGATTACTAATAATAAAATTATTATTGTTTAGTTTATAATAATAATTATTAATTTATTATTATTATTATTGGAGTTTATTAAAATCCTTTTTATGTTTATTATTATTATTGTTTATTAAGGTTTTATTTGTTTTATTTTATTTTATTTTATTTTATTTTCTATCTTATTTATTTCTTTTCATTTCTTTTTTTCCTTTTTTTCTTGTTTTTTTCCTTGCTGTTCTTCCTCCCTATGTGTCGCGCACAACGCGCCCCCTTCTCTCGATCACACTACCCCGCCTTACCCTCTTTTTCCCACTCCTCTTCTCCCCATCCAGGCGAAGCCACCGACGCGCCTCCCTTTACCTCTGGTGACGGCTCTCCTGCGGCGGCTTCCCCCTCCCCTGCTCACGCAACCCAGACTCCCCACTCTCCTTTTCACATGACCTGGCCAATCGGGAGCTCCGGCACGCCGCTCTTCCACTCCGGCAATCAAATCTCTTCATGCTTTGGTGAGCGAATCCCATCGGTGAGCCTCTTCTCCCGCCTCCTTCTTCTATTTTGATTTTCTATTTGATTTTATGGGGTAAACTTTTCTTGGTCGAACCCTAACATGTTTTGGGGTTCTCTTTTTGATTGATATTTTTTGTTTCGGTTCCTCTGGGCTCCGTAGAGGCCGGTTTTAGCCACCACTATGAAGAGAAGCGGGTTCACCATGGTCTTCAGGCGAGGATTCTTAAATTTCTTCTTTGTGTATTTATCTTAATTTTGGGGCTTTATGTTTTCAGGGTCATTATTTTGGTTTTATTGTGTTTTTTTGGTTCCAATGCTTGAATTAGGTCAAATTGTGGTTGCTTGTGGTGCGTTTGGCGCAAGATCAACGTTTTGCGTTGGAATTCGATGTTTCGACACCGATGGTAAGTGTTTCCGCATATAAGTTTTGTTTGATGAATTAATTTTCATGTTTAATTAAATTAGGATATTCTTTAATTAATTTGATGAGTGCGAATTGTGTTTATTTAGAGAATTATTTTACTTTCTTAATTAAATTTTGTGTTATGTGATTGATCCGTTTGGAGAGAAACTAGTATTGAAGAAGTTCAGTATGCCTTGGCATTTTATATCATGTTTGTATCTAATGGGGTGTGTTTTTCAGGAAAACCCATGTTGTTTTATTTGATTTTAATTTATAAATCATGAAGTTGGTTTTTTAGATTTGTGTAATTGATGTGAATTATGTTTCTAAAGGTTTTAGTTTGATTTTGTTTTTTTTAAGAAAAGGGATTTGGGTGTTTTTGAGGTATGTCCTTTGTTGCATCATTCATGGTTGTTTTATGACATCTGGAATTGATTTATTTATGGACATTAAAGCTACAAATCTAGTTCTTCTTGAGGGTTGGGTGCATTTGCTTTTGCTGGTACTGTTTTTAGGCATTGCGCATGAAACTTTTCTATAGAAAACACATGCTGAATTTTTAATCAGTGTTTTCTTTTTTTAACTATGCAGTTCATCTATTAAAATTTGTGTAGGCTGTAGTTGGTGTTTTTGTGTTGCATCATGGCACGTTTGGTTTTAAAAATGTTGTCTTGAATGTTTTTCTTTTGGTTCGAACCCTTGGTGCGTTATTTTGTTGAAATGTTTGGTAGATCGTTCAAGTGTTTAAGTTGTTTTATTAAATTAAATGTGTAGTGCGTTGGGCCTTTCGTTGTTGGTTTTGGGCCGCACGTGTCGAGTCATCCTACATGTACATGCATAGGGTAAGACATGTATATATATATGCCGTCTTTGTACATATTCCATCATGGTGCGGGGAATATATGCAATGCAGCTAGGGGTGTATGTATATATATGTATAAATGCATGTGCGTGTGTGCACCAAGTGTCGGTTCAAGTGGCCATTGACAGATAGAGACAAGTTTGAGGTAGGTCCTTTATGCCTATGCCTTTAATTTTAGATTCATAATTTCATGCTTGTTTTAAAAATATGTTTTACATTTACGCTATATACACATGCTGTGAAATAAGGTTACAGTTTCTAGAAATGATTATGCCTTTGCTTTGGAAATTGAAATTCATTTTTAATGATATCGGTCTTAAGTGACCTTTCTTAAAATAATTGATTTCCTAATGTGTTTTTGAATTTGTAATGTGTATTTTCAAAGGTGTTTGGTCTTTTGGCTAGTTAATTGTAAAAAATATTCCATTTATGTAATAAAGACCGTTTGGAACCTTAAGAATG
The DNA here is from genome assembly GCA_963277665.1 of Viscum album. NCBI lineage: Eukaryota > Viridiplantae > Streptophyta > Magnoliopsida > Santalales > Viscaceae > Viscum > Viscum album. The sequence continues at coordinate 484,320,100 of OY728155.1, forward strand.
TTTTATGGAAAAGAAAAACCTCTCTTGAGGCACGCCCCCTTGGTTTCAGAAAATGATTTGTATGTTGAAAGTGTTATGATGTGCCTAACTTTGAAGTTTATGCATTGTTTGATGTGAAAGAGGGGAATGTGCTTATGGAGGAAGAACAATGGTGAGAGGTTGAATGACCTTTTTATAAAGAAAATTTTATATTCATATATGTTTGTATGATAAATAAAAACTCACCAGCACTTGAAATAGAGCACAATGGGAAACCCAGGTATCTAGGTCGGTGACCAGTACTGGTACGCTAGATGACACGACAGGGGTTCGTCCCGGTTTGTCTAGCAGGATTGACGCAACAACACTAACTAAACATATGAATTTCTAAGGGTCGTGGTCTTCTAAGCCATGTTTTCTGAGGTTCGTGGCCTTCTAAGCCACGTTTTCTGAGGGTCGTGGTCTTCTAAGCCACGTTTCACCATGGTACAAGGTCTATAGGTTCCCAATTGTTCTAGCTACCTATAGGGATTACCAATAGTGCTCATTTGTGACATGTTGCTTGTGATGTAACTTTCTTTTCAGTTGTTTCATACCTAGTGTCTTGTTTGTAAAAAATCACATTTTATTCCAAACTAGTTTCTTTTCATTTTGAAATGTTAATGCATGCATGGAACCTATTTTGAAAATGTAGTAAGAGGGAAATGATTTATTTGAAAATGAAAACTCTTTACATGAATTTGAAAAGAAGGGAAAACATTATTTTATTATATCTTATTTTCCAACTGGCATAGTTGGATTTGTTAAGAAATGTGGAGGCATAGGACGTGTTTATATTTTGGCTTTCCTAGTGATCATCTCGGTGCTCACGCCTACTTTACTTTTCAATTGAAGGTTTCAGTCTTGGATCTCTATTGGGAGTGAGTGTGGTTGTCGCATCATGGTGATCCATGGGGTCACCTGAGGTATGTCAGGTTTCTTTGTTTACTCTTTTTTCCACTGCCACGTTGTTTAGTTTATTTTTGTTTATTTATTTTCTTGTTTAGTTTATGTTTATTTATCTTTATCATGGGCCAAACCATTCCCAACTGGGTTTTTTTGATGCCCGACACTAGTTGCCTGCCCCTGGGGATCGGGAACGCCCTTCGGGCCATGTTGCGGACCGGGTCGGGCGCCGGGTCAGATGACGACCCAGCCTGGTTCGGGACATGTATACTATTTCTAATACGAATGTTTATGTTATGTTTAAACCTCTTCATATGTGGAATGCATTGTACTTAATAAGTGATGGATGGAGCCCTCTATAGCTACTCGATGCATCGGTAGGTCTCACGAGACAAACTAGTGTCTTTCCACGAGGCCTTGACAAAATCTTATTTGTAGTCTTGGCACGAGGCCTTGTCAACGTGGTTATGATAGTCTGGAATTATGCATTCCATCATTATGAAAGTGTTTATTGATATTTCATGTGATTATTCAATGGTATAATATCCATGTGAATAAGTAAATGGAATTATTTCCATTTATTTTTTCCATGTTATGCTGAAGTTCAAGTTTAAAAGGATTTTGTTTTAGTTATGAATTGCCTTAAATGTTTATGTTTATTCAAGAAAGTTTCTGCTATATTGTTATCCTTACTGAGCATCTAAGCTCACCCTTTTCAATGTTTTATTTTTCCCAGGATGTGAAGAAGTGTTTTATGAATGACCTACAGGATAGTATGATAGAATATGAAGACAGTATTTTGTTGTAGTTTTTCACTTTATTATGTAATGTAAGACTTATGAATGTATCTAGTGATTCCAAGGCAACTAAACAAATCATTCTTTCGAGAATTGATTTTTTTTATCATGCCAATGTTATTGTAATAATGCACTGACTCTGGGTAACTGGGGTTGGGGAATTACAGTTGGTATTGGAGGAAGTTTAGTACAATCTTTGGAAGCTAGATTTAGATAAAATCTGATTAGATCACATAGACCTAATATAGACTTTGATGATTAGTATAGAAGAAATTTCAAGAATTTTGGTATTGTAGAGATTTTGTGAGTTTTATGAGAAATACATCCCTGTCTGGATACAAGCAGGTAGAGGCGGCTCTAGAACAGATTTACCTAGGGGTAAAACCCAAAAACACCGCTTTTAGCTAGAATCGAACGGGAACTAGTGCACGACAACGGGCCTTGCTGCACTCTTGGTTACGACACTCCTGGGGGATATGCTTAGGATAATTCTTATTTTCTTTACAAACCTCTATGAAGGGTTTATGAATACATACCTCATTAAAGAAAACATATTTGTGATTATGGATTATATCCATAAACTATTCAATTTATGTTAGGTATTTTACATGTTTGGAATTATTCATTACAATTCATAAACTGACCTCGTTTATGATATTGTATAGAAATGGCGCCCAGTAGAAGGAATGTGAACTCCAGCAATTCGTATGATCCAATGTGTAAGAAGGATCGTATCTTTCATGGTATTAAGACATCATTTAGAAGAGAAATAGTTTCCCACGTATTATCATCATATGAAGAAATAGTATCATGTGTTGATAAGATAAGTAAAGAGTTCTCTAAGTGCTATGGATTTGAAGGGGAGCAAGGGAAGAAAAGGATGGAAGAGAGAAAGATGGATAAAGGGAAGAAGGAAAAGAATAATTTTCCCATATGTGATAATTGTGGGAAGAAACACCCTGGAACATGCCTGAAGGGAATGAGATTATGTTATAAGTGTGGAGAAAAAGGACACCAAGTACGTGACTGCAAGGGTAAGAAAAAGGTTTCAAATTTACAATGCTTCATCTGCAAGGAGTTTTGGACACTATGCGAACCAATTTCCCAGTCATCAGACTATGCTGCAAATGATGCTATTGGATAATAATCATTTTATGATACTACCACAGATGAAGAGGAATGACTCGTGTTATTATGTTATTATTTTTGAATTATTTCATTGAAGTGTTGTATCAATGGTGTACTAGAAATAAGTAAGGATTGTACTGCAGTACTATTTCATTGAAGATTTGAGATTTTATGGTACTAAGAAAAGTGACTCTACATCATGTTAAACTTTTTTGGAAACTACATGGTTGAAGGAAAGATAAACCTTAATATTTTCTTAATATTGAGGTACTGATTTTGGAATAAGATATGGTTGATTTGGTAAATTATATTGAATATTCATGACCGCCTTGAAACTAATTAATGATTTGTATATTCCATCATTGTTGGAGTTTACAACATTTTTGGATGGGTGAAATATATACAGTATTCTATAAGGAATGAGGGAGCATGAATGTAATCAATAAGGTTTTATGGTAATTCATGATGTTTTAGTGTTTTAAAAGAATACATGATGAAGGTATTCACATGCTATTAAGGGGTAAAAAAGATATTTATTTTGTTTACCTTCCTTATAAATTTTGGACTGTGAGCTTGGACAAAAGTATTTTGGATAATTCTTGTTTGAGATTATTTTTGGATTTCCATAAAAGGACAACCTAGAGGTCAGGTGGTAACCTGTCACGTCCGACAAGGCCGCGAGACTTGAACCCGCAACCGAAGGGCGACAAGGGTGTATCACGTACCAATGGCCCACGTGATGTCATGGATTGAATAATGTAGTCTTTTTTAAAAAATTTATGATAGATGAATTATAAATTCATTTTTTAAACTTATACGAATAGGATAAGTAGACTATTTTTTTATGTTCTATTAAATTTTATAGTGAAAGATGAGTTTGTGCTTGAAATTAGTTAGAGGATGGGACTCTACTTGTCAAGTATATATTTTTCTTCTTCTCTTATTCAATGAAGAAATTAATTCTTTTACCTTAGTGAAGGGATATTAAAACAAAAAAATGTGTTATCCTAATACCATATGTTTTGTTAAACCGATGGTATTTTAAATCATCATTGATTGATGAATTTAAGGCCCTCAATTTTACACTTTTTTGTGATTGATGACCTCAATCACTACCTATAAATATTTACATTTTTCCTCTAATTATATGTCTTTAATTTCCACCAATTTTCTCCTAATCATGATCATGATTTGGTGGTGACCCTTTAATTTCCCTTTCCTCTCATTAAGACTAAATTTTATTAACCCAATTTCTGATGTGGGTTTTCCCACAAAGATATTTTTGATTTTCAAAGTTTTATTTTCGAAAAATAATTTCAAATTGCTAGGATGAAATTTATTGAAGGAGGGGAGAATGTAACATCTCAATCTTCCACAGTACGCTTCTCTTTGAATAATACAATAGCGTGTGTTATACGCAACATTGAGTTCAAATGCACCACGACTCACCAAACTAGACGTTGAAAAGAAGTTATGAATACTATTAACTGAATTTTAAATTTTATATTATCCCTATAATTTTAGAATCCATATTATTAATTTCTAAGACATAATATAAGGAAAAATTCATTTTTTCAGATAAAAGAAGTATTTTTAAAAAAATGAAAATTTACCCCCTTTTAATGGAAAAACCTTTTTAAATCCAATATTTGAAACGTTAATATATTCAATTTTACAAAAATAACTTCTTCTTTAAAATCGGGACATAAGAATTTAGTTTCAATAATTTTTTGGTGTTTTTTTGATAACGTTGAAATTTGGGTGAATAGTGAAAAATACTATATTTTAACTGAAAAAACTTTTTAATCAAAATAATTTATATTGTTATATTATAAATTTTAATGGTTTGGAAGTATAAATATATTAAATTTTTACCATTTATTCCAATGATGGTTATTTTAAGTAATTTCATTTTGAAATTGACATAAACAGGTGTCAAACTTTTGATAGTTATTATTTCTTAAAAATACGCCTTTTGGTTTTGACAGCGGAAATTAATTTAATAAATGAAACTTTAATGTTTTTAATTTGGTAAAATAGACTTCATATTTGGATTCCGAATATCAGAATTAGCTTACGGTGAAATTTTGGTACTTTTCTGATAACTTTCATATTTTGATGAATAGTGAAAATTACTAAATTTTAATTAAAAACAACTTTTTTAATCAAAATAAATAATATTGATAAATTATGAATTTTAGTGATTTTAAAGTATAATTAGATTATAATTTTACCATTTAATCCAATGTTGGTCATTTGAAATAATTTCATATTTAAACTGGACATAAAAAAGTGTAAATCTTTTGATAGTTATTATTTGTTTAAAACAGGCTTTTCGTTTCAACAACGAGAAATAATTTTAAATTAATTTCCGCCACTTATGTGTTTTGAATTTATAAAAATGGATTCCATATTTAGAATCAGGAGGTACAAATTTTTTAAATAGGTATCTTTGATTTTTAGACATTTTGAATAATTACTTCGATAAATATTTTATTTACCATGGTTAAAGGGAAAATCCGGTAAATAAGGGTAAAAAATAATATTATAATAATACTAAATTACCCTAAAACGTGTCATAACCCTATTTTTTGATACATGTACGACCTTGGGAATATTTGGGTCGATTTTGGGACCCCATGGAGCCACTTGTAAGTGATAATGACACATTATATTAATTAAGTTAAAATAAATACAAAAATGACATAAGCATATATCTTTTAGAAAAACAATTTTTAAATATGGTTATATATGTTGGATTTTAGAATATAAATATCCATTATAAATATAAAAATATTTCCTACGTAATGGTATTTTATATATAATTGTTATACATTTAATAATTAATATTATGTATGACACAATAATGATATAGTATTTTCTTTATTAATGAACGAATCAAATAATTGATATTATAAATATCAAAATAAATGTAATTTGAATCTTTTTATGAATTAAACTACTTCTCTAGGTTAATATGACATATTATGACTGGTTATATGAATTTGGTTTGAAGTAATAATGCTGTTGTGAATTTATTGAAAACAAAATACCCAATAGTGTCAAAATTGACATAAAAGTGTTTTTAAAAAGTATATTATATTATTAATTTATATTCAATTGCTAAAAATCTAAGGTTCTGCCAAGAGACTTATATCATGATAGTTTTATCATTAATGGACCACTTGGGGGTATTTTGGATGTATATAGTATGTTTATTAACTATATAATATAAATATACAAAGTGACATGGTAAATGTTAAACTAATTAACTAAGAGTTAAAACTAAAGGTTAAGGTTAATATAGTGACCCAAACCTGTCTAAAACCTATTGGTTGAGTGGTTTTCAACCTATACCCACCTTAAACTTTAAATAATCCACTTTGGAGGGATTATAAACCGAATATGAATTTATTATAAAATAATATTTCCAGCTTTTTCAAAGGTGCCCCTCAACCCTCTTATAAAAGGGAACTCCCCCTTCTCATTAATTCACACCTTCAATGCCATTTGGCTCATCCAACCCCTACCCAAATATCATACCAACTTCCCTCAATTTATTCTGAAGTCCTTATTTTTATCAGAAAGCCATCCGAAGGAGCCCTTTTGATCAAATCAAATGGAAGAACCCGAAGAAGAGGTAATGTCTTCACCACCCTCTTTAAAGTTCCTTTCTTCTTAAAATTTTTCATTCCATGTTATTTCCATTATAGAATATTAACTCCAGTAACATTTATATAATGTTATGTTTTTATAATTATGGATCAAAAAAATTCATTATTCCATCTATCCCTTGAATGACATGTCACCATTCGTGCTTACGTACGACCTACAGTCTCCACGTTGTGGTGTAATTGTTATTCAATATACTATTATTAGATGGGTATAATAATGATGTATAATTCATGTAAATAATAAATATAACATGATTATTATTCTTTCTATATTATATACCATCCAATTATATATTATTTTAATACCAAAAGAATGGTATTGTCGCTCGTGCGTACGTACAGATTACCGTCTCCACTAACGCGATGAGATTCATTCCCCATATTATCCATTCAAGAAAAAAATTTATTGGATGATTAAAAATAATATTTAAGGACTTAATATCATTATGGATATGAGTATGATACAACCTATCCATAACAAACACGACATATATAAAAGAAAAAGAGTAAGTTAACACCCAAAACGACGATAACACTATGATTTTATTAACAAAGCGATGTTAAAGGATCATATATGATATCATATTAATATATATGATTATTGTATAATTAAATAAAAATTATTCAACCATTATACATGAGGTTAACCTACCATCAACCAAAGAAATGTACAAGGTTTCATCTCACTCCTTATTCCCGTGAGATTCATGCTATATTGCCACTATTACCTTTTGTGTGTTGTATGTACTGCCCATAATTGTATTCATTGTGTAATAAACATTAATATATGTGTATTTACATATTAATTGTATGATACGTCTTTCATGGGGTGCATGTTTCGTATGTTACCAAATTGGTAAGGGTTATTTCACAATCTCTTCATTATCCGAGGTTGTTTATACGAAATTATCTTCTAGGACCTCTTTATCATCCACATCCATGTTTCTGAAAAATGTTTTTCAAAACATTCTTACTATTTTACAGAATATGGGTAAAAGTCATTTATAACCTTGTTTGACTATTTATAAGAAGTTTATAAATGAATCATTACGTCATTTTCCAAACAAGGTCCTTTTTAACCTTTTCGACAGAATTAAGGTAAGAATTTTTTTTTTACTTATACGGCGGGTGCGACTATTTTTCGCCATTATAAAATCATCGATGCTTCCCATACAAGACTATATGAATATTTTGAAATTAAATGTTCTATTTTATAATTATGACACCTTTAAATTATTTCAAAATGAATATTTTAAGAATTTTTTGAAAGGTACTCTTTATCAAGATCATAATTTTAAATGTTTTAATGATTTATCTTTCTAAATCTTTTAATTAATGTCCATGTTTTCAAAATGATTTTAAGGATTTATTTATATGTAAATGAATTTTTTGAAATGATATTTCTTTTCAAATGTTTCAAAGTGGTATGGGAAACTTTGATTCAAAAACCTCTTTTAAATTACTTCCTTTATAAATGTGTGACTTTTAAATGATTTCAAAAAAGAGATATTTCTCTCAAATAGTTTTGATTTCATCTATGTCAACATCCTTTGATGGATTTTAAGCTTATTTGAAGTTAATTTATTATGATACAAAACATCCATATTGTATTGAAGGTTTTGTGATATGTTTGATTGTGGATGTGTTATTTCTATACCATTCATGGTTTATGGAGAAAGTATTGACAATTTTTATGCTAGTTTTAATACGAATGTTTATGTTATGTTTAAACCTGTTCATATAAGGAATGAATTGGAATTAATAATTGATGGGTGGAGCCCGCTATAGCTCCTCGATGCATCGATAGGTCTCATGAGACAAACTAGTGTCTTGGCACGAGGCCTTGACAAAATCTTATTTGTAGTCTTGGCATGAGGCCTTGGCTACGTGGTTATGATAGTCTGAAATTATGCATTCCATCATTATGAAAGTGGTTATTGATATTGAATGTTATTATTTGACTAGTAGAATATTCATGTGAATAAGTAATGGTGTTATTTCAATTTATTTTTTCTATGTTATGCTGAAGTTCAAGTTTAAATGGATTTTGTTTTAGTTATGCATTGCCTTAAATGTTTAAGTTTATTCAAGAAAGTTTCCGCTATATTTTTATCCTTACTGAGAATCTGAGCTCACCCTTTTCAATGTTTTATTTTTCCCAGGATATGAAGAAGTGTTTTATTAATGACCTGTAGGGATAATATGGGGGAATATGAAGACAAGATTTTGTTTGTAGTTTTTCACTTTATTATGTAATGTAAGACTTATGATTTTATCTAGTGTTTCCAAGGCTACTAAACTAATCGGTCTTTCGAGAAATGATCTTCTGTGTTCATGCCAATGTTATGTAATAATGCACTGACTCTGGGTAACTGGGGTCAGGGCGTTACACTCATGAAATAAAAATTCATTATAAATATTAAATATCATGAAAATATTGATTATATGGATACAAAATATCAAATGGTATGTATATACACCCAAAAATGGAGCAATTGGGGAATTTTACATATTTCTCTTACAAATAGAAGTTCGAGCAGAAATATATTACATTATGTCATGACTAAAATTGTACATATTTGAACATAATTTTTAATAAATATATTTTTATTATAAATATATTATAAAAATTCTCAATTTTTTAAAACCATATATGATTATTTTATGACCATTTATCATATCTTTATTAAATATGTATGTCAGAATCACAGTTTCGCATGATAAAAACATCGTCTTTCATGTATATTTTGGTTTAGTAGTTTCGATCATTTTACATTGAAAATTGTTATATTATGTAAAAAACGTTAGTCATGATATTAATATCATATATATATATATATATAGTCATCCATAATGTCCGGATATTGAAAAATGGATAACACTATTCATAGAGATTGTAGGTCCCCCATACGCATGAATGTTGTTATTATATTTTCTCGATTGATTGAAAAAGTAAGGTAAATAATAAACAACAACTATAAAATCATTGTTATTTCATAAATATCACATATATTCATTATATATATATATATATATTTATTACATTTCTTGTAAATAATAATTGAAATATGAATCACATTGCTTCATGAGGTGGTGGTGTGCACAACACATGAGTGACATTTTTATATTCTCATAGAATGGATGACGTGATGGATAATGGATGTTTAATAAAATTAATAAAATTTATTTTATTCACTGAATACTATTCTACTATATTTGAATTCATAGTACATGAAAGGAAGTGGTAAGAGAAAATTCAAAAAATAGGTTAGTGAAAACAATAATATTTAGAGAGATAGAATTCGTTGGAATCTCTTATTAAGAACCATATGATTGATATTTTGGGATGAAAAAATCTATATAACATGTATAAGGATTTTAGGAAGATATTTTATATTGGTATGGTATAGTTGATGAGTTTAATTGGTGTGAATATGTGAGGGGAGCATGTGCCCTCTTATAATTGAGGAGGAGTGGAATTTTTGTAAATAACCAAAACTATTAAATAATGGGAATTTACTCTCACAAAAAGTGTACAATGAATTTATAAATAATAGAGTTAAATGATGTTATATTCATGAAATAACTCTAAAAAAATTCTATAAATATGTTATTCTTTATCATTATATATTACTTACCGTTACGATTTCATTTTTCACAACTGTATCTTGTTTTATATATTTATTTAACAAGGTGATTTACCCCTTATGAATAGAAATAAAATTAAATATATTATTTTATATAGAAAAAATATTCTAAATATCCATTTTAATTTATCAAATAGAATCCTATGTTTATGGAAAAATAATTTTATTAAAGGAATAAAAAAACCGAAAACCCTGTTTTAACATTAATTGGGTAATTAATTTTTATTATATTTCACATTCATTATGAAAAAAATATAGTTTTCCATAATATATATTATTAATTATTGTTATTCCTTACATGGTATCCATTTGACCAAATTAATTTCACAGAATTTGTAGCGTTTAATTTTAAATTAGACACATAGAGATGACAAAAATATGGTTTTCAAAAGACAAACATTTCATAAGTATTGAATGATTTAATAGGAAAAATCAATATGATATCTATTATAATGAACCAAATTTTATTAATAAAGATATAATTATAAAAATATTAATTTTAAAATAATTTTTATAAATTATATCATTTAAATTTATTGAAAAAATGGTAGTCTTGAATAGAAATAAGTATTTTTTTTATTACTCATCAAAAAAATTACCATTTAGGCAACAATAATAAGATCACTGAAATAACATTCATACATATATATTTAAAAAAAATTAATTGTTTTTGTATTATAAATTTTTTAAAATAAAAAAATTTCTTTAACTATTTGTTCAAAAAGAGAAAAAAATTTGTTTGAGAAAAATGTATTATAAAATCATATAGGAACATTAATAAAAAAATATGTAATTTTCCATTAATATGATATGTTTATATAAAAATAATATAAATTTTTTTTTAAATTTGTTTTTTACTAATCATTTATGAATTTTAATGAATATTTTATAGTTTTTGTGATTAAAAAAATTAATTTCGTACTACAGTTCGTTAAAATTTGGTGCTATGTGTGGGGAAAGCTATCAAAGAAACTAAATTTAGTTGAAAAAAATATTTCATAAAGTTTTATCTTATAAAATTATACCTATATTAAAGTCATTTTCTCCATTTAAATTCTATAAATCTTCTACAAACATCCAATGATTCTTCTACATAATCATATCTTTAGGTTCCCACATAACTTTCTCAGGTCGGTGGTTTCTCCATAAATTCACAATGAAGTTAGTATCATTGTTTCTCAGAGCATTCATTATAGAATACAAAATATCTAGAAGTTATTTTACATTGGAAAGATCGTGATCTAGTGGTACGAATTCCACATGCTAATGATGTGGCATTTACTCTCTTATAATAGATACATGGAACTCATCAAGGACATATGAGAGGTTACATGGTAGATCTGAGTGATAAGAAATCATCTCTATTTCATTAATAATCTCTATAGGGATAATATACATAGGTATTATAATTACATTATTTCTAAATCGCATAACCTTTTTCCATTGAGAAACTCATATAAAAAAATTTCTCAAAAACAAAAAACTGTATATCAAAGTGATGATTGTCAAGATCAATTTTTTTTATAAATAGTTCTTCCATTATGTGTTACATAAATTATTAACCAACTATTCTATTTCATCACTCATAAGAGGTTAGAATAGAATTTATTCTTTATATTCATACAAAAATATTTATGTCCTATACTTCATTCCATTTAGCTATTCCAAAGGATCCCTCTGAATTCTTAAATGAAATCTATTTTATTTTGAAAAATCTAATAGAGGTAGGTTTTGATACTAAGAACCAATGAAATAAACTGAAAAAGATATGAACATAACTTCCTTGTTTCGAATTATTCCCTCAGACCTACCATTTCAATGATGATGATACATCATGCTAAAACATAACACTGCTTTTAATTCCTATTAAATATGTACCCAAAACATCTATGTAAACTTATATGCATATTATATACAATAAAATTTAGTACTCCTCACATACTTACCAATTGTATTGGAAATTGTTATAAAATCTTCTAATATTTTTTTCTCTTAGCCCTAACGTGTTATCATACCAATAACCATGCTATATATTCTGAAATACCACCCTTCTGAACACCCCACTAGAAATATATTTTCATATATCTATAAATCCTCATACATATTAGATTAATATCGAATTAATATCTATGAGTCTCCTATAATATAAAGCACTTTAAATCTAGGGTTGATAGAAACCATACATGGTTCCGGAACATTGTCATTATATAATAATAATGGTTAAAATCTGGAACATTTTTTACCATTTTATATATCTCTACATGTTCCTTTTTATCCTCTTTAATATTTAATTGGATTAATAGTTGTACAATCATATGAGAAAGACATAATATATACAACTCCTATTAGATTTCCGAATACATACATAGAAAATCCATAAATATTTGATCATTTGTGATCCAATTCAGAGATAATCTTGCATGATCATTTCAACTCAATGTGTTGAGAATCTTTTTCTCTTTATGAGGGTGGTAATGTATCGAGTCATAATTCTTAATCAATTAAAAAACTCATATCAAATTCATATTTAAATCCTTTTTTGTCAATATTTTATTTATGAATTCATGAGTATAATATATTTCACACCTTTCTCTGTAAAGAAAATCTATCCATAACATTAGTTAAAAAAATACTATGTCTAAAAAAATAATGAGTTGGGTCATTATTCTCACAAACCATCAATTTTCATGATGAATTATCTACAACAATGCCATTATAAATTTTAACACATATAAATACATTCTTTGATGCATTATTATAGATTACAAACCCTTATCTGATACAGGATAATATATCCATAGGTATACTTACTAACCTTCTCCATAGTGTCCTAAATGTTTCTATACATTCATCTAACCAAAGGAGCAAGACTCCCTTATGTTTTAACATGTTGAGTGGAATAGACAATCATGATAAACATTCCCAAATCCATCGATAATATCTATCCAAACTAATAAAACATTTCATCTCACTCACAATGGATTGTCTGTTCCGACACTTAAAAGCCTCCATAATTGTTGGATCAACTGATAAACACTCGATTGAAATTATATGACCCAATAATGAAACTGTTCGTTGCCAATATTAACATATTGTATAATTGTTCATACATATTATCAATTCTTAGTTTCTTCAAATGCATCCTAATATAATATTTATTCTTCTTCATTGACATTAAATATATGTGAAAATCATCTTTAAATACTACCATACAATGAACAATTAAATATTAAAATAAATTATTCATTAAATCCATGAATATATTTGTGGAATTGGAAAGACCTAAATTAAATCACTATTGATTTATAGATTCCATACATTTTAAGAAATAAATTCATACAAACATTATCCTTATTAAACCCCAATTTGTAATATCTAGAATGAAGTTCAATAATGAAAAATAATTGTTCAACACATAGTTAATTAGAAAATTTATCAATACAGGGTACATGAAACTTGTTCTTGATTATGATATTGTTTTGTTCTGAATAATAAATACAAAGTTTCATCAATTCAACTATCTTCTGAATAGGACATAATATGTGCAACCAAATGTGACACATTTGGTTGAATAAACCGCTTATCAAAATTCCCATTGTTCTTATTCAATAATTCCCACAATTCAATTTCACCTATTCAATACGGTGTAATTAAAACAGTTGTATCAAAATGTATGGTCTCTATCATGAACTTGACATTATATTACTATGAATTTTAGTATACTATTTTTAAAAGGCATCAACTAACTCCCAACCAATATGAAAATCATAGATGTTGAGTATCACCAAAACCTTATAAAAAACCCCATTATGAATAGGAATCATGACTCAGGTAGTGAGTGAAACTTCCATTGTATTTTCATATTTATCAGCACACAAATAGAACATCAATGGTTAATTATTAATATGAAATGTGTCTTCCCTTGCATTTCATTTAATTTGGTATTTATAAGGGTCGAAACAATCAATGATATAGATAATAAAAATTCAAACCGATGGAGAATAAAAATACTTGTAAGAAACACATACCATAAAACATTAACTGGGGAAGAATCAATGACATGGGATTCAATCGTTATTTCATTATGGGGATTACATTATAATTAAAAAACTAATCATTGAGGATAAAAATGAACTTACCTAGATACATTGCAAGAAATACATGAAATCATATAAGAAAGATCATATAGGTAACTTCAATATCTAAGAATAAATTTTAACACCCCAATATTTTCATTCAATATTCAATACCATTTAAAAAAATGGTCAGCATGACCATCATGAAACTTTGTTAAGAGAAATCAATCACATAAGGGATTTATAGATAATGATACCTTATTTTCAATCTATTCCACCTTAGATATAAACTGGGTAATTTGTGGTAAAATCTAATTCAAATCCATAAAAATGGTTTGTAAAGACTTTGTTAATTTCAAAAACATATCCCCCGGGAGTTTCAAACCAGGTGTGCTGCAAGGACCATTTTCATGCACAAGTTTATGATCGGGTCAATGACCAATGTGATATTTTAAGAGATATTACCCTTGGTATAAATATTCCAGATACATATCCACTTGTAGTTTATAGATATGGATGTAATTTCTTGGAAACCACACACCCAATACTTCATCATTATTCCATTATATTTTCCTATACAAATTCTTATCCCTATACTTATCCTTTAACTTATTCTAGGAATATCACCAATATTTTCTCAACTTTTTTGAATTGTTTACTTAGCCTTCCCTTTGATAAAAATATAGTGACCCAGGATTTCAATACCTGGTAATTACATATTAATAGATGAATATTCAGAAAATTTCAAAAATAAATACTCATGGAGCATAATGGATTAGTGTCTTTGGGTATTAGACATACAATATTCTTATTTGATGACATATCATCAACATCTCTTATAAAAAACAACCAATATAGTAGACATCATCAATATAACATACATCAAACCATTATTAATTACATGGGGAAATGAAATATGAGAAAGGGGGATCTTAGAAGATCATTAAGTGTAAACATACGATATATCAAAATAGTTTGATCAGGAGGGTATACAAATATAAGAACAAAATTTAAAATCCATTCCTTAAATATCATAGATCAAAAAAAATGAGTCACGAAATGAACCAGTTCAGTTTATAAGACAAGAATACATAAAGAATAAATTAATATGAGACATTATAACAAAACATTATAATAAAACATATATTTATGGAAGTCACATAATAAAAATAAAACACAAGTCATGGATACCTATAAAACCATTCATAACATGTAAGGATTTGGTTAATCACCTTTGTACCTGCTCGAAGATTGGGATAACCTCATCCATACCTTCATTTAGGTCAAGGATGACATACATTGTACTGTGTTGGTTTTGGGTTGGGGAAAACATCTCATCTACCATCTTGTTTCAGTATTCAGTTAACTTCTTATATGCCCACTTTTTATGGGATTGGGATAACATCCATTGAAACATTTTTAAAAATAAAAAATGAATCATTTCTTAATACATTAGAGGGATGTATAATTATGATCCCACCCATAATGTAATAAATATATAACATATTCCTACCTCAATATCATAAAATTGCAATTATATAAAAACCCATAGTAATGAAATGGGTTTTGTAATCATTTTCTAATAGCTTAACATGTGTTAAATATATGAGTTTCATAATTATTTAATATTTTCACTATAGAATTTCCAATTGAAAAGTAACAAGTTTTATAATTTTTTTTCATCATAATATTATATCATATAGTGAAAAAATAAGGTTTGTATCACAATAACATATCATCAATAAATATTAAGTAATGTTAATGGATTTCATGTTAGATAGAAATTTATTTTGAAATATCACTTGGAACACTTATTAAGAAAAATAAACATTTCTCTTTAAAAATTATAATTTCTGAAAAAAAGACCAAAATAATATTTTTATAATCCTTTTATATGAATATTAACTTTGAAACAAATACATTTACCTATAAAACATTTTGTGGTTGTGATAGATGGAAATTCAATTCATGTCGTACATTTTAAAACAATGATTCCTTTCACATTTACAATAAATGAAAAAGGGAAATACTTGTTAAAGAAAATAAATATTCCTTTTAAAAAAGTTAATATAATTTTAAAACTAGTAAAAAATTATTTCCTATGATCAATGGTACTAATAAAGACTTTCATTAATAGATTTTTAGAAAACATTTACATGGAAGGGAAACAGTTTTTAGCCAAAGAGCTAAATGTAATAGGTTATACTTAAATACTTTATTTTAGAATAATTAATATATAAAAATATTAAAATTGTAGTAAGACATTTATTTTATATAAATGACTAGAGTATAATATAATTCTTGTTGTTCACGAGATATAGATCGTAATATTTCAATACTGTAAGCATAATAATAAACCATCCCAACAAACAATGATATATTATAATTAAACCATTACCACATTGGTAAATTTTGATATATAATCACCATGAATGAAATAAAATTATATAGATAATTATATCACTAAATTTTAATTATAATAATCATAAAATACATTCATGGGTACTATAAACACCACACTAATGAAAAAATGATGTATAAGGCATGTGTCCAACAGGAATAATAGATATATAAAATCCATTCCCACAATGGTAATTTTTGAAAAATAAGCATCATGAAGAATAAAATAAATTGAAATTACCAATATCCAATACACAATGACATTAATTATAAATTATGTAAAAGTGGAATTAAATACTCTACACAAAAAAATACGGGTGAAATTGTCATATGTCTCCTAAAAATTATAGTGAGACTAGAAATCCTTTACCTAAAGTCTTGACTTCATTTATAAATGTTCAAACCTCATATATAATACATTTTGGTTTATTATGAATATATTACATAAGAACTTTCATATGAATTATACAATATATTATTTAATTATAACCTTTTATGACCCGTTATTTTGAAATTCTTTGTTAAAACAACTATTTCGGGTGATTATTTATTCCTCATTCATGTGTGTTTGGTTTTTTAGTTTAATAAATTTTAATTATGTCATGGTTAAATTATATAAAGAATTATTAAATTTATATAAATATCATATATTATCATTATATACATATTTTGATTCAACTAAATATGTTAGGGATAGAAAAATGGCATTCACGATTCTTGGAGATGGTAAGCTGTATGAACACATGAACAATGTTTTCATATCTCAATATATTAAAAGAAATGATGGTAAATAATATATCTGCATTCCATATTCACTATAATTATATATATTTATATCACATATTAATTTTATTTATCCTTATTATCATTCATGAATATAATTATTGAAAAATGAATCTCATCGCTTTGTGAGGCGGTTGTTTGTTGTACACGTGAGAAACATTATCCTATTCCCATAGAATGGAATAAAATATGGATATAGTTTTTTACATAATCATAATGAAATATAATTATATGGTAGGTAATGGTTTTATAATATTGAAAAATTTAGGACATGAATAGTGGTGTTAATAATAGAAGTAATAAATAAATAACATAGTGATAAAAATCACCTTTTAGTAGAAAAACCTCAAATCGGTAACTTATTAATATCCCTAGGATAATTATTTTTGAAATAAATATTGGTATATAAATTTTATAAGTACTTTTTGTAAATTTTTGTACATTTTTTGGTCAAGACAATGGTATTAATAACTCTGAATAATTTAGGGGAGGAGGTTCCCTTTTCTAATTGAGCAGTAGTATCATATTTGTAAATTCTTTAAACAATTCAATAATGGAAATCCTATCACACAACATGTTATTGAAATATTGATAAATGATTTATATTTGAAAATATATATTTTTACAACAACTTCTCAAAAAAATTATTGTCATCATGTAACTCCTTTGCCTTTATGTTTACTTTCTTTTATCATTTTAGTTTTCACCATGGTAACTAGTTATTTAATTATGTACCTCATTTATTTATCCATTGTAACTAAAAATAAAATGAGTATTAATAGATAATATATACCTTCTTAATATAAATATTAAACAAATATCATATAAAAATACTTTTTATGAGGTATATTAACTTTACCACAAAAACATGTAACATGAAAAACCCCATTTTAACCTTAATCATGGTAGTTAATTTTTATAGTTTTTATTATAAATTATGATAAAAATTAAGTAATCCATGTAATTTAATATTAGTTATTCTGGTTCCAAATATGTAATATGTTTTACCAAATTAAATTAAATGAATTTATAGGATTTACTTTAAAATTAAACCATTAAAAGCGACAAAAAAGTGGTTTTCCAAAGAGAATGTTTTTTTAATAATTATAGAATACTTTAATATCAAAATTAACAATAAAATTGATTAAAATGACCAAAATTATATTAGTAAATATATAATTGAACTAATTTAACTTTTATAATCATTATAAAAGAAAATTGATCTTGTAAATACATAAAAAAAAATTAGTTTTTTAATAAAAATATGTTTATTTTTATTATTCATAAAAAATTATTATTTTAATTAAATTCAAAATAAATAAGTCAATTTTGATTGGGACAAGATTACTTTGAAAAATATGAGTTTTTAAAAATAAATTTTATAAAAGATGATGATTATTCTTTCACTATTAATTCACAAAATGTAACAAATTGTTTTTGAGAAAATTTAATTTTCATAGCATATAAACACTTCAATAAAAATTAAGTACTTTTTAAGAAATTTTTTATTTATATAGAATCATTTAAAATAATATTCAAAAAATTTTTATTCGTATTCATTCCTATATATATATAATATAGGTTATTATGAGTATGTATTAAATAATAATATCAATAGTATATTGGTTTTCATTAAAACAGAGAATTACATGTAACACATGTTATTAAAAAAATTTAAATTATATGAAAAAATAATATATCATAAAATATTGGGGAGTCAAATAATTTTACTAGATAAAAAACTCTTGGTGAGATTTGTTGATGTTCCCAATGATAATCTACCATCCTGATTTGATCATGAATTTTTAATTCTCTAATACACCTACATATTAAAATTTCATTCTCTTATAAACTTTAAATCAATTTTCTTGTGATAAATTCCATGTAATACCTTCTATACAACATAAAATTGATGAGTTCACAAGTGACTTTTTGCATAAACATTATATAAAAATTGAGATTCCTTGATGTGTTGTTTAATGGTTCTAACCATCTATTAAATTCTCTATTATTTCTTAGGTACAAGAAGAATTATTTCTCCATTTTCATCACAACATGGTGTATTTTTACACTTCTATACATATATAGTTTCATAATGATCCATATAATTACTCTAGTGAATGTTGTTATTACATGAAAATCATACTAGAATATTATTTTGATCTAATTACCTTTTAAACCCATTTAATTAAATCACATTATATCCTTTTGTACTATAATTGTTCCCTCTCACTAATCATCCTTTTGAGGATGATCAGAAATACTAAAATAATAAACTGAATCGCATACTTACTAAATACTTTTATATAACATCATGCTAAATCATGGTTCTCAATCTTATACCATAGAATGCGATGCTCCATGAAGTCTCACCACATCTTTAATGAATGTCCTATAAAGATAATAAATGGGGAAATTATCTCATATAGAAATTATGACTGATGAATTAATAATATTTTTACTAGAACTAAAATAACATTGACCCCATTAGATATTCTGAGTATTTTAGAGAAAAAACCCATGGTGATGTTTTCCCATTTCAAGTTTGGTTTGAGTAGTGGTTGTAACATCTCTTTAAACTATTGTCTCTTAGCAATAAACTACTGAAATAACAAGAACCCAGATACAACTCATTAATATCTCTTTTTATGTTGTCCCTATAGAAAAACACATTCAAATGTCTACTCAACTTAGTACATCAATGATGAGAATATAATGATGAAATTGAAAATCATCCAATAGATCCTTCAAATATAGTATTGATGTGTCATGTAAATGTTCCTAGAATTATATCATTTTAAAATAATCAAGGTTAAAGTCAAGATAATTTCTCACCTTCATTTGTAACTCTTCATCTATATTTTTTTCCTATTTAATCTTTACAAGGATGGATAGTTGATACACATTTGATAGATATAATATTTATCCCCTATCTTCATTATTTAATCTTACATATTTTTCATATTAAAAAATGTTAGAAATATTTTTATCTTTATCCTATATAATTTATCATGATCCTTTCGATGTAGGACACGTTCTACATTATTCTCATTCTAACGGTGGTAATCTATTGAGTAGTCAGGATCTTTAATCAATTACAACATTATTCTTTATGTCATGTTCATATATCTCAAATTTAATAAATAATTTATTATTTTTGGATTAATGTATATAAATATTTATATCACATATTTTTATATAGATATAATGCATCGATATCCTTAACTTAAAAATTACTACATCTAACTCCAAATCAATAGTTGGGAAATGTTTATCATGAAAATTCACATTTATTTACGTATAAGATATAACCAAATCATTTTACAGGAGTAAACATAAATGTATCATATTTTATGTATCTTTACAGATCAAATTCCCTTCTCTACTACCTGGTAGTGTGTCTATAAATTCCCTAAAAACCCATTTCATTAGCTCATTGATTTATGTCTCACAATTATTTGTCATAAAAACTTATCCCATATCTAATTCATCCAAATGATTGAAAGAGGCAACCATGAAAATAACTTACAAAACATCAATATTATCCTACTAAACAATAAAACTATATGTTTTTTACCTTGGTTATTCTAGTATATTTATTAATTACTAGTATCTTTGATGATCCTCATATATAACCTCACCTAAGATTCTATGTCCTAGGAACGAATCTTTTTAAAGACAAAATTAAGACAATGAAAAATTATCATAAAACATATTCTTCATTAGGGTATTTGGAAAATGATTAAATGATCTTCAAGATCTTCCTTTACCATCAAATATATATGAATACATTATATAAATAGTACTGTTAACTGAAAATGTCAATCCTTAAAAGCATTGTTCGTTAAATCAATAATGATAAGTGGGGAATTAGTAAGTCGAAAAAGATTCAATAAAAAAATAATATTTCCCTTACCTTATACATAAGAGTGTCTCAGGTATATCCTCATCTGTATCCCAAAATTGTTGATATATGGAATTATGGATAATATTGTAAAAATATTGGGATACTCCCAATTTATCTAACAAATCATTGATATGGGGTATAACATACATGTTCATGATTTTTGTCATGTTTTGATCATGATAAGCAATGTAAAGATAAATTCCAATATTCATAAAAAAAGAAGAAAATGTTCTCCAATTTAGATACACTATATCTTAAAAATCCCATATTAAGATTATCATGTAGTCCCTTCTTTAATTACTACAACTCAATTGGGTCCAACATATAGGGATTCATTGAAATTGGTGGAGCACCAGGTACAAGTTCGTTAGAACACACAACTTTTTGATTTATAGGAAGACTGGGACACACATTTGAAAATCCATAAAATTACCCTTGAATAATTGTAATATCCTAGATGATGATTTTCCCCTCAACCATAAGAGATACATACCCTTTATGGAATGGAATTAAGACACCCAATAATGAGGTAAATTCAATTAGAAGTTTGTATTCATCCTTGCACTGAAAATTGGTCCTAGGGTCATTTGTAATATTGAATTCTAGATCAATTCCTTATAAATTGATATCAATTATATATAAATAAATATATTCAATGCCTAAGATGACATAATAACCTTCTAGACTATGAATAACGAGATTTTTATAAAACACATTCTCACAAACATCTATTTAAGAGGAACTGTATACATAAGATGCAACCATCATACCTTAATGAGTTTTTTCAACTTAATAAATATATTTTCACTTATATATTAATTTTATATCCTTATATAATTACATAGATATAAATGAGTTGGTTGGTTGAGAAACTAATAAGATATTATTTGTTACATATATGAGTTCTATTGAAAACATGTCATTATAATTCAGGGGAAGACTAGGAAACTAGTCTGGAATGAAATTAAAAATTGATCTTATAATAGGAATATCCTTAATGTTTTTTTCTTCCCAAAAATATTTTTTTTTGAAAAATGGTGGAGGTTATTCCCTATTTTATTGGAAAATCAAACAAAACATGAATCTAAAGAGGGTGAAAGAGAACAAAGGAAACTACCCAAAGTATAAGAGCTATCTACCTATATTTTTCATCAATTCCACAATTAGTTTCCCTTCTTCTTCATGAATTGCATCCCATTCAACTCTTTTGCATCCACGCCCCGAACCTCTAGGTCTCCCCCGGTTAATAGGGAGAGCTCTCATCCTTTGGAGAAGGGTCTTAGCATTAGTTCTTTCTGAGTCAGTGATATCCATCTGCATCTCCTTAATTTTTATAGGGGAAGTGTCCCTTGACTTCAACATCCCCTCTACCATTGCCAAACCATCCTGATCATGAGTTGGATTTAAAGAATCTATTTCTTTACCCTGCATCTTAATGACACAATCTAGTTTTTGGTCATGTGAAGGGGTGGGATTACCTGTCATTGGTTGCTCAACCACAACTTGGGGATCAATAATATGCTTTTCCTTTTTGTAGGAAACTAGTTGGAAACCCTCAATATCCACAACAAACATTGAAGGAGCAAGGTAAATTTTAGTAGTGAGTGGGGAATCAACATCTAAAATTTTCTTACCCTTTTCATTACCTATTGTTTGGTGGAGATTTTGCGGCAATTAATCATTTTTTTCATTGCTACGTGTATTAGCATTTATGAAATTCACCTCTTCTGAGAATATGTTCACCCTAGTTTTCTACTTGTTTCTAGAATTAGAGGCATTAGCATCCAATGACCCATTTTCATTAGGTACTGGAGAGTCAAAAATTAAAACACCCACCTCATTGAGAACTATCTCTTTGGGGGGATCTCCCTCATGAATAATAGGTTTTTGCAAGTTCACCTCGGTCATCTTAGACCTTCGATAGAGATCTCTATGGTGACCACTCATCCCACATATCTTACAAGAAATATTTTTCCAAAAAAGCTCCAAGGAGTTCCCACAGCCATTCATTCATTGCAGAAAAGAGGTTTTCTTTCATATTCAACATCAATTGGATTTTATCCAAAAGAGTTTAAGAGTTACCTTGTCTATCAAGGTAGAGCTAAGATCAATTTCCACCAGCATTATGGTAATGTGTCCAAACCGAACTATCTCAGTCTCTTTATCAAGACGGATAAAAGTCCCAATTGATGATCCAATGTCATGTAGAATTTTCCGGTTCTATAGTACCCAATTGAGTCCATGTCGATGAACCCAAACCTGAAAAAAGTAATTCAGAGCTCATGAGACAATAAAGTCCAAAGACCATTATTGTAGATAAGTCCATATGGGTTTCAAAAATAAGGAGCCAACGCCCCTTTCTCGAAGTTTCAAATCATCTGAAGGGAAAAAAACAGTGAAAAAAACCTTGTCCAAGAGATATGTATTTAAAGTAATGGAAACCCCAAAAAATTGATATCGTACGAACCATGTCATCCATCTTCCAATTTTAATAAAAATTGGATAGTACAATGCGTGTAATCAAAGAATTGTTCCCAATTTCCATTCTTTCAAAAAAAGATATAGGGTTGGATTCAACGTGGGCTGATAAACCCTTTTGAATAATTTTACTAGGACATGAATCCTTTAGCCAAGACATAGATTTGGAACCCAATGTCAACTTGGAAGATGAATATTTTTTCACTGCATCATTGTAGGAGCCTCTGGATTCACAAATTGTTGGGGTATCCCACCTCATCACATCCAAAGGTGGGTTTGTCACTATATCATCCAAGTGTTAGGAGGGATCTTCAAATACAGGTTTCAGGACCATAAGCTGTGATACACTTTCAGATGTAGTGACCATACTCATATCCAGTGCCGATGCACGACCTGTTTCTGTCAAGATCATTATTTCCTTGAAGTCACGAGCATCGATTGAGTCACACAAGGTGTGAACGTCCGACAGTAAGGATGAAAGAGCCATTGACGCAGGTCCGCTAGAAGCAAGTAGAAGATTGAAGCCTAGAAAATTTGGAACCACCATGGGTAGTATGAATCCCTAGAAGTTATTGTTTCATGAGGCGGAAGACCTTCCGCCTATCCATATGCCGTCCCAAATCAATCGACTAAATATTTATGTGTTGAATGATATAATGTCACAATTATGGATCATAACTAAAATTTATCTATGTAAAAGATGCTCTCTACCCATACATAGGATATTGATACCATTAATGGAATGTAATTAAGAACCAAAGTATTGGAGTATTTTCAATTGAATGTTCATATTCATCCTCGAATTGATAAAAAATTATAGATTCAGTTGGAATAAGAAATATTATATCCCTTCCTCTGAAATTTATATGGTTTCTATTTAAAAGAATCAAATCAATTCTTATGATATAATCAAATTCAACTATAGGAATAATAATGAGATTTATAGATATCATATTTTCACATAAATATATTAGAGGGGGATTATAAAAGTGACATGAAACCATCATATCATTAGTAGTTTTAACCTCTAAATACAATAAAAATAATTTAGGTGATAGTTTGATTCCCATAAAAAAGTCATCAAATATAAAAAGTAGGTAAATAAATAATAAAATAATGATTTAGTTGGTCCAACATGGATTTTATGTGTTCCTTTAACATTTTCATTCTTGTAACCCATACTGATTGACATAATTGCTCTAGATTTCCCATTTTATCTGGTTTTAAGAGGTTGTTTATGATAATGATTATCATAAAATGTTAAATTCATTAATTGGACGGTGTATTTATAATAGTAATCTCTTTTGGATTACTAGAGTGTGCATGATATATTTATTGGAGGTTAATCTCTATTCACTTCATTAGATAACATCTTCCCTTGAATTTGGAAATCAATTAACTAATTACCTTTATTTCTATACATTAAACATTTACATTCTCCCTTAAGATAATTTATTTCATGTTTCCTTATACACCATGATCATAATGGAGATATCATCTTTTTCTCTATATGATTTTAATTACTTGATTTTATTTTGAATTATATATCTTTTTTTAATCAAATCTATGATTGGATTGGGAAAATCCAATCTCCATATCTAATATGATATAATATTAAATTATTTCCTCATAACTAATAATGTACCTTTTAGATAATTCTCTTTGGATAATTCTTTAATGAACCAATCAAATCCGTATACTTTATATTCTAGATAAATGATTATACTAGAAGCATACCTTACATGTCCTTTGAAATTTTCATCAGATATACAAAATCATTTACAATTTTCCTCTATTAACTAAAATAATAAAATCTCCATTTTTATGAATATATGATGAAATTTATTATTGAAACATAATACAAAAAAAGTCATTACACTATATTGAGTCAATTTATTCACATGCCCCCATATTTTGGAAATAGTCGGAAATTTATTTTATTCATCTTCCAAAAGGTAAACATCCAAATAAAATTATTGTTGCAGAAACTGGATGATGGAGAATATTTTTCTAGTGGTACTTTTAATTTAATCAGAAAGAACAAGATCACATTACCCAAAAAAAATGTAGATGTTGCAATATAAATGATTCAATATAATGTTGTTATTTTTTTATTCAAATTCTAGATCATCATAATTCGTGGATTGTTAATGATACATTGGAATAGAAAAGTTTTTTTTATTCTAGATCCAACAAAATTTTGTTTTTTAAGATGATAATCAATATATTATATATCACATTAATGATAAACAAAGTTTCTTTTCGGTCCTTCCATTAACTAAAACAGAATGACATACTGTGAGAAAAAATAATTCTAGTGGAAGACAACATAATCTCTACCTTCCCAAAACATTAGGATGTTATATTATAATTAAAAATTCCCCATGGTACTCACTAAATTTCTCTCCTCCAGGTTTCCAATTGTTATTAAACCAAAATCTGATAAAACATATACAGAACAATAATTTTCATATATCAATGTTAAATCTTATTAGATAAATATTCAATAAATAAAATTATTATCCATTCAAAAATCATATAGGATTAATTTATTTTGAAACTGGGGTATATAAATAAATTGTTCATAAAATATCTACATCAGCTCCCACATAGTTTGTTCTAACTGGAACCCTTTTAAAAAATATATTAACTAGAATGTTTCTTCATATACAGGGGATGTGAATCAGAATAATGGTTAGACAGAAATGATTAGTAAGGTTAGAAAATTCAGATATCAATGGTTATTTAATAATATCATGTGAATTATCGTTTGATAATACTATTTGGAAAATTTTCCAATCAAATCATAGATAATATTAAATTCTTATTAAATAAATCAAGGTTTCCCATAATAAATTAAGCATAATGAAATTAAATAAAAAGAGACATGAAATTATAACATTGAAATAAGATATAATTTAATGTCATTAACTTAACATTTAAAAATAATTTCAATTGTTATGTAACACTGCCATGAATATTTTTGGATCTGAATCTACGGATTACACACAAGAGGGGGGGTGAATTGTGTCTTTTCAAAATTATTACAATCTCTTCAATTTAGACCAATTCTGTCCACTATGCTTTTGCACGATCAAATATGCAGTGGAAAAAGTAAAAGCATGAACACACGAATGTATAGTGGTTCGGGGAACAGAAGGCCCCTAGTCCACTCCACCAACGCTCAAATCCACGAGCTTGGCGATTTTCACTATCTGGTCCTCGTTTCCACAGACCCGTTCACAACTGAGTACATGCAGTTGACACCTTTACAGGATTCAGGCAAACACAGCCTTCCTGGTTCAAACACGAACCCACACAGCTTAGAACGAGAAGCTGATCACTCAAAAATAAAAGGGTTTCGATAAAGAAACACTTCTCCAATTGTTCTTCACAATTGCAACAGAATGCAATTGACAGTAGATAGATCGTTGTCTTCAGAAAATAAAGATCTGTAATCAAAACAGTTCTGAGTCGATCCAGTTGCAGTAGATATTATAAGAAA
Organism: Viscum album; assembly: GCA_963277665.1. NCBI lineage: Eukaryota > Viridiplantae > Streptophyta > Magnoliopsida > Santalales > Viscaceae > Viscum > Viscum album. The sequence continues at coordinate 484,347,419 of OY728155.1, forward strand.
CTTCACAACTTCAGCAGCAGTAGATTCACAACAGATAGTCGATGTAGAACACGTGAATCTGCTATCAAGATCTTCCTTCGGTAATAAAGGTTTTACACTTCTTCTCGATCACCAGAAAAGAACGCTTTCACACAGTCTCTGTTTCTTGCTCGTCAAAAGATCAATCTATATCTTTCACACACTTTTCTGTGTATATATATATCCGAAGTTTCCAAGATAGAACATATATATTCAAATATGAGAAAATCTTCCGCATAAATAGATCCATGAAAATCTCCTTTAGATTTGCGATATTAAATGAAATAACAGAGCCGTTGTAACTCCCCTGAAGAAACGGCATAAAAAGCTCCGTTTAAATCAATCATTAATCCGTTGTAAATCGTCTTTGATTCAATCAAAGTCGTATTTAAGAATCAGCTCGAAATCCGCCTAATAATCCGCTTGTTTGACCAATGCGAAAGGAAATATCGTCTGTCAAAAATATCCCGACGCCAAACGTAGGGTTGATGACGTGGCTCCAAACGTAGGGTTCACAAACGTAAGGTTCACAAACGTAAGGTTCAGAACGTAAGGTTGAACATACATACTTTCTCTTCAGCATTCAAACGTAGGGTTGATCATCCATACTTTGTCTTACTTCAACTCTCCAAAGAACGTACGGTTGATTATAAAAGTAAGGTTGATGATCCATACTTTTGAGAAACAAACTCAACACTGAAAACTAACGTACGGTTTCTCTTCCATACTTGTCCAACAACGAAAACGTAAGGTTCCTTCCAAACATAATGTTCTTCTTCCATACTTTTTAACAACGTAAGATTCATTAACCATACGTTTCAAAATAACGTAAGGTTCCTTAACCATACGTTTCTTTTAACATAAAAAGTAAACTTTTCATCCATATGTTACGTTCATCAACGTAGGGTATGAACAGTGATTCCAGTACGCGCTAAAATTGATCTTGCGCTACAGTGATTCCAGAACGCGCTAAAATTGATCTTGCGCTACAGTGAATCCAGAACGCGCTAAAACTGATCTCGGAATAAATGAAGTATAAAATCTCGTTGTATGAAATAAATAAATAAAATAAATTCCTGCAAAATACTCAACGAAATAATTAGTAAATAATTAAGGGTATTTGTGAGCATTAAAATCATCATAAAGAGACAGAGTATTATTTGAAATAATCTCCCCCTTTTTAAAAAACATTATTTTGAATTGTTTGAAAACAATACATTGCTCAACAATCTCCCCCTTTTTGATGATCACAAAACCCATAAAATAATAGAACTAATTTAATTGCAATCTTTATTGAAAAATTAGTTTTATAAAATTTTAGAATTCTGAAAGGATTAAAACAATATTTAACTATAAAATTGAAAGGATTAAAACAATATTTAACTATAAAATTTCTCCCCCATAAAAATAAATTTTCAGCTAAAAATAGATAAAAGATAAATGTCGTATATATCCAAATTCTCCCATATATCCAAATTTCTTTATAGGAAATGAATGAATTTAAATGTTGTGTTTATCCAAATTCTCCCCCTTTTTGTGATATCAAAAAGAATGAAAAATTACGGATTTGAACACATTCAATATTGCACTGAACTATAAGTAAATGCTATAATTAACTGTGTATGAATAAGTGAATTTGTTATACTGGCTTAATCATAAATTAATAAATAACAAAACAAAAAAGAAGTAAGAAAAGAATTTTCATTCACAAGCTATTATATAAAAACGACTGTGATATACAGAGGAATCAAGGTTCATGGATAAGACAGGGAAAAAAAATCTATCTCCTTTGAATCACGGTCTTGATCTCTGTAAACTGTTCTCTGAGCCTCTTCATCATCCCATCTCCTAATTTGATGATAAGATCTATGTTCTCCTGAGTCATATGAATATCTTCAATCAAATTAACTCTGAAAAACTCATGCATTCTTTCTTCTTTTTCAACAAAAAGAGCCAGTTTTTCTGATAACTGATTCAAAAGAATCCTAATCGGTTGCTCTCCAGATGTCAACTGATCCACTAAAAATTTCTGATTATCTAGCAAAACTGACAAAGGGGCACTATTACACTGAAGATCGTGTAATCTGTCACTCATATTGCTCAGTGCTCCAGTAATTGCTTGAAATCTTCAAATCAAATCAGGTGAAGAACCTGATCCACTCACATCACTATTTGCAACAGACTCAAATTTATTCTCCATGTAAATCTTCATCTCAGACAAATCATCTTTCTTTACCATCTCTGATTTTAACTGATCAACAGCATGCAACATATCAGTCTTAAACAAATCTACTTCCTGTCTTGAAACAGTAGATTCTTTCAGCTTCTGAAACTTCAACTGCTCTAAGTTCAGAGATTTTCTGAGACTAACATTCTCAGATTCTAATTGAGATATACGCTTGTACAACTCAACAACTTCTTCTTTTCTCGAATCAGGGGCACCCTGTGCTTGATTCTCATGTCCTGAAATAGGTTGATGAGGCAGGACAAGTGGTAAGGAATCTGCATCTGACTGTTCTTTGTCCTGACAAGGTTGATCCACTGAACTAGCTTTTGAAGCCTGAAACTCTTCTACTGAAAAATCTTCCTGAAGTACCTCTGTATTAGCTTCAGAAGTATGTTCATCACGAACAGTAGTCTCTCTGACTTCTACTGAATGATCAAGAACAATATTTTCATGTAAATCTTGAGGTTGGGCCACTTCTTCACCAGGCACTGCCTCCATATGTTGTTCTTGTGGAATTGCTTTTTCAACAGCCACAGCAGCAGATTGAGGTTCTTTTTGGATTTCCGGTTGAGCTACTGGTTCCTCTATCGGTGCAGTCTTCTCCACAACAGCTTCTCTCACAAATGAATAAGAAATTACCGGTTCAGAGGATTTCAAGGCAGGAGAGATAATTTCATCATCAATTGACCTCTTCCTTCTAGATTGAAGTCCTTCTTGACTTCTCTCTTCCTCAACTTCCTCCATCTCAAAGCGAATTCTCCTTGCCACTGTACTAACCCTTGATTCTGCTTGTCCCTCCTTGGACTTAGCCGGTTGAGCCTGAGCACTCTCCGAGTCTTCCTCAGCTCCAACAGGTAAGAGTTTTCCTTTAATTGTGCTCCAGAAGTATCCTACTTTCCTCAAAGTTCCAGCATTAAAAACATTACTGTGGTGACATTTCACCCCAGCATCTACCAATCTGATCATTCCTCTTTTATATAAAAACAAAGAAATGAACCTTCCATAAGGGAAAAAGGTCATTCTTGCTTCACTCTGACAGCAGTATCTCAAATATCTTATCATAAACCGAGGAAAATTAAACTTAATATCACACATCATAAGATACATTATGTACATGTCAGGGTATAGGATTTTCTCCATCTCAGCCATCCTTGGTGCTAAACCAGTCTGAACAAATTTTACCAAGATTTTCTGATCGGGCTCCAAATCTTTAATAAACATTTTCTTTATCACTCTGGTTCCAAATAGAAAAGACATAATGTCTTCAGACTTATGTACATAATCTCCAATATTCCGTAAATCGAAATGAAAAACTCCTTCATGAGGGCAGTTAAGAATTTGACTTATCTCTACAGATGATATGGAAAAGTCCTTATCCTCTATTTGAGCCAATAAACTATCCTCCGTATCTCCAAGGCTAAAATGAACAGTTCTAAAGAAATGTCTCATTTCTGCCTCATATAGAAACTCAGAATTTTCACTATTAAAAGCTTGCTCAAGGCTTTGAAACGACAACGCTTGCTTCAACAGTAAATTAGTTTCAAACAGCCATTCTAAATCTATGACTTTACCTTGCAGTATTTTCCGACCAACTACTTTAGGTTTCTTTGCAGCACTACTCTCAGCTTCATCTGGACGCTTAGTCTTTGCCATTTCAACAACGATTTCTGAAGGTTCGTAAGTTTAGGGTTTGAATATTCAGAAAAGGGTTTTGGAGCAGATGTGCGGTTTTAGGTTTTCGAAAGGGTTTCCGAAAAAGGTGAAAACAGTTTAGAAGGTGAAACGGTTCTGACAGCCTTGATTCCCGTGTAATCACTAATCATTACTTTTATGTAAAACAAAATAAAATTACTTATATCGGGAAACAGAAATTAAGCAGAATTCGAAAACAGAATAAGATTAAAAAAAACTATTTAAAATTAAATAAACCTAACTCCCCCTTAATAAATTCAAACCTTGCCGTGGGAAGTGGTTTAGTAAAAATATCTGCTAATTGATTTTCTGTATTTACAAATTCTAAAAATATATCCTTTTTAAACACATGATCTCTTAAAAAGTGATGTCTTATATCAATGTGCTTAGTTCTAGAATGACTAATAGGATTTTTTGAAATATTAATTGCACTAGTATTATCACATAAAATAGGTGTATTATTGAAATTTAATCCAAAGTCCATAAGAGTGTTTTTCATCCACAACACCTGTGCACAGCAACTACCTGCAGACACATATTCTGCCTCGGCTGTTGAAAGGGCAACTGAGTGTTGTTTCTTACTAGACCATGATACTAAAGACTTTCCTAAAAAGTGACATGTTCCTGAAGTACTCTTCCTATCTAATCTACAGCTTCCAAAGTCAGCATCTGAATATGAAATTAAATTAAAATAAGAGGTTTTTGGATAAAGCAGAGATTGATAAATAGTACCTTTTAAATATCTAAAAATTCGTTTAACAGCAGTTAAGTGAGATTCTTTGGGATTTGATTGAAATCGAGCACAAAGACATACTGAATACATTATATCTGGTCTACTAGCAGTAAGATATAACAAACTACCAATCATACCTCTATATAACTTGTTGTCCACTGATTTTCCAGTTTCATCCAAATCAAGTTTTATATTAGTACACATAGGAGTGGTAAATGTCTTGCTGTTTTCAAGTCCAAATTTCTTAAGTAAATCAGTAATGTATTTGCATTGATTTAAAATATTTCCAAAATCTTTTTGAAATATTTGAAGACCCAAAAAGAAATTTAATTCTCCCATCATACTCATTTCAAATTCTTTTTGCATTAATTCTGAAAATTCATGACAAAGAATTTTATTGGTTGATCCAAAAATTACATCATCAACATAAATTTGAACCAACAAAACATTATTTTTCACAGTTTTCTTAAAGAGTGTTGGATCTGCTAGTCCAACAGTAAAATCATTTTTCAAAAGAAAAGAACTTAGTCTTTCATACCAAGCTCTAGGTGCTTGTTTAAGGCCATAAAGAGCTTTAGTAAGTTTGAAAACAGAATCTGGTTTTTGAGAATTTTCAAAACCAGGAGGTTGCTCAACATAAACTTCCTCCATTAAATAACCATTTAAAAAGGCAGATTTAACATCCATCTGAAATAATTTAAAATTCATATAAGATGCATAGGCTAAAAGGATTCTAATGGCTTCTAACCTGGCTACAGGTGCAAAGGTCTCATCATAATCTATTCCTTCTTCTTGATTATATCCTTTAGCTACTAATCTTGCTTTATTTCTAGTTATTATCCCTTGATCATCCTGTTTATTCCTAAAGACCCATTTAGTTCCTATTACTGGATAATCATGTGGTCTTTCAACTAATTCCCAAACCTTATTTCTCTTGAACTGGTTCAATTCATCCTACATTGCTATTACCCAGCTCTCATCATCTAAGGCTTCTTCTATGGTCTTAGGTTCTTGTTGGGATAGGAAAGCAGAGAATTCAACTATGTTTCCAAAGTTTCTTCTAGTTTGAATACCAGTCTCTAAGTCACCTATCACAGATTCTAAAGGGTGATTCTTTAAGGTTCTAGACTGTCTAGGCATTACATTCAAAGGTTCTTCAGTATCATGTTCTTCTGAACTGGACTGAATTTCTTTTATATCATTTTCAAAATCATTCTTTAAATTCTTAGGTCTCATGTTTTCATTAGAATCAGGTTCATCTATTTGTTCTGTCCTTTTCTCAAAAGGATCAGATTCATCAAATTTCACATGAACTGATTCTTCAACAATCCTTGACTTTTTATTATAGACTCTATAAGCTTTGGAGGTTGCAGAATATCCTAAGAAAATACCTTTATCAGATTTTGGATCAAATTTACCAAGATTATCTTTGGTATTCAAGATGTAAACCTTGCATCCAAAAACTTTAAAGTAATTTACTTTAGGTTTTCTGTTATTCCATAGTTCATAGGGTGTCTTTTTCAAAATAGGTCTTATTAAAATTCTATTCATTATATAACAAGCTGTATTAACAGCTTCTGCCCAGAAATATATAGGTAGGCTATATTCATTTAACATAGTTCTAGCCATTTCTTGAATAGTTCTATTTCTTCTTTGTACAATCCCATTCTGTTGAGGTGTTCTTGGAGCAGAGAAGGTGTGTTTAATACCCATGTTTGAGCAAAAGGAATTAAATTACTGGTTCTCAAATTCTCCACCATGATCAATTCTCAATGAGATTATATTAAAACCTTTTTCATTTTGAATAGATTTACAAAAACCTTCAAATAAACTAAAAGCTTCACTTTTAAATTTCAAAAAGAAAATCCAAGTAAATCTAGAATAATCATCAACTAATACATAAACATATAATTTACCATCTAAACTTGCTACTCTTGAAGGTCCAAACAAATCCATATGGATAAGTTCTAGAGGTTTAGTTGTAGCAACTTTATTAACAGATTTGAATGATGATTTGTGTTGCTTGCCAAGCTGACATGCATCACAGAATCTGTCATTTTCAAATTTGAGACTAGGCAAATCAGAAACTAGATGTTTCTTAGATAATTTATGTAAAGCATATATATTGCAATGACCATGTCTTCTATGCCAGATCCAGGATTCACTTATATTAGCAGTTAAGCAGTTTACTTGTTGTTTACACAAGGAATACAAATCCAAAGTATAAACATTATCAGTTCTGGGTGCTCTAAACTTAAACAGTTTATCTTTAGAAACAGTACAACTATTGTTAGTAAAATCAACAGTGTATCCATCATCACAGAGTTGAGAGATACTTATCAGATTGTGTTTTAACCCTTGTACATAAAGTACTTTGTTGATTGAGACTGTCTCTGGATCTCCAACTGTTCCAATACCAATAATCTTTCCTTTGGCATTGTCACCAAAGGTGACAAGTCCTCCTTCCTTTCGAGTAAGAGAAGAGAAATTAGCTGAAGTTCCACTCATGTGTCTTGAGCAGCCACTGTCCATATACCATATTTCTTTCTTTCTTTGGTGACCTGCTACCTGCAAAGACATTCAAACAAATTGCTTTGGTACCCATATTTTGTTGGGTCCAGGAGTGTTAGCAAGCAGTGATCTGGGTATCCAGATTTGCTTTGTTTTCTTAAAATTGATTGAATCATATAGATCGTTGGAAATATAAGCTTTCTTAATTCCACATATTTGAGGTTGTCTTAGAAAACAGTTTTTAGCTATATGACCTTTTGTTCCACAGAAGTTACAAATAACCTGTTTAGTGCTAGGAACAAAATAATTTTTGTATAACTTAGGTTTTTCTCCCTTACTTCCAATTCCAAACCTTTCCTTTTTAATTACAGTTTTTCCAAGTATCTCATTTAAGGTGTTTTCTCCTTTTGTAAAAACTAATGCAGCCTTTTTATAAGATTCTACTTCATCCTGTAGAGTTTTTATTTTTGATTCAAAATTGATTTTATTTGAGTCAGCAGAGTTGTATTTGTCAATTAATTCCTTATGTTGTTTTAGCAAAGTATTTCTCTCATCTGAAATAGCTTTGTGCAAGTTCTTTATAGATTTATATTTGTTAAATAATGAGTCATACCTTTCTTCAAGCATATTGCAGTAAGCTGCAAGTTTTTTATTTGAGAAGCTTGTTTCAGAGTTTGATTCATTATTTGAGTCAGAGGAGTAGTATGAGTGTACCTCATCAGTTTCAGCCATGAAACACATATTTGCTTTTAAATTGGCTTTCTCCTTTTCTGAGCTTGATTCAGAAGAATTACTTGAGTCTTCAGAAACACTCCAAGTAGCTTTCATAGCTTTCTTGTCTTTCTGCTCATAATCATCTCTTTTGAAGAATTTCTTCTTCTTTGAATCTTTCAATTTTGGGCAATCCGGTCTGATATGTCCCATATTTTTGCATTCATAACATCTCACTTCCTTACTATCCTTTTTGAAGGATTTCTTGAAGTCTTTCTTCTTACTATAGAACTTTCTGAATTTTCTGGCTAGCTGAGCCAGTTCTTCATCCGAATTTGAAGAATCAGAGCTTTCTGATTTAGCACTTACTTATCTGTTCTTCATATTTCTATCCTTTTGTTGAGAAGTCACTTTCAAAGCAGTATTTTCCCTTTTTATGTAGAATTTATGCTCATTTACCTCATCTTGCATTTCAGCTTCGTACATCATCAGTGTACCAATCAGCTCTCTCATAGTTAGATCTTTAACAGAAGTTGATTGTCTGATTGCTGCAGAGATTCCATTCCATCGAGTAGGAAGTACTCTCAGTACCTTCAACGCTTGATCAGCCTGCTTGATTGGTTCTCTTAGAGCTGTTATATTATTGACAATTTCTGTCAATCTTCCATTCATCTGAGTGATGCTCTCTCCTTCAATCATTCTGAAAGTATCGAATTTTAACTTAGCAGTTGCATATCTCATCTGTCTTACATTATCTGTTCCTTCATAAGCAACAGCTATTGTTTTCCACATTTCATATGCAGTCGGGCATTGAGATACTCTGTTAAATTCATCTGGTCCTAGACCACAGATGATTGCATTCATAGCTTTTGAATTTATGTCATACTCAGCCTCTGTAGCAGCACTCCATGTATCGGGATTTTCAGGAATTTCATAGGGAGTCAGAATCTTTGAATAGACTTTGTAACCAAGATTTTTCAGATAAATAATCATACGTGATTTCCAGCAGCCATAATTATCTCCATTAAAGTAAGGTGCTCTGACCATTGACATTCCCTCTCTCATATCAGCCATGATACACTATGTATAATCTTTAAATACTTCTAGCTTGATAAGACTTTAAAAATAAGAAGCTCCTCCTTTGATACCAATTGTTGGATCTGAATCTACGGATTACACACAAGAGGGGGGGTGAATTGTGTCTTTTCAAAATTATTACAATCTCTTCAATTTAGACCAATTCTGTCCACTATGCTTTTGCACGATCAAATATGCAGCGGAAAAAGTAAAAGCATGAACACACGGATGTATAGTGGTTCGGGGAACAGAAGGCCCCTAGTCCACTCCACCAACGCTCAAATCCACGAGCTTGGCGATTTTCACTATCTGGTCCTCGTTTCCACAGACCCGTTCACAACTGAGTACAGGCAGTTGACACCTTTACAAGATTCAGGCAAACACAGCCTTCCTGGTTCAAACACGAACCCACACAGCTTAGAACGAGAAGCTGATCACTCAAAAATAAAAGGGTTTTGATAAAGAAACACTTCTCCAATTGTTCTTCACAATTGCAATAGAATGCAATTGACAGTAGATAGATCGTTGTCTTCAGAAAATAAAGATCTGTAATCAAAACAGTTCTGAGTCGATCCAGTTGCAATAGATATTATAAGAAACTTCACAACTTTAGCAGTAGTAGATTCACAACAGATAGTCGATGTAGAACACGTGAATCTGCTATCAAGATCTTCCTTCGGTAATAAAGGTTTTACACTTCTTCTCGATCACCAGAAAAGAACGCTTTCACACAGTCTCTGTTTCTTGCTCATTAAAAGATCAATCTATATCTTTCACACACTTTTCTATGTATATATATATCCGAAGTTTCCAAGATAGAACATATATATTCAAATATGAGAAAATCTTCCGCATAAATAGATCCATGAAAATCTCCTTTAGATTCGCGATATTAAATGAAATAACAGAGCCGTTGTAACTCCCCTGAAGAAACGGCATAAAAATCTCCGTTTAAATCAATCATTAATCCGTTGTAAATCGTCTTTGATTTAGTCAAAGTCGTATTTAAGAATCAGCTCGAAATCCGCCTAATAATCCGCTTGTTTGACCAATGCGAAAGGAAATATCGTCTGTCAAAAATATCCCGACGCCAAACGTAGGGTTGATGACGTGGCTCCAAACGTAGGGTTCACAAACGTAAGGTTCACAAACGTAAGGTTCAGAACGTAAGGTTGAACATACATACTTTCTCTTCAGCATTCAAACGTAGGGTTGATCATCCATACTTTGTCTTACTTCAACTCTCCAAAGAACGTACGGTTGATTATAATAGTAAGGTTGATGATCCATACTTTTGAGAAACAAACTCAACACTGAAAAATAACGTACGGTTTCTCTTCCATACTTGTCCAACAACGAAAACGTAAGGTTCCTTCCAAACGTAATGTTCTTCTTCCATACTTTTTAACAACATAAGATTCATTAACCATACGTTTCACAATAACGTAAGGTTCCTTAACCATACGTTTCTTTTAACATAAAAAGTAAACTTTTCATCCATACGTTACGTTCATCAAAGTAGGGTATGAACAGTGATTCCAGTACGCGCTAAAATTGATCTTGCGCTACAGTGATTCCAGAACGCGCTAAAATTGATCTTGCGCTACAGTGATTCCAGAACGCGCTAAAACTGATCTCAGAATAAATGAAGTATAAAATCTCGTTGTATGAAATAAATAAATAAAATAAATTCCTGCAAAATACTCAACGAAATAATTAGTAAATAATTAAGGGTATTTGTGAGCATTAAAATCATCATAAAGAGACAGAGTATTATTTGAAATAATCTCCCCCTTTTTAAAAAACATTATTTTGAATTGTTTGAAAACAATACATTTCTCAAAAAATATCATAGGGGTTTTAGTTTACACCCTATTACACCATTTCCATAGTCATGATTTACTCCCAAGACAATCATAGTGAACATAAACTGTTAATCTACTATTATGGATCCCTTTTTCAGTTGTTATTATCCAAGGAGATATCCATAATTACTCAATCAATAGAGGGTTATACAATTCTGGGCCCACAAACCTCATAATTAAAACCAGATATATGTTTTCCACTAGATCATAAAACATTCACCATAGAATGACCTATCGAAATGAAATGTATTTCATTAAATTTTCATCATGTCATTTTAATATAACAAGTGAAAAAAATAATCTTTTCATAATCATTTGATCGTATGTAAGGAAACCAATATAAAAAAAAGGTTTCATAGAATCATCCTTATATCATCATCATCCTAATACATCCAAAAAATCAAATGGGTGACATCAATTGATTACATCACCTTTAATATGTATTTAACATATAAGGATGTTAACATAGGTGAAAAATTAATTTAAATTATTACTATTACATATCTTGAGGAAAAAATTTTCTCAATTTAAAATAACTATTTTAAAATATAATTTTATTCTAAATTTTATTGAAAAAAATTCATTAAATATAACCATAATAACAAATAAAATATTATTCAATTAATTGACAGACCACGATAACCGTATATTCCATTCATGAAATATATGTTAAAACAAATATTTATTTCACATTTTCTATAAAAAATGTTAGAAGCACATCATTATTAAAAGGACAAGAAGATTCCTTTTAACCAATTTTTTTAAACAATTATTCATTGGAAAAATATACTTTATACAATTAGATATGTATCGTAATAAAATTTTAATTTTTTTATAAAACATAGATATCAAAGTAAAATGATTTTTAGATGAAAAGAGAAATAAAGACATTTTTCATTAAAAAATATTTTTTTCCTCATCAGAAATTGAAGGGAGGAAAATGAAATGAAAACATGTATTTTATAAAAATAAAAAGAGGATATTATAATTAATGAGATTCATTGGAGTAAGATTATATAAATTAATCATTTATACCTTAATCACAAACAATTCTAGTGAATAAAGTGATTTCTACACAAATCCATTACCCAACATTCAATATGCATTAAATATAATCTAAAAAACTATAAAATGAAATTAAATTTATTATATTTATATACTAGAGTCGTATATATATACATATAAAATCATATATGATCCCGTTATAATATTCAATCAATCTTTTATTAATAATTACATATTAGAGTTGTTGTTTTTTGTGGTTTTTATTTCATTTTTCATGGTTATTTCCGTTTTTAGTTTTGGTCCATGTACATTGATGATGGTTCCATCAACTCCATAATTTTAATCATGGAATAAATATCACATTTATTCATTATATATGTAGTTTCATCTATAAAATGTATTGAAGAATGATTATTTACTGTGTTCATGAAGATGGTAGACTGTATGCACCCATGAATATTGTTTTCATTTTCTAATTAAAAGTGTGAACGAACGATTAATATTATTTTATCATTACATAGAAAAAATATATCATAAATATAATATATAAATATTAAATATATAGTAATGATGAACCGTGATATAAGATGATGTAAGATAAATTATATATCTATGTGGAGGATGTAGTCCACACGTGTTGATGAGTGATTCCTTCAAATTACATTTTATGGATATGAGGGTGAATATTAGTGATTTCATAATTAAAATAATATTTATATTGTTGCATCAATTTTCTTAATTTTAGGGATTTTTCTTCCATTTTCTTATTTTCATTTTTAATTGTGGGCATCTTGGAACTCCCATGGATAAAGAAAAATTTGTAAAAAAATGTAATAATGTTCATGGATATATTTTTTCTTGAATTAATAGAGTACATGCATAAACGAGTAGGGGATTTGTGGGGTTATCAATAAGGTTAGAGAATGGTCCGGTTAGTTTGAGGATTTTGTTATGAATAAGTTGTTTTTGTAGTCTATAATAGAACTACAGAAAATGTAATGGGTATACATTACATATAAATCATACTTGAAAGATTATATGAATATAATATATAAAATGAATTGAGTAAATTCTACATAAAGGATATAAACCATTAATTGTTAAAATATCATAATTTAAAAAAAAGATATGGTTTTGTTGGTGTATCATACTCCCAAGGATTGCACAACATTTAAATGGATTAAAGGCCATGTAATTATTGAAAATATGGGTTTTAGGGAACTGATTGATTAATTTTCAACTCATTCAACTATAATTATCCTAGTTCTCAACCAGATCACTTCCCCGATGATTTTGGTATTATCCATTAGATCCAGATTGATTTGTTCGATGATTGATCAATGTTGAATTTGGATTATAGCTCCCCAAGTGAGTAAGACTTTCTGCTTTAGAATTTCCTCTGATTGTGGAACAAACGTTTCATTACACTATTTGACTTATTGGTATGTAGTGATATTTCTTATTTTTTTCTTATAGATTGGTTTTGTGATCTTGTTTCGGGGGTTATTTCCCATATTGTTTTTGGTACAATGGGAGTCTGTTTTTTAGGTAATTATCTTTTCATGTTCTATACCAATACTTTTGTTTAATTTGATCAATTCTATGATTTTTATTTTGATTCTAGTTCATCATGTATCATTTTTGAATAATTTATTATTAGGGGTTCAATTGTGGGCATTTGTAACCCATGTTTTGAGTGATTTTGTTCCATATTCTTCTAGTGTGGGTGAACTACATTGTATTGTTTCTAATAATTTTTATTATTAAATTTGATGGAATCACATGACAGATCTTTTTGTGTGTTTTTAAATTATGTTTTTATATAAGGTGGTTTACAGTAGTTCTGGTACTTAAAAGGAGGTTTCAATGCATTGTGAAATGGTTTTGTGAAGTGGTTTTCAATTAATGAATTGGATAAAAAGTTTGATGAATTGGTTGGGAAAATAGAGCACATTAGATTCCTTAGGTACTTAGGTGGAAGGTATAGTACCAGGTTTCATTGAAATTCTGGGGGTTTTCTGATGGGGATTTTTTCTACTATCTATGACTACTGTTTTAGAGACTTGTTAGACCTTTTGTGGGGTTTACTTGTTGGGGTGTTCCCTTTACCCCTAAACGTGATGCATATTCATAGGGAATTGATGTGTATATGATTATATATCTTATGTAAGGGTTTCAATGCTATATTAACCTAGTGTGATCTCTCACATGATATTACTTATTCTTCATATCCGATTATGGCTACATATGGTTTGAAATATTTTTCTCACTTCCATGGATATGATATGATATGGCATACTTCATTTTTTTAATCGATATATCATTTGTGGTATAAGGTTATGAAATTCTTTGAAACTAACTTAACATCATTGTTTGGATAAATGGAGAAAGAGGAAATTAAAATTGTTTTCATGAATTTGATATTAAAAATTTTAAATTTTTACCATCCCTTATTTTATTTAAAATTGAGAATAGTGTGATTATTAATCAGAGAAATGATATGGAAAACCGAGGTGAGACCGTATAGATCGAATTAACTCACACGATGCATACCCCTTTAATAGTGCGGGCACCTTGTTATGTATATCAATGTAGGGAAAGTCTAGGCAGTGTAGTGAGGCAGATAGATTTTTGTAGCTAAATTTTTGATAGCTAATGGTGAGAAGGTGGTGGGATTTCCATGTTATCACCTGGATCTATTATATTAGTTGTTTTGTATTGTAGTCTTTTGTTGTTATACCTAACTCTTGAATATATTTTTCTTACTATTTCAGTTGTATCACTTCTATTCTTCAATATATGGTATGGAATATATATATATATATATATCTTTTGATATTTATTTCTATTGTGTATATATATTCCATTTTTTCACTTTAGGTTCGGTGAAATAGTTTCATTTGATTTGTTGTTTGGTTTTTGGGTGCTAGTTTCACACCCTTTTGGACCAGGAATGCCCTTTGGGAATGTTGAAGATCAGGTTGGGAACCAAATTTAGAGGATATTCATATTATTTTGTTACAATTTGGTATCAGAGCCTCATTTATTGTGGTTTTCCTCATTTTGTGACATTTAATTGATAGGATATTTGATTTTTGGTAGTTTATAGGTAGACATTGCGAGTTCTTGGACATCAATTTTAATAATGAGACTCAAGTAACCATGGGAGGTTGGGGTATGGGTCATAGTTTTTGAGTTTTGGTTTTAATCTCAGTTTTTTCTTATGGGACTTCTTGTTTGAACTGAGATTATTCTATGTCCAATTATTTCTATTGTTTTGGTGTGCCAGAACATGCCTCCAAGACATGTTTTGTGAGTTCCTTAGGAGGGTGCAATATATTCCCATCAGGGAAGTCCTCCTCATGACTAGAAATATTTATAGGTTATCATGGAAGTGATTTTTGTTATTGACGAGAATGTGCCACAATTATAGAATGTATTAGTTGAGGTAATTCCAAGTGTTATAGTATAAATAGATTGATCAAAGTTGTTCCAGCATGAGAAGAAACTATCCATTAATGTTACCAAGGAAACTAAAGAGGTGGTGGACAAACTTTTCATGATTGAATATATATTTAACATTGTGCATTCCACATAGAGTATCAATTTAATGTGTTTAGTGTTCAATCATGAGGGTCCCAACAACCATTGGTATTATTCTATGGTATAGGTGGATAAGGCCATGCTCTTAGACTGTAAGGGTTTCAATACACTCTTATTCTGAAAAATTATTCCATTTTCTCCAATGATGGTGAACTTTCTATATTTCCTCTATATACACCCCAAAAATCATTAGCTTTGACTCTACACCAATTATATTTTCATACTAGTTTTTTTTTGTACAAGAGGTTGTGAAGAATGACCTACTAAAATCTCAAAAATTACAAGCAGTGTTTGCGACTATATATCATATCACATGTATTTATACTAAATATATTGACTTATGTGGGGATAGTGAATAGAGATATAATGGAAGAAATTAATAGGGTAAGAAATGTTGTAAATTATGACTCTTCTCTCCAACCTAGTGGTAGATTCAGTGGAGAACTAGTGAAGAAGAAGAAGATTCAACATCATCACATGTGTAGTGGGGATAGTTCTTAGTACCAAGCCTATTCAACACTTCAATTTGGAACTAGTGGTGTGTCATTGACCTACTATTAGTGTGGAATGGTCAGACACATATGGATTCAGTTTTAGTCACTAGATAAGATGTGTAACAACAATAGAGGTAATATTCATTTACATCACTTCTATTGGGATCATTATACACCTCGATATAGTGAGGGATCATCGTATCAAAAGGCTACTTTACTGAATTCAGATGCTTCAAATACTGCATGGGTCCATCCACATGATTTATAAGGGAAGAAACATCACACAATATATGATTTTCTTGAATTTTTATACAAAGGTCCAATGATATCGATAATTACCATCATTATTGCCCCTTTAGTATTGATTTCTTTATATGATACATGTGCTTCTGACTCATTTATATCTATCCATTTTATTGATACAATTAACCTTCCACTGAATCTCATGTCCATTATTATGGATATAGAAACTCCTCTTAGGAAGATGAAGAATCAAGGGTTTTTGTGTCCATATTGGGCCTTATCGATAGATAATGTGGAGTAAGTATGGGATATTTCATTTATCAATCTAGATCTATTAGATGTTAGCATAACGATGGGTTTTATTCTTGATCATCATGATGAGGTTAATTGTTTTCATTGATATGTAACATTTCATATAGCCAATGAAAGCTTAATGATATTTAATGAGGAATGGGATTCAAGGTCTTGTCATACTAGACCTTCCAGCCAAGAGTTGAATAGTTTGTTGTTTGATGCAACAGTTTTTACAAATGATGTATCTTATATTGTTTCTCTTCGCACAATTATTTAGGAAATTTTTGATATTTTCTAAGATTATTTCTCCATTCTTCCCCCAGATATTTAGGCAGAGTTATACAATTGACATGGTTTCAGGGATGAAACTAATTTTGATCCCTTCTTATCATATGGAACCAAAAAAATATAAAGGATCTAAAGATTCAGTAAGATGATATGGTGGTGAAGGGTTTTATTCTCCTGACTAGTAAGCCTTGGGCATCCCCAGTTCCCCTCTCTAAGAAGGCAGATGGTTCACATTGATTATGCATATAATATAAAATCTTAAATTGGGTAATGGTTAATAACAACTATCCTTTCCCTCACATGGATGATTTTTTGATCAATTAAAGGGAGAAAAGTGGGTTTCAAATATTGATCTTAGGTATGGTTATCATGAGTTCATAGTTCGGGAGTGTGAGGTATCAAAGATGGATTTTGGGAAATTTTAAGGCAATTATAAATATCTCATGTTATCATTTGATCTAACTAACACTAATGTAGTTTTTTGGGCTTTGATGAATTAGATATTCCATCATTTTCTCAACACATTGGTCATAGTGCTAATAGATGTAATTTTGGTTTATTGAAGATATGAGTGTGGGAAATATCTTAATCTATATTTTGTTTTTGGATTCTGTTAGAGTTACTTTTTGTATAACAATCATTCTAAAAGAATCTTCTGGATTCATGAATAGAAATTCTTAAGGCACGTGATTTCTAACAATGGAATACTAGTTTATTATAATAAGGTAATGTTTTTCCCATGTTACAAACCATGAAATGTATATTGAATTATAATATTTCTTTTTATTTATAAATAATATTTATGTTTATTCAAGGATTTATAGATATTGAAGTCACCTTTGATTACTCTTGATATATAATGAATGAAATTCAAATGGGATAATAAGAGATAGGATTATTTCAATAATCATAAAATACCTCAGACATCAGATCCTATTATTATATTACCTGAGATTGGTAAATTGTATGTGGTTTTTTAGAGTTATTCTGGTGCTATTATGGATTGCGTTCTAATATAGGATGATAATGTGGTAGGTTAATGTTTTCATCATGTTTGACCACATGAGAGGAATTACCCCACTCATGAAATAAATATTTATGTAGTTTTGAATGTTCTTATGTATTGGTGGAATTATCTTTTATGGGAAAGGATCGCCATATTTTTTGACTACAAGTGTTTGATCTATATCTTTTCTCATATGTACATGAATATTATTTAGAGGTGGTGGGTGGAATACCATCATATATTTTTTATTTATATTTCCTACACCCCATTAAAGGGGATTGTCTTTGTAGAATATTATAGTTGGAATGTTCCATCACTCTCTACACTGGAATCCAAGGAAGAACGGAACCTTGACGATATTATCTATCAATTTCACTAGTATGCTATGGAGGGTGTTCATGAATAGTTTTTACCAGTGTATAGTTATAATCATCTCTTATTAAGTCTATTCTGCAAAGTCAGTATCACTATATAGAGTTCAAAGGATTATGAGAAACTATATATGGTGGGGATACTGTTCCATGTTGGTCTCTCTCATTATATGGAATTCTTAGTTTTTGGAATCAGTTTTTTCCCAACATTTATGAGGATTTTTTGTTTTGATTGATTCTCTTAGTTAATGAGGGTCCATTAATCTGGTAACTAAAAAGATGTATTACAACATGAGATGGCGATAATTATGCGCCGGTAAGGGGCGTTACCACTAGGGTTTTACTCCGTCGCCGCCTCCCTCTGCCGCGGCGATGTTCGACTCTCCTCCTCGATGTTCCCTCTGATCGATTTTGGCTGCAGGTTCTCTTTCGCGGAGGCGTTGCTGACCTCTTATCTTCGTTTTTGGCCTGTTACCACCTCACTCTATATCATCTAGATAAGGCTTCATCTAGCAGCACGAATATGGTTCCGCGGTCAAGATTCAGGTTTCCCGACTGAGGTTTGCATCATCCTCTTATGTGGGTTTGTTGGGTGGTCTGTGGTGGTCTCTGAGGGAATTTTGGACGGCGGCGATGGGACATCCTTTTCTGGAGATCTTTGATGCTCAAGTTGCTAATATTCTGGTGATGGATTTTTTATCTTAACTTTTTCCTTAGTTTGATTTTAGGATGTTTTTTTTGTTTTTTTCGAAGCTTATTCTTCGGTATTTCTGGTAGAGGAGCTTGGACTTGGTTGTTCGTGTTTTGGTTTTTGGAGTGTCTGTGGTTCTGGATCTGGAGCTGCTGTGGTTGCTGCCGCGGTAGTTTCTGGCACTTGGGGTTTTGGTTTTTGGGGTGTCTGTGGTTTTGGATCTCGAGCTGTTGTTGTTGTTTTTGCGGTAGTTTCTGGAACTTGGGGTCACTCTGTTTTTTTAATTTCTTGAAGACTATGGAGGCGGTGAGGGTTTTTTTGGTCTTTGGTTGGTATTTTCTACTCGCAATGATCTGGATTTTGGGTCTGTTTTGGTTTGAGTTTGTTTGAATCTCGTGGAGGCAGGGATTTTGTGGCGATTTAGTGTGTATGGTTAAGGAGGGTTATGGCGTCTGTTGTTTGTAATTTGTTTGTGGATGAATTCTGTTTGAACCCAAGGTGAAGTTTCGATGCGGTTGCAACCGAATTCCTACATGTATCTTCTCGAGATGATGTTCAGAGCAAGAATCTTTCACCTGCACATGGCATTTGGATCTGGATGTTCAAGAGGGTATCGCTCTGCCATCGGTACCGTGTCCGTGCAACTCTGCACGGGACTTCTTGTCGAATGGTCATGTGATGGTGAAAGTTTGTCACAATGGTGTAATTGCTGGGGAGGGGCAGATTCTGTAGCCTTGATCTGAATTTTCCTTTTAATGGTTTGTTGGTTGTAATGATGGATGTTGTGGTTTCTCACTTTTTCCTCAAAAGTGTTTTTATAATAAAAAAGTTAATTTTCAGTCAAAAAAACAACATGAGATGACAATTCTAGTGGCTAGGTATAAATCATTACATTACTGATCATGTGTCTCAATACTACACCTACCAAAAGATTATGTTAGATCATCTGAAAATATTCAGTTTTCTATAGAATCTTCATGTATCAGTTTTGAAATGGGATGAGGTGTCCACGTATTCAATTATTAGATTACCTCAACCCCTTAAGGGAATAATGATACCGAGGTGGTGATTAATAGGTTGAAAATGTCATATAATTTTATATTATACAAATACACTGATAAATTTGAAGATCTAGGTATGTTGTATTTGCTGGAAATTGTGAGGTTACATGGGGTTCCTTCCTCTATAATTTCATATACGGATCCTAGGATTACCTCAATGTTTCGGATGAGTCTCTTGGGTCCCTTGGTAAATCTGGATAGGTTTAGTGCGTCTTATCATCCACAGAATGATGATTATATAAATTGTGCTATTATGATTTTGGAAAATATTATTCGTGCATATGACTTAGATTTTGATGGTTCATGGGATTATAATCTCGGACATGTCGATTTCTTTTGGAAAAATTTATCAGTCGAAAACAATGGTGGATCCTTTTGAGGTATTTTATAGTCTCCAATTATGAACAAATATTTTTTGGGATGAGGTGGGTGAAGACTATTTAATGGGAATGAGTATCGTTTATGTGAGAGATATGAGGATTAAGGATTTAAATTGTTGTTTGTATATCTCTCAAAGTTGAAATATATATTATGTAGATTAATGACATCATTCTTTGTAGTGTTTCCAAGGTGAACAGATTTTCTTGAATGATTCTTTGAATTTGGGTCACTGTTAGCATGAGAAACAGGGAAATATGGCTCCATGATATGTGGAGAATTCAAGGTCATTATGTGTCCTAGGTTGTTTTCATTTGGATCAGAGTTTATGGTTCATATTATAAGGATTCATGATGTTTTTTTATATCAAAACACAATAAATATTTTCCTAATACCCCTCACATGCATAGTTTAGAAGAGATTGAATTAGAATTATATTTTTCTAATGTAGAGTAGATAATTTTGATCATTGACTCCCATGTGAGTGTCTTCTGTGAGAAGGATTTTTTGTTGGTCAATGTTTTATAGAGGAATGGATCAGATTCTCATTAAAACATGGAGAGTGATTCATTGATGAGGGATTTGTATCCTCACTTATATAATGGACATCATTGTTACACATGGATTCCTATGGATATAATGTCTTATGGTGGGGGGTTTTTAAAATGCTTTTCTAGATTATAGATATTTTACTTATCTTTTTTTTCCTAATTAATTGGGTTAGTATTGGGAATATTATGGATGGGGAACATTTACCTTGAAAAATTATCTTATTTTATAGGATATACTTTTTTAATTAATATAGTATGGTATAAATATGTAATATATTATCAGGGTTCTCCCATATTTTAGAGAACACCCGATTTGGTTTGTGTCTTTTCTAAAGAATATATTGTTTTAAAAGTCTATAGTAAAAATACATTTCGTGTAATGGGTATACATGACCTGACAATTTCAAAGGGTATTTTCCATGAATCTGGTCGATCGTGTGAAATGAGTACACACCATGTAACGGTATTACATAGTATAGTGTAAGAATGATGGGTTTTAATAAAAACCTAGGTTTTTTGGCATATTTGGGACATGAGAATTATAAGACATGTGGAAGTATTAATCACCATGTAATTGTGTGTGTATGGTTTTTTAAAAAGGAACCTTAGAGCTACATTGTCAGAAAAAAAAAACTACTTTAGAGCCGAATAAATATGACGGGAATTTATCTATTGAAAATATGATGGCAAGAAAATCCTTTCCCATGGTAGTGTATTTTTATTTTTCCGAATAAAATATCCTTGATGCATAGGCAATAACATGTGAACTTCCCTCCACCAATTGAGTTAAGATAGCTCCAACTACAATGTTGGATGCGTCACACATAAGATCAAAAGGAATTTCCCATTGTGGGGGTTGTATGATTGGTGCGATGGTCATACATTTCTTTATTTCATTAAATGATACCCTATATGAATCATCAAACAAAAAATCAGAATCATTTTGAAGTAATCATGACAATAGAAGAGAAATCTTACTAAATTTTTTTATGAAGCACTGATAAAACACTAAATTCCCTTGGAACGATCTAACATCATGCGCACACAAAGGATAGTGTAAGGATGAAATTATTTCTACCATAGATTTATTGACCTTTATCCCATGTTTTGACACACTATTCCCTAACACAACGCCATGCTTTACCATGAAATGCCACTTTTATAAGGTTAAGACTATATACTTTTCAATACAAATATTTATAACCTTTTCCAAAATACATACACATTCATCAAATGAGGATACATATACTATAATTTCATACATAAATACCTCCAGGATGGTTTCATGAAAATTAGAAAAAATACTCACCATACATCTCTCTAAGGTGCCTGGGGCATTTCCAAGTCCAAATGGAATCCTCTGGTTGGAAAATGTGCCGATGCGACAGGTGAATATAGTCTTGTCTTGATTCTCCAGAGCTATATGAACCTGAAAATATCCAAACAATGCATCCAAGAAACAAAAATGTGTACTCCCAGATAGTCTACTGAGCATTTGACCAATAAATGGGAGGGGGAAATCATCCTTGCATGTGGATTGATTTAGTTTCCTATAATCTATAAACACTCACCAACTATTTTTCACCCTCTTTGGAACTAACTCGTCATTCTAGTTTTTAACAACTGTAACATCACATTTCTTAGCCACAACCAAGATTGGACTTACCCAGCAAAAATATGAAATTGGAAAGCTTATTCCTGCCTCAAAAAATTTATCAATATCTTTTTTAACTACTTCTAGAAGGGTTTGATTGAGTCTCCTTTGTGGCAGGCTCACTGGTTTAGTCCCATCGTTCAAAAGAATCTTATGCATGCAAATAAAGAGGCTAATACTGTATATGTCACCCAAGATCTATCTAGTTTCCATAATGTTGTCCCTCATAAGATTCAAAAAAAAATCTCCATTTTCAATAGAGATAATGTAAGCAATGATAACTAGTAATCTTTTACCACACAAAAAGTATGAGTATTTGGGATTAGGTGGTAGTGGCGTGAAATCCAATATAGGGGATTTTGAATGGACAGAGATAGTGAAAGAATCAAAATATGTTCCCAAAGAGCCTCAGTATCAGAGTAGACATCAGTAAAATCAAAGAAGAAAAAATCAAATCCATCAGCATACTCAACATACATGTCATATTCAAGGTTCACATGATCAAAATCAGAATATGAATCCATTTCAAAATCAAATCTAAGACTGTCTTGTTCATTGAAAATGGGTGTGGAAGTTCTCTTAGACAACAAACATGAACCAATGATCCTAATCCCCCTAAGTATAGGACAATCAAATTACAAGGGGTTTTTACTTAGTGGATCAAAACTGGAGATGACCAAATCAGAATGGTTCTCTTAGGGGTACTTAATGGAGTCTATAACATTAAATATCACAACTTCATCTCCAAAATCTGGGGAAAGTGTAACCTCATGGACAGTTGTGATTATTTTTTCAGTTTTGAGGAAAGGCCTTCCTATGATAATTGGTGCCTGAGAACTCACATGATCATCCTCCTTGTTAAGAAGGTAGAAGAATGGTGGGATGATCATGTCTCTTACCTAAACTTGTACATACTCAATGACTCCCACTAGATATGTTGTAGCTATATTCACCATCTACTCCACTACTCTTGATGGCTTCAACTTAATACTGAGTATGTCATCACATTTATTGAAGCTTCTAAATCACATAAAGCATCAAAAAGTGTAACTCCCCTATGGTGCATGGGATATTTAATGTCCATGGATCCTTGCACTTTGATGAAATTACTTGGGTTAGTGTAATGAGTGCAGATACATTCCTTCAAATATTGATCCTCTCATTTCCATTATGTCCTCTTCGATTGGTACAATGTTCTTTTATGAATTTGGAATACCTTGTAATTTTCTGAAATGCTTCAAGTAGAGGGATGTTGATATCCACACCCTTGAATGTATTCAAAAAATCTTTTTTCATAGCATCTTCATCTATCTTCATGGATTTTACAACCTTGTTTGGAAATGGAAGGGGTTTAGGAGTAACATCATCAATCTTTTTCCAACCACTTTCTTTCTTTGTGGGTTGCACACCAGTTGTTCTTGAATAGAGATTCTCCAGAGTTGAGGTGAATCCAAGTGGAATGGTAGTCGGTGAGGCATAAATTTTTTGCATCCCACTTATCAATGTTATGTCACTAACATTAACTTTGGTATTAGGAGTTGTTTGGGAAGGTAGGTTTTCTAAATTCCTACTTACCATTTCATAGAGGTCGGTGGAAATATGGCCCATTTGTGTCTTCAACTCTCTCAACTATGAACCTTAACTCTTCATCTCATTCTGTTGATTAAGAATGATGTTTCTTAAAAGATCTTCAATATTAGAATATACCTTTAGTTGAGAACACCATTGTTGTTGTCTTGTTGATGTTTGATCTTCAAATCTCTTCTAGGGTTATTGGAAACCCTACTGGTACAGTGGGTGCCGATGGATGCTTTGTTGACAAGGGGGCCTTGGTAGTTGTCTAGAGCCATACCTCATGTCTATTTGATCCTTCCATCCTTGGTTTTATGTTTGTGAAAAGAGATCACACTTCTTCAGGGGATTTGGTTGTTGCTACAGCTGATAAAATCTCCCATGGAACACTATTTCACTATCATCTATTTCTTGTAGTTGGGGGGAACATTCAATTTGGTGGCTTATCAAGGATAAAATGCCACAGTTCCTTAAAGGATGGGGATGATATGTCTTCTGTGCTAAAATAATATGCCTCACCATACTGGTCAATTCTTCCAACTTAGTATCAATTAAATGAATTTAGAGAGAAGATGGACTTGCCTAATGTACACCCCTAACATGTGGTGTAGCTCGATCAGAAAATTGTTGAAATTTTTGAGACATCTTGTCGATCAATGCATGTGAAAATGTTGTTGTTTTGTCAACCAATTATCATCCATACACAATATCCACCATGCATCTCTCCATAGGCGTGAGTCCTTCAGAGAAGTATTGGACGAGGAATTTCTCAATGATTTGGTGATGCAGGTAGCTTCCACAAAAATTCTTGAATATTTACCAATATTCATACATTAACTTCCCATGTTCATACTTGAACCCTGATATCTCATATCAGATGGATGTGGTCTGTAAATATGGAAAAAATTCTTTCAAGAAAATAGGTATCAAATTCATCCAAATTGTTACATCTTCAGGTTGTAAATAATAGATCCAATCCTAAGCAGTTCCATCTAGTGATAATGGGAATGATCTAATATTTTTTTGACCTTTAAAGAAATTTTTTGGATTCATTTTTTGGGCATATGACATTGAATTATTTAAGGTGTTTGTTTGGTTCCTCACCAGATAATCCATGAAACATTGGAACTAGGTGAATTAATCTAGATTTCAACTCAATGTCCGATTCAAGAGTTGGATATGAAATGCTAGTAGGATTATAATTAATTCAGTTGAAGAGAACTCTCTACATTTCTTATTGAGTTCATTGTTAGTATTTTCTTCCATTGGTTTTGGTTTAATATTAATTTTCAATGAGTTTACTATTTCATAATTACTAGAGTGTAGGAGTTCTCCAGTTGGGTAAAAATAGACACTTCCTGTTGGCTAAGACTGTCAGATTTAATCCCTAATGCCATACTCAATCTCAAGGTCTAGATCAAAGAGATCCCCAGGAAGGGATTGTGTTATAAATCATAAAAAATATAGAAACAAAAAGAAGCAGACACTAATATCATTAAATGATATTTCAATTGATGGTTTGAAAAAAAAGAGGCAGGGAAGAAGGAATTAAATTTAAAATGGAGTAGAAGAAGAGAAATAAATATCAAATAAGAATAAATAACTTACCTAAAATTGGTTGAATAAAACACTTTCCTCCCCATTAACTGTGAAAATTTGATGAGCATTTTCCCTAATGCTCTCAAAAAATGTTTTCGATTTAACTAAGTGCAACACAGTAGCTGAACTCGGTCATTCTCTCAAGGAGAAACTGAATTAAACAACCCATAATAAGATTTAAGAAAACATAAAGGGAAATAATTGAAATCAAATTAAACACAAGATGTCGGGTTGGTTTTGTGACTTTCAGAAAAGAAACTAAACAATAATAAATAACAATAAATAACACAGTTTCATTAAAAAAACACTTGTACGGGAAGACATAGTTGTTCTAATATAACCCATTCACCATTAATTTATCATTATCCCATATGATTATAATTCATTCAATTATGACCCCATAATCTTTTCAACCCCTAAACACTATTGAAATTAACAAGTACACAAATATTTTAAAAAGAATGATCCCTAGGTGAAATTCGGGATATCTAATCACAACACTCTTCCATGGTTTTGATCCTAAAGCCTACTTATGGGAAGTTGGAAATTAGGGCAGAATCTATTCCTTGGAGTGGAGAATTTATTGATTTTTTGATGGTACTTTAATCCTACAATTTTATCCAAATTTTTTTAGATTTTGTGGTTGAGGTTTCTCTCAATAGATTTACACAAGCCCGACCACACAGTCAGGTGCAAGTCGATCAAGTATCTTATAAATTAAAACTCATTTAATTTATCATAATTTATTAATTAAAGTATTTTTATGGATTCAAAATGAATAATTAATGATAATAGGGTCCAGATCAACTACGAAGGAAATCAATCGTCCATGGGTGGAGTTGTCATCGTGGACATGTTTTGCATAAACAATGGATTGATTTGGGAACACTCAATATCATTTACCCTCTTATAATCCATACCAATAAGAAAAATATATAGATTAAAATAGAATAATACAGAATATTTATTGATGAAAATTCCTATTACAAGCATAAAATCAAGTGAAAACAAAGTAGATGTGGAATAGGAGAGACTTCTTGGAATAAAAAATTTCATAATTACTTACATGTTACAAGGATTAGGAGGTGTTCCTGAGATCCACCCTTTCCGAAAAACCTTCCCAAATACTCAAACAACCCTCCCAAATAGTGAAAATATATTTTAAATAGTGTTTTGGAGGTTTATGGTTACAATACATTTTTAAATTTGAAAGGGAAATTCGGAAAAAAAAAATTATTCACAATTTCACCACATTTTTTGACCTCTTAAAGTGCGTATTGGCTATCCGATTTGGAGGATGATTTGTGCATAATCATGTCCTAGTGAATCCCTCAAAATTCAGGACCAATCCAAGTAGGGATGAAGGCGATACAACCCAAATGATAAAGTGATGTCAAATCTAGATAGGTTAGAACAACTTTGTCTTCATGGACCGTTTCCTCCACAAAAATTCACAATCCATCTCCCATGTCTAAAAAAGAATTTTTATCCCACTATATCAGGAACATAGTTACAAAATAATACTTCAAAAAAAATATAGAAAAATAATTATTCCAAAAATACTATAGTGAATTTTAAAAGGGTAAAACTAGAATTTACATAAAATTTACAAATGAATGATCTAATACCAAATATTCATCAAATAAACATATTTAGCACAATGTGAGGTAATTATTTCATTTATTATCAAAAAAATATTCAATAAAACTGTGTTTTATCAATTATATCTTTTAATTTTGTGATTCTAATATGCAACTCCACCTTGTTAGTTATGGAAACTGATACCCTAGGGATTTCGATCACAAGGGGGTATTTTACCTAACATCTCATTGGGAGGATGGTTGGATGACTACCCCCTTTGGACATTCTATCTTGTATATATAATTACTTGTGTATATATGCATGATGGTTAGTTTTGACCATATACATGTGTAGAAGGATTTAATGGATTTTGGTTATTTTTCACACATATATTGTTGATATAGTTTCCTAAGGGAAATTATAGGTATATCGTGTATAGGCCATGATGGATTGAGGATCCATACTCAGTGTATGGGATGTAATAAATTGAGATGTAATACTCTTTGTATTATACATGTTATGCTGGCTGGAGTGGATCCAGAAAACTACATGGTTACATTAGTTATGTGAACATGTTTGTGTGATGCATGAGGTGCATGTTGTGGTGCTTTCCATTGGAATCTGTGGGAAATCCTTTTAGGAGAAAGATGATCATGACATTCAGTGTTTGGGAAAAATAGAATACCAGTTGGGGAGGTTATAGTGGGGTAACCATTATATTCTTTATTTCAATATTCTCTTATATGTGATACTTGGTAAGGGTAGCCATGGTGTGGATTGGAACGTAGAATAATGGTTTAGGTGCTGAGTTAGTATCATCTATTTTTCACTGTGCTTTATCATGATTTCGTATCTTTTTTGATAAGATGCTACAATGAGGATCCTACTGAGTATACTGTTATGCTCACCCTACATATATGTATAATATTTGTTAGGTTAGTTATGTAAGAACTCGGTTCTTCTCTTTGAGGTACGAGCTTATTCTTTTCTCTTTTCCTTAAGTGTTTTAATAAAATATGGAAAATGGGGGCAAAATCCTAAATTTTGGAACTACACGCCATGTACTTTCACACACACCATGTACTTCTGGCCGTGTTGGGATGAGTACACAGGGCATGTAGCCTTGTCGGCGACAAAGGGTGTAGTAACCGACTACACATAGTGTAATGGTCCTTGACACACCATGTATTCAGTCGGTATGCCAAAATAGTAAGGCAGTGGAGCAGCTACCAACTGGGCGGCAGTACACGCCATGTACTTAGGAGTACAGGCCGTGTACCCATGTCGAAGGATGAACAATGTGGCAGTGGCACTAGAGGAACAGTTAATTTAAGGGAGTACACACCGTGTACTCAGAAGTACATGCCATGTACTTTGTTTTTTCGTCTTAAAATAGGTAGTAGCCTCCTCATTTGGCAGAGGAGGCATTTTAGCCATTTTGGAGCAAAAGGAGGGTGCCGGACATTTGAAGATCTGCTGGGTGTTCGTCTGGAATCCGATTAGGCTTTGGACGATCTTGTTGGAACCGCGCGGGTAAGCCCTCTCTTCTCCTAGCGTGTAGCTTACCAAATCTTCTCCTAATAGAAGTTATTTATGTTTGAATGGGTTTTGTTTTTCATCATATCTACGTCGTTCTTGGGCGTTTCTGGAGTCAGAGTTCGGGTATAACGTTTGTTGGCGTTAAAGGTAAGTGGCTTGGTGTTTAGTTTTCCAACTGTTGTGTGTTTTGTGCATTTTTATACCACGAACCCATGTTGGGGTGTTTTGTGGATGAGGCCATGGTTATTTTAAACACCTAGAATTTATTAGGTATTTAATTATGATTTTAAAATGCTGGTTGGGATCATTTCTTGGATCCGGGACCACCCCGGGGGTGTGTTCCACTGTTGAGTCATTTGGCCAGGATACCCGAGGGTATGCATTTAAAGTAGTAATTGTAGAATTTCCTTTAGAAGAATTTCTTGTTACTGCTTGTTACCTATTGGGGATGGCCCAGTTACCTGTTTAGCTTGAGGGCGTTGTTGTATTTATCCTGAGGGCGTTGTTGTGATTATCCTGAGGGCACTGCACTATTTAGCCCGAGGGATATAGTATTTCGCCTAAGGTAAAACCTTCGTGCCTGAGGGCTTGACTTCTGTGCCTGAGGGCGACACTTCCAACGCCTGAGGGAAAATTATGTTGCACCTGAGGGCTATACCTGGGGGTTGGATTCTGCTTACCTAAGGGTAAGGATTTGTTTGTCTGAGGATGTGGACTGTTTACTTAGATATGCACTATGGTGATTTCTAATATTTAATGGATTAAATGAATAATAAAATGGAAATATAACTGGTAGTTAGTTACTTTTTAGTACTGCTTACTTTGTTGCATTTTTACTAATGCACACTTTTGTTGCATGCTCACACACAGTTGGGCATGGGCCTTTGGTGGGTGCCTACTGAGATATATTTCTCACACCCTATTTGGGTCACGTTTTTCGGCCCAAACAGATTACATTGCTGCAGGTGTAGATAGCAGCAAGAGTCCCTATATAGGTACATGATTAATGCTGAGGAATAGGAGGGAATGGGACCGAGCCTAGGCTCGTGATGTCACTGCCATCCGTTTTTCATTGTTTTGTTGTACTCTGCTTTTGGTTGTATCGTATTGATGTATAACATGTTCTGGTTGTTTTCTTAGAACTTGAGACATGTAGCATCATCATTTATATATTGTTGGTTATATCCACTACTGTTGTTTATTTCAGTTGTGTATGTTTTACTACTTCCCCTGTTCATTGTATGTTTTACTTTGTATTCTGCTGCGCTACACTTTGACAAATGACGGCATAGTTTCCCCACTATCAGACCTAGGCCCTCACTGCTAGTTGACAGCCTCTGGCATTTGGGGAAATGCGCTTGAGGTCACGTGACAAACCGGATTCGGGGCACCCGTTGCATGGCACCTGGGTCCGGGATGTTACAAAGTGGTATCAAAGGATTTATTTTCTTTGACTTAATATTTGGAGCCGTGGTTAGGGATAGGACAGACCGGTAGATGGTAATAAGTTGTGCCTGGGTGTATCTACTGTGCGTTTAGGGGAAAGCCAGTCTACCTCGTATTTTTCAATTCTTCTGATTTTTCAAATTCTACAGTTGATATGATTTCACCGTTGGGTGACACACTTGTATTGTGCTGTTTATATTTTATCTATGGGTTCTATTTAGTTGCAACATAATGAGATTAGGGCATGACATCTCATGCATCATTTAGGAACATGCTAGAATTGCATTCCATGCATAGTTTCCATGCCATGTAGGTGCATTAGAAAAATTTCATGTTGTTGTGATAGTTGTTGTGCTAGAAAAGCATGTTGTTGTGATGGCTACTTGATAAATACCTATTGTTTGATAGAGTATTTTGTGTAAGCCTATTTATATAATGGACGCCAAACTTTGGTTTTTGGGGAGTATGGGCCCCCATTGACCATAATTTTTATGTATCATTGACTATTTATTAGTTATAACACAGATGAGATGTCTAACATTGATTCGTGGGGAGTATGGGCCCTCACGGGTCAAAATTTGACACTTAGGTGTTGTTTTTAAGTATTTTCTGGGTTCCACGGAAGTTTCTGAGGCATACTGTCTGGAAACCCAGTATACACGTTGTGTAGTATTTTAAACACATCGTGTATGGCCTTCTGTTCGGGAAGAAAAATGAACTTTTTGAGTACACGCCATGTAACCTAAGTACACGCTGTGTAGTCTCTTCCCGTGTCACAAACCGTGAGGGCGGCGACACGAGGTAGGGAAGAGCTTGCTTAAAAACATTCCATGTACCTGTTATACACACCGTGTAGTGTTGACCCGAAGTCCGGCCGTGTAACTAACAACACGGGTCGGTGAACTCCTTGACAGAACACGCCGTGTCAATGATGAACACGCCGTGTAGTGTGACTTGGGGACTCGACCGTGTAACTAAAAACACGGGCCGATGTCACCATTCCTTAAAAATTTTGTGTACCTTTGGGGAAACGCTGTGTAGTCGTGTCCGAGGACAGAACCTATGGACTTAGCCGGTTGGTGGGGAAACAAGGTGATGTACACACCGTGTGTGGGTGTAACACGCTGCGTAGATTCAAGCCGAGTAGTTGGCCGTGTCACAAGCGACACAGGCAGTTGGAAAATAACACCATACACGCTGTGTAGATTAAGTACACGCCATGTAGTTTTGTTTAACGGGAGTCGTGTGGCTTAGCCATGCAGAAGGACCCGGGAAGGGGAAGGGAATTCAAGTACATGTCGTGTAGTCAGTGTACACGCTGTGTAGTCTTGTTTCGCAAATTTTGAGATGCCTTATTCCTCTTGTTCCCTTTGTGGTTTCTTCATCTCAGCCTTAATAGTCTTGAATCTAAGGCGTGCTTTTGACCTTGTAGTGTCATGCCACCTAGACGACCGCGCGTTATTCACCAGGAGAGCGGCGACGAATTTACTCTAGAGATGGTGGGCAACGGGCTACCAGTTGATCCTCCAGCAGAGCTAGATGCAGCACCAGCTGTTATACCGGACGCAGGCATGGAGGCACAGTTCTGTGAAGGCTTATTGTGATTCATGTAGACCTTTCAGGGAGCACCGCAGGCAGCCACATCTATGCCCGAGCATACACGTATCTTCCAGTAGCAGCAGCCGCCTTCATTCTCAGGGGATGGCGGACCACAGGCTTCAGAGTCTTGGCTGAGGTCGATGTAGACTATTTTCGAGCATTTTTAGTTGCCTCTAGGGCGGATGGTCATGCTCGCGAATTACATTCTTTGTGATTCCACCAAGAGGTGGTGGGATGTTACCACCCAGTCAGAGCATCATATGGACATGGTGTGGGGAGACTTTCATGCAGTCTTCTATGAAATTTTCTTCCCGGAGACACTGAGGGAAGATAGAGATCGAGAGTTCATGAATCTGCACCAGGGCGCTATGTCAGTGATGGACTATTCTGCTCGTTTTACTGAGCTTCAGCGCTTTGCACCCGTGTTGGTGGGTGATGAGATGTTGAGAGCCAGACGTTTTGAGGATGGTCTTCGGTATGAAATCTGAGCACTGGTGAATGTCTTCAGGTTGCCTACTATACACACTATTGTAAACTAGGCGCTGATCACAAAGAGGAACCTTCGAGAATCTAGTGGTGTGATCCAGGGCAGTTCACCACCAGTTACTGGTACTATTTCTTCTGGTAGGAGAAGGAGAGACAGATGGACATCTTTCAAGGTGGTAGTACCAGCCAGGCAGTTTCTTCAGGTTGTCCGGTCAGGTGCTACTAGTGTGGCAGAGAGGGGTATAAGAGACCACAGTGTCCACGTGATCCAGTGGAGTGCTGAGTTTGTTGCAAGATGGGTCATCTACAGCGCTTTTATAGGGCGTTTCCACCGATAGCTAGTGATAGGGGTTCTATGCAGACTCTGTATGCAGGAACAAGACCAGTGGCTTCTTACCAGACGGGGAACTAGAATACGTCAGGGCGTGTAGGCAGAGATGGTGGTCGTATCCATGGTAGCCAGACACCGGGATCTCAGAGGCAGTAGGGTGGAATAGCTCAAGGTAGTCAGGCTGTGTCGTAGGGCCATGGCACTGGGCAGACATATGCGGTGCAACAGACCTAGCATTAGTAGGATCCCGGAACTTCTACAGTCATAGGTACAATTTTGGTAGCTTCTGTCTTATCTACAGTACATTTCAATATGGGGGCTACACATAGTTTCATATCTGTACCTGTTATGGAGAGATTTGGGCTCTATGTTTCTACTTCTTCTATTATCATGATGCTAGACACTCTATTGGGGACTAGAACGGCTGGTGTGCATCAGTGCAAGGAGTTCCCCATGAGGTTGGTGGGTGTCACTTCCTTTGGACCTCTATGTCCTAGAGATGAAGAGCTATGACATCATTCTCAGGATGGACTAGTTGGTTCCCTTTTGGGCCTTTGTAGACTGCTATCATCGTAGGGTGTGTTTCACGTCACCAGAGGGCGAAGGGTTTCTATACAAGGGCGAATGTGATGTTCAGGCGATTCAAGCGAGACCAGAGCATCGTGGGTGAGGTGGATTCACAACCCATATTGCGAGTTTATATCTGGATGATCAGGGGACTTGTCAGACAGATTTTCCTCCAGTTGTGGATCATTTCAGGGATGTCTTCCCGTATGACTTTTAAGGTCTACCTCTTGAGAGAGTGGTGGATTTCTCCATTGAGCTTGTTCCAGGAGAAACACCGGTGTCCATTCCTCCTTATAGGATGGCTACACCTGAGTTTCAGGAGATCAAGAGGCAGTTGGAGGAGTTTCAGGCAAAGGGAATTATCTGACCTAGTACTTCTCCTTGGGGTTCACCGGTCCTTTTTGCGAAGAAGGCAGACGATACCCTTAGACTTTGTGTGGATTATCGGAAGCTAAACTAGTTGACGGTTAAGAACCAATATATCTTAGTGAGGATTGATGATCTTTTTGATCAACTTCATGGAGAACAAGTGTTCTCGAAGATTGACTTGAGGTTAGGATATCATCAGCTGCACATTAGAACATCCGATATACCTCTCAAAGCTTTCAAGAGCAGGTATGGTCTATTCGAGTATATGGTTATGCCGTTCGGACTCACAAATGCACCATCGGTTTTCTTGCCTCTGATAAATCGTGTGTTCCATCCGTATCTTGATTTTTTGTGGTAGTATTCATGGATGACATCTTGGTGTACTCTCACAATCAAAACGATCATGCCACCCATCTTGAGATCGTATTGAGTACACCAAGGGAGAATAGGCTATATGATAAGCACTCAATGTGCCACTTTTGGATGGACCAGATTCACTTCTTGGGTCATATCATCTTAGAGGAAGGAGTTTCAGTAGACCCAGAGAAGGTGAGAGCAGTAGTTTCTTGGGAGCAGCCTAAGAACGTGTTTGAGACACAGAGTTTCTTAGGGTTGGCTAGTTACCATGGACAATTTATACAGGACTTCTCCAGCTTCGCAGCGCCGTTGACGGGCTTGACTAAGATGGGTGTGAAGTTCGTTTGGTCTAAAGCTTGCGAGACAGCTTTTCAGGGCCTGAAGGGAAGGTTGACATCAGCACCGATCCTGATACTCCTAGAGCAGGGGAAGAGCTATACAGTTTACTGTGATGCATCTGGTATTGGTCTAGGAGTAGTGTTGATGAAGGCTACTATGTTGTGGCATACGTGTCTCGGCAGTTGAGGCCACATGAGAGGAATTACCTGACGCATGATCTTAAATTGGCTGCAGTAGTGCATGTGTTGCGCTGTTGGAGACATTATCTATTGGGGAAGAATTTTGTGGTTTTCACTAACCACAAAAGCCTCAAGTATATCTTTACTCAGCATTACTTGAATCTGAGGCAGCAAAGGTGGGTCGAGAACCTACAGTCCTTCGATTTTGATCTTTCCTATACACCCGGTAAAGTTAATGCTGTAGCTGATGGACTGAGTAGGAAGACTCTGATACAGGCAGTGCAGGAGGCCAATGGTGAGTGGGAGCTCATGGAATTGTTCTCTGAAATGCATCTGGAGGTTCACGACAGTCAGGGGAATAATTATCTTTCATCTTTAGCTGTTACTTATACCCTCCTGGACAAAGTGAGGATGAGGTAGCTATCGGATCAAGAAGGCTTAGTTCTACAGGAGTCGGTGGCAAGTGGGGACCCTTCTCCTGGTTTTACGATAGGCGATGATGAGGTTTTGCATTTCCATGGACGAGTATGGGTTCCAGGGGATATACGTGAGGATCTGATGCGAGAGTTTCATGCTTCAGCTTGGGTAGTTCATCCTGGGGTTACTAAGATGTACCGTGACTTGAGACGTCAGTACTGGTGGTCAGGTATGAAGAGAGATGTAGTTGGTTTGGTTACGATGTGTTCCACCTGTCAGTAGATGAAGGCGGAGCATCAGAGACCAGCTGTACCATTATAGTAGTTACCCATTCCGGAGTGGAAATGGGATGATGTCGCGATGGATTTCGTGACTGGGTTATCGAGGTCACATCATGGAAATGATGACGTGTGGGTTGTTGTGGACAGACTCACGAAGGTAGCTCACTTCTTGCCGATCAAGGAGACCTTCGGTGTTGACGATCTCGGAAGGCTGTATATCTGAGAGATTGTACATCTTCATGGGGTCCCTCTTTATATCATTTTTGATAGGGATGCTCGTTTCAAGTCTGGTTTTTGGCAGAGTTTTCAGAGGGCCCTGGGTACACAGGTGCTTCTGAGCACAGCATACCACCCTCAGACAGATGGACAGTCAGAGCGTACAATACAGGTTCTAGAGGACATGTTGCGTGCATGCATCCTAGACTTTGGGGGATCTTGGGAGAAGAATATACCCTTAGACGAGTTTGCCTATAACAATATCTTCTAGGAGACTATTGAGATGGCACCATACAAGGCTTTATACGGTAGGAAGTGTCGATCACCATTGTGTAGGATTAAAGTAAGTGAGGTAGCTTTACTGGGACCACATCTCATACAGGAGACATCTGAGAAGGTCCAGTTGATTTAGAAGTGGATGGCTACTACACAGTCTCGTCAGAAGTCTTATGCTGATTGCCGAAGAAGACCTTTGTAGTTCGTGGTCGGGGATCCGGTTTTCTTGCATGTTTCACCGAGGATGGGACACAAGCGGATCAGGAGACAGGTTAAAATTTCACTATGGTATGTGGGGTCATTTGAGATTCTTGGGAGAGTCGGGCTGGTTGCTTATCGGTTGTGGTTACCGTAGCAGTACCGATCCATGAACGATGTCTTCCATGTATCTTAGTTGCGTCACTATCATTCAGACCCATCTCACATCTTTCAGCCTGAGGAGGTTGAGCTGGAGGCAGATGCGTCCTTTGAGTAGAATCTGATCCATATCATTGACCGGAGCACGAAGGTTCTCTGAGGTCGGTCAGTTCCTCTCGTATGAGTTCTATGGCAGCAGAGTCGGGTGCAGGACAAGACCTGGGAGAAGGAGGCCGACGTATGTGCTCAGTTGCCGGAGTTGTTCACGGCTATATCTTCTCCACCCTTAGAAGGGAAATTCGGGGATAAATTGCTATAAGGGGGGAAGATTGTAAGAACCTGGTTCTTCTATTTGAGGTACGGGCTTCTTCTTTTCCCTTTTCCTTATGTGTTTTAATAAAATATGGAAAATGGGGGAAAATCATAAATTTTGGAACTATACGCCATGTACTTTCCCAAACGCCGTGTTCTTCTAGCTGTGTTGGGATGAGTACACAGGGCGTATAGCCATGTCGGTGAAAAAGGGTGTAGGAACTGACTAAATGCCGTGTAGTGGTCCTTTACACGCCGTGTAGTCATTCGGCAGGCCAAAATAGTAAGGCAGTGGAGCAGCCGCCAGCTGGGTGGCAGTACACGCCATGTACTTTGGAGTATATGTCGTGTACTCATGTCGACAGATGAACAGTGTGGCGGTTCCGCCAGAGGAACAATTAAATGAAGGGAGCACACGCCGTGTACTCAGAATTACACACTGTGTACTTTGTTTTTTTAGCTTAAAACAGGCAGTAGCCTCCTCATTTGGTAGAGGAGGCATTTTAGCCATTTTGGAGCCAAAGGAGGAGGTCGGACCTTTGAAAATCCACTGGGTGTTCATCTGGAATCCAATTCGGCTTTAGACGATCTCGTTGGAACCGCGCGGGTAAGCCCTCTCTTCTTATATAATGTTGCTTACCAATTCTTATCCTAACGTAAGTTATTTACGTTTGAATGGGTTTTGTTCTTCGTCAGATCTACACCGTTCTTGGGTGTTTCTGGAGTCGGCGTTCGGGTATAACATTCTTTGGCGTTAAAGGTAGGTGGCTTGGTGTTTATTTTTCCAACTTTTGTGCATTTTGTGCGTTTTTTGTACTAAGAACCCATGTTGGGGTGTCGTGTGGCTAAGTCCATGGTTATTTTAAACACCTAGAATTGATTAGGTATTTAATTATTATATTAAAATGCTGGTTAGGATCATTGGTTGGATCTGGGACCACCCCGGGGGTGTGTTCCACTGTTTAGCCATTTGGCCAGGATACCCGAGGGTATGCCTTTAAACTAGTAATTGTAGAATTTCCTTGAGAGGAATTGCTTTTTACTGCATGTTAGCTATTGGTCATGACCTGATTACTTGTTTAGCCTGAGGGCGTTGTTGTATTTATCCAGAGGGCATTGTTGTGATTAGCCTGAGGGCACTACACTATTTAGCCCGAGGGCTATAGTATTTCGCCTGAGGGCAACCTTTCGTGCCTGAGGGCTTCAATTATGTGCCTGAGGGCGACACTTCCTATGCCTGAGGGCAAATTTTGTTGCGCCTGAGGGCTATACCTGCGGGTTGGATTCTGCTTACCTGAGGGTAAGGTTTTGTTTGTCTGAGGACGTGGTCTATTTACTTAGAAATGCATTGTGGTGATTTCAAATATTTATCGGATTAAATGAATAATAAAATGGAAATATAACTGGTAGTTAGTTAATTTTGAGTACTGCTTACTTTATTTCATTTTTACAACTGCACACTGTTGTTTCATGCTCACACGCAGTTGGGCATGGGCTTTTGGTGGGTGCCTACTGAGATATATTTCTCACACCCTGTTTAGGTCCCATTTTTTCGCCCAAAAAGATTACATTGTTGTAGTTGTAGATAGGGGAAAGTGTCCCTATACAGATACATGATTTCTGCTGAGGAATAGGAGGGCATGGGACCGAGCCTAGGCTCACGATGCCACTGCTAGCTCTTTTTCTTTGTTTTGATGTACTCTGCTTTTGGTTGTATCGTATTGATGTAAAACATGTTCTAGTTTTTTTCTTAGAACATGAGACATGTAACATCATCATATATATATTGTTGGTTATATCCACTACTGTTGTTTATTTCAGTTGTGTATGGTTTACTACATCTGTTGTTCGTTGTATGTTTTACTTTGTATTCCGCTTCTCTACACTTTGAAAAATGAGGGCATAGTTTCCCCACTATCAGACCTGGGCCCTCGCTTCTAGTGTGAAGCCTCTGGCATTTGGGGGAATGAACTTGAGGTCACGTGGCGAACCAGATTCGGGGCACCCATTGTGTGGCACCCGGGTCCAGGACGTTAGAAGTTATAGTTGGTTAGTGATCAAGATGGATACTACTAGCTTGCTGGTTTTAGAAGCTATTAGTGATTTATGTTCGTTTTTGTCATAACATTATTTTTATACTTGTAGTTATCCTTTTAGTTATAGTATTTCATGCATAACATTAAATATTTGTACTTTGGATTTTCCTTGATTTTTGTGGTCTAATAAGGAGTTGGTTTTTTGTATCTTAGCTTTCTCTTATTATTGTGTTTTCTTAGAGGGTAATTCCTCCTATCTACATGATTATTCAGCCCTGGGAGCTAGTCTTCATCCTAGGGCCTACTGGCGACCAGAAACGGTGGTCAATATCTCTCTTCTTGCCATTCCATCCAAGGAGCAGTACACCTTCCGGGGGGTCATGAAAGTGAGTTAATAAATGTAGGTTGAGGGATAGGATGAATTTTGTAGTTAGGAACATGTGAGGTTTCATTGGTTGGTGGGGAAATGGTGTCATATAAGTTTAGAAAGCGTTGTAAACAAGGGATACCTACTAAGAAATAGTTATTTAAGTCCACCTATGATCTGATGTACAATCCTTTAATCATAATGTGTCAACTAAGTTAGGGTATACTTGTTAAAGGGTAGAGGCCTAGAAATATGTCATATATCATTTTTAATAGGGCTAGTGTTTTATTTGGTTGACCTTGGGATGGGGTTACCTAAAATGAATGAAAGAAAAAAATCAATTAATATTTAAGTCATCCATATTATAGGTTTAAGAGATCTAATTTATTTAAATTTTGTAGGCATGGTTCTAGGTCATTTTCCTCATCAGGTTTGAGTGGATTATGTTTATGAGGTTGTGCCAATAGATCACCATAGATTAGAGGTTGATGATGATGAAACATGGAAGAGGACACTCTGAGATTTTTATTAATATAGTCCAAAAATGTACAAGGGATCCATTTTAGATGCATCCAATGAAGACATGTTAGGGAGGTTGAGATATATTTTGTTCGATATTTACTCAGAAAAAGAACTAGGTGTCCTTGTCTTTGATGATTTTACGTGGTGCAACAAGGAAGTGGTGGTTCTTAAATCTAAGATATCACGAGGAGTCAGTAGTCTCATGTGAGGAGTTGGTAGATCAATTCAAAGTCAAGTTTAATTATTTTAATGTGAAGGCATCGAGTATCTAGGAGAAGATTACCATTCGGTAGGGGAGCCCTAGTGTTCTAGAGTTCAGGATCCATTTTAGGAGCCTTTTGAGATATGTTTCAGACCAATTTCCCAAAAAAGAGGCCAAGGAGAGGCATTTCGAGGAGGGCTTCATGTCCAGAGATCCAACTCTAGGTAACCCCATTAATACTGATGAATTATATTGAGGTGATGGAATGATTAGAGGTCATCAAGAGGATATTTTCTAGAACTGAATCTTCCTGATAATGTAGTTGTTAAGATTTATCAGAATGATGAGCGATGGCTCGAGGTTCCTAGTTGTCTGGATAGAATGACTTCCAATCAGCTAGGGTAGGTCCCCGCCCTTAATGTCTCATTTCTCCATGGCAGGGTCTCTCAGGAATATACGAAGGGATCAGATTCATGTTTTTTATGTGGAGATCTATGTCATCAACATCAAGAGTGCCCAACCATTCTAATAAGTCATCATGTTTCTGGTGTTCTGCTTTGGGTTCTTATGTTGTGGCAGTTCTAGCCGAGGAAGAATTAGCAAGTTAAACCAGTTTTGGATAAGTGGAGAGAATATGGTTCAAGCGGAGTATTTTCCCAATATCCTCCCCATTTCCAGATAGTAGAGTAAATCCATGGAGATGGTCTTCAGAATGATCAGAGATTTCATGGAGCTGGTCATGGTCAACATTATGATTTACCATTACCAGCTCTGGGCGAGCCAAATGTCATTTGAGGTACCCTTTTCTTGTTTTCTACAACGGATCATATCTTGTTTGATTAAAAAGTGAAAAACTCTTTCATATAACAAGCCCTAGTCCATACATTGGGACTTGGCATAGAAATACATCAAGTTACCATGGAATTTACTACACTAGTTGGAGCTCAAGATGAATTTTTTAATGAATGTAGAGATCGTGAGCTTGGGCTTGGGAAACACCTCTCAGGGAGAGATTGTCAATGATTATAGACACAACCATTGGATGTCATCCTTTGCATGGATTTTTTTATTCCATATAGGCGATCATGGATTTATTTAGAAGATATGTTCTATTGTTTGATGCTGATGGATAGCTTGTAGTGTTTGTCAGAGAGAGGGACACATGGCTGGGTCATTTGTGTGTTTATTCCTTGTCATCCATTGTGGATGAACTGATGTTTATTTTATCTGAGGTTATGTAGTTGGTGTTTCTTATATTTTTGAAAGAGTACCCCGATGTATTTCTAGAAAATATTTTAGCATTACCCGAATGATGGTAGATCGAGCATGGGATCGAACTATAGCCAGGTGTGTCTCCAATATCGATGTATCCATATATAATGGTTCCTTTTATGTTGCGAGTTCTACATATATAGCTCAATGTCTCATTATAGTTCATTTTCGATTGGCCATGTGTGTAACCATGGGGCACACCAGTTTTGTTTGTGATGAATTTTGATGGTAGTTTGTGGTTGTGTATTGATTTTCATCACTTGATCATAGTGAAAGTGAAAAACCACCATACTCTTTTGTAGATGGATGATTTATTCGATCAACTAAAGGGTTAATGTTGATTCTTGATGATTGATTTGCATTTAGGATATCATCAAAAACATTTAAATGATGAGGGTATTCTGAAGACTACTTTGTATTTTCTTCATGGGAATTATGATTTCATTTTGATTCTTTTTGGCATAACGAATTCAATAGATATGATCAAGGAGTTAATAAATGTTGTGTTTTTTGAGTTCCTAGAAATGTTCATGGTGGTTTTCATTTACGACACCCTTATGTACTCGGAGTCTGAAGAGGAATGTAAAGTGCATTAGTATGTTGTTTTGGGTGTTATTCTCCATAATAATTTGATAGGGAAGTTGTTGAAGTGTTAGTTTTAGACTTTGAAATTATTTTTCATGGAGAACTTCAAGTTTTAGGTGGAAGTAATTGTGGATCCATCGAAGGTAGAATCTATTGTCTCTTGGGAATCTCCTATGATTGTATCATAATTGTGGTTTTTCCTTTGACTTGTATTCTATTAGAAGTGGTTTGTAACCAATTTCTCTTGGATTTACACTCTTATGACAACATTGACAGGATATGATCATGAGTTTTTGTGGAATAATAAGTGTCAAGTTTCTTTTGAGTATCTAGAGGATAATTCAATCAGTGATCCAGAGATATTTCTTCCAATAAAGGATTTCAGATCAAGTTTTCCTATGATTCTTTACATCTTGGGTTGGGAGGTGTTCTTATGCAGTAGGGATCAGTCATTTCATATGGGTCTCGGCTATTTCACCCCAAAGAATGTTATAGCATGACATAAAAGTTCTCTAGCATCATTGGATGAAGTTTTAATTGGATTACGAAATTGAAATTTTATATACAATTCATAAGGTAAATTATTTGGTTGATGCATTGATCTAGAAGTCATGCAGTGATGTAGTGGAAATATCAGGTGATTCCTAGAGAGTAATGGAATAACATTCAACTTTGCAGGTGGATATGGGAGATTTTAGGGGAATAGGTTTCCATAGACAGATGATGGTGTAGAAATCTATAGTGTGGAAGGTCAAGGATTCCCAATTGGGGGATCCTGAGGTGGATGTCTGGAGATACCGAGAAGTTTGTGATGAATCCCATGAAGGTTGGTATGAAGATGAAAAACACTTAGTGTTGTTTCAAGGATTGGTTTTCCTTTATTTGGTGATGAGTGAGATGGTTCTCAAAGATTTCCATAGTTTTCCCTTATTCATACATACTAGGAAAAAAAGGATGTATTGAGGCTTGAGAGGTCAGTTTTGGTGTCCTATGATGAAGCATGTAGTTGTGGTTTCTATGTCTCGATGTTTAGTCTGCAAGAAGTTGAAAGACGAACACCTTTTTATGGGTAGATTGCTCCTGTCATTAGATATTCAACTGTGGTAGCGGGAGTACATCTTTATGGACTTTTATACTGGATTTCCTTGAGCTCTAGGAGAGAATGAAATTATTTGGGTGGTATTGGATTATTTGAAAAAATCATAACAATTTATAGTGATCAAGGATTTGAGCTTAGTTGAGGTTTTACTTGGGTTGTATGTTGATGAGGTGGTGAGATTCTATGAAGCCCAGAGGATGATAATATATGATCGAGATCCTATTTTTAACATTAGGGTGAGGATAGGTCTCCAACATGACTTTTTTTCTCAACTATGCCTTAACACTTCATTTCATCCGCATACGAATGGTCAGATAGAGTGGACCATCAAGACTCTAGAATATACATGACACTATTATGTCCTAGATTTTAAAGGTTCATAGATGAGGAACCAATACATGGTATAGTTCTCTTAAATCCATAGTTTTAACCCCCCCCCCCCCCATCTGTATGGAGCAGTTTGATGCCTTTTAGGGATAACCTTTATGTTATCTATTGTGAAAGAATTGGCAAAGAGAGTAAACAATTCTCGAACAAGAACTAGTATAGAATACGAAAAATATGGTGTGGGTGATTTGACAGAGGATGAATGTAGTGAATGATCATCATAAATCTTCTTCTGATTATAGGATGTGACCTCTTGAGTTTGGATTTGGGGATCATACATTTATAAACATGACTCCCCATCTAAGGAAGAGAAGGATTTGTCATGTGAGTATGTTTTTCTATGATTTCTTTGTGCCTTTTGAGGTGTTGGACCTTGTTGGAGACATGGAATATCAGATAGAGCTTTCCTGTAGATGATCGACATTCATGATGTTTTTATGTGGTGTATCACCATTGTTATCATCATGATGATTACCACGTCATAAATTTGGTTGAGACCGATGTTCATGATAATGTGATCTTATAGGAGAATCCTGTAATGATCTAGGTCAACATGAATAAGTTGTTTCATGGGTGTGCTATCCAATTGGTTCATATCTTTTAGAGGCATGGTGGTGTGGAGGAGAGATCTAGGGAACTTGAGTCGTAGATACGTACAAAGTACCATGAGCTATTTCATTATTAGCTCTTCTCTTGCAATGTTGTTCATTTTATTGTTATAGAAAATTATAGTTGTGAGATGGATTTCTATTTTTTGTGTAGTGGTTTACCCTCATTTAATATGTTTATCCCTCAGGATAGTGATTAA
This sequence comes from Viscum album, assembly GCA_963277665.1. Taxonomy (NCBI): domain Eukaryota; kingdom Viridiplantae; phylum Streptophyta; class Magnoliopsida; order Santalales; family Viscaceae; genus Viscum; species Viscum album. Next base: position 484,390,993 of record OY728155.1, read on the forward strand.
GATATGGTTGTGTTTTTTTCAAGGGTTTCACTTTTTCCTCTAGTGTGGTGGTGATATCTTGGGACGATGAGAGATTTCAAAGGTATCTCATGGTGTGTCTATACAGACGACCCCCATTTGTTTCACCCCTAGGTTGGTTTTGGATTCTTATCGATAGGAATTCATTTATATTTATATAATTTAAGGACTTGGATCTATGTGTATATACCTTTTTCATATTTCAAGGGATTGTGGAGCTCAGAGGAGGTTCAGAGGAAGTCTAGAGGGGTTCGGGTGATAAATATTGGGAGCAGGGAACACTTATGGTGTGAAAGTGGGTTTCAAACTATGTATAAGAATTTGACAACATGAAATAGGTTTCCACATAACTTAATTTATTGTGGTTGAAAAAATAAATAAAATTTGAAAGGAAACATGTTTTTTAGTGAATTTTTTTGTGGGTTACATAGTGTGAAAGGGAATTAGAAGTCATGTAATCCTGCGATTTCTTATGTTTTAAAACATTTCAAAAACATTTTTTGTGAAACCCTATGGCTACAACATCCCTCTCTCACAACACATGGTGACCTAGAAACACTATCCTTAGCGTTTTGGAGCCCCCTTCAATGAAAATCAATCTCAAGTTTTTGTCTTCGATCCATAGTGATCCATATTCGATCAGATGTATGGTCTACCTCTATTCTAGGGATTTCATCAATTATTTTCCTCTTTTATATCTTCTCCATGAAATATATTATGAACTCCCAAGGTTTTCAAGGGGTTTCTTGGGGTTTTAGTTGGTGTGGTGGTGTCATGGTATCCTTCGATGGATGAAAATGTTACGAGATAGTGGATCGGAATACATTACATTGATCTATTGTCATGCGAAGAACATCGATGACCATTTGAGGTAAGGGATTCATTTCTCCATAATTTCATTATGTGAAATTGTAGAGATATCATGTTTTATCTCCTTGTATCACAATGTAGTTTAACTAATAAAACACATGAACCAAATTAATGAATTGGTATCGATCACATAACAATATTGTTTTTTATACCCTGATAATTGTTTTCTTATTGATATGACTGAGTGTGTGATACTTATGCCTATTATGGTATAGAAATTTGTTCATGATGAATTTTTTTTATTAATTTAAATATTTAATTAATGGATAATTAATTGTCTAAAAGATAAAAAGGCGTGTATAATGAGGGTGGTTGTTGTTGTAATTTTATGATAATAAAATTAAGGAAATTATGCATGTTTAATTGATTGGTTGTTGAACTGATTTATAATTATTTATGTTGTTAAATGTGTTAAAGTATTGTTAAATTAGTTATTTAATTAATTTATGATAGATTTTGATATCTTGATGTTTAGGTTTCCCATAGTTGGAACCAACGAATAATGAGTCGGTTATGTGAAGATAGAATAAGAAATAGTTTTGTGATAAAAGTGAATTCCATTTTATGTCCTCATATTCTTGCTTTCTTGTAAAGGCCAACTGAATTATTCATTGAATAGTGAGATCTCATTGTATGTGAATGATGAATCCCTTATTTTAGTGAAAAGATCATGGTTTCTTGTTTGTTTTATACTGCTTATGATGTGATGTGATCCTATGACGGATGATCCTTGAGGCATATTGTGGTTTTGGGGGAATAGAGCCTCAGAGTTAACATGAGCCTAAGATGGGTGATCATGTAGGGAAGTTACGGTATGTGGGGTAGAGAAGGACAGTTTTTTGTGGCAGTAGTTGATGGCTATAATGTCAAGATGCCTCGACTTACGCATGGTTGTCTTGGTGGAAATTGGCGATAATGGAATGCTTTGAAGATGGTCATACCCATTAATATAAATATTGGATTATTATTAAATTGGTTATTTTTTTATCTTCATTACATTCCCCAATGATTGAGGTAGATGGTTGTGTTTACCCTCCTTCTAAGAGACTCAAACACGCATATGGTAACATGTGGTTTACATGATTAGCTTCTCATGGTTGGATGGGTCTAAGCTTCTGCTATAAGTGGAAGAGACTCGATGGGTAGTTCATATACTCACTTTTTTTATCACCTTATATTTTGTAACATATAATATTTTCCTAGAATAACTATAAATAAAGAAAGTGATAATGATTTTTTAATAAAGGAATGAATGTTTAACCCATGGTGTTAGAGCTTTCTAAGATACAATGATGATGTTGTAATTCTATGAAGTCACCGATGTTGTTTTCTTATTCCTAGAGGGTATGAACATTCTTGACATTTTAATGAATTGTAATGTGGAAATTTTTTTTGTTTAATATGGGTTAGGAATAATTTTATGTAAATTTGAACTGATAAAAGGGACAAAATAATTTAATGTAACCCTTAAAATAGTTTTGTGATTATAGGATATCTATTCTTAGTAGTGGAAGTAGGGAGTCAAAGAGACTTTAGTTGTACTTGTGTCTGAGACAAGGATATTCCCATAGTGTGATTTTGTGATATATTATATCATGTATTTTTATGTTTCTATATAGTACTCCACACCATCGGTTAGGGAAACTAACACCCCAAGAATTCTAAGACATTGGTTGTGTTTTACCCTGCATATCATTGGGAGGATGGGTGGATGACTACACCCTTTGGCCCCTCTCTCTTCTCTTTGAAATTAATTGTGGTGATATAAATGATGGTTAGTTTTCCCCATATATTTGTCGAGAGATATTTATTTCCCCGTGGTTATTTTACACACATATAATAAAGATATAGTTTCATACCAGCTACTATAGAAATAATGTTTATTGTCTATGATGGTTTGAGGATCCTTACTTGATGTGTGAGATGTAATGGCTTGAGGTATAATAAATGATTTTGGATACATGTTATGTGGGATGTGCTGGATACTGAAAACTACATGGTTTCTTTGGTTACATAGATGTCGTCTTGTGATGCATGAAGTTCATACTAACACATGAGGTACGTGTGGTGATGATTCACCTAGGTGTATGTGGGCTAGCCTTTATAGAGATATTTATTTAGGATGTTCGGTATTAGGGAAAAGTGTTAGACCAGTGATGAAATGGTAGTGGGGTACCCATGTAATTATTTACTAAAACATTCTCTTGTTTGAGATACTTGGAGAGAGTAGCCATGGTGAGGATGGGAACTTTGTATACCTATTTATGTGATGAGTCAGTTTGACCTGTTATTCAATATGATTTATAATTCTTTGTTGAATTTTAAATTAGAGGGTCGAGGGAGGAACCTACTGAGTATACTATTATACTCACCCAACATATATATAAACCGATTTCTAGGTTAGTTGGAGCATGTTCTATATTAGGCTGGTTACTAATAGATTGGGGGTTACAAGAGTAGTTTTCGCATCCTAGACGCATTCATATTTATATTATGTTGGTACTTTCAGTTTTTGTTTGAGGTCTATTATTTTATTTTTGACATTACATATCTGTACATTGAATTTTCCTAGATATTTTTTCTGAAAAAGAGTTGGTTGGTGTTAAATTATATCACTATTTTCCATGTGTTCTATTAGTGGGTAATTCCTCCCATATGCTTGTATATTATAACCATAATGCTAGTCACTATCCCAGGGCCTGCTAGAGTTGGTCTTGGGGTTCACTATCTCTATTCCCCCATTTACAACCTAGTATGGGTACACCTTATGGGGAAGGGGTGATGACATAGCTTGTGAAGAACCCATCTTCTAGGTGTTCTTAATAAAAAAATTTCATGTTAATTATATTCCTAACCTCGATCATAATTACTGGTTGACTTTGATATTAGATCATGTAATGGATGCCCTTGGTGAATCTGAACATATCAAAACTATTTTATTCTATGGTGTCTATGACTAGGGTCATGGTGTTCATTGTTGGGTTTTGTATATAAAAGATAGTCTCTTCTATGTAATATCTTCATTTTTTGTTTGATATCATTAGTCTTCTGTATTGATTTCCTTGGATGTGGGGCACCTTTTCAGGATGTTATCATAGTTTCTATTGAAAATTCATTGTTCAAGTTTTTTAACTGAAGCATGTTTATGTTCTTTGGTCTTTGAGTTTATTGGTCTTTCCTTGGAAGGTAGTTTATACTTGTATTGGTCTCACTCAACTAAATCTCGTGGGACTTATTCGGGGTAGAAAGTGTCGTTTAGGGAATAATTTTCACACCAATATCCAAAAAACATCCATTATTTTGAATATTTTTTCATTCTGGTTTATGTTTATTCTGTCTGGGTGTCTTTCCCTTGAAATATGAAATTTTTGGAATGCAGTGAATGTTGCCAAGTTATGGCTCAAATATTTCCAAACCATGCAGTAGTTCTGTGACAAGTACTGCAATTTTTGATAGATGGAACAACATGGATGGAACATGGATCAGAAAATTTTGCATCCAGCCCATGTGGGGTTCTCTTGGTGTCCAATGCAGGGTGCATAGTTGAGCATGTTTTTTCAAACAGTATGACCCAAACCGTGCACTACATATTCATTTTTTTAAAATATTTATTTAATTAAAATTAATATGAAACAAAAAACACTATTCTATTTTCTTCTCAACCTTTCTCTAAGAAACCCCCCTCCATTGGTCGCCTAATACCCCCCTCCCCACCTCAGATCTCCGACAATGTATGCTCTACCATTATGGTGAGCCTCCACTTTCCATAAATGATTTCATTAGGTTTTCATCTTAGCTCTCTTAGGTTTTTTCTCTACTCCCCCTCCATTTTGGTTGTAGTGTTTTTCACACATTCCATCACCCCTATTTATTTATCCGAACCCTAGGTTTTGGTTTGACCTAATTTTGGTTCACTCTTTCATTTTTATGGTATGTGGTAGGTCTACTAGGAAGTCTTATTCTATGTTTCGACATCTGTTGTGGAAGGAAATGCACTTAGAACCATTTCTATTTATCCTCAATGGTTTGAGGTGGGTTTCATTTACCCTCTTTTCTTGCTTCAATTTCATTTAGAGTTTTCTATGATTTTCGGGTCCCTATAGGTTAATTAGCTCATTTTATGTCTCCTTAAAGAGATTCACTCACATAAATAGGTACGTATATATATATATATATTCTCCTTGCACATATTCCCTTCTTGAATAGGGAATATTCACATTTGGTTAATGGGTAAATATATGGAAGTGTATGTGCATGCAATTGTGTATTGATCATCATCAATGTCATTGAGTGATGAATTGTTCATCTTGGTCTACTCCCTTTTGAGGTATGCTCAATTTTCATTGACATTAAAATTAAGAATACATTGATTTCTTATTTTTATTTCTTTTTTTATAAAAATTTGGTGATATATTGCTTTTAGAATAAATGTAGAATGTTAAATAATATAAATTCATCTTTATGAATGATCAAATAAAATTATTTAATTATATGTTCTTACTAACTATTTGATGAAATTGCTTCTAGTCTTTATAATTGTGTTTCCAATTTAAATTGGTGATTTGGGTTTCTTAAATGGGGTTCCAAGTGTGTTTCTGGTTTTCAATTTGGTGTGTCTGTGATTATATAAGAAATGGTTTGGCATGTGAAAAACATACGAGGGATGGTTAGGGTTTTTGGAAAACTAGATATCTCAAAAACCCTCACCATATGGTCCTCTTTACTTTTTTATCTTGTATATTGTTGGAGTTACACCATGTAGGAACCCCATTTGATTAAATGGTCGAAAGGCTAGGAGAATGTTCAATTTGTTGACTCATGGGTTAATTTTTTCTACATATAAATTGTGTTTGTTGAATGTTCTTGTGACTGGACAATTGTTTGACATTGTTGGATCACCCCCTTTTTATTATAAACAAGAAATCCTAGAATAGTGTGTTAATTTTTGGTGATTGATTGCATCACTACATTAGATTATGCCTTAGGAAATATCCTTTTGTATGAACTATCTTTTTTCGAATTGTTCCCCCAATTCAGGAAATGTAGAGTGCGATCGAGCATTTAGGTGTTATGATGTCACCAGGAATGTCCTTCATTTGGGATGAGTCCATTGTATAGTACATATATATTATTCTAAAGCTCTGTGGTTATCCCATAAATTTCAATGGATGATTGAGGATAATTGTTTGGTTGGTTACTATTTCTTTCTATTTTCTATTTCCCTTGTGTGACCATTGTTTTTTTCCTCATTATGTGGTGCATCTCTTTACAGAAAGGAAGAAAAAAAATTCAAATGTTTATGGGAAAAAGGATATGAAAATTATTTTCACTTACCTCATCCCAATCCCACTTTTATTAAAAGCTTAAATCTTCCTCCTTTTAAATAGAACTGGATGAAAATAAAAAGGTTAATAGACCATGTTTTTCACGGAAAACATGTTAAAAACATTATTTGATATATTATTGATTAGGCAAGATATTAATGTTTCTTTATTTAAATGATACACATTGGGAATATTTTACATGGGTATTCCTAATACGTTTTAATACTCACACCTATACATCATTCTTTTTTATATTATCACGTATAGATTTTTGCTGGTTCTCGTTCACTATCAGTGATGCTGAGTCTTGGGATCAGAGAGTAAACCAGGGGTCACGTTGAGTTTTAGTGGTCATCAGGTTCAGTTAGTTTTACTTTTCTGTTCTTACTTAGTCGTCCTCCTTAGTTTATTTTTTTCTTCCATTATATTATTACACTTCTTTTGTTTATATATATTTGGTGAAATTGTTCCCATCATTAGTTTATTGATTCCCTCGGCTCTTGTCACCTTTTTGGGAGGATCAGGAATGCCTCTCAGACCTTATTGCCAACCAACTCGGGTGACTGGTTCAGGGTCAACCTGGGTTGGTTCATGACTTTCCCTACATCTATCCCCCCATTATATTTGGAGAAGGATCAAAATCAAAAAAATAATAATATCAAAAATTAGAAAAATTATTCCCCAAAGTACATTATAGGTACCCATGAAGGTTGCTTACTAATACTCGAATATGTTTGAAACCATGGAATCAGGAGACCATTACATCACATAAACAGAATCCACCATTCAAAAATACAAGTTTCAATATTCATCAAAATGTATAGAATGTCACAAAATTATTCTTGGTGTGAATAAATTAATTTAGAAGATATCTATGATGATTTACCCATTCCTCTCTCATTGATATATTCATTAATGTTATTTCATGAAATAAAATTTTCCATAAATCACTGGATCATTGAGTAATTATTTTTTACGTAAACCTCGTGATAATTTTCCATTCTGGATCAATGTTCTGGAAACAAATCCTCATAGTATCTTGTCTTCCAAAATGATATTTCAAGATTTATGGAGGGTTAAACTCATGAATATTAGTTATAGTGGTTTTGATGTTTCAGATTCTCTAATGTAGAAAACAACATACACCATCCACCTTAACAAATTATGTAAAAAAATCATTTTGAATGACCATCAAGGTAAATAGGTAATAATTATATCTAATGTTGAAGTCCTTATTCCAATAAAGCCCTTATAATTATTTATAATAAAATTAATTGGTTGATTTTTTTTTATAGAAAAACTACCATCCATGATGATTAGCAACAGTCTTCAAAATCACATCATTACTACCCAACCAACTGAAATTGATAACATTTCCACAAAGAACATTCCGCAACATTTATGGTCTATTTGAAATTCTAGGTGGATCATTTTCATAGAAATCTATTTATATATAATAAATGGAAGGAAATTATGATCAAATTATTTTGGGAAATAATGTTTTTATGTAAATGGTTGTAACTATATAGTTTGAAATGTTTTTATGTTATCTCACGATTGACTGATTTACTCTAATTCATTGAAGATATATGTATGAAAATCATCATAGTAACATTAATAATAATAATAATAAAATTGTAAATATACTAGGTCAATTTATGACACATCATGAAACAAATATTAAAATCTAAAACACAATTATTAAAAAATATAATAAATACTTAGTTGAAATCAATTTATAAAAAAAAACACAAAACCATTAAGTAGTAAATTTTATATATTCACATATAATCAAATAATTTAAAATAAAAAAACTCATGAATTTTATAAAATAAAATTGATAGATAGGAAACTTGATTAAAAATGTATTCTAATTGATATTCTATATAAATAAATTAAACCAAGAAATACCCATTTTCTTATGATCTCATACAAATTAATGACTTTAATCTTTTTTATTTGGACATTAATATATCGTTGATTTTTTTAAATACTTTATAACCCTAGTTTTATAACATTTTATTGGTTTATAACCACAACTAAATTGAAATTCTATCATGACATGTTTCTTCCACATCACATCTACACAACAACAACCATCTGTAATGTACTCATCATTTATAGTTGATAATGAAACAAACTGTTACTTCTCACTTGACTGGTAAACCAAATATTTTTCATTGAAACTAATAGGATACCATTTTACTCATTCTTTAAAAAATATATGAAAAAAATCCATCATTTTAATATGATCATAGATAAAAAAATTATGATTTTATAAAGAGAAAAGATAATGATATACATCCCTTCAATTGCCATAAAATTAATTTAGTATATGTTAAGTGAGTTTCATTGGGATTTGATTGAAAATAATCACAATGAAATGTTAAAAATGTAATATATGGTTTATTTATTGTGAGATAATGATTTCTCACAATAATTACCATATGATTTTTTCTATCAATTGATTTTATAGCTTTATCTACGTCATGATTAATGTTGGAGGATATAATAGTTGAATAAACATTTCTACACTAATGTCAAAATATTTTACGTAGTCATGTATATATTTTATTAGATTTAAATAATTCCAAATTCCATTTGGTAAATTTGAAATCCCAGGAAACAATTTAAATCTTCCATTAAGCCCATTTCAAATTCATTTTTCATGTTTTTTTAAAATTTAATTCACAATTTTTTAGTGTTTTTACTAAATATCACCCCATCAACATATATATTTGAAGCAGTGCATCAAATATAGAATAATTCTTGAAAATTTTAGGGTCTACAATATAATAATTAATTGAAAATATAAAATTACTCCATATTTCAAACTAGGACATATGTTCTTATTTAATACCACACATTGTTGTGGTATGTTTTAAAATAGAATTTTGAAAATTAGGGTCTCAAAAACGTCAATATTGTTCAACATAATCATGTGACATTAAAAATATTCTATTAAATTATTATTTATTTACATATATAATAATTTAATGTTAATAATGGATGTATATTCTAAAAAACTCTATTGGATTATAATAAATCCACATGGGAGAAGGTTTATTCATAATTGGTTCTTTCTACTTGATTGTATCCTTAAAAAACAAATATTTATTTTTTGTAGAGATTAATCCTTGATCACCATATTTGTTCCAAATTAAAAATTTACTTCCAATAACAAGATAGTCAAAGGGTATTTCTACTGTTTCTCATACCATGTTTCTCTTGACCTATTTTAGCGTTTAATGTATATAAAAAACCTAATGGTCAATATCTAAGGGTTATTTTAAAGTTATATGTTCATGGTTGGAATGTAAGGTAAAAAATTATCAATTATCCCTACAATTCAGATAGACATAACACCTATACATATATTCTTATAATTGTCTCTAATGTATGGTTTCTATGAATTTTATTTTGTCTTGTAAAGAAACAATAATATTAATCATTGAAAATTACATCAAGACCATGTTGTTTTGGATAGTTTTCCAAATATTTATTACATTCATCGTCAATGATAGGTTAATGTATCACGTTATCTATAGAGTCAATTGTTTTGTCAATTTGATACTTTTTGTGATCAAAATGATCACTTTTTTCAAATTTAACATGAGTACATTCCTCAACTACATTTGAATTATTATATATAATTTAAAATGATTTGAATATACTTAAGTAACCAAGTAATTTTCCATTATCATAATTTTGACTGAACATTTCATGATTATCCTCTTTATTCAAGATACCAAATTTCCCCCCCAAAAATTAATGTATCCAACCATTAGATTCGTATATTTTCATAACTCATATTACATTTTCATTTAGAATACCATTATTTCAACTGTGTTAATGAAAAATCATGATGTGTTAATAGCACCATAATAGATGTTTGTGGTGATGATATATTCACATTCAATAGTTATAGAAATATGTTTTAATTTCCTCTTCGTTGATTCAATAACATAATGATATTGTAGTGTTCTAGGGGTAAATTGAGCTATGTTTTATTTCGTTTTGAGAAAAATAAAATTAATTCATGATTATTAAACACATACCCATGGGAAATATTTAATTTAATGATTTGGGATTGTTTTAATATTAGTATATTCATTTAAAAACAAATAGAAAAATAAAATGCTTCGCAATTATGTTAAAAATAGTAAACACGTGTAAATTGGGAAAAACAATCAACTAATACATTAAAATAGTATTTACCAGTAAATATTTTTTTATATGGTCCAAAATAATCCATATGGATTAGTAATAATGTTCAAGGACTATCAAACACTTTAATTGGTTTAAATGATTATTTCTGTTTCATGGGAGCTTATGATTCATCCCATAGTTTCTTTTTATCCAATTTAAGGTGAGCCAAAACAAAAAATGATTTTTTTCATTAATATCATACTCAATGAGTGAAAATTAAAATTTCTATGAAATCTATGTCAAATCATATATTCCTTCTTTTCATCAATAACGTTAAGTTATTTTTTTCACACATGCAAAAATGATCTACGACATATCAATTTTTAGTTGATGGTGTTTTAAGCTTAATAATCTTACATTTAGACACTAATTAATAATTTTCAAAAAAATAAATACAAGAACCATCACCACACAATTTATATACACATATCATTTTGTTCCAAAAAATGATTTTTTTTAAGATTTGACATTGTAAACCCTACCTTTTCAATATCAATGACCTTTCTAATAACATAATCAAAAAATGTGACATAGCCTCCACCAACATAAGAATGATTGTGATACATAGAGAAGTGATAACTCATATAACAGTAATATCCGATATCCAAATAAACATTAGCGTCTATTATATTATGGAAACATTATTATATAGGAAAACATACAAATCAATTTTTTTACACAAATACTCTTCATTACTGAAGTGTTGGATATTAAAGAACTGGACCATATCTCATTACATATGAAGAAAACCTCAGATTTATCATCGGTTAATTTTATAAATATATAGGAATATTTTATTCCCATTATGTTTGATTTCTATTATTTTTTTGAATAAATTAATGAAATTCCATAATGAATTTAGGTTATACTAGACATTATTTTTTAATTATTTCTAGGTAATTTATTTTTCTATATAGATATGATACTTTGTATTACTTCTTATTCCTTTATTTTACATATTAATAGATTATATTTAATTATATAGTGGAGATAGTTCTCCCCTTTACAAAATCACAAATATAGTTTTTAATAAATTCTATAATTTCTAATAATTCATCAATGTTTTTATCATGAAGGGTTTATAATGAAATAGATTGTTCCGAAATAAATTTTAATTTATAAATATATTTGGGTAAATTAATTATTTCACATCTCATATCATCAAGATAAATTTTTAGATATTTATTTTAATATATGATGATTAATATTTATTTTTTAATATTTAGAAATATTATCTGTGATCTTTGATAGGAAAAAATATCATATTTAGATTTGGAAGGTGAATACTATGTAGGCTCAAACTCATCTGGGAGATCTATAAAGAATATATGAACCATTGGATTCTATTGTTTAGATTTTCAAATAGTAGATGAATCATTAATTAAAATTTATAAATCACTATAAGATTATTTCCTAGTTTTATATTATTTGTTTGAATAACCAACATTTTGGAAGATCATGTTTTTAATCATGTTGTTAAATTTCTGTTAAGGACTCTCAGTCTTGATATGTCTTTTATTTTTTATTAAAAACATGTGACATAGTTTTAATTTCTATAAAAAATATTGAACTTATTAATGGGTTTCCTAAAAACTCAAATTTTGTTATAGAACATTTTATTCATTCATAACAAATGAGAAATTTTTTTAACATATTTTTAATATCTTGATTAATATTCTTTAGAAGGGCCAGGTAATGTTTTTCATTACATTTCATCACATCATTATAAGTTGAAACTTTGAATGTTGTATTGTCCTTTTTAGTGGAATATGATCATCATATCCCAATTTTATTTAATCATAATAAAACATAATATTATATATTGGGTATTTTATCCAATGATCCATAATCGGAGTTCAGTTACATATAATATCATATATTCCACTCTATTCTATTGAACATTAGTAGAAATTTTAAATATTCTAAAAGCTCAAGAAAATTCATTCCTAGAGGGGAAGCATAATTTACAGTCTTAGTTAGTAATCCATTTATGTTATTTTCTTCATGTTGTCTCAATTTTATCAAACATATTTAGTTCATTCATAATAAAAAAATGGTGGTCCAAATTTCATGAGCCATGTAACAATATGAGACTCAATTGAACTGATCCAGAACTATAAAAAACATATAAATTTCCAGAAATTCAAGTTAAGATTAAAATAAAACTACTTATTATTAAAAATATATTGGTATCATTATTCGTAATTATATAATTATTAACACGTTTGAGATATATTTTTAGTCTAAGGTTTTGCAAATAAATAATCATGCATGCCTTAAAGCACACATAATTTTCTATGTTGATAGATGGTTCAATGACCATAGGAATTTTTTGTTTGTAAGTATATGTTATGTAAACTAGATCATTTATCATTAATTAATTAAAATTGATAATTACAAATTAACAACCATTAATACTAATTGTTGGCTAAAAAGGAATTATGAAATGACTCAAGAGGGGGTTTCAATTGAGTGCCTAAAATTGTTTCCACATAACACCTTCATTTTATAAATTATTAATGATTTTGATTGTGAATTTTAAAAACTATCAATTGTACTGAAAAATAATAATTTAAAATATAAAACATAGATAAATTATAGTAGTTTTAAGAACAATGATCTGATTGTTTTCTGCACTAGAAATCATATACTCATGCTTGGTGATTTTGAATAGACTAAACCATTTATTAGGTTCTTTTCTGGTTATTAAATGTAGATGTAACTTGGTAAAATATTCCCAAACCTCTTTGGGCTTCTAATTACCAATACCAACCCATTGTCTTAGAAAAAAAATTAAAATGCATTTCGACGGTAAAATTTTGAAAAAAAAATATATGGGTTCATCAAAATGTTATAAGGGATAACTAAAAGTTAAATAATAAATTTCATAGGAGATGGAATAAATTAAAATTATATATTTATAGGTTCTTAAATTTTATGAGGTAAATATGAAATTACACCAATAATAGATTCTAAAATATTGTTCTTAAAACAAGATTATTGTTTAATATATGGGAATAGAGATACATACGCATAGTTTTATTTTATTCTTTTTGTAGATCTGTTCTTTGAATTAGAACTAGAAACAATTGTTAATTAAATTATTCAAAAAATAATATTTTTGAAATCTGAAGTTACATGATATTAATTATCATGTGTCATTCTTCTGTAATTATGGAAAAAACAGATTTGTTGCGTTATAGCATATTTCATGTTTGTATGAAATTTTTATTCTTGGAAATATTTTATTTATTTAAATTAGAAATTCCATGTCTTAAAATATTGTTTTCTAATAAACAATAAATATTAATTTTTCTTTCCAAAATATTTAATAATTGTAGTGAGTGTCTATAAATGATTTAAATTAATGCTATCATGTATTTTTTTAAGAATTATTTTCAAGGAGAATAAATCATCATGTTATGGAGTTACTATAAACATATGAACAAAATAATTCTTTTATAAAAAATTTTGATCCATGAAATTGAATTGATCCGTAATTATTATTCGAATAATATAATTCACTAAACATTAGATTAATTATAATCTATAATATACATGATTTATCAACTCATTGAATGTTTCATTATATAAGAAAATTTACTTCTCATGTTTCTTATGAATATTCAGATATGGGAAATGAAATATCTAAATAATTATTTGATTTATCTTTTTTGTGATGACACTTTTCCAAAATGTAACACATTTACATCATAAGATAATTCATTATTGTCATAAGATAATTTACTATCATTGAACTTCTTTAAGAAAAAAAAATTTACAATAATTTAATTTTATTGAATGTGGTGTAATTTTTTATAAGAGAATTCTGTTTCATGTAAGAGAAATTACTATTAATGAATATGAATTTTGGTGAGGTAGAAAAATTTCTAAATCTTTTATTGTCTTGTTTTATAAATTTCATAGGTAATTTTTCAATGATGACTAAAGTGTTCCACAGAGTTTGAGATATTTTTTTAAACATGATGTAATATCCAAATAAATAAATAAAAATGTATCAGTAAAATAAATAATAATACTTTGAGCACAAAAAATATATGAGTATATTAGATATGGGTGTATAATATATGCTTATACAATATAGTTATAATTTCATTTTTTGTTCATAAATGTTTAAATATATATATTTATCTTATTTTTACATGAAATAGATAGCCTATAATGGTTGATGTATGAACGTTTTGTATCTCTTGTAATCACCTTAGTATTTTTAGTGATAATATTGGTATCATATTTCGACTCAAAGCTATCATTAATTAGGATCTCATCATGTAGGTGATAATTATTAAAAATATTATTTGATGTGTATTATATCATTTCAGTTTCATAATATATGATCATTTTTATATCAATTCAATAGAGAACATAAAAAGTCATATATGTTTAATAAAAATTGAATTATTAATATATTCCTCCCATGATTCACTTCCCATAAAAGTGTAATTCTATATAACATGATCAAACCAGAGTTTATTTGTTAAAATGTATTGATGATATAATTACCCCAAATTCTTGATAATTTCATTAAATTTATGATGAAATTAGTACCCCAATGAGATCTAAAAGACCTAGAATCATTGAGTTAGAGTACATGGGCACACCTAGATTATTCAAAATGTTCTCTACCAAAAATATCCACAAAATATGTTATAATGGATATTTTTTTAGCTAAATATAGAGTGAATGTTACACGATATTTGGGAATAGAAGGGGGGTCATCACTTTTATAGTGAATGGGATCAAGGAACATATGTGTTCCTCAAAACTGAGTTGTGTAAAATGGGTATGGTGCATCAGTTCCTTTATATAAGTGGTACTTGCTGTATAATTCAGGCTCACTAATAAACTTTAGATGAACCTAGAAGGTTGTGAAAACCATAAACATATGTGGTTCATGTATGTAGAATTCAAAATGGAAACTGGAACCCAAGGGAATGAGTTTGGGTTCCTATACTAGAATTAACATAATTCCCCTCTATAAGAATTTTCCCTATCAGACACTCTTTGTAAAAAGGAGAAAAAAATAGCCTTCAAGAATTCCTTAGAATCTGTATAAATAAGCTCAAATTCAATGGTAAATTTTACTTAGGTATAAAATTTATTAAAAGGATAATATTTTAAATTAGTTCATGTTTACAATGTGTTTTCTACAGCTGTAGTTAGGTGGGAAATTCATTTTTTCACACGGGTGTGGAGTACATGCTATATTAAAAATAGTGTGGGACCAACCTCACTTATATAAACTCTTTAGACATAAAGGAATATTTATTATTTAAACACTACATTCCCTCAATTATCTCACTTAACTCATGATGAGTGAATATCTTCCTCCTTTACTATATACACACCACACAATGTTGGGTGATTCCATGCTTAACACACACCTTTACTTATGGTAAAAATCTATGGAATAAGATTCTATGTGAAGTGACCAGGGAAGTGGTGGGAAATAAAATGGTATTAGTGAAATTATATCGTTTATACAATTTATTCTTAGTGGTCCACAAATATTTACCATCTTTTCTCTTGGTTATATACATATCTTATTTTTTCACTGTCACATGATATTGTTAAAATATTTCATTCTTGAAATAATAGATCATATTTTAATCACGATTTAAAATCCCAAATCCCATTCCCATTTTTACGTACTAATATACGATTCTAGGTAGTGATATAGCTGTTAATAAATTTACAACATGTCATGAACATCACAACTCATAGATAATTTGACGGTTTTAAGGTGAAACAAAATCTTTTTTCATCATAAATAAGAAGGTGTTTCAACTAATTCGTCATATGTACAATATGTTCTGTACAACGGTACAATTGCATTAAATTCACATTACCAATAGGGTTTGGGGTACATGAAATTCTATAAATATTGAGGGATCTACCTCACTTATATTCCCTCTTAAGACATAATAAACAATTGATTCATTACACTATATATTCTCTTAGTTCTCTCACTAAATGCATGGTGAGTACATATCCTCCTACTAAATCCTATACTTACCACACTATGCTGGGTGTATCCAGGCATAACTCAAACATTTAACTATAATAAACAATAATGGAATAGGAGAATATGTGATTTTACATGGGTGGAGGAGGAAAACATAAGTTATCTTAGTGAAATTATATGCTTTACCCAATTTCTTCTAGGTGGTTCAAAAAATTGGCTCATTTTTCATCTAGGTTATTCCCCATGTCTTCTTTTTTCCCATTCATGTGATACTATTAAAATATTTATCGCATGAAGAAATATTATCATATTTTAATCACAATTTAATTTCATGAATCCCTTTTCCATTTTGATTTACTAATCCATGATTATAGGTCGGGATAAAACCTTCATTTCATGCACATCTTATCAACCATTGCAGAAGTTATAATGAGTCTGATAGTTATGAGGTGGAATCGAATCTTATTTCCCCATACATGAAATGGTGTTCATTTATTTATTTACATAAAATCCTTATAACTATACAAAGAAATCCATGAATATTTAAAAAAGTAATTTTTTACCTATAATATATATTTATTTTAACGATGAATTACATCAACTTGAATATTTTTTTAATTTTGATGTTGATATTTTATTCACATCATTAGGCTAAATAATCCAAATTAGAATTCCTCTAGCAGTATCCACACATGCTGTATGGAACATCATGTATCATTAACTATTTATTTCAACAATAATTCATCTAGTCATGATGAGTAAATTCTCTTGTTATTTTGTTCTTCTGGGAAAGAATGGGGGGAATCAAATCTCATTATTCTATGCATTATGTTGAGGGTTCTATTTAATATTATGATAATTCACTCAAGAAATGGTGTTGGGCTTAAAATTTCATATACCATAGAAATGATATATGTTGGTTTATATAAATAGAGTATCTAATTACATATTTCCCAAATACCCATTACTAGTTTCTTTATACTACATGAACACTACATCAAATAATAATAATATTGTTGTAATTATAACTTATGATGTGTAAAAACTAACATATATATATATATATCTTATTTACTAAATAAATATTTCAATGTATATATAAATGATATTAATTAAATATATATCATTATCATTCATTCAATTAGTTTATCCCACCTATCCTCCTCAATATTAATCATGACTTGAATAATAGTCATTTATTAAAATAAAATAACATCCATATATTTTCCATTCAATAAATAATTAATACATTCAATATATATATAATATGTATTTATTTAATATTCATAAAACTAAATAAATATTTATTTATTAAATAAATATATAATAATTATATTGAAAACAATAAAAAAAATTGATAAATAAATATTTTACATTTTCTAAAAGAAAAATAAAATTCATTTATTATTTAAATCTGATATTTATTTTTTGATTTAAATTAAATTGAAATTTTATGACCAAAAAATTAAATTGATATTAAAATATATGATAGGAAAACGTAAATTAAGTAGAACATAATAATTTTTTCTAATACTTGTATTGTGTGACCCTATAGGCATATTTATAACTAAAATTCACCAAGATGGCCTATATTCTAGGATAAGAATATAAAAACATATCATAGATCACCTAGAAAATACATTTAATTTGAAAATATGAACAAAATCATTTGAATGCTTAATATATAATAACACATGTTTATCACAATATCTTTAAAAACATGTTTTATACTTGTGTCATCCATAGAAATGATTGATATATCTTTCTATTACTCCCTGAAATGAACATTTTAATGAATCATGATGGCCATGGATTTAATAAAACCATCTCACACTAATCAATGGATCTAAGAAATTTTATTTCAATATTTGAGGGTGAAAATACATTCTTTACATATTCAATTAATCTCAAATTATATATGATGCACTAACTGTTTCTAACCATACCATGAGCACACTTTTTTAAGTATTTCATCAATTAATAAAATTAAATTATTCATTATATACAATAATAATAATTTAATGTCTATTTAAAATGCACATATCTTCAAATAAAAATATCCAATGAAACAAAACATATAGAATTCCAATTAAAAGGTCTATTCTCATAAATTTCTCTGATAGTGAATACAATGTTTGAACACCATGATAAGAAATCCCAATATATTATATCTCTTATAACTAGATAGTCAAAAATAATATGTGTCGTGTAATGTAGATATCATTTAATTGTATAACATATTTTAAATATTATTTCTATATAACATTAAGATTCTCATTATAGATGAGATATTTCAAAACCTTTCGATATATTAAATTATGTAATGAAAATTTCACATTAACATTATAAAGAAGAGAACAACTAATTTGATAAAATATTTATTAATATTCAAGTAAATAAAAATCTTTTAATCATTTTCACAAATAAATTAGGTTTTACAGAAACAAATCCAAAGATTTCGACTTCCACTTGATCTTCCTTATAAGTTCCTAGTTTGTATAAAATGTGAGACATACTTCCACAGAGTTAATATTATTTCTATTAGGTATATCATGTTCATGTGGATATTCTACTTACTACAACTTCACACCACCTTGAACATCAGTCAAGAGGCGATCTCTCTAATAAGTTATATATTTTTTCCTTTATCAAAAATAGAAATATTGGTAAAATTTGTACATAAGAACAAAAATATTTAAATTTTATTTGAAGGTTAATCAAATAAAAAAACATACTCATTTTATTTGGATATTGAAACCACTAGTCCTGATAAAGTATTCAATAAAATTACATTTTCAAACCTGCCACTCTAGATCAAATTGATCTTAATGAAAACTAGTTGTTTATCCACTTGGAATCTTGTATTCCCATGTGTCCAATTACCAAAAACATATCCATTAATACATTCTCAAGTGCTGTAAAATAGTTATATATATATATATATTGAAGTTATCATTGTTCTATTTAGTATTGAACATTAATTATTTACAAATATATAAAAGAAAATCATGTTATATATCATGGAATATTATATATACATTCAATATACTCTTAGGGATATATATTATATTCATCCCAAGAATATCCTCCAATGCTTTCACACATCATCATAGAGAGATTCCATTCCATGTAACACATACAATGATTATGTCTTGAAACTTTTCAAAATCTATTCTAATACCTTTCTTATATATGTAGAATAACTGTAATGAAAAAACCCTTAGATCTAATTATAAATATACTTTTCCCAGAAACATGGGTTTCTACATTAATTCATAATATTGAAATTTTCCTTTATTTTAATTAAATATAATTATAATCCTCTATTTTTAAAATGTTATTATTATATATTTATGAGAAAATGATAGAACTCCCACAAACCTATTATAGGCACATAAATATTTTCATTCATTATAACACTATACTATCTAGTGTTTTTGTAAATTGAATATTCTTATATGATGATGATCTATATAATCTATAAATGCACTTCCCTAATATCCATTATATATTGGAATAATTTAGTCCAACATATCCATGTTATCACATAAAAAAGGTATCTTAAATAAATTTTCCTATAAGAAATGTGTCTTGTACAACCAATCACCCAATAACAAGATTAATTAAGGGTTTTTTAGAATATGAATTATAATGGACTATTTATAGGGGTTAGTAATAATTTTTTTTAATATTAATCAAAAACAACATTTTAAACCTTTAATAACCATTCATACATTAATTGTACCAATATTTTCCATCCATATATTGTTTATCTTCAATACCAACAATTGAATTTACTTACAAAATAGAAATAAAAAAAATACCACTTTTTGTATATTAAATCCATCATAGAATTAATTTGACTTTTCTAAATTTAGTATGTTTCCATTTAATAATTATTATAGGATTCATTATTCTTATAACATAATATATCATCTGTTTTGGTTAACATAAAGCTATATGTTTTGTTTTAACACTTATATATAGTATATTCCACTAGAACAATTTTACCCATTGATCATGTATAATCCAGCCATACTATGCCAACTCATGTACATCTGAAGCCTTAACCTCAATAAATTTAAGCATTCTTATACTATATGAAAAGAGATGGTCCTTATTCTTGTTGAAATATATTCGGTGGTAGTTCATACCTTTCTATATTATGGATTTCAATATCTAGAGTATCTATAGGGTAATTAACTAAGATACCCATAGTTTTTTTATTTGATGCATTTTTATTTCTAAATCCAGCATTTATCAAACCATTCTCATGAAAACACATGAATCAATAAAATAATAAATTTATTTCATTTAATAATTTACATGATACTATTAGACAATATCATTTACATATGATCAATTATTATGATTAAATTAGAGATACATGTCTAGAAGTTGAAATAATATGACTATAAATACATATAATATTCCTCATCAATATCTATTGTACTGTAACCATGTCATTGATTTGTATAAGGTAATGTTATCCATTGAGAAGCTCTACTCCCCATTTAATGATTGATGAATTCTTGGATTGGATACTAACTAACAATCCCTCAAAGAGGACCCTTTATAATTTACCAAGTATACTTATCTCTCTACTATATATTAAAAACTGTTCTTAATAGAATATCATATATTAAAAGAATTTACATTAGTTTTATCCTTTGAATAGTTATAATTCTATGAGTTAAATAATTCTATGATATTTTGTAGGTTATTTTAATTCTAAAATATGTATTTTAAAAAAATTATATTTATGATTTTCTAATACCTTTGATTTTTATCTATAACTAGGTTTGTCCCTGACAAGTAGAAATAGCGTTATTTTTTATAAACAATATTTCATCTAATAGGATTGTGTAATATATTTTAATCATCAGATATCATTGATATTTTGTGACTTTGATTCAAGAACAAATAAACTATTAATTATGTAAATAAAATCCATATCATAATTAATTCCAAACATGAAATAATGTATCCTTGTGTGTAAATATTAAATAATATTGATTCATTATTAATTCTCAATAAAATATTACAGTTTCATGATAATTAATCATTTTGGAAAATAGAAGTTATGTCCTTATAACGATCGAATATTTCAGTACATATTCTTATTATATAAATAATATTAAAAATATATTGTTTCCAATAATGTAAAATAATAAAATGGATTGATATTATTTATTTTATATAACAAATATACCCATAAAATGTAATCATTAAACTATCTTGTATAATTGAAGTAACCATGTCATAAAATCAATAAAGTAAAAAAGAAGTAGAATTTGGATGCCCATGTATTACTTATGAATCCCATTTATCTGATTCCATAAGGGTGTTATAATCTATATAGATTTTACTAGACTAGTCAAGAAAATAGTTTGATGAGAAGCATATATGGTTGAAGATAAAGGGTCATAGAGATTCCCACAAGATCCATGCTTGCTGGACCACCACATGAAACTATAGACAAAGATTATCTGATGCCTAGGTGTTATAGAAATATCATAATGGGTATGAAAGTAAATTTTGGGGTAATATAAATGTGTAACAAAAACATTATATAAAGATCAATATTATGAATGTTTATACTTTTTGAAAGAATATTTTTTATCAATTCATGCAGTGCCTAAAATTTTATTTAATAGAAATTGAAATTTTATTTAATAAATCTACGTTTACTATGAAATATTAATAATTATATATAATGATCATATAAATAATATTTTAATACAATATTAATTATTTATTTATATAAAAAAATTTAAAATACCAAAAGTCATTTTCCAATAAAAACAGTTTGCATTATAATTTTTTACTTTAATTAAAAATCATAAATTTTTTGATAGGAATTTAACAAATGAAATTCTTTTTTTAATTATATTTCCAATTTTAACTTTTGTTGATGTTTTTATATATTGATTAATATAATTAAGTGAATAATACAATATACCCTTTTTACAAATACCATTATCTTTATGAAATTATTTTTGAATAAGAATGATTTGTGAATTTAAGAAAAAATATCAATAGAAAATGATGTTTTGAGTTATATTATAATATTAAAAATATCTATAATTTTTCACAAACCTATATTAAATAAACTATGACATAATTAATATATTTCTCAATAAATCAATTTTAATATATTATATAATTATTAATTAAAAATAATAATTATTATAACTTTTAAAAATTGTATAAAATAAATTTTATTCAAAATTAGAAAACAAAAGGCAAAAACTATATAAAACTATATTTTTTTTTATTTTTTTAAATCAAGAATGATAATTAAAATATTTTAAAAATATTTTCCATGATAAAATCAATAAGGTAAATATTAAAAACCTAAGAGGAAATTTCTTCAAACAAGATTACTTTTTTTGGGGTGAATTTTATTATTTAAGCCTTCATTAAATTTATTGATTATGGAATATATTTTTTTCAAATATTATATCAACTTTCATTGATATTGAATTCTTATTCTAAAAAGGCTATGGGTATTAACCAGAATTCAATCCGATTTTATCCTATAAAAGTGGCTATCATATCCACTCATCCCCTCACACAAAAACTCCATACATGAGTATAAATATTATACTGATATGTTATTATAATTATGGTATAAGAATTAATAACCCTTCCCTTATCCAATTAAAAAAAAGAAAGTGTATAACCTGTGTAAATACGGTCAACCAAAAATAAGAAGTAAAACTTTTTTTTTCACTACCTACCATGGATTATTAAAAATGGACTTAAATTTACAATTATATCATATATAAATTTTTTTATTCTATAATGATAAACCATATTAATTTTATCTCTTTTTCTTTAAAAACAAAATTACTAGTGATGTGTATGTATAGAGTACCACCTCAATGGGTCAATGAAATTTGACATAAATTAACACCATTCATGGAATACTATAATAATGATTTTAATGGATTAATATTATTTTTATGATATGAATATGTTTTTTTTACAAAAATGGGTTATCATAATAACTATATTGATAGAAAAACCCACTATAAAATTATGTTTCTTAAAGAGAACAAAGTGGGAAGAATAATTTTTTCTTACTATATTAATTTTTGTTACTCAACACTTCTTCCTTTGATTCTTAATAATTCTTAAGTATCACTCTAATAAAAAATAAATAATTTAATTATTCAATTTTTATAATTTCATTAAATAGAGTTTAATAATAGGATTTCCCTTCTTTTCATAGCATCATATTTAGTAATGTATTATAAAGCACATTCACTGGCTGATTAAACCACAAAATTTCTTTTATATTAATTTTATCAACAAATTTCGAGAATAAAAATTTCCATTAAGATTGAAATTATTACAATGGGTAAAATTTTAAAATAATATAATAGCAACTACAGATTTTAAATCTTCTCTATCCTCCAGAATAATTACAATCATTGACAATAATGTCGAAATGAATTTCAATATTAGTAATGAAATATACATTTTGAAAATGAAAAATATATATATAATTTGGGATAAAATAATGTGATTGATGAATAATTTAAATTTGAGTTATATATATAATGTCGAGAACCCATATGTACATTAATATTTTTACCATAATAATATTAATTTTATAGTTTGATTAGTACATTATCCATTAGTTATAGTAACAGAACCATTAGAATAGTGACCTCACATATAAAAATTAAACATAGTATTTGGGTATCTTACAAAATGATAATATGACTTATTTTTATCACGATATAAGTAAATAAATGTTTTAAAAATGAAAAACATATGTGTTTGTATTTTCATAAAACATATAGGTTTTATTAGAGTATTTATAAAATATAAAATTCTATTAAATACTTTTTATTTTCATTATATTTGTTTATAATTTAATATTTTTTATTTTTATAATTATAAAACAATTTTATGATATCTTATGTAAATTATAATGGTTCCCAAATTTGTTCATAACAATTAATTTTTTATATTCCAAATAAATGATTATTTCATTTAAAAATTATATTTCTCATATTTAGAAAATATTTCTTATAAAATAAATATAATTTTTTTAATATACACATTGAAAAAAAAATTGGGATGCTCTTTTTATTTTTTCATAAATTATTAGAATTTTTTATTATTAGTGAAATATGGAATTTTACATTATAAGCGAAATATATCATTTTTGGGTCATGGATGAAGTAATAAACCATTAGTTCAAACTCAAAAGACAATTTTACTTTAAATGGTAAAAATATTCATCATTATTGGTAGTATTGAGCCAAAATAATAAAATAGACCTCATAATATTAAAAAATACCATGCTCCTCCCCTTATAAATACCACCCCATAACACCCCTTCTCCTTAAAACTACTATCATATTGAGCTTTCAAAATTTATGCCAAATCCCCTTTGATATCCTCTCCTAGAAACCCTAGTTATATTTTTCTCATCCAAATATCAAATTTGAAGTGCCTTAAAGATACTTTAATGGAGAAGACATTTAATAGGAAATATCCTCAAACTGCCTCTTTTAAATTATTTTCTTCATATACCTAATCTGGACCCCTAATAAAATGTTCTATAAAAACTCCAGTATGATATATATACTATATATTTATAGTTTAAATGAAAATATACTATCCATTCTATTTACTTCTCTACTTATTCTATAAACCAATCCATTTACCATATTCTATCGATTTACTTCCCTCATGGATGATGAGTTTTCATTTTCCATTACCATAATTATTGGTCATTTAAATTCAATTATAATAGTTTAAAGTGAACTAAATATAGATATAAACTATTATTTCACATTATAGAATGATTTTTTGGCCATTCTAAAAAATAAAACAAAACAAGTTTTTGAAGGTCAGTAAAATCGCCAAAATAAACTAACCATATAATTTTGATATTTTCCTAATTAATTAATCCATACATCAAAATACATATGGAGTTTTTGGAAGATTAAAATTTTTAGATGGTTATGAATAACATTATTTTTACATATATTATTTTTTTCTATTTTACATGAATTCATTAAGTTTTAAAAAGTGATATGACCTTATAATCCTAGAATGCACGCCCTCAGAATTACAAAAATAATCAATATATATCAGTGGAATTATAGAAAATTGACATAATATAGTTATATAAAATTAAATATAAGTAAAAAAACTTCATAATTATATAATTAATGAATTTAATTTTTTTAATCCAGACATTATATTCATGTGGAAAATGATTTCTAAACAAAAGGTAACAGATATATCAAAAGGACACATAATTATTTACTTTTGAAATTTCTCTCTTAAAATCACTTAATATCTATATTTTATGTCATATAATGGTTATATATTCTTTATATATGAATCATAGATATATAACTGTCTTATTCTCCTGTTCATTGAAGGGGTAATGTATCACATAATTTCATTTCTCAAATACCTTCTTTAAAATCAAACTGAAATTATGGAATTTTTAGATCCCCTAATCCTTTTATGTGATGATCAATTTATGGATATATTCTCATTAATGATATCAATAAATAATGGAATATTTTAGGAATAAAAATTATTTTTTACCATTTTATTTTAATGGATATTATATAATTATTCCATTTCAAAAAGTCATTATGTTAATCCTTAAAACAATGTTTTGAATGTTCATTTGTATACCCAATTCTTAACACTTTTTCATGATGTATTTCAAAATAAACACATATTTTTGAGACTATGATTATGTACTCGAATATGAATATACAAAATATGTAATAACTTAATCACTTCAGAATGTTTATGAAATATTCTTTCATTATGATTTTTGAAAATATTATGTAACCACTTATTTTCGGGGGTAATTCATAAATTTAAGCCTTATAGTTTATTTCCTTTTTTGGTGCACATAACCATGTTCATGATAAGTTTGTCTTCCCATATATTTATACTAGTAATAAGGTAAGCAATTGTTTTATAAGATGGTGTGTTTTGGATTAGTGAGTAAACATAATCCATGACGTGAATCTATCCACTACATTGTGTTTTCTTAGTAGCTAGCCTAGACTTATGATTGTGAGATATTTTTTTCTCCATCGAACATACATTGATTCCATGATCTTATGATACCAATTTATTTATTATATTTTCCTATATAGTATTTCATTATCCTTGTATATTATAATGTCGTTTTATGTCACTTGACTCACATGTTTTTATTTTTTATCATTTTTATTCCCTTACTAGGCTTTATAGATCACTTCTTTCTGTTATGTGTTCTCAAGTCTAAATTATTTATTTTTAAGAGATTAACTAGATTTAGGTGGCCATTAAGGTGAATAAAATAATAGTGTTGGTTTTTTTATTGTTGGTGTATTATAAACCTAGACTTCCAAAGTCACCAGGCCTCCTGATCATTGAGTTAATGTTATTGTATGTTTATATAAAAAATAGAGTAATAATATATGTAGAAGACGTTGTTTTCAATAGTTTGAATCAGAGAAAGGTATATTATTTTTTTGTGGTTGGGAGTACAATAATCTACAGCGATCCCTAATGATAAATCTAATTATAGGATAATATCCAGAATTTTTCGTTAGTTTTGTAGTGAGTGGTTTCCATGAAATTACATCCCTGTGTAGATACTACATGTATATTGGGATCTACAACAATTGTACCTAGTGTTAATATCCTTGAAAAAACTTCATTGGGTATTAAATTTATCAAAATATAGTGTATAATAATGTGTCATTCCTATAAAAAATTATTAAAAATCTTGAGGTTTTTGTTTTATAAATTTCACATAATATTTATGAACCACTATGAGGGAATTTAATAAATTGTTATGTAAGAAAAATTAATAAGTAAATTACCATAGATAACCAAGATTGATAACTATATACTCATAAGTAATTCTATATATGCAATTTATAAGTAATTACTTATATATATATATATTTCTTATAAATATGTTTATTATTTTAACTATTCATATAAATAATTTTACTTTGGATATCTTAAATTACTATAATTGGAAATAAATATTTGAAGGTTTTCTCATTATACTTCTATTAACATAAAAATAAATCTATGATTATAGTTATATACATTCATTCATATCTTATAGAATCATTACAACTATTTAAACATCACTTGAATACATATAAGTTGAGTTATATATGAGAGAAAAAAATGGGGAAATTATTCAATCTCATGTATATAACTCCACACAAGTTAATGTTTGTGGACTGAATAATCAAGAATTTTTTTTCTTTATTCCATTAGTTATTTTTGATACGATTGGTAATTGATTGAATATCATTTTGAAAATAAATAATCCACATTTCGGGGAGGGAGATCACAATTCACATCCTATGTCATTATTTTATTCTATACATGATTAAAGATTAATATGAATCCACTTTAGAATAAACATTTCTTGTGTGGATATTAATATATTTTCCAAATGACTAAATATATTGTAGAATCAGATTTATGATATCCACATTGTGAGGGATTAAATCGATGTTTTCCCTAAAGAGTTATCAGGACTTCCTCTTAACCGAGAGGTTGAGTTCTCAATCAATCTTATACTTATATATTGGAATATATAATAGAATCACTATAGATTATACACCATTGATTTAGTAAAACTAGAGAAGTGAATTAAAGTGAATATAGAAATGGATTTTATATGACTAATTTATTCACTTTGTGGTTCAATGTTCCTATTCATCAAGAATAAGTATGAGTCAAGGTGAGTCTGCATAGAATATCAAGAACACGGAAAAAACATAATAATTCACAAGTATCCCATTCCAAATATAGATTAGTTTTTGAATCAATTAAATGGGGAAAATATTTCACCACGGTGGACACCTGTTATAGATGTCACTAATTAAAGGTGAAAAAGGAAGACACTCCTAAGACTGAATTTTGAATAATGTATGGACAATATGAATTCATAATGATCCCCTTTATGTACCACACCGAATTAGTTTACTAATGATCAAGAATGGAGCTTTCAAAGAAGCGACTCCGGCGACGATGCCCCAATCAGGGATGAATGTAGCTCTGGCCCCTCCCTCCCTAGTGGAGGGAGGGTATCCTGATCCTCTTCGTCCTTCCCCTTCAAGGCCTCGACCCTTTTCTCCGTTCAGTAACCCTAAAGCCCTACCTCCTTTTCCGGCAATTCCCCTTGGACCTAAAGTTCCCGACCTCTTCAATGGCTCACTGCAGCTGGCGATTTCGATGAAAGAATTCATCAAAGCCTCAGATCTTCACAGAATGACTCTCATCGTGCGCTTCAGGGATAGTTTTCCTTCGGTTGATGCCTTTGATCATTTCGTGTCTGAGTCTTGGGGCCCTCAAGAATGGGCGGTGGTTGGGATTCTTGATAGGCGGCACTTGATGATCCATTTTTTTCGTAGGATGACCTAATCTCTACCTGTTCCAGTGCTCCACAAGCCCTCAATTGATACATCTTCTACCTCCTTCGGTGTTCTTTCAAGTTCAACATAAACCGTGATGTGCCTACTATGGCTGTATGTGTATGCTTTCCTGATTTTCCTTTGTCGTTCCAAAATCTGTCGATTGTTTGTATTCTAGGGAATATTGTAGGACGGTATTTGTGTTCTGATAGTAGAACTAATGATGTTTTCCACCCGATATCTCATTGTATTTTTATCGAAGTTGAATTTTCCAAGCCTTTAGTTGACTGGATTTGGATTGTGGTTGGATAGGAAATCATAAGGAAGAAACCAGTGTATTTTGAATCCTGGCCTTAATTTTGCGTGAATTGTCAACGGTTAGGCCATTTTCTTTCATCTTGTCCTCGCGGACACAGAACACGGAAAGGGAATGTTTCTATCCCAAGACATCCACTTGGGACAGAGCCTAATGAAGACCCTGCTGCCCTGGTTGCGGTCGATTCAGGCAGGGATGAGGAGGTGAGCGGGGTAGGTTCATTGGAGCTGGGTCCTCCTGTAGAGGCTCTGTTGGTTCCAGAGTTGGGGTTATCTTTAACCGCTAGGAATGGTGATATTACAAAGGTATCAGATCCAGGGGTCTCTGATGCCTTTTCCCGTCAGGGGAATGATTTGGGTGTTAACCCTTTTCCAAGAAGATCGAAGGAGGCTATGCTGGTCAGTGAGGTTCCTTTGGTCTCTCCTTCATCCAACCAGCTGGTTTCTGCCATTTCTACCAATAATACTCCTACGTGCATTGATACATGTAAGGATTTGGATATGGGCATACATCCTCAAATGCCGCTTTGGGAAGACATGAATAAACAACCCCAATTTATGGGGCGTAGTTTTGTACAGACCAGAGGCTCAGATCTACCTGAGCAGAACTTTCCAGCTAAGACATCCTATGCTGATATGGTGAAATCAGGAGGAACGATTATCCAATATCAGAATCGATTTGCAGTGTTGGGGAACGAACAGTATCAAGTGGTTAAGGAAGGGGATGAGATGGAGGCTTCTCAGGAGGATAGGGATACTGATTCTGACTCCCTCATTAAGTCCAAAGAAGTGAACATTACGGATGAATATATAAGATCCTCTTCTAGGAAGGGGAAGAACACCCTCATCGATGCAGAGGGGCTGATTCAGCAATCTCAGAGGCCGAGAAAAAAAGACTATTAATTCTTGCCAAATCCTTGTGTTACCAAATCCTCAGGAAAAGCAATGCTGCCTCTGAGGGTTCCCAAGCAGGTGAAGGAAAAATCGATTAAGGAACTATGACCCCTTACAAGGGAATCATCTATCATCTATCTGACGAATGATGAGAAATAACTTTCAAAATATGAAATCCTTCAGAGCAGGGAGGAATTGATGGAATTTGATGAGTGGGAAGTCATTATTGATGGTAGCGAGGAACTCATGGACAAGGGTCTAGAGGTCATCACTATACCTGAGGAGTTTGACAGGCTAAATGGGAGGCACAGAAGGTGAATGTTTTCCAAGGACCAGCGTGACTGGACTCAAAAACAACATGGAACACTGGCAGGTGGTTTCAACGGGAAAAATATCAATGTAGAAGAGCTCATCCAAACCTGGGACAATATGGTCTATAATTTTGAAAACTTACACAAAGATGTTCTGGATAAGCAGGTTACCATCCTTGAATGGAGTCTCCTCAGAGTTAAGGTCTCAAAAAAGATTAAACTGCAAATAATAGATTCATCTCTGACATATTATGTTGCTTGACTATCTTTGAATCTTTTTTGGTTTCCAACTTTTCCTTAAAAGTGTTATCTTAATAAAAACAAATATTTTGTGGTGTGGCATAGTTATCCCTTTCAGACTCACATATGCTCAAGAAATATTTATCAACCTAATGTATAGAGTATTTATTGATTACCCCAATGAATTCATAGTATTTATATTTCACATTATAATATACTTGAAAAAAGAGGATAAAGAGGAGAAGTTGAATAATGTATTAATTGAATTTTGAAAGGAGAAGCTATATGAAAATTATAGTAAATGTGAGTTCCACATGGATAAATTATCCTTCATGGGGCATGTTATCTCTATAAGAGGGATATCTAAGGACACTTCTAAGACAAATGTAATTTAATAGTGGCCTAGATCAATATCCATAATGGATATCCATCATTTCCTTATTCTATATGGATATTATTAACAATTTGTTTTGAATATTCTCTTGATTTTCAAACCAATTAACCAAGATGAACCAAATTGGTGTATTTCATTCCTAAACTAATTACTAGGATGATAAGTTTATGTAATTGAAAAAGTGTCTTATCCTTGCACTGTTACTTACAATACACACATGTTGGGACAATTTCACAGCATACAAAAATATTTCATATAAGGTTTTAGTTTGTATAATAAAAAAAATGATAAATTGATAGGCTACACCTCAAAATAGTTGACTCTATAAGATTTGAACTATCCAAAACATGATCTATAGTTGGTTGTAGTGATCTTCTTATATAAATCCTAGTTTCATTATCACTATTGTGAGAAATGTGAAATATATATAGTTCATAAGATCATAAAATATATATTCATATAGAAGGATATTAATATGCACTAGATATTTTGTTTAGAGAGAATCAAGGACAATAAATTATCAATTAATTTCCATATTGAGAAATAAAATTAATTGGTTGATGTTATTAGTATAGAATATTAAGAAACGTAATGAAAAATGATAATTGAGAATGATATAATCATTTTAGGCATGAAAAATATTGACATGAAAATCATAAAAGAAAGAAAATCATTATTCATTTATAAATTTACTTATAAAACATTCCTTTTAATTAAGATAAATGATTCTCAAATATATGAGTAAGAAATATATACAAAGGTGGAAGATATAAGAAAAGTAAAATCATTGAATCTCAAAATTTCTAAAGAATGAATTATATGATTTGAGTCATGTCTATATGTACTATTAATTCTTATGATAATGAATAATCTCATCATAAATATAGATAACTCAAACTTCTACATCTAATATTCGATATTGAAAAGTTATTGAGAGGTCTAAGACACCAATTGTATAGAAAACATAAAGAAAAAATAAAAATTATACACAATTATTTTATTGTAAATAGGTGAAGGCTGAATGGAAAAATTCGTAGGGAAAGATGAATTCATTACCCATAACTATATCTAAATGGAAAAACATCACCATAGAGTT
The DNA here is from genome assembly GCA_963277665.1 of Viscum album. Taxonomy (NCBI): domain Eukaryota; kingdom Viridiplantae; phylum Streptophyta; class Magnoliopsida; order Santalales; family Viscaceae; genus Viscum; species Viscum album. Next base: position 484,423,075 of record OY728155.1, read on the forward strand.
TTTAACATGTATTTTGAATTCGTCTAGTGTAAAAAATGTGAATTGGGTTGTGGTGAATCATTTTACAAATACAACTCACCTTATTTTAATTCAATAAGACTTCTCACTCAAACAACAGACAAGGATAAAAATTAGAGAAGTGGTGAGGCTTCATGGAAAGGTACTATCTATTGTGTCTTAATGGGATCTAAGGATTACCTTTATGTTATATAAAAATCCCCAATATTCTTTAAAAACTATGTCGAAATATTTAATGGCTTACCACCCATAAACTGAAGGGAATCAAAGTGGACTATCAAGAAATGTAAGACTTTTAAATAGCTCGATTGATGGATATCAAATGATTATGGGATTCACATTTTCCTTTAGTCAATATTTCATACAATATTAGTGTCCGCTAATGCATTCAAACATGTCAATATAGATACCATTATGTGAAAATATGTATAGAACCTAAATGTTTTGATGAAGAAGAAAAATACAAGAATATGGGTTATAAAATAGTCGAGGAAATAGAAGAAAAATCATGATCATTCAGATAAACATCAGGGATTCTTAATGTTGATAGAATATCTATGATTATAATAATATATGAGACATAGAGTTTAAGGATAGAGACAAATATTTTCTATGTATATCTCAATGTAAGGGATTTATAAGATTAATAAAGAAGGGAAAGATCAGTCCCAAGTACATCAACCAATTTTTGATTATTTATCGCATTAGAGATGTATCATATAAACTAGAACTCCCAACGAATATTTCATAGTTCGATATAGTATCCCATGTGTCCATCTAGAGGAATTACATACTAGATATCTCACTTTTATAGTATTAATAAGAGGTACATCGTGAAATTTATCTCTCTTTTGAGGAGCATTATATGATGATCTAGGACCATTGAAATAACATTATATTCAAGAAGAATACTCACCTAGTCATGGTACTATAGTGAAATGATTAGTATGAGAAGGAAACGTGTGAACCAAATGAACCCATGATGTAGAAGTACACTACCATTTTTACATATGTCTATAAAACATTATTTTGAGGTAAAAGTTTCGAAAGGAGAGAAGAATGTAATGACCTAGAAGTTTTCCAATGTAATTTTACATATTATATTTGTGACATATTTAGAAATGTATTACAAGGAACTTACAGCACATGGTGAAATAAATAAAATTTATTATATTAATTTGAACATTATATTTATAGAAAAATATTTCCCATAATAATGCAATGTATTATAATACAATAAAAAATAGAAAATATGATAATGATAATACAAATATTTAGATCTTCTTGATCCCGCAATATCCTCACACTCATTGATAATACTGTAGAAATAAATTGTAAAAAAATCATAATGAAATATGAATTTTGAAAATTATAAAAGATATATAACATTTAGAGAAAATTATGTGAACAAATAATGAATAAAATATGAGGTATTTATAGATTATAGGGAGGCCATATAACATTTATAGATATGAACATTGGAATATAAATCTGACTATTAGAATAGAAATCTGCCCATTTGGATTTGGAACCTAACTATTAGAATATTAATATCATATAAGAAAATAGAAAATAATATTAGGTATCTTATAAAAGGATACATAGATAAATTTATATCAAGATATAAGTAAATAATTTTCTAAAAATGATAAATTAAATATTCATACATTCATAAATCATATACGCATTATTCAATTTTATAAAAATGAAATTATTTAAGATAAATTTCATTTCAATAAAATGGTTTATAAGTTAAAATTATGTTAATTTATAAAGATAATGTAATTTTATGATACCTTATGTAATTATTCCAAGAGAGAATTTTTTCATAATATAATAATTGGACTTTTTCAATTAATTGTGGATTTTATTTAAATAATAAATTTCAATAATGTATAAAATAATTTTCATAAAAGTGGATTCATTTTTTGGGAAAACACATTGAAGAATAGTTTTAGTGATTTTTTATAATATAGTTGATTTTTTGAATAGTGAAATACATTAAGATATGATATTTGACATTATAAACAATATACAAGAATTTTGGAGTCATGTCTACTGTAATAACCCATTATTTCAAACTAAGATGAATGTTTGACAATATATTATCTAAATATTCGTCCCTACAGGTAGTATTGGGCCAAAATAATAAATTCATGATTGTAATATATATAACACCCCTCTCCACAACTTATAAATTCTACCCTCACCACAACTTCTACTCACTACTTCTATGATTTTTATATTGAAAAGTTTCATCCCAATTACAATCCCAATCCTTTATCCCATGTTCTAGTTCTTTCAACCTCATCCAAAAATCCAATTTATTGTTCTATATGATGTTTTACAAGAAGATAGGTATTAATATGTAATATTCTCATACCAACAATATAAAATTATTTTTATCTTTTTTGTTCTCCTCACTTATATCTTCCAATGTGAAATAATAACACCATTAGAATATATATACTATAATTTTATAGGAAATATAGAATATCCTATATCAATAATCTTCTCTTCTTCACTTATTCTATAAGTGAACACATTGTCCTTATTATGTTGCTCCACTGACTCTTTGAGTGGTGAGTTTTCACTTTACATTCCCACCTTCATAGATTAATTAAATTAAAATAATATGGTTTAAAATGACCTAAATATTTATAATATATATTTTATCAGGATATAGAATGAACATATGGTCCTTATATTAGATTTTAAAAAACCGTTTGAGATCCTCAATAGAAGCATAAAAATAAACTAACCATGTGACATTAACATTTTATTAAATGAGTTTTCCATATATTAAAACATAGTGATATTTAAGACCATTTAAAAAATATTATTGTCATGAATTCTATTTCAATTCATTTTTTAATTTGTAATACCATATTTCAAGATATCAATAATTATCCCATTGTGAATCTATTTTTGAACAATAAAAGAAACAACCACAAAATAATTAAAAAATTAGTCTTTTTATCTTGATGGAATAGTTTTCAATGAATATATTATAATTATTTTATAGTCATTAGAGATATAAAAGGATTGGAATTAAGTAATTTTATTATTTAATTTCATTATTTAGGATATTAATTGCATGGGTAGAATGATTCTGGAACATAATGTTGGGGATCTCTCTAAACCACTCTTATACTTTATTCTATAACCTTCATATTTATGCCTCAATTTATATCACTATTTGACGTTATTTATTTTTTATAAATTCATTATTTATTCTTATTACACACACATATATATATATCTTATTCTCACTTCCAATAATGGGACAATAAATGACATACATTCATTTCACAAATGCCTTGTTTAAAATAAAATTTAGTTAATCAGATTTTTTCCCATATTCTATTTATATAACACACAATTAAATAATTAATCAAAATAATTTATTATATAAATACACTAATATTTTAGGTTGAACCATTCTTTTTTATTCTCTGAATTTTTCAAATAAAATTCCATACCAATTTTTTTTAAAAATCCTTCAACTAAATCCTTGAAACATTATTTTAATATTTTATTTCTATACCCGTTCATTATAAATTTTCATGATTTTTTAAAAATGATCACCATATTTTTAGACATTTAATTATGTATTATGGTATTAATATCAAAAAATATTTCATTCCTTTATTTTTTAATCTTTATGAAATATCTTTTCATTATGATATGTAGAATTATTTTGAAATCAATTTCTTTCCATGTGAAATTATTATGTTTGTACATTATTGTTTATTTCCATTAAATGAAAATATAATCATGTACTTATTATAATGGCTTAACCATGATATCACTCCAATTCATTGGGTAATTTTTTTTCTACATGACATAGTATGTGTGGGATTTGGGAGAAAACATAATCCATGATGGGATTGTTTCATCCATGTTTTGTTGTATTGGAATTTATAGATGACTTATAATTATGTCAGGTTTTATTTTTCATTCACTATATAATGTTCTTATGAAAATATGATACCAAGATATTTATTTTATCCTCCATGTGATTAATAATAATTCTTATCTATTATGAAATCATGTTAAGTTTTTTGACTCATATGTTATTATTAATTGTTTTGTTTTTTCCCATAATAAATGATATATCTCAACTAATTAATTTATGTATTCCTAATGTTAATCAATTTAGATGAAGGGTATAAAATGGATTTCAGAGCTCATTATGAAGAATAAAATAAATTCACTTTGTTTTTGCCACTTTTTTATGTACTATGAAACTATTCTTCCAAAGACATAAGGCCTGAAAATATTTGGGTAGTTTTTATTAGATTTTTGTGTCAGAATTCAAGTAATAATATATTTATAAGACTTTGATCACTATATATAATGATATTGAAACAATGTCACAATATAAATGTCTATTAATCATGGAATGATCATTCCTGGATTTGTTTGACCAAATAATCGATCAACATGGTGACATCATATAATGGATGACATTGAAAATATATTTAAGGATAAAAAATTAAATAAAAATTTAAATACTGGTTTTATTTTTTTAATAAATAGACACACCAATAATTAATTCAATGTTAAAAAAACATTTCTTTTGTCTTGAAACTCATTGAAGTGTGCTTTTATAATTTCATTCATCAGTGATAATGAATGAAGTAGTATTCATTGTAAAAAAACTCATTAATATTTAATATTAATATATTAAATTACATTAATGATATTTTAAAGATGAAATTCAGATGAATAATTAATAATGACATTATTCATTTTAAACTAGTATAAATAATCAAAACTATAAACACACAATGAGGAAAAATAAGAAAAAACAAACTAACATGATTTAGATAGTGATTCTAAATAAAAATTAGAAATTGTGTTAGGCATGAATATGTTTCTATAATTTTTTATTTAAATAGTTAATTTTGTAATACATGTGGTTATAGTGCATCATTGGAATAAAATATCAATGGTAAGGGTTTCTTGTGTAAAAGTTTCACTCATTAAGTAAAATTTTATATTATAATCATTTTATTTTTTTGGAGGCGTGAATCTACTTTCTCATAAATATTATTTTTCATAATCTTGCCATTTGTATTAATTTTTAACATTTAATTTTGGATCATATGATTAAATTGTTTTTCATTTGTATACTTCTAATGGATTAAAGGTTATTTATCTCAATTTTCCATTCCTTGAGACATTATTAATGTTGTGATCCATTTTTAATTTCATATGGTTTATTCATTTCATTATTGATCTCATATGGGATAATCATATTATATTGGATAATACTTTAGGGATCATTTATTAAACTTCTTATAATATTGTAGTAGTTCCTAGATGTGGCGGTGTCAATTACATGTCTTGAAAGAAAATATTTCAGTACAATATATTCACAATATATTTTCAGTTTATAGATTAATAAATTTGTGGGAAACCTTTATGGAAGAAACATCCATTTAATTTTTACTAATTAGATATTATTTCTATTATTTTTTTATAAAAATTATCGAAAGTTAATATTTGACATCTCACATATACTCTTCAAATTAAAGACTCTTTTATACATTAAAAACTTTTCATATCGACATAAACTAGGGAAATGTAAACATATGAAGGGGTAAGACTAATTTATTAGTACACTACTAGAAAAACAGGCATTTCCAATGGTTCACAACTGTTGGGAAAGGCCGCAGAATCGTGGGGAATATCTATCCCAACGGTTCTGCAAACCATGGGGATGTAAGCCGTTGGGAAAAGTTTTCCCAATGGTTTACAAAGAACAGTTAAGATAGGTTAGAAAAATCAACCTATCCCAACAGTTAACATTAACCATTGGAATATGTTTTCCCAACGGTTTTAAGTAAACCATTCGAAAAACGGAACAAAATCTCTAGATTTTCCCAACGGTTCACTCAAAACCGTTGGAAAGAATCCAACTATACATATTTTCCCAACAGTTTGAAACCATTGGGAAAGAGTTTATACCAACAGTGCCATCTGAACTGTTAGTATAAACCTCCTTAGAAGACTATGCCAACGGTTTCAAACCGTTGGCATAGCCTATGCTGTGCAAATTGCACGGCAGCCTGCAATTTGAACAGCAGCCTGCAATTTGCACAGGGGAGGAGCAGGGTCTCCATTCAACTGTGATTCTTCAATCCCTCTCCATTACCTACAATAACGAACTAACATATACATATACATAACAAATTCATATAAATTCAATATATAATACATCTTGAAACTATACACATTCAGAATTAAATCAGAATTCATAACGTAATTATAAAGATACATAATTTAGAATTCATTTAGAATTCATTTTAAAATTCATTTATAATTCATTTATAATTCATTTTAAAATTCATTTAGAATTCAATTTCAAATTTAGATGACAATTATATGTGAAATTTGGAATTAAATTCATAATTTGATCGGCTTTTCGTATAAAGGTGTTTTTACTATATATGATATCCATTTTAAAAAAAAATACACGCACTTGGAGTAGTACCGGTCACTTCATGCCTCATATTGAGGCATGATTGACTAGTGCACGTCACACATGGCCCATTGATCATTTTCCTAAAGTATCAACATATTCCGAAAGGGTTTCGTTGGTTTTCCGTATGCCAGTTATTATCACTTAAAATGTGGTTCATTTAAAAAATGACATTTTTGAGTGATCCCTGCCACACCGCAACTCGGATTGAGACGGGGTTGACTTGTAAATGTTACAAATAACCCATGGATTGTTTTCCTAAAGTTTCAACATAATCCAAATTTTTTTGGTAAGTTTTTCGTATGTCAGTTGTTGTTTTCACTTAAAATGTTTTCCATTTCAAATAAAAGTGATCCACTTTGAGATGTGGCTGCCACACCGAGGCTTAGATTGAGGCGCGGTTGACTAGCACATATCACAAATGACCCATGGATCCTTGTCCTAAAGTATCAACACAATCCGAATGTGTTTGGTCAGTTTTTCGTATGTCAGTTCTTCTTTTCACTTAAAATGAAGTCCATTTTAAACTATAGAGAGACACTTAGAGTGATCCTAGCCACACCGCGACACAGATTGAGGTGGGGTTGACTCCTACACGTCAAAAATGACCCATGGATAGTTGTCCTAATTTTTTAATGGAATCCTAATGCATTTGTTCAGTTTTCAGTATGTCAGTTCTAGTTTTCACTTAAAATGTTTTCCAATTCAAAGAAAAGTGAGTCACTTTGAGTTGTCCCAGCCACACCAAGGCTCATATTGAGGCGAGGTTGACTCGTAAACATAAAAAATGAACCATGGATTGTTTTCCTAAAGTTTCAACAGAATCCAAATGCATTTTGTGGGGTTTTCGTATGTCAGTTGTTGTTTTCACTTAAAATGTTTTCCATTTCAAAGAAAAGTGAGTCAATTTGAGTCGTGGAGGCCACACCGATGATTAGATTGAGGCGCGGTTGACTCATACACATCAAAAATGACCCATGGATCCTTTTCCTTAAGTATCAAAAAAATCCGAATGTGTTGGTCAGTTTTCTGTATGTCAGTTGATCTTTTCACTTAAAATGAAGTCCATTTTAAACTATAGAGAGACACTTTGAGTGGTTCCGGCCACACCGCTCCCCGTATTGAAGTGGGGTTGACTCGTAAACCTCACATATGACTCATGGATTGTTTTCCTAACGTTTCAATGGAATACGAATGCATTTGGTCAGTTTTCCGTATGTCAGTTGTTGTTTTCACTAAAAATGATGTCCTTTTGAAACAAAAAAGAGACACTTCGAGTGGTTCCAGTCTCACCACGGCATGGATTGCGGTGGGGTTGACTCGTACACGTCACATATGATCCATGGATAATTTTCCTAAAGTTTCAACCGATTCCGAATGCGTTTGGTCATTTTTCCGTATGCCAGTTGTTCTTTTCAGTTAAAATGATGTATATTTCTAACAAAAGAGATACACTATGAGTGGTGTCAGCCACACCGCGCCCTATAATGAGGAGGGGTTGACTTTTACACATCACATATGACTAATGGATCATTGTGATAAAGTATCAACACAATCAAAATCCGTTTGGTCGGTTTTCCGTATGGACCTAAAATGTTTTCCATTTTTAACAAAATAGAGACACTTAGAGTGATCCTGGCCACACCACAACTCGGATTGAGGCGGGGTTGACTCGTACACATCAAAAATGACCCATGGATCATGTTACTAATGTTTCAATGGAAACTGAATGCATTTTTTTGGGTTTCAGTATGTTAGTTGTTATTTTCACTTAAAATGTTTTCCATTTCAAAGAAAAGTGAGTCACTTTGAGACGTGGCGGCCACACCGAGGCTCGGATTGAGGTACAGTTGACTCATACACATCAAAAATTTCCCATGGATCCTTTTCCTAAAGTATCAACAAAATCTGAATGCATTTGGTCGGCTTTTCGTATTTCAGTTGTTCTGTTCACTTAAAATGAAGTCCCTTTTAAACTATAGAGAGACACTTCAACTTGTTCCAGCCACACCGCGCCTCGGATTGAGGTGGGGTTGACTCGTACACGTCACATATGACTCATGAACTGTTTTCCTAATGTTTCAAAGGAATCTAAATGCATTTGGTTGGTTTTCCGTATGTCAGTTGTTGTTTTCACTAAAAATGATGTCCTTTTGAAACAAAAGAGAGACACTTTGAGTGGTTCCGGCCACACCATGCCTCAGATTGAGGTGGGGTTGACTTGTACACGTCACAAATGAACCATGGATCGTTTTACTAAAGTTTCAATGGAATATTAATGCGTTTTGTTGGGTTTTAGTATGTCAGTTGTTATTTTCACTTAAAATGTTTTCCATTTCAATGAAAAGTGAGTCACTTTGAGACGTGGCGGCCACACCAAGGCTCAGATTGAGGCGCGGCTGACTCGTACACGTCACAAATGACCCATGGATCCTTTTACTAAAGTATCAATAGAATATGAATGTGTTTGGTCGGTTTTCCGTATGTTAGTTGTTCTTTTCACTTAAAATGAAGTCCATTCTAAACTATAGAGAGACACTTCGAGTAGTTCCGGCCACACCGTACCTTGTATTAAGGTGGGTTTGACTCGTAAATGTCACATATGACTCATGGATTGTTTTTTTAACGTTTCAATGGAATTTGAATGCATATGGTCGGTTTTCCGTATGTCAGTTGTTGTTTTCACTAAAAATGATGTCCTTTTGAAACAAAAGAGATACACTTCGAGTGGTTCCGGCCACACCACAACTCGGATTGAGGTAGGGTTGACTCGTACACGTCACATATGACCCATGGATCATTTTCATAAATTTTTAACAGAATCTGAAGGTTTTTTTGTAGGTTTCTCATATGTTAGTTGTTGATTTCACTTACAATTTAGTCCATTTTGAACAAAAGAGAGACAGTTTGAGTGGTCCCGACCACAACACGGCTCGGATTGAGGCGGGGTTGACTCATACACGTCACATATGACCAATGTATCATTTTCCTAATGTTTCAACAGATTCTGTAGGCGTTTGGTCAGTTTCCGGTATGTCAGTTGTTGTTTTCACTTAAAATTAAGTCCATTTTAAACAAAACATAGGCACTTTGAGTGGTGTCGGTCACACCAGGCCTCGGATTGAGGCGGTTGACTCGTACACATCACATATGAGTCATGGATCATTTTCCTAAAGTTTCAACACAATCAGAATCCATTTGATAGGTTTAACGTATATACGTAAAATATTGTCCATTTGGAACAAAAGAGAGGCATTTTGGGTAGTCCTGGCCACACCATTCCTCGGATTGAGGCGGGGTTGACTCGTACACGTCACATATGACCATTGTATCATTTTACTAAAGTTTCAATAGAATCCTAAGGCAGTTGGTCAGCTTCCCGTATGACAGTTATTGATTTCACATACAATTTAGTCCATTTTGAACAAAAGAGATACAGTTTGAGTGGTCCCAGACACACCGCGGCTCGGATTGAGGCGGGGTTGACTTGTACACGTCACATATGACCCATGGATCGTTTTCCTAAAATTTCAACAGAATCCTAATGCATATGGTCAGTTTGGCGTATGTCAGTTGTTGTTTTCACTTAAAATTAAGTCCATTTTAAACAAAAGAGAGGCACTTTGAGTGGTGTCGGCTACAACGGGCCTCGGATTGAGGTGTGGTTGACTCGTACATGTCACATATGATCCATGGATCATTTTACAAAAGTTTAAACACAATGAGAATCCGTTTGATTGGTTTGGAATATGTACGTAAAATATTGTCCATTTTGAACAAAAGAGAGGAAGTTTGGGTGATCTCAACCACACAGTGCCTTGGATTAAGGTAGGGTTGACTCATATATATCACATATTTCCCATGTATTGTTTTTCTAACGTTTCAACAGAATCCGAAGTTGTTTGGTAGGTTTCTCGTATGTCAGTTGTTGATTTCACTTACAATTTAGTCCATTTTGAACAAAATTAAGACAGTTTGCGTTGTCCAGGCCACACCACAGCTCGGATTGAGGCGTGGTTGACTAATACAAGTCACATATGACCCATGGATTGTTGTGATATAGTTTCAATAGAATCCGTAGGCGTTTGGTCAGTTTCCAGTATCTCAGTTGTTGTTTTCACTTAAAATTAAGTACATTTTAAACAAAACAGAGGGACTTTGAGTGGTGTCGGCCACACCGGGCCTCAGATTTAGGCGGGGTTGACTCGTACACATCACATATGATCCATGGATAATTTTCCTAAATTTTCAACACAATCAGAATTTGTTTGATCGGTTTGGCGTATGTGCGTAAAATATTGTCCATTTGGAACAAAAGAGAGGCATTTTGGGTGGTCCCGGCCACACCACACCTCGGATTAAGGTGGGGTTGACTTATACACGTCACATATGACCCTTTTATCATTTTCCTAAATTTTCAATAGAATCCGAAGGCATTTGGTCAGTTTCCCGTATGACAATTGTTGATTTCACAGACAATTTAGTCCATTTTGAACAAAAGAGAGACTGTTTGAGTGGTCCCAGACACACTGCGGCTCGGATTGAGGCGGGGTTGACTCATAAACGTCACATATGATCCATGGATTGTTTTTCTAAAGTATCAACACAATCCGAATGTGTTTGGTTAGTTTTCCGTATGCCAGTTGATGTTTTTCACTTCAAATGATGTCCTTTTGAAACAAAAGACAGACACTTTGAGTGGTGGCGGCCACACCGCACCTCAGATTGAAGCGGGGTTGAATCGTACACATCACATATGACCGATGGATCGTTATGCTAATGTATTGACACCATCCGAATGCGTTTGGTCGGTTTTCCGTATGCCAGTTGATGTTTTTCAATTAAAATGACATACTTTCGAAACAAAAGGCAGACACTTTGAGTGGTGCCGACCACACTATGCCTCGGATTGAGGCATCTTCGACTCGTACATGTCATATATGACCCATGGATAGTTCTCCTAATGTTTCAATGGAATCCGAATGAGTTTGTTTGGTTTTCTGTATGTACTTAAATTGTTGTCCATTTTAAGCAAAATAGAGCCACTTAGAGTGATTCCGGCCACACCGTGCCTCAGATTAAGGCGAGGTTGACTCGTACACATTACATATGACCCATGGATCGTTGTTCTATAGTATCGACATAATATGAATGCGTTTGGTCAGTTTTCCGTATGCGAGTTGATGTTTTTCACTTCAAATGATGTCCTTTTGAAACAAAAGACAGACACTTTGACTGGTGGCGGCCACACCGTGCCTCGGATTGAGGCGGGGTTGACAAGTACACATCACATATGATCCATGGATCATTGTACTAATGTATCGACACAATTCGAATGCATTTGGTCGGTTTTCCATATACCAGTTGATGTTTCTCAATTAAAATGGCGTACTTTTGAAACAAAAGGTAGACACTTTGAGTGGTGTCAGCCACAACGTGCCTCGGATTGAGGCGGGGTTGACTCGTTCATGTCACATATGACCCTTGTATCATTTTCCTAAAGTATCAATAGAATCAGAAGGCGTTTGGTCGGTTTCCTATATGATAGTTGTTGATTTCACATACAATTTAGGCCATTTTGAACAAAAGAGAGACAGTTTGAGTGGTCCCAGACACACCGCGGCTCGGATTGAGGTGAGGTTGACTTATACACTTCAAATATGACACATGGATCCAACTTCTCTCCAAATTGTTTTGAAAATCGCTTGATATCCGATTGGTTTCATACATCCAACTTCTGTCCATTCTGTAAAAAGAATTTATATAAGTCATTTTTTCATAAACAATTCAATAGGATTGATCTTTAATAGAAAATATATTTCGAAATCCATTTTAAATAATAAAATCCCTTTGATCATTTTTAACAAATATTTGGAGTATTCTCAAGGCACCCCCATTTGGAAAAGTCACATTAAATTCCCAATTTCCATGCCAAACCATTGAAAACAATTAACATGAGACAATCATCGACCACAAATAACTTAACTGGAAATTAAAAAACAGAAACCAAATGTGATATAGAATTTAATGATAAGTTAGGGGAAATGAGATTAAATAGAGACAACAATATCATAAACGGTTCCAAAATCATAAATTTTGATTAAAACCACCCATAATAGGAATGAGAATTCCTCATAAACCTAATCCCGTATAAAACAAACCAAATCTCCAATTAAAACATTGAATTTAGGGTTTCCACCCCACTTGGACAGCCCTACCCCCACCCCACCCACCCCACTTGGACAGCCCTACCCCCAACCCACTTGGACAACCCAGCACCCCCCACCCCACGTGGACAACCCTACCCCCACCCCACTTGGAACCCCCCCCCCCCCCCCCACCATACCTGGACACCCCCCCCCCACAACCCACTTGGATAAACCTGCCACCCCCCCCCCCCCCGTACCCCACCTGGACATCCCTACCGTCACCCCACTTGGACAAACCATCCCCCCAACCCTACCTGGACAACCCATCCCCCACCCCACCTGCACACCCTCCCCACCCCACTTGGACAACCCTGCCTGGACACCCTCCCCCACCCAACCTCCACACCCTCCCCCACCCCAAACAGCCCTACCCCCACCCCATTTGGACAACCCAACCCCCTCCCCACCCTACCTAGACAGCCCCCTACCCCACTCTACCTAGAAAGCCCCTCCCCCACCCCAGACAGCACTACCCCCACCCCATTTAGAAAACCCAGCACCCTCCCCCACCCTACCTAGACATCCCCTTCCCCCACCCTACCTAGACAGCCCCTCCCCCACCCCAAACAGCCCTACCCCCACCCCATTTGGACAACTCAGCCCCCTCCCCCACCCTACCTAGATATCCCCCTCCCCCTCCCTACCTAGACAGCCCCTCCCCCACCCCAAACAGCCCTACCCCTACCCCATTTGGACAACCCAGCCCCCTCCCCACCCTACCTAGACAGCCCCTCCCCCACCCCACTTGGATAGCCTTCGAAATCCTCCCCACTTGGACAACTCTACCCCCACCCCACTTGGACAGCTCTACCACCACCCCACTTGGACAGCTCTGCCCCCACCCCACTTGGACAGCTCTACCCCCACTCCACTTGGACAGCTCTACCCCCACCCCACTTAGACAACCCAGCCCCCCCCCCCCCCACCCCACTTGGAACCCCCCACCCCCCACCCCACCTGGACAACCCTAACTGTATTTATGGCTAACCAATGAAATCCAGTCAATAGACCTTAAATTTGAAATAAATCAAGGATAAAATAATTCAGGATCATATTGACCACTTCAATATCAACCAAAATTATTCAATACAGATAAATCACAACAAAACCACAACCTAAAAAGATATATTGATTGTGTTCATAAGGGAATAATAAGACACAATACATTGTAGAAAAATGGAATGAAAAAATCAAAAATAAATGAAGGCACAACTCCCGATTTAGAATGGAAGAACAAAAATTTCTTGAATCAATGATAGATGTCTCGTTTGAAATTAGAGTTAGCACCCTCAAGAGAAGGTTGTGAAGTAGGGTTCCAACCATAACCAAAAATTATATATGCCTTATTTTCATAAGGGTATCTTAATACACACTAGATTTCACAAAAATAGAATGGAAAAATCTAAAATAAATTAACACACACAAACTGATTTAAATGGGAAGAACAAATCTAAAATCAATGCACTCACACATACCGATTTGAACAGGAATAAAAAATCATTGAAAACCAGACCTATTGTATTGGGAAGTAGCGTTTGTGTCAAGATTTAGAGGCAAACCTTCCAGAAGATTGAGTTTTAGGGAAAACATTTCTAGAGGGTGCGTCCAGGTCTCAGTTAGGGAAAATTTTCTGAGATGTCTGGAGTTGCAGATCGATGATATTTCGGGATTTTCTATCCCAACGGTTTTAAAAAACCATTGGGAAAGTTATATTATCCCAACGGTTTCAAAAAACCGTTGTAAAAAACATCTTAAGGTCATATATACCAACAATTATGATAGAACTATTAGTATAGGGGTCTTCATCTTTCCCAATGGTTTCACTAAACCGTTGAGAAAACACTTTTTGACCCATTTTTCCCAACGCTTTCATCAAACCATTGGGAAACACAATTTTTACAGATCTTTACCAACGGTTTTTGGAAACTGTTGGTAAAGATTACCTATACCAACGGTTCTTTGAACCGTTGGAATACAAGCGTTGGTAAAAACGTGATTTCCTGTAGTGGTAAGGGAAATGAAATAAAAATATTATCAAGGTTGATATCATAATCATATTTGAATACATGAGTACAATATAAATAAATTATTAAATAGAATTAGAAATAAGAATATTTATCCATAAGTCATATTGGAAGGGAATATAACCTAAAAATAAAAATATTCACCCGGGTAAAAGAGTGTAGAAATATTATATTATAGACACGTTCCATGGTGAAATAAATGAGTATATAAAAAAATTATTTATTATTCATAATAATTGGTATTCATAAAATTTGTATCATATCTAACTATATCGATTTCATTCTAAATCATGTGAATGAAAGTAATGTCCATTCCTGTGAGGCATAATCTTGTGAACCTATCTAACGTGAATTGATTTAAAAAATTATATTATGAATGTATCCCATCAAAATCATGTTCACACTTAATCTTGTTAATGTATCCAATAAACATCTAGCTCCTGATCAAAAATATTATCTAATGAATTTTAAAACATTAAACATTGAACTAAAATAAGATATGAGACTCACCCATCATCATACATCTATTTTTAAATCATAATATAGAACTATTTCATCATATAATAGAAAACCATTGGATTGAAAATTGTCTTCATTCAAAAAATCCTAATGAGCACAGGCAAAGAGAAACGGGTTTTATAGTACTTCAAGATTATATCACAAAAATTAATATCAAACATCCATATAGCTGATGCCTAAAAATCAATCAACACAATAGAGTATTTAAGATGAATATTTAGAAAAAAAATATAAATATTAATTTGAAAATAAATAAATAATTTAGTGATAATTTGGAAAATAATGTTGAAATTTGAATATTTTTCCTAAAATGATTTTTTCTTTGGCATAAAATAAACCGTTACGGTTAAATTGAAAACTAATTATTTTCCAGAAATGTGAATTGAAAAGGTTAAATTTGGAAACAAAATTTAATAATACTATTCTTAAAATACATAATGGTTATTAAAATGAATGTAGAGTTGAAGATAAAACCTTTAATTTAAGGGGATAGAAAATCCTTTTGAAAATTTTGAAACAACCTTATTCATAACGCACATTATATAAAGAGTATCAAAAACATAAATTTAAATGTTTATAATGGGAATATAAAACTTACATGATATAAAATTACATTAATATTATAATTATAATTGATACCATTTATTGGAAAGGAAATTAGGGAGAAGTATGGTAAACACTCATTTGTGGGGATTAGAGTTATTCTTAAAATAGATTCATTTTAAATAAAGAATAAATTAAATCAATAAGGTTAATATGTATCAATAGTTATTTGAAAATAAATAAAGTGAATATATCATATGTGTAGAGACCTGAAGCTTTACATACATAGATATTACATTACTTTTGCAGAATACATAATACATAACAAAAACAGACACACAAGGACCGTAATAGTTTAGTGTCTTTGGAAACTTGGAATGTAATCTTCTAATCGTGGTGAACTATCTTCAATATCTCCCATAACCATATTTCTCTTTTTTGTCCTTACCTAAAACCTTTTTTTATTTCCTGGGGAAAATAAAACATAAAAAGGGTGATCTTAAATGCTCAGTAAGGGAAAACATAGAGAACATAAAACAATCCATAAACATTTGAAATCAAAAACTTGAACATGAAATCTATACATTAAAACCTTGAGCAAATACATAAATCATGGAATTATATAAGGAATAAATCATAATGAAACATCAATCATGATAAAATATAATGGGAATAAAACATGTAATTGTGGCAACCATTCAGTACATGTCATGATTTCCACAGTAGCCAAGGCATTGCTGCCAAGACCATCTTAGTGGACAAAGTCCCTTTCTGAATCGAGTTCACTCCTCGTTTCAGTCCTGTAACACTGAACCGGATTAACTTACCGTTCCAGCCATGTCAATCTCATGAGATATGAATCTTTACCCAATGCATTGGAGGGAGATATAGGTCCCACCCATCTCATAATGAAATCATTCATACTTGTGCCAAAAAATAAATATACATCATTCATAATAACCCAACAAATAAAATGGGTTTCATAAACATCATCCCATCATCCCATAATCCATATAAAAGAAATGGATATCATTTAATAATAAGAAAAGTGAAACCATGTAAATCATAGAGACTTTATACTTGAAACATACACATATGAAATAATGTCATCTTAAATGGAAAATGGTTTTGATAAAACACTTCAAATGAATTCCTGAGGAAAATATCCTTTCTTCTTCAAAATAAATTTCTTTTCACAAAACGTCATGAAATTTTAAAGGAAACAGATTTTGTTTAAAATTGTCATCAAATATTTTGGAGGAATCTTCATGAAAATAAGGTGTTATGAAACCGTAAAAATCCATTCACGCCGTATAAGTTAAAAAACATTCTTTTCGTACTTTTTCCGAAAAAGTAAAAATAGTACCTCGTAACGTAAAAAAAAGAAAGATTCCTTACATACCATGTAGTAAAAGTCAAAATGGGTAAAAAGGACATTAAACATACATGAAACCATTTTTAGAAAATAGGGACATTGAAGATAAATATAACCCTAATAAATACTTACGAATAAAAAATCTCGGATAAAAACGAGATTGGAAAAGTTATCCCTTACCTTAGGTCTGATATGCTTCGTATGGATCCGAACCTCCTGTATAATGATTTAAATAATTTCATTGACTTATTACATAATCATAATCATTGTTATGATATCAAATATGTTTCACTTATGACTTTATATTACTCATGCTTTTGTAAATTCCATTTAAAAGCAGCGTTTTGGGTAAAATCATTTCATTTATCGTATGTGTTTCGACTTGTCGTTCTTGATATTATTACTTATATCCTGATTTACATAATTCCGAAATGTAAAACATGATTTATATATAATATATATTCATCATATACATATATATATTATATATCGTTAAATGGATTGAAATACACCGTTCATGGAGATGGTAGGCCGTACGTACGCATGAACGTTGTTTTTGTTTCCTTATTGAATTGAATGAAATTAAATAGATGACATACATATATATATATATATATATACATAAATACAATAGCATTATTATGTAATTTATTTCATTATTATTCATTTTATATACATTATAATCATTCTTGAATGGTTAATCATGGAAAATGAATCTCATCGCGTTCATAGAGACGATAGTCCGTACGTACACACGAGCGATGATATCATTTCCATGATCGTGGAATTGTATTGGAGTGTATGTATACTATTTAATAATCAATATCACTTTACAATAATCATATATAGTCATTATTTACACCATTATACCCTTCCAAGTAAGGTAGTGCTGGAAAATAGATTACACCACAACGTGGAGACGGTATTCCGTACGTACGCACGCGCGATGATTTCATTTTCCGTAGGATGGATATATGGTGAAATAGGGTTGTTTCATACTTATAATAACATATCAATATATGAGTGATACTGATGTTGTTACTTCATAATGAAACAACTAAATAAGAAGAAGTAGAAGAAGAAATAAAGTTCAAAGAATCGGTAACAGACACTACCTCTTCTTTGAAGCGCCTCTTTGAGACCACCTTTTAGGGCACTAAAATTGGTATTTGAAGAAGACCAGGACCTCTAGGATGTTTCTAGGGAAGTGAGGAAGTGAAATGGGCAGAGTTTGGCCGATCTTCAAGGCTCAAAATTGTTTGAGTAAGAGAGGGAGGAGGTGCCCTTTTATAATGGAGGAGAGGGGCACCTTTGGAATAACAAACAATATTATTTTATTATAAAGTCATATTCGGTTTTTAATAGCTCCAAATTGATTTATTTCTAAGATAAAGTGTGTATGAGTCTAAAGCCTCTCATCCAATAGAATTTAGACAAGTTATGTATCTATTTTAACCTTATAATTTAGATTTAACTTTAAGTTAAATAATTTTACATTTACCGTGTCTTCTTGTTTTCTTACACTATAAGGTTAATAAACTTACTATAACAAGCCAAACGAACCCCAAGTTGCTTATTATTAATATATAGAACCTTATCTAAGTCATTTTCCCAAACCGTAGATTTTTAGGAATAAAATAACAATTAATAATATATTATTTTTTTTTAAAAACTATGTTATGTCAATTTTAACACTATTTGGTAATTGGTTTTTGTTAAAATCATAATAGAATGATTAGTTCTAAATAAGTTAATTAAATCAATACTAACATGTCATATTAACCTATAAAATTAGTATAATTCATAAAAAGTCTCAAATTACATTTATTTGGGTATGTATAACATCAATTATGTCAATATTTCATTAATAAGATAATTACAGCATCATCATTGTGTCATAAATAAATTATATTATTTAATGTCTACAAAATTACAAATAAAATATAATTATGTAGGAAATCTTTTTATCTTTATAATGAATATTTATAGTGAAATTTATCTAATTTATAACTCTATATTAAAAATGATTTAGTTATTAAAGGTTGATTTTTACTATTTTAACCCTTCTTTAAATAAAATAATAATAAATGTCTTCATCTAATCCAAGTGGGCCTAAATAGTCATCTTTTATTCCTAAGGTTGTTTTTGGTCGAATTAAACTTATCCTATAGAATTAGTACATGTGTTAGGGTAATAATAATATCATTTTTACCCTTAATTACCCTATTTACTTTTAACCGTGGTAAAAAAAGTAAAAAGTTACTATTCACCAAAAATTATTTTCATCTCATTGAAGCACGTTTTAGTCCTTGATATTAACCTTGTCTCTCAAATTTTCTAAATTCAATTCACACAAGTGGTAAAATTTCATTTAAATGAAAAAGTCAGTTTTTTAACTACCACTAAGTGGTTTCACTATTAATCGAAAATTGCAGTTTTTTAGAAAATTACCAAAAATTCAGCCTAAGAATTATTTGATATTCCGATTTCAAAATTGATGTCTATTATTCCAAATTCAAAACATAGAAGTGGCATTAATTAATTTTAAAATTAATTCCCATTATCAAAACAAATAGCGTGTTTTTTAAGAAACAATAACTATCAAAAGATTGATACTTGTTTATATCCAATTTCAAATTGAAATTAATTCCAATGAACAACATTGGATTAAATTGTAAAAACATATTCTAATTACACTTTAAACCCAATTAAAAAAATAATCTAACAATATAAATTATTGTGATGAAAAAAGTTGTTTTTAATTATAATATAGCGTGTTTTTACGATTCATTAAAATATGACAATTATCAGAATAATATGAAAAATTTATCCAATGTAAATTTTTATATTCTGAATCCAAAGAAGAATTTTATTATTTCAAATTGAACATATAGACATGTCAAAAAAAAAGATTTAAAGTGGGTGCATCATCAGAAGGCGAGAAAACTACATTTTTTTAAAAATAATTATTTTACTCAAAAAATTGATTTTGTTCTCATTCCATGTTCTAGAAAATGTTTAAGATGAATAATAATGTTATAAAATTTAAAATGTAGTTGATACTATTCATAACGGGTAGTTCATATAACATATCGTTGTTTAGTGAAACTCAGTATTGCATACAGCACACGCTATCGTGGAAGGTCATGATTGCGTGTAATGCAAGCCAAGTCAGGGAT
Organism: Viscum album; assembly: GCA_963277665.1. NCBI lineage: Eukaryota > Viridiplantae > Streptophyta > Magnoliopsida > Santalales > Viscaceae > Viscum > Viscum album. The sequence continues at coordinate 484,443,432 of OY728155.1, forward strand.
GTGTGTTGTGCAAGCTCCTTTTGGTGTAGCGTACAACACAAGACATTAATGATATTAAAAGTAATATTTTTCATAAAATCTCAGGGTGTTACATTCTACCCCCCTTAAAATGAATTTCGCCCTCGAAATTCTTCGGGGTTATAAATGGTTTACTACTCGAAAGTTTCTTTAATAGAAACCCACATCGTAAAAAGGAATACCAAAACATGGCATTAAAAACTAAGGTATGAAATGTAACGGTTACCCAAATTAACTCATCACTAGGTTTCCACATAGGAGAACATAGGAGAAAATATGGATATGGAAGAAAAATCTAACCCTCAATTTCTGATGGAGAGTGGTAGAGAAAATGGCTATGAAAAAGCCAATAATCACAAAGCCATAAATTTTTTATGATCTAGGGTACCATCTAATTCATCAGATATAAGGGCACTAGGACAACATTTTTTGTTTTCAAGATCATTTCCCTAATGTTGAAGAATTTTAATTAGAATAAATACTTAATTTATTTTGGTACAATCTCACTATTGTTCGTGCCTTGAACAATTTCCAGTTCATCTCTTAAATAAATGAAGTTGAATTTGTTATTCGTGAAGTGTTAGCAGATTATGTGATAGAATGACGTGTCATTCCATCTGTCTCAAACAAAAGGTTAGCAAAAGTTATTAAATATACATAAGTCTATCTATAGTGAGATTAATCATATATGGTTCCTAAAATGGACTTATAATTCATATATCATAATGCTTAATATAATAAAACTAGTTTCTAATAAACATGGACTTCCTGTAGGCCAGTAGAAGGTGATAAAGGCCTGTCACACTTCAGTTGTGGGTTCGATTCCCATAGCCTTGTCTGACACGATGGGCTGTCACCCATCCTACAGGTTTTCCTTTTTCTAAAACTACATTACAATAACATCCCATCAATAATATCGAAAAAATTTCTATCCTTAATCAATAATAACTTATGTCCAATATAATCCATTCCAATCTTTATCTAAAATACTTCGGTCCAAGGTCATAGTATAAAGAAAACTATTACTTGAAATGTCATCAACCAAGCATGTGAATACCATCATCTATCCCCCATATATCTTGTTGGTCACATTCCAATCATGTGAATACCCTAATCATGTATTCTCTTGAAAAATGAATACCCATTAAACCTTAGTGAAAACATGAATGATGTCAAAAGTTAACTCTTTCCACATACCAAAATCCAAAAATTCTATATACTCAAACCATGATATAACCTTCTCCTTATATTAGTCATGAGCTCAGGAATACTATAAAACATTTAATTTTATCCCTATCCCTTCATTATGCGCATATCATCTACTTTCCAAAAATATCTGAATAACCTTTCATGGTTACTGGTACCATTCATCATACACTTTCAAAACATAATGAAAGACAATAGTGTAACAATCCTTAGATGTCTCTTTATTCCATAGTACCACGAGAATACTTATACAACATTACACTTGATAAACATGTAATCATTCCACTACCTTCTTAAACCATTGACCGAGCTTTAACAATTATTTCATCTCACGTATCATTTGTAGTATCTTCATCATCATCAACAAAAACACTACCCATACGACCATATTGATTCTCTTCATGAGACTTTCCCTTAGGGCATTGGTTTGCATAATGCCTGTACATTCCACATTTAAAACATTTAACCATTGTTGATGTTGTAGCAATACCATTATCCTCATCCATGATGTTAACTGAACCTTTTCCTTTTCACTTACTGGCTTTGTGTCCTTTTCCACACCCAAAGCATATTCCAGTTCCTTTGAAACAATCTCCTTGATGCCTCTTCCCGCATAATTTACATAGGGGAAATTGAACTTTATTTACTCTATGATCATCATGTAACTCCATCTTTCTATTATTAGCCGAGTCCAGAAACTTACAAAATTTGTGTTTATTGATCATATTATGATATTTCTGATTCGACATAATAATGATGTTTGGAATTCCAAATCCCATTTCATTTGGTTGCTCATGAATAATATCATTCCATTGTCCATCATATCCTCCATTATCATGAATCATCTTGTTTCCAGCCATTTTCCAAAACCCAAAAAGAATAGTGTGAGAGGTAAAAATCATAATAAAGGGGGAGTAACTTCAATATCTAAAATCTTAGGTTTAATCTAATATCGTTACCATAATTCTAGGACTATAACCTATACTTATACTTAACCTTAGGGGCATCTGATGAAGATCACATTTTCATATATTTTATACTGTAAAAATTTTTTTATAATCCCACAAAAGTGTTATTTAATGGGTAATTATCATGTTTTAAGGTTTTAGTGTTATTTTGAACCCAAATGTGAAAAACGACTAATTCTGGATTTTTGACAGAACTTTAGGTCAGAGGTATTTTGGTCATTTCAGAAACAATAAAATTTCAAATTTTCTGATTCAAATTTTGTTAGAATCCTTATTTTATTTCCTTCATTTTTGGCTTCTGGACCAGGAGCTGATTCGGTGATCTAAAGGGTCTAAAAAATCATTGAAGATTGGAGTTTTTCTGGGAGGACGGCATGGACCCACCCAAAGTAACGGACATCAAACGCGGCTTAAACATATCCAAATGATGTGTTTCCACCTAGGATATCTCTAGGACAGATAGGGAAGTCTCTACAATAAATTTGGAGGATGTTGGAGATCATTAAGGAGGCTATTGAATGACATTATTTTGGAGGAACCTTCCTGGATGCTTCGTCCAGAAACAGCAACCGAGAATACAAAATTAATAACTCCTACATACGGTTTCCAAATTAGCTGAACTTTGGAGAGGAGACGGCCAATATATTTATGAACAACCTTTAGGAAGGATGTAATGCGTGAATATGTCATTAAAGGGGTATACAATGCGTCGAAAGTTGAGGGAAAAATTCTGCCTATAAAAGGAGGCCCTCCCCTCCTCCTCAAAGCATCCCATTTTTCCATCCATTCCGTCAAGGCACCAAGGAGGAGATATCCACTGAGAAAGGCCGGCCGCAAATCTTTCACCTTTATTTTATTTTATTTATTTTCTTTATTTTTAGTTTTTAATTGTAATTTAGATTTCTAATAAATTCATGCATTGTTTTTATTTTTTGTGTCCACCGATTCACCCTCTTTTCTTCCTCTCATCTTACCATCGTGAACTATAATACTCATGATAATGAGTAACTAATCCAAGGAATATCCCGAGGGAGTAATCAGGTTCTTGAACCCAAGACCATCTTCTTAATATTCTTTGAGTTAATTCTAAGGATAATTTATAGTGGGTGTAATCCTCACTATGGTCGTCTAAAGGTTAACTTCTTAATCTACAACCATTTTCCCTCGATTGAGGAGGTGGATGGAGGGTGTGCTTGGCGATCGCTAAGTAGGATTTTAATTCACAACAGGGGTAGAATAAGGTGTGCACACATACGATGGAGTGTGTACACTAAGAATATTTGAAGCTGGCCAATGAAGGTGCTCCCTGAATATTCTCTCGGGAGAACTTCCTTTCTTCCCTAATTACATTCTGTTTAGCATTGCATGGTAATTTAGAGTTAAATTTTGGTTTCTTATGATTTATGAATTTAATTTATTTTATTAAATTACATTTATTTCATAAAATATTAAACAACGCTTCATCAAATTGGCGCCGTTGCCGGGGATCCAAGTGGTTTTAATTCAATATTTTTATTCACATTGTGTAAATAATTTTCCTTTCATTTAAAAAAAACAACAAAAAAATCATAAATTTCAAAAACTAAAAAAGATCTTCTTTGTTCAAGATGTATTCAAATTATGATTATTATACATGGACTGATCAATCTCAAGTGCAAGAAAATTTTTACAATGAACTAGATGTGCAGTTTCATAGGATTAGCGATAAAGTGAAAAAATTGGAGGGCCAAATAGAATTGATTGCAGAATATGTACGCGCATCCCAAGAACAACCCGAACCTGAACCGGAACCTGAACCAGAACGAGTGGTGGAAGAGATTTCACCCATCATTTTTTATGCTAAAGAACCTGAGGAGGGTGAGAAGAAGCTACTAAAAGAATTAATCACATCATCCCGCACTCAACCATTGCTCGAGGAGGTCCCAGAAGTAAACGTTCCAACTGATGCACTGATGGGAGGTCAACATTTTTTGGAAGAATCTTGGAATAACTTTTTCTAAGATAACATAAAACATGATCTTCCCATGCTTGATATTGAACAATCAGTACCTTTTGACCTCACTCTTGCTTTGGAAGATGAAGAAGATGATGCACCTGCTGAGATGGAGTTGCCAATGGTCATATCAGAGGAAATCAATTTCCAAGCTGACTTACTTGAAAGGGAATATTTCTTTATTGATTCGTCATGTTTTAATTTTATTCAAACTGAATTGTTTTCTGACTTCTCCTTTCCTGAAATTTTAGATATAGCACAAATGGATCGGGCCTTGGATGTTGATGATGAGACCACCCAAGTGGTGGTAATCAAGGAAGAAGATCCGGAGAAGGTGGCGGTGGTGCGACTACCTCCTCAACAAAAATTTGCAGACCATATGGAGGAGGACACCACCGAAGTTAACAGAGAGCACCCTTATCTTTTATTCCCTCCCACTTCGAACCTCAAATTTCTTCTTTATTCTTTCTCTGGGGTTGGGAACATTCTTATCTTATTTGGGGTTCTCTACTTTCAGTGTTTAATCATGGACATCGGGAAAACTCACATGTGGTGGTTCATCTCAAAGAAACCACACCCACCTTCTGATTGGGGATAATCTACTGAAACTGCCTGACTAGGGGCAGTAAAAACCTAGCACCCGCTTGGGGGTATAAACCAAGCATTATCTCTTTTCTTTTCCTTTTCTCATTATTTTTATTTATTTTTTTCTTATTTATTTTTATTACTTTCTTGTAGTCTTAAAGTGGTTGCTTCTAGGAGCTTAACTCAAGGAATCCACTTCTAAAATAATGTCAGGTTGTATCTTTCCTTCCCTTTGATTTTTTACCTTTATATTTATATTTTATTGAGTTGAAATATGGGGTAGTTAAATTTAAGTGTGGGGGAGTGTCAACCTTCTTAGTTCTTCTTGTGTGCTTTTCATTTTTTAGGATTTTTTGAGCTTTAATGAATATTCTTATCACTTTTCACACATCAAATGATTATAAAGAGTTGAAATGATTTTTGAAATAATGGATTTTAAATGATTGTTGATGTGAAAACATTTTTCTTGAATTGGATTGTCAATCATTTTTATGAGTTTGACTGATTTTTGAAATCCATGACCATGAAACACTGAATCAAAATATTTTTTCCAATCCTGTAAGGTATTCTAAACCACTTTTACATATTCTTCTTAATACCCACACTTTCTTGAGGGAAACTTGAATTTTGTGTGAGAACCAGAATTTGTGAATATTCTCTTTTGAAGCTTTGGATTTCATGGAATCTATTTAAAATGATTTAGGAATCTCTTTGGCTAGCCACATTTTATCTTGAGACCAACCTTTACATTTATCCTTCGTAAGCTGTTATATGCCATGAATTTCCTTATAGGTTTAAGCCACATTACAAGCCAATTTTTCCTTACCTACCCGCACTTTTAGTATTTTTGCATGGATATTTCAAGTTTGAGTGTGGGGGAAGGGCCTTTCGTGTGCGTTCATTGGGTTGTGTACCATTTCTGGGTAGTGTGAAGTGTGTGTCAATATTTTGGGCTGTGGATAACAAGAGAATTGGGCATGTGTCATCATTTCATTGTGCTTTATTTGGTTCATCCATTTCTCCTAAAAAAAGAAGAAAAAATGGATATGAGCTTGAATTCTTCATTGTAAATTCTTTTATGACTCATGTCACTCCCAAAAATCAAGGGCATGAATTGTCATTCATTCATTGTATTCAATTTTTCAGCTCATCCTCTATGAAAAAAAAAGAAAATAAAGAAAATAAAGTTCTTCCTTTCTGGAGGTTTAAAAAAAGAGGATAACTTAGATGATATCACTCATTATCATCACTTATTGGCTCATGTACCATGTAATAAAGATGGGTGGGGTTGTTTTTCACATTTACAAGTAGTATTGAGTGAGTAATTTCCTGTGTTTTCACTTGATTTAATCATGCATTATACTTAAAAGTTCAACCTCCTCTTTCTAGCTTGGAACATTTTTCAATCATTCTACCACCGACCCTAAGCCACAGAATCATTTGAACCTTTAATTAAAGCCCTCATGATTAAATTCATTTTCATGTTTCACGCTGTGGAGAAATGATAATTTTCACAAACCTATGGTGATACATGTGATTTTCAAGTATGAGCATAACTCCAGAATCAATTTCTCTTGAGTGAAGAGTGACATAAAATTCAATGTGAGATAGGTTGTGATTGAGCCATGGATTGATTTATGAGGTTGAACAAATTTTAATGATTGAAATGAAAATGAGAGAATTATTATTCATAAAATGAGACATGATGGAATTCTATTTTGGATAAAATCATTGATATTTTCTCATTTTTGATTGTTGTGTGGATTTTGATTTGGATATAAGATGATTGCCCAGGAGTGCAATGTTTAAGTGTGGGGGAGTGATGAAGCTCACATTTTCATATATTTTATACTGTAAAAAATTGTTTATAATCCCACAAAAGTGTTATTGAATGGGTAATTATCATGTTTTAAGGTTTTAGTGTTATTTTGAACCCAAATGTGAAAAACGACTAATTCTGGATTTTTGATAGAACTTTACGTCAGGGGTATTTTGGTCATTTCAAAAACAATAAAATTTCAAATTTTCTGATTAAAATTTTGTTAGAATCCTTATTTTATTTCCTTAATTTTTGTCTTCTGGACCAGGAGCTGATTCGGTGATCTAAAGGGTCTAAAAAATCATTGAAGATTGCAGTTTTTCCGGGCGGACGGCATGGACCCACCCAAAGTAACAGACATCAAACGCGGCTTACACATATCCAAATGATGTGTTTCTACCTGGGATATCTCTAGGACAGATAGGGAAGTCTCTACAATAAATTTGGAGGATGTTGGAGATCATTAATGAGGCTATTGAATGACATTATTTTGGAGGAACCTTCCTGGATGCTTTGTCCAGAAACAACAACTAAGAATACAAAATTAATAACTCCTACATACGGTTTCCAAATTAGCTGAAATTTGGAGAGGAGACGGCCAAGATATTTATGAACAACCTTTATTAAGGGTGTAACGCGTGAATATGTCATTAAAGGGGTCTACAATGCGTCGAAATTTGAGGGAAAAATTCTGCCTATAAAAGGAGGCCCTCCCCTCCTCCTCAAAGCATCCCATTTTTCCATCCATTCCTTCAAAGAACCAAGGAGGAGATCTCCACCGAGGGAGGCCGGCTGCAAATCTTTCACCTTTATTTTATTTTATTTATTTTCTTTATTTTTAGTTTTTAATTGTAATTTAGATTTCTAATAAATTCATGCATTGTTTTTATTTTTTGTGTCCACCGATTCACCCTCTTTTCTTCCTCTCATCTTACCATCGTGAACTATAATACTCATGATAATGAGTAACTAATCCGAGGAATATCCCGAGGGAGTAATCAGGTTCTTGAACCCAAGACCATCTTCTTAATATTCTTTGAGTTAATTCTAAGGATAATTTATAGTGGGTGTAATCCTCACTATGGTCGTCTAAAGGTTAACTTCTTAATCTACAACCATTTTCCCTCGATTGAGGAGGTGGATGGAGGGTGTGCTTGGCGATCTCTAAGTAGGATTTTAATTCACAACAGGGTTAGAATAAGGTGTGCACACATACGATGGAGTGTGTACACTAAGAATATTTGAAGCTGGCCAATGAAGGTGCTCCCTGAATATTCTCTCGGGAGAACTTCCTTTCTTCCCTAATTACATTCTGTTTAGCATTTCATGGTAATTTAGAATTAAATTTTAGTTTCTTATGATTTATGAAATTCATTTATTTTATTAAATTACATTTATTTCATAAAATATTAAAGAACAAAAAAGAATTAGATTAGGTGGAATAGAAGTAGTGATTTATTAACCACAAAAGCTCCTCAAGAGAACGACCTAGGTCAGCCCCTGTGCTGCACTTAGCTATAAATATTTTTGAGATCGTGCATGACAACGCTTCATCAACATCCCTAGACATACCTTAGAAACATCTCTAGGGATCTCACTAAAGTTTTCGCATCCTAGTTTCCAATGGTTCACTAAAACTTTCCTATGATACCAACTGTAGCGGTCTGAAATTACTTCTAGTGGACTATAATTGATACCTATCAGGGCACTCCATGGGCGGCTACACCCCTTGGGCCGGACACACCACCATCCCCAGTGGCAGCCATTTCCTCATGAAGCCCTTGGGCGGAGAGCCATGCTTCGTCCAATGCTCACTTGTGAGAGTTCCCAAGGATCAGATACATTCCTACCTCCTTTGCCTCTGATAACAACTGTAGAGACCCGAAGCTTGACGTACATGGATATTACATTACTTTTGCGGAATACATAATACATAACAAAAAGAGACACACATGGACCATAATAGTTTAGTGTCTTTGGAAACGTGGAACATAATCTTCTAATTGTGGTGAAAGATCTTCAACATCTCCCATAACCATCTTCCCCTTTTTGTTTCCTTACATAAAACCTTTCTTTATTTCTTGGGGAAAATAAAACATAAAAAGTGTGAGCTCAAATACTCAGTAAGGTAAAACATAGAGAACATAAGACAATCCATAAACATTTGAAAGCAAAAACTTGAACATTAAATCTGAACATTAAATCTAAACATTAAAACCTTGAGAAAAGACATAAATCGTGGAAGTACGTAAGGCATATATCATAATGGAACATCAATCATGATAAAATATAATGGGAATAAAACAAGTAATTGTGGCAACCATTCACCACATGTCATGATTTCTATAGTAGCCAAGGCATTGCTGCCAAGACCATCTTAGTGGACAAAGTCCCTTTCTGAATCGAGTTCACTTCTCGTTTCAGTCCTGTAACACTGAACCGGATTAACTTACCATTACAGACATGTCTATCTCATGAGATATAAATCTTTACCCAATTCATTGGAGGGAGATATAGGTCCCACCCATCTCATTATGAAATCATTCATACTTGTGCCACAAAATAAACATATATCATTCATAATAACCCAACAAATAAAATGGGTTTCATAAACATCATCCCATCATCACATAATCCATATAAAAGAAATGGATATCATTTCATAATAAGAAAAGTGAGACCTTGTAAATCATAGAGACTTTATAATTGAAACATACACATATGAAATAATGTCATCTTAGATGGAAAATGGTTTTGATAAAACACTTGAAATGAATTCTTGAGGAAAATATCCTTTCTTCTTCAAAATCAATTTCTTTTCACAAAACGTCAAGAAATTTTAAGAGAAAAAGATTTTGTTTAAAATAGTCATGAAATATTTTGGAGGAAGCTTCATGAAAATAAGGTGTTATGAAACCGTAAAAATCCATTCACGCCGTATAAGTTAAAAAAACATTCTTTTTGTACTTTTGCCGGAAAAGTCCAAAAAGTACCTCGTAACGTAAACAAAATAAAGATTCCTTACATACCATCTAGTAAAATACAAAATGGGTAAAAAGGAAATTAAACATACATGAAACCATTTTAATAAAATAGGGACATGGAAGATAAATATAACCCTAGTAAATACGTACGAATAAACAATCTCGTATAAAAACGAGATTGGAAAAGTTATCCCTTACCTTAGGTCTGATATGCTTCGTATGGATCCGAACCTCCTGTATAATGATTTAAATAATGTCATTGACTTATTAAATAATCATATTAATTGTTATGATATGAAATATGTTTCACTTATGACTTTATATTAACCGTTCTTTTGTAAATTCTATTTAAAAGCAGCGTTTTGGGTAAAATCATTTCATTTATCCTATGTGTTTTGACTTTTCGTACTTGATATTATTACTTATATACTGATTTACATAATTCCAGAATGTAAAAAATGATTTATATATAATATATATTCATCATATACATATATATAGATTATAGATTGATATAAGGAATGAAATACACCGTTCATGGAGACGGTAGGCCGTACGTACGCATGAACGCTTTTTTCGTTTCCTTATTGAATTGAATGAAATTAAATAGATGACATACATATATATACATACATAAATCCATTAGAATTATTATTTTATATATTTCATTATTATTCATTATATATAATTTATAATCATTCTTTAATGGTTAATCATGGAAAATGAATCTCATCGCGTTCGTGGAGACGGTAGTCCGTACGTACGCACGAGCGATGATATCATTTCCATGATCGTGGAATTGCATTGGAGTGTATGTATACTATTTCAGAATAAATATCACTTTACAATAATCATATATAGTCATTATTTACACTATTATACCCATCCAAGTAAGGTGGTGGTGGAAAATAGATTACACTATGGCGTGGAGACGGTATTCCGTACGTACACACGCGCGGTGATTTCATTTTCTGTAGGATGGATAGATGGTGAAATATGGTTGTTTCATAATTATAATAAACTATCAGTATATGAGTGATACAGATGTTATTACTTTATATTGAAACAACTAAATAAGAACAATTAGAAGAAGAAATAAAGTTGAAAGAATCAGTAACAGACATTACCTCTTCTTTGAAGCGCCTCTTTGAGACCTCCTCTTAGGGCACTAAAATTGGTCTTTGAAGAAGACCAGGACCTCTAGGATGTGTCTATGGAAGTGAGGAAGTGAAATGGGTAGAGGTTGGCAGAGCTTCAAGGCTCAAAATGGTGTGAGGAAGAGAGGGAGGAGGTGCCCTTTTATAAGGGAGGAGAGGGGCACCTTTGGAATAACCAAAAATATTATTTTATTATAAAGTCATATTCGGTTTTCAATAGCTCAAAATTGATTTATTTAGAAGATTAGGTGGGGATGGGTCGAAATCCTCGCATCCAATAGAATTTAGAATAGTTTAGGTATCTATTTTAACCTTGTCATTTAGATTTATCTTTAAGTTAAATAATTTTACTTTTACCGTGTCTTCTTGTTTTCTTACACTATATGGTTAATAAACTTACTATAACAAGACAAACGAACCCCAAGTTGCTTATTATTAATATATAAAACCTTATCTAAGTCATTTGGATGAAACTTAGATTTTTATGAATAAAATAACAATTAGTTATATATTATTTATTTTAAATACTATTTTATGTCAATTTTGAAAATATTTGGTAATTGATTTTTGTGAAACTCATAACAGAATTATTAGTTCGAAAACATTTAATAAAATCAATACTAACATGTCATATTAACCTAGAAAATTATTTTAATTCATAAAAGGTCTCAAATCACATTTATTTGGGTATTTCTAACATTAATTATGCCAATATTTCATTAATTAGATAATTACTACATCATCATTGTGTCATAAATAAATTAAATTATTTAATGTCTAAAAAATTATAAATAAAATATAATTATGTAGAAAACTTTTTAGCTTCCTAATTAATATTTATAGTCGAATTTATCTTATGTATAACTCTATATTAAAAGTGATTTAGTTATTAAACGTTGATTTTTACTATTTTCACCCTTCTTTAAATAAATTCATAATAAATGTCCTAATATAATCCAAGTGGGCCTAAATGGTCATATTTCATTCCTAAGGTAATTTTTGGTCGAATTACACTTATCCAATAGAATTAGTACATGTGTTAGGGTAATAATAATATCATTTTTACCCTTAATTACCCAATTTACTTTTAACTGTTGTAAAAAAAGTAAAAAGTTAGTATTCACCAAAAATTATTTTCATCTCATTGAACCACATTTTAGTCCTTGATATTAACCGTGTTTCTTGGATTTTCGAAATTCAATTCACAGAAGTGGTAAAATTTCATTTAAATGAAAAAGTCAGTTTTTTAACTACCACTATGTGGTTTCACTATTCATCAAAAATTGCAGTTTTTCAGAAAAATACCAAAAAATCACACTAAGCATTATTTGATATTCAAAATTCAAAATTGATGTCTATTTTTTCAAATTCAAAACATAGAAGTGGCATTAATTAATTTTAAAATTAATTCCCGTTATGAAAAAAAAATAGCGTGTTTTTTTATGAAACAATAACTATCAAAAGATTTATACTTGTTTATATCCAATTTCAAAGTGAAATTAATACCAATGAACAACATTGGATTAAATGGTAAAAACATATTCTAATTACACTTCAAACCAAATTAAAAATATAATCTAACCATATAAATTTTTGTGATTAAAAAAGTTGTTTTTAATTAAAATATAGCATGTTTTTACTATTCATTAAAATATGAAAGTTATCAGAATAATATGAAAAATGTATCCAAAGTAAATTTTTATATTCTGATTTCGAAGAAGAATTTTATTTTGTCAAATTTAACTTATAGACATGTAAAAAACAAGATTTAATGTGGGTGTGCCATTAAAAGGCGGCAAAACTACATTTTTTGAAAAATAATTATTTTACACAAAAAATTGATTTTGTTCTCATACCATGTTCTAGAAAATGTGTAAGATGAATAATAATATTATAAAATTCAAAATATAGTTGCTACTATTCATAACAGGTAGTTCATATAACATATCATTGTTTAGTGAAACTCAGTATTGCGTACAACACACGCTATCATGGAAGGTTGTGACTACGTGTAATGCAAGCCAAGTCAGGGATGCATGTTGTGCAAGCTCCTTTTTGTGTAGCGTACAACACAAGACATTAATGAAATTAAAAATAATATTTTTCATCAAATCTCGGGGTGTTATAATATGAAATTAAAAATGAAACTCATGGATAAAAATTATAACATAAGAAAACATATTAGGTCATTAAAGACCCATATATTTTATGGAGTATATCAATCATATCTCACAAAAACGAAGATTATGAATTGAATTGAGTATTTCATGTTCAAAAATAATTTACGATATTATTATTCATTATGGTAGTAGATAAACCATTCAAATGATAACATTTGGGTATAATAAAAAATATTTAATAATCAAATATAATTAAGATAAAAAACCCTAAAGGATTATGTAGCATTTAAATTAAATCCCCTTGAATTTAAGATCATGAAATTGTATATAATATACCATAAATAAAATATAAACCATCATATAATATATTAAATATATATAATATATATAATTTATAATGAAATTAGGATCATAAAAAAACTTTCTTAGTGAAATGTATTTGAAACATAAAACCCAAACCTTATTACAGATTTGTTATTTTAATATTCCTAACCTCGAAAATAATATAATTAATTTTATTATATACCATTTTAAGAGACATATTTTTATATATTTTATTTAATATGTAAATTTTATTTAAATATTATGATTATTTTTTTATATTGTTCTCTTATATTTTCATGATATTTGAATCAGTGTCAATTTATTTTACAATTTTTATCGATCGAAGATTATTTTTTAATTATAAGTTAAATAAATAATATAACCATTATAAAACCACAAACTAATAATTATTTTCTTTTTAAAATATAGGAATATATGTATTTTTTATCCCATTTTCATAGAGGATAGTGTTTTATAACATTATTCGAGATTGTGGATAAGCTATCCTAAACATGAATACGTTATATATTCATGGATGGTTATGGTTATGAAATTATATAAAATAATTAAAAAATAATTATAAATAAAAAATTTAGATAATATTTTTTTTAATAATTTATTATGATTTTTGGGTAATGAAATAAAATCAATATGAAGAAAAAGTTACTTTTTGGTGTTTGTTATATGCACAATTCATGATTAAAGTTATTTTGATTTACTATATGGATGGAAATTAATAAATAATTTTTTTCTTTAATATAATGAATAATAATTATATAAGTGTTATTAAGGCTTGAATAAAGAAAAAATTAAGAACACGTTTTATGGGGTGAGAAATACTCAGTGAGGTACCTTCAAATGTGTATTGGAAGTCCACTTGGAAATAATGGGATTCAACATACTAAATAGTGACCCTTATATTTTCAACAAGATATGGGATTCAAAATGAGAAAAAAATGAAATTTTTATGAATGAATTTACAGTAAAGGATTTGATATAAATTTTGGAAAGTTTCCCCTTTTATAATTGATTTAAATGGAGCTTTTGTGAATACCACTTATATTTCAATGATATTATTAAATAAATCAAGGGTTAATGACTCCAAAAGTGAGATGTAAGGGAGTGTATGTTTTTATTAGGAAAATAAATCCTTAAAATGTTTTTTCACATTTTTTTACCCATGATTGAAGTTATTAGTTCTTTCAATTTAATATTTAACTTTCATTATCGTTACATATGTAACTTTTTTAAACCTAATTATCATATGATTTACACAAAAATTACCCCTCAGACAAAATTTGTGTGTATTGAGTCTTAATTAAGATAATATTTAATCTAAATCATTTACTAAATAAGATAAAATTAAGTTTTAAATTAATACATTTTATTGATAGGAACCCATTTTTGTAGAAATTTAGTTTTAAACCATTATATGTTATAGAAATATTTAGAATTGGATGATAATTAAATTTTGTATTAATATAATTAAATATTTTTTAATGTTTAATACGTTTTTCCAAATTTAAAACAAATTACTATAATTTATTAGTTAAAAATAACAAAAAATTTATAAAACATTTAATAAAAAACAATATTATTACTATTATCATAGTAACTAACATTAATCACAGTATTCATAATTTTTTACCCAATAATAAAATTTCAATTATTAAATAATATCATTATTTTGATATAACAATGATTTAATTTTTTTGGATTAAGCTTCTACAGAGATTAAAAAATTAAAAAATATTTGAATACATCTATTTTCAGTGTAAAATATTAGCTATGTTGCCAAAATGAATTATGTGGGTTTTATAAATAAAACATAATAAATTTAAAATATATAATATATTTATAAATATATATACATTTTATAAAAAAATGGTTCGAAAAAATTAACTAATTATTTTTCTATAAATGTATCATGAAAGTGATATTTTACCAATATCTGTATTTTTCACTATTCAAAAATAAATAGACTATTTAGAAAGATGAAAATAATCATATTTATATATTTTTGAATTATGGAATAACAAAAGTTTACTTAAAAAATAACAATTCCAAAATGTGAGAGTTTAAATTTTAGACACAACCTTATAATATTATAAAGACTGTTTTATAGGAAAATTGATTTTTAAAACATAAACAATTCTCATTCATATTTACTAAAATTTACTAATAAAAATTTTAATGAACAATTATTCATGTCAAATATAATCTATGATCATTAATAAAAATATTATTTTATTGAAATTAATATATATTACAAGTAATCAATTGTGAAAAATACATATATAAGATTCAAAGATCTTATTTGTTATTTTATCTGTACCAATTGAATTTCATTTATATTAAGACTAAAATTTATCTTATTCCTATAACTATATCATAAATGTTTTTCTCCTATTCTTTCTCAATGATTCAAAATCTTGTTTTTAACTAAAATATATGAGTGAAATTTATCATTTTTTTATATTCAAAATTATTTTATGGGAATAGTGAGAAAAAACAAGGATCACCTGGGAAAAAAACTAAAAGAAACCCTATAATCCTTAAAAGATAGCATTATACTTCTCAAAATTTTCTTTACAAATAATTTCAAAGAGATAGTGGTCATTTTAATGTCTCAATCATCATCTATAAGGACTTCAAAATTGATATGCTAGTTTGGCCCAAGTTTTTATGTAGTCCCCTTTGCTGATCTTTCCATTATTGAATCATGTTATCCAGATAAGATCTTACTTTTCAATCAATGATAACTACATATAGTTATGGTCTACATGTAACAGTCTTCCCAACATTATATCAGCTTCCACAAGATTGTAATTAATCCCAAGAAACTCCTCCATAATTTCTTCTTCTGAATGAAATAGCAGATCCAAAGTTTATATAGAAACTTCGAATTCCTCCATTACATAACCAGTTAGAGCACCCTTGAGTATACATTCCATATAATCTACAAACACTTTTATATTAGATGTTTGAAAAACCATAGAATCACCTTCCATCACCATTTCTTTTTAAATTTTTGTTGATATCGACCTTATTTATATGGGTAAGTAGGAATATTCCTTTCAACCATTTTTTTCCTTTATAACCCTTCTCCTTCTCCGACTAACAAGAACTATACCTTGTTGAATTTATGTATATATCTTGAGAAATGTCTAGAAGACACATCATTGAACTTATCCCCAAGGTCTCACTGCTCATTATTGGAGTTCTCTTCCTGAGCAACTTCATACTCTTGGTCACAACCAATAATCACCAATACTTCAAAGTAGTTACCAAGCATAATAAATTGTAATTCTGTTCTCATAATTGAATTGATCAACATAATAACCCATGTGACGTGATCTTGTCCCTTCCACCAAAATTTTCACCGTCCCTTGTAAAAATAGACAGCAATACAAGGCCTCAATGTGTATCAGTCTCCTGGGATCCCTCTCTTCCAACAGTGGAATACCCTAAATTCACTGCCTTCATATAGGATGTATCCCTTGGATCCATTGAACCTCCCTCATCTGCCGCATGTGCTCCTCTTCATTTTTAATACCACTACCAAATCATAAAATCTCCCTTTGAGGGACCTCAATTTATTTTTTATGATAAAGAACCCAACAGTATAGTTAAATCTCATGTTTCTACTCATATTATTTTAATTGTATCATTTCATGTGTAATAAGGTACTTTGGTTACTAAAATATCCTTCATTGAGTTATGCATTATCTTGTGAACTTCTACCATCAATGATTATTATATTCAATGAAATTCTTTAATATATGATGTGCACTTTAATAACCCTAGTGAACTATGTTCTTAAGTTCAAACCCCCTTCTATGAATTATTTTATTTCATATAAAACCTTAATATTTTATGAATAAGTTTCTTCCTCCAAATTGTTTCCGTCTTATAGACTAATATTTTATCCAAGTATATGTTTTAACATACCATCTACATTTACATTTAATGTTTTAAAATATAATTATAATTCAATTCATGTTATCTTCATAATTCCCATTTGTTGATTAGATCTGTTACTCACTTTTTTATTTCTCTTTTATTTTCCAATTTTTCTCTAAATGTATTTATTTTCAATGATGAAATGTTTTATAAATCAACCTATAAATTATTATTAGATGTTACTCTATAGATAATGGATTTTTTTCAATTGACCAGATTTGTGTTGTTCCTTCTTAAATATAATGTAAACCACATTCTTATTCTTGGTTCTTAACGATGTGATTGTTAGATTACTTCTTATGAAACAATAATTTATAGCTAATATTTTTGTGATATATTGTCATAATATAGCCCTAAAATGAATTGGTTTAATCTTTACATATTATGGGATAATAGTTAAATGAGTAGTGGTGACTGATCCAAAATTGTAAATATGTTTTCATTCATGATTCCATTTTGTAAAAAAGTTGTGATGATTGATAATCTATAGGAAATAGGTTGTGATTCCTAATATATTTTTAAAAACATGTTGTGATGCCTGATCCACTATGGGAAGTTGGTTGTGATGCCTAAGCTAATATGTGGTTTTTCTATGTTAATCAAGGGGCCACACTCATTTGATATTTGAATATGGTTTTCTCACAATATTTTTTTTATCTCATTCATTACTAGATCTTATATAACGAACCACAGTTTACATATATTGAAATTACATTAGAATTGGAGTATATTTATCAAAACATATAACAAAACCATAGCAGGACCTTAAAGGTATAATGTCTTTAGAAACTAGGAAACATAAACAATTGGTTCATAAGACATCAACATTGTCTCATTTTTAATTCATCATAACTAGAATTGTTTTGTTATATCATACTTAATACCCTTCTTACAGACCTAAGAAAAAGAAACATATGGAATGGTGAGCTCAAATTCTCATTAAGGGTATACCAAGGAAATATCAATCACATATATCATTTGAAAATATTATCCGGCATACAAGAGATCACAATATCATCTCATGGGATAAATTATAGAATTTCAATGTAATCCCAATAATCATAAAATAATACATGAAAAATTATCGAATACATACATAAGAATAGAAAATAATTTCATATTAGTCATGGATCATTTCCAATACCATCACAGCGGACAAATTCCATAACCGAAAAGAGTTCACTCATCATTCCAGCCCTATATTTATGAACCGAATTTACATTTTGTTCTAGCCATGTCTATCTAATGAGATACAACTATTTACCCAAAACATTGGAGGGAGATATAGGTCCCACCCATCTCATAATTAAATCATTTTTACTTGTTTTCCACAAGAACATAAATCATTCATCATAGCATAACCCATGTAATAAACTGTGATTTTTAAATACCATTCCTTGATAACATAATCCATATAAGGTAAATGGACTTCATAAAATAATTCCATCATAAGAACAACCAAATCAATGTACTAATAGGGATATAAACATTACAATATGTTCTCTTAGATGGAAAATAATTTTGATAAAACACATGAACTAAATTCTAGAGGAAAATGTCATTTCTTCTTAAAAAACGTCTCATTTTTTTTTCAAATGTCGGGAAATTTTAAAATAAAATTATTGAGTTGAAAATAATCTTGTAATCGTGTAGTGTAAGAATCATGGAAATAATTTGTTATTAAGATGTAAAAAATCATTCTTTCTATATGAGTTAAAAAATATTATCCTTGTACTTTTGTTGGAAAAGTCAAAAATAACCTCATATGGTAAATAAAAGAATGATTCTTTCCAAACCATGTAGTAAAAGTAAAAATGGGTAAAAATGAATTTAAACATTCATATATTAATATTACACATTTTATGAGAGTAAATTTAGAAAACATGGACATGGATGATAAATATATATGCAGTAGATACTCAATAATAAACAAACTAGGATAAAACGTGATTGGAAAGGTTGTCCCTTACCTTATGTCTGTTATGACTCGTATATATCTAAACCTCATGTTTAATAATATAAGTAATGTTACTGATTTATTCCAGAATAATAATCATTTTAATGATAACATTTATGATCGTATTTTCATCTATTTGATAGTAACATTTCATTGTTACTCGTTATTCTAGTTTTGACTGCTTTATGTTCTTATGTATGTTTTGTCGGATAAGTTCTTATTAATATTTCTATGTTATAGTTATATAATTTACATAATGGTATTATTATAATATATTCCACATTTAGTCATTCAATTCATTTATATAATCATGGATTAATGAGGATTATGTAGATCTAATCACATCGCACCGTGAAGACGGTATGTCGTACGTACGCACGAGCGACGATATTGTTCCCAAAATTGTTGAATAGTATTAATGTGGATGGTGTATATAATCTCATAATTTGAATCATGTTATAACAATTGTAAGTAGTTATTATTTCCACCATCATACCCATCCATGTAAGGTGGGGTTGAAAAACATATTACCCCATGGCATGAAGATGGTAAGCAATATATATACATGTGCGGTGATTTCATTTTTCGTAGGATAGATTGAAGGCGAAATATGGTTGTTTTATTTTTATAATAACATATAATTATATTATTTATACTGATTTTATTACTTTATTATGTGAAAAATAAATATGAGGAAGTATAAGAAGATATAAATTTGAAAGAATCGATAGAAGAGAATACCTATTCCTCAACGTGCCTCCTTTATATTTCCTCTTAGGGAACTAGAGTTGGTTTTCTCAGAAGACCAGAATTGATAAAATGTTACTAGGGAATTTGAGAAGAGAACTGGGAAGGGTTTGTCTGAGCTTGAAGGCTCAAAATAGGGTGAAATGTTGATGGAGGAGGTTCCCTTTTATAAGAGAAGAGAGGGGCACATTAATAAACTCTCAAAAATATTAATTTAAAATAAATTCAATATCAACTAAAAATGATTGAAAAACTATTTAATTAAAATATAAGATGATGTTAGTTCTAATACCAATTATCTAATAATAATTAGACATGACTAGAAAAAAAAATATCGTTTTCGTTTAACACTGATTTTACCCTTTTTAGTCTTACAGTGATATCATGTTCTTTACACATCTTGTGCCAATTTAATTACCATATCATGTAAAACGACACAAAAAAAGTTATTTATAACATATTTGGTGTTATATAAACCTTTTCTATGAATTGTATATTTTTTAGTTTAATATCATTTAATAAACAATTTTATGTTTTAAGATATGAATTGTGTCAAATTTGGGCACTCTTCATACTTGACATTTTAAAAATGCTGAAAAACATTTATTCTTTTGAAAATGAGGCATTAATTTAAAGCTAATATGTCAATTTAATCCATAAAAGACGTGTAAGACATCAAATCAACAAAATTAAATTTGTTTTTATATTAATAATTTCATTTATTTCAATCATTCATTAATGAGGTAATCACAACATCATATTTCTGTCCTAAATAATGTTATTTATATAAACTAAAAAATTAAAAATAAATATTCCATGATGTAGAAAATATTTTTAACTTTCTAATGACTATTTATAAGAATAGATATCAGTTATATAACACTATATTATAATCTATTAAGTAAAAGATATTAGTTTAGGTCCTAATTATCTTTACATGAAATTAATTCTTATAAAATGTCATTTTCACAATAATGTGAATCAATGGGGTCTCAAAATTGTCCTAATGATGCCAATTCTCAGAAATATTTCCTAATATTTTATTTGAATATGTTTCAGGGTATTATTATATTATTAAATTATTTTTTATCCTTATTTACCAAATTTACCCTTTAACAATGGTAAATAGAATAATTACTGAAGTTACAATTCATAGTGTCCAAATATAAATGCAACCAATTTAAAAAATTTGGACCTTATAATTCCAAATATGGAATCCATTTTTCCACTTTCAAAACATAGAAGTTGCGATAATTGATTTAAAATTTGTCTCATTGTTGAAATGAGAATACGAGTTTAAAAGTTAAAACATTGCAAATGATTAAAATGTTTTTACCTATGAATTCAATTTAAAATTAATGATAATGAAATAAATTATAATAAATGGTAAAAATATATTATATTTATTATTTTAAACCATTAAATATTATAATTTAATCATATAGATTATCTCGGTGAAAATAGTAGTTTGTAGTTAATATGTACCATATTTTTACTATTCATAAAAAATGAATTTTATCCGTAAAATATCAGAAAATTATCCATAGAATTTTTTTATATCTCGCTTTAAAATAACATGTTTAGGTATTCATATATAAATTATTAATGTATCAAAATCATATTCTAAAATGGGTTCCGCATTCCATGGTATAAAATTATCCTTTTAAAAAAATTATGTTCTTATACATAAAATAGGGTTTTATTCATACCCTATGACTAAAATATCAAATGGATGAATATAAAAAAATTATTATGTATATAACACATATATCTCATTAATCTCACTACCAAATGTAATTCAATCAAAAAAATAGATATATCTTATTTATTTATATTTTTTAGAAATAATTAATAGCCAATAAATTATTAATGAAATTTCATAAGTTAGTTATAATTAATCCTGTTAACCTAAAAGTTGGGATATAATGGTAATTTTATATTAAGGGAATCTCATAGTTTGTTTAAACTCACTATTTCATGTAATTAAAACCACTAAAGAAAAACAAATTATTGAAAGAAAATATTTCATAAAAACTTCTGGGTGTTACATTCTACCCCCTTGAACTGAAATTTACCCACAAAACTTATCACATGTAAATACAAAAATGAGTATACCTCTCCCACATCATATCCCCAAGTTCCCATGTAGCTTCTTATAATTTTTAGTTCCTCCATAAAACATGAACCACGTTAGTGGTCTTGTTTTATAGAACTTTTTTTCTATGATCCAAAATCTCTATTGGATGTTCTTTATAAGAAAGATCTTGCTCTGGTGGAATGACATATTTTCTTAGTACATGTGATAAACCAGATATTTACATTCTCTATATAGATACATGGAACACACCATGAACTGGATAGAGATTCGATGGATTTTCCAACCAGTAATCTACCTTCCCAACATGATCAATTATTTCAAGAGGATCGATATACCAGGGGCTCAGCTTTCCCTTATTTCTAAATTTAATTACTCTCTTACAGGTAGATATTTGAAAGAACAGATTATCACCCACTTCAAACACTAGGTCTTTTCTTTGGTTATCAGCATAACTTTTTTGTATACTCTGAGATGCGCTTTTGTTTTTTTGAATAGTTCTGACCTTTTCATCCATTTCATCAACAATATTATGACATAATAGATTCCTTAACCCAACTTCATCCCATCAAGTTGAAGTTCTGCACTTCCTTCCATATATGTAATCATAAATATCCATATGAATACTGGAGTTAAAGCTATTATTGTATGAAACTTCCACCAATGGTTGGTGTTGATATGATCAATCTTTGAAATCAATAGAGAAAGTTATCAACATGTCTTCCAGAGTGTGAATTGGCCTCTCAGACTGACAGTATGTCTGAGGATGATAAGTATTATATAAACATAACTCTATATCTAGATAATACTAAAGACTTCTCCATATCATTGAGTTAAACCTCAGACCCCGATCAGATATAAATGAATGTGGTACTCCATGAAATCTTACACATTTTCTACATATATCTAGGAAATATGATGAAGACAGAAATCTACTACGATGCCAATGAAGTGTGTCGATGTTGAAAGGTGATCAACTATAACCCAGATAGCATTATTGCCTTTGTATGTTTTGGGAAATCCAATTACAATGTCCATAGTGGTTTTTTTCCCTTTTCATTTTGGTATGGGTAATGGTTTTAACATCCCATTAGACGTCTGTCTCTCAGTCTTAATGTGCTAACAAACCAAGAATCGAGGGACATATTCAGTAACATCTATTTTCATTCCATCCCACCAGATGTACTCTTTTAGGTACCTATACATCATTGTGATTCTAGGGTAAATAGAGAATGAAGAACTCTGAGCCTCATCCAATAGCTCCTTCTTTAATTCTGGTATTGGAGGAACACAAACCTGATTCCAGAATCCTATTTTTTCAACACAATCAATGTTGAATTTAGGAATTTCACTAGTGCAGAAAACGTTTTTTACGTCAGTTATTTTTAATTTTTTACGTCGTTTTCTAGACGACTTCAATACGTGCGACGTTATAAATAAGGTTTTTGACGTCGGTTATTTAAAAAACGACGTCAAAAACATAAAATCACGATGTTTATCATGTCGGGTATTTTAGAACCGACGTGATAATGGGCCTGGAGAATAGTTTATCACGTCGGTTATTTTAGAACGGACGTGATAAAGGGCCTGGAGAATGGTTTATCACGTCGGTTATTTTAGAACCGACGTGATAAAGGGCCTGGAGAATGGTTTATCACGTCGGTTATTGAAGAACGGACGTGATAAACGGCCTGGAAAATGGTTTATCATGTCTGTTCTTAAACAACCGACGTGATAAATAGGGGCGAGGGGATTTATCACGTCGGTTCATATAGAACCGACGTGATAAACTGGGGTGAGGGTGGTTTATCACGTCCGTTCTATAAGAACCGACGTGATAAACCGGGCTGAGCGTGGTTTATCACGTCGGTTCATATAAAACCGACGTGAAAAACCGGGGGAGGGGGGTTTATGACGTCGGTTATTGTATAACCGCCGTGATAAACTGGAGGGAGGCAGTTTATCACGTCGTTTATTCAATAACCGACGTGATAAACCATTGTCCAGGCCGTTTAGAATGTCAGTTATTCAATAACCGACGTGCTAAACCATTCTCCAGACCCTTTATCACATTGGTTATTAAATAACCGACGTGATAAACCATTCTCCAGGCCTTTTATCACATCGGTTATTAAATAACCGACGTGATAAACCATTCTGCAGACCTTTTATCACATCGGTTATTAAATAACCGACGTGATAAACTATTTTCCAGGCATTTTATCACGTCGGTTATTAAATAACCGACGTGATAAACCCAATTTTTTTTAAACAGAATGCAGTGATCTTCTCTCTACCAGAATCAACCAGAAAACAAATCAAGAAATAGTACCACAAAAACAGAAGTACATCAAAATTAAGCATGTACATAGATAACATATAAAACTTACCCACCAGACAGCATCCACCCTCATTTATACCCCATTGACAGCCCTCCCCCACACCGTTTGAGCCCTCACCCTAATGTATACCCCCTGGACATCCCTCCCCCACCCCATTGGAGCTCCCACCCTCATGTATACCCCTTGGACAACCCTCCCCCACCCCATTGGAGCCCCCACCACACTCCTGGACTGCCCCCCGACCCCCGGACACCCCCAAACACCCCTCGACAACCCCCACCCGCCTGAACAGCACCTCCTCACCCCCTCACCCCACTTGACAGCCCCCACCACACCCCTGGACAACCCCCCCCCCCACCCCTAGACAACACTCCCACACCCCTGGACTGGCTTCCAACACCCCTGGACATCCCTGCCAACCCCCAGGACTGTCCCCCCACCCCACCGGACAGCCCTCCCAGACCGCTGGACACCCCCAACCCCACTGAACACACCCCCTCCCCCACAGACCCAAATCCATACCAGAAGAACCATCAAAATTAGACCAAAACAAGAAGTAGTGAAAAATTAAACATTCACTTATATAACATTCAAAACATACACTGTCAACTTCAAAAAAAATAAATCAAACTGAAACAACTACAAAATACACAATTAAAACGACAATATTCAAAATTACATTTTACATTAGAAACAACTAAAATTCAATCAAACCTGTAAAATAATTTGACCACTCCACTTGTACATGTTTGATGTCTTCAGCAGTATAGGGTTTAGGGTCATCAAAAAGCTACAATTGAAAAAGAAGATAGTTAACGTGTATAATGAATAAATCAAATTGAAATATTATGGCAAAGTTTAAGAGGAAATCGTACCAGGTCAAAATTCACAACTATGCCAGTTGTTATTATTTCATACATAAATCTTAACATATAATATCCGCATTCGATGAGGCCTTGTTGTTCATGACAATTCTGTTTTGAATGAGTGTAAATTCAACATATTATTTTTATGTAATAAATCAAAAAGTAAAAATTATAAATGGAAATTTACCTTCACATTTACATATTTGATCTTTTCATTTCTTTTCTTTGTGTTTTTTCGAAAGTAGACCCATGCACTGTTAGAAAATAATACGAATGGAGTAAATTTAAAATTCATTATAATATATAAAACTATTGAGAAATTGAAACTTAATTTTCCAATATATTCTTAAAACTTGCCCGCACATCACCATGAACAGAGCATATCAAATAAAGAGCTTTCTCCCTTGGGAAAAAAATCCCTAACATCCAATGATTACTGATAAAAGGAAATTTAATGTTAGTGGTTTTTTATGTTAAAAGATAATTAACTCTTTGAGAGAAATGTGTTTCATACCTCTCACAAAAAGGCATCATCCAACATTGTGGATTATATTCTTTTCAAATCTTTCAGCAATATAAACCATTCTTTGTTCCTCATTTAATGTACATGCTTCAGGGGAAATCAATTGCGGGTCCATGAATCCATATACTTCTGTCAGTTCATTCCTCTCACAAATTTTATAAAGATACCTAATACAAAACATATATAAGTATACATTTTTAATAAATATAACGCAGGGAAAAGGTGTTAAGGCTTACATGGAAAACATTTGCACCACGTTGATGCCCAACTTATCTCCAGTAACAAGCTCCATGATATCAGATTTTGTAATCCCCACACTTATTTCACGTCCACAAACATGAGATTCCATTGGAAACTCATAAAAACCCAACAACAAATGTGAATATCTTGACAATCTGTCAAGACCACTGGAATCTGTATCTGATGTCATAGTCTGTTGTCTTTGTTGTTGCCTATAAAGTATTTCTTTACCTTTGAAGTATTCCTGTGAAAAAAAAATTGAGAATTATAGTAGTTTTCAAATGATAAAACAACTTTAATAAAAAAAATAAAATAAAAGATATAACATTCATACCTCTATGGTAATGAGTCGAAGATTTCTGGATGGCCAAACTAAAAAATGGCCGATACTCTGTCAACTGTCGCCACCTCATCTGTAGGTATTGGTACCCTAGATGATCTATCTATAATATCCTGTACAGTGACCCTCTGATTATCTACCTCTAATTGTTGATGATGAACTGTATCTCCTATACAATATATCAACACGTATCCTACTATATGATGTTTAGAATCATCAACATACAACTCGCAATATGTAGGAAGCTGCGGCGGAGGCGTAGGATAACAAATGGGGTCCGCAGGCTGAGGTGGGGGAGTGGGAGCTACTGGCGGAGGTGGAGGATAAATAATGGGGTCTACAGGGGGAGGTGGAGGAGTGGGAGCTGCAGTCTGAAATTGTCTTTGCATTTCTGCAAACATAGACTGCACTGACTCTCTAATCTTGTCTTCCATCGTCGCATTAATATTTTGAACTTCAGCCTCCAAGGATTCTATTTTTTTTATAAACCCCCTCAATGTTAGAAGTTGAAGAACATGGAAACACTTTTCTTACCGATACATCTGTCGGATATCCTCTTACACGACCAGGATGTTCGGGCCTTCCCAATGCTGCAAATAAAATATCTTCCCTCCCAGTAGCTGTAAATGTCCCCTCAAAACTCTGCTCCTCAAGAGAGTCCTATATTAATTAATTGAACATTTCTATAATGATTGAAACTTATATGAAGAAAAAAGTTAACTTAAATAAATTAAATAGATATCTTACAATCCTCTCAGCTACGATTCTCGATTCTTCCGAAAGATATTGCCCTTTTTTTCCCTTCCGAGCTCTCTTCCATTTTTCATGTCTAGATGGAGGGGATGGAGGGGCCACCTCTCCAGAGCTTGAAGACTCAACTCTTAGTTGTTGAAATTTTTCCGCTATCATTTTTTCTTCGAATAATGTGTACCCTCCACGTGATAAACTATGAGGGTATACATTTTTAGATTGGATCTCCTAGTGATCTTTCCTTGTTTGCTGTAATTTAAGAATAAGAAATCATTAACAAAACATTAATAAAATCATTTATATAAGAAATTTTATAAAAGTTTACATTGCCCTTACCAGAAATGACTCTTTTTTTCTACTTTCAAAAAACTGTCTCCATGTGTCTTCATCTATAAAAGGATATATACAACATGGATTGTCATGACTCCTATGACCATAAATGTAATCAGATGAGAGGGTTGATTTGAAATCCCTTCATCTCCTGGAAGCCAACGATAAGCATTTCTTCCTGACTCCTCCAGTGTCAGGAATATCAAATGTCATCTAATAAAGAAGAGGTTAAACATATTATATATACTAGAAACATTAAAATAATGGTCAAACAATGAAAAAAGATCTTACCAAAATCGTCTCCCACAACTAAGAGATAATCGCTTTATCCACACCTCTCCAATCATCATATAGAATGCTTACTTTGGTCTTAGCCTGATTTGCAACAAAACTCTTAAAATCTTTGGCATTCGGACCTCTAGGAATATCATCATCATCAAACTCAACTACTATCCTCTGATCATGCGTACAGGCAAGTGATAATTTTGGTAAACGTGTGCACCAACGTTTACCAACCTTTGACCTCTTTGTCGTAATAGGAGCATGTGAATGTTCATCCCCAGAGGTATGACCAGCAATATGCTCCTCTCCAGAATCATGTGGTTGATCATCTGAATGATCTGTCATTATCCTTCAAATCAAAAAAACAAACGTCAATTCACAAATATACAAATTCAAATATTTTAATACTAATGTAATAAGAAAATAGAAAAGTGTACTAGGTTACATAATAGTAAACATTGGTAATATGGTAAGCATTTTAAACAATGGTAAAGATGGCAAAGATGGTCAAGATGGTCAAGATGGTCAAGATGGTAAAAAATGGAAAAAATGGTAAACCTGGTAAACATTGTAAACATGGTAAACTAATTGTCAGTGAACAAATATACAAATTCAAATATTTTAATACTACTGTAATCAGAAAATAGAAAGGTGTACTAAGTTACATAATAGTAAACATTGGTAATATGGTAAGCATGTTAAACAATGGTAAAGATGGCAATGATGGTCAAGATGGTCAAGATGGTAAAAATGGAAAAAATGGTAAACCTGGTAAACATTGTAAACATGGTAAAGTAATTGTCAGTGAACAAAAATAAGCATTTTAAAATTCATGTAATGGTTATAAACATGATAAAGTAAACTAAACAAACTTAAAACAAAAAAAACATATAATTATTTTATTTTAAAACATGTTTCAATAAATAAAAAACTTACAATATCTAACATTTATGGAAAAAATAACTGTAAACAAGAAATAAACATATGTTACCTATAATTTTAGGAATGTACAGATGGATTGTTTTCCCAAATTCCTTCGTCGTGATCGTTCCTTATGGCACAAACTATGTCTTCAACATGATCGTCATTATGTTCTGTTAATATTTCCATGGAAGTAGGGATCTCACATAAATCAGCATATTCATCAAGTTCATCCTCACCAACATATTGTTTTTCCCTTGTAAAACAACAGCCCACTGCATATCTGATTGATCTACTACATAAAAATTTTGTTTCGCATGTGTTGCCATTATAAAAGAATCAGCTGTGTCTTCCAATCTATTCATATTAAGAAGTGTCATTCCAAATTCATCGTGTCTGACACTGTTGTTACCGTTAAACCATTTACAGTTAAAAACGGGAACTTTAATTTTAAATTAATCAACCTCCCATATGTCTTCAATCACTCCATAATATGCATTTGATGCAGAAATTGGGTTTTTGTCCTTAGCACTCGAAAAATGCATTGCTTCTGCAAACACCAATACACCACTATTCTGAACTGCACTTCTGTTGTCCTGAGCTTTTGTATGAAATCTATAACCATTAATGTCATAACCAGACCATGTTATCACATTTAAACATGGACCACCCACTATCCATTTTAATGTCTCTGATACATCTGATCTACCAAGAAAAGTCTTTTTAATCCATGACAAAAAAGTTTTGTTGTGCTCATTCAAAATCCACATTTCTTTCTTCTTTGGATGACATTGTTTCAACTCATTAATATGCAATGTGATATATGGTTGAGCATCAGCTATGTTATTCAAGATGTATGATTCTAACTTCTTCATCTGTTCAGCTGACAATGATTTGACTTTCTAGCCGCGAATCCCCTTTCCCTCATTATTAACTCATTCATGGCGAGATGGAGGCAAACCTATGTGTTGCGCCACAACCAAGTAGCTCGTACAAAACTCTGCTACCTCCTCAGAAATATACTTTTCAATAATGGAGGCTTCAGGTAGATATATATTTTTAACATACCCCTTTAATATTTTCATATACCTTTCAAAATGATACATCCAACGAAGATATACAGGTCCACAAATCTTTATTTCTCGAACCAGATGAATCATTAAATGCACCATTATATCAAAAAAAGTTGGAGGAAAATACATTTCCAATTGACAAAGTATAAAAATTGAATCCTTTTCCAAAATGTTCAAAGCATTCACATCAATCGCCTTGTTACAAATTGAATTGAAAAAATAACACAACTTCATTATAGTCTTTCTGACACGAATGGGAAATATTCCACACAATGCAACTGGTAGAATTTGTTGCATCATGACGTGACAATCATGTGATTTCATACCTATCAACTTCAAGTCCTTCAATGAGACAAAATTTTTTACATTAGAAGAATAACCTTGAGGCACTTTGGTATCATGAAGACACTGACATAAGCTAATTTTCTCCCTCTTCGATAATGTATGACAAGCCAGGGGAAGAAATGTTCATCTTCCTTTAGGAGTGGGAGTTAACTCCAAACGTATTCCCATTGATAGTAAGTCTAATCTTGCATTCAACCCATATTTAGTCTTTCCTTTAATATCTAACAATGTTCCAATCAAAGAATCACAGATATTCTTCTCCACGTGCATGACATCAATATTATGTTTAACTTCATGATACATCCAATATGGTAGCTCAAAAAAAAATTGACCTTTTCTTCCAAATATGTCTATCATTACCAGATTTCCGTGTCTTTCCCAATGTCACGTCAAGGTTTTTCACCCTCTCAAAATACAGATCAGGGCATAAAGGTTTTGGAGCAGTATCAAATTCTTGTGAGCCATTAAATGCCTTTTTTAGTCTTCTATAAGGGTGTTCCATAGGCAAAAACTTTCGATGACCCATGTACACTGTTTTCCTCCCATGATGCAATTGACAATAGGACGTCTGTTGTTCGCAAATTGGACATGATTTATTCCCTTTAACACTGTATCCAGACAAATTTCCATACGCTGGGAAGTCATTTATAGTGAACAGAAGCACTGCATGCAGTTGAAAATATTCCATTTTATAAGAATCATACACCCTAATACCATCAGCCCATAACAGTTTCAAATCATCAATCAATGGTGACAAGTAAACATCAATATCATTACCAGGTTGCTTTGGACCAGAGATTATTGTACTCAACATGACATATTTGCGCTTCATACAAACTTCAGGAGAGAGGTTGTAAATTATCAATAAAACAGGCCATGAACTATGTGTGCTACTGAGTGTTCGGTATGGATTCATTCTATCTGTGCACAGCCCTAGTCCGAGATTTCTTATTTCATTTCCAAATGTAGAATACTGCGCATCAATTTTCTTCCATTGTGGACAATCAGCTGGATGACGTATTTTTCAATCACATACCCGCTCTTCAGCATGACATCTTAACCTTTTTGCATCATGTGAATTAGAAAATAAAAGTTCGAAACGATTAATTATAGGAAGATACCAAAATACCTTTGAAGGGAGCTTTGTAATCTCTACATCACCCTGTGATTTTTCTTTCACCTTATACCGTGATGTCCCACATTTTGGACACTCTGACAGAAATTCATATTCCATCCTATATATAATGCAGTCATTCAGACAGGCATGTATTTTCTTGTATCCCAATCCCATCGGGCATAATATTTTCTTGGCTTTGTAATGTGAATCTGGAAGATCGTTATCTTTTGGAAGAATGTCTTTCATCAATTGTAGCAGCTCTATAAAACTTCTGTCACTCCATCCATGCTTCGCCTTCAGGTTAATAAATATTAACACCGCCAAAAAAACCGTAAAATCTGTACAACAGGGATATAATTGTTTTTCAGTATCACCATATAGACGTGAAACTGTCGGTTCTATCTCAATTTTTTCTGCTACAATATCGCGAATGATTTCTTCAATTCCATCGGAGTTACCATCTTGCGAATCATCATCATTAGTGACATTCCATCCAGTTTCACCATGCCAAATCCAAGGGCTGTAACTCGGATTAAAACCATGACATATCAGATGATCTTTTATCTCTCTACTTTTCAACTTCTTCATATTCAAACATTTCAGGCATGGACAGAAAAAAATGTCACTACTTGGAACATTTCATTTTGAAAATTCCAAAAAGGCATCAACACCTTCCTCAAATTCATTGCTCATTCGATGTGCCATAATCCAACTTTGACTCATTATTACCTATGACAAATATCAACAAAAAATATATATTTTTAATATAAGACAAATACATGTTTATATGAAAAAAATCATAATTTGAATGTAAAACAATTTAAAATTTAAAACAAATCTATAGGTATTTAAAAAAATATGCTTGAATATTATTTTTAAAACAAAATATAGTTAGATATAACAGTTTTAAATTTCATTGAATCAAAGAAAAAGATGACGCCTATTGATTCTCCAAATAAAATATACATCAATAAAACATAAACAAAATGATTTTTATCTGGAATAAGTGAATATGATCAGATGATACACATTTATAATAATCTCATGCCAATATACTAATAAACATGTTAAAATATAGGAATACCTAATGGAGCATATAATATGTGTTATTCATGCTTGTTGTTCAATCGTTATGATCTAAAGTACTCAACACTTTCAAGTGCCAAAATCTTGAAATTAGTAGTAGTTTTCATTGGTACCCAACACCAAATAGCTATACATCGTATGTGTCATGTTAGAAATATGAATATAGACCATTTGTTTTATGTTTAATAATATTTTCATATTATCTGATCATTCTGATTATATATTAGAATTACTATATCCTTTTGATCCGATATATAATCTAAGGACATTAATATTTCTTTAGAAAAAGTAATGTTAATATCATGGTAATGTAAAAAAAAGTATATGTCGAACTATATATATGTAATACCAATAAAAAAATACATATGTGTTTGGCCTGGGTTTCACACATAAAACAACTCATCTCACAGATTAAATTTTTTAATCATCCTACATAATACTTATTTTTATAACTTAGGGAATGAAAATAATAAAAGTTTTGATTTACGATACTCATTATGGGTAAACATGGTATATATAAATATAATATCTAATCTCATAAAAAGATATCCATGGGGGTATAAGAGAATACAAAAAGCACATGATCAAAAAGATAAGTGAAACAGTTCTATATAATCATAGATCATAAAACCTGAGTCCAAGTATAACAATTTTAGCATAACATAAGACATGATTTATATGATAGTGGGAACATGATTTAAAAACCCTTATTCACAAGATCACAACATTGGTATGTGGAATAACATAAGAGTGTGGCACAACATAATCATATAAGTCATAACATATGTCAAGGGAAAACATAGTTTCATTCACCTCATATTGGGATATGTTAATCACCTTTCCTATAATTTATTATAATATTTCTTACGAGACACATCACATAACACATTGGACATGGTATAACCATCTGTATCCCATATTGATCTATGATATATAATGCATTGTCGAATGCATTAGAAGGATATTATGGACCCAAATGTCACATAATGACTAACCATATATATGGGTGAATCGTGATCATCAAATCATTTATAACACTTTCGTAGATCAATTAACTAACAAAAATTAAATGGGGGTCATAATTGTTTTTACAAAACATAATAATTATTAATACATAAAAATGTGTTTGGATGGTAAGATAAGATAATATACCTAATTCAATCTAATTATCGTTAAATTATTTCTACCTATATAGAAAAGAACTTTATAAAAAATATAATTTAACTTGAGAATGAAAAGAAAGTACCCTTTACCTTTTTTATAATGAAAAATCTGAAAAGGATGATAATAATATTTAGGTATTATAATTTTTTTATGAATTATTAATAATAAAAGAAATCACCTCACTTGGTTTTCTTGAAAATCGGACATACCATCGTATTCAAGAAATCAGATACACTTTGCATGAAAAGGTATATCATTTTTAGGAGATGACTGAAAGAAGAAATGTATTATCAGACTCACCATGAGTCCAGAATGAAATATTTGATTGTAATAGGTATGAATTGATATTTTTATGAATGCAGATGAAAACAGATGATGGTTTTCTGATCTAGGAATTCTAAAAATCATAATTTTTTGAAAAAAAATTATGATGTAAGAATGTTGAATGAAATTTTAAGGATAGGTATTACTGATTGTACCTGGTCCAATTTCATTCATGAAAATCATTTTCTGGACAATCATATTGAAAATATGATTTTAAGAAAATAAGTACTACCAATCTTCATCCAGAAAGACACATTCCAGCTAAGTAAGAAATAATAATGTTGCTAGAAGAATGGAACGTTACAATACCACCCATTATTTTTCATATTTTGCTGAAGCTAATCCTCAATGTTTTAAAATTAATTATTCTTTCTAAATGATTGAATAATTTGAATTGTTGTGAAGTCAAATATCTATGTTCTCATGGTCATAGTAATATTTTTATCAAATATTGATTTATTTAGATACTTAAGAGGTTGCTCGTAATGAATTTGCAGGTATTCAGATAGATCAATATAGCGATCATATTGGAGTTGTTACTGATTCGTATTTCAGAAGAAAATATGAAGTATAAGTGGTTTAAGAAGCTTTAATGAATCTACTTTTTCATTGTACTATAGAATCGTAAATCATATATCAGAATGAAAATCTATAATAAGAGTTAAAAATAGTCTTATCCAAAATACACCTGCTTGAATGTTGCGAGTTGAATGTTGCGAGTTGAATGTTGCGAGTTGAATGGACATAATAACCATTTGCAATAACAAAAAATTCCACGAGATTCAAAAACGAACGAAAAGCACATCAAGAATCGAAACAAAAACGAACGAAATAAATTCGTGGAAGGATTACTTGAATTTTGCGAGTTGAGATGATAGATCCGAGAGGAGTGAAGAAGATAAACAATGAAGCCAAAATGAGTTTAACGCAGGTCGATCGACGAGCCGATTAGGGTTTATCGCGCGAGAGAGAGACGAGCCGGCAGACTGTCAATCGAAAAATCATAAATGACAGTCCACGGGCTTTAATTTTTTTAAATGTTTTATAACGTCGGTTATTATATAACCAACGTTATAAACTATTTTTTAACTTTATAACGTCGGTTATCTTAAAACCGACGTAAAAAAGCTCTCGCGCTTTGGTTTTTTACGTCGGTTATTTTATAACCGACGTAAAAAACGAGATATCTACGGGTTTTTTACGTCGGTTATTTTATAAATGACGTAAACCCCCCCATCCTTTGGTTTTTTACGTCGGTTATAAGATAACTGACGTAAAAAACCAATGCGCGGGGGGGGGGGGGGGTTACGTCGGTTATTTTATAACCGACATAAAAAACCAAAGCACGGGTGGGTTTTTTACGTCGGTTATTTGGAAACCGACGTAAAAAACCCGATATCGACGCGTTTTTTACGTCGGTTATCAAATAACCGACGTAAAAAACCAAAGCCCCAGGGGGTATTTTACGTCGGTTATTTGATAACCAACGTAAAAAACGCGTCGATATCGGGTTTTTTGCATCGGTTACCAAATAACCGACGTAAAAAACCCCCCACGCATTGGTTTTTTACGTCCGTTATAAGATAACCGACGTAAAAACCCAACAGGCACGATTTCTAATGTCGGTTATTAAAATAACCGACGTTAAAAATCTACTCGCCGCATTTTTACGTCGGTTATATATAACCGACGTAAAAAATGGTGACGTAAAAAACGATTTCTGCACTAGTGTGTTTCTCACCTTCTTTGTAAATCTACATATTCCTTCTGCACCTCTTAAATTTTCTCTTGTATATATGGTTTAACATTCATTTGAGAAAGATAATATTTCTCCCCTACAAATATAATTTCATGATCCATCCTATGAAAATCCCATAATATTGGATCATTTGTAATCCTCATCATTGATAAGCTGGCATAGTCTTGTCGACTTAATGAATCTTCCACATTGTTTTCTATCCCAGGGTGGTAATGTATTTATCATTTATAACCTTTAATCAACTCCAACCAACTGCTTTGGAACATATTTATCTAATTTATTTCAAAATATAATTTAAACTTTTATGATCAGTATAAATATCACTCCTTTAACCATAACGAATGTCCCACTATTTATTTAATGAAATGATTCCCACAACTAACTCCAAATAACGAGTTGGGTAATATTTCGCATGGATTTTTAACTATAGTGAGGCATAAGCTATCACCATATCATTTTTCATGAGAACACACCGCAACTTCTTCTTTGACGAATCACTGTAGATCAAAACCCTTTCTGCACTACAAGGTAGTGTGAGCACAAGTACACTGGATAACCTTCTTTTTACCTCTTTGAAATTCTCATCACATTCCTCCATCCAAATTAACTTATCTCTTTTCCAAGTCAACATCACGAGTGGATTAGAGAATCATGAAAAATATTTCACCAAATTTCGATAATATCCATCCAAAAAAATAAAACATCAGATCTCAATTATATTTTTGGTTTACAAAATCATTTAATAACATCTATTTTTGTTGGATCCGTAGGTATCCCCTCTTAAAATTATGTGAAAAAATTAATCTTTTTGAATCCAAAATTTACACTTGGTAAATTTGGCATAAAACTTATCCTTTCTCAGGGTATTTAGTACAATTCTCAAGTGATCTTCATGTTCATCCTTGATCTCTGAATATACATGAATATAATCTACAAATACTACCACAAACTAGTCACAATACTCTTTGAATAAATAATTCATTAGATGCATGAATATAGAAGGGAAAATATTAATACCCAAAGGCATCACTATAAATTTATAATGTCCATAACTTATATAGAATTTAATCTTTAATATATCATTCTTTTTTAATAATAATTTATGATACCCTAAATGAAGCTAATTCTTGGAAAATTATTTAGATCCACGTTCTTGGTAAAATAAGTCATCAATGCACAAGAGAGGATATGTTTTCTGGATTGTGATCATGTTAAGTTCTTGAAAATCAATGTATAGTGTCATTGATCCATCATTCTTCTTGACAAATAGAATAGGTTATCCCCAAGGTGGCGCAGTGGTTCATATGATTCCCTTATCAAGATTCTATTTTAGTTGCTTCCTATATTACTACAACTCAATTGGGGTTATTCTATAAGGGGTCTTTGAAATGGGCATAGCACTCGGTATGAGTTCTATTGAAAAATCAACTTCAAGATTCAGTGGAAGACTTGGAAATTCCTCTGGACATACATCATTACATATGCTTAATCATGACATTCTCCCCAACCATTTGAGATAAAAATTCTTCATTTATTGGAATCAAGACCAATAAGATCGATGAAATTTACAATATAAAGTTATATTCATCCATTCACTGATAGATGATCTTAGATTGATCTAAAATATGAAATGTGACTTCCCTTCATTGGTAATTGATATGACCTCCATAAAAATAAATCCAATCCATGCTAAGAATCATATCAAATCCCACTATAGGAAGGATTAGAATATTTTTAGGAAGTACATTCCCTCAATCATTAATTGGATAAGAATTGTAAACTTTTTAAGTGACAGTTGTGCCATTAAGAAGTGGTCACAGCTAACTCAACATCTAATTGTTGAGCTAATACGTCGATAACCTTAGAAAATATTATAGAAATAAAAGAGTGGGAAGATCCAGAATCAAATTAAACATTCTCTACTTTATATTGGATGGTATGTCTATCTTTCACAACATCATTATCATAATCATTTTTTCCGATAGTAATTGCATGTGAATTTCCTTTGTCGTTGGACTTAATAGTTTGTTGGCTTCAATCATCATCAATAACCCATAGATAAGGGAATTGATTTTCATAATGCCCCATTTCCTTCAACATCAATCATTGAAGTGTAGGGGGTCCATTCTGTGTATCCTCTTTATTGTTTGCATCATTAGACATCTTTTTTCCATCACTTCGGTAGTCAATTATCCAATTGGATTTATTTTCCACACTTACAAAATTCACTAGGTCCTTTAATTCAATTACCTCCATGTTTTTTCCACACATTGAGCTTAAGGAAAAATTAATTTTCTTTTTAGTGTGTTCTTTAGATTTTCCTTTGAATTCCATTTTCCTCTTATTATCAAAACCATATGATGGATGGGTTACCCCAATCTCCGTATCAACTTTGATAGAACATTAAATAATTTCCATATTGAAATTAATGTTCTTTGTCACTAATTCCCTTTGGATACTTGGTTTTAAGCCACTAAATAAACGATAAATCTTAATCTTAAGTTGGATAATAATTCCAGAAGTGTACCTTGAAAGTCTTTTATAATTTTCTTTTTAGGTGACAACAGATTCATCATCCCATTTCTTAAGTTCAAGGGTCTTCTTCTTCAACTTTGTTTGATGAATATGAGGAAAAAACATATTGAAAAATATGTTCCTGAACTCGTCCAATTACATAGACTCAATTTCATCTCTATACCTCATATTACTGATTAGATTCCAACATTGATTAGATTCAACTTCCAAACGATATACTTCTAAGATGAATTTATAATTATCAGATCATTTTAAAACTGAAAATATATATTTAGTGTTATGAATTCATTATTCATCCACTAATGAATCAGAAGACCCACTGAATGATGGTGGACACTGCTTCGTGAAGGATTCAATAGAATGTAGCTCCTTACATTGCTCATTTAGATTTCATGCATGATTAATAGCTTGAAAATGTTGAGTGATACTGGATACAAGATTTTTCATTCCATCTCCCAGTAACATTTGGTTGCTCAGGGGGACAATGAAGGCATTTCTCATCGCATTCAATATTAATGTGGTTCCTTCAGGTTCCATCCATTGACTAAAACCAATGAGCATAGTGTGAGAAACACGAATCATAACAGGATAACAACATTATCAAGAATAAAATTTTAATTCAGTACACTTTAGGTTTTATCATAGGTTATTCATGCCTTTTCTAAACACTATGATTTTATCTTTATAAAGGCATATCCTTATGGTTCTTACTAAGTCTTTCTTATCCTAGTTTCCAAAGGATTACTATACCCTTCCTTGGAGACCAACTATTAAGAACCATAATTAAAAAACATAGATATTACTTTAGAATTGAAGTATATTTGTCCCCACATATAACAAAACCATAACAAGACAATATTTTTATAGTGTCTAGAAACTGGGAAACAGAAATAACTAGTTTATAAAACATATACATTGCCTCTTATTTATTTCATCATAACTAGACTCCTTTTCGGCATATCATAACTAATACCATTATTCTTGACTTGGAGAATAGAAACCTATGAAAGGGTGATCGTAAATTCTCAGTAAGGGTAAAAAAATGAAATATCAATCGTATATAACATTTGAAAATCTTATCATGCACATATGTGATCATAATATCATGTAATGGGATAAATCATACAAGTGAAATTCAATAACAATAATCATAAAATTTGACATGAAATTGTTTGGCATATACACATAAACATAAAAAATAATATCATATTATTCAAGGGTCATTTCCAAGACCATCATAGCAAATTAAGTCCATTACTATGCAGAGTTCACTCATCATTCCAGCCCTCTATTACTGAACTAGATTTTTTTTTTGTATCCATGTCTATTTTAGGAGATATAACTCATTACTCAATTAATTTAAGGGTGATATGTCCCACCTATATCATAGTGAAATCTTTATTACATATGTTCCATAAGAACATAAATTATTCATTATAGCATAACCCATGTAATAAAAGGGGATTTTTAAACATCATTTCATCGTAACAAAATCCATATATGATAAATGAGATTCATAAAAATAAATCCATTATAAACATAATAAAATAAAAGTAATAATATTGATAGAAACAAAACCCTACGACATCTTAGATTGAAAATAATTTTGACAAAACACATGAACTTAATTCCTGAAACAAAATATTCTTTCTTCTTGAAAAACATTTTCTTTTCTCAAAATGTCATGAAAATTTAAAAGAAAATAATTGAGTTAAAAATATACTTGTAAACGTGTAGAGAATGATTCATATAAATAATGTGTTATGAAGATGTAAGAACTCATTCAATCCGTATAAGTTAAAAATCATTCTCCTCTTACTTTTGACGAATAAGTCAAAAAGTACCTTATATTGTAAACAAAAGAATGATTTCTTCCAAACCATGTAGTAAAATAAAAAATGGGTAAAAATGACATTAAACATACATAGAACTGTAGTACACATTTTATGAGAATTTATTTTTGAAAACATGGACATGGATGATATATATATACCCAATAGATACTTATGAATAAATAATCTCGGATGAAATGAGATTGGAATGTTGTCCCTTACCTTAAGTCTGATATGATTCGTATGTATCTGAACCTATAGTATAATAATTTTTATAAATTTTATAATTTAATTAATAATCACAATAATTATTATGATAAAATTTATTATCTTATTTTCATCCTTTTGTTAAGAACATTTCATGGTTACTCATTATTCAGGTATTAATTGTTTTATGTTATTATATATGTTTTGCTGGATAAGTTCTTATTACTATTTTCAGGTTATAGTAATATCATTTATAGCATGGTATTAGTATAATATATATTATATTTATTCCATTAATTCATTTATATAATATCAGTTTAATGGAGATTATGTAGAAATAATCACATTGCATTGTGGAGATGGTAAGCCATACATACGCACGAGGGACGATATTGTTCCCAAAATTGTTGAATGGTATTAAAGTGGATGGTGTATAGTATCTTAGAATTTGTATAATGTTATAATAGTAATATTTATTTATGATTTCCACAAATATACCCATCCAAGTATGGTGGTGGTTAAAAATATATAACACTGCTTGGAGACGGTAAGCCATATGTACACATTCACGATGATTTCCTTTTTTGTAGGATGGATAGAACATGATAAAGTGTTGATTCATATTATAATAAAATTTCATAATATTAGTGATACTTATGTTTTTAATTTATAATTAAACAACTAAAAGATAGTATGTAGAAGAAGAAATAAATTTTAAAAAATATTTAGAAGAGATTACCACTTGTGCTGCGTGCCTCTTTAAAATTTCAGATTAGAGAACTAGAGTTTGTATTTTGAGAAGACAAGATCCTCTAGAATGTAACTTGAGAATTTTACCAGAGAAATGGTCATGGTTTAGATGATCTTGATGTAACACCTTAGATTTTTATGAGAAATATTTTGTTTTTATGTTATATATATCATCAAAAAAATCTTTCACTACACACAACACTAGCTTGGCTTGCTTTAAACGCAATCACGACCTTCCTCGATAACTTGCATTGTACGCAATACCGAGTTTCAAAAAACAAAGATATGCTATTAAAATATTACTAAAAATAGTCGTTATGAATAGTAATACCTAATTTTTGAAATTTCATAAATTTTATCTTTCAAAATGGACTTCATTTTTGGATTTAGAATATCAAAATTAGCCTAGGGTGAATTTTTGGTATTTTTCTGAAAACATTAAATTTTTGATGAATAGTGAAAACACTAGGTTACTATTTAAAACCCAACATTTATTTAAATAATTATTTATTTTATCTAAATTTATTTTAGGTCAAAATTGATAAATAATACCTATATAAGTTCAAATTAATTAATTGGAGTCATTTTATAATAATTTAAGATATATAAAAATTTTATTGAACTTTTCACAGTCTTTTACCCACCTCGTAGGAGAGTTTGAAAATTTGCATATAACCTAATTTTACAACTTCTATTAGTGGAATTTAAAAAATCTGAGAGACACAGTTAATATCAAGGAGTAAAATGTGGTCAATAAGATAAAAATAATTTTCGGTGAATAGTTTCTTTTTACGTTTTTTACCACTGTTAATAGTAAATATGGTAATTAGGGGTAAAAATGATATTATTATTACCATAACTCATGTACTAATTCTATTGGATAAGTTTAATTCGACCAAAAAAACCTTAGGAATAAAATATGACCATTTAGGTCCACTTGGATTAGATTAGGACATTTATTATTATTTTATTTAAAGAAGAGTTAAAAAAGATAAAATCAAAGATTAATAGCTAAAACATTTTTAATATAGGGTTGTACATAAGATAATTTCGAATAAAAATATTCATTAGAAAGCTAAAAATATTTCCTACATAATGGTACTTTATTTATAATTTTTAGACATTAAATAATTTAGTTTATTTATAACACAATGATGATGCAGTAATTACCTTATTAATGAAATATTAACATAATTGATATTATAAATACCCAAATAAATTAAATTTTAATTTTTTTATGAATTAAACTAATTTTTTTGGTTAATATGACATGTTATTATTGATTTAATTAACTTTTTTAGAACTAATAATGCTTTTATGAGTTTTACAAAAATCAAATACCAAATAGTGTCAAAAAGTGACATAAAGTAGTTTTTATAAAAAATATTATATTATTAATTGTTATTTTATTTCTAAAAATATAAGGTTCGTCAAAAGGACTTATATAAGGTTATATATATTAATAATGAACAACTTGGGGTTCGTTTGTCTTGTTATTGTATGTTTATTAAGCATATAGTGCAAGAAAAAAAGAAGACACGGTAAAAGTTAAATTATTTAACATAGAGTTAAATCTAAATTATATGGTTAAAATAGTAACCTAAACATGTCTACAATCTATTGGTTGTGATTATTTCGACCCATCCCCACCTTATCTTCTAAATAAATCAATTTTGAGCTATTAAAAACTGAATATGACTTTATAATAATATAATATTTTATGTTTTTTCTAATGTTCCCCTCTCATCCGTAATAAAAGGGAACCTCCTCCCTCTCCTCCTCATACCACATTGAGCCTTCATGCTCAGCCAAACCCTGAAAATTTCTCTTCTCAACTTCCATATTAAGATTCTATTGGTCCTGGTATTCTTCAAAGACCAACATTAGTGCCCTAAGAGGTGGTTTCAAAGAAGCGTGTGGAAGAAGAGGTAATATCCATTACCGATTCTTTAAAATTTATTTCTTATTCTACTTCTTCTTCTTTAGTTGTTCCATTATGAAGTAATAAAATAAGTATCACTCATATACTGATATTTTTTTATAAATATGAAACAACCCTATTTCACCTTCTATCCATCCTACGAAAAATGAAATCACCGCGCGTGTGTACGTACAGAATAACGTCTCCATGCCATGGTGTAACCTATTTTCCATCACCACCATACTTGGATGGGTATAATGGTGTAAATAATAACTATATATGATTATTTTAAAGTTATATTGATTCTGAAATATTATACATACACTTTAATACAATTCCACG
This sequence comes from Viscum album, assembly GCA_963277665.1. Lineage (NCBI taxonomy): Eukaryota > Viridiplantae > Streptophyta > Magnoliopsida > Santalales > Viscaceae > Viscum > Viscum album. Next base: position 484,486,417 of record OY728155.1, read on the forward strand.
ATCATGGGAACGATATCATCGCTCGTGCGTACGTACGGCCTACCGTTTCCACGATGTGATGCGACCCATTCTACATGATCATCATTTAATAATTATTGTATAAATGAATTGAATTAATAAATATGATATATATTATACTACTACCATTCTGTAAATTATGTATCTATAACCTAAAAGAGGAATAAAAATTTATTCGACAAAACACGCATAAGAATATAAAGCAATAAACACCCGAATAACAAGTAGCAATGAAATATTACTAATAAGAAGATAAAAATATGACCATATATGGTATAATAACAGTTATTAAGACTCTAAAATAAGTCAATAACATTATTTAAATCATTATACAGGAGGTTTAGACACGTACGAAGCAAATCGGACCTAAGGTAAGGGAAAATCTCGCAATCTCATTTTTATTCGAGATTGTTTATACTTCAGAATTTCCTAGGAAATATTTATCATCCACATCCATGTTTCATCAATATGTAATATTATTTCTATCCTCCTTCAATTTTTTATATCCAATTTTACACACTTCGGCGAGTTTTTAGTAAAATATATGAAAGGAATCTTTTGTCGTTTTTAATATGAGGTACTTTTTTGACTTTTCCGGCCAAAGTATGAGAAGAATGTTTTTTTAACTTATACGACATGAATGGATTTTTAGAACATTATTTAAATGGAGCCTCCTTTACAAGTTTTCACGTTTATTTTTAATTAAATTCTTTTAGTTTAAAATTTTATGACATGTTAAGAAAGGAAAAAAACTTTATGAAGAAGAAAGGATATTTTCCTGAAGAATGGAGTTCATGTGTTTTATCAAATTTTTTTCCAACTATGATAATATAGGGTTATATTTCTACAAAATATTTTTACATTTATTTGATTATGTTATGATGGAATTATTTTTATGAAGTCCTTTTATCTTTTATGATTTATGTTATGATGGCATGATGTTTAAGAATCCCATTTTTATTACATGGGTTATGTTTTGATGTATGATTTATGATCTTGTGGAACACATAAGAATGGAATCATTATGGGATGGGTGGGAAGTATAACTCCCTACAATGAATTGGGTAAATATTTATATCTCATGAGAAAGACATGGCTGGAACGGCTGGTTAATCCGGTTCGGTGATACAGGACTGAAATGAGGAGTGAACTCAGTTCAGAAATGGACATTGTCAGCTAAGATAGTCTTGGAAATGAGTCTTGACTACTAAGAGATTATTTTCTATGATTATGTGTTTATGCCAAAAAGATTCATGTTATGATTATTGGGATTACAATTCACTACTATGATTTGTCCCATGTTATGAAATTATGATCTCTTTTACAGGTTAAGATTTCCAAAATGTTATGTTCTTATGAATATGATGTGATTGATATTTCTTTCATTTATCCTTACTGAGCATTTGAGCTCACCCTTTTATATGTTTTTTCCAAGTCAGGAATAAGGGTATTAAGTAATATATTCCAAAAGGGACTCTAGATATGATAAAAAAGGGGAGACAATGTAGATGATTTATGAACCAGTTGTTTATGTTTCCTAGTTTCTAAAGACACTACACTTATACGGTCTTTTCATGGTTTTTTATATGTTGTAATAAGTGTGCTTAAATTTTGAAATATTAATAATGTATGTAATGTATGGGTCGTTAGAGTTGGTATAAGAGGAAGGGTATAGTCAACCGTTGAAAATTAGGATGTGAAAGCCTTAATAAGAACCATAAGGATATGACTAATCATAGAACACAATCTTAGTTTTTTAGAAATGGTCATGAATAAACTATGATAAGACCATAAGTGTGAATTTTTTTTCTTGATTATGTGTTTTTACTATTATGATTATTTTTTCTCACACTATGACTATTCGTTTTAGTCAATGGCTGGAACCCGAAGGAACCGTGTTAATGCTGAATGTGACTGGAAATGCAAGGATTGTCCCCCTGAGGAACCAAACGTTATGGGAGATGGAATGAAAAATCTTGTAGACATGATCACACAACTTTCTCAAGATATGAATCATGTAGGAATTCCAAACGAGCAAAGGAAGGAGAAACAATCCATTGAATCCTTCATGAGGCAGCGTCCACCCTCATTCAGTGGGTCTACTGATCCATTAGTTGCTGAAAAATGGATCAGTACTACTGAAAATATATTTCCAGTTCTTCAATGTTCTGAACATGATAAATTCATCTTAGTAGTATATCGTTTAGAAGGTGAAGCTGATCAATGGTGGAATCTTATTAAGAATACATGGAAAAGGGATGAAATTGAGTCCATGGAATGGGACGAGTTCAAGAACTTATTTTTCAATAAGTACTTCCCTCGTATTCTTCGAAAAAAGTTGGAGGAGGAGTTTCTTGAACTAAAGCAAAAGGATGATGAATCAGTTGGTACCTATGAAGCAAATTTTACAAGACTTTCAAGGTATGATTCTGGGATTATTATCCAACCTGAGAGTAAGATCGATCTATTATTTAGTGGCATAAAACCAAGTCTTCGAAGGGTGTTAGCCATAAGGGACTTCAATAGCTATGAAGAAATCGTTCGATGCGATCTCAAGGTTGAGATGGAGATTGGAGTAACCCATCAGTCATTTGCGTTTGATAATAAAAAGAAAATGGAATTCAAAGGAATATCTAAAGAGCACACTGAAAAGAAGATGTGTTTTCCCTTATGCTCAATGTGTGGAAAGAAACATGGAGGGAGTTTTCTTAAAGGGAAAAGTAAATGTTTCAAATGTGGAAAAGAAGGTCATCAGGCATTTGAATGTCGTAATGATGGGAAGAAGATGTCTATTTATGTGAACAAAGAAAAGGATTCACATAATTCACCTCCTACACTTCAATGTTACAAGTGCAAGGAAATGGGGAATTATACCAATCAATGCCCTAATCCAAGAGTTTTTTATGATGATCGACGTTAACAAATTCTTAAGCCAAGAGACAAAATAAATTCACATGCAATTTCTATCAGCGATGTGGAGTACGATAATGACATAGTGAAAGGTACAATTACCATACACTCTAAAGTAGAAAATGTTTTATTTGATTCTGGATCCACCCACTATTTTATTTCTGATGAATTTTCTAAGGGTATCGTCATACTACCTCAACAATTAGCTGTTGAGTTAGTTGTGACATCCCCTAAGGAACAATAGCTACATCAAAAGTTTACAATTCTTCTCCGATTGAATTTTGTGATAAAGTGCTTCCTGAAAATCTTGTGACCTTTCCTATATTGGAATTTGATGTGATTCATGGCATGTATTGGCTTTCTTTATATGGAACTCATATCAATTTCCAAATAAGGGAAGTCACATTTCATATTCCAGATCAATCTATGATCGTCTATCGATGTAAGGATGAACATAACCTTCATGTGGAAATTTCTTCCATCTTATGGGTCTTGATTCCACTAAATGAAGGTTATTTATCTCAAATGGTTGGTGAGAAACTCACAATTAAGAATATACCCATTGTACCGGGGTTTGATGATGTATTTCCAGAGGAATTTCCTGGTCTTCCTCCAAACATGAAGTTGAGTTTTCAATTGAACTCATATCGGGTGCTATGCCCATTTCAAAGACAGCATATAGAATGGCCCCAATTGAGTAGCAGGAATAGAAGAAGCAACTCCAAGAGAATCTTGATAAGGGATTCATATGCCCTAGTGCATCTTCTTGGAGAGCACCTGTTCGGTTTTCTAAGAAGAAATATGAATCAAGGAGACTCTTCATTGATTATTGAGAATATAACAAGATCGCAATCATGAAAAAATATCCTCTCCCACGCATTGATGACTTATTTGACCAACTATGCAGAGCTCAATAATTTTACAAGATTGATCTTCTTTCAGGGTACCATCAATTAAGGGTCAAAAGGGAGGATATACCAATGACGGCTTACCGTACAAGGTATGGACACTATAAATTTATAGTGATGTCATTTGGTCTTATTAATTCCCCTACTATATTCATGTATCTAATGAATAGAGTCTTTAGAGACTATCATGATCAGTTTGTGATAGTCTTTATAGATGACATTATTGTCTATTCAAAGAGAAAGGAAGAACATGAAGATCACTTGATAATTGTATTAAAGACCCTGAGGAAGGAGAAGCTTTATGCCAAATTCACCAAGTGTGAATTTTTATTTCAAAAAGATGCATTTTTGGGTCACATAATCTCAAAATAGGGGATATCTATGGATCCAGCAAAAACAGAGGTTATTGAAAGATGGTCGAGACCAAAAACAGTAACTGAGATCTAAAGTTTTCTTGGTTTGGCTGGATATTATCGACGTTTTGTGAAAGATTTTTCACAATTATCTAACCCACTCACCAAATTGACTCGGAAAGGAGTTAAGTTTGTTTGGACAGTGGAATGTGAAGAGAATTTCAAGGTGTTAAAAAGAAGATTATCCAGTGCACCTGTGCTCACACTACCTTGTAGTGGAGAAAGGTTTTTGATCTAAAGTGATGCATCTAAGAAGGGACTGTGGTGTGTTCTCATGAAAAATGATATGGTGATAGCTTAGGCCTCACGACAGTTGAAAATACATGAGCAAAATTACCCAACTCATGATTTGGAATTAGCTGTGGTAATCATTGCATTAAATATTTGGAGGCATTATCTTTATGGTAAAAGGTGTGATATTTATACTGATCATAATATTTTGAAGTATATTTTCACAAAAAAGGAGATAAATATGCACCAAAGAAGATGGTTGGAGCTAATTAAGGATTATGACTGCTCAATTCATTACCACCCGGGGAAAGAAAACAAAGTGGCAGACACTTTAAGTCGACAACACAACGCTAGCTTATCCATGATGAGGATCACAAAAGATCCAATATTTATGGATTTACAAAGGATGTATCTTGGAATTATAATTGAAGGGGAAAAATCTTATCTTTCTCAAATGAATGTTCAACAATATATACATGTGAAGATTAAAGAGGGCCAGAAAGAAGATGTAGAGTTCCAAAAGAAGGTGAGCAATGTTCCTGAATTTCACATTGATTGTGATGAAATAAGAAGGTTCAGGAATCGGGTTTGTGTTCCTCCCATCCAAGAATTATAGAAGGAGCTACTGGATGAGGCTCATTGTTCTTCATTCTCTATTCATCCTCGAAGCACGAAGATGTATAGGGACCTGAAAGAGTACTTTTGGTGGGATGGTAGGAAAAGAGATGTTGCTGAATATGTCTCTCGATGCATGGTGTGTCAGCAAGATAAAGCTGAGAGAAAGAAATCTATGGGGATGTTACAACCATTACCCATACCCTAATGAAAATTCGAAAACATCACTCTAGACTTTTTCACCGGACATCCTAAAAAATACAAAGGCAATATTGTTATTTGGGTCATAGTTGATCGTCTTACAAAGTTGGAACATTTCATTATTATTAGAGAGGATTTCATTCTTGATCATCTTGATAGGATATATGTAAAGGAAGTGGTAAGATTGCATGGAGTACCACTTTCCAATATATCTGATCGGGATCCGATGTTTACCTCAAAGTTTTGAAGTCTTCAGCATACTCTGGATATAGAGTTGTGTTTCAGAACTGCTTATCATCCTCAGACAGACGGTCAGTCTGAGAGGACGATTCAAACACTAGAAGATATGTTAAGAGCTTGCTCTGTGGATTTCAAAGGTGGTTGGGATCAACACCTACCTTTGGTGGAATTTTCTTATAATAATAGCTTTCACTCTAGTATTCTGATGGCTTCTTATGAAGCTCTCTATGGAAAGAAATGCAGAACTCCATCTTGCTAGGATGAAGTTGGGGAAAGAAAGCTATTAGGACATGATCTTGTGGATGAGATGGCAGAAAAGGTCTGATCTATTCAATAAAACATAAGAGAATCTCAGAGTCGACAAAAAAGTTATGCTGATAACCGAAGAAAAGACCTAGAGTTTGAAGTGGGTGATAATGTGTTCTTATGATTGTAAGAGAGTAATGAGATTTGGAAAGAAGGGAAAGCTGAGCCCTAGGTATATCAGTCCTTTTGAAATACTCGATCGTGTTGGGAAGGTAGCTTACAAATTGGCGCTTCCACCAAATCTCTCTCATGTTCATGATGTGTTCCATGTATCTCTCCTGAGAAAGTACATACCTGATCCTTTATATGTACTCAGCTCAGAAGTTGTACCGCTGGAGAAAGATATTTCTTATGAAGAACTGCCAATAGAGATTCTAGATCGCAGTGAAAAAGTCCTATGGAACAAGACCACTCACTTGCTGAATGTTTTATAGAGGAACCACCAATTAAAAGAAGCTAAATGGGAGCTTGAGGATATGATGAGGGATATGTATCCTCTTTTGTTTGTTACAAATTGTCGAATTTCAAGGGCGAAATTCATTTTAAAGGGGGTAGAATGTAACACCCACGATTTTTATGAGAAGTATTTTGTTTTTATGTTATATATATCATCAGAGGAATATTTCACTACACACAAAACTATCTTGGCTTGGTTTACATGCAATCACGACCTTTCTCAATAGCTTGCGTTGTACGCAATACAGAGTTTCACAAAACAACGATATGCTATTAAAATATTATTAAAACTAGCCTTTATGAATAGTAATACCCACTTTTTGAAATTTTATAAATTTTATCTTTCAAAATGGACTTCAATTTTGGATTTAGAATATTGAAATTATCCAAGGGTGAATTTCTTGTATTTTTCTTAAAACTTTCAATTTTTGACGAATAGTAAAAACACTGGGTTACTATTTAAAAACCAACATTTATTTAAATAAATTTTTATTTTATTTAATTTAATTTTAGTTCAAAATTGATACATAATACCTATATAAGTTCAAAGTAATTCATTTGAGTCATTTTATAATAATTTTAGATATATAAAAATTCTATTGAACTTTTCAATGTCTTTTACCCACCTCCTAGGAGAGTTTGAAAATTAACATAAAACTTTATTTTACCGCTTCTATGAGTAGAATTTCAAAAATCCAAGAGACACAGTTAATATCAAGGTGTAAAATGTGGTTCAATCAGAAAAAAATAATTTTTGGTGAATAGTAACTTTTTACTTTTTTTACGACGATTAAAAGTAAATAGGGTAATTAAGGGTAAAAATGATATTATTATTACCCTAACACATGTCCTAATTCTATTTTATAAGTTTAATTAGACCACAAACAACCTTAGAAATAAAATATGACCATTTAGGTCCACTAGGAGTAGATTAGGACAGTTATTATTATTTTATTTAAAGAAGAGTTAAAAATGTTAAAATCAACGTTTAATAACTAAAACATTTTTAATATAGGGTTATGAATAATATAATTTCGACTATAAATATTAATTAGAAAGATAATAAGATTTCATAAATAATTGTATTTTATTTATAATTTGTAGACATTAAATAATTTAATTTATTTATGACACAATGATGATGCAATAATTACCTTATTAATGAAATATTAACATAATTGATAATATAAATACATAAATAAATGTAATGTGAGACTTTTTATGAATTAAAATATTTTTATAGGTTTATATGACATGTTATTATTGATTTAATTAACGTTTTTCGAACTAATCATACTGTTACGATTTTCACAAAAATCACATACCAAATAGTGTCAAAAAGTGACATTAAATAGTTTTTAAAACAAATATTATATTATTAATTGTTATTTTATTCCTAAAAATCTATGGTTCTGAAAAATGAATTAGATAAGGTTATATATATTAATAATTAACAACTTGGTGTTATTGTTTCTTGTTATAGTAAGTTTATTATCCATATAGTGTAAGAAAACAAGAAGACGTGGTAAAAGTTAAATTATTTATCATAGAGTTAAATATAAATTATAAGGTTAAAATTGTAACCTAAACTTTTCTAAAATCCACTGGTTGAGATTATTTCGACCCATACCCACCTTAGCTTATAAATAAATCAATTTGGAGCTATTAAAAACCGAATATGTCTTTATAATAAAATAATAGTTTATGTTTTTCCTAAGCTGCCCCTCTCCTCCCTTATAAAAGGGCACCTCCTCCCTCTCCTCCTCACACCACATTGAGCCTTCATGCTTATCCAACCACTGCCAATTTCTCTTTTCCACTTCCCTAGTAAGATTCTATAGGTCCTTGTCTTCTTTAAATACCAACATTAGTGCTTTAAGAAGAGATTTCAAAGAAGCGTGTCGAAGAAGAGGTAATATCTGTTACCGATTCTTTCAAAATTATTTCTTCTTCTACTTCCTCTTCTTTAGATGTTTCATTATGAAGTAATAACATAAGTATCACTAATATACTGATATGTTATTATAAATAAGAAACAACTCTATTTCACCTTCTATCCATCCTATGGAAAATGAAATCATTGTGCATCCGTACGTACAGAATACCATCTCCACGCTGTGGTGTAATCTGTTTTCCATCACCACCTTACATGGATGGGTATGATGGTGTAAAGAATAAATATATATGATTATTGTAAAGTTATATTGATTCTAAAATATTATACATATACTTCAATAAAATTCCATGATCATGGGAACGGTATCATCGCTCGTGCGTACGTACGGCCTACCGTCTCCACGATGTGATGCCACTCGTTCTACATGATCTTCATTTAATAATGAGTGTATAAATGCGTTGAATGAATAAATATGATATATATTATACTAATACCATTATTTAAATTATGTATCTATAATCTATCAAGAGGAATAAGAATATATTCGACAAAACCTGCATAAGAACATAAAGCAATAAACACCCGAATAACAAGTAGCAATGAAATATTACTAATAAGAAGATAAAAATATGACCATATATGATATAATAAAAATGATTACGATTCTGTAATAAGGCAATAACATTATTTAAATCATTATACAGGAGTTTCGGACACGTGCGAAGCAAATCAGACCTAATGTAAGGGAAAATCATGCAATCTCATTTTTATCCGAGAGTTTTTATACTTCAGAATTTACTGGGGAATATTTATCATCCACATCCATGTTTTCTCAATATGTAATATTATTTCTATCCTTCTAAAATTTTTTAAATCCAATTTTACCCTTCGGTGGGTTTTTAGTAAAATATATGAAAGAAATCTTTTGTCGTTTTTAATACGAGGTACTTTTTTGACTTTTCAGACCAAAGTATGAGAAGAATGTTTTTTAACTTATACGGAATGAATGGATGTTTAGAACACTATTTCCATGAATCCTACTTTACAAGATTTCAAGTTTATTTTTAATAAATTATTTTAGTTTAAAATTTTATGACATGTTAAGAAAGGAAAAATGTTTTTGAAGAAGAAAGGATATTTTCCTCAATAATGGAGTTCAAGTGTTTTGTCAAAATTATTTTCCAACCAAGATAATATAGGGTTCTGTTTATATCGATATTTTTACATTGATTTGATTATGTTATGATGGAATTATTTTTATGATGTCCTTTTATCTTATATGATTTATGTTATGATGGCAGTATGTTTAAGAATCCCATTTTTATTACATGGGTTATGTTATGATGTATGATTTATGATCTTGTGGCACACATAAGAATGGTATCATTATGAGATTGGTGGGAACTATATCTCCCAATAATTAATTGGGAAAATATTTATATCTGGTGATATATACATGGCTAGAACGATAGGTTAATTCGGTTCAGTGATACAGGACTGAAACGAGGAGTGAACTTGGTTCAGAAATTGACTTTGTCCACTAAGATAGTCTTGGAAATGAGTATTGACTACTAAGAAATGATTATCTATGATTATGTGTGTATGCCACAAAGTTTCATGTTATTATTATTGGGATTATATTTCACTACTATGATTTATCCCATGTTATGAAATTATGATCTCTTTAGCAGGTTATGATTTCCAAAATGTTATGTTCTTATGACTATGATATTATTGATATTTCTTTTGTTTACCCTTATTGAGAATTTGAGATCTCACTTTTGTATGTTTTTTTCCCTGGTCAGGAAGAAGGTTATTAAGTAAGATATGCCAAAAGGGAATCTAGATATGATAAAAAAAGGGAGATAGTGTAGATTATTTATGAACCAGTTGTTTATGTTTCCCAGTATCTAAAGACACTATACCTATGCGGTCCTTTCATGGTTTTGTTATTTGTTGTAATAAGTGTGCTTAAATTTTGAATTATTAAAAATGTATTTAATGTATGGGTCGTTAGACTTGAATTCTCCAAATGGATTGAAAACGAGAGGGAGGAGGTTCCCTTTTATAAAAGAGGAGAGGGGCACTTTATGAAACTCTCATAATTAGTAATTTATAGTAAATTCAATTTCAACTAACAATGGTCCAAAAATTATTTTTTTCAAAGATAAGATGATATTGGTTTGAATACCCATCATCCAATAATATTTAAACATGATTAGAATATTTTTATTTATCCTTATTTTTTTGGATGAACCCTTATTTTACCCATTTTAATCTTAACGTGATATCATGTTATTTATACATTGTGGGTCAATTCGATAACCATATCATCTAAAAAAGACCCAAAAGGTTATTTACGATATATGGGGACTTATATTAACCATTTGGCTGAATCATGGATTTTTATGAATTTTATATCATTTAATAAAGTATTTTATGTTTTACGTTATAAATTGTGTAAATTTTGGACACTATTCATACTTGAATTTTTAAAAATTCACAAGAACCATAATTTTTCAAAAATAAAGCATTAATTAAAAGATAATATGTCAATTTCATCTGGAAAATTCGTGGATGACATCAAAATTACAAAATTAGTTTTTTAATATTTATAAATTAAATTATTTAAATATTTTATTTATGAGGTAATCACTACATCATATTTGTGTAATAAATAAATCTATTTATATAACATCTAAAAATTATAAATAAAATTCCATTATGTAGGAAATCATTTATCTTTCTCATTACTATTCATAAGAAAATATATCAATTATATTAACCTATATTAAAATCGATTTATTAAAAGATATAAGTTTAGGTCATAATTATATTTATATTAAATATATTCTTATAAAATGTCATTTTCACCTCCATGTGAATCCATGAGGTTCCAAAATTGACCCAAGGATTCCCATGGTCGGAAATATTTCATCCAATTAAAATATGACACATTTTATGGTAGTATTATATTATTAAATTATTATTTTTTACTCTTATTTACAAGATTTAACTATTAACAATGCTAAATAATAAAATGATCCCAGTTACAATTTATAATGTCCAACATTAAAAGGTTCATATTCACAAAAATTGGATCTTCTGGTTCCAAATTATGGAAACCATTTTTTCAAATTCAACACACATATGATTGCAGAAATTGATTTAAAATTATTCTTGTTGTTGGAATGAGATTACAAGTTTTAACTATTAAAACATTGCAAAATATTGAAATGTTTCAACCTATGAGTTCAATGTAAAATTAATGTTTATTCCATAAGTTATATTAATTGGTAAAATATATTATATTTATTATTTTAAACCATTCTATATTATAATTTAACAATATAAATTATGTTGATGAAAAAAGTTGATTTTATTTAAAATTTAGCGTATTTTTACTATGCATCAAAACATTTATGTTTTTAGAAAAATCTAAGAATTTTATCCCATGTAAATTTTTTATATCCCGAATAAAAATAACATGTTTATTTTTTCATATAGAAACTATTATTGTTTTAAAATCTTAATTTAAAATTCATTCAATATTTAAGGGTATAAAATTAACCTTTTAAAAAATAGGTTCTTATACAGAAAATAGAGTTGTATTCATACCCTATGAATGTAATTTCAATTGGATGAAAAAAATATATTTTATTAATTATATTACACATATATCTCATTAATATCATTAACAAAATGTAATTCACTCAAAAAATAAATATATATAACTGATATATATATTTTCAAAAATAATTAATAGCCAATGAATTTATAATGCATTTTCAGAAACTAGTTATAATTATTCCTGTTAACCTAACAACAAGGCTATAATGCTAATTTGATATTATGGGAATCTCACGATTCCTTTAAACTAATAATTTCATGAAAATCATGATACTGAAGAATAATATTTATTTAAAGAAAATATTACATAAAAACATATAGGTTTTACGACTTACACTATGTTATTTGATTGATCGTATGGGATTACTTGTTTTCTCTATCATACCATGTGAATTATTTTCCCGATTCCATGTTATTTTAATATGATATTTATCTATTACTTATTTTTTCCCTTATTAATTTTTTCACTCCATGGGTAATATATTGATATTTATATTCTAGACACATAGGTCTTTTTACCTCACCCTTTCCTTATGATTCCATTTCACAAGGCATGAGGTTTAGTTTAACATGGGATATGGTTTAATGAAGACTATGTATGAGGAAATTATAGGGAAATGTGTAACATTCCGGATTCAGGTTCCACTCAACGGGTTCCCTGAACCCGTTTGGTCACATGACAACAATCCCATTTCCCCAAACACGAGAGGCTTCCGACTAGTAGTGAGGGCCTAGGTCTGATAGTGGGGAAACTATGCCCTCATTTGTCAAAGTGTAGCACATCGGAAAAGATAAATAACATGCAACAACGGAAGTAGTAGACAGTATAGACCTGAAATTGAAAAATGAAGTAAAAGAGAATCAGTAGTCATATATATAAAGATGCAACATGTCATTATTTCTATGAAAGCATCCAGAACAGGATACACTGCAAAAAAAAATACAACTCAAAATTAAAGGTACATCCAAACAAAAACAAAGTAGAGTAAACAGAACGCGGCAGCATCGCGAGCCTAAGCTCAGTCCCATGATCTCCCACTCCTCTGCTACAATCAAGTACATGTATAGGGACCCATTCCCTTATCCACACCTGCAGAAATTTAATCTATTTGGGACGAAGACATGACCCAAACAGGGTGTAACAAATAAGTCCCTGTAGGCACCCACCAAAGGCCCGTGCCCAACTATTTGTGAAAATGTGCAATAGAAGTGTGCAGTAGTAAATGCAATAAACTAAGGATTACTCAAAAGTAACTAACATTACCAGTTATATTTCCATTTAAATATTCATTTAACCATGACAAGACTGTGCTTTAACATGGCAGGTAAAACATATGAAAATCACCACGGTGAATATTCATGATAACACTATCCTCAGACATATAATCCTGACCCTTGGGTAATTAGAATCAAAACCCACAGGTGACTGCCCACATGAATAATGAATATTCCCCATAGGCGTATGATGTGTCACCCACAAGCACAGAATCTACTGCCCACGGGCAAAAGAAGATTTTCCGACAGGCTAAAAGAACACTGCTCTTAGGCTATACAAGTAATCGTTCCAAGCCCAACATAAAATCAAGAAATTATATATGATTCTTCTCAAGGTAATTTGATATCATGCTAAAACTCACGGTATACAGACAAGTATCTTGACCAAACGGCTAAACGGAGGAACGCAACCCCGGGGTGGTCCTAGATCCGAGAAGTGATCCCAAACTGGTGTTTTAACTTATCAAAAGTGTATCTATGAAATTATAGATAACTTTATGAAAAGTCCATAGCCATACGACACCCTAGGAATGTGTTCATAGCCCAAAAATATACAAATTCAACTCAATAGTTTGAAATAAACAGCAGACCACCTACCACGATCGTCTCTGATCGGTATACATGAACGAAGCCTCCCGAAACAAACAAGAACAGAGCATATATGATATGAACATAATCCTATTCAAACTCAAATAACTTTCCCACATGATAGAATTGGTAAGAAAGGCTCTAGGAGATGGAATAGCTTACCAGTGCGGTTCCAAGGAGATCGACGGCGTAGGAATCGGGTTCCCGGTGTGCGGTCGGGAGATCCTCCAAGCACCGGTTGTCTCTCCTTCTCTCCTCTGGCATTCTAAGATTCCTCTGTGAACAAAGGAGTCTACTGCCCGTTTTAAGAGAAAATAACAAACTACACGGCATGTACTCTCAAGTACACGATGTGTACTTATCATTTTTTAAACAATTACTCTGGAAGCTTCTTTCCACCGTGGCACTGTTCATCCGTCGACACAAGTACATGGCGTGTACCGTCGCTCAGCTAGCATCCGCATTCGCCACCTTACTATTCACCTTCCGACTAATTACACAGCATGTAAATACTATGTACATGGTGTGTAGTCATTTTTTACACCCTTCATTGCCGGCAGTCCCACACACCCTATGTACTCTTCCCACATGGCCAAAGTACACGACGTGTAGAAAAGTACATGGTGTATACCCATAAAATTTGATATTTTCCCCATTTTCCATATTTTTCTAAAAACACTAATGGAAAGAGGAAAAGAAGAAACCCGTACCTCATGAATAAGAACCGGGTTCTTACAAACTTCCCCCCTTAAAGCAATTCGTCCCCGAATTTCCCTTCCAAGGGTGGTGAAGATATAGTCAGGAACAACTCTGGCCACTGAGTATGTACGTTGATCTCCTGCTCCTAGGTTTCATCCTGCACTCATCCATGCTTCCATAACACCCGACAAGAGGAACTGACCGGATTTGGAAAACCATCGTGCTCCTATAAACAATACGAATCAGATGCTCCTCAAAGGATGCATCGATCTGAAGCTCAAACTCCTCATGAAGAAAGACGTGAGACGGGTCTGAATGATAACGGTGCAACTCAGATACATGGAAGATGTCCTCCATGGCCCAGTACCTCTGTGGTAACTACAACTGATAGGCAACCGGCCTGACTCTCTCCATAATCTCAAACGGCCCCACATACCATGGTGAAATTTTACCGTGTATCCTGATTCGTCTGTGTCCCAACCTCGGTGACACACGCATGAAAACCTGATCCCCGACCACGAACTCTAAGGGTCATCTATGGCGATCAACATAAGATTTCTGACAACACTGTGGAGAATCCATATGCTTCGGAATCAACTTGACCTACTCAGTAGTCTCCTGTATGAGACGTGGTCCCAATAAAGCTGCCCCACCTACCTCCATCCAGCACAAATGTGATCAGCATATCCTACCATATAAATCCTTGTAAGGTTCCATCTCAATAGTTTCTTGAAAACTATTATTATAGGAAAACTCGATCAGGGGTATGTGCTTCTCCCAAGAGACCACAAAATATAGGATTCATGCACACATCATGTCCTCCAGCACCTGTATCGTACGCTCTTACTAGCCATCGGTCTGAGGGTGGTAAGCTGTGCTCAGAAGCACCTATGTACCCATTTCCCTCTGAAACCTCTGCTAGAAATGATATTTAATGAGGGTGTCCCTATCTAAAATGATAGAACGAGGGACCCCATGAAGACGTACAACCTCACAGATATACAACTTCCCAAGATCATCAACATAGAAGGTCTCCTTGATCGGCAAAAAGTGATCTATCTTTGTGAGTCATTCCACAACAACCCAAACAAAATCCCTGCCTCGAGCTGAACTCGACAACCCAGTCACGAAATCCATCACGACATCATCCCATTTCCATTCTGTAATGTCTAACTGCTGTAACAGTCTAGCTGGCCTCTGATGCTCCGCCTTCACCTGCTGACAGGTGGGAGATCTCGTAACAAAACCAGCCACTTCTTTCCCCATTCCTAGCCACCAATAATGATTTTTTATGTCACGGTATATCTTGGTGACTCCAGGATGAACATCCCAAGCTGATGCATGAATCTCCAACATTACCTCCTCGCGTACATCCCCGGGAACCCACACTTGTCCATGGATACGCAAAACTTCATCATCTCCTACCATCCAACCAGGAGGAGTGTCCTCACTTGCCACTAACTCTTGTAGAACTAGGCCTTCTAAATCTAATATCTATCTCATCCTCACTCTATCTGGGAGGGTAGAAGTAATAGATAAGGAAAAAAGATAGGTTTTCTCCTGACTATCGTGCACCTCCAAATTCATCTAAGAGAACAAAGCCATAAGCTGCCACTCACCACTGGAATCATGAACTGCCTGTGTCTAAGTCTTCCTACTCAGTGCATCAGCAACTACATTACCCTTTCCATGTGTATAAGTAATCTCAAAATCGAATGACTGAAGGTACTCAACCGACCTTCACTATCTCATATTCTTGTCACGCTGAGTAAATACGTATGTGAGACATTTCTGGTCGATGAAAACCACAAAATGCTCTCCCATGATATAATATCTCCAATAGCGTAACACATGTACAACTACAGTAAACTCAAGGTCATGCGTCGGGTAATTTCTATCATGTGGCCTCAACTGCTGAGACTCGTATGCAACTACACGATCACTATGCATAAACACTACTCCCAGTCCAATACCTGATGGATCAAAGTAGACTGTATAGCTCTTCCTTTGGCCGGGAAGTATCAGGATTGGTGCTGATGTCAACCGTCCATTCATCTCCTGGAAGGTTGTCTCACAAGATTCAGACCAAACTAACTTCACCCCCTTCTTAGACAAACATTTCAATGGCACTGCTCTGCCGGATAAGTCCTATATAAAGAACTTGTAGTAACCAGCCAGGCCCAAGAAACTCTGTATCTCAAACATATTCTTAGGATGCTCCTAGGAAACTACTGCTCTCACCTTCTCTCAGTCTACTACAACTCCTGCCTATGATATGATTTGACCCAGGAAGTGAATCTGGTCCATCCAAAAGTGGCACATTGAGAACTTAGCATATAGAAGATGCTCTATTAGAGTACTCAATACGATCTCAAGATGGGTAGCATGGTCGTGTCGAGTGTGGGAGTACACCAAGATATCGTCCATGAAGACTACCACAAATGAATCAAGATAGGGATGAAAGAAATGATTCATCAATGCCATGAAAACTATTGGCACATTCGTGAGTCTGAATGGAATAACCAAGTACTTGTATACACCATATCTGCTCCGAAAAGCTCTAAGCGGTATGTCCGATGGTCTAACGTGTAACTGATGATATTCAGATATCAAGTAAATCTTCAAGAACACTCGTTCTCCCAGAAGCTGATAAAAAAGATAATCAATCATTGGTAAGGGATATCAGTTCTTGACCGTCAGCTGGTTCAGCTTTCGATAATCCATAGAGAGTTCGAGGCTACCGTCTGCCTTCTTCGCAAAGAGTACCAGTGAACCCCAAGGAGATGTACTAGGTCAGATAAAACCCTTTACCTGAAACTACCCTAACTGCCTATTGAGCTCTTGCAGCACCGGTGTAGCCATACTATAAGGAGGAATGGACACTAGTGCTGCTCCTAGCACAATCTCAATAGAAAAATCTACCACTCACTCTGGAGGTAGACCTGAAAAGTCATCCGGGAAGACATTCTTGAAACGATCAACTACTGGAGGGAAATCTTTCTGAAAATTTCCCTAGTCATCCAAATATAAACTCACAATCTAAGCTATCACACCACCTCGCCCATGATTCTCAGGCCAAGCTCAGCTCACCTGGACATCCCATTATCCCTTGTATAGAAACTCTCCACCCTCTGGTGACGTAAAACTCACACTACAACGACAGCAATCTTCAAAGGCTCAAAAGGGTACCAACCAGTCCATCATTATAATGATGTCATAATATGTAATATCTAAGACATATAGGTCCCATAAAAATTGACACCCAATAGCCACTAGGGGGAACTCCCTGCACTGATGCACACTAGCTTTTCTAGTCCCCAACGGAGTGTCTAGCGTTATAATATTCGAAGAAAAAAAAACACATAGCTGAAGGCTCTCCACAATGGGCAAAAATATAAAGTTATGTGTTATACCCATATTGAAAAATACAGAAGACAAAACTGAAGTAACTAGAATAGTACCACTGACAGTGGAAGGTTCAGGATCCTGCCCTTGTTGGGTTTGTTGCACTACATATGCCTGCTCAGTGCCACGTCCCTGCGACATAGCTTGGCTACCTTGAGCTGACCTGCCCTACTGCCTCTGAGATCCTGGTGTCTGGCTACCATGACCATGACCACTATCTCGGCCTGCATGCCCTGACGCATTCCAATTTTTTGACTGGTATGAAGTAGTCGATATTGCTCCCACACGCGGAGTCTGCACAGAACCCCTCTCACTAGTCACTAGTAGGACCACCCTACAAAAGTGTTGTAGATGACCCTTCTGGCTTCAAGCTCAGCACTCCACTCAGTCTTGGGGACACTGACGTCTCTTGTTCCCCTCTCTACCACACTGGTAGAAAATGACCTGCCCACCTGAAGTATTCTTCTGGCTAGTACTACCATCGTGAGAGGAGTCCACCTGCCTCTTCTTCTTACTTGTAGAAATAGTACCAGAAACTGATGTCGAATCACCCTGGCCCACCCCACTAGCTTCTTGTAGGCTCCTCTTGGTAATCAGTTCCTAGTTCATAATTGCATGTACCGTAAGCAACCTGAAAATTTTTACCAGCGCTCAGATGTTATTTTGAAGACCATCCTCAAAGAGTTGAGCCCTAAATGCCTCATCACCTGCGAGAACGGGTTGAAGCTTGATGAAGATCGCAAAATAATACAGCACTAACAGAGATCCTAAATATAGATTCATGAACTCTCGATCCCGATCTGCCCTTAACATCTCCAGGAACAAGAAGTCATAAAAAGATGCCTAAAAATCTTCCTATGCCATGTCTCGGTGATGCTCAGATTGGGTGGTAACATCCCACCACCTCTTTGCAGAATCACACAGCATATAAGTCACGAGCTTGACCCTCCGCCCTAGAGGCGTCTCCAGATGCTTGAAAATAGTCTGCCCTGAATCCAGTCATGACTCTTCATCCTGTGGTCCGCCATCCCCAGAAAACATAGGCGGATGCTACTGTTGGAATATACGAGTGAGCTCTTCCATAGATGTGGCGGCCTGCGGTGCTCCCTGGAAGGTCTACATGAACCGCATGAAGCCTTCACCGAACTGCTCATTAGTGTGTGTGTTTGGTATAATGGCTGGTGCCAAATCTTGCTCTATTGAGGGTTCCATTGGTATCCCATGTCCCACCATCTTTAGAGTAAAATTGATGCCGCTCTCCTGGAGAACAACCGGTGGTTGTCTCGGCGGCATGACCCTACAAGGTCAAAGCACACCTTAGATAAAGATTTTTCAAAGACTAAAAACGAGGAGACCAAGAAGGGAACTGGAGAAGGAATGCATTCAAGATTTAAAAAAACCTGACAACACGACATATATGAATACAACACAACATGTTCCCTTAGGTCTTTCACATGGGCATGTACATCAGCCAGAACTGGTCATGTATCACCCCAACTACATGATGTGTTTTATTAACATACAGTGTGCACTTGAATCCTTCTTCCCTTCCCGAGTCCTCCTACATAGCTAAGCAACAAGGCTCTCTTAAAACAAGACTACATGGTGTGTCCCATATGCACACCGTGTGTACTTAACAGGCTTTCACTGACCCATGTTGTCCATGACACGGCCTGTATAACCATGTAACACTACACGACATGTTCCAACAAAACACGGCGTGTTCAAAGGAGCCCCAGACTGACCCGTGTTGCTCGCTACATGGCTGGCTATAAGGCTGACAATACACGGTGTGTTCTAGGAGGACACGACGGTAACTAGGAAAGATAACACTGACCCGTGTTGTTAGTGACACAACAAAGTACCTGAGTCATACTACACAATGTGTCCAAAGTAGACATGGTGTGTATGTATTAAGGTTTCCTTGGTCTGTGTTGTTAGTTACATGGGCAGACACTCGGTCAACACTACACGGCATGTACAATCGGTACACGACCTGTACAACTGGTACACGACATGTTTCCCCAATCCATTCCTTACCTCGTGTCCATTCCCACACGGTCTATGACATGGTAAGAGACTACATGGAGTGTACTGAGGGTACACAGCGTTTACTTTAAAAGTTTTCCTTTCTTCCCGAACATAAGAACACACAGCATGTGTCCAAGGAATTACACAGCATGTATGCTGGGTTTTTTGGACAGTAAGCCTCAAAAACTGCTCTAGAACCCAAAAAAACATAGAACAAACACCTAATTGAATAATTCCAATCTGTGAGGGCCCATAATCCCTGATAATCAATGTTTGGAATCTTATGCATGTTCTAACAAGGAAAACACATTAATAATCCACGAAATTCCGGTCAGTGAGGGCCCATACTCACCCAAAACCAATGTTTGGCATCCATTCTATTAAAATTCCACATTACCAAACCCAATCAAATAGAATGTATTTATCAAATCAGCTATCACAACAGATTTCTTTTCTTGGACATCAACTATCACAACAACATGCAATTTCTAATGCACCTACATGGCATGGAATGAATTCATGACATGTGATTTATAACATGTTCCTAAATGATGCATGAGATGGAATACCCTCATCTCATCGGGTTGCAACTAAATAAAACCCAAGTATAAAAATATTAAATTCACACAGCCAATGTTCCACCCAATGTTGAAAATCAAATCAATTATAAAATTTTAGAATCGAAAAAGAATGCAAGATGAGGTAAATTGGATTTTCCCTACACATGGGTTAGCTACTCCCGGGAATTGTTTATTTCCAACTCGAAATTTCTTTCTATCCCTGACTAAGGATCCAAACAGTAATTCAAAGAAAAGAACACCCTCTGATACCACTTTGTAACGTCCCGGATCCGAGTGCCACTCAATAGGTGCCTCGAACCCGGTT
The DNA here is from genome assembly GCA_963277665.1 of Viscum album. Classification (NCBI taxonomy): domain Eukaryota; kingdom Viridiplantae; phylum Streptophyta; class Magnoliopsida; order Santalales; family Viscaceae; genus Viscum; species Viscum album. Next base: position 484,507,125 of record OY728155.1, read on the forward strand.
GGTCACATGAACTCAAGAAAATTTCTCCAAATGCCAGAGGCTGCCGACTAGTAGCGAGGGCCCATGTCAGATAGTGGGGAAACTATGCCCTCATTTTTCAAAGTGTAGCACAGTGGAAAAGATAAAATAAATGAAACAGCAGAAGAAGTAGACAATGTACAACTGAAATGGATCGCTAAAGTAAAAGAGAATCAGCAGTCACATATATAAAGATGTAGCATGTCACTAATTCTATGAAAGAATCTAGAACATGATACACTGAAAAACAATACAATACAACTCAAAATGAAAGGTACAACCAAACAAAAAAAAGTAGAGAAAATAGAACGCCACATCATCGCAAGACTAAGCTCAGTCCCATGATCTCCCAGTCCTCTGCTACAATCAAGTACCTTAATAGGGACCCTTTAGCTTATCCACACTTACAGAAATGTAATATGTTTGGGCTGAAGACTTGACCCAAACAGGGTGTGAGAGATAAATCCCAGTAGGCACCCACCAAAGGCTTGTTCCCAACTGTCAGTGAAAATGTGCAATAGCAGTGTGCAGTAGTAAATTCAATAAACTAAGCAGTACTCAAAAGTAACTAACTTTGCAAGTTATATTTCCATTTAAATATTCATTTAACCATGACAAGCCTATTCTTTAACTTGGTATCTAAAACATTTGAAAATCACCATGGTGAATATTCATGATAACACTGTCCTCATACATACAATCCTTACCCTCAGGTAATTAGAATTGAAACCCTCAGGTGTCTTCCCACAGGCATAAAAGATATTGCCCACAGGCGTACGAAGTGTTGCCCACAGGCACAGAATCTACTGCCCACAGGCATAAGAAGAGTTTCCCATAGGCTAAACGAACACTTCCCTCAGGATAAAAAAGTAACCGGGCCAAGCCCAACATATAAGAAAGAAATTATATACAATTAAACTCATGTTAATTTTAAATAATGCTAAAATTAACAGTATACTCACATGTATCCTGGCCAAATTGCTGAACAGATGAACGCACCCCCAGGGTGGTCCTCGATCCAAGCAGCGATCACAAATAGTAGTTTTTAATTATCAAAAGCTTATCTAAAAATTATAGACAACTTTCAACAAAGGCCACATCCATATGACACCCCAGGCATGGGTTCGTAGCCTAACAGTACAAAAATGCAACAAAACAGTTGGAAATAAATACCAGACCACCTTCATCTATCATCTCTGATCAGTATACATGAACGTTGCCTCCTGAAACAAACGAGGATGGAGAATATCAGAGATGAATATAATCCCGTTCAAACTCAAATGAATTTCCCTAATGAAATAATTGGTAAGAAAGGCTCTAGGAGAAGGAAGATCTTACCCGTTCGGTTCAAGGAGATCTACGACGTAGGAATCAGGTTCCCAGTGTGCGGTCGGGAGATCCTCCAATATCTGACCATCTATCATACTCTCCTCTAGTTTTCTAAGATTCCTCATTGAATATAGGAGGCTACTTCCCGTTTTAAGAGAAAAAAACAAACTACACGGAATGTACTCTCAAATACACGGCGTGTACTTCTCATTTTTTAAACTATTCCTCTGGCAGCTTCATTCCATCGTGGCACTATTAATCTGTCGACACGAGTACATGACGTGAATTCCTGAATACATAGTGTGTACCGTTGCTCAGCTGGCAGCCTCCTTCGCCGCCTTACTGTTCACCTATAGACCGATTACATGACATTTAAATACTAACTACATGATGTATAGTTTGTTTTTACAGCCTTCATTATCGGCAGTCCTGCACACCCTATGTACTCTTCCCACAAGGCCAAAGTACATGGTCTGTGGAAAAGTACACAGCGTGTACCCATAAAATTTGGGATTTTTTCCCATTTACCTTATTTTACCAAAAACACTAATGGAAAGAGGAAAATATGAAACCCTTACCTCAAGAATAAGAACTGGGTTCTTACAAAATGTTCATAAGAATTTGAAAATATTTTACATATGTATCTAGTCTCAAAGGATAGTAAAACTCACAAATCTCAGGATTTTGAAATTATAATGTAATTTATTTTTTAAAAATGGGAATGATGTAGAAAAAATGAATTACTATATTATTTCTCTTCATTTCTCCTCCTAGATGACTTTATAATCACTATTTTTCATCTATTTAGAGGATACACCTTAGTTATTTTAATGTTTGGGAATATTTAATATTCTAGAAGAGAAATTTTATACTATCTTCTTCCTCAAATCATTAATGATTCTCTTATCATAACATTTCAACAAAAATGAAGAGTATATAGACATCTATTATTTATCATTTCTATGAATCTTCATTTTATTTTGAAGATTGTTTTGAAAGTCACCATTCAATTTCTTATGGTCATGTTATTTCAAATCTTATATTTAACTTATTTCAGCACAAGGGATGGTTATTCATGCTCTCACCATTTCCTATAATCTGGTTAAATAAAGGTGAAATGATTCCTAGGTGACATATCCATACTTTTAGTCTTTTAATATATGATTAATAAGAATTATTCATGTGTTATGGATGATTACATGAGAATAATGGTTAATTCCTTATCCAAATAGAAGAAAATATTTATTAATGATCTATATCCTTAATAATATTTATGTAATGATCACTATGTTGGTACTCGTCTTCTGGTTTATGGTGTTATTGTGTAGTGAGTTTATCGTAATCCTCTCCTTCATATTTTCATGTTAAATGAGATTAGTTTTTATATTTTATGAAACCAAACCATTATATTTCACCATAATATCATGATAAATAGTAGTTTGAATGATGAAATAGACATAATAATCATCCTCTATGAATATGTAATTGGAATTGTTTCACCGTAACTTTCTTGGTTAGGTGGCTAACCGAGAAGAGGGTACTCCAGAACATAAAATTAGTTTTCTATGGTCTAGTAGTGTATAAATGGTCTATATAATCTGGAAAATTTATTTTGGGTAGGAAATTATCTCAGTTCAGAAATTATCATAGTATTCTCATGGTTTCACTTTCTATTTTCAACAAAAAATATGGCTTCTGTACATTATTTACAAAAAATGTGTGACATAGTGAATTTTATTTTAATACTAATAGTTTATCAAAACAAATATCCAAAAACCTTTTATTTATACTATAATATCTAGTGGATATTATGTTCAAAATGATTCTTACTCCAATTCTCATAGTCGAGGTTATGGACATGCATATTACTAATTGGCATTCAGGTATATGATCTTTCTAGATGTGATAATTAGAAGTTCCACAATCGGTTTAGTGTACACCCTAATCCTAAAATTCTTATTTGGATTTCAATAACACTTTACTCTAAATAGTATTAATAAAAGAATGTTTTTTACACTCTATTACAACATGGATATATTTTAATTTCATCTTTGCAATGATCTCCAAAAATTGAATGTGAGACCTCTATGGGATGAAGGACACATTAATTTTAGTTTCATATTCATATGTAATATATAATTATTTTATATGCTAATATTACCCCACATGATTTATTTTTCTTATTTATAAATATTAATTATTTTACCCTTTTACATGTTTCTTTATATTTATGGATTTTACCGAATTAATTCACCATGTATTGATAAAATAATTTGTGCTTAAAAAATATTTTTTTTATATTTTGTGATTGTTATTTACTTAAATGACTTCGTTTAATCATCAAATAAATATTCTCCCATAAATAATTAAACCATGAATGGATAAATAAAATATGGGTTTGGTATGACCATAATATTTTGTCTAATGGTTGATTTATTTAGAATATGATAAAACATCCCTTGATCATATGGGAATAATTCTTTGATTTGGTATTGGATCAGGTTACAACATTCCACCATTATCCTTTTTATCTCATTTTTTAGTTTAACCTAATCTTATCCTAGAAAAATTTGCATACAGTTGTTAGATCCTTCCATTTACATATATTTACTCACATCGAGGTGAGGGGAACTAGTGGTGGGTGTTATATAAAACAGAAAGTTGACACGCTAGACCATAAAAAATAATGAGGAATGAATAATTCCCATTTCATAATATTTAATTTACTAATAAAAATTATTATAAAACCCTTCGAACAAAATAATTATATTTAATATAATCTTAAAACAATCAATGGTTGGCCAAGCTCATAATCCTCCTCACTTGAATATAGTATGGATCAAAATATATAGCATTTATTTCAATATTTTCATTTTTCATATAAATATATCTAAATAAAAAATATATTATATGATTAATTTATTTATTTATTTCTATTAATTATTGATCAATAATCATTGACATCCTCAACCATTGAAACTATCACTTCTAGAAAAATAGGTTATGTCCACTGACTTATAGCCATGATTTTAAAAACATGGCTATAGGTGGATACACCCATGGTTATGTAGCATATAGCCATAGTTTTAATAGTGTGGCTATAGGTCTTTTTTATGGCCTAAAGCCACAGTTTTCAAAACTGTGCCTATAGCCCAAACCTATGGCCACTGTTTTTAAAATCGTGGCTATATGCCTTTTTAAAAGGGTTATAGACACAGTTTTTAATACCATGGCTATAGGTCTCCCACCCTTCCACGGGAGAAAAAATTTCCCACCAAAACAATGGAAGGAAGAACTATTGCAATAATTTTTAGGATACTTCCATGGTTTTTAATAATATATATTACATAATATAAATTTATATAAACATATTCCTTGGTGGTGTAGTTGTTAGGTCATTGGAATGTGATAGGAAGGTGTTTGGATCAAATATGGCTAGCCACACATTATTTTTTGGCTATTTCCAGAGTTTTCTAGGGCTATAGCTACAGTTTTAACTATAGAAATAGTCCAAAAATTTCCACAGTTATCTTGGGCTATAGCCACAGCTAAAACCGTGGTAATAGGCCACCTTTTTCTATAGTTAAAACCATGGCCAAAGGTCAACTACCACAATTGACAACAGAGGAACCTATGGCCATGGTTATCAAAATCATGGAAATAGGGAACATATTGCCTCAATTAAAACCATAGCCATAGGTCCGACCCTACCACCACAGTGATAGAACCCACTATTAGGAAAAACTGTGTCCAAAGGCTTTGGCCACGATTTTCGGCCCTATTGTCATGGTTTTGAACTCTGGAAATAGCCCATTTTTCTAGTTGTGTGTAAATATGAATATTAGATTTATTTAAAAATAATTAATTATATGGTGTGAACTAGTGGAAATAACACGTGTACCCTTATTCTTCTCTATAAACATATTTATGAGAGTTAACCATTGCGCGACATATATCATCACAAGATAAGGTGTGTGTAAAAAATTGTGTATGGAAATCTTTCTACACAATTTCCTCACAAGACATGTATTCCTTCATGATATATTTTGATATACAAAGGGTGTCTTTTCATAAGTTATATCAAGAAGTCTTTGTGAAGTATATGAATTCATGGAAATCATTGAATATAGGTGACATACACCTTTTGTTATTACCGTGAAATAAAATATGTTTATGAAAATAATATATGTCATGTGACTTTAAGAAATATATGAAAAATATTAAATAAACCACATAATATCAACCATGAAAATATAAAATCACTTGATGTGTAATCCATCTAAAACCCTATCGGACAACTTACACATCCATCCATATACTGTGTTGTTAGATTATTATTTAATTAATAAATTCTCTTTTTGAGTTACCACATTATTTTTTTTCTCTTATCCTGTTCTCTAAACGAGCTGACCCAAATTGCATTTCCTATATAGCTAAGAAACATTATGTGTGATTCATTATTTACATTAATACAAAACCAATTTTTAATATGGCTATAAATCAACATTATCATTTCTAGAGAATAGGTGACTACAAAAAAGGATAAAAGCTATTGGATTTTATTAGTTCATTTAATTAGAACAGATAAAGGACTCCTTTACTGGTTCTTATATAAGCATATATAAAGGGGCATAGTACAGTGTCCTAGGAAAACAAAATATAGAGAAAAAAATAATCCAAAATCAATAAAATCTACTACAACTATGTACTTTAAATAAAATAAAATTTGCAACACAATAAAAGAAAAAAACATGACTACATTATAATAATTTCAATCATTGGTTTATAAAATTACATATGTGAAAAATATTTCATGCATTCAAGAAATATAAATGTTTGATTTTCTTTTGATATAGGCTTGAATCATGATATTTCTAGAAAGAAAACCCCAATTTGATCAAAATAACACACCTATATAAGAGAATTTTTTTTATTTTGATAATAATATATGGAAATAAATTAATAGAATTTTTTTATTTTATACTGAATTTTGAGTCATACCAGGTACACAATGTATCAGAATGAAGAAAAATTGAATCTTTCATGTCACACAATTTATTTTCTATCTTCAATCATTATCTCAATGAAAATTAACTAAATACATATAAGGTAAAAATGATATTGAAATATTTTATGTAATTTTAAATATAATGATGTGAAATAGAGAATGTATATCTTAACATTACATATACATATTCCAAAATGGTTTCCTTCATTGTAGTTTGTTCTTCCATGGGATTGGTAACATCAACATGTTAAAAGGATATTATTTTCTTGAGTATCCAAACATTTAATTTAGATTATGTTTATGTAGTACAAGAAAATAATGTATTGAGGAAAAAAATTGTATTTAAAAATACACTTTAACCTTATCATTGAAATATATTTACTTTTTAAAGGATTTATGGATTTGGATCCTCTATCAAGAATCCAATTACCATCACTATTTAACCCTCTATTATACAAGACATTATATACATTGAGAACAACATGAACTGATTCTGATCTCCCAATGAGAGGGTCATCATCGATTGATTTTTCATCTGACCCACTATTTGTTTTACTCAGCAGGAGTACATTCATCCAATTCATGTCTTCTAGATATGTGATATAAAATAAATTCACTACTATTTATTCCATTATAAAATGATGATCTTTAAACCCTTCTACAATGAAATTCACCTTCCCAAAGCCTACTTCATAAAATTTCACTACACTCCTATTGTTAACCCATATGAAATGGAAAATTGTCACATTAATTTTCATATAATTTTACTCATATATCTATTCTATAATTCAAAAATATGACATATTTACATAAATTGGATTTCTATCCTTGAAACAAGATATGTGAACCACTTCCCCCACAAGCATTTCACGACTATTTCTCATCATACTAAAACCATCATGGTATTTTGTATACTACAAATAACCATTGAGTACCAAACCAATGTAAGATGTAACGTTTTTATTATATCTTATTTCTATCCATCTAAGTCAATGGGAAATTTAATTGGGGTTTTTAGATAACTCATTATAATTTTTATCTCAGAACCATCCTATAAACTATTGATTATGTGTATTTGATATTCATCCTTTATCACTTCATGGATTTAAATCTATAATAATTTAATTATGGGCTTTAACATATAGATCAAAATATTTACTATTATTTAAAATGTAATGATTTGTTTTCTCCATATCTATCAAGGTAATTATAACAACATATATTCCAAAAATCTATTCTCTTATAAGGGGTCTACCACGATGAGACATTGGGAGACTGATTTTGTCAACATGTAATAGGTAATAAGTACCTAATTCCACAAATTCTTCAACAGTATTTCATTTTTCAAAATATCCTTCTGGTAGAATTCAAATCTTGATATACTCTTTAAATATCATCATATACTGTTCAATGTGTTACATCAATCTATAATGGACTTGACCACATAGATGAACCTCTCTAACTAAGTAAATAATCAAGTAAACCATTATATTGAATAATAATGAAGGTAAGAAAATCTATAATTCATATAATATGACTACAACGTCATTTTTCATGATTGTAATCTTCCCTGAGTCTATGAAATTACTGATACATTTCAAAAAGAAGCAGTGTCTGGTTAATATATGTCGTAAATATTTAAGCAGAATGTAATGAAATGAAAAAACCATCAAATCTTTTACCCTTCATGAGTTCTATCTATTCCCTTATCCCCAATTCATTACTATATAACCTATACAAGATTTGATATTTCATTTTTCTAGGAACATTTAGTAATGTTACAATAACACTATCATATACATTTTTTATATATGAATGAGATTAAAAAAATATCTCATGTGCAATCAATTCCAATCTGATAATTTAATGAAAATTATCTCTTCATCCTACATGATTTCGCATGGTTTTTCAAAATTGGTTTTCCAAAGGCAAAGTCAATAGTTTTCAATATATTGAAAATATGATCACCTATTAGTTGATATGGTGATGATTCTTGTATGATATTCTCATCGAATGTTGTTGTCCATGATCAGTATTTATGTCATAGAGGTAAAAAATGTTGATTTCCTAAAAACACAGTCATCATGGAATGTTTCAAATGAATATAGTGTATATATTATTCATAAATGGGACATACCAACATTACTTTAATGTTATAGAATAATATATTCCAATAATTAGGAAAGTCTTTTATTGTGACGTAAAATATAGTCCTCAATTTGAATTCTTCTTTTCTATGATCCTCATATTTTGTCACAAATGTATCATATATCAATTTCATATAATTGATCAATATATCCAAATACAAATCAATATCGTTACCATGTTTCTTGGGTCCATATATAAGTGGAGAACACATAATTTATTTTCTCTTTATGAAAAAAAGGAGGCATGTTATAATTTACCAACATGAAGATCTATGTAATATGAATATTTATCTATACACTAAAAGGTTTTATTCTATATATACATAACATAAGTCTGTCATCTCAATTCCCAATTCAGGATACTTGTAATAAATTTGTGTCCAGTGAATAGAATCAGATGGATGACATAAGTTAAAATCATTAATTATACAATCTTTATTCCATCTCAGTTGCCTCACATTTTCCTGTAATCTATATAGTCTTATAAACCATGTAATGATAGAAAAGTACCATATATATTTCAAAGGACTAGATTCCTTTTTCTTGTATTTATTTTCACCACAGTTAGGGAATTTTATGAGTTTTTTATGGTCTTTAAAAAATAGTATTCTATAATTTGGAGAAGCATGTGTGTTTTTTGGGATCATTAACATTGAAAGTAGTATTCATTTAGCATCAAATGTTTGAAACGGTAGTTTATTTAATTTTTTTATCTTATCATTCAGGAGACCAAGCAGATTGGTAAGAGTTATGTCCCTTCATCCACTTCTAGCATTAAAATTACATAACATCAATATAGTGGATAGTGTTCATTATTTAGTATAAATGGTATAAAATGGTCACATAGCATAGATTTTTAACTTATCAAACAACTTTATCAAATCATGATCGTTATCTAAAATTACCATTGTCACTTCTTCCATGCGACCTCCCTCATCATTTACACAGGTATTCCAATAAAATGATGCATAAACAATATTATCATCCCAATTGATGTGAACAATCAATTTTTCCTAGGATTAGTTCAAATTATATTGTACTGATATATTCTTTGAAATATAAAATTTTTATCCAAGTCCTCTTGAATAATTTTTCATGAATAAAAAAATTACACATAGAAAAATGATTTTTTGAAGGGTTTTACAAATGATCTATTGCAAACATGATGAGATATTTAACTCTGTATTTATACAGTTTTGTAAAACGATTAGTATGAATCCATTTTTGATTCATATAGATCCTATTGGATTCATAAAATATTCACTTCATACAATATATAAATAAAATCACATAAGATATTCGTTAAAATATTGTAATGTTATAGAAAATTCAAATAAGATAAACCCAAAATTTGATTATTTCAATGAATTTTAGCATGCATTGAATAAAATGGGAAATTGAAATTAAAAAATAATAATTACTCCCCTATAGTATTTGTTATCCTCTAATTTTATTCAAGGTGAAGTTTGTAGACAACTTCTATCATCATAAGTTTATCACCTGAACCATTATCATTTCATTTTGTTGTTTGAAAAACATCTCACAACTATTATAGTCAAGAAAAAATGAATCATAAAAGAATCTAAGCAATATAAATCCATGGGATGTCTACGATAGATATTATAAAAAAATTATAAATGATACAGTGGATGATTCTCAAGAAACAAATTGAAATAATAACTGTTCGAGAGTTGAAGTTGATGAGGATGATAGTTGTACTCCGTCGTGTTCTCTAAACTTGGTAATAACTCCAATTTTTGAAAATTACCACATTATCAGTAATTATTACCTCGTGGCCTAAAGAAGGTGAAATTGGGGGTATAAAGATTCCTTTCTATGACTTAAGGAATCTCAGCAGGGACATAATATGAAAATGAATCCTTGTGCCTCTATGAATTATATAATTATAGGAATTCCCCAATTTTTATAGTTTTAATCCTCTAAATAAGACTATTTATACATGTATTAAAATGATCCATCAAGTCTTTTCTCAATCCCCTAAAAATAAAAATACAATATATGCAATTAAGGAGTAATAAAAAACCTATATATGATACTAAAAAATCATATAATCTCATTAAATCAACTAGAAGATATAAAAAATTGATATATTTGTTTCATAAATAATTAATTTATTATATACATGGATGGTAATTAGAGATTCCTAGTGGTTGAAGCAATGCATATTTACCTGAAATGAATATTACTTAAAAAACTTCTTCTAATTATTAACACATATAGAGAATATGATAACCTATATTCTATTTTTTTGAATAAGTTATGTAACAACATAAGGATTTATTACATTTAATATGAATTGATAATAAAATATTTTTGAAACATCTAAAAATTATAATTTGAGTTTCATTTAAAAATCTATAAGTAATAGAAAAAATAATTTCCTGAAAGAAATCCCTTATAATGATAAAGGTGTTAAACATCTCAAAAATAAAAGATGATAAATTGATTCATGAATTATGTCTTGACATGTTGAAAATTTGAATTATTTTCAATCAGACGAAGAGTGGGATTTATAAAAAACATTCATTTTCATGGTCATTATTAGTTCGATGCTGATATATGGAACATAGTATAAAATTTTAGCCATAATGAGATAAATAATTATAATTATGTAAGATATAACCCACTATAACGAAAAATAGTTTTGAAGTGAGACATGTATTCATAATTATAATTTGATAATGATTTTAAATCATTGAAAGTATCATATTGAACATGTAAAAAATTAAGTATTTGTATGATAGATTGTAAATTTTTTCGAAAAACATAGAGGAATATGAAAAAAATTTAGAAATGTTTCATATAAAATATAATGTATTGTATGTTGACTTTATTATTTATGTCACACTAATGAATTTATAAAATAAATATCATTTAATATTATATATTTATTCCTTATCTCACATGATAGCTAAATTAACGTAACATAAAATTTTCAACAGGTTCAATGGTTAATTATTATTTTAGAAATGATGGATCTCTTAAGGTGTGTTGTTCTCATTTAAAATATGTTTTAACTAAAAGGAAGTGTTAAAAATATGATCTATTTTTAAATGGATTAATATAAAACACACAATTTATATTAGGTTTGTGATGTAGGAAAAGAATTTATTTTTAATAATAATTATTCCATTGGTAATCATTTCAAATATGGATATTTTCTAAAGGTATTGAAAACTAGAATAAAAAAATTCTTATTTGGTTTGGAAATATTTTGTTGTAACTGTGTTTGAATGAATAAATTGATTTATTGTACTGAAATATTGAAAATATTAGATAAAGAGTCAATTAAATATGTACATAAATGTGGGTTGATATGTTTTCATAATAACATGATAAATTATAAATATATTTTTTACTAATTAAAATGGTGAGAATGTTAATAATTAAAATATATAATTATATATTTAAATGAAAAAACCATTAATGTTTATTCAATATATTCTATATGGACCCTCAATATATAAATCAATGCATTGTGATATTTATTTAATTTTTCCAATTTAAAATTATACTCAAATCATATTTAATATCTTTTATTTTATATTTATATAATTCTTTAAAGGGGATTACAATTTTCATAAAATTTTTAAGAATGAGTTTCATTATGTGTTATATAAGTCTATATTAGATTATGGGGTTGATTACATGATAATAATATTATGGGGTGGTATAAAATAATATTTATATTCCTCAGTAGTATAACACAACTGATGGACATAGTCATTCAGATAAATATTTGGTTTTGGATCACTCACTATTCCAGACCTTCTGTAATATTTATGGTTTTTTATATACATTTTGAAAAGAATAAAAATATTGGGGATTTTTAAAATTGATGAAATGAAAATAACAAAAATAATGAAAATATAACATTATTAAAGAATTATTATCCTTAACAATTATAAATCCATGGGAGATTTCCTAATTATGTGTTTAATTTTTTTATTAATGTGTTTTCCCAACTAAATTATCACTCTATAGAATAAATAAATATCATTTAACTAACTACCTCTGACTATTTGTCCCATATACGAAACCAGTGCATTACAATCACATGTTAATTAGAACTATTATTTTCTATTTCCAATGGTAGGAGGCATCCATAAATTTATTCGAATTACCCCTGGATTCCACATCCATTAGGCTAAATGAATGAAGAGAACCCCATTGTACATGTATATTTTTCACTAAGACATTTCATATATCGTCATCAATATCTATCATAATCAAGATAAATTTGGAAGTGGAAGAATTTATCAATTTATAATGTGAGAAGAAATAGAAGTGTAATAAATTAAAAAAATAATGATGATCAAAAAAAAATAAATTGATATCACCAATCAATTAATCAACAAGTGAGGAGGAATATAAAATAACAATGGTTAGATTGAATCTTTGAATCACCCTAGATAATGTAAAGATACCTCCAATCCTGGATTCATTAGATCCATGGATTCATTCATGGCTTGAACTTCTTGAGCTATGGATTTGATTCATGGAATTGATTTAAGGCTTGATAATAGTTTGGATTCGATGACAAGTAGTTCTGTAAGCAGGTGACATCTATAGAAAGGTGTAGATATCTTAGATAGTTCATAACCGTTTGGGTACCTTAAATAGATCCGAAAACTTCTATTATAACTTCAAAAAAGTGTTTATACTAATTCATTTGATTAGAATTAAATTAATAAACATTCATAAATACAGATATTTATCAAAACTAAAAAATGTTGATAAAAGCCACATTTTTCCACGCTACAGTTTTGACGCTGATAAAGATGGATTATATCATTGCTAAAAATGCTAATAAATGATTATAATAATAATTATAAATAAAATGGTTAGTAAATATATCTATATAATTATATGAATATTTAATTAATATTTATAAATATAAATATAGTTAATTGATAAATTATTTAAATATATTTATTTTATATTTATAATTATTTTAATATAAATTTATAAATTTATATATATATAAATACATTTAAAAAACTATTATTTAAGTACTCATATATCTATATCATTATATATATTTGTATAATTACATAATTTTATAAATATACATAAATATAAATATACTGAATATATTTATTATTTGAATAAAAATATTATAATTTATTATTATGTAAATTTATATAATTATTCTTCTATAATTATATAAATAATTTTTAAAAAATAATATTTATTTAGATAAAATTTTAAATATATAAATGTTTAAATATTTTAATAAAAATTTACTTATTTACATATTAATTTATTTATAAGTATTTATTCACAAATATATATTTTACCAATATTAATGAATATTTAATCTCAAGTGCATGAATGTTAAAATTGTGTGAAATAAAATAATTGAAAATGAGTACAGTTTAATGATATAGAAGAAATGGCTAGGTTTTATTAACTAGATATAAATTTTTAAATAATGCATATATTTTGAAAGAAAGATGATTTCATAATTAATACATTAAAACATTTTAAATAAATATATATAAATAAATAATATAAATTAAATAGATTCCCAAAAAATTAAAATATAATAAAAATTGAAAATTTATTAAAACATCACTATAAGAAAATTAAAAATAAATAAATATAATTTAAAGAATCAAGAAACAATATATTAAATATCTCCACATAAAATGAAATTATAAAATGAACATTAAAATTCGAATTAATTACAAAAATATTAGGTTTATGTGTCTATATAAGAATTCATTAATTACGAAAATATATTTTTGTGTGTGTTGTATATTAAAATTCACTAATTAAATATATATATATATATATATATATATATATATATATATACATAAGCGAATCTAATATAACAGATGTCGGATATATGTCAAATTGAAAAATAAAACAACATTCAATTATTCCCATTTTTCGATGAAATTAGTCAGTATTTTTAATTCAAATTAATTTTTAATTATAAACCATTCTTCACTAAATAAATGACTGTTTATTGTAAATTGAGAATAAATATTTTTTATTACAAAAATAATTTTTATATACATTCATATATAACTTTAAATTTAATAAATACTATTTATTAATATTATAAATATTTATTTAAAGTAAAAAATGTTTAAAAAAATTATAAATTTACTTATTTTTATTTTTTATTTATTAATGATTCTTTTATGTGTTTCTATATATTTAATATATACTATTTATTACTGTTTTTAATTTATAAATATATTATAATCAAATTATTTATTTTTAATGATAATTAATTAATTAATAAAAAATATAATTTTTAAGAAAAATCTATTTTATTTTTTATTTTTTACTAATTTCATTTTATTCTGGACCTTTATCAATGCCAATATATAGTACCCATTATCAGCACAAATAATGGGTACTGTTTATTAGCTCTAAAGAAAAGCATGAATAATGGTTACCCTTAATCAGTATTAAAAAAGTTACGATAACAGGTACATTTTATTAGCGCTTGTTTTGTTGTCGATAAAGGGATCCTTTGTGAGAGCTTTTTTATTGAATTGATACTGGTCAATGTTGTTGAAGGCCTGTTTTTTAGTAATGTAACCACCTTCATTGTACATTTTGGGTCTCAACATGTGTTTAAAATAGTGTATTAAACATTACACAATTTTTAAATCCCAATACATGTCTTACGTTGAGTAATGTCATATACCATGGATATAAGTCAATACACAACATGTTATTATGACATGCAATGGCTTTTACCACATATCTTATATGATTCCCATGGGGTAAAAAACTGGGTGTTCATGCATTGCATGTATACTAGCAACACGACATTTAGGACTTACATACTACATTCCAATTGTTGGTTAGTACATGACATATAATGATTTTATTACTATTCCCTCATTTTATGTGTTGAAATTTCCACACCTCTTTCTAGTGTGGTCGACCATGAAAAACGTTTATATAATTTTCTATTACAGACCCTCTATCTATGACATCTATATTTAATTATCTCCACAGTTATATGAGATATTTGATCATTATTAATTTATTCTTATCCTTTAATTTCTTATAAGAAACTAAATGATCTTATTATCTAAACATTTAGATTATGTATTTAAAAACTAGAAATAAATAATTTACAAGAAAATAAGTGATTTTTAACCAATAATAAATAATTTCAAATTAATACATGAGCTTGTATTGATACTACAATAAGGATGTAGTGAAAATTGGAATCTATTAACCCCATATATATTGATTTTTTCATCTTTTATTTGGATAAAATAAATAGAACTAAATGACTAAACAAAAAAATATTTGAGGAGATGATATTTTCCCAATATAATTTATAAAGAATTAAATAGAATAATTACATCATATTGATTATTCTTTCATTGTTAATAATATAGCTGGAATCTATGGTTGTCTCGTAATTTTGGAAAATAATCCAAATTATAATTCCTCTATTGGTATTCAAACATTCTCTATGAATCTAACATTTTCAACGATAGTTCACCAAGTGATATCATGGATGAATAAAATGTTTTAAATTCATTCACCAATTATCATAACTTTAATTCCATTTAAAATGAAAAATTATTTCCCTTTTTATATTGATATTGATATGGATGAGGAGTGGTAGTATAACTATTTATTCCTATGAGTATTCATGATTGTGTTCTCATCTGTTTTTACAAAAATTACATTGTGATAATTTTTTTTGCATAACAATTCACTAACCCTAGAAATGAAATAATTTGGGTTATATACCAACAGTTAGAAATTAGTTAACATATAATGGCCCTTAATGAATTAAATTATTCTTATAAAACAACATTTAAAATTATAATAATAATATAATTATTATTAGTGATATAGACCAACTCATGAATATAAACAATTAGTTAGAAAATAAATAATCCAATATATATATAAATGATATTAAATAAATATATTTCCTTTTCATTGTGGTCCTTATATGAGCCAACTAATCATCCTCACTAATGATTATACAATGAATAAAAAAATTTATTTAAAGAATTAAATATCATTATATTAATCAATGTTAAAATATATTTTATATTCACTAGCTGGTGAATAAAAATTTATTTAATATTTACCTAACTAAATAAATATTTATGTAGTAATAATTAATTTTTTCTACAATTTTCATTCTGAATAGGTGATAAAAAATTGTAAATTTATTATTTAGAAATAAATATTCAATAAATATTCAACACACTAATATATTCATTAAAATGAATTATCATTGTATTTATAAAATCAATAGAATCTATGAAAATATTAAAACAAAAGATGGGGGAAATATTTAATCAACTGGTTATATTCAAATAAAACATAAATGGGATTGTGGATACAAATAGTCTGTGACCCCTTATGCATCTGTATGAGTGGCATTAAAAAAGATAACTAATGGTACACGATTAACATCAAAGAATATATCATGGAATTCATAGAAAATGAAGTTATTGTAATAAGAAAACATCGTATGAATTCTCATTTTGAAATATAAAATATGTTCATGATATTGTATGAGGAAATTTTCATACTTGTGCCATCAACATACATAGTCGAAGTGTATTTCATTGAGCCTCTGAAATAAATCGTTGATGAAAAACCATTGTTGTGGATTTAATTAGAAAATTATATTCAAATAAAATGGAATGATATATAGTCTTCTTCTCATGGATGTAGAAACTTATTTCATGAAAAATTATATTATTTTCATATTAATTATAATATAACCATCATATCCGCATTATTGTGATCTTATTTTTTCAATAGTTTTACCAAAATGTAAAATGACATAATTCATGATATTAATTAATATTAATCAAAATTATATGGATAAATCTATATTTTTTTAAAAAGGAGTATCCAATAACACGTATCATATAGAATTCATATTTGTAGTTATGTTCTCATGGCCTCATCTATTAGATATTTCTGTGTTTGAACGTTATATAAAGAAGTCTCAATGTATAATTATTATCCAACACCTAGGAGACAAACAAAATTTGTGTCATGTCAAATAGTTCTCATCTTACCATATAACATACATTTATGATATTTTTTACAACACATAAAGATTATCATTATAGTGGGGAAGTATTATTCCATTTTAATGTGACAAATATTCTTAGGACTTCATTGAATTAATGTTATTTATAAATATACTAATTATGTTATATTTTATTTATTAATATGTAGGTCTATGAATATTTTATTGACTAGAAATAAGACATCAGTCAGTTATAGGTCACCAACTCCAAAAGAATCATCACCATGATTTCCCATCATCAAATAGCCTTCCATTTTCTAGTTATGGACATATCATGTCCCGACTTCAAAATTAAAGTCTTTAGAATAATAAGATATGTCAATATTTTGAGATCCAATATAAAAATAAAGGGGTTATACATTAATTAGAAAGAGGTTTCCTATCATGTATTCTACACAACACTAAATTTGGTCCAGATAATCCTGCCAATGTATCAGAGCCCATGAAACATAGTTAGTCCTCAATTATCAAACACTCGACCATAGATATGATCTGAGTCTAGGTGGAGGATTGGGACTTAGGTCCAATAGGTGGAGAAAAACTCCTTAAAATGTGGGACTATGACGTCCAAAACATGTGTTCCATGTTTGATAAAATACTATGGACATTAGTTATTTATGAATCCATATAAATCCCATAGTAAAATTTCTCTATGAATACATTTCTGAACCTGAATCTATAATTCCAATGGATCCACTAGAATAATATATTAAATATTTTTCAAGGTTATAAGGATATATTATTATAAAATATGAATAAGGACTATACGAAACCCATAGTCAAAGATATGTACAATTATTTTATCGCCTTGAAGAATGAATGGGGAGATCTTCATCACACACCATCATTAATCAATTAATTTCTCAAATAGGAAAGAAATTCTAGAAAGAATTATCCCTATACATGAATATAATTTATCATTAAAACCTATATTATGAACTTTTTTCACACATGGAAATTTTTGAATCTCAATACTACTAATTCTTTTACTCTGTACTAAAAATGAGATATTGGAAGTGTACAAAAAAGAGTGATAGAGTATTCATTATGAGTATTGGGTTATATTTTCAACTCTGATATCCCTCCTCAAACCTAACTCACTAACATCTTGCAATTTTGTTTAGTGGGTACCTACCTCCAGTTTCATAATAACACAACAGAGTGCAGTTGTGTACCTTCATCTAGGAGGAAAATCTTTTAGATGGAAACATTATGGGATAATTTGTACTAATGTTGTTGTGGAAATGGTAGTTTCTATTGTACATCTATATAGGAAGGTATCCATTTTAAATCATTGTAATATTTGGAGTATGATAGGGATGGTAGGACATAAAATCCAATGAATATGATATTCTTGATGTTTTTCACATCTGAAAGTGTTGATTTAGGGCAACCATCCACGAATTTTTTGGTATATGGATTTTTCATTAAAGTTTGACACAACAATTTAGTCTCTAGAATCTTCTCTTGATGTTCATGTTTCCACCACAGAGTGACACATCCACCAAAATGACCAGGGATTAGGGCAGTAGTGACTATGAATCATAGGCGTATAGATAAAACTGACAAATTATGTTCTCTAATCTAACATTTAAAGTGAAATAATCTATGAAAAATACACATTGTATTACATAATGCATCTATTGTTTTGTGTAAAAAATCATCTTATGGTTCCAATAAAACATTAGGATAAAGAAAAATAGATATTATAATAATTGTTATGAATAAAAGTTACCTATGAGGAAACTCACATAGAGATCAGGCTACCATAATTATATGTGTTCATCAAACTCACACCATGTTACACTTAATCATTGATGTCATCATTTCCCATGAGGATTATTTATAACATTATTCCCCATGTTATTGTACCATAGAACCCAGAGGTAGGAAATATGACCATCAAGAATCCCAATTTTTTCAACATTTTGTAATGAATGTTGGGATCTAGATCAATAACTCCAATATGATTCTCATAAGATATTAATTTCAGAGAAAACACATATGGATTTAGATCTACAATAAGTAGGTTGATGAAAATGAATAAGTTCATCAGTCGAGGATGAGAGGAATAAGAAGTAGCTAAAAATGTTAGATCCTATGTTTTATTTAATACCCAATGGAAGGTCGGTTGATTTCACATTAGACAAACAATTTATAGAGGCCAACCAGTTTTGGTAGGTGTGGTTATTGTTTATAAATATAAAAGATCTATGGACCACCATTTTGAGTATTATCCAAAAACCCCAAAAATGGAACGTGAAATCCCCTCCGAACATCTAAATTTGGAATAAGCCTCTTTAGGAAATTAATTATTTATGAGGTCATGAAATTTTAGTTTTAGTTACAAGAAATAAATTCCTTATCATATTGTTGGGAAATGGCAAGGTGGATCAAGGTACCACTGAGCAGGTCATGAAGAAATGATTCATTTAGTCAGACTATATTATATAGTAAATAGATCCTCATTAATATAATTATACCATTATTTTATATAACTGTTCCTCTCCTGAAACAGCGCACAACCGGGGGTCCTGCGAGAGAGACATGCGCTACCCGACGGTTGATTAGAGAAGGCTGCTCTCTTCTTAATCACTCATACTGGGTGCACCGTTTGCACCTCGAATCACCCAATGGTTCTATATCCCACAGTGTGTGGACCTGCTTTCCAATGGAAGGAATTCACTGGATTGTTTGGCCAGTGAAGCTTAAGAACTCACATTGGTCGAGAGTATGGGAATTCGGGCTCATCACACCCTTTTGAGGGGAATTGTTGCCTGATCTGGGACTCTCTTATAGATTTAACATGTATTCATATGTTTGTGAATCATTGGTTTATACCCAAACATAGTATCCACGGATTTAACCCTGGCGGCAAATGGTCAACTGGATGCATGGGTTCATAATCATTTAAGCCTAAGGTTTACCCTCCTCGTTGGATTAATGACCCCGTGGAGTCGGGACTCATTGAGACGGCGCTGGGATTAGTGTAGTGAACCGACGTGAAGATAGTCAGATCTGCCAGTTTTTGGGCTTGAACCTCAGGAAGGATTCCTATGTACCATGCCTAGGAGACAGGGATCAAAGTCCATGTAGTTCGTATTGGTATGGGGCTTACGCTCTGAGGTGGCCTAAGGTGTGGATGATGGGCTTGAACCTCAGGGAGGCTTCCTACGTACCCTACATAAGAGACAAGGATCAAAGTCCACATAGTTCACATTGTTATGGGGCATACGCTCTGAGGCGGCCCAAGGTGTGGATGATGGGTTGAACCTCAGGGAGGCTTCCTACGTACCCAGCCTAAGAGACAGGGATCAAAGTCTACGTAGTCACATTGGTATGGGGCTTATTCTCTGAGGCGGCCCAAGGTGTGGATGATGGGCTTGAACCTCAGGGAGGCTTCCTAGGTACCCTTCCTAAGAGACAAGGATCAATGTCCATGTAGTTCACATTGGTATGGGGCTTACGCTCTGAGGCGGCCCAAGGTGTGGATGATGGGCTTGAACCTCAAGGAGGCTTCCTACGTACCCTACCTAAGAGACAAGGATCAATGTCCACATAGTTCGCATTGGTTTGGGTCTTACACTCTGAGGTGGCCCAAGGTGTGGATTATGGGCTTGAACCTTAGGGAGGCTTCCTACGTATCCTGCCTAAGAGACAAGGATCAAAGTCCACATGGTTCGCAACAAGTCCATCGTCGTTGTGTGGGTACCATGACCATCAAAAATCTCTAAGCCCACGTGAGTCATGCTCGGTGTGAGAAACAAGAGAATGCAACAGAGTTGGCTAACCTCACACTTTTCTCCTGACCAAGGGAAGGGGAGACAAATGATGAGTGGAGGAAAAGGCCGGTACCATTGGACTCTCCATCCCCCTGATTGTTCGATGAATGTAGAAGTCGTGCGGTGGAGAAAAAAACCCTCTAGGATGAGTGGAGTGGGGTCATTGGCTTCTGACAAGGATGATGTGGGGACTACTTTAGAAGTGATTCCCAATAGTGAGAGATCCCACCAGGAGAGGGGCTTGTCCCCAAAGAAGGATGGAGCAACACCTTTCCCCACTACGCCCCTGATTGGTCATATTGGTGGGGAAGTACGGAGGTGCATGGGGACAGCTTCCTTCTGACGGGTATGTAGCCCCCTCTCTGGGGAGGGGAGAAGAGCCCGACCACCGAAGCGTGTAGTCCCTCATCTAGGAATGTAGAGGCAGAAAGGGGGATCTCGGGCTCAGACCCCACATTACTTTGGGAATGTGAACCCATGCATGCTTCGAGAATCCACCCAAGGGCTGGTGAAACCCCTTCGCCTTCGCTTACCATCGGTATGTAAACTCAAAAGGGCGCACTAACACTCACAAAGGTTACATAATATCGGTCTGGTGGCTCGAGCGGAGGCCTCGACTCAGGGCCGATGAATGGGCCAATGAGGAGGTTGTGAAGGATCTAGCCAGATTGGAATTGGAAGGATTTTATCTGGCTCGTGGAATAGGAACTCTGAAGGTTTTGGCAGGCCACACGGGTGTATGAGGGGTGGCTCCCTTTTCATAGGGAGGTGATAAGTGGCTGGATAAGCCGTCCACGAGCCAGGGTGGTCCATGGGCTAAGAGGTTGACTACGACCCAGGAGGGTCCGCAGACTGAGAGGCCGTCTGCGAACCAGGAGGGTCTGCGGACTGATTGGCATCACGTGAACCAGGAGGGTTTGTAGCTTCGAGTTTGGCCCGCATACAAGGTTGTTGTGCGGAGGGGACCACACAAGCAGCGACATCTATGGAAGAAACCAGTTGGAGATTCGTCGGTCGGGGCTTCGTCCCCGTAGGAGGGTGCTACACGGTGCGACAGATCAGAAAGGGGGCATAAAATACCTAGTCCAAGCATAGTGCATCTGTGGAGGGGCCATGGTTCGCAGTCTTATCTTTTTATGTAATTTTTGGTTCATAGTTCACCAAGTTATGCGTTTCTAGTTCCTTATTAATTCTTTTCCAGCTTCATACCTGCTCTAGTTCGCGAACTGGAACTTCGCTCTTTGCAAAATCCTAAGCTCCTTCCTTCGAAATCGTTCCACCTAAATTTGATCGATCTCTTCCTAATCCCCTCCATCTTTCCTCATCGGTCTCCTTTTATAGAGGGGATGAAAATTGATCTATTGGGGTCATGCAGAACCTTTTGTAGAGGCCCATGACTGAATTCTCGACATACGGATGACTTGGTCAATCCATAACTCGCGGGGCATTAAACACTCCTCCTCCGCGAACCAAACTCGGGGAGTACTTCACGGCCGCAGAGGGTTCCGCCTCCATTTCACGAATGACAGCGGAGGTAGTTCGGGCAAGTTGACGCAGCTCGTGGCTGGGGCAGTCCGGAATTGTGAACCGGGTTAGCGCTTGTATTGCCTCGCGACCGTGGAGGGTCTCCGCCTAGGTTTCACAAACGACGACAGTCCACGGAGGAGGGATGTTTCGCAGAACCGACCATGCGCCGTTACATTAGACCGGTCCTTGGACTAGCTTGTCCTACTCCATCCTTGAGTATTCTCCACATTTTCCCAATCCTTTGAAAATTTTTCAGGACCTTAAAAATTCCCCCCATCGGAATGGGGTCCGATCGGAACGAAGAGGAGACTATTCCGATGCAGAGTGGTCCTGAAACTCGGATGGGTTGCAGTAAGGAAGTGGACCCGGTAAGGGAAAATGCCTATAAATACGGAGGGCCCTTAATTTTACTTCTACTTGATTATTCATGAATACCAGCGCTCCTTCACTTTTCTGCCTCTGCATGCTTGTTCCTTTACGAAACGCTTTGTCCGCGAACCAGCTACTACTCTTGCAAACCATTTCTCGTTCGCGTCATTCTTCACCTGTGGACAAATGTCCCATCCATGAACTAAAACTTTTAATTAACTAAAAAGTAAGTCTTGATGGGGCGCGTATGAACTCACTTCACAGTTTTGGTGCTCCGTAGTTTCAATGCTCCACGATTTCGATGCTCTGAGGAGTAAAATCTTCTGGTTCACGGTTTTCTAGCCAATGCTCTGCGGGCCAGAGTATCTCGAACTACTTCCACGCAGGGTTGGTTCGCGGGGTGTAGACATCGCGAAGCATCATTCAAGGCATCCTCACAGACATTTCTATGATGTCTCCTCAACTGATCCTTAGCCATATATTTGGAATTTGTTTCTGAAAAAAATTCTGGACTAACCACTTGTTGGCTTTCATTGTGCAGGAAGAAAATATAATTCCCCCTCGTTCTGCACCTAGGCCTTCCGTCGAGCCCCTCTCAATTAGAAATCAATGCCTGAAGGACATGGACAGCTCTATTTAGGATGGAATCCGCCACTCCCCAATGTCTTCATTTATTACCAGCCGGCTCTCTAAGTCACAGCAAGAGTACCCCTTTTCTAACAGCCTTCCTGCCTATGGGTTCGGTTTGATGTCTGATACCACGATTCTGGTACCATCTCATGAGAATAATCCTGAAGCATGGATATTTACTGCTACTATCCCTTGTTTCGTGATACCTATCAATGGGTGGCCTGCCCTGAGAGATACATCTTTCGGATCTGTGTTGAATCACCTTCCAGTATCTCTGTTAGGAGAACAACGTCAACAGGAAGGAACAATTCACTGATATTGGAGCATTGCCCGCAATGCCATGGTAAGCGACTAGCATGGATGGTAAGTGAATCGGGACCTCCGTCCTGGAGGAGCATTTAAGCCCTTGGATTTTGGGCGGCCCACTTGTGTCCGCCAGAGCTGTGTGGTGTTCGAGGCAGAATTGTGAGCGGTAGGCTTTTATGAAGCTGCCTGGGTGTCCCAAACCTATACCTACCGGCCTCAAGCCATCGCCAAAAACTTATGAGCCATTGGAGCCCGGACACCAACACCTTCCATCTGGTCCACGGGGAGGTGGGCATTAGTCTTTGGGACGTCTTCCAAATTCCAGGGGTCCCCATGGTTGGGGGTATGTTTGACGAATTCCTTCCTCCCCCTTCTGTGTGTGGACGACGAAGGGAGAACCCCTCCATTAGTGAAGCGGCTCATCGATCTGGACCAAGAATGTTCGAAGGATACATTTCTGGAAAAGCTTGTCCCTGGTCGTCAGGAGAATTCGAAGGATATGTCTCTGAGACAGCTTGTCCCGTATCGCGACTAGATCAAGGCTTTTTCCAGAGCGATCCAGAAAATAGCTCTTCCGTGTAGGCCCACAACCTGCCCTGCCATGGTGTCTCGAAAGCAGAGGGGTATCAATTGGATGAACCTAGATTAAGGTCAATTCCACGACTGGGGCTGGGAACTTATTCCATACATTGATCGGCTGCTTCGCCTGGCGGCATTTCTGGCCATGTTTTTCAGTGGCTGGCTATTGCTTGTACGCGAGTCTAGCAGCGTGCGGGTCTCTACCTTTGTCCTGGTGGAAAAATTGGCTACTATAAAAGTTATCAACTTAGTCATCCCAGTACTAGCCAGGATTTATCAGTTGCTTGGTAATATTACCAATGGGAGCTGGCCAAACCGATTGCCCGGACCTTTTAAAATTCTTTGGGGATGGCTAGACGTACATATCAAGAACTGATACACGTTCATCAACCCTCTTCAGATTCTAGGCACCACATTCTAGCCATACTTGCAACTGACCAGCGGGGTTATGCCAGAAAAGTGGGCGACCCAAGAGAAGGATAATCAACAGACAGTTCAGAACAGGTGTCTGCTATCTAGTCGAATCTCGAGTAATGATAATTTCAATTTCCATTCATTTTCTTCCAGAAGTGGTGAAATCACGAATACCATAATAGAGGAGTTTAGAAAGTGGGGATACCTATTTTCCCTCTGAGAGGGTATTCCGGTAGCTCGTATTAGCGGGGAACTAATCTGCGAGGGGTACACGCCTTGCCAATTCAGGCGTCAATTTGGCTGCGTCCAGGCACTGTGTCCCCCTGCACTCAATGTTTCCGATGAAAATCGTCATTTAATGGTGGCCAGGCAACTATGGTTAATGTTTACATGGGAGGATACCTTCTGGGAGGTTATAACCCCCACGCTTGCAGACTCCATGCCCTTCTTATCCAAGAATTATGCTGACTCTTGGGTACAATCATACCCAAAGGGACATCTAGGGATGTTGGTGCCTACCATATCAAGTCCCAAGACATCAAAGGGAAAGAGGAAGAGAAAGGGGGATGGTGCTTAAACTAGGTCGGGCAATGTCCTTCGCCACCCTGCCGGTCCTTTGATTACGGTGAAGATTTTAACAGACATAGGTGTATACTCCCATGCCCTCGAAGCTTCTCGTAGGGGGTTGGTAATTCCTACAGATGCTTCCTTCCCGACAGCCTAGGGCCAATGGGATGAATTCAATGGTCGATCATCCTTTCGTAGCCAGTACCCCCATTCTCTGTGGCAGTATCTTCAGGAATCAAAAGTGGCATTTTAGAGGTTGGGCTACATATCCTCCCATGTTGACATCCTTTTTGATGTGGACCTAGAGCAGGTCAATCAGTATCTCCAGGATATCAAAGCCTATATTTACGTGCACTAGGGTTATGCAGTATTAACCCACCGAGTCCAGGCCATGCGGTACCCGGTGACCGATGAGGAGGGGGAAGGAAGTGACCACTCTTCAGTGGGTGATGATTTCGATGATCTCCTCGTCATATACGATGCAAGGGAATTCCCCTCCCTACCTGTGAGGTACCGTCCACAGGTAGGCCCAGAGAGTTCTAGGGTAGTGGAGAGATCTGGAACACAAACACGGTCATTAGCACCCCTACCAGCCCCTGCAGCTGCCCGACCCTCTCAGGTTGATCCTTCCAGTCTAGCCGCTCCCATTACGGCCGCATTCCTAGACGCATGGAGGATTTGGGATGACCTGAGGGCCAAGGTCTAGATGAATAGGTTTGGGAATCACTCCAAACGAGCCCTCTCAAGATCCTAAGTATTGGGGTTATCTTCGCTCTGCCACACCTGCAGTTGGAAGATGATTTGAGTGAACTGGTCACCTCATTGAAGGAGATAGACACCTATGTTCATTCGCTCCAGAAACAGCTTTTTGGGTCTGCCAGGGTATCCATGATGATATGACATTCCGAATTTCCCGATCCCGTAGAAGAGGTCATCTCGTTCGACCATTCCATCTTTCCCTCCTCCTTTACTGAGAAGGTTCTAAAGTTTCTACCCTTTATGCAGGGTGCCGAGGAAACCCATGGGGAAATTCCATCCCCATAGTATACTCCCCATGGGACCGCGACAGGAGAACATGCATTCTTGGCCATGGGGATCACCGAGGAGGGATCTCCTGGCGCAGCTGAGCCTATGGAGGCTACCATTATGGACCCAGATTGGGTATTTCCTCCCCCGGCTTCTCCTACTATTCTGAGCATGGAATTATCCCCGGAGCAGATCTTGAGACGTTAGCAGGCATACCATTTTATGGAACGGCTCAGGAAGAGGATGTTGGGTAATCACGACTTCTCGTTTCCTCGATTACCGACTCATATTCTCTGATTCTGTCAGTTGTTGACTTTTCTAGTGCTACGGTGTAGGGAGATTCAGATACCTGGTCATGGCTACCCAAGCGATTGTACGTCCTTCCCCTTTATCATCTGGGGAATCACCCACAACCACCCCTGAGCATAACGAGATGACGTGATCCACTGATGGGGAAAACGACATTGGTGCTTCCATTATTCCATTATCCACCAAAGATATGTCCGAGGAGGGATTGTTGGAAGCCGACACCAACGCCGATCCTACAGCCTCTATAATTGCGGGCGAGGATGGGGTGCCGATGATTATCGACGAGGCCCTAGATCTGATGGGGAAAACTTCCTCAGACCCATTGGGTCTTGTGGAGACGGAGGAGGAGCCTACCATCAGGCCAATCATAGGGAACCGAGAGTGGGCCATCATCTTATTCACTGGGGGAGTGATTCCCCCGGGCTTGATCTCCACAGCTGATCGCTTGGGGGAAGCTTTGTGAGTTGCTGGCCTTGGGTATGGATATAGGTCCTAGGTGCCTCTGGGGATTCCCAGGGCTCCTCTTCCCTTTGAGGATGTATCATCTTCCTCTATTGGCCGTCGCGAGAGTGCAGAGCTTGAAGATGTCGACGCCTTAACGATTAGGGTTAAGCTTCCCGATCTTTTTCCACTGACTCCTTTTTCTTCCCTTTTCTAATTAGGGGTACATATATGTCTGATTGAATCTCGGGCTTCAGGACCACAACCCTTGGCGCTGGAGATTGTGTCGTCAGACCCAACTGTGCCTATGACCACAACTGTCGAGGGTGACGTTGCCGCAATGCCAGAGTTTGCGGGTGAAACCGCATCATGTCCCTCCTTGGTGACGTTCATCCCCAAGTATGTGTCCTCATCCGGGAGTTATTCTGAGCCCGATAAATAAGTCCTTTCAAGTCATTGTCCTGCTCACCAAAGGGCCTGGGAGAAAATCTGGAAGCTGATCTCTCAAACGCCCTTGGTCAAGATGCCAACCAAATTACAGAGGCTACGCAACTTGTTTATGTTGCTGGGATTTGTTGGCTTTGACTATCATGGTGTTTATGACATAGTCAACTAGGTGGTTACTGATCGGGAAAGACTGGGTGGTTTCGAATCTTGCCTTTCTGCTGCCCAATCTGAAGCCTACCTTTCCACAACCCGACAGCTTTTCCTAACAGAGGGTCATGATCACACCAAGGTAGTTGCGAGGCTCCAGGGTGAAGTTATTGATCAGAGTTCTCACCTGGAGGTGTTGAGGAATGAGATTCAACAACTACAGCAAGAAGAGGCCAATGTTGCACCCATAATTGAAGAAAGGGAGCGACAGATGGAGGAGGAAATGAGGGTGAGCACAAATGCGGCCCAGGAGGCAGAAGAGTTATGGGCTGGTGCAGAAGATGAAATGGCCTTACTGCAGAATCCCTCTCAAACAATCAAGGATTCTCACCAGCACCTGATACAACTCTATAAATCTACTGAAAACCTCCTGTAATAACCTTTCACACTAGAGGAGGCTCTGGGTTGTGGATGCCCTTATTTCTAACCTTGTTATGGAACAACGAATTGTTTTTATTAGCACTCTTCTTGTCATCCCCTATGGCAGAAATCATTTTACATGATGGCTATGTATGTT
Organism: Viscum album; assembly: GCA_963277665.1. Lineage (NCBI taxonomy): Eukaryota > Viridiplantae > Streptophyta > Magnoliopsida > Santalales > Viscaceae > Viscum > Viscum album. The sequence goes on from OY728155.1 coordinate 484,535,821, forward strand.
AATTCACCGATCTCAGAATAATTAGAGTTAGGGACAAGAAATAATAACCGAGCTATAACTTTTTCATGGATCATGGGATCCAGTGAGCATAGTTTGACTATTTCTAGGGTTTTGTAGAAAACCCCTACAAAATTTTTGACTTTTCATTTATTACCCTAATTTTTCCTCGGCCCATTCATTGTAGACCCAGCGGGTATGGCCCTAATTTTTCTTATGTTTCCCTTTTTGGGTTTTCGGCATAACAGGATTTGTGCCTCTTTCACAAGTAGTTTAAAGTCCCACCATCAAGACTATCATTAAGGATGTTTTATTTCGAATAGTTTTGACCATATATAGTGTGGCAAGGGCCCCAATGGGGTTTAAATGATTAAAATATGTCCCAATACTCTTCCGACATATGTGGGGGGACATGTTTGAATTTTAACGACATGCAGGGCATGTCTCAAGTCATGGGGCCACATCGGAGTACAGAGGTTGGAAAAGCATTGCATAAGGAAATCTCGCCTTTGGTAGATGAGCCTATGGAGATCAATATGCAGAACCACTGAGGGAATGGTATGCATAGTCATACAAAGGTATCCTCAAGTCAACGACTATCCATTTCTGATGGCTTGGGGACTTCATGGAAGTCCAGCTTATGGAAACCACCTTGGGTGTCTTGGAGAATTATGAAAACCACCGAGGGTGGCTTGGAAAGGGTATGTGATGTCTGAAAGGGTTTTGGGATCATCTATACTAGTCAGGTGTGTGGTCGGGAGACCACATTCCTACGCATTTAGTTAGTGTAAGGGATGGTTGAATCTTGGCGCAGTTTAAATTCATGCAGCTGGGACATCATCTAGAATGGAACGGCTTCTTCTGGTCCTCAGTAATCTTGTCAGAGACGTTCTACCATATTCAGGTAGGGTTGTGAAAGAGGTTGGTAAACTATAGCTCAGAGGGTTTTCGAATCCTGGGATAGACATGGGGGCTCAAAGGCCAAGAGGTGTTCAGAGAGAAGCATTGCCTAAGGAAGTCCTGCCTTTGGTAGACGGGCCAGGGGCGATCAATATGCAGAGCCATTGAGGGTATGGTAAGCATAGTCATGCAATGGTGTCCTTAGGTCAATGATTTTATTCCTCTGATAGCCAAGAAACTTCAGGGAAGTTGAGATTTGGGACCACCAGGGGTGGCTTATGAGAGTTCAAATTTTTTTGAGTACAGAGTATGGTTTATGATGAGAGGGTACCTGGATACAGGGAAAACATCTAGGCTAAACTTCTTGAGAATGGGTGAAGTAATCCCTTCTCACGCGGGTTTGAGACTATGGCTTGTGCAGGTCTGACCCGTGCACTGAAGGATAGAGAAAAGACTCCATTCCTTACTGAACCCGTGACGGGTTTGACCGAGAAGTTTAGTGTCATGCGGTAAAGAAGAAGAGAAATATTAAACAATGTTGTGTAGTTTAATGTAATGCAGTGAGGACGGGGGCATTTTTCCTTCCTTTTCCAATGCTGTGCAGTTTAAAGTCGTTCAGTAAGGATGATTGACCGTGCAATTTAACGTCGTACAGTAAGAACAAGGAGAATTATTAAACTAGTGAAAATTCTTGTTGTTGGTGGAATTCCCCTGGATGCTTAATTCTTGGTCTTTGCAGCCTTACACCAGGTGGACAAGATGGTGCTCTGTGACGTTTGACGTCATGCGGGAAGGACATAGTTAAAAGGGCTGCTCATGAATAGAATGTAACTGGGCCCGAGTATCCTGGCATGTCTAGGATGTGGAGGGGGGTTGATGGTGTAAATCATGGTTTTGGGGATTCTTGAATCAGGAGAGATGACATGGAGGCTCTGGGGCCGGTAATCATACGGAGCTGGGAAGAGTATTGGCCCGAGAAAATCTTTCCTTTGGTAGATGAGCTAGGGATATCAATATGCAGAGCTGCTGAGGTTATGGTATGCATAGTCATGAAAAGGTGTCTCCGGGTCGATGAATTTCCAATTCTGATGGCCAGGAATGGTTATGAAGATCTGCAATTATCCGGTCCATGAATTTTGTCATCGTGGAATGAAATGTCTTAACATGTCAGGCATACTCGGCCCTGTTTGCTGTTAAATCTTAGAGAACTCCCTACACTGATTTATTTTTGTGTGTGGGGGTGTACCTTCACTCCATGCAGTTTAACGTCGTGCGGTAAAGACGAGGTAATCCTAGTTTAGTGGTCATAGAGCTCAGACCATTGGGTGACTATTGTTGTAGTCACTCGAAGGATAACCGTGTCAAAATGCTCTAATAAACATGGAACAAGGTGGGGGATGAAGGTCGTAAACTGCAACTTTGAGTTTTCCCGGATCAGGGGGTGATGTGGGGGCTCTGAAGCCGGTAAGCATATGGAGATAGGAAGAGTGTCACCCAAGGAAATCATTCCTTTGTTAGATGATCTAGGTTCTATCAATATGCAGAGCCGCTGAGGGAATGGTATGCATAGTCATGCAAAGGTGTCCCCGGGTCGATGACTTTCCACTTCCGATGGTCGTGAATCGTTTGAAGATCCATGATTGTCTGGGTCGTGGAGTCTGATGTATGGAGAGGATGCACCCAAATGCGAAAGGGGTATTCCCATCTCATTTCACCGTATATATTGGGTGGGTCACGACGAAACCCATGCAGTTTAACGTCGTATGGTGAGGACGAATTCCTTGCAGTTTAACTCCATGTGGTATGGACGAGGTACAAACCCCGTTCAGGTGTAGTCCATACATGTGGGGGGGATTTAGTTTTTTTTCTTATTCATTCAGTTTAACGTCATGTGGTAAGGATGACGAATACACCCCGTGCAAGTTTGGTCCGTACATGGGGGAAGGGGGCCTTTTTTCCAAGGTGGCTAGGTCAGGGTGTAGAATTATGGCATCACTATGTTTCCTGTGAGGGTAGGAATCAAGCCTCACGTAGTTCTCTGAAAGATGATACACCTCATGCAGGTCTGGTCCGTTCACAGGGGAAAGGGAATTTTGAACATTTTTTTCATTTGGGAGTGGCTGGGCTAGGATAAGGGATCCCGACATCGCTACGTATCCTGTAAGGGAAGGAATCACGCTGCACATAGTTCTCAGAAATCCGTGTAGTTTAACATCATGCGGTGAGGATGAGGAATACACCCCGTGCAGGTCTGGTCCATACATGAGGGGAAGAGGATATTTTTAAAAGATCTTTTCCATGTAGTTTAACATCATGCGGTGAGGTTGAAATACTCTTAGTTTAATGTCATAGAGTTCGGACCATTGGGTGCTTAGCAGTTTAAATCCATGCAGCTTTAACGATCCTTTTTTTTCTTACCCATGTAGTTTATCGTAATGCAGGTAGGACGAGGTATACACCCCGTGCAGGTCTGGTCCGTACACGGGGGAAGAAGGAATTTTTAACTTTTATTTGGGGGTGGCTTGGCTAGGATAGGGGATTTCGGTGTCGCTACATATCCTGTGAGTGAAAGAATCCAGCCGTACTTAGTTCTCTAAAATCTGTGCAGTTTAATGTTATGCAGTGAGGACGAGAAGTACACCCCAGGCAGGTTTGGTCTATACACGGGGGGAGGGAGCATTCTTAACTCTTATTATCCGTGTAGTTTAAGATCGTGTGGTAAATATGACTAAATAAACTTGGTCTCCATGCGAAATACTTCTTCTGGAATCTCGCATTGGTAGGAGCCGTGGTGAATTTATTGTCTATAGAGATCATGGTATATGCTCTGTTGGAGTAGACCTTGTGTACAACATATGATCCCTCCCACTTCGGCTCCAACTTTGGAGGCCTCTTTCCGGGTATCATTGGGGTGTGGAGGACCAATTCTAATTATCCTTCCAAGAAAGACCAAAGAAGATCCTTTTTGTTGAAGGCTCATGCAATCCAGTTCTGGAATACTTCTAGATGGTGCAAAGTGTGCAACCACTTCTTATCTAGCTATTCCAATTCACCTAGCCACTTTTCTGATTGCGCATCGTTGGATAATTGTTCACAAATGGCAACGTGAAGTGATGGTAATTGGAGATCAATATGCAGGACTGCTTCTGTTCTGTATACTAGTGAGTACGGAGTTTCCCAAGTAGCAGTTCGGATTATGGTTTGATAAGACCACAATGCATGAAGGAGTTTATCCATCCATGACTTCTTTTCTTTGTACACCATTTTATGGAGAATGTTGGAAATGGTCTTGTTGAAATCCTCTATCTATCCGCTGGCCACTACATGGTAGCGGGATGAGTGGTTAGCCTTGATACCATACTCGTGGTATAGTTTTTACAATTCCACAGAGTAGAAGTTGGTGTCGTTGGCCTTCAGTATGGTATGGGGGACACCAAATATGGTGATGATATTGGTCTTCACAAAGCTAAAAATATTTCTTGCCCCGACTTCCTTGAAGAGTATGGCTTCTCACCATTTGGAAAAGAAGTTAGTTTCTGTGAGGATATACTTCAGCTATTAGGATGTGGTGGGTGGATATGGTCCCACAACCTCCATCCCCTAAACGACAAATGACCAGGAGTACATGGCTTGATGAAGTAACTCCGGGGGATGGTGTATGAAGTTCACATGAATTTGGAATTAGTGGAATTTTACGGTAAAATGCTCACAGTCTCATGCCACTATGGGCCAATAGTACCCAATCCTTTGAACCTGATGGGAAATCTTGGTCCCCTGTTGATGTGCTTCACACACTCTGGCATATACTTCATTCATTACAGCAGCAGATTCTTCTCCATCAATGCATCTATAGATCACTCCGTCAAGGCCTCATTTGTAGAGGACCTCTTGCTGACCCACGCCACTATATAGGACAATGTTGATTTCCCTTCTTCGTATTTGCTCTCATTCAGCCCTGTTTGATGGAAGCTCTCCCCGTTGAAGGTAGTTTGCAATGGGGGTCATCCAGCCGGTGGTAGGAGAAAATGGCTCAGGGACAGGACTGAATTCATGGATTTCATCCATCTTAGCTTGAACAAATGGCAATACCATTCGATGGTGACCAATACTGATATCTGTTTTATATTGGCCTGGGTCAGTTAGGGTTGTGGCCGCGATGGCTAATGCATCAGTCTGAGCATTTTGAGACCGGAGAATATTGGTCAATGTTGGTTCTGTGTATAAATCCACCATTAACCCTCAGACATGGTCAAATGGGGGGATAATCTCCTATTTTTTAATAGCATAGTCACCATTGACTTGCTTGATGACCAGCTCCAAGTAACATTTTACCTTAAGGTGATGTACCTGTTCCTAGAGTGCGAGCTCCAGGCCTGCAATGAGAGCTTGATATTCTGCTTCATTGTTTGTACATCCCTCTGACAGGAGGAAGGAATATGGAAAGACTACCTTTTCTAGGGACACGAGTATTATTCCCAAACCCACTTTGTTGAATCTGGGATCCTCCATCCTCTTCCTGGTTGGGCATTAGGATGCACCGTCAAAGTACATTTCCCATTCTAGGAACTCCTCTCGAACTGAGATGATGTATTTATCAGGTATCTCGGCGTCCGGTGCAGTGGTCCCTGTTAAAGGGTGCTCTTCCAGAAAGTCAGCTAATGTCTAGCCCTTGATGGATTTTTAAGGCACAAACCGGATGTCAAACTGTTTCAGGATTACCGCACATCAGGATAGGCATCCAGTTATCATCGGGCGGCTGAGGATGTACTTGAGTGGGTTAATCCACGAGATCAAATGGACTTCATGATGCTGTAGATAATGTCACATCTTTTGAACTACGATGACCAAGTCCAAACAACTCTTCTCGATATTTGAGTATCGAGTCTCAACATCAATCATGGTTCGACTGAAGTAATAGATACTTTTTTCACTACCGACGTCATTCTTTTGTGCGAGGAAGGCTCCCAGTTACCATTCTAGGGTCGTCACGTATAGGATGAGAGGTCTTCCTTCAACCGAGGGCATGAGCACCAGTGGTCTTAATAGGTACTTCTGCATGTTTTCGAAAGCCTCTTTTCAGTCATCCGTCCATTGGTACGTGACCCCCTTCTTCATTAACCTGGTGCAGGGAAAACAATTTCTTGCCAGGTTGGCTATGAATCGCCTAGTATAGGCCAAGTTCCCTTGGAATGATCTCAACTCAATGAGGTTGTGGGGAGGTGGCAAGCAAAAGATAGCCTTTATCCTCTTAGGGTGGACTTCGATGCCACTAGGGCATACAACGAAGCCAGGGAATTTCCCTAAGGTAACCCCAAAGGCGCATTTCAAGGGGTTTATCTTCAAGCTAAGCTTTTGGAGTTTGTTGAAGATGGTCCCAAGGTCGGACAGGTTATCCGAGCACTGTTTGGACTTGACCACCATGTCATACATGTAACATTCAACGAATTTCCCCAAGAATGGTTTAAAGCTCTGATGCATGGCACACTGATATGTGGTGCCAGTGTTCTTGAGACCAAATGGTATGAAACTGTAATAAAATACCTCTTGAGTGGCCCTGAAGGGAGTGGATTCTTTGTCTTCTCGGGCCATCCCGATTTGGTTATACCCAGAATAGCCGTCCATGAATGAAATAGCCTCATACCCGGCCGTTGCATCGATTAATAACTCGGTGACCGGGACTGGGAAATCATCTTTTGTAAAATGCCGATTGAGATCTCTGAAATCAATGAAGACATGGATTTGTCTGTTCTTTTTCAAGACATAGGTGATATTGTCCAACCAGATTGGGTATTGGACCTCCCGAATTAAGCCTACTATAATGATCTCATTGACTTTAGCCTTTATTTTGGCAGCATGTGAGGGGTGTGTCCATCTTGCAGCATATTTATAGCCTCAGTGGTCTTATGGAATACCTAGGTGGTGTGTTGCCACTTTGGGATTGAGTCCTGGCATTTCCGTGTAACTCCAAGAAAACACATCTCGATGTTTCCTTAAGAAGGTGGTATATACCTCATGCTCTTCAGGAGACATGGCTGCACTAATGAGAGTGGGCCTCGAGTCTTCCTCGGTACCCAGGATTATTTTCCTGAGCCTGTGCACAGTGGTGGAGATACCTTCCTGAAAAGCAATAGGTGCATCCCTGAGATCTTCCCCATCATCTTCTCCCAAATCCTCATTTTCTTGATCCGACGAGGAGAGATCTCCTGACACGTGCTCTTGGGAGTCCGGAGGTGAGGTGTTTTGGGCGTCCTTACTTGAGTTTTCATCCCCAGGTTGAGGGTCAGTGGATGTCCTCACATTGTCACGCTTGGCCGTTATGGCTGAAGTCATGAGGACATCCGAGTGCGTCTCCGGACATGAACACCTACTCTCAACATGGTTGATAAGAAGGAAATAATCTCTACCATGCTGCCTGAGGGGGTCATTTGGAACCATTTCTAGGCCATTTTGAGCGGTGATCTAGTCGACACCATCGACCAAAGGCTTATTTTTCTTTTGCTCATAGAACCCAGCGTCAACGTAATGTGACTCGGAGAGCTCGAAAGTGGCCTTGTTAGCGTGAAATATTCCAAATTTTCCATTGATGCAGTACTTGTTACACTGGTGGTAGGATGAATGAACGACCATGTGCTTATGGGGCCATGGCCTTCCTAGCAGGGCATTGAATGATGTGCTCTGCCGGACCACCAGGAATTCTGTGTAGGCTACCAGGTCACCAAAATGGGTCTTTAGCTTAATTTTTTCAATTGGTTTCTGCTTGCTCTTGTCGTAACCCAACAGAGATGTGGCCGACGGTATTATATCATCCTCACTGTAGCCCGACTTACAGAGTGTCCATATGGGAAGGAGGTTAACTCCGTAGCCATTGTCTATAATGTCTTTTTAGATCTCAATAACATTCAGTGTGTTGGACACATATAGTGGTCTGATGTGTCCTTGCATGATGGAATCTTTATCCAGGTCGGTGAAGGAAATCACCGCATTGCATTCAGCCGGGTCAGTCTCCGTCCAGTAAATCTCGACAGCTTCTACCTCGGCTTGAAAATCCTGGGGGCTGATCAAAGCTTCTATAAGCGCCTCCTTGAGGTCTGCTGACAGACTTAGGGCATCGAGGATTGACATCTTGGCTGGTACCGATGCCAGCTACTTAAGGATATCATATTTTTGCTCTAGCGGCCGACGGTTCTCCATTGGCGGGAGAGTCTTAGCAGGTGCTTTGGGTGCTGGAGCATTTGACGAAGAGGGACCAGCCTCGGGGGAGAACATCGACGGTGTTCCCGTCTTTTGAGGACATGGCCCGACTGGTCTATTTGTGCGCACTTGGTGACCAGACACTTGCTCCTCCTCTAGTGGGTATCGCTGAACAACAGGGCCATAGTGGCTGCTTATAGAGGTGGAGGGGAATTCTTTCTCCTGCAGAGTCTGTTGATGGGCTCTCCCACGGGTTTCCATGATATTAATAGTTTGGGTCGGGTTCCAATTGTAGGATTGGTTTCATCTGCGGTTGTGCCTCCCCTAGTATCCCCTACCTCTGTGATTCCTCCTCCTGGATCCTCGTGCAGGGAACTCGGGTTCATAACCATACCCTTCCTCAGGGGACGATTCCATGAGATGGATGACGTTAATCGAACCAAAGATTGTCTCTTCATCCTCTAACATGTCAACCTGGTTGATTGTCTCTGATGGTTTTGTTTGGTGGTTCGGTGCCCATGGTGCAAAATTTGGGGGCATATAATCTTCCAGGTTCCTGACTAACTTTGTCCCCATTGCGGACTGCTCCTCTTGCGATTGTTTCTTAATTCTTCGATTACTCCGAGATGATCGGCTCATGGAGGATTGTGAGGCATATGCTGTCGGCTCTGCGGTGTTAGGGGCTATTGATGACAACAATGGCTGTCGTAGCTGAGCTCGGAGTATGCCCTGGGATTGGTTGATAGTCTTCTGAATCATCCAGTCATCGAATTTCTTCCCCTTCTTGCTGGTGACTTTCTGCCACACCTCCTCCTTGTCAGAGTTGGTGGTAGAGATAGAGTCCACATGTGCTGGGGTGGTCCCAGCTCGACCTGTCCGTAGTCTACCATCCTCTGGAGGAGGTATTTGAATATGAATCATTCTTAGATATTTTTCCTCAACATTCGATGGTAGGGGCAGCAATCTGGCTGGTCATCGTGGCTGACTTCTGCAGTTTTCCTCGGCTCTGGGAGGCGGACCAATTTTCAATTCATGGCGGCAATGAATTAGTCATGGACTTGATCGTCTCGTAATGAGTATACTTTTTTTCTTCTTTCCTCAAACTGGTTCCGCTTCGGTCCTCTCTGATCGTCTCGTTTAGGCGGAGGCGACCGCTGATATGCAGGAAGCCCTTGACGATTTAGTGGAGGTCTGAGTAGTGGAGAGGGAACAGGGGCCGACTTGAGTGTGACAGAGGACACTTCCGCTCTAGGGGGTCTTTTCACAGGATCTTGTGAGTCTATTCGGGACTTTGAATTAGTCTGCTACAGGGAGTCCTCAATTCTATGGGCAATGGCCGAGAGGTGGTGGAAGCCAGTGGTGCACTCCACTGGTATGAGTGTTGTTCACAGCTCATCTCGAAGATTATCGATTCATGTGGCTAGCATCTAATCTTGAGGCATTGGCATGTTTAGGGAATATGTCAGACCCTTCCATCTGGCGATGAAATCTGAGACCCTCTCATTCTCCCTCTGCTTGTAGTTCATGAGTTTGCTGACTATTTTCTTATGCAACGTTGAGCTGAATTGGAACATGAACTACTACCAAAGGTCCTCCCATCTTTTTATTGACTGGGCTGGTAGACTCGTGTACCATACGAAGGCGGATCCTTGCAAGGTTTGCATGAAGCACCTGAGTTTCACTGATTCTTGTTGTTCTGGAGTTCCCATCATAGGGTTGCAATAGTATGCGTAGTGCATCAAATGATGTTCTGGATCACCTGATCCATTGAAGATAGGGAGTACAGGGCTCCGAAAATTGGGTGGAGGTAGTGTGTTGCTCACCCAATCCGAGTAGGGTTTCCGCTCTGGATGTATCAGAGCGTGTCGACCTTCCATCGCTTCCAATCGAGCCATTAGTTCCTCGATGGGGTTGGTGATATCCTCATTTACATCCAGTTGGGCCCGGTCTTGAGCAGGTGTAGCCCGATTCATTGCATGAGGATCCATCTCGGTTGGCGCCTGGGGTGCATGTGTTGTTTGTGACACCTTTTAAGGGTTCAAGCGTACTCGCTCTGGTTGCTTTCTGAGTAGAGGGAAGTCTTGGTATTCATCTGGAGCCACATTTAGGTAGTTGGACAGACCAGGCACCTCATTGGATAGGGTAATCCTGGTTCTTTGAGGTGCACTTACTGAGAGTGCAGGATGTGGCTCCTCTTGGGACGTGTTTTTAATAAGATGGTTCCTCTGGAGTAGCTCGGCGTTAAGCCACCACAATTCTTTCATTTCCTCTACCTGTCAAGAAAACCTCTCTTCAAGCATGAGTGGCTCAGTTTTTTCGAGAGAAGGGGACAAATTAAGGTTAACCAATCCTTTGTTCTTATCCACATTGGAAGCTTACAGGGTAAGTGGAGGAGGGTTGGCTGGAAGGATGGCCATATTTAGGGCGACCCTATGGTTCCGGGTGTGCACACCTTAGGGTTCATTGTGAGTCACAGCATGACCGGAACCATCGTCTACCGGTCCATCCTAATTTGCAGCATCTCTGGTGTAATCCGTGGGGTTAACCTCTATGAAATTGATAGATGCATATCATGGGGCGGAGAAGATGTCATCTTCCAAATAGGAAAAGGATCTCCCGCATCTTCTGCTGGCCTTCCATTTCATGACCTGGGATTTCCCTCCTACTTCTTGACAAAGGGTGATGTGGAGAGTTCTTTGATGAGACCTTATGGTGCGCCTTCCTCTCGGAGGGGATGATGATTCGAATGATGGGATAGGACGAGAACCTCCTCATCTAACTGTCCTTCCTAGATGAGACAATACAGACTGTCGCGTGGGAGGTTTTTATTGAGGGGCTAATAATGCCCCCAGCTCGGAGGGCTGGGGTTGGCTCCGTTCCTTGGACGTTGAGTCTCCTCCAATTTTTATTGGTCTTACAGTGGAATTTGTTGTTAAACATTCCCCCAGCCCTGTAGGATGGGTTTGACCTTGGATTGCGGCAGTGGCTGCGGCTATCGCTACCTGCCTGATCTTGCATGCCCCCATTCGGGGGTGAACTGTGTTTGGTGTTGAGTTCTTCTGTGAATCAATCCCTTCTGGGGATGCAGGAAAAGATTATTGATTGGCCTCTCTTTGGTGAGAGACCTGTTGTATTCTCTCGGTGCCCTGACTCAAGAGTTCTTGAATGGATTGTTCCCGTTGGGCCTGACGCTTCTAGGAATTACTCAAGGCCTGACTCTGTTGGGTGTGTTGACTTTCCTGAATAGCGAGACCACTCGATTGTCTTCTTGATGTGATGACATTTCAAGACACCATGCCGAACGGGTTCTTCTGGCTGGGGAGAGGATTGAAATGCATAGCTCTGTGTTCCCTCCATCCCCTGATATGAACTCCCATCAGAGCTTCACCAATGAGGTGGCGCAGATGGTGTAGCGCACGGAGGCAGGCTATCTCAATGTTTCCTTTAGGCCTCTAGGGTCGTTTTTGTCATGCGAAAGGAAGAGATTCTAGGTCGATGTGATGCAGGAGGTCTCCTATTGTCATGACATGGTCTACATACCTGTCGTAGGGATGAAATCTTGATTTTAGTTGGCGGAGGGTTGTCCATATATTATAGAGGATTCCGTGCATGCATTCTCCTGATAAATCTCTTGGTATGTCGAACTGGGAGGTGGCCATGGGCCAGAACATAATTGGTATATCATCCCTGTCCAGTCGTTTCCTCAGGTGCAGCATATCGGCAAAATCCTCCGCTAGTGATTCCTCTACCGGGTTGGCCCAAATGAGGAGCACACTGATAGTGTGGTCAGAGGTAGTGGGACTAGTAGGTACTGAATTGTCATGTGGGCGATTCTGAGGTGGTTCAGAGGATTAATGTGGCCCTAGACCGTCTCCTGATTGAAGAAGGATGTCATTGGCGACTAACTGGGAATCTGACATGCTAGATCCCATCCTTCTGAGTGCCTCAACATACGAGGGCTTTTCTATGCTTGATTCGGTAGGGGGAGGACCTTCGTGTCGATATGATATGTCATCGTGGGGAGGAACTCCACAATGTCAACCTTATTGGAGAGGACTACCATTACTACATGATGCTTCACTACATAGAGGACTTTTTCAGTGCACACGCTGAGGGGGACCTCCAAGGTGTGTCGCAAGAAGGGGAGGACCATCTGGCTGTGTAGCGTCGTTATGAGGAGGGCCTTCACAACAACTGCTATCATGGTGAGGATAACCATCATGGCTTGGTGTTGGATTTGCATCATGGGGAGGACCTTCAGTATAAACTGCAACAAGGGGAGGAATTTATTGTTGATTGGGGCCAACTTGAGGAGGACCTTCACAATGGAAGCCGTGGTGGCGAGGACTACCATCACAGCTGCGGCAATGGAAAGGACTACCATTACAGCTTCCGTAGGGAGAATATCTGTAGGATACATCCTAGGGAGGGCCTCCAGAATGTACTGTAATGAGGGGAGGGCCTTCTCGTTGTTTGATGTCTCTATGAGGAGGACCTCCGTTATTAGGGTGGTAAGGACTACCACTTTGATCTGATGCCCGGCAGCGCGGAGTGTCATTGAAATGTAACCTTTGGGGAGGACCTTCAGGGCAGGCCACAATAAGGGGATGGCCTTATTGTTGTGATGAGACGTCACTATGGGGAGGGCCTCCGCAGTTGCGACTATGATAGAGAGGACTGCTGTCATAATCTTTGGTCCCACTACATGGAGTGTTCTTGCAGCGTATACCCCAGGGAGGACCTTCAGGGTGGACTACACCAAGTGTTGGATTTTCTTACTGCTTGATATTCCAGTCATGTAGAGGGTTTCCATGACTCACATCAGAAGAGGAGCTCTCGTGATCGATCATTATATGCCCGCGGGGGAGGCCCCCACGGGTGCTCTGGGGAGGACCTTCAGAGTTGCTAGTAGGAACATTGCAGGGAGGTACTTCACAACTGCTAATACCGCTCCCATAATATGGTAACAGGTGGGCAGGGTTCTGAGCCTACAATGTGTGCTTAGCGGTGTTGGGAAACCCAGCTTCAAGCATACTGGAGTCATGAACCCGCTCTTTATTTTCTGCCTGCCTTCGGCGCATTGGGGGTGATTTCTTGCGAGTAGTGGGGATCGTCTGCTGTTCAGAATGGCCTTCACCTTTGGATCCCTATCTAATTGGGTCCCATGATGTTCTCAGGATATTCCAAAAAACATCTTGACTTTTATAAGGGATATATGCCTACTCTGGAGCATCCACCGTGATGAACATGTGTCCCCCAGTTAGAATGAGTGAAGCTGCTCGATCCGATTTCCCTTGCGTCACGAAATATGGTCGCTGACCCTCCTGGGAAAAATTAGGGATGCAGATCTGCTCCGAGGAGGCTATCTTGTCTCTTATATGAGTTACCTCAATTGGGGAGAAGGGATCACAGGCTTGAATCCTTACTGTTTCCGCTGATGCAATTACATTCTAGCAAGTCTCCAAGATATCATCTGGGATCGATACCTAATCCTCCATCATTTTCATGATATGTAGAGAGATATCTTTGGCTGGAACAGGTATGAAGGCCCATTCTGGTATCGTAGTAGGAATATCTTGCTTTGTTCCTCCAGTTGTCAGTTGATACTGACAATTCTCTTGTGTCGGGGCAAGTGAACGAATCTGCCCCTATGTCGCGATATGACGGTTTATCTCCCTATTTTCCAGCACATCGGGGTGGCGGACTTTACATGCATTCGTAGGGATCTGGCCCTGCATTTATTGGTTTCCCACCGTATCGAGTCGGTGGCCTTTGTTGGCGGGGATACGTGCCTGCCTATTAATTGCCGCCACATCTGTGTGGCGGGCTTTGCTGATCGCCACCATGTTAGGATGGCGGGAGTCAGAAGCATCTGCTAGGAGCTGGTCCTGCAGGCGTCGGGCCTCCACCACGTCCATCTGGTGTAATTCACAACCCTGGGCAGGGATAAGTGCATACCGGTTAAGTGCCATCCTGCGTGAGCGACGGGCCTGATGGAGCTTAGAGGGGATGCACGCTGGCTCGTATGATGCCGCCATGTCTGGATGCCGGCCCAGGAAGAGCGAATAGGTGTAGGTGCCATTTCGTGGTATGTCTTCGTGGCTGGGTAGTGCAGCTCCTCCTCAGGGACCAGGGTGATGACCGGTCCCCAGTTGTACGTTTTCCACCCTCGTCGGGCAGTCTGAGGGGCCGAAGCTTGGGGAACATGGGCCTCAAACCTCGCAGAGATATCCTCCTCGGCATGAAGATGTTGAGTCGCGGTGTGACCACGATGATGCCTGCTGGCGGGGGCCTCGGAGTGGAACCCTCGTTCGGCAGGGATGAATTCCTCAGCGTTAACCTCATTCGCCTCCGTAAAATAAGTGATGTGTGCAATGTCCCGTTTTGGGGACAGACACCCGAAATGGTTTGAGACAACAAAAGGGGCCATCTGGATCTGCTTCTCTGGCCGCTGCTGGGTAGGCGACCGGTGAGTTCTGGCAGATTGGAGGGTGTGCATGGCCGCCTCCAACAATGGGAGAGTACCGTTCAGGTGTTACCCTCGAATCAACGTGTCTGAGACCCAGCATTGAAGACACTGGGTGGGTGACGAGGTCCTCCATAGGTGAGGATATCCGGCCCTTGTGTTGTTGGAAGCGCGTTCTTGTGAGTTACTTTGCGATGCCATTGGATCTAAGGGAGTTCTGAAGGTACCTGTAAAATATTTTAACAAATAGAAACAGAAAACCCATCAAAGAATCCTCTCATGCTTCCATATGTAATTAATGACCTTTCATGGCCCTCCTTGTACGTAAGAGGGGGCACAGAGCGGAAGTAGGCTAAATCAGTAATGCTTGGTTAAAGATTCACATCGGGTTCACCATTTTTGTTCCGCTCTCGGTGTGATGCATGACCGTGGGTCATGCGGGAGAGACGTGCGCTACTCGACGGTTGATTAGAGAAGGCTGAGCTCTGCTTAATCACTCATACCGGGTGCACCGTTTTCTCCTCGAAACACCTAACAGTTCCATATCCCACAATGTGTGGACCTACTTTCCAAAGGCAGGCGTACACTGGATGGTTTGGCCAGCGAAGCTTAAGAACTCACATTGGTCGAGAGGATGGTAATTTGGGCTCATCACACCATTTTGAGGGGAATTATTGCCTGTTCCGAGACTCTCATATAGATTTAAGATGTATTCATATATTTTCAAATCTTTGGTTTATACCAAAACATAATATCCACATATTTAACCCTGGTGGGCACTGGTCAACTGGAGGCAGGGGTTCGGAATCATTTAGGCCTGAGGTTTACCATCCATCGTTGGATTAATGACCTCGTGGAGTCAGGACTCATTGAGAGGGCACTGGGATTGGCGCGTTGAACCGACATGATGATTGTCGGATTCGCCAGTTGTTGGGCTTGATCCTCATGAAGGCTTCCGACATAACCTGCCTAGGAGACAGGGATCAAAGTCCACGTAGTTCATATTGGTATGAGGATTACACTCTGAGGAAGCCCAAGGTGCGGATGATGGGCTTGAACCTTAGGGAGGCTTCCTACGTACCCTGCCTAAGAGACAAGGGTCAATGTCCACATAGTTCGCATTGGTATGGGGGTTATGCTCTGAGGCGGCCCAAGGTGTGGATGATGGGCTTGAACCTCAGGGGGGGCTACCTACGTACCCTACCAAAGAGACAAGGATCAATGTCCACGTAGTTCGCATTGGTATGTGTCTTACGCTCTGAGGCAGCCCACGGTGTGGATGATGGGCTTGATCCTCAGGGAGGCTTACTACGTATGCTGCCTAAGAGAAAAGGACCAAAGTCCTTGTAGTTCGCATTGGTATGGGGATTACGCTCTAAGGTGGCCCAAGGTGTGGATGATGGGCATGGACCTTAGGGAGGCTTCCTACGTACACTACCTAAGAGACAAGGATCAAAGTCCACGTAGTTTTAATTGGTATGGGGATTACGCTCTGAGGCGGCCAAAGGTGTGGATGATGGGATTGAACCTCAAGGAGCCATCCTACGTACCCTGACTATGAGACAAGGATCAAGGTCCACATAGTTCGCAACAAGTCCATCGTCTTTGTGCACGTACCACAACCATCACAAATCTCTAAGCCCACATGTCTCATTCTCAGTGTGAGAAACAAGAGAATACAATATACTTGGCTAACCTCGAACTTTTCTCCAGACCAAGGGAAGGGGAGACAAATGATGAGTGGAGGAAAAGGCCGGTACCGTTGGAATCTCCTTCCCCCTGATTGTTCGAGGATGGTAGAAGTCGCACGACGGAGAAATGAACCCTCCAGGTTGAAAGGAGTGGGGTCATTGGCTTCCAGCGAGGATGGTGTGGGGCTTACTCCAGAAGGGATGCCCAATGGTGACAGAGCTTACTAGAATAGGGACTTGGCCCCAAAGAAGGATGGCACAACAACCTTCCCCACTACATCCCTCCTTGGTCGTACTGGTGGGGAAGTATGGAGGTTCATGGGGATGACTTCCTTCTGACGAGTATGTCGCACCCTCCCTAGGGAGAGGAGAAGTGCCTGACCGCTGAAGCATGCAGTCCTTCATCCTAGTGAGTAGAGGTAGAAAGGGGGCTCTCAGGCTCAGACCCCACATTATCATGGGAATTTGAACCTAGGCATGCTTCGGGAATCTGACCAAGGGCTGAGGAAACCCCATCACCTTCGCTTACCGTGGGTATGTGAACTCAAAAGGGCATGCTGACACACCCAAAAGATACATCATATCTATCTGGTGGCTCTTGTGGAGGCCTCGACTCAGGTCCAATGAATGGGCCAATGAGGAGGCTGCGAAGGATTTGGCCGGATTGGAATTGGAAGGATTTTATCTGGCTCACGGAATAGGAACTCCAAAGGTTTTGGCAGGCCACACGGGTGTATGAGGGGTGGCTCCCTTCCCGTTGGGAGGTGCTACATGGCTGTAGAAGCTATCTGTGAGCTAGGGTGGTTCGTAGGATGAGAGGTTGTCCGTGAACCAGGAGGGTCCGCGGACTAAGAGGTCGTCCACGAACAAGGAGGGTTCGTGGCTTTGGGTTAAGCCCACATACAAGGTTGGTACGCAGAGGGGTACACGCGAGTAGTGTCGGCCAAGGGCAGCGCCAGTTGGAGATTATTTAGTCGGGGTTTCTCCCATGTAAGAGGGTGCTACGCGGTGCGATGGATCAGAAAAGGGGCATAAACTCCCTAGTCTATGGGTAGTGCAGCCGCGGAGGGGCCATGGTTCAAGGTCTTCTCTTTTTATGTTATTTTTGGTTCGCGGTTCACCAAGTTATGTGTTTTTAGTTCCTTATTAATTCGTTTCCAGCTTCATACCTGCTCTTCTTCGCGAATTGTAACTTTTCTCTTTGTGAAATCCTAAGCTCCTTCCTTCGAAATCCTTCCACCCGAATCTGATCGATCTATTCCCAATCCCCTCCCTCTTTCCCCCTTGGTCTCCTTTTATAGAGGGGTAGAAAAAGGATCTATTGGGGTCATGCAACACCTTTTGCAGAGGCCCATGACTGAAAGCCCAACTTACGGATGACATGGTAAATCCATAACTCGTGGGGCATTAAACACTCATCCTCTGCGAACCAAACTCAGGTAGTGATTCGCGGTCGCGGAGGGTTCCGCCTCTATTTCGCGAATGATAGTAGAGGCGGTTCGGGCCGGTTGATGCGGATAGTGGCTGGGACGGTCTAGAATGGTAAACCGGGTTAGCACATGTCCTACCTCGTGACCGCGGAGGGTCTCCGCCTTGGTTTCGTGAACGACGACGGTCCGTGGAGGAGGGATACTTTTCAGAACCGGTTGTGCGCCGTTATATTAGACCGGTCCTTAGACTGTCTCATCTTTCTCCATCCTTGAGTATTCTTCACATTTTCCCAATACTTTGTGGATTTTTCAGGACCCTACAATTACAATATACAATTTTTATGTTCCCCTTATAAAAGATAATATGGAGGAAAATTGTACCCATGAAATATCTAATAAAAATTTCTTATGGAATCCCAATAGGTGTTGTGGGATTGATTTCTTGAGAAAGAGATAAGATGGAATCTACTTAAAGGAGGATGAAAGATGTTAGTGGGATATATCCACATTAACGCTTCCTACCTATAGGACCCTCTCCCCTAGAATAAATCATGGATACCCATTCAAACATGATCATATACAGGTTGAATGTGGATAAATACACCAGTTATATTCTTATATGTAATAGATTTTTGTATTTGGTATCATCATATACATCATCATTATTCATATGTGTGTGTGTGTGTGTCTATGTTGATCTCCTGATTTCTTGATCATACAATCATACTTATCAGAAATGGATCCAACCAAGTATTCCACACACACACACATGATCTTAGTTCCCGACATGTCATGATTATTAGAAATTTCAACACATATATCACTCTATGTAGAGAAAATAAATTTTTTGATTCACCAAATGATAGATTATAAAAATTTAGCATCTTTTTGTGTAGAAACTTGTGTCTCAATTACTAGTGAGGGTGGACCCCTCAGTCCCAGCTAACGAATACAACACAAATCCTCTTAAAGGATCACCCTGCTTAAGCATCACTATTCAAAAAATATGTGGGATGGAAATTGTGAATTCCCGTTTAAATCAAATTATGAATAATGCTATAATTGGAGGATGGGATGCTTCTGTAGTGTGAAATGACATAATAAAGTTGATGAATGGAGTCCCTTCCATGAAAGATAACGAAACACATAGAAGAGAATATGATAATATGAAATCATGGGAGCAAGTGGGGCCAATCTGATATGTGAGTGATCTGATGGAAATTGGTGACTATCCACCTTTTATTGAGTTCGATACCCAATGATTGATATATTAGCCTCTTATTTCACTTTTAATACTCCTAATGAAAATAGAGGAGATAGTCTTAATGGATTTCATCCACACACTCCAATAGCTAGAACACATAGAGGCTAGGGTTATTCTTATTTCTCTGAGCTTAACGAGCGGAGAAAGGATAATTTTACAAAATGAAATGATCTTTAAATGTCATTAGATACTAGGTGTTACTCTTAGTTAGAACAAGGATCAGTTTCCTTTATAAAGAAATCATTAGATAACATGTGGAAGGACAATGAGAAGATAATTTAAAAGACCCCCATTAAAAATATACATAACAATTTTCATATGATTCCCCACAAATTCATGATCAAATTTTATTAGATGTTTGATTACTAATACATTCAAGGTGTTTTTAAGGAGATGATAATTGTTTGTGAGTGAAAATTTGTTCTCCCATTCTAGATTTTGAATACCAAATCCAAGTCCCACATCATAAGTAATTGAAATGTATTACATAATGAAACATACCAATACACAATGATAACAATGGACAGGAAAGGAAAAAATTGAGAGGTGGTTTCTAGTAGACCTTCTCTGCCAATACCTTTCCACTATTGAAATTTTTGTAGTAGAGGGGACATAAAAAAGTTAAGGATACTGATATGGTAGGTATAGATAATACTACATGAAAAAAACTACATCTTGATGATGAACCATACATCATAATGATAGCTGAGCTGCATCTTCCCATGATTGACACAAAGAAAGCCATGATCCACCTTTAAGTGCTTTTGGAGTTGACCTTATATGTACATACAAATTTGAGTTTCCACTAGTTTTTAATGATATAATTTATAATTTGTATGTTTCTATATTATTTTGATCAATTATGGGAAAATATTTATCAAATTCATTTTCAGTTTCTAAATTTATGATCCACCTTTAGCGTTAATTCACAACAACCAATGAAACTCACAAAGACTAATACCAAGATGCCATAATTCATTAGATCATTGAACATGAATGGAATATGTTAATTATAATCTAAAATATCTTTATAAATTGATGAAATAATTAACATTCTATTATTTATTTAACACATTCCCTTATATGAATTCAGGTATGGAGTATATGGAAGTGAATGCACCTTCAACGTAAATGATGGTGACATTGTGATATAAAGGACTATGGATTTTGTTTTCCCCTTGAGTGTGTGTACCTATATCAATATAGTTGGTTCAAATTTAGTGACATAAGTACCTTCAATATAATATATGGTTATCTCACTTAGAAATGTGATATGGTTTCCTATTAGATGTGTTCCCTTAAATAGGTATTTTTGGGATAGATATGGTGGCACATGTATCATTTGTATGTAGTAAATTTAGTTCATTTGAATATATGGTATTATTTACGAGAAATGATGAATATCATAAAAATCATTTAATATTATTGATTGAAAATAAAATAGAGACCATTATTACCCAAAGACTAATTGTTTTCTGAAATTTTATTAAACTATCTAAATTAATATGTTAGAGTAATATGAGGGTTATTTTACTTTTTCCTTGGTTGAGGGACTTAAAAGGAATTGATGTATTTTTTGAAGAACATATTATAGAACCTGAAATCAAAAGATCCTTTTATTTTTCTTATTCACTACCATTTTTAACCACTGGATATAGGAGGATTAGTGAGAAAGAGAACATCTTTTAATCAGGATTACCGTTATGGATGTTTACCCTTACAAATTTTGTACCTTTTCATTTTAAAATATTCAAATTATTTATAGTTCATGGAACGTTAATTCCATAAAATAATAGTGTCTAATTTTTATCAGGCTTATATTCATTGGCTTTCATCCTAACATACCCTTACACCTATTTCAATTATAGATTATGGTCTTTTAAGAAGGATCATATGTGGATGGAGTTTAAGATCATACATCTTTGAAAATATTTAGTTGTGTTTAAGGTTATAAACCTTTAAATATATGTTTAGGATTTCAGGATATACAATGTTGTCCAAAGGGTAATATTGTCCATCTATCCAGGGAAATGAAAACCTGATGTGAAAGGAAGACCCAATGATAGTGTATAATGACTCACATATATGTCTATATAATTTTATGTTCTAATTCTGGGACTAAAAAAATTAATTTTATATAGAAAGGAAATGGAAATAACCTAATGTGAAAAAATAGTTTCATTCTAGTATGGACCAACTCAGAGAGGGGTAAATTTAGTTCTATGTCATGTTTCTCAACCCTATGAAAGATATATAATATGAAAATCCAGATAGTTCTGAATTTTACAATGTATGCAACACCTTTTGTTTTGTAAATAATAATGAGAAAAATAATACAATAAGATTTCAGAATTAGACCACAAGGATATGGTAATAATAGCTCAAGAATGAACATTGGTGAATATTCAAATATTGGGTTCCATAGAAATGTTTCAATGATCTAAAAATATTAGAGGACTCTCTACTTGGGACAAAAATGTCTCTCTAGTTGGAAATTATGAACATGGTTAAATTAAAATCTCTATGAACCAAAACTGTCCCGAGGAGTTGAGTATTCTTAATACCGGTAGCCATGGTTTTTTTACAATTCAAAAAAACAATCAAGGTTTGATGTGTGGTTTGTAAGAAAGTGATAGCTAATGATCAATATAGTTGTTCAAGTATCTAAGTAATCATGTTCAAGCTATAACGGTACATTAAAAAGGACTGTAAATATATTGAAATTTTTGGTTTGCTCCCAAATATATAGTTTGTTTATTATTAAATATACTAAATAAAAAAAATGGATACATGTATTGTCTTATGATAAATGAATAAATCCATATCATGTGGAGGGGTAGATAGGGTAGTTTTATTCAAACCAATGTGGTTATAATAATTTCAATGTGATTGTTAAATGGACTAATAAATTGGGGTAAGGCCTATAATATTTGAATCTATTCTTAGGATATGAGATCTCATATTCAATATTTATCCCAGTGAAACATTAATTAGTCTATAAAAAATTACTACAATGATATATCATCCTAAGGTAGATTTTAATGTGAAAAATAATTTATTAATTGTGGGTGGTCGTACACAATGAGGAGTTAAATAGTGATCAAATTTGAGTCTAGGTTCAAAATATATGTGATTTATACATCATTGTGTAGCGTAAAATAATATAAATAAAAATTTATTTTCAGACCTCTAAAAATATCTAACATGTTCGTAGGAAATGAGGGGTGTGATGTATGGGTTCTTAAGTGAGAAAAGGAAGAATGAAAGCTAATGTGAACTAGTAATGGTATTATCAGTGGGGGAAAATCATGCATGGAAATTGAAAATGTGTCTAGTACTTGGATAAGGAATCCATTAGTTATTCTATATCCTAAACTAATAGGAATAAATATGTATTTAATTGTGATATATATAATTGAATTATTCTAGTCATAGGTTGGGTGAACCATGTCACATGGATATAAAATATAACAATATAAATAAAATCTATGAAGAAAAATATATCTCAAATAGGATGAGCTGCTGCATATGGGAATAATATGACAAGAACATAAATAAAACTATATTATAATACATAATTTCACAAAGGATAAACTGGTGTATATATTTTATGGTCATATGAGATAGACATACTGTCATACAGTTTAACATCATGCGATGATGAAATTATTTAGTAAGTATAATGTAATACTACTAGGATGAAAACATCGCCTAGATTAATGTCATACAAAAAGAAGTGGATAAATATATTTATATTTATTTCATATTGAAATATCTACACCATAGTGTAATGAATTATATTTAGGTCTATAATTACATGAAATTTATAGTCATCCTATGATGTCTATTTCCAAGCAGTTCAAATCCCTATGTAACAATATTTGAACCAAACATAATTTTATGGAAATTACATTGTGGGAATCCTTGATTTTTTGGCTAGTGTAATATTCTATCCATCAATATAAATAATATATAATCTCTATTAGATTATAAAATATCTATAGATTAAGTTCCATGCAATTTTGGTTACAACATCATAGGTTACTTCCCATATATCATTATAGTTCATAAAGCTATAGAAAAGTATCATTGGAGTCCTTAGTTGAAGAAAACCATCAAATTGGATGCTCATTCTACCTACTTATAATGGATGAACATGTTGTGTCATGTGTGAAACCTTTTTTCACCATGTAATTCTAATTCATCAAACATGATCAGAGAAACAACATCATTTGATAACATATTATAGAGGGATATATGAAGCAATGACTATTGGATCCCAATTAGTAAGACTTTCTTGATCACATATATAATTTAATATTGGTTCCCTTTTCTATAATTAGATTTTTTTTGTAGTTATAATCTTTTAGTTCATGTATAAGTTTTTATAGCCAATATTTATTTTCATTTTTCACCATCATCAGAAGCTTATTTGATTATGTTTTATATAGAGCCTATATTTAACTATTTTGACCACATGGTAGTGAGATGAGAGGTCATATTATATATTAAACTATATATAGAGTCTTTAAAATATACAAGGGTATAAATTAGTTTAATTTTCAGTCAATAATGTATGAGGGACACCAAATATAGAAATGATACATTTTTCATGATGTTTATAGTAACCGTCATTCTAACATGCTTAAGGAATAATACCTCATCCAACTTCATCAAGAGGTAAATGGTAGTAAGGATGTCCATGAACTACAAAGATGTATCTATGGGATATGACTTCCATACTATTATTCCGCATATGGAAGTTAAACAAGATTATTTTGTTTTTTGATGTTTTTTTGGATGAGAGATGAAGTTGGAATGAATTATAAAAGTATGGTTCTTCTTATAGAAGTCTATGTAGTAATTAATAATTTATGGAAAGCGTCATTAATGTAAATAAAAAATATATATGATCTTGACTCTGGATTGGTGGGAACCCTATGAACCGACATGACCTTTCTGTATAACAACAAAAATATCACTTTCTTCACTTCATATAATGGGGAATCCATTAAAGTCATTATTATAGAAAACATAATAGGAATTTTTTTCATATAAAAGGATGATATTTTATTCCCACCACATAATTTACACTCTCTATGGTGAATACATATGAATAGATTCATTTTGTTTGACATATATTAGAAGATTCATCCATCTAGTTTTGGAATAACCTAGGGAAGATATTGGATCGATTTCTTTTATTTTAGTGTACATATCATAGATCTAATCTGAATTATTGTTAATTAATGGTGAGACCACCCTATAGTACATGATATCAATGATTCATATTTATTTTTTGGAATCATTAATGGTTTTAATTACACTGTAAAATTTATCTTATTGGTTATTTTATAAATGTGGAATTTGTTATTGTGTTGGATCATAGAGAGATTCAACCATCAACCCTGCTAAATAATCATGAATGGGGGGTAGTTAATAATTATTAGTGGGATATTGACCATTAATCATCTTGAACACCATCTCTATGTCACCCATGTTGTTCATATAGGTTACCAGTATATAAAAAAGGAAAATAAAAGATGATAATAAGTCCTTAGTATTTAACATCATTGTAGTTACTATTTTTTTGTTAGTAGGAAAAATATGGAAGGTCTTCCTGTAAAAGGTAGAAGAATAAAAAAACTAACCGAACAAATTTTATCTTTGGATTTTAAATTTTTATTTTATTTATCTCATAGAGGTTCTATTAATATTCTTCTTCCATATTTGGGGAGTTTCATAGATATAGAAACCCTCTTCATTGGGGATCATAGTATTCTCCAGTTCAATTTCATTTAAAGGTCTTGGTGTGAAGAAATATATAAATTCATTCGAATTGAATAAATTTTATGATACAAAATAGATGTTATATTATTTTTAAATAACCTCTAACTATATAAAATTCTATGTTACCATTGTTTTGTTAAGGATATACTTGAGTGAATCAACTTGAGAATCTAGATCAATATCATGATACTATAGATAATATCTTATCCTATATGCTAAATATTTTTATGAAAGTAATATATTTTCAAACATATAATATCAGGTATCATTATCCAACATCAACTTTTTGTGATAGTATATAATTCTCTTTATTAAAAGAACATTTTTATGATCATGAAGTGCACCAAGTTACGACACCAAAGGTTCCAAAAAGGGGCTAATTATCATCCCTTCTATTGGTATAATCAGTACAATTGAGATAATAGGGTACTACATGATATATTAAAAGAATTTTTTAATATTACCATCTCATTGGTAGTTAATTCCTTTCATCAACAATTTTTTGAAGGGTAGGAAATTTCCATAAAGGTTAGTAATGAAATAATTAATAAAGAATTAAAATCCCTAGAGTCATCTCAAAATATTCATAGTTTTATGTGGTGTAATATTATCTATTTCCTTGTAATTCCATGGATAAACATTTATACCAAGGTTGAATACCAAAAATTCAAGGAATCTATCCAATGATATAATAGAAAAAAATCACGAGGTTAAACATCAAGATGTGTGGATGTAGTTCATTGAAAATTATTTCAAGATCAATAATAAAATTAAATAATAGTTTTTAAATAAACACTATACTATACATGTAAAATTACATTTCCATATATAGATGTTTCTTTAGGATATGGTTCACCAATAATTGATATATGGAACAAAAAGTCTTCATGAGAAAAGTAATTACTTGATAATCGTGTAAACATTGGGGGTGCCTTGAATGTGGTGGTGCATTCATATATTTAGGAAATTCCCATATTATTAGATTTAAAATACCCATACATATAGAAGATGTTCTAGATGTAATACATTTACTTGAACTTTAGTTCTATGATTTGGATTCGTATGTCATTTCTTGGAAAATAATGGTTGAGATACCTAAAATCCAATTAGACCCTCATATTCCCTTTCAATTTCTTAATGGTGATATTTTTTTAGTAATTTTAAGAATTGATATTCCCATAAAAAGTTTTATTAAATTTGTTTATAAAATTTTTTCTCCACCATGGATTCCTATGTTAGAAAATTTATCCTTAAAACATGTTTTGAAAACAACTCTCATATAGTAAACCAAAATTACGGGTATCTATATAAGGATCAAACTAGGGATCTTTATATATTAATTAGAGAATAAATTCTTATAAAATCTGAGGATGGATATATAATTATCATGTAAATTAGAGGATATGGTGGAACTAACAATCCTAGGCCATGAATCTTACTCTCATATCAAATTATCAAGTTTATTTCAACAGTTTTGGTGGAGTCACCATCCTTGATTATTGGAGGGTGTATCAAAGATAATCATATTTAACGTTTCCTTATTATTCATTATTATAAAAAATAAAATAAATTTTATCATTATCATATTTTATAGGTGAATTATAGAATTTATTAAATATAAAAAATGATCTTGGGGAAAATTCGTTCTAATCAAAATGAATACCTTCTTTTATCATCATACATAATCTATTCCATGGGGACGAGGAAAAATATTTCTGATACTAATGATCATCTTATTTTTCTATGTTTCATATCCACCAATTAAAAGATTATTGGTTTTGTACATTGAGTTTGAATAAATGTCATAATATATTTTTGGTAAAGACAGTCAAGGAACTAGTTGATTCTGATGGATTATATACTGCTCTTTTTTTCCAAATCGGTGGTTACTACATGTGGACATTCACTTGAAAAAAATATAAAAGGAATGTTATTTTATGAATATTATTTCTGTAAAATGGAACATGTTTGACCCAATTACTTCAAATATTGGGAGTTCAATCCTCATTTTAGTTGATGTTAAACACTTGTTCTTCACTAGATTTTCTCCACATATTAATTGAGTCAAATTATTTGTAACTGTGTGATTTTTTTGGGATGGATTTATCTAAAATTACTTCTTTTGCCTATATATTATAAAACAAAACATCAATATGATGTGATTACAATGACTCAATGGGGGAATTTATCACCCAATAATAGTATGACATGTCAATTGATACAATATTTATGGAACCAATGGTATAAAAGGGAACTACATCCTATATATGGATCCATAATCTCTACAACATATAATTTATAGATATATATTTGAAAACACCCATGAATTAAATGTTAGACATGAAATATATAAACAATTATATAGATATTCCCCAATTAAAAGGTTTCTTCCCAGTATCGTCACACCCCCAATTGCCATGTTGTTATGAGAAACGTCTACATCAATATAACACAACATTCAAAGGGTCTTGAATAGTAAGATATTGATCCCAATGCCAATATTAGTTAATGTTTTATGGATTAAAATTCTATCCATCTTATTTGATATATAAAAGGGTCCGATGTTCCCATGAATTGAAGCATCAAGATCCCATTTGATGAGGTAATTTACAAAATGAAATTTGAAAGAACTAGACTCGGTATAATATACCTAGATGAGAGAAAACATATATCAATAATCTTGATCGATTATGTGGGTTGTGATAAGGGTTTCCCTACACTATGTGTGCATGTGATGGGTATATAGGTTAGACATTTTTTTTGAATGAATGTATGATAAATTATGATATCATATTTCTAGACAAGGGGTTTTCATTCATAGCTGGATTTTATTCCTTATATCAATTATTAGAGTCTTACACTTGTTATGTTAGTGATTCCATCCCTTTGACAGAACTAGATTAATTTTTTCTGATATTCTAATACAGATCAGTTGTCCTTTCTATATTATAATGTCAATCAAACAACTATATTACTACAATTTATTCTTCCAATATGAATAGTTATTAATGAGCCATGACATATTCTACATCATATTTAGGTTCATCTTATGATTGTTGGAATACCCATATTTATTTTCTTATAGTATATATGGCCTTAGTAGAAATACATTGGGGATTTTAGAGTCTATTTTGACCTCATATTCAGTTACTTCAGTAACATTGAAAACCTACTCATATAATATGAATGGGGAGGTCATATTTAAATATATAAACCTCATTCGTGAAGTGTTCTATAAAATGGATGAAATTGAAAATGCCACAATGTGATCCTTCATATGATAAAAATATTGTTTGGGGGGGTAATTAAAATTATACTAATGTTGTGTGTAGGATTTATTACAGTGTAAAAAGATCAGTTACAAGTAAGGTAACTTCTTATGGTTCCTTTTTTATAGTGATGATTACACCAAATCATTGTAGGATATGGTGATAAGGATGTCAAACCTTGTTTTGATTATGAAATTTTGCCCACAATTTCATTTTTTAGTTGATCCCAGAGTACAGTGTGCACTAAGATGAAAGATCAGCTGGTTGTCTATTCATAAAATTTTTATAACCAGTAGTTTTATATTTACTTCCACTCCATTTATTCATTTGGTTGGGAAATATTTCCTTTATAAGGAAGTTGTGGGGTTCCCAACTTGAACTAATTGAAATCAATTATCATCTGATGTGTGTCTCTAAAAATGAAGATTGAATAGTTAATGTGTCTGTACATTAAACAGAATGGGTATAAATATTGGATTTTGTTTAGATTTACATTATAAGGATCCCTAATTTATTTATGCCTGAGTAGGTTGACCTCTATTGTGGTGAGGAAATTCCATAGAACATACACTTTTACTATAGAGAAGATTTTATCTCCTTAGTAATCAAACATTAGATAATTCCCTCCATCGTTACTAAATTATGAAGGAACTATTATTAAACTATCATTTAAGGGAAGTTCAGGCTTTTTATTGCATTAGATTAAGATATATAGATGGAACATGCACTAGTATAAGAGGTAAAAGTTCTTATTTCCGTATTACATGATCTCTTTATCTGTATCTTTGATGTTGGCCAAGATTTGGACTTGGGGAAACCAATATAATACCCTAACAGCTGTGAAACTAAAAAAAACACATAAATTTTTCAAGGATTGTTTAATGGAAGGAGTGATGTTTGGAACTCATTATAAGGATATTCTATACATATCCCCAATAGTTACACTAATATATGTTTCATGTTCAGGGTGTAACTCAAGACCTGCCATCTATAAATGATATCAAAGACCCTATTTCTACTACACATCAGGTAAGTAATTAGAAAAACTATCATATATTTCATTATATGATACTAAATTGGTAGAAGAATTCTAGATAGAGGTCCTCCAATTTTTTAATAATCCTAATTGGTATGTTGTAATTCCATATCAATGTTATTCCATCCAGAGTCTATATAATGAACATAATTCCGTACTCTTGTTTTTGTTTGAGTATATTCCATCATTTTTCTACATTGATACATAAGGATCATTCTATATTCTTGTTGATCTCTTATATCTTTGATGGTTAAATTGGGTAGAGGTTTGAACACATCAACCAATTCAGTGTCAAAATTTTACAGTGGAAGTACTAGTGCATGAAACACTTATATAAATTATTTCTGAGTGGAATGGTATTTGACGAATTCATGGTGTTTTGATGACATTGGTGATTAGGTGACCTCTTGAGTAGAGGCTATGAGAAGAGTCTGATATAGTCATATTTAAAGCATCAGCTAATAATATATACTTTTAACCAATGGATGGTATATTTTTAGAGATAATGTTGGTTACTATAGTAATGGATGAAATTATTGATCATTCATGACCCTTAAGTTTTGATATAATGTTATTGTAAACTCAGAGCTAATGAAATGGATGGATTCTACTCATTTTTTATATTAAGAACCATTTTTTCAATGGGATCCAACTATATGGAAATAATTTCCATGTAATTGAATTTCAATCAGTTGAAATATTTATAATGAGTAATTCTGGATTTTAGGGTTTTAGAATCCCCAATTGAGCTTCATATTGGGATCACATTTCCTCGACGCAAAGGTCTCCAACATCTTTAGGTGGCGGATGATATATGGATATAAGTACTCCTTTCCCTTTATGTTTGGATAAATCTTGCTGAAGAGGCCATAATGGAATATTTGTATGAACACAAAAATCATGAACATAGCTCTGTTATCAGCTATGGAGACCTTCTTTATAGACCTATTTATGTACAATATTATGACCTGAAATTTATAATCATTCTTCATCTATATCAGTTTCATGTTCAATATTACCTACAACATTGATTCCAATGATATGTTTTTTATGTTAATTTTGTGGTGATAATAATACCCTTCCATTATTGAGATTAATGAGTGTATGTAGCACACTATGAATACCCATAGAGAGAAACATTTTAATCTTCTTCAACATTAATATTCATAGTTGATTTCTTTGGCTTACATGACCTATAAGGATTCACCTATTATCCTCTATGGACATGATAGAGAAATCATCCATAGTAACTAATTCAGTGATCCCCTAATGAAGATGGTTGATTATAGAGGAGGATTTGTAAAGGTTATTTCATTTAATGTAATCCAAATTAAGAGAACAATAAATTTATTAGAGATGGTGTGGGTAATAATTCTCCAAACATAATGGTTTTAGATTTTCTTGGTTCCTACACCATCATATCATGGATCCATTATAGATTTGATAACTCCAAGTGTGGTGATGGTAGTAAAAATTCACAAAGAACTGTAAATTCTGGTTGATATTGTACTAAAACATAATATTTAATAGGTAATGAATTATTATATTATTGAAATTTAATTGAAAATATATGTGGAGAAATATTATTTTCTGAGTGTGAACCTCCCACCATGAAGGGTTTACTTATAGTCATGGAATTCTCTTTCCTCGAGTGGGAGACCAATTTAACATTCCTATTATCTTGATGCAAGTCTCCATAGATGGCCTTCACCCACAATGTACCATATATCTAGGATATAGTTATAGTGGAATTTCATTAGATAGATTAACAACAGTATACAATACCCCATCCGAAGAAATTTCCTATAGTAATTACAATTCATGATTCCTTTATCAGTTGACACTTCTTAATATTTAGTGGTTTAAATTATAATGCTTTATAATTATCCAACCCTCTAATGTTTATGTTTGATGAGACATCTATTATCATTGGTAGGATATTCTTCATGGCATAAAAGAATTCATGTTATGGATAATCACACTTATCAACCACCATTAATTATTAATCCTTTGAGAATATGGTGAAAATAAATTGACACCAGGGCCTTCTCATTGACATTATATATTTATAAAACTCCCCATAAGAAAAATTTCTCACCTTGAGATATTAGAGAGTATACTAAAAGATTTAATTTAAATAAGTTATGCATTATTGTTTTTACTAATATTTAAATTCCATACTGAGGAGTGGACATAGGGTAAACATAAATCATAAATTTTCCATATCCAATTTCTTCTAAAAGGAAAAGTAATTTTCATTATATTTATTTATGGATTCCACAACTTAATTTGAACATATTTTTTGTTTCCCCACTAAATTTTTTAGGTCATGGATATATTTTTAGATTTTCCTAGTTATATTAGAGTGGATAAAATCTTGGATTGTTGTGGATGATGATTCTAAACTCCAATTTTCCTTCAACTAGAATGATATTTCTTGCACTAGGTATGAGGAACATAGTGTAGTATGCCTCAAATCCTAGATAAGAATATATTTTAGAGAGTGTCACCATAGTTTTTCTTCATGTCACCATAACGAATAACATTATGGATATTACTATTTTCTCCTATTAGTGATTATAAAATTGATTCTCTGGATTATATTGAAATACATTGAAGAGACTAAATAAAATCGTCATTGATTAGGGGAGAAATATAAATGTTTACCAAGGTTATATGATTCCCTTGAAGAAACCATATACATCTTCTTGGATAGGTTTATATGGTTATAAACTCAATCATGTTTGGTTATAGATAGTGAGGGAAACAAACCTCATATATATAATACATCCTAGATAGCCATCTTTTTATTATTGGAATAAGTCAATGACATCCTTTTAAACATTTTTGAATACTCTAACATTCATCACAATTAATAATAGAAACTTGGATATGTGACTTCTTAGGGACTTTATACACCATCTAAATATATCTAAATTTTTCATATAAAAGGATATAAATACTGTTCTAACCATTAGTGAGTCCATACATGATATGTAAATGGGTTTCATATGAGTAGGAATGTATGTAATCCTTGAATTATATTTTTGTTAGTACATGCAGTCAATACATTCTAGTGGGGGAGGTATATGAGCATATCCTTGAGTGACTATTGGTATATTTCAGAAAATATTATAGTGGAGGATGTGATATGATCATTACCATAACTGACTATCAGGATATACCAATAAACTCAAATAGAGTAGATGGGAACATGACCCTATCCTTGGTTTTCATTAATTACAAGGATATGTTGAAGGTCATTCTAAATGGAAGGGGTATTAGAGACCATCTCAAGAGTAAAATATGAGATATAATAAGTGTATCCACTAATTATTTTTCAAGAATATTAATAGTGGTATTATCCTTTATTTCTACTGAAATTAGTCATTGGGTATCTTATAAAACATTGATGATATGCTGGAAGGATAGTAAAGGTAAAGCATTGATATAATCCATAATTTTTTAGATTTTTCTAGTATATATCAGTGGAAATATTCAATGATAAAATTAATATATATTTCCCATTATGAGGTTTCCACCCATGGTGTTACCTTCTCCTATATTCCCTATTATAAATGACAGGGGTTAAGATCTCATGGGTGGCTCCAAGACATATTCTTGTGGATTCAGTGTGGTATAATACCTAAAAAATGTAATATATGGTAGGAAACCTCCTATAACACTCTTGAGTAATTATAGGGTAATATTTTTTGTAATCATCCATTTTTGTATGATACGATATGTGGGTGTTTCCATGCTATAAGGAGTGGCACCTAAAGAAATTTGATGTGGAGAATAGAATTGTTGACTTCACACTAGTCGTCTATTGGTGTGATGGACCTCGAGAATTCATTTCATGAAGGGTCTCCTAGATCAACATGATGTTTATAATAACACCATTTCAGTGGTTCTCCATTACTAAGGAATTCACTACCTTGTGTTGAAGATGTTCTGTGAGTGACAATAACCACATACAATGAGGTGTCACTAATATTGTTTCAGGTAAGGAATAAGTCAAGAACCCAGAAAAACAATGTGTAATAACCCAAGGAAAACTATATTTTTTATTATTTGGTCCCAAAATATTGTCAAGAGATACTACACCAGATGAAAACATATCTGGATTGATGTTCTCTCTATAAGGGTTTATAATGGTCGTGAAAGGATCAATAACAACAAAAAATAGCCATTAATTAAAATCCAAAAGTAAGATAATGTCTAATAGAAATATGGAATTGGTAAAATATTCTCATCAGGAACACCGTTCTATTTTTAAAATTCAATTAATGAGGGGGTTATATTTTATTTCATACGAAGGTGAAGGATTTATACTGAATGTTAGTCAACTCTTTAAAATTAAACAATCATGATTTCACATCAAGTTCACCATTCTATTTCTGATGGGTAATGCCTGATGGAATTAAATTTTATCTATTGTAAAATCTAATTCTAAATGGTTAATGTACTCAATTATTTTTTATTAAAAGATCACGATTTCACATCAAGTAAACCCTTAATATTTTTGATGTGTAATTCCCAAACGTGAGATATATTATTTATATCAGAAACACGATTCCCATCATTGGATGTTACTCACATATTTTTTATCAGTAAATCAATATATAACATTATATTTCAATAATTCATCCATTTTTATGATGTTTTGAGTTAATGAGGATCTATTTAAGGAAGGTTATTAGTCACTATGTCCTCAATAGTGATACATTCAAGTTACATTGGTTGAGATAATGAGATATTTATATCATAAAAACATTTATGGTGAACTATTTTATTCTCCAAAAAAATATTTATGATTTAAAACATATTTATGATTTAAAACATAGTTATGAATTTTTACAAATTCTTAGTTCAAGAACAGTTACCACCATGAATGTTCTTCATTTATTCTAGGAATATATGTAAACATTTCTACATATCCATGTTTTTTCACATTAATTTTTCTAGTTTATTATTCTCTATTTGAACATTATACCATTTGGAACAATAGAATTTATCGGAAATAAAATGAGTCCACAATTATTTTGGATTTTAGACCAGGCTAAGGTTAGTGGCTTCTGATGTATCCCTCAGAATGGAATCAGTAATTGAATTGTTATATTCCACCTAAAAGGTCAATTAATGCCTATTATAGTCATCCCATATGAACTATAGTGGTTTCTTTTAAGGTCATGAAACAATCAGAAATTTGTTCTCCTATTAAGTTCATGTGTCTAGAAATTGAGGGGTGTTTGAGTAGGATCTAAATGAAGTATCATATATATCAGGGTTAATAATATGGATAACCCAAGTCGATTTGGTTTTACAGTTTATGTTTGTGTGAATGGACTATTTGATTTAGCTTAACATCACATAGTAATGAAGTTAGGATATAAATTTTAATTCCACACTTATAATACATCAGGGTGATTGATTTCTGGTAATGGATGACATGGGATATACATATGAGTAGTCAAATTAGTTCATCATGATTTTTAGTAAAGAAATAATAGTTGAATGAATTACATAGAAAAAAAGTTGGATCCTTGAGGGGTTATGACTCATAGGTGATACAGACCATTAAGGAAAAGAGAATAATGGGGAATATGAACCATTGAGGAATTATTTGGGTAATACATGTGTGACCAAGAGGTTTTGACACCCACCTTTTTAATATCAATTACAAAATAAGGAATGATGAATTGATTCATGGTGATTGTATCCCAATTTCGATGGATTTGTGATTAATCCTACTAAGATGCACATTTTCTTTATTAGATAAAAATGGAAACCTATAGGAATTATTCATAAGTATCATGGAGGTTAAAAAACTAGTTAATGACTTGGGTGATGGTATGAGGAGTTATTATTCAACGTATTTAGATTACCTAGGGTATCCTTGGATCTTGGAGTGGAACAAAAAATCAGTAGGTGCTCAATTTGGTCAAACGAGTGATGTAGGATTGAAAATCTATGTAGTATAATCAATAAGAAGTTCCATCAATAACCTCGTGATGTAGACCATTATGATTAAGGGAATAATGTATCATGAATACCCTAATTACCCTATCATTCTGAGAGTAATACTATATAGTTTTATTTATAAATGGAATACATGATAGACTAGGTGCACACTAATACAGAGAACTGAGTCATTCATTTTACGAGGATGTGGAAGGGAACTTATGTGATATGTTATTGGGATGGAAACCTAAGTGATAATACACAAAAACAAGGTCCTATTGTAAATTGGTTCTCCAGTTAGTGGTTTTGGGGAAGGCTCTCCATGGTATCATGACCTAGAGGAATGCTCGCACTAGTATATGGGTTTGAGAAATGGCTCTAAAATAACCCCAATCCATTTAACTAATGGGTAATATGATTGAATCACTAAATGATCTCACTAATTTCTATATATATTCTATACACTACCGACTAATTGTGATATACTAAAATATTTCATGGGAAGACTATACCCTTTGAACAGGGTAGAAATATCAACAAAAATCATTAAACTTTTATCCATCACATACCATCATAAGAACCCAACATGGATTGTTCCCAATTGTCAAAAATATTTATCAATGATGAAATAATACTATTAATGATATTAATCTAGTAAAATCCTAATAGATACCCAAAAAATGTAAAATGTAAAATCTATTTTTTCGATTTTTGGTCCCACCATCTGTGCTCCTATATTGGCATACCTGATTCGCTATAAAACATAGGTGAAATCCTTTATCCTGACCTATAACCAAGAAATCATCTCATGTACCGAATGAAACCAAATATTTGGGTGAATAAAACATAGTAAGACATTAATAATGGTTTCTAGATCATAAAAAGTCTTTATAGATTATATACTTATGTGTTTTTAAATGAAAACCTCTGTGAAATAATAATAAAAAAATAAAATTTTCTTTCATCTATTGGGTCCATAGTTCCAAAAAAGGTCAGTCAAACCTAATTTGATAAGTTTTTGACGTCTCCTATGATAGTATGATATTCTTATTTATAAGTATAAATGTATACTAGATCCTAGTAATTAATCCCAAGGCCCCCATACTGAATAATCAAAATAATGAGCACATCAGATATTTAGCATCACATTAAGGGCCCCAAATATTAATAATTATATAAAAAGTATATAAACTCCATTAAATGAATTTAATGGCCCCAATAACAACATTAATCCTGACATGAACAATATATATTTAAAAACATATCATGGACCTCCAATAATAATAATCAAAATAGTGGTCACCCTAGTTCCATAGAAACACATCATGGTCCCCGAATAAGAAATATATTTTTATTTACTCATTCAAGATTATAATAATGGGACATAATTTATTTAACCAAAAATAATTATATTTAAATGGACAATAATTTATCTATTAAATTCAATAAAATATTAATAAATTTTAAAGTTCAATTAATATCATGACATTAGAATACATACCAAATATCATCAAAATTTCCACTCAACTTTAGGATAGACCAATTATCATTTAGAGCCACTACCTTATTATTTTACTAATTGTAAAGGGTGAGCACACCTTATGAGGTATTCTATTTATCGGTCCTTACTCACTAACGGGAGACTTTCATTCCATTGAAGGATCCAAAATAAAAAAATTACAGGTCATTATTCAATAATAACCTAGGTATGTTCAATAATGAAATATTTTGGTTGATCAAAACTCATATATAAAAGAAAAGATAACAAAAATGGAATGAGATATCTCTAGACCAACTACCTCAATTGTAACAATCCTCAACTACAAATGGCCACCACATGAATCAAAGATATAGAATGAAGTACCATAGGTAAGTCCCAAACTAATTTGTTTATATTTCCTGAATCAGAAAATGATATGAAACAGTAATCTGAGGCACAATCATGGTTGGAATTATTTGATGGAGACAAATAAATTGACAACATTTAAATATACCACAAATTAAGGGAGATAATTGAAAAATATCCAATGAAATCCTATTTTATCATTATTGGTCAAATTTGGGATGAGGGATTTTGTAAAATTATAAAATAGGGTTTTCTATGGAAATT
This sequence comes from Viscum album, assembly GCA_963277665.1. NCBI lineage: Eukaryota > Viridiplantae > Streptophyta > Magnoliopsida > Santalales > Viscaceae > Viscum > Viscum album. The sequence continues at coordinate 484,572,929 of OY728155.1, forward strand.
ACAATGCTTCACTTGATAAAAATATCATCTTGAAATCCATCTATGTGCCATTGGCATCCACTAACTGGACATTAGGCCACCGGCTACCCACTATAGGCTCACTGGTTAGCCAGTGAGAATAGAATAACTACGATTCCACTATTTTGGATATCAGTTATCCATTGTCTTTACACCGGTTCGTTGGTAGACTTATCTCAGACCAAAAAACCTCCTTTCAAAAAACCTATATCCCGAACTGCAAAACATCTCCATGGATTTACCTATTTCTAAAAAGGAACATATCAATGTTTTTTTCTAAGTATTATAGGAAAACAAATATAGTTGAATCCCATACAGGTCAATGTTTTATAATATCCCCACCATTTAGAAGCCATCCCCTAGCTATTTATGTTTGTATCACTGAGATACATTAGTGAATAACATCGACCACTTGAACCACATGTCATATTATAGTTTCCATGAACAAACCAAGATGGGTTGTTGATGCCACAACACCCATACCAGGTGAAAAAACATCCCATGTATAGTCTTTACAATGAAATCCACTATAAAAACTATACACTGGACAAATATTTCATCATTATCATACATAATATCTTTATTGTTGATAACATGTGATGGGTTAGGGTTATACCCTCAAATCCACAACATACGAAAAAAATTGTGTTTGGAATCTAAATACTGAAGAAGGGAAAGGATACATTCTACAACACTAATCAACTCTATAATCTCAAATTACATATTATAACTAGTTTTCATCATTTTCTTCTATATATGGAAATGTATAAACCTTGTTAATAGTAGTAATAATACATGATCCCCATCTTCAACATATATATCCCTCCACATATGATTATCGTATTACTTATTCCTTATCTCTAAGGTTTCTATCCTATTTTTATTCAACTAATTATTCTTTGATATATACTAGATGAATATCTTCTTGGTGAGTGTTGAATCACTAGTTTCAAAACAATAAAATGATAAATAGTAAAACCTACAATAAAAGGCTTCAAATAGATCCATCTGATTCAAAGAATATAAGATATTATTGTACGTGAACTATACTAAATAGAATTGGTCACTCATGGATCCACTAGGATGAAAGATGCATTCTATTACCTTGATCTATGAAATATAAAAAGTATGTTTATATAATCTATTAGTCTATGGATGATGAGTTGTACTTATGTGTACCTAAGTATTGGGAACCTATTTAATATTTTCCATATGTTCAAATTTAAGTGGACATCATAGTCTAAAAAAATTATATGAGGTACTCCATGAAGATAAAATATCACCCAAACATAAATATATCCTAGATATTTTATAGTTAATGTATCATGAATTTGTAAAATGTGATCTACACTAGTTTACCAATCAATGATAGACCATACAACATCAGTAATCTAGGGTTTCCTTGGTAAACTAATATGAAATTCCATAGATAAATCATTCTATTTCCTACAATGTATTGGGAAAGGCTGTAGGTGACTAGTAGGATACTAGTACTCATCATTCACCCATTGATAAGTATAGAACCACATCAAAAGTATCTTATCTCCTTCTTCATCCCTCCACCTACAATGTGTATAATGTTCCCAATGAATCTTCATCAAATGTTGGTGTACCACCAACATAGAAGTACGATAATAACTAATCATGTCCAAATTAAAACTTATAAAAATAATGATATGGTCAAGGAAATGAATTATATAATCATTATTGATGGTCGAATACATAGGTCTCACCTCACTACACCAATTGTATCTCAAGGAAATCCCTATGGGTTTGAAAATAATTTCTTCTTTATCCTATTGATATATGAAAAAGTAACCGATGACAATATATGTTTAACTCGACCCTGATACTCTTACAAGTCCTATTTCATTGATGTAAAATGAGATATAATATGCCAATCCATTGAAGACTCCTATATAATCAAAGTTTGATTTTTCCTAGACAAAGCATCGGTAATGAAATATCATTTCCTTGGGGTATATGGTAGATAAAAATTAAAAGTATGCATGTACACATGCTAAATCCATTGTTGATGATTTAGAAAACACTGCACGAAAATTTATTTTAGGATTTTATGTTCCATATATACTAAAAATCACAATCTATATAGATAAAATTGGAAATGATTTTATGTATAAACCATCACATCCAATTCTGTGTCATGTTATAGATAGTTTCTCTCATGTTTCCAAATTTTTTTAGTCTATAGTCTATCACACGACCATTAGAATCATTAATGCTCCCTTCCCTAGTCGATATTCATCACCACAAAAAATATGATCCCTACCCATATTTGTTAATATAGAATCCATGATGACATAATCATTCTGTTCAACTCTTGAAAGGAATTCTCAGAAGCATTAATCCAAAAAAATTCTTCTAGTTTCATGGTAAGCTTTTTCATTACTATAGGAATGAAATAGAAGTGTTGAATAAACCCACAATATCATCCATCCAAACTAAAATATTTATAAATATCAAGAAAATTCATCATATACTCATAGGAAAATTCTACACTTAGATTTTTGGGGTCCATTAAATCTTTATATATATGTATCATATTCCCAATAAAGTGGAATTGGACAATATAGAACTGTCACATTGATATATTTTCATATAACCAATTCTCCCACATGGTTTCTATAATAAACTCCACATGTCCTACATGATCCTATCATTGAAATTATAATAAAAAATTTATGTCGAAGGGTGGAAAAATAGTTTTTTCAATCCAATAAACATTGTATATGAATTATTCATGATTAATGGTGTGCTTAAATACTCATATAAGACATAAATACTCCTAAAGGTGGTGGATGGTATTTCTAAATGGCTTACCCCCAATAAGTAATAACCCAATCTAAATTGAATTTTGGAAAAAACATGGTAACCTATGAGTTTCTAAATTAGATAATCTATATATGGAGGTGGGTATAATTATTTTATCATAACATATTTTAAACTTCGATAATCCATGAAATGTCTTAGGGAAAAACTAGCCTTTCTGTAGAATAGGACATGATAACACTAAGGATAGTTACTCCTCAGGATAAATCCCATTGCATATAAGAGTTAGAATTTAATTTTTTATTCACGATGCTCTTAAAGAGAAATTTAAACAAGTTGGTATATAAATTGGTTTTTCCACTAGCATGAGAAATAAGATTAAATCCACCTCCCTTCTTGAGGGAAATATTGATAAATGATAATAACAAACATTTCAAACCTTTTTCAAAAACTGGAAGATACACATTTCAATGCTCTATATCAGCATCCATTATGATCATTTACATCTAAGAAATAATTCCACCCCATTTGTAATGGTCACATCCTCAATATATTTCTTATAAACCCCACTCTCAAATATGAACATGATTACTATATTTAGGAGATTTAAAGGATGCCTATCAGTGGTAACTGTGAACTCAATATGGTATTGAAAAATATATCCCATGAAATAGATCATAGCCATTAAAATCATATATATATATATATATATATATATAAACAATGGAAATTGAAAACCACCAAATTCAATATTTCAATCTATATATAAATTATTTCTCTTTGAATGCTTCTCTAGTGGCATCTTAATGTTTCTTACCCTAAATAGATACACTACAATGAAGCCTAAAATCTCAATGAATCAGAAATGTGTAAAATATTGAGAAACTCATGATCAAAAAATGAAATCTATAATTTATAATATAGTAGAATATTGCCTTTAATTTGGGATCATTGTAAATCTATGTTAGTTGGAGTAAACTCTTGGACATGAGGCTATCATATTCCACAGACCTGACTCCCAGCATGTCCCCTCTATAATAAACCACTCCCTTATTTCATCATCCCCATACCTAGTGTACCATATCACATTATTCATCAAGTATAACATGTGTAACTCCATAAACCTATCAACTATATTAAGAATGTTCCAATTATTGAATTTTATTTTTTTTAATTCACCATTCCAAGTCACCAGTGGAGGGTTCCTATATAGCCTTAAAAAGGATCCATCTTTCCATAAGATTGAAAATCTAAAAGTGGTAAATCCCACTGAGACCTCTTGTGACCATCCATTATATTATAAAAACAATTGCATCAATACACTACCTTGACTCCTCTAACAACTACATCACTAAAACAATTATTATAGCATCGCTTCATACTAGTAGAAGATTCACTACCATCCTTAATGGATGATGATACATGTCAACCACTCAGGTCCATCTTCATGTTTCCTCAATGATAATGTCCATTTCTACTACATGTGAAATGAAAATATTCTGAAATACACTCACATATGATAGAATCACATATCAAATGTTATGTTCAATGGACCTTACTTTAGTTACATCATCACTTTATAGTATTATATAAAAAATAAACTTTTTTAAGAAATAGGATGTGTAATCCATTATAGGCATACCACATTACTTGTTTTTTGTGAAACCCCTTAACAAAAATATGATCAGAGTCTCTAGAAAGTAATAATTAAAGGAATCATCATTGTAGTTCTTATATGTCATACCCATATGATGATTTTCCTAAAAATATGTCACATCATCACTACACTAATCTAAAACAAATGTATGATGCATGATTTCATCTCTTCTATAGGGTGTCTCCAGATGGTCAATGATGGTATGAACTAATTTCATCAAGAAAGACACTACTTATGGGAAATTTTCGTGCATAACATACAAGGTGCTTCATCAAAAAAACATTTCTTAGATCCTCAGTTGTAATATGGAAAAAGATAATATACCATAATTGGATCTCGTTATGAGATCCACTCTCAATCAACTTCATAACATACAATAATATTAAACAATTTTGTTCATTTATTTTATTCAATAAACATACTAGAGTGTGTGGTCTAACAACCAGATGTGAAATTTCATTTCAATTCTCTCATAATACTACCATAAGTATTCACATTAGAATTTATTTTTATTTTCAAACATTTCCCTAAACCACATTATATAAAATTAATTTCATAAATTCTATGGGAATTGATAATAAAAATTTAATAATACTATTTATTTAAACACTTGGTGATGTTTTCCTTCCACATTAATGGATTCACTACCAACTTGTATGGGTTCCATACCATGTATTGAAAACATCCTATCTCTTTTTTACTATTTCCAAATAGAAATAAAAAATAAACAAGTTTATATGTTAAAATATTTATTTTCATCAAGCTAGTTCAATAATGATTAAAATAATCATTTAACAACATGGACTAAACTTTATCTCCCAGTTTTCCAGAGGCTAGAGACTAGAGTTTATGGTCTAAAGGATATCATAGGGACAATATACCATTTGATTAGAGTATAATCAATTGAAAATATCATAATATTTTGTTCTATCTTATACAATCAGAAGTACATAATTTTTGAAGTATGAAATAATCTAAAACATATTACAATGTTGAAAAAATACAAACATTTAAATATAGAAATTTTAAAATAATAAAAATTAATATTAAAAATCCCATCTTGATCTGGGGTTATTCAAGATAGTTCCATTCTTTCAAAAAATCAATTCATACTCGAACACCTACACAATATAAAACAATTAGTCTTACCTTAACCTGCAACTATATATTCATTTAGGGTACTAAACATGGTAGAAGAAAATTGTGAGAAAAGGTACTTGGAAACTAATAATTATAATATTAGTAATGTTGAATATTTGCAATCACAAAATACTCATCTGAAAATAATAATCATAAAAATGTGTATACTACATAATTGGCATCATATTAATATCCAATAATAATAAATGTTTTTGTAAGAATTTATTCAAATTATTAATAATGGTGTATCATTTCAATAAACAATAATCCATCAAATTATATGTCTTCGAATTTGTCTTTTCTAGTCAATAGGGGATTAGAAAATAAGAAATTAAAATTAATCTCTTGATTTAAGAGTATATCACGTGGTACTTCCGATGTTTCACTAGTCTTTTGTTAAACCTATTTAACACCAAGAAAAACCACATTTGTCCTATTCAAATCACTATGATTTGGGGAACCTTATTCTATGGCCTATGTTTTTGTCCATATTTAATAAAAGGGAACCCATAGCCCATAGAATGATGTCATAAAAATAATAATGTTTAATGATTTAATTATGAATCTGGGAAGGCAAGTTGTGAAATATAAAAGTGGGGATACATAAAATATATACATTAAAAAATAATCCAAACACCATTAAATATCTTGATAAAGACTACCTCAGGCATAACAAGCCTTAATTTCCTCATTTCGCAGTATAAATCGATTAATCATAGGAAATGACCCGACATGAGTCCCAAATTCATGTATTTAGTCACCAAGAAGAATAATCCTAGATGAAATGAAAATGAAATTCATAAATGAGGTTATAATTCTTCATTGTAATCAAACATTATCAATGACACTTGAAGCACCCATGAAATGGGAGAGAGGAGAACAAAACCACAATATAAATACACGATTAACAGTTCAAATCATGAAATTGTTGTCAGATTTGTAAAAAATATAATATAGTAAATATTGAGGAAATTAAAACACTTACCATCATAAAAATGGTTACTCATTGACCTTTATTTGTGAGATGATGGGCCACCAGCTACATTATATTTACTCAATGGAAGACATGTGTGACTAATAGAGTTGTGGGGCCATTGTTTTTTGGCCACTAGCTACCTGATATATTGTCGTAGGTGATTCAATAGACTTATAGAATAACCATGTAATCCTTTTTTGAAATATATTATCTTGAATGACCAAACACCTCCATGGATTCTATTATTTCCAAAAAAATCATTTACAAGGATAATATAATGATTCAAGCCAAAAATAGATACAAGTGTACCTCAATTTAAGGGTTGAGATGTTGCATGGACTCCCTTGTATAGGGTGAAGGGAAAATTGTGAGACTAACTTAGAGGGAAGGAGAAAAGACTCAACCTAAGTTAATGGCTTGGGAGAATTGTTGCATTATTTTGATGAATATGGTGATGTTTTATGTCACAACCCAACCAAAAGGGGCTTAGGCTGCAGCTACCCCATGTCTTCCTCTATAGTCTGGGGTCATGGAACATACACTAAAATGAATAACTAATATGGGAGTCCATTTACAAGTATAACTATATGCACACACTAAACCATATTCATTCATAAGTGAAAAGGAATAGAAAAAATGATTCATTTAGTTGATGAATAACAATTCATGAAAACATCAAGGCAGTAAAAAGATTACAACCATATAAATTGAATAAGAATGGAAAAATTAAATGACCAACCAAAAATATGTCCCAACCCGAAAAAACATGAAAAAATAATATTTTGAGAGAGAATCTCTAGATATCTAATATCCAACCACCATACATTGTCTAGTGCACCAGGGTGACCCTATTCACTTCTAATTTTTTTCAACCTATCCATTGTCTATAGAAGTCTTGATTCTTGCAGGAAAAGACCGTAAAAGGTTCAGTATATTCATACATATGAGGACACCCTAAAATATAAAGGGTGTGGTGTAAGAGACATGATATGAATAGGATGCCAGAAAAAAAGAGAAACAAAATCCAATGTTATATATATATATATATATATATATATATATATTCTCGACCAAGGAATATCAACCAAGTGGGAAAGTGCTTCTCTATATCAAAGCTCAACCTAGGAAGAGATTGACGTTACTTCTAGAATGTCAATCAATGATTCTCACCTTCTCATACACATATCTATTGGAGTAATTATGTGGAGGTCCCACATCTTGCAACTATACATAAAAGACTATGTAGGAATCATCTAGAAGATTATGAATTATGTCCTTGTATGTTAGGGGTTCCCTTCCATTTAAGGATGACCCAAACCCTATCTGATAGGGGTAACACTCAGTAGAGAGAGGACCCATACCCTAATTCCATAGGTGGGTTCCCCTCAGTATATAGAGGGCCCAACACATAATTACATAGGGAGGAAACACTAAATACATAAATGACCGAGACTCCAATTATATAGGGGGTACCACTATGTAGTTAGAGGACTATATCTCTAATGACATTGAGGGTATACTCAATAGAAAGCGGACACACACACCTTCTCAATAGGGGGTTCCACTCAATAGATGGAGGACCTAATCTAGGACATCATAGAGGGTACCACATTGTAGATAGAGAACTCTTAACTAAATTTCATAGGGGTACCTCTCAACATATAATGGAACTACACCCTAATTATATAGGGGGTACCACTTTGAAAATAGAGGACTCGCACCGTAAGTACATTGGGGGTACCACTCCAATGATTCTTCCTGATCACTACCATAATTGATCACCATCTATATAAATTTTACACTCAAAACATCTCACGTATTATCTAAAAATCTAGATAAAAAGATCCCATTTTGTTTTATGTGATAAAACACTCAAGATGGCCTACTTGAAGGCCGTAATATAAAACCAAATAAAGGGGATACAAGAGGTAGAAATTTCACCAAAAAGGAAGAAGTGGTACATAATAAGGAAGGGGCCGACATGGTGTGTGGTCCCATTCAGCTTCCTGGACATGTCCCTACTGATACATGGATCACTAATAATATATCCCTACAAAACATGTAGAGGGCCTACCCAGCATGCTTCAGTCACCTAAGGCCCTTCCCATGCTCTTATCCTAGTATGTGTAATATTTTCATAGTTTGTGTACTTCGATACACAATGTGTCCTCTTGCACAAGCTCCCGTCCATTTCCTTAGAGCCATGTCAATGTACTATATCCATGTATTCATAAACCTTATTTATGTGTCCATGATCATTTCCATGTACTCTAAGAGTACATTCTAGGTTTCTAGTAACGAGTCACACATCATGTGTGTGTCTGAAATAACATGTGATATTTAACTCACCTGAAACCCTATATGTTGTAGCTAATGGGCTGCATAGTGTGTAATATAAGGTTTTATCGACATGAATTATGTTTTTTTGAAAAAACATATATCTACTAATGGTGTTCCTGATCCACATCCTCCATAATTAAATAAGTCTATTTCTTTCCCCAAATAAAATGGGGCATCCCTCGGTCATCAATTGAATCCCTTTGGTGTCCATAAGATAGATTTCCATCAATCCGTTTGATGCTCGTACATGCCTCATTTCCTATGGAACCTTTGTTCAATGCCTTTGTTTTCTCAAATTTTATATCAATGAAACATTCAACTGCATCTCATGAATCCTCCACATTCATCCATGATTTTTCTAAAAATTCAGCACACATGAATCCACCATAATTTTGGGGTTCCGATCAGGATTGATCTCACCCGGCAATGTCGGCCCACAGACCAATGACCCAATGATGAAGAATGTGAAGAATGAATTGGAAAAGGAATATGAACAATAGGTAAATGACCATTAGGAAATAGTTATTGGTCACTTAATAATAAATTGGAATTGTAGAGGTGAGAAGCATGCCATAATGGATATAGATTAAATAAAAAAAAAATTGGTTTGTGGGTGCGTGAAAAAGTTTGTAATGGATGCAGATTAAATGAAAAGGCTAATAATAGTCAACATTTTGACCAATATAGGAAGAATAAAAAAATTGAATATTCCTTCTTCAAATTAGATCATTTTTTATAAGGAATGTCTTTTCTAATGAATAATAGAAGTCACTGTGTTCACTATTCCTCGATTCCCCTAGATTTGGTTGTTCATATTCGACTAATCTCAATTATCCAACAAAAAGGTGGAAGAATATATTCTCAAAGGTGTAGTGCCCCGACCCCAGTTACCCAGAGTCAGTGCATTATTACATAATATTGGCATTATCACAAAAGATCAAGTCTTGAAAGACCGATTAGTTTAGTAGCCTTGTAAACAATAGATACATTTATAAGTCTTACAATACATAATAAAATGAAAACTACAACAACATAGTCTCTATAGTCCACACTCATATCACCTCAGACTATCCGTGCAGGTCAATCATAAAATACTTCCTCACATCCTGGAAAAAATAAAACATAGAAATGGGTGAGCTCAAATTTTCAATAAGGATAACAATATTGTGGAAAACTTTATAAATAAGCATAAACATTGCAGGCAATGTATAACTAAAAAAATCCTTTTAAACTTGATCTTCAGCAAAATATGGAAATAAAAAATAAAATAATACCATTTTCTTATTCACATGGATATTCTACTAGTCGAATAATCACATGCAATATCAATAACCAGTTTCATAATGATGGAATGCATAATTCCGGACTATCATAACGACATAGTCAAGGCCTTGTTCCAAGACTACAAATAAGATTTTTTCAAGGCCTTCTGCCAAGACACTAGTTTGTCTCATGAGACATACCGATGCATCGAGTAGCTATAATGGGATCCACCTGTCACTTACTAAGTCCAATGCATTCCTCATATGAACAGGTTTAAACATAACATAAACATTCGTATTAAAACTATCATACGAAATGTCAATACTTTATCCACAAACCATGAATGGTATAAAAATAGCACATCCACAGCCAAACATAAATCATTCGATACAATATGGAAGATTTTTTTTTGTATCAGATTAACCTCAATCGAGAATATTAAAGGATAGATGAAAATAATCATCAAAACTATTAGAGAGAAATATCCCCCCTTTTCTTGAAAACATTTAAAAGTTACACTAATTGTCAAGAATCCATTTAAAAATAGATTTTTGAATCAAAGTGTCCCATTCCACTTCAAAAATTTTCAAAGGAATTTTAATTTTAAAAAATTAATTTCCATATATATAAATCCTTAAAAACATTTTTAAAACATGGACATTAATGAGAATGATTTAGAATAATTAATCATTAAAACATTTAAATTGATATTTTAGTTAGAGTTCCTAACCAAAATAAAGACACTTGAATAAAAATAATTGATGTAATCAAAACATTATAATATCATGAGAATAAAGGGATTCATGATATACTATTTCAAAGTACATTATATACACCATATAAAAGTGATTTGGTGTATAACAACAAAGAAGTCTCAATGGGATGTAAATTGAGATTAAGTCTCTTATAAAGACCGTATCCTTAGGTTAGGGATAAATCAAAGACATAATTATGTGTGAAAAATATAAATACACTCAATATGATTGGATATTCAGTGTAAATCAAGCAGAGGACATTCACACATATTCTTGTAAAAACAACACCAATGAATTGGATGTTTAACTCAATAAATGGAGATTCAGTTAAAATTACTCTTATCAAGTTCATATCTACAACTTGAGAATTTATCAATGGAGTAATTATGTGTATAATAATTATATCCATAGAAAGGGGAGTGGAAATTACGACATAAGCAAATGAATAGTGATTCCACAGAGAATCTTGGATTAAAATAATCAATGAAGTATGCGTAAATCCAAATGAGTGGAAATTGAAATTTCAAATTCCCTTATCGATTTGGTAACTTACGAAACATACACCCATGAAAGAAGGAAAATACAATGATGATGTAAATATCAATGAATTAATGTATATTATCCAATGAATAAAATCATGGGCAGTACACACACCACATGCAATAAATAAGTGATGAACAATGGAAATCTCATTAAATTAAAAGTGAGATAAGAAACCCCCTACTTTGTACTATTTACTTGGTCGAGGGTAGGTTAGCCTCTTGTATAATGTTGAAATAATTGTTATTGAATTTTACAAGAATCATATACATTAATATGATATCATATATGATCTTTTAACATTTCTTTGTTAATAATATCTTAGTATTATCGTCGTTTCAGGTTTTAACTTACTCGTTTTGTTTTATATGTTTTATTAAATAAGTAGTTTTTTATGGGTAGGTTGTATCTTATTAATATACAGAATTATAATAGATCATTAAAAATTATTTTTAATCATAAAATTATAATTATACTTGTATGGATATGATGGGGAATGAATCTCATCGCGTTCGTGGAGATGGCAGTCCGTACGTACACATGAGCGATAATATCATTCTTTTTATATTAAAATCATATATAATAAGCTAGTATATCATATATACAGAATAATTATCATGTTATAATTATTATTTACATGAATTACACCTCATTATTATACCCATCCAAATAATAATATATTGAATAACAATTACACCACGACGTGGAGACGATAGGCCGTTCGTACGCACCTATGGTGACATGCCATTCAATGGATGGATAAAATACTGAATATGGTTGTACCATATTTATAATAACATCATAGTATATATAATATACTATATTTACTATTTTATAATTGAAATAACAAAGAGAGAAGAAGTTGAAGAAGAAAGAAAAATGAAAGATGGTGGTGAAAACATTACCTCTTCTTCAGGTTCTTCCTTTTGATTTGATCAAAAGGGCTCATTAGGTTGGATTTCTGATCAAAATAAGTCCTCTAGGATGAAGTGAGGGAAGTTGAGAGAATATTTGTGTAGGGGTTGTCTGAACCAAAAGGCTTTGAAGGTATGAATTTGAGAGAAGGGGGGTTCCCTTTTATAAGAGGGGTGATGGGGACCTTAGGAAAAACTTAAAATATTATTTTATAATAAATTCATATTTGGTTTCTAATGGCTCCAAAGTGGATTATTTAAAGTTTAAGGTGGGGATGCGTCTAAATCCTTTCAACCAATAGATTTTATATAGGTTTCGGTCACTATATTAACCTTATCATTTATATTTAACTCTTAGTTAAATAGTTTGACATATACCATGTCTCTTTGTATTTTTATATTATATAGTAATAACATTACTATAAACCTCAAAGACACCCCAAGTGGTTCATTAATGATACACCTATCATTATATAATTCCTTTGGCTGAACCTTAGATTTTTAGTAAGAGAATATCAATTAATAATATAATATTTTTAAAAAAACACTTTTATGTCAATTTTAACACAATTGTGTATTTTGTTTTTTGATAATTCCATAACAGCATTATTACTTCGAAATAAATTTATATAACCAATAATAATATGTCATATTAACCTATAAAATTATTATAATTCATAAAAAGTCTAAAATTACATTTATTTGGATATTTATAATATCAATTATTTTAATATTTCATTCATTAGGTAATTACTGCATCACCATTGTGTCATAAATAAATTAAATTATGTAATTTCTAAAAATCATAAATAAAATACCATTATGTAGGAAATTTTGTTAACTTTATAATGAATATTTATAATCGAATTTATCTTATGTATAATCCTACATTAAAAATCTTTTAGTTATTAATCATTGATTTTATCTCTTTTAACTCTTCTTTGAATTGAATAATAATAAATGTCCTAATCTAATCCAACTGGACCTAAATGATAATATTTTATTCCTATGTTTTTTTTGGTCTAGATACACTTGTACAATTGAATTAGGACATGGGTAAGGGTAATATTAATATCATTGTTACCCTTAATTACCCTATTTACTTTTAACCATGGTAAATAAAAGTAAAAAGTTACTATTCACTAAAAATTATTTTCATCTCATTGAAGAAAATTTTACTCCTTGATATTAACCGTGTCTCTCGGATTTTTGAAATTACACTCACAGAATTGGTAAAATTATGTTTTATAGGAATTTGCAAATTTTCCTAGGAGATGGGTAAAAGACGGTGAAAAGTTCAATACAATTTTTATATATCTAAAATTATTCTAAACTAACTCCAATGAATTACATTGAACATATATAGGTATTATGTATCTATTTTTACCTTAATTAAATTTAAATTAAATAAATAATTTATTGAATAATGATTTGGTTTTAAACTCTAACTCAGTGTTTTTCACTATTCATCAAAAATTGAAAGTTTTCAGAAAAATACAAAAAAATCACCAAAAGCTAATTTCTATATTCTGAATCCAAAAATGAAATCCATTTTGAAAGATAAAATATATAAAATTTCAAAAAGTGGGTATTACTATTCATAATAGCTAGTTTGATAGGTTGTTGTGTGTGTTAGAACTCAAAGTTGCGTACAACATATGCTATTGAATTATTCAAAGGGAAACGTACAATGGACGCTTGGGGTGTTACAAATGGTCCAAGGGTAATGTGGTTAACCATTTTGATTTTCGAAAATGGTGTATTTATAGTTAACTTTTTTATATTATTTAATAAAATAATTAAATTGATCATTTATTTAATCCACCAAATTTACCACCAATGGTATATTTTCCATCTAATACACATTTTAATATTTAAAAATATTTCTCTAAGACACTATGAACAAATGATATAAAATATATAAAATATATTTATGACTTTAATTTTAGGTACATCATGCATTGTAATTGAATGTATTCTCAATGCCTAGATTTAAAAATCTTTCAATTTATATTCCAATGACATAAAAATGTAAAAAATGTCCCTTGATTGTTCTGTCGTTTAATTATTTCAAATATGAATATAAAAAACTAAACAAACATATTGCGATATTGATCCCACATTTCTCTCTTCATCTCCAATGAGCTCTCCTTCATGCTCTCATGCGTCCATAGCATAATAACTAAGAGGATGGTATATCAACACATGGTCCTCTTATCCCGATCCTCGATCTCTAATGGGTGCTCCAAAATGTGGATCCATACTCAATGTCCGAATCACCACAATAAATAATGTGAGTAGGGTGGTGGACATATATCCTTAGATATGACACATGTAAGACTTTACGCACCCACTCAAACCATGGGGATAAGGCATGATGCTATGAAACCCTACCAACCATTATCAAGATCTCGAATAGCCCGATGAGCCTCTGGGATAACATGTACTTGTAGCCTTATATCCTTAATACTCATCATGTAGAGTGTCTATAGAAAACATTTCTTCTTTTATCAATCTCCAAGGGAGAACAATGTCAATCTCTATAATATTTTTCCCCCTTTTTGTTGTCCTCGTCCACTCGTAGCTGATCTAGACCGTCACTGACATCACCCACACAAAATTGGTCCCAATGAGAGATGCTTCACTAATATATATCCAACATAAGGGAGACATTAAGGGTCTCCTATATAGGTCCTAACATTAGAATTAATGATATTATGGTGGTTTATATTAATGAAGATAATCACCTCCAATAACAATTGTTCCTCCCAGCTGCAACTGAATTCTAACACACATGCCCTCAGCATATCCTCCAGCACATGGATATTGCCCTTGCTATGAAAATATTTCTAGGGTTGGGTGGCTATACACATCCCAATTTGGTTCCAAAATTAATCTATAAATCATCTTCTCAAACTTGTTGTGAACTTCAAATCACATTTGGAGATAATAGTTATGGTAACCCCATGATTCAAAAAAAATATCACTTACATAAAATGACCCCAAAATTCTGTACAAAACTTTGCTACCAGGTAACAAGGAAGTTCAATATGTTCATGAGTTGGTAAACTATCCCCCAGATGGAATCAGGGACTATCACTATCCACAAAATACCTATCATGAATTCAATGGTTATGTTATCCTATTTCCACTCTGAGATCTCAAGGGGCTGCAAAAAAACCTAACAGAACCTAGTGGTCATCTATAACATGTAGATAGGTGAGGCACTAAGAGATTAACTCAACCACGATACGTCTCATACAGTCCCAATTAATTGAAATTAAAGGACCCTATAAATATTCCCCACACTAAGATATACATTCAAAGGATATATGTGAAAATATCCCATCAATTCCTCCTCCATCATGACTAGAATCTTCATCCATCCATAGAAATGGATGATTATATTCCATACATAAAAAATAAATCTTGTCAATATCATGAGGATATACTATTAGAAAAGACATCACAATCTTTTTCTCCCAATTATAACTCTCTCACATTATGGAGAAGTGTAGGAGTCAACACCATTGACTGAATAAAAGCTGGACCGTATTGCTTAACCCGGATTAGTTGTAAGTAATCCAACTACATAGATGATTTATATAATAAATGAGCATGAACTTCATACTATATGAACATTACACCATATTTACCTTCCCTATATTATAGACTATTTAAAAGTCATATTACTATAAGAACTCCAACAAACACATCTATCTCGAGTTCAAGTCACTAAATAGGAAGAAAACACTAAGAATATTATAGTCAAATTAAACCCTAGTGTTCTATCTTAGAAGAAAATTTCACCACATTTTTAGAGAAAAGACTACCACTAGAAGCTCAATTTTTTGATTTCCTTAGTTCTAATCATGAGGTCTCAACATGCTCGAACCTATATGAGAAAAGTGTTTGTCTCGATATCAAGATGAAGCAGATCCCAGCTCATGAGGCATGAAAATAAAATACATGCTCCATATAGTCATATGGACATTTAAAATTTTTGGAACCCATCGTCTTCAACCTCAACTCCCCAAAGGCCCTCAAGAACTACTTTGTCTACATAAACAAATTCTCATTATACAACATTGCGATTAAAGGGAATACAATCATGTAGAAGTACGCAACAAACCTCTGGAAATACCCCACTAAGATAATAAAACTATGTACCTATATAATTGTAGGATACCAGATATTTATAGAATAATAAATTTATATATATATTAATATTTATGTATAATATATTAATTTGACATTAAAGGGTCACTTTTTCTGATAGCGCACTTGACACAAAATAACATGCTTCTCTTAAATCTTACATTTCACGTTATAGGAAATCCATTTTTAAAGATATTTTTTTACTTTATATGTTTTATTTGAAAAAATAAACTTCTTCTATAGAAGTATGAAATCTAATATTACTTTGGTTAATGTTTTCGTAATTTTTAGATAATGTTCATTTTTCAATGAATAGTGAAAAATACTACATTTAAATTCAAAAATACATTTTCATATAATTTATTTATATAGTTATATAGTAATTTTAACATGGTGTATGTTATAATTGGATTATGTTTTATCATTTATCCAAATATTGGTCAATGGTAGTAATTTCACATTGAAAATGGACATAAACACATTTAATATTTTGATAGTTTTAACATGTTAAAAACACGCTTTCTGGTTTTGACAATGGGAATTAATTTTAAATTAATTACTACAGTTTATGTTTTTTAATTTGAAAAAAATATATTCCATATTATGAATATAAGTTCCATATATTGTAAATAGGTATGTTTGATTTTGTGACATTTTGATTAGTAACATTAGTAATTATTTTTTTTATCATGGATAAAGGGTAAATTAGGTAAATAAGAATACAAAAATAATATTATAATAATATAAAACTATCTTAGAAAGTTTCATAATCCTGTTGAAGGAGTTATTTCTGATAGTTATCATCCTTAGGCCAAAATTGGGCATTTAGAATCCAATTTGGAGTGAAAATTCCATGTTACAAGAATTAATTTAAAGTGATAATAAATATAACATAAACATGTATCTTTTACTAAACCAATTTTATTATAGGGATATATAACCGATATATTTGACTATAAATAGAAATTATAAATATGAAAACCCATACTAAATCATGGTATTTTAGTTTTAAATTTTTAAACATTAAATAAATAAATCTATTTATGATAGAATGAATAGGTAGTGATTAACTTATTAATGAATGACTATACTAAAAAATATTATAAATATTAAAATAAATATAATTGTAACATTTTCAGGCCATCAAATAATTTTTTGAAGATACTGATATAATATTTTTGAGTTAATTTCTTTGGTTCTAAGGAATAAATATTTTATAACTTGAATGAAAATCAATTACTAAATAGTGTAAAAAATTTACATAAATTAGTTTATAAAACAAATATTATTTTATTAAATGATATAATAGTATTAAAAATCTAATATTTGGATGTAATGTTAAAAATGTCATTAAAAATATACTTTTGGTTCACTGGGAATTTTATAGTAATTATAGTAACCATATATTATGGAAATACAAGAGTTCACGGTAAGAGTTAATGTTTTTAACTTAGGATTAAAGCTAAATGATAATGTTAATTTTGTGACCAAAAAATTTTTAAAACCTATTGGTTGAGTGGATTTCAACCCATTATTATCTTATCTACTGAATATATCACTTTGGAATAATTATAATTCGAAAATAATTTTATAAAAAAATAGTATTTCAAGAAATTCTTATAGTTCCCCTCCTACCTCTTATAAAAGGCCACCACCTCTACCTACTCACTCACACTTATCACACCCCATAAAATGTCCATGTTATACTCAATTAATCCCATAATATCCATTTATACATCTTATAATGTTTAACTTGGGTATAATGTAATTCAACTACTCTTTTTGGCTCAAATAAAAAAAACATAACTGATTTAGATGTAACGTCTTCTCTCAAGATCTTTCCTTTGTTTCCTTCTCTACTCCCTATGTTCATATTATAACATTATTACATAACAACACCAGTTTCCTAAATATAAAATGATGTTTTTATGATATGTATTCTAATTACACTTATAAATGCCTCTAATATGTAAATATGGTAATTTAATTTGTGGAAGTGCAAACTACCACCCCCTCAAAGTGATATGACTCGTTGATGACATACATGGAATGTATAAAGGATAACATAAATGAAATTATGTTACATTTGAAAAATAGATACTAAAATTTAATTGTAACATACCTATGTATCATTTAGTTTTCATTTATTTAATATGAAAAGAATGAAAGATGCATTCATGTCTACGTAAGATCTACCATCTCCACCAATGGTGAAAATTTCTTATCTCCATATGTTATTTTATAAATAAATATATACTAGATATATATTATATTTAAATCATGAATAATATTTTGTAGATGATGGACATTTGACTGCATGGGTAATTTACATCAAAATAAGTTCATTTTCGACTAAAGTACCAAATATTGACATAAACAACTGATAGGAACCTGAATAATTATGTGATTGTATAACAGGGTAATATGTAATACAAATATAATAATAAACATTTAAAATTTTCTGAAACAAGTGTAAATTAACTTATGTTTATTATTTGGGAGTAATTATGAATATACATAATGATTTGGACTCGTGGTAAGGGACTTCACCTCAATCTCCTTTCATTGAGGAATTTTTGATTTATGTACTAGTTTCTTTAATATAGTGTATAATTATCCCCTTTGACTTTTAATTTCATTCAACTAGTTTCAAATGAAATAGGTTTCTACAAATCATTTTACTAAATGAAAATTTGACTGTTTCTTTTTAAGATATGCAGTGACAACAACCTTTCTACCGCCGTGAGAATTATTTGATATTTGGATTCCTCGAAAAGCTATAATATTTTTAAAAAATAAATGTTAATAAAATATTCATGTTTAGGGAATTTTGGTATTCAAAATAGTTTGAGAATGGATTTATTATATCAATGTCTTAAAATGATGTCTTATGATTGTAATGATGAAATGTTATTTTTCCATTATGTGTATTCATGTGTTATGATTATGTTATGGTTATTGGGTGTTTCTTGTGTATACGGTAGGTTTCATGATAAATATAGGGCATGTGATACCATGGTATCTCTCCAATGCATTGGGTAATGTGACGAAGGTAAACATTAAGGTTTATCCTTTGAGATTTATGGATTATATTTTGATTGGTATATCAAATGTAACCAAAAAGGTTACTAAAATTGTGGATGTGAAAGCTAAAATGTAAGTATGTTATGGATTCCACAAGTTAACATTATGATTTTGTATTTCAATGAGTTATTCATAAATCTTATGATTTCAAGAGGTATGTTAAAGAGCTTATCATTTTTGTGTAAAAAGTATGATTTCATTTATTTGTTTATATTAAGTGGATAATATTTTTTCCTTATTTTATATACCTTATTTAGATTTTTATCTGAATACAAAATTTTATATATTTTTTTCCTAGGGTATAAGGAAGGGTATGAAAAAGGAAGAATTCAAGAAGATTTTTATCTAGAAAATAATTATTGTTTTTAGTGACTTTTATTCTTGTGAAAAAATTGGTAATAGTAGAAGTGTCAACTTTTTAATATTTTAGATTTAATGTAATATTTATAGCCTAATTATCTATTAATCTAAATAAAAAAATATCCTTAAAGTGAGTTAAAGTAAATTTTTGACATATCTTGTTACTATGAAATGATTAACATTAGTAATTTATACTTTAATCAGAGGATACATTATATATAATTATGAGTTTTAATTTTGTTAAATCAATATAAATAAATTATTTTTACATTATGGTAATATTGAAATGATATAGATTTTTAAGATTACCATATTTCTTCATCTAAGATTTTTGTATGTTCAGAATGGTTCTCTCTAGAGGAAATATGGAAGCTATGATGGGATGAAATCAAGAGGAAATCAACCAACCAAATCAACAACCAGAAATAGTCGGAATGCAAACTAAGTAGTTTGTTGTAGTCATGGAACAGTTGACTCCGGCTAAAAACAGTGGTGGTATCCATGTACATGATCATCTAGGTCAAACAAAAAGGAACATGTTGGTAGTAGAGAATTTAATGAGGAAACATCCCCATCATTAAGAGGATCATCAGACCCTGTGCAAGATGAAGGGTGGATTAATGCACTATAAATGACATTCATTATCATGGGGTGTTCAAAACATCAAAAGGTTATTCTTTCTATTTATCATTTTGAAGGCAAATCTTATTAGTGGGGGTCGATGGTTAAAAATATCATGGATAGTGAGGATATTAATGCTCTTTACTAGGGTGCATTAAATGTTATGTTCCTTTAGAAATATTTTCCTATGGTGGATCGACATAGGATGGGAAAAAAATTAATTGAATTGAGGCAGGAGGATGACTCAATGGATGCTTATGAAGAAAAATTCACACAACTGGTAAGGCATGAGACAAATTTCATTTGACTTCTTGATAGTAAAATAAATAATTTTTACTGAGGATTAAAGACAAAGTATCAATTGGTATTACTGGCTCATGATCTCAAAATTTATGAAAAACTAATTTGATGTGCGGAGAAGGTGGAAATGGATTTTTAAAATGATAAGGTGTTCTTTGAAAAACAACAGAAGAAGAGGTTAAGGTGAGAGGTGAAAGGGAAGAACTCTTCAAAAATTTATGATGGTAAGAAACTTATGTCTACATATTTTGATTATTTTGGTAAAAATCACACTGGGGAATGACATTTCAAATCTAGTAACTGCTTATGATGTCGTAAAATAGGACTTAAGGCTCATAATTTCACGAGAAATGATAAGGGTAGTGGTATGATAAAATATAATTTATAGTCCGTAAAATATTTTAAGTGCAACGAAATGGATCATAATGAAAATGAGTTTCTAATGAAGAAGTCAAATGATGGAAAGATGCTAGAGTACAATTAGAAGTGATTTGTGATTTTCATTGCAACTACTTTAGAAGATGTTGGGAAATCAAATTAAATAGTATCAGGTATATTGTTTGTTTATTCAGATTATTCCAATGTGTTGTTTGATTCTTGGTCTACACATTCATTCACTTCTATGAACGTTCATAGTAAATTCGGTATTTCATTTTCATATTTGAATCCTGAACATGTGGAAAAGCACATGGATTAAATATTAGGGAAAAAAGAAATTATATGAACCTTCTTGTCCTTGTGTGCGGAGAGAATATTCCTGGAAACCTTATAGTTTTTCTCTTGTAGAGTTTGATGTTATTTTGGGTTTGGACTGGAATTTTTTTTATCATTATAAGATTGAATGTATAGATAATGTTGTTTTTTTCATAATGAATTTTAATCTGTGTACAAGAATGAACCCTTATTTTTTATAGCATATCAATAATCTAAGAAACTAGTAAAAGATGGAAATGAATGTTACCTATCACATATTTTTGAAAAAAAGGAACTATTTAGATTAATGATGTAGAGACCTGAAGCTTGACGTACATTGACATCACATTACTTTTTCGGAATATCTAATACATAACAAAAACATACACACAAGGACCGTAATAGTTTAGTGTCTTTGGAAACATGGAATATAAACTTCTAATCATGTTGAATGATCTTCAACATCTCCCATAATGATCCTCCCCTTTTTGTTTCCTTACCTATAACCTTTCTTTTAATCCTGGGGGAAAATAAAACATAAAAAGGGTGAGCTCAAATGCTCAGTAAGGGTAAGTATGGTGAAAATAAAACAAACCATATACATTTGAACATAAAAACATGAAAATAATATTTAAACATCAAAATATTGAGCAATGACCTAAAACATGGCAGTACATAAAGAATAGATCATAATGGATCATCAATCATGATAAAATAGCATATGAATAAAGCATGTAATTTTAGCATTCATTAAGCACATGTAATGATTTCCATAGTAGCCAAGGCATTACTGCCATGACCATCTTAGTGGACAAAGTCCCTTTCTGAATCGAGTTTACTCCTCGTTTCAGTCCTGTAACACTGAACCGGATTAACTTACCATTCTAGCCATGTCTATATCATGAGATATAAATCTTTACCCAATGAATTGGAGGGAGATATATGTCCTACCCATCTCATAATGAAATCATTCTTACTTGTGCCACAAAATAAACATACATCATTCATAATAACCCAACGAATAAAATTGGTTTCATAAATATCATCCCATCATCACATAATCCATATAAAAGAAATGGATATCATTTCATAATAAGAAAAGTGAATCCATGTAAATCATAGAGACATTATACTTGAAACATACACATATGAATATAATTTCATCTCAGATGGAAAATGGGTTTGATAAAACACTTGAAATGAATTATTGAGGAAAATATCCTTTATTCTGGAAAATCATATTCTTTTTACAAAATGCCATGAAATTTTAAAAGAAAGAGATTTTTTTGAAAATAGTCATTAAATCTTTTGGAGGAATCTTCATGAAAATAAGGCTTTATAGAACCGTAAAAATCCTTTCATGCCGTATAAGTTAAAAAAATATTCTTCTCGTACTTTTGCCAGAAAAGTCAAAAAAAGTACCTCGTAACGTAAACAAAAGAAAGATTCCATACATACCATGTAGTAAAAGTCAAAAATGGGTAAAATTTACTTTAAACATACATGAAAACACTTTTATAAAACATTTACATGGATGATAACAATAACCCTAGTAAATACTTACGTATAAGCAATCTCGGATAAAATTGAGATTTGAAAAATTATCCCTTACCTTAGGTCCGATATACTTCATACGTATCTGAACCTCATGTATAATTATTTGAATAATGTCATTGACTTATTACAGAATCATATTCATTGTTATGATATCATATATGTTTCACTTATTTTATATTACCTGTTCTTTTGTAAATTCCATGTTAAAGCAGCGTTTTTGGGTAAAATCATATCATTTGTCGTTTGTGTTTTAACTTGTAATTATTCATATGATTACATAGATCATGGTTACTTATATCCAGAATGTAAAACATGATTTATATATAATATATATTCATAATATAAATATATATAATAGATCGATAAATGGAAAGAAATACACCGTTCATGGAGACGGTAAGCCGTACGTATGCATGAACGCTGTTTTCGTTTCCTTATTGAATTGAATGGAATTAAGTAGATGAAATACATATATATATATATATATATATATAAATCTAGTATCATTATTATGTCATATATTTCATGATTACTTATTATATATACTTTATAATCATTCATGAATGGTTAATCATTGAGAATGAATCTCATCGCGTCGTGGAGACGGTAGTCCGTACGTACGCACGAGCGATGATATCATTCCCATGATCGTGGAATTGTATTTAAGTTTATGTATAATATTTTATAATCAATATCACTTTACAATAATCATATATAGTCATTATTTACACCATTATACCCATCCAAGTAAGGTGGTGGTGGAAAATAGATTACACCACGGCGTGGAGATGGTATTTTGTACGTACGCATGCGCAGCGATTTCATTTTCCGTAGGATGGATAGATGGTGAAATTGGGTTTTTTCATACATATAATAACATATCCGTATATGAGTGATACTGATGTTATTACTTCATAATGAAACAACTAAAGAAGAAGAAGTAGAAGAAGAAATAAAGTTGAAAGAATCGGTAATAGACATTACCTCTTCTTTGAAGCGCCTCTTTGAGACCTCCTCTTAGGGCACTAAAATTGGTCTTTGAAGAAGACCATGACCTCTAGGATGTTTCTAGGGAAGTGTAGAAGAGAATTTGGCAGGTTTTGTCCGATCTTGAAGGCTCAAATTAGTGTGAGGAAGAGAGGGAGGAGGTTCCCTTTTATAAGGGAGGAGAGGGGCACCTTTGAAAAAACTCATAATATTATTTTATTATAAAGTCATATTCAGTTTTTAATAGCTCCAAATTGATTTATTTAGAAGCTAAGGTGAGGATGGGTATAACTCCTCTCATATAATATAATCTAGAAAAGTTTAGAGTTCTATTTTAACCTTATCATTTTGATTTAACTTTAAGTAAAATAATTTTACTTTTACCGTGTCTTTTTGTTTTCTTACACTATAAGGATTATAAACTTACCATATCAAGCCAAAAGAACCCCAAGTTGTTTATTATTAATATATATAACCTTATAAAAGTCATTCAGCCTAACCTTAGATTTTTAGGAATAAAATAAAAATTAATAATATAATATTTGTTTTAAAAACTATTTTATGTCAATTTTGACACTATTTGGTAATTTATTTTTTTGATTATCATAACAAAGATATTAGTTATAAAAAAGTTAATTAAATCAATAATAAGATGTCATATTAACCTATAAAATTATTTTAATTCATAAAAAGTCTCAAATTATATTTATTTGGGTATTTATAACATCAATTATGTCAATATTTCATTAATAAGATAATTACTACATCATCATTGTGTCATAAATAAATTAAAATATTTAATGTCTAAAAATTAAAAATAAAATATAATTATGTAGGAAATACTTTTATATTTATAATGAATATTTATAGTCGAATTTATATTATGTGTAACCCTATATTAAAAATTATTTATTTATTAAACTTTGATTTTAACTATTTTAACCCTTCTATAAATAAATTAATAATAAATGTCTTAATCTAATCCAAGTGGACCTAAATGGTCATATTTTATTCCTAAGGTTGTTTTTTGTATAATTACACATATCCAATAGAATTAGGACATGTTTTAGGGTAATAATAATATCATTTTTACCCTTAATTGCCCTATTTACTTTTAACCGTGGTAAAAAAAAGTAAAAAATTACTATTCACCAAAAATTATTTTCATCTCATTGAACCACATTTTACTTACTAACATCAACCATGTCTCTCGGATTTTTGAAATTCCATTCACAGAAGCGGTAAAATTAAGTTTTATGTAAATTTGCAAATTCTCCTAGGAGGTGGGTAAAAGACGGTGAAAAGTTCAATAAAATTTTTATATATCTAAAATTATTATAAAATGAGTCCAATGAATTGCATTGAAATTAAATAGGTATTATGTATCAATTTTGACCTTAAATCTATTTAAATAAAATAAATAATTATTTAAATAAAAAGTTGGTTTTTAAATAGTAACCCAGTGTTTTCACTATTCATCAAAAATTGAATGTTTTCAGAAAAATACCAAAATTTCCCCCTAGGATAATTTCGACATTCCAAATACAAAAATGAAGACCATTTTGAAATTTAAAATTTATAAAATATAAAAAAATGGGTATTAGTATTCATAACGGCTAGTTTATATAACATATTATTGTTTAGCGAAACTCGGTATTGCGTACAACACACACTATCGTGGAAGGTCGCGATTGCGTGTAATGCAAGCCAAGTCAGGGATGCATGTTGTGCAAGATCTTTTTGGTGTAGCGTACAACACAAGACATTAATAAAATTAAGATGAATATTTTTCATAAAATCTCGGGTTGTTACATTTTACCCCCCTTAAAATGAATTTCACCCTCAAAATTCGTTCAGGGTTATAAATGGTTAACTACGTGAAAGTTTCTTTAATAGAAACCCACATTATAAAATGGAATACCAAAACTTGGCTTTTAAAAACTAAAGTGTAAAACGTAACAGTTACCCAGATTAACTAATCACTCGGTTTCCACATAGGAGAACATAGGTGAAAATATGGATATGGAAGAGAAATCTAACTATCATGTTCTGATGGAGAGTGGTAGAGAACATGGCTATGAAAAATACAACAATAAAAAAGCCATAGATTTGTGATGATCTAAGGCACCATCTGATTCATCGGATATAAGGGCACTAGGACAACATTTTTGGATTTCAAGATCATTTACCTAAATTTGATTATTTAAAAGAAATACTTACACGATTTTGGTACTATTTCACTGTTGTTCGTGAATTGAACAATTTCCACTTCATCTCTTAAAGAAATGAAGTTGAATTTTTTATTCGTGAAGCGTTAGAAGATCATGTGATAGAATGATGGGTCATTTCATCTGTTTCAAAAGGCTAGGAAAAGTTATAAGTCCATCTTATGGTGAGATTAATCATATATGGTTCTAAAAATGGACTTAAACTTTATTTATCATACTGCTTACTAAAATAAAACTACTTTCTATTATATAGGGACCTCTTGTAAGCCAGTGGTAGGTGACAAACGCCAGTCGGACTTCAGTTGTGGGTTCTATTCCCACAGCCTTGTTCGACGCGATGGGTTGTCGCCCTTCCTGCAGGTTGTCCCTTTTTTTCTAAAAATAAATTATTATAACTTTCCATGAATAATATTGAAAATGTTCTAGCCTTAAACAATACTAACTTATGTACAACATAATCCATTCCAATCTTTAGGCTTATCCAAAATACTATAGTCCAATCTCATATCATAGTGAAAACTATTACCAAAGAGTTCATATAACAAGCATGTTAATACCATCATTGATCCCCATATATCATGATATATGTCTTTTCGGTCACCTTCCAAACATTCGAAGGCCTTAATCATGTATTCTCTTTAAAAATGAATACCCATTGAATATTAGTGAAAACATGAGTTCTATTAAAAGTTAAATCTTTCCACATACCAAAATCCAAAATTTCTATATACTCAAACCATGATATAACCTTCTCCTTATATCATTCATGAGCTCATGAATACTATCAAACATTTAATTTTCTTCTTATCCCTTCATTATGCGCATATCATCTAATTTCCAAAAATATCTGAATAACCATTCATGGTTAGTGGTACCATTCATCATACTCTTTCAAAACATAAGGAAACACAATAGTGTAACAATCCTTAGATGTATCTTAATTCCATAGTACCATGATATTACTTATACAACATTACACTTGATAAACATGTAATCATTCCACTACCTTCTTAATCCATTGACCGAGCTTGAACAATTCTTTTATCTCACATATCATTTGTAGTCTCTTCATCATCATCAACATAAATAATACCCATACGACCATACAGATTCTCTTCATGAGACTTTACCTTATGGAATTGGTTTGCATAATGCCCGTACATTCCACATTTAAAACATTTAACCATTTTTGATGTCATAGCAATACCATTATCCTCTTCTCTGGTGTTAAATGAACCTTTTCCTTTGCACTTACTGGCTTTGTATCCTTCTTTTCCACACCCAAAGAAACTTCCAGTTCTTTTGAAACATTCTCCTTGATGCCTCTTCCCACATAATTTACATAGGGGAAATTGAACTTTCTTTCCTCTATGATCATCATGAAACAACATCTTTCTCTTCTTAGCCGAGTCAGGAAACTTACCAAATTTGAGTTTATTGATCATTTTATGAGATTGCTGATTCGGCATAATAATGATGTTTGGACTTCCAAATCCCATTTCATTTGGTTGCTCATGAAGAATATCATTCCATTGTCCATCATATCCTCCATTATCATGAATCATCTTGTTTCCAGCCATTTTCTAAAACCCAAAATGAATAGTATGAGAGGCAAAAATCATAATAAAGGGGGAGTAAATTCAATATATAACATCTTAGGTTTAATTCTAAGATTGTCACTGTAATACTAGAACTATAACATATACTTATACTTAACCTTAGGGACATCCCTAGACATACCTTAGAAATATCTCTAGGGATCTCACTAAAGTTCTCGTATCCTAGTTTCCAAAGGGTGACTAAATCTTTCCTCTGATACCAACTGTAGGGACCCAAAGCTTGACGTACATGGACATTACATTACTTTTGTGGAATATCTAATACATAACAAAAACAGACACACAAGGACCGTAATAGTTTAATGTCTTTGGAAACTTGGAATATAAACTTCTAATCATGATGAAAGATCTTCAACATCTCCCATAACGATCCTCCCCTTTTTGTGTCCTTACCTAAAACCTTTCTTTTAATCCTGGGGGAAAATAAAACATAAAAAGGGTGAGGTCAAATGCTCAGTAAGGGTAAGTATGGAGAAAATAAAACAAACCATATACATTTGAACTTAAAAACATGAACATAATATTTAATCATCATAATCTTGAGCAATGACAGAAAACATGGCAGTACGTAAGGCATAGATCATAATGGATAATCAATCATGATAAAATAGCATATGAATAAAGCATGTAATTGTGGCATCCATTAAAAACATGTAATGGTTTCCATAGTAGACAAGGCATTACTTCCATGACCATCTTAGTGGACAAAGTCTGTTTTTGAATCGAGTTCACTCCTCGTTTCAGTCCTGTAACACTGAACCGGATTAACTTACCATTCCAGCCATGTCTATCTCATGAGATATAAATCTTTACCCAATGCATTTGAGGGAGATATAGGTCCCACCCATCTCATAGTGAAATCATTCTTACATGTGCCACAAAATAAACATACATCATTCATAATAACCAAACGAATAAAATGGGTTTCATAAATATCATCCCATCATCACATAATCCATATAAAAGAAATGGATATCATTTCATAATAAGGAAAGTGAATCCATTTAAATCATAGAGACATTATACTTTAAACATACACATATGAAAATAATTTCATCCTAGATGGAAAATGGTTTTGATAAAACCCTTGAAATGAATTCTTGAGGAAAATATCCTTTCTTCTTGAAAATCATATTCTTTTCAGAAAATGACATGCTCATTTAAAATAAAGATATTTTTTTGATAATAGTCATGAAATATTTTTGAGGAAGCTTCTTGAAAATAAGTCTTTATAGAACCTTAAAAATCCTTTCATGCCGTATAAGTTAAAAAAACATTCTTCTCGTACTTTTGCCGGAAAAGTCAAAAAAAGTACCTCGTAACGTAAAAAAAAGAATGATTCCTTACATACCATGTAGTAAAAGTCAAAAAATGGAAAAAAGTACTTTAAACATACATGAAAACACTTTTATAAAACATTTACATGGATGATAACAATAACCCCAGTAAATACTTACGTATAAAAAATATCGGATAAAAATGAGATTTGCAAAATTATCCCTTACCTTAGGTCAAATATGATTCGTACATATCCGAACCTCATGTATAATGATTTAAATAATTTCATTGACTTATTACAGAATCATATTCATTGTTATGATATCATATATGTTTTACTTATTTTATATTTCCCGTTTTTTTGTAAATTCCATGTTAAAGGAGTGTTTTGGGTAAAATCATTTCATTTGTCATTCGTGTTTTAACTTGTAATTATTCATATGATTACTTAGATCATGGTTACTTATATCCAGAATGTAAAACATGATTTATATATAATATATATACATAATATACATATATATATATTAGATCGATAAATGTAAAGAAATACACCGTTCATGGAGACGGTAGGTCGTACGTACGCATGAACACTGTTTTCGTTTCCTTATTGAATTGAATGGAATTAAGTAGATGAAATACATATATATATATAAATAAATCCATTATCATTATTATTTCTTATATTTCATGATTACTTATTATATATACTTTATAATCATTCATGAATGGTTAATCATTGAGAATGAATCTCATCGCATCGTGGAGACGATAGTCCGTACGTACGCACGAGCGATGATATCATTCCCATGATCGTGGAATTGTATGGAAGTGTATGTATAATATTTTAGAATCAATATCACTTTAAAATAATCATATATAGTAATTATTTACACCATTATACCCATCCATGTAAGTTTATGGTGGAAAATAGATTACACCACAGCGTGGAGACGGTATTCCGTACGTACGCACGCGCGATGATTTCGTTTTCCGTAGGATGGATAGATGGTTAAATAGGGTTGTTTCATACTTATAATAACATATAAGTATATGAGTTATACTGATGTTATTACTTCATAATTAAACAACTAAAGAAGAATAAGTAGAAGAATAAATAAAGTTGAATGAATCGGTAACGGACATTACCTCTTCTTTGATGCGCCTCTTTGAGACCTCATCATAGGGCACTAAAATTGGCCTTTGAAGCAGACCAGGACCTCTAAGATGTTTCTAGGGAAGTGTAGAATAGAATTTGGCAGGGGTTGGCCGAGCTTCAGGGCTCAAAATGGTGTGAGGAAGATAGGGAGGAGGTGCCTTTTTATAAGGGAGGAGAGGGGCACCTTAAGAAAAACTAAAAATATTATTTTATTATAAAGTCATATTCGGTTTTTAATAGCTCCAAATTGATTTATTTCGAAGCTAAGGTGGGGATGGGTCGAAATCCTATCATCCAATAGAATCTAGAAAAGTTTATGTTTCTATTTTAACCTTATCATTTATATTTAACTTTAAGTTAAATAATTTTTCTTTTACCATGTCTTCTTGTTTTCTTAAACTATAAGGTTAATAAACATACTATAACAAGCCAAACGAACCCCAGATTGTTTATTATTAATATATAAAACCTTATATAAGTAATGTGTCTGAACCTTAGATTTTGAGAAATAAAATAACAATTAATAATATAATATTTGTTTTAAAAACTATTTGATATCAATTTTGACACTATTTGGTAATTGATTTTTTTTGAAAATCATAACAGAATGATTAGTTCGATAAAAGTTAAATAAATTAATACTAACATGTCATATTAACCTAGATAATTATTGTAATTCATAAAAAGTCTCAAATTACATTTATTTTGGTATTTATAACATCAATTATGTCAATATTTCATTAATAAGATAAATACTCCATCATGATTATGTCATAAAAAAAATTAAATTATATTAAGTTTAAAAATTTCAAATAAAATACCATTATGTAGGAAATATTTTTATATTTCTAATGAATATTTATAGTCGAATTTATCTTGTGTTTAACACTATATTAAAAATTATTTAGTTATTAAACTTTGATTTTAACTATTTTAACCCTTCCTTAAATAAAATAATAATAATTGTTCTAATCTAATCCATGTGGGCATAAATGGTCATATTTTATTCCAAAGGTTGTTTTTGGCCGAATTACACTTATCCAATAGAATTAGGACATGTTTTAGGGTAATAATAATATCATTTTTACCCTTAATTACCTTATTTAATTTTAACCGTGGTAAAAAAAGTAAAAAGTTACTATTTACCAAAACGTTAGTGAGATCCCTAGAGATATTTCTAAGGTATGTTTAGGGATGTCCCTAAGGATAAGTATACATATTGGATATAATCATAAAACTACGGTAACGATATTATAATTTAACCTAAGATGTTAGATATTGAGGATACTCCCCCTTTACTATGTTGTTTTCCCTAGCATGGTACTTTCCTCTCACACTATTATTTTTGGGTTTTTGACGATGGATGGAACCCTAAGGAACCGTGTTGATCAATGTAATGGAAAATGCAATGATTTTCTTCCTGACCAAACCAATGTCATGGGAGATGGAGTGCACAATCTTATTTCTATACTTACACAAGCTATGAATCATTCTGGACTTCAAAATGAGAAGAGAAAGGAGAAACATTCTGTTGAATCCTTCATGAGGCAGTGTCCACCTCCATTCAGTGGGTCTTCTGATCCCTTAGTGGCTGAACAATGGATCTGTACAATTGAAAAGATATTTTCAGTTCTACAATGTTCTGAGCATGATAAAGTCATCTTAGCAGTATATCGTTTGGAAGGTGATGCTGATCAATGGTGGAATCTTATCAAGAATACGAGGCAAAGAGATGAAATTGAGCCCATTGAATGGGATGAGTTCAATAACTTGTTTTTCAGTAAGTACTTCCCTCATGTTCATCAAACAAAGATGGAAAAGGAGTTTCTTGATCTTAAGCAGAAGGATGATAAATCTGTTGGTAAATATGAAGTGAATTTTACAAGACTTTCAAGGTATGCATCTGGCATTATCATCCAACCTGAAAGTAAAGTTGATCAATTTTTCAGTGGCTTAAAACCAAGTCTTCGATGTCAATTAGCTATAAGAGACTTCAGTAGCTATGAAGAAATTGTGTGTTGTGCTATCAAGGTAGAACTGGAATTTGGTGTAACAAAGCCATCTCATGGTTTTGACAAGAAACGAAAGATGGAGTTCAAGGAGAAATTTCAGAATAATGGTGAAAAGAAGATGAATGTTTCCTTATGCTCAAAGTGCGGAAATAAGTATGGTCGAGATTGTCTTAAAGGGACTAGAAAATGTTTTAAGTGTGGAAAATAAGGTCATCGACCAGCTGAGTGTCTATGTAATGGAAAAAGGGTTGTTGATGATGTGAATAAAGAAAAGACTATAGAGAACGCACCCCCAACACTTCAATGCTTCAAGTGTAAGGAAATGGGGAATTAGGCTAATAAATTCCCTAATCCATGGGTTAATGATGATCAATGTGAGAAACCTCTTAAGGAAAAGGATAAAGGGAAATCTCATGCGATAAATATTTGTGATGTTGAGTATGAAAATGAAGTTGTGTAATGATTAAGTGTTTATGTCATCGGATTCCAAAATAATGTTGTATACAGTATCATGGAATATCGGAATATGTATGTATTGGTCTATTGTGGTTTTAAATAATTTTATGGTACCGGTAACCATGGAAAGTGATTGAGATATTTTTGGAAAGAAGATGATATGCGCATAATGAAGGGATAGAGATATAATGAAATGTTTGACAGTATTCATGAGCTCATGACTGATATAAGGAAATAGGTATATCATGGTTTGAGTATATAGAATTTTGGGGTTTTGGTATGTGGAAAGAGTTAACTTTTGACATCACTCGTGTTTTCACTAAGATTCAATGGGTATTCATTTTTCAAGAGAATACATGATTAAGACCTTCGAATGTTTGGAATGTGACAAACAAGACATATATTATGATAGATGGGGATCAACAATGGTATTAACATGCTTGTTATATGAAATTTCCGGTAATCGTTTTCACTATAATATGAGAATAGATTGTAATATTATGGATAAGCCTAAATATTGGAATTGATTATGTTGGACATAAGTTAGTATTGTTTAAGGATAGGTCTTTTTTCGATATTATTTATGGGATGTTATAGTAATGTAGTTTTAGAAAAAGGACAACATACAGGACTGGCAACAGCCCATCGCGTCGGACAAGGCTGTGGGAATCGAACCCACAACCAATGTGCGACAGGACTTTATCACCTTCCACTGGTCTACAGGATGTCCCTAGTTAGTATAAATTAGTTTTAATTTTTTAAGTGGTATGAGATATGAAGTATAAGTCCATTTTAAGAACCATATACAATTAATCGACTTATGTATATTTAATAACTTTTGCTAACCTTTTGTTTGAGATAGATGGAATGACACGTCATTCTATCACATGATTTGCTAACACTTCATGAATGAAAAATTCAACTTCATTTCTTTAATAGATGAAGTGGAAATTGTTCAAGGCACGAACAACGGTGAGATTGTACCAAAATCAAGTAAGTATTTCTTTTGATTCGAAAGTTATTCAACATTAGAGAAATGATCCTGAAAACCAAAAATCTTGTCATAGTGCCCTTATATCCGATGAATCAGATGGTACCTTATATCATCACAAATCTATGGCCTTGTGATTGTTGGCTTTTTCATAAGCCATGTTCTCTACCACTCTCCATCAGAACTTGATGTTTAGATTTCTCTTCCATATCCATATTTTCACCTATGTTCTCCCACTAGGAAACCCAATGATGAGTTAATTTGGGTAACCGTTACATTTCATATTTTATTTTTTTAAAGTTAAGTTTTGGTATTTCATTTTACAATGTGGGTTTCAATTATAGAAACTTTCAAGTAGAAAACCATGTATAACCCCGACGAATTTCGATGGAGAAATTCATTTTAAGGGGGTAGAATGTAACAACCCGATATTTTATGATAAGTATTATTTTTAATTTATTTGAAGTCATGTGTTTTATGCAACAAAAAGATTATCTTTCTCTATACGTAACACCGTATTAGCATGCAGTATATGCAACACTATTCTTAGATTTTGTTACACACAATTTCAAGTTCATTTGATAATAGTCATTCTATGCAACATTGAGTATATATATATATATTCAATGTATAAATGAAAAATGGTTGGATTCTGTTATAATGAAACAAAAAAGGAGTCTTGCACAACATGCAAACCTGACTTGGCTTGCATTACATGCAATCACGACCTTCCTCGATAGCGTGTGTTGTACGCAATATCGGGTTTTACTAAACAACGATATATTATTAAAATATTACTATAACTAGCCATTATGAATAGTAATACCCACTTTTTGAATTTTTATAAATTTTATCGTTCAAAATGGACTACATTTTTGGATTCAGAATATCAAAATAATCCTAGGGTGAAATTTTGGTATTTTTCTAAAAACTTTCAATTTTTGATGAATAGTGAAAACACTAGGTTACTATTTAAAAACCGACTGTTTATTTAAATAATAATTTATTTTATTTATTTTCATTTTAGGTCAAAATTAATACATAATACCTATATAAGTTCAGAGTAATTCATTTTTGTCATTTTATAATAATTTTAGATATATAAAAATTTTATTTAATTTTTCACCGTCTTTTACCCACCTCCTAGCACAATTTGCAAATTTACATAAAACATAATTTTACCACTTCTGTGAGTGGAATTTCAAAAATCTGAGAGACACTGTTGATGTCATTATGTAAAATGTGGTTCAATGAGATGAAAATAATTTTTGGTGAATAGTAACTTTTTACTTTTATTTACCACAGTTAAAAGTAAATAGGGTAATTAAGGGTAAAAATGATATTATTATTACCCTAACACATGTCCTAATTCTATTGGATAAGTGTAATTAGACCAAAAACAACCTTAGGAATAAAATATGACAATTTTGGCCCACTTGTATTAGATTAGATCATTTATTAATAATTTATTTAATGAAGGATTAAAATAGTTAAAATCAAAGTTTAATAAGTAAATAATTTTTAATATAGGGTTATACATAATATAAATTCGACTATAAATATTCATTAGAAAGATAAAACTATTTCATATAAAATTGTATTTTATTTTTAATTTTTCTATATTAAATATTTTTAATTTATTTATGACACAAAGATGATGTAGTAATCATCTTATTAATGAAATATTGACATAACTGATGTTATAAATACCCAAATAAATGTACTTTGAGACTTTTTATGATTACACTAATTTTCTAGGTTAATATGAAATGTTATTATTGATTTAATTAACTTTTTTCGAACTAATAATTCTGTTATTATTTTCACAAAAATCAATAACTAAATAGTGTCAAAATTGACATAAAATAGTTTTTAAAACAAATATGATATTATTAATTGTTATTTTATTCCTAAAAATCTAAGGTTCGGAAAAATGACTTATATAAGGTTATATATTTTAATAATAAACAACTTGGGGTTCTTTTGGCTTGTTATAGTATGTTTATTATCCTTATAGTGTAAGAACACAAAAAGACACGGTAAAAGTAAAATTATCTAACTTAAAGTTAAATCAAAATGATAAGGTTACAATAGTAAACTAAACTTGTCCAAATTATATTAGATGAGAGGATTTAGACCCATCCCCACCTTATCTTCTAAATAAATCAATTTTTAGCTATTAAAAACCGAATATGAATTTA
Source organism: Viscum album (assembly GCA_963277665.1). NCBI lineage: Eukaryota > Viridiplantae > Streptophyta > Magnoliopsida > Santalales > Viscaceae > Viscum > Viscum album. Next base: position 484,609,026 of record OY728155.1, read on the forward strand.
TAATAAAAATATATTTTGAGTTTTTTCCAAAGGTGCCCCTCTCCTCCCTTATAAAAGGGCACCTCCTCCCTCTCTTCCTCACACCAATTTGAGCCTTGAAGCTCGAAAAACCCCTGAAATATTATCTTCTCCACTTCTCTAGAAACATCCTAGAGGTCCTGGTCTTCTTCAAAGACCAATTTTAGTGCCCTAAGAAGAGGTATCAAAGAGGCGCTTCAAAGAAGAGGTAATGTCCGTTGTGGATTCTTTCAACTTTGTTTCTTCTTCTACTTCTTATTCTTTAGTTTTTTCATTATGAAGTAATAACATCAGTATCACTCATTTACAGATATTTTATTATAATTATGTAACAACCCTATTTCACCATCTATCCATCCTACGAAAAACAAAATCACCACGCGTGCGTACGTACAAAATACTGTCTCCACGCCGTGGTGTAATCTATTTTCCACCACCACCTTACTTGGATGGGTATAATGGTGTAAATAATGACTATATATGATTATTGTAAAGTGATATTGATTCTTAAATATTATACATACCCTTAAATAAAATTCCACGATCATGGGAATGATATCATCGCTCGTGTGTATGTACGGACTACCGTCTCCACGACACGATGAGATTCATTCTCAATGATTAACCATTCATGAATGATTATAAAGTATATATAATAAGTACTCATGAAAAATATATGACATAATAATGATACTGGATTTATATATATATATATATATATATGTATTTCATCTACTTAATTCCATTCAATTCAATAAGGAAACGAAAACAGCGTTCATGCGTACGTACGACCTACCATCTCCATGAACGATGTATTTCTTTCCATTTATCGATCTATTTTTAATATGTATATTCTGAATATATATAATATATAAATCATGTTTTAAATTCTGGATTTAAGTAACCATAAACTAAGTAATCATATGAATTATTACAAGTTAAAACATGAACAATAAATGAAACGATTTTACCCAAAACGTTACTTTAACATTAATTTACAAAATAATGGGTGATATAAAGTCATAAGTGAACCATATATGTTATCATAACAATGAATATGATTCTATAATAAGTCAATGACATTATTTAAATCAATATATAGGATTTTTGGATACATACGAATCATATCGGACGTAAGGTAAGTGATAATTATTCCAATCTCGTTTCGTATCCGAGATTGTTTATTCGTAAGTATTTACTGGGGTTATGTTTATCATCCATGTCCATGTTTTCTCAAAATGCTTTCATAAAACGTTTAATATTATTCCTTGTATTTTTTAAAGTCATTTTTAACCCTTATTGACTTTTACCATAAGGTACGGAAGGAATCTTTCTTTTATGATGTACTTTTTGACTTTTCCAACAAAATTACGAGAAGAATGTTTTTTTAAACTTATATGGAATGAATAGATTTTTAAAACATTATTTCCAAGAAGTTTCCTTTACAAGTTTTAATGTCTATTTTTAATCAAGTTATTTTAGTTTAAAATTGTATGACATGTTAATAAAGGAAAATCTTTCGAAGTATAAAGGATATTTTCCTCAAGAATGGAGTTCAAGTGTTTTATCAAAATTATTTTCCATATAAGATAATATAGGGTTCTGTTTCTATCCCTATTATTACATTGATTTGATTATGTTGTGAGGGAATTATTTTTATGAATTCCTTTATCTTTTATGAATTTTTTTATGATGTCACGATGTTTAAGAATCCCATTTTTATTACATGCGTTATGCAATGATGTATGATTTATGATTTTGTGGCACACATAATAATGATTTCATTATGAGATGGGTGGGACCTATATCTCCCTCCAATGCATTGGGTAAAGATTTATATCTCATGAGATAGACATGGATGGAATGGTAAGTTAATCGGGTTCAGTGTTACAGGACTGAAACGAGGAGTGAACTCGATTCAGAAAGGGACTTTGTCCACTAAGATGGTCATGGCAGTAATGCCTTGGCTACTATGCAAATCATTACATGTGCTTAATGGATGCCACAATTACAGGCTTTATTCATATGCAATTTTATCATGATTGATGCTGCATTATGATCTATTCCTTATGTACTTCCATGTTTTGTGTCATTTCTCAAGATTTTGATGTTTAAATATTATGTTCATGTTTTTAAGTTCAAATGTATATGGTTTGTTTTATTTTCGCCACGCTTACCCTTACTGAGCATTTGAGCTCACCCTTTTTATGTTTTCTTTTCCCCAAGGATTAAATGAAAGGTTTTAGGTTAGGAAAAAAAGGGGAGGATTTTTATGGGAGATGTTGAAGATCATTCAACATGATTAGAAGTTTATATTCCAAGTTTCCAAAGACACTAAACTATTACGGTCCTTGTGTGTCTATTTTTGTTATTTATTCCATACGTACGCATGCGCGGTGATTTTGTTTTCCGTAAGATGGATAGATGGTGAAATAAGGTTGTTTCATACTTATAATAACATATCAGTATATTTGTGTTATTGATGTTATTACTTCATAATGAAACAACTAAAGAAGAATAAGTAGAAGAAGAAATAAAGTTGAAAGAATCGGTAACAGACATTACCTCTTCATTGAAGCGCCTCTTTGAGACCTCCTCTTAGGGCACTAAAATTGGTCATTGAAGAAGACCAGGACCTCTAGGATGTTTTTAGGGAAGTGTATAAGAGAATGTGGCATTGGATGGCCAAGCTTGAAGGCTCAAATTGGTGTGAGGAAGAGAGGGAGGAGGTGTCCTTTTATAAGGGAGGAGAGGGGAACCTTTGGAAAAACTCAAAATATTATTTTATTATAAAGTCATATTCAGTTTTTAATTGCTCCAAATTGATTTATTTAGAATATAAGGTTGGTATGGGTCGAAATCCACTCATCCAATAGAATTTAGACAAGTTTAGGGTTCTATTTTAACCTCATCTATTAGATTTATCTTTAAGTTAAATAATTTTACTTTTACCATGTCTTTTTGTTTTCTTACACTATAAGGTTAATAAACTTACCATAACAAGCCAAAAGAACCCCAAGTTGTTTATTATTAATATATATAACCTTATCTAATTCATTTGGCCGAACCTTATATTTTTAGGAATAAAATAACAATTAATAATATAATATTTGTTTTAAAAACTATTTTATGTTAATTTTGACACTATTTGGTAATTGATTTTTTTGATTATCATAACAGAAAGATTAGTTCAAAAAAAGTTAATTAAATCAATAATAACATGTCATATTAATCTATTAAATTATTTTAATTCTTAAAAAGTCTCAAATTACATTTATTTGGGTATTTATAGCATTAATTATGTCAATATTTCATTAATAAGATAATTACTGCATCATCATTGTGTCATAAATAAATTAAATTATTTAATGTCTAAAAATTACAAATAAAATATCATTATGTAGTAAACCTTTTTATATTTCTAATGAATATTTATCGTCGAATTTATCTTATGTATATCCCTATATTAAAAATGATTTAGTTATTAAACTTTGATTTTAACTATTTTAACCCTTCTTTAAATAAATTAATAATAAATGTCTTAATCAAATACAAGTGGGCCTAAATGGTCATATTTTATTCCTAAGGTTTTTTTGGTCGAATTACACTTATCCAATAGAATTAGGACATGTGTTAGTGTAATAATAATATCATTTTTACCCTTAATTCCCCTATTTACTTTTAACCGTGGTAAAAAAAGTAAAAAGTTACTATTCACCAAAAATTATTTTCATCTCATTGAACCACATTTTACATACTAACATCAACCGTTTCTCTCGGATTTTTGAATTTCCATTCACAGAAGAGGTATAATAACATTTTATGTAAATTTTCAAATTCTCCTAGGAGGTGGGTAAAAGACGGTGAAAAGTTCAATAAATTTTTTATATATCTAAAATTATTATAAAATGACTCCAATGAATTGAATTGAACTTATATAGGTATTATGTATCAATTTTAAACTAAAATAAATTCAAATATAATTAATAATTATTTAAATAAAAAGTCAGTTTTTAAATAGTAACCTAGTGTTTTCACTATTCGTCAAAAATTGAATGTTTTCAGAAAAATACCAATATTTCACCCTAGGATAATTTCGATATTCCGAATCCAAAAATGAAGTCCATTTTGAAAGATAAAATTTCAAAAATTGGGTATTAATATTCATAACAGATATTTTATATTACATATCGTTATTTAGCGAAACTCAGTATTGCGTACAACACACACAATCGTGGAAGGTCGTGATTGCGTGTAATGCAAGCCAAGTCAGGGATGCATGTTGTGCAATCTCCCTTTGGTGTAGCGTACAACACAAGACATTAATAAAATTAAAATGAATATTTTTCATAAAATCTCGGGGTGTTACAAATGATGTGTCAGTGGTCAATGATTATCATGATGTTTTTTTGATGAGTTTACCGGTATAATACAAAATCGGGAAGTTGAATTTAAAATTGATATTATTCAATATGTTAAGCTATTTTCAAAACCCCCATATCGAATGGCTGAAAATGAACTTTTAGAGTAAAAAAATTACAGTAGTTATTAGATAAAGGATTCATTTGACCTAGAACATCACCATGTGGTGATCTTATCTTGTTTGTTAAAAAGAAATATTGTTTAATGAGACTTTTGATTGATTGTAGAGACTTGAATAAAATCACTGTTAAGAACATGTATCCTTCACTTAATATCGATCAATTGTTTGATGAGATCCAGAGAGCTTAGTATTTTTTGAAGATTGGATTGAGGTTGTGGTACAATCAGTTGAAATTAAAAAAAGTAAACAATTCTAAGAAAGTATTTCATATTAGATCTGGCCATTATGAGTTTTTAGTTATGCCTTTGGGGTTAACCAATACACCTGATTTATTAACAGATCCTACAAATAAAATTTTCTATGTGTTTTTGGATAAGTTTTTGGTTGTTTGTTTTTGATGATATATGGGTATATTCTAAAAGGTAATAAAATAATGAAAGTAATTTAATGGTTGTATTGAAAACCATATAATAAAAGAGGCTGCATGGGAAATTCATCAAGTGTGAGTTTTCGTTACCACAAATTTCATTCATCTATCACATTATTTCTAAAGATAGCATAACTATTTATTTTGCTAAAACAAAGGTCATTGAATAATAGAAAAGACCCACAAATATAACCAATATTCATATTTTTTGTTTTAGATGGTTATTACTGGAGGTTTGTTGACCATTTTTCATAGTTATCCAGACCAATGACTATGTTAACTGAAAAATGTGTTATATTTTTTTGGCCAAAAGAATGTGATGACTGTTTTTTAAAACTAAAATGAACATTGATAAATGGTCCAGTTTTGTCCCTACCTTCCAGGAATGGTGAATTGGTTTTATACATTGATGCATCATTGAATGGACATGGTTGTGTCATAATTCAAAATAGTCAAGTAATTTCTTATGTTTTATGATAGTTTAAATACAATTTTCTAAATTACCATACAATTCATTTAGAAATGGCTTTTTTTGTTTTTGAAATAAATATTTGGTGGCATAATTTGTATAGAATAATGTGAGAAATATATACTGATCACAAAATTTAGAATTATATATTCACTCATAAATAATTAAACATCAGATAGACGAGATGAAAATAATTAATCATGGACAATGATTTCATAATTCATTACAATCAATGAAAATAAAATAAAGTGGATGACGCTTTGAGTCAAAATATTAATTCTATATTAACCATGATATGTTTGGAATGAGATCCTTTGGTTTTTGATTTGATGCATTTTGGATTGGATGTTGTTCGTGAAAGTAATACCTCTGTTCTGTTACAGGTTTCAAAATAATCATCTTTAGTAGACATAATAATGTAATAGCAGAATGAAGATAGTGTGTTGCAAAAAAAGGTAGAATTTCATTTAGGAGGGTATGTTACCAGAATTTAACATTGATAATGTATATATTTTGAGGTTTGGAAAGAGAATATGTGTTCCTTGTGATTCACAGTTGATGAATGAGTTATTATGTGAAGCTCGTAGTTATCCATTTTCATTTATCCTGACAGTACTAAGATGTGCAATGATATTCAAGAGTATTAACACTGGAATGGAATGAAAAGAGATATTGCTAACTTTACCCTTATATGTTTTATTTTTCAACAGGTTAAAGCAGATTAGAAGATACCAAAAGGGATTCATCAGCCTTTTCTACTTCCAATATTGAAAAGGGAAAATGTGTCAATGGTTTTCATAGTGGGATAACCAAAGAATTATCAAGGTAATTTTAAAATCTAGGTTATTATTGATCGATTGAATAAATATACTAATTTTATTCCTATTAAAGACTTTATCTTCGGATCAACATTCTCAATTGTATATTAAAGAGACAGTCAGGTTACATGGAGTTCACCTATCCATTTTATCTTATAGTGATTCCATGTTCACTTCTATCTTTTGGAAGGGACTTTAGAAGACGTTGGGATCTAAATTAAAATTTATTAAATCTTTTAATCCACATTCATATGGGAATTTAGGACGAACAATTCATACAATGGAAGATATGATACGAGGGTGTTAAATGGATAACCAGGGAAGTTGGGACCAATATCTTTATTTGGTTTTGTTTTCATATAATAACACCATTCATTCCAGTATACAGATGGAACCATTTGATGAATTATATGGAAAGAGGTATTGTACCCCAGGTTTTGGGAATATGTAGGTAAAAGGAAGTTTATGGGATGAGAATTGGTAGAAGAGATGAAAAAAAGTCCCGTTGATTCAAATGCACATGAGAACACCTCAGAGCATGAAGAAAATTTATACGGATAATCAAATGAAGGATCATTATTTTGAGGTTGGTGATCATGTCTATCTCAAAGTTTCTTCATTACAACTTGTGTTGTGTTTTGGTAAGAAGAGAATATTGAGTCTGAAGTTCATTTAACCATATGAAATCTTAGAGAAAGTTGGATCAGTTTCCAATAGAGTGGATTTACCTCCAATTTTATCCTAGGTACAAATTGTTTTCATGTTTTGATGTTGAGAATGTATATGACAGATCCATTTCATGTTATGAGTCCAAAGGTAGTTCATTAGGAAGAGAATCTTTCATATGAGGAAGAACATGTCCAAATTCATGATGATAGAGAGAAAGTGATGTTGAATTAGATAATTCATCAGGTAAAAGGTTTTTTTAGTAATACCATATCGTTGAAGAGGCAACATGGGAATCTAGAAATGCAATGAGGGATTAATACCCCCACTTATTTGATAAGTAAATAAAGTTTTGGTGACAAAATTTCCAAAAGGGGGAATAAAGTAGGATCCACTACAAGAAAATGGGCCTATACCCACGGTTTTATTTTCAACCATATGTATAGGGCACCATTATACCGACAGTTTTGGAAAACTGTCGGTGTTGGTATAGTATGGGACTCTATACCCACGGTTTCCCAAAACCTTGGGTATAGGTCACCTATACCCAAGGTTTCCCATGAAAAAGTGGGGATAGAGTTATTTTTTAAGACGTATACCAACGGTTTTGCAAAACTGTGTGTATAGGCGTTGTTTTTCAAGGCATATACCCACAGTTCATCAAAAACCGTGGGTATATAGTTTTTTTTCCAAGACATATACCCATGATTTTCCAAAAACGTTGGTATAGATTATAGGGGGGGGGGGAAATCCTTGGGACAAAAAAAAATTATTTGGCGGGAAGACGGTCTGGATTAATATAATTCGGCAGATAGAAATATTAAAAACCAAAAACATCGTAGCATAGTTGGTAAGGATGTCATTGGTTATATTTAGTGGTCCTGCGATCAAATACCACTATCATTTTTATTTATAATAAAAAAATAATATTAATATAAGTAGATTAATATATATAAATTTAACAAATCTCTCATAGCTGGGTTGGTTCGGCGCGCATTCTCCCTTCGACAGGTCGCTGGATCGAGACTCCGTGTCTCCGTGATTTCAATTTTCGAATTCAGTCACAAAATTTAATATATTAATTAAAATGTACATATAAAAATAGGTACAATAAGTAGTGTGAGTGTTCAGGTAGGTTAGATAGATTTATGAGGGCGTGGGTTTGAAACACAGTCGAGACTTTATTGTTTTATTAAATACCCACAATTTTCAAACAATGGGTATAATCTGTTGACATGGTGGCAACCGACTTATTACATGGTGTAAATATATATACCCACAGTTCTACAAAACCATGGGTATAGGTTGATACCCCTATTGCGATGCCTTTCCAGCCCACGGTTCCCAAAACATTGGGTATAGGCTATACCCATGGTTTTGGGGTCTATACCCACGGTTTTGAACCATGGGTATATGTCATTTTTTCAATAGTGATCCCTGGTATTTATAGAATAAAAATTTATTATATATGTTAATATTTATTAATAATAAATTAATTTAATTTTAAAGGGGACACTTTTTTTAATAGTGTACTTGACACACAATAACGGGTTTCTCTAAAATCTTACACTGCACACAACATTGAGTTATACAAAAAATGAATAAAAATTATTATTTTAACTATTAATTAATGCCAATCCATTTTATTGGTAGGAATGAAAAAAAAATAAATAAATTATGATTATAAATTTTTTTTCAATTTATTTACTTTAATCCAATAACTTTTAGAGGCTTAAAATAAGAATCAATCCCATTTTAATCATAAAATACTATAATATTTTTAAAAGGATGGTTTACCGCCTTTTGAAGGTGACCCATTTTTAAATATCATTTTTTTCACTTTTATATGTTTTATTTTAAAAAATAATCTTATTCAATATAATTGGGAAATCAAAATTTAATTAGGATAAATTTGGGATAATTTTATGATAAATTTCATTTTTAAAAAATAGTGAAAAATACTGCATTTTAATTCAAAACAGCATTTTCATCTAATTTATTTATGTTGATAGATTTTCCATTTAATTGGGGTTTAAGATTAATTTGCTTATATTTTTATCATTCAATGTATTTTTTTGATTGTAAGTGATTTAAATTTGAAATTTTACATAAACACATGTTAATATTTTTTTAGTATTTACTTCTTTAAAACACGGTGTCCGGTTTTGACAATAAGAAATAATTTTAAATTAATTAATACAATTTCAATGATTTGAATTTGGATAACTAGATTTAATATTTGTAGAAATACGGTAAACAATGTGTAAATATGTACCATTAATATTTTGACATTATGAATATTAACTACACTAATTATTTTTTATTTACCATGGTAAAAGGTTAAATTAAGTAAATAATGGTAAAACAAATATTATAATAATATAAAACCACCCTAAAACGTGTCATAATCTTATTTGATGAGTTATGGATAACAATGAGAATCCTTAGGCTGAACTTGTTACATTTGGCAACCACTTGGTTGTGAAACTGATATGTTATAAGAATTAATTCAATGTAAAGAGAAATATAACGAAAACATATATCTTTTACTAAAGAATTTTTAATATAGAGTTACATAAATGATATCTTTAACTATTATTATTAATTATAAATATAAATATATTTCCTAGATTATGTAATTTTATTTATAATTTTTAGACATTAAATAAAAATATTTATTTATGACACAATGATTATGCAGTGATTACCTTATTAATGACATATTCAAATAAATTATATTATAAATATTAAAATAAATTTAATTTTAACATTTTGATGTCATTCGAGAATTTTTTGGATGATATTGACATATTATCTATGAGTTAATTACATTGGTTCAAAGGAATCAATTTGTTATGACATTAGAAAAAATCAATTACTAAATAGCGTAAAAATTGACAAAAAAATGAATTTGAAATAAAATATTGTTTTATTTAATGACATAATAGTCCTAAATATATATGATTCAGATATATTGTATAAAAATTCATTAATTATTGACTTGTGATTTTATTGTAATTTTATATTGTCTATAGTAACCATATATTATGAAAATACAAGAAGACATAGTAAGAGTTAATGTTTTTAACTAATAGTAAATGCAAAAATATTAGCTTAATTTCGTGACCTAAACTTATCTAAAACCTATTGGTTGAGTTTATTTAGAACCATTATCATAATATCATCTAAATATATCACTTTTTTACTATTATAAATCTAAAACCATTTTTAATAAAATAATATTTCAAAACATTCATGAAGTGCCGCTCCTTCCTCTTATAAAAGGCCACCAAATCTACCCACTCAATCACACATATAAATACCATTGGATTTTCCAAATTCTGATCAAATAAGCTCCCAAAATCCCTTTTTTTTTACTTGATGACTTAATGTTGGCATAATAAAATTCATGAATGCCTTCTGGCTCAAATCAAAAGAAGTTACCCAATTTAAAGGTAACATCATCTCTCATGTTCCTTTCCTTTATTCTCCTTCTCCACTCCCTACGATTTTCATATTATTTGATTACATAAAAACAATAGTATAATAAATATACTATAATGTTTTTATGATAATTATTCAAATTACACTTACACAATCCTCCATCTAACTGATACAAACATATAGTTTTTGTGTATGGCTAACTACGGCCTCACGAAACGACGATTATTCAATTTTCTCCGACACCTCTCATGGTGTCCATTATGATGGAACTGTATTTATATATGATATATATTATATTTAAATTGTCTATATGCTTCTGTAATTTCTATTTACAATATACCTTTATTCTTATCATAATGTGCAAATACGCTAATTTCATTTAAAGAAGTGTGGACTACCGCCCTCTCAAACAGATATGACTCATTCACACCATATATGGAACATATAAAGGATAGAGTTAATGAAATTATATAACATATATAACATAGATACTATAATGATATTATAACATACATATAAATCATTTAGTTTTCATTCCATTAATATGACAATGAAACGAAAGTAGCATTCATGCATACGTACGACCTACCATCTCCCTGAACGGGGATTTAATATTTTATCACAAAATGTTATGGACTATTATAAATAAAAATATACTTGATATATATTACATTTAAATCATAAATAATATTATATAGATGAGTTATTTTTAAATACATGAACAATTTACATCAAAACTATTTCATTTTCGACTCAAGTACCAAATATCAACAAAACGACCGATAAGAAGAAGAATAATTATGTGATTGTTATAACAAGGTAATAAGTGACATAAAAGGAATAATAATAATTAAAAAGGTTCTCAAACAAGAATAAATTAATTTATATTTATTATTTAGGAAGAACAGGGAACATACATGATGATTTGGATGAAAGGTAAGGGACTTCGTCTCAATAGCTTTTCATTAAGGTATATTTTGATTTATATATGAGCTTCTTTTATATGATGTATAACTATACCCATTGACATTTAATTTCATTCAATAATTTTCAAAAGGAATATTTTTATATGAATTGTTTTACTAAATGACAAAAGAGATTTTCTTATTTAATTTACCCAGGGACAATGACTATTCTACTACCGCGATCATTATTTGACTTTTGGATTCCTCTACAAGCCGAAATATTTCTAAAAAATAAAATAAAATACCATATTCATTTTTACAGTATTTTGGAATTGAAAATGTTTTTATAATGGATTGATTATATAGATATCTTGAAATGATGTCATATTATTTCAATGTGGAAATATTTTATTTTTTATTCTTGTTCAAGTGGTATGATTATGTTCTTTTCATGGGATTTTATACGTACATAGGATGTTCCATGATAAACTGAATGTGGGTGATCCCTTGGTAGCTCATCAATGCATTGTGTAACATGACAGAGGTAAAAATTAAGGTTTATCATAATATATTTATGGAATATACAATGATGGTTATTCCAAACCAAACCACAATGTTTTCTCCCTATGTGGTTGTGAAAGCTACAATGCATGTACGTTATGGTTGCCAAAAGATACCTTTATTATTTATGATTTATAATAGTTATTTTGAAATCTTATGTTTTCATGGGGTATGTTAAAAGGATTACATTTTATTAGTAAAAAGTATGGTTTCATTGATTTTTATGTATTCATGGACTAATGTTTTCTTTCATTATTTTATATCCCTTACTGTGATTTTTATTTTAATCCCATGTTTTTAGATGTTTTTCATAGTGTATAAGGATGGGAAAGAGAAAAGAAGAAATCAAGAATATCTTTATCAAGAAAATAATTCTTGTTTTTATAATTATTTTTATTATTTTGAAAAAAATTTTGTTAGATTATAGGTGTCTACTTTGTAATATTTAAGATGTAATGTAATATTTATGACCAAATTCTATTAAACTCTAAACTGGAAAAGATCCTCTAAGTGAATTAAAGTCAATTGTTGACTTTTCTAAAGATTATGTAATGAATAAGGATGGGGCCTTATAGTCATGCTCTTGAGAAGATCCCAAAAAATTATTATAATCATATTCACTCGGTCCATAGCTAATCCATGTTCAGAAATGAAATTCCTCACAATGTGATCCAGATGCATCTAGAACTTGTACTTCAAGAGCTTACCATAAATTTTCCCTCAAGAAAATGTACTACCACCCTCATATTCTCTTCATGATCACTATTTGACACATATCATATGATTATATTTTCAATAAAGGGAAAAAACAAGTCCATGTATGGATACATGATCCAATTTATCAATTCCACAAACACAGAAGATGAATTATTCAAACCAAAAGTAATCACTAGAAACTCATATTTTGTGTAGAGACATCAAAATTACAAATTAGGAATATCATTCTTACAAAATCTCATTTGGTTGTAGCCAGACTGAATATTTATCTTAACAACCCATCTAATAGCTCGAAAATAATCCAATAGGTTGTATATCATTGTAATGGAGTACTAGTTATTTATCATGTCCTGGTTCAGGTACAGATAATCCTTGAAACATCGAGAGCACCAATCCCCCATTTTTTCAAAAAAAATTCTAGACATGCCCAGGGGGCACTCCAATCCTGATAAAATGATTTTCTTAAAGGTTCTCAAACAATAATTGAAACTCCCAAATCCTATGATGATACATAAAATATACCACCTAAGATATCAAAGTAGTCCTAGGACTCAAGTTGATGAAAAACTATATCTCGCACCATAGAGGCAGTACTGGAACATACTTAGAGAAAATGTTCATAAAATGGTCCCCGACTGAAGGAATCTAGAATCCTAAAAATCCCTCTACACTAAGGGATACTCTTTCCAACTGATGGGTAATGGTCTAAGCCTCTTCCATAAAAAATACCCTCATCTCGATATGAGATATATCTCTCTCATAAAGAAGAATACCATCCCATAAGTGTGAATTCCTTTGAATCATCTATGATGAAAGAAAATCTAGGCTCAAATCATGGAAAGATAATCATTCTCCAAGATGACATCACATGGTTCTATCATGAAGGCCAAAAGATTCCATAAGAAACTCTCTTCATTAAGAGATATATCATACTACTTGTAGGTACATGATACAGAATAAGCATTCCCAATAAGAACATCTAGACAAATATGTTGGGATCATGCATCTACTGGAAGATACAACAGTCACTCCAAGAGTAAATAGATTATGTAATGAATCACACCCATCTCTAATAATACATAATCAGGGGTTGAATAAACAAATATCAAACCCTTAATAATATTATGAAGCACTATGTCATATGTATCAATAGAATACAATTGCCCACAACCCCAAAAACAAACTCCTTGATCCCGATGTGGGATACCTTGTTCTGGTAGTCGGGAGGGATCACATAACATCATCCACCACCCAATTCTCCTCCTCCTAATCCCCACCTACTCATATACTATCACCACATCCCATTGATCCACCCAAACCCCACATGGGAGGTCCATGATCATGGAATTTCCTATAACATGGTGGTACATAGAATATATACATGTGGTCCTCAACACATTTGCTCAGAAAATCACATTCTATGTGACCATAATTGTAGCAGAAATAGAACCACCTCTATCCAGGCTACCCTGTTCCTCTGAGTTTCCCTTATGCCAAATGACCCCACCCTAGAGTCTGTTCGTGTGGATCTCTCTTGTGTTAAGATCCTACTGACAAGTTTCTGATAGAAAATGAAGATGACTCAACCCTATAATGCTAGTTACCAACTCTAGTTGTGTGTATTACCTCTAGTATTAATCTCTTCATCAATAGAATCATCTCCAATACACCAACATAAGTGGGAAAGCACAAGAGAACTATTTCAGAACACATATCTATATATACTCCAATATTAAACCTTGAAAAAAATTCAATCATCCAAAATCATGTCGAGATTTTATTTTGTATGGTTTAAGAACCTCATGTTATACTCATCCACTATTATACCACCCTACTATAGATCTAGAATCTCTTAAATCTGAACTAATAAGAAGAAGGGGTGGTAGAACATCACATATAATAGTAACAAGTAGTCTATTCATGAGAGTATCAACTCATCATGCATCAAATAACTATACTCCACCAGTGCCCATTTTCTCCATTGAGAAGTATGGATTCTAGCGAAACCACCTAATCAGTTGGTTTCTAGATAATCTTGATAACAAAAACCATTGATTCTAGAAAATACTCATCTACTTTAAAATCTAGATTAAAAAAGAACCTTGGAGGCCTCTTGTTTTGGAACTCATGGAGTGATATAAGACTTCACACATCCTTAGCATGCTCTGCTAATTTAATCTTAATATCAGAAGGTGGGGGTGCTTCTTATGATATACTTATTGGAAAAACATCATTTGATGTCCCATAAACTAAGGCCTCATCACTCATCAGATTGTTATCATAATCAAGAATTAGTAACATAGCTAGCTTTCTTCATTGAGTAAATTTATAAATTTTATAAATATGTATAATTGAAGGATAATCATATATATAATTTTGAGCTAACTCAATATGTATAATCAAAGACTCGATCCAATATGATGAATGTACCGTTGAAACCTACAACCAATATCTCAGTATGCTGAGTCAAAAAATTGTTCATAAGAGCCACTGTGAATGGATACATTTTCAACCAATACCAACTCAAGGTTCTTTGACCTGGGTGTTATACTCGAGACACTATGAAAATATTTCCCAAAATCCCAATCAAATCAATATAAGGGGATTACACTAGGAACATTCCAAAGTAATGAACTTCTTTGATACCAATCTTTCACAAATTGGCACAATGGGGCTCCTTCTAAAACTACCCCAAAACCACCACTATATGCTAATGTATGGAGGAAAGTGATCAATAGAATAACTAATATTAGTGTCCCTTTACCAATATACCTTTACGCACATTCCCAACCATCTCCGTGAATAATTGTAGAAAAGTAAATAAAAATATGTACCATCTAGAGTAACAATGTTGCATCCAATCCTCTTGGGAATATACAGATTACAACAATATAAACTAAAATAAAAAGGGAAAAATACATTCCTAACTATAAATATGTACCAACCTGATGAAACTAGAAGAAGTAATATTTTGAGGGAGTGTGGATTCATATATCCATGCATCAACCACCAAACATACTCTATTCCACCATGCTATCACTATGCTCCTCTGTAATAAATTTGGAAATGCCCATTATTTATAATAGACATGAAATGTGTGGAAAAATACCATGTAAGGGTGTGTATTTATATACCTAGTAGGAAACTCTAAATGATGAAGGGGGTAGAATAAGAGACATGATAATAAATTGACAACTCAACAAAAAGTAAGAGAGTAACCAAATTAAATGACATAGGTAATTACATATAAATATATATACTAGAAAAAATAATCTCAAATTATAGAGAAAGGGGATCTCTATAATACAATCCATCTAATGAACATAGTTTAATTTATTCTAGTAGGTCTATCAATGATTCCAAACATCTCACACCTCTGTCCATAGGATTATTCATGTGACTAACACATTCCTCACCACTGTGTTTCACAATCATGGTGGAAGCTTCTCCATGAAGAGGACCCATGACCTCATCCAGTTGGGGTGTTCCACTCCATGTAATGAGGTTCCACGCCCTATTCGATAGGGGGTATCACATAGTAGAGGGTAGAATCATTCCATAATGAGATTGGTGGATCTATGTAGATAGAGGACCCACAACATAATTCCATAGGGGGAACCACTTAGTAGAGAGAGGATCCTCACCATTATTCCAAAGGGGTGCCACCCTGTAGACAAATCACACATATCATAAGTCAATAGGGTTCAAACTCAGTAGATAGAGGACCCACACCCTATTTCTATAGGAGATATAACATAATTTTAGAGGACCTAAACCCTAACACCATAGGTGGTACCACTCAGTATATAGAGGACGTGAACACTAACATAATTGAGGGTACCACTCAGTAGATAGATGACTCGCACGCTGAATTCATAAGGGACTCAGTAGATAGAGAACCCCCACCCTAATGTCATAGGGTGACAGTACTCAAATGATCATTCCTAATCACTACATTTGTTGAGTTTTGTCTAAAGAATCATCACAATCATAACATCTCACATAATCTCTCAAAAGAAACTACAAATGCTAATAACACATTATATATATAAAAAACATAGGATAGCATTATATTTGAAAAAATATGAGCATAAATTAAGGAGACATGAGAAGAGGTATTCTCCACACAGTGGAAGATATGGTATATGGAATGTAAGGTGAACCGCAAGCTATGTTGTTCCATTATAATTCTTGAATATATCCCTTCCAGTACATGGATCATTTCCCATGTAGCCCTATATTTCATGTTAGGGGACTATATGGTGTGCCTCATCCATCCATGGTCCTTCCTGGGCTCCTAGCTATGTTGTCGAAAAATTTCCCAGGTCTGTATACATTTGTACATTATGGGTCCTCCCGTTCAGGGTCCCACACATGTCCTTTGGGTCATGTCAGTGTACACTGGCTGTTTATTAGTACAAGACATTTTAATAGGAATTTCAATGCCTTTTTAATCATGGAGTACATTTCAGGACTCCATTCTTATGTAACATGGTGTGTGCAGTCCCATGCAGTGTGAGATATAAAACTTGCCTACAAACCTCACCACTATGGCTATGGGGCTACACGCCCTGTGTTATTTAGACTACATAACATGTAGTCGGATATTTCATATAAATTTATATCATCATCTTTTGTTCCAAATCCCCCTTTTCCACATCAATCCACACATTTTTCTCAATCTAAATCTAAGGGGGATGACATAAGTCATCGATTGTAGACCTCTGGTGGACAGAAAATGTATCTTCTTTGGTCCATTAGACTCTTGAATGCAATTCATTACTCGTGGTGCCTCTCGTATCACACATATTTCGGATCCATTAAACGATAACATGAATCCCATTATTCATATCATGTGTCACACATGAATCCTCCTTGATTTTAGGGGTCTGGTTGGGCTCAATCCCACCTGACTTCATAATTCCATGGCCATGTGGCCCAATATTGTAGAACATAATAAATGATTGGGTTAAAGTAACAAGAAAAATGGTGATATGATCATTGGAAAATATTTCTTGGAAAATTAATACAAAATTGTGATGCCTAGGGATAGAAACATGAATCCGGAGATATATATTGAATAATCTATTTAAAACCATTATATGGGCTCATGTGAAGGATTTAAATTGATGCATATCAATTTAAAATAATGAACAGACTCAATATTTTAATCATGTTGGGTAGAATATATAAATTGGTTATTCCTATTTCAAATCAGATTATTTTTCAATTAAGAATTGGCTCAACAACAAATTAGAGAAGTCAGTGCATTCATCGAGCCTAAATTTTCATAGATCCAAATTTTTTTCTAGCATTATCTCAATTCAATAATTAAAAGGTGAAATATATCATATAAATAGAACAAATATTATCTAGCTAACCCTTGAGATCCTCTATAAAGTTCTATATATTGGAAATTCTTTTTTATATCATTTAATTAATCCACTAAATGTACCAAAAATGGATGCTTTATCCAAATATCCAATTCCACAAACAATTATGTATCCCCTACAGTAAACCCCATATTCTAGATTCAAATGTGGTCTCAAATTTTTTATATAAAACAATCCATTTATTATTTATCTTTTAATTATGAAACCATTTGAATAATATAACAAATATATTTAATATTTTTTAAAAAATAATTTAGGGCAAAATAGGACTTAGAATTTGATGTCATCTCATCGCTTGACTCTAAAAATAGTTCAATATATTATTTAACGTCTTAAAATGAAGAAATATTTTCTCAACCTTTTACCATATTATGGTATTTATAGGGTCACTTAGGTGTGTGGAGCCTTAGTGCTACACTCATGGGATGAGCTAGACATGTGGAGTATCATATCAAAAATTTGAGACCGCATTTGAATCCAGAATGTGTGGTTTACTTTTGGGGAAATGTAATTGTTTTTGGAATGGG
Source organism: Viscum album (assembly GCA_963277665.1). Classification (NCBI taxonomy): domain Eukaryota; kingdom Viridiplantae; phylum Streptophyta; class Magnoliopsida; order Santalales; family Viscaceae; genus Viscum; species Viscum album. Next base: position 484,627,514 of record OY728155.1, read on the forward strand.
AAATTTGGATAAATAAAACATTTTATGGTCCATATAGGGTTAATTTGGTGTGCAATGCCTTATTGTTAAGCTCATGGGATGACTTAGACATGTGGCTCCCCATTTTAGTTCTTCTGGGGTAGGTTCCATTGTCGTAGTACTTAAGGATTGAAGAGGAAGTGGTATTTGATGATTTTTAAGGTATTAAACTACTTTGAGGATGAAATTACCTTAAAATTATATTAAATAACTAATATTTCTTACTTAATTAATGACATAAAGGGATATTAAATAACTGTTCATGCAGAGATGGATGACCATGGGAGATAGGCCTCAGGTCAATGTCTTTATTCTAAATGGATTTCCTAAATGTGGGAATTTTGTTTTTTATATAGTAACTTATGGGAAGCATGGAGAATTTGAGACAATTTTATAATGTTCCATTCAAAACAATTGTCATATTATATATGGATGTGTAGATTCACTCGTCTTAGTGTGTTTCACAAAAGGGATCTGGTGTGAACATATATTAATTAACGTTGGCCTTGAGTGCACAACATGGGAATGGAAATACCCTATTATATAATATGGAATGGTGTAGAAACCTAGTTTACAATTTTATCATGAAATGAGATATGATGATAAAAATTTGTACCCTGGTGAATGGAAATAGGATCTTGGATCTAATAGAAATTTATGCCACTCCTCGAGAATTATCCCCCTATTGCACAAATTGAAAAAAAAGCACTAATAAATTTATTTAGATGTAATTGGTTTTGTTGATGAGTTGTATATTCTGTTTTTTAATAAATAACTAACAATATTTCAATGTTCATGGTCAAGAAAATACATTTAGATCAAATGGGTGGTTAGGCATGATGCCTTGATGATTTTTTTGATGATGGATGGATTTTGTGAATTTTTTATGGGTACAAGGTCCAATTGAGTTTACTATGTAATTTTGGGTGTATAAAAAATTATATAGAGTTATAAACCTATAAAATTTTAGGAATTATCATGGTTTAATATGAATCCCTCAACTCTTTATAATGAAATAGTTGCAAGGTAGTGATTGAGTTTACATATTTATAACTATATTTTATGGAATTAAATTGTGGTAGTAATATATCATCATCTAATGGGAAATAAATTGGGTGAACTTCCATGATGTTTATAGGGTAGGGGTCGATATTAGTGGTGTCTGATCTCAATAAATATTTAACTATAAACTTGGTAAGACTAATGATAGTAATTAGGTTATAGAAAAATTCTCTAATTTTTGCTCAACAACCCTGACCATGGGGGGTTTGAGAGAACGGTCCTGACCTACTTGAAGTAGAATATATTATGACTATAGCCAATGAAAATTTTTGAATTAGAAGATATGACTAAAGAAAACAGGTTATAGGAATATCTAAAATAACTAACAGTTTGATCTTTCATAAAACTAAGTTATTTAATGATAGTCAAATAGTGTCTCTTTATTTCTTCATAGCCTAAACATTAGCACCATACCATGTAAGGGTTGAGATTATGATTTTACCTAAACATAGAAATTGACCCAAATCCATATTATCTCTTTGATCTTAATCACCAATTCCTTATAATCAATTCATTCCCAATCATAATCAACTAGTGAGGACTCTTAAACCTAGGGTTTAAAGCCACAATTCCTGCCTTCTAATTCAATACTTGTGGGACTGACCCTATAATGTCACTATAGTATGCATTGGAAGAAAGTGTAGATTAGGAGACTAGAAAACTAATCTGACCACAACCCGTGAAAATTAAATTTTTCCTTCATGCATTTTAAATTTTTTCACTTTTGTTCTAGACTTGAAATTTATTCTTAGCACAGATACTGACGTGACTAACAAAGGATTACCTCACCTGTTCCCCTTTCTTTTTTCTATTTATTTTTTATTACTTTTATAGATTCCATGCATTCGTCTCTTAGTGTACTAGTGCATGAATCAAGGCCATTTTACTCATTCAAGGAGCCTTGAAGAACAAGTGAAAATTTACTTCAAAAAAATAGAATAGTACATCTCTGCATGCTGCCAATTAAAAATTGTTGGTCGCAAAAATCCGGCATGTCCCAACCAACAAAAAATTCCAAACACGAATCTTGAAATACATGTAGTGCAACATGTGCAACATGAACACACCATTATGGATTATGGATTTCCATAAATACATAGTGATACAACTATAATTGTGCACCCTTTTATTCAGGCATGTAAATTCATGATCAAACCTAGAATCATTCATATGATCCATAATATGGTCTATTTTACTATAATTCTAAGTCGAAATCCCAATTACATAATATCTAAAACTTCATGGAAGTATGTGATACTTTTCAAATCTGTGGAGTAACTTTTGATGCTATAAGACATGAGATTCATTCTCTTCCCCATGTGAGACTGAGACAAGTTTTGGAATAAAAGTTAGGCTCTCCATTCTAGTATGGCATGGGAACATTGGACCAGGAAATTTCAGGACAAGTACTTCCATCTATCCACACTTGGAAACTAAAGGACATCAAAAAAATATTCTCAAACTAATGGAAAGTCGGTATTTGAAGCATGGAATATTTTCATGTAACTCACTTGTAAGTTTCCACATCATAGAATTCATATTTGGATACAACTCCCAACATTCTATCAATGACTACAACCAACTACTCAAACAATTGTTGACGCCACCACTGATTGAGGGATAAATTTCAAAACACCTCAGTCTGGCTGGGAAATTTGAAATAGAGTCTCTCATAATGCTAGTATGTAGAAAAGAAATCATGGACCACACTAGAGTGGAATCCACCATGATTAAGAACATAATCGAATAACTGCACATGTAGAGGCCTTAACCATGAATCTTGAATCGTTTAATCTACTTATTACACCCTCTCACACTACTACTCATGTCATGGATGTCCAATCCAACGAAATGTGTGGTGAACTACACACATATCAAGACATTATATCATGTGTTGAGGAACAAAAATGTCAATATTATAATTACATTAATTAAAATAAAAAATAAAAAATTTAGAAACTATATCAGTATTATCAACAGATCCCCATGAAACAAACACAACAAAATTATGAAGGGAACTACCAGAAAATGAGTGGTATGACACCATTTGAGAACTAAAGTCCCTATAGATATACACTAATGAATCCTATTCATAGGCCACCACAACATGTAATGAAATAACCCTTCCCTCCAAATTACAATAACAATTTCAACCAACTCCACCCAAATCACAACAACTAGTATTCCTCTTCAATGAAATTTGAAAAATCAACTCTATGCCTTCGTTCAGAAAGAGGATATGATAATTAACACCAAATAAAATAAAATGGAAAATAAATGGGTGTGAAGGAACCCAGAACACCCTAAGATGGGATGGGTGAACCATGGAGACAATATTTTGTTTTAAACTGACGGATCTTTTTCCCATGTTGGTATGAACCTGTTAAACCTGCGTGATGTAAAATTATTGAAAATGATCAACCACATGAAAATAAAAGACACAAAAATTTTACTTAGTTCACCACGAAGGTATACATCCAAGGATAATATACTGACAGGTTTCTAGTCATAACATAGTCCACTAATCTTTAGTAGTTGTAGAGTACAAAATTTTATCACTATTAATATGTTCCGGGCACACTCCATTAAAATTAATTTAGTGATAGAACAATACATCCCTCAGATCACTTCCCTGGCTCACTATTTTGAGGAGAACTTGAACTCTGTTCATCGACTTGAATTATTCTTCAATGGATTGTAATTAAATCATATATCCTCAACTGTAGATGGATTCTCTGTTAAAGTTCCATTTTTACGCATTAATAAAGTTCACTTTTCCACATATTGATAGTTGCTAAACTCCTCCTCTGTGAGATGACCTTCTTCCTCTGTATACTACACTACATTTCATGATATGTGTACACCGTGTACCAGATCTGTATCATTCCTTCGTGAGCCACCTATATTCCACACCTTCACGTTCTGTGTCTATAATTTACTTTTTGTGAATAGATCCTGCACTGCGTACTACCTCCACACATCAAACAGTCTCCAATATGGGGACAATATCTATTTCATCTCCACATACTACATGTAATCTATTGACCAATTTCTTAATTTTTGTATTTTCTCTCTTATGTGGACCTATCTTCTAGAAAACTCACCTTCACCAAATTCCATTTAGATTTTTAATTGAGCTATTTTAGGTTATTATTCTCGTGAACTACTTCCATGTTTTTCAGAATACATCTCAATTTTTTTAACTAAGATCCACTCAATAATAAAGGGATTAGTTCTCCATATATATAAAAATAGATCCCCAAAATATGATAAACTTATATTTACCCAATATTTATTTCATCACCACCTTCACCACGTACTTCACATCTCCCATGAACCATTTTCCTTACACGACGACATAAATCATCACCTTATTTCTACAATGAAAACCCTCTATAGTTTTTTCAAGAATTCTGCGTCGATTTTAAAAATTACACATCATCCCGTGTAGTATCATGCCTTCCATGTACTGTGATCCTTCCCATGAACCACAAGTCTTCACCATGAACCTCCATCACTCCAAGAACCATTCCTCTTACGTGGTCGACATATCGTTCCCACATCGTGTTTCATGGTTCTCTTTTCCATGTACCAAAATTCATGATCTATGAACTATTCTTGGAACATACTTTTAATTCAATTATTCCCTTTCTAAATCACATATTTTTCCAAAAAAAATCAAACTTTAAAATTTGTGACCGAAATCTTGGCAAACACTGGGAAACTATGCCACCTTCAATAATGCTTCAAGCCTCAATCTTAAAACCACATTCCTTGAAAACAGCTTGATCAATCTAATGTGGATTGGCAAAAAAACACAAAACATACTTCATTTCCAGAAAATAACAACATTGATTCTAATAATATTCCCTTTGGCCTCATTCTTTGAAAAATTGAATTTATCCATTAACCCCCACTAACAATAAACCTAAATAACCAAATAATTAATTTTATATCTCAAATAACACACCCCTGGGAACGTATATCCCCTATAATACTACATCACTTTTATAAAAAAAATAGTTAATGTAATTGGGAGAGGGTACCTTTTTAACCACTTCATGCACAAGGAGGTGGCTGAACATAAAGGATCAAATGATGTTTCTCAAACACACATGCTGACAATGGCTTGGCCAGTATGTCACCCACTTGATCATTTGTTCTAACAATATCAATTTTAATAATTCCTTACTTCACATTTTCTATGATAAAGTGATATCTTATTTCAATGTATTTCTTAAGAGAATTTTGAAAAAGATTCTTCGTAAGATCAATGACACTCTTATTTTCATAGTAAGTCACCATTGGATGTTTTAGCTCATTCCCAATATTTGTAAGTTGTTGCATAATCCATAAAAATTGAGTGAAATCCAATATAGCAGATATATATTTAGATTTAGAATTAATGAGAGGGCTGATTTCCTATTTATTACTCATTGAGTACACATATATCTTTCCAATAAAGAATGCTCCACCACTTTTGGATTTTCTATCCACCGCATCTCCAACCCAGACATCATCAGAAAATGATGAATGTTCATTATCATTTCTTGAAATAAGGTATAAGACATAGTTTTCAGTACCTTTAATGTACCACATGATTATTTTCACAACTAACATATATATTTTTCCTTCGGATTAATTTGAAAGTGAGCTATTAAGCATTTTAGAAAGACAATATCTTTTCATGTCATAGTGAAATAAAAAAAGATTCCAATGATTCTCATATACATTGTTCCTTCTAAATATTTCCTATCTTCATGCTTTACACATTTTTTCCAAACCACAATTGGAGTTGACATTGGTTTGGAATCATGTATATTGAATTTCTTCAAAAATTCTCTTGGATATGTTTTCTATGAAATGAATTTTTAGTCTTTCTTCTGAATCACTTACCTCACTAAGAAGTTGTGAGTTCACCAATCATAGACATTTCAAATTCTGATTTCTTGTTATTTGAGAATTCAACCATTGAACCATGTTTTATTCCTCTAAATAAAATGTCATCTGCATAAAACAGAACCATGAACTTATCTTTCTAAGGACACTTCACATAATGATTGTGAACCACTCCTATGATTTTAAATACATTCTACTTCATATAAGAATCCACATGAGAGTACCATGCATGTGGTGCCTCTTTCAGACCATATAGAGCCTTCTTGAATATGAAAACCATAATTTCATCATTAATGATAAAACAATCCCATAGATTGTTTAATATAGAATTATTCCTCAAGAATACCATTTAGAAAAGTTGTCTTGACATCCATTCGATGCACTTTGTATCCTTTTTAAATTTCCATTGCAAGTAATAGTGTGATTGATTCTAGTATGGCCACCAGAGAATATCTTTCTTCAACATCAAAACAATCAATCTGTAAATAGAATTTACACACAAATGATGTCATATTTTTTATTATATTTCCATGAACATGAAATTTATTTTTGAATATCCAATTCCTAGAAATCACATTGTGGGTTTTGGGTCTCTTAATTATATCACATGTTTGGTTCTTATCAATATAATCCAATTCTTCATTCATGGAATTAACCCATTATTCATCTTTTGTAGCTTCGTCAAATGAGGATGGTTCCACAACTGAAAGGAATATAGATTATGCATTATTTCTAATTCTTGTTATTGGTGTGGGTGAAGTTTAATCCCTAATGATGTTGCATTGATCAATTTATGGTCATCCAATTCCCCATTGGGGTTCAGAATAATTTTCTTTTTTCATGGTTTCCTCTTCTGATTATTATTTTGAGTCAATATTGTGATGTGATTTCTATGTGTTATTCATTCATTCCTCTACTTATATGTTATAATCCTTTCCATGTCCACATTCCACCTCAACATAGACCACATTAGTATATGAATTTCTTATGACAATCATGGTTTCATCTTTAATCATCTTCACATCATTTCTTTCCACAATTTTTTCAAGATGTTTATTTAAACATTTTGAGGATTTACTATTCATTTAATATATGAGGAATAATACTTCATTTTTAGTATCACCATACTTGTCTTGATTTCCTTCATCATTTTAGATAAAGAATTTACTACCAAAAATAAGAAAATACTTCATATTTGGATTCCTTCCATGAGATAACTCATAGGGTGTCTTGGTTTCCCCATATAAAGCCCTCTTTTGTTTTGAAAATAAATTTTATCTTGAAGAGCCTTTTTCCAGTAATAGTGAGAGATACCACTATCAAACGGCATAGTTCTTCCAATAATATTCACCTACTTATTCTATCACTCAACAACACCACTTTGTTGTGGGGTTATCACAATAAGAACCTAATGTTTTTTTCCATGTTTCCCTATGTAATTTTAAAATTCAATTCATGTGTACACCCTTCCATTATCATACCAGAGAAAATATATTTTCCATCCAGTATCATTCTCTATTATTAAAGGATAAGATTTCATGAAATCAAGAACTTTTCATTTCATGTGATTAATCATCACACAATCCATTATACTATAATCATCAATGATAACAACTATTTAAATTTACTTATATGTTTCATAAAAATTTATTAGACCACACATATCTATATGAATGATATCATGATTATTTGATGCTATTTTCTTCTTTGGATGATATGAACTACACATAATTTTCCTCGCATGCAAGCATCTCGAGTCTTCCTCTGTTAACTCTTCATATTTCTATTATCCATGAAAATCTTTAGTTTTGATATATTTTCCATATCTTGTCGATTTATGTGACCCAACATTCGGTGCCAAAATTGGTTCTCTTCTTCAACAATCATGAAAAAAATGTTCTCTTTATTATCAACTAGATATAATTTTTCATTTATTCTACATCCCTTTCCTGAGAGAATTCAAAGTTATAGATTTTATCATGCACCCCTTCTGATTGAATTTCACCATATTTCCCGATATAAAGAGTTGGATCACACATAGGAGATTGTGATGAAACCCATCCACATAAAGAAAATAATTCTTCTTCATCTCACAATTGTCCAGTTCAGTACATCCACTACCTTTGATCTTCAAAAAACCATTATTTCTAAATATCACTATTCCATCAACCATTTTCTTGATATTTATTAAGAGGACATAAAATTATATCATATGGGATGGGAATCCACTATCAATAATCCATGTGGTGTTGTTCTTGATATCTTTGAGAGACACTATTTCAAGGTTGGATGTTTTAATTTTTTTATTTTCATTTAATGAAAGCTTAGATTGAGTGATGGAAAAAAGATGGCATTTGAAATCTCTCTTCCATGTTTGTAATTTCTTCATTGTCATATACTTCCTCTGGTAGAGAAACCCTATTTTTAAGAGAAACACCTTCTGGTTGTTGAGTATTGACTTGTCTCTGAGTTCTATAATAATTACTGTTGTCATTCCCATGATTGCAATCAATAGCTTTATAAACAATGTTGGAACACTAAAACAATATCTATACAAACTATTTATTCAATAATAATTGGGATATTAAATCATTATCCTTTATTTACTTCCTAGAAATTTCCCAGTAAAGTACCTCTTTAACTCTTCACAGTATGACATGGTGTGTCCTAGATAGCCATATAATTGACATTTCAGAATTGGGAATTTCTTTTCACATATATTCCTTTACATTTTAATTTCCATAAGAGGGTAGTATTACAGCCTATCATCTAGAGATTCCTAATGATAGGTTTTACATAAAATTTCAATTTGATTTAAATTTTTCTTCTTCATAACTTTAGGTGGACTTTTCTATCATGTCCTACTTTTATCTTGCCTTTATTTGGACTCATTTTATTTCTAGTAATTGATGTTTTAGTATCACAACGGATTCCACTATCACCCATGAACATAGTTTTTTAGTCATTAAATATCTTTTCAACACTAATAGAACCACACCTATATCTCTATAAAAACTCAACATCAAGGAATTATCCAAACTATATTTTCTTCTACGTTTTTTTGATATTGATTCACTTTTGAGTTTACCCCTCGGAGTCACAACATATTCATCTAGTCCTCCGATTGTTTTGGAATTATCTTCCTATCTAGATGAGAGTTCATTGATGACCTTTCCCTGTTCTTCAATTATGAATTTTAGTTCCACTATATTTTTTGTGCTCTCATTGGTTAATGATTGTACTTTCACAAATTCTTTCAGTTGTTCAATGTCAACTTCAATATGATCAACATATTCTGATGAATCATCCAGAATTTTTATCCACTTATTTCATCTGTTACATTGATTATCAAGCTTAAAAAAAGAATCCTTATGTTAAAATTCCGGATCAACATTACTGGTAAACTTATTATTGCTATAATTATGTTTTTATGGATTTGGTTTTTTAAATTGTAGTCCTCATGGAAGAATGGATTCTGAAATTAAATTCTTTATGTTAATCTTCAAAGAATTTATTTTCATCTTCTTATTATTCAAATAAAAAACTCTTTCATTGTAATTTATTTACTTAATTGAAGTCTCTTGTTTTGAAAAAACTTTTTGGAGGATTTTTAATGTATCTAGTTTCTCTTTCTTCTTCATCGATCTTTATTGGGAACTGAGAGGTAATGTTACCAACTATGACACAATGAAAACAAGGAAAAGGAAACTTGCCTTAAAAAATTTCTATCCCCTTCTTGAATTCCTTATCAATGTGAGAAGTAATTTATTTTTTCTCCTCATCAGCACCAACATTATCTCCTAAAATTTCTATTATGTCTGTGTCACTGAAAGATAATTCCTTGCTTACATGATTCATTGCATCTTTAGGTTTGACACTCATTTTTAAACCACCAAACTACTTAATATTTCATCCAATGAATGTTCGATATCCATTTACTCAAGTGCTTTCACCTTTTCATTATGAATAGGTGGTCTTCTTCATATTATTTTCTTTACAATATAAATTTCTTTTATTTCTTCACCAATTCCTCATATTTCTCCAATAATGTCATTAATTCGATTAAAAAATTCATCTTCATTTTCAACATGATTCATTTTAATATCATCAATCCTATTGTGAAAAACATGTAATTTTTCCTCCTTCTCATTGTTGTCTCCTTCATATATATTCTCTAATTTTTCCCTCATAAATTTTTTTTACATACATTTCATCACTTTTAGTTATATCTTATTCGGAAGTGTTGTTGCGAGGGATTTCTATTCTTGGGAATCTAGATCAAGAATTTTCTTGTGTGTATCAATCATAGATATCCTAATTTGATCAATGTTATTTGATCCTTATGAAGTCACAAATAAGAATTCTGTTCTAAGATATATAAGATGAGATATTGTCCTACTCTTCATGATATAAAATTTTCCTCCATAAAATAGGGTTACTCCCCTAATATTTAATGTTTTCTAAATTATCGAAATGAATGGAATATTTAATCCAATAGCCATTACCCTCTAATTCCATATGAAGGACCCCATAACACGCTGAGAGGGGAGGGGTGAATTTGGATGTCAAAATTTTCTTTAAAATTCATGGACCGGGTTCCCACATTAGTAGTAACTTTTTAAATCTGTCCGATGAGATAGGGTAGAAAACAAACAATCATGTGGGAAGAAAAGACAAAATAGTTTTACTTAATTAACCAAGAAGGGATACGTCTAAGGAGAATATTCCCATAGGTGTTCAGTCATACAAAAGTCAAATAATCGTCACTGGTTTTGGAGTACAATATTTTAGTATAGTCACTCTATGCCCGGTATACTACCTTTATAAGATTTTAGGGATAGAACATTGCATCCCTCAGATCACTTCCTTTGAATCCCTCAGTCTCACTACATTGAGTAGAATATAAACTCAGCTTATCGACTTGAAGGTCGCCTCAATGGATTTTCATTAAATAATACATCATCAACTATAGTGGGATGCTCTATTGAAGTTCCATTTTTACCTATATATAATGTGCACTATTCCGCATATTGATATTTTGAAAACTAATCCTCTAAGAACTAACCATATTCCAACACGTACCACAATATACATCATATTTCATGTGCACCGCATACCAACTTAGTGTCCTACCATTGTGAACAACCTCTGTGATCCACCATTGCATTTTTTATCTGTAAACTGCCGTCTGTGAACATCCCCTGCTCCATGTAGTGCCTCCACTCTATAGACTATCTCCACTTCCACTATGTGTATTAAAATAAATATATGAACTGGATTCTTCCTATGTGTATTGGCTCTCCTATGCATACCTATCATCCTAAAAACTGGCCTTCACAAAATTCCTTTTAGATTTTTAATTAAAGAATTTTATGGTTTTCTTCCCTATAACTACTTATAGATTTCATATAATTATTATCAGATTATTAATATTAGAACCACTCACAAATAATGGTATTAGTGCTCCTTATATATGAAAATTGATCAGAATAATCATCTAATCCTATATTTACCAAATATTCACTATATCACTGCCTTAACCGCATACCAAACAACCCATACGAACCATTTTCCTTACGTGGTGGCCCAAATCACAGCCTCATTTCCAAAAATAACACCCTACATGATTTCTCAAAAACTCCACCTTGATTTCACAAATGAAACACCATCCTATGAAAAATTATTTGTTCCAAATATAATGAGCCTTCCTACAAACTACAAGTCTTCACCAGGAACCCCCATAGCTCTACGAACTGTCTATTATACGTGATCTGCATGCCATTACCACTTCATTGTCCGTAGTTCTCCATTCCACATACCAAAATTTGTGATGCAAAAACTAATCTCAGAACATGGTTTGCATTCCGTGATTCCATTTCTGAAACTCCTCCTTATCCAAAAAACAAACACTTAATTTTGAGACCCAAAAATTTTGGAAACACTGGGAAAATATGCCACCTTCAACACTACTTTCATCCTTAATCGTAAAACCTCATTACTTACAAACTCCTTGGTCATACTAATGTAGATTGACAAAAAACCATACTCTATTTCAAGTAAGTAATAGAATTGGATCTAACATGGCGTCTCTTCTTAACCTTGAGCATCAAATGGGTTATATCAGAGAGAACTCATCATAGAAATTTTTGGGTACCTTATCTAGTAATACAGAGACATACCTAATGGAAGAGGAAATGGAAGTGGTTTTAAGGATCAAAAAATTTATTGAATTTTTTAAACCATGTGGAGGAGAAGAAAAAAAATGAGAAACCCCAAAATGATAAAAAAATCACTGAAGAAGAAAATAATAAGAAAATACCTAAAACTACTCAATAGCTACATCGAGAAGCACCAACTTCTGCCAAAGTTTCTATTTTAAAACAACCCAAATTAGATGTCTACATTTAACCACCACCTTATAAACCACCTCTCCCTTCCCTAGAAAGAACGAGGAAATGATTTTTTCAAGGGAAATAGAATAATTTTTTGGAGATGTTCAAGAAATTGAAAATCAACATTCCTATTGCGAAATAAATATGTCAAAGGCCTACCTGTGAAACAATTCTTGAGGAACTTCTTTCCAAAAATAAAAAAATGGAAGACCTAGGATTCATCTCAAATAATTATGAGTTCTCCACTATTTTTTAGTAAAATATTCCTTTGATAGTTATTGATCTTATTTGTTTCTCACTATGATAAAATATACGATAATGTAACATTGAAAGAGACTTTTGCAATTTTGGATCCATATTCAACCTCTAGCTAATGAGTGTATTCTTCAAGCCGGGGCTTGAGAAACATAAGCTGACCATAGTATCACTCCAATTAGTGGGTAAATTATTAATGTATCACCAAGGACTTGTAGAGAATGTCTTAGTCAATGATATCTTGTTCCTTTTTTAATATTAATTCTGTATTTTTTGCATGGAAGAAGAATGAGACATTCCAATAATCCTAGAAAATCCATTATTATACACTAGAAAGGCACTAATTTTTTTTAATCAAGGAAAAATCATCCTCCATGTAGGTTATGAAATGGTTTTCTTTGACCTAGAACATGCTAAAAAACAAGTGGATGATTCTTTTTTTAATTCTAATATAACTTTTTATTAGAATAATGATTTTAGTACTTAAACATTGAAGAAGACAGTGAAAAATTCCCACTAATGATGATGAGGGATATGAATTTGATAAAGTGAATAAAATATAAACTATTATAAGAGACTATATCCCCCTATTGATACCCTCAATCATTAAACAAAAAAAAGTGAATTGAAAACCCTCCCTAGTAGACAGGAGTATTATTATCTAGAGACTACGACTACATTTATAGTCATCAATAACATAGAATTGATGCAGTGACAAGAGAAAAACCTGATTGATGTCCTAAAAATACATAAGTACTCAATTTTCTTGGAGTGACTGATAAAAATGTCATTAGTCCTACATTATACACTTATATAGTTTTATTAGAATAAGGTTAAGACATTAAAATCCAACCACATAGGTGAATCACCCCACTAATGAGGGAATTAATTAATAAAAAATTACAAAAACATATGGATGTGGGATTAATTTTCTCAGTCTCTGAGAGCAATTGGGTGATCCCACTACTTGTCATTCCAATTAATGGTGGTCTCATATTTGTAAAAAATATTGAAGGTGATTTGATCTCAACACACACCATCACTGGAAGGTGAGTACGCATGGATTAGAGACACCAAAATGGGGCAACATGGAAAGATAATTTAACTATTCCCTATATAGATCAAATGTTGGAGCCACTATAAATATATACATTACATTATTTCCTGGATGGACATTTTGGATACAATTAGATTGCAATTAGCATAGATGATTACTTGAAAACAACATTCACAAGTCCATTTGTTTCTTTCGGCTATTGAAACATAACATTCAATATGTGTAATTCATCAGAAACTCCTCAAAGGTTAATGTAAAATATATTCCACAATATGGTGGAGGAAGTCCTAGAAATTATGATGGACAAATTTTCAATTTATAGAAGATCTTTCAATGTCTATTTATGTAATCTATTGTTTTTATACAACACTGGGAAAAGAGGTGACTAGTTTTAAATTAGTAAAAATGAATATTTATGGTTCAAGGAGGTATATTGATTAGAAAAAAAATCAAGGATGTATTAGAAGTGGATCCCATGAAAATAAAATTGTTCAAATATTTAGTTGATCACTCAATAGTCAAAAGAATAATGAGATTTTTAGGCCATTAAATACTGTTTGAGATTTGTGAAATGTTTTGAAAAAGTTTCCCACCCTCTGACACATATTTTTTCAATGGAAAATCTATTTAATTCACTAAAAAATGTTAGTGGTCATTCAACACTTTTAGTAAAATTTTAGTAGATGCTCCTGTAATCATTTCACTAGATTGAGAATAAGAGTATGAATTGATATGTGATTCTAGTGACTTCGATGGTCACTTTGTTCTTGGACAGTTAGTCAGTGACTTATTATACCCTATCTACTATGCTAGTCACACACTTAATGAATCATAGGTAAAAAATACAAATACATATAAGGAGATCTTAGTAGTTTTCATTTCTTTTGGGAAATTTTTCCCCTATCTAGTTTTTTCAAAAGTCTTTATCTATACTGACCATGCTTCCCTTTGATATTAGATGAATAAAAAAGGATTATAAGACAAGAATGATAAGTTGGATCCTATTAATAAAGGATTTTGATTTCATCATCATGTATACCAAATTAATGGAAAATGTGTTCGTTGATCGTCTATCCTGACACCCACTACCACTTATAATGAACGATGATCTAGAAATCGAAGTCGACTTCCCTGATGAAAATATCTTCAGCATAAGAGAAAAATGGTGATTTTCATATATCTCAAACTATATCTACATGGTATTTTTAAACCAATATCTCTCCTACCCACAAAAGAGAATATTTTTAGTTGAATATTCACAAAAATACTACATTTAACCACTCCTTTTTAGAGATGTGTTGATGGAATATTACAATGCTTCATCATAGAAGACGAAATAAAAACTGAGTTAGAAATGTGGTATACATCACCAATGGGAGGAAATTATCGATAATAATGCACAATAGAAAATGTCATATAAAGTGGAATTTTTTATCCCATACTCCACGAAGATGAAGGGGATTATTGTCAAAGATTTTATCGGTGCAAATGAACTAGAACCATTGGAAAAAAATGAAATAACACACAACCCAATCATGGAAGTAAAAATATTCAATCTGTGGGGAATATATTTCATGGGGAACTTTCTGACTTCAAAATACATGTCCAATATCCTTTTTATTAAAGACTAAATTTCTAAATGGGTAGAAGATAAAGCTTAAAATCATTAAACAATAAAGGTAATTATGAATTTCTTGATGAAGAATATATTTTCTGGATTTGTATTTCTTAGAGTACTCATTAGTGATCGGGGAACACATTTGACCAATCAAGAGGTTAAAGGACTCATAGAGAAATATGGAATCAGGAATAATAGAGGAACTCCCTACCACCCACAAACAAGTAGGAATGTTGAATTGTCAAAGTAGAATATTAACAAAATCCTACAAAAGACAGTGAAAACAATTCAAAGGGATTAGAGTCTAATGTTAGATGATGCACTATGGGCATACTCAACCATATACATAACATTCATTGGTACTACACCATTCTGATTGATATTTGGAATGCCATGTTATTTTCTAGTAGAACTAGACAATCACTTATATTGGAAAATTAAGACGATCAAGATGGATTTTTAAATAGTTTTGGAAGCTAGGATGTTATAATTGAACAAATTACAAGATATAAGAAATAGGGCTTATGAAAATGAAATGATATATGAAAGAAACCAATAAATAGAATGATTAATGCATTGAGAGGTGATTTGATACCTAGGATGTAATTTATTTTTGATCAAATATAGATTAAAATTGTTCCCTTGGAAGCTCAAATGTTGATGGTTTGGAATCTTCATGGTTTCTCAAGAATTTACTTATGAGACAATCAACATTTAGATGGAAGGTGGAAACCCATTAAATATAAATGCTCAGGGGTTGAAGATCTATCAATAACCCTTCTGTGAGGATTTTTTCATCTGGTTTAAATTCATCAAAGAATCAAAGAGTCAATTTCTCTGTGTTAAACAAAGTGATTACTAGGTGGAAACCCAGGTTAGGTCATTGTCGGCTATATTAGGTTAGAATAAAAATTTGGATAGATTTGGAAATTCCAAGACTAATTTAGTGGGAACAAATTTTATACTCAGAAAAATGAAACCATTACACATCATGTATTCATCACTCTGAACGTGTACTTTTCACTATAAGAAATAACTCAAAATAAAAAATTATATGTCTTGTTACCAAACTACATGTTGTGTAATTTCTATATCTTTTTAAGTCATGAAATTAGAGTTCATAACACTTGACCCTCTCCTGTATCTCAACATGAACCTAACCCCAACAACCCATCCCTTCCTCTCACCGCTCACTCCCCACACCCTATTGCACCACCCTCTCCCCCCCTCAAGCCCACCAATTACCCCCACCGGCATTATTCCCCATACATCAACATCTTCCACTCCCTATAGCCAAAAATACCTCTGAAATAGAATGTACAAAGACTGTTTGAACTCCTCATACTGATCCTGCACTTTAGAGAGATGATCCACCATCGTTGAAGCATCGATGATGTGTTATACCTCTTGCACCTCATGCATCTTCATCCCCAAATTATATTGTTTCCCCTAAGGATACATTTATTCTAGAAGACACTAAATCCAACTCTCTCAGTTCATATTATGATTAACACCCCCACCTATACCCCACCATACAATTTTCATACCCCAATAATCTTATTTCACTCAACCAGATGCAATAATAACAAATGAGGACCAAAAAAACAGTTTATTTGGCCATCCATACTCAACTACATATTATCTGGGAGGTGCTAGAGCTCCTTGACCACTTTTATATCTCCTCCATCATTAATGTGTGTGATAAGCCTTACTATGAGCTATTTAAGGTGTTTTTGGAGAATTTAAAGGTCATAGATAATAGCCTCTCTATCCAATTACATGAATGACCTCATGAGATTGTTTTTTGGTGTTCATCATAGGCCTAAGGATTTATACTGATCATTTCTCCACATATGAGGTATTTCGCACATTTCAGATTTAGCCTTCAATGTCATATTTCAAAAGGATATGGAGGATGATTTCCCATGATGCTCGCACTAACCATCATACTAGGATTAAGAATTCCACCAATCTTCATGGTCAATCATTCTACATCCTTTATAGGGAATTAATGCATTCCCGGTATGCTCATTCGTAGTCTCCTGGAAGCCTCAACTAGATGGATGTCATTATCCTCCCTGTATCTAGGGGTGGCCCTATCATCAACATGGCCTCTTAGTCTAATTTCTATTATTGAGCTCATGTATAGCATATGAGATGCACGGTGATGGTTGGATATTTAATAACCCATTTGGCTTGTCATCTATGAGTTCATGACGTCGCCCATCAACTCACATCCTTAAGACTTATGGATTCGTTTTAATTCTTATTTGTATAAAATATGTGTATGTTGATCAAGGTTGTTCACACCTACTGGTGGGATCCAGAATTAGTTGAGGCTACTGAAGAGGTGCTCTTCTATAACACCTCGAGTTTTTATGGACCTTTTTTTAAAAATTTATTTTTAATTGATGTCTTGCATTGGGTTAAGTAAATCATTCCATTCACATGGCACCAACTTGGTTTAAATTACATGCAACATTGATGTTGTGTATGTAATATTCAACACTATTTTTCTATGAAAAATATTTTTTATAGTTATTTAAATGAGATAATTATAAATTATATATTAATCATAGTAATATTAAGAGTAATAACTACTTTTCAAATATTGATTATAAAGGTTTTATATAAATAAAACTCGTGGATATTGAAATATATTTTTTTTGTAAAATTATCTATATGATTAAAAATACTACTAAATTGATAATTTTTATTTTAAAACCACTTTTGATGAAATGTGTGAAACCATACCACTTCTACAAAGTATGCTAAACACCGCAATAAATGAAAAAAATTAAAAACAAGGCTGAAATTATTGGATTTCCTTAAATTTTATATCATATAATAAATAGGATTCACCTTCATGTCTTGGACATCTTGGAGTATATCGTAAAATTTATAACCCAACTTGTCCCACATAGGAATAATATGTTTAATATTACTATTTTCTAAAATAAATTGCTTGTCATGCCATTTTGTTAAAAATAATAAAATTAACTTTGGGAACATATTGAAATTAAAAATTATAAAATGAAATTCATTTTTCAATATTTAATTTAAAAAGTATCATAGGTTGGATTTTTTGGTTTTTTGTGAGAAAGATCATTTTTTAAATAATACTAAAAAATAATGAATTTTAATTCTAAACTACTTTTTAATAAAATTTATTTATAAAGATAAATTATATTTTTAAATTCATTGAAATATAATTAGATTAAATTTTTATAAATTAATCCAACTTGGATCATTAGATCTAATTTCAAATAGGAATTTGATATAAAAACATGAAAAACATTGGAACATTTTTACTTTCAAAAAACGTTGCATTATCTTGACTGCGGGATTAATTTTAAATTAATTTCCACCAATTAAGTGATTTTAATTTGGAAAAACGTATTCCATATTTGGAATCATCGTAATATAAAACTTCTAAAAAGATCAACTTATTTTTGACAACAAAGATTAGTAAAAGTGATTAAAATTAAGTATACCAATTAAGAGAAAAATTAACTTTACAAAGAACTAAACCTTATGTATAATGGAAAAAATAACCTAAAAATGTATAAAATACCCAATTTATGGACATATTTAGGCCATATTGTTTCCAGTACTGAGTTGGGTTTGTTTTGGATAACATTTTTTAGATAAAAACATGGGTATAACATTAGTTGTTTTCAAAAATGCCAAGTGTGTCCCCTCTATTCCCAATAAAAGACCAACATATCTACCCATTTTTCATATCTATAAAACCATATAGGTTCATCCAATATCTTATTAATAAACTTCCTAACATCCATACCTTGCTTCTTGAATCCTCTCTTTGGGATGAAAGCAATCCAATGAATCTCTTTTTGAAAATCAGTAGGATTTACCCATAGAATAGGTAATGACTTTCCTCAAGCTACATTATCTTTTTTCATTATCCAAACACTCCAATATTTTTGTTCCATACATATATAAAAACCCATTATCCAAAATATAATAATATTTTTATGATAATATTTCTACCTACAGTCACACACACTTTTATTTAATTTGTAATGAACACACTGTTTATTTGTACGGTGAACTACTGCCTCATGAAATGATGATTTTTCATTTTTTACATTACCCCATTATAGGTTGGGATATATGATATATATTATATTTAATATTTATTTATACATATGTAATTATTTTACAACACATGTCTTTATAATTTCCATTTTATTAAATATGATAGTTCCCTTTTAGAAAATGTGGACTGCAACCCCATCAATGTGATGTGATTCAATCAAGAAATACATGGAATGTTGTTCAGTTAACTAGGATAGATACCCTAATAGGGGGGTGAATTTGGGTTTGACAGATTAAAACAACTTCCCCTATTTATATGTTTCTCTCTAAAGAAAAACACTATTCTCTATCTTTCCGATAACAAAGTATAAACATAAATTAAATAATTCACAGGACACCAAAATATTTACTTGGTTCACTCTTACGGGGCTACATCCAAGGAGAATACAAAAAAATGTGATTACGTACCAAATCCAATAAAATAACACTACTATTAACAATTTTTGGAGTGGACTCACTATCTTTCAAGGTTTACTACCACTCACAACTTGAAATCTCACTGCTCTCTCAACTGAAGTGTTCTCACTTCTTATTATGAAGTTCCACTCATAGTTTAAAGACTTTTAGGTCCCTTCATTCTCAAAAATTAATTCATACATCACTTTATGTATATAATCTATTGATGTTTCACTTTCATCTGCTGATGCGTACCTCTTTACCATGGTACTACTCGGTAACTCCAAATCTTCAATGTAACCCTTTCTTTTTCTAGCATGAAACATTATTGAATTGTGCACAAGAATCCAATTTTATCGCAAAACACTCCTTGCATGCAACATAAATCTTACACACAACTCAAATATTATACACAACTTTCTTAGCTTGTGCAAAAATCAAAATCATTCATGCAACTCCCGTTGTATAAAATTATTATGCGATCTGAAGCTTGGATTCTCTCAATTTGTTGAGATACTTTGAATGAAGTGGTCAAATTTTATTTATAAGAATCCATGACCCCTGTGTATAATATTCATTGTGTTGTGAAAGATTCTCTTCGAGGGAACAAAACCCCATTTGACATCGCATTAGGCATTCATGTTTCTTTCACGCAACCTCATCTTTGGTGCAACTGAGAATATTTCACGAACTTCATGCCTTTGTCTATTTTGAAAATTTTGATCCCAAAACATTATTTGTGCAGAATCTCCCAAACCACCATAGAACATGCATGCCACATCCTTTTCCAAAAAACTGTTTCTCAATTTTCAAATTTTTAGGCCCCAAAATATGGCAAACACTGGAAAACAGCTTCAACTTAGATTTGTTATATTTGTACCACCTCTAGATCTTCAATTCCTTTTTCATCATTATTTGTAAACATTCTTTGTCAGAAATATCTCTGGAACTCAACAACTCACCATGGAAACCCTCTTTTTCCACAAACATACCATCTTTGTCAACCCACACAAACACCACAAAAATGGTTTAATGTTACCTTGAGGGATTTTTTCCCTAAAAATGTGTTACAAATGGATTTGGTTAAAAATATATAATATATATGATATAATAATTCTTCTAGAGTAATTATATA
This sequence comes from Viscum album, assembly GCA_963277665.1. Classification (NCBI taxonomy): domain Eukaryota; kingdom Viridiplantae; phylum Streptophyta; class Magnoliopsida; order Santalales; family Viscaceae; genus Viscum; species Viscum album. The sequence goes on from OY728155.1 coordinate 484,648,465, forward strand.
TACATATATTTAAATATATGTAATTTACACTCTTTCTTTCAATACGCCAACGAAACGCAAACAACCTTCATGTGTATGTATGGCCTACCATCTTCATGAATGGTGAATTACATTTCATAATTATATATTATATAGATTATTATAATTCAAATATAATAAATATACATGATATTTATATCATGGTTTACATTTTATATATTATGATATAAGTATAAGGACAAAATATATAAAAAACTATGACACATGTGAAAAATAAAGTGAATAATACCTGAAGAGAAACATTGACATATAAATTTTAAAAAGAGGGTGATATGAAGTCTAATAAAATCATATATGGTATTAGATATAATAATATGGTTATTTTGTAGATTTATAATAAACTTATACTTATTATACATGAGTATTGAACAAGTATGATGAGAGTCAAGACACAAGGTAAAGGGATTTCATATCAAATTTTATTTCTATGTGATATATGCCTTATTCACTATTAATTTATTTAGTGTCATGTATATACTTCACATTAATGTATTATATGATTATTATATTTAAATTTATGTTTATTTACATGCCCATTTTATTATCTTAATTTCATGTCTTTTATGGTTTAAAGGGTACCAAATCCTTAAAGTTATTTTGTCTGAGTTTGTCTTCCTTCAGACACCTATTTTGTTATTCACCTGTGTTATTAAATGAAGTATATATAATTCCATTTAACATGTTATATTATGAATCTAAATATTTTTCATGATATTTTAGGCTCTATTTAATTTCATGGGGAGTATAATTTAAATTTACCATGTGGTAAGAGTTTATTGACACAATCTCAACATTTATTGAGATTGTTTATGATTATGATTACATTGATGATATATTATAATCCGTCTATCAAGAATGATAATGGGTTCCCTTCTCCTATGTTTATTCATGATATATCTAGATATTAATAACATTTTCCACTGTTCGGTAAATATGATAATTAATAAACCGTTTTTATGATCAAATATGATATATTTATCTATTAATCTGTATTATTTAAAAAACCATGTTTCTGAAAATGTTTTCAAATTTTGTTCATATGAACGTTGAAGATAATATTAAATTAAAAATGAATTTATATTTTTTTTCGTTTTAAGGTTTTTTTTAAAAAAATTAATTTTATTTTAAAATAAAATGGTTTTCAAAAGGTTTTATATTTTAAAAAGATTTTTATCAAATAAAAATGGGTATTTTCCTCTTGAAATAACTATTAAAAGGTATTTCAAAATTATTTTTCATCTGTGAGAACATTTTTTATGTTACACATGCCCTTATTGGAATTGATTTCAATTTTATATTCATATTATTTCAAATAATTATTTATGTTTTTATAGTGTGATGTATATGAAAAAAGTTTCTATTTTGCAGGTTATAACTATAGGATTCTTGTTTCTATTTCAAGGGTTATATATTTATGATAAATGTCCATATTCCAATGGTTTTATGATTATGAAACCCTCTTATTTTCAAGAGTTAGGATTTGATGAAATGATTATGAATTAGGACTTTTTTCACATGTTAACATATGATTACATGTTTATGAAACCCATTTTATTTTATGGGATTATGATAGGATTTTTATAAAACCCATATCGTTTTATGGGTCATCATATGATGAATGTTTTATTGTCTTGTTAAATATGTATGAATGATTTCATTATGATATTGGTGGGACCTATATCTCTTTTCAATAAATTGAGTAAAGATTTATATCTCAATAGATAATGATGGTAATCAAGTTGAAGGGCTTGATCCACTATGGGTATATAGGGAAATTTTTTCCCTTACAATGAAAGTGTTGGGACTAGGGATGGTATAGTATCTTGAATAGTAGTTGTAGTAACCATGAAGATGAAATATGGGGTAACCTGATCTACTATAGGAATATAGAGAAAAACTAATCCCTTACATGGAATGGACTGCGACATGGGTTGGTGTTGTGTCTTGTTCATAATTTCAATTCCCATGAAGTGCCTTGATAAGTTCTATACATGCATCTTTACTTATAGATAATGATATCACATTTTTATATATGTCACAATTCCATGTATTATTCATATTATATACTTTCATGTAATATTTAATTTATTTCTATACTATTCATGTATTATTATCTACTATTATTTATGACATGATTTATGTTTCTAATCTTATGATATTTAGGGCATGGTCCTCTAATGTTATGTTCACATTATCATACATATTTTCTCATGATTATTGTTATATGTCTCACTTTTTTAACCATACTGAGCATCTGAGGTCACCCCTTTTTATGTTTCCTTATTAATTTTATGAAAATATGGGTTATGTTTTATGTGTCTAAGAAGGGTTTTCTTCATGAAGAACCTAGTGTGATATAATGTTTCTCACATTTGTACCACTATTTATGTTTCTATAATTCCAAAGGAACTAGACAAATACGGTCTTTGGGCATCTGTTTTTGTAATGTTTTAATTGATCTTCAAATGTGATGTAATGTTACTAAATGAAAAGAGACGGTCTCTATAGTTTGAATCAGAGACAAGGTTTAGTTAATAATTGGAAGATTGGATGAGAAAACCATGGTGAGAACCCTAGGTACATGAATAAAGACTAGTCTTTGGATAAATAATATTATAGGAAAATGTCTTGGAATTTTGGTAAAGTATGGGGTGAGTGGATCTCTATAAATACATCCATGTCTGTATAGTACAAGTGGATGTGGATCTACAATTGATGTATCTAAGTGTAACAACTATGACAAGGTGTGTCGAGTTTTACTTGGCATAACCTGGTACAAGATAATAATCCTTGTTTCACACCTGGTTTGACACTCCTGGGGGTGATGCTTTCAGAATTCGCAAATTCCTCATTAATTATCATGAAAGTATTTAAATAGAATTCATCTATGAATAACCCTTTATAAACCTATAGTGACATATACTAAGTAAGTATTCATCATTTAGAAATCCTATAAGTGATTTTTCATGATTATGTAGTTCCTCATTATGATAACTATTTCTTACTCTATGCCTTTTGGTTTTAGTCAATGTCTAGAACCCAAAGAAACCACTTTGATGGTGATTGTGAAGTAATGTGAAATTAATGATCTCTTGAGAATACAAATTCTATGTGAGATGGAATAAAAAACCTAATTTCTATGATCACATTGGTTTCTCAAGATGTAAATCATGTTGAACTTCCAATTGTGCAATGTAGGGAACAAAATTATACTGAGTCCTTCATGAAGAGACATCCACGTTTGTTTAGTGGGTATTGTAATCTACATATTACTGAAAACTAGATCAATACCATAGAAAATATATTCTTTTTTCTCCAGTGTTCAAATCACGAGAAATCCATTTCAGCTTTATAATAGTTAGAAGGTAAATCTGACTAGTGGAGGACTCTAACAAAAAATACGAGGAATTAAGATGAAATTCATTCCATTTATTAGGATGAGTTCAAGAACATATTCTTTAATAAGTAATTTACAAGGGTTCTTCATAATAATAGGTAAAAAGAAGGTCCTTGATTTGAAGAAATATTATGATGAATATGTCTTTACCTACAGGGTAATTTTACAAGTATTGTGAGGTACACTTCTGGAATTATCATCCAACCCGAAAGTTAAGTTGATAGGTTTTTCAGTGGCCTAAATCCAAGTCTATAAAGGGTGTTGGCCATAAGATAATTTACTATCTATGAATATATTTTTTGTTGTTCCATAAATGTTGAAATGGTGGTTGGAGTTACATATCAATCTCATGGTTTTAAGGAAAAAGTGTCATGAAGTTCAAAAAAAATTTAAAATCATAAAGATAATAAGATGACTCTTTCTTTAACCTCTATGTGTGGACAGATACATGGATGCTGCAATATTTTGTGGTGTAATATTTTTTCTAATTGTGGAAGCAAATTCTAGCCAAAAATTAATTACTTCACTAAGGAAAAAATGTTGGACAATTATGAAGATAGAGGAAAATGGACATAGAATGAACCTCCCACACTTTAGTGCATTATGTGTAAGGATAATGGGAATTATGATAACATGAGCACAAACCCAAGGGTAAGTGAGGATGATCAGTGTAATAAACCTCTTAAACCAAGGGATAAGGTGAAATATCATAAGATCACTATTTATGATGATGGATTAAACAACAACATGGTGATAGGTACACTAACCATCCACTCTAGAACAGCTAATGTATTTTTTGATTCTGGATCTACCCACTCTTTCATATCTATAGAATTTTATAATGGTATTACGATTCCACCAAAATGATTATATATGGAATTAGTAATGATAAACCCTAATGGTATGATTATTTTATCCAAATTTTATTATTCCTCTTTGGTTGATGTTTCTGGGAATGTGCTTCTTTTAAATATTATCATTCCCCATTTAGTTGAATTTTATTTCATATTAGGCATGTATTAAGTGTCTATACATAAATCCCATATACATTGTTAAGTAAGGCAAGTTACTTTTTGTATTTGAAACCCCTCTATGATCATCAATCAATGTGAAAAACAAGTATGAATGTCCTGTGGATATTAAATCTTGCGTATAGGTCTTAATTCCAATTATGAATGGAATTTATCTCAATTGTTTGCGGAGAAAATTTCCATCGATGAAATTTCTATTATTCAGGAAATTTTGGATGTCTTTTAGTATGTGTTACATAGCCTTCCTCCAAAATGTGAAGTTGATTTCTCAATAAAACTCATACTTGGTTCCAGAACAATTTTGAAGAATCTCAATAGAATGGCCTCAAGTGAGATGCATGAATTGAGATGATCACTATAAGAAAACATTGATAAGGGATTCCTTCGACGAAGTCTGTCACTTGGTGGTGCCATATTTATTTTGTGAAAAATATGGTTGAATTAATTTGAATCTACACTAATTATCAGGAATTTAAAATGATCACAATCATGAAAAAGTATCATCTTCCTCATATTGATGACTTCTTTGATCAATATTGTGGAGGTCAATACTTTTCCATGATTGAACTTCATTATAGATATCATCAATTGAGGTTAGGCAAAGAGTATATACCAATATAGAATTTTGTACAAGGTACGAACACTATTAATATATAGTAATTCATTTCCATCCAACAAATTCTCCTTCTATCAACTGGTAATTAATAAAAAGATTTTTTTTATAGATTACCTCAATCAGTTTGTGGTTGTCACTATAAATGATATTATTATTTATTCAATGAGTAAGGAAGATCCTGAAAACTACTTATGAATTTTAATAAAGAACCCAAGGAAAGAGATAATTCATTCAAAATTTAAAAAGTGTGAATTTTGGTTAAAAAAATGTTTACTTTTTTGGTCATATAATCTCAAAGGACGGTACTGCAGTAGATCCATCAAATACAGAGGCTACTGAATGTTGGCCCAGACAAACCAAGGTGACTGATATCCATATATTTATTTATTAATCTAGATATTATCGGTGGTTGGTGGAGTATGTCTCATGAATATCAAATCCTCTAACCAAGTTAACTCATAAGGGGGCCATGTTTTTATGGAAACATAAATGTGATTAAAATTTCAAGGAACTAAATATAAGGTTATTCAGTTCACCTTTACATAAATTTACCTATAGTGGATAAGGATTTGTAATATTCAGTGATGAATCCATTATGGCATTGGGATTCATTGTTTTACATAATTATATGGTTATCACATATTCCACCTGATAGTTGAATATTCATCAGCAAAATTACCCAACTCATGATTGGTCATAACTACGGTAATTTTTTCATTAAAGATATAGAGGCATTATCATTATGGATAAAATTGTGATATAGATAATAATTATAAAATTTGGGAATATAAATTTAAAAATAAGGAGTTGAACATACTCTAGAGAAAAAATTTAGATTGGATAAATGATTATGGTTTCACAATACATTACCACCCCAGAAAATTGAACAAGGTGACCAATGCTTTGATTTTGAAGGATCATACTATCTTATCAATGATGAGGATCACAAAAGATCCTATACTTCTAGATTTTAAAATTATTGATCTTGAAATCCTAAACAAATGGGAAAATATTATTTTTCTCAAACGAATTTTCAACCTTTTATCAAATTGAATATTATATTTTTTTTGAAAGAAGACGTAGATCTACCAAAGAAAGTTGGAAAGGTTCCTATTTTTATCCTTGTTTAGGATGGAATGACAACTTTCTAGGACTGTTTATGTGTTCCTTCCATACCAAATTTTAAGATGGATCTGTTTAAGGAAGCACATAGTTCTTTATTATATATTAATTTTAGAACAAGAAAATATATATCGATTTGAAATAATACCTCTAGTGGGATAGCGTGAATAGGGATATCTCGATGTTTTTACCTTATTTTTCTCGATGTCAACAAGTTAAGGTTGAAAGAAAAATGTCTAACGGGATACTACACTCATTAACCATATTAGAATGGAAATCAGAGAACATCACCATGGATTTTTTCATTACACTCCCCAAACCCTCTAAAGGGTTTAATTCATTATGGGTGTTAGTCGATCACCTTACAAATTCATCACAATACATCGCTATCAGATAAGACTTATCTCTAGATCAGCTTGGTATGATTTACATTAATGTGTAGTATGGTTTCAGTGAGTTTTACACTCCACTGTATTAGATTTGTATCTAATTTTTACCTCATTTTTATGTGAATCCTTCAACAATAACATGATATATAATTGAATTTCAGAACAATATATCATCCTTATTTGAATTTTCATTTTGAAAGGGAATTTCAAACCCTACATGATATATTGACATCTTGTTATCTGGATTTAAAAGGTGTTTTAGATCAACACCTTCCTCTAGTTGAGTTTTCATACAACGATATCATTCACTAAAGAATTAAAATGGAACCTTATAAATAATTCTTTTGGAATAAATATGGTGCTACAATGTGCTAAGATGAATCTATGGAAATAAATATATTGGGACAAGAGATTGAAGAAAAATGGTCAAGAATGATATAACCATTCATCATCATATCCAGGTAGCTCAAATTTGAAAGACATCTTATGCTCATATTTGACAGCGTGATCTACAATTTTAGCTTGAATATATATTATTTATTTGAATCTATCCCTAGTAGAAGGTTATGAGGTTTGGAGATAAAGGGAAACTAATCCCAAGTTATATCGATCCCTTTAAAATTCTAGAATGTGTGGGGAGATAGCCTATCACGTGGAACATCTTATAAATGACTCTCAAGTCCATGATGTGTTCCATATATCTCTCAGGATGAAGCACATACCTAACCCTTCACATGTACTGGAATCCTAGGCCATACCACTGGGGGAGAATCTTTCATACGAGGAACAACCTAATGAAATTATCGATTATATATTGAATCTTTTCTAAAATAAGAAAAATCACATGGTCAAGGTTCTCTATAGAAATAAAAAACACTATGAAGTTGTGTGGGTTCTTATGTATATGATGAATTAGAATTAACCTCGTTTTTTGTACCAAAATAATGAATTTTGAGGGAGAAATTCAATTTAAGAGGGGTTGAATGTAATACCCTGAGTTTTTATAAACCTTATTTTCAAATTAATTAATTTTAATTGATTTCATATATTTAACTATTTCAAACATTCCATTCACATGAAACTAACTTGGAATACGTTACATGCAACACCAATATGGCATACGTAACCCGCAACACTGATTTTCTAGACAATTGTTTTTATAATTATTTAAATGAGATAATTATATCCTACCCATTAAACATAGTAATATGAATATTAACAACAACTTTAAAAATATTTTATATAATTTTTTATATAAATAAAACATACTGATAACGAAATATATACTTTTTGGTAACATCCTTATATGTTTCAAAATACTATATTCTCAAATGAACTATTTTTCATGTCCTTCTATGAAAAAAATAAAATTAATTTTGACAAATTTAGAAATTTAAGAGGAAAACTAAATTTACATTATTTAAATTATATTTTCAAAATTAACTTTAGTTGATGCTTTGGGATTTATCTAAGAAACAACATTTTTTAGTAAACAGTGAAAAATAATGAATTTTATTTTCAAACGTATTTTTCATCTAATTGATTTATATGGATAAATTAAAATTTTAAATTGTATTAAAGATTAATTAAATTATATTTTTATAAATTAATTCAGTGGGAATATTTGATACAATTTCATTTGAAAATTGGATATAAAAAATTGGCATACCATTGATCATTTTAACTTCAAATACCTCCAATGTCCTCCCAACTGTATGATTAATTTAAAAATAATTTCTTCCAATTATATGATTTGAATTTGGAAAAAAGTATTCCATATTTATAATTATCAAAATTTAAAATTTATAAGTAGTTCAAGTTTGTTTTTGACAAAAAATAGTAGTAAAAGTGATTGAAATTATGTAGAGAAATTAAGAGAAAAAATAAAATAACAAATAGCTAAACCATAAACATAATGCCAAAAAGACCAATCCACTTGTCCAATACCCATTGTATATACATATTTCGTCCATAAACCTTCTATTCATGAGTTAGGTTGGTTTTTATGTAATTTTTAACATAAAAACTTGGGTATAACTAACTTATTTTCAAAAATATCTAGTATTTCCCCTCCATTCCCAATAAAGGACACCACCTCTCCCAATTATTGAAAACTCTAAAACCACGTAAGTTCAAGCAAAATAATCACAATAGAACTTATAAAATACGTCATATCCTCTTTGAATCCTCCCTTTAGGCATAATGTAGTCCAATTAATCCCTTTGTGGAAAACCAATATGAGTCACCCTAAGAAGAGGTAACGGCCTTCCTCGAGATCCTTTACCATATTTTCACTGTTCACCCATTCCAATCATAAAATTACCTAATTTTACAACAAAAAGTGTATAATAAATATACTGATATATTTTTATGGTAAATTTTCAACCTACATTCACACTCACTCTTATCTAATGTGTAATGAACATACTATTTATTTTTACGGTGAACTACTACCTCAAAAAACAATGACAGTTCATTTTTCTCCTTTACCCCCTTTCATGGTTGGTAATTATGATGGAAAAACTATTTATATAAGATATATATTATATTTAATATTTATTAATGATTCTATAATTATTTTAAATCAAATATCAGCATACTTTCCATTTTTTTTGTAAATATGATAATTTTGTTTGAGAAAGTGTGGACTGCTGCCCACTCAAGCAATGTGATTCATTCTCACATTACAGGGAATGTGTAAAGGATGAGTTTATTAAAATTATATTATATATATTATATAACCATGAATTTGAAAAATTGATATATATATATATATATATATACACAAATATCTCATTCACTCTCTTTATTTCAATAAGATAACAAAATTGAAACAATGTTCATACGTATATATGTCCTACCATATCGACAAATGGTGTATTACTTTTTATACTTATATATTATATAGATTATTATAATATAAATTTAACAAATATAAATGATATATATATCATGTTTTAAATTGTATAATTCATTAAATAAGTATGAGCACAAAAGATATAACAAATTAAGACACATGCCAAAAACAAAGCGAATATTACCCCAAGTGAAACCTTAACATAGAAATGTTTATAAGAAGGTAATATAAACACATAATAAACCAATATATGTTCTTATATATAATAATGTTTTCTATGATATATTTATAATAATCATATATATATTATATAGGGGGCTTGAGTGTGTTTGATGACAATAAAGACAAAAGCTAAGATAATTTTATCTCACTTTTTATTTTGGTGAGATAGAGGCCTTATTCACCACTCATGTCCATTATGTGGTGTATATAATTCCCATGAATTTATTATATTATTATTATATTTGTATTTACTGGTATTTACATATCCATTTTTGGACCTTTGTTTCTTTGGTTTTATGGTTCAAGAGTCACCAAATTAGTAAAGTAATGTTTTTCTCAATTTTGATTCATTGAGGCACAAGTTCTCTTTTAAACCTATATTATTTAATGAGGTGTATATAATTCCAATTGACATGTTATATAATGATTATTTGTAGTTATTATGATATTTTATTCCCAATTTAATTTCATGGGGTGTATGACTCTAATTTACCAAGAGGTAATATTTTATTGAAACAATCTCATCATTTATTGAGATTGTTTATGATTATGATTCCACTGATAAACTATTAAAATCCACATCTCAAGAAGAATAATTAGTTTTATTATACTATTGTTGTTAAAGTTATATACTGGTATTGATTCAATTTTTCATTATTTTTTACTTATGATAATTAAGAAAATATTTTTTTTAAAACCTAACAGTGTTTCTCTCTTCAGTTATAATTTGTTTTCTTTTAAAAACCATGTTTTCAAAAATGTTTTCAAATTATATTTATAGGTATATTTAAATAAAAAAAGGATTAAAATTTATTTATGTTTTTCAATGTTTCATTTATATGTTTTGATATTTATTTTAAAATAAATTTTATTTTAAATCAATTTATGTTTTAAAATATTTATTTCAAAGGGGAAAGGATATATTGATCAATGGGTTGAATTTAAAAAGATATTTCAAAATTAATTTCCATATAAGATAAAATACATTTATGATACTCATGCAGTTATGGGAAATTATGAAATGGTTCCATTAATATTCATTCACTAAATTGTTTATGTTTTAATGGGATGGTGTTAATAAAAACCATTTGTCTTTTACGAGTAATATGTTTATGAAAATAATTTCTATTTCATGAGTTACATGTTTATAAAAACCATTCCACTTACATGGATTTTATGCTAGTGAAATCCAATTATTTTAATGAGTTAGGATTTGATAAAATGATTATAAATAATTTTATTTGTTCCTGTTTAATACAATATTATATCATTATTATATCCATTTGATTTCATGGTATTATTATAGGATGTTTATAAAACCAATATTATTTAATGGGAAATGATATGATGATGGTTTTATTATTTTGTGTCACATATTTAAATGATTTCATTAGGTGATGGGTGGGACCTATATCTCTCTCCAATACATTGGGTAAAAATATATATCTAATGAGATAATATTGAAAATCAAGTCAACGAGCTTGATCCACTATGTGAAGATGGGGAAACCTAATCCATAATAAGGAAAGGTCTGTGACTGGGGATGGTGATGTGATCCAAAAGTATGTGTTGTCACCATGAAGGCGGAAGATGGGGAAACCCAAACCACTATGGGAAGATGGGGAAACCTAATCCCTAACATGGAAAGGACCGTTACTATGTATGGTCATGTGTCATGCCAATAGGTGTAGTTCCCAAAGAGTTCCTTGATATGTTATAGCAGTAAATGTAGATTTATAAGGATTTATATAACATGATTATGCATTCCATAATTCTATGACGTATTCCTATGATATGATTTTATCCATTTTTCAATATTTTCTTATGATTCATGTCTTATGAAAAGTCACGATTTATGTCATGATTTTTGTTTATAATATTAGTATATGTAGGTTGTAATATTTTAATGTTATGATCATATTATTATACCCCAATGCTCATTTTTATTCTTAAATATCTCCCATGTTTACCCATACTGAGCATCTGAGCTCACCCCATTTTATGTTTCCTTATCAGGGTTATGAAATTATGTATTATGTTTGATGTGTTTAATAAGGTTTCTAATCATAAAGATTCTAGTGGTAGAAAATATATCTCACTTATTTACCAGTGTTTATGATTCCATGATTCCAAAGTCACTATACTAATACACTCTTTGGGTGTGTATTTGTGTAATGTTATAATTATTTTGTAAAAGTGATGTAATTTTAATGTATGAAATGTGATGTTCATTTTACTAGTAATCATCCAACATACAAACCACATGTTACATCCACCACCTCAAGCCCAATCCCTATAACTTATATTCCAATATCAAAATCCACAGATATTCCTACATCTGATACATCCACCTACCTTACTTCTCCTACCACCCAATCATATTCAGTAAATCTCAAGGCTATGCAAGTTGGAATCGTAGAGAATCTAATATGGATCTCCCATCTTCTGATCATCCATTTTGTACAGTTTTCTTGTTTCAATACCCCTTTCTCACAACCATCATATCTGGTAGCTTCTCATCTACCACTGATCACTAATGGACCTTCATCATCTACCACCCCTAAGCTATCCACCACCTCAGCCGACTAACCATTACAACTGATGAACCTTACTGTACAGCAGAAGAATCTGGAAGACCATGCCTGAAGAGGAAAGGGAACTGAAATCTCCCCTTCCACTGATGTGGATTTTTTTGATCTAGCTACAAGACCCACTACCATACATCTAATTGGTAACTCCCCATTAAAAATCAGGGAGATATATTCCAAAACATGGAACCTCTTTCCATAGTGAAACATCCTTCCACTTCTTCAAATATTTCTATTTTCCATGTGGGGAAGCTACAACCACACTCTGTTCTTGAGTAAACATTAGATAATATACATGTTGATATGGATTTCACATAGTCTAGCCTAGTTATCTCCCCCATTTTATTATGCTTTTAAGGTTCCCATTTTGTTACAATCTATATTCCATTTTACCATTGTATCATTTCACTTCATTTATATATGGGATACTATTTTTTTCTTCTACTTGTCTTATTTTTCAATTCATTACCCTATAATAGTATCCATGTCTATCCAATATGCCTCTTATGTGGTCATTGATGCACATGTGCCAACACTATCATACCATGTTCTATGGATAACTTAACACCTGGATGAGGTCAAATGCTAGCTTCAGGAGCTCTCACTATAGATCTCTTCTATGAAATCACCACAAAAAGAAAAACTACCTTCCGTACCATAATACATTCATTCATGGTATTCTATGGAAGTGATAAATTTTAAAAAATGATCACGATAGCATGGGGATTCTACCTCCAATAGATGCAGAAGACAGATGAGATCTGATCCAATGTATGATACTAACTAATACACTTTTCTATCAACCTGGAAAATGATTTCATCGTTAGAACTTTATGGGAGGAAACCAACAGTTCATTTTTATTTCTAATTTTCTAAAATAATGATTTTATTTTTATACTTCTTTTATGATTTATTGTTTTATCCTTTAGTCCCTTTGAACATTATTTTATACAAAGACATGCATTTATAAAACATGTCTTTCATTTTTATTCAATGTGTTCAATTTTTTGTTTTACTACAAAGAAAAATTTTAAACCCTGTGGACTAATGTTTTATCTAGTGCAGGATTTTCCATTCTATCCAATTTATCTGGTAGCCCAATTCCAAATTCAAGATTACTCAAAATTCCCCATGGCATGACACACATTACAGGGTGCTCTTGATTCCATAGTATTAAATTTTAAAAAATTATATATCCATATTATACACATTATCTATCATACCTCTCCCACGATACATTTATGGACAATACATACATTATCTCATTATATGTGTGGGAGAGTCTTTCTTGTGTTTCAAAATCAGTACACAAGAATTATTTTTATTTTCATTAATCTATGTGAAAGTTTTCACTTGGAATCATTCTTTAAACATAAAACTATTTGAACCCATTTAAATAAAATAAATATGTTTTGGCAATTTTTGGAATTTAATGTTTTTATTTGGTTGACTTTTGAGATCCACTGATCAGCATAGTAATTAATTCAACGTCAAAATTTAGGAATTTACATTTTTTTGACATATTTACATTATATTATACCCAAAGTGAATTCGAATTTCTTATATTTACTCTCATTCTCATGAAGATTCTGATCCTATGATTTTAAATTCTTTAGTGATCCTATTTAATGAGTGTCACTTGGGAAATGTAAACCTATCATAACATTCCTTAATATCTTATTGAGGCTATGAATGAACAAATATAATTTTAATTTAATTGAGGAAATATTTGTTTAGAATATTTTTCCTGAGACCCACCGTACTGGTTTCCTTCATTAATCCCATATTTCTAATGAGTTAACTTAGTAGGATGTAGCTTTTCCAATCCAATTGTAACTTCATAGACTACTCTTTTATTTTTTATGACTTTACACTAAACATGTGTGGGGGAATTTTTCATCCAATAGATACAGTATTAGTTTACTAAGGAAATGTAAAGTGGTTATTACTAGACTATATTACTATAATCCATGTATAATTTTTGTAATTTCACACCTATCATGTTCATTAAAAATAAAAATAAAACATTGATTTGGTGGTTGTATTTGGAACGTCAAAAATAACTATTTATAGACAAATTAATCCACTAAAGGATTATTTTTGGTTAGAAAATATATGTGAGATTTGGATCATACATGACATTCTGAAAATAAAATATCAATTAATGAAAAATAAAAGAAAAAGATACCTTCTGGACTAACATGATATATTCATGGATCCAACTTGAGCCACTAGGAGCATGGACATAATTTTATATGGAAGGAGTTATTTCATTACACTACTTATGACATCCATGAATAATACTTAACCAAATAACCTCCTTTTTTATATTGTTATTTTAATTATCTACCCACCTTCCATCAGCCATAGATTCATTTGATCTTTTTTCAGGAATCCCACATGATTTATTTAGTATTTTACATTAAGAAGTAGAGAAGATATTAAAAATGATAGCCTATGGTTTGGAACATGTATTTAGGGAATGATCATAAATCCTATTTCATTTTCCTCTATGTGATTGGAGAAAATTAATAGTGAGGTAAATTGAAAATGGGTATAAAATTTATAAGAAATTATAACCAGAATATTAAGGATTTATTTAAAGAACAGAACTATGATGCCCAATTGATTTTCTATGTAGGGATTATTATGGAGATTAACTTCATCAACATAAAAATTGATTTATTAACTTGGTTTTAATTAATGGTTCCTATTTTAAAAATTGTTCACTTCATAATCCCTATTGAGATATTTTTTAATGGGGACAAGAAATTGTTCAAATTTGGGTGAATTTCATAAGATGAAATTATATATATATATTTCAAAATCAATTGAATCAGGATCACCCATATTTTAAGTGATAATGCACCAGGTATGTGTTGATTATCTTCAGGAAAAGGTTTCCACAAATTCAAAGGAAAATATGATGAAAAGGACAAAAAATTATGATTACATGCTGTGAAAATAATTTACTATTTGTGTTGTCTTCCTTCACATCATATGAAAAGTTCAAAAGAAATTAAAAATTAAATTACAAGAAATGAAGCAATTAAACAATTCCAGTCACCAATACACATTTTTTTGTTCTAATTTGAATTCCATCTCTCAATACTGTGACCAAAAATAGATACACATCATGAAGAATAGTTACACGTTGTAAAACGACTCAATTTCAAAATTTGGATGATCCCAAATGAGATTCAGGTGATATTTGTGTGGGATTAAAAATTCATAAATAAAATCATGGATTGTAATTACATGATGTGAAGACCCATTACACATCCTATGATGTTGTGTTTATTTATCTTCAGCAGGTATGAAATGGATAGAATGTTGGGAACATCTTCATTTTTTTCTCATTTTTCACTCATTATCATTTCATACTATTCTCAAACAAAAATAAACCAGAATCCTTTTATTCTACTCCTTTGTATCTTTTTAATAACATTTGAATAAACGTTTCAAATCCTTCATCATTGTTTGAAATCACTAAACCTATATATGTGTGTTCTCCATTTTAATCAACAATCAATGACAAACCATAACATCATTCTTCCGTGTTCTTATTTCAAGTACGTGTTTGGTGGATGTTCTAATTGATTCATGTTTTAAATTTATTATTATTCAATGAATGATATTTATTTCCTTAATCCTAATTTTTATTTCAAATGTCATCTTGTTTTCAATTCTTTACCCATTCTTGATCAAATATCTCATGAGTAGCTAAACCTCTTAGGGAAGGGGTCGAGATTATGGGGATCTCATCCCAATAAATACTTATTTCAATACATTGTAACATTGATGTTAGTAATCAGGTTGTGAAAATAGAATATCTAATTAGTTAGAGAAAACATGACCATAGAGAGTTTGAGAGATGTACCCTGACCTAATTGGAGTAGAATATGTTATGACCAATACTCTATGAAATTTTCTTCCTTAGAATCTATTCCTAATGCATCTTGGATGTCACCATCTCTAGACTAAGGAATATTTTCCTCTTAGATAGATCTATATTGTTTTAACATCTTGAACTATTATCCTTTTCTTTCTTCATAGCCTAAACATTATGACCATAACATGTTAGGATTTTGATTAACCTTTTACCTAAATCCTATCATTGACCCTGGTCCATTTTCTATCTCTAATATTAATCACCAATTCCTTACCCTTTGTTCATTCCCAAACATAATCAACTTGAGGGGACTCCTCCACCTAGGGTTTAAAGACTTAGTTCCTATAAGTCATTTAGCTCCTTGTTGGACCGACCATATTCTATCATTATACTACACCTTAGTAGAATTTATTTCTTGGGAAATAGTAAATATAATTTTACCTTATCCCACATAAATTATATGAAAAAGTTAGGTGCATCATATTGAACCCACACGTCCATCCTGATAACCCCCAAAAGTACATTTTTTGTAGTATCATGGGTCTCAACACTGTAGTGTGTACCAATATTTGTAGATTCCTGAAACCATGTTGTACTGAAACTTATGAAGCTAATTTGGGAAGAGATTGCGGTCACATTATGACATTAATTCTTTATTTTACCAAACAAATAATGAAATATTGTCTTTGACTTCATCAACCCTTGCAGAGTTTATTTATATTAGATGACTCCCAAAATAAATTTATATTAATGTTTAATAGAAAGATTCATAGAGTCTTACTCACAATTGTAACTAAATTTAATCTTAAAGATAGTGAAGGGAGAATAATCCTACACCAACCACATATGTATGGACACCTGATAATCCAAGTAGCATGGGATGTGTTTGCTGTCCATCATGAGGAGATATCTTTTTAGGTACATTTTTTCTAGTAATACATTTATTGACAATACGTGTATTAATCACATTGAATGAATTTTTTTTACGAAAAAAAATATTAAATTAAAAATAAGGAATTCGTTTCAAAATCAACATACCCCTACCATAAAGCAAAAATGGGGTACACTTCACTTGAAAAAATCAGGTTTCAATTTAACTACATAGAAATACTTTAATGTAACATAAAAAAAGAATATAATTATGTTCTTATGTTAATATGAAAATTAATGAATCCAAATCCAAATCAACCTATATCTCACATCTTGCGTTATGGACGAAGGCATAACTAAATAATTATAGGACACTAATAGATGAAAACACGCAAGAAGTGTGGGAAGCATGTGTAAGTATAACATAATAAAAAATCATTGAATAATTATTACGTAATAATGATTACTTATTTTTATATATTTTATATCTGTCTCAGACACACGAACCATAAACACATGTACCAGATGATCAACTTCTCTAAATGTCTTTGAAGTCACCAGAATAGTATGGTCATGTCATAGGTGGGGGTTTTGGGGTGACACGATGAACATATTTCAAGAAAAGAAAATAATATTAGGATTAAGCTAAAGAAATGAAAGGGAAGAAATATTGATCAGTTTCCCTTGAGGAATTTTTTTTGGAACTATGAGAGTCTATAAAATGTTATGTGGGAAGAAAAGAGGAGAAAAAACCATAAAAACTATTGCATGAAGATCTTACCCCACCACCACTAGCTTTATGGGAGCCATTCCCCTCAAATAACATTCTTAGTTGAGGTAATAAATATTCTGAAAATGTTATCTATGAAATGTAAATAAAACAGACACTGACACCTCTTCTTTACTAATATTCTATTAGGGGAAAATTATTTTGATTTATTTCAATAACCACCCACCCATCACATTTTGGTTTGGATGCTATATTCAATATCCAAGAAGGCAATCTACACAATATGCCACTTCCAACATGTCAAGTGAGAGAGGGAATTACCATATTTCTTGTGCCGAGTTCCAAAATACATATTCCACATGATGATATAGATATTCATATTGTCTAATAAGCTATTAAAACATTCATAGCATGGCCATCAATTCTTGTAAAAAACATGTTGACAATGAGGTATTAATTTAAAATTTATTTTTGATGCTAAAAGACTAGAAATTAATGAAAAAATATATTAACTAATGAATGTTATTACATATGGGATAATAGAAGGGGTGAAATGAAAGGTCAAATTAAAAACATATAAAGGGTCAACCAACCGATTGAAAAGTTATTTAGATAACACCTTTAACCCAGCCAATCAATATCTAAATTTACTAACAATAAAGGTTCATGTGGATTGAGAGTTAAAAACTGGCAGTACTCATTTAGTTTATTTTGATGAATACATATATAAAGAGGCCATTACATACTTCATTTATCTAGATAACTTAAATTAAATCCTCAAGTATGAATGGCTAGGGCTCTGAGTTATAAACATATACATGAGTAGTGATCTCATGATTTTTTCCCAATAAATTATATAGCATTTTAATTATGAATAAATACATTTCATATTTTTTAGGGATATATATGAATATAAATTGATGGGATTACCCCCTGAACTTAAATATGTAAACATTAATCCTCACGTCACTTCAATAGTATAGAAATATATATAATCAAGAAAAATTGATGAAATATTGTAAAAACTGGCCAAATCATTTGAAAGAAAACATACAGACAACATGCTCTTCATAATACCACAGATGCACTGGTAAAATACTAAAATTTATTCATGTAAAATCTATTTTCATTCCTTTCATTAATTATTGTTTTTTGTTTTTTAGGAAACCTTGGGTACACATTACAGTCTGTTTGGATACTCTTACAGTTTATTTACTATATTCACTTTTTGGATACCCAACAATCCAAACACACGTGATGATGTTTTTCAATTATTTATACACTACATAAAAAAAATTTAGAACTAATACTCAAATTATATATTTTATATCATGTTTTAAGGAAAATTACATTTGGATTGGAAACTGTTCAAATATCATGAAAATCATGTCATGAGGGAAGTCTATGCGTAGATAATGGTTGATTACTTGTACAACAAGACCAGTTTTATGGTATATATATAATAATATCTCACTAAGAAATTTATATCAAAAAACTTAATTTTCGTAGTATTTCTATAGTGTATGAATAAATATAGGACAATAGCATGGTTATTGTATTTTTCAATTTATGATAGATATTATATAATACCAACAATCTGGATCCTGAGAAGAGGTATTTTTTTAAGATAATTACTATTTTATTTAATATATTTATTAATGCTTTTTTTATTTTTAATTTTTCTAGTAACACTGTGAATATAAAAAATCATTTTATAAAAAATAATTAATCTATTTGTTTTGAAACAAATGGGTAGAATACATGATGGAAGAATGTGTACATATATCATGAAGTTCTGACTTCCCACTTCTTATTTAGTTGATTTCCTCATCATTTTATCTACATTTTTAGTTAACTTACACATCATTTTTATCTAATACATATTCTATTAATTTTCAAAAAGATCATAACAAACTGACTTAATCATAAAGGTTGATTCACTCTTGAACTATGATCATGCACTAAATCAGGTAGATGGTGTACCCAGTATGATGCGAATTTTATGGTATCAGTTTAAATTTCACATTTTAAAAAATCATTGTTTCATATTAAGGTTTGGTTTAGTTATTTATTGTATTATTAATGTAATAATTTTTTTTATACATGTGGATTCTTTTTCTCAGGATGGGGCGGTTCACTAAAAGATAGTTGTTCTCAATCAATATTGGACTTAGAGGCTACAACTGAAATAACAACAATACAGAAATGGGTCAAGAATGAGTTAAACATTATTAAAATTTTGAATTCATATTACTTATTTAAATAATTATATCCCCATTTTATCTACTCTTTTTTGTTAAATTTTATTATAATTTTTATCTAATAATTATTCAGTTTCTTTTAAATATCTTCTTGGATGTCATATTTTTCTTACAACTATTGGCAATAAGATAGATAAAAGGATATGTTCTGTTCTGATAGAAGATGCGACTACATGATTCCTGAAACATAAGTGTTCATGTATCATGGGGTTTCCCTTCTATCATAATGGATCATGTTCTTAATTTTCTATCTTCGTGTAGATTGTATTAAGAAAAGCATATATCTCATACTCAATCAGGTGCACCTCAATAAGCTAAATAGTGTTATTGGTATTACAATAGATATATTATTTTAGTTTATAATTTAAATTTTTGTTTATTAATTATATTTTAGATGGAAACCCACATCACATACTCTTGTGTGTGTTTTAATTTAAAACTGGAATTAATTTCAGTAAAAATAACACGTGGCATACTAATAACAATGAAAACACATTTGGATTGTTTTTATACGTTGGGAAAATTATCCATAACTCATTTATAACATGTAGGAATCACCCCCACCACAATTTTATTTTAATGTGTGGCCAGTATAACTCTATTTGTGTCGTTTTAATTAAAATTGACATTTATTATAGTAAAAAATGAAGTGACATACTAAAAACCAAGCTAACACATTCATAGTATTTTGATACTTTTTGAAAAACATTCATAAGTCATTTGGGATATATATGAATCAACCTCACCTCAATTTGATGCATAGTGTAACCAAAATAACTCTGACTGTATCATTTTATTCTACACTACTTTTCATTTTAGAAAAAACAAAAGCTGACATACTAAAACTAAGAAAACGAATTTGACTTGTTTTCAAAAATATGAAAAATGATCAATAATTCATTTTTATGTATAGAACTCAACTGAACCACAATCTGAGCACGATGTTATTGTTATGACTCTGTGTGTATCATTTTATTTATAATTTCATTAATTTAAGAAAAAATAACCATTTAAATACTAAAAACCAAGAACCAAAACGTTCCAATTTTTTTTATACTTTACAAAAATGATATATAAATCATTTATGGAATATAGGAATAAACCACACCTTAATATGATGCAAGGTGTTATATATATGATTGAAAATGTTTCATTTTATTTAATATGGACATTAATTTTATTAAAAATAACAAGTGATATATTGAAAACTGAGAAACCCCATTAATATTATTTTTATACTTTAGGAAAATGATACATAATTCATTTTTGAAATGTTAGGATAAACTACACCACAATTCGATGCATAGTGTAATAATAATGACTCCAACAATATCTTCTTATTTAAAATTAACAATAATTTTTGTAAAATGGACAGGTTACATAATGATAATTGATAAAATTCATTTGGGTTGTTTTGATACTTTGGGTAAATGAGACCAATGTCATATTTGATGCATATAAATCAAAAGATCCTCAATCTAACGTATCATGTAACCGATATAACTCTAACTGTGCCTTTTTATTTATAATTGACAATAATTTTAGTAAAAAATACAAGTGACATACTGAGAAAACAATGAACACTCATTATTACTATCGTAATAATTGAGGAAAATGATCCATACGAAATTTTTAATGTGTAGATATCAACTTCACCTAAATCTAATACAATGTGTGACCCTTGTGACTCTGAGTGTCTTATCAGTTTAAAATTTACATTTTAGTTCAAAATGAGTGTCACTATCTAAAAACAAGGAAAACACACTCTAATTGTCATCACATTTCTTAACTGTGATCTATAAGTCATTTTTTAATTGAATGAAGCAGTCTCACATCAAAATGAAACACAATGAGATCAGTATGACTCAAGTGTAGGCTTTGAGTTTGAAATGATATTTTAGTAACGAAACACTATTGAAATACTAAAAACTGAGGAAATTAATTTATACTATTTTTATACATTATTAAAATGATCCATAGGTCATTTTGGATGTGTAGAAATCAGCATCACCTCAATCTGATGCATGGTGTGACTGATATGACTCATAGTGTGACTTTATATTTTAAATTGACTTTAATTTTAATAAAAAATAATGGGTGAAATATTGATAATTATGAAAAATAATTAGTATTGTTTTCATATAATAGTAAAATGATCAATAATTCATTTTTTATGTGTAGGATCAACCACACCCCAGTCTAACACAAGGTGTGACTAATATGAAACCAAATGACTATTTTTATTTAAAACATACATTAATTTTAGTAAAAAGAACATGTGAAATACTGAAAACCAAGAAAACACATTTTTCATATTTTTCTACAATATTAAAATGATATGTATGTTATTTTTAGGTGTAGAAATCTACCACACCTCAATCTGACTCCCCGTATTACCGATACGTCTAAAAGTATCTGTTATCAGTTTAAAATTTATGTTTTAGGTCAAAACTTTTGTTACTCACTAAAATCCAATAAAAACACATCGATTGTCTTGATAATTTTTTAAAATGTTTCATCAGTCAATTTTTATGTGTAGGAAGTAATCTCTAATCAGACTGATACACGATGTGACAAGAATGACTAAATGTATGTGTTTGTAGATTTAAAATATATTTTAACAAAAAACATATGTGACATTTGGAAAATGGGGAAAACAAACTCCTATGTTTTTATACATTATAGAAATTATCTAGGTTATAGGTTGTTATAGTGTGATGATATTAAAAATTTATATTGTAGGAGGAGGGCCTTTATCAGCACTAGTAGAAGCGCAAAAAAACATGGGACTTCATATTAAATAATGAATGCTCTATTGAAGGGTGCCTTTATCAGGGATTTTTTAGAACTCATAATACCCCCCCATTAATGGAACTAAGGAAAACAATAATTTTTTAGTGATTTTAAAATCCCTTTTTGTGTACTATTATTTGGTAGATTTGTGGTAGTGGATCGTCAAACTCCTCAAAGAGGTAACTACACCCCCCACATCCAAATCATCATGTTCAACACCATTCAATGATTCATTCACATTCCTCATCAACTACAATGTGTGGAAACCTCTCATCACTAGTAATATCTACAATCATAAAGTAAATATTTATGGCACCTTCCTAACCAAATATAGTAAATGGAAAATATTTCAACGAACCCTAAAGATATCCTTCTAACCTAGACAAATACCCATAATCATAGATGTTCTAAGACCAATTGAAACACACTATCTCCTTACCAAACTCTCAAGGTCACCATATTTAGTCCACATAAGACCCCAACATCACTAGGAAGTCCCTATCCACCCCAAGATGAACTACACCTTTCACAACCATTACTAGAACTAACATTATCCCAATAGTTCTATCTCCCATTGGCTTTGACAAGTGCAGTAGTGTCCCTCATGGTATATAATACATGACCTCAAGAGTTTCTAAATTGATAGTGGACGATTAAATATTATTAAACATAAGCTCCACAGATTGTAGATGCTTCTCCCAGCTATGGCCCAAAACTAACCTTCAATCCCAAAGTATGTACACTATACCTTAATGGTTTTCTTTAACTAGCCATATGTATATGTTAGAAACATTTAGATAAACAATAAATGATCCCCAAAGGCCTCTTAAATATTCTTTGTAATCGGGATTTGATGTGAGCATCATAGCCCAAAATGATCATTGAGGTAATTATATGATGTTGGAATACTGTCTACACGTACAAGAACCCCCCCCCCAACTCTCCACAAAGATCTTCTCTAGGATGGTTAATAAGTTTTCCAACATTGAAGATCTATCCTATGATCACTCATATCACATCATCTCCTCTACTTGGATGCACTACTAATGGAAAACAACCTCCTCAACACCACCTCCCATCGCATGACTGGTTTCATCATCCATCCTTGAACTACGATGATGTGGTCCCCACCTCCATGAAATCCATCAGGAACATCTCCAGTGTATTTTTGTTCATTTATTATCCCTAAAACAATAATACCATGTTTTACCTCCCTTACTCATTTAATAATTGGTGGGGTAACAATAATTTACTGGAGATACTCTACACAATCCTCACCCACAACATCCATCTGCATAAAAGATCAACTCCACCAACACCTCTCTTTAAACCAGTGGATATACAATATTCTTTTGGATTTTGTTACACATGATCCACATTTGGTAATATCTCATGGATTAATTACCTTGACCTTTTTTCTTTCCATTATCACTCCCATGTCTGATAAGAAATATCATAAGTACCAGACATCCCAAATCTTGAACTGACTCTACAAGAGCCCTCAATGAAGCTGGTACTATTAGATCAATTCTTGAACCATAATCAAGTGTAGTACATGCTCCACCTATGACACTGACAACACAAGGATGTCCCTGAATAATACTACCATGAACTAATCAATTAATAGATGGAAATATGGTACATAAGTCTCATGAACTATGTTGGGTATTTAACACACTAAATGGCATCAACATGATCTCTAATAAAATGTGGCAGTTCTAGGAATCCATGTTTAATACATACACATCTCAAACCTAGATATGGTGATAAACTTTTCTGAGTTTAAACTCTAAGAAACTCTTCACCTCTTACCTGTAAGGACTCATGTTTCTTTGGATCTCAATTTTGAGCAGAAATAAGAATTTTTTTTGTCAGATGCTTGTAAGGGGGTAAAATAGTCGTTTCTTTCATGAAGATGATCTTGGATACTTTTTCATACCACTATATTTGTCCTGGAATAGGGTATTTACCCTATTACTTGAGTTGGTGGAAATCTGAGCCTTCTGAAGTCCTATTGAATAATTAATAATTAATATTTAATAAATTAAATATTTAATTATTCTCATAGGTTCATTTGGCGATAACATTTGAACGAAGTGTCAGATTTAGATTACTTATCTTCTACTAAGTTAATAATGTGGAAACTAGCCTATGAAAGTCATAAACATGATTTGGTCATTGGGGCTAGCTTGTTCCCCTTTTTTCTTCGTTTTCCTTTTCTTTTATTCCCTTTCTTTTATCTTTTCTCTTTCCCCTTCATATTCATGCCTCATATAAAAATACTACTTCTCCATGACTTAATAGAGAATATTGATATGGAGAGAAAGAGGGATACGGAAGGAGAGGTTGGTAGCATTGTGAGTCCCTCAGTGCTCAGAGTCAGCGTATGGCATCCGTGGACGGTGAAATCAAATTAAACATCAGCGGTTTCCGCCCGAAAGTATGACCATTCATATTTTATCTGTATATCCACTTTAAATTCATTATTACATTTTTTATAGCCACTTATTGCTTTCTTGTGCTCTCTTATGGCCAGATCTATTGTTTTAGGGGAAAAATGGATGTTTTGGGCGATCTGAGTGTTTTCCCAGCAGGAATCCTAGGTTACATAGTGTGTGTTCGAAGGGAACATTCCATGTGTTCTTCCCATTTAGGGAAGAATAAGTTTCCATAATCACATGTTCTGTACTCTAAGTACACGTTGTGCCTTGGTATATGTTCATGTGTCTGATCGTGTGAAAAAAACATGCATTTTTGGTTTTTAGGCAGTACACGCCATGTACTTTTACATAGGATGACACCATCATGTTTTTCCATCTATAAGAACACATATTGGGAGAGAGATAAGTATAAAATTCATGTACTCTATTGCAGGTGCCATATACTTTTCCATCATAGAGGTTTGGGGTGATTTATGCCCTTGAAGTCATAATTTTGAATGTGACTAATCCATTTTAAGAGTATTTTCCCTATATTTCACAATGGTGGAATCCTCTTGATATTTATAATTCATATAAATGGTTTTCCAGGATTTCTATCTAAATGGTTAAGTTCTTCCTCCAATTATCAAGTTTAGTTGTCATGTGACAGTGAGAATTGGCATGGGTGATAAGTTGCGTTTTCGGACCAACCATGTTGACACCATTGATCTGAGATGAGATGTAATATATCTCCAATGAACTATGCTTTGGGGGATGTTCCCCAATAAGATGTTCTATTTTATACTAAGAGGCCATGATACCATATTCTTCCAATGATCAGCGGATGGATTTTTTTTCTTTTGTGTGGACTTAGGGAGTCCCTTGTAGGGTCTCTCTTCTATTTTCTATTGAGAGGATCCATGTTGTAGGATGCCTCTATTGTTCTTCATTATAGGATCCCATGTATTATTCCTGCCCTTTTTCTCTAAGGATCCCATGTAGTATTCCTTCACTCATTTTTACCTGGAGTATCCTTAGTAGGATGCCATTTTAGTTATTTACAAGGGGGACCTAGTGAGTGCCCGTTGATTCAGCGATCTTGCGTTGTATGTCCAAATTGGTAGAGATGGTGTTTGGGTGTAACCTAGAACCCATTCAGAACTGGAAATCCCATGGTGATGTGGATGTAGGGTTGGTTTGGGCGTTTGGGCCACCATAACTCGTTGTTTATATCTTACATGTTTTTTGATGCAACGTTGTTCACCAGATGTACTTCTTGGTTAGTGGACATTGAGCCTAACATCAGGTGTCTCTCTTTTTTCTAGGACAACTTTCCATTCTTCCTCGGATCAATTTTTTTATTGGTATTCCTAGATGTGCTTCCCTAGGATCCGGATTCTATTCCATGTGATTTCTAATATTTTACTTGTACCCAAAAGTATTATCTTGGAATTGGTTGTTGAGCCTATTTATATTTTTATATTGTAATATTTATATATATATATATATATATTGTTGGAATTAATAGAGGCGCTTCTTGGTATCTAGATATTGATCCTTACTTGTTTTAATTGGTTAAATAAAACTATTTCCCCTATGAGGTTTTTTATGTTAACTATGTAATATTGTAATTTACATGTTTTTTCTATTATGTGGAAATGCTCATATACCAGGCTCGACCCTCATTGATTGCTCTTCCTACAGGAAAGGATTTGTTATGCCTATGGGTGAGGTTATGAAATGCTTGCGGGTGAGGTTATTTTATGCATACAGGCGAGGTTATGATATACCAATGGGCGAGGATGTGTAATACCTGTAGGTAAGGTTTTTCTATGCATGCAGGTGACGTCATTCTATGCATACGACTGAGTCTAAAAAATGTAACAACTGTGTGAGGTTTTTCGAGTCTTGGTTTGAATCAAGGAATTATTCTCCATGTTTTCCAACCAGAGACCTTTTACAGGATTGACCGTCAGTATACGATTTCCTTCTTTATAAGATTGACCATTAGTATGTGGTATCCAAGTTTTTTATTAGAGGAGAGTACATGTGAACCCATGTTCCGGTAGAGCATCCTTCAATGGTGATGTAGCTTTATCATATATATAATTATGGCATTGGATGAAGCAGATACATGTTGATGGGATTACTATCCCAGAAATCGACTTAACGATATAGGGCTTGGGTGGAACGACATCCAGCTCAATGCCAATGCATAGGATGTCCATGTGATCAGGCTAATTGAACTAGGGATCAACTGTTATTGTGGTTTCTTGTTTTTTGCTACACATACCAATAAATATTAATATTGATGAATATATGTATAGGTATGATACTATACTTGTGTATGTATATAGATATGGAAATCTGTGGTGGCAGTTGGCCAATTAACAGGGATTACAGACCCTATGTTCGACTATTGTTTCATGTTTGGTTTTTCCTACCATTTTGGTTGTTTCTTATCTAGGACAAGCACATTGCTTTTGCATACACTATAGCATCACAGTTATAGGTTTCTTGTTTGGGTGGCCTATAGTGATTCTCTCTTACCCTTTCACATTCTCCTTGTTGTACATGTAGACCTTATGTCTGCATTTTAGGTTGAGAATGAGTTGCATGGTTTATAGGGTTGAGGCCTAGTGTTGCATGATCAATCAGAGATACTCGAGGGGTTCTACTGATCGAACTCTTATAGATAGATAGTGTCTATAGATCAGTTATGTGGGTTGGCTCAGAGTTAGTAGTTTAGCTTTGTACTTTTAATTTCAGTTTCATTTTACATGTATCTTTATTGTAGGCATAGTGTGTGAATAGAGTTTTATTGTATTTCATAGCTCTTTTGAATTTTTATATATTTTACTATTATATATATTTCTATTTCAGTTTATTACATTTAAACTCTATTTAATTTCTGATATGTATGATACTTATCATTTTTCGTAGTTCCCTAACTCTGATATGAGGGAATAGTCTCTCCACAATCACCTCCTAAGCCCTTACAGATAGTCAGTAGCCGCTAGTGTATAGGGAGGCTCACTTGAAGCCTTATGGTGAACCGGATCGGAGTACTGGTTTAGTAGATTTTGGGTCACGATGATACAATGAGGTATTAGAGGAGTTATTTTCCTGGTCTTTACTATCTAGGATATCATAGATAGGAGAATTTGGAATGTGTTGGAACCTATGACGGATATCATATTGGTGAAACAAGAACCCTTGTTCTAGTAGGAAGTCCTAGTTACTATGGGTTGGGATTGTTGTTTTGATTTTGCGATGTTACAGTTGTATATGATTTTCACCTTGTGAGATGTAGGTTATGTGGAACTATGTTGAGGCATTTTTCGTGAGGCTGAAGATTCATTCCACATGCACCTCATCTGCAGTGACCCTAGTAGGTTGATATGGCATGTAATTCCCTTATTATGTGACCCTTTTTTGGTCCTATTTCCCTATACTTTGGTTATCTTGATGGATTTGTATGTACAATGTTGATAGTTACCAGGACTTTTCTTGTGAAGTGGTCAAGTAGGGGGTATTTCCATATACGGATACCCGATGAGTGTCAGTTCAGTTTCTCTTCTACGTTGTTTGTGACCCCTAGAGAGCTGTTCCTTCTGAGGATTCTCAGAGAGGATCTGGGCCCTCATAAATTTTTCTTTCAATTTTGACACATTTTGGTCATGGTAATATTAACCATTCCTGATATTTCGGATATTTTTGGATAGGTGGGACACCTCGAGATCCTTTTTTTAGACCCGAAAACTTTCAGGTCGACATTAGTTTTGTCCACGGGTAACATTTGTTAGAGGTTAGACCCTATTTTCTAATGCATTCATGGAATTGAGCTTGTTATATGCTCGTTTTATGATTGAGGCATGGTAGGTACTCAAGTTACGCATTATCCGAATGTGGATGCCTTCATATTTTGTTTAAGGCACCTCAGGTGCTTGATTTTCATGATTGGCTTCGATGGGAAGGACTATTTGGGAGCCTGGCTTGGTCGACTAGTGTTTACGATGTTACTAATTAAATCATATTGTGTGTAGATGCACAAAACTGGAACAAAGTTGAGTGTATGTGTTAGGTGGTAAAGATACACACTTGTTGTGCATGGTATAATTTGAATCTAAATTTTTGAGTGGAAGGGTATGATCTGAGGACGGATGTTTTTCAAGAATTTTCATGGGTTTTGACCCTTGATGTTGTACAGGAATGCCCCTACATGGTAGAGGTGACATCATGGACTAAATCAGGTGCCATGAGATGGTTGAACATTGGATGAATAATGTTCAGGTTAACAGGATTTGAGTGTGGCTCGAAGGGATCGCTACATTTTTTTTACAATCATAGTGTACTTCTATTTTGAGATGATCATCATAAATCTTGAAACTTCTTGAGTATATTGAGAGATAATAGTCCCTATATCGAGACCTTTTTCATTTTATTCTTAATGTATTCCCTAGTGAGCTAGAGGGATCCCAATTAAGGTTGTTCTTGAGTAGAAGTGTAAGGTAATCTATATGGTGGGATGTTCACCTTAGGCCATTTGAGGGAGGTGACACTCGTTTTCTATTCAGCATTATTGTTTTGAGTGGCCTTTTCATCTTTTAGGTTGATTTTGAGATGGTGATAAAGGTACTCTTTTGTTGGGGAGTACCAGATCAGTCATAGTTAAGTTTCTTCTGAGTTGAAGGTAGTTTTTAATGCTATGAGTTTAGTCTATGGACAGTCTAGATAGCTTGGTTTTACAAATTCTCAGGTTTGGAGCTTGGATATTTTTCCATTCACTAGGCTTATTAGGGAGGAGAGATTTTTTGGTGTCAAGTTTATATGGACCCATAATTTTCCGGACTATAGTTTTGAGAAGAAATTTTAATTTTGCTATCAAATGCTTGCAAAGGGTGAAATGGTCTTCTTCTTCAAGCATATGATCTTGGATATTTTTTCTGACCACTATGTTGGTCTTAGAATAGGTTGTTTTCTCTAGGATAAAAGTTTGGTATTAATCTGAGGCATTCAAATTTTGTCAGAATAATTAATAATTAATAATTATTAAAATAAATATGAAATTATTCATGCAGGTTTGTTCGGCCATAAAATTTCAATGGAACATCAGATTAAGATTCAGTCTCTGTCATTGTGTGTAGAATGGGGAGTTTAGTCGATGCAAGGCCTAAACTCGAGTCGGGTGTCCGGGTTGGCTCAATCCCATTTTCTCTTCTTTTTCTTTTCCTTTTATTTTATTTCTTTTCTCTCTTCTCCTTACCCTTATTATGAATGCCTATTTTGTGTCTCATCCTTCACCATGAACTGAGGAAGAAGACAGAAAGTGGGAGAAAGTGGGAGAGGGAAGGAGAAATTGGTACCATTGTGAAACCCTCGACACGAAGAGTTGGCGTATGGCATCCCTGGATGGTGAAATCGAACAATGCTGTGGTAGTTTCCACCCAAAAGTAAGAACCTTTATTTTTTCTCCATATACCCTCTTTAAATTGTTTTTTTCAGGTTTTATAGCCATATATTTCTTTCTTGTGGCCTCTTGGGGCCTGATCTATTGTTTCAGATGAAAAAACAGGTGTTTCAGGTGATCCGAGGGTTTTCCCATTATGAAACCCGAGTTACACGGCATGAGCTCTAGGGGAACACACCATGTGTTATTCCTATTTGGGGAAGAAGAAGTTTTCGAATGTAAATGTGGTTCTCTATGAGTACACTCCATGTGGTGGTACATGGCCATGTGTTCGAAAGTGGAAAAAAGAAACCAGGTATTTGGTTTTTAGACAGTACACTCCAAGTAATTTTAAACACACGTTGTGTACCTTAATACAAGAAGAACCCATTTTGTTCTATCCATGTATAATTACACAGGAATAAATAGGGATAAGAGTACATTCCATCTACTCTAATGTAATTTCCATGTAATTTTCTAGCTTAGAGTTTTGGGGTATTTTGTGCCCTGTAAGTCAGAATAGGGCATGTCAGTAGTCCATTCTTAGAATTTTTTTATGTAGATCACTATATTAGAATCCTAATAATGTTTATAAGTCATATAAATTGTGTTTTGGTGATTTATATATAAATGTATAGGTTCTTCTTCTAGTTATCAAGCTCATTTATCACCTGAGACTGAGACTTTGCATGGATGATAGGTTCGGTGTTCGGACCAACCCAGTTGATACCACTGTTCTGAGATGATTTGTGAGCTATCTCCAATGAATTATGATTTTGTGGTCATTCCCCTCATGAGATTTTCCATTATGGACTATGAGGTTGTGAGACTGAATGATTCTAAGGATCCGCTGAGGGATTCCTTGGTTATATGCTGACCTAGGGAGTCCCTTATAAGGTCACTCCACTGTTTTGAATTCAGAAGATCCTTGTTGTAGGATGTGTCTATTGTTCATCATTTGATGATCCCATGTATGATTCATCCATTACTTTTCTTTAAGGATCTCATGTATTTTTCCTTCACTCTTCTTTACCTGGAGGATCCCAAGTTGGATTCCTCTTAAGTGCTTCACAGGAAGTACCCAGAAGGTGCCCATTGTTTGACCGATCCTATGTTGTTTGTTGGGATTTCATAGATATGGTGTTTGGGTGTCACCTAGAACCCTTACCAAACTGGAAATCCCATGGGGTTGTGGATGTAGTTTTGGGTTGGGTGTTTGGGAAACCCTCACTCATTGTTTATATCTCTCATGTTTTGATGATGCTACAATGTTCACCAGATGCACATCCTGGTTGGTGGCTGTTGAGCCTGATGTGAGGCATCTCTCTTTTTGTTGGGATGACTATACATTCTTCATGAGATCCTTTTTTTTATTGGGATACCTTTACATGCATCCCCAGGATCCAACTTCTGATCCATGTCATTTCTGATATTTACTGTTACACTGAGGTATTACCTGGGAGTTGGTTGTTGAGCTGATATATATATATATATATATATATATATATATATATATATATTTGGATGACCAAAGGTTCTTTTGGGAATCTAGATGATACGACTTACTTAATGCAGTTGGTTATATATATGTTTTCCCATGTGATTTTTTTTATGTCACCCATGTAATAGTGTAATTTACATGTGTTGTTTACAATGATGAAATGCAGATATACTAGGCTTGACACTATTTGACTATTCTGGCTGTAGGTGGGGATTTTTTATGCCTGAGGGTGAGGTTCTGATATTCTTGTGGGTGAGGTTGTTCTATGCCTACGCGTGACATTCTGATATACCTACGTGTGAGGTTATGGTTCGCTTTTGGGTGAGGTTTTTTTATGCCTATGGTTGATTCTAAAAACATGAAAACTAGGAGAGGATTTTTTATTATCTGTTGGATTCATGGGATTTTGCTCTTTTTCATCCAATGACCTTTTATAGGATAGACCGCCGATATACATTATCATTCTTTATGGTTTTTACCATCGGTATACGGTATCCGAGTTTGGGATTAGACGCAGGTACTTGCGAACTCGGGTATAGGATGATCATCCCCCTATGGTGGCGTATCTTTCCCATATATATAATTCTGGCATTGGCCAAATCATGTACATATAATAGGGGTTATAGACCCATATATCGACTTAACAATGCATGGCTTGAGTGGCACGAAATCCATCTCAATTCCCTTGCATACGCTGTCCAGGTTATCGGGCTTATGGAACCATGGATCGATTATAGTTGTGGTTTCATGTTTTTTGATACATATACCAATGAATGTTACTATTTATGAATATATTTATCTATATGGAACTATACACATGTATGTATATAGATATGAACACCCATAGTGGTATTTTCTTAGTTGACAGGGACTACAGACCCTGAGTTTGACTGTGGTTTCACCTTTGGTTTTTATTACCTTTTTGGTTGTGTCTTGGCTATGCTTAGCACGTTTCTTTTGCATAAACTTTAGCAGCATAGTTATTAGTTTCCTTTCAATGTGGCCTAATGATATTTTTTCTCACCCCTTCATCTGCACCTCAGGGTATGTGTAGACCTTATGTCTTCTTTTATAGTTGAGCACATGTAGTATGGTGGAAAGGGATGAGACCCAGTGTTGAATGATTGTGAAGAGCTACTCTATTGGTTCTACTTATCGGGTTGCATCATTTTATTAGTGTCTAGGGATTAGGTACCTGGGTTTTCTCTGAGTTATTAGTTGAGCCCAGTAATTTTACTTTTAGTTTCTTTGTACTTGTATCTGTATGGTTGGACCAATGGGTGACCCGTGTTCTATTGTATAGCATAGTTGTTCGAGCTTTTTATAGAATTTACTATTATATCTTTAAATTTCATTTTACTACTCCCTCAATCTATTTACTTTCATACGCATGTGATTCTTGGCTATTTATATTGTTTTCTTAGTATGATATGAGTGCATAGTTTACCGATGATCACCTCATAGTCTTTCGCTACAAGTCAGCAGCCTCTAGCGTATGGGGAGACGCTCTTTAAGCCTTGTGGAAAATCGGCTCAGAAAACTGGTCTAGTTTTTTTAGGTCTTGACATTACATAACCACTAGTTGATGAATTCATCATTTCTTAGTGGTTGACATTCCTCCATGATAGTAACCTAGTTGTGGTGAAATCAATCCATACCAAGCCTCAAGATCACATCCTCTTCTTAAGTTAACAAAGATGAGATTCCCAGATGAATATAATATGTCAAAATCTCTAATCTATTAAATCCTAAAACTGTACCTCCAAATCTCATGGCTACAGGGGTTCATCCAATATCATAGTGCTTGTACTCAGTCATCCCTGGTGAAATCCCATACAGAACAAAAACACTCATTGTGTCAGTAAACCTAGAACATCCTTAGTTAAAAAATACTCATTCCTCACTCACATCACATGAATTGAATGATCGAACCATTCACTACTCTGAGATTATTACTAAACAACTAATAAGGATTCATTTGTATCCTCAGGTATATGATATCATCATAATTTTCTTATGATTCCTTCTCACCCAATGAGTAAAATTATTCACCCAATACTTGTGCTCAATTTAACCCTCACTCGTGACATTCATCTTGTTATGAATAGTAAGTATCTAGTCCATGATGAGGAAAACATCATACAGCCTCACTTTCAGCTATTAAATGATCCCACACAAGTCTATCTCTACTCATGAATTCATGGAACATTGTCAACAAAATGTCCACTGATCCTATCTTTAGGATCCTAAGAACATAAGGGTTAAGCTAAAAAGGATATTATAGTATCTCTATGCATCATAAAGGGTTTGTGTTTATAGAAAAGTGGATTTTGAATTCTTACCGAAACTTCAACATGAGTAGTGAAGAAATAGGTTATACCTCAATCACCCCAGTAGCCTCAATGTCACGAGACTCTACTGCTTGAATCCATCTCTCCCTTCAGCTATAGTTCCAACATAACTAGGCCTGACTATAAAACCTGATCACATAAATATTACCTAAAACATACATGTCAAAGGATCTCATCCACGACACCATGGCTCAATCCTCTTGGGTAGGTACAAAATCATCCACATGGTTTTAGATTGCATCACAAGAGCGTGTCTTGGTGGAGGAAGTGCATCGCTTCCTTTTGTTTCTAAATCTACATAAAACACCACCAAAACATGTATCTATCAATACACCTTGTCAACTTTGATAAGTATCTCTACCATGAATACCCTTAAGAGTCATATTATTCAAGTGGTACATCACTCTATAGGGTCATACTAGTCTTATTCCAACTAATAATGTGGAATAAATCATCACAAAACCTAGGTGGTCTCTATCTTTGTAACTCATTATTCGAAGTCAATATAGGTGCTTCCTATGCTGATACAATTATAAAGAACTACTGCACTGTGGAGTTTGGTCACTAGCATAAACATCCAATTGGTTGGGGTCCATAGAATCCTAAAAACCTGTACCACTACCTCAAGACAATCTTCCACTACCTGAGGGTTTGGAACACCATTCGACCTCAATAGTCTATATCTCTAGAATGTATGAAACACATTAATCTTTTACATATCATAATCATGTCCTATAATATCCATTAACTAATCAATATGTTGATGGTAACCCATCTAGACCACTAGGGGTGGATTCATGCACTGCTCAATAGGTGGTAGCATTGCACGGTGCCTACCTGGAGAAAAAACCTCTTGTATGGGTCCCTGAATGAAGTCATTATCACTCAAATGGTCATCACCATGAATTTGTATTAAAATCCTAGTTTGGTTATCATGGAGACACCTACAAAGTTATCAAGACATACCATGGTCATAGATAATAGATACATGGGGATTATACTCATGAATGATACTTCAAGGGATAAATCCTATATGATGTTTTTACCAAATTTCCATGATACTGATATCTTTGTATACTATGTTGAAAAGAAGGAAGTCAGTATCCCAATGAATGGATACATTGGCCGATGCACCAAAACGGGGTTCCCTAGCTTCAAAACCACACTCTAGAAACCTCAAATATTTCCCTACGTTTCCAAACCAACCCTCTCCATGGGTTTATCTCTACAATGACCTGAGGATGAGCCACCTTTGATTCAACTACATCATGACCCGACCCACCAGGGCCTACTTGTCTGGTGGAAATCCAGGTGTGATGACATCGAGCTCACCTCAAATAGGTTAGGGGCTATAAAAATGTTTTTTGAATCAATAATGTAATTAGATTCTTTAGCCTAAGTACCTATAGGCCAACACACAACCATTTGAATGAGAAAATCTAGAGAAATATAAAAAAACATAGAAAATTATAGAGTAAAAACATGCATTTAATAACCACAATGTAAGAAATAAAATTATGAAAATCTGAATTCAAAACATAATTTATGGAAAAATACATTCCTAACCCAAACTATGTTCTCAACCCAATAATAACTAGATAAAGGAAAGATAAAGAGGGCATGGATCATAATCTCTAAGACCAACCACCAAACATATCCAGTACACAAAAGTGTCACTATGATCCACTTATGTCACCACCAAATTTCCTATCATCTACATAAGACATGACATGTATAGGAAAATCCCATACAGGTATGACTATATACATATCCAAAAAGAAATCTTGAAAACCAAAAAATGTGTAATATAAATAAAAAAAATAAGTCTGCTTAACCTATAGAAAGAGTAAAATTAAACTCAAGATATATATGCTCATAAAGAAACCCATGAATTTGAGAATTTTTATCTCTATATCCAAAACCTAGCTAAGAATGATGAGTTTTCCTATTTCTCTTATATTACCCATTGTTGATGTCGAATATACCACGTAACCAAAAAATATATAAAGGGGTACAACCATGCCTTTCCACTATATGCCGCATTCAATGGGAACTGAATCTTGTCCTTTCATTCACATCACCTCATAGGAATCTGAGTGGATTTATCCACTCATAACCTAAATACTCCACAGTGGAGGGAGCCATTCCATATAGAGGACCCACACCCTCATGAGCATGAACATGCGGGGTACCACATTGTACATAGAGTACCAAATCCTAGTATAGTATGGGGTTGCTAACCCTATATGTGAAAAGGGAATTGGGGGCCCATGCCTTGGTGAGATAGGGGGATTACAACCTGAGTAACACTTCGATCATTCTATATGATCATGGGGGACTCATTCCCTTGGGAAATAGGAGGGTCTCCAACCCTGGTAACACATTGATGATCAGACCTGATCATGTTCATTGGATAAATTTCCCTAAAATAGAATCCCTCTAGAATAACCATGTTCTATAACACTATTTTGAAAATAAATTCCATTATCATGTTCTATACGGAAAACTACCCAGGATAGGGTACTCATAGTCCCAAATATATGAATGGAAAAAACCAATTAACACGTAGGTATCATCATTGGTCTGAAGAGGTAAAACATAATTCTACCAACATGTTATTTCAAACATCCATTAGTGGACCAAAAGATCATATTATTGCAATTATCATTAAAAAAACAATCAGTATTGGCTATTTAATTTTCCAAAACATGTGCTTGGTTAAAAACCATTTTTTCATATCACATATGAAGAGTGATTCATGGGACCAAGACACATGTCTGAATTAATTAACCAATATTGGTCTTGAATCATCCATCTCAATTCAAATTTCGTGATGTTATAAATTATTCATCAGTCTGATTCCCCATTGCAAAGATTCAATTGAAATTAGGTTTGATAATGAAAATAATAATATTATTACTATTATTATTATTAAAAATATTTTATACAGAAGTGGATTCTCACCCAATTTTCAATAAGTAGCTTAAGTCAAAGGGGTTCCTTCAATTTCTATTATCCATCCATCATGTCACACCCATTCACTCTCTCTATTATTATTTATTTATTTCTAGTCATTTAATTATTATTTAAAAAAATCACATTGTCACTTTATCCTTTTCCACTATAACCCAAGATGTATAAACCCTCTAATAAACAACAAGTCACCATGTTATCTTCCATTATAACCTTAGAAGCTCATGCCACCATCAACGCCGCAAATTCATTCATTAATACTTCTTGTCTGACCCACCCATCAAGTACCATACCACTTCTCCATCACATTCTACAATTTTTCATCACTACACCATATATATCAAAGGGAATCATCACTCATTACATCACTAAACATATGATTCTTATAAACACTCGAATGGATGGTGGTCACATTTTTATCACACAAGAGGGTGAGAGAAATAAGATATAGAATGTTTATGAGATTATGTGAAAGAGATAGAGAGGAAGATAAGGGAGAATGTGATCCACGATCATTCTTCATCGAATAATTGTCAAAAAACAACAATCAATACAAACAATTATATAATTAAATTAAATATATACTATAAATTTCATGTTGAGGGTTATTTTAGTTTTTTTAATAACAATAATTATAAAAACTCAATAGACTTGATGTTAATACAATGAACATTAAATTTTTCTGAGGCCTAGTGTGGTATCATGTAGGATAGTGTAACATGAAATAAAAAGCCCATACAGAAATATTGGATTGTTTTTTAGGGAATAACCCATTCAGTAATGATAATGATGATGACTTGAATATTTTCATTATTTGATTCTTGAATCTTATCATTTCATTTATCTTTGATCATCATTACAAATCTGTCAATGCTAATGAATTTCTTCTCATCCTTTATACTAATATACGATGTACATGTATCTCACCCTAGATATTTTCCATAACAATATATTTAAAAAAGATAAGGATTAGGTTTTTGGGTTATAAAATTAATTGATTATTTAATTAATTAATTAACTGAATGTACCTTCCAATGTTCATCCTTGACCGAACAACCATTTTCTGACCAACATTATGTTATATATTAGATAAAATAAATATTCCAAAATAAAGCATGTTCTTAGATATCCTATATGTGTATCCATTTATGATTTATTACATTATTTTTTAATAACTAATCACATGTGATATAATATATTTAATATCTTAATTATATCCTCATCGGGCCACTACGGCCCCAGGATTCAACATTAACTGAGATCCTGGATGCAAAAACATTCCTCAAAATATCTTAAACTCTTACATGACAAAAGTGATTCTTTAAAAATTAATCCTCCATGAATTACTTGAATATCCAACTCTCCATGATGAACATAAACATCACCCTCAAGAAAAGTGAATGTTCCCCTTCTAGAGTAGTAGATAATATTGTCTTAACACAAAACTAACTGGTTTATTCCCAATGTTAGTTCAAAACCAAACATATCATGTACAAACAAATCCCAAATGAGGTGGTACCAACTAATATCAAGGGAACACACCTTGTATTTTTAGATACCCTTTGATCATACACCTATAAATGTGTTGATCGTTATAAACCCAAATGTATAATCCACAAATAGACATAAACCATTGAAAAACGTCATAGATATAAAATAGTGAGAACCCTTCATATCAAACAAGTAATTTCAAGAATTTAAGTTACCATGCTCATACATTGATTTATTGATAGTCCATCTTCATTTCCATTCAGAGTAACATGAATTGGATGAAGCTATTTTGTTCCCCTACATAGGGACCTGTTTGAGTCATGTGAGCTGTAATTATCTATTGATACAAACCCTATTGTTCTAAAACACCTCATCCTCCACCCTAATCCATATGGATAGTGTAACTATATATACATTCCTCATATGGGTTGATAGATCCCCAATTGGTGCTCTGTGTCGGCCTAGGTCCTACATCCCTACTCATCTTCCAAGGGTACATGAAAAAACATTACATATGGTAAATCGATCCAATAGATATTTACTATACTATTACATTATGAAACTAAAATCACATGGGACCGAACATGTCATAATGATATAAGAACTCCTGATCACTGCCCTGAGAGGTTGATCCTCTCCCCTGGATACATTTTCAACCACCTCTATAGTGAATATTCTTGTAATGAATCTTCAAAATATCTAAAGGTGAAACACCCAATCAGCACGATGGTCCTACATTAACACCACTAGAATACTCACTCAGGTATAACTTACAATTGATCTATAAAATCAATACCTTAGAAAAATTTTCCAAATGAAAGTTATTCACCCATGACTTGATCTAAAATATAATCCCATCTTGAAAATTCCTTGCTACGACTACATTGTCCTATAATAATTCTATAGTGAATCTATTAAAATCAGTGAAACAGAGAATATAATCAATCAATGACATATTCTCCTCAGTAATACGCATAAACTATACCGATCTCTCTTAAAACATGGTTTCTATTTAAAAGTGTTCCAATAACTTTTCATGGAGTTACATCTAATCCATATCCTCTAACTCCTAATCCTAGACTTGGATATCCCACCAGTGATTCACTAGTCCTCATAGCCTCTAAACTTCTTTCTTAACCCCCATCTCTAGAGGAGTCTCTATGCGAGTTGAAATAGTTTGGAGAGACTCATCCTAGAAATCAACTGCCTTAGTTCCACCCTCCCCATTGAATGTTAGAGGATGCTCCAAATGAAATTCTCTAATTAGATCATTCAAACTCAAGGATTACCTTTTGGTTATCTCTCAATAAAATATATAAAATTAGAAAATTTATCAAAAAACCATTCTTACCCTATCAACGATAACTAATAGTGGTTCTTTTCCCACTACTGGAAGTGCAATCTAGGAAATTCCCTCTCATCGCCCTACTACTAAATGTCCATGTGGTGGAATCTACCTACAATTCCAAACACACATTTGAATGAAAATGATGATTTTTTTCACTAATATATAAGGGAGGGGTTAAAACTAGACAAAATGAGCTATCTCACAAAGACCACCCTTATAGGCACCAACACCTGACCATCACTACCCCCAATTATCTATATTATAGGCCGTGGAAAACATATGGTAAACCAAACATCAAAATTCGAAACGTCACCTTAGACAGAATTTCAACATCATTAAATTTTTAAACAGTTACATCTTTCTCAATAGGAACTATTTAATCCATTCTAGTTTAATGAATTTTCAATTAAAAAAACTCCTTCTTTTGGCACTACTTCTTCTGCAAATAGGACACCTTCTTTATCATGTATTATTAATATGATTCATGTCACATTAATAAATAATTTTTAAAATAATGCATGAATACAAAAGCCACATTATCTACCATCCCATAGGTAAATATTTCATAAATAAATTATATAACACCACATGTTTATCACCCAAGGTGAAATAACACCCAACTATAACATGTGAACATAATAAACAATAATCCCACCATGGGAACATGGGTGCTCCACCATACATGGTATCGATAC
This sequence comes from Viscum album, assembly GCA_963277665.1. Taxonomy (NCBI): domain Eukaryota; kingdom Viridiplantae; phylum Streptophyta; class Magnoliopsida; order Santalales; family Viscaceae; genus Viscum; species Viscum album. Next base: position 484,689,500 of record OY728155.1, read on the forward strand.
TCCCATGAACATGCTTATTTACAAGGACCAAAACATCCTAGTCTCCTAAATGTCTTTATAAAATAGTATGACAAAAAAACATAGTTTTGACACCACTTTGTAATGTCTTATCCTGGGTACCAATAAATTAGTGCCTCAAGCAGGTTCACTACCTGACCCACATCATGCCTCCCTATAAACTGGAGGCAATCAAAAATAACATGGGTCTAATAAGGCATGTGAGGAGACTATACCATCTTTAATAAAGAAATAATACAATTAAAATACATATAAGTAATGATTAAATCAGTAATAATCAATAACCAATCATTATATTATTAATTACCATATTGGGTAAATTCAACAACAAAATTATTGAATATATCATTCATAATAGTTTCATGTTCTCAAGGAATCCCACAAAATAAATAATCTCAATCAGTCCCCAAAAATAGGCTTCGATACCATTCTATTACTCTCATCCATGCTCCATCCTGTATCCTAAATCATCTATCAATCGTAGGGACTTTTCCCTTATCTGGATCTTCAATTAGGTAATCTTCTTGGTTAATAATGAGGGCTATATTATGGTGAGTACAACCTATTATACCATGGAAAATTGTGTATAATTATATTTCAAGTTCAAAATATTGTAGGAAAAGTGAATATAATTAATAAAAACGTGGTAGAAATAAAATAAATTCATTATTTAATAGTATTCAATTCCAAACATATTCTCCCTTGGGTTTAATGAGACACCCTAACCCATCCACATTTGACCTATGTCAGAATTTTGAACCATACAAGAAGGGTTTAAACTCATAAAATTACAACAAGCATTGTTTTATCAATTTTATTTAACAATGTACAATGTATAATTAGTCTGGGTACTCATACACTAGCAAATCCATTAGACCTTGGGACATCAATCTAGAATCCAGTTCATGAAATAGATTGGTGGGACCCAGAGTATCATTCTATCCTAACACAATGATGAGGAGCCTTAATTGAACATCTCAATCATAATGGATTATCAGATGGAGAGCAATTCTTCGCGTCCTGAAAAACTCGACGAACCCTAGCCCTATGAATCTCTCTCAAAGTGTTGAATCGTTCCCTTGATTCGATCGATTATGGCTGGTTTCGACCCTAATTGGGAACTCACAGTGGTTTCTCAAAATCAAAATGAAAAGAAAATCTCGGATATGGAAGTTCCAGACCCGGGGAATGCTTCTCTAGTTTCTGGTTCTAATCCTCCAATCATTGGTGCACCGCGAGGTATTTCTTTTCTTGAAGCTCTTAAAGGATCCCATGTTTCCTCTCATGTAGATGAAAAATCTCACTCGAACATCAAGAGATTGGATGATGGAAGTTTTGCAGTTGAAGCAGATCCTGATGCAATTGCACAACGACAAAATCTATGTATGTTTTCTTTAATGGGACGTATCTCATATGCTAAAGGTGACAAACCTTGGTCCTATGTTGATTTGTAGTAATGAATATCAATCTTATGGGGAATTAAAAATTGGAAAATGATCCCTTAGGTAAAGGATTTTTTCATATGCTTTTGTACGCTCAAGATGATCTAAATTCTGTTTGGAAGTTAGGGAACCTTTTATTGAAGCCTGGTTTTTTGAGACTCTCGGATTGGGATTTTGCTTTCAATCCAAATACACAATGAGGCAAGTCTTCACAAATTTGGATTAGGTTTCACAATTTAAACATGTTTTTTTGGAACCCTAAAATATTGAATGATATTGCAGCCTGCATTGGTACACCCCTCAAAATAGACCAAAGGACCATTAATGCTGAGTTGGGTATGTATGCTAGGGTCTTAGTGGATGTCAATATGGAAACCAAGCCTCCCAATTCTATCTCTTTTCATGATAATGAGTATAAGACTGTAATTCCCCTTGAATATGAAAATATGCCATCCTTTTGTGACTATTGTAAGATTATAGGACATTCTGTTCAAACTTGTAGACTGGTTCATGGACCTCCCAGCCATCATAACCCTTATGACTGGTCTGAAGTTAGGAAAAATAAGAAGGATAGCATCCCCCCCAAGGAAAAATCTGAACCTTCCCAAGTCAAACCTAGAAGGTGGATGCCTAAAACCCCAAAGGAACCTGGGATAACCTGGGCTGACCAGGTCGAAAACCAAGAAAAGGAATCACAGGACCAACCCATCTTAGAAAAACTAGAAAATATTGACAACCTACTTATTCATACAACTGTCCCTGTCCCCTCCCTTATTTTGGGTCATGACTCCATTCCTGAAGATCTCCCTCTAGTGCCAATTTCACACACTTATAAGGGAGAGTCTTCCTGTCTGATTGGACTAGCTCCTGGAACCCAGCTCAACCTCCCTCTTCCTCCTCTTGGGTCTGCCAGTTCAACTTCCTATCTTCAAGAACTTTGTTCTTATGAAAAAATAAAATGTAGTAAGCAGGTTATTTCCTCAACACCCGGTGTTTCTCCCTCTGTAGCTTTGGCAAAAAACAACCCTTCCTCTTCAACTGTCCAGTCTTTTGATCATGCTAACCAAGCTGCCTTGTCTGCATATGGTCCCCTCTCTGTTTCCATGCAAGCTGCATACTCTACCATCACTGTTTCCATTAAACATGCTCCCAATGTTATGATTGATAAGAACACATCAATCGCAGAGCCTTCTGAAATAGTTCCTTCCTCTGATTCGGTGACCCCTCATCAGTGGAGTTCTATTTTGGAGAAGACCCCCCTGTAACAGCCCGAGATTTTATGAAAAATATTCTTTTTAATTTTATTAATGTCGTGTGTTTTACGCTACACCAAAAGGAGCTTGCACAACACACATCCTTGACTTGCCTTGCATTACACGCAATCGCGACCTTCCTCGATAGCGTGTGTAGTACGCAATACCGAGTTTCACTAAACAACGATATGCTATTAAAATATTATTAAAACTAGCCGTTATGAATAGTAATAACCACTTTTTAAATTTTATAAATTTTAGCTCTCAAAATGGACTTCATTTTTGGATTCGGAGTATCGAATTTAGCCTAAGGTGAAATTTTGGTACTTTTCAGATAACTTTCATATTCTGATGAATAGTGAAAATTACTAAATTATAATTAAAAAACAACTTTTTTAATCAAAATAATTAATAGTGATAAATTATTAATTTGAGTTGTTTTAAAGTATATTTAGAATATATTTTTACAATTTAATACAATGTTGGTCATTGGATGTAATTTCACATTTAAACCAGACATAATCAAGTGTCAATCTTTTAATAGATATTGTTTCTTAAAAAAACGCTATTTGTTTTAACAGCGGGATTTAATTATAAAATTAATTAATACAAGTTCTATTTTATGAATTTGGTAAAATAGACTTCATTTTTGAATTCGGAATATGAAATATAGCTTAGGATGAAATTTTGGTATTTTTCTGAAAACATTCAATTTTTGATGAATAGTGAAACCACTAAGTGGTAGGTTAAAAACTGAATTTTGCATAAAACTTAATTTTACCGCTTCTGTGAATGAAATTTCGAAAATCCGACATACACGATTAATATCAAGGATAAAATGTGGTTCAATGAGATGAAAATAATTTTTGGTGAATAGTAACTTTTTACTTTTTTTTACCACGGTTAATAGTAAATAGGGTAACTAAGGGTAAATATGATATTACTATTACCCTAACACATGTCCTAATTCTATTAGATAAGTGAAATTCGACCAAAAACAACCTTATGAATATAATATGACCATTTAGGTCCACTTGGATTAGATTATGACATTTAATATTATTTTATTTAATGAATAGTTAAAATAGTTAAAATCAAAGTTTAATAACTAAAACATTTTTAATATGGGGTTACACATAAGATAAATTCGACTATAAATATTCATTTGAAAGCTAAAACGATTTCCTACATAATTATATCTTATTTATAATTTTAAGACTTTAAATAAATTAATTTATTTATGACACAACGATGATGCAGTAATTACCCTTTTAAGGAAATATTAACATAATTGATGTTATAAATGCTCCAATGAATGTAATTTGAGACTTTTTATGAATTCCACTAATTTTCTAGGTTACTATGATATATTAGTGTTGATTTAATCAACTTGGTTTGAACATATAATTCTGTTATGACTTTCACAAAAATCATATATCAAATAGTGTCAAAATTGACAAAAAATAGTTTTTAAATCAAATATTATATTATTAATTGTTATTTTATTCCTAAAAATCTAAAGTTCGGCCAAATGACTTAGATAAGGATATATATATTAATAATAAACAATTTGGGGTTCGTTTGGCATGTTATAGTAAGTGTATTAACCATATAGTGAAAGAAAACAAAAAGACACGGTAAAAGTTAAATTATTTAACTTAGAATTAAATCTAATTGATAAGGTTAAAATAATACCCTAAACTTGTCTAAATCCTATTGGTTGATAGGCTTTAGACCCATCCCCACTTTAGCTTCGAAATAAGACCCTTTAGAACCATTATAAAACGATTTTGACTTTAATATAAAATAATATTTTGAGATATTCCTAAAGTGCCCTTCTCCTCCCTTATAAAAGGGCACCTCCTCCCCCTCCTCCTCACACCAATTTGAGCACTCATGCTCAGCCAAACCCTGCCAAAATCTCTTCTCCACTTCCCTAGCAACATCCTATAGGTTCTGGTCTTCCTCAAAGACCAATTTTAGTGCCCTAAGAGGAGGTCTCAAAGAGGCGCTTCAAAGAAGAGGTAATTACCGTTACCAATTCTTTCATCTTTATTTCTTCTTCCACTTCTTCTTCTTAGGTTGTTTCATTATGAAGTAATAACATCAGTATCACTCATATACTGATATGTTATTATGAAACAACCCTATTTCACTATCTATCCATCCTACGGAAAAAGAAATCACCGCGCGTGCGTACGTACGGAATACCGTCTCCACGCCGTGGTGTAATCTATTTTCCACCACCACCTTAATAAGATGGGTATAATGGTGTAATGAGTAAATATATATGATTATTATAAAGTTATATTGATACTGAAATAGTCTACATACACTTCAACACAATTCCACGACCATGGGAATGATATCATCGCTCGTCCGTACGTACGGACTACCGTCTCCATAACGCGATGAGATTCATTCTCAATGATTAACCATTCATGAATGATTATAAAGTATATATAATAAGTACTAATGAAATATATGACTTGATAATGATACTGGAATTATTTATATTTATATGTATGTCATCTACTTAATTCCATTCAATTCAATAAGGAAACGAAAATAGCGTTCATGCGTACGTACGGACTACCGTCTCCATGAACGGTGTATTTCTTTCCATTTACTGATTTATTATATATGTATATTCTGCATATATATATATAAATCATGTTTTATATTCTGGAATTAAGTATTCTTAATCTACGTAATCATATGAATAATTACAAGTCAAAACACGGAGGACAAATGAAACAATTTTACCCAAAACGCTCTTTAACATGGAATTTACAAAAGAACGGGTAATATAAAGTCATAAGTGAACCATATATGATATCATAACAATGAATATTATTCTGTAATAAGTAAATGACATTATTTAAATCATTATACAGGAGGTTCGGACACTTACGAAGCAAATCAGACCTAAGGTAAGGGAAATATCACAATCTCATTTTTATCCGAGATTGTTTATTCGTAAGTATTTACTGGGGTGTATTTTATCATCCACATCCATGTTCCCTCAATATGTAATATTGTTTCCATCCAATTACAATAGTTTAAATCCAATTTTACCCTTCGGTGAGTTTTTAGTAAAGAATATGAAAGGAATATTTTGTCGTTTTTTTATACGAGGTACTTTTTGACTTTTCCGACAAAAGTACGAGAAGAATGTTTTTTTTAACTTATACGGCATGAATGGATTTTTAAAACATTATTTCCAAGAAGCTTCCTTTACAAGTTTTCATGTTTATTTTTAATCATCTTCTTTTGTTTTAAAGTCGTATGACATGTTATGAAAGGAAAAATGTTTTTGAAGTAGAAATGATATTTTCCTCAAGAATGGAGTTCAAGTTTTTTTTCAAAATTATCTTCCATCTAAGATAATAAAAGGGTTCTGTTTTTATCCCTATTATAACATGGATTTGATTATGTTGTGATGGAAATATTTTTATGAATTCCTTTATCTTATATGAATTGTTTTATGATGTCATGTTGTTTAAGAATTCCATTTTTATTACATGGGTTACGCTATGATGTATGGTTTATGATTATGTGGCACACATAAGAAAGGAGTCATTATAAGATGGGTGGGACCTATATCTCCCTCCAATGCATTGGGTAAAGATTTTATATCTCATGAGATAGACAGGGCTGGAACGGTAGGTTATACCGGTTCAGTGAAACAGGACTGAAACGAGGGTTACTCGATTCAGAAAGGGACTTTGTCCACTAAGATAATCTTGGCAATGAGTCATGACTAACAAGAAATGATTTTCCATGATTATGTGTGTATTCCACAAAGTTTCATGTTTTAAGTTATGATTATTGTGATTACATTTCACTTCCATGATTTATCCCATGTTATGAAATTATGATCTTTTTTGCAGGTTAAGATTTCCAAAAGTTATGTGCTTGTGTATACGATGAGATTTATATTTCTTTTGTTTACCCTTACTGAGCATTTGAGCTCACCCTTTTATGTTTTCTTTTCCCCAGGATATAAAGAAAGGTTTTAGGTAAAAAAAAGGAAGATCTTTATGGGAGATATTGAAGATCTTTCACCACGATTAGAAGATTATGTTCCGAGTTTCCAAAGACACTAAACTATTACGATCCTTGTGTACTAAGTATTCCGCAAAAGTAATGTAATGTCCATGTACGTCAAGATACAGGTCTCTACAGTTGGTATCAGAGGAAAGGTTTAGTCAACCTTTGGAAACTAGGACGTGAAAACGTAAGTGAGATCCCTAGAGATATTTCAAAGGTATGTCTAGGGATGTCCCTAAGGATAGGTATACATATAGGATATAGTCCTAGCACTACGGTAACAATATTAGAATTTAACCTAAGATGTTAGATATTAAAGTTACTCCCCCTTTATTATGATTTTTTCATCTCACACTATTCTTTTTGGGTTTTAGAAAATTGCTGGAAACAAGAAGATTCACGATAATGGAGGATATGATGGACAATGGAATGATATTCTTCATGAGCAACCAAATGAAATGGGATTTGGAAGTCCAAACATCATTATTATGCCGAATCAGCATTCTCATAATATGATCAATAAAGTAAAAATTGGTAAGTTTCCTGACTCGGCTAATAAGAGAAAGATGGAGTTTCATGATGATCATAGAGGAAAGAAAGTTCAATTTCCCCTATGTAAATCATGTGGGAAGAGGCATCAAGGAGAATGTTTCAAAGGAACTGGAAGATGCTTTGGGTGTGGAAAAGAAGGACACAAAGCCAGTAAGTGCAATGGAAAAGTTTCAGTTAAAACCATGGATGAGGTTAATGGTATTGCTACGACATCAACAATGGTTAAATGTTTTAAATGTGGAATGTACGGGCATTATGCAAACCAATTCCCTAAGGGAAAGTCTCATGAAGAAAATCAGTATGGTCATATGGGTAGTATTTATGTGGATGATGATGAAGAGACTACAAATGATATGTGAGATGAAAGAATTGTTGAAGCTCGGTCAATGGTTTAAGAATTTAGTGGAATGATTACATGTTTATCATGTGTAATGTTGTATAAGAAATCTCATGGTACTATGGAATAAAGAGACATCTAAGGATTGTTACACTGTTGTCTTTCCTTGAGTTATGAAATTGTATGATTAATGGTACCACTATACATGAAAGGTTTTTCAGATATTAATGAAATTTAGATGATATGCGCATAATGAAGGAATAATAAGATAATGAGGTGTTTGATTGTATTCATGAGCTCATGACTGATATAAGGAGAAGGTTATATCATGGTTTGAGTATATAGATTTTTTGGATTTTGGTATGTGGAAAGAGTTAACTTTTAACTGCATTCATGTTTTCACTAATGTTCAATGGGTATTCAAGAGAATACGTGATTAAGGCCTTTGAATGTTTGGAATGTGACCAACAAGACATATCTTATGATCAACGACAGTATTACATCTCTGGTAATCGTTTTCACTATATTATGAGAGTGGACTGCAGTATTATAGATAAGCCTAAATATTGAAATGGATTATGTTGGACATAAGTGACTATTGTTTAAGGATAGAAGTTTATTTTCGATATTATTGATGGGATGTTATAGTAATGTAGTTTTAGAACAGGACAACCTACAGGACGGGCGACAGCCCATCGCTTCGGACAAGGCTGTGGGAATCAAACCCACAACCGAAGTGCGACTGGCCTTTATCGCCTACCACTGGCCTACAGGAAGTCCCTGTTTATTAGAAACTAGTTTTATTATATTAAGCAGTATGATATATGAAGTATAAAGTCCATTTTAGGAACCATATATGATTAATCTCACTATAGATCGACTTATGTATATAATTTTTGCTAACCTTTTTGAGACAGATGGAATGACCCGTCATTCTATCTCCTGATCTGCTAACACTTCAAGAATAACAAATTCAACATCATTTATTTAAGATATGAAGTGTAAATTGTTAAAGGCACGAACAACAGTGAGATTGTACTAAAATAAAGTAAGTATTTATTCTAATTCTTTAACTTTAGGGAAACAATCATGAAAACCAAAAATGTTGTCCTAGTGATCTTATATCTGATGAATCAGATGGTACCTTAGATCGTCACAAATTTATGGCTTTGTGATTGCTGGCTTTTCCATAGCCATGTTCTCTACCACTCTCCATCAGAACATGATGGTTAGATTTCTCTTTCATATCCATATTTTCACCTATGTGGAAACCCAGTGATTAGTTTATTTGGGTAACCGTTACGTTTCATACTTTTGTTTTTAAAGATTGGTTTTGGTATTCCTTTTTACAATATGGGTTTCTATTAAAGAAACTTTCGAATAGTAAACAATTTAAAACCCCGACGAATTTCGAGGGCGAAATTCCTTTTAAGGGGGGTAGAATGTAACAGCCCGAGATTTTATGAAAAATATTCTTTTTAATTTTATTAATGTCGTGTGTTGTACGCTACACCAAAAGGAGCTTTCAAAACACACATCCTTGACTTGCCTTGCATTACACGCAATCGCGACCTTCCTCGATAGCGTGTGTAGTATGCAATACCGAGTTTCACTAAACAACGATATGCTATTAAAATATTATTAAAACTAGCAGTTATGAATAGTAATAACCACTTTTTAAATTTTAGAAATTTTAGAAATTTTAGCTCTCAAAATGGACTTCATTTTTGGATTCGGAGTATCGAATTTAGCCTAAGGTTAAATTTTGGTACTTTTCGGATAACTTTCATATTTTGATGAATAGTGAAAATTACTAAATTATAATTAAAAAACAACTTTTTTAATCAAAATAATTAATAGTGATAAATTATTAATTTGAGTTGTTTTAAAGTATATTTAGAATATATTTTTACAATTTAATACAATGTTGGTCATTGGATGTAATTTCACATTTAAACCAGACATAATCAAGTGTCAATCTTTTGATAGATATTGTTTCTTAAAAAAAAACGCTATTTGTTTTAACAGTGGGATTTAATTATAAAATTAATTAATGAAAGTTATATTTTATGAATTTGGTAAAATAGACTTCATTTTTGAATTCGGAATATGAAATATAGCTTAGGATGAAATTTTGGTATTTTTCTGAAAACATTCAATTTTTGATGAATAGTGAAACCACTAAGTGGTAGGTTAAAAACTGAATTTTGCATAAAACTTAATTTTACCGCTTCTGTGAATGGAATTTCGAAAATCCGACAGACACAGTTAATATCAAGGACTAAAATGTTGTTCAATGAGATGAAAATAATTTTTGGTGAATAGTAACTTTTTACTTTTTTTTATCACGGTTAATAGTAAATAGGGTAACTGAGGGTAAATATGATATTACTATTACCCTAACACATGTCCTAATTCTATTGGATAAGTGAAATTCGACCAAAAACAACCTTATGAATATAATATGACCATTTAGGTCCACTTGGATTAGATTATGACATTTAATATTATTTTATTTAATGAATAGTTAAAATAGTTAAAATCAAAGTTTAATAACTAAAACATTTTTAATATGGGGTTATACATAAGATAAATTCGACTATAAATTTTCATTAGAAAGCTAAAACGATTTCCTACATAATGATATTTTATTTATAATTTTTAGACTTTAAATAAATTAATTTATTTATGACACAACGATGATGTAGTAATTACCCTTTTAAGGAAATATTAACATAATTGATGTTATAAATGCTCAAATGAATGTAATTTGAGACTTTTTATGAATTCCACTAATTTTCTAGGTTACTATGATATATTAGTGTTGCTTTAATCAACTTGGTTCGAACATATATTTCTGTTATGACTTTCACAAAAATCATATATCAAATAGTGTCAAAATTGACACAAAATAGTTTTTAAATAAAATAAAATATTATTAATTGTTATTTTATTCCTAAAAATCTAAAGATCGGCCAAATGACTTAGATAAGGATATATATATTAATAATAAACAATTTTCGGTTCGTTTGGCATGTTATAGTAAGTGTATTAACCATATAGTGAAAGAAAACAAAAAGACACGGTAAAAGTTAAATTATTTAACTTAGAATTAAATCTAATTGATAAGGTTAACATAATACCCTAAACTTGTCTAAATCCTATTGGTTGATAGGATTTCGACCCATCCCCACTTTAGCTTCGAAATAAGACCCTTTGGAACCATTATAAACCGATTTTGACTTTAATATAAAATAATATTTTGAGATATTCCTAAAGTGCCCCTCTCCTCCCTTATAAAAGGGCACCTCCTCCCCCTCCTCCTCACAAACATTTGAGCACTCAAGCTCGGCCAACCCCTGCCAAAATCTCTTCTCCACTTCCCTAGCAACATCATAGAGGTTATGTTATTCCTCAAAGACCAATTTTAGTGCCCTAAGAGGAGGTCTCAAAGAGGCGCTTCAAAGAAGAGGTAATTACCGTTACCAATTCTTTCATCTTTATTTCTTCTTCCACTTCTTCTTCTTAGGTTGTTTCATTATGAAGTAACTACATCAGTATCACTCATATACTGATATGTTATTATGAAACAACCCTATTTCACTATCTATCCATCCTACGGAAAAAGAAATCACCGCGCGTGCGTACGTACGGAATACCGTCTCCACGCCGTGGTGTAATCTATTTTCCACCACCACCTTAATAGGATGGGTATAATGGTGTAATGAGTAAATATATATGATTATTATAACGTGATATTGATACTGAAATAGTCTACATACACTTCAACACAATTCCACGACCATGGGAATGATATCATCGCTCGTGCGTACGTACGGACTACCGTCTCCACGACGCGATGAGATTCATTCTCAATGATTAACCATTCATGAATGATTATAAAGTATATATAATAAGTACTAATGAAATATATGACCTGATAATGATACTGGAATTATTTATATTTATATTTATGTCATCTACTTAATTCCATTCAATTCAATAAGGAAACGAAAACAGCGTTCATGCGTACGTACGGACTACCGTCTCCATGAACGATGTATTTCTTTCCATTTACTGATTTATTATATATGTATATTCTGAATATATATATATAAATCATGTTTTATATTCTGGAATTAAGTATTCTTAATCTAAGTAATCATATGAATAATTACAAGTCAAAACACGGACGACAAATGAAACAATTTTACCCAAAACGCTCTTTAACATGGAATTTACAAAAGAACGGGTAATATAAAGTCATAAGTGAACCATATATGATATCATAACAATGAATATGATTCTGTAATAAGTAAATGACATTATTTAAATCATTATACAGGAGGTTCGGACACTTACGAAGCAAATCGGACCTAAGGTAAGGGAAATATCACAATCTCATTTTTATCCAAGATTGTTTATTCGTAAGTATTTACTGGGGTGTATTTTATCATCCACATCCATGTTCCCTCAATATGTAATATTGTTTCCATCCACTTACAATAGTTTAAATCCAATTTTACCCTTCGGTGAGTTTTTAGTAAAGAATATGAAAGGAATCTTTTGTCGTTTTTTTTATACGAGGTACTTTTTGACTTTTCCGACAAAAGTACGAGAAGAATGTTTTTTTTAACTTATACGGCATGAATGGATTTTTAAAACATTATTTCCAAGAAGCTTCCTTTACAAGTTTTCAAGTTTATTTTTAATCATCTTCTTTTGTTTTAAAGTCGTATGACATGTTATGAAAGGAAAACAATTTTTGAAGTAGAAAGGATATTTTCCTCAAGAATGGAGTTCAAGTATTTTATCAAAATTATCTTCCATCTAAGATAATAAAAGGGTTCTGTTTTGATCCCTATTATAAAATGGATTTGATTATGTTTTGATGGAAATATTTTTATGAATTCCTTTATCTTATATGAATTGTTTTATGATGTCATGTTGTTTAAGAATTCCATTTTTATTACATGGGTTACGCTATGATGTATGGTTTATGATTATGTGGCACACATAAGAAAGGATTCATTATAAGATGGGTGGGACCTATATCTCCCTCCAATGCATTGGGTAATAATTTTATATCTCATGAGATAGACAGGGCTGGAACGGTAGGTTATACCGGTTCAGTGAAACAGGACTGAAACGAGGGTTACTCGATTCAGAAAGGGACTTTGTCCACTAAGATAGTCTTGGCAATGAGTCATGACTAACAAGAAATGATTTTCCATGATTATGTGTGTATGCCACAAAGTTTCATGTTTTAAGTTATGATTATTGTGATTACATTTCACTTCCATGATTTATCCCATGTTAGGAAATTATGATCTCTTTTGCAGGTTAAGATTTCCAAAAGTTATGTGCTTGTGTATACGATGAGATTTATATTTCTTTTGTTTACCCTTACTGAGCATTTGAGCTCACCATTTTATGTTTTCTTTTCCCCAGGATATAAAGAAAGGTTTTAGGTAAAAAAAGGGAAGATCTTTATGGGAGATATTGAAGATCTTTCACCACGATTAGAAGATTATGTTCCGAGTTTCCAAAGACACTAAACTATTACGATACTTGTGTACTAAGTATTCCGCAAAAGTAATGTAATGTCCATGTACGTCAAGATACGGGTCTCTACACCCCCTGTTTTGGTGGATAACACAATTTCTAACTTGGAGCCCTTGGCTCCAGTTTCAATTATCTATCCTATAGAAATTAAAACAGGAGGTAACACTGCCAACCCTCCTATGACAGGAAAGGATAAAATCTGTTCCCCCATCAAAACCACCTCCCCTATGAAAACTAGAGGACAAAGTGCTAGTAATAAAAAGAAAGGGGGGCCAAACCCAAAAAGTAAATAATAATGCATATTCTCTACTGGAATTGTCAGGGGATTTCTAACCCTGGAACCCTTAATGTTTTGAAGCATTTTATTTTTACCCATCGTCCTATGTTGATTGCCATTGCTGAACCTAAAATCAACTTTGCCCCTAAATTCAAGCATCTGTGTAATCTTGGTTTCTCCTTTTTGGGTGCTTGTAAGAATGGTTATGTGGACTCTATCTGGGTTTTTTTTCCACTCCTCTCTGAATAATGTTAACATTTTTAGTCTCTCTGCTCAAGATTTGATGTGCGACTACTATCTTGATAGCACTCACATCTACAATACCTTTTTTTTCCAAAACAATTACCTTGATCGAAGATCTCTTTGGAAGGAGATATCTAACATCAATAACATGATTCAAGATCCCTGGGGTTTGATTGGTGACTTTAATGCTATTTTTTCTCCCTCTAAAAAAATTGGCTACTCCTTCACCTATATCTCTACCAGAGAATTTAAATCTATCATAGAAGGAAATAATCTCATTGAGATTAATCTTACTGGTGCTCAGTTCATTTGGTATCGACATCATTACAACCGCGTGGTGGTGAGCAAACTTGATAGAGCATTCATTAATGAACCTACTCTTGATAAGTTTAAACAGATCTTGTCTGCTACCCTCACTAAACTTTATTCTGACCATCATCATATCTTAGTCAGTTTTCCCCAAAACTCTCGAAAACCATCCATTCCTTTCAGATTTAATTTGGCATGATCTTCGGACCCGAATTGTGTTTCTCTTATCAATTCTTCCTGGACTTATATGGGAAATCACAATGATGCCTTTGCGTGCACCACTAAGCTGAAAAAACTTAAAAACATTCTCAAAAAGTGGTGTTCTAATAAAACTAATTTAATTGACAATGATATCCAGGGCTTGGAAAATGACTTGTCTCTCATTCAAAATAATAACACTTTACCCAGTTTCAATTCTGATCACCAGGAGGAAAACAACATCTCGACTAAATTGATCTCTCTTCTAAACTTCAAAGATAACTTAAAAAGAAAATTTTTAAAACTAAATGGCTAAATGATGGAGATAGAAACACCAAATTCTATAACTCTCTTCAAAGGGATAGGAAAGCTTGTAAACCTCTCTCTTTCTTAAGAGTTGAGGGCAATATCATTGATTCGGAGGAACAGATTGCTAATCATGTTGTCTCTTACTTCTCTGACATTTTCAATGGTCCTAATATCAACAAAGATATTCTCCCTAAAATTATTCCTTACATGGTCTCTGCTGAGGATAATCATCTGCTCAACTGCACCCCCCTTGATTCTGAAATCAAGGCCACTGTCTTTGGTCTAAATCTAGACAGTGCCCCAGGTCCCGACGGTTTCAACAATGGTTTCTATCAAAAACATTGGGATGTTCTTCAAAATGATGTCTGCAAATTAGTGAAATCTTTCTTTGAAAAAGGTATTCTTCCCCACGATCTCAACTCACAATTCCTCACGTTAATTCCCAAAGTTGAAAATGCTGATGAAATTCACCTCTTCCGTCCCATTTCTCTCTTAAATTATATATTTAAAATTATTACAAAGATCCTTGCCAATAGACTCTCAGACATTAGAAACAAAATTGTCTCCTCAAATCAGTTTGGCTTTATCAATGGCAGATCTATACAAGATTGTATTTTCCTTGCCTCAAAATCCGCTAATTTATTGAAAAGAAATACCAGAGGTGGGAACATTGCTCTTAAATTGGACATCACTAAGGCCTTCGATATGATTGAATGGTCCATCATCTTTAAGGTCCTCGCCAGTGTTGGCTTTAATGATTCCTTTATCAGTAAAATTAAAATCATCTTCAGCTCATCCAATATCTCCATTCTTATTAATGGATCTCCTAGGGGATACTTCAAATGCTCCAAAGGATTTAGACAAGGAGACCCTCTCTCTGCTATCATTTTTTCTATCACTGAAGACTATCTTAGTAGACTCCTCTCCCTCAATGTTGAGGGAGGTAAAATCAAACCAATCATTGCTTCTAGAAATCTTCATGCTCCCTCTCATCTTCTCTATGCCGATGATATCATTCTCTTTCTTCAGGGAGACAAAAAAATGTTAACAATCTTAAATCCATCATTTCTCACTATGAGGAAGTTTCTGGCCAAAACATTAACTGGCAAAAATCTTTCATTTACTTTTGTAAAAACTTCCCCTCAAATAGGAAAACGCTTATCACCAATGTCTTAGGAATTAAGGAAGGATCCCTTCCTTTTACTTATCTTGGTGTCCCCCTTTGCGGGGGCCGACCTAAAGCCTGTTTTTTTCCTAGAATCGTTGATCAAACTCAAAAGCAACTCTCTTACTGGAAATGTAAATCCCTCTCAATGGCTAGAATAATTTTCCTTGTTAAATCCACTATTGTTTCTAAACTAGTTTACTCGATGATGGTTTACAAATGGCCTTTGGGGCTGATAAAAAAATTAAATACAGCTATAAGAAATTTTATCTAGAGTGGAAGCACTCTGGAAAAGAAGCTGGTAACGGTCTCCTGGGCCACTTTCTGTAAACCTATTGAAAATGGAGGAATCAGTATTAAGAATCTTAAAATCTTTAATGAGGCCCTTCAGGCCAAACTCACATGGTCCCTCATTCATAATAACTCTCATTCCATGAGATTCCTCAAAATCCTATTTCTTGATAAGCTTAAGTCTGATTCTTCCAATTACATGACTTCTTCTATCTGGCCTTCGATTAAAGCCTCTTTTCACTCTATCATGGAAAATTCTAGATGGCTTGTTAGTAAAAATTCTTCTTTAAATTTTAGGTTTGATAACTGCACTGGCTCCCCCCTCATTTTTTATATTCCTAATACCTTTTCACCTAATCCTTCGAACTACTCCATTAAAGAGGTGATCAACTCCCCTGAACTTCAACTTCTTAATCCTATCAAGGGAATTGTGGACACTTACTATTTCACCCCCAATGAGGATCTCCTCGTTTGGGAACCTGCTCATAATGGTCTTTTAGACTCAATTTTTTTTATCACTTTCACTTCCCTAATGGGGATGAAAATTTTAATTGGCTGTCCAATTTCAATAAAGCCTGGATTAAGCCTTCTTGTCTCACTCTTATGTGGAGGATTGCGCATAAAAAAATTCCAACTGATGTCTGCTTGCAATATTATGGTTTTAATCTTTTCTTTAAATGTATATTATGTAATCAGCATTGTGAGGACCTAAATCATCTCTTCTTATCCTGTGATACTGCTATGGCCCTTTGGCATTACATCTTTGACCTTTTTGGATGCATAAGGCGTTTAGATTATTTTATTTTCTCTCAGCTGAACAGAGCGGTAGAATTCCCAAGATCTTCCCAAATAAAGAATCTCTTTCTTACTGCTGTTGCAGAACTTCTACAAATAATATGGTATGGTAGAAATGAATCTTTTTTCAACAATAACACTTTTTATATCAATACAGGTAAAATGAGGATTCTGCTGGCTATAAAGGAAGCGGCTACGATCCAAACAGCATGCTGTGACAATTCTGTCATAGATTTTGAAACCATTCGCCGAATTGGTGTCAAAGGTATTTTCCCAAAGCCACGCTACACTATTGAAGTTTTCTGGAAGGCACCCCCTCCTGGATGGATTAAGGTAAATGTGGACGGAGCCTCAAAAGGAAATCATGGACTTGCTGGATGCGGTGGAATTTTCAGAGAACATCAAGATCGAATCCTTGGATGTTTCTTTGGAAGCTATGGAAATGCTTCTGCGCTGGAGGCAGAAATTCTTGCTACCATTCATGCCATCTCCTATGCAAAGCTCTTCAACAAGAAGAATATCTGGATTAAAAGTGACTCCACAACGATTGTGCAATCCATCTGGAAGGGTGATGTACATCTTGCATGGTCTCTCACTCCCAGATGGATGGACTACCTAGCTGCGCTCACCAACCTCAATTTCATTTCCACCCATACCTATCAGGAGGCGAATATGATCGCTGATGGACTTGCCAACTTTGGAGTTTCTCATGAGATTACCTGGAGGAATGAACTCCCACCTAAGTTGCTTCCTTCTTTTATTAAGGATTCTAGAAAATTTCCCTCTTTCCGTTTGTTGTAACTTGTTTTTGACTATTTATCTTTGAATAAAGCCCTTTGTTCTGGTCTTTTGACTAGAACCCACCTTTTTTTAAAAAACATCTCAATCATACAATTTTATTATCGTTTCAATGTATATCATTACTGACCTTTTTATCAATAATAATAATTTGAGTGCACCATTTATTTTAGCAATATTCACATTATCATATCATTCCACATCTTAACTCATTTCCATGACTCATTATCTTTATCATTTATCAATAAACACAATAATTACATATAAAATTGTCCCCCTTAACCACACAACCATTCTCCCTTGAAAATTTAATATGTTTACCCTTAATAACCACATAACCCATTTAACATACCAAGATGAACCAAAAACCCCTTAATACATTAGTCACATTCCCAAAACCATTAAAATTGGTTCAATCGCATATATCCACTACTGTATCCTTTAACAAATTGCGTCACTATTTTCAAGGAACTGTCACACCCCATGGGTGACCTTAAGCTCGGTCTCTTAATTGTAAATAGACCCAAATGGGTCTTTGAAGGGTATCATACTTAAATTGAATGATAAATAATGTTTTCATAATCAAATACAATTAGAACAACCGAATATACATGAATAATTTCTAGAAAATGGAAGATGGCTTATAGACCACCAAACTCAATCTTGTAGGTAATCACTCACCAAACTATGGCCCTTAAATTGAAATAAAACCAACTCTAACACCCATATATGGATTTCCTTAGAAAATGGTAGGGTTTATGATATTTTAAAGAATAATATAAACTATATAAATATTCAACCATATAAATGAATAAATAAGACTCATACACTTACCTGATGCATTGATTCTCACTAAAAAACAATGTAAATGCCTAAAAATCAAGGGAGAATCACCCACTATGGAGGAAGAAAAAATATGTTCATAACCCTTGAAGATGGAGATAAATTTTTTGAGAAATAGAGTGAATATAATACAAAATTTATGAGGGGAAATTTTTAATTTCCATATTTTTAGATGTTCATGGTTTGGTCACAGGGTTGGACAACCCATGTTTTTATCACATAGTTCCCTATAAGAGGAAACCAAGACACATGGTTTTTTTGGCCACCATAGTGGTTTGAAAAACCATATAGTTGTTGTGAGGTGTCCACTATTCAAGGGGCTCAATAAATATAGATCCTTAGTCCCTCCTTGCATGGTTTTCTAAATAAACCCCACCCTCTACCACATTGAATAGTTATGGTGTATGTATAGTACTAACCATGTTCCAAAAATGAAACATGAACTAATGGGATATGTATCCCCCATTTCCAAATCTCAAACCATTGGGACACTTCCAAGTCCATTACCACTCCCAATAAACATTTCATTATAAAAAAATAATGGAGTTAAACTAGTATTTAGACATAAAAAATACCTCCTATAATGTTTCAAATCTTACTCACATTCTAATGATAAATAACATGCCAAATATTAAAAATCCATGTGATTCCCTTATAAAATTTTGGGTACCCATAAATGACTCATTTTCTCACTTTATAAAATATTAACACATGTTCCCATGTTTCTATGTTTAACCTACTTATATTCCATGGTTAGTGAATCTATATGATGGTTTCCAATATTTCTTGACACCCAAAAAGAAGCCATGCCAAACTCTATGCACTATAGAAAACCTGGAAAAGAAATTTAGTGTCTAATTCCTAATTTAACCCTCACTTTAACCAAGTATCATCAGTTTTAGAACCCTTTACAACTCTTCATCAAGATCCGAAGACAATTCCTATGCTAAAAATCATCGTGGGACACCATAGGGTCCACATCAACTGGTATTAGTTCCATTATGGAATTATCCTACCTATATTACTACCCATGAGGATATAAAAGATAAATAAACAAAATTATTTCCTTATTTTACATGAATAATAATTCACCTCACACATAGATGCAAAAACTACTGAACCAAAGGTTTAGTGTCTTTAATTATTAATTATTTAAAAACTGATTTTATAATATTCATCATTATTTCTCAATTACTACTAAAATATAAAATCCCATATCAATATCTCATAAGTAATACCCATCATTAGAACCAATAGAAATATTAAAAAAATAATAAGGGGTGAGAACAAATTTTCAGTAAGGGTAAACACAAGAGATATCAATCAATGATCATTTGTGAGCATTACATAATCATATGGGTATAATCAAGATAATTATGAATATCATAAATTAAATTTTTTTTATTAAAACATCAGGTTATTAATGGCATAACATCATACATGAATCAAAATAGTATGAAAAAATGTCTTAAAAAACATGATCCATGAGATTATATCATTAGCATAAGATTAATAAATTAAATTTCCGCATAAACACTAAAATATAAAACATTAAATTCATGAGTCACACCATGATATCATTAGATAAGAATTTATAATTTCTTTCAGATATGAAATTCATATTTGTATCGGTAACATAACATTCAGGATCCACATCATCAATTCCCCAGTATACAAGCAACTAAAATGTACTCACAAATACATTATCTCATGACATATAAACTTTTAACTAATACAATTGAGGAAAATATAGGAACCCAACCATTATTAATCCATACTTACATGTTCTATAAGAAAAAATTAATTCATCATATCATAAATAGACCATGTATATAAAATTAATTTGATTCAACATGTCATAAATAAGTCGATGGAATGAAAATGGGTTTTGTTAATAAAATCAAAAATAACCCATGGATGAAAGTTAGTTTTATATCCTCTTCATATTAAATCACTAAATGAAATTATAAAAATTTTAATCCCATGGAAATATATTTGGTATCCAAATATATTTTACAACTTTCTAGGTAGATACCCTTAAATACATATAAATTATATTGTTTCTACACTATATTGATAGAGGGTATATAGTTATTTAAATAAATTTACCTTTAAAAAAATGTATGGAATTTATATAAAAAATATTCAATAATTGGAAGAAATATAGATTTTTCACAAATAAAAGGAATTAGGATAAATTTATATAAATTCTAAAATGCAAAGTTAGGTAAGAAAATGGAAGTGATCGATTATACCTTTCATAGAAATAAACATTACATAAATCATTCAGAAAAATAAGATTGATTGTAAAATAATAAGAATTTCCTTAGTCAACCATAAAATATGTCAAAATAAAATGGTTTATATGAAAAGTACTTCTATGATGTTTTCGAAAAATGAATTTGGAAATAAGAAATATCATTGATATTTTTCAATAATAATAAAATAAATATTTTTTAAAACAAGGAGAAAAATAATTTCTTTTAGAAACCATGAACATATTGGGACAAAGATTAATTTAAAATGGAAAATATAGTAGAAATATTTTTTCGCATGGAATAAATCATAAAAGGGTATTTCTGGAAACATATTTTAATATTATTTGCAAAGAGGAAATTACAAGTCCTTTAAAAGTAATTTTCAAAAAATTGTTCTGAAATATTTACAAAAAAATACTTTTTAAAATAATAAAATAACAATAAATCCTTAAAAATTAATAATGTTTATCAAAAAAATCTAGGGTGGAAGATAAAACATTTTATTTTCAATGGATCAAAAACCTTTTTAAAAATTTTAAAATAACTTTGGATGAAACACTTATTGTAAATAGATTATTACATATTACATTTGAAAATATGTCAAGATAATTTTGAGGATCATAGAAAATAATCCACAATACACTTTCAGAAAGAGGTTAAATTTGGAGGGAATGAAAATATAGACATAGATGAAATGATTTATTAGAAAGAGCAAAAATTATTCATTCAAATTTTAATATTTTATTTGAGAATGTATTCCATAAAAGAATATTTTATCAATGAAAAGCATTAAATTCCTTTGATAACATGAAAAAATACATTTGGAAAATTTAATTTCAATTAAAAAAGATTCATAAAAGTATATAATATTGTATAGAATTTATGACTCAATGAGAAAGAATTAGAGTCCAGAAAACTATTATGGCTCGTGTAATATTTGAATTGAACCCCCTTAAATGAGTTTTATATAGAAATTGAACTTCTAATACAATGAATTAAATATATTTCATGGTTTAATGAATCAAATTGGTATTATATACAATATATAAAAAAACTAGGTGTATAATAAAAACATATATCATGAGAAGAAATTTTTGACAAGAAAGCTAAATATCGTTGTACAATTTCATATAAAAGTGACTAGAATGATATAATTTGAAATTAAATAGTAAATGAAATCAATAAATATAGTATAATTATAAAAAAATATTAAATGAGTATTTTATACACTATTCTAATAAAACATAGTGTATTAAGGAATATGTCTCAAGGGTGAAAATCTAAGATGAGAAACCCTTACCTTCTTTGTGATTTGTTCTGTTCATGCACCTAACTTATTGAATAAAAAAAATGATTTTATTAGATATCTTATTAGGAATTTAATCCTTCTAAATATTGTTTTATATAGACCATATATTACAATATTATACTTATTTATTTTATATGTTTTTATTTATACTTTGGTGAATATTAAATCACTATCATCTTATTCCGGTGATTTTATCATTTGAATATGATATTTTATTTATATGTTAAATATTTAATATAACCATAATAAGTTTCTTATTATATTAAAAAAATTATAATTTTAGTTCCCATACTCATTATTGATAGATTTTTATTGCATTGTTCAAGTTTATGGTTAAACCAACCCTAAACAATCCTACACTATATCTCGATAGGTGAGTGTGGTTAAAGTAGTGTACAGTAAAATTATAAGAGAATAATAAATTTATTATTTATATTTGTTAAGTTGTGAAATATATTTGAAGTGTTTTGGAAAAATAGTGAAAATAAATAGAAAAAATGAAAAGCGCCACTTCGTAGAGGCGGTAGCCTAGACGACGCATGATTAACAATATTTTTTTCTCACTGGTTTAATGGGAATAAATAATTTTCTTAGTTAATATAATAATATTTTAGTATAATAATTTTACTAAGTTCAATGTATTACTATGGATTGGTCAGGTTTTGAATATAATGATTAAAATGATATGGTAAGGAGTAAATAATATTCACTTTGGTACTTGGAAAATATTTTTAAAAGTATTCTTTGAAATAAAGGGATTTTGATAACATAAGATGAAAAATGATAATTAATATAAGATAAGATTTTAATTGTATAATAAATACATAATTTTAGGAACCAATCCATTGTAATGGTTGTTTAATAAAGGGGTGGAAGTATCCCCTTTTATAAGAGAAGAAAAAGGTACGTTTTGAATTCCCTTTAATTTTCATTGATATCATTGCACTATTAATGGCTAAAAGAATCCAAAATTATAAATAACATATTTTAGGTGGATATTTGTTCTAAAAAGTCTCAAAAAATTATTTTCAAACCGATTTTCAAACCGATTTTAAACATTTTTTAATTTATTAATTCTTATATTGTTATGTTTACCTATTTTCTTTTTACCAAGGTAAATAGTTTTTACGGAATTAACTTATGTTTTTCAAAAAAATAAAATAACATATATTAAAAAATTTGGATTTTATGAAGATAAATTTACTATATATTTAAAATAATAAAATTTGATAAAAATAATTAAGAATAAACTTATAATAAAAAATTATTATATATAGAAACAATTTTCTATAGAGAAATGTTTTTTTCACTATTAAGTGTTATTAATATAATTTAGTATTGGTTAGAAATTTATTGAGTGATAATATATTTATATTTTAGTTTAAAAATAACTATAAATTATTTCTTTTATAGTTTAAGTATTTATTTTCTCAGATAAAAAATAAAAAATTTTAATAACATTTTTTTATGAAAATAAGAGTTTTGTCATCAGCGTGGTTATTAAATTTAGTATTATTAATAATACCTTTATTCCCATTAAAATAAGGGAATTTATTAAATAATATTAAAAAACATATCTAATATAGGAAAATAATATAATAATAAAAATTGATGTTTAGAAAAGTAAATTTTATAATAAGCACAAAGAACACATAAATCCATTTTATAAAAAAATTGTTTTTTAAAACATAAATGTTTTGTGCGGTAATAATTAATTAATTTAATTCTACATAATGATATGAATTTATTTGTTATAAATTAAATATGCCCTATTTTCCACCCTAATCAAACCAAAACTGAATATTACCAAAAAAATGATTAATTAAACAAGAAGACTAAAAAATATAATGAAATGTTAGTTATGTTCTAAAATGTTGAAGAATGGTTTTCTATGTATGACATTTCATTTTAAATTACATAGTTTAACTCCATAGATAAATATTTAATCAATTAAATTATTTTATAAACATCTATTTCTTTCTCATTTATTAATAAATTAATAAAATTTACAGTTTTTATAAAAAAATATTTTGTCACTATATTTAAAAATAATAATTATTTTACAAAAATATCAATAATTCCTAATAGCATAATATTTAAATATTAAATTAAAAATTAATTTATTTTTATCAAATTAAAATTATAATATTTTTTATCAAGTTGATTAAATGAAAATATAAAATATAGAGAAAAACTATTTTTAATGACTTTTTAAACATCAAGTGTCTAGATCTTATTTGTTATAAAATTTAAAATAATTAAATGTTAACATGTAAGATTATAAATTTCGAAAATTTTAGAACTGATAAATTTAATTTTATGAGGTAAAATACAATACCATATTTAAATTTGTTTTTGAAAAACATCTTTTTTAAAATATTTATTAAACAAAAATAATAATATCTAGTTATTTTAATTGAGTATTATCTATTTGTCTACTAATTATTATATTTTCGTGTAATTATAATATTTAATATTTTTTTAGTAACATGTTACAATAGTGATGTGTTTCATATAACATAGGCTTTTAGACATTGTATCGATTTAATGGGTCTCAATTCTTGAGTCGCTACATTCAACCCCATTAAATAAATTGTGTCCTCACACTTTTATTTATTACTTGCTGATGAAAGTTGGTTTGGCTATTCAGAATATATTCATAATTCAATATATAACTTTTATAACAACATTTACTTTACTCTATTAAGTTAAATCAAGTTACTTATCCTTCTGTTGAAAATATTAATCATTCATTCAATCATATACTCATGTGTGTATATTCAATAGTAATATATTCTATATAATATAAATTTAACAAATCCATTGGTATATTGAAAACAATAAACCAAAATTAAATCATATATTCTTTCAAAAATTGACTCTACATTTAAACATTGTATATATTAACCCCAAGTTCACAAATAAAAACACTAGTCAATATATATCATAATCCCAAATATTACCTAAAATTCATCAAAAAAGCATGAATTACTTGTTCAGTAAATAAATAATTAATTACAAAGATATCACAACTATCTACCGCAATTTTATTAGAATAAATCAAAAATATCTTGCCACAACATCAAGAATATATTAAATTTTAAAAAAATTCATAGCTTTATCTTGGGTTCTCCAATAGTTATCCCAAAAAGTATTACCATATTATAAAATTAAATTTCATGGTTATAGATACTATTTGATATTTGTTTCAAATCATATAAATAGAACTAATGAAAAATACTTAGATATTTTACAAAATCCTAAAAAATTTAGTATATATTATAATATCAACAAAAAATATCACTCCCTAATGAAAATATATAAGTATTTCATAAATGAATTTCTTTTAAGATATCAAACTCAACACCATAGGTTAAACTATAAAACTCGAATTTTCTAACATTACATTTACATAATATGATTCAAAACCTATTAATTATGCTCACTTATTTTTTTATAACACATAGTGGTTTATAAATACATACCTTTATGAGATTTTTTTATGATCCAATTTTAAAAAATACTAAAACAAAAAATGTTAGGAAAATATCACAAATAAAAATATGAAAAAATCAATATCAATATACCTTCTCTAACAACCCATTTGTTTCATCCTTTGATACATTCAGTCCATTATACATTGGATAAGTTTAGGTTCTCATAAACTTATTAACCTATTCCCAAAATATTATCCCAAAATTATCATGAAATTTACTACAATATCATAAACTCAATATTCAATGGAATTTATGGTCTTGAGTTTTGACATACCATTTATCCATAATATCACATATCAATTATTATGTACCTTAACTCATGAATATCTATTTTTAGTCTATGTTATCTTATTCATTCCATATTATGTTATCTTACTAAAAATATTCCAATCCTTCATAATGTTTTCTCGAAATTAATATGAATTAACCATATAATATTTGATAGGTGTGTCCAACCAGGTGTGTAGTTAGGCCTATTGGTATTATAATTGGTGAAAATTGAGTTAATACTAAACATTAACTTTCTACTATTATCACTCCTTAATGCATATTTACTAGATCCTATAATTATATTTATTATCCAAATAAGAATTCTATTTATATAAAAATCACAAAATATATAATTTACCCAATATTTATGATGTTATAATATACTTAGGATTATCTCTTGGACTTACCCTTAGAATTTTTAAAATATTTATCTTATCCTATCCCCCAAAACTAAGGAAAATAATCAAAAAAATTACTAAAATCAACTTTTCTATCGACTATGTTGAACCAATCTAAATAAACACATTTATTTCATTTTTTAAATGAATAATCATTCTATTTCCAAAAATTCAGAATAACTAGAGAATTTTAGGTTTAGTGTATTGGAATATTATCAACATAAACAACTAATATTAAAATACTCATCAACAATTATCTATAACTTCACAACTATAAATAAACTTCTAAACATATCATATGAATGGATCATCTTGATAACCTACTGATATTGAAAAACAAAAAAAAGGTTGAGATGAAATGATTAGTAAGGATGAATATAAGTGATAGAAATCAATGAACAAAACTGAGAATAATTTCATAATGTATTAATAATCACGACAATTATGAAAATCATACCTTTCATAAATTATATTATAAAACATATTATAATGCATGTTATACCATAACAAAAAAATAATAACTATACATAATCATGATTCAGTAAACATTATCCATGAGATAAATATATAAGCATAAGAGTAAGCATAAAACTATACCACAAAAACTGCTATAAGGAATATTGTATTTAGGATACATATCATGAAATAATAATATAAGAATGTATAAAAACATTAAAATATGGAACATAAATTTGTATAACTAATAATATATGCATTATCCATTCCATTAATTCCCATAGTATTGAGAAATAGAAAAACTAAAAAATAATTGATATCATGAAATATAAACATATAAAAATGCATCGGAGGGTGATATTGTACCATACACATCATTGATTAATATTTAAATGTTCCAAAAGATTTCAATCATTCCCCATACCATAAATAACCCCTGAAATAAAATGGGTTTCAATGAACACATAATAAATAAAACATGAAAATAAATTTTTTCATTCATCGCATCCAAAAGAAAACATGGAATTAAATTTACTTCAATTTTACTCAAATAAGGAAATAATCAACATGTTTAAAAAATAGAATATAAATGGTTTTTCAACGATATTCCGTTACATTCTAGGTAAATGTATTTCTATAAAGATAATGAATATAACATTTGCACTTCATATATAAAGATATATATTTAGGAAAATAATTTCCCCAACCAATCGACGCATCTCATTGAGGTGAACACCCTTCAATCTATGACTAGAAGTATAGAGTGTTAACAAAGAAAAAACTTGATATAAAATATATGCCAATTCATAAATTATGGTTAAGAAAGAAAAAGGTTGTTATAGATAATTCATTTGGTAGAAAATAACATTAAATAAACCATCTAGATAAATACTATAGATGGTGAAATTTTAATATTTACTCTATCAAGAATAATATATATCAAAGGATGATGAATTAGATAAAAAAATAATTAAATGTTGTGTTAGAAAATGAATTTATAATTAATAAATATAATTTATCCATTATAATGATTTGGAATAAATATTTTATTTAACTAATATAAAATAATTTATTTGGGAAACCATGAACGTTTTGAAATAAATATTCCAAAAAATGGAAATGGATGTAAAAAATATGTGTTCATACGTAATAAAACATAAAATGAGTTTTCAAATATATTTCTTCACATATTACAAAAGGT
This sequence comes from Viscum album, assembly GCA_963277665.1. Lineage (NCBI taxonomy): Eukaryota > Viridiplantae > Streptophyta > Magnoliopsida > Santalales > Viscaceae > Viscum > Viscum album. The sequence goes on from OY728155.1 coordinate 484,717,337, forward strand.
GAAGTAATAGGTCCATTTCAATGTTATTTTTGATAATGTTAAGTAGAGACATTGACAATGATTTACTATTAGAAAAGAAAAATGTGTAATAGATCCTAAAAAATACGTGATGTTTATAAAAATAAATGTGGGGTAGAAGATAAAAAAATTATATTGGAAGATTAGAAACCATTTTTTTGTTTTTTGAAATAATTATTTTTTGAATTGAAAAATTGTAAAACTATTATTAGATTTTAATTTTAAAAAATTAATATTAAAATTAAGAGTATCATACTAAGGAATCCAGATTACAGTTCCCAAAAATAGGTGATATTTTCTTTCAAGGAAAATATGTATGTTGAGGAAAAGATATGTTGGAAATAATGGGAGGTATTATTTCTAATGTAAAACATTTAATAGAGAATGTATTTTTTTCATGGAAGATAATATCATTGAAGGTAAGTAAATTACATTGAGATCAAGTAAAAATAAAATTTATAAATGTAATTGGAATTATAAAAGTTTCTTAGAAGATCATAATCAAGAAGGGAATTTATAATTCAATGAGAAAGAATTCGAGAAATAAGAACTATTACTAGTCAAATTACTTTTAATAAAAACCCCCTGAATGAGGTAGATCATAATAATGAAATTATATTTTCATTAATTAAATATATTTCATGTTTTAATGAATCAAATAGTTACTATATACACTATATAAATAAAATTAGGTGCATAAAACTATTTATAATAAGTAAATGAATTTGAGATAGAAAACCCTTACAACTTTAAAACATATCAGGTCAAATACACATAAATAATATGAATTAAAATGAAACATTAAATACCATGGATATTTATAGGAAAATTATACATTTTATTAGTGTGTAGTAGATACACCTTTCCAAATAAAAGATGGTTTATGAAAATAAAAATGTCTTAAAGGGTGAAAATTTGTGCCAAGAAACCTTTACCTTATAATGGATTCATTCTGTGCATATAACTAAATTATTGAATAAGAAAATTTATTTTATTATATACATTTTTAGGATAATTAATTTTATATATTTAAGTTAATATTTATCATTTATTATCATATTCTATTTAAGTATTATATATTTTTTCCGATGTCTACACGAAAATTGAATGAGTGTCTGCTTATTTCGTTAATTTCAGTGATCAGAGGTAATAATTTAATAATAAGTTAAATAACTAATAAAAAATATAAATAACCATATACCAATATTTATTTTATTATTACCTTAAAATAAAATTAGTATTTAAATTCCCATATTCATCAATGGTAGAGTAATAAAGCATAGTTCAAGTAGGTTGTTAAACCAAACCAAAACATGAACTCGTTATATCTTCATTAGTGAGTATGCTTAATGAAGTGTATAATATCATTATAATAGTATAATTTTTTTAATTTTTCATATGTTTAATCATATTCTATGTGGGTTGGATAAATAAAAAATCTATACCAAAATTGAAAAAGTTACTTCATGGAGGTAGTTGTCTTCAGAAGGCATGATTAACGTTATTTTGTTTCTCTAAGTATATTGAATGGAAAAATTATTAGTTGTTTAAATAATAAAATGAATATTTAGGATAATAATGATACAGGGGTTATTATATTACTATTTTAATGTAGTTTTATAGGTTTATGTTTAAGAATGAAAGGTAATAAGTAGTACTCACTTAGGCACACTGAATATTCTATTGAATGTATCCATTGAAATGGAGGGCATATGATAATTGTGGATGATTAGAATATATTGAAATAAGGATAGATTTATTGTAATAGAAAAAATTTAAGTTTTTTAGAAATAAAGTTGAATAAATCAGAGTGGAATAAATTAGTAAAGTGTCACCTTTTATAAGTGAAGAAAATGACTCTTTTTTTAAAACCCCATACATTTCAATGATATCATTACACTATTTAACGATTAAAGACTGTAAATGATTGAAAAAATGGAGTGTGGGTGGTATTGGGTTATTAAATCCTTGAAAATTATTTCCATGCAAGCTTTAAATATTTTTGAAGCCATTTACCCATCTATTGCTTCTTTTACCTTCTTTTTTTATTTTTAGTGGGGTAACTAGTTTTTACCCACGTAAATTATGTTTTAATAAAAATAATATATAATAAATCATATAAAAATTTTATTTTATAAACCTAAATTTATATTCTATTTAATATAATTCAAATTATAAATACTAAAAAATAGCTATTAATTTAAAACATTCTATACATAGAAAAACTATTTTTTATAGAAATGTTTTTTCATAATTATGTGTTCATAAATTTATTTAGTATTGAAAATATTAAATCTTTGATAATATATTTATATATGTGCTTAAAATTTATAATGAAATCATTTTTGAAAGGTGATAAATATATTTGGTTTCATAAAAGACACAATATAAATCAAATAATTCATTGAAAATAATAGTTTTACAATTTTTGTGGTCATTAAATTTAATCTTAGATACCATAATTTAAAAAAATGGAATATTAAATATTATTTAATATAAAAAAATTTAACTAAAATTCTAATATGACTGTATCGAAAAAAATTCTAAAATTTAGAAAAGTTGATTTTAATATATGTGTATAAAATGCATAAAAATTATTTTAAAGAAAATTTGTTTTAAAACAAAACAATATATATATATATAATAAATATTTAACAATTATGTTTAAGTTTTTTATATAAATTGGTTTATTATAATAAAAATGAGAGTTATGTTGATTCCAATGAAATCCAAAACTAAATATTTCCATGAAAATTTTTATGTAAAAGAAAATAATGGAAATTATAATTAAATGTTAATAATGTTCTAAAATTTTGAACAAATGATTTATATGTTCAATGAAAAATTCTAAAATACATAGTTTTAATAATTAAATAATTATTAATTCATTGAATGATTTTACAAATTTCTGGTTTTTGCTCATATATTTATAATGTCCTGAAATTTAAATTTTTTGTTTAAACTATGTTTTCCCCATTTACATAAAATTAAATAATAATTGAAAAAAATAAGAAATTTCTCGTAGGAAAATATTTAAATTATAAATTAAAAAATGATGTTCTTTATAAGATTGAAAAATATGATATTTCTATTTTTTTATTTAAATGAAAATAAAATTTATAATGAAAAATGGTTTTTTTAAATGACTTCATAAAAATCCAGTGTATTGAATATTATTTCATATAATTTTATAAATAATTTAATATTGACATGTTAATTTATAAATCTGTAAAATTGTATCGATGATAAATTGAATTTATTGAGAAAAATTTAAAATATTTTCAGAATGGTTTTTCAAAATGAATCATTATAAATAAATTATTCGATGAATAAAATAAAAATATGTAACTATTTTAATTGATTAATATCTTTTTATATAATAATAATTATATTTTTCATATAATCGTATTATTTCAAGAATTGATTTTTTTTACGAGTTGTTTTAGTTTTGTGTTGCTTGTGACACATGTTTTTAATGATAAAAGTATTTTAATGAGTCTAAAATCTATTATGGTTACTACCCCTACCACAACATAATATATATATATATACATATGTGTGTGTGTGTGTGGAATAAATTTCGTGTCCCCCAATATAGAATATATTGTAGCTTCCTTATAATATACTGGTTGATGATTTTTCACCATTTCAAAGAAACAAAAAACCCTAACTTAACCCTTTACATAGGTCATAACTGCCAAGTTATAGTGAAATAGTGAGATAAATAGTAAACAGAAAAAAGGGTAATTCTAGACATACCCTCATAACACCCTAGGGATAAATGGTATGATTAACTACCTAACAGTAGGAGTGATCTCCCCCTTATAATGGGAGATAATGACTGGGAGAGGGGGCGGTCAATGGTCCAACTATTGGGAAAATGGGGAACCCCTCGTTTACACAAAAAAATAAAAAATAAATCCATTAATTTTAAATTTTAAGAAATCCTAAATGATCCCACTAGAACATTGATAAAAATATCATACCCAAAGTGTAACTTCATTGGGATTAAAATGGAAGTTGGAGAAACCACTTTCTCCGCTACAGTAACTCTGATAGCCTGCCACCAATGTTCCAGTTTCAATTTATTGTGTATATATTCATACACCAGAACTCCAATTCCTCAAATACCAACCCTATGTCTCTTATATCACCTTAAACACCTTATTAGGTTCTACATACACATGTTATTATTGAAATTACACTCATCTTACATACCTCAAAAACCTAGTCATTACAATATCCTGGCTATAACATGACCATCCTTGATCTTCCTCCAACCAAAATACAAAAAAAATGAAAATTACACCGATGAAAGAAACACCATATCCCAAACCCTTTCTTAAATCCACTAGAAATACTAGAATAGTTCTGAATGCAACTTTCAATTCATAAAAACCACAACCCATGAGCACAAGACAACCGATCCTAATTTTAGGCACTTCCCATCATGGGAATTTCCTACCACCAAAACCATTAGCCACATAATGAATTGATTTAACCATGATTCAAACACATGATACCAATATATAATCCAGTACTATATAATGCTTTCATATCCAAATTAGCATCTTTATGGTTTAAAATACTCTGAATTTGTCATAATCTCACCATCAATGTATTCCCTACTCCATTGAATCGTGAAGGGAAATTATATTCTATCATAAATAAACAACTACCCATCAAAACTCATGGGGTTGATTTCACCATACCCATGATATAATGGCCCAGACCCTCCTGGTCAATTAATTTCCAAAATTATAAGTGTTTGGGTGTCTTGGACTCATTGATCAGTCCCACCCATTTGCATCACTGATCGACTTCACCGATCATCATCACATATCAGCTCCACTGATCAGAACTATAGACCGGTTTCACAAATCGGTTTCACCAAATCGGTTTCACATATCGGTTTCACCAAATATGTTTCACAGATCGGTTTCACCAAATCGGTTTTAGAGATTGGTTTCACCAAATCGATTTCACAGAACAGTTTCACCAAATCTGTTTCACAGATCAGTTTCACCAAATCGATTTCACAGATCGGTTTCACCAAATCGTTTTCACAGATCGGTTTCACCAAATCGGTTTCACAGATGGGTTTCACCAAATCAGTTTCACATATCGGTTTCACCAAATTGGTTTCACATTTCGGTTTCACCAAATCGGTTTCATAGATCAGTTTCAGCATATTAGTTTCACAGATCGGTTTCACCAAGTCAGTTTCATAGATCGGTTTCACTAAATCAGTTTCAAAAATTGGTTTCAGAATATCGATTTCATATAATAGTTTCACCAAATCGATTTCACATATCAGTTTCACCAAATCGGATTCACATATAGGTTTTACTGATCCGCTTCATCAGAGCAGCATATCCTTATCAGGTTCATGGGATTAAATTCTTCTAATTAGCTCCAAAAATTGGTATTAACTATCAGTCTCACCCATCATCCACAAAGGGGTGTTGGGATTTTCCTTCCCCATTTTTTCCCATAATGCTACTTTTATGTCTTTTAGCCTTTTTAATGTGGTTCAAAGTCATTTATTTTCACCATAAACAACATTTTAAACACCCAAGGAATGGGGAGACCCTCAATTGACATGTTTTCCTCTATTAAATGAAATCCTTTAATGAAAAACTTTTTTGGCCACCCCTCCGATGTGAATTATTAAATAAACAATTATTTCCATTGTGTGTAACCGTCTAACCGTGAGGTGAAACCATGATACACCTTTAATCCTGCTCGAGATACTCAAATCTCATAACACCAGGATCTCACCTTTTTATCACATGGGATTCGTTCTTCCTGGCTGGTCTCTTTTCCTTCTTCTTTCTTGGTTAGTTTGGAGTCCCCCTTCCAGAGGTGAGTGGTGTGCTTGTGCGGGAGCCTTTCCTGCTCATTCCAAGAGTTTTCCATGTTCCTCCCCTACAGGTCATGCATCCCCAATTGTTGGCTCCAGGAGAAAAACATCGATCTTTGATCATTGATGTAGGGTTTTTCCGTTGTATCACCTTATTGTGTATCACGTGGGGTGGGTATCCTATTATTTCTGTGTGGATGGATGAAACCAAACCTTAATGAAGATAATAAACAGAATTTTAAATATTGAAGGGGGTGTGCTCAATGTTTCTGTTGAACTCCTTATCCTTGATTATGTGTTTTGAATTGTACGAGCTTATGCCAACTTAAAATCATGGTCGTTGGTGTTCCTTTGTTGTGCACTAATGAACCTCTGTTTTTCTGGATATTTATGTGATTGAATGGGTGTATCATGGAAAATGGATAATCACATAAACTCTATAGATTAAATGTATTCCAAGTGAATAATAATCCTTATGTGATCACCCCGGTTTACCAAACATAAATATGTAACTGAATGAATGGTATATTAAAATTTGAAAATTCCCTTGCTATGTTCTAGTGATGTTGACGGTTGATGATTGGGAAGTGATGTGGATGGTGATTGGATCCTTTATTGTGGTGCATTTGTTGAATTTTGTATCTGAGGCTATGCGGGGTTGTATGGTGGGGCTTGGTTTGGTTTCAATACTTCAAGGGATCTCACGGATCCCTTATGTTGTTGTGACATTACAAGAGAACTGGGTGTGAATGCTTAATTTGATGTTTGGTTGTTTTTTATTCCTTGGCATGTGGTTATGCATATTAGTTGCCCAGTTGTGCAAAATTTACTTAAATAGAATTACATGAATATGAAAACATGATTAGGTTCAATGGGGATTTTTTTCAGGAATGAGTTATGATAGGGTTGTTGCTATTATGCTTCTTATGAATGAATAGTAACGAGGGTGCTTCTGTATGGGATGGTTTTGAAAAACCTAGGCTGGGATGAGTGCTTGTTACATATATATATATAATTTATTTTTTTATTTTTCTTATTCGCACCCCACCCATGATAAGCACTTTGTGCTGAACACCCACATTTCATGGTGGAGGGTGTTTTCCCAACACTCCTTTGAGTGGCTGGTTATTAGGCCCTTTTCTGCTCCCTTTCCTGAATAGACCTGGACTCTTTGGGCAGGTTGTGACGGCCTGAGGTCCATTATAGCCCTAGATTCTTCAACAAGGGTACGTGGTGGTGGTTGGCCCAGGTCTGTGCGGGCATGTTGTTTCCCAAGTGTCTTCGGGATGAGTCTCATGGGTCTTTGGGAATGGAAGTAGTTGTTTGGACTTAGGTGTGTGAAGGATGTGTGGTAGTGATTACCCAGTTGTTTGTGGGTTGGATGTGTGATTGTGGTATCCCAGGTGTGTGCAGGTGGGGGATAGTTATGGGAATGCAGAGAGGATTGAGGGATAGGTTTGATGCATAGGATGTCCCCAATAACCAGTGGGAAAGTGGCACGGGGTACCCAAATATCGATGTGCTATTACTATTACTTTTCTTGACTTGAGTTATTTGGGGAGTGTTCCTTGGTATGGTTTGAGCAGATAGTTTCCTTGTAAGGTGCTCTGGTTGTCTCCTTTTCTCACATGGCATTAGAATTCCTCCCCGGTTGTGCACAAGAGCCTTTGGTTTTCCTAACTGAGTATACATGTATACTCACCCTACCTATATAAACTGCTTTCAGGTTTCCAAGAGGACATCAGGGATTGTGCGGGACCTTACTAGCTCAGACGTTGTGACATTTTCTATTATTGATTTTATTTTCTTTGGTACATTCTTGGGAGTTTCCTTGTACCTTTGTAGCACTTACATTTGGAACATGCATATGTGAATGGTTTGTTTTTGCCTTACTTTAACTTACTGTTTTGGTGTTGATTAGGGATGTACCATCTTATCTCCTGATTCTACTAAATAAAAAGGGTAATGACTTCCATTTTATGAGTGATTCTATACCCTTAGTGCTAGTCACCACTCCGGGACCTATTGAAGGCAGATTTTGTCGGTCATTATCTCTCCTTCAACTAGAAAAAGGAAGGGTCTGGAAATCTGTTGTCCCTTCACTCATATTGGTGAAGATGGGTCATGACAGAATAGTATCAGAGGCAGGTTGAGAGATAAAATGGAGCTTGTGGTTAGGCACAGTGAGGATTTCATGGGTTGGTAGGGAAATAGTTCTAGGCAATCTTGGTGCATGAAATAGGCTAGGGAAGACTAGCTAGGACATGGGATTTTAGGGCCCCCTGTGATCTGATGCAAGGACTCTGGGACTACTGAACGATCAAGTGAGGCTACACTGATTGTAGGGTAGAGACCCTAGGGAAGGTACATGCATCATAATGACTTGTGTTCTTGTGTGTATTGGGTATTTTGGGGATTTAAAATGAACAAGAAGTCTAAGAAAAATTTAAAATCAATCTTCTACACTACAAGGGCTTAGGAATTCCATATTTATCATGCAACAATGGCACCTGGATGATAGCCACGAGTTTTGAGGGTGATCAGGACTTAGGAGGTTGACATGGCTGATCAGCAGAGGGCTGACTAAGAGGAGGAGGGCAGTCAGTGGTAGAGGATGCTTCGTACCTTTCAGCAGAAGACCCTCGGGAAATACGAGGGTAGTACCTCGAACATGGAGACAGAGAGCTGGCTAGAAGAGTTGGTGATAGCTTTCAGCTTTATCCAGGCTCCGATGGAGTACTGTGTTCCTCTAGCTGTATGCTAGATGTGGGGAACAACCCATCAATGGTGGAATCTATATATTGGGTAGAAGTGGGAGGCTAAAGTTTCATGGACCTAATTATAGAGGTAATTCAGGGCGGAATTCTTTTCTTCCGTGATGAAGGTGGAGAAGATGCAGGAGCTACTCTTCCTTCAGTAGGGGAGAATTTTAGTGAGGGATTTGGGGATCATGTTCAAGGATCTACCTCATTTTTTTCTGTACTTTTTTTGGATGAGGAGTCTTTGGCGAGATGTTTAGAGGAGGCACTCTGACCTTCTCTTTATTATGTTGTTACTCCCTTCACCCTAACAATGTACATGGAGGTCTAAAAGAAGGCTAAAGTGTTAGAAAGGATGCACACTCTGGGAGGTTTTCCACGAGAGGGGAGCCAGTGGAGTTCGTCAAAGGGGAATACCATCAGCAGCAGGCCTCCAGCGTCAGGGTCTTCTAGGTTTTGACCAGTGGGGAGCAGGCCCCACCAGTTCCAGTTTTGATCTCTCAGTCCTCGCCCTTTACTTTTGAGCCCAGGACCAAGGTACTTCATCTGTGGAAGTTGTGGGCACCTTCAGAATCAGTGCACAGACAGAGTGCAGTACAGTGGCAGTGGGCAGGTTCAGCGCCCACCTCAACAGCATTAGTTTCCAGCCAGACCCTTTCAGCAGCAGCAGGAGGGACAACGAGTTCGCGCTCCTCCGAGAGTAGACGTGGTAGGAGGAGGCCTAACCCATGGTTCTTCTCAAGGACCTCAACTAGGTCCTAGTCAGGGAGGCATCCGACAACCGAGAGGCAGAGGAGTTGGGCGCGGGATGTTTCACACCGCAGAGGCAGTAGTCCCAGTGGGGCTGGAAGTCGTTCGAGGTACAATCATCTTGTTTAGCACTCTTTCTTGTGCCTTATTTGATTCAGGTTCATTACACGCTTTTGTTACACCCGGTCTAGCCCATTCCTTGAACCTAGACATAGAGAGAGTCTTCATGCCCCTAGTTCTGAGTACGCCGGTTGGGGGTCATACCAATCTGTTTGATGTTTTTTGAGCATCTAGATTGATTTTGGGGCAACATCAGTCTAGTGGGGACCTTCTTCTTCTACAAATGCAGCCATATGATATCATCCAAGGAATCGACTGACTATTTTATGTGCACGCTTTTATTGACTGCTTCCAGAGAAGATTAATGTTCTCTAATGGGGATGGCTAGCGTGTGGCCTTTATTGGTGACCAGATTTGTCCGATGGAGAGATGGCATGTAGAGCATCTTATTTCTATGTTGGTCGAGCATTCAGTAGATTCAGTAGATGCTGAAAATATGGAATTTCCAAGAGTAGTTAGAGAGTTCCTATAAGATTTTCCTGAGGTGGTTTTCACTCTACCCCCTTAACATGATGTTGAGTTTGGGATAGACATACAACACAGTGCCCATCCGATTTTCATGGCTCCTTATCGGATTGTGCCTTCTGAGTTATGGGAGTTGTGGATCCAGATTGACGATCTGATGAAGAAGTGTTTTTTTCTGACCCAGCATGTCTCCATGGGGTGATCTGGTCTTTTTCTCAATGAAGGATGATGGTGGTCTCAGGCCGTGCATAGACTACAAAAGACTAAATCAAGTAACGGTCAGGAACCATTACCCTCTGCCGAGGATAGACAATATCTTTGACCAGCTGAGGGGAGAAGGTTAGTTCTTTAAGATCAATCGACAATTTAGCTATCACCAGTTAAGGGTGAAGGATAGTGATATTCCAAAGACTTCTTTCAGGTGCAGGTATGGGCTCTTTTAGTTTGTATTCATGTCGTTCGGTGTTAAAAATGCTCCAGCTATGCTCATGGGCCTCATTAACTCTTTTTTATGTGAGATTCTAGACCGGTTCGTCATTGTGTTCATCAATGACATTTTGATCTACTCAAGATCCGAGGAGGAACATACTAAGCACCTCAGGATGGTCTTGGAAATCTTTCGACATACCGAGCTCTATGGGAAATTTTCCAAGTGTAAGAACATGATACGAGAAGTACATTTCCTTAGACACATGGTGTCTCAACAAGGGGTAGTATTTGATCCTTCAAAGGTGGAATAGGTTCTTTCTTCGGAAGCACCCATGAATGTGACAGAGGTTTGCAGTTTTCTGGGTCTGGAAGGCTATTATTGGAGGTTTTTACCCAACTTTTCTCGAGTTGCAGCCCCCTTGACAGCATTGACTATAAAGGACTATATCTACGTGTGGAGTGAGTAGTACCAGGAAGCCATAAATTATCTAAAAGGGAAGTTGGTTAGTTCCCTAGTGCTGATGCTACCAGAGGTAGGGTGGTTGTTTGAGGTGTTTTTTGATGCTTCTAGACTTGTCATAGGGTGTGTGATGATGCAGAAAAGGGGAGTGATATCTTATGGGTCTAGGAAGTTAAATCCTCATGAGCATAACTATGCCACCCATGACCTAGAGCTTGCTGGATTAGTGTTCTCATTGAAGTGGTGGAAGCATTACCTCATTAGGGAGAACTTCGTTGTATTCAAAGATCACAATAGTTTGAGGCATATCTTTACCCAGTGGGAACTGTAATTAATACAAAAAGGTGGGTGGAGTTTCTTCAGGAATACAACATTGATATCTCTTAAACAGAAGTTAAGCGGAATGTTGTGGTTGATTCCTTGAGCAGGAAGTCACAGAGGGAAGCTGTTCAGGAATCTGTTAGTGCTTGTAAGGCAATGTAGGAGATGACTTCCCTACACCTGGATGTAAGGGAGGATGGTGTTAGAGGTTGTCTATTTCAGATGAAAGTGCAGTCCTCCCTACAATGGCAGGTGGAGGAGTCTCAATGGGGAGATATAGATAGTGATGTGATGCGTGATCTGGTTAACCAAGGCAATGCTCTGGAAGGGTGGTCGGAGGATAGTCAGAATTAGATGCTTTTCCGAGGGAAGTTGTTTCTCCAAGAGATGATGCATGAGGGAGTTCTCCGTGAGTTCCATAACTCACTCGTAGCAGTACACCCTAGAGTTTCCAAGATTTATCGAGCCCTGAGGGAACAATTTTGGTGGCCTAGGTTGAAACTATAAGTGGAAGAGTTCGTGGAAAGGTTCTTGGTGTGTCAGCAAGTGAAGGATGAACACCATGACCCATGAGGTTTATTGCAGCCTTTAGGTGTCCCCGAGTGGAAGTGGGATGACATATCGATGGATTTCGTCACAAGAAAACCCAGGGTTCAAGGACATTGTAATTCTATCTAGGTAGTGGTAGACCGGATGACAAAATCTACTCACTTTCTAGCGATCAGGGTGTCGAGTGCATTGGATGCCTTAGCATGGAGATACATGGATGAGGTGGTGCGGTTTCATGGAGTTCCGAGTTCCTTAGTCTCAATAAAGATGCATGGTTTACCTCATGAGTTTGGAGGGGATTGAAACATGCTTCTGGCACCCAGATACATCTTAGCACCGCTTGTCACCCCTAAACAGATGTGCAGACATAGTAGACCATCCAGACATTGGAGGATATGCTACGAACATGTGTTTTGGACTTTGGGGGATCATGGGAATGACATTTAACCATATTATAGTTTTCCTCCAATAACAGTTGTAACACTATGATTGTCATGGCGCCATTTGAATCCTTTTATGGGAGGTTGTGTCGTTCATCTATGTGCTGGACCAAGGTTGGGGAGGAAGGTGTTCTTGGCCTAGAGGTTTTGCCGAGCATAATAGAGAAGGTTCAACTTGTCTGTGAGAGGATGAAGGCAGCCTAGGACTGGTAGAATTTGTATGCCAATCGTAGGAGGAGGTCCTTGGAGTTTGATGTTGGAGACCATGTGTTCTTAAATGTTTCTCCTCTACGTGGGCAGCGAAGGTTCTGCAAGGGGATCAAGCTTTATCTTAGGTTCATCGGGCCCTTTGAAGTGTTGGAAAAAGTTGGTGAGGTGGCATATCAGCTGGCATTTCCACCTCAGTTGGAAAGGATCCACATTGTTTTCCACATCTCCCAGGTTATTCGATATCTACAAGACGATTCCCATGTGATTGACTGGGTAGAATTGGATATAGGGTATGATGCTACATTCATGGAGCAACCCGTGTGGATCGAGGATTGAAAAGAGAACGTGCTTTGTGGATGAACCATCCCTTTGGTTCTTGTGTTCTGGAGGCACAGTGGCCTCGAGGAGAGTAAATGGGAGTGAGAATCTCAGATGCACGCTCAGTACCCAAAGATGTTTTGAGTTGCTTTTCTGAGCCTACCTTGTTGATCTTGTTTTTGGGACCTGCTGTGATGTAATTATAACCTTGTTGGTTTATGAGATGTTTTGATTCATTACCATTTGAATGGTTATGAAAAGACATTATATGTGGGGAAGGGAGGACCTAATCCTTAATCAAGATGCATTAAGGTGGATGTGATTAAACCCGTGTGGGTGAGTCAGTGCCGCCCAAAGCGGATAGTATCTTGACGTGGAGGAATGAAGTCCCAATTCGTGTGTCAGGAAAATGAAATATATGAGATTCGAATGGCTGTTTGGGGTGGGTTTTCCATGAGAGTTATCTTCTGGAGGGGTTGTTTGGGTTACTCTTATATTCTCACGGGCGAGAATAATTTTGAGAGGTATCTGATATAATGGAATAGAACCTCGTGGTTAATTAATTTGCCAAATTCTAAGTGTTGGGGTGTCCTGGACTCATTAATCAGTCCCACCACTGATCAGCATCACACATTAGATCCACTGATCAGTTTCACTGATCAGCTCCACTGACCAGATGCACTGATCAACATCCCAAATCAGCTCCAATGATAAGATTCACTGATCAGTTCCACTGATCAACTACCCTGATCAGCTCCCCTGATCAGCTCCAATGACCAGCTCCACATATCAGTTCCCCTGATCAGCGCCACTTATAGGCTCCACTGATCAGCCCCAATGATCATCTCCACTGATCATCCACACTGACCAGCTTCACTGATTAGCTCCACAGATTAGTTTCACATAACGGTTTCACCAAATTGGGTTCACAGATCGGTTTCACCAAATCAGTTTCACAGATCGGTTTCACCATATACATTTCATATATCAGTTTCTCCAAATTAGTTTCAGAGATCGGTTTCACCAAATCAGTTTCACAGATCGTTTTCACCAATTAGTTTCACAGATCGATTTCACCAAATCTCTTTCACATATCAGTTTCACCAAATCAGTTTCACAGATCGGTTTCACCAGATCAGTTTCAGAGATCGGTTTCACCAAATCATTTTCACAGATCAGTTTCACCAAATCGGTTTCACCAAATCAGTTTTAGAGATCAGTTTCACCAAATCGGTGTCACAGATCGGTTTCACCAAATCGGTCTCACAGATCGGTTTCACCAAATCTATTTCACATATTGGTTTCACCAAATTGGTTTCACCAAATTGGTTTCACACATGGGTTTCACAAAATTGGTTTCACAGATCAGTTTCACAAAATCAGTTTCATATATCGGTTTTACCAAATCAGTTTCATAGATTAGTTTCACCAAATCAGTTTCACAGATTGGTTTCACCAAATCGGTTTCACATATCAGTTTCACCAAATCAGTTTCACAGATCGGTTTCCCCAAATCGATTTCACAGATCGGTTTCACTGATCAGCTTCATAGTATAAGCTTCTCCCGATCATCTTCATGGGACCAGCTTCACCCGATCATCTCCACCGATCGGTTTCAACTATCAGTCTCACCCATCAGCCACAGAGGGGTGTCAATATTTTATTTCCCCAGTTTTTTCCATAACGCTACTTTTAAGTCCTTTAATATTTTTAATGTGGTTCGAAGCAATTTTTAGTTCCATAAACAACGTTTTAAATCCCCTATGAGTGGGGAAACCCTCAATTGAAATGTTTTCCTCTCTTAAATGAAATCTTTTAACACAAAACTATTTTGGCCACCCCTCATATGTGAATTATTAAATAAACATTTAATTCCATTATGTGTAACCATGTAACCGCCAGGTGAAACCAAGATACACCTTTAAATCCACTCAAGATACTCATATCATGTAATGCCAGGATCTCATCTTTTTATCGCACGAGAATTATTTCTTCCTGGATAGTCACATTTCCTTCTTCTTCTTGGTGCGTTTAGAATCCCCATTTCTGAGGTGAGTGTTGTGCCTGTGCTGGAGCCTTTCCTGCTCATTCATAGAATCTTTGGATTTCATCCCCTACAAGTCATGCATCCCCAGTTGTTGTCACCGAGATAAAAACATCAATATTTTATCATTCATGCAGGATTTTTCCTTTGTCTCTCTTTATTGTGTATCATGCGGGGTGGGTATGATATTGTTTCTATGGGGATGGATGAAACCAAACATTAATGAAGATAATAAATGGAATTTTAAATAATGAATGGGTGTTATCAATGTTTTTTCTGTACTCCTTATCCTTGATTATGTGTTTTGAATTGTACAGGCATATGCTCGCTAAAAATCATGGTTGTTGGTGCTTTTTTCTTGTTCACTAATAATCCTATGTTTTTTGGGATATTTATGTGATTGAATGGGTGTAACCTAGAAATTGGTTAATCACATAAACTCGGTCAATTAAATGGATTCCCATTGAATAATAATCCTTGTGTGATCACCCCAGTTAACCAAATGTAAAGACAAAATTGAATGAATGGCATATTCAAATTTGAATACTACATTGCTCTTTTCTGGTGATATTGACTGTTTATGCTTGAGAGGAGACGTATATGGGGATGGGGTCCTCTATTGTGGTGAAGTTGATGGAATTTGGATCAGTGGACATGTGGGGTTGTATGGTGGGGCTTGGTTTGGTCCCAATACTTCGAGGGATCTCATGGATCCCTTTTGTTGTTGTGACTTTACAAGAGAACTGGGTGTGAATGCTTAATTTTCTATTTGGTCGTTTTCCTTTCCTTGGCTTGTGGTTATGCCTATTAGTTGGCAAATAGTTCAGAATTTACTTAAATGGAATTAATTGAATATTAAAAAATGAATGGGTTCAAAGGGGAATTGTTTTTTGGGAATTAGTTATGACAGGGTTGTGGTTGTTATGCTTCTTACAAATGAATAGTAATTAGGGTGCTTGTGTATTTGATGTTTTTGGAAACCCTATGCTGGGATGAGTGCTTGTTAACTGTATATACAATTTTTTTTCTTTTGTTTCTTATTCACACCCCACCCATGTTAATAACATCGTGTTGAACACCCACATTTCATGGGGGAGGGTGTTTTTTGAACACTCCTATGAGTGGCTAGTTATTAGCTCCTTTTATGATCCCTTTACTGAATATCCCTAGACTCTTTGGGCAGGATTTGATGGAATGAGGTCCATTGTAGCCCTAGATTATTTCGGGCATGGTACGTGGTGGTGGTTGGCCCAAGTGTGTGCAGACAGGTTGTTTCCCAAGTGTCTTTGGGATGAGGCCCAGGAGTCTTCAGGCATGGCAGTAATTGTTCGGACCTAGGTGTGTGTGGGATGTGTGGTAGTGATTTCCCAGGTGTTTTTGGGTAGGATGTGTGATTGTTGTAGCCCAGGTGTGTGTGGGTGGGGGACGGTAGTGGGACTGCGGTGAGGATGGCGGGACAGGTTTGACATGTAGGATGTCCTCAGTAACCAGTGGGAAAGTGGTGTGGGGTAACCAAATATTGATGTTCTATTACTATTACTTTTCTTAACTTTCATTATTTGAGGAGTGTTCCTTGGTAAGGTTTGGGTGGATATTTTCTTTGCTAGGCGATCTAGTTATCTCCTTTTTTCAAGGGGCATTAGAATGCCTCCCCACATGTGCATGAGAGCCTTTGGTTTTCCCTACTGAGTATACCTATATACTCACCCTACGTATATAAATTGCTTTCAGGTTTCTAGAAGGACATCAGGGATTGTGCGGAACCTTACTAGCTTAGACGTTGGGACAGTTGTTGTTGTTGTTTTAATTTTCTTTGGTACATTCCTTGTATTTTTCTTGTACCTTTGTAGCACTTAATTTTGGAACATGAATATCAGAATGGTTTGTTTTTTTCTTACTTTTACTTCTAGTTTTGTTGTTGATTAGGGATGTACCATCTTATCTCCCGATTCTACTAAATAAAAAGGGTGATGCCTTCCATTTTGTGTGTGATTATATAACCTTGGTGCTAGTTGCCACTCCAGGACCTATTGAAGGCTGGTTTCGGGGGTCATTATCTCTCCTTCAATTGGAAGAAGGAAGGGTCTAGGAATCTGTTTTCCCTTCTCTCATCTTGGTGAAGGTGGGTTGTGACACTTGAAATCATAAATCCCCTTCAATAGGCACATGATATGTGAAATCTCATATATTTCAATCCTCCCATATGTGTTCCTTATACTGTACCTATAACACCCCTTATCCATATACTTCTACCAACTATACACAAAACTACATGATATGTGGTCACTATTATAGAACACACATACTCCAACCTATGACTAAATCAACAATTATTAGTTCATGGCCTCCCATATCTAAGACACCTCTATCCATTAAAACGGGTTTATCCAACTGAACCCCAAATATCTATATCTTTGATCTATTCGAAAATAGGATCAGATATAACAATGACATGTCATAACTTGGTTTGAATTATCTAAAATCCTAAACCCTAACACCCATAAGGGTGTATTTATAAAAAATAGTACAATCCAATCTATGATTTACCATCTTTATCATATCATTTCCCATTATAGGGATCTGTTATCATCTGAAATTTAATCCTAAAATGATACATAATTTTGGAACATGAGGCACTTGTAAATAAGATCAAATTAACATTTATCAAGTGATGTTGAATACCATAAGAAGAACCATGTCCATCTGAAAAGAATTGCACCAAAATCATATACAAAAATATCTATGTATGTTTTTTTGATAGTTTAAATAGTTTAAAATCTTTTTAGAAACATAATATTAATTGAAATAAAGTAAATGACTTCTATGTGAATATTATGTGATTAAATTATGTCTGAACAAAAACCTCTTACCAATATAGGCAAAGAAAAAAAAAATATAAAATCATAAAATTTAATATAATATATTTATTATGCTCAAATTACTGAACTATAACCACAAAAACAAAAAATAACAATCTCATATTCCATATAAATAAATAATTAATCTTGTATTCATACTATTTAAGTACACAATATATATTATATCCCAACATGGGGAAAATTCATATATATTCACCTACCATAACACAAATATATGTATACATGCCTACTCTGATACAATTTTTATTGCTCCCAAAATTAGATCACCTAAATGTTTCTGAGATGGGGGGAGCAACTTGGCTATAGTTATAAATTATCATGTTCCATATACTATCAATTAGAATCATGGGTCTAGGAGTGAAAAGTGGGGAGACTAGACTTTTAAAAAAAATGAAATAAGTATAATTGTAATGAACTAAATAACATAACACAAAAACTATATAAAAAAAAGAAACTAGAAATATTATACCAAGAGAAATGAAATACAACATACTAAAAATGTACTATAAAGGATCACATGTCATAATCCAATATTATACATCAGAATCTAAAATTAATAACTCTACATTCTTCTGCACTGGTCACTAAAGATCTTCCCAATTTCATTACTGATAACAACAATGAAACCATCCTAAACCATCACCAATCATTGACGTACTCTAACTCTTACGTCAAGGTTCACCCAATCATGAAATTAAAAACATGATATTTGAATGTTCACCATGATTTCTCGGTTGGGTGTGATTAAAGAATATAGTTGGACACTACTGATGATACACTAAATAGATCCAATAACATACAAGTTCAGGCATAACATGAAATAAAAATCCTAAAATCATTTATAACAATACCTTTATATTATGGGTACCATACAACAACAATTATTCATAAGCCTATATTGTAACACCCCAAGCTTCCACAGTATGCTTCTCTTTGAATAATACAGTAGCGTGTGTTATACGCAACTTCGAGATTCTAACACACCGTGACCAATCAAAGTAGCCGTTATAAATAGTAGCACCCACTTTTTGAAATTTTATACATTTTATCATTCAAAATGGACAACATTTTTGGATTTGTAATATCTAAATTATCCTAGGATGAAATTTTGGTACTTTTTGGATAAACTTTATATTTTGATGAATAGTGAAAATTACTGAATTTTAATTAAAAAAACTTTATTAATAAAAATAATTAATTGTGATAAATTATGAATTTGAGTGGTTTTAAAGTATATTTAGAATATATTTTTATCATTTCATTCAATTTTGGTCAATGGACATAATTTTTCACAATTAAACTGGACATAAACAAGTGTCAATCTTTTGAGATTTATTATCTCTTAAAAATACGCTTGTTGTTTTAACAACGGGAATTAATTTTAAATTAATTTCTGCCACTTATGTGTTTTGAATTTGGAAAAATGGATTCCATATTTGGAATCAGGATGTTCAAATTGTGTAAATATATAACTTTTATTTTTATACATTTTGAATATTTACATCGGTAAATATTTTATTTACCATGGTTAAAGGGTAAATCATGTAAATAAGGGTAAGAAATAATATTATAATAATAATAAATTATCCTCAAACGTGTCCTAACCATAATGGAGGATACATTTCTGAAAATGGGCAGCTATGGGTCGATTTTAGGACCCCATGGAGCCACTTGTAGGTGATAGGGACACTTTATATTAATTATGCTAAACTAAATACAAAAATGACACAAGCATATATCTTTTAGAAAAACAATTTTTACATAGGGTTATATATGTTATATTTTCAACTATAAATATTCATTAGAAATCTAAAACGATTTAATACATAATGGTATTTTATTTATAATTATTATAAATTAAATAATTTAATTTATTTATGATAGAATGATGTTGTAGTAATTATCGTATTAATGAATGATTAAGATATTTGATATTATAAATACCCTAATAAATGTAATTTGAGACTTTTGATAAATTACAATAATTTTATATGTTACTATGACATATTAGTATTATTTATATAAATTGTTTTCTAAGTACTAATGTTGTTATGAATTTATCAAAAAGAAAATATCCAATGGTGTCAAAATTGACATAAAAGAGTTTTTAAAACAAATATTATATTATTAATTTATATTCAATTCCTAAAAATCTAAGGTTCATCCAGGAGACTTATATCATGATAGGTGTATCATTAAGGGTCCACTTGGGGGTCTCTTGGAGGTATATAGTATGTTTATTAACTATATAATATAAAAATACAAAGTGACATAGTAAGTGTCAAACTAATTAACTAAGAGTTAAAACTAAAAGATAATGTTAATATAATGACCTAAAACTGTATAAATTCTAGTGGTTGAGTGGTTTTAGACCAATACCCACCTTAAACTTTAAATAATCCACTTTGGAGCCATTAGAAACCGAATATGAATTTAGTATAAAATAATATTTCAATATTTTCCTAAGGTGCCCCCCTCCCCCTTATAAAAGGTCATCACTTCTAAACAATTCTTCACACCTTCAAAGCCTTTTGGTTCGGTCAACCCCTGACCAAATATCCTATAAACTTCCCTCAGTTCAACCTATAGGCCTTAGTTTTATCATAAAGAGAACCTAAAGAGCCCTTTTGATCAAATAAAAAGGAAGAACCCAAAGAAGAGATAATGTTTTCACCACCCTCTTTCAAGTTCCATTCTTTTTCAACTTATTCTTTATTTTTTATTAATGTTATAAAATAATAAATCCAGTATCATCAATATAATGTGATGTTATTATATATATGGTACATCCATATTCAGTATTCTATCCATCCTTTGAATGACATGTCACTATACCAGCGTATGCACGGCTTACCGTCTCCACGCCGTGGTGTAATTGTTATTAAAAACATTATTATTTTGATGGGTATAATAATGATGTGTAATTCATGTAAATAATTAATATAAAATGATAATTATTCTGTATATATGATATAACATCCAATTATATATTATTTTAATATAAAAAAAATGACAGTGTCGCTCGTGCATACGTACGGACTACCGTCTCCACGAATGCAATGAGATTCATTCCCCATCGTATCCATTCAAGACTAATTATCATTTGATGATTAAAAGTAATGTTTGAGAATTTTATATCATTATTGATATGAATAAGATAATACTTATCTATAACAAACACAACTTATGTAACAAAACATATAAAAGAAAACGACTAAGTTAACACCCAAAACGACGATAATACTAAAGTATTATTAACAAAGAATTATTAGAAGATCATATATGATATCATAATTATGTATATGGTTCTTATATAATTTAATAACAATGTTTTAACTATTATACAGGAGGTTAACATACCATCGACTAAGGAAAAGTAC
This sequence comes from Viscum album, assembly GCA_963277665.1. NCBI lineage: Eukaryota > Viridiplantae > Streptophyta > Magnoliopsida > Santalales > Viscaceae > Viscum > Viscum album. The sequence continues at coordinate 484,738,342 of OY728155.1, forward strand.
AAGGTAAGGGTTTATTTCACAATCTCTTCATTCTCTGAGGTTATTTATACATAATTATCTACTAGGACCTCTTTATCATCAACATCCATGTTTCTTAAAAATGTATTTAACATCATTCTTAATATTTTTAAGACTATGGTAAAAAGTCATTTATACCCTTGTTGACTTTTTATAAGAATTTTATAACGGAATCTTTCTGTCGTTTTCCAAACAAGGTACTTTTCAACCTTTTCGACAGAATTAAGATAAGAATGTCTTTTTTAACTTATACGGTGGGTGTGGATATTTTTTGCCATTATAAAATCATCGAAGATTCCCTTACAAGATTGTAATAAAAAGTTCAAATTAAATGTTTTATTTTATAATTATGTGACTTTCAAATGATTTAAAAAAAAGAGATATTTCTCTCAAGTAGTTTTCATTTCATCTATGTCAACGTCCTTTAATGGATTTTAAGCTTATTTGAAGGTGATTTATTGTGATACAATACATCCATATTGTATTGAAGGTTTTGTGATATGTTTGACTATGGATGTGTTATTTTTATACCATTCATGGTTTATGGAGAAACTATTGACACTTTGTATGCTAGTTTTAATATGAATATTTAAGTTATGTTTAAACCTGTTCATATGAGGAATGCATTGGAATTAATATGTGATGGGTGGAGCCCGCTATATCTCATAGATGCATCGGTAGGTCTCATGAGACAAACTGGTGTCTTGGCACGAGGCCTTGAAAAAAATCGTATTTTTAGTCTTGGCGCGAGGCCTTGGCTATGTGGTTATGATAGTCTGGAATTATGCATTCAATCATTATGAAAGTGGTTATTGATATTGCATGTGATTATTAGACTAGTAGAATATCCATGGACATAAGTAAATGTCATTATTTCATTTTATCTTTTCCATATTATGCTGATATACAAGTTTAAAAGGATTTTGTTTTAGCTATACATTGCCTTAAATATTTATTCTTATTTATGAATGTTTCCGCTGTATTATTATCCTTACTGAGCATCTGAGCTCACCCTTTTCAATGTTTTATTATTCCTATTATGTGAAGAAGTAATTTATGAATGACCTGTAAAGATAATATGAGGGGATATGAAGACAAGTTGTTATTGTATTATTTTTCACTTTATGATGTAATGGAATCTTTATTAATGTACCTAGTTATTCCAAGGCTACTAAAATAATCGGTCTTTCGAGACATGATCTTTTTTGTGATCATGCCAATGTTATGTAATAATGCACCGAATCTGGGCAACTGGGGTCGGGGCGTTACTATTGGTATCCGAGGAAGTTTAGTACAAACCTTGGAAGCTAGATTTAGATAAACTCTTATGAGAGCACATAGGCCTAAGATGGACTTTGAGGATTAGTATAGAAGAAGTTTATAGATTTTTGGTATTGTAGAGATTTTGTGAGTTTTCTGAGCAATACATACCTTTCTGGATACGAGCAGGTAGAGGTTGCTCTGGCACAGATGTAACATGGGGTAAAACCCGAAAACACCACTTTGAGCTAGACTCGAACGTGAACTGGTGCACGACAACAGGCCTTGCTGCACTCTTGTTTACGACACTCCTGGGGGATATGCTTAGGATAATTATCATTTTACTTACAAAACATTATGAAGGGTTTTTTAGTATTTACATCCTCAAAGAAAACATTTTTATGATTATGGATTATATCCATAAACTGTTCAATTTATGTTAAGTGTTTTACAAGTATGGAATTATGTATTTTGATTGATAAACTGATCTAGTTTATGCCATTGTTTATAAATGGCGCCTAGTGGAAGAAATGGAATTGTATCAATGCACACACTCCATGTAGGGATTTCCCTCCCGCTCAAGATAATTATAGTGGAGCTGGTGATGTAACCGGTGCTAATCAGCTTATCACCATACTAGGACAACTCACTCAGGTTATAAATAATAACCTTACCCGTATCGAGCACCCTGATCGAAAGCTTGGAGGATCAATGTTAGATCGCTTCATGAGGCAAAAACCACCAATATTAAATGAGAGTACAAATCCTTAGTAGCTGAGCAATGGATAAGTTCCCTAGAGAAAATATTTCAGGATTTCGGGAGTAGTGAAAGGGAAAAAGTTATCATTGCAGTTTATCACCTCACTGGAGATGCTGATCAATTTTGGTCATTGATTCAAAACATGAAAGAAGATGATGAAGTATCAAATGTGGAATGGAGGGAGGTCAAAGATCTTTTCTTAGCAAAATACTTTCCTTATGACCATCGAGCAGATATAGAAAGGCAATTTCGGAGTCTGGGACAAAAGGAGGATGAGAATATCGAAAAGTATGAGGCTAACTTTACAAGGTTAGGAAGGTATGTTGTAGATTATATACATAACCCAAGAAGTAAGATTGATCGTTTCCTTGATGGGTTAAAACCATTTCTTTGTTGAGCATTAGTCTCAAAATCCTTCTCGTCATCTGAAGAACTTGTCTCATGTGCTATCAAAATAGAAAAGGAATTCCCTAAGTATTATGACTTTAAAGCAAAGAAAGATAAGAAGAGTTCTTCTAATCAATCTGGAAATGGAAATAAGGGGCAGAAGGGAAAAGTTGAAAATCCATCATGCAGTAAATTTGGTAAGAAACACCCCGGTACTTGCTTAAAAGGAATGGGAGTCTTTTATAAGTTTGGTGAAAAAGGCCATCAACCTCATGATTTCAAGGGAAAGGGAGTTGTTGTCAAAGTGGAATGCTATAATTGTAGAGAGATGGGACATTATTCAAATGAATTTCCTAAGTGTCAGGGGAACTTTCCTTAGAAAAGGCCAAGGGATCAAGGCCAAGCTTATGTTATCACTACTGCTAAGGTAGAAGCTCTGAAAGACATGGTGGCAGGTAATTTAATGGTTTTCTCAAGTTTAGAAAATGCTTTATTTGATTCTGGATCATCTCATTGTTTCATATGGTCCCAGTTTGCTAAGAAAATTAGATATTTCCAATTTGATTTAACAAAGGAGTTGTCAATTAAAACTCTAAAGGGAAGTATCATTGCTAAAAAATTCTGTGGATCCGTTCCTAATATGGCATATAAATGTTCTTTATTTGCTGATCACATCGTCATACCCATGACTGAATTTGATATGATCCTCGGTATGGATTTTCTTTCAGACCATGATGCGAAAATATATTGTAAGAAGAAAGAGGTTATGATTTTTTATGATAATGAAAAGGAACACCTTATCTTTAGAGAAGAATCATCACCACCTAATACTTATCTAGATCCACCACCAGTATCTCAACTAAATTCAATTATTGGGGTGGAAGAGAATGAAATGACTATGGGTGAGGAAAGGAATGTTCAAATAGAGGATGTACCTATTGTTAAATAATAAGTAGATGTGTTTCTAGAAGATTTACCTGGACATCCTCTAGAATGAGAAGTTGAGTTTTCTATTGATTTAATTCCTGGAACAAGGACTATATCGAAGACCCATTATAGAATGGCCACTGTATAATTATTTGAACTAAAGAAACAACAAGAGTTATTGAGTAATAAGGGATTTATTCTCCCTAGTGTTTCTCCATGGGAGCCCCTGTTCTTTTTGTTAAAAAAAATATGGATCTATGAGGTTATGTATTGTCTACAGGGAGATCAATTCTATAATAATAAATAATAATTATCCCCTACCTCGCATTGATGATTTATTTGACCAACTGCATGAATCTCAACACTTTTCAAAGATTGACCTTCGATCTGGATACCATCAGTTTTGTGTGAAGAAGGAAGACATTCCGAAGACAGCATTTCGAACCAGGTATAGGCATTACGAGTTTATAGTATTGCCTTTTGGGATCACTAATGAACCCTCTGTATTCATGGATCTAATGAATAGATTTTTCAAGGAATATCTAGATGAATTTTTGGTGGTATTTATTGATGATATCTTGGTATACTCCAAAAGCTACGAAGATCATGAATATCACTTGCACATTATTCTGAAGACTCGGAGAAGACATGAATTATATGGGAATTTTAGCAAGTGTGAATTCTGGCTTCAGGAGATTTCTTTTCTTGGCCATATTTTCTCTAAATATGGAATCTCTGTTGATATTTCTAAGACCAAGGCAATCCAAGAATGGCCTATACCTACGAGTATAACTGAGGTACACAGTTTTATTGGTTTAGCAGGTTATTATCGACGTTTCGTCCAGAATGTTTCCCGATTGGATAACCCATTAACAAATCTCACACGTAAAGGGGTTAAATTTGTTTGGAATAAAGAGTGTGAAGAATGTTTTGAAAAACTGAAGATATGATTAGTCAATGCTCTTATATTGACTCTACCATCGGGGAATGATGGATTCATTATTTATAGTGATGCATCGAAGAAAGGACTTGGTTGTGTCCTTATGCAGAATTATAGGGTTATTTCCTATGCATCACGATAGTTAAAAATTCATGATCAAAACTATCCTACTCATGATCTCGAGATAGAAGCTGCGATCATTGCTTTGAAGATATGAATACACTACCTCTATGGTGAAAAATTTGAGATTTATACTGATCACAATAGTTTGAAGTATATTTTCTCACAAAAAGAACTCAACATGAGGCAAAGGAGACGGCTTGAATTACTCTTGTATTATGATTGTGCGATACACTACCACCCTGGGAAGGAAAATAAGGTGGCAGATTCTTTGAGCAGAAAAGATCATGGAGTTTTGAACAATATGAGAATTGAAAGGGATCCAATTTTCATGGGTCTAGTGAAGATGGACATGTGAATAAACATGGAAGGTGAAACATGAGTGCTTTTTCAAATGGTTGAACTAGAAAGGATTAAGAGTTCTCAGACCGATGATGAAGAATTTCAAAAGAAGATTAAAGTTGTGAATGGTGGGAGATTGAGAGAATTTGTGTATGAAGAAAGAATTTTGAAATTCGGGATGAGACATTGTGTTCCCGATATACCTGATTTAAAAAGGGAATTGTTAGATGATGCTCATAGTTCCAATTTCACTATACAACCTGGGAGTACCAAAATGTATAGAGATTTAAAATAACATTTTTGGTGGGACAACATGAAGAGGGAGATTGCTGATTTTGTGTCAAGATGTATGGTTCTTCAACAAGTGAAAGCTGGAAGGAAACAGCCAGGAGGAGTCATGCATCCTCTTCCCATACCTAAGTAGAAATGCAATAATATCACTATGGACTTTGTCATAGGACTACCAAAGACTCCTAGAAGGAACGACGCAATATGGGTCATTGTTGATCGTCTTACCAAGTCAACACATTTTCTTGCTATAAGGGAAAATTTACCACTTGAACGTCTATCAAGAATCTATATAAATGATGTTTTGAGACTTCATGGAGTACCTCTATCGATTGTTACGGATTGCGATTCTCATTATACTTTGAGATTCTGTAAGAGTCTTCAGAATGCCTTGGATACTGAACTTCATTTGAGAACTGTTTACCACCCCCAAACTGATGGAAAATCATAATGAACTATTCATACCTTAGAATACATGTTGAGATCTTGCTCACTTGACTTTCAGGGTATGTGGAATCAATATTTACCTCTGGTAGAATTTTTTTCAATTTAAATAGCTTCCATTCAAGTATTTGGATGGAACCATATGAAGCGTTATACGGAATGAGATGTCGCACACCAACCTGTTGGGATGGCATTGGCAAAAGAGAACTTGTTGGCCCAACACTAGTGGAGGAAACAATGGAAAAGGTGAAGGTAATCCAAAACAACATCAAAGCAGCTCAAAGTAGGCAGAAGAGCTATGCTGACAACCGAAGAAAGGATTTTGAATTTTAGGTGGGAGATCATGTTTTCTTGAAGTTATCTCCGTGGAAGGGAGTTATAAGTTTTGGAAAGAAAGGTAAATTGAGTCCCAGGTACATCGGTCCTTTCGAAATTCTAGAAAGAATTGGGGTTATAGCTTACCATTTGGCAATGCCTCCAAATCTCTCCAAATTTCATGATGTGTTCCATGTATCACTGTTGAGAAAATAAATGCCTGACCCAACGCATGTACTCACCTATGAAAAATTAGAATTGGAACCCGATCTCTCTTATTGAGAAGATCCCATCATGATTCTTGATATGAGAGAACAAGTGCTGAGAAACCGGACGAATCGTCTGGTAAAAGTTCTATGGAGGAACCATAAGATGGAAGAGGAAACGTGGGAACCCGAGGAACATATGATGAAGAACCACATGAGTCTTTTTATAAAGTAATATTCTAGAAATTTTTAGTACAAAATTATTTGAAGGAGGGGAGAATGTAACACCCCAAGCTTCCGCGGTATGCTTCTCTTTGAATAATACAGTATTGTGTGTTGTACGCAACTTTTAGATTCTAACATGCCACGACCAATCAAAGTAGCCTTTATGAATATTAATACCAACTTTTTGAAATTTTAAACATTTTATCTTTCAAAATGGACTTCATTTTCGGATTTGTAATATCAAAATTAACCTAGGATAAATTTTTTTTCACTTTTCGGATAACTTTTATATTTTGCTGAATAGTGAAAATTACTAGATTTTAATTAAAAACAACTTTTTTAATAAAAATAATTAATAGTGATAAATTATGAATTTGATTGTTTTTAGACTATATTTAGAATATATGTTTACCATTTAATACAATTTTGGTCATTGGACATAATTTTATAATTAAACCTGACAAAAACAACTGTTAATCTTTTGATAGTTATTATCTCTTAAAAACACGCTTTTTGTTTTAACAATGGGAATTAATTTTAAATTAATTTCTGCCACTTCTGTGTTTTGAATTTGGAAAAATGGATTCCATATTTGGAATCAGGATGTCCAAATTTTGTAAATATGTAACTTTTATTTTTAAACATTTTGAATAATTATTTCAGTAAATATTTTATTTACCATGGTTAAAGGGTAAATCTGGTAAATAAGGGTACAAAATAATATTATAATAATAATAAATTACCCTAAAACGTGTCCTAACCTTATATTTGGATACATGTCTGACCATGGGCATATTTGGGTCGATTTTGGGACCCCATGGAGCCACTTGTAGGTGATAGGGACACTTTATATTAATTAAGTTAAAGTAAATACAAAAATGACAAAAGCAGATATCTTTTAGCAAAACAATTTTTACATAGGGTTAAATATGTTATATTTTCGAATATAAATATTCATTATCAATCAAAAAAGATTCACTACATAATAGTATTTTTTTATAATTTTTAGACATTAAATAAGTTTATTTATTTATGACATAATGATGATGCAGTAATTACCGTATTAATGAATGATTAAGATAATATATAAATACCCAAATAAATGTAATTTGAGACTTTTTATAAATTAAAATAATTTTCAAGGTTACTATGACATATTAGTATTGTTTATATATATTTTTTAGATGTAATAATTCTGTTATGAATTTATAAAAAACAAAATACCCAATAATGTCAAAATTGACATAAAAGAGTTTTAAAAAATATATTATATTATTAATATATATTCAATTCCTAAAAATATATGGTTCGGCCAAGATACTTATATCATCATATTTTTATCATTAATGGACCTCTTTGGGGATGATTGGGGGTATATAGTATGTTTATTAACTATATAATATAAAAATACAAAGTGACATGGTAAGTGTCAAACTAATTAACTAAGAGTTAAAACTAAAAACTAAGGTTAGTATAATGACTGAAACCTGTATAAATTCTATTGGTTGAGTTGTTTTCGACCCATAAAAACCTTAACCTTTTAATAATCCTCTTTTGGAGTCATTATAAACCGAATATGAATTTAGTATAAAATAATATTTCTAGATTTTCCTAAGTTGCCCCTCCTCCCCTTTATAAAAGGACACCACTTCTATCCAATTTTTCACAGCTTCAAAGCCTTTTGGTTTGGCCAACCCCTGCCCAAATATCCTATCAACTTCCCTCACTTCAACCTAGAGGCCTTATTCTGATCATAAAGCCATCCTAAGGATCCCTTTTGATCAAATCAAAAGGAAGAACCCGAAGAAGAGGTAATGTTTTCACCACCCTCTTTCAAGTTCCATTCTTCTTAAACATCTAATTTCTTTGTTATTCCCATTCTAAAATAATAACTCCAGTATCCTCTATATACTATGATGTTATTATAAATATGGTACAACCATATTCAGTATTCTATACATCCTTCAAATGACATGTCACCATACGTGCGTACGTACGGCTTACCGTCTCCATGTCGTGGTATAATTGTTATTCAAAACATTATTATTTGGATGGGTATAATAATGATGTGTAATTCATGTAAATAATAAATATAACATGATAAAGATTCTATATATATGATATACCATCCAATTATATATTATTTTAATATAAAAAGAATGACATTTCTGCTCGTGCGTACGTACGGACTTCCGTCTCCACGAATGTGATGAGATTCATTCCCCATCGTATCCATTCAAGACTAATTCTCATTTGAGGATTAAAAGTAATTTCTACGAAATTTATATCATTCTGTATATGAATAATATAAAACCTATCCATAACAAACACAACTTATGTAACAAAACATATAAAAGAAAACGAGTAATCTAACACCGGAAACGACGATGATACTAAAGTATTATTAACAATGTATTATTAGAAGATCATATATGATATCATAATTATGTATATGGTTCTTTAATAATTTAATAACAATGTCTAATCTATTATAAAGGAGGTTAAAATACCATATACTAAGGAAAAGTACAAGGTAAGGGTTTATTTCACAATATCTTCATTATCCGAGGTTGTTTATACATAATTATCTACTGGGACCTCTTTATCATCCACATCCATGTTTCTTAAAAATGTATTTCAAATCATTCATAATATTTTAAATACTATGGGATAAAGTCATTTTTACCCTTTTTGACTTTTTATAAGAAGTTTATAATGGAATATTTCTGTCATTTTCCAAACAATGTCCTTTTTAAACTTTTCGACAGAATTAAAGTAAGAATGTCTTTTTTAACTTCTACGGCGGGTGCAGCTATTTTCCACCATTATAAAATTGTCGAAGCTTCCCGTACAAGATTATAAGAAAATTTTCAAAGTAAATTTTTTATTTTATAATTATGTGACTTTCAAATGATTTCAAAAAAAGAGATATTTCTCTCAAATAGTTTTGATTTCATCTATGTCAACATCCTTTAATAGATTTTCAGCGTATTTGAAGTTGATTTATTGTGATACAAAACTCCCATATTGTATTGAAGGTTTTGTGATATGTTTGACTGTGGATGTGTTATTTTTATACCATTCATGATTTATGGAGAAAGTATTGACATTGCGTATGCTAGTTTTAATACGAATATTTATGATATGTTTAAACCTGCTCATATGAGGAATGAATTGGACTTAATATGTGACAGGTGGAGCCCGCTATAGCTCCTCGATTCATCGGTAGGTCTCATGAGCAAACTAGTGTCTTGGCATGAGGCCTTGAAAAAATCTTATTTGTAGTCTTGGCCTGAGGCCTTGGATACGTGGTTATGTTAGTTTGGCATTATGCATTTCATCATTATGAAAGTGGTTATTGATATTGCATGTGATTATTTGACTAGTAGAATATCCATGTGAATAAGTAAATGGAATTATTTCATTTTATCTTTTCCATATTATGCTGAAGTTCATGTTTAAAAGGATTTTGTTTTAGCAATACTTTTCCTTAAATGTTTATGCTTATTTATGAATGTTTCCACTATATTGTTATCCTTACTGAGCATCTGAGCTCTCCCCTTTCAACGTTTTATTTTTCCCAGGATGTGAAGAAGTAATTTATGAATGACCAGTAGGGATAATATGAGGGGATATGAAGACAAGATGTTGTTGTAGTAGTTTTCACTTTATGATGTAATGTAAACTTTATGAATGTACCTAGTTATTCCAAGGCTACTAAACTAATCTGTCTTTCGAGACTTGATCCTTCTTTTGATCATGCCAATGTTATGTAATAATGCACCGAATCTAGGAAACTGGGGTCGGTGCATTACATACATTCTTCTCCTAATGGATGAGTGAGAAGATATATCCATGGTATGAAAAAACTAGAGGCTCACCTAGTTCTCCACCATTTCTCGTCAAATCATATGTTACATCATATTACCATTATGGGGAACACCCCCCCCCCCATTTATTTGACTCAATATTCCAAAGTCATCCCTTATCACATTACCATATCAATGACCACAATTCAACTAATATCTAAGCATCACCTCAATATGTGGACAATATCTATTATGTATACGTCCTCCAATCATACGATAAACATTATCATCCTAATTAAAACTTATATGGAGATTATTTACAAATATTTAGTGGTCAACGCCACCCCATGGCTCTTTCTATGTGAAAATAGACCATATATACTCATCCCCCAAGGTTCACAATAATGTTGATATCCTACGTATGAAAAAAATGAACAATAGTTGTCCAATCATCAGTGAGTAACATATAACCATTATACCATACAAAATAATTTCATATTTTTTTCAATAATTCACGGAGAGAGAATATCATCCCAAGACTAATGAAAGATTCACCTCACAATGATAACATCAAAATCCTTAAGTCATGGTGACCTCTTAATCAAAACCACTTACGCCCAGTGAAAATTCCATATCCATGGAATAAAACTATATGACCCTACCATAATATTAAATAGTAATTCTCACATAAAATATGCATTATCCCTTCCATTATGTGGTTTACCAACCCACTTAATGATGATAACTCTCATCCCAAAGACTATGCATCCAAGAGATACTCTTACACCACCTTAGGTGACCCTAAATAGAATATTTACTCACTTTATACATAATTACCCTATGATCCCACATTTACATTATTATCCTTCTTTCATTCTATGGTTTTTACATCTCTACGATGGCCACAATTAGATATTGACACCTAATAAGAACCCATTAAATGTTCTCTACCATCTGCTCAAACTAGATAACCCTATTAGTATCCAAATTACTACTTCTCACCCTCAATTCAACCAATTATATTCACCATAAATGATCTATAAGTCTCCAAATTAGGATTTAAATACCAATCCCATGCTACGCAAATATCTAGGATTTCATCAAATCTATGAAAACCAAAAAAAAAATTCATTATGTCATTATTCTTCTTAACCAATTACCTCCATCATAACAAATCATATAAAAATGATTATAAACGAAGAAGAAATTTAGGGTTCTCATACCAAGAACCTATAGTATCCAACCTATCATATTTTGCAGGATAGTTTGGATATATTAAGAATAAATAAAAAATCCAATAAAAACACCAACATAGGGCCTAATTGAGGAGAGATGATGAAATGTTGAGAGAAATAGTGAACAAAAACTAGTGGAATTATAGGCATACATATAGTACACCCAAGGAATATGATTCATGATTAACTCAACAATAAAAAGAGAGATATCCCCCTTGGTATAGGTGAGAATGGGTGGAGAGTGGGAGGTCGAGTGGGGCTGCCTCATGACTAAATGAGAAACACATCATTAAAATATATTTTATACGAGTAAAATTAATTAATTTAAAATCTCCTAAAGAGACTAGTTGAATTATGATGGATCCCACTAAAACTCTGGTGACACTATCAGGTCAATGATTTACCTACACTAGTCTTCTGATGTTGGTTTTATAATCTGTTATCTTCTCTACCAGAACTCTGGTGGCCTCGAATAGGGGTTCTGGTGGAAATATCATCTAAATTTGTTTTCTTTGGCCATGAATACCTTTCATAAAATCCTATCCATGGGTCACTTATAACACCATAAAAAATCTAATATAGTCTAGATACACAAAATTAAACTGAAATTAGACCCAATTAACCTACACAAACACCCCTTCACATTAAAATAGGTACCAAAATCATGTTAAAACCCTCAAAATAGATGTGTAAATTGAGAATCATGATTATATGAATTCAATAAATAATATTCTTATAATTAAATATATTTTAATATATATAACCTATCCATACCCTCCAATGAACCATTATATATATTTCATAATAAATAAACTAACTTTGTGTGCTATTATACAACTACTTATCTAGAATAATGACCTCCATGTGTAAAACATAACATGATCATTAATTCAGTGAAAATATACCCCTTCCCTTTTAACTCCCTCATTTGGTATTAAAAGATTTATGGAACATGATTCCCAACCATTACATGCTGATAATTAAATGATATTCCCTAAAAATACATTACATGCCCCTTCAGACCTTACCACCAAATATTTCTTCCCATGTAATGGTACAACATTAATACACCCAAATGTAAAGTAAAAGGTGAACTATGATATTCCTAAATAATTTCCTCAAGAATATCTTGTAGAAAAAATTATAACATTGAAATAAAATCTAATGATCCTCTCTTACATACCATCTATAAGAGTGCATCCATAAACAATATAAATTAACCTTACATCTATCATTATATCCCAAAAATGAGACTTCATCACTCACTTCACTAATGGATCATATCAACATATTCAATTATTATACTCAAATATACACCTACTCAATCCCAAATTAGAACGATTTTGTATATACATTATCCTCTAACCATTTATTGTCTTTTAAGATAAGCATCGATGTGATTTTATAAACAATTTATTTCCCTCCACATAACTATTTCTAGGGGTATTATTGAGTTCCAATACATAATTAAAAAAATCAGTCCACCTCATTCGCCTAAAATTATTCTCTCTAGAAAAATATATATCATGTTATATTATATTATATCAATACCATAAAAAACTCACCCAAGATATATTGAATCCACATTTTCAATGAAAATAACATGACTGCAAACTCAAAATCATGGGAAGCATGATTACTCTCATTATAGTGCAGTTATATAGACTCATACGCTATGATATCTCTCTCATGTATCATAAAAAACACAATCCTAGATGTGAGACATCATGGTATCCCTTATAAGAAACTTATTCTTCTTGAAATCATAAAAAGGTGCTCCATATAGTCTCCCCTTTAGGAACTTGAAATTTTCATGAGACAGCTTCTTTAACAAGAAATTTTTTGAAACCTTGTATTTTTTATCTTTTGATTATTAATCTAAATATAAAATATTATTTCAATATAAAATTTTATGAGTATTGTGAATTTTATAATTTATTATGTTTTTTAGTTAAATATTCTTATTTATTAATTATGTGAATATTAAGGTGTAATAATAAATGTTGTTTAATAAATAATCTAATAGTTTTTTTATTGGTATGTGATAAGATATGTATTTTTTTATTTTTTATTATATTTATTATTAATAATATTAATGATGTATTTATTTTTATTTATTGAATATAAATAAATAATTAATATATATATATATATATATTATTTTCAAGGGTATATTCATGTCTATATAAGCATGGGTTTAATTTTATTATTATTATTTCATAATAATTAATTATTAGGATGAATGTTTTAAATAACATTTATGAAAAATGATTTACAATAATTATTTTATTATTTTAACTACAATTTTATAAAAGGATTCTTTTTTAACAAAATAGTTCCGTGTTATTTACACCCAGATTTGTTAGGGGTTGTGGTTAGTGGAAAAAAAATAGGGGAATTTAGTTTGATGTAGGGTATCACCATGTATTGTTTCTTGAGTTTATAGGATGTTCGAAAATAGATTGATGAAGGCTTGACCAAACCTGAATTGGTGGATATGCTAGGATGGATCGTCTATGGTCCTAGTTTGGGGAAACAAGCAGGAGATGTAAGACAATATTTTCAAAAATCACTTATTTAGTTATATAAAAATGAATTTCAGACCATATCAATAGTGTTATGGTTGGTACGGGTCATCTAATAATGGTTTGTTTAGTTTTTTACCTCTTTTTTCTCATTGGATGTATGCATATCATTCGTTATTATAACCCTAAAATAATGTTTCATATTATTATTATTATTTTTGTTGTTGTTACTATATATAATTTTTAAAAATTATTTATGAAAGGTCAGGTTTTGGATGTTAGAATTATTATTGAATTAATGTTGACCAATAAAATATATAGAGACCATTTATATGAAAAAAATAGAAGATATAGGATGCAACCATTATAATGACCCCCATCTATAAAGAATATCACCTTCACTTCGGGATTGAGTGATACAAATGATGTGTAAATTTTTTATAAAATATAACTAAAAAACCTAGTACATTATACAATCGAGGAATATTTCTTGTCTAGGTTCTCTAGAATTAGACAATACCTTAAAATTTATCAATGCCATAAAAAAGTAAAAATGAAATAACTATTTCTCTTCATGTCTTATAACTATAAAAGTGAAGTATTCAATCTTTGAGTTTCTAAGATACCATTGAAAATATTTCTAAAACACATGATGGAAATTTAATTATCTTAGTAAGGGGTTTTAACCCCATGGAAAACACATTAATAAAAATATAATTTAAAAAGTCTATTAAATCAATTTATATCTAATATAAATATTGGAAACATATAATATATGATTACTAGATTAATCATTATTTTTTTCCACACTAAGCACTACTCATATTGGATTATATTTTATTTATCAGTGACTAATTTCATAGTGAGATGTGTTTTTATCCTTCTCTCAATGTGTTGGATTATGTTGTCAGTTTTAATAAAGGGGGGATGATGATATTTAGAGTAATAATAGATTCTTAAATATTTGATGATAAGGCCAGCCTTTAAGCTGTCACCTTTTAATTTATTTTCATTAATGGGAAGAAGAATAATTTTCACTTCATTATTGAAATGACTGTTGAATAAAACAAATAGGGTATATTGAAGAACCTTAATGTACTAATAGATTTTATGTTTGATTTATTAAAAATATGTTTATGTGAATGATTATGGGAATAAAAATGTTTATCCACTAATTTCATTAATTTTTCATTTATATTATTTCACAAAACACCCTCATTTTTTTGCAAATGACATTAAATTAGGTAGATTTTAGGGATAGATTTATTTGAATTTTTATTTAATTTTCCTATAAATATAGAAGTTTTTTTCTTATAATTCATATGATTTTTTATTTTAATATGTATTCTAAAAGTTTAAAGTAGTCCAGAATCGTTGTTCAAAAAGAAATGTTGCAACCCAATGCTGGTATACATGCTTATGTTTAAGCTAAATGCTATGTTTTTTGACCCAAATTTTGATATGGACTAATGATATTCAAACCTCACATTTGTAGTAAATTTTTGGTTTGGGAATATAAATATTTTTAACAACCCTTCATTTGAGTGTTTAACAATTGTTTTTTTTAACATATTGTTTAAAATCAACTATCACGAACCAAGTCGGGTCACCATCCGACCCAGCGCCCGACCCGGTCTACAACATGGCCCGAAGGGCGTTCCTAATACCCACAGGCTGGCACAAGTCCCCAGGTATCAAAATGAAATGTGGGAACGATTTAGATGAAATACTAAACATAAATGACTAATTTCTTTAACAGAAAGAAAATGATTTTTATACAACCAAACTGAACCTTAGCACATTTCAAATTCAAAGATTACAACTCAACTAAATAAAAGACAACAACGAAAACTAAAATAAATAAATAAAACTAGAACACTAACCCAAACCTCCTAGAAAAAAGAGAGCCCACATCAACACCAACCCATAATGAGAAGACCAACTGCTACCTGAAACAAAGAGACAATAGAGACTGCATACACCCAAAGGTGTATGCAGGGTGTGAGCCAAAGGCCCAGTAGGATACCACCCAATATTAGATTCCATGCCACAACATTAAAGAGATAATCTAACATGCTTATTTAAAGCCATGCTTTTAAAACAACTTGTTTTTAAGGAAAACAGTTTAGAAGTTAAAACTAAAGGAGAAGTCAACAATATGAAAATCTATTTTACAACATTATTTTAAAGCGGAAAATAAAATTTATATGAACATGAACATGAACAATCACACACACACCCACACACAAGTGGTCTTCCATATGCCGACGGAAGGCACCACGTCATGGATAGTATATCACTATGGGTAAATCCCCAAAGGTTTATCTAGCTCAATCGGGACCCTAGAACCTCGTATCTCGGTGAAAGTAACCATACAAAAATCTGTTCTCGTGGACATGACCAACTAGTAAGGAACATACCCATAACCTAGTGGTGCCCCAACATCATCATCATAGTTTAGTTAGTGTTTTCATCGTTAAACATGCTACATGAAATAGGGGACAAACCCCACGGATTCACTAGCATACTAGTTCTAGTCAGCCCACCTAGATACCCGAGGTTTTCCATTGTGCTCAATGAAGTGACACATTCACAAGACAACAACACAACAAATTTACACCCACAAGTCAATCCAAACAAGATACACATAGTGTATCACCACTCGCACAGCCAAACCTCATTCTAAAAACACTTGCATACCAAAACATTTGATAAACATGCCCCGAAACACATATAAAATTAAATAGTTCTTAAAAAATAGTTCGAAAACAAATTTCCAAAGGCATCAAAACACTTTACACCTGAAGACATACTAAAAATACCTTTTTTTAGACCAAACTCACACCAAAATAATTTCACATCATAAATCACATCACATGAATGATCTCATAAATTATTTAAAAAATTAATACCACAATTCTAATTGGCACATCAAGGGATTTCACATGAATGAAGCCTAATTTTTCACACTCTATGGCCACCAAAAACTTAACCCATGTTTAACTCTATCAGACACCACCTCCAAAAATCACAATTACTTTAATAAATTCAATTAAAATTTTATAAAACATTTAAAGTTAACACATGATAGTTTACACCAAAAATTTACTTGATCTCATTTTATATAAACATTCTTATTTTAAAAAAACAAATGCATATTAAACTCTTCCATAACACTACATTCTCACCATCAAAATGAATTAATAAATAATTGATACTAGTTATTAAATCATTACAAGAAAACTCAAGGAGATATTGTACCAAAAATCCACCCAAAACCCTATTTTTAAAACAAATGCACAAAATAACTTTTCCAAAACATAATTCGCATCATAACGTAATTTAATAAATTAGTTACATAATTTATAAAAATTTAAACAAGTGATCTTACACATGTTTACATTGAAAATTTCCTCTGAAACCCCTTTAAAAATCGACCGTACGTTCTAACTATATGAAAAACGTGTATCGCACCATCGACACAATTTAAATAAAACATTGAATAATTTAGTAAACACCCTAAAACCATTTATATAATTAAATAAATAAGATTCAAAAAAGGAAACCAGTTTCAAACAAAATCCACACCACATTTATTTATTTATAAAAAACTACATTTGCACCACTCAAACAATTAATTAAAGACTTATAGAATTTACCACAAGAATGATAAAATGAAAGACACGACCACTTTTAAAAGGGAATAAAGTTTCATCACACATGCACGTCAAAACATTTATAAAACACATTTCACACAACCTATAAAGCATAACAAGAGATGCAACAAAAATATATATTAGAACATGCCCCATTTCATGTAAACATGGTTCTTAAAAATTAAATGCACCTCATGGCCTATCAAATATAAAATTATCACAACAAATAAAATCTAATAAATTATTTACGCATTTTATAAAATGCTAATAAATGATCTATCACTGGTTTACCCATAAATCTCACCAAATTTGTCATGAAAACCCCATTTTTTCCTTAACACCATATCAAATTCTTCCAAATATAACATTTTCACCACTCAATGGAACCATAAAACACATTCATAACTTAAACATGCATATTGAATTCATCAAATAATGTTGGGTCATGGAACTACCATCCTCGAGTGAAGAAATTCACAAAATGTTTGTGCAACCACAAATCGCGTGTCATTCGCACCTCAAGTAACCTAGCGCGAACCCAATATCATGAAATCAAACAAGAATACGCAAAATTAAGACCATAATTAACACCCTAAAAGTTAGAAACACCAAATACCCAAATGAGTAGGACTAAAACCCTAGTAAAGAGGAGGAAGGGATTACCAGGGTGGTTCGTACTTGCGGCGAAGGGAACATAAGGCAGCTGTAAGGGTTCGGGAGGCTGTCCGAGGAAGAAGATCGTGTCAATTGAGCAGGGGTGATGCAGATCTAGTGTGATGTGGGGGAATGGCACTGGTATAGTTTGCACCGGCCGGATGAGGACTTGAGGAGGGCTGGAGGAGGGCTGATGTGCGATGGAAGACTGAGGGGAAAGGGAGGTCTGATAAGGGAGGGTGAAGGGCATGTGCGATGGTTGGCCGGATGAAGGGGCGACGGTGGCTAGTGGCATGGGAGACGACGCAAGCAGGGGAAGGTCGACTGGGGAGGGGGTAGCGCACAGGGGTGGAGAGTTCCACAAGGGTGGGGGTGCGGTAGGGTTAGTGGGTGTGATGGGAGGGAGAGTGGGGGAGGAAGAGAGGAAGAAGAAGAAAAAAAAATAAATGGGGAAGGGGGGGGGGTCGCGACACAAAGAAGGGTGGAGGGTTCTGAAACCCTAAACCAAGAAGAAGAAAAAAAATATAATAATAATACTAATAATAATAATAATATCCTCAATAAAAATATTATTATCATTGAAATAATCTCTTAATTTTTATTACACTTCTCATTTTTATTATCATTAAAATAATTCTTTAGACTTCATTTAATTATTATTTTTAAATAGTCGGGAAACCAGGCGGTTACCCCGCAGCCCCATAAAAATTTTGATAGAAAAGGATGATGATGATGATAATAAACATAAAAAGATTTTCATCCTGAAAACCTCTTTGAATTTCAATCCTTTATTAATCATTACACTTAATTAATTAATTAATTAGTCGTGCACCCGTAGGTCGTGCTATGAACCGGGCGAGGCCGCACGACGACCCAGGTGACGCTGCGTGGCTTTGACCGTGGTGCGCTGGATGCAGTCAAGGCTAAAACATGCATTCTTAAAATACGAACTCAATAATTAAGTCATGCCTTCAACCAAACTACTTGATGCCCGGAAAATTAATAAAATAAATAATTTTAAAAATGACGGATGTGAAAATTCACTCCACCATAACGCTTTCCGTCATTGGAAAGCCACAACTTTGGCTGAAGAGAGGCATACTCCCCCAAAAAATGACAAAGTGTTAGAGGACCTCCAGTTCATTGATCCAGGAAAGGAAATCTTGTACCCACGCAAACCAAATTTACAAACTAAAATAAGACTGGGGAAACCGAGATGAGACTAGGAAACTACCACGGGGCGACCAATATGGGGAGGCCCGAGCGAACACCCCACCATGGTAATAGGCCATCATTGAATAACTCCAAACTGATTTCAATGAGACTCATAGGGAGTCTCCTTTCCATAAGAACTAACAGAAGATACAAAAACTTTTAAAATCATGTCATTTCAACTTAAAAGAATTCAGATTTTTAAAAAATCTCGAACAGTGGTTTTCAAAAATATTTTCCCTAACCCAAGGGGACACAAGACAACACAAAGGGGAAATTAGTGTTAGTGGGTGACTTGGAAATATGTTCTCCAGCCAGACTCCAGTCATTCCACCATCACAGAGAGTGTACTACTAGGGTAATGTCATCGACTCCACATGGCTTGCCAGACCCTGCGAGATCGATGTGACCATTGACCCTAACTCCTATATCATTTACCCCAAACAAGACTAACCACGAGGACCAAATACTTATGAAAACCTCAAATTATCATGGTAACTTGAGTCCCGCCACGGGGTATGCTGGCTAGGCACCATAATTATAGCCAGAACATTGAGTTATGACAACCTTAACTTCGGTCTACTGTGACTCTTCCTAAAGAAACATGACCCAAGTGAGTAGACCTCTGACCTATGGAAACCCCCCACCCCCAACCTGTGGAAACCTCCATTCATACCATTTTGTCACGAACAAAGCCAGGTCGCCATCCAACCCGGCGCCCGACTCGGTCCGCGACATGGCCCGAAGGGGGTTCCCGATCCCGGCGGGCTGGCACACGTTCCTGGCTATCAAAATGAAATGTGGGAATGATTTACCCGAAGTAATAAACATAAATGAATAATTTATTTAATAGAATGAAAATTATTTCTATACAACCATACCGAACCTTAGCACATTTCAAATTCAACGTTTAAAACTAAAATAAATAAAAGACAACAATGAAAACTACAATAAAGAAGTCAAAATAGAACTCTAACCCAAACCTCCTAGCAATAAGAGAGGCCACATAAACACCAACTTATAATTATAAAACCAACTGGAACCTGAAACAAAGAGACAATAAAGTCTGCATACACCCAAAGGCGTATGCAGGGTGTGAGCCAAAGGCCTAGTAGGATACCATTAAATAAAAGATTCCATGCCACAACATTAAAGAGATAATCTAACATGATTATTTAATTCTATGCTTTTAAAACCCTTTGTTTTTAAGGAATACATTTTACAAGTAAAAACTAATGGAAAAGGAAACACTATGAAAATCCATTTCACAACATTATTTTAAAGTGGAAAAGAAAATTTATAAGAGCACACACACGAACACCCACACACACACACACAAGTGGTCCTCCATATGCTGACGGAAGGCACCACGTCATGGATAGTAGAGCACTATGGGTAAATCCCCTAAGGTTTATCTTTCTCAAGCGTGACCCTAGAACTTCGTATCTCAGTGAAAGTAACCATACAAATATTTGTTCTCGTGCACATGAACCACTAGTATGGAACATACCCATAACCTAGTGGTCCCGCAACATCGTCATCATAGTTTAGTTAGTGTTGTCATCGTCAATCTTGCTATGTGAAACAGGGTCCAAACCCCACGGAATCACAAACATACTAGTTCTAGTTAGCCTACCTAGATACCTGAGGTTTTCCATAGTGCTCAATCAAGTTCCACATTCACAAGACAATAACAAAACACATTTACACCCACAAGTCTGCCAAACAAGCTACACATAGGGTATCACCACTCGCACACCCAAACCTCATTCTAAAAACACATGCATACCAAAACATTTGATAAACATGCCCTGTAACAGATATGCAATTTAATAGTTCTTATAAAAATAGTTTTGACAAAAAATTTCCAAAGGCATCAAAACACATTACACCTGAAGACATACTCGAAATACCTCTTTTTAGACCAAACACACACCAAAACCATTTCACATCATAAATCATGTTACATGCATGACCTCATAAATTATTTAAAAAATTAATACAATAATTCTAATTGGAACATCAATGGATTGTACATGAAAGATGCCTGTTTTTTCAAACACTATCTCCACAAAAAACTTAACACATGTTTTACTCTATCAGACACCACCTCCCAACATCAAAATTAATTCAATAAATTCAATTAAACAGTTTATAAAACATTTAATGTTAACACATGATAGTTTACACCAAAAACGCACTTGATCTCATTTTATATAAACATGTAGCATTTAAAAAAACCAACGCATATTCAACTCTTCCAAACCACTACTTTCGCACCATCAAAACGAATTAATAAATCATTGAAGGTAGTTATTAAATAATTCCATGAAAACTCAAGGAGATATTGCACCAAAAATCAACCCAAAACCCAATTTTTAAATAAAATGAACATACTAACTTTTCCAAAACAAAAGTCACATCATAAAATAATTTAATAAATTAGTTAAAAAATTTATAAAAATGTTAACAAGTGATCTAACACAGGTCTACATCCAAAATTTCCTCTGAAACCCCCATTAAAAATTGAGTGCACGTCCTAACTATATAAAAAACGTGTTTCTCACCATCGAAGCAATTTAAAAAAAACATTTAATAATTGATTAAACACCCTAAAACCATTTACATAGTTAAATAAATCAGATTCATAAAAGGAAACCAGTTTCAAAGAAAATCTACACCGCATTTATTTTTTTATAAAAAAACTACATTTTCACCACTCAAACAATTAATTAAACACTTGTAGAATTTACCACAATAAGGCCAAAATGAAAGACACAACCACTTTTAAAATGGAATACAGTTTCATCACGCATCCACATACAAACATTTATAAAACAAATTTCACACGACCTATAAATCATACCAAGAGATGCAACAAAAATATATATCAGAACACACCCCATTTTATGTAAACATGGTTCTTAAAAATTAAACACACCTCATGACGTATCAAAAATATAATTCGCACAACAAATACAATCTAATTAATTATTTACACATTTTATAAAATTCCAATAAATGATCTAACACTGTTTTTCCCATAAATCTCACCCAATTTGTCATAAAAAAACCATTCTTTCACTAACACCATATCAAATTCTTCCAAAAATAACATTTGTACCACTCAATGGAACCATTAAACACATTCATAACTTAAACTTTCATATTAATTTCATCAAATAATGTTGGGGAATGGAACTACCTACCTCGAGTGAAGAAATTCCCAAAATTTTTGTGCAACCAAAATCTCGTGTCATTCGCACCTCAAGGAACCTAGCACGAACCCAATATCATGAAATCAAAGAAGAATAGGAAAAATTAAGACCCTAATTAACACCCTAATATCTAGAAACACCAAAACCCCAAATGATTAGGACTAAAACCCTACTAAAGAAGAGGAAGGGATTACCAGGGTGGTCCACACTTGCGGCGAAGGGAGAAGAAGGCCACTGTAAGAGTTCAGGAGGCTGTTCGGGGAAGAAGATCGCGTCGGTTGAGCAGGGGTGTGGCGGATCTGGTGTGACATGAGTGTGTGGCACCAGTGGGGTTTGCACCGGTCGGAGGTGGGATGGAGGAGGGCCGCTATGAGATAGAATACCGAGGGTAAAGGGAGGTCTGATAAGGGAGGGTGCAGAGCCTGTGTGATGCCTGGCCGGATGGAGGGGCGACAATGGCTAGTGGTGTAGGCGATGGGGCGAGCAGGGGGAGGGGGTAGTGTGCAGGGGTGGAGCATCCCACCAGGGTGGGGGTGCACTAGGGTTAGTGGGTGCGATGGGAGGGTGAGTGTGGGAGGAAGAGTGGAAGAAGAAGAGAAAAAAGGAAATGGGGAAGGGGGGGTTGCGACCCAAAGAAGGGGGGAGGGTTCCGAAACCCTATCCCAAAAAGGAGAAAAAATAGATGATAATAAAAATAATAATAATAATAATAATATCCTCAAAAAAATATTATTATCATTGAAATAATCCCTTAATTTTTATTACACTTCTCATTTTTATTAACATTAAAATAATTATTTAGACTTCAGTTAATTATTATTTTTTATTTTTAAAGAGTCGGGAAACTGTGCTATTACCCCGCGGCCCCTTAAAAAAAATTTTAAAAAAGGTTGATGATGATGATAATAAACATTATCCAATTTTCATACTTAACACCTCTTTTAATTTCAATCCTTTATTAATCATTACACTTAATTAATTAATTAATTAGTCGGGCACCCTCAGGTTGTTCGGTGAACCGGGAGAGGCCGCACGACGACCCAAGTGACGCTGTGTGGCTTCGACCGTGGTGCACTGGATGCAGTCAAGGCCAAAACATGAATTATTTAAATAAGAACTCAATAATTAAGTCACTCCTTAACCCAGACTACCCGATTCCCTGAAAATTAAAAAAATAAATAATTTTAAAAACGACAGATGTGACAATTCACCCCACCATAATGCTTTCCATCCCTGGAAAGCTACAGCACATGCTGAGGAGAGGCATCCTCCCCCAAAAAAATGACAAAGAGTTAGGGGACCTCTAGTTGATTGATCAAGGAAAGGAACTCTTGTACCCACACAAACAAAATTTACAAACCAAAATAAGACTGGGGAAATCGAGATGAGACTGGGAAACTGCCACGGGGTGACCTACATGGGGAGGCCTGAGCAGACTCCCCACCATAGAAATAGGCCAGCAATGACTCACTCCAAAGGGATTTCAATGAGACTCACAGTGAGTCTCCATTCCATAAGAACAAATAGAAGATACACAATCTTTGAAAATCATGTCATTTCAACTTAAAAAAAATTCAGATTTTTATAAAATATCAAACAGTTGTTTTCAGAAAGATTTTCCCCAACCCAAGGGGACACAAGACAACGTAAAATGGAAATTAGTGTCGGCGGGTGACTTGGAACTATGTTTGGCTACCATACTCCAGTCATTCCACCATCATGGAGAGTGTACTACTAGGGTAATGTCATCAACTCCACATGGCTTTCCAGACCCTGTGAGATCGATTTAACCATTGACCCTAACTCCCTTTTCATTTTTCCTAAACAATACTAACCACAAGGACCAAAGACTCAGTAAAAATTCAAATTATCGTGGTAACTCGAGTCCCGCCACGAGGTGTGCTGGCCAGGAACCTTACACATAGCCAGAACATTGAGTTCTGACAACCTTAACTTTGGTCTACTGTGACTCTTCCTAAAGAAACATGACCCAAGTGAGTAGACCTATGATCTTTAGAACCCCCCCCCCCCCCCAACCTGTGGAAACCTCTATTGATACCATTTTCCCACAAACCAAGCCAGGTTGGCATCCGACTCGGTGCCCGACCCGATCCGCGACATGGCTCAAAGGGCGTTCCCAATCCCCACGGGCTGGCACAAGTGCCCGGGTATCAAAATGAAATGTGGGAACGATTTACCTGAAATAATAAACATAAATGAGTAATTTCTTTAACAGAAATAAAATGATTTTTATACTACTAAACCGAACCTTAGCACATTTCAAATTCAAATTTTACAACTCAACTAAATAAAAGACAACAACAGAAACTACAGTAAAGAACTAAAACTTAAACTCTAACCCAAACATCCTGGAAACAAGAGAGGCCACATCAACACCAACCTGTAATGAGAAGACCAACTATAACCTAAAACAAAGAGACAAAAAAGTCTTCATACACCCAAATATGATTACAGGCTGTGAGCCAAAGGCCTAGTAGGACACCACCAAATAAAAGATTCCATGCCACAAAATTAAAGAGATAATCTGACATGATTATTTAAAGCCATTCTTTTAAAACATTTTGTTTTTAAGGAAAACAATTTACAAGGTAAAACTAAAGGAAAATGCAACACTATCAAAATACATTTCACAACATTATTTTAATGCAGAAAAGAAAATTTATAATAACACGCACACGAACACCCACACACCCACACACACACAAGTGGTCCTCTGTATGCCGATGGGAGGCACCATGTCATGGATAGTAGAGCACTATGGGTAAATCCCCTAAGTTTTATCTAGCTCAAGAGGGACCCTAGAACCTCATATCTCGGTGTAAGTAACCATAAAAATATCTGTTCTCGTGGTCCCCCAACATCATCATCATAGTTTAGATAGTGTTGTCATCGTCAAACTTGCATTGTAAAACAGGGGCCAAACCCCATGGAATCACTAGAATACTAGTTCTAGTCAGCCCACCTAGATACTCGGGGTTTTCCATTGTGCTCAATCAAGTTCCTCATTCACAAGACAACAACACAACACATTTACACCCTCAAGTCAATCCAAACAAGCTACAGAAAGTGTATCACCACTAGCACACCCAAACCTCATTCTAAAAACACACGCATACCAAAACATTTGATAAACATGCCCCGTAAAAAATATGAAATTTAATAGTTCTTAAAAAATTAGTTTCGAAAAACAAATTTCCAAAGGCATCAAAACACTTTACACTTGAAGACGTACAGGATATCCCTCTTTTTAGACCAAATGCACACCAAAACCATTTCACATCATAAATCACTTTACATTCATGACCTCATAAATTATTTAAAAAATTAATACAACAAATCTAATTGGTACATCAAGGGTTTTCACATGAAAGACGCCTTATTGGTCACACAATATCACCACTAAAAACTTAACACATGTTTAACTCTATCAGACACCACATCTGCACATCACAATTAATTCAATAAATTCAATTAAACTATTTATAATATATTTAAAGTTAACACACGATAGTTTACACCAAAAATGCACTTGATCTCATTTTATATAAACATGCTACATAAAAAAATGCATTTTCAACTCTTCCAAAAAACTACTTTGGAACCATCAAAATTAATTAATAAATCATTGAATGTAGTTATTAAATCATTCCAAGAAAGCTCAAGGAGACTTTGCACCAAAAATCCACCCAAAACCCCATTTTTAAAACAAATGCACATAATAACTTTTCCAAAACACAATTCGCATCATAACGTAATTTAATGAATTAGTTACATAATTAATAAAAATGTTAACAAGTGATCTAACACAGGTCTACATCTAAAATTTCCTCTGAAACCCCCTTTAAAAATCGCATGCACCTCCTACCTATTTGAAAAATGTGTTTCTCACCATCGAAATAATTTAAATAAAATATTGAATAATTTATTAAACACCCTAAAACATTTACACAGTTAAATAAATCTAATTCATAAAATGAAATCAGTTTCAAACAAAATCCTCCCCACATTTATTTATTTATAAAAAAACTACATTTTCACCACTCAAACAATTAATTAAACAATTATAGAGTTTACCACAAAAAGGGGAAAATGAAAGACACGACCACTTTTAAAAGGAAATATAGTTTCATCATGCATGCACATCAAAACATTTATAAAACACATTTCACACAACCTATAAAGCATACCAAGAGACACAACAAAAATTTATATCACAACACGCCCCATTTCATGTAAACATGGTTCTTAAAAATCAAACGCACCTCATGAAATATCCAAAATATAATTCTCACAAAAAATACAGTCTAATAAATTATTTACGCATTTTATAAAAAATTGATAAATGATCTAACACCAGTTTACCCATAAATATCACCCAATTTTTCATGAAAAACCCATTTTTACACTAACACCATATCCAATTCTTCCAAAAATAACATTCGCACCACTCAATGGAACCATAAAACCCATTCATAACTTAAACAAGAATATTAAATTCATCAAATAATGTTGGGTCATGGAACCACCAACCTCGAGTGAAGAAATTCCCAAAATTTGTGTGCAACCATAATTGCCTGTCATTTGCACCTCAAGGAAACTAGCTTGAACCCAATATCATGAAATCGAACAAGAATACACCAAATTAAGACCCTAATTAACACCCTAAAAGATTGAAACACCAATACACCAAATGAGCAGGACTAAAACCCTAGTAATGAGGAGGCAGGGATTACTAGGGTGGTCTGTACTTACGGCGAAGGGAGCAGAAGACTGCTGTAAGGGTTTAAGAGGTTGTCCAAGGAAGAAGATCACATCAGTTGAGCAGGGATGCGGAAGATATGTTGTGACACAGGGGAATGGTGTCCGTGCAGTTTTCACCGGCCGGAGGAGGGTCGGATGAGGGCCGCTGTGTGATAGAAGACCCAGGGAAAAGGGAGGTCTGACAAGGGAGGGTGCAATGCCTATGCGACGGCTGGCCGGACGAAGGGGCGATGGTGGTTGGTGGCGCAGGCGACGACGCGAGCAGGGGAAGGCTGACCGGGGAGGGGGGTAGCACATAGGGGTGGAGCTGCCCACCAGGTTGGGGGCACGCTAGGGTTAGGGGGTGTGACAGTAAGGAGAGTGGGGGAGGAAGATAGGAAGAAGATCAGAAAAAAAGAAATGGGGAAGGGGGTCGCGACGTAAATAGGGGGGAGGGTTCTGAAACCCTATCCCAAAAGGATAAAAAATAGATAATAATAATAATTATAATAATAATAATAATATCCAAAAAATATATTATTATCATTGAAATTGCCCCTTAATTTTTATTACAATTTTCATTTTTATTATCATTAAAATAATTCTTTAGACATCATTTAATTATTATTATTTTATTATTTTTAAAGAGTTGGGAAACTGTGCGGTTACCCCACAGCCCCTTAAAAATTCTGATAAAAAAGAATTATGATGATGATAATAAAAATAATAAAATTTTCTTCCTTAACACCTCTTTTAATTTCAATCCTTTTTTAATCATTACACTTAGTTAATTAATTAATTAGTCGTGCACCTGTAGGCCGTGCGGTGAACTGGGTGAGGCCGCACGGCGACCCAGGTGACGTTGCACAGCTTCGACCGTAGTGCGCCGGATGCGGCCAAGGCCATAACATGCATTATTTAAATAAGAACTCAATAATTATGTCAGGCCTTATCCCAGATTACCCGATTCCATGAAAATTAATAAAATAAATAATTTTAAAAACGACGGATGTGACATGAACTATGTGTCATGAACCATAATTGTGAAGTTACCCTCACACAATGAAACAATATGTCCAATTAGTCATCTATAAGATTTTATTTTTGTATCTTTCTATGATTTCAATAAAATATTCTCTGTAAAAAATATACCGTTAAAATATTTTCAACAGATTTTTGAAAGGAAACTTAAATGATGGATTAAATCATCACTATTTCTAAGACAATTAATGATTTTTAGTTTTTAATTATACTAATATTTCATGTATGAGAAATGTTTTCTGGATAATGATCTGTCTAGTGATATCTTCATATCTTCTCGATCCGGTTTAAAACTAGATTCTTATTTAATCTCAATGGAATTATCTGGTTTAGATAGATTATTTAATAGTTGAATATTTTTTAACAACTATCTTCTTCTATGAATTTTATCTAGATAAATTTATTTTCAAAATTCATTGGTACTTTTTGAGACATTTACTAGTGTTAATATTGTAATACATTTTTGGATAAACATCTACAGTTTTCTACGGTTTTTTTTCAAGGAAACAATTTTTACATCTAATTTATAATCTTTTTTTCATGTTTTTACTCTTATAAAATTGTGTTTTGATACTTCTAGGTAATTTGAATATTTTTGTAGAAACTAATATTGTCATCATAAGGATTGTTATGAGAAGTATATTTCATATTCTTCTTAAGGTCTCTTATTCTATTAGTTGTGGAGGACACTATGTACTAAATGAGTATTCGACAATATACATCTAATCTATATACTGTTGGAGTTTCATTTTATCTTACAAATCTATGATTATTTAGGTTCCATTTTAATGTACAAGTTGGTCTTGTAAAATCCCCTTTTAATATTTCAGCTGCTTAAACTCAATTAGAAAGTTCCCCAAATAAAAGGAAGTGTTTACTGAAAATCAGTATTCTCATGGTGGTGGTGTTGGTGGATGGGATCGGGGGATATTTATATCCCAAACCACTATAAAAAATATATTTTTACATTATGTATTTTCCTATGGTATAATAGGTTTAATGATATTTCAAATATATTTATTTCTAGATTACAAAGGGGAATCAGTTTTACCTTTTTCAGGTTTTTAAAAGGACATAATTCATATCTATATTGTGTCTTCTTGTTTATTCCGAACTAACAATTTTTTTTTCAAATTATTTCCCATTAAAGGATCATTTTAATCTCTAGAAATCCACATCTAAAAGTATATATGATGATATATTTCTATGGTTGATTTGAAAAAAAAATATATGAAAATTATCAGAGAACCATTTTTAAAAAGAGTAAATTAAGGATGCTGAGAATATTATATGATCATTTATTTAAAAAATCATTGTTTCCTTTATTATATGATGGTTTATAGACCATATAAAATCCCCAATAAATAAGTAGAGAAATTGGATGCTACCAAAGAAGTTCATTATGTTCATAATTCAAGATATATGAATGTTATAATTTGTGGAAATGGACCTGATGAATTCAATTGTTTCTCTTAGTGCCCTACATCATATTATATGTAGATGAAAATTACAGTTTGCTATTATGTAACTGATAATGTCAAAAATTTGAGTTACAACAATACTAAGTAAAAATTTTATACTTCTAAAATGTATGAAGGATGAATTATTACTTAGATGAATGGAAAATTGACTGAAATCTTCAATGGTGTTGCAACCATGGGAACTCCAATTCTAGAACAAAATCAAGAATTAAGTAATCCTGAAATTATAACCACCAAATGAAATAGAATATGTGATTCAATTATAAAATCATCTCCTCTAAAAAAAATTATATCGAGGTAATTGATTGGTAATATAATGATGTATAAATCTAAAATGAATTATTATCTTGAAGATGATAGTGTAATCCAGAATAAGAATAAATTTCTCAAAGTAACTACTTTACAAATTTGAAAAAACATTAATGATGCTGGTATATCCTCAAATGATTCAAGTTATTCAAATAGTAGAGGGGATATTTCTCACCTATCAAGAAGGATAAATAATTTCTATAAAAGGAATAAAGGCTTCAATAAGTGTTTCAATTATTCTAGAAATATTGATCATGAACTAAATGTTTTTATATCTTATTAGGGAAATAATATGGGACATATAAAAAAACTCCCACAACAAAATAAAAATAGGGAAAAGAGAATAAAATTCAGATGAAAGGTGAGTATAAACTCAATGGATAGAAATATCTGAATGCTACATTGAGTGTTTATGAAGAATCATTCATCTCCTCAAATTCAAATTTGAAGAAATATAAATCAAATTGGGAATAGAAGATGTGCATTATTTTTATTAAATATGAGGTATAGGATTAATATTCTTATGATTCTAATATTAAAATCATCTACAATGGTAAATTAGATATATATTATTCTATACTTTATAATAAAATTGAATCCTAGATGAAAAGTCATAAATCCATGAATAATGTTCATTATTCTATCTTAAATAGAAAACAATCAATTTTGAATTTGAACCTATCATTATAAGAAAAAGTATTGAATTATACATAAATCTGAATAGTGCATGAAAGTAAAATTAAATTGTTTCATGATGAAAAATATTTTAGAAGTGATGCTATTGTTTTTATAAAGGTATAAGAGTCTTTAAACAATATTATTGGAATTAATTTTCATAGAAAAGAAATATATTCTTTTATTATTAATCATGAGAAACCCAAGATAATAAAAATTATGTTATTCCTAGTTCCTGGAATCACAAAATGTTTACACTTATCTATTTTCATTATGTATTTACGGGAAATTATGAAAATAGTTATTTCTTGGGATGTACTCAGATTGGTATTGTTAAAAATTCATATTATTTCAAATATTTATTAAAGTTTTTTCTTATATGGTTATATAAATATGGTTTCCTAGATCATTTATCAATAACATTATAGGGCCTAAGAGAAATTTGGTCCCAAAATACATTTTGGGTTAATATTTTTATAGGTGAAAATCCATAAGTTTTGAAATGAAATATGTTTTGTGGATAGTGGATTCTCGAGGCACATGTGTAGATAATTTTCAAATATCCATGCACTATTAAAAGTAAAAGGATGAATGGTTACCTTTTGTGACAATTCTAAATGAAATATCTTTAAAGAAAGATCATTTGGAGATCAAAAACAATCTTGATCAAAAAATTTCTCTATTTTAAGGGGTTTAAGGACAATATGATAAGTATCTATAAACTCCTTGATGATGGATTTTATATTTATTTTACAAAAAATGATTACTATATATTTAAAATAAATATGCTTATATTAAGAGAACCTAGAACTGAAAAAGTAATAAAAATTCACCTTACTTACTTATGAAAATATAAATTTAACAGTTTAGCTATTGAGATAAGTGAATACAGGCTATGTAATAGGATACTTGGTCACTACAATATATTTCCTCTAACTATGTCATGTATGATTATTTTAGTTTCAGATCTTCTTAGCCGAATGTTTGATGAGAAAATAAATTACGATTTATATCAAATTTGAAAGCAGCATAAGTCATATTTCAAATAAATTAACAATGTTTAAACTACTAAAACATTAGAACATATCCACAATAAATTATTTGGAACAACTCGACTATCCATCATGGCTGGAGGATTAATTTTATTTATTTTAGCTAATAAATTTTCCGTATTTATTTGCGATTACTTCTTAACATTTAAAAGTGATTATTTCTCATTTTTAGTAAATTATTTGACTTTGTTTGAAATAGAAAATATTCCAAAACCATCTCATTGTCAATTGATAATGGAGGAGAGTTTGAGAACAAATAATCTAATTTTTTTTCTAAAATCTAGGTATTAAAAAAACTCATTCGACTCCATGAACACCTCAACTGAATAAAATTTTGGAAAAAAAGAAATATGGAAATTCAGGAAATGGAATGAACTATTTTTGAATTAATATATTTTACCTACCTATTTTTTTTAGAATTTTTTAATATATCATTCCATATCATGAATATTTTTTAAATTAGAAATTTTGAAGGAAATATTCTATATGAGTACTGGAAAAATTGAAATCATAATGTTTGGAACATTAATCTTTTTTGAATGCAATGTATATATTCAGAATACTATGTAAAAACATAGTATGTCTGATCCAAATGACTTAGAAGGAAACTTTTTGAGATATTTTTCTTCTTCATAATCATATAAAGTGTTTTATAAAAATCCAAGGATATTTAAATAATTAATTAATGTGTATTTTGTTTAAATTGGTCTATTTTATCACAAAAAAATAAAAAAATGATGTTTATTATTCTTTTAATAACATGGGGCATGAATATTATCTTTTAAAAAAGTAAATTAAGAAAATAATAATAATTAATTGTGTTTGGAAGAACATGAAACTATGGAACCTGAAATTGTGTTATGTAGAAATCATAGGGAATTTAAGTAACATCCTTTAGAAACTATTATAGGATAATTGTATGAAGGAATGTAGAGTAGAATGAATATATGAAACCTAGTTCAGTTATTTTCCTTTATATCCCAATTTAAACCTAAGAATGATGAAGAAGAATTATTATATTGAGATTTAAATGTTAGCTTTGTATGAATTTATAAAAAAGTTTTAGAGGAATGATATTTCGAAATTATTGGACAGGCCCTCAAAACATCCAGTTATACGAAGAAAAATGAACTTTAGAAGTAAGCATGATGATTAAGGTATAATTAGAAGAAATAATTATATGCTTGTTTCTAAGGTTTATAACTAGGAGGAATGAATACAGTATGGGGAATAAGTTTTTCCTAGTTTCTAGTCTTGAATCCATTAGGATCCTTTTACCATATGCATATCATATGAACCTTAAATTATACTCGATGGATGTCAATTAAAAAATTAAATGTTTATATGTTGAACAACCTATGGGATTTAAAAACCATCATTAATAAAATTCTAATTTTAGACATACTAAATCTCATTATGGACTTAGACAAGAACAAAGGTATTGGTATTAAATATTTAGTTCTTTGCTTTTTAAAAATGGTTTTTCAGTTGGACTATTTAATTCAATTATATTTTAGAAAATATATTATTATAATATTTAATTAGATCAAATTTTTATTGTTGGCTTTATTCTTTGTTAAAATAATAATATTTTTTGTAATTATTTTTTAAAACATTTACAAAAAAGAATTTCAAATGATTATAATTGGAGAATTGAAATTAATTCATGGATTTCAAATTTCTCAAGATGTTTGATGAAATGTTTTAAATTAAAGTAAATATAGTATTGCTTTTTGAAACTTTTGGTATTGAAAATGGTATGTCATATACAATTCCCATGTGTACTAATGTAATTATTGATTTGGATGAATCAAGAAAATTAGTTGAAAATATGTTATATAGAAGTATGATCAGTAGTTTTCTCTATCTTACTACTAGTAGACAATAAATCATTTTTTATAATTTACTTTGTGAAATATTTTAGTAAACTTCAAAACAACCCCTTCTATTGATATCTAAAAGCATATTTTTGATATTTAAATAGAAAAACTTCTCTATCTCTTCCTTATCCAAAAAAAGTATTGTTTTTATTTAATTTTATATTATAATATTGATTTTGGAGGTTAAAAATTAGCTATATAAATCACCTTAGGAACCTATTACATTTTAGGAAATCCAATTGTTTCATATTCTATTGAGAATATTGATTCAGTTGTACTGAAAATATGTAAAGCATAATATATGTGTATATATATGCAGGTAGTTACTGTGAAAAGGTTATTTAGGTGAAACACACACTTTTGTAATTTGGATATCATTTTGATCATGTTCTTATTTTATATGATAATATTAGTGCTATTAATATTTGAAAAATCTAGTGATACATTCTAGGAATAATCATATTTATATAAGGCAACATATTATAAGGTATTATGTCCACAAAGGGAATGTATCTCTAGATTTTTTTTAATTTGAGTATCAACTTTTTTATATCTCACCAAGACACTTCCCACTACCAATTTTGATTTTATTAAGGGGGGTAAGTTTATTTAATTTTAAGTAAAAATATCTATTTACTTATAAATCTATATTTAGTTTAATAATAAGCATTAGTTATTCTTTTTCAAATATATTATATTTATATATGTTTTATATTAACTTTATAAATTTTTTTCATTTAAAATTTCATTTGAGTATTGTTTTTGTAATGCCCCAAAATTCTAAAATAATAACATTGAATTTGATGACATGTATGGTGTGAAACACCAAGCATGTAGGGGAATATAATATCACAACACTTTATAATATATTTATATTTTAATCAAATTAAATCTATGACATATCTTTCAATTCCCACAATACTGAGTTTACTTGTGTTACATTCAACAAATACTTTCTTGGATTGCTTGCATTACACGCAAGACTGAGCTTTACCTTAAAATAATATATTATTAAAAGATGATTGTCTTTAATATAACAATATAAAAACTATATGATAAATTAAAATTTATTAATATTATTTACAAACTTATGAAAATATATCATCAATAAAAATATAAGATGAATTCATTGGTTACAAATTATTTAGAAAACAAAAACATCCGTATATTAAAGAAAAAAGAAAATATTTTTATGCTCCCAAAGTCATGTTGTCCTAATAAAATAAATTAATTACCATTAGTGATTTATATTTATGAAACATATATTTTATTTATTCAATCAAATATTTTTTATATTCAAACAATTGATTTTTTAGTCAAAAGAGACGATCAAACCTAGTATTACACATAAAAATCTATATTTTTATAAAGATACTTTATTCTTCATTTAAAAAAGAATATATTTGAAAAAAAATTGGAAAATTTATAAATTTTATATGTCAAAATAAAATTAACTTTTTCAAATTTGAACATAAAAAATTAGATTATGGTGAATTTTGGAGGTTTTTGTGATGTTTCATTTTTTATGAATAGTGAAGAATACTGCATTTTAATTCAAAATCAAATTTTCATTTAATTTATTCATAATTATAAATTGTATATATTACATTTCTAATGAGTAATTATATCTATTTTATAAAAATTAATCCAATTGAAGTCATTTTAATTAATTTCACATTGAAATTGGATGTAAAATTACCTCAAACTTTTGAAGATTTTTACTTTAAAACACCACATTTTCATCCATCTATTGGATTAATTTAAAATATATTTATGTCATATATTTTATTTAAATTTGGGAAAATATATTTCATATTTGGAATTTAAATAATTTATAATTTAAAATATGAAAAACTTATTTTTTTAAAAAGTATATTACTTAATGCGATTAAAATTAATTAAAGTGGTTAAGAGAAAAATTGTCAACACAAGGGACTAAACCACAGACTTAAGGGCCAAAATGAAATAGAAAATTGTCAAAAAGGTATTTCCGTGAAATATTTGGAGACAATAATCTTGTTTATATAATTGTTTCTATTATTGGAGAACCATTTCATATGAAGAAAGTGGGTGGAATTCCCTTTTCAAAATTTACAAAAATTTCACCCCTCCTCCACTATAAATTGAGACTCCACCCTCCCATTTATTCACACCTATAAATTCTTTTGTATCACACAAAATATTCCCAAATAAGTTCCTAAAATCCTTCATATCATCATAAAAGAATCAATATTGTATTAAATGGATTCAAGGATGTACTTTGGTGAAACCCCAAAAGAGTTGCCAAAAAATGTGGTTACAATATTCAATATTCACATTCATTTTATATATTTATCCACTCCTTAAATTATAATTAGTCCATTATTATATAAAAATACTAGTAACCTAAATAAACTATGATATTTTTATGTTATTTTTTCTAACTTCACCAGCACACACTTCAATCAAATGGGTGATGAACTAATTGTTCATTTACGAATAGTTATCATAATGAGAAGTGATGGTTGTTTATTTTATTCCTTTAACACATGTCATGGTTGAAAATTTTGATGAAAATTATATTTATATATGGTATTTATAATTTAATTATTATTAATTAATTTATATATAACAGAGTATATTTTACTTTACATTTTGGCAGAATACGATAATATCATTTTGGGAAGTGCGGACTACCGCCTACTCAAAACAATGTGATTCATTCACACTATACATTAAATGTATAAAGGATGGTTTTAATAAACCTATGTAAAAAATATGACAAAATTATTATAATTGAATTTTAATATACATATTCATATATATCATTTATATTTTATTCTTTTAAATACGACAATGAAAGGTTTGTATTGTCTATGAATACTTAAATTGCACAGTCTCCATTAACGGTGCATTTCATTTCATATCTCCAAATATTTTGGATTAGTTTAAATAAATATATAATAAATATATATGAGATTTAAATAATTTTTTAATTTTCTTAGTTGGTGTAATCATGATCTAATTAATTGTAACATCAAGTAACAATAAAAAACATACTCGAAAAACTTGGCAATTGACACGAGAAATAGTGAAGATAATGAAGGATTGTCAACAAAAATGTGTAATAAGAAGATATATGGTATTATAAATATAATTTTGTTATGTTATAATATAATAACATTATTCAAAACACTATATAATATGTTAATGTATTTTAATCAAAAATGAAACATG
Source organism: Viscum album (assembly GCA_963277665.1). Lineage (NCBI taxonomy): Eukaryota > Viridiplantae > Streptophyta > Magnoliopsida > Santalales > Viscaceae > Viscum > Viscum album. The sequence goes on from OY728155.1 coordinate 484,775,298, forward strand.
AGGTATGAGATTTTCATCTCACTTATTACATATGTGAGGAAAATGTCATATTCACTGCTTTATTCTTTTTCATGGTATATCAACAGCCCTTATTTATGTATTATATCATGAATATTTTTAACTTTAATTTTTTTAATTTTAATTTAAATTATTTCTTTCGTGGGGATCTTAGTTAAAAGTTACCAAGTGGTAAGGAATTGGATATCCAAATTTATTTTCATTGGGTTATATTGCATCCTCATTGTCACTAATAATATAGTAATATGTGTTTAATAAATTTATATTATATTTTTTTTAAAAAAAAATTTTATTTGAATTTATATTTTACTTGTATAATCTATTTATTGATTCATTCTCATGTCAATGATAGTTTCTTTTGAAGGGTTTATTTCACTATCACATTTTGTTCAGGATTGTTTATACATGGATTTCCATCAAAGGTTTTTATTGAATAATTTTTTTAATAAACCCATTCATTTTCATAACCTATGATATTTATAACATTATTCAAGTAATATTACCATTTTATGCTCTTTGGTACTCAAAAAGTTTTATAAAATGTTTTAAAAAAACCATACTTCAATTATCTCTTTTTTCGGAGAAACTGTTTTCTTCTAAATTCCTTATTTTCTAAAATGGTTTTCCAAAATTTATTGAACTTCCAAAAATTATTTATTAAAGGAATTTATTGCGTTTTTCACTTTTAATTATGATTTCAAATTAATATTCTTTTCATTTTACAAAAAAATGAATTTTTATAATTTTCATTATCTACAAAAGGAATGTTCTTTTTTACCTTGTACATCATGTAAAGATTTACCTTCCATTGTTTTTTTGAAGATTTATTTGAATATTTTAAAGGTTAAATTTTAAAGGAAATTTTTTCGAAAGTGTTTTTCAAATAAAATAGTTTTCAAGAAAAATTAAAAATAAAATATATATTTTCCTCAAGAATATTTTTAGAATATATTTTTATAGTATAATTATACATAAATGAAAAACCATATTATCCTTTAACTACATCTAAATATTAAACTAAAGGAAACCTCATTTTTTTCTTGATAGATTTTTATTTATTTGAACAAGGACACCATTCAAATTCTCTCCCTTGATTCCTTTATTAGTCCCCTTGATAAATTCAATTCCTATGGTTATTATAAAAGGAATTTACCAAAATTATCCATATCTTTTATCATCAATATTACTATTTCCTAAACCGTATAATATTTTTACATATAGTGTTTACTTAGAATGTTATTTTATTATATGGGGACATATTATAAAATAATTATTCTTTTGTTAATATGGATTTTTGATAAGGCATGTTCATTTTTAATTAAATCGAATATTCGATATGAATAATTATTTGGACTAGCAATAATGTCCGGGGAACGATATTTATATATAACCTCAATGCATCGGTAGGTTCTTAGGAGAAAAATTAGTTACACAAATTAAATGGGTTTCTCAAAAAAAATATTCACCTTTAAATATTGTTCATGAAATTCCTTCTCAGTTTACTGATTACCTATCATGTGTCTTCAGTTATTACATTTCCATATCTACTATTATTTTTGATTAATTATATTTTCTAATGTAATTTACCTTTATTCAAAATTGTTTCTCAACCTTATTATTTTTCATTTACCCATTATTAAATAAAAATTACTATGAAATATATGAAATGATATTCTACATTAAATTATTTTGTTATCCTCAAAGAAAAAAAAATTGTGTTCTAATTTGTTTATTTATTTGTAGAACTACAATCTTGTATGTATCTAATTTACTAAGACTGACAAATTTTTCTATCCTTTGGGATGAAATTTACTTATATCTTATGCCAATGTAATGGTATCAGGAATCTAACTCTAGGATTTCTGTGGTCAGTCACTATAGTTGGTATTATAGAATAGTTAATTGAAACCTAGAAAACTATATTTATGGAAACATATATTATAGAATATAACACTATGGGAGAATTTGAGGATAAGTAAATATGAACATTCTATAATGTTGGTAAGGAAGATATTATGTGGGTCTTATTATAAATATATCCCTATCATGGTACTAGAAGTGCACATTGTTCTAGAATTTATGTATAGAGGGGTAAAAACATCGAAAAGGTGTGTTGGACCTGAATCGAGCATAACATTGTACATGATAAAGGACCTTACTATACACCTATTTTTACAATACTATGGGATATTCTTAGTTTAATTATCTTTTTCCAAATAACCCATTACGAATTATTTGAATTGATAATGGTAATGAATGACGTAGGTCAAACTTAAGGTGTCATATATTGAAAATAATGTTTCAAGATTTAGAAATCCTAAAAATGATTATATGATTTTCCAAATATGATAATTTTTTCACACTACGGTTTTATGATTTCATAAATTACCTCTTCTATAGGATAAACTCGAGACAATGGAAGGACATATGTGGAAATAAATGGATGAAGTATTTATGTATTGATGTTTACTTGAATACCATGGTTTGAAGGATATTTAATGATTAAATTTCAAGGTTTTCCATCATATCTAATTTTTAAAAAATATTAATATGGTTTTAGAAAAGGAAAACCTATATTCCATATGATAAACCATAAATTTTGGCAGGGTTGTGGGGAATTAACTCATTCATAAAAGACGATAAGGGTTTCTCCTATACAATTGGACTACATGATTTCTTCCTTAATTTTCATTGTTTTTAAATAAAAATTGAGTTAATAAATATTAACCATTAATATTAGGTTCAGAGATTATTTTATTAACTTGATTGGATTTGGAGAATAGTTGGAGACAAATAGTTAGAATATTAACTCTGTTATGGAACTTATGATCTGTTAAAAGTATTGTTTAGTGCTCCATGCATCAAATATAATTTCTCGTTTCCCATTTCATGAAGTAATTGATAAATTTGAAATTTGTCAAATAACAAAAAAAATGATCAAATTTTTTTTATATAAATACATCAAGTATATTTATTTCCTTATATTCTTGTTTAATAAAATAATTCCTCAACCTTATGAAAAGTATCTTTAAAAAAGTGTTATCTTAATACATTCAATTTTTTTGAACTGATAGAAATTAAAATCATTATATATTTGTAGACATCAGGACCTAAAATTTAAATTATTCATTAAATTGTTTTCGATTGATTACCTTAATCGCTTCCTATAAAGATTTTTTCTTTTCATCCAAGTATATATCTCTAATTTTCACTAATTCTCTCTTACATAGAGACATAGTTATATATTGGTCCATGTGACCTTTTTAAATCACATTCTATCTTTTATTATGGATGTATGATGAAATATTCTCATATTTTGGAATTTTTACATAAGAAATATGAAACAATCTATTAATAATATCTATTTAAAATTTCATGGTCATAATTTAGTTAATGTGGGAGAATGTAACAACCTAAAATTGTCAAATAAGAGCATTGTATTTGATACCGTGTATGGAACACGACACCAAGAACCTAATGGAATATAATATCCAAGGACATTATAATATATTTTATATTTTAAATAAATTTAATCTATGATCTATATTGAGATACATTTAATACTGAACTAACATTTGTTACACACAATAAAGACTTTATTGGATTGATTTTGTTACATGAAAGATCGAGTTCAACCTAACAACAATATATTATTAAAAAATTATTATTTAATATGAAAATAAATAACCTATACATTTTATTATAGGTTATTAATATTATTAGGTAAATTCTAAAAATATATGTTCTATAAAAATTTAAGGTGATTTCATTCGTTCCCAATTAATTTTAATGAGACCATAAACAGATTAAATATAATAGAAATATTTTAATGCTCCCAAAGATAGGATGTCTTAATAAATTAAAATAATTATAATTATTTAATTATATTAATGAAATAAATATTTTATATATTTGATAAGATATTTTTTAAATTCACTTTATTGATTTTATAGGAATAAGATAAGATCAATCCCAGTATTACACAAAAAAAGATATATTTTTATAAAGACACTTCAAACAACTTTTAATTAAAATCCTTTTTTAAATCCTTTTTTCAATGTTTTATAAATTATATATGTAATAATAAACATAATTTTTTAAATAAAAACCTAAAAATTATCTTTAAGTGATATTTTTTGTTACTGTATAAATATTCAATTTAAGATGAATAGTTAAAAATATAGAAATTTAATTCAAAAATTATTTTTCATATAATTTATCTATAATGATAAATTAAATTTATTATTTATTTTAATGTTTAATTATATTGTTTTATATTAATTAACCCATTATAGTTCATTAGAATTAATTTTACATTAAAATTGGAAATAAAAACATCTCAAACATTCGAAAATTTTAAATTAAAAAACCCCATTGTCATCCCATAAGTTGGATTAATATTAAATTAATTCATGCCTCTTATTAGATTAGAATTTGGAAAAATGGATTAAATATTATAAATAATCATTATTTATAATTTTTTATAACTTAAAATTATTTTTTACCAAAAATAATAGTGAATGTGATTAAAATTAATTAAAGTGATTAAGAGAAAATTTTGCATCAAAATGGAAAAAAATAAATGTAAACTTGTTAAAAAGATATTATTTGGAAATATTTAAATCTAAAATTCCCTTTTATTAATGTTTTTCTTTGAGGCGATTCATGTTCCATAGGAAAAACATTGGTCTAATTCCCTTTTCAAAATTTACAAGAATGACACTTCTCCTCCATTATAAAATGCACTCATCCGTATCCTTAATTCACACCAATAAAAATAATTTGATCTCACAAAATCTAATAAAATAAGATCCCAAAATTCATAATCTCATCCCAGAAGCCTAAATTTTGGTATAAAAGGATCCAAGGAATTCCTTTTCTAAAATCCAAAAGGAGTTACCCAAAAATGAGGAAACACTCTTCAAAAGTCACTTTCAATTTGTTTTTGTCCACAATACTTCTATTAAAATTATTCCAAGATTATATAACAACAACAGTATTATAAATATACTTATATGATTTTATTTTACATTTTTAACCTGAACCTACTCACACTTTTATCAAATGGGTAACAAACTTACAGTTTGTCTAAGAAAAATTATTGCCTCACAAAATGATGACTGTTCATTTTTTCTTAACCCCCTATCATGGTTGGGAATTTTGATATAAATTATGTTTATATATGATATTTATAATGTATTTATTCATACTTAATTTATATATAAAACATAACATTATGTTTTCCTTTTCGCAGGAATACGATAATATCATTTGCTGAAGTGTGGATTATTTCCTCCTCAAAGTGATGTGATTCATTCACTCAATACATTGAACATATAATGTATAGTATTAATAAACCTATGTAAAAAATATGAAAAATATGTGATACTATAATTAAAATTTACATATAATTATATATCAATTACTTTTCATTCTTTTAAATAGGATAAAAAAATTGAAGTAGCATTCAAGTGTACGTACAACCTACCGTCTCAATGAATAGTGCATTTAATTTCATATATCCAAATATTATGGACTATTATAAATACATATATAATGATTATATGTCAAAATAAATTCATGTTTTTCATTCCTCGAATGATTAAAACATGTTCATTTTAATAAAAACAATAATTAACAAGTCAAAACATACTCGAATAAAAAGTAACACCTGAAATAGTGAAGAAAATGAAAGATAATAAACAAATGGTTAATAAGATAATATAAGAAGTTAATATATGGTATTATAAGAATATTTATAGTTATTTTATAATTAAATAAAATTCTTTAAACTATTATAATGTAGTTTTAAGGACGTTAATCCAAAATTAAATTCAACATAAAGAATTTTCATCTAACTTTTTACATCTGTGAGATAAATTTCATATTCACTGCTTTTAATTTTAGTAGTTTATATAATACCCAAGTTTATATATTATATAATTAATTATTTTAATTAATTTTATTTTTAATTTTATTTTAAATTATTTATTCTAATGGGATTTTATTTAAGAGTAACCAAGTGGTTAAGAATTTCATAACCCAATTTCATTTTAGGTAATTTTACTTACTTATTGTTTTTAATATTATATGAATATGGGTGTGATCACATTATAATTTTTTTACACTTCTTTTATTTTTATTTTTATTTGAAGTGCATAATCTATTCATTGATCAATTCCCATATCAATGATATGATCATTTCAATGGTTTACCTCACAATCTCTTTTCATACAGGATTGTTTGGAATTTGATTTTCATTAAAGTTAATTATTGAATATTTTTTTTAATAAACCCTTTTATTTTATTCACCTCGAGTTATTCATAAAATTTTCAATTAATTGTAACATTTTCCCACTCTTTTATACTCATAAGTTTTTAGAAAGTGTTTTTATCAAAACTCGACTTCATTTATCTCTTTGGTTAGAGAAGCTATTTTATTTTAAAAACCATGTTTTCTAAAAATATCATCAAATATTTTTTTATCATTTTTTAAATTATTTATTAAATATTGTTTTCTGTTTTTTGTTTTTAATAAATTTTTTCAATGTAATTTTCATGTCACTTTCTAAAATTGTAATTTTTATAACCTTTTAACCATTAAAAGTGAATGTTCTTTTTACCTGGTATGGAATGTATGGATTTTCCATCCATAATGTCATTGAATATTTTCTTAATGTTTTAATGGTTATTTTTAATGATTTTTTTTGAAAAGTGATATTCAAAGAAATTTTTTTCAATTTTTTTTCAAAATAGACAATATATTTTACCCAAGAATGCTTTTGAAATATATTTTTATAGTATTTATATTAATCAATGGTAAAAACCCCTCATCCCTACAACAATTGGATATTTTTTATTGATTCAATACTTATTCTTACTCGAGATGTTTTATGACTTCATTATCCAAGGATAGTTTGTACGTTCACTTCATTCATTACTTGTTTAGTCCCATCAAAATATTCAATTTCCGATGATCATTGGATAATGAATTTTCTCTAATTATAAATATTATATTCATTTATAATACAGTTTTCTAAACCATATACCATTTTTACATATGGTGTTTACTTTGAAATTAATTTGATTATCTGGGGAAATATTGATAAATGCATATTCTTTATTTAATATCGATACTTGATATGGAATATTGTTTGTTTGTTAAACCGATTGGTCTGTATAAGGAATGATTTGGACTAGTAGTGATTGGTGGGGCCTGAAAAATATACAATCCCTTGATGCATCAAGAGTCTCACATGTGAAAATTTTGTTTTGAAAATTAAATGGGTTTCTACCAGTATTTTTAAACCGTATTGTGGAAGTTCATAAAAGTATAAGTTTTCATGTGCCCTAGAAAATGTGTCCAATAATTAATCATTTTCTTTATTTTGATTAAATATTTATTATCCATGATATTATCACTATGGAAAATATTATGGACTAATTTAATTCTCAATTTATTGATTAAATTAAATGAATTTTCACCTTTTTACCTTGACATATTTATTTTTCCTTATCCTATTATTTTAATGACTAATGTTTTTAGTTATTTACCATTCAATATTGTTTATTCACTTCATTCTCAAATTTTTTATTACATTTAATGTGTCTTGAGTAATGAAATTTTCATATTCATTATTCTCATTGATTCATTATTTCTTCTATAGTACCATACCCTTACTGGGCATTTGAGATCAACATGTTTATGTTTCCTTTCCCTAGGATTCCATGTAGTGTACTAAATATGATATGCAAGGATACTTTATTTTGAATAATGTAATTATTATCTATGAAATAAAATGATGTAATTAGTGTATTAATTTTTAAAATAAACGCATGTATGTATCTAGTTTTCCAAGACTACTAAACTATTTAGTCATTTGGGATATTATGCACTAGTTTCTTATGCCAATGTAATTATAACATCTCGGTTTCGGGTGCCGCCCAAAGGTTCCTTGTACCTGGTTGGTCACCTAACCTTAAGCACATTTCCCTAAATTCTATAGGATTAAAACTACAAGTGAGGTCCAAGGTCTTATAATGAGGAAATAATTCACTCATTGGAAGAGTATACACAATATAATCACAAATAGTAATCAAAAGTGAGAATAGTAATACCATACGACATAAGTAAATAGAAGAAGACTGATAGTAATATAACAACATGAGAATATGTAAATGATGCATGTCACATGTCCCAAAGAAATCATAAAACAAGTCACAATGCTATAATTACTATATTGAAACCAAATTATAGAAAAACAGTAAACTCCAATAGCAATGCAAGCCTCAGCAAGGGCCCATGCTCTCTATAGAGACCCAAATCTTGACGTATATTGACATTACATTACATTTTCGGAATACTTATTACATAATAAAAACACACACACAAGGATCGTAATAGTTTAGTGTCTTTGGAAACTCGGAACGTAATCTTCTAATCGTGGTGAAAGATCTTCAATATCACCCATAAAGATCTTCCCTTTTTTTTACCTAAAACATTTCTTTATATCTTGGGGAAAAGAAAACATAAAAGGGTGAGCTCAAATGCTCAGTAAGGGTAAACAAAAGAAAAATCAATCACATCATATTCATAAGAACATAACTTTTGGAAATCTTAACCTGCAAAAGAGAGCATAATTTCATAACATGAGATAAATCATAGTAGTGAAATGAAATCCCAATAAGCATAACATAAATCATGAAACTTTGTGGCATACACCCAAAATCATAGAGAATAATTTCTTGTTAGTCAAGACTCATTGCCAAGACTATCTTAGTGGACAAAGTCCCTTTCTGAACCGAGTCACCCTCGTTTCAGTCCTGTTTCACTGAACCGGTATAACCTACCATTCCAGCCATGTCTATCTCATGAGATATAAAATCTTTACCCAATGCATTGGAGGGAGATATAGGTCCCACCCATCTTATAATGAATCCTTTTTTATGTGTGCCACATAATCATAAACCATACATCATCGCATAACACATGTAACAAAAATGGGATTCTTGAAACATCATGACATCATAAAACAATTCATATTAGATAAAGGAATTCATAAAAATATTTCCATCACAACATAATCAAATCCATGTAATAATAGGGATAAAAACAGAACCCTTTATTATCTTAGATGGAAAATAATTTTGATAAAACACTTGAACTTCATTCTTGAGGAAAATATCCTTTCTACTTCAAAAACATTTTTCCTTTCATAACATGTCATACGATTTTAAAATAAAAGAAGTTGATTAAAAATAAACTTGAAAACTTGTAAAGGAAGCTTCTTGGAAATAATGTTTTAAAAATCCATTCATTCCTTCTAAGTTAAAAAAAACATTCTTCTCGTACTTTTGTCGGAAAAGTAAAAAAAAGTACCTCGTACGAAAAACGACAAAAGATTCCTTTCATATCCTTTATTAAATATTCACCGAAGGGTAAAATTGAATATAAACTATTGCATAAGTATATAAATATTAAATATTGAGGAAAAATGGATGTGGATGATAAAATACACCCCAGTAAATGCCAAAGTATAAACAATCTCGGATAAAAATGAGATTGTCATATTTCCCTTACCTTAGGTCCGACTTGCTTTGTAAGTGTCTGAACCTCCTCTTTTTGACGCGCCTTTTCTTAGCCTCAACTTAAAGAACTAAGGATGGTCTTTGAAGAAGACCAGGACCTCTAGGATGATACTAGGGAAGTGGAGAAGGGATTTTGGCAGGGGTTGGCCGAGCTTGAGTGCTCATATTGGTGTGAGGAGGAGGGGGAGGATGTGTCCTTTTATAAGGGAGGAGAGGGGCACCTTAGGAATATCTCAAAATATTATTTTATATTAAAGTCAAAATCTGTTTAAAATGGTTCCAAAGGGTCTTATTTCGAAGATAAAGTGGGGATGGGTCGAAATCCTATCAACCAATAGGATTTAGACAAGTTGAGGTTATTATTTTAACCTTATCAATTAGATTTAACTCTAAGTTAAATAATTTAACTTTTACCCTGTCTTTTTGTTTTCTTACACTATATGGTTAATACACTTACTATAACATGCCAAATGAACCCCAAATTATTTATTATTAATATATATATCCTAATCTAAGTCATTTGGCCGAACCATAGATTTTTAAGAATAAAATAACAATTAATAATATAATATTTGATTTAAAAACTATTTTGTGTCAATTTTGACACTATTTGATATATGATTTTTGTGAAAGTCATAACAGAATTATATGTTCGAACCAAGTTGATTAAATCCACACTAATATATCATAGTAACCTAGAAAATAATTGTAATTCATAAAAAGTCTTAAATTACATTTATTTTGGTATTTATAATATCAATTATGTCAATATTTCATTAATAAGATAATTACTGCATCATATTTGTGTCATAAATAAATTATATTATTTGATGTTTAAAAATTACAAATAAAATATCATTATGTAGGAAATCGTTTTATCTTTCTAATGAATATTTACAATCGAATATATCTTATGTATAACCCTATATTAAAAATGTTTTAGTAAATAAACTTTGATTTTAACTCTTTTAACTCTTCTTTGAATTAAATAATAATAAATGTCCTAATCTAATCCAAGTGGGCCTAAATGATAATATTTTACACTTAAGGTTGTTTTTGGTCGAGATAAACTTGTCCAATAGAATTAGGACATGTGTTAGGGTAGTATTAATATCATTCTTACCCTTAATTACCCTATTTACTTTTAACCGTGGTAAATAAAAGTAAAAAGTTACTATTCACCAAAAATTATTTTCATCTCATTGAACCACATTTTACTTACTGAAATCAACCGTGTGTCTCAGATTTTTGAAATTCCATTCACAGAAGCGGTAAAATTATGTTTTATAAAAAATTCAGTTTTTTAACTACCACTTAGTAGTTTCACTATTCATCAAAAATTGATGTTTTCAGAACAATGCCAAAATTTCATCCTAAGCTATATTTCATATTCCGAATTCAAAAATGAAGTCTATTTTACCAAATTCATAACATAGAAGTTTCATTAATTAATTTTATAATTAAATCCCGCTGTTAAAACAAATAGCGTGTTTTTAAGAAACAATATCTATCAAAAGATTGACACTTGATTATGTCTGGTTTAAATGTAAAATTACATTCAATGACCAACATTGTATTAAATTGTAAAAATATATTCTAAATATACTTTAAAACCACTCAAATTAATAATTTATCACTATTAATTATTTTTATTAAAAAAGTTGTTTTTAATTATAATTTAGTAATTTTCACTATTCATCAGAATATGAAAGTTATCCGAAAAGTACCAAAATTTCACCTTAGGCTAAATTCGATACTCCGAATCCAAAAATGAAATCCATTTTGAAAAATAAAATTTACAAAATTTCAAAAAGTGGTTACTACTATTCATAACGGCTAGTTTTAATAATATTTTAATAGCATATCGTTGTTTAGTGAAACTCGGTATTGCGTACTACACACGCTATCAAGGAAGTTCGCGATTGCGTGTAATGAAAGGCAAGTCAAGGATGCGTGTTGTGCAAGCTCCTTTTGGTGTAGCGTACAACACAAGACATTAAATTAAAAAGAATATTTTTCATAAAATCTCGGGGTGTTACACTCTCCAACTCCAACAACAATCAGGTACCTGATGAAGAATGACACTTTCTATTATCTATACATGTAACCATATACTTCATTTTGGTCTAAAATCATGACCCAAAAAGAGTGTGAGACGAATCCTAGTAGGAACCCACAAAAAGATATGTGCCTAACTATCAGTGAATAACTATAGCCGATAATTTTTAGAAATGAAGCAATAAACTAAGAAGTACCCAAACATGAACAATCCTATACTTTCAATTAATAGCATTTACAATTATTATTAATTATTTGAATCATGTAAACCTTGGGATCTATACTAAGATCTATTTCCCCTATTTAATAGAAAAACATATATCTCAAAAGACGGTCTAAATAATCTTGTAAGACTGATTCCAAGCTTGTGCTTTGTCTAGGTAGACTCATCACAACCATGGAATCTATGAAAAAAAATCCTCTAGGAATGATCTCACATTATAACCCCTATGGTTTAACATAGCACTAATCATTAACAAACGACAACCCGGGAAGCTCTCATAGGTAATACTCCTCGCTCAACATGGAATCACTAACTTATATACAACCTCCAGTAGCTCTCACAATCAATACCCCCTGAGTAAACATAGCATAAGTAATCATAAACAATCTCCTGGGTATCTTGCATGGTCATTTACATTGGATTAATGTCTACACCAAGGCTCTCATAATCCTTTATAAATAAGCATGGAAACCCCCAATGTTTTCCTGGTCTCAGGCTCTAACGGTCCATTTGAAAAATAGTGTGCATATCATAACTAGGAAACGCATGTAATCTATAACAACTATATGTCTAATATTAACCAGCATAACGCAAGAAATTTATTTAATCACACAAACTCCATCTTAAACAAATCAAGGTATGGAAACAAGTAATCCTTCAAAAGAAACCTTGGTAAAACAACCAAAAATAGTCAAACTAGGGAAACACACCAATGGGTTGGCTTGTAAATAAGTCATCTAAACTAAGACATATGAAGAAACCTTTTAAAATCAATTAATCCATTATATTCAAATAATATGGATAAATTCCAAAACATGAAATACCCCAAACATGGGTATTCGTCACCTTAGGTATATATAATCCAAAGACACCCGAAGAAAGGCACAAACCACCTACCTCAATGTTTTATGATTGATACTCTTAAACGTCATCCATTGAATTATCCTAGAAGGACGTAGATCCACAAAAATAAAAAATAGATCATCCTTGAAATACTCATGAGAGCGGAGGAATCATGAATAAAGGCTCTAGGGAAATATAAAACTCATCGGTGGGATTCCAATGCAACTAGAGGTATCTCAATAAGAGCTTACGTGAAGAATCAAGAGGGGTTCATAGTTATTTAGTGTTCTTTCACTCTTCCGTACAAAACACGGGGATAATAAGGGTGTTCATGACGTGAGATGCACCCTCAGACCAATTTATCAAATAAAAAGAAAAGTATATGGCATGATCATTTAATGTACACACCATATACTAGCCTCAATTGGCCCTTGCTTTAGGCGGTCTACTAGGTCACCTATATAGACATGTACTTAGCTGTTACACGGGTATACATGGAAATCGGGTACATGGCATGTACTAAAAATTACACGGTGTGTACTTAGAAAATTCTCATTTATTGTTTTTTCATAAAAAACACTAAATAAAGGTTCTGAACTAAAATTATGATATGGGTTCTTAAAAACATCCCCCTTAAAACAATTCGTCCCCATAATTCCATTCCAAGGGTGGTGAAGAAGAAATATGAAACAAATCTAGCCACTGTGATCGTACCCCAGGCTCCCTCTCCCAAGTATCGTCACGTACTCACCCGTGCTGCCATAACACGCATACAAGAGGAACATACCATCCATGGAGAACCTATGTAATAAAATCCAAAATTTTAATTGGGCTCTCCTCGAAGGATGCATCTACCTCCAAATCAAACTCCTCAGGTTGAAAAATGTGTGATGGGTCGAAAATGTAACATCATAGCTGAGAAACATAAAAGGTGTTTTGCATTGCCCAGTACATTTAAGGTAACTACGAATGATTAGAAACCAGCATGAATCTCTCCAAAACCTCAAATGGCCTAACATATCTCGGTTAATGCTTCCCCTATATTATAATCCTCTAGTGTCCCAACCACAGTGTGACACGTAAGAAAACCTAATCTCCGAACTCGAACTCTGTAGGTCATCTCTGTCGATCAACATAAAATTTAAATTGAGACTATTCAGTATTTATCCTTTTCTAAATCAACTCCACCTGCTCAGTGGTCTCTGGAACAATATGCGGTCCCAACATAGCTGCCTATCCTGCCTCCAGCGAACATAGGGGTGATCAACAAGGCCTACTGTACGAAGCCTCATAAGGTTCCATCTGAATCGTTACCTAAAAATAATTACTAGAGGAAAAATCAACTAGGGGTATGTGTCTCTCCCAAGAGCACTAGAAATATAGGATGCATGCTCGTAGAATTTCCTCCAAAACCTGAATCATGTGGTCTGATTGGCCATCAGTCTAGGGATGGTAAGCTATACTCAAAAGTACCTATGTACCCAAGGATCTCTGTAGCCCCTACCAGACACGAGAAGTAAAGAGGGCATACCTGTCTGAAATGATAGAGTGTGGAACCCCATGAAAATTCACATTCTCTCTAAATTAAACCCTTCCAAGTTCATAACAATAGAGGGTTTACTTTATTAGCAAGAAATTAGCAACCTTCATGAGTCTGTCAACAACAACACATGTTGCATCATTCCCTCAAGGTGACCCTGGTAAACCTATCATGAAATCCATCACAACATCATTCCACTTCCACTCGAGAATGGGTAGATGCTATAAAATACATGTTGGTCACTGATGCTCCGACTTGACCTACTAACAGGTGGAACATCTTATATCAAATCCAAATACATCCTTCTTCATACCTAACCACCAATACTAACGATGAAGATCTCGATACATCTTGGTGACACCAGGATGAACTGCCCAATGTGAGGAATAAAAATCTTGTATCAACTCCTCATGTATGTCTGCAAACACCCAAATTCATCCATGAAAACGCAAGACATCATTAGCACTAATAGTTCACCTAGGAGTAAGGTCCTCACCTAACACACACTCCCGTAGGACTAGGCCTTCATAATCTGATAGCTTCCTCATTCGCACTCGGTCCAGAAGAGTATAGGTAATAGCTGTAAAAGAACTAAACATCTACCCCTATCTCTTGTGCACCTATAAATTTTTCTCATAGAACATATCCATTTGATACCACTCACTACTAGCATCCTGAACTACCTATATCTGATTCCTCCTTCTCAATTCATCTTCCACTACGTTGTATTTCCCAGGCATGTCGACAAGCTCAAAGTCAAAAGACTGAAGGTATTCAATCCCCCATCACTATCTCAAATTCATATCATACTGAGTAAATATATACATGAGGATTTTGTATTCATTGTACACTAAAAAATTCTCTCCCAAAAGATAATTTCACCAACAATGTAAATCATGTAAAATTGTAGCTAACTCAAAATTGTGAGTCGGGTAATTCTTCTCATGTGGCCTCAACTGTCGAGATATGTATGAAACAACTCCTTCCCACTTTATAAGAACTACGCCCAGCCTGATACCTGATGCAACATAGTATATAGTGTAACTCTTTCTTGGACATGGAAAGCACAGTATTGGTACTGAATGCAATCTCCCTTTTAGCTCCTAAAAGTCTGAATCGCTGGGATCTATCCAGAAGTACTTCACACCCTTCTTTTTTAGGCCCATATGTGGCATTGATAAGTGTAAAAGGTGCTATATAATGTTCCTGTATAACCCAGATAGCCCTATAAAACTCCGTAACTCAAATATGTTCTTTGGATTCTCCAAAGAAACTACTTCTCTCACTTCCTCTGGGTCTACAGATACACATATCACCTGGATAACATGATCCAAGAAGTGAATCTGGTCCATAAAAAATGGAATTTTGAGATCTTAGCATAAAAATAATTTTTTCTAAGTGTACTTATTATGGTCTCAATATGTGTGGCATGGTCATGTTGACAATGGAATTACACCATGAAGTCATCTATGATGACTACCACAAAATAATAAAAGTAATGATGGAACAATCGGTTCAATAGTGCCAAAAAATCTGTCAGCACATTCGTGAGACCAAACGAACTAACCAAATACTCGTATAGACTATACCTACTCTAAAAGCTTGTAATAATTATATATGATGGTATAATGATAAACTGATGATAACTAAATCTCAATTCAATATTCAAGATCACCCAGGATCCTCGAAGCTGATCAAAGAGATCATCAATCCTCGCCAAAGGATATTGGTTCTTTACCGTCAACTAGTTCAACTTCCGATAATCCCCAAATTTTCTAAGGGTATCATCAACCATCTTCTTAAAAAGGACAGGCGAACCCCAAGGATAAGAATTGGGTCGGATGAAATCCTTTTCCTATAACTCCTCTAACTACGTCTTGACCTCTTGTATCATTGGTGTAGCCATCCTATAAGGAGGAATGGACACTTGTGATGCTCATAAAACAAGATCAATAGGGAAATATACCCCTCTTTCTGGAGGTAAACTAGAAAAGTCATCTAGAAATACATTTTTGAAACAATCCACCATTAGGGGAAAGTCCATATGGGATGTCCCCTAGTCATCGTGATACATAATAGAAACCTGCGCTGTAATTTCCCCCAACCCATGATGCTCAAGTCTATCTCTGTTCTTCTAGACATTCCATTGACACTTGTGTTGAAAATAATTGCTTTTGGTGATGTGAAACTCCCCCTATGGTGATAGAAGTCAACAATAGCCGGGAAAAAGACCAACTAATCCATTCTGAGAATGAAATAAAAGCAAATATTCTCTAATAAATATAGGTCCCAAAATAATTGACACCCACTAACCTCAAGAGGGCCCTCCTAGAACTAACGTACACAAGCCGTCCTGAGCCCCAACGGAGTGTCTAGTGTCATAACATCCTATGAAGTAAAGATGTCGAGCACATTTCTCTCAACTATGGAAACATATATGAAACAATGATAATCACCTATATAAAAAATTGAAGAAGCTAAAAATGAGGCAACTGGAATCACACCACTAACTGTGTGGGTTCTAGGATCCTACTCTTGTTGGTTCCACTCCAATGAAAAAGTAGGACATGTACCGTGGCCCTGCGACCCATCCTAACTACACTGAGCTGATCCACCAAACAATCGCTAAAAACCAGACATTTGGCTACCCCAGACACAACCTCCTCCTCAGTCTGAATGACATGATGAACTCTAGTTCTATGGCCGAGGAGAAACTTGTGGTCCTGCTCTTGAACATGGAGTCATAACAGAACCCATCTCACTATCTTCTGGTGAAAAAAACCTATAAGAATGATATAGATGACTCATATTTTCACAAGATCGGTACTCAACTGGGTCTCTTGGGTACGGAAATCAAATGTTCACAGTCTTCCCGCACTGGTAGAACCTCACCTGGCTACCTTAAGATATATCCCTGCTACTAGAATCACCACGTGAAGGCTCCCTATGGCACTTCCTATTATCAAATGAAAGAGTACTAGCCCTGGATGCTGAATCGCATGGGCTCGCAGCTCCTAACTCTCTCAGATTGTGCTTATTAATCAATGCCTAGATCACTATAGAAATTGATTAAGTAATCCTACAACATTCACCTATGATCATATGTCATACCTTAGACCATCCTCAAATATCCTAGCCAAAGATAAATTCCCACCTACCAAAATAGTTGTGAAGTACTGAAGCTCTATAAAGTGAGAAGAATAATCTGTCATTGATAGAGCGCCCCTACTCCAAGTTCGTGAACTCTTGGGCTTGATCAGCCATCAATATCTCAGGGTAGAATTAATCATAAAAATCACATTAAAACTCTTCCCAAACCATATCCTGATGATTCCCCACCTGTGAGATAACATCCCACCATCTCTCGGTAGAATCACATAGCATGTACATTTCATGCTTTTTCATCCTCTTAGGTGGTGTCTCCATATGTGCAACGATGGAATGAATGGAATCCAACCATGACTCTGTATCTTGTGGTCCTCTATCGCCTAAAAATGTGAGAGGATGCTTCTGATGGAACTCCCGTGTCAACTCTTTGATAGTCGAGGAAGGATGTGGTGCTCCCTGGAAAGTCTACATCATCCTCCTAAATCCTTCATAAAACTTTTTATCACCACCTACGTCTGTTATATCATATGGCACCAAGACGGTCACGATAGGAGGTTCTTCTATTATTCCCTGGCCCACTCTCTCTCGGGTCAGATCATCACCGTGTACCTAGTGCACAACAGTTGGAAGTTGTGGTGGGATGACATTGCAAGGTCAAGTGCACACCTTAGTTCAAGATTATAAAGGGATACAATTTAGAATTTCAAAAATTGAACAAGATAATTAGAGAATTCAGGTTTTCGAAAAATCTGTTTCACAAATTGTATAAACTCTATACGACATGTTCCCATAAGCTTTTAACAAGGTGTGTACCTATACCAATCCTAGTCATGTAACACCACTACACACGGGTTGTTCCACATATGACATGGTGTGTACTATAATTTTTTCCTCTTTACCAGGTTCCTCTAAACAGCAAGAACGACACTATTCTCTCCCGGTGTAACACTACACAACGTGTTAACACTAGACAAGGCATGTACCAGTTAAGTTTCATAAACCAGTGTCGTTGGTCACACGACCGGACACATGATTGATAACTACATGGAATGCATAAATGAGACATGGTGGGTACCACCTATGTCTAATACACCCATGTAGTTGGGAACATGACTAGATATGCGGTTTTTTACCACATTGCATGTACTATATAGAAACAGGGTGTTCTACCAACATTTTCCACCCCCATGTCTCTGCTCACAGAGCCAGTCACATGGTCATTCACTACACGATATGTACTCCCAGTACACGGCAGGTACATAATAAATGCTGGTTTCTTCAAAACAAAAGAATCCATGGCATGTGGTTATTACAAAACATGTTGTGTTGTCAGGGTTTCTGGATAGTAAGCCTTTAAAATTTCTCTAAAACACATAAAAACATAAAAATATTTCCCAATGGATTGAAAAATTATGACCCATGAAAGCCCATACTCCCACAAATCAATTTTTGTCATCCTTATTCATGTCATATTGTAACATAATTCAATTACAATTCAAACATGATCCACCAAATACTGATTCAAGAGGGTCCATAACACCTCATAGACCAATGTTTGTCACCCATCCAAATTATTCATACAATTTCCAATGCCCTATCAAAATAAATGGTATTCTATTATGGTATCTAGAACAACAGCATGAATATCTAGCACAACATATATCAAAATCTCATGCATTCAGTAATGCATCCTTAATGGCAGGGTAAGAATAAATGGAATGTGATCTCTAGCATGTTCGTATATGATGCATGAGATGAATTACCCTCATCTCATCGGGTTTCAATAGAAATAGAACATGAGTAATATCAACATTAACAACACAATACAAGTGAATTAGCCAATGGTGAATTCAATACAAACTGTAACAAATTCAAAACCATAAAAATTGTAATATTCGATGTAAATTTCCTTTTCCCTATACATGTGTCATCTACTCCAGGGCACAAAATCTTGCCAACTATCAATTCCTTTATATCCCTATCTATAGGCTCAAGATAGTAAAACAAAGAATACAATAAACTCTTCTGATACCACTTTGTAACATCCCAGTTCTGAGTGATTCCAAAAGGATCCTCATACCCAGTTGGTCACATGACCTCAAAAATATTTCCCCAAATGATAGAGGATGTTGACTAGCAGTGAGGGACAAGGTCTGACAATGGGGAAACTATTCCCTCATTGGTAGAGTATACACAGTGGAATAAAAAACTAGTAACCAGAAGAGAAAGAAGTAATCCCATTCAACAAAAGTAAATAGCGGAATACAAATAGTAATCTAACATCTAGTCATATAAAAATGATGCATCTCACATGTGTCTAGGAAAGCATCCAGACAAATCACAATGATAGGAATAAAATACTAAAACCAATGTACATAAAAGAAGTATACTCCAATAGCATGACATGCCTTAGCATGAACCCATGCTCTCCAACTCCAACTACAATCAAGTACCTAATGAAGAAGGGTTCTTGACCTTATCTGTACATGCAACCATATAATCTATTTGGATCCCAAAGAATTACCCAAAATAGGTTGTGAGACTAATCCATGTAGCCTAACACCAAATGTTATGTTCCTAACTGCCAGTGAATATATAAAATAGAAAATAAGAAAAAATTAAGTAATAAACTAGGATGTACTCAACAGTAAACAATCCTACAACTTCAATTACATTCATTTACTCTTATTATTCATTATTTTAATCATGTGAACCATAGGATCTAGCCTAATATTTGTTTCCCCTATATAATAGCCAAACATATTTCTCGGAAGACTATCAGAGCAATCAAGTAAGACCAAGTCTATGCTTGTGCTTTGGCTTGGAAAAATCATCACAATCATAGAATCAATCAAAAACAACCCTCTAGGAAATCTCTAAAATTCTAGAAACTAGGGTTTAAAATTTGACTAATCATTAACAAAAAACCACCTGGTTATCTCTCACAGTCAATACCCATGGTTCAACATCACATCAATAACTTATAAATGACCTCCAAGTAGCTCTCATGCTCGATAACCCCTGGTTCAATATATTATAAATAATCATAACCAACCTCTTCAGTAGAACTCATGGTTAATACCCCTGGGTCAAAGTATACCCCAAGGCTCTCACGGTCCTGTATAAATAAGCATTGAAACCCCCACAGTTTTCCTGGTCCAAGGCTCTCACAGACAATTGGAAAAACAGTGTGCATATCCGGACAAGGCATCACATGTAATATATAACTAATACATGGATAATATTCACAATCATAACACAAGAAATTCATATAATAAATAAAACATGATCCTAATCAACTCAATTCATGAAAACAAGTCACACCTCACAGGAAACCTAGGCTAAACATCCATAAACAGTCAAACTAAACACACCCATGGGGTATCCCCTAAGTAAGGCCTCTAACCATACGCATATCCCAAAACCCATTTTTAATCAATTAAACTATACCATTAAAGTAATAGGGTTAAATTCCAAAACATGTAATACCCCAAACATGTGTATTCAACACCTTAAGCATATGTAATCCAAATAAAATTAATGAATGGCACAAACCACCTACCACAACATCATATGATTGATACTCTTGAATGTCAACCCTTGAAAAACAATAGAACAACATATATCTACAAAGAGGGTAAAATCAATCATCCTTTAAATAATCATGATAGATGAGAAATTAGGATGAAAGGCCTTAGGTAAAGAGATAATTCACAGGTGGGATTCCAATGTAACTGGTGGCATCTCAATCGGAGATCGAATAGGGAATCTGGAGGGGATCAGAGTTATTCGTCATTAAATCACTCTCATATACAAAACACGAAGAGAATAAGGGTGTTCTAGATGTGAGACATAACCCCACACTGATTTATCAAATAAAAATAAATGTACATGGTGTGTTGATTTAATTTACATGTCATGTACAATCCTCAACTATCCCCCACATTATGAAGACTTCCAAGTCACCTACAAGGCCATGTACTCGACCGTTACACAGAAAATACATGGTGGTACATGGTGCATACTCAAATGTACCTGGAATGTACTTAAAAAATATCATTTCTTCCGGTTCCCTCATAAACAACCCTAAAAAAAGCTCTATACCTGAAATGAAGATCTGGGCTCTTACAGAAATGGTAGAATGACACAGGGTCTTGGAATTATGGGGTAAGATTACTATATCATGAAGCTATATTTACATTTTTAAAACCCAAAACTATTAAACATTAAAATTGGATTGAGAATCTAATCCATCACCTGAAACCATAAAAATTTAACACTTCCCTCTATCTTACCCTTTAACCTCTGGCTTTCAATATCTTGATCTCTCAATCACTCAGACCCTACATTTTCTGAGCCTTATTCCTTTTTATTCATGTGAGGGAAAAGAGAAGAGGATGCATGAAGATTGCCCTAGTATATTGAGGAGGAATATATCTTCTAGTTCCAAGAGGAAACTCATTAGAGGAAAAGTTTTCAATTTTTATTGATTATTTATTAAAAATATAATGTTTAAGTAGGACTTATGTTTTCAAGTCTTGTAATACTTGTTTGGTAGAGGTATCTTAGAGTATGTCTAAAACATATATATAAAATAAAATAAATAGAATGAATCTTAGAAATTTTCTGATAGAAAATATGTAATTATTTGAATAGTGAATTAAAAAGTGTTTTCAATTTCGAGAGTATATATAGATCATATCTTTAAGTATCATCATGGAGGTCATTTTCATTTCATTATATGATCTCTTTGGGATAGTGTTAAAAAATATAAAGACACCATGCCCTTTCTTTTTTGATCAAACCTATTCAAGAATATGATAATGAAAGATATAGAGACTAGGAAGAAGTATTTGGTAATATTTATCAAACTATATTCGTGTTGGGAGATACTTAATTGGATAAAGCATTCTTTCATAACATGTACACCATGTTTTTGATGCTGAGTGCCATCTGAATCAATATCATCAAGTGCATGTTGAGGTACATAAAATATTGCTATCAAAAGGATACCAAATTTTTATTTTATCCCAATGGTATTCTGGTGAATCCAGTTCTTTACATGAGAGGAATTATTGGTGGTGAAATCTGGATGTCCATAAGATTTCATCACATCAATGTTTTTTTCATTATATCATTAAATAAATTTGGTATTTTTGGGTTGAAAAAAATGCAACTTAATGTAATTGTTTTCTGAGGAAGAAGATAAATTGGGTTCTAATTTTGATAGGAGAATAGAATTATCAAATCAATTGTATATACGAGGCTTGGTGTGCAAGGTATTAAAGAATTTAATATTTAAGAAGCTATTGATGTACCACATGTGGTTATAGGAATAGAGGACTCATAAATTAGTGGGGAAAACATTCCTGCAAGAACTAGGAGGAAAATCATAAATGAGAATAACCATACTATTTTTCGGGGAGTTATTAAATTTCCCATATCTTTTCATGAGCTATGGTATGAAAAATATACTGGTGTTGTTCTTATTCAAATTCCACAAATGAGAGATGAGGTAACACATGATTAATAGGATATTGAGTGGGTTGGTAAAATTAATCAAATATCATTAGTTTCTTAATAAAGGATTAAGTAGGATGTTTTTTATATATTGGACAAAGAGATAAGAATTTTATTCATGTTGAGGAACAACTATTTCAGTAAAATGTTCAATATAGTAAGTTATAAAAGACTATAGAAGACCATTCTACAAACAAGGTAAATATCACGGTTTCTATTACAATTGATATGACTGAGAATCAATCGGTTTATTTTTTAAAAGGACATTGGATAGAACTTTTCAAGAAGTTACTGAAGCTACATAAGTGTTGGGAGAGTTTTATTCTTATTATATTGAAGAGTTTTGAGTTTAATATCTTCAAATGGTTGATATTGGAGAATATTCTAAGAACCATGAGATAGTTTTATCAGTTTAAGAAGATACATAATTTTAGGATTATACAGATTCATTATTCATGGGTTTGGTATCTCAGTATAATCAATTTAAGGATTATGAATTTATGTTTAAAGGAGCACTAGAGAGTTCATAAAATTATTTTGAAGAATTAAAATGTTCATCAATCTCCAGAGAAGATTTTCAGTCTCTCAAGACACAATAATATTTTTTAATGAAATATCAGTATCAATAAAATGTTATTTTTCATTTATTTAATATGTAGATGACTAGGTTTGAGGGATTAGAGGTGAACTTATTTCTCAGTATTATTTGAATGGTTTTAAAGGGTTCTTGTCAAACAAATTTGAGTCTCTAAGGGTCAGTTTAATTCAAGGATGTGGTTTTAAATTAGCTAGATATGGACCTCTATATGTGTGGAGAAGAATAATTTTTTATTAGATGATCTATCTACAATGGATTATAAAATTCAATGTTTTTAGAGTGATCGTATTCCCCTACAGACATTAATGCATAATTTAAATGAGTAATTTTAAAATTTTACTTTTGAAAAGCTAAGAGTTTGTTCCTTGGTCCGCCAATTTGAAAGTATGATGGAAATATTTTTCTTGTGTTTTTAGGATATTCAAAATTTTATGAATGTTAATGTGTTTGAGTTTCTAAAGATGTGTCAAGAATAATTGTTTTTTATAAAAGTGTGGGTTGGTCTGATGAACTATACTTTCATGGAGTTAATGGAGGAGGAGATGTTTTTTCATTAGAATATCATATATTTCATAACCATAAAATATTTTTATTATAATCCTATATCCAGTCCTTTCCCTTGACATGGACATTAACATAATCATCCTTGAACCAATGCTCGTCATAATCAAGGATAATTAATCAAAATAATTTCTCTTCTTATTTTATACCATCGTCATTTTGTTTACTATTATTTCATGGTTCTAACCCTATTTATTTTCATAATGTGTATTCTTAACTGTGGAATTTAATTTTAGTTTTGTGAAGAATTAAATGTGTGTTAATCCATCTTTATACATTATATTTTATTATAGAAATGGGGGATAAATCTTCATAAACACAAAATTGTGATAATTGATTATAATTAATCTTTTCTTATTAATACCTAAAAAATCTAATAATTTTTTTAGGTTTCAAATTATATAGGATTTTTTATCATAAAAAAGGGTGAGATTTTTTTACATATTAATTTCGACCAATAAAATTTCATTAATGTCTCATTGATTTTGATGCTCAAAAACCCCTTATTGTTTTTACTAATGAAATTTTTTATGTGGATATCATGATTATATTTATTTGAATATTTAATTTATTTTCATAGAAATATGGAACTTATTAAATTTAAAAATCATATGATGTAATATTCTATAATGTATTCCACAAGTTCAAAGTAGTTTAGAATCAGTGTTAAAAAGTAATTTTGCAACCTAAGGATGGTATCCAATCCTCGGTTTATTTTAATTGATAGATTTGAGAACCTATTATTTGATAAAGATTGCATGTTTTGGAATCTCAGATTTAAAGTAAAATATTATGTTTGGAAACATAAAATTTTTGAAAAATAATACATTGGAGTATTTAATGTTTGGCTTGTTATCATGATGTTTATAATCATTATAATATTGTGCATGGTACATGTAAATTAGTCCTCATGTAAAGCAACCCGACATTTAATTAGTCATATGTTGGATTTAAATTTTGATATTTATGATGTTTCTAAACATTTTTCACTAGAATAAATATCTAATTAAAAGTCATTAAAAATTATTTTAATGGATCATTAACAATATATTAAATCATATCTATTTCTAAGGGATGTTATGATTTTCAATGGAAGATTAAATTAGAATTTCAGTTGTTCAAAACATTTGGATGATTATGATTTATCTGGAAATATTTTGGGACATTCTTGATCACGTTTAAATAAAGATTCTAATATTTTCTCAACATACTTATATAGTTGAGATAGATAATTTGAGAGTCAATTATTTTAAAACAACTCTTTACATCCCTATTATTCATCAAGCTTAATCTCTATTATTTTATCTTGGGAATTCTTGAGGGTTTTTCTATTGGTGAGTTTGTATATTCTTGTTATAGTATTATATAGCTCACTAAATCTATATTATTAGAAAAACCTCAATACATTAAAGGTATAATAATTTGTTTCATGGTCATCCACTAATAATATTAAGATTTGATGTCAACGTGCCATTAAAAATTTTCTTACATCAAGTTGAAGATTCCATAGAAGGGCTTTGTTGAGAATTCATTATTATATTCCTTTGAAGATATCTTTTCTAATCAGTTTTAGAGGTAACTATTAGATGAACTTGTAGTAAACAATCTACATCTCATCTATGTTCAGCTAGAGTTTAAGGATCTCAAAAAATGTGGTGATTATCAAGGTTCCCTATAAAAGAAACTAAAGTCCCTGTAAAATCCATTTTCTTAGGTGTCAATTTTATTCACTCAGTTATTGATGTCCCCATATAAAAGTCATATTTTTTAAAAACCATCAAGCTCGTAGAGATAGCATTGGTAGAGTATAATAGGGCATCTTTGTTCCCAAAACCAATATAAGATTTATTCTGTTATTTTTTTATTTTCCCAATGAATAATTTTTCAACTTAAACAGGAATAGTATAACATTCCATATTAAAAAATAGAATTGTTTTTAAATTATTAATTTTTTTAAAGGGTACAATCCATCCTTTCTTGTGTCTTTGTGTTTATTATGACCAAAAATTGAAATTCAATGTGTTTGCTGGGTGATAGAGGTAGATCAAAAGGTAGATGAATCTGAATGTTGAGTAACTGTCATTGTTAATGAATAGAAAAAGAGGTGGAAATGGTTTTTACTTCTTAGAAAACTATTAATGATATATTTAAGGAGATAATTTTACAAGTAATTATTATAGATCTTTTCATGATGTGAATGGAAACTATCATTGGTTATAGAAATTAGTACAATTGTTAAAGAATAATTTAAAATGAATGAATAATATATCTATTTCAGAATGTTTTATGAACAATGATTAACCAGTTAATATGAAAACAAAATCTTGCTCATATTGATAATCCATCTAAAGTGTTTTTGATTATGAAGGATGTAAGATCCAATGTCGGTACCAGTTTACAATTCTAAAGGAATTTTGATTTTTCTATTTAGTTTTAGGTTTACTGTTAAAACCGAGATTCATATTGGTTTTATCAGAGTTTTAATGCCTTAAAGGGTTGTTTCTTGATGTAGTTTGAGGCCTAAGAGGTGTCTCCAGATCTTGTATATGTCATAGGAGATTTGATATATGAATTCATATTTTGGTAGAAGCATTGTGGTGGTCATAATTAGAGCACATTTTTTTTCTAACCATGACCCCCAAATCATGTGGCCAATTTTTTATGGTGCACTTCTTTTTTAAATTATGTTTGGGGATATGGAAAATCATATTGTTGTCTATAGTGGTGTAGAGGTATCCACTTGGATCACTCAAGGGTTTTCAAACCATGGGTTCGAACCGTGAGAGTTGGGGTGTGATTTAAACAATAGCTTGACACAATTAGCACATAGTTTTCCAAATACTGCAACAAATCATGAAATCAATTAACAAGGAAAAATTACATATTTATCCTTTCACCCTTATATGATTTTAACCCCCTTTTATAACTCATTTTCTTAGTACCTCTTCCAAATTTCCCTCCACATCCTCCCTTCATCCAAGGGCGATCTACTTCATTACTGGTCTATTACACATGTCATCACTTGTGATTAAATAGTTTTAGTAAGCATGTCACTTCTCTTTATTCATTTCATAATTCATTTTATTATATTTATTCTTCATGTTTTTTATCTGATTTATACCATATTTTGATGGATTTTGATTGATTCATAAATTTCTTCCATTCTATTCTGAATCAAGTACTGATACCAAATGAGTGATGATTCCTAACCATTATGTAGGTGATCTACATTAATTTCAATAAATTTATTTAGATTTATAATATGTGAAATTGTGTTAAATTCTTTTAATCCTATGTGATTCCCCAAAATATATTTTTAGTTTAATTATCATCTAAATACCCCATCTAAGCCTATTATACACTAACCTTACAAAGTTATAGATCGATAACATCAACACTGACCACCACTTAGGGTGATTTTTGATTAATTACAATGAAAAAATTTACTTTATAAAACCAAAACACCTTTTAAGGTGATTTTGGAATAAAACATAGAAAAGCCACAATTTGTTCTTCAATAAAGTAATGAAACCATCCCTTAGGGTGTTTTTTGATTGTCACATAAATAAAGGAACTCTTTGATGGACATATAAATTTCTTGGGCCACTCAAATGCTTTATGTTCTTAGTGTTTTATGAGTAAATTCTATATCCAATGATCTTTCCTTGTTATCAATTATTTCAAAGAAATAGAGAATTTAAATTATCAAATGAAATATTATTTTGTGGGGGACCCTTTGAGACACTTACATTGTAACATCCCAACCACATTTACCCAGAGTCGGGGAATTATTACATATAATTTGCATGATCACAAGGGACCAATTCCCAAAATACCGATAAGTTTAGTTTCCATGGAAGTACAAGATACATTCATAAGTATTACATTACATTATAAAAGAAAAAAAACAACATTGTCTCCATTGACCACATTTCTATCCCTTAGACTATCCCTGCAGTTCAGTCATAATATACTTCTTTGCATCCTAGGAAAAATTAAACATATAAAGGGGTGGGCTCAGATGCTATGTAAGGATAATAATATTGCGGAAACTGTCATAAATAAGCTTAAACATTTAAGGCAATGTATAAGACTAAAACATAAGAATTTTAAACATAAACTTCTGCATAGTATGGAAAATGTTAATTAAATAATTCCATTTACTAATTCATATGGATATTATTATAGTAAAATAATCACACGCAATATCAATATCCAATTTCATAATGATGGAATTCATAATGCTAGACTTCATAACCACATAGTCAAGGACTTGTGCCAAGACTACAAATAAGATTTTTTCAAGGCCTTGTGCCAAGACAGTAAT
Source organism: Viscum album (assembly GCA_963277665.1). NCBI lineage: Eukaryota > Viridiplantae > Streptophyta > Magnoliopsida > Santalales > Viscaceae > Viscum > Viscum album. The sequence goes on from OY728155.1 coordinate 484,803,682, forward strand.
CTGTTTCATGAGACCTACCGATGCTTCGAAGAGCTATAGAAGGCACCACCCGTCACTTATTGAGTCCAATTCATTTCACATATGAAAAGGTTTAAACATAACATAAACATTTGTATTAAAAATAGAATATGAAATTTTAATACTTTATCTATAAATCTAGAATGGTGTAAAAATAACACATCCACCGTCAAACATGTCAGAAAACCTCAATACAATAGGGATGATTTATATCATAACAAATCAACTTCAAACAAGGTTAGAATTCATCAAAGGATGTTGACATAGATGAAATAAAAACTTTTTAGAGAAATATCTCTTACTATTAGAAATCATTTTGAATTCATATAATTATAAAAGAAAACATTAATTTTGAACATATTATTATAATCTCTTATGGGATGATTCGACAATTTTATAATGGAAGAAAATAGCCACACCCACCGTATAAGTTAAAACAAATACATTCTTACAATAATTTTTTGGAAAAGTTCATAAAGTACCTTTTTTGGAAAACGATGGAAAGATTCCAATCAAAAAATATATGGTAAAATAAGGGTATAAATGAATTAACCCATAGTCTATTAAATCGTAAAAAAAATTGAATTACATTTTTAAGAAAACACTGATATGAATAATAAAGAGGTTCTAGTAGATACTTATATTTTAACAACCTCGGATAAGTAAAGAGATTGTAGAATTATCACTTACAGTGTACTTTTCCATAGATGATGGTTTTTTAACCTCCTATGTAATAGTTAAAACATTGTTATTAAATTATACAAGAACTATATACATAAATATGAAATCATATATTATTCTCTAATGATTATTTGTTAATAATATATCAGTAGTATCGTCATTTAGGGTGTTAATTGATTCGATTTCTTTTATATTCTTGGTTACATAAGCCATGTTTATTATTGATAGGATTTATTTGATTTATATACAGAATTATATTATGTTCATAAACATTATTTTTAATCATAAAATGAAAATTATTCTTGAATGATTACGATGGGGAATGAATCTCTTCGTGCTCGTGGAGACTGTAATCCGTGCGTACGCATGAGAGAAAATATCATTATATTGATGGTAAAATCATATGTCATTTGATGGTATATAATATATATAAAAAGAATCATTAACAAGTTATATCTATTATTTACATTAGTTATATTCATTATTATACTCATCCAACTAATGATGTGTTTGAATAACAAATTACACCACGATGTGGAGATGGTAAGTTGTACCTACGCACATATGGTGACTTTTTCATTTAAAGGATGGATAGAATAATTAATATATTTTTACCATATTTATAATAACATCACATTATGTATAAGGTAATATAGTTATTATTTTTTATAGAAACAAAAAAGAAAGAGGCAGTGGAAGAAGAAAAGAACTTGAAAGAGGGTAGGGAAATTATTACCTCTTCTTCAGGTGTTTCATTTTGAGTTGACCAAAAGGGCCCCTTAAGATGGCTTTCTGATCAATGTGATGACTCTAGGTTAAATTGAGGTATGTTGGGAAGGTATTTAGGTAGGTTTGGCTGAGCCAAATTTCTTTGGAGGTGTGACATTAAGAGAATGAGAATTATCCATATATAAGAGAGGTGAGGGTCACTTTAGGAAAAGCATGAAATTTTATTTTGTAATAAAATTCTTTTCATATTATAATGGCTCTAAAATGATTTATTTCTATGATTAGGTGGGAATGGGTTGAAATAATCTCAACTTATAGTTTTTAGATAGGTTTAGGTCACCATATTAACCATATCTTTTAGATTTAACTCTTAGTTAAATAGTTTGACATTTACCATGTCTCTTTGTATTTTTATATTATATGATTAATAAACATACTATAAACTACCAAGATAATCCCTAGTGGTTAATTATTAAAATATATAATATTATCTAAATCCTTTTGCCGAACCTTATATTTTTAGAAATATTATATGGATTAATAATATAGTATTTGTTTTAAAAACTCAACTATATCAATTTTGACACTATTTAGTATTTGATTTTATTTGAAAGCCATAAAAACATTATCACTTAGAATGAAATTTATTTAATCAACCCTAACATTTCATAGTTACCTTTAAAATTATTTTAATTCATCAGAAGTCTCAATTTACATTTATATTTATATTTATAATATCACTTATTTTAATATTCCATTATTAAGGTAATTACTACATCATCACTGTGTCATTAATAAATTAAATTATTGAATGTATAAAAATTATAAATAAAATAAAATTATGTAATATATCATATTATCTTTCTAATGAATATTTATAGTCGAATATATATTTTGTATAACCCTATATTAAAATTGGTTTAGTTATTAAACATTGAATTTAACTCTTTTAACTCTTCTTTAAATAAAATAATAATAAATGTCCGAATTTAATCCATGTGAACCAAAGGGGGTCATATTTTATTCATAAGGTTTTTTATGGTCTAAATACACTTATCCAATAGAATTAGGATATTTTTTTGGGTAATTATGGTATCATTTTTACCCTTAATTACCCTATTCATTTTTAACCGTGGTAAATAAAATTCAAAAGATATTATTCTCCAAAATATTATTTTCATCTTATTAAAACAAATTTTACATACTGATGTTAACTATGTCTCTTAGTTTTTTGAAATTTAACTCATATAATTGGTCAAATTAATATTATTCATATTTTTAAATACTCTTAGAAGGCAGGTAAAAGACGGTAAAAAGTTCAATAACATTTTATATATCTAAACTTATTATAAAATGACTCTAATTAATTACATTGAACATAGATATGTATTATGTTTCTATTTTGAACTAAAATAAATAAAAATAAACTAACTAATTACTTCAATAAAATTTTGGTTTTTGATCAATAACGTGGTGTTTTTCACTATTCATCCAAAATTGAATGTTTTCAGAAAAATATCAAAAATTCACCTTGAGCTAATTTTGATATTCTGAATTCAAAAATAATGTGCATATTAAAAATTAAAATATATAAATTTTCAAAAGGTGGGTATTATTATTCATAATGGCTAGTTCAATTGGTCGTGGTGTGTTAAAACACCATGTTAAGTACAACACAAGCTACTACATTATTCATTGAGAAACGTACCCTGGAAGCTTGCGGTGTTACATTTTCATCTCAAAATAATTTTGTTCTCAAAATTTCTGGAATATTACTACATAAACTGATTCAGGTTGTTCTTCATCATAAGTTCCTCAGGTTCCCAAGTTTCCTCTTCAATCTTACAATTTATCAATAGCTCTTTCACCAGATGATTCATCCGGTTTCATTGCACTTGTTCTCTGGTATCAAGAATTCAGATAGGCTCTTCACAATAAGATAGATCGGGTTCCATATCTAATTATTCATAGGTGAGTACATGTGTTCGATCAGGGATGTATTTTCTCAACAGTGATATGTGGAACACATCATGATCTTTGGAGAGACTTGGAGTCATTTTCCAACGATAAGTGACAACTCCAATTCATTCTAGAATTTCGAAAGGTCTGATGTACCTGGGACTTAATTGAACATTCTTACCAAAATTTATAACACCCTTCCCTGGAGATACCTACAAGAAAACATGGTCTCCAACTTAAAATTACAAACCTTTCCATCTGTTATTGTCATAGACATTTCACCTACTTTGGGATACTTTGATGTGGGTTTGGATAATCTATACATTTTCCATTTTTTCCTCAATATGTTCGGGGCCTATGAGTTTACTTTCACCAACATTATCCCATAGAGTTGGTGTGTGACATCTATTTCCATATAACGCTTCATATGGTTCCATTTGAATACTTGAATGGAAGCCATTTTCTTAAAAACAATTACCATAGGTAAATATTAATCCCACATACCATGAAAGTCAAGTGAGAAAGATCTCAACTTGTCTTCTATGGTTTGAATAGTCTATTCTAATTGTCCATTCGTTTGAGGGTGGTAGGTAGTACTCAATGGAAGATTAGTATCCAAGTCCTTTGGAACACTTTTCCAAAATATTGATGTAAAATGGGGATTGCGATCATAAATAATAAATAGGGATACAACATGGAGTCTTAAAACATCATTAATATATAGTCTTTCTATATGTTTAAGTGTTAAATCTTCTCTTATATCATGAAAATGTGATGACTTTGTAAGGAGATCAAGAATGAACCATATTGCATCATTCATCTTAGGATTCATTAATTTTCCCATGTCAAATTCCATCATAATATCATCCCATTTCCACTCAGGTATGGGAAGATGTTGCGTGACACCTCTAGGATGTTGTCATCCAGCTTTCACTTGTTGAAAACCGATACATTTTGATGAAAATTCAGCAATCTCCCTCTTCGTGTTATCCCACCAAACATGTTCCTTCAAATCTCTATACATCTTGGTGTTCCCAGGGTGTATAGAGAAATTTGAGCTATGAGTATCATCCAATAATTCCCTTTTTAGATCAGGTGTATCGAGAACACAAAGTCTCTTTCCAAATTTCAAAATTCCATCTTTATATATGAATTCACTCAATCTCCCATAATTTATAGCTTTAATCATCTTTTGAAACTCCTCATCATCAGTCTGAGAACTTTTTAACCTTTCTAGTAAAGATGTTTTGGAAACCATTTGAAAAAGTATTGATGTTTAACCTTCCATGGTTATTTCCATATCCATCTTTAATATATACATGAAAATAGGATCCCTTTCAACTATAATATTGTTCAAAACATCAGGATCCTTTCTGCTCAAAGCATATGACACGTTATTTTCCTTCCCCAAGTGGTAGTGTGTTGTGAAATCATAATCCTTGAGTAGTTCATACCATCTCCTTTGCCTCATGTTGAGTTATTTTTGTGAGAAAATATACTTCAAACTCTTGTGATCAGTATACATCTCACATTTTTCACCAAAGAGATAGTGTATCTATATCTTCAGAGCAATGATTACTGCTGATAACTCAAGATCATGAGTGGGACAGTTTTTACCATGAATTTTTAACTGTCATGATACATATGAAATAACTCTATCATTCTACATAAGGACACAACCAAGTCCTTTCTTTAAATAATCACTATAAATAACAAACCCATCATTCCTTGTTAGTAGAGTCAAGACATGAGCGTTGAATAATCTTCTCTTTAGTTCTTCAAAAAAATCACACTATTTTGTCCAAAAAAATTTAAACCCTTTACGTGTGATCTTGGTTAATGGGTTAGCCAACTGGGAAAATTTTAGATGAAACATTGATAATGACCTACTAAATCAATAAAACTATGTACCTCAGTTATACTCGTTGGTGCTGGACATTTCCGTATTTCCTTGGTCTTTGAAGGATCAACACAGGTTCCATCCATAGAGACAATATGGCAGAAAAAATAAATATCTTGAAGCCAGAATTCACACTTTCTAAACTTCCCATATAAATCATTTCTTCTGAGGGTTTTCAGAATTCTGCGTAAGTGATTTTCATGATCATCGTATCTTATTGAGTATACCAAGATATCATCAGTAAATACCACTACACAGTCATCAATATATTCCTAAAAAACTCTATTCATTAGATCTATAAAGATAGAGGGTGCATTAGTCCATCCAAAAGGCATTACTGTAAACGTGTAATGCCCATACCTGGTTCGAAATGTTGTTTTCTAAATGTCTTCCTTCTTCACAAAAAACTAATGATATCCAGATCGAAGGTCAATCATTGAAAAATATCGAGCTCCATGAAGATGGTTGAATAAATCATCAATTCGAGGTAGTGGAAAAGTTTTCTTTATTATTATAGGATTGATCTCCCTATAGTCAATGTGAAACCTCAATGACCTGTCTTTCTTCTTAACAAAAATGAAAGGGGCTCCCTATAAAGAAACACAAAGGTGAATAAATCCTTTATTACTCAATTTCACTAGTTTTTTAGTTCCACTAATTCAATAGTGGCCATTCTATAAGAGGTCATTGATATGGGCCTTGAACTGGTAATTAAATCAATGGAAAACTCAATTTATCATTCAGAAGGATGTCAATGTAAATACTCTAGAAACACATCCACACATTCTTGCACAATAGGTATGTTCTCTATTCGAACATTCCTTTCCTCACCCAAAATTATTTCATTCTCTTCCTACCCAATAATTGAATTTAGTAGAGCTACTGGGGTGGGTGTAGATAAGAATAAGGTGGTGATTTTTCTACTCTAAATATTAGGTACTCTTTATCATCATCGAAAGTTGTGACCTCCTTCTTATTAAAATAAATTTTCACATCATGGTCTGAAAGCCAATCCATTCTGAGGACTATATCAAATTCAATCATGTTTATGACGATGATATCAGCAGATAAGAAAACAGTTATATGCCCTAATTTGAACTGATTCACAAAACATTGTTGCGATGATACTTCCCTTATGAGTTTGGACTGACAACTCCCTTGTTAAGTCAATTTGAAAATATCTAATTTTCTTACAATAATGGGATGATATGGAGCAATTCGATAATTGAAAATCAAATAAAACATTGGATAACTTGAAGAAACCATTAAATTACCTACCACCACATATTTCAGAGCATAAACCTTAGCAGTAGTGATCACATAAGTTGGCCTTTCTCCCTTGTCCTTTTCTAAGGTAATTTTCCTTGGCGCTTTGGAAATTAATTTGATCAATACCCCTTTTTTATAAAATTATATCATTTAACATTGATAGCCTCTTTCTTTCCCTATAAATCATGAGCTTGGTAGCCTTTTTCTCCACACTTGTACCAGACTACCATTCCGTTTAGGAAAGTACCAGGGTGTTTTTCCCACATTTACCACAGGACGGGTATTCAACTTTTCCCTTCTTCCCCTTATTTCTATTTCTAGAGTGTTTATTAGATCTCTTTTTCTATTCATTTTCTTTAAAGTTGTAAGACATAGAGAATTCCTTTTATGTTTTAATAGAGCATGTGACAAGATCTTCGTATGATTAGAATGATTGTGAGACTAATGATCGATGGAGATATGGTTTTACCCCATCAAATAATTGAACAATCTAACTCCTTGGATTACGTATATAATCTACTACATGCCTTGATATCCTTGAAAAGTTATCCTCATTCTTTGCGACATTCTAATCCTCCTTTTACCTTAGACTCATAAATTGCCCTTCCATATCTTCTTGATGGTCACGAGGAAAGTATTTTTCTAAAAAATCTATTTAAACTCCCTCCATTCCATGTTCCATACTGCTTTCATCTTCTTTTTTGTTTTGGATTAATGACCACCATTGATATGAATCTCCCATGAGGCGATAAACTTCCCTGAAAACTTTTTCCCATTCGCTACACCTCAAAGCATGAAATATATTCTCTATGGAACTTATCCATTGCCCAGCTACCAATGAATTTGTACTCTAATTGAATTTTGTGGTTTATGCCTCATGAAGTGGTATAACATTGATCATCCATGTTGTGGATCAGGGTGGTCCATAAGGGTAAGGTTATTATTCATAACCTGAGTGAGTTGTCCAAGTATGGTGATAAGTTGATCAGCACAAATTTCATCACCATCTTTATTATATTTATCTTGAGTATGAGGGAAGTCCTTACCCGGATTACATGTGTTGATAAGATTTCCATTCGTTCAACTAGGATCCATTTCTAAATAATGGAATACAGTAGATTAGTTTATGAATCGCAATACAAAATTCAAAACTTGTAAAACACTTAACATAAACTGAATTGTTTATTGGTATAATCCATATTCATAAAAAATGTTTTCTTTGAGAAGTTATATACTCACAAATCCTTCATGATGGTTTTTAAAGAATATGTGAATTATCCTAAGAATATCCCCAAGGTGTTTCATAACCAATAGTGCAGAAAGGCCCATTTTCATGTTATAAGATACCCCGGGTCAAGCCCGAAACTCTTTGTTAGAGTTTTCAGTCCTAGGTACATCTGTGCGAGAGCCGACTCTACCTGCTCATATCCAGAGATGGATATATTTCATGGAAAATACACAAAATATCTACATTACCAAAATTCTTGGAAGTTCTTCTATACCAATCCTCAATGTATATCTTAGGGTAATGCGCTCTTATCAGAGTTCATCTAAATCTATTTTTCAAGGTTTGTACTAAACCTCCCTCTGATACCAACTGTAACACCCTGACCCCAATTACCTAGAGTTGGTGCATTATTATATTACATTGTCAAGATCACAATGGATCAAATCTCAAAAGACTGATCAGTTTAGTAGAATTGGAAGTACTAGATACATTCATATGTTTTACATTACATTATAGAATAAAATACCACAAAAACATTGTCTCCATTGACTACATTCATATCCCTTAGTCTATCTCAGTAGGTCAGTAATAATATACTTCTTATCATCCTGGGAAAAAATAAAACATAGAAAGGGGTGAGCTCAGATGCTAAGTAATGATAACAATATAGTAGAAACTTTCATCAATAAGCTTAAACATTTAAGGCAATGTATAAGACTAAAACATAATCCCTTTCAACATAAAATTCTGCAAAATATGTCCAATATAAATCAAATAATTTCATATAACTATTCAAATGGATATTCTACTAGTCAAATAATCACATGTAATATCAACATCCAATTTCATAATGATGGAATTCATAATGCAAGACTTCATAACCACATAGTCAAGGCCTTAATCCATGACTAAAATAAGATTTTTTATAGTCCTTATACCAAGATAGTATTTTTCCTCATGAGACCTACTAATGCATCAAGTAGCCATAGTGGGCTCCACCAGTCACTTACTACGTCCAATGCATTCCTTATATGAAAACGGTTAAATATAACATAAACATTCGTATTAATACTAGAATATGAAATGTCAATACTTTATCCATAAACCATGAATGGTGTAAAAATGAAACATCCACAGTCAGAAATAACACAAAACCATCAATGCAATAAGAAAGATTTGAATCATAATAAATCAACTTCATACAAGCTAAAAATTCATCAAAGGATGTTGACATAGATAAAATCAAAATGTTTTTAGAGAAATATATCTTTCTATTTTGAAATCATTTAAAAGTAATATAATAATAAAAGAAAAAATTTATTTTGGAAATATTATTATAATCTTGTATGGGAGGCTTTGACGATGTTATAATGGCATAAAATAGCCGCAACTACCATATAAGTTAAAAGAAGACATTCTTACCTTAATTTTGTCGAAAAGGTCATAAAGTACCTTGTTTGGAAAACGACAGAGATATTCATTTCAAAACATATATGGTAAAATAAGGGTATAAATGACTTTAACCCATAGTATAGTAAATAGTAATAATGTTTTTAACTACATTTTTATGAAAACACTGACATGGATGATAAAGAGGTCCCAATAGATACTTGCATATTAACAACCTCGGATAAGTAAAGAGATTGTAGAATTAACCCTTACCTTGTAAATTTCCTTAGTTGATTGTATGTTAACCTCCTGTATAATAGTTAAAACATTGTAATTAATTTATATGAGAACAATATACATAAATATGATATCTTATATGATTCTCTAATACTTCTTTGTTAATAATATTTAGTAGTATCATCATTTTGGGTGTTAACTAATTCGTTTTCAATTATATACTTGGTTATGTAAGCCATGATTATTATGGATAGGATGTATATTATTTATATATAGAATGATAATATCTCCATAAATTATTATTAATAATAAAATTAAAATTATCCTTGAATTATTATGATGAGGAATGAATATCATCACGTTCGTGGAGATGGTAATCCGAACATTTGCACGAGCGACAATATCATTATATTAATGGTTAAATAATATGTAATTGGATGGTATATCATATATACAGAATCATTAACATGTTATATTTATTATTTACATTAGTTATACTCATTATTATACCCAACTAAAAAATGAAGTGTTTGAATAACAAACTACACCACGATGTGGAGACGGTAAGCCGTACGTACGCACATATGGTGACTTTGTCATTTATAGGATGGATAAAATAATGAATATGGTTGTATAATTTTTATAATAAAATCACAGTATGTAGAAGGTGTTGGGGTTATTATTTTGGTTTGTAAACCACAAAATAAAGAGGAATTGGATGAAAAAAGATCTTGAAAGAAGGTGGTGAAATTATTACATCTTCTTCGGGTGTTTGTTTTTTGAGTTGATCAAAAGGGCTCCATAAGATGGCTTTATGATAAAAGTAAGGACTCTAGGTTGAATTGAGGGATGTTTGGAAGGTATTTGGGCAGGTTTTTTCCAAACCAATTGACTTTTGAGGTGGGAAATTTTGAGAAGTGGAAGTACCCTTTTATAAGAGAGGTGAGGGTCACTTTAGTAAAATCTTGAAATAAGATTTTATAATAAAATAATTTGCGGTTTCTAATGGAAGCGAAATTATTTATTTCTAGGATAAGGTGGGGATGAATCTAGAACTGTTCAAACAATTGGTCTTAGATAAGCGTAGGTCACCATATTAACCTTATTTTTTAGATTTAACTCTTAGTTAAATAGTTTGATATTTACCATGTCACTTTGTATTTTTATATTATAATGATAATAAATTAACTATAAATTTCCAAATCAATCCAAAGTGGTTAATTATTAATATATATAACCTTATCTAATACCTTTGGCTGATCCTTATATTTTTAGGAAAATTATATAAATTAATAATATAGTTTATGTTTTAAATACTCAATTATGTCAATTTTGACACTATTTAGTATTTGATTTTTTTAAAATCCATAATAACATTATCACATCGAATAAAATTTATTTAATCATCCTTAACATGTCATATTTACCAAATAAATTAATTTAATTCATTATAATTATAAATTTATATTTATTTTCATATTTATAATATCAACTATTTTAATATTTAATTATTAACGTAATTACTACATCATCATTGTGTCATAAAGAAATTAAATTATTTAATATTTAAAAATTATAAAAATAATACCATTATGTAGGAAATCGTTTTATATTTATAATGAATCTTTATAGTCGAATTTATATAGTGTATAACCCTATATTAAAATTTGCTTAGTTATTAAACTTTAAATTTGACTCTTTTGACTCTTCTTTAAATAGAATAATAATAAATGTCTGAATATAATCCAAGTGGACCATAAAGGCTCATATTTTATTGTAAAGGTTGTTTTTGGTCGAAATACACTTATCCAAAAGAATTAGAACAGGTTTTAGGGTAATTAGGATATCATTTTTACCCTTAATTTCCCTATTTACTTTTTACCGTGGTAAATAAAAGTTAAAAGTTACTATTTGCCAAAAAATTCATTTTCTTCTTATTAAACCAAATTTTACTTACAAATATCTACCGTGTCTCTAAATATTTTGAAATTCAACTCATAGAAGTAGTAAAATTATGTTTTATTCAAATTTTAAATTCTTTAAGAAGGTGGGTAAAAGATGGTAAAAGGTTCAAAAAAATTTATATATCTACACTTATTATAAAATGACTCTAATGAATTACATTGATCATATATAGGTATTATGTATCTATTTTGAACTAAAATAAACTAAAATAAAATTTCTAATTACTTAAATAAAATTTTGGTTTTTAAACAATAACGAAGTGTTTTTCACTATTCCTTAAAATTGGAAAGTTTTCAGAAAAATACCAAAAATTCACCCTGGGCTAATTTCGATATTCTAAATTCAAAAATGAAGTTCCGATTAGAAAATAAAATTTATAAAATTTCAATATGTGGGTATTACTATTCAAAAGGTCTAGTTCTATTGGTCATGGTGTGTTAAAACTTCAAGTTGCGTACAACGCAAGCTACTACATTATTCAAAGGGAAACGTATTATGGAAGTATGGGGTGTTAAAGCCACAGATGTGAGATAATTTTAATAAAATTCTTGATATTATCATTTTAATTATTCTTATGAAATATTCCACGATTGAATTGGATTCTGTATCTATAATTCCATATAACTCATGTATCATTTCTAAGGGAAATATGGTTTATATTAATTAATATAATGGTGTTAGTAAAATTGAAATATCATTTTTTAAAATGATTCATTTTTTTAGAACATAAAATTAGAACATAATAATAAAAAATTAAAGGAGTTTATTGTATAATTCTAAATGAAAGGTCTTTGGAATTAGTGCACCACATGATTGACAGATTCTTGTTTATTATTATCCTTGATCTTGTTAATTTAATGATAATAATTTTAGTTATAGTGAGGCCTTACATATGTATTATTTGGATTCAAGATTTGAATGCTAAGCATGAACACAATTGAAACCATATGATTCATTAGTGTGAATGAAATGGTGTGATCATATATTGGATCTACTCAATGTATTACATTCTTGAATGCCTTTACATGGTGCCAAAGATTGACCTTCCAACTCGGAAACATTAGAATTACTTGGATAAGCTCTTAGTATTTTTCTCGATGTCTATAGATATAGATTGACTTGGATTATTTCCATGATTTCCTATCATTTATATCAACATATTACCATTATAGAAGATACTATATCTCAATTAGAGCCCTTATTTAAATTTAATACCTTATATTACTCATTGTATTCACTTGGTTCTGAAAATTAGAATACATAGACCTATTCCATTAATTCACTTGGATATTTTTTACATGGATGTCTGGGATAATATCCATGGTTACAATGACTAGGTTTTATACCTTATGATTAGATATGGTATGAAATAGGCCCAGGAAAGTGGTATTATCTGGTTCACCTACAAATTACTTCTTTTCTAATTTATATAAATCACAATACTATATTTTATACTCATGAACTAGAATTAATTATACAACATTGGTGGTGGACTATTGAGTTTTACTCACACCATGTTTTAGAAATTGCTTGGTACCCATGAATATCTCAATGTTTCTGGTTAAAACCTTGGATTATAATTCTTTTTGGTTACATGTTAGGGGATATGACTTGCATGGGATTTTTAGACCACATGTGTATTTGGGTGACACACCTGAATGCGTCTTTTAATTTTTATAGGCTATGGTTAGATGAGATATATTGTTTCCTAAACAACACCTGATACTAGGGAGTAGTATAATAATAGTTCATGGTTGATCCCATGGGGGTCCAGAGCTGGATGATATGAACTATGTCCTAGAACCCTTTTGGGTAGAATTCCACATGAGTTAGATTAATATTGGGAAAAATACCACTAATAGAACTGGGTTTATAATTAGAGATAATGAAGGGATCATGATCAATTTCAAGGATCTGAAGAAAATATGATCTTAATTAAAACACGTTATAGTTCTATGGTTTGGGCTATGAAGAATGTATAGGTCACTAGTTGATCATACTAGGACAAACTATCTATATCTAGGAGGTAACTATTTCTTTGTTAGGAGATAAATATAATCTAGATACATTAAACATCACTTCTAAAGTAGAAAGATTCCTAGGATATTGATCATAGCCTATTATACTTCAATATGGATTGGGGCGTTCATTTAATCTTCTCAAGCTTAGGATTTTTCAATTGAATTGGATTGAATATTATTATTTACCTTGAATACTCATCCTTAAGGTTACCAAGTTGGGAATTGAATATTAATTGAATTTAATCACCCCTACTCTCAATCCCTACCTTATGGAGTTTATCTAATCATGGTATAGTTGATTATAGATAGATAACTAATTGAAATCATGATTGACATGCCAACAAAGATTTAGATTAAAAGATAAAAAAACATAGAAATATTTAGATTATCCAATTTGAAAACATTCAATTAAGGAAAAGAAATATGCATCTTTATTCAAACACAATTTTAACAATCTACTTACTTCAAATATGAACCAGAACAAACACAAAAACAGTTAATCATATATTTCTAGTCGAGATAAATAATGTGTGGAATGGTATTGGTGATGCAAAAAAGTGATGAAGAACCTAATTGAAATCAATCCAAGGTGCTTGTATTAAGTTGAAACTATGAATGTAATTGAAGAAATTAGAGTTAATGGGGATTGATTCAAAGGAGAATCCAGTGAAATGAGAGATAAAATGATATAAATACAAGAATTTGTTTCTCTTATTTTTTTGGTGCACTACTGTATATAATTAATCATGATATTACACAACGTGCAATGGTGTTTCACATTGTGTAATACTGATCCGAGTTTTCCTCTGTTATTTTTGAATCATTGAAAATCCAATTAAGAAGTTTTTAAATTTGTCTCCTTTCATGATATGCATCCTGGACTCATTATATGTAGTTTACTCCGAGATTTATCATTATAGTGGGAATTGAATTCAATTGTTAAATGGTGTGTGTTGATAAATCATGTCATGTAATGGCTTCATGACTTGAAATTATTCATGATTTTCTTCATTACTTGTATCATGTTGTCAAATTTAACATGACATCATGTAATGATGTTTCACAACATGTAATAGACTATTTTGGTTCCTTTCTATAGTTTTCACTTTGAAACCCTGAAAACCAATTTCTTATAAGAAAAAAATATACCAGTTTCATTATTGGGTATATAATTGAAAACACTTAATAAAAGGATTGTAATATATATATATATATATATATTAGTTCATCATAGTAATTCTTCCCACACTTGAATAATTTCCTGTACACAAGAAAAAAGATATCAATAGAGATTTCAAAGGGTAATAAATTTTAAATTTTGAAACATTCATTATATCTTGGTAAATAAAAATATGTTTATGTAGAAACATTTAGTCTCTATAATCATCTTTGTGTATATATTTAATCATTCTTGGTATATTAGTTCATTAAAAAATTAATAATATTTTAATTATAATTTCTTAACTATTCTTTGAACACTATACCCTTTTGTAATTTACCTCACAATGAATTTTCACTCATCACTCTAGGTAAAATGAAACTAGAGTTATACTCATTCCCAAAGTACATTCTTTTAGCCATATAATTGTATTTATTATAAAATATCCAATTTGTAAACAAAAATAAAATATCAATCATGAGGGATTCACTAATTGTATTCTAATGAATCTGAGGCTGTGGGTAGGAGGGTTAATAGTGAAAAACAAGCTCCAAAGGAGGGTAGGCTCTAGAATTTAAGTCATGAATTTCATCGAGATTGTAATGGAATGACTCTTCCCTGGATAATAAATTCAATGATCCTAGAAACTCAAGATATATCCATGTATATATATCAAATTAGTTCAATAGGGATATCATTTTTATTTATTTTTCATTTTTATTAGTAGTTGTGGAAAGTCATGTCGTGGTTCAATCTCACATCCATCCCTTAACCAAAAATGATATTTAAAGGGATTAATTGGTTTGTAAATGATTATTTTTACCTTCCAAATACACAAATAAAATCTGTTTTTCTTTTTATTATATATTTGTAATGTAAAAGTATAGATGTGAAATAACATGAAGTGAACATGGATCATGATCAAACTGTTTAGTGGTCAACACAATACTTATCCATAGTAAAATCATCTTGTGTTAGCAGGATGAAAAATCCACCTACACATATTCAATGTAATGTCATGCATTATACAAAGAGCATGGAAAGAATTGATAAATGTTTTAGAATAGTATAATCCAATATGGTCATTCATAGAAACTACAAGCATAATAAAGGAAATATGTAAGGAAGGTATTAGGAAAAAGTATATCAATAAATATTTATTCAATCAATTTTAAAATTTTCATTGTTCTTTGATAAACTCAGTATGATTTTAATGATTGTTCTGATAGGTTTACATGTATTAGGTGTCACCCATAAAATATTATAAGAAAATAATAATTAATTGTTTTCTCCTAATCCTTTTGAGAATGTGAGTAAATAATGAAAACTGGAAATCACCAAAGGTATAAGACCATGTAATAATTTAATTATACGTGATTTCAAAAATTCTAGATCTGAATTAAATAAATAAAATTCACAATCATTCTGAATGTATAAATATGGAAACTCATGGATTTATAATAATTTCTATCATAACTTCTTCATTTAATTAAATGGTTATAATGAGTTTTTTATTTAAGTCATGATTCCACATGAAAAATGCCTCCTAGAAAAATGAGATCAAGAAAAAATTCAGGTGTATCAAAAATGAAACTCAAGAGAAAATCCCTTTCACATAGAAGAAGAAAGTGTCCACACAACCCATGGATATAATTTAAGAGGGTTATGATAGATAAAGATCGTATTAATGAAGGGAAAATTTTAAAATTACATGATAATTAATCGATAACTCCCAGTATAGTGTGGTATTCTATGGGGAATGTTATGTTGTCATGATTTATAGAATTTTTATACCTAACACATGTGTTATAAATAAATATCTTTCACTAGATAAAATGTTATTCCACATGTTTGAAGAATTATGAAAGCATAAATATAGGCAGGTGTAGAGTATGAAAAGAAATGAAACAGATTTTATATAAATGGAGGAAGGTTTCTACAATAAATCTCATAGTGAATCATGAAAAAAATAATAAACTATAAAATTATGACCCGGAAAAAAAAAGAATTACTTTAAGGAACTATAAACATATGAAATATGGGTCGCCTCCCAAAAATCGATATCAAATGACATAATCAGCTAGATAGATGGAGAAAAGTATCAAGGAGTATCTTCTATTAGCTCGGTCTTTTCTTTTTCATCATCAAATGCTCGTGGATGCTTCCTATAGCTATTAGAATCATTTATCATGATTGATCACATAAATTACATACCATGAATAGATATTATGTGGAAGGAAAGTTATCTATGCTCTTGGTGGTGGATGTTGCGAACAAATCTCAAGGGATAGCTCCTGGAGCTAGAGCTCGATCTTAGTCAGGTGCTGAGTCACTCATCAAACAAGAAACGATGGTGGTACATTTGCATCAAAAACCATTGATGAAATAGAGGAGCGAAAAATAGATAATATAATAGTTGAAATATTTGAGAAATAATAAAAGTAAAATGGAGAAAAATTAGTATCACATATATAGAAATGAAGTGAAATGATACATCATGAAGGGAAACACTTTATATATTAAAAATTATCATCACCCTTGTAGTATACAAAAATAGGTTATTCGGACTAGGGTACACTATGAAAAATCAATTTCACCAATGACAACATCGAATGTCATGTCTTGAATAGAGTATTGTTATGAGTTCCCTACCTGGTCAACGATTGTGATGGTGGAAGTGGTTGGGTGGTAGGCTACTAATGATGGTCTCACAGTATTGGAAGGTATCTAAGTGTTGGTTTTATGGATTTACTAATCTGTAGTGTGGCATAGGTCTGATAGTTGGACCAACAGAGGGTACCTCTATGTATGGGCTGGCTGCTAGTCCCTTTTTTCTGCTCGACCTTCTCTACCACGTGCTCCTACTAGAAAGCTGGGTTTGTGAGCTCAGAAGGAAAATTAGCCAGGGTGGTGGATGGGGTATGAGTGGTATATAAGGAAGGGTCAGTGGGGGATGTTGATGGTGATTAAGAGGTAGAAAAATGGGAGAACTCTGTTAATGGGATGCATAGATTCAAAGAAATCCATCTTAGATTATCCAAGATACAAAGGTAGATGGCCTATAGATCTACTAGATAAGAAGGGGTGGAAGAATAAGTAGGGTAGGTGGTGTTATAGGGTGGAAAATGTGATCTATGGTTAGGTATGGGGATGAAATATATTTTATTCTCAGGATGTAGGTGGGGGCTATTGGTGGTTTTGGATCTATTACATGATCTATATGGGTTTTGTCAATAGTCTCCTTAACTCCTGATTCCCATCAGTATGTATCAACATCCTTGATTTGGAGTTGCATCTTTATCAGAATTTAGAATTCAGTGGACTCCCTAGGACCACATGAGGTGAGTGGCAGGGTTCCGTCAAAAACCTAGAGATGATGGGATAGTTGGTTAATGAAATATTCCACCATAATTGTGCATCATTTCATCTATGAGTGAGTTCTGTAGTAAAACATTAACTAAGAAGCTACATTGATACAAAGGTCTCCCATGGATGCTTCTAGTATTATTATATCCAACTAACTAACATTTTTGTGGGACTTGGATTAGGCAAACTAAACACGTGTAAGATCTATATACAGGATATTGGGTGATGGGCCTCAGAGATCGGTGGATTTGGTGATCCTTGAATCATACCCAGTCTGAGCATCTTGGGCTAACATCCACGACAGCCTCTTTGAATCAAATTTTAATAGCTCAAGATGTATTTTATAAAATACCAATGATTTGGAGAAATCATCACAATATATCATTAATTCAATTTCAAATTCTAAAAACATAATCTCATGAGGTCACCCACCTAGTCTATGGAAGAGGCCGTCAACTGTGACCGCATATGTGGAGAGAAAACCCAAAAAATAGCTCTTGGTATGTCTCCTCGTGTAACTCAGTGATTTATGAACTAATGAGTTTCTCATGGATCTGGATGACTTCCTGTATAATATGAATGCGAGCAAGGATTTCTATATCGATGGACATATCGATGGTTTTGTTTCTCTGCATCTGTTTTTCCTGCAACACATTGAGTTCGACATAATTCTTGGGGTTGGATACATGGATAACAAGATGCATCAAAAATAGAGTTGTAAGTTGTGGAATGTGCTCTAGGTGTTGTAGGTGTAGTTCCTTGTGGGAGCTTCTCCGGAGGTGGTTCATCGTGGCCAGTCATAGATTCTATAGCTTCAGGTCACCTGGTATTAGTTTGATCCATTTGAGGGATCATGGTTGGAGGTATGGATTGTTAAGATGCTGAGATGGATAGAGGGGGTGTTTGGACGAGAGTGAGGGAAGGAGGGGGTGTTTGGAGGAGAGTAGAAGGAGAGGAGGGGTGCATGACTAATAGGGAGGGAAGGAGGGGTGCGGGGGTGTAGTCCATGAATCCTATATTCATGGCCTAGTTTAAAAATATGGACTGAGGAAATAAACGACATGTAATTAAGTTTCATGTCATGTATTATGGAATTTTGTAAAATATTTTATCATGAAAATATAGGTCGTGAGCTATGGTTTCATGGCATGTAATATGATATTTCAGCTCAGATTTGGTTTAAAACATGGTCCTTGTTTCCAAGCATGCCCTAGTATTTCATAAAGATTATTATAACCTAATCTAGCCTAAGGTTACCAATCATTACTTTCCTTCCAATCATCACTTCCATTAATATTGAGTGTTTGATGCTTTGAGACTCAGATGAATTTCAGCTGACTACACAGGATTCATAGAAGGATCAATAAGATATTTTTAATCTTTGACCATTGAATTTGAATTGTGGCACACCTTACTTTTGAATCTAAATGGTAAAATAAGGGAATACTTTAATGACTATGTATGGTCCTGAACATCAATATTTATTCTTCCCATGGAAAAAATTTGATCTTGAGTTGAACAAACTAACAATATTTCTTGGGACAAAGATGCATCATGCATTCCATTGGTCATTCCATTTCATTGATTTGTCTTTGTAGATTTTATAATCTTTATACGAATATTTTCTGATTTCTTCAAATTAATATAATTGAATCATCAGTGCTTCTACAACTTTCTGAGAATCCATATTTTGCTTCTTAATTTCCCAGTATGAGCGATTCTCTAATTCAATTGGAAGATGACAAGGTTCTCCATAAACCAATTAGAATCGTTCTGTGCCAATGGTTATTTTGTATACATTTTGGTATTCCCAAATTGCATCATCCAATTTCAGAATCCAATCACTCCAACTTATGTTCAAGGTATTTTCAAGAATTTGTTTGATTTCCCTATTTAACAAATAAACATTCCATCGTATTTATGGGTGGTAAGGAGTTATTTTTTATACTATATGATGTATTTATCTAGATTTTATTTAATATATCTCTCTGTGAAATGTTTTCCACAATCACTAATGAGTAATCTAGGAAATAAAAAAATTTGAACCTCAATTTTTTAGGAATTTCATGACGACATGTGTTTTATCATGTGTTGTACATTCAGATTCTCACCATTTGGAAACAAAGATGATACCAACATGGTTATATGACATTCCATTTAAAATGGGAAATTTTTACATGAAATATATTCCCCTTACATCAAGATTTTCAACTTATATGATTAGATTTTTGTGCATTTCATATCTTTTTCTGATGGTTCTAGTTTGTTGGCACATATCACATCTTTGAAAATAATATATTGCATCTTGGTGTAACATGCGCTAGGGATGTTCACATTACATGATCATTTCCACTGTGCATTCTAGTCCATTATGTCCTTTAGTTGGTGATGTATAACACATGTCTAATCCATTTTATATTCTCTCCTTTGTATTGTAGCAGTGCAAAAAGCCATAAGCACATAACATAAACAAGAGTGGTTCATCCAAGTAGTATTGTGATGATTCAGCTAAAAATATTATTCGTTGCTATTATGATAGTTCTTGGTGTAAAAATATCATGAAAAAATAATTAGAAATATCTAAAAAACATGTTTTTATTTTTATATTGAAAATGTATTCATCAAGAAAGTAAACTATGATGTCAATATCCTCATTAATGTTTATTAATGGAATTAAAAGTTAAGAAAAATAATCAGTGATCACATATTCTATGCCTTCGGTATCATTTATGATGATTTAAAATTATTTAAACAATAAGATCCACTTTATAACTCTTGGATTGATATCATTTTTGTTCTACCAATATCTTAGGGAAATAGGATTAGTGTGCAAAATCACCTTTGATAAAACTAGATAGGATCAATATTTCTAGAAATCATTCAAAAACTACAAAGAGATCCTTATTTTTGATTTTTTAGTTTATTTGAGATTAATTTATTATGGTATTTCCATAGTATATTGTGAAAAATATGTGTCAAACTCACCATCCTAAAACATCACCAACAAGAAAGTCACTGGTGTTTCACATTAACTAATATTATTTTTCCCAATCTGGTGAATTGATTATTAGATTAGTTATTAGGTTGACTTTAAATAATTGAATGCCCACTGACCTTCTTTATTAAATTCATATGGATTTTCCTTTGATAATAGGTGTGTTATAGGGTGGGAATCTTTAAACATGTATTTTATGAATCTATAATAGAAATATGAATCTCCAATAAATCATTTTATGCCTCTAACTATTTAAAGATTAGGTAAACCCTTGAAAACTTTTATCTAGGTGGGATAAACTTTCATTCCATCCTTGTAATATTTTTTTATATGGACTATTCCTCCTTAGACCATAATCTTCCAATTTTACTAGTTTAAAACCAGAAACTTCTCTTCATAGTGTTAAAGAACTAGCTCATGATTTCTTAGGCAGACTTCAAAGGATCTTCCATATATTCAATTTCAACCTTCATATTTTCAAATAATTCATCTTTAATATCATTAAATATATGTCTCCTAAATCATTTAAAAGTTTTTGGTTCATTACAAACACCTAATGACATGCGCCGGTAGGAAAAGGTACCAAATAGACAAATAAATGTTGTTTTCAAACAATCATCTAGGTTGACTGTAATCTGATTTCATCCTAAATATCCATCTAATAAATAGTTGAATTCATGTCATAGATGCCTCTTTTAATTTTGTTCCATGGAAGATAAGGGGAAATGAAAATTCTATGATTCATTATTTATATTTCTATAGTCCACGCATATACGCTATCTAGTGATCATTCACATTGAGATCATTTTTGAGAAACTACTTGTAGTTGTCTCACCCACTCACTATTAGAGACTGAAAGGATTATTCCAGCATCTAGATGTTTCAGCACATATTTTTTAACAACATACTTCATTAGTGGAGTTAGTCTCCACTGTGATCGGTGTTTTTGTTTTTCATTGTCCCCTAGTAGAATTTTATTGGTGCATAGAATAATGTTGGTTCCGTTAGTGTCATCCAATCCCCAATAAATTGACTGCTTATTCCTTTTTCATGAATTCAACCAATTTTTTCTCTTATTATTTAGATATTTTAGAGTTAATAATGACTAGTATTACATCATCAATATCTAGAAAATAATTCTCTAGTGTACTGAGGAGGGGTTTCAGTTATAGTTTTGGTGGTATGATGACTCAGGGTATGAAAGGTGGAATGCATACCCTTTTAAGAGGTTTTATGTAGTTCACTTCCTTAAAGTCATATTACTCATCTTTATCATGGTTCATTTCATCACATTCTTCATTAATTATTAAGTATTCTATTCTTTGGTCTGTAAGATAGATCACTTAGAAATCAAAAAAATCAACTATTTGTTGTGATGCCATTGCTAGATCGACCACAACTAGTTCTTCCCCCACTCATAATATAATTCATCCTTGATTCACATCAATTAGTGATTATAATGTGGCTAGTATTGGTCGTCCTAAAATTGTTGGAACATATCCTTCCACTCCATGTCTAAAATGATGATGTCAAATGGAAAAATGAACTTGTTGAATTTGACTAGGACATCCTCAATAATTTCTCAGGGTTATTGAATAAAAGGTTGTCCAATTGAAGTATTACTCTGGTTCATTTGAGTTCTTCTAGTTATATCTTGTAGAATAAATTTATAAGTATGAGGATGATTCTGGATTATAAATCTCACAATGTTCATCCAAACTTATATTCTTCTATTGTGAAAGATATTCAGAAACTATCTAGGTCTCTCATTTTATGAGGAG
The DNA here is from genome assembly GCA_963277665.1 of Viscum album. Lineage (NCBI taxonomy): Eukaryota > Viridiplantae > Streptophyta > Magnoliopsida > Santalales > Viscaceae > Viscum > Viscum album. The sequence goes on from OY728155.1 coordinate 484,826,379, forward strand.
TTTTTTTTTGAAAAATATATAAGCATTCTTCCTTCCATTATATGACTCATAGGTATTCGATTTTCCTTTTTTTAATGGATCACTATGATGAATTTTGTATAGGTGGGAGTTTGATCAATTTCCTTCACAAATGAAATTTTTATGTGCAGTTTCGCAAACTTTTAAAAAAATGTATTTCCCTTCAATTAATGATTTCTATTCTCTTTTGTTTAGGATTGGGTGGTTTATATGGTGGTGAACCAACATAAAATTAATCTTATGGATGCTCAAGTGTTTTGGTTTTTATGGTTATTGGTACCTCTTGTTGTATTGCATGAAAAGTACCATAAAATTATTCCTCTATAGTCAGTGTATACTTCTTGGGTTCCACAACTTTTTTCCTTTCTTCTAAATGGTTTCTGAAAATATATCACTTTTCCACTCATCAAAATTGATGCCTTTGCCTATTCCCATGCATATATCCCTGTATTACTAGGCTAGGTCCATGGTAATCTATTTGAAAAGGTCTAGGATATCTGACTCATTTCATTCTCATGGTATCAAAGATCAACCCTTTGATTCTATATTTTAGTGTCTCAGGTAGTCATCCTCTAATCATACTTTTAGAAAAAGGATGAGATTATTTTTTCTATATTTATTTGAAGAGGTGCAACTGGTTGTTGAGGTCTTGTTATAGAAAGGTGAAATTGTTGTTGTTCCCTTGGATGGACGATTTGTTGTGTTACTTGTTTTGGAGGTTGGGGAACAACATTCATTAGTGGATATCCATGTGGTCCTTGATTCTGGAGGTGCCTAAAAACATCTTCATGTCCAATAAATCCAATTATTCTACTGTTCATGTTGTACGGGCCTATGTTGAAAATATTTTTGGGGATATTGGATTTTTATTAATGTAATTAACATAATTATAGTATTTATTTTGTTTTTCATAAACATTTTTTTGTATTCTAAATATAGATGTCTTCCACTATACATTTCGCATGATTGAACTCCAATTATTGGAGTGAGAGGGGTGGTTCAATAGGTAGTTGAAAAGAAACAAGATTTTTGGTCCAGGCGTCTGTCCAAGAAGTCAGTTGTTTTCCTCAACTTACCGGATGCAAGGATGAGGTGCTCTATGATCGCTATTCCACATGAAAGAATAATGAGAGGCTTCATCAAGAAGTTCTTAGTCTTCCTCAGGCATCTTAAAAATCAATCCTCCATTAGTTTTGTCATAAAAAATTGTGAGAGAATCTGGTTAGAGTCTCTAATAGATAGTTTATAGCTAGTCCCACATGTCGAGTCCATGATGTGGGAACTTCTGGGTGAGTTCCTTAAATTGATCCCATGATTTCCATGGTGAGTCTCCATGTACTTATGGGAAATTATGGACATTGTTCTGTGATTTCCATGTATGGATTGGAAGGAAGTACTTGTCTAGAAACTTTTGGGCTAAGTCATCTCAATTTTGATATGGACTCAGGTGCTTCAATTTTAACCCAATAATTGGCTCGGTATTGTAACAAGAAGGGAATGAATCTAAGTCTAATCACATCAGAAGACACTCCTTGGTTTCAAAATGTATCACGTACTTCTATGAAGATTTAAATGTGTTCATGGGGGTCTTGGCATTGATGGCCACTGAATTTGACCATGTTCTGGATAATATGAATGATTTCAAGTTTGATCTTGAACATGTGTGCCAAAATAGGAGGGTGAAAAATGCGTGGCATAGCACTATGGATTGATATAAATCTATAATCCATGATAGTTCTTTCTTGATTCCTGGAATGCTCTCTATGAACTAACAGTTTTTTATGGGATGGTTTGGGTTGATTTTGACCCATATAATTACAATGGTCTTCCATGTGTTAATGGCAACATGCATATGTATACCTTTTTTCATGCTCTAAGGTAATCTATTCATGTAAATTAAGGCTCCTAGAAAAAGTCAAAGGGCCTTTATGCATGCACTAATTAGATAGAAGAATAAGGATGTAGTGGCATCCAAAAAAGGGGAAAAGGAAATAAAAGGAATATGTGGATATGGAGAGGTAATACCAGGATCATGTCCTAGGATTCCATCTGAAGCACCAAAAAATTTATTCCCCATAATGGTGCCAAAATTTGACATGAACCTAGACATTATTTAATTTTCATGGATACTGTCAGATTAAATTTACTATTTCCTAAACCAAAATTCATACTAAATCTTTTTATACTGATAGTGTGAGGTTGAAATGATGGGGATTGAGTGATGGAAGATAGGAACTAAGGATTGGAACTATTTTGGGTTAGAGTCCTCATGATTTTGATTATGTTTGAGAAAACTAACACTAATATAAATGGGTTTAGAATCTGAGATTAGAAAGGGATTGGAATTAATTTTGGGGTTTTTTCCAAAAGTTGATATTAATTCTAACATGGTATCATCATGTGGTTTAGTTCATGAAGAAAGTGGATTTCACTATTTGATTATGGTCAGACCATCAAGCTCTATCTTGGAATCAACTATTCCTTTTTATAGAGAAAACTACAACCTAGATGCATTAAAATTATCTTCTCTGGAAGAGAGTGTCATACGATTTTGGTCATAGCCTATTCTACATGAAATTAGACTGGGTTGTTTAGTTAAACTTCTCATGGTCAGGTTTGATCAAGTGAATTAGATTGGTAATTATTATTTACCCTGATTTCTAATCCTTAATGTTACCTTGGAGAGAATTAAATATTAATAGGTTTTAATCCCTTTATTCTTGATCCCTACCCTAAAAAATCTAGATACTCATTGTAGAATCAATTGTACGTAGATAGAGAATTTAAATTTAGATTGATATGCCAACAGAGACTAAGATTAAACAATTAAAAGACAACAAAATATTCATATCAACAAATTATCAAACATTCAATTCATAATAAGAAATATAAATCTTGATTTAAACAAAATTTCATCCAACCACTTACATTCAATAAGAACAAAAAGAACTGCATCAAGGGTTCATCATGGATTTCTAATCAAGATGAAGAATTTTTGGAATGGTATTAGTGAGGCAAAAATGGATAAATAACATCTTTGAAATCGATCCACAATGCTAGTATTAAATTTAAAAAATGAATGTAATTAAATAAATTTGAGTTTTGGGAGATGTATTTGAAGAAGAATACATAGAAACAAGATAAAAATGAGTGAAATCCAACAAGTCTCATCTCTTATTTCTATGGTGTACTAATGTAGGTAATTTATTAGGATATTACACAATATGAAATGGTATTCCACATCCAGTAATTCCGATCCAATTTTTCCTCCATGATTTTTTAATCAGATAGTATCTTATGTGAATCTCATTGGGAGATTTAGAAATTTGACTCCTTCCATGATGTGTATCTGGGTACCACAATGTGTTTCTTCCTTCGGGGTTTAACATGAATGTGGGAATTGAATACAAATGTTACCCAACATGTATTGGTAAATAACATCATGTAATGGATTTGTAACTTGAAATTATGCACGAACTGCTTCATGACTTGCAGCATGTTGTCAAATTCTACTACACATCATGTAATGATGTTTCATGACATATAATAGACAATTATGGTTATTTTATATATATTTTCCTTTGAAACCTTGAAAACATATTTCCTATAATAAAAAACATATTCAAGGTTCATTCTTAGATAAATCATTTAAAATCCTTAATAAAATGATGGGAATATATATATATATATGATTTTAACTTATCATCAGGCTTTTGGTAAGAGTTTTTTATTTTATTTATTTATTATGTTATCTATCTAGACCTTATGAATGTATTTTATTCTATTTTTTTAGACATTCTTGTACATGTATGAAATTATGTTCAATCATTGTTGGTTTTGTTGACACTTGTTGGGATATAAATTTATTATTTTCCCCTTTTATTCATTTTATTCATATTCGTCCACTATAATATAAATTGATCTAGAGGGTATAATATCCTAAATATACCATCATTACACCATCACTATAGGTTGGTATCATCTAGTGTATGGGGATGTGCACTTGAGTCTATTTTTCCCCTGGGGTCGGTTACTTATAAGAGAAATATGATCGAGACATGAAGAAGTGGTATTAGGTATTTTTCTTATTTCCTTACAACTATGGGATAATACATAGGAGAATAATTTTTTTGAAGCATAGTAAAAAGATCATGTATAGTAATTGAAAACCCACACATCATATAAATATAAAGTTTATAGGGATGGGACTATGTTCCATGTTGTCTATAATTAGAGTTTATTATTTTACCTTGGGTGACTTTTTATTGTCTTTCAACTGTATACTGGTTTTTAGAATTTACCTATTGGCCCTTTATATAAAGAAAGGAGTTATATTAATGAATCATATTAGGAACATAGTGTTAACATGTCATTATCATGCATCCCTCTATATTAATATTACAGTGTTGTGTGGTTGTTATCCTTTTAGTAATATTGGAAAAGGGTTGGTCAAATAAAGTATATGTATCAACCTAGACATTATTTTCTCATATAACATGATAATTTATTTATATAAAATTGACTTGAAATAAAATAAAAATAAAAATATATATCATTATCATTGTTAAAGAACGAATTGGTATGGAATCCTTAAATGTTAGGGAATTTGATTTAAAAAAAAATAAAAGTGATTTCTTAAAAATGTTTATTAAATATTGTTTTAATTACAACTTATAAAGGCTTGTGCCTCAATAACATGGGAATGTAACCCATTTTAACTAAATCCTTGTATTCCTAACTCAATCCAAGTAGGTGGGTCTTAGAATATTATGACTATATGATAAAACAACTAAGGGTGTGTTAAAATATTTATTAAATTAATAATTAAGGGTTTTCACTTAAGTGGGATTCAAATTGTAATTTCTTGAGTGTTTCCTCCATACATTTGGAATGGATACCTATATAAATCAACCAAGGTTGGTATGACTTGACCCTCATAGTTTGACATTATCTTTTCATGCCTTAGTAATTAACCCATTGGAGGAATATATTTATGTTTAATGAATTTTTTATTTAATGTGCTGACATCAAATCATATAGTGTTACGTATAACTGTATGGTGAAATATTACTTAAACAATCCCCTTAATTTTATAACAAGAATTTATATTTTTTGGGACCTGTTGACATGAGAATTCAGTTAATAAAAATTAATGTTATAGACTAAAAAATAATTCCTCTACATATTCTGATTGACATCTACTTTAACTAAAACTAGTTTTGATAACTTTTGGATATGTAATTGTTGATTGTAAATTATATGAAAATTTCCTTAGAATGCCTTCAATCATCAGCTAAATAAACTACCATGTAATTTTCTTAATGATTTTTCCTCTATAATTAGTAATTTGAATTTAATTTACATAATCCTATATAATAATTGTGTAAAATGTTATTTAATGTAATTGATTAAATCAAACCATTTAGTTTTTTGATATAAAAGTCCCTTATGAAAACCCATATAATTTCTATAACTTAATTCATGATTTATTAAATATTTTTGAATGAATTACTATACCAAAATATCATGAATCATAGATCCTTTAAGAACATAGGTACATAACATAATCACTTGAACATGTAGACAAAATAATTATCTTACAACTTCGTAACATTCCCATAGTTTCCATTGATCTTCTAAAACTACACAGGATAACCTGGGAATGATCATAAGAAATGGGAGTGCTATAAATACTGGTAGGGGAATAATAAAATAATATTATGATTAAATAAATGCATTTTAGTAAATATGAATATAAAGGAAACATAAAACGGGTGATAATCATAAACATGGTCATCAAATATTGATATAAAATTATAACCTCAAGGAAACATAAGAATGTGGAAACAACATAAATCATGACATCATAAGCATATTTCAAGGATAATCACCATCAAATCATTACATTTTGTGATTAGAATAATATTCCATTCTCTAAAAATGGAATATAATTAGTAAAAAATATTACAGAATTCATTTTATGTCTATATAATTCTAGTCACATCTGTCACATTCATATCATGTGTATTCGTTTGGGTGAGACATAGAACATTAAATATAAGAAAATTTTTCATAAACTTTATCCACATAATTAACTAGTTTATGTTACATACATTTAATTAATAAATAAATATAGTGTTTTCACATCAACTTTAATATCCTTTAGTGGAAATGGGAATTGGTATTCAGAACACAAATGTTATCCATAGAAATATTACAAGATAATATAGGCAAAACAACGGGTGTACCTAAAAAATTAATTGAGGGGATTAATAATAGTTATATGGGTCGATAATATTGTTAAAATCCTAAATAATGTAATAGGTGTGTTTAAAAAAACCCATAATGAAAAAAAGGAAATCAAAATGCATAATATAAAGAAGGATGTTCAATAAAGAGGGGAAGTAATGGATTCCTTACCTTGAGGGGTGCTACAATAAAATGGGAGATGATTATTAAGATATTGGGTATTCTATACGAGTGATAGATAGAGGTAAATGTAGAGTAACATCATTATTTAATGGATTTTAGTGAATAGTAATAAGATTTTGGGTGCGTTTTTATAACCAAAGAGAGGGAAATTCTTTATTAATTTTTTAACATAGGTTTTGGACTCTACATTATAAAATAATAAAAACCACTAACATTAACATGTGTTATCCCTTTGTTTAAACCAAAGTGTAAAGTTTTTAAATATTTTATAAGGATAAGACCTGAACTTATTAAAATAATACCCTTGGTGATGTGGAGGTGATTCATTTCCAATTAGAATTAATTTTAAACCATAAAATATAATTTACGTTTGGGGGGATTCGTTTAGGGATTATAAAATTAATAAAATAACTTCCATAATACAATATATTAAATTAGAAACATAGTTTTGGTTATGGATACTGTTTATAATATTTATTACTTCACTTTTTTACTTGTATGATGTCATAATACATACCATATATTTTTAAAATATTTATTTTTTTCCCAAAAATTAAATTTTAGTATAAAATTATGAAAAATTCACTGTTGGATAATTTAGAATATATAATTTGAAAAATAATATTTACTATATCCTGGATCTTTGAAAAATATTTTATTTTATAATTTTAAATAAAATTACACATTTAATGGAAATATAGGTTTTTACTATGATAATTGTTCTATAGCACTTATAAAAATCAAATTTGACTTCAATAAAGATTTATTATACCTTATATATAAATAAATATTATTTAATAAGAATATTTAATAAAAATAAAATTTATTTAAAAATTTATTTATTTCATTAAAAAGTTTTTCATGATTGAATCAATATATATTGCTTAAATAAATATATAATTTGAGCTATATCATATCAAAATCTAATTTTTATCAAACTAATTTATAAATCATTTATAGAATAATAATAATAAGTTACATATAGTCATTATTTTATTGAAATTAAAAAATATATACAAATTTATACTATTAGGTCCAAGATACATAACCTCTTATTGGGTAATTTTATTCTATAAGGGTAAGGTGTTTGATAGTGACACTTTCATAGGGGGGTTCAGTGAACATTGTTTAGCTCGTGATCTCGATAACCTTGAATGTCTCAAATAAATGGTTTTTCACATGATTTGGTTATTAAATATCATCTTGGTATTATTCAAGGTCAATGGCTCGTTATTTAATCTCCCACAAAATCTATAATAAATGGGAATCATAGTTTATGATCCTACTAATCCAGGTCTTCAGTTATTTAATCTATTTTAATTTGATTAATTATAACCCTTTAATATAAAATACTCACAAAAAATATATTTTCAATGGTTATAATGATTAACAGTCATTTATATCTTATAGGATATAAATTAAAATGATCTAAAATAACCAAAGTATTTCATGTCTTTTCTGTAAATTAGTTAATTAATAAGAAATTTATTCATTTGAAAAGGTAAATTCATTTATAAATTTTCATTTTTTTCATTCTTCCCCCTTCATAAATCTCACCCTTGGAATTTTATTTTATACACTAAAATAGATTGGGGTACTTCTATTTCATCACCTCCTCTAGTTCCTATGTTACATCCTTAAGCATTTGGTTCTGCCATAATACATTGACCCAGTGAGTTGTCTTACTTTGTATAACATTCTCATTATCATCTAAGAACTTCAATAGTTTCTCCTAATCTAAAAGATTACTCTCCAATGGTAAAAACTCTATATTTAATACATATGAGGGGTATAGTATGTACATATTTTATAGAGATACATAAAACACATCATGTATATGATAGAAGTCTTGTGGGTGTTCTATTGGATATTCTACAGCTCTGATGTGATCATGGATCATAAAGGGGACGATGTATCTTTGACTAAGATATTTATTCTTTATAAAACATATGATCTTATCCTATGGGGATATATGGAGGAAATGTTTATCTATAACCCCAAATATTAGATCATGTCAATGATTTTATTCATCGATTTTCTATCAATTTTGTGTGGACTTCAAATTATATTGAATTGTTTGAACCTTATCTATCATCTCTTAGAAAAGATCAGGTACCATCAAGTTTTTGACTCCAATATCATCCTCAAATGTTGGAGTCTAACACTCTTCACATATTTTAACACCCCAAGCTTCCACGGTACGCTTTCCTTTGAATAATACAGTATCGTGTTTTGTACGCAACTTCAAGTTATAACACACACACCACAACCAATTAAACTAGCCATTATGAATAGTAATACCCACTTTTAGAAATTTTATAAATTTAATCATTTTAAATGGACTTTATTTTTGGATTTGGAATATCGAAATTATCCTAGGGTGAAGTTTTGGTATTTTTCTGAAAACATTCAATTTTTGATGAATAGTGAAAAAACACTGAGTTATAGTTTAAAACCAATTTTTTTCAATAATTATTTATTTTATTTAAATTCAATTAAGGACAAAATATATACATAATACCTATATATATTCAATGTAATTCATTGGAGTTAGTTTAGAATAATTTTAGATATATAAAAATTTTATTGAATTTGTCACCATATTTTGCCCACCTCCTAGGAGAATTTGGAAATTCAAATAAAAATTAATTTTACCACTTCTGTGAGTGGAATTTTGAAAATCCGAGAGACACGGTTAATATAAAGGAGTAAAATGTAGTTCAATGAGATGAAAATAATTTTTTTGTGAATAGTAACTTTTTACCTTTATTTACCACGGTTAAAAGTAAATAGGGCAATTAAGGGTAAAATTGTTATTAATATTATCCTAACACATGTCCTTGTTGATGCCGAAAAAAAAGTCCGTAACTCTTGGAGGAGGTTTCTAAATGACGAAGCGAAGTCATATTCGGAATCAGAGGCCCGAACCGGAGGCCCGGGAAGTGGTGCGCGAAATAAAGGAGGATCCGCGCGAAAAAATGTTCTGCGCGCGATGTACTCCCGGGATGCGCGGGATCGTGCCGGTGAGGCGCGCAATAATTGCGCGCCCCGGTTCTCCGCGGCCTGATATTGCGCGCTGGTGGTTCCCCATGCAGAAAATTTCGTGCGCCGCCTGGATTCCGCACCCGTGGTCCCCTATAAATATAAGGTGACCCCGAACGGTTTGGGGGTTGAAGAATCTGAAGCGAATCTCGTGCGCGCAATTCGGCTCCCCCCGCGTCAAAGATGGCATCCAGGTAATCCCTCATTTCGCGCAATCTTTCCCTAGAGTTCGCCTTTGCGTGCAACTCCACCGGCTTCAGTGAATTTACCCCCTCCCTCGGTTTCCAGCCTTGTGCGCAATTCGCGTCCTGTGCGCGCAATACCCTGCCTTGTGCGCAACACCCTACACATAATTCCCTCTTCGCGCACAATTCCATTTACTCCAATTGCGCGCCGTCCTGGGGTTTTGCGCGCCAATCGTCCCTTTTGCGCGCAAAGCCCATGATCTCTCTCCTTGCTGCCCCTTGGCTGCCCCATGCACCGGCACCTGATGTCTCCCCTGCCGGGCATGCGCGCCATGCGTTGTTTTCCCGTACGGCCTTGCAGGCTCATACGAAGTAACCTCAAGGTCCCCTGGGCCATGTTTCCAATTGCGTTGCTTTGCCTTATGCTTCTCCGCATAGGCACGCTAACGGCTATTGCTTCTTTGCATAACCACGCTAATGTGGACCCCCCCGGTGGTTTGCCCTGCGGCCCCCCTTCATCACGGCCTTGCTGATGCCTTCCCTTCCACAAGGGGTAGAGGGCGTCGGGCATGTAAGCCCTAGGGTTGTGGAGAAAACACACCCTGTCCAAGCTTCAGGACGTTAAACTACTAAGCATCTCGTCCTTAACACAAGACGTTAAACTGTGGTCCGACCCCATGCTTCGCACGCAGGGTCCCCCCAGCTCGGAAATTTTTTACGCCACTCGTCTCCACGGGAATGGACTCTTCCTCACATGGAATGAGATCCTCCTTGTCGGAGTGGCGTTTGTCCGTGGGGGAAGGGCTGCTTCTGAGCGTAATCCCCTAACCTTTCTTGCGGATGACTGCACCAGTGCATCTCTGTACTTCCCCCTGCCAAGGCCAGTGGAGTCCTTTTCCCACTGCGCTTTGTTGCACCACGGGGCTCCACCTTGGAGTAAGCCTCACCACCAAGGGCCGCTAACCACGCGTAAGCCCATGTTCCCTCTTTGGGCCACTCAACGTGTAAGCCCCATTCCGCTTCTCACGGACGCACCCTTCACGATGTGATCGTCTGGTCCCTGCTGCCTCTTGTTTCCCACACCGAGCATGACTCACGTGGGCTTAGAGCTCCCATCGACCACGACATCCTCTTGGGCCACCCCAGAGCGTAAGCCCCATCCCAGCAAACTACGAGTACTTTGATCCGTGCTAACGCATGGTACGTAGGAAGCCTCCACGAGGTTCAAGCCCACCACCTAGTTATTCCGACCTCTTCACGTCGGTTCACTACCCACCATGGGCCACCCCAGAGCGTAAGCCCCATCCCAGCGCACTACATGGACTTTGATCTGTGCTAATGCACGGTACGTAGGAAGCCTCCATGAGGTTCAAACCCACCACCCAGTTGTTCTTACCTCTTCACGTCGGTTCACTACCCCCCATGGGCCGCCTCAGAGCGTAAGCCCCATACCCACCATGGTCCGCCTCAGAGCGTAAGCCCCATACCCACCATGGGCCGCCTCAGAGCGTAAGCCCCACATACCATCATCCCGCATGACGTTAAAATGTATTCCCTCGTCCCACATGACGTTAAACTGTATTCCTCCTCTTGGGATGCTCCAGAGCGTAAGCCCCATGTCTCACTCCACCATCCATCCTGATCCTTACCCGGGCCGCCACATCTCGTTGGGATCATGCCACCCCATTCCACTCCATAGCATCCGGGAATCCGCCCACATGCTGGACCCAACATCGGTGTTCCCCCTAGGGGCCCTTCAATCTGATCCATCTACGCAAGACGTTAAACTCGCGGCATACCCCGTGTCAAACATGGGAAGCTGAGGAAAACCTCAGATGGTACACATTCCCCGCGTTCGATGTGGGATGCCTCGGGCTTCTGTGCCCTCGAGAAGCCCTGTGATGAGGGACCGAATACAAACATGCCGACGACGCCCTAACGTGACCATTCTCCTCACCGAAGGTTGCTGCCCCGACAAGACCCCTTGGAGAGTCTTGACGGAAGCAGCGTAATTAATCGGCGTCCATGTAGATGTGGCACCGGGAATCAGCTTCACGAACCCGTCTTAAATCTATGAGGGAGACCCGGACTAGGTGATGAGCTCCGAGAAGGAATCCACGGAAGGAAGAACTAACATCCCATCATCCCGGTTTCGATCAAGGAGCAGACGTCCCTGAACAAGGAACGGATGCCGCCCGCCTTTGGAATGCGGGAATGCGGGGCAACAAGCCGTGCATCCTCCCCGCGGACGAATGCGCGCGTGCCCCGGTGAAAGCGTCGGAAACAAAAAATGGTGAACCCGATGTGAAACTCTTCTCCTCAACATGGGGAATGGTAGCCGTCAGGGAATCAGAAGAATTGCATGTCACCAGGTCTGGGAAACCATCACCGGGACGGGAACCCACCAGGGGTCGAGGTCGTCAGGGCGTTGAGTGCTCCGTTCTGCGACTCCGCCCGCATGGATCCCTCTTGCCGACCATGGAAGACGGAATGATGTTGGGCCTTGGTCGCTGATCTCTTTTCCTATTGATGCTAATGGTTTTATCTCATTGCTTCCAGGAATAAGATCACTGCATTTTAGAGCTCGATCGCCACCTGCCCACCGGCGCAGGGGCAGGGGCAGTACCGACGCGACTACCCCTCGCGGTCCCGCCCATTTCACGGCCGCTCCGACTTCAACCGCCGTAGCAGCCGGGCGCCTGCGCCCCCTCTCCCCGTCAAAATTCATCCAGAGGAGGGTGATCAATGACATGGTTCATAGGTATGACGAGGGAGGGGTCATCCTCACTAGGGGCATGGCCCGTTTGGATCTAGAGGTGGATGCGCCTCACCACCATCGCCACCCTCGAGGGCCGCGCAGGGAGCCGCCTCTCCCCACGCCGATGTTCAACCGCTTCGGGAGTCTATCCCCGGAGAGCCTTGACACATCCCTCCCCTATGCCAATGAGGTGGGGAATGTCCGATTCCACCAGATCGAAGATCCATCCCAGGGTTTAACGGAAAGAACCCCCGCCAGGCTGCGTCAACGCCGCCGCCCGACTCCCCGAGCCGAGGAGCAGGCAATCTTCATGCCTGCACCACCGGTTTCGGCCCATCTCACTCGATGCCAGCGTCGGGCGCGAGCGGGAGAGAATTCCCGTCCTGGGGCATCAACATCAACAACCACTGTGGCCCGAGCCACTGATGAATCCCGTTACCAGACCCGTGCACACGTTGAGCAGGGGCATCCATGTGCCCGATTGGGTTCGAAACCCCGGCCTCCCTACAGGCAAGTTGGGTCGAGTCTCTTGGTCGCGGGCACTGGCGATGGCCACTGCGGACCAATCCACGGTAGTGCCCCTCACCATGAAGGCTCATTCCGTGCTTCCAATCTAAAAATCCAAAAGCTTCGTCACGACGGCTATGCTCCGGGTATGACTCCTTCCAGCACCCGCTGAATGGGGTATGAGGTCACTCCCCTACTGTTGGTCGCGATCATGGAGTCGTTGTGTATCGAGTAGCCCACTTACATGGAGGTCCTCCCCATGTCCCTTTCGACATATGTCCCGGCGCTTCTCGCACCCTGGCCCTCGGTCCCCTCTGCCCCAGCTCCATTGTGGCCGGGGGACCCTATGACAGAAATCGTCCCGACCCTGAGGAGCTACTCAGGGGCAAGAAGGCCGGGCATCGTCGCCGTAGGAGGAATGTCAAGGGAGTCCAGACGGAAATTAGACCAGTCCGTTTATCGGATTATGAGGTAGAGTACGACTCGATGATGGAACCATCCCCTAACCCTTCGAGTTGATGGAAGGGATGGGAACGCGGCGCGTCAGTCTCCTACTCCCCGAATGCGAGGTCCGTATGATTCCCTCCTTCCATCAAAGGTATATCCAGGAGGACGAGGACTTGGCGTACCGCCAAGAGCCGAGCCCGCTGCTGTGGCCCAGATCGAGGCCCCCAGACAAATAGAGTTGCTGCCAGTGAGGCCAGCTCAGTAGGCTCGTAGGGGTCCACCCCCACAGGCACAGCCTCCGGCCCAGTAGCGACCGCCTAAAAATTAGTAGGCGCCTCCGCGTAACGCACCGCCACCACCTAGGCGTGGTAATCTGGCTCCACCTCCTTGGCCTGCCCCTCCGGCCCCTGGTCATGGTCAGCCAAAAAGAGTCCCCTTTCCAGACAGAAGGAATTGGGCTTACTCATTTGGTGAGGCCCAAATCCCTGGTTATTTCCGTAGCGCCTTGGAGCAGAGGCTCGTGCGGCTGCCTGAGTGCCGAAAGCTAGAAGAGGCGTGTCTCACTGATCACCCCAACTACTGCCCTTACCACCGGATCCTGGGACACACCATCTGGAAGTGAAATGTGTTCAATGAATAGCTCCAAGACCAGATTTACAACATCATAGTCAGGTTGGGTCCAGCCCCGGCACAGGTGGCAGGTGTCTTCGTGGGATCAGATGGCAGCAGCGACGACGGGGATAGGTGGGAACAGGTTTCCGATCATGGGTCCCGGAAGTATAATGACTGGATGCCCCGCAGGATGGTCGCCCGTGCCCATAGAATTATCCGTGCCCGCCTGAGTCAGCCGAAGCCCTCAGAGTCTGCGAGCACCGCTTTGGCCTCGTCGTCCCAGCCTACTTCTTCGCAGAAGAGTAGGCGGCGATGCAAGAAGAAAGAACGCGCCTTGCCATTGCCTTCATCTTCTCACATGCTTGGCGATTTCATGCCCCCGGAGATGGGGATCCCTCCAAGACCCCATCTGGTAGTGGATGATTCCTCGAGTGAGAGCCTAGGGTATGCTTCGGTTAACACCGTAGAGTTGGTAAATCCCTTTTTGGTTCCCGGTGATGAGGAGCGCCAGGCAGATCTCCCCAATGTTCCCTGCCGTCGCCAAAGCCGACGGAGCCGTGGCTACGTGAATCACCGGGGCACGGCAGTCTTCACCTCCGGTCAGGCCGTGCATGCTACCGAGACCAGGAAGTAGGCTCGGTACAGAGAGTAGCACTCGCGGCTCCCTCACCCAGTGACAACAGGTTCCCTTCCACCACTGTTTGTGTTGCTGGATCGGGCAGAACCGCCTTGCCCGCGTCGCAACCAGCCCTTCCCTGCCACTGGCCGACCACAGCCTTCCGGTCCTGGCATGACAGCCACCTCCCGGGCTTCAGCTAGTGAACAACGGGACGTGCCTGGTACCAGTCAGCCACCGGTCACGGCAGCAGGGCCTGTCATGCCCCCAATCGCAGAGCAATCTCCTATAACCAGAAGCTCGCATTTGGTGCGAAAGTATGATGTCTTGAAGCATCTAGATGGTATTCCGGCAAGTATTTCCATCCTTGAGGCCCTTGTCATGTTGTTCAAAATGCGTGAGGCGCTCACCGAGGCTCTAAGGAGCCCCCTCCAGTTCGAAACGGAGGTAGCGGCCGCAGAAGCCTTCCACACCGAGGTGATCGGGGACGCCGAATGTTAGGAGGTTATCTCATTTTCTGGTGAAGATGAAGACCTTCCCATACAGGGGCACATTCGCCCGTTGTACATTACCGTCCAGTTCAATGGCGTGGAAGTCTGTCGCTGTCTTGTCGACACGAGTTCTGGGATTAACTTGATCCCAACTCAGACACTGCAAAAATTGGGGTTGTCCGAGGATGATTTAACTCCATCTGACCTCAGAATCCAGGTGTATGACAGGACTGAGCAAACTACACTCGGCATGATTCATCTGAAGACCCAGTTCGGTGGCTTAGTTGCCAATACTGAATTCATGGTTGTCTCTCAGGACACTGCCTACAACGCATTGATGGGCAAGTCGTGGCTCCATCTGCACGCGGCGGTTCCCTCATCATACCACTGGTGCCTCAAATACTCCCTTATGGGTCGAGTGGGTGTGCTCCAAGGAGATGCATCTCCATTTGCCTCTTGTGAAGCCCGTTACCTGGATGCTGACTATTACAAGAGCAAGGAAAAGAAAATCCTGGCAGGTGAGGTTGAGCCCGCCGCGGTCGCAAGTGATCCCTAGGCTGGTCTGGATGACGCATATGTCTTCCCAATCCATCGGTTGGAGGCCACGACTCCCGACATGGGAGAGTGATTTGTTGTCTCGGGTACCATAGGAAGGCATATTTCTAGGTCTAAGCGACGACGGGAAATCACCTCGTACTCTTACACCAACCAGGCTCAGGTGATCCCCGAGCCTCCTACCCCTATGCGATATCGGGACGTTGGGCTCATGGCAACAGTGGTACGTCACACGTGTCTGTTTCGCCAAGCTGGAATCAACCGGCTCAAGCCAACGAGTCACCACTTCTTTGATGTCATAAAGAATGGCCCCTTGGGCCGAAGGCCGGATGGGATTGGATCGACCGCCTTCGTCGCCATGATCTTTGTGGTGCATGAGCCTCCCGTTGGGACGACCTCCGCCGCCCAAGCCGGTGCCAGCTCCCCATCAGGGTCAAGCAGCCCCGAAACGGCTCCCCCCGTGGACAATCCTTCCTCAAGCAGAGAAGAAGACATGGAAGATGCTCCTCCCGCCTTTGAGGAGAGCGTCTCCACCACAGTCGACGAGCTAGTACAGGTGAACCTCGGTAGTGAGGCGGACCCAAGACCCACATTGGTCAGTGCCGCTATGCCTCCCGAGGAACGACAACAGTACATAGACTTCCTTAGACAGCACCGTGATGTGTTCACCTGGAGTTATGATGAGATTCAGGGACTAGATCCCCAGGTAGCCGTCCAATGCCTTGTCCTCCCAGCAAACCATCACAGGTTCAAGCAGCCTCCCAGGAAAATGCACCCTTTTCATGGTGTCATGGTTGAGGCCGAAGTTGATAAGAACATTAAGGCCAACTTCATCAAGGAAGTCCAGTACCCGAGGTGGCTAGCCAACATTGTTCTCGTCAGGAAGAAGAACGGGCAGATCAGGGTATGCATCGACTTCCGCGATCTTAATTGCCACTGTCCGAAGGATGACTTTCCCCTTCCAGTGACAGAGATGTTGATCGATGCGACGTCCAGGTTCCAAGCCCTCTCTTTCATGGATAGGTACTCCGGGTACAACCAGATCAGGATGGCCCCCGAGGATGAAGAGTTCACTGCCTTTAGGCCCACCCAGGGTACCTTCTGCTACCAGGTTATGCCCTTCGGCCTGAAGAATGCGGGTGCCACCTATCAACGGGCTATGCACCGCATATTCAAGCCGATCCTCGAGACACTGGTGGAATGATACGTAGATGACATGGTGATTAAATCTCGTCATCGCTGGGACCATCTCAAAGACCTTGAGAAAGTGTCCGATTTCCTCTGTTCTCACCACTTGAAGATGAAGCTGTTGAAGTGTGCCTTCGGGGTCACCTCCGGAAAGTTTCTTGGCTTCATTCTGAGATATCGAGGTATCGACATCGACCCCGAGAAGATCAAGGCCATCAGTCAGATGCCTCCCCTGAGTAATATTCGGGAGCTACGAGGCCTCCAAGGCCACTTATGCTACATACGCTGATTCATTGCGAATCTGGCCGGCAAGTGTAAGCCCTTCTCCCGGATCATGAAGAAAGGCGCCACCTACGGGTGGGACGAATAGTGTCAGACCTCTTTTGAGGAAATCA
Organism: Viscum album; assembly: GCA_963277665.1. NCBI lineage: Eukaryota > Viridiplantae > Streptophyta > Magnoliopsida > Santalales > Viscaceae > Viscum > Viscum album. Next base: position 484,843,625 of record OY728155.1, read on the forward strand.
AGTAGTATCTGCTTCAACAACCGGTCCTGATGCCACCCATTCTCGGAAGGCCGCTGGTCCATTACTTGACCACCCTGGAGTGATCCCTCGGCGCCCTTCTCACCCAGAAGTACAACGAGGGAACAAAGAATAGCCTCTACTACCTCAGCCGCAGGCTCCTCGACGTGGAGATTAGATATTCTCCTATCGAGAAGAGCTGTCTGGCGCTCATATTCGCCGTACAGAAATTACGGCACTACTTGCAGCACCATGAGGTACAGTTGGTCTCTCAGGTAGACCCGTTGAAATACATCCTGAGCCTGCCTATGTTGACCGGAAGATTGGCACGCTGGGCGGTGATCCTCCAGCAGTTCGACATTAGGTTTGTACCTCAGAAGGCTATCAAAGGGTAGGATTTGGCTGACTTATTCGCCGCCCACCCCAACTCTGTGGACCAGCCACTGGATTCGGGCTTTCCTGATGAGGAAATCCTCTCAGTCGATCATGCCACCCCATGCTGGCAGATGCACTTTGACGGCGCCTCCCGAAGCCCTACCGGTAGAAGGCTCAACGATCCTAGGCTTAACAGGGTGGGCCTCGGTATCGTCTTCATCACCCCGGAGCAAGTTGTTCTTCCATATTCTTTCTTATTGTCAGAAGGCTGCACCAACAATGAGGCAGAATATCATGCCCTCATCACTGGCCTCATGTTGGCTCTGGAGGTTAACGTGCCCCGTCTGTGTGTGAAAGAGGACACTGAGCTAGTCATCAATTAGGATAACGGTGACTATGCTGTCAGAAAGCCAGAACTCATGTCGTTGCTGGAGTGCACCCTCCATCTAATGGCTAAGTTCCCCTCCTGACCAGATGTCGTTCATGTTCCCCGGTCGCAGAACAGTCGAGCAGATGCTTTGGCTAGCCTGGCCGCATCACTTGCGGAGCCCGGACAGGATGACCTAATCATCCATGTGGCGCACTAGAGATTCATTGCTCCTGTTAACTCCGCTCCTGATATCCCAGAGGGAGATTGTGGCCCGCGAGTGAACCATCTCACCGTTGGTGCCCCTGCGTTAGGACCCCTCGGGGTTCCAGGCGTGGTGATCGGGAAAGTTCCTAACTGGAGGACACCTCTAGTTGAATATCTCTAGCACAACCATCTTCCAATGGATCGAGCGGAGCGAGAACGAATCTGGCGCCGCGCGCCGTAGTTCACCCTTCAAAGCGGTCCCAGCCGTGAGCTGCTCCTTTACAGGCGTGGGTTTGACGGTGTTCTCCTCCGTTGTCTTCAAGGAGTTGAGATCCCACAGGTCATGCAGGAAGTTCACGCTGGTTCCTGTGGTGCCCACCAGGCCGGGTCGAAGTTTTCAAACCAGATTCGGAGGTTGGGATACTTCTGGCCCTCCATGATCCACGACTGCATCGAGTACGCCAAGAGGTGTCATGCGTGCCAAGTTCTTGATAACATTGTGTATCGGCCACCAGAGCCTCTCCATACTACTAAGTATTCTTGGACCTTTGCAGTCTGGGGGTTGGATGTTGTAGGGCCTTACCCGTCGGCGATGGCCCGTCAGTGCCGGTTCATCTTGACCGCTACGGATTTCTTCTCAAAGTGGGCAGAGGCAGTCCTGCTCAGGGAAGTCAAGGTTGGTTCTATCGCCGACTTCGTGAGCTCCAATATCATCCACCGATTTGGAATACCTCACGCTATCCTCAAGGAAAACCGAACCAAATTCCGAGCGGCCGAGCTGAAAAGATTGTACGCCAAGTACAACATTCGCTCTAACCACACCTCCCACTATCATGTGCAGGCAAATGGACAGATTGAGGCGTTTAACAAAACCTTCTCTAACATTTTGGAGAAAATGGTGGTTCAGAACAAGAAATGTTGGCCGGACAAGCTCCCCAATGCCCTCTGGGATTATAGGATGACGACCTGCAATTCCACACAGGTGACTCTGTATTCCCTGGTATACGGAGCTGAGGCCGTCCTACCCATCGAGGTCCAGCTGCCCTCATTGCGCATGGCAGTCTACGACCAGCAAGTGCCAGATAGAGCTGTCGAGATCCATCTAGCAGAGTTGGAAGCGTTGTACGGAAGTAGGCTTCGCGCTTTACACAACATGGAGAGGCATCAGAGCAGGATGGCTCGAGCTTTTGATAAGAAGGTTCGCCTCCTCTCCTTCCTGCAAGGTGACATGGTGATGGCTCTCAGAGCGCCAATGATTCCCGGCAGGAAACCGCCCATGTTGGAGCCCAAGTGGGAGGGGCCTTTTTCTTTCCACAAGGTCTATCCCAATGGCGCGTATTCCCTAGTAACCATGGATGGTGAGCGCATCACTCCTCCCACCAATTCCAGGTTCCTCAAGAAGTACTTTGCCTAGGCTCGGGGTCCAGCATGACCTTAAACTGTAGGGTCTAGCATGACCTTAAACTGTGGGGTCCAGCATGACCTTAAACTCTAGGGTCCATCATGACCATAAACTGTAGGGTCCAGCATGACCATAAACTGTAGGGTCCAGCATGACCTTAAACTACATTTGACCCTACATTTGGGCTCTATGGTCCAGCACGACCTTAAACTGTGTGGTCCCACACGACCCTAAACTGCACCTTGGTCCGAGTTCTAAGACCTAAAACTAATATCACCTTGGTCCGAGCTCTAAGACCTAAAACTAAGATCCATATTTCATCCAACAAGATGTTAAACAGTATTTCAAGAACTACGTCTCGCTTGATTCCCATCCTAATGGGATACGTAGGAACACCCAGACTTTTCATCTTTGGGTCCAGCTTGACGTCCGCTGTCATGTTTGTCTTGCCTCCGGGACCTTAACCGCAGGATCGTGTAGCGTGGTATGGGATTATGTCCTCATTCACGTCAGGCTTGCAATAGATGCACCACGCGCACCCTGTCCTAAGGATTTAGCCCTCCTATGTCCAATGGCATTAAGAGACGCTTTCCAGAACTACATGTGGCTTGATTCCCATCCTTATGGGATACGTAGGACCACCTGAACACCTAGATGTTAGGTCCATCCCCATCTCTTAGGAGATCCCACGATCTCTCGGTTCCCAGAGTGTTTGGAATTACGCCCCCTCTTTTGCCCGGGGATCCGCCATCTTTTGGCCGCTCTCGTACTGAGCCCTCTGACCCTTTCCATTGGTCTGCTGATGTGCTCAGGGTACTCTGGTCTAGGACTTGGAGTGCCAGATTCGACTTAGGCAAGTTCCATACACTTTCCAAGCTTCGTGTTCCCCTTCATTCGGGCACCCGTCATCCTTCACACCTACAGGGACCCCCAAGAACGGCCTGGATAAAACGCCCAAGGGCTCTACTACCGTCATGGGTCAATGACCCTGAGGGTTTCAGACAACAAATTGATACGAATCCCGTGTTGTGAACATGGTCAGCGGTTGATGCTCATTTGTTTGTCCCCATGGCTAACACGGCAGGATGCTGCGTTCCGAACATGGTCAGCAGTAATCTTCAGTCGTCACGCCGGTTTCCACAGGCCCTGAATGTTAGTGGCATGGTTCATGTCATGTTCCGCCCCACTGTGTCAAGGTGGAATCTCGACACTCCTTGTACTAACCCTCAGTACACCCCAGCACATCAGACAGACCGAGCTGCGTAACGGTGTCTCTCGAGGCTCCTGCGATCTGAGCGCTAGAGTATGTTCTTTGGTCTCTTCTTTACGGGTTGCGTGCAGCTTGACCCTCATCCCCATGGGAAATGAGGAGTTTCCCGGACATTGCGTTTCGGGCCCAGCACGGCTGGGAGATAGCATCTCCTGCCCCTCCCTGATTGTTGAACCCTCGTAGGCCTCTTTGGCCCGAGGTTCCTCTCTCGGCTGGTCCAAACCGTATGACCTTAAACTATGTTGTTGGTCTAAACCTTACGACCTTAAACTGTGTTTTTGGTCCAAAACATAAGACCTTAAACTATGTTTTGGTCCAAACCATACGACCTTAAACTGTGTTGTTGGTCCAAATCACAGGACCCAAAACTGTGACATTATCATCCTGGCCGCAAGATGAAAGAAACGGCGCCGCGTTGTGATGACCTCATTGTGGAGGACGTCACGTTGGGTATTGGTCGCGTGCCATGCCATCTGTCAACGCCTATCACTGATTGATTCATGTGGTGACACCACGGCCTACTGCTCTAGGCCTGTCGCTTCACACACAAAAAACCCACTCACCTTAAAGGACAAACAAGATTTATCAAATTCTGCTTCTTTCAGTGCAAGGGCCATGCCCAAACTCCCCTTTTCTGTGGCACTGGTATCTTACCATGTCACCTTCAAGAACTACGTATTGCTTGATTCTCATCCTTATGAGATACATAGGAGCGCCTGGGGCACTTCCCCGTGGGCCCAGCCAACCTAGATTTGTGTTCGGTCCCTCGACTCGAGCATTTCCCTGGAGATCACATGGTAAGTAGGGCTTAGGTCCTCACTCACGTCGGGTTTTGTAACCGCCTTGCCATGTGTCTGTTTCTCCCCCTTTCCACCCTTGGTCCGAGCTCTAAGACCTAAAACTATGATTCTTATGGTCCGCGCTCTAAGACCTAAAACTAAGATTCTTATGTTCTGAGCTCTAAGACCTAAAACTAATATTCTTATGGTCCGAGCTCTAAGACATAAAACAAAGATCCATGTCTCATCCCGCATGATTTTAAACTGTATTTAGTCCCGCATGACGTTAAACTGTGCTTCAACAACTACGTGTGGCTTGATTCTCATACTAATGAGATACGTAGGACCACCCGGACATTTCGTCCTGGGTCCAGCACCAGGGATTGCTGAACCCCGTCTTACTTTATTGTCGGCCCCTCGGCCCGACTTCATGAGAAGTGGTGTAATCGGGACATTTACCCCGAGCAGGTTCAAGATGCCCCATGGTAATAATGGGAAGCGGCAGTTCTCTCACTAAAGAGATCCTGCCTACAAATTGGGACGACCCATGATCAGGCCGGTATGTCTGCCTAATGCGCCTTCAACATGGTGGTGCAATATCAAGAGTGTTGGACTCTATTCGAACAAGCCACCACTCCACCCCCCACGCTTTGCGTTCCCCCTTATTCGGATCCTCATTTCCATTCATGTTTGACGGGACCCCCTAACAGTATGGATGTTCGACCTATGGTCTGCCTACTGTCCTGGGCCAACGTTCCGGAAAACTGACCAACGATATTTGAGTTAGACCCCGTGTTGCGAACATGGTCAGCGGTCAGCCCTCATTTATTGTCCCCATTCCAGTCCAACATGATATAGATGTTGTGTTTCTGCCACGGTTAATAGTTATCCTCCATGGTTGCACCCCATTGGGTCCCGAATTTGGGCAGCGTGATTCACCCTTTCTCTCCATCCCCCTGTGTTCGGATGGATTTCAATGCCCCTGACATTGCCCCGCTCGTGTGTTAAAGCACATTGAGAAGTCGACACATCAATCGGCCCGGGGTCTCCTCAGAAGTCTAGACACGATTTTGGATGCCTGAAGCATGGTCAATGCCCCATAGTTGAATGGAATGATGGTACGAGCATCTCTTGCTTCTCGCATTGGGCATGTCCCACAGGAGCCTAGGGGTGAGTTGTTTTTCGTTTCGAAACTATGGTAGAGCGCATTAAACCAAGGGTACAAAAGAGTTTATTTGGCTATATATTGGATTGAGACGATGAGCAGTACAACCAAAAATGTTCTTGATATGGAAAAACAAAGCCCTTAGGGATCATCATGCTGAAGTGATCATTCCAGCGCTGCTACCCTCTGGCCGGTAGCCTCCAGGGCCTCTTTACGCTCTTCGAAGACTCTCTCCTCATCGGCCACCACAGAGCGCAGCTCGCCAGCCCTAGCTTGTGCCTACACCCGCTCGATTCAAAGCATGGTCATCTGGTGACTCGCCTCCACTAGGTGTTCCTGTGCATCAAACTGTTGGGCCTTCAGTTGCTCCACAAGCTCAGAGCATGTTGCGATGAAGGCCTTCTTATCTGCCGCCTGCCCTTCGAGGTGCCGGACTTCCTGCTCCACCCTCAGCAGTGCTTGAGTGCTCACTGATCCTTCCTGGAACTGGGAAATGTCGGTGCGCCGACTACTCTTGCGTATCTTCTCGACCATGTAATCATGGACCGTCCGATGAAGATGCTGAACGTCAGCCCCTCCGGGGCACAGGAAGCACAGCCAGGTCTGGAGTGATCCCATCCGCCTCAGCCAATCAGACTGGGGCTGCCTGAGAAAGAGCTAGATACACTTCCACCCCTTGCGCCGTGTCATCTGGCTCTCCTCGGCCGCCTCTGAGTCTGAGTCATCCATCTCCTCAGGGTCAGCAGGTCGGTATATAGGGAAGGCCACCAGCAGATCGTCAGCAGGATCCGTCTCAGAGATGTCTTCGTGAGGGATAGAATCCTCGACGTCGGGGCGACCTTCTTCTCTCGCCCCAGCAGCAATGGTGCCTCCACCAGCTTCCGACCTCGTCTCAAGAATAGCGCTGCTGATGTCCATCGCCCCCTGTTCATCAACTTTCGGGGCCGAATCAGTGCAGAGAGCATGTTCCGAATGAGGTGGTATGTCCACTGCCAGTCCACTCACGGACGGCCCGGGCTCCGCAGCCTGACGTGCCTCCAGTGTTGAGATCATTGCACAAGGAATACGCCGGTTAGATGGGATCCTTTACCACCAAGCACCAGTGGTGAAGCGTGAGACTTACAGGAATCCAAAGCGCTGGTCCCCAGTGTTTCGCCCGCCGCAGAAGCCGCCATGATGGGAGACCCCTCTGCGCTTGTTAGTTCAATGATGGGTGTCGGATCCCCGTCATGTCTCGCTGGTTTCTCTCCTCCCTCCTCTGGTGGGGACGCCCGCCAACGCTCAACTGCTCCTGAGTAGGATGGGGAAGTGAGTTAGAAGTGAGAATGGATGAATGAGGGAAATTAATGAAGACAGAGACCAACCTCGAGAATCTCGGTTAGGTCGAGATCAGAGTTTGCAATCTCGCCGCTCTCTCGGATACTCCCTTGGTAGGTCTCCCCTTGCGACCCCTCACCTTCGGGCCCTTCTTCTTCGTCTTCTCCCCCACCTTCGTCCTCTATGGTTTCCTCCTCCCCCTCCGGATCCTCGTCACTGTCACCTTCTCCCAGTGGCATCGCTTCCGGATCATGCTCCTGGCCGAGCATCACTTTCATGAGGAAAGTTGGCTTTGCACGCCGCCCCCTATGGCGCGCGTATGCGTCCATGGACGTCAGATAAGCATGCCGCCAATGGAAATTTACTCATTCGGCAATCCGAACAAGCCCGACCTCTGGCAGTTGGATCCCGTTCTACATTATCTTCTGCCAGATGGCTTCGACGGTAAGCGATTTCCGCAGGGTCATCCAGCCCGACCACAGTGCTGGGAGAATTGCGTCTTGAGAAGGTTCGATCAGATATCTTATCTGCTTCTCGGGCAGTTCCCTGGCCGCCTCATGTGACCCCCCTGCGGGTAACGAGGACGTGGCGGCACCATGTGATGTACCCGCTACTGAAGTCTCGACCTATGCAGGCCTCGCTGCCTGACGCTCCCTTGGTTCCCCCCTTCTGACGGCACCTTCCCTTCTTTCCCGTCGCCCGGTTTCCGTGCGAGTGACCTCGATTTTCCGGACGTGCTTGCGTAATAGCCCCTCAGGGTACGCAATGGTCCAGTGTTCGGAGTATTCGGTTGCTAGGCCGGCATCGACCCCGGTGGGGGGAAGAGTGACGACATCGCCAGAGCCGAAGGTGGTAAACATCAACCACATCTAGTGCAGGACGCATGGATTCTTCCCCTGCCAGACAGCCGTGAATACCTTCTTTGGCATTCGCTAAAGGCACCCGAACTACCTGGCAAATCGGGATGGCACGTACGGCTCGCAGATCACCTTCCCGTCAATCTGAGCCACGAGCACCCTGCCCCAAATGATCTGGAAGTATTCCTGCTATTCCAGAGAGCCTCGACCGTTTTCCACCAGCTGGTCGACTAGGGTAGCGAACGAGCTGAAGTTGAAGTTGTCATGGTTGCCGATGCGAATCCTCACTCCCTCCTCATTGAGCGTCATCGGCGCCACCCCTGCGATATTCAGCAAGGTTGGTCGTTGACCTTTGCCTGGAGGATGGACGACATTTGGAAAAGTATACCCGCCGAGATGAGCTGCCACCCAGCCATGAAGATTTGGAAGGCACCACATACTCTCCGAGGCGGCCCCCCTTGTGAGATGCACCCCAGAATGGTATACAGCTTTGCCAGTATAGGGACGCCCAAGTTGAACCATTTGCTGGCGGCCATGGAGCCCGCCATCACCAATGTTGCTGGACGGATTCCCATCCTCGCGTCCCGCACCGGTAGGAGCCACCCGCTCAGGAAGCAGCAAGGAACCCAGCATACCGGACGTTCGGGTACTGGGCTTCAATCACGTGGTAGCCCCATGATTGGTATTGCCCCACCTCCAGGGTCCTCCAGTATGACCCATCCCTTCTCCTCTGAGTAGCGGTTGGGCATCGTTTGCCCCGTCCCGGCATCTTGACGGCCGGATCCTTCTCAAGGAACAGGCTGAACCAGCCCTTTAAAGCTATGTCCTTCAGGAAGTCCTTTCCCCCCATACCTTCTTTGGCCAGCTCCAACATGTGCCACGTCAGCATAGGCGTCCGCGTCCTGTCTCCCCAGGTGTTCTTTGGAGGAACGAACTCGTCGTATTGGTAACTCTCCAGTGGGATACCGCTGATGCAGTGAACGTCCCAGAGACTGATGCCGACCTCCCCATGATGAAGGTGGAATGTGTTGGTGTCAGGAGACCACTGGGTGAATAGATCCGGTCCGAGTTCAGGCTGGCGGTGGAAATGGATCTAGGATGTCCATACCGCCTCGAACAGGCCGATGTACCACAGTTCGTCCTCGAACTGGTCACAGGTATGGCGGACCCAAAACGCCCAGGCCCATTCACTAGTGAAGTTTCCCCCGGACCGCAGGTCCCAATCCTTCATCCATCCCTTCGTGTCATCCGTGATGCTCTGACGGAACGTGCTCGCGTAGAGGACCGGAGAATGATCTGCCACAGGCTCGTCCCTGGTAATGGTCCTAGTCCTCAGGTTCCGGACATATACATCCATATGTCTAGTTTCCCTGGCAGGATGACCGTTGTTGTTGATGTTGTAGCGAGGAAGTTCATCCTCCCGAGTCACCCAAGACCGCGGCGTGTCCACTTCGAAGCCCGGCTGTGGCACCTCCACCGGGATGCCGAAATTCCAGAGAGGGAGGTTTTCAGACAGGGGATACGTCTTCTGAGCCGGAGTAAATATATTGAACAAGGTCAGATTGTTGGACACGATCACCTTGGCACCGTAAACCTCCTCGTTCTCCTCCATTTCGCTCCTGCGGGCAGTGACTTCCCCCTCATCGACTCAGTTTGCAGCAATCTCGAATTTTTCGGGAGTTGGGCGAAATCAGGATGCAGTGCGCGGAATCGGAGAGTTCTACGCGAAATCTGAATGAGTTGCACGAAATCCTAGAGATGAGAACGCAATAGGCACGCGAAGCGCGGAAGATCCCGGTTTGGCACAAATTCACGGCGAAATTTCGGAAGGAATTCTACGCTGCCAGAGCATTTTTACGCGCAGCCGCGGAAGTGTTTTCGAGCACGAGAGCGATGAGCTTATCGCGCGGAAAAAGCGGATGTACGGAGTTGTGACCCAGCGCCCCTTTGTATAGGCAAGGCCCATGTTCCGCGCTGTGCGGAAAAAGGATTCCGCGCACGTCCTTAGGTTTTGCGCGCCACATCGAAATTTTTCGCGCGACTTGACCAGGGGACTCTACATTTCGGTGTTTCGGCGTTTCCCTTGGAATCCAATCGTTGCGACCTCTCGCCGATCCAATTCCAAGGGGGGGCATTTTTTGACACCGAAAAAAAGTCCGTAACTCTCGGAGGAGGTTTCAAAATGATGAAGCGAAGTCATATTTGGAATCAGAGGCCCGAACCGGAGGCCCAGGAAGTGGTGCGCGAAATAAAAAAGGACTCGCGCGAAAAGATGTTCTGCGCGCGAAGTACTCCCGGGATGCGTGGAATAGTGTCGGTGAGGTGTGCAATAATTGCGCGCCCCGGTTCTCCGTGGCCTGATATTGCGCACCGGCGGTTCCCCGCACAGAAAATTTCGCGCGCCGCCTGGATTCCGCGCCCGAGGTCCCCTATAAATATAAGGGGACCCCGAACAGTTTGGGGGTTGAGGAATCTGAATAGACTCTCGTGTGCGCAATTCGGCTCCCCCCGCGCGAAATATGGTATCTAGGTAATCCCTCAATTCGCGCAATCTTGCCCCAGAGTTCGCCTTTGTGCGCAACTCCACTGGATTCAGTGAATTTTCCCCCTCCCTCGGTTTCCAGCCTTGCACGCAATTCGCGTCCTGTGCGCGCAATACCCTGCCTTGCGCGCAACACCCTGCACGTAATTCCCTCTTCGCGCGCAATTCCATTTACTCCAATTGCATGCTCTCCTGGGTTTTTGCACGCCAATCGTCCCTTTTGCGCACAAAGACCAGGATCTCTCACCTTGCTGCCCCTTGGCTGCCCCTGCACCGGCACCTGATGTCTCCCCTGCCGGGCATGCGCGCCATGCGTTGTTTTCCCGTATGACCTTTCAGGCTCGTACGAAGTAACCTCAAGGTCCCCTGGGCTATGTTTCCCACTGCGTTTCTTTGCCTTATGCTTCTCCGCATAGGCATGCTAATGGCTATTGCTTTTTTGCATAGCCACGCTAACGTGGACCCCCCGGTGGTTTGCCCTGCTGCCCCCCTTCATCACAGCCTTCCCGATGCCTTCCCTTACACAAGGGGTAGAGGGCGTCGGGCATGTAAGCCCTTGGGGTGTGGAGTAAACCCACCCCGTCCAAGCTGCAGGATGTTAAACTGCTAAGAATCTCGTCCTTAACACAAGACGTTAAACTATGGTCCAACCCCATGCTTCGCACACAGGGTCCCCCCCAGCTCAGACATTTTTTATGCCACTCGTCTCCACGGGAATGGACTCTTCCTCACATGGAATGAGATCCTCCTTGTCGGAGTGGCGTTTGTCCGCGGGGGAAGGGCTGCTTCAGAGCGTAAGCCCCTAACCTTTCTTGCGGATGACTGCACCCGTGCATCTCCGTACTTCCCCCTGCCAAGGCCAGTGGAGTCCTTTTCCCACTGCACTTTGTCGAACCATGGGCCTCAACCTTAGAGTAAGCCCCGGCACCAAGGGCCGCTAACCACACGTAAGCCCCTATTCCCTCTTTGGGATGCTCAACGCGTAAGCCCCATTCCGCTTCTCACGGACGCACCCTTTGCGACGTGATCGTCTGGTCCCTGCTGCCTCTTGTTTCCCACACCGAGCATGACTCACGTGGGCTTAGAGCGCGCATCGACCACGACATCCTCTTGGGACGCCCCAGAGCGTAAGCCCCATCCCAACGAACTACGTGTACTTTGATCCGTGCTAACGCACGGTACGTAGGAAGCCTCCACGAGGTTCAAGACCACCACCCAGTTGTTCCGACCTCTTCACATCGGTTCACTACCCACCATGGGACGCCCTAGAGAGTAAGCCCCATCCCAGCGAACTACGTGGACTTTGATCCGTGCTAACGCACTGTACGTAGGAAGCCTCCACGAGGTTCAAGCCCACCACCCAGTTTTTCTGACCTCTTCACGTCGGTTCACTACCCACCATGGGCCGCCTCAGAGCGTAATCCCCATACCCACCATGGGCCTCCTCCGAGCGTAAGCCCCATACCCACCATGGGACGCCTCAGAGTTTAAGCCCCATACCCACCATGGGCCGCCTCAAAGCGTAATCCCCACAAACCATCGTCCCACATGACGTTAAACTGTATGCCCTCGTCCCACATGACGTTAAACTGTATTCCTCCTCTTGGGCCGCTCCAGAGCGTAAGACCCATGTCTCACTCCACCATCCATTCTGATCCTTACTTGGGCCGCCACATCCCGGTGGAATCATGCCACCCCATTCCACTCCGTAGCATCTGGGAAGCCGCCCACGTGCTGGCCCCAACATCGGTGTTCCCCCCAGGGGCCCTTCAATCCGATCCGTCTACGCAAGATGTTAAACTCACGGCATACCCCGTGTCAAACAGGGGAAGCTGGGGAAAACCTCAGATGGTACACATTCCCCGCGTTCGATGTGGGACGCCTTGAGCTTCCGCGCCCTCGAGAAGCCCTGTGATGAGGGACCGAAGATAGACATGCCGAAGACGCCCTAACATGACCATTCTCCTCACCGAAGGATGCTGCCCCAACAAGACCCCTTGGAGCGTCTTGATGGAAGCAACGTAACTAACCGGCATCCATGTAGATATGGCACCAGGAATGAGCTTCACGAACCCATCTTAAATCTATGAGGGAGACTCGGACTAGGTGATGAACTCCGAGGAGGAATCCATGGAAGGAAGAACCGACATCCCATCATCCCAGTTTTGATCAAGGAGCAGACATCCCTGAACAAGGAACTGATGTCGCCCGCCTTTGGAAAGCAGGAATGCAGGGCAATAAGCCACGCGTCCTCCCCGCGGACGGATGCGCGTGCGCCCCGGTGAAAGCGTCGGAAACAGTCCTAATTCTATTGGACAAGTTTATCTAGACCAAAAAATACTTAGGAATAAAATATTATCATTTAGGGCCACTTGGATTAGATTAGGACATTTATTATTATTTAATTCAAATAAGAGTTAAAAGTGATAAAATCCAAGTTTATTTACTAAAACATTTTTAATATAGGGTTGTACATAAGATAAATTCGATTTTAAATATTCATTAGAAAGCTAAAAAGATTTCCTACATAAGGGTATTTTATTTATAATTTTTATCAATTAAATAATTTAATTTATTTATGACACAATGGTGATGGAGTAATTACCTAATTAATGAAATATTTATATAATTGATATTATAAATATAAAAATAAATGTAATTTGAGACTTTTTATGAATTCCAATAATTTTCTAGGTTAATATGACATATTAGTATTGGTTATATAATTTTTTTTGAAGTAATAATGTTGTTATAAAATTATCAAAAAAAAAAATACCCAATAGTGTCAAAATTGACATAAAAGAGTTTTTAAAACAAATATTATATTATATTATTTATATTATATTCTTAAAAATCTACGTATCGGCTAAAAGACTTATATTATGATAGGTGTGTCATTAATGGACCACTTGGGGGTCTCTTGGAGGTATATAGTAAGTTTATTAACTATATAATAAAAAAATACAAAGTGACATGGAAAATGTCAAACTAATTAACTAAGAGTTAAAACAAAAAGATAAGGTTAATATAATGACACAAACCTGTATAAATTCTATTGGTTAAGTGTTTTTCGACCCATCACCACCTTAAAGTTTAAATAATCTACTTTGTATCCATTAGAAATCGAATATGAATTTATTATAAAATAATATTTCTAGCTTTTCTAAAGGTTCCCCTCACCCCTCTTATAAAAGGGCACTCCCCCTTCTCACTAATTCACACATTCAAAGCCTTTTGGCTCCACCAACACCTGCCCAAATAATCTCTCAATTTCCATAAATTTAACCTAGAGGAATTAGTTTGATCATAAAAGCCAACCTATGGAGCCCTTTTGAACAAATCATAAGGAAGAACCCGAAGAAGAGGTAATGTTTTCACCACCCTCTTTCAAGTTCCTTTCTTCTTAAACTTATTCTATATTTATTATTCCCATTCTAAAATTATAAATACAGTGTTTTATATATAATGTGATGTTATTATAAAAATGGTACATCCATATTCAGTATTCTATCCATCCTTTAAATGACATGTCACCATACGTGTGTACGTACGGCTTACCGTCTCCACATCGTGGTGTAATTGTTATTCAATAAATTATTATTTGGATGTGTATAATAATGATGTTTAATTCATGTAAATAATAAATATAACATGATAATGATTCTGTATATATGATATAACATCCAATTATATATTATTTTAATATCAACATAATGATATTGTCACTCGTGCATACGTACGGACTACCGTCTCCATGAACGCGATGAGATTCATTCTCCATCATATCCATTCAAGTCTAATTCTCATTTGATGATTAATAATAGTATTTAAGGACTTGATATCATTCTGGATATGAATAATATACTACCAATCCTTAAAAGACACGGCTTATGTAACAAAACATATAAAAGAAAATGAGTAAGTTAACACCCGGAATGAGGATTATACTAAGATATTATTAACAAAGCAATGTTAAAATATCATATATGATATCATATTAATGTATATGATTCTTCTATAACATAATAATTATTATTTCACCATTAGACTGGTGTTTAACCTACACTCAACCAAGTAAAAGTACAAGGTAAGGGTTTATTTCGCAATCTCTTCATTATTTGAGGTTGTTTATACGTAATAATCTACTGGGACTTCTTTATCATCCACATCCATGTATATTGAAAATGTATTTCAAAACATTTTTACTATTTACTAGAATATGGGTTAAATTCATTTATACCCTTGTTTGACTTTTTATAAGAGGTTTATAAAGGAATCTTTCTGTCATTTTCCAAATAAGGTCCTTTTTAACCATTTCCACAGAATTAAGGTAAGAATGTCTTTTTTTAACTTAAGCGGCAGGTGTGGCTATTTTCCACAATTATAAAATCTTCTAAGTGTCCCTTACAAGCTTATAAGAAAATTTTCAATGTAAATGTATTATTTTATAATTATGTAACTTTTAAATGAATTCAAAAAGAGAGATATTTCTCTCAAATAGTATTGATTTCATCTATGTCAAAATCCTTTGATGGATTTTAAGATTATTTGAAGTTGATTTATTATGATACAAAACTTATATATTGCATTGAAGGTTTTGTGATATGTTTTAATGTGGATGTGTTATTTTTATACCATTCATGGTTTATGGATGAAGTATTTACATTTCTTATGCTATTTTTAATATGAATGCTTATGTTATGTTTAAAACTTTTCATATGGGAATGGATTGTACTTAATAAGTGATGGGTGGAGCCCTCTATAGCTCCTCGATGCATCGGTAGGTCTCATGAGACAAACTAGTGTCTTGGCACAGGGCCTTGACAAAATCTTATTTGTAGTCTTGGCACAAGGCCTTGACTATGTGGTTATGATAGTCTGGCCTTATGCATTCCATCATTAAGAAAGTGGTTTTTGATATTGCAAGTGATTAATAGACTAGTAGAATATCCATGTGAATAAGTAAATGGAATTATTTTATTTTATCTTTTCCATATTATGCTGAAGTTCAAGTTTAAAAGGCTTTTGTTTTAGATATACATTGCCATAAATGTTTATGCTTATTTATGAATGTTTTCGCTATATTTTTATCCTTACTGAGCATCTAAGCTCACCCCTTTCAATGTTTTATTTTTCCCACGATGTGAAGAATTAATTCATGAATGAACTGCATGGATAATTTAAGGGGAAATGAAGACAATATGTTGTTGTAGTAGTTCTTCACTTTATGATGTAATGAAAACTTTATGAATGTATCTAGTTATACCAAGGCTACTAAACTAGTCAGTCTTTCAAGACTTGATCTTTTTTGGGATCATGCCAATGTTATGTAATAATGCACCAAATATGGGAAACTGGGGTTGGGGCATTATAGTTGGTATCAGAGGAAGTTTAGTACAAACCTTGGAAGGTAGATTTAGATAAACTTTGATTAGAGCACATAGTTTTAAGATGTACTTTGAGGATTATTATATAATAACTTCCTAGAATTTTGGTATAGTAGATATTTTGTGAGTTTTCTGTGCAATACATCTCTGTCTAGATATGAGCAGGTAGAGGCAGCTCTGGCACAGATGTACCTAGGGGTAAAACCCGAAAACACCGATTTTTTCTAGACTCGAACGGGAACTGGTGCACAAAAACAGGCCTTGCTGCACTCTTGGTTACGACACTCCTGGGAGATATGATTAGGATAACTCTCATTTTATTTAAAAATCATTGTGAAGGGTTTATGAGTATATACGTCCTCAAAGAAAACATTTTTATGATTATGGATTATATCCATAAATAGTTCAATTTATGTTAAGTGTTTTATAAGTATGGAATTATGTATTTTGATTCATAAACTGATCTAGTTTATGACATTGTTTAGAAATGGCTCCTAGTGGAAGAAATGGAAACTGTATCAATGCATGCACTCCATGTAGGGATTTCCCTCCTCCTCAAGATAATTATAGTAAAGTTGGTGATACAACTGGTGCTGATCAACTAATAACCATACTGGGACAACTCACTCAGGTTATGAATAATAACCTTACTCGTATGTAGCACCCTGATCCACAACATGGAGGATCAATGTTAGATCGCTTCATGAGATAGAAACCACCAAAATTAAATAGGATTAAAAATCCATTAGTAGTTGAGCAATGGATAAGTTCCCTAGAAAAAATATTTCAAGATTTGGGGAGTGGTGAACGGGAAAAAGTTGTCCTGGAAGTTTATCACCTCACTGAAGATGCTGATCAATGGTGGTCATTGATTCAAAACACGAAGGAAGATGATGATGTATCAAATATGGAATGGAGAGAGTTCAAAGATCTGTTTTAAAAAAAATACTTTCCTCGTGACTATCGAGCAGATATAGAAAGGCAATTTCTGAGTCTGAGACAAAAGGAGGATGAGAATGTCGCAAAGTATGAGGCTAACTTTACGAGGTTAGAAAGGTATTATGGAGATTATATACGTAACCCAATAAGTAATATTGATCATTTCTTTGATAGGTTAAAACCTTTTCTCCATCGAAAATTAGTCTCACAATCCTTCTCGTCGTACGAAGACATTGTCTCATGTGTTATCAAGACAGAAAAAATATTCTCTAAGTCTTATGACTTTAAAGAAAAGCAAGAGAAGAAGAGATCTGCTGATCAATTTGGGAATGGAAGTAAGGGGAAGAAGGGAAAAGTTGAATATACATCCTGCAGTAAATGTGGGAATAAACACCTCGGTACTTGCTTAAAAGAAATGGGAGTCTATTTCAAGTGTGGTGAAAAAGGCCACCAAGCTCGTGATTGCAAGGGGAATAAGGAAGCAATCGATGTTCAATGTAACAATTGGAGGGATATGGGACATTATGCAAATGAATTTCCTAAGCGTCAGGGGAACTTACCTCCGAAAAGGCCAAGGGATCAAGGCCAAGCTTATGCTATCACTACTGCTGTGGTAGAAGCTCCGAAAGACGTGGTGTCTGGTAATTTAATAGTTTTCTCAAGTTTAGAAAATTCATTATTTGATTCTGGATCATCACATTGTTTCATATCTTCCCAGTTTGCTACGAAAATTAGATATTTCTAATTTTATTTAACAAGGGAGGTGTTAGTTAAAACTCTTAAGAGAAGTATCATTGCAAAAAAAAATTGTGAATCAGTCCCCATTAGAGCACATAAATGTTCTTTATCCACTTATCTCATCGTCATACCTATAATTGAGTTTGATATAATCCTTAGTATGGATTGGCTTTCGGACCATGATGTGAAGATTTATTCTAAGAAGAATGAGGTTACTATTTTTGATGATGATGATAAGGAACACCTTATCTTTAGAGCAGAATCGTCACCACCTAATTCTTATCTAAATCCACCCCCAGTAGCTCAACTAAATTCAATTATTGGAGAGGAAGATAATGAAATGACTGTGGGTGAGGAAAGGAATGTTCAAATAGAGGATGTACCTATTCTGAATGAATATGTAGATGTGTTTCCGGATGATTTACCTAGACATCCTCTAGAAAGAGAAGTTGAGTTTTCCATTGATTTAATTCCTGGATCAAGGTCTGTATCAAATACCCCTTATAGAATGGCCACTGTGGAATTAGTTTAACTAAATAAACAACTATAAGAATTGAGTACTAAGGGATTTATTCACCATAGTGTTTCTCTATGAGGATCCCCTGTTCTTTTTGTTAAAAAGAAAGATGGATCTATGAGGTTATGTATCGACTATAGGTAGATCAATGCTTTAACAATTAAGAACAAGTATCCCCTGCCTTGTATTGATGATGTATTTGACCAACTGCATGGAGCTCAATACTTTTCGAAGATTGACCTTTGATCTGGATACCATCAGTTGTGTGTGAAGAAGGAAGACATTCTGAAGACAGCATTTCGAACAAGGTATGGGCATTATGAGTTTACGGTAATGCATTTTGGGCTGACTAATGCACCCTCTGTATTCATGGATATAATTAATATAGTTTTCAAGGAACATCTCGATGATTTTGTGGTGGTATTTATTGATGATATCTTGGTATACTCTAAAAGCTACGAATATCATGAAAATCACTTGCACATTATCTTGAAGACTCTGAGAAGACATGAATTATATGGGAAGTTTAGCATGTGTGAATTCTGGCTTTAGGAGATTTCATTTCTTGGCCATATTGTCTCTAAAGATGGAATATCTATTGATCCTTCTAAGACCAAGGCAATCCATGAATGGCCAGCACCTACGAGTATAATTGAGGTATGCAGTTTTATTGGTTTAGCCGGTTATTATCGACGTTTCGTCCAGAATTTTGCCCGATTGGCTAACCCACAAACAAAGCTCACACGTAAGGGGTTTAAATTTGTTTGGACAAAAGAGTGTGATGAATGTTTTGAATAATTGATGAGAATATTAGTCAATGATCCTGTATTTAATATACCATCGGGGAATAATAGGTTCGTTATTTATAGTGATGCATCGAAGAAAGGACTTGGTTGTGTCTTTATGCAGAATGATAGGGTTATTGCCTATGCATCACGACAGTTGAAAATTAATGAAAAAAACTATCATACTCATGATCTCGAGTTAGCAGCTGTGATCCTTTCTTTGAAGATATGGAGACACTACCTCTATGGTGAAAAATGTGAGATTTATACTGATCCCAAGAGTTTGAAGTATATTTTCTCACAAAAAGAACTCAACATGAGGAAAAGGTGATGGCTTGTACTACTCAAGGATTATGATTGCACAATACACTACCACCCGGGGAAGGAAAATAAGGTTGCAGATGCTTTGAGCAGAAAGGATCATGGTGTTTTGAACATGATGAGAACTGAAAGGGATCCTATTTTCATGGATCTAATAAAGTTGGTTATGGGAATCACCATAGAAGGTGAAACAAAAATGCTTTTTCAAATGGATGCCAAACCATATTTACTAGAAAGGATAAAGAGTACTCACACCGATGATGAAGAGTTTCAAAAGAATATTAAAGCTGTGAATGATGGGAGATTGAGAGACTTTGTGTATGAAGAAGGAATTTTAAAATTTTGGAGGAGACTTTTTGTTCCCAATATACCTGATCTAAAAAAGGAATTGTTGGATGATGCTCATAGTTCCAATTTCTCTATACACCCTAGGAGCACCAAAATCTATATATATTTGAAGGAACATTTTTGGTGGGACAACATGAAGAGGGAGATTGCTGATTTTGTATCCAGATGTATGGTTTGTCCACAAGTGAAAGATGGAAGGCAACAACTTGGTGGAGTAATGCAACCTTTTCCTATACCTGAGTGGAAATGGGATAATATTACGATGGACTTCCTCATGGGGCTACCAAAGACTCCTAGAAGGAATGATGAAATATGGGTCATTGTTGATCGTCTTACCAATTCAACACTTTTTCGTGCTACAAGAGAAGATTTACCACTCGAACGTCTAGAAAGACTATATATTAGTGATGTTATGAGACTTCATGGAGTACCCCTTTCGATTGTTTCTGATCATGATCCTCGTTTTACTTCAATATTCTGGAAGAGTCTTCAGAAGGCCTTGGATACTAAACATCATTTGAGCACTGCCTACCACCCTCAAATAGATGGAAAATCAGAACGGACTATTCAAACCTTAGAAGACATGTTGAGATCTTGCTCACTTGACTTTCAGGGTATGTGGGATCAATATTTAACTCTGGTATAATTTTTCTATAACAATAGCTTCCATTCGAGTATTCAGATGGTACCATATGAAGTGTTATACGGAAAGAGATGTTGCACACCAACCTGTTGGGATGACGTTGGTGAACGAAAACTTGTAGGCCCAGAACTGGTGGAGGAAACAATGCAAAAGGTAAAGGTAATCCAAAACCACATCAAAGCAGCTCAATATAGGCAGAAGAGCTATGCCGATAACCGAAGGAAGGATTTGGAATATCAGGTAGGAGATCATGTTTTCTTGAAGGTATCTTTATGGAAGAGAGTTATACATTTCGGTAAGAAGGGTAAATTGAGTCCTAGGTACATCATACCTTTCGAAATTCTAGAATGAATTGGGGCTGTAGCTTACAGTTTGGCAATGCCGCCAAGTCTCTCCAAAGTTCACGATGTGTTCCCCGTATCACTGTTGATGAAATACATGCCTGACCCAACGCATGTACTCACCTATGAGGAATTAGAACTGAAACCTGATATGTCTTATTGCGAACAACTTTTCAGGATTCTTGATACAAGAGAACAAGTACTGAGAAACCAGACAACTCATCTGGTAAAAGTTTTTTGGAGAAACCATAAGGTGGAAGAGGCAATGTGGGAACCGAAGGATCATATGATGGAGAACCAGCCAAGTCTTTTCATACGGTAGTATTCTAGAAATTTCGAGGATGAAATTATTTGATGGAGTGGAGAATGTAACACCCCAAGCTTCCACGATACACTTTCCTTTGAATAATACATTAGCATGTTTTATATGCAACTTCGAGTTCTAACACACACACCAAAACCAATAAAACTAACCATTACGAATAGTAATACCCACTTTTTGAAATTTTATAAATTTTATCATTCAAAATGGACTTTATTTTTGGATTTAGAATATCGAAATTAGCCGAGGGTGAAATTTTTGTATTTTTCTGAATACTTTCAATTTTTGATGAATAGTGAAAAAAACATTGAGTTATAGTTTAAACATATTTTTTTAAATAATTATTTACTTTATTTAAATTTAATTAAGGTCAAAATAGATACATAATACCTAAATAAGTTCAATGTAATTCATTGGAGTTAGTTTAGAATAATTTTAGATATATAAAAATTTTATTGAACTTTTCACCGTCTTTTACCCACCTCCTAGGAGAATTTGGAAATTCACGTAAAACTTAATTTTACCACTTCTGTGAGTGGAATTCCGAAAATCTGAGAGACACAGTTAATATCAAGGAGTAAAATGTGGCTAAATGAGATGAAAATAATTTTTGGTGAATAGTAACTTTTTACCTTCATTTACCACGATTAAAAGTAAATTGGGTAATTAAGGGTAAAAATGATATTAATATTACCCTAAGATATGTCCTAATTCTACTGGACAAGTGTATCTAGACAATAACAACCTTAGGAATAAAATATTATCATTTAGGTCCACTTCGATTAGATTAGGATATTTATTATTATTTAATTCAATGAAGAGTTAAAAGTGTTAAAATCAAAGTTTATTTACTAAAAGATTTTTAATATAGGGTTATACATAAGATTAATTCGATTGTAAATATTAATTAGAAATCTAAAACGATTTCCTAAATAATGGTATTTTATTTATAATTTTTATAAATTAAATAATTTAATTTATTTATGACACAATCGTGATGCAGTAATTACCTAAATAATGAAATATTAAAATAATTGATATTATAAATATAAACATAAATGTAATTTGAGACTTTTTATGAATTCCACTAATTTTCTAGGTTAATATGACATATTAGTATTGGTTATAAAATTTATTTCGAAGTAATAATGCTGTTATAAAATTATCGAAAACAAAATACACAATAGTGTCAAAATTGACATAAAAGAGTTTTTTAAAAAAATATTATATTATTAATTTATTTTATATTCCTAAAAATCTATGCTTCATCCAAAACACTTATATTATGATATTTGAATCATTAATGGACCACTTGGGGGTCTCTTGAAAGTATATAGTGTGTTTATTAACTATTTAATATAAAAAATACAAAGTGACATGGTAAGTGTCAAACTAATTAACTAAGAGTTAAAACTAAAAGATAAGGTTAATATAATGACTCAAACCTGTATAAATTATATTGGTTGAGTGGTTTTAGACCCATACCAACCTTAAACTTTAAATAATCTATGTTGTACTCATTAGAAACTGAATATGAATTTATTATAAAATAATATTTCTAGCTTTTCCAAAGGTGACCATCACCCCTCTTATAAAAGGGCACTCCCCCTTATCACTAATTCACACATTAAAAGCATTTTGGGTCGGCCAAACCCTGACCAAATACTCTCTAAACTTCCCTAAATTCAACCTAGAGGCCTTAGTTTGATCAGAAAGCCAACCTAAGGATCCCTTTGGATCAAATCAAAAGGAAGAACCCTAAGAAGAGGTAATGTTTTCACCACCCTCTTTCAAGTTCCTTTCTTCTTCAACTTCTTCTTTCTTTGTTATTACCATTCAAAAATAATAACTCCAGTATATTATATATAATGTGATGTTATTATAAATATTTTATAACCATATTCATTATTCTATCCATCCTTTGAATGACATGTCACCATACATGCGTACGTACGTCTTACCGTCTCCACGTCGTGGTGTAATTATTGTTCAATAAATGATTATTTGGATGGGTATAATAATTATGTTTAATTCATGTAAATAATAAATATAACATGATAATGATTATGTATATATGATTTACCATCCAATTATATATTATTTTAATATCAAGAGAAGGATATTGTTGCCCGTGCGTACGTACGGACTACCGTCTCCACGAACGCGATGGGATTCATTCTCCATCTATCCATTCAAGTCTAATTCTCATTTGATGATTAATAATATTATTTACGGACTTGATATAATTCAGGATACAAATAATATACAATCTATCCATAAAAAATATGGCTTATGTAACAAAACATATAAAAGAAAATGAGTAAGTTAACACCCGAATCGAGGATAATACTAAGATATTATTAACAAATCAATGTTAAAAGATCATATATGATATCATATTAATTTATATGATTCTTGTATAACTAAAAAAATATTATTTCACCATTATACATAAGGTTAACCTACCCTAAACCAAGACAAATTACAAGGTAAGGGTTTATTTCGTAATCTCTTTATTATCCGAGGTTGTTTATACGTAATAATCTACTTGGACTTCTTTATCATCCACATCCATGTTTCATAAAAATGTATTTCAAAACATTTTTACTATTTACTAGAATATGGTTTAAAGTCATTTATAACCTTGTTCAACTTTTTATAAGAGGTTTATAATGGAATTTTTCGTCGTTTTCCAAACAAGGTCCTTTTTAACCTTTTCGACATAATTAAGGTAAGAATGTCTTTTTTTAACTTATGTGGCGGGTGCGGCTATTTTCCACGGTTATAAAATCTTTGAAGCTTCCCTTAAAATCTTATACGAAAATTTTCAAAGTAAATGTTTTATTTTATAATTATGGAACTTTTAAATGAATTCAAAAAGAGAGATATTTCTCTCAAATAGTTTTGATTTCATCTATGTCAACATCCTTTGATGGATTTTAAGCTTATTTGAAGTTGATTTATTATGATAAAAAAAACTTAAATTGTATTGAAGGTTTTGTGAGATGTTTTACTATGGATGTGTTATTTTAATACCATTCATGGTTTATGGATGAAGTATTTACATTTCTTATGCTAGTTTTAATACAAATGTTTATGTTATGTTTAAACCTTTTCATATAGGAATGCATTGGAATTAATAAGTGATGGGTGGAGCCCGATATAGCACCTCGATGCATTAGTAGGTCTAATGAGACAAACAAGTTTCTTGGCACAAGGCTTTGACAAAATCTTATTTGTAGTCTTGGAACGAGGCCTTGTCTATGTGGTTATGATAGTCTGTCATTATGCATTCCATCATTATGAAATCGGTTATTGATATTGCATGTGATTATTCGACTAGTAGAATATCCATGTGAATAAGTAAATGAAATTATTTCATTTTATCTGTAACGCCCCGACCCAAGCTACCCAGAGTCGGTGCATTACTTCGTAACATTGGCATGATCACAAAAGATCAAGTCTCGAAAGACCAATTAGTTTAGTAGCCTTGGAAACACTAGATACATTCATAAGTGTTTCATTACATCATAAAGTAAAGAAACTACAATAACATGGTCTTCATAGTCCACACTCATATCCCTTTCTGACTATCCCGGCAGGTCATTCATAAAATACTTCTTCACATCCTGGTAAATATTAAAACATTGAAAGGGTTGAGCTCAGATGCTCAGTAAGGATAATAATATTGCGGAAGCTTTCGAAAATAAACATTAACATTTAAGGAAATGTATAACTAAAAAAACGACTTTTTAAACATTAACTCCAACATAATATGGAAAAAATAAAATGAGATAATGCCATTTACTTACTCACATGGATATTCTACTAGACGAATAATCACATGAAATATCTATAACCACTTTCATAATGATGGAATGCATAATGCCAGACTATCATAAACACGTAGCCAAGGCCTCGTGCCAAGACCACAAATAATATTTTGTCAAGGCCTCGTGCCAAGACACTAGTTTGTCTCATGAGACCTACCGATGCATCGAGGAGCTATAGTGGGCTCCACCCGTCACATATTAAGTGCAATGTATTCCTCATATGAATAGGTTTAATCATATCATAAAACATAACATAATCGTATCACATAAAACATGCATAAAGGTAACATAACATTTCCACATTTCAATCACCAGATAACAATACAACACATTGATATAATAAAAACATTATCAAAACCATTTTCAATACCAAAATAAAAGAAAATTAAAACTTGGTATTTATTTTTCATTTAAAAAAAAGTTGTGGCTTGTAGAGGAAGCTGAAACCCAAATAATGGCCATGGCGGCAGAGAAGTCATTATCGCTGTATACGTACGACACGAAAAAAATTCCTTTTTGTCGTTTAGTAAAACACTTCGTATAAAAAGATTCCTTTTGAATACACATAAAATTCAAAGGGGTTTATACACCGTATAAAGGAAAGTTGTGTATAAAACCAAATATGCCTCAATGAAAGGAGATTGAGACGAAGTCCATACAAAGATCATTTTTAAAATAAAATAGATCTATTGTGTGTATTTACTATAAGTACACATAAAGAAAGTAAAAATACAGGATATGACATAATAATAACATGACATAATTTGAAAGTATGAGATTAACCCAAAGAATGGAAATTGGGTTAAGAAATTCCCTTACCTCGTGTCTGAATTCACTCGACCGTTCTTTGATCTCCTGAATAATAAACTAGAGTTAATATCTACCTTCTTAATAACCTTTTTCATGTTCATTATTCCTTTTATATCACCTATTACCATGTCATGAACATTTTGTAATTATTTAAGTTTATAACGGTCTTTTTGTCGATCTTAGGTACTTGAGTCAAAAATAAACTTCTTATAATTAAAAATATGTCATGTGATGAAATATCCATTATATCCAGAATTATATTCATGATTTAGATATCATATATCTCATATATATCCAGTATATACATGCATTTATAATATTCCATAACGTTAAGAGGTAAGAAATGAAATGCACCGTTCATGGAGACGGTAAGCCGTACGTACACATGAACACTACTTTCATTTCTATTTCATATTTAATGGAATGAAGTTATAATTATATAAAGTTATAATATAATTCCAGTATAATATAATGTATAATACCATTTAATCCATCCTTTATACATCCCACATATGGCATTTATGATTCAAATCACTTTGAGGGGGCGGTAGTCCGCACTTCCTAAAATGAAATTATCGCGTTTACCCATAATGGAAATCATAAAGTATGCCATAAATGAGAAATACAGAAGAATAAGGAAATCATAAACATAATATATATATCATATATGAAAATAGTGTCATCAAAATGTCCACCATTAGAGGTGTTAAAAGAATATTGAACAATCATCGTTTTGTGAGGCAGTATTTCGCCACCCACAGAAACAGTATGTTCTTTAACCATTAGATGAAGGTGTGTGTAAGTGTAAACAAAATCCTTGTCATAAAAACATCCTTGTATATTGTAGATACTGGTGTTGTTACAAAATAAAGGAATAAAAAGAGTTTAAGGGGTTGGAGAAGAAAAATAAACAAAACAACATTAGAGAAGACATTACCTTAAAATCAGGTAACTCTTTTTTGATTTGAGCCAAAGGAGTCATTGGGAAGAATTCTGCCAAAAGGGAGGCTTCTAGAAGTAATAGAGGGATGTTGGGAGAGTATTTGGGCAGAGGTTGGCCAAGCCAAATGGCTTGAAGGTGTGAATAAGGTGGTAGTGGTGGGGGACTTTTATAAGAGGAGAGAAGGGGCACTCTTGGAAAATAATAAAATGTTACTTTATTATACAATGATTTTAGGATTCTAAAGGTCCCACACTTATATAATTCGAGGATAAGGTGATACGGGTTCTAAATATTCTCATCCAATAGTCTTTGGACAAGTGTAATGCTTAGATTTTACATTATCCTTCCATTTTATTAAAATCATTAATTAATGAGGTAATCGCTGCATCATCATGGTGTCATAAATAATTAAATATATTTAATGTCTAAAAATTATAAAAAAACATCATGATGTAGGAAATCATTTTATCTTTCTAATGAATATTTATAGTCAAAAATATTACTAGTATAACCCCATTAAAAAATTGTTTTAGTAAAACATTTCTTGTTTTTGACATTTTTATTTTAACATTAAATAAAAAGTTATTTATGTCATTTTCCTACCAAAGTGGCTCCATGGGGTCCCCAAGTTGACCCATGGATTTTATTGGTCGGTCATGACACATCCAATAGGGGTAGGACAAGTGTAAAGTTATTTTCATATTTTTATAATATCATTTTTACCTTAAATTTCTCTAATTACCTTTAATCGTGATTAATTAAACTTAAAAGTTACTATTCACCAAAAATTATTTTCATCCCATTGAACCACATTTTACTTCATAATGACAACCGTGTATGTCGGATTTTTGAAAATCAAATCACAGAAGTGGTAATATTTCATTTAAATGAAAAATCAGTTATTTAACTACCACTTAGTGGTTACACTATTCATTAAAAATTGAACTTTTTCAGAACAATGCCAAAATTTGACCCTAAGATATAATTGATATTTCAAATCTAAAAATGATGTCTATTTTACAAAATTCCAATCATATATGTTGCATTAATTAATTTTATAATTAATTCCCGCTGTCACAACAAATAGCGTGTTTTTAAGAAACAATATATATCAAAAGATTGACAATTGTTTATGCCCAATTTCAAAGTGAAATTAATTCTAATGAACACCATTGGATAAAATGGTAAAAATATATTGTAATTATACTCTAAAACCACTCAACAGTATAATTTATCACTATAAATTATTTTGATTAAAAAAAATGTTTTATGTATTTTTCACCATTCATAAAAAAATGGAAGTTCTCAGAAAATTACAAAAAATTCAACTTAGGATAATTTCGATATTACGAATACAAAAATGAATTCCATTTTGAAATATAAAATTTCTATAATTTTAAAAAGTGGGTATTACTATTCATAACGGCTACTTTTGATTAGTCGTAGTGTGTTAGAACTCGAACTTGCGTACAATGCAAGCTATTGCATTATTGAAAGAGAAGCATATCGTGGAAGATCAGGGTGTTACATTCTCCCCTCCTTCAATAAATTGCATCCTCACAATTTGAATTTTTTTCTTTGAAAATAAAAGGTTGAAAATATAAAATACCTTTGTGGAAAACCCACATCGGAAATAGGGTTAATAAGAATATAACATTAAAAGAAAGAAAGATAAGTACAAAGGTCACCCGAGATAGCCCATACTAGGATTCTATGAAAATATGGATATGGAAGAAAAACAAACCATCAAGGTCTGATGGAGAGTTGTAGAAAATAGTATTAGGAGAAAGTTAACCATAAGAAAATCACAAACTTGTGATTGGTTAAACGGTCATTGAATCCCCAGTTGGAAAAGTTAACCGACAACATTTTTCTTTTAAGTTACATTTCATAAACTTGAGGAATTTATTTAAGAGATTTATTAAGAACATAAGGAAATATACTTACTTATCTTGTAGGCTTTCATTCTTTAATAACTTTTTACCACGAACCCATCTTTCACTCCAAAAGGTAATAGATTTACAAAAATATAATATTTATCCTAATCGTACAAAGTTCAAAATATTAACACAAAACATTTAAATTAGGAAAACTATTTTGTAATAACTAGGGAATTATTGTAGGCTAGTGGTAGGTAATAAAGGCCTATCTCACTATGGTTGTAGGTTCAATTCCTACAGCTTTGTCCAACGCGACAGGTTATGCCCCAGCCTGCAGGTTGCCCTTTTCCTAAAACTATAGTATTACAATATTCCAAAAATAATCTTCATAAATGTTTTAACCTTAAACAATACTATCCAAAGTTAAACTTAATCCATTCCAAACTTTATAGTTATCCAAAATACCTCCATCCAGACTTTCTCTAAATGGTCTCTAAATTCCAAAATCAATTGTATCATCAGATTCTTCAAACAAGGTAAAGTTTCTCTTATTGTCACATACAAAAATATGATTACCTTCATCATATTAAAACCTTAATGAAATCAACAAGTACTGTAGTAAAATCCTTATATATATATATATATATCACATTATTCTAATAACCAGGAAATAATCCATGAGTCCAAAAGCACCAATACCTTAAGTATTCTGCTTCAACTATAGTAATAGCATAAGATTTTCCTCGATCCCTTGGCCTTTTTCGAGGTAAGTTTCCCTGAGGCTTAGGACATTCATTTGCATAATGACCCATTTCCCTACAATTGTATAATTCAACATTGATAGCCTCTTTCTTTCCCTTACAATCACGAGTCTGGTGACCTTTTTATCCACATTTGTAACAAACTCCCATTCCTTTTAGGCAAGTACCAGGGTGATTCTTCCCACAATTATCACATAATGGAAAATCCTTCTTTCCCTTTTTTCCCTTTATCTGTCTCTTGTTCCACAGTTCTCTTCTTCTCTTTCTTTACATTATTGTCATAAGATTTAGAGAATTCCTTTTCTGCTTGATAGCACATGAGACAATATCTTCATATGACGAGAAGGTTTGTGAGACTAATGCTCGACGAAGAAATGGTTTTAACCCATCAAAGAAACGATCAATCTTACTTCTTGGGTTACGTATATAATCTGTTGCATGCCTCGCTAACCTTGTAAAGTTAGCCTCATACTTTGAAACATTCTCATCCTCCTTTTGTCTCAGACTCAGAAATTGTCTTTCCATATCTGCTCGATGTTCATGTGGAAAGTATTTTTCTAT
Organism: Viscum album; assembly: GCA_963277665.1. NCBI lineage: Eukaryota > Viridiplantae > Streptophyta > Magnoliopsida > Santalales > Viscaceae > Viscum > Viscum album. Next base: position 484,873,032 of record OY728155.1, read on the forward strand.
GAAAAGATCTTTGAACTCCCTCCATTCCATATTTGATACTTCATCATATTCCTTAGTGTTTTGAATCAATGAAAACCATTGATCAGCATCTCCAGTGAGGCGGTAGACTGCCATGATAACCTTTTCCCTTTCACTACTTTCCATGGCGTGGAATATTTTTTCTAAGGAATTTATCCATTGCTCAGCTACTAATGGATTTGTACCCCCATTAAATGTTGGAGGTTGTTTCCCCATGATGCTTTCTAACATTTATCCTCCACGTTGCGGATCAGGGTGCTCCATACGAGTAAGGTTATTATTCATAACCTGAGTGAGTTGTCCTAGAATGGTAATAAGTTGATCAGCACCAGTTGTATCTCCAGATCCCCAATAATTATCTTGAGCAGGAGGGTAATCCCTACACGGAGTGCATGCATTGATACGGTTTCCATTCCTTCCACTAGGTGCCATTTCTAAACAATGGCATAAACTAGATTAGTTTATGAATCAAAATACATAATTCCATACTTGTAAAACACTTAACACTAATTGGACTATTTATAGATATAATCCATAATCATAAAAAAAACATTCTTTGAGGAAGTATATACTCATAACCCTTTATAGTGGTTTGTAATGAAAATGAGAATTATCCTAAGCATATCCCCCGGGAGTGTTATAACCAAGAGTGCAGCAAGGCCCGTTGTCGTGCACCAGTTCCCGTTCGAGTCTAGCTCAAAGCGGTGTTTTCGGGGTTTACCCCTAGGTACATCTGTGCCAGAGCCACCTCTACCTGCTCGTATCCAGACAGGGATTTATTTCTTGGAAAACTCACAAAATCTCTATAATACCAAAATGCAAGGAAGTTCTTCTATACTAATCCTCAAAGTCTATCTTTGGGCTATGTTCTCTAATCATAGTTTATCTCAATCTAGCTTCCAAGGATAGTACTAAACTGCCTCTGATACCAACTGTAATGCCCTAACCCCAACTACCCAGAGTCGGTGCATTACTTCGTAACATTGGCATGATCACAAAAGATCAAGTCTCGAAAGACCGATTAGTTTAGTAGCCTTGGAAACACTAGATACATTCATAAGTCTTTCATTACATCATAAAGTATAAAAACTACAATAACATGGTCTTCATAGACCACACTCATATCCCTTTCTGACTATCCCTTCAGGTCATTCATAAAATACTTCTTCACATCCTGGAAAATATTAAAACATTGAAAGGGGTCAGCTCAGATGCTCAGTAAGGATAACAATATTGCAGAATCTTTCAAAAATAAACATTAACATTTAAGGCAATGTATAACTAAAACAAAGGCCTTTTTAAACTTTAACTCTAGTATAATATGGAAAAAATAAAATGAGATAATGCCATTTCCTTTCTCACATGGATATTCTACAAGACGAATAATCACATGCAATATCTATAACCACTTTCATAATGATGGAATGCATAATGTCAGACTATCATAACCACGTAGCCAAGGCCTCATGCCAAGAGCACAAATAAGATTTTGTCAAGGTCTCGTGCCAAGACACTAGTTTGTCTCATGAGACCTACCGATGCATCGAGGAGCTATAGCGGGCTCCACCCGTCACTTATTAAGTCCAATGCATTCCTCATATGAATAGGTTTAAACATATCATAAACCATAACATAATCATATCACATAAAATATGAATAAAGGAAACATAACATTTCCACATTTCAATCACCAGATATCAATACAACACATTGATATAATAAAAACATTATCAAAACCATTTTAAATACCAAAATAAAAGAAAATTAAAACTTGGTATTTATTTTTCATTTAAAAAAAAGTTATGGCTTGTAGAGGAAGCCGAAACCCAAATAATGGCCATGGCGGCGGAGAAGTCATTGTCGCCGCATACGTACAACAAGAAAAACATTCCTTTTTTTCGTTTAGTAAAACACTTCGTATAAAAAGATTCCTTTTGAATACATGTAAAAGTTAAAGGGGTTTATACACCGTATAAAGGAAAATTGTGTATAAAACCAAATATGCCTCAATGAAAGGAAATTGAGACGAAGTCCATACAAAGATCATTTTTAAAATAAAATAGATCTATTATGTGTATTTACTATAAGTACACATAAAGAAAGTACAAATTCAGGATATGACATAATAATAACATTACATAATTTGAATGTATGAGATTAACCCAAAGAATGGAAATTGGGTTAAGAAATTCCCTTACCTCGTGTTCGAATTCACTCGACCATTCTTTGATCTCCTAAATAATAAACTAGAGTTAATCTCTACCTTCTTAATAACCTTTTTCGAGTTCATTATTCCTTTTACATCACCTATTACCATGTCATGAACATTATGTAATTATTTAAGCTTATAACGGTCGTTTTGTCGATCTTAGGTAATTGAGTCAAAAATAAACTTCTTATAAATAAAAGTTGGTCATGTGGTGAAATATACATTATATCCAGAATTATATTCATGATTTAGATATCATATATCTCATATATATCCAGTATATACATGAATTTATAATATTCTATAACGTTAAGAGGTAAGAAATGAAATGCACTGTTCATGGAGACGGTAAGTCGTACGTACGCATGAACGCTACTTTCATTTCTATTTCATATTTAATGGAATGAAGTTATAATTATATAATGGTATAATATAATTCCAGTATAATATAATGTATAATACCATTTACTCCATCCTTTATACATCCCACATATGGCATTTACGATTCAAATCACTTTGAGGGGGCGGTAGTCCGCACTTCCTAAAATGAAATTATCGCGTTTACCCATAATGGAAATCATAAATTATGCCATAAATGAGAAATAAATAAGCATAAGAAAAAAATAAACACAATATATATATCATATATGAAAATAGTGTCATCAAAATGGCCACCATTAGAGGTGCTAAAAGGATATTGAACAATTATCGTTTCGTGAGGTAGTATTTCACCACCCACAGAAACAGTATGTTCTTTAACCATTAGACGAAGGTGTGTGTAAGTGTAAAACAAATACTTATCATAACAAAATCCTAGTATATTTTAGATACTGGTGTTGTTACAAAAGAAAGGAATAAAAATAGTTTAAGGGGTTGGAGAAGCAAAATAAACAAAACAACATTAGAGAAGACATTACCTTAAAATCAGGTAACTCTTTTTTGATTTGAGCCAAAGGCTTCCTTGGGAAGAATTATTCCCAAAGGGAGGCTTCTAGGAGTATTAGAGGGAAGTTGGGAGAGTATTTGGGCAGAGTTTGGCAGAGCCAAATAGCTTGATGGTTTGAATAAGGTGGTAGTGGTGGGGGCCTTTTATAAGAGGAGAGGAGGGGCACTCTTGGAATATAATAAAATGTTACTTTATTATACAATGATTTTCAGATTCTAAACATCCCACACTTATTTAATTCGAGGTTAAGGTGATAAGGGTTCGAAATATTCTCATCCAATAGTCTTTGGACAATTTTAATGCTTAGATTTTACATTATCCTTCCATTTTATTAAAATCGTTAATTAATGAGGTAATCGCTGCATCATCATGGTGTCATAAATAATTAAATCTATTTAATGTATGAAAATTATAAATAAAACATCATAATGTAGGAAATCGTTTTATCTTTCTAATGAATATTTATAGTCAAAAATATGACTTGGATAACCCAATTAAAAAATTGTTTTAGTAAAACATTTCTTGTTTGTGACATTTTTATTTTAACATTAAATCAAAAGTTATTTATGTCATTTTCCTACCAAAGTGGCTCCATGGGGTCCCCAAGTTGACCCATGGATTGTATTGGTCAGACATGACACATCCAATAGGGGTAGGAAAAGTGTAAAGGTATTTTCATATTTTTATAATATCATTTTTACCTTAAATTTCACTAATTATCTTTAATCGTGATTAATTAAACTTATAAGTTACTATTCACCAAAAATTATTTTCATCCCATTGAACCATATTTTACTTCCTAATGACAACCGTGTTTTTTGGATTTGTGAAAATCAAATCACAGAAGTGGTAATATTTCATTTAAATGAAAAATCAGTTATTTAACTACCACTTAGTGGTTTCACTATCATCAAAAATTGAAGTTTTTCAGAACAATGCCAAAATTTCACCCTAAGCAATAATTGATATTCCAAATCCAAAAATGATGTCAATTTTACAAAATTCCAAACTTATAAGTTGAATTAATTAATTTTATAATTAATTCCCACTGTCACAACAAATTGCGTGTTTTTAAGAAACAATATATATCAAAATATTGACAATTGTTTATGTCCAATTTAAAAGTGAAATTAATTCTAATGAACACCATTGGATAAAATGGTAAAAATATATTCTAATTATACTTTAAAACCACTCAATAGTATAATTTATCACTATAAATTATTTTGATTAAAAAAGTTGTTTTAAGTATTTTTCACTATTCATAAAAAATGTAAGTTCTCAGAAAATTACAAAAAATTCAACTTAGGATAATTTCGATATTACGAATACAAAAATGAAGTCCATTTTGAAATATAAAATTTCTATAATTTTAAAAATTGGGTATTAATATTCATAACGGCTACTTTTGATTAGCCGCGGTGTGTTAGAACTCGAACTTGCGTACAATGCAAGCTATTGCATTATTGAAAGAGAAGCGTATCATGGAAGATCGGGGTGTTACATTATCTTTTCCATATTATGATGATGTTCAAGGTCAAAAAGCTTTTGTTTTAGCAATAAATTTCCTTAAATGTTTATGCTTATTTATGAATGTTTCTGCTATATTGTTATCCTTACTGAGCATCTGAGCCCACCCCTTTCAATGTTTTATTTTTCCCAGGATGTGAAGAAGTAATTTATGAATGACCTGCATGGATAATATGAGGGGATATGAAGACAATATGTTGTTGTAGTAGTTTTTCACTTTATGATGTAATGTAAACTTTTTGAATGTATCTAGTTATTCCAAGGCTACTAAACTAATCGGTCTTTCGAGACATGATCTTTCTTGTGATCAGACCAATGTTATGTAATAATGCACTGACTCTAGGCAACTGGGGTCAGGGCATTGCACATATAGAGCCTAATAAGATTCCATTTGAATAATAGAATGGAAACTATTTTTATATGAGAACTCTAATAGTGGGATTTTTTGATCTAAAAATTATTTTAAATTTATTTAACATGATCTTAATGTATTCTATCAATTTGGAAAGGTTATCTTAGATTGAACATACATCTAAGGGTGAAAAGTATTACTAAAACATAGTAGTGCATGAAATGATTGTTGAAGACTTCTCTAGAACCTTATGGTAAACCATAGTTGATGATTAAATATAATGGATAGTGTCACTATGTTATGTTTTAAAACATCCATTATGTGTATCATGGTGAGTTTTTTAAGACCCAAATCTTCCATGATTCCAATGAAATGCGGTGAAGTTTTAAGGTGATCTACTTCCACAAAGATGGAGTTATTTACATTATATTTCCAAGGGAGTCCTATTATAAAATCTATGGCTTTGTTTCCCCATTTCCAAACATTTATTGGAAATTATTTCATCATACCATTATACTAATGTCATCTGGTCATGAATTTTTTTCACACCAAGCATCAAGATAAAAAAATTTCAATCTCCCTCTTAATGTTATCTATCCATACATTTTTCTTTAGATATATATAAATCATTGTTTTTTAGAACAATAGACAAGTTTGAGCTATTTTCATCATCTAGAAGTTCCATTTTGAGTTCTTGTTTTAATGGGACACATATTTATGTTGAAAACACAAAAAATCCATCTATAGAAAATTTAAACTCACGAATATTGACAATATTTTTTGTGTCACCTCATTATCTATTTGGGCCTCCATGATCCTCCCAATAATGGATGGTTGAGTATTTATTTGTGAAATTAAATATAAATTTACTTTTATTATTCTCATGTCTATCCTTGGAATGTCCATCCTTGGAATTTCTATGAATATTGGATCCCTTGCAAACCTCTTCATAAATAGGGTTGCAATATCTCTTCTACTCATAGAATCTGCTACATTTTTCTCTTTCCCATGATTGAAATAGATAGAAAATTCACAATATTTTATTACCAATAAACACATTCATTGGTGCATATTGATCTATTTATATTTGAATATATACTTGATGATTTTCTGATTCATAAATATGTCATACTTCTCCCCATTGAGATAATTTCACTAAAACTTCTTTAAAAAGTTCCCTACAGCTATTTCCAGATCATGTATTATGTAGTTTTACTCATAGATCATTAATTTTGATAAGGCATGGGTTATCAATAAATAATCTTGAATTATTAAAGTAACCAAGACCTTTCAATATTTATTTTTATAGATCATGAATCATTCCCCACTGATGGGTAATGTGAGAATAGTTGTAGTGATTAACCTTTTATTTAACTCATTAAATCTATCATCACATTTCTTAGTCCAAACAAAACATGAACTTATCTATGTTGTCTTGGTTAGTGGGATTGATAATTAAGACATTCATCTCATAAATTGATTATAGCACCCATATAATCCAAGGGAATAATGATTTTCCAACATAAATGTATGTCTAGGTCATCTTTCAATTGCCTTTATTTTTTTAACAATCCACATATGTCCCAATAAATGTGAAAGAATTCATAAGGAATGTTATATTCTCGTTACAAAACATGCATTTATTATACTTTTCATACAAATTTTCCTTCCATAAGGTTTTTAATATAGCAGTAAAATGCTCCTCATATTCCTCAATTCTTTTGGAGTATATAAATATATCATCTATAATTACAACCAAAATTTTTTCAATTTAATCTATAAATACTCGATTCACAAAGTCTATAATGACTGATGGAGAATTATTGATTCAAAATGGACTCAAAATTAACTCTTAGTATCCATACCTTGTATGAAAAAAGCTTCGGGATATTATCCTTATCTACCTTTAATTGATATTATCCCGACCAAAGATCCACCATGGGGGAGTATTGGGATCAACATGGATGATTGAACAAATCAACAATTTTTTATATAGGATACTTTTTATTTATCATGATCAAGTTAATATTATGATAATCAATGACAAGTCACATTTTCCCATCCATATTTGTAACATGAAGGACCAGTGCACCCCATGATGAAGCACTTCAGCATATAAACCCATTTTACATATGTTCATGTTGCTTCTTCTTCATATATTCAAGTACAATAATGTTTATTCTATATCGATACATGAATATTGGTAAGGGTATAATTATAAGTTTTACTGATAAATCAAACTATGATCTAGAAATAAGGACAAATAATTCTTTTGGAAACATATCAGTGAATTCCTTTATAATAGTAATGTCACCAAGGATGATCTTTTCCTCAATATCATTCATTTGGAAAAAAAATATTCATTAAAATCCAATAATATTAATTCATGATATGATGATATGAAGAGATATTCATCCACCTCTATGCAATTTTATTTTATCATTGGGTGATATGTGATTTGGAGGGTGATTACCTTCACTTGGTGATTTATTTTTTCTCCATAAAATTAAATACAGTCCACACACAAAATATAACCAAATTCAAAAAAAGGGAGTATAATATGGTTTGATAATAAATAAAAATAGAATGTTTTAACAATAAAGAGTTTATATACCTAGGATGCAACAATTTACCTAGTTTTTATCTACCTTTGTAACTTGACATCCATGTTATTAGGTGGTGTTTGATAATTTAATCAAAACTGGTGTGATATGAATGAATGTGTAGAACCATAATTAATTTATTTCTTTCTATCCTTGAATGAATAAATAAGGTACCTTTCACTATGTTGTTTTCAGAGTCTACCTCAGTCATTAGGATTAAATAATCTCACCCTTGAAATCAAGGCCTTGGATTTTGTTAGTGTTAGTTATGATCATAAACCCATAGCTTAGTGCATTGATATGCATAGTGTCCTTGTTCCTTAGAGATGAAGAATTGGACATCCAGAAAATGGATTACTAGAAAATTAACTTATTTTAGTACATATGTGGGTCACTCCCCTTGAAAATCATTAACTATGTTACCTTCGTTTAATCACCAAATTTATTTCCTTGTCCCCTTTAGAAAATGTATATGAAGACTCATCCTACACTTCTAAAAAGTGTGATGTTGTAATTTTCCCCCCATGAGATTTTTATCACATACTACCAAAATTAAATTCTATCAAATACATATTGTCCTAAAACCATTGATATTTTTTCATATTAAATTTTACTTTGAGGCACTATCTTAAAATTTCCTCACAACTATGTATGCCTCAAATCATAAAATGCTTTTATAGATTTGGACTTGTCCGACTAATCAAGTGATCAAATTTTATTTTAGGGGTGAAAAAGTGAAATATTTATCTTAAAATTCATATGAATTTCACCATGTACACACCAATGGATTTATCATCCTTTTTCATGAGGATAAGGAAATATATCTTGATTTCCATTCAAAGAGTGTGAGGGAAATATTTATCAAAAATCATTTTCAGAATTCTCTTCACTCCATTACATCAATCACTTCCTTTCTATTCATATTTTTTATTAGCATCTATTATTGATCAAATTCTCCTTCTATAGAATAAAATTAAAATATGAACATCTATTTCTTATATAATTTAAGGTTATATAATATCTTCTCAATGGATTGGATGCATTTTTCTATGACTAGGGGATCAAAATATATATTGATTTTTAGAGGCTCTTGTCACATAATGGTCTCAATTGAAACTTTCTTTTTCTTTGGAGGATGTCGTTTTCCAAAAATATTAAATATTCTATTCATTACTTGATTTTATTGAGAATGATTCATCATGAAGTTCTTGATATATTCTTTTATTGGGTTTGGAAACTTATTTGGCCAGTCATCACATTTCCCCTCCCATTGGTTGTTGACATTGTTTCTCATGTTTCCATCCATGGACTAAATTTAATGGAAATTATAGATGGAAAATTTTAAACTATTAAACACAAAAAATTTAATTCTTGAACATTAAATGGATAACTCATAAATGACATATATCCCTTGACCAATGAATTTTTTGGTTTTAATCTATGTTATACATGATCTATTTCATAAAATAAAATCTTATGGGTATTTTTTTTCCATTTATAATGGTTCTCAAAAAGATTGTGAATTTACCAAAGCGTATTCCAGGGTATTCTTAAACTAGATGTGCTGCATGTCATTTTAGTCATGCACCATGTGATGATTGAGTCGACATCAATGTTCCCTCATCGGGGTAATTACCAATAGGTACAACTATGTCAGAGAAATATCCACTTGTAGTACCTACACAGGGATGTATTTGTTTGGAAACCACTTACAATAAACTTTACCAAAATTTTGATATTTTTTATTTTTTTTAGTCCAATCCCTAATGTAGTCCCTGGGGTTTTCTAATCCTAAGATAAAAATTAACTAGACCTTCCTCTAATACCAACTATTACAACCCATATCTTTTAAACACCGTAATTAATAATTTATTAAATAAAATTATGAATAATACAATCCCAGAATATCATGAGGCTTATTGTATTTATAAAACAAGGTACATAATATAATAACATGAGAAATGATACATCATAATTATTTAATAATCCCATTAAGTTTCCTTAGGATACTTTTATATTCTAAAACTGTATGAGATAAACTAGAAAAGTACATGAGAAATGGGTACACTATAAATCCCAGTAATAGAATAATCAAATAATAACATGATGAAATCAATACATGTTAGTCAATTGGAATATCCGGGTGACATAAAGGGGTGATAATTATAAATAGGATCATCAAAATATGATATTATATGATAACATCAAGGAAACTTTGGAAAGTGGAAACAATATAAAACATGTCATCATATTCATAAGTCAAAGATAATCTCCAAGATGGACTCCATCATTATCTCCCAATCAAAAATGTGTTTTTTAATAAAATAGTTAACTTTGATTATGATCTGCAATAAATCATAACATAGTGTGCTTTAGATAAACTCCCATGAACCATAAATGAAATATCCTGAGATAAAAACACTACCCAATTAATTAGAGGGAAATATAATCACATTCCTTCCTTTCACATACATATCATGTAAATGATTTAGTGTTCCATATAGACCATTTATCATAAGAACAATATTCATCAATTTTGACATAATGATTAAGGAGTTTGGGTCACATAAATTTATGTTCCAAACAAATTATGGATATTCACAACTATTTTAATACCCTTAGTTGAAATAAGGATGTGTAGCACCCTAATATTTTATGAGATATATTATTTTTAATTTATTTGATGTCTTGTGTTGTATGCTACACCAATATTATCTTTCACTATATAGAACACCATATTAGCTTTCAGTATATGGAACATTATTCTTGGATTGTGTTAAAGACAATTTCAAGTTATTTTGAATGAATTAATTTCACCCAATACTAATTATATATTTTTTTCAATGTATAAAAGAACAATTTTTGTATTATGTTAAATGTAATACCAAAATAATCTTGCACTAAACACAACACTGACTTGGATTGCATTACAGACTAGAGCAACCTTCCTCAATAGCTTGCGTTGTACAAAATACCAAGCATCACTAAACAACAATTTATTTATAAAATATTATTATGATATATAAACTAGAAATTATGAATATTACTAACCACATTTTTAATTTTATATAACATTACAATTCAACTTATATATTTTCTAGAACATGATACAAGAACAAAATCAATTTTTCGGATAAAAGAAGTACTTTTCAAAAAATGTTTATTCCCACCTCTTTATGGAACAAAAATTTTAAATATTTTTTTTGAATCTTTTTTATTTTCAATTTGAAAAAATAAACATCTTATTTTAGTGCGGAATATAAAAATTTACTTCGGTTGAATTTTTTTATTATTCTGTTAATTTTCATTTTTTTAATGAATAGTGAAAATATATATTGTTTAATTCATTAAATAGTAAACTTCTGTTTTAGATTAGTTTTAAATTTTAATTAGTTCATTTTTATACAATTTTAGTTTTTGAAAATTAATTTATATATGAATTTATTATAAAACCATTTTCTATTAAAAAGGGATCATTTTTCCAAAAACTGTTTTTCACGACATTTTAACGGTTTTATTTTAAATTTAGTTATATGAATTCTATGTATTTAATTTTTATAAAAGGATGTAAAATTTGTATTATTGAGTCCCAAATTTTTTATGTTTATCCCTTTTAGTTTTGACCAATATGAATAGTAATCGTGGTAAATTTTATTACCACGGTAAAGGGTGAATTATGTAATGTAGATTAAAAATAAAATTATAATGACTATAAAATGACAAAAACAAATGAAAAAATTTTATTTGATGATTTTAGTCTGACCCTTAACACATAAATATCTAAATTAAGTCATCTAATGGACACTTGTCTTTGAAAAAGATTTAAATAATATTTTAATCAAGGAATGACACCAATTGTCATTTTATTTTACATTAATATCTATTATGTATCCACATAGAGACAAATAGTTGGTATCAAAAAATATAAATTTTAATTTCTAACATAATAAACATATTTACCAGATATAAATTTATTTTTGACAATTTGGGGCCATTTTGGGGATATTATAATATTTATAATATTTTATTTAATGAAAATTTAAAGATGTCACATTCATGTTTTAAATAATATATCATTTTCAAATAAAGTTATATAGAAGATAAATTATACTATAAATACTAATTTAAAATATAAAATGTTTATATTTATCCTGGTAATTTGATTTTTTATTTTTAGGAAATTAATAATTACCTTAATATTTTATATATGGATGATGCAGAAATTACTTATTTGTTGAAAAATTAATAAACTAATTTTTATTAAATTGATAATAACTGATAAAGGGAAAAACACATTACAATATTTTATTGGTAGAGTATATATCGACCATAATCATCCAATGTTCAGGTTATGGACCATTTAAAAAATATGGAATATATCAAGACAACTATTTTATTTTATTTAAATTAATGATAAAAATGTCGCATTAATACATTATTAAGTAGAATATTTTTAATATTATATTTTCAAGTAGATAAATTCTACTTAATATATTATTCTAAAATTTTGTAAACATATATTTATAATATTATTATTTTTATAGTTTTTTTTCAGAAAATAAATATATTGAAAAATTTCACAACATTAATGTAGTAATTATTTTATTAAGGGAAATATAAAATAAACTTTTTTAAAAATATTAAAATTAATATAATTTTGGAAAATTAATTTTTTTCAAAGAATATTATATATTCCCTTGACACCTTAGGGATATGATAAAATATTGTTTTGTGTGGATAACATCTTATATTGATATATTTATAAATCCATGAAATGAATTGTGTCAAAAATGAAAAAATTGATATTTTTTCAAAATAATGAATTAATAAATTATTTAAAAATCATAATACTTTTTAAAAATATATAATAATAATTATATGTTCTATAATTTATAAAATTATTATTTTGTGGTCTAATTTTTTGGATCGGGTTATACTTGATACACACAAGAGTGGGAGGGGGATTATTGTTCCTTTTTCAAAATCTTTGAATGATTGTGATTTTTCCTTTTATCTTTATATCAAAGATTTAGCTGTAAAAATATAAATAGTCTAGAATGCATGAGGAATAGTAGTTTAGGGAATAGAAATCCCCTAGTCCACTCTACCAACGCTCTACTCCATGAGCTTGGTGATTTTCACTATATGGTCCTCTTATCAAAAAACCTCTGAACAACTGAGTACAGGCAATTGAAACCGTTACAAACTTAATGCTAAATAGAGCCTTCTTGTTCATACATAGAACCAAATACACAACTTAGGATGAGAAGTCAGTCACTCAATATAAAATAGTATTTTGTTCAGAAAAAATATATTCCCAGTTGTTCTTCACAATTGCAATAGACAACAATTCATAGTAGATGAATATTCATCTTCAGAAATTATGATCTTCGGATAAAAGTAGTTCTGAGTCGATATAGTTGTATTCGATCATGAAATGTCCTTTGCATCTTAAATAGTAGCTGATTCAAAAAAGGATATTCAATGTAGATCAATAAATCTTCTGTCGGGTTTCTTTTTCATTAGAAAAGAACATTGTTACTCTTCGTAACAACAGATCTCTAGATCTTGATTAACTCTGTTTTTATCTTATGTATATTCATCGTTGTCTATTAGTAGTTCTTATATATTTTATATCTGTATATCACATCTATATTTTCAAATAAAATATATAATAATGGTTAGGAATTCTTCTATAAATTTAGATCCATAAAAGTCACCATTAGAGTCACGATATTCAAATGTTTGAATAGCAGAGCAGTCGTAACTCCCCTAAAAATTCGGCATGAAAAAGCTCTTCTTAAATTGATCCTTTGAATCACAGATAAAAAGATTTGAATCAGTCAAAGACACTCTTTAAATTCAGGCTTTTAATCTGCCTTGACATCATCCTGATAATCCACATAAATACTATTGCTTTCATAAAGTCGTAATTTAAACATCAAACGTCAAATGTAGGGTTGAACTGAATAACACACATTCTTTAAATATAAGGTTCACAAGGAAAGGTTGACCTCAAATTCTTTTATTCAACTCTCAAATGTACGGTATATAGTCCATACTTTTCAATCAAATGAATTGTTGTTCATAAAAGTAAGTTTGATGAACCATACTTTAATCTTTAGCTTTCAAACGTAAGGTTTTTCACAAAAGTAAGGTTGATGAACCAAACATTTCATAAAAAACATATCATTCCATACTTACGTACTGATCTTATTCCATACTTTGATGATTTCTCAAACATAAGGTTTCTTCCAAATGCACGGTTCCATCCAAATGTAGGGTTCCTTCCTTCATACTTTGCTGATAACTGATTAATGATAAGCTATAATTTTCCAATATCTGATAGAGTAAACACCGAATTCCATCCTTATGCTACGCTTCTCAACATAGGGTATGGAAATTGTTTCTAGAACACGTTAAAAATGATTTCCGAATACTATAGAAATTGATTCTCACTTTTTAATTAATTAAAAATTTCTTCTAGAAATAAAAATATAACGAATATTAAATTCATGAAATACACTTAAATTAAAATCATTAGAATTAAAAATAAGGGTATCTGTGAGCATCAAAGTCATCACAATGTGATAAAGAATTGTTCTCAACAATCTCCCCCTTATTAATAATAAAATTATGTATTGTTGAAAAAAAACATTCTCAAAAATCTCCCCCTTTTTGATGATAAAAAAATCCATAAAATAACCAATGAAATCATCATAAAAAATTAATTACATATAGTTTTGAATTTGCAACGATAAATACAATATTATGTTTAACTTAATTTCTCCCCCTTAAAGGATTAAGATATGGATTAACATTGCTCCCCCTTTTTAATAGAAAATATTAAAATAAAATTGTAAATAAAAAATGTTGTGTTTATCCTAATTTCTCCCCCTTTTTTGATATCCAAAATAATCATTGAATAAAAAATATAACATATTTTAATGTAGAACTAAACTTAAGTAAATGCTATTATAAACTATTTTTCAATATATGAATCAGGATTACTGTCATTTATATCATAGAAAATACAGTAAAACAAATTAAAACATAGGAAAATGTGATGTAAATATATTTTTTTGAGAATAGAATTACAAGTACAATAATGAAAAACAATAGGAATCAGGATTGGGTAAGGGTGTGAGGTAGGGTTCATCTCCTCTGAACTATTGCATTGATCTCTGTCAACTATTTCCTCAATCTTCAAATCAATCCATCTCCCAACTAAATAATTATATCTCTGCTTTCCTTAGACAAATCAATATCTTCATTGTGATTTACTCTGAAAAAATCAGGATGTCTTTCTTCCTTATCTATAAAAAAGAGTCAACTTTTCTATGAACTGATTCAGCACAGTTCTAATTCCTGGTTCACTAGAAGTCAACTGATCAATAAGAAACTTTTTATTATCAAAATGTACTAAAAAAGGAGGGCTGTTGCACAATAAACCTTGAATTCCGGCATTCATATTCTCCATGACCACTGTAATAGCCTAAAACCTTTTGATCAAATCAGGTGAAGTACTTGATATACTGGCCTCACTGGTTCTGACAGATGTTGTAGAGACCCTAAGCTTGATGTACATGGATATTACATTACATTTGTGGAATACTTAGTACATTAAAAAAACACACACACAAGGACCATAATAGTTTAGTGTCTTTGGAAACTCGGAATATAATCTTCTAATCGTGGTGAAAGATCTTCAACATCTCCCCTAAAGATCTTCCATTTTTTTCTTAGCTAAAACCTTTATTTATATCCTGGGGAAAAGAAAACATAAAATTGTGAGATCAGTTGCTTAGTAAGGGTAAACAAAAGAAATATCAATCACATCATATTCATAAGAACATAACAATTTGGAAATCTTACCCTGTAAAAGAGATCATAATTTCATAACATGGGATAAATCATGGTAGTGAAATTTAATAACAATAATAATAACTTAAAACATGAATCTTGGTGGCATACACACACAATCATAGAGAATCATTTATTATTATTCAAGACTCATTGCCAAGACTATCTTAGTGGACAAAGTCCATTTCTGAACCGAGTTCATTCCTCGTTTCAGTCCTGTTTCACTAAACCGGTTTAACCTGCCGTTCCAGCCATGTATATCTCATGAGATATAAAATCTTTACCCAATTCATTGGAGGGAGATATAGTTCCCACCCATCTCATAATGATACCATTCTTATGTGTTCCACAAAATCATAAACCATACATAATAGCATAACCCATGTAATAAAAATGGGAATCTTAAACATCATGACATCATAAAACAATTCATATAAGATAAAGGAATTCATAAAAATATTTCCATCACTACATAATCTAATCAATGTAATAATAGGGATAGAAACATAACCCTTTATTATCTTATATGGAAAATAATTTTGATAAAACACTTGAACTCCATTCTTGAGGAAAATATCCTTTCTACTTTAAAAACATTTTTCCTTTCATAACAAGTCATACTATTTTAAACTAAAGGATGTTGATTAAAAATGACCTTGAAAACTTATAAAGGTAGATTCTTGGAAATAATGTTTTAAAATCCATTCATGCCGTATAAGTTAAAAAAACATTCTTCTCATACTTTGGCCGGAAAAGTCAAAAAAAGTACCTCGTACAAAAACGACAAAAGATTCCTTTCATATCTTTTACTAAAAACTCACCGAAGGGTAAAATTGGATTTAAAAAATTTTAGGAGGATATAAATAATATTACATATTGAGGACACATGGATGTGGATGATAAAATACACCCCAGTAAATACCAAAGTATAAACAATACAGATAAAAATGAGATTGTGATATTTTCCCTTACCTTAGGTCTGATTTGCTTCGTAAGTGTCCGAAACTCCTGTATAATGATATAAATAATGTTATTGACTTATTCCAGAATCATACGTATTTTTATGATATCATATATGGTCATATTCTTAGCTTCTTATTAGTAATATTTCATTACTACTTGTTATTCGGGTGTTTATTACTTTTTGTTCTTATGCGTGTTTTATTGAATAAATACTTATTTTTATTTTTAGGTTATAGATTCCTCATTTCCAGAATTGTATTAGTGTAATATATATCATATTCATTCATTCAATTCATTTATATAATCATTATGCAATGAAGATCATGTAGAACGAGTCACATCACATCGTGGAAGGTCGCGCTTGCGTGTAATGCAAGCCAAGTCAGGGATGTGTATTGTGAAAGCTCCTTTTGGTGTAGAGTACAGCACAAGACATTAATGAAATTAAAAAGAATATTTTTCGTAAAATCTTGGGGAGTTACAGATGTAAATTATTGCTCCATGAAAGATCTAAATTCTATTAAATCTATCTTCATAACCATCTCAAATTTCAACTTTGCAAATTTATTTAACATTTCCTTCTTAAAAATTTTAACATCTTGTTTAGAAATAGTACTTTCTTTCAGCCTTTAAAAATTTAAAAGTTCTTTTTCTAATGCTCTCTGTAGGGAAAAATTCTTTTTTTCGGTTTTAGTCAATTTTCTATTCAATTCCTCCATATCTGTATTTACTGAATTAGAGGCACCCTATGCTTGATTCTCATTTTAAACTTCAACATCATGCAACAACACTAATGGTAAGGATTCAACATATGATCTTTCATCATCCCCTCCCTGTACTGGTTTCTTAATAGGTTTTTCCTCTGAGACTTTCCCACACTCAACCATAGAAAAATTATCATTTAATACCTCAATATGAATCATAGAAGAATTCTCTTCCTAGTGGTCAACTGCTTGAGGTTTCTTCTCATTAGTATCATCTACAAGGTCTTCTTGTATCACTTCATTTTCCAAAACAATATTTTCTTGCTCAACTTATACTTGATCAATTTGAGTTTAAACCACTGTTTCTCATTCACCGATATCTGTCTCAGTTATATTTTATGTTTGAGCCTCTGTTTTTTATCACTTCCTGATCCAAAAATTCTTGCTATATTTTAGGAGTCACCTTATCCTGAAAAACTGCTCCCCATTTCATCTCTTCATCTACAACTTCTCTTGAAAACATATAGCATAAGAGATCACTATATGTTAAAACATTTGAAGATACAGCAGGCTCTTTTACAGAATTAGGACCCCTGGTCCTTTTGAGCTAAAGTCCCTCCAGACTTCATTCTTTAGATACTTCCATAACATCAAACCTGAGTCTTCTTGATACAACAGTGACTCTTGATTCGGCTTGTCCTTCCTTTGATGTTACTGGTTAGGCCTGATCAATTTCTTAATCTTCTTCAGCCCCTACAGGCAGTAGCTTTCCTTTGATAGTGCTGTACAAAAATCCAATTATTCTCAATGTACCTACATTGAAGATGTCACTATGGTGACATTTCAACCGAGCATCCACCAATTTGACCATATCTTTTATAAATAGAATTTTCCAGATAGACCTTTTTAAAGGATAAAAATTCATTCTTTCCTCTAGTAGGAAACAATAACTGAAATACCTCACCATGTATCTCTGAAAATTTAATTTGATATCACTCATCTCCAAAAACATTATATACATATCTGGGTAAAGAATGTTTTCCATCTCAAACATTATAGGTGAAATACCAGTTTACAAAACTTAACCAATATCTTTTGATCCAGTTCCAAATCCTTCAGAAACATCTTTTTTATAGATGTAGTTCCAAATAAAAAGGACATGATATCTTCTGACTTATAAAAAGAATCAATAATAGTTTATTAAACTAAAATGACAAACTCCCTCATGAGGGTAGTTAAGAATTTGAGCAATTTCTATAGATGAGATTGAAAAATCTCAATCCTCAATCTTAGCATCAATCAAATCTTCCTCAGTTACCAGACTAAACGGTATCGACTTTAGGAAATGACGAAGTTCTACCTCATATAGATACTCTATATTATCTCCTTTAAATGTATGTTCTAAGTTTAGAAAAGATAGGGCTTGCTTTAGCATCAGGTTCGTCTGATAGAGCCATTCCAGATCAATGACTTTTCCCTGTAAAACCTTTCTCCCTTCCAAGCGCATCCTCTTCGCAGTGCTGGTCTCTGGCTCATCGGTTCTCTTGGTTTCGTCATATATCTCTAAAGGTTCAAAAATGAATAGGGTTTCGAAGGTTCATGTTTGAGAGAGAAGAGCGGTAAAATTTTTCAAGGTTTTGAAAAAAATGAACGGGATTAGAATTTGAAATGGTTTTTCACATCCATGATTCCTGTGTCATTACGTACATAATAACTATTTCATAAATTTTAAAATTAATTAAAATTGCATGTGGAAATGAAAAATATAAAAACATAAACAAAAAAATTATACAATTTGAAAAACAAGTAACTAAACTATTTTTTTAAAATAAAAAACTTACTTAAAATTAAATAAACCTAACTACCCATTAATAAAATCAAACCATGAAGTGGGAAGTGGTTTAGTAAAAATATAAGCTAATTGAATTTCAGAACATACAAATTCTAAGAATTTATTCTTTTTAAGAACATTGTCTCTTAGAAAATGATGTCGAATATCAATATGCTTAGTCATATAATGATTAATAGGATTTTTTGAAATATTTATAGCACTTTTATTGTTACATAAAATAGGTGTACTGTTAAAACATAGTCCAAAATCCATAAGAGTGTTTTTCATCCGTAAATATTGTGCACAACAACTGCTAGCAGATACATATTCTGCCTTGTCTATTGATAGGGAAACTGTGTGTTGTTTATTACTAGACCATGATACTAATAATTTTCCTAAAAAGTGACATGTTACTATGGTGATTTTTCTATCTAATCTACAACTCCCAATGTTCGCATTTGAATATGAAAATAAATTAAAAGCAGACGTTTTGGGATAAAGATGATATTGAAATATAGTTCCTTTTAAATATATAAAAAATCATTTAACAGTAGTTAAATGGGATTCTATAGGATTTGATTGTAATATTGCACAAAGACATACTGAATACATTATATTTGGCCTATCAGCAGTAAGATATAATAAACTACCAATCATACCTCTATATAACTTGCTGTCAACTGATTTTCTAGTTTCATCCAAATCATGTTTTATATTTGTACACATAGGAGTTGTATATGTCTTGTTGTTTCCAAGTCCAAATTTATTTAGTAAATCAGTAATGTATTTACATTGATTCAAAACATTTCCATAATATTTTTGAAAATTTTGAAGTCCTAAAAAGAAATTTAATCCTCCCTTCATACTCATTTCAAATTCTTTTTGCATTAAATTTGAAAAATCATGAGAAAGAGTTTTATTTTTTGAACCAAAAATTACATCATCAATAGAATTTTGAAGTAATAAAATATTTTAATTGACAGTTTTTTTAAATAGTGTTGAATTTTCCATTCAAATAGTAATATCATTTTTTAAAAGAAAAGAACTTAATCTTTCATACCAAGATTAGGGTTATTATTTCCATTAAGTGATTTATTAATTTTAAAAATAAAATCAACTTTTTGAGAATTTTCAAAACTAGGAGGTTAATGAACATAAAATTTTTCCAATAAATAACAATTTAAAAGGGCAGACTTAACATACATTTAAATTAATTTAAAGATAATATGAAATGCATAGGTTAAAAAGATTCTAATGGCTTATAATCTAGCTTCCGGTGAAAACGCCTCATCATAATTTGTTCCTTATTCTTGATTATATCATTTATCTTCTAGTCTTGCTTTATTTCTAGTTATTATTCCTTGATCATCTTGTTTATTTCTAAAGACCCATTTTTTTCCTATAACTGGATAATTCTATTGCCTTTTAACTAATTTCCAAACTTCATTTATTTTGAACTAGTTTAGTTCTACTTTCATTGTTATCATCCAACTTTCATCAACCAAGTATTCTTCTATAGTTTTGGATTCTGATTGGGATAGAAAGGCAGAAAACGCAACAAGATTTACTATGTTCCTTCTAGTTTTTATTCTTATGTCTAAGTCCCCTATTACTATTTCTAAAGGTTAATTATTTAGGGTTATTGACTGGCTATGTATTAAACTTATAGATTTTTCAGTGTCATATTCTTCTAGACGAGATTGAATTTCATTTATATCTTTTAAAAAAAAATCATGTTCTCAAGTCTCAAGTTATCATTAGATTCAGATTCATCAATTTGGTCTTTCCTTTTCTAAAAAGGATCAGATTCATCAAATTTCACATGAATTGAATCTTCATCAATACATGAAGTTTTATTAAACATTCTATAATCCTTTGAAGTAGTGGAATATCTTAATAAAATGCCTTCATCAGATTTTGGATCAAACATACCAAGATTGTCCTTGGTGATGAAGGTCTAAACCTTGCATCCAAAAACCTTAATGTAACTTAATTTAGGTTTTCTGTTTTTCCAGAGTTCATAAGGTTTCTTTTGGAAAATTGGCCTAACTAAAACTCTATTTATTATATAACAGGATATACTTACAAATTCAGTCCATAAATATGTTGGAAGACTGTATTAATTTAGCTTAGTCCTTTCCATTTCTTGAATTATCCTATTTATCCTTTCAAAAATTCGCTTTTGATGAGGTTTTCTTGGTTCAGAGAAGGTATGTTTAATACCCATATTTGAGAAAAAGGAATTTAATTCCAAATTCTAAAATTCTTCACCATGATCACTTCTTAATGAAATTATTTTAAAACCTTTTTCATTTTGAACAGCTTTCCAAAAACATTCAAATATTGTAAAAGATTCATTTTAATTTTTGAAAGAAAATCCAAATAATATAGAATATTCATCAACTAAAACATATACATATAATTTACCAGCCAAGCTTGATTCACTTGAAGGTCCAAACAAAAACATATGGATGAGTTCTAGAGTTTTAGTTGTACAAATTTTTTTAAATAATTTTGGGGATGATTTGTTCTTCTTTCAAAGTTGACATGCATCACAAAATCTATCACTTTCATAATTGACATTAAAAAAATAAAAAACTAATTGTTTCATAGATAACTTATGTAAAAATATATTTTGAAATGTCCAATTTTTCTATGCCAGATCTAGGATTCATTTATCTTAGTAGTTAAGCAGTTTAGTTGTTGTTTACACTATGAATTTAGATCCCGTGTATACACATTATCAGTTCTTAGTGATCTAAATTTAAGCAGTTTGTCTCTGAAAATAGAAAAAAAGTTTTTACACAAATAAACAATATAGACATCATCACAGAGTTGATAGATACTTATCAGATTGTGTTTCAATTCATGTACATAGAGTAATTTGTTGATTGAGACTATTTCTCTATCTCCAACAATTCCAATGCGAATAATCTTTCCATTGTCATTGTCACCAAATGTGACTAGTCATCCATCATTAAATGTTAAAGAACATAAATTCAATGATTTTCTACTCATAAGCCTAGAGCAGCCACTATCAATATACCTTATAGTAGTTCAGCTTCCGTTACCTGATTCCTGCAAAGGAATTTAAACAGATTGTTTTGGTACCCATATTTTGTTGGGTCCAGATGTGTTAGCTAGTAATGATCTTGGAATCCAGACTTGCTTTGATTTTCTAAAATCAACAGAAACATATTAATTGTTTGAGACAAGTTATTTCTTTATTCCTCTTATCAGGGGTTAACATATGTAGCAATTCATAGATATATGACTTTTTGTTACACAGAAGTTACATACTAATCTTTTCGTATTAGGCACAATGTAATTCTTTTACAGTTTAGGTTTTTCACCTTTACTACCAATTCCATATCTTCCCTTTTTAATTATATTTTTTCCATGAATTTCATTTTTTGTATTTTCTCTTATTTGTAAAAATAAGTTCTGCAATTTTATATGTTTATACTTCTATTTGTAGTGTTTTTATTTTAGATTCATGATCTGTATTGTTTGTTTTTATTGAGTTAAATTTTTTCAGTATTCCATATGTTTTTTTAGAATTGTTTCTCTTTCATTTAAAATAAAATTTTTAATTTTTTTAATAATTTGGTTTTTTAAATAATGAATCATATTTTTCTACAAGAATTTTTTAGTAGGCAGTATGGTTTTTATTTGAACAGCTTGATTTAGAATTAGAGTCAGAAGAATAATAGGATTATACATCATCAGTTTCTACAATAAAGCAAATATTAGAATTTAGATTTGATTATTCATTTTCTAAATCATAAATTGTTAATATTCTAGAGTCTTCAGATACACTCCATATAGATTTCATTTATCTGTTCCATTTCGGCTCATAATCATTTCTCTTGAAGAATTAATTTTTCTTGTCTTCCTTTATTTGTGGGCAGTCAGGTCTGATGTGAAAGATCTTCTTGTACTCATAGCATCTGACTTCCTTTTCAACATTTTTGAAAGACTTTTTAAAACCATTCTTCTTTCTATAAATTTACTGAATGTTCTGGCCAGCTGATCCAGTTCCACATCTGAATTGGGTGAATCCGAACTTTTTGATTTTACTTTTATTTATTTTTTTCTTCAGCTTTCTGCTTTTTTTGAGATATAACCTTTAAGGTAGTGTCTTCGATCTTGATCAGAACATTATGCTCACTTTCTTCATCCTGTACCTCAACATCATACATCATGAGAGTTCCAATTAAATCTCTCATTGTTAAATCTTTTATAGAAGATGATTGTCGTATAGGAACATAAATTCCATTCCATCAAGTTGGCAGTACTCTCAATACTTTCAAAGCATGACTAGCTTGTTTGATTGGGTATCCAAAAGTAGTTATATTGTTGACAATATCTGTTAATCATCCATTCATTTGGGTGATGATTTCTCCTTAAAACATCGTGAATGTATCAAATTTTAGTTTGGCAGTAGCATACCTCATCTGTCTGACATTGTCAATTCCTTCATATGAAACCGAAATTGTCTTCCTCATTTTATACACTGTTGGGAACTGAGATACTCTATTAAACTCATCTGGTCCTAGACCACATATGATTTCATTCATAGACTTATAATTCATTTAATAATTAACATCTATAGCTGCACTCTGTGTTTCATTTTTCTCTGTTATTTCATAAGGAGTCAATATTTTTTAATAGACTATATTTCTGAGGTTTTTCAAATAGATTATCGTTTTGATTTCTAGCATCCATATTTCTCACCATTGAAGTATGGAGCTCTTACCATAGACATACTTTCTCTTGTATCAACCATCTTGATCTGAGTATAATGCTTTAAAACTTTTAGCTTTTTGTAGCTTCAAAAAAACCTCATACCTCAGGTACCAATTGTTGGATCGAGTTATACTAGATTTGCACAAGAGGGAGGGTGAATTGTGCCTTTTTTAATTTCTTCGAATGATCATGATTTTTTATTTTATCTTTATATATAAGATTTAGTAGCAGAAATATAAATATCAGAGGACACACGATGTATAGTGGTTTGGGGAATAGAAAGCCCTTAGTCCACTCCACCAACATTCTACTCCACGTGCTTGGTGATTTTCACTATATGGTCCTATTATCAACAGACCTCTCCACAACTGAGTATAGGAAATTGAGACCTCTAAAAATTTAAGGCTAAATAGATCCTTCTAGTTTATACACAGAATTGAATACACAGCTTAGTACAAGAATCTAGTAACTCAATATAAAAGAGTATTTTGTTCAGTAAAAATACTTTCTTATTTGTTATTCAAAATTTTAACAGCATGCAATAGAAAGTAGATGGAAAATCATCTTAAGATATAATTATCTTTAGATAAAAGTAGTTCTGAGCCGATCCAGTTGTAGTAGATCTTGAAATATCATTTGCAACTTTAACAATATTTGATTCACAAAAGGATATTCAATGTAGATCAGTTAATCTTCAGTCATGTTTCTTTTTCTTTATAAATGATCTTTGTCGCTCTTCCTAATAGCATATCTATAGATCTTGATTGACTCTGCTTTTTTCTTATATATATTCATCATTGTTGATCAGCAGTTCTTATATATTTTATATCGGTATATCACTTCTATATTTTGAAATAAAATATATAATAATGACGAGCACTTCTACTGTATATTTAGATCAATAAAAGTCACCTTTAGAATCACGTTATTCAAAAGTTTGAATAGCAGAGCTGTCGTAACTCCCCTGAAACTTCAAAATGAAAAATCTCTTCTTAAATTCGTCATTTGAATCACATATAAATGGATTTGAATCAGTTGAAGACTCAATTTAAATTCGGGCTTTTAATCTGGCTTGAAATCAGCCTAATAATCCTCATAAACACCTTTGCTTTAATAATGTTGTAATTTAAAGATCTGGCGTCAAACGTAGGGTTGAACTATACAGGACACATTATCTAAATGTAAGTTTCACAACATAAGGTTGGTATCAAACATTTTTCTTTAACTCTCATTTTTAAGATATATAATCAATAAATTTCAATCAAATATACAGTCGTTAATAAAAGTAAGTTTAATGAACCATACTTTAATCTTTAGCTTTCAAACATATTGTTGTTCACAAAAGTAAGGTTTATGAACCATACTTTTCAGAAACAAACTTATCATTTCATACTTACATACTAATATTATTCCATACTTTAATGATTTCCCAAACTTATGGTTCCTTACAAACGTAAGGTTCCTTCCAAACATAGGGTTCATTATTTCATACTTTGATGATAACATATGAATGTTTAACCATACTTCTCTGATAACTCATAGAGTAAACACCACATTCCATCCTTACGCACGCTTCTCATCATTGGGTATGAACAGCGTTTCCCGAACACGCTAAAAATGATTTTTGAATACATTAGCAATTAATTCTCGCTATTTAAATACTTAAAAATTTATTCCATAAATAAGAATATAATGAATATTAAATTCCAAAACTACACTTAAAGTAAAATCATTAGAATAACAAATAAGGGTATTTGTGAGAATCAAAATCATCATAAAGAGATAGAGTATTGTTCTAAAAAATATCCCCCTTATTAATAATAAAATTATGTATTGTTTAAAAAAGCAGTTCCTCAATATAACTTAATATACAAAAGTAAATATTTCACCCTTTTTATATTGAAATATTTGTTACCCTACTTAAAAATTAAATAGAATTACTAAGTGTTAATTATAATGATAATGTTTAAATTGACATAAAAACTTGTATACAATTTATTGGTTGATGATATTACAAACCTACCTCATCTAATATTATAAACTGGTACATTTCAGAGATTTTTATGTAGGTTTTGATTTTGTTATAAATTAACGTTTTTTATGTTTCCAAAATTTCTTCTCACCTAAATTAGAAAAGGGAACATCCTCCATCATTTCTCCACAACTAATTAAGATTTCAAGAGAGATCATAACCTTCCCATTTATCTTATCAACTTCCCTACATATATTATATATGATTTGGTCATCTCAAAATACAATCTCTAGTTCCATTAAGAGAAGATCTAAAGAGATCGTGCCAAATATGAGGTAATCTCCCCTTCCAAATCATTCATATTTTTTATACATATACTTATACATCATGAGTTGGTTCACTATATAATAATTAATCTATTAGAAAATATTTAATGAGATTTTATTATAATTATGAAACAAATTTATTCAACATTCAATCCATCCTATGAAAGATGAAATCACCATGCATGTGTACGTATGACTTACCTTCTCAACGCTATGGTTTAATTTGTTTTTCACCACCACCTTACATGGATGGGTATAAAAATAGATGTAATAACTCTATATGGTTATTATAATATTATATTTATTCTAAAATAAATTAAACCATGCAAATCAATAACATTCAACAATTATGAGAATGATATCGTCACTCGTGCGTACGAACGACCTACCGTTTCCAAAGTACGATTTGATTCGTTCTATATGACAACCACTCACAAATGATTATATAAATGTAATGAATGAATAAATATGGTATTTATTGTGTTAATATCATTTAATAATGATATAAATATGACCTATGAATGAGAACCAAAACTTATTTGACAAAACGAGCATACGATCTTGAAGTAGTTAAAACCCGGATAATGAGTAACAATGAATTGTTACTAAAATATTAAAGATAATATGACCTTATATGTTGTCCAAGATTATGTATTAAGTTACTAAAATTATATAAATTATTATACACGTGGTTCATACATATAGTAATGATATTGGAGCTATGTTAAGTGATAAATTTTCAAATCTCATTTTTTTCTGAGATTGTTTATTTGTAAGTATTTACTATAGGTATATTTATCATCCACATACATGTTTCTTAAATATGTATTTAAAAATATTCTTTATATTAATCTATAGTTATACCCATTAGTTAATTTTTGATAAATGATGTGAATGAAATATTTTTTCATTTTTGGTACGAGGTACTTTTGACATTTTAGGAAAATGTATGATAAGTATGTTTTTTAACTTGTACTGCATGAACGGATTTTTAGGATTTCACAATGCCTTATTTCCATGAATCTTCCCCTATAATATTACAAGGTTATTTTCACATAAAATTATTTTTTATTAAAATAAATTGGCATTTTTGAGGAAGGAAAACGTTTTTGAAGAATAAAATATATTTTCCTCAAGAATTATGTTCAGGTGTTTTATCAAAATCATTTTCCATCTAAGATGAAACACTTTAAATAGAGTTATATTAATAAAAATATTATTAATATTATTTTATTGTTTGTTATTTAGGAAATCCATTTGTTTTATATGAATTATGATGGAATTATGTTTAAGAGACACATTTTATTTCAGGGGTTATGCTATGGTGAATGTTTTTATGTTTTTGTGGCACATGTAAGAATGGTTTAATTATGAAATGGGAGGGACATATATCTATCTCTAATGAATTATGTAAAGAATTATATCTCATGAGATTCATATGAATAGAATAGAAAGTAAATATGGCTCGGTAATATAGGGGGTGAAGGGCATATAAATCTGGTTCAGTAGTACATGGTTGGAATGGCATGTAAACCTGGTTTAGTACTGGAATTTTTCCACTATGATGGTCTTGGCCGCAATGCCTTGGCTACAACGGAAGTCTTGTTATATGATTTTCTATTTTCCACAATTCTATGTATTATTCCAATTTTATTTTCTCATGATTCATGATTATTTTATTATTTATTCCTTCTGAACTACCAATAATTATTTCATGACTCAAGATTTTGGTATAAATTAAATATGTTATGTTTTTAACAAGGTTATCTTCATGTTTTTACATTCTTATGTGAATGTTTTTTTTTCATGATAACCCTTACAGATCATTTGATCTCACCCTTTTTCTTGTTTTCCCCTAGATTTGGAAAAGGGTATTATGTAAGATGTGACAAAAAAGGGGTTATTGTTATAATGGATAAAGGAGGAGATGATGTATAGGTTTTATGAACTAGTTGTTTATGATTTATAGTTTCTAAGTGAACTAAACTAATATGTTCTTCTAGCATCCGTTTTTGTCATGTATTAAGGATTCTGTAAATGTAATTTAATGTCCATGTACACCAATCTTGGTTCATTAGAGGATGGTTGTTCACTACATCATTGTTTGGCATGGAAAATCACAGGAGGATTTCTACAGTATAAGGAGTGTACATAACAATTCATGGAAGGATTTAATGAGGTTTAAATGTGACTATATTAATTGTAAATAATATGTAACATAATAGGGATGTGTTCAAAATACATAAACAATAAAAATTGGAATTAAATTTATAATATAATATTGGTTCATGAAAAAAGATGGTAAGGAGGTGATTCCTTACCTGGGATGGGTTCTTCTAAATGATTGGGAGAATCTTTTAAAGTGTTTTTATAAACCATTGGAAGGATATATGGATGTAAATTGATATTAAAATTTTTCTTCAAGGTTTTTGAGTGACGATGAATCCGATCTTGGATGGGATTTATACGAAAGTAGAGGGGAATTCTTTGTTATTTTTTAAACATGTGTTTTAGACTATATATGATAAAATAATCAAAAAATTCGTTTTAGGGTTATTTCCCATGGTTTCAACCAAAAAGGTTTGGTTTTAAATATTTTATAGTTTTAATAATGGATATCGTTAAAATAATGCCCTTGGTGAGGTAGCGGTGTGCAGTGTTCTTAAATAATTAATATTAAAACCTGAAAATATAATATAGATTTTTGAAGATTCAATAAGGGTTTTCAAAATTAATAAATAAATTAAAAAAACCATTTTTTTAATTGGGATACATGATTTTCATCACATCTACTATTTTTATTATTTATTACCTCAATTTTGGGATTTTATGATATCATAATATACACCATATATTTATACCATATTTAATTTTTATCTAAAAATTATACTATCATAGAAAATTAGGAAAATTTCATAATTGGAAATGTTAAATGTAATAATTTAATGTTTAATATTTACTTTATCAATATAATTATTTAAATAAGATAATTTTCACTTTTAAATAAAAATACCCATTTATTGAAAAATATGTATCTTTTTGACAATAACTTTTTTGTGAGCCTTATAAAAACTATATTTCACCTTATAAAATTATATTATCATTTATATTTAATTAAATATTATTAATTAATAAAATTTTCAAAAAATAAAAATTATTTCAAAATATCTTGAATTCATTAAAAAATGTGTATTAATTGAAACTATTATTTCCCAAAAAATATAATTTTAGTTTCATCGTATCAAAATATAATTATTATAAAACTCATTATTTAATCATTTATAAAGTAATAATAAAAATCGTTATATAAAATTACTAATTTATTTAAAATATATATATATAAATTCATACTTTTAGGACTTATAGAAATAAATCCCTTTTACATCTGTGTTATCCTTAAAGGTAAGGTATACGATGTTGACACTTTATAGGGGTGGTTTGGGGAACATGCTTTATGACTTGATCTTGATAATAATTATCTTCTTCCGTAAATTATTTTTATCAAGATATAGATTTTGAATCTTTGATTGGGATTGGTCAATAGAAAACCCCAGTGATTCTATCTCCCTCAGAAGCTACGATTAATGTTCTTTATAGGGTTCAATCCTAATGGTTGTGAATATTTCTTATTTTTCTTATCTTAGTTATATTTTTCATAACCATTAATATATACTAAACATAGCAGTAATTGTATAATTGATATATTATCAATGTTTATGATTCTTAACAGTCTTTTAAATATGATAGGATATAACTTATAATGGTCCAAAATAACCAAACTACTGCATTTGTTTTCTATAACTTCATCACATAAAAACCCAATTTTCAATTTTGAAATTGATATTATTTTATAAATGATCAATTCATTTCAACCCCAGTGTGAGGGTTAGTTCAAGAGTTTCCTTTAAATTTTCCTTACATGGGAATGTGGATGTTTTCCATGGGTCCCAATTTGTTTATTTTGTTACATTGGACCCAATGGTTAGGAATGAAATCGTACGGATTTTTTGGGTGACCCTAGCATAATATTTTTTCCTTGTATAAGTAAGGGTCTATCTTGGTTTTTTGTAGAATCCTTGAAAATAAGAAGCATCGACAAATTCTTAGGTTGAATTTTGAAGCACAATGTCATTCCCATTGTATTTTGGTATCAGGTAGGAATGTTAGTTATTAAATAGTTCTTTATGTAGTTAATGGGTCATTAGTCAAGTTAATAATTGTTTTATATATGAGCATAATTAATGCTTAAGTTTAATAAGACTGTCATGGAATGGTAATTATCCCCTATTTACATAGTATTGTTATTGTAATTTTGGATATGTATGACTTTATAATTCATCATATAAGTTAATAATCGCAGGAGATAATGTGAACATGGGTTGATATTTTGTGAAGGATATCACATAAAAGGAATGTGTAGTTGTTTTTTTTTTCCTGTAAATTAATTTAAATGGGTGTTTCTATTACATTGGAGAAATATCGAGGTAGTACACATTGAGACACACGGTTCCCATTGATTTAAGAAATTATGTATTGAGTTGTGAGTGGTCCTATGGTAATCCTTTAAGTCTCAGGGAGGTTTGAGCAAAGATATTGTGTGCCACCTTGAGTTATGTTTGTTTACCAATGAATGGAAAAAAGATTCATGTGTTCTTGAAGGGTAAATTCAACAGTCACTTACAGAGTAGTGTGACGTTTTCATTCATAGAAAAAATATTTATCCCAGTGTTATTAATGACAATGAAAAGGGACTTGGGGTGGTAACATAGAGGATCGTAGGTGGATTTTTGGATTTGGTGTCAAGTGTTGATAAACTTCATGAGCATGGATTGGGATGAACATCAAACATGAATCGATAAATGGAATTTTTATAGTTACAATTTGAATCTCCTGAAGTAAATCCATATTTTTCTAGGTACCCCACAAGCTATTCAAGGAAGGAACCATTATTATTAGTTAGGTTCCTATGTATGAAAACTTGGAGTTTCATTTTAGAAAGTGGTAAAAGAATATTCTCCACATCCCAAAACCACATTCGATGGTTGATTTATCGTGTTACATATAATCAGTTTTCCATTTTTTTGAAATGGTTCTAAGGAATATCTTATGGTGTCGATAAGAAAGATGATATAGTGATAGGTTCCTCATGTGAGGATGATTCGGTGAATTGGTGGAGTAAATAAAACCAGATTACACTGTGAATAATAGGTTGGGGATTATATTTTCTTTTGATTGAAGCAGAATTTTGGATGTGGGATTAGGATATCATAGGTTAACCTATATGAGATTGGTTCTCGTGAACTGTCAATACGCATTATAGGGAATAATAATGGTTTTTTTGGTAGTTGGCGACCAATAGTGAGTCATTTCTGATAAAAATTCACCCTAATTCTATTGTAACCCCTTTCTAAAATGAAACGCATAATTTTCATATATTACTTAAGGGTAACTTTAAGATTTATTAAGATACATAAGCGAAACATTAATATTTATTTAATTAATAAGGGGTATTATAAAGTTTTATTATCTTATTAAATGGTAATTCATAAATTTCTTAAGTTGCTAAAGGGTACCATAAATATTTCTTAAGTTACTGAATGGTAACATGAATATTTATTATGTTACTAATGGGTAAATCATAATTTTCTTCATTTAATAAAATTAAACTCATATTTTTCTTTTTCTACTGAAGAAAACATAAGTTGAGATTCCAATCATTGAATATCACCGAGGGATGGGTATGAACATTGGGGTTCATACATAGTTGATTATAGGATGCCTAAAAGTGTAAAGGAAATATGATCTAGTGGTGATATTACAATGGCTTGTGTAGTTGATAAATTTTGAGAAGTTTTTATGCATTTTGATTATGCCTATGAGGTAAACGAACATTCATGGGTCTTTGGATAGAAAACTGAGAGCTAGTTAAGTCTTGATGGGCTATGAAAATTAATGTATGTCTGGTGAATTTTTTGGATATACATCAAGGTTTCTCAAATACAATAAGATCTAAGGTGGGGATGTCGTAAGATACAATTTCTGTACTAGTTGATATTTCTAGAATTATTTTTATTTTTTAATCTAGTGGATAGTTATTTGTTAAAATAAACGTTTTGAATGATTTTCATAGAGTTTTAACTCCTTAAATGGATGTTTTCTGATGCATTTTGGGGGATGAGAAGAATATTGGGATATGAGATGCATATGGGGAGCTTCAGGATTTGAACTTTGAATTCTTGAGAAAAAAACGTGGGGATCCAGATTAGGGAATTCTTAGTACTAACCATGTGCCCTAATGATGAGGACAATTTGTTAATGAACATGGCTTGTTTAAACAATATTATTGACTCTATAAATTCATGTAGTTTTCTATAATGGTGTAAAGGGATCTACACAACTGGATCATGGTTTGTCAGACTATTCAAAATAATAGTGTGGGATGGGGTTTGATTCAGATAGTAGGACTACATGGTTACTGCATGGTTTTCCAAACTTTAATGCCAAACCATGTGCCTCATTAAAAAGGTAAAAATTACCATTTTCTCTTTTACCCTTATAAGTTTTCCACACCCTTTTTCGACCACATTTTTCTAGAACTACTTATGATTGTTCCCTCCTCTTACTCCCTTCCTCCTTGGGAGATATATATTGTTCTTTTTCTATTTCACACTTCATCTCTTACAATCAAAATATATTTTTAATTTTATCATGGCTATATATTCCTTTCATAGTTTCTTTAATTTTATTTCTTCCTCATGTTGTTCATGTGAGTTATTCCCAGTTTTTGGGGATTTTTTTTGGTTCTCCTATTTCTTCTTTTCGATATTGAATTGACGGCCAAAACTTGATGACTGAAGCTTCTTAAAAACGATGTAGTTGGTGTGTATGCATTTTCTTAAAAAAATATAAAATTTTAAAAGGTTGTTTTCTTTCACACACATGAAACCCCATGTGTTTCACTGTAAATATATAATTATTTTTGTTCTCTCCTAAATCCATGACATAGGTATAGTATTCTCCTCCCTTACACTTTTGTAGGTTTATAACCTCAACATGGACATTCTATTAGGGGGAGTTCAGATTAACACCCATGATAACCATACTTTTATGAAACCAAATCACTACTTAGTTTGTGTTTTTCTTGAATCATTTTAAATCACTAATTTTTAAACCCTAAAGTTTTGAAACCAACCATTTGGGTGTGTTGGGATTGTAAATTTAATAATATAAGTATTGTATGGACCATGGGAGCATCTTGGGTCACTGAAACGCTTTAGGTACTTTGGGTGTCATCAGTAAATGCTACAACCCATGTTCATTACCTATTATGTAATATTTAATATTAATATTATATTTATGTATAAAATGAAATAGTAACTTATCGAAAACCATATAATATACCACCAATGTTATTTTTCAATTTCAATAAAATCCTTGATATTATCACTTGTTCTATGACTAATTCCATTAATTCCATGAATTCCCAATCTCGAATGCCTTATAACATAGGACCCATTTTTATGGGAACATTGGTTTATATATATTAAAGTAATTACAATTGAATAACTATGATATATTTTTTAAAAAAAGGGAAAATTGAAGTAACATTGTAATTTGAACATGATGACTGATAAATAAAGGATGTTTTGGTATAATTCTTAATAATATGCCATGATCTTCAGTACACTACTAGATTGACTAATTATTTTTTATTACCATCCATGAACTAATTTATGTAATGATATTGGTTATGTTTATAGTAAGTAATATTAATAGTAATACTTGGATTCTAGTTTCAAATTCCAAGTGTGAACCTAATGGATTCCATAAGATTCATTGATGTGACTACTAAGGGGTAATCCTACCTTGGGTCTGATAATGTATTACATTTGTGATGTCCTCATCATGCCAATGATGATTCACCAAAATCTCTTGAAATATTAAAATGTATGGGATATGCTCCTTAGATTCATCTTCATGTCCTCATACACTAACTAACTTAACTTATCCCCTAGTATTCTAATAGTGTCTATCTCTTGAATACTATTGAACTTTCTCCCTACACTCGGTTATATCGATTATAGAATGGGAATTCCATGGAGAACTCCTTGGATTATCTTAGTTATCATATTTGGAATTATCAGACCTAATTTTTGGAATCAAATGGATATTGGAGCATGGATTCCAAAGCTTATATCCTGGGGTCTTATAACTGCATTTCTATCCTTATGATATGAGAAGTTCTAGTCTAGGATGAAGCAGGTGGTATTTTCTAGTTCACCTTTACGTTTTTAGTTTTCTTATTTATATACTACATGCTATTATATTTTTTACCCTTGAATTGGAATTAATTAAACATAGTTTGTGGTGGTCTACTGAGTATCAATCACACATTATTTATGCTTCCACTTTGTGAAAAAGATGATCTCATTTCTATATGTTAGGATATTGGATTGTGCCTATTTGATGTCACATTTTTAGGGCTATGTCCTGGAATGGGATCCGTAAACTAAGAAAGTTCTTGGGATAACTACAGGAGTTGGGTCTTATATTTATTTATTTTCTTATCCATCTATCAATCTTGTATGTATTTCCTATTGTTCACTTCGACTTCCAGGTACATGTAACACCTTAATTTCTTGCTTCGTATGTTTTATTGGAACCCTTTTAGGATATTAAATTATTATTATATGGATATTGTTCATTTTATTCATAATCTTATACTAATTTAGTATTGAACTAAAGATTATATTATCCCCACCATATCCTCATTAGATTCTTAATACTATTTAGCATCCACTGGTATACGAGGATGAATGCATGAGGCCATATGTCCCTAAGGATTGGTTACTTATGAGTGAACCCATCCTGAGACATCATAAAGGATATTTTAATTTATAAAGAATATATCTTGTAAAGTTTTTTCATTAGTCTAGAAATAATATTCAATTAAATTAGCAGTGAAGGTTTATTAATGAACACAAAATGTGTACTCATATGCTAAAAAAGAATTTTGAATTACATTAATGAAAATTGGAATTATTCTATTAATTTCCGAAGTAAAATAAAGTCATTTGAACTGATTTTTATTCCCTGATATTGCCTAAAGATATTCTAAACTCATTTTAATAATTATTTAATTATTTATTTGAATGTTAAAATTGGATCATGTATATGATTTTTCCTCATAATAAGTTGAAAAAATAATGGAATACAACTATATATGTAACAAATTTTCTAGATTTTGCATTAATATTTATTCAATATCACTCTGAGAAATCAAAAAAAATCATATGATATATATATAATATTTGTTTTTTCCTCAGATAAAGATATTTTTATAGTCATAGAATAAGTAAAATTTTGTTTTTTTCCTAAGGATTTAATCTGATATACAATATTTTTATGGTATTTCTTCATGTGATGTGTAAAATTTATTAAATTATTATTATTCTTTTATAATAAATTATTTCCAAAAGACTCGTAGATTATAAAGGGTATGTAACATTTTATTTAAGGTTTGTAAATTTCTCACTAGAAATACAACCAAGTTAAATCCTTATGTATAATTTAATGTTCTTAAAAATAGTAAAAAAATTCATTATTGATGATAA
The DNA here is from genome assembly GCA_963277665.1 of Viscum album. Taxonomy (NCBI): domain Eukaryota; kingdom Viridiplantae; phylum Streptophyta; class Magnoliopsida; order Santalales; family Viscaceae; genus Viscum; species Viscum album. The sequence goes on from OY728155.1 coordinate 484,908,712, forward strand.
TAATATATATTTTCTAAAAGTGAAAAAACAAACTTACATTGATGCATAAGAAATATTTAATAATACATAATATATTTTATCCAAATATTAATTGTTTTGAGTTTGGGAAATCTATGAGATATCCTTAACAAGAAATATGAAAGATGTAGACAATATAAGATGTTTAGATATTCTTAAAATAATTAACTGTTATATTAATTTTAAGGTTTATTTTGATCTAAACATAGAATATGAAATAAATATTATGGGGAGAAGTTATACAAGATGTAGTTCAGTGCATGAAATCATACATATCAGCATGGATAGTGACCATCAATTTTCTAGATAGATTGAAGAAGAGTTATCCTAAATCCTTTAAAATATTTTTTAATGAAAGGTGGATTATCAAAAATCAATAAAAAATGAAGGCCTTCGGTCCATTAGATGGATAGAAGATGATATGATCACCAGAATATAATTTAGGAATATTTATATAATTAAAAATTTAAAATATATTTGACAAGATTTTTTGCAGGTATTAAAATATAATGGGAGTATGAGACACTTCTATGAACTAATAAATAATAATCAACTCTAGTAAAGAAGATAAAATTTATAAAGAAGAATATTTACAACATCCATGAGTAGAGGAATCTGTATGTCTAGGAAGAAAGATATGAAGGATTCCAATGATATATCCATATCATAGAAGACTTAATTTTCCATATAATTATTTTTGAATTATTATTTTTCTCAGCCCTGTATGAGATAGTTGTTGAATTAGTGATAATTTGTTTTTAAATATTTTATAAATATTTTGATGTTTTTTGTATGATTCTGATTATTTTGAATAAATCTAGAATTATTGAGTTAGAATATGAAAAATGGTAAAGCCCCTCAATGTTTTAATTTTAAATTTATGACTTTGTATGAGCCATAATAATTTAGTGTTTAACATTGTATTACTATTATATTTTGATATAGGAATTAAAATAAAAAATTCATTGTTTATATAACTTGCATAGTGGAGCTTTAGACACCATAGAATGAAATCAGAGGCAATCATAAGACTGTAAACTTCATCATATTCCATTGGATTGATGATATGACCTTTCCATGTGAATTCATCATTGTAATTATTTATAATTATAAATTTTGATATGAAATCAATTTATTGTTTGCATCCAACATTAGACTTTTTCAAGGATTGAGTTTATGACTTAGAGTAAGAGGAAGAATAGTATGACTTTTCTATTATATGTGTGACTTTATATTGAAAGTCTTCGCAAGTAATATTAAATATAAGTAGTACTAAAATTAAAAATTTCAAAAGATAATAAAAAATAAATCTATAGCATATATCCATTCATATGAATTCACTAATTATATATCTTCCAAAGTTATATGATAAATTAAAAGATATTGAGTATAGATAATTTCAAATTCTGATGAAAAATGAGATTAAATATGAAGATGCTTTATTGATCTTGTATTTCTAAAATATAATGGGATCCGTCAAATCCATTATTCAACATGACATTCATATGATTTTTACTGACATACAATGGGAAGAATTATAGGAAATTTCTAAGTGATTTAAAATTAAATATTTTATATTATCTTTTATGGTCAAAGCCCATATTCTTTGGGGACTTCCTAAGTAGTTGTGAATCATGTAAGATTCAGTAAATCATTATGATAATATTATTTTGGTATTAATTTTGATATTTAATAAGGGAAAATTGAAAAAAGATATTTTTATTTAAAATATTTTGAGAGAATTTGATAAGATTTTTTGAAGAGAGAGAATTTATGAAAGAATAATATGAATCAAGTAGTAAATAATATATTCTATAAATTTGATAAATATAAGTTCCAATGAAATTCTAAAAGAAAATATAGTATATGACATAAAAAATATAATGAAGGGTGAAGGATGATGTTATGAAAAAAATTATTCAAAATATAAAAGGAAGATTGAAGCATATTATTATATAGTGAATTAAATGAATAATGTTCTAAAATAGAAATTAGATCTATGGCACATGGAGAAATTAAAGGGCATAGATTTGGAAATAAATAAGAAGATGAAGATGAAAATTTCATTAAGATTCACATATAGGGATTGAAACATGAATTCAGTATTGAAATGAATATTATTCTCATGAAAGATGTTAGAAAGATGAAACAATTTGGATATTATTTTCATTAAATAATAAATGGGTACATTGATGAGATCAATCTTCTCATGGTAAAATTTCCTAGGAAAGAATTATTTATAAAATAATTAGGGGAGAAGATGGAAAATTAAGAAGAAACATATAAAAATTATGATTCAATGTTTAATAAGTCTATGAATACACATAAAAAATGAATATTCATTAGGATAATTTTGGGATGTAAAATCTATGTAAAATAATAATTTTAATAAAAATTGTGTTAACTGTTTCATAATTTATAAAACTATTAAATATGAAAACATTTAATATTTACAATCTAATATTGTAGGACCAATAGAAAATTCTTGAAAAATCTATTCCGATAGAAATATCCATAAGATGTCTTTATTAACAAAGGTAGTGGAGAATAATAAAAAGAGGCAAGGATCATTAAAACCTATACAAAATAACATTGTAATGGAATCTAGAAAACAAGAATACTTTTATATAAAGACACAATAGTTTTTTGGTAGATCTTTTTCATGCGGATACTAGTGGTTTTTAGAGCTTTAGGACATAAGATATATATTTTTTTGGTAATAAAATGTATCTACCCTGGAATCAATGACAGGTAAATTTTAGGGGGATCCACTCAAATAGTAGAATAAATAGATATGTGAGGTGGAAAATGTAAAATCAGAACTCATATTTTATGCCCTTCCAAAATATGGTTAATTATTATTCAGATATATATAGTAGATGATATGATCATGGTCACCATACTGTGGAATTTTTTACCATTAATCCATGTTAAATAAAATTATAACTAAGGATAGCAAGAAGGAATATGAAATCAACTATATGAGGTCACTGATTATTAAAATGTCTCTTAAAGATCACAAGTGGTAAATCCATGGATCCTTTATGGTGGATTCGCATACCAGATGACTGGAGATATAAATATCATTAGAAATATTGAAATATATTGTAATTTCTCTAGTCTAATTCTCTATTACATTACCAATATGTGTCTTCACATGACCACAATCTTGTCTTTTCATATGTTATAGGCTTCAAACTAACCGTGAGGGTTTGATAGATATATTAGGAACACTATACCCTCTAGTATAGAGTTATATTCACAATGTGAAAAATTAAAATCAATTCATAAAATTTAATTAGATAAATAAGTAAATGAAAAAAGAAAACCCATATAGTCAAATCATTTAATGAAATACAAAAAGTCTAATAAAATATTATTGTTGACGCTCTTTTTTCGTCAAATTTTCTAAAAATAATGTAAAGAGGAATGAATTTGGACAAATTTATTCATCCTTTGAAGAAAACATCAAAAATCGACAAAGGCATGAACAAAGCTTCAAAAGCACATGTGCCGCGCAAGTTCCATCACTGTCGCGCAAGTCATCTTGTGCGACGCCTAATGGTCACGCAAGTGAATTGAGTTTCCTAAAGGATAACCATCCAGGGTCTTCTCTAGCATATAAATAGACCCTGTGGGCCCCCCATTTTAGGAGGAATTTTTCCAGAAACTCATATTTGAGCTCCCGGCTCCCTAGTCTCTTCTCAAAGCTTCCGAAACATTTCTATGGTGATTTCTTACCTATAATGGAATATCTAAAGAGGAGGAGGAAGGCCTAAGTGTTGAAACTCATCAACACTTGCGTGCCTGAGTGGCCAGTCCTTAAAGGAAATGGCCACACTTGCGCGCCGCCTAACTCCTTCAATAGAACTTGTGCACCACTCTTCTGGAAGAACCTCAAGATGATTCTAAAGGCTTTAACCAAGATTCGCTCAAGTATTACCCTGCTGGTTAACCATCTTGCAAGTACCCATGTGTCATGCAGGTATACCTTCATGAATAGGACTTGCACGCCCACGCAGTACCTGCGCGCCTACCAGGACTTGCGTGCCCCTGCCTTTTTGGGTTCACTTCTTGCCCATTTTACCCCTCTTAAGCCATTCCACCTCTCCTATTCAAGATTCAGTCTTCAAGACACTCTTCGAAGCCATTTATGGCATGATTTCTTGATTTTACTTCCTTATCTGAATGGAATTATGTGGAATTTCTCTCAAAACCTAGTGATTTACACATCTTTATGTCACTAAAGATTGAGATTTCATTCATTCAACATCATCTTTTAAGATGAGAGAACTCATTAACCTGGGCCTCCTTTTAAGGAATAAGCCCCAGTCATAATTCTTAACCTGGGACTCCTTTTCAGGAATAAGCCCCATTCATAATTCTTAACCTGGGCCTCCTTTTCAGGAATAAGCCTCAGTCATAATTCTAAACCTGGGCCTCCTTTTCAGGAATAAGCCCCAGTCATAATCATTAACCTGGGCCTCCTTTTCAAGAATAACCCCCAGTCATAAACATTAACCTGACCCTCCTTTTCAGGAGTAATCCCCAGTCCCAAATACGAGCACCCTCTTTAGGAGTAAGCCCCAAGTCCCTTAATTTTTCAAGTCTCTTAACATGAGCCTCCTTTTCAAGAGTGAGCCCCAGTCTTAATTTCTCTTAACCAGTCCTAATTTACCTTTGATCTGGGATTCCTTCTCAGGAGTAAAACCCAATCATAAGTCCTCTCCTAACTTGGGCCTCCCTTTCAGGAGTAACCCCCCAAGTTAGAGTATTAAAATATCCATGAAGCATATAAACCTTTATGGACCCTGTTCCTTGATTTCTTCATTGAAGTAAATCCTAATCTTCATTTATCTGGGCAGTCATACATACATAAGTCCCACATTATTTCTTATGATTGCATCTTTCATGGCACAATTGTCTGATTTTTACCAATACCTCTTGTTTGTCACACGGAGCATGACTCACGTGAGCTTAGAGTGTAAAAGTAATTATGACATCCCTCTTTGATCCATCAATCATAAGCATCATACTCCCTTACTCGAACTACGTGGGTTCTGATTACTTTTCTAAACAAAGGATATGTAGGTAGCCCATCTGTGGGATCGATCCCAACTCTGAAATCATCCATGTCCTTCTGAATGACAATAAACATCAAGTGCCCCCACTGAGTGGCTTTAAAACTAGAATGGTCATCACAATGACCAACAGACTTCTATATAAATGTGTCGAAGGATACCATTGAACAAGAATCTCTAATAAATACAGATGATTCTCTATCGATGAAGAACCTCAAATACATATAAAATATTCTCTAAATTTTACACACATTTAATCATTGATTGTCAGATCCGAAGGAAAGCTCATTTTATACTTTATAATGTAATAAGGATTCACGAACGTAACTAAAATCTATAAAGAGAGTCCCGGAGTAGACAATAATTCTCCTCAAAAAGGTGTGATGAGTCCGACCTCCCATCCTCTCGACCAATGCAAATTCCTAAGCCTCATTATTCCACAAACTAATGAGTGCCTTCTTTTGGATAGTAGTTCCAAATGGATGTGGTATCATTGGATGTTTCTGGTTCTACGAACAAACCCGTTAGAAACCGATTGGAATGTTTGAACCTTCAATCAAGGAGGTCATCCCCAAATTCTGAGGGAAAAAAATGGTGAACCTGACGTGAATCCTTAACCAAGTTAAAATGATGTTTTACCTATTTGTTAGGCCCCTATTTAAAACTCAATGAGAGGGCCAACAAAAACAATCATTGACATATGTGCTCATCCAAAAGATGTAGTGGCTGAATTTATCATGACTACGTCTGTTATATCAAAGAGGCACTCTTTTCCAAGATCTTCTACATTTCCAGAATGGATGCTCTCAAGTTCACACCTGTGAATACCACTACTGCGAATGCCACTGCTGCTACTCCTATTGGATCGTCGTCTGCTCTGAGGATGACATCACCTACTCAGCGTCTTCAACACTGGGTATAAAATGCGCTGGTTAAGGAGTACCATAAACACGGTACCATCCAAACTCTAGAGGCTTCCCGACAAGCCCTCCAAGGGAACAACTCACACCGGTTGTCCGAACAATGATAACCAGTGATCAAGAAGTAGGTGGTGCTAACCACCGTCTCCAACCATTTCGGGTCATTATCCCCAGAATGCAATCAACATTCACTCCCATATTCTAGGAAGGTGAATGAGCAGGTCCCTCAGGGCCTTAATTCAAGGAATCATGAGTCCTTCCTAGGGGATCCCAACAAAAATCACTGACATACTTGTGCGGCAGTGTTCCCTCAACATGATGAGGGTGTTGACTCCAGACGTTCGGCTCAGGTTCCTCGAACCCGAGCAGGCAATACGAATCGCCAGAGGTGAAATCCGGTTAACAATGAGCAGGTTCTCATCTCTGCCATCTCCAGAGAAGTCCACCAACCTAACATGGTGGAAAGCAATGAGCGGGCACACACACCTGCCCATTTTAATTCCATTGTCCAGCAGACTCGTCTAGCAGCATCATGCCAATCCCGCCAGGCAATTCTGGCGGAGTACTATAGGCAGAAACATACACCTGTTTATACATCATTAGCTAGTATGTAGGCTCGTCTGACTACATATGATGGAGCTCATCAACCATGTTTAGAAAAGTGCAATCACCAGGCACATACACCTGCTAAAACTAATCAATCCTACCAACAGTCTCGCTTGGTAGCACACAGAGAAGTCAGTCGGAAAGCTCCGGCGACAAACAGGAGGCAGACTCAACTCTCTGTCCCAACACTTGAGTACTGTCAGGATTCACTGATAAGAAAAGGAGGACAGGAGTAGGCACATACACCTACTCCAATCACGGAATGGACGTATATCCCCGTTCTGGCAGATGAAGTCACCAAGAATATTCTATCAATGGTGAAAGAGAAGAAGAAAATCCTTGCTCATATTCTGGATGCTTTCTAGGATATTATAACAGCTTCAACAACATCTCAGGGAAAGACACATAAATCTATCCCTACCAGTGGAGTGACACATCAACAGTTCACTCCGGAACAGACACACACATTTGTTCCAGTCCAAGAGGGTTGTGGGAAATACTCCCCCATATCATACGGACAACCAAGTCAGGCACATACATCTGATTTGAGTGGAGATCGTCACCCTAACCTGGACATATTTCTGGATCAGGCACATATACCTGCTCAGAGTAGCCACTTTCGTCAACACGTGGTTTCCAAAGCGAGTAAATAGGTGTCTAAGAAAAAGACTCGCCCAGCATAGTCTGGAGATCAAAAGCCAATCTGTAACAAGGGCTTGCTCGATGTTGGAGTTCCTGAAGCCCTAGGACAATTATCTGTTGGAATCCAAGATTCTACTCCCTCATTTCCCAATAGTGGGAACATTAATTCTGAAGGACTTCAAGAGACACTTCCTCATGAAGTCTTGCTTCATGACAATTCGGTCGATCTCAAAGTTTCATCTTTAGATGAGAGCCACAAGAACCCTCTATGTGGTCAGAAGACCATGGATCAAGAGATCTCATCTTTTGTCGTAACCCATCATGGTGGTCCTCCCAATGATGATGAATTTCGCTACGAAATTCCAATCAGCATTAGTGATGCACATTACCCGAAAAATGATCTTGTGGACAATGTAGTGCCGAGAAAGCCCTCTTATCTTGAGGCACTTGAAAATGTGAAACCAGTCATGTCTGATGCTTCATCACTAGTAGGTGAAATACTTTATTAATAAAAAGATATCCCAGGGTGTAGGCCATTCTCCGAATCACCCCTAAGTCATGTATCTTCTAGTTTGATCAATGATTTTTCTACCAATATTGTTGAATCCGATGAAGCAATAAGGAAACACCAACTCAGGTCAAATCAGGTAGAAGAATCTTCATTGAATGATAAAGAGGAAATGTTGAACATGAGAAAACAACTGGCAAAAGGTGAAGTACCAGTCATGTTTTGGCCTCTGGTTGACTCTCTGTATGAAATTCCAAAGATGTTGATGGAATATGGATTTCATGATATTAATCACAACATATGGAAAACTCTTTGTCAGTTGAAGAAAAAAAGTATTATATTATGATGAATATGAAAATCATCTTAAGATAATAGAAGGGTTACAACGTCAGATTGGTTAGGCATATCTATCAGTCTCTCGATATCCGAAGGCTGAAAAGCAGCAGAGAGCCCTTCAACGTTCTTGCCTTGGCGCACTAAGAAGATTGCATCAGTTAATTTCCAATTCCCCATCTGGTATTCATGTCAGAGGATTGGGTGTTCATGGAGCACTACATTTCACGGTGCTCTCTCGTCAGCAAAGCCCGCAGAAAATGGTCTCATGCAATGTTATTGCCCATGGCCGACCACATTCAATGGGCTTTATTTGTAATCAAAAGATTTCCCAAGAACAGGCCTCAACTAGTTCCTCTCAAAATCAAGAATACAGAGAACAAGTTGTTGAATTACTCCTGGATCAAGCAAACAAGAATATTGAATAGGCCTCTCGTATGGAGAAACCACATCATCAAGTGACAGAAGTTTCGAAAATCATCCAATGGTCTTTTGAACCATGTGTTAAAAGTGGATACAGGTTAATGCATCCAGCTAATTTCCGAACTAAGGTTTGCATGATCAGGAGAGCTTTTATGAAGGTTTCAGACATAGCATGTCAAGGGCCACCCCAGCTTTCTAGACTGGGGACTCTTTTAAGACAAACCTTAGAATCAACAAATAGGATTCGAGGAGTTGAGCAAGAATAGCAGGAATATCCCCAGTCCACCGGACTGGGGACTTTTTCAAATCACCAATCCCCTCTTCAGATAAAGTCGTTCTTTTCTCGATTGGGGAAGAAGCCTCAAGAAGAACGAAGAGCCAAATAATCAAGAGATTCCCTCCAAATTACGGTTCTTCACGAAGTTCATGAGGGATCAAATCAACAAAATGAAATGTCTCATCAAGGACATGAAATAAGGCAATATTACAAAAATGTTGATAGATGGGATGTGATGCGTTATGCATCAATCAATTTCATCAATGCCGTTGTTGATGATCCACCAGATGAGGCTCACTCAGGAGACTCAGATGAAGAGGTTCCTTCTAAATAATATGTACGCACCGACACAAATGAAGAAGGTGTGCGTACACAAAATCAAAGGGTTACTCAGAACCTAGGTAATCCATCAAGTAACCCACTCCCCCCCCCTCCGAAAAGGATCCAACAAAGGGAGGGGAAAGAATCAGGTTATATATCCTTCCTCTGGAGAAGGCCAATCGCTCTCATTAGAGCAAATATTTGCACAACCGGAGGAATAAATAAAGGAATTAAGGAGGTTGAATGCAGAACTACTTCAGGGAAGTCTTCTTATTAAGCGTGCTGGAGTCAGTCAAACAAGGTAATTTGTTGCAGCTACTGAGATGGGTCAAGAATATCCTCCTCTATCAGTACACCCTCACAGGTCTAATCTTATGGGTCAAGTGCAACAACAGTTGGTAGTGCTACCATCAGTTGCAGCACCAACCACCACATCTGTTGAAGCTCCAATCATTGCACCTACCCAAGTCCATGTTTAACCGGATGTTTCTCAAAAGTTAATAACTACCATTGAATAATTAACATCTTGGTTAGAAACTATGGAAGGGAAACGTGTGTAGGTTCAACCAGAAAAGAATGTTTAACCTGAATGGGTAGATTCAATCTCTCCTCCATCCAGTTTTGTAAACCCTGTATTCCCTATTTTCAGTGGATCAGGCGACCCTGAATAGCATCTGATGCATTACGTGTCTTGTTGTGATCCTATGATGGGAACTCTAGAGCAGCAAGAAGCAGTAAAACCTAGATTCGTCGTACGGACATTGCAAGGACCAGCCTTTTTCTGGTATAGAAGCATGCAATCATGATCAATTACTAGATGGTAAGATCTCCGTCAACAATTCCTTCTTCAGTTCTGCTCATCTATGCCAAAGACAACAGTTTTTTATCTTACAAACTGTAACCAAAGTGAGATTGAAAGGGTCTCACATTTCATTGCTCACTAGAAGGGATTAACATATTCCCTAAGATTAGCACTCCCTTAAGAAGAATTGTTTCTAATCAGTGTGGAAAATTTATGTGATGATTTACGCACGCCATTGATCCCTGTGAAATACACAGGAGGGTTTCGAGACCTTACTTCAATTTCTCAGAAGATTGAAGATTCCCTTATACAGGCTAAGGCTAAATCTCGTGAAATTCCATCAGCTCTAAGAAGGAGAATGGGTAAAGCAAAAACAGCTACAGTTATGCTTAAACAAGAACATGTACCTGTTTCTACATCAAAACCTTCATCTTCTCAAAGGGCTCCACCTCCTGAGCGCCAACAACAAAGGTCGTCTCATCCGGATGATCAAAGAGATCAATGGCGAAAACAATTTGAGGATCTGAAGAGAAAAACATACTCTTTCCGAAATGAACAAGTTTCTGGTTACTTCATTTCAGCTATGGAAAATAATCTGGTTCAATTTCCAAGGCCTAAGATGCCAAACAAGGAAAGAGATGAAGACCGTCCCAATTATTTCCCTTTTCATCAAATGTTGGGGCGTCCCATCCATGAGTGTTTTGTCTTCAAAGACCTCTTGCAAAATATGGTCGACTCGGGACAAGTCAAACTGAAAGGTTCATCAGCTCAGGTAGCAAGTTTTACTGCTACAATTCCAGAGGAAGGTGAATGGCAAGAAGTCAAAAGCAAAAATTCATAGAAGTATGATGATTGGATGGTCAGAAAGACAATCAACCGAAATCATCCTATTTTTCAAACACAATTAAAGAAACTGATTGTTTCTTCTACCATGAATGTTGCGGCAAAACGCTCATCTTCAGAGGGAAATTCCTCAAAGAAATGGCATGATTCAAGGAAAGAAAAAGAATCATAAGAAGTTGAGCATGTGTCAAAGCCTAAGTTTTCTTTGACTCTGGAAGACTTCATTCCATCTACTTCAATGCCACATTCACCGCCAAACCAAACGGAACAGCCTAAATAGGCTAATCAGGCAGAGTCTTCATTAGACGAAGAGTTAATCTTCGGTTCTGTTAATATGATTCAATTAATGGATCCATATGCCAGTCGAAGTTTCGATTTCTATGAGCCTGAATTCCCTGTATCAAATAGGGGAATCAGAGGAAGTTCTAGAGCCTCAGGATACAAGGGAAGACGTGGATCTTTCAGAAGCCACTATTCTAATTCTACCCCTGGTAGAACTGTGTACATAGTAGAAACTCGTGGTAGAGCCCTTCAGCGAGCTCAGCGAGAACAAGCATGTTCTTCTACCAATAGCAAATTCAGTCCTAGAACAATTATTTTGGAAGACCAGTTGAAGGTTCCATCTTCTTCCTCTCAGCAAGTAAATGGATCTAATCGGTCTAATCTTCCAAAACCAGGAATATTGCCAACTCCTATCCCAATACAAGATTCCTCAACTTCTAAAGCATCTACATACAAGGTACCTGCTTAACCACATGTTCATGTTGGGAAGCGTAGACCTCTGGATCAAAAGTATGATGTATTGAAACAATTGGCCCAAGTACCAGCCATGTTATCAATTCTGGATGCTCTGAATCTTTCAAAAGATCTTTAGGAGGCACTCATAGAGGCTTTGTCAAGTCCTCAGGAGTTTGAAACTGAAATTGCTGCAGCTGAAGCCTATCACATAGAGAATAATCCTGGAAAATTCCATGCAATAATATATTTTACTGATGAAGATGAAGATGATGTTGTGCATGGTCATATTAGACCTTTGTACTTATCTGGCAAGGTCAATGGCGAAGACGTCTGAAGAGCTTTCAATGACAATGGTTCAGGAGTGAACCTCATGCCCATTCGTACACTTCGTCGATTGGGCCTCACAAAATCCGATTTATCTCCTTCTACCATGACGTTACAAGGATATGATAAAAATGAACCAGAACCACTTGGCGAAGATACACTTAGAACTCAATTTTGAGATCTTGTAACCAATTCGGATTTCATGGTTGTTGATCAAGACTCATCTTTCAACATCTTACTTAGAAGACCGTGGCTACATCAATATGCGGTTATCCCTTCATCATACCATCAATGTCTCAAATATTGTTTCGATGGTCATGTTGGGACATTGTATAGTTATAAGGCCCCGTTCAAGACATGTGAGTCTCAATACATTGAGGTGGAATTCTAACACATGAAGGGAAAGGAGAAATCCACAAGAAAAGAGATTACCAAAGTTAATTCTCTATATGGTTTGGAGAAGATTCCAGTAAATCCATTTACACATGTGAGTACAGATTATGTGTTTCCTAACAGTCATATTCACAAGATAGACCCAAATCAATACACTCTTATTGAAAGATCCATAATGTCAATTATGACAATCGAGCCAGACAATATGGGAGAAATTGGTAACCCACCAAGCAGTGATGAAAGCACAAATGATGACTTATTCATTTCATCTTCTGAAATAAAAAAAGTCTATACGTCACCAATTAGGCTAGAAGAAGTTATAGCAACATCGGAGGTGAACAATAATGTCGATTCTCAATCCATAATCTCCTCTTTATTACCCAAATAAGACCCTTCATCATCAATCGGGTCGGAAATGGAAGCTTCTTCTTCAAGATATAAAAATTTTGACATCTCTTCTGATCATGAAAATCCAGCTTTATCATCTACTATGAAAGTAGAAATGGATGAAATAACACATGATGAAGAAGAAGAGGAAGATCTCAGAGATGCTCTTCCAGCATTTGAAAAGGGTATCTCTACCACTGTGGATGAACTCAGTGAAATAAATCTGGGTACAAAAGAAGATACACGCCCCACTTTAATCTGTGCGGCCATGACTCTTGAAGAAAAAGAGATGTATATTTCTTTCCTAAATCAAAATAGAGATATATTTTCTTGTAACTATACAGAAATTCCTAGGCTCGATCCTGATGTTGCTACTCATCATTTTGGTTTACCAAAAGAACATTGAGGATTTAAGAAAGCCGCGAGAAGAACACACCCAACTTATGCTTCCAAAATTGAAGCTGAAGTGGATAAGATTATCAAAGCTAACTTCATCAGAGAAGCTCAGTATCCCAATTGGTTGGATAATATTGTCCCTATAAAGGAGAAGAACGGAAAAATTAGAGTTTTCATCAATTTCAGAGATCTTAATCGGCATTGTCCAAAGGATGATTTCCCAGTTCTGATTATAGAACTTTTAAGTGATGCAACAGCCGGATATGAATCACTTTCCTTCATGGATGGATATTCCAGATATAATCAGATTTGAATGGCCCTAGAAGATGAGGAATCCACAGCCTTCAGAGCCCCTCCGGATGTGTTTTTCTACCGGGTAATTCCCTTTGGCTTAAAGAATATAGGTGCAACATATCCGCGTGCCACGCATCATATCTTCAAACCCTTCTTAGGGAAGTTTGTTGAATGCTATGTAGACGATTTGGTGGTTAAATCCAAACAACGTTCTAATCACTTGGCTGATTTGGAAGTCATATTTCGCAAGTTTCGACAACATAATGTGAAGATGAACCCCTAAAAATGTTCTTTTGGGGTAACCTCAGGAAAATATTTCGGCTTTGTTGTACGCCATCGTGGTATTGAAGTCAATCCTGAGAAGACCAAGTCAATCCTCGGTATGTCACCTCCTCGAAATTTGAAAGAATTAAGAGGACTTTAAGGACACTTAGCCTATATTCGGCGTTTCATCGCCAATTTGGAAGGCAAAAGTTTACCCTTCACCAAATTGATGAAGAAGGGAGTCACTTACCAGTGGACTGAAGAATGTCAAGAAGCATTCAATATTCTCATGAAATACCTCTTGAGTCCACCGGTACTCATTCCACCTATTGAGGGAAGACCACTTATCCTCTACGTGACAGCCCTAGAGCGATCATTGGGTACCTTTTTGCTCAAAAGAATGATGTTGGGAATGAAAAACAGCCTCTACTATCTCAGTCGAACTATGCTTGAAGCAGAAACCCAGTACTCAAGTATTAAGAAGTGCTGCCTGGCATTAATCTTTGTAGTTCAGAATTTGAGACACTACCTGCAACATCAAGAGGTCCAATTGATATCTCGCAATAACCCGATCAAATTCATCCTTAGTCGTCTAATTCTTACAGGACGTCTGGCAAGGTGGCAGTTATTTTGCAGTAATTCGACATTTAGTATGTGTCTCAAAAGGCGATAAAGGGCCAAGATCTGGCTGATTTCAGGGCTGAACACCCTCTAGTGGAGGACACATCTTTAGATATTGAACACCCTGATGAGAAAGTCTTCTCTATTCAAAAAAGTTCTCAAGCAAGGGAAATGTATTTTGATGGTGCTTCCAGAAGTCCAACAGGGAGGAAAATGGAAAATCCTAAATTCAACAAAGTTAGATTAGGAATTGTGCTCATTTCTCCAGAAATGGCAGTGTTACCTTATTCCTTCTTATTATGGGAAGGTGGTACCAATAATGAAGCAGAATACCAAGCTCTCATCACAGGCTTGGAATTAGCGCTTCAAGAACAAGTGATTCACTTAAAGGTGAAAGGTGATTCAGACCTAGTAATCAAACAAGTCAATGGAGATTATGCCATCAGAAAAGAAGAAATAATCCGTTTTTTTTATTACATCATAGATTTAATGTAGGAAATACCTTCGTAAAGGAAATTTTCTTATCTCCCAAGATCACAAAATGCTCAAGCTAATGCACTGGCTAATATAGCCACAGCTCCGGCAGATCCAAATCGGGACGAGACAAAAATCAGTATTGCCCACCGTCATGCAATTTCACCTTTTGTTTGAATCATAACAGAGGAAATTAATGAAATTAGTCCCATTCCAGAACCGTATGGTCATACTACAGGATGGATGTCACCTATCATAGAATACCTACAAAATGGAACACATCCACCTGATAGAGACGAGAAAGAAAAAATCTGGCGACGTGTGGTCAATTTTACCTTTTTTGATAGCCCAGATCACCTAGAGAAAATTATCTACAAAACGTGTTTTTGATGGAGTTCTCTTTAGATGCATTGATGGTGAAGAAACAATGGCTGTCATGAAAGAAGTGCATGCAGGAGTCTGTGGTGCCCACTAGTCTGGACATAGACTGTCTGATCAGATTTGAAGGCTTGGATACCTTTGGTCTTCAATGATACAAGATTGTGTTGATTTCACAGAGAAGTGTCATTCATTCCATGTACATGCCAACTTCATTCATCAACCTCCATAGTTGCTTCATACAGATAAATACTCAAGGCCACTTGGCACATGAGGAATAGATGTGGTGGGACCTCACCCTTCAGCTACAACCAAGAAGGTTAAGTATATTATTACTGCTACTGACTTCTTCTCCAAATGGGCAGAGTCAATACCTCTCAAGGAAGTCAGTTCTAAATGCATTTTTAGCTTCATCAAGTCTAACATCATTACCAGATTTGGTGTCCCTCATACCATATTGACAGAAAATGGCACCAACTTCTGTTCATCCGAGATGAAGAAATTGTATCAAGAATAAAACATCAAATCCATCCATTCATCTCAGTATCATGCAGCGGCCAATGGCCAGGTAGAATCTTTCAACAAGACTCTATCAAATATACTGCAAAAGATGGTGGATAAAGATAAGAATTCATGGAATGGTAAACTCTTTCATGCTTTATGGTCTTATCGGACTACCACCCGCACTGCAACTCGATCAACTCCATATTCATTGGTATATGGAACAGAAGCAGTCTTTCCAATTGAAGTTCAACTACCCTCTCTCAGAGTTGCCATTTGTGATCAATCATCTACAGATGAACAATCTCAAAAGTGATTGAATGAATTGGAACTGTTAGATAAGAAAATATTGTGAACTTTTCACCACTTTTAAGTCTATCAGAATCGAATATCACGAGCTTTAAAAAAAAGTTCCTCTTCGTTCATTCACTCAGGGAGAATTGGTATTAGTTCGCAGAACTCCAATGATACCAGGAAATAAACCTCCCAAGATTGATCCAAAATAGGAAGGACCTTACTCAAGACATAGGGTATACTTCAATGGAGTATATTCATTAATCTCGATGGATGGATAACTCATCACTAATCCAACCAATTCTAGATTTTTGAAGAACTATTTTGTATAAACACACAATATATCACCTGTGGTCCAGTATGATCTTAAAATACACCACTGTCCAGCAAGACATTAAACTGCATCATCAATGGTCCATTCATATGACCCTAAACTATTTGCACATACATCCAACATGACGTTAAAATGTGTCCCCTTCATCATCTTTTCTATATGACGTTAAACTATACAGCAACGGTCCATACATATGACATTAAAAAATTTGTATTCCTTTCGTCTCACATGATGTTAAACTATGACGTCCTAGCTACATGACACTAAACCGTACAGAAGTCCCTTACGTCCAGCATGACATTAAAATGCACCATCCACGGTCCATGCATATGACCTTAAACTATTCTCACTTTTGTCCAACATGACGCTAAACTGTATCGTCCCTTTTTCGACCAATATGACGTTAAACTGTGTAAAAAGTTCCCTAAATCATCCTACATAATGTTAAATGGTGTACTCTTTTGTCCTCACTACATGACATTAAACTGAAAAGACCCCCTTTCGTCCAACATGATGTTAAACTATATTGTCCCCATCATCCTAACTACATGACGCTAAACTGTACAGAAAGTCCTTGATACATCCTACATGACATTAAACAGTACTTTGTCCCTACTACATGACACTAAACTGTTCATCACCAATAGTCCTAACTGCAAGACTTTAAACTGCATAGTCCCTTTATATGTCCTACATGACATTAAACTATGCATCGTTAAGGTTGTTGTTACCTCTTGTTTCTCACACCGAGTATGACTCACGTGAGCCTAGAGAAAACCTCAACCAAAACACTCTCTCTTGGCAACTAACCATGTGTAAGTCCCAACAACATCATTTTTTAGGTCGTTGTCCCCAAGAAAGACTTGATCATTAAATCATTCTTTAATTGAACTACGTGGACTTTGATCCTTGCCTTCCAGGCTGGGTACGTAGGAAACCTGCCAAGGTTCAAGCCCAAAACCAACCTCTTCACATCGGTTCACCTCCATCTCATACGATGTTGATTTGTGAAACCGCCCCTAGAATCAATATCTTTACATTGGTTCACTTTCGTCCTTGTTATACGACGTTAAACTATACAAAACTTTTGTCCAGTATGATAATAAACTACAATATTCTTTGATACTCTAACCTGAGAGGGAACTATTATTTACATTGACTTTTCAATCATGTTTCATTTCAAAGACTACTTGTATACATGGAAATGCCCAAACCTTTTATCTTGGGTTAAATTATTATTGTACTAAATTCCCCTTTCACCCTTCACATGTACAAACCAAATTTGTACATAGGGTATTTCTAGAACTATGTGGGCTTGATTCCCATCCTTATAGGATACGTAGGAACGTTCGAGTTTCCCTCGAATCCAGCCCCAAGTCTTTTGGGCCTAACCCCAAATTCCACTTCCAGTCCCTTGGCTAAAAAGTCCCCTTGAAAACATACACTGTGTATTTATTACAATGGTCCAAGCTCTATAACCCTAAACTAAGATCTCTAATCCTTTTGTCCCACACGACGTTAAATTGTAATTTAAGAACTACGTATGGCTTGATTCCCATCCTTACGGGATACGTAGTGAAGTCCAACATTTTAATTCAGGACCCAGCCACAAAATGATTATGGTTATCATTGATCTGTGTATATTTGTCTACATTGGACAATACCCTTCTTTATGTGTCATAATCCTAATCTTAAATATTTGCATATCTTCATAACCCTTTTCTTGACTTTTAGTCACAAAAATGTCAAATTTCTAAGAGTTCTTTTACCTGAATATGCAGCAGGTGCCCTTAGGCGGCCTTGCATAAACAGTTTACATAACAGACTTGTCGGCCAAAAGATACTATTATTTGACTATGCAGCCAATTCCCTTAGGTGGACCTGTATAATTCAACCCCCTAACAGATTTGTTAAATAATTGTAACTTCATTCTTGGGAAGAAAGCATCTTTTGTCCTTATTGGTCTTAAATGACAATATATAGGGATCCGCAAAAATATCCATCCTTAACATATTTTTCCCATATCCTTTTTCATGATCTGAAAGTATTCAAGTCTATGGTTTATATTTTCCTTCCCTACGTTTGGGTCAGACCTTCATAGAAGTGATATCCATCCAGTTCTTCGATAATCTTGTTCGGAAATATCTTCTCCATATTCATATACCTCTTTCCATACAAAAAAAAACTCTAAACATTGGAAAATTTGAATCTCTATAAACATTCACTAGCTTTTAGTAGTAAAAAGGTAAATTTCTGAGAGTTCTTTTGCCTGACTATGCAGCACATGCCCTTAGGCGACCTTGCATAAAAAGTCTACATAACCGACTTGTCAGCCAAAAGATACTATTATTTGACTATGCAGCCAATGCCCTTAGGTGGCCCTACATAATTCAACACCCTAACGGGTTTGTTAAATAATGGTAACTTCATTCCTAGGAACTACTTCTTCTAATGCCTTTTAGATGTTTTTCATGTCATTACTCAGATTCAAATATTCTTAAGTCATTGTTTACATATTTTTTTCCCTCATACATGAGTATGGTAATATGATTTCAGATAAATTGTCAAAGAATTGAGTCAATTCTAATTCATTCGGTCAAAGCTATTTAGACCTTAAACATTAGCCTCTTTATGTCCGACGTGCATGACATTAAACTACCCACAAAAGACAAGGGAACTCTGAATAAAAGTCAAGTTCCAGATCACTAAACATACATTTTGTATGATTTATGTAATATTGAGCAATTAAGAGTTTCAAAGTTTGTAGGGTTATTTATATTAATCCTAGTAAAAGTCAAATTATGCTTACTAGGCCCATTGGCTTAGGTAAAATTTATATAAGGTAGCGAAAGAATAAAAGCATAAATGATTGAAGATAAAATAATTCTCCATTGATGCACAAGAATTAGAAGAACATCCAAAGATTGGAGCCTCTTCTCTTTTTCAAGAGATTACAAAAGACTGTCAACATAAGTCTTCACTTGATGTACAACATCCCGAGCTTCATCAGCAGCTACTTGAAGCTCGTGCACTCGACCAGCATCACTCTTCTCAGCTTGATGGAGTGCCTTCTTGGCATCTATAATGGATTTCATACCATTCATTCGAACTCACTCCAATGAATTATTGAGCTGATCAAGTTCCCCAATAACAACATTTAACTGTTGCTGGATCTGCACCTGCTAGACGACTTTTTCTTTGATTTTATGCTTCAGCTCCTTCATCTTGGCAGCATAATCAGTCTCATATCGGGATACCGCAACCTCAAATTAGCCTATGTTAACTGACAGTTTCACCCTGGTCAGATCTTCGTTTCACATTTGCTCCTAATCCCTCTTGAAGATGACTTGTTTCACCACGGCATGGATCTTTTCATATCCAAAACCGCCAATTCCAAGCATGAAAAACTGGGATGACAATCGAGGGATCTTCGATGATAGCTCTTCTAAAGCCACATCAGATATGATTTTACATATGTTGTTCCATGCCTTGCGTCGTGAAAAGATGAACACTTTAAGCACCTCTAGGTCTGATTCAACATCATCATCACAGGGGGGGGCATGTAATCTGGGATTAATGCACTTAAGGAAGTGCCATGTTCTGCTTTTTCTCCCCTGACTTGTGCTTCTTCTCTTTCAATTCCCGTTGGGGTAGAGGCAGAGGCCACACCTCCAGATCTAGACACTGCAGTTGATGGCCCTGCATGATTAATTGAAAGCTTTGGTTAGCTTCAAAGGATAACAAAATAATCGACTGTCTTGAAAATTAAGTACAATCACAAATATTGTTATCCCTTACCCGACGGTGGATCAGCAAACTGATAAGACTCCTCCCCATCTTTCCCAGTCTCAATAAGATCTTCAAGATGGGTATCAGGAGGGTTTACTAGGTTTAGATCTACTTGAGCTAGTGTTTCTGCAATGGTAGGGTTGATATCAATGTCCACACCCTCATCAGGCATTGGCAGTTCAGAAGCTTCTATGGATGGAACTTCATATTATTTTCAGTTATGATTTGAAGTGTAAATTATATAAAAATTTACTGGGCGAAGGATAACACTCACGCCAAAGGTCTTCTAAATCACATGACAACTTAGCATGATCATAAAATTCTTTGGAAGACATTCCATGATTCATCATTTCATCCAATGATATTTCAGAATCCTAGTTAGTCTCACCAGTGGGAGCGTTTGATGTGTCTTCTTGACGACTTACGTCCTGCAGCCCCCAACCCTGGACATCATCTTTGGATAAAATCATAGCATCAGTTGCAACAGCCACCAGAAGTTCTAATGCAGGAGTTGAACTTGAAGTATCACAGAATGAAATTCAGTCGGTGTTTCGTTCAACATTTTTTATGAAGCATTGTTGACTTACCAAAAACAAGTTCTTCTCTTCTTGCAACAGCAGCAGGAGGGATACTGGGAATAGATGGTAGCTCTTCTCTAGGAGCAGCCAAGTCATCCTGGATCTGTGATTGTTCCACATCACCCTCTGTGGTCCTTGAAGGATGATCATTCCTTTCCCTCAGGGGGGAAATTGAAGAAGCCCCTACAATCCCCAGAAATATGAGTAACCATGTGGTCATGGGTATAGACTCATGATTACCCGAAGGACTTATCGCTGCTAATGAAGCGTTTAACTGTGTACTTCCTCCTTTGTTGCCTTTGCTTCTTTGGTTTTTTGGGAGTATTGAAAGTCTCCCTTATTGGCACTTGGATTGGAGAATGGAAGGCTATGTCCAACGCCTCATTCATGGCCTACTGGCATGGAGATATCTCGCCCGGTTCACGAGGATAATCAGCAGCAGCCCTGATGGCAGTACCACCAAGGATATACTATAGTGAAGTAACCTCAGTTCCTTTCTTTTCAAGCTACAAGAAGAATAAAATAACTTCCTTAAGTAACAAATCTTCGACTGGAATCAAGTTGGAAAGCAAATAAGGAAAGAAAACTTACATCTTCTGGAGCCACATAATCATGCCTCTCCTCATCTCCAGAACCACCATCCCCCTCAGTGGAACCATGATCAATCATTTCCTTCACCCGCCTGGTGACAGGAATGGACTCATTAGTGGAATATATGAGCATTTAAAGCTCTATGATTTAAGCCCACAATTCATTGGGGTTATCCTCGTATTGAATATCTGTAGAAGCCAAAAGATTCCCTATTCCAGGAAGTTGTAGGCCGTCACATAAATCCAGCCTGGCGGTCTCAGTACCACAGTACAAACTCTGCCATAACTAGACAACCTTTGGTCTTAGATATGAATTCTGTGAAGAAGGTCCTACAATCTTTGACTTCAGTTTTTTCCCAGCTCCTGCAACTACAGATAGAGAATAAAAAAATAAGACTTATTGCTTTATAATGTAGCAGTGATTAAATTACCACAATGAAGTAACTCACCATGAGTTGATGGTGTAGGTCTCTTGATTTTGACCGGAGGATTATATCGGGCACGAGGCTGCTTTTCCACTTGTTGTGCCTCATCATCCCCATCATGGGAATATGGTGAATCAGTCCTAGAGGAGGAGTCTGGAGAATCAGCTTCAGGTGGGGAAGCATCACCTTCACGAGGAAGGGTTTCTTTCTCTATAGTCTTGATCCTTTTCCCCACCTGATAAACTGGGTGATTCAATACCCCTTTTGGGTATGATGCTATCCAGTTCTAAGCATAATATGTAGTCAAGTTATTTTTCACTTTTTCAAATGGTAGATCAAATACCGCCCCAGTCTTCTCCCTTGATTTCAGCAACCATAGTTGCCGAGAAACCATCGGATGTTGCTCTAACCTGACATGTACTGGAGGAGATACAACAATCTGTTATAGACATTTGAATTGAGGGGAAAATCTATATGGATCATAGGCCTCACATATAATTTCTCCGTCAATCCTGGAAACTACCTCACCATCCCTGCAAGCTAGTATGTATGCCCTCAAATCCAAATGGGTTGTTCCATCACCAAAAAACCTCCCGGTTGGCTGATTTCCATAGGGATAGAAGTTGAATTCCTTAAACATGCTCAGCCTCAATTTCATGTCATAGGCATTAAAATCTAATGGAGAAACTCCAGAGAATTCTTTCACTGACCGCCTGAAAGAACTTCCAGGAATTTGTAATCCATTCTGTACATTGTAAGTCTTGAAGTGAGTGGAAATCCATCCCCATAAAACATGGAATGGTCCCACTATTCTTAAAGGATATTTACCCATGAAAACATGAAGTAAACTCCTGTGAATCTTTTCTAAAATGGGGTTATCCAACCCAACCATTTTTCCCTCAGCTAACTTTTCCGCAATGACGAATGTCCCTGGCCTGACGCCTCTCTTCGAATCCCTGACTGGAAAGAGATAAATGCTGAGCCACAAAGCCAAGAACCCTCCAGACGAGTCTTCTTCGGGATCTTTTGATTCACCTCATATCCCCATTTCTCAAACTCTCCTGCTTCTAGAGTTGGCCAGAATGTGCCAGCAGCACCCCTCTTCTCAGGTTTTGGGAAGGTGGTAGGACGTTTGGGCCTCTAATCCTTGGATTTCTTTTTGTTGGATCCTCTCTCCTTTGTCTCCTTCTCATTTGGATCCTTCTCTTTATTCTCAATAAGAAATATATTCATCCACTCGTCCGGATGAATATACTTTCTAGAATGAGTTAACAAGGTCTCGGAACTCTTGAGCTTGTGGAAGATCTTAAATAATTCCCGAGCTAAAGCAAGAGTATTCTCTGAATCATTCCAAGTCACCTTGGGAGGAATGAATTCATCATACATATCGCCCAAAATTGGAGCGCCTGAGATCTTGTGGACATCCCACATACTGATACCTACTTCTCCACGAGTCAGATGAAAAGAATTAGTTTCTGGACTGTAGTGGCTGAGTATCTCCGCACGAAGTTATCGTGTCTGTAAACATATGTTTTCCCAACCCAAATAGCTTCATATATCGCCACTCCTTTCAGATCCTCGACAAACTCTGAACAAATTTGTCGCACCTAGTATGACCACATCCAAGTTTTCTTCACACCTCCCCCAGGACAGAAGTCCCAACATTTCTGCCAAACTTTGTATTGATCCATCTGAGCGGTTCGGAAGATTGAAGGATGACAATGTGGTTGCAGCTCAGGCGTATGAGGTTTTAAATCTGGTGTACAAGGTCTATGATGCATCATGTGGGCCTTCTACATTGTTTCAGCATTTATAAATCCACCTCCACATGAGATATTTTCTAAAAAAAAGTTGGTGTAATTTTGAAACCACGAAAATGGAAGATAATTCTTTGCTTCGGGAATAGTGACTTCTCGCAGATGACCATAGCCATACAAAGGCAGATAAGTGCTTTGGGAGAAGTCGCGATGATATTTCTTTAGATACTTAGCCAAATATGGAAGAGTGCTATCTTTGATGGTATAATAATCATGGCCAATGATGTTCATCATATCATCAATCCGCTTGCTAGCCAATTCGTCAACTATTCCGGTTCTAAGATCCATTTATTCTGCACGAAAGTTGAATAAATTAACTTTTAAGTAAGTTGATTTTTCATAAAATTTGTGAAGGAATTTCAGAAAAATGGCTATGGCATTAAGTCGTGCAAGTATGGATGTGCCGCGCAAGTGTTAATGTGTCGCACAAGTGTTAATGTGTCGTGCAGGTTTTTGGCACGCAAGTATCACCGTGCAAATTCCTATTACATTGACAATAGCATGAAAATGAAGAAACAACGGAAAATGAGAAACTTGGGCGGCGAAGGGGACCTGCGCGGCGAGAGCTCGAGAATCCGGAATCAGATGCTATGCGTGGAAAATGACCGTGTATTTATAGGCCAGGCGGCCCACCTATGCACCTACACCCAACATGTTCCATCCAGTGTGCTCCAGCCCTGCGCGACTTGAACCTGTGCACCAAGTGTTGTGCACTGAAAGACTTGCGCGCCACCTCTCCTTTGGTTTTCTTCATTTCCTCAGTGTCAAATCCTCATTTCTTTTGGATCCAACTCTGAGGGGGGACTTTTGTTGATGCTCTTTTTTCATCAAATTGTATAAAAAGAATGTAAAGGGAAATGAATTTGCACGAATTGATTCATCCTTTGAAGAAAACATAAAAAATCGATAAATGCATAAACAAAGCTTCAAAAGCACATGTGCCGCACAAGTTCCATCACTGTCGCGCAAGTCAACTTGTGCGATGCCTAATGGTCATGCAAGTGACTTGTGCGCCCTAAATGATGACTGCATGGGGTCTTCTACAGCCTATAAATAGACCCTGTGGACCCCCCATTTCAGGAGGAATTTTTCTAGAAACTCAGATATGAGCTTCCGGTGCCCTAGTCTCTTTTCAAAGCTTCTGAAACATTTCTAAGGTAATTTCTTACCTAGAACGGAACATCTAAAGAGGTGGAGGAAGGCCTAAGTTTTGAAACTCATCAACACTTGTGCACCTGAGTGGCCAGCCCTTAAAGAAAGTGTCCACACTTGGGCGCCGCCTAACTCCTTCAATAGAAATTGCGCGCCACTCTTCTGGAAGAACCTTAAGATGATTCTAAAGGCTTTAAACAAGATTCTCTCAAGTATTACCCTGCTGGTTAATCGTCGCGCAAGTACTAATGTGTCACGTAGGTATACCTGCGCGATCAGGACATGCGCACCCACGCAGTACCTGCGTGCCTGCCAGGACTTGCGCGCCCCTACCTTTTTTGGTGCCCTTCTTTCCCATTTCACCCCTCTTAAGCCATTCCACCTCTCCTACTCAATATTCAGTCTTCAAGACACTCTTAAAAGCCATTTATGGCATGAATTCTTGATTTGAATTCCTTATCTGAAAGGAATTCTATGGAATATCTCTCAAAACCTAGTGATTTAAACATCATTATGTCACTAAATATTGAGATTTCATTCATTCAACCTCATCCTTTAAGATTAGAGAACTCATTAACTTGGGCCTCCTTTTTAGGAATAATCCCCATTCATAATTCTTAACCTGGGCCTCCTTTCCAAGAATATGCCCCAGTCATAATTCTTAACCTCGGACTCCTTTTCAAAAACAATCCCCAGTCCTAATTCTTAACCTAGGCCTCCTTTTCAGGAATAATCCCCAGTCATAATCATTAACCTAGGCCTCCTTTTCAGGAATAAGCCCCAGTCATAATCATTAACCTGGGCCTCCTTTTTAGGAGTAAGCCACCGTCCCAAATATGGGTATCCTTTTCAGAAGTATGCCCCAAGTCCCTTTATTTTTCAAGTCTCTTAACCTGGGCCTCCTTTTCAGGAGTAAGCCCCAGTCTTAATTTCTCATAACCAGTCCTAATTTACCTTTGATCTGGGATTCCTTCTCAGGATTAAAACATAATAATAATTCCTCTCCTAATTTGGGCCTCCTTTTTCGGAGTAAGCCCCACGTTAGAGTATTCAAATCTCCATGAAGCGCATATACCTTTATGGAACTTGTTCTTGGATTTCTTCCCTGAAGTAAATCCTAATCTTCATTTATCTGGGCAGTCATACATACATAAGTCCCACATTATTTCTTATGATTGCATCTTTCAAGGCACAAATGTCTGATTTTTACCAATACGTCTTATTTCTCACACCGACAATGACTCACGTGATCTTAGAGTGTAAAAGTAATTTTGACATCCTTCTTTGAGCCATCAATCATAAACATCATAATCCCTTACTCGAACTATGTGGGTTCTGATTCCTTTTCTAAACAAAGTATATGTAGGTCTCCCATCTGTGGGTTCGATCCCAACTCTGAAATAATCCATGTCCTTCTGAATAACGATAAACTTAAAGTGCCCCACTGAGTGGATTTAAAACCAGCATGGTCCTCATAATGACCAAGAGAATTCTATATAAATGTTTCAAAGGATACCATTGACCACGAATCTATAATAAATACAGATGATTCTCTATTGATGAAGAACCTTGAATACATATAAAAGATTCTCTACATTTCCTATATATTTAATCATTGATTGTCAGATCTAAAGGGAAGCTCATTTTATACTTGGTAATGTAATAAAGATTCATGAACAAAACTTAAATATATAAATAGAGTCCCGGAGTAGACAATAATTCCCCTCACAAAGGTGTGATGAGTCCGACCTCCCATCCTCTCGACCAATGAAAATTCCTAAGCCTCATCAGTCTACAAAATAATGAGCGCCTAGCTTTGGAAAGTAGGTCCAAATGGATGTGGAATCATTGTATGTTTCTGGTTCTACGAACAAACCCGTTAGAAACTGATTGGAATGTTTGAACCTTCAATCAAGGAGGTCATCAGCAAATTCTGAGGGAAAAAATTATGCTGAAATTCACACAAGAAAATAACTAAAAAAAAGAAGTCAAAATAAATACTTTGAACAATGATCCCAAAACCCTGTGTATGGTACCATATCTATGATCCAATGCCAATAAGAAAAAAATCAATAATGAACAAGGCACCTTTCCTCTTTCTAGATCAGCATCTATGAAATCTGCCTGAGTACTAAACTACAGCCAAAATGTTGTGTGAGAAAAACTCCTCATGCCAAAACTAACAGTTTTTAAACAAATCCAATTTGAGAAGTAGTGAAAGAAAATGTATGATAAATAGAAGAATTATACATCTATCAAACGAAAACACCTGAATAACATCATTAACCATTGATATCTATGTAGACATCTATGGTTAGCCATACCTACTTCGGCACAATGTCAATTATCTCTATCATTTAACCCTAATGGAAATACAATAGGATGAATTCTATGTACTTCCTCCAATATCACCCTTAAAAATCATGTGTTGCCATACATTACACCCTCAAGAAAAAAGGAATCAAAAACCTCACCATATATCATCATTGAATCATTTTCCTCACCCCCAGGCTCCAAGAAACCAAGTATCTCACTATTATGAAACCAGAAAGCAGGCTTATCACCCTCAAGAATAATAAAACTATTCATCTCACCCTTATAAATAACAGAACCATGATTCATTCCCTCATGATTCAAACCATTGTGAATCTCAAACCCAACCACCAAGCTTGATCCAATTCTTTTAATCTTACCAAATGCGCCAACCATGATAGAAAATTCCATAAAATTAATCTCATGACAATTACAAGCTATATTTCCAATTTTAGTAACACGACACTATTCCTTTTATCCAATCACCATAATGATAATAAAATTACCCGTCTCATTCCAATTTATCTATTTTTTATACACTTAGATAATTTATATTTTCATTCCAATTATTTATAAAACTATTCCAGATGTCAAACTATGACCAATATAAGAATCTAGGTTCCTGATTTATGAGTTCTAATATAGGATCAATGATATTCACACTACTCATGTTTCCAAAGTCCAAATTTTCATAACCAAAAAATTCTATAGGATCTGTTTGTGGTCTAAGAATGATTTTACAAGCCATATAAGAGAATTATAGTTAAAAGAGGTCAAACACATGGTGTGTCAGTGCAATCAAATAAGTTTAACATACTAGAACACCAAAAAGTCCTTCGAGCGATGTTTTGAGCCACCTACCCAAAATTTAGATTAGATGTAGCCAAGAGGTAGAGCATATGGATCCACATGAAACACCAATAACCACTATGGATAGTGATTGATCCACAAAATAAAGAAACAATTGAATCATATGATTAAAGAAAGTATCAAGAAATCAAGGTTTGATGTTTCAAAATTTGATTAATCCAGAATAACACTTCAAGATCATAAATCCTAAGTTAGAGTTAATTGAGTTGTAATTGGGAGAAAACTAGTTGTTTTAGGTGGATAAAATACTACATTTTCCCCTCACTTTCTCTATCCATCGAGGGGTCACAAACATACCGGTGGTTCCAAGAAGCTTGTTTGTACCTCAAGAAACCCCATTGACAAGATAGTGGGATTCAACTAGATGACCGAAAGGTTTTCTATAGAAATCTAATTCTATCTAGACTCTATTGGCTGGCCAGTAGGCATACTATTTCTTTACCAAGTCACTAACTCCTAAAATAGGTAATCAGTGGCATTTTACCTTCAACCATGGTGTATTTAATTTTTATCCATTTCTATTACACCTCCTATGAACCCCCCCCCCCCCCCCCCAACACCTCTAAAACACCATTTAAAACCAATAATAGATAAATTTAGATAAATTAAAATAGATCAATAGAAAATTATAGAGGTGAATACCTAGATAAAATATGGGGTTTTACAACCTCCCCATTATATAAAAGCTCATCCCCAAGATATGCTCCCAAGAATCACATAGTATTATCAGTGAACAATTTTGGATTTTTTCCCAACAAATCGTACCCCCTCTAACATGTTTCCTATTGAACACACCCATGTTACCACTTCACTTGAAACAAAGGCATAGTCTAACCCCAAATAATCTTCTAAATATTGTTGATGATACAAATCAGATGCTCCTCAAATGATGCATCAACATTAATCTCAAAATCACCAGTATCTATCATATGAGATAGATCATGGTGATATCTCTAATGTTTTGAAACATAAAAAATGTCATGCATTTCTCTATGGCACTATGGAAGATCTAATCTGTAAAACACAGGTCTTACCCACTCTACTATCTTGAATGACCCCATAAAATTAGGTTTTAACTTTCCGTGCATACATATATAGTGTTTCCCTAGCCTGGGAAACACCCAATGAAACACATACTGACATACCATGAATTAAAGAGGTTAGATATGATGGCCATTATATGATTTATGCCTAATCATTGTGGTATCCAACTACTTATGGATTAAATGAACCTATTTAGAAAACCCATGTACAATACTCAGTCCAATGATAACATATTTTCCTACCCCCAACTAGCACAAGGGTGAATGAAATAGCCTACAATATAAGGTTCCAAAATAATCCATCTAAATCGATTCTAGGTAAATATTTTATAGTCAAACTTTACCACTAATAGATATTTCCTATAAGAAACACCAAGGTCTAGGAAACATGCCCTTAAAATTTACACTAGATCTGAATAGATCACTCAAATTTCTTATTAGTCTAAGGGTGGTAGTTTGTACTTAGAAACACTTATATATCCAGATCCTTCTACAACCCCTACAAGAAGAACAAAAATGTGGATCCTTATTCTATACTATACTCTATAGAAAACAACATTGTCATTTTATCTTCTAGACGTATAGGCTGTCAAATTCATCAACAGAGAAAGTCACCTAGATATACTGGAAATAATCTATTGAAACTAGTTGGTCCATGATCATCCATACTAAATCATTCATATGATGTGTCATGGGTAAACCTTGATGAATTACATAGCGACTTCATCCCATTTCCTCATGGAAATATGTAAAAGATAAAATATACCTATTTCATTAGGATTCTCATCTTCACCTACTGACAGGTGAGTCATTGAGCCAAAAACCCTACTATCTCCCCTTCATGTTTGGCCACCAATACTGTCTATGGAGATCTTGATACTTTTTTTTTGTAAATCCTGTATGTTCCACCCACCTGGAATCATGAAAATCTATCATAAAATCTTGAGAAATATTAACATAAACCAATACATTCCCATGAAACACAAATAAATCCATCCTAAGTAGTATTCCAACCAAATGGTGTCTCACAAACATTTATTGTCTCCATAATAAGAAAAAATTATGAATCCACTTGAAACATCCTCTAGATCCTGTCAAAAATATTTGGGAAAACATAGGTGAAGGTTACATTCAATATACCTTTGTAATAATTGATATCTAAATGCATCTCAGAAAACAGTTTCATCATTCTCCATTCGTTGTTTCCACACCTTCTGATTTTGTGCCTTTTTTACGGCATTGGTAATGATGTTTCACTTATCGGGTGTGCATTCCAACTCAAAATAAAATTAAGGAAAGTACTCAACCCATATTTTCTACCAAAGGTATATATCCCTCTTTGAAAATATATTCTCCATGCTATTATGGTCCATATACACCATGAACCTTTCTCCCGTTAGGTAATGCTTCCACCATTTCTATGCATGAACCACTATGGCCAAATCCAGACCATGGGTGGGATAATTCAACTCATTTAGACTCAATGACATGGATCCATAGGATATGATAGATTCATCCTATAAATGAACTACTCTTAGACAAATTATAAAAGGCATCGTAGTGTACACTGTACTTATTACTGAATGATGATAAGGTCAATGTTAGTGCTAATGTAAAATTTCCCTTCATCTCCTAAAAACATTCCTCATATCCATTGGTCCATTTAATCAAAATTCCCTTATCTATTATTATAGATATTAGTGTTTCTATCTATGATAAATTCTTAATAAATCTTTAATAGTATAAATCTTGATCAAGAAAACATTAAATCAGAAAAAAAATGCTTACGCTACTCCTAAGAAACTATTGCAATAACCATCTCTAGATCTATATATATTCATTCCTTTGATATAATATGGTTTATAAAGAAGATATAATCAATACAGAAAGAAATAATTGATAGTTTTTCATAATTATTTTTCTCTATCAGTTTACTGCAGAAAATCTCTAAATATCATATAATATCCTCCTTGGATATAGAGTATATAAATATGTCATAAACAAATAAAACGACAGAATTTTCAAGATATGAGTGAATATGTGGAACATATAATCAATGAACACTTTCGAAACATTGGTGAATCTGAATGGAATCACTACAAATTCATACAAACTATAACTACTTCAGAGTGGAGTATAGATATGGTAAACAACATAACTCTCATATATTGGTACCCTGATCTTATATCAATCCTGGATAATATTATATCACCAATTAGTTGATAAAAGATATCATCGTTTCATGGATGAGGATACATATTCTTAACTTTAATTCTCTTCAGCTTTAGGTAATTGACACATTTTTGCAATTCCATTTCATATTTCTTAGAGAAGATGATCAGAGAGCCCTAGTGTGATTTATTATGCTAGATAAAACTCATTATCTCTGGAACCTCCATCTGAAAATTCAAATCTTGAATCAATAATAGTGTTATTGAGTATGAAATTTCTGAAATAGTTTTTTCTATTTTTCATTGGTCCTCCTCGACCTACCATGATATCCCCTTAGCCAGGGTGGATATAATGTCATCCCTCATGGGGTAAGAATGAAATGTTACTAAGGTATAAATAGATATAATATTGATTAATAACCAAAAATTACATCCCCAATATCAGGTCAAATACTTCCATCTAAAGAACCTTCATATCCCATAGAAAATGGTAGCCACCAATCTCGAGAGAAATCTCCTTATTGAACTGTATACCCTCTGATTGTTCCCCTAATGGAATTTCAATAGATTGAACTCTGAACAAAAACTCCATGACCCAACCCAGTGTAATGAAAATTAGGTATATATTAAACATTTTGATTCCCTTATATGGAAAATAGAACATTAAAGGTTTGATACTCATAAAATTGTACCTCTAATAGTGGATGGTCCTCCACATAACAGGGTAGGTGAGTAATGTATTGTACACATGTTTCTAACACCACTACCTAGAACCCCTTTACGAGGTCCCAGTGATATGGTACCCTACATGTACTATCATCCCTACCCTAGGGTAATCTGTACTCTTCCTTAACCTATGTTACTTATGAAATGTCAACTGATCATATGTTACTGAGCAGTATACTGCTTTACCAAACATGGAATATGTCTCGCTCCCAAATTATTAGTTTCCTACTAATTATTCCTATATAAAAATTATAGGTGTCACCACAGACACAAACCTCCACCCTTTTTTATGTGTATTTATCTCATGCATGACCGAATCTGTGATACTAAAAGAATAGCACCTAGTCACCACCTAGAAAAGATAACCTTCTAACCTAACTAAAACAGTATAATTTTTCCTGGAAATAATAAGAAAAATGAGTAATCTTATTTCCATAATAAGTGATACCAAACCACCCAGTGGAGACCACCTTCCTGCTACTCAGAAATTCCCTCAGGTTCCCTTTACAAATGATATTCTGATTTAAAACGTATGAGAATTTTTTCATCCAAAATAAAATCTTATAATACTTTATCCTATATCAAATACTCTCCTAAAATCACATAGTCCTGACTTCCTCATCTCTAGCCAACATTAAATTAAAAAATTTATAGGACTGTGTAAGAGATAGTGTAGTATATCCTCATTATGTACTCTTTTGTATTGTGCTTGAACTCTGATGCTCTCTCCTTCCCAATGTCTTAAAATATAAATAGTCAAGTAACCTCATTTGGAAACTCTCTCAAGATATCCCTTTATTTTGATTTTCCTGATCCAATATTTCTTACTAGTTATTGGATGGTTCCCATAGCTTGTACACTACAAGATTCACCCTCCACTCTATTGGTGTCTACAGATGATTAAATATCATATTGATAGACTCAATCCAAATTATACTACACAGTAGATTCTCTCCCCTAATAATTTTTGGTGTTAACCTATTTGGAACTCCAACTTGATTTCATGCATGGTTATTCCTCCATGGGATACATCCCTTTCCATGGAATTCATCACTCCTAATAAAATATCATGAAGTGGATTTTGATAACATTACACTAATATTCTAGAGGATTCTACTATAATACATGCATTGTGTGAGCATCATCAGCCTCCTTATTCCCTACTAGTACACGATGTAGTGGAATATGTCTACATATGGTAACACAGAGATCAATCCACATGATAATAAAAAAATAAAATAAGGGAATAATAATCTATCAATTCAAGAAAAATAAAACTTAACCTGTTCTTAAAGATGACCTCATAATCCCAATAATATCAAATACATTAAAAACTATATCAAGTTCAATTTTCAAATCAAAATAATTTTTTTAATCAATTCAAGGATTATAAAATTATTTCACCTACTATAAAAATAGAAAACCATTACTCATTAGCAGATTATCCCTAAAAATAGGTAAAAAAGAATAAACTAAACATGAATATTTTTATTTTCATGAGAATGAGTTCCTAGAATGATACTGAAGATGAAATCCTCCTATTCTCCTAATATAATTCATTTGTTGGATTTGGTTTCCTATAACCAACTCTTTGTACATTGATTAAATAAATTATTGATGTGTTGAATATTAATAAAACTATATATTGGATATTTATTTTTATTCTTCATGAATCGTATGTAGTAATTTCTTATAGTATAAGTCACATTGATAAGTCATAGAAGTAACTCACTATGATGAGAACCTTGATGTGCTATGTTGATAATATCAAAAAATGTGTTGCAATTGGATAACATACTATGAGGGACACAAAGTAAATAGACTATTAGATGTGAGTACAAGTAAGTATATAAGGATTCTTCTCATGAAGTTCGCACTTGGTAATCTTCAACAAGGGATATTATGATAAAATAACCACCAGTAGTAATTTTTTATGTCTTGGTGTCTTCAGATATATCTATATACAAGCATGTGTAATGGTCCTTATATTTTATGATTATTTTTTATTCTTGTCACATCTTAGATACTTAGATGTATTTAGTAAACCATGGTGACAATAGTTCATGGAGAAGTTTCATATGTTAGGTTCATCATGACTGACATGACATTAATGAATATGTTGAGGAATAATTTTTACCTTTCTATCTTTATAGAAGTTAATATAACATCCATTTCGTTGGAATAGAAATTTCACAATAAATTCTATGGCCATGGTGAAATTATGTGTTTATTTTATATATGAAATGAAATACATATGGAATATATAGGTTGGTGAAACAAATGTTGAACCTATTTGATGAGATATTGTGACAAAGGGATTATATTACGCAGTGAGTGTTCGTATGTTGTTATCGATGTTGCGCTATTAAGTTTTTTCTATTGGGTTCCTTGACCCGTTCCTAAATAGTATCCCTGGACTTTAGACTATCCTACATAATTCCAACGAGAATGAATCCTAGAGGGTCCCACACTAAGTGTTTCCATTGATCTCGATTATATTCTATTTTAGTTAAATTAATGGAATGAATATTATTCTCATGTCTGAGGAATAATTTTATTTTTGTTATATTCAATGCATAAATTAAATAAATATTTATTATCCTACATTTGAATGAAATATTTACTTTATTTATTGAATGTTTTTGTAAATATTTATTTTCAAGATTGTGAATAAAATATTTATTTATGAATAAAATATGTATTCAGTTATTCAATAAAATCTTGAGGAGTTCGAATGGAAAAAGACCACGTTTGGTGACAAATATTAATTAACAATACCGTTATATAATATTGGTTATTCTAAAAGTTAGCGTGCACCGCAAAATTGTAAAAATATAATAATTATTATATTAAATGGTGTTTATCAATGGTAATAAATGTTATTTAATGGCCGGTATGGAATTAAATAATATTTTAATTTAAATCATAACTCTACAAATAGACACCTATGTCTATTATATAGAGTATCCAAAATTGAGAATAGAGAATTGTTTTGCAGAATGAATTCTCTATCAAAGAATCCTTCTCTCCCTCAATCAAGAAGGATATTTTTAAGAGATATTTCATCAAGACCAAAGAACAATAGATTATGAAAAAACAATGAAACACGTTCGGTTTTCCACTCTAGAACCCAGAGATCGAGTGGTGTTTCTCAGAGATCATAGGATCACATGTGGATCACTACAATAGGGATTCTATCCATGAATCCTCATATCACTATGAAGGTAATCCAAAAGGGTCTTTTTGGATGATCAATATTCACCAATAAATACTGTTTTTAATCCCATGTATTTATTTTATTCAAATATTAAATAAATTAATTATAAATTTGACATGTAGGATCCTCGCTCTTGGTTTCGAGCAATAATTATTAAAAAAATTATATACCACCAACCTCTGCATGCTTCTGCTGCACCCAGAACCATCAAGTGGTATCATATTGGTCCCATATAAATTTATATTTAATTATTTGATTGTTGATCTATGTGAAATTGTGGTTATATATTCATTTCAAGTTATTTGTTATTTAAAATTATTTTAATTAAAATGTTATCAACGTATTAATCATGTTCGTTCGGTGTTACATTTTCTTAAATTTTTTTGATAAAATGAAGAGTGATAGGAGATGTAACCAAGAATTTCCAAATCATTGTCCAGTAAAACATGGTTACAAGTTGAGCATCTGGAGTACACACCATATGCTCATGCACATTGTATCTAGATTAACCGAGCAATTAATTAGACATAGTTCTTTTATTTCACACTATGTGTTGACTAGGCCAACCAGGTACATGGAATGCAGCTACAGGTTTTGTAGCTAGCATGTATAAACCATGTATTTTGGATGATTTAACATGAAAAAGCCCTATGTTTCTGACTTAGATATACAGTAACTGTGGTACATAGCGTGTAGCATTATGTACATGTCATGTATTCTACTATTAATTGAAAAAATTAAAATTAAACTAAATTTGAAAATTTCAGTGTTAAAACCATATTTTTTTATTGGAACATCATTGAATGTTTTCCAAAATAATAATGGTTTTAAAACATTATAAAATATTAATTAATTTATTGTAAATAATATTTCATTATTTTTTCGGCCATTCATTTTTCATGAATTTCATTAATGATGGGTATCTCCAAATAGGGTCAAGTCATCATTAAGATGAAATGAAATTAATTAATTAATAAATTAATTAAATAATAAAAACCCATATATCTTAAATAATAAACTATTGAATAAATAAATGAATTCGAGTTGTTTACTTTTGAGTATTTGTTGTATGTATGACCATTCATGAGCTAGCCCAAGACCTCTTTATGTGGTGGATGTTTTAATTTAATTTATTTCTTATGTTTGAAATTATTTAATATTTAATTTAATGATTCCATGTGAGTCTTTCCTCCCTCCATTATTATTTATGACCTATATGTCTAAGGATATTTGTGTTACACCTTTAATCTATTATTTGGTTCTCCTCACCTGTGTTTGAGTAAAAAAATACTTGTAATTAATGAAGCATCCCAAGGTGCATGGAGGTAGTTCAATATAGGACCATATTTATTCCATCCCATGTGACACATAGGTGGTCAGGTGGAATGTTATAATTCATTCTGAGACATGAAATATAAGTTATTTCAACTCGGTCAAATGTTGATTTAATGTCCGCTCCTTAAATCAACCATTGGCTAGTGATCATGAATGGGTTATTTAATTATTTATTTATATACAATTATTTATTTTATGGGTGAAAGGCTTGGATCACTTAAATAAATAAATTAATTTTTAATGAAATAATGTAGATAAATGAATTATGTGTAGATTTTTTATCCAACATAGTTAATTAATTATGTAATATCCAATTAATATTAACAAGATGTGTAATGGGTAAAAAACTATAAAATTTGGGCATAATAAATTAAAATCCCTCAATTAAATAGTATGATATACTAAACCTTCCATTACTTGATTGGGAATTAAACCGTATAACTAAGAATAGTACATGGACAAAGTCTAGAAAATTACTTTTATTGAGGAGTTATCTTGAGTGTTGTCGGTAGAATTAACTGAAATTATGTTGAGTTTAAAGGACAATGTTTGTTCAATACAAATTTTGAGGCAGGTGTAGAAAAAATCCCTGCCATGATGTTAGGATTGTGGAATTCACTCAACAAATCAAGGAGTTTCGTGTCCATTGCTAGCAAGACCCTCTACCTAATTACATTATAATTATTTTCATGGCCAAAGAACATCTCAATAATCAATGTAATGGGGATCCATTCCACTAGAATTTAAAATAATCTATAAATTAAGAGTTGGATGGTGAGGGCTATTGAGACTTCATAAAATAATGGAATATTCAATGAATAAATAAATAAAAACATTTATTTAATTATACATCACTTATTTTTTAATCAAGAAATGTACTAATAATATGATCTTTTGAAATGTAGTAAAATTGAAAAGTTCATCATCCACATTATCCCTACAACCAAAATTTCAGAAAGCTAACCTCCTAACTGGAAGTATATTCTATGAGTGGTTTGGACATCTTCAGGTTGAATTATTCCATGAACCAAAATTGTACGTGCTAGAATCTTCAGCGGTTGATCTACCTAATAAAGATGCTACTGATTAATACTTCCTTATTTAGAAAAAAAAACATTTGAAATATGTGGTCATTGTCCAATGTTTAATGCTTTCATCAGTGTATTGTAAAATAATGAAGTCTCACAAAAACATATATGTGTATATCATGCTTCAGCACCTCCATGGTCTTTACTAGGAGAGAACTAGTCTGGAATGTATTGATATTTCTATGGAACAATTTTCAAGAATTCTTGGAGACGGTTCCCCAAAACTACCTCATCTATCATTCTCAAAAGATACATTGAGTTCTGAGAGGTTCTAGGGTTTAAACTCCAATAAGAACTGGGAACTGACCTTATTCTGGCATCACTCCCATAGAGGTTCTATAGTTTTGTTGTGAATTTTAATATAAAAAACATTGAGAAGTATTTTCTAAATCTTCTTACTCTTATTGACCATGTAGAAATGGATATGAAGTGGGTATATCATTTTTTCCTTATAGTGCATAATCATAAATGGAAAGTGAAGATCTTTAAGTCCCAAGATTATTCACACCAATCAAATAAGAGAAAGATCACAGGGAAACAAGGGAACACGATTCTTTCTATTTCACATGTGGCTAGAAGGTCCACTAGAATAAAAACTACACCCATACAAAGAAGAAATTGGAAGAAATAAGTGCATTTGTTATCAGTTGATATTAATCTATTCCTATAAATTGGGTCTGAGATATAGCTTATGGTGCTCACATATGTATTCAAATATAGAAACCATGTATATTCATTAAGATTGCATGACTAGAGGTTGATCATCTAGTATCCAATAGAGAAAATCATTCTACTATAGCTATCGAGGACTATAGCCTCACATTACCTATATCACTGATTTTGTTTTTATATGGTTGTTATTATGTGCCTTAAGTTACCAAAAACATTATTTTTGTATCCATACATGATATGGAAGGATCTATTTTCAAATTTGGAAATAAAATTTTCTTCTTTTGTGAATATATATTTTTTATGGTAAAGAACATTTAAATAACAGTCTTTATGTGTTGGATTACACGAACCAAATAATGGAAATCGATAATGAAGTAATGTCACATGACTCATACCATACCCAACATTCTCATAACTTTTTGGGTCATGTAAATGAAATGAACATGACTAAATTACATAAGGATAGATATTTATATTATATTGAACTATAATTAATTGTTTTATTTCATGCATGTTTTCATGGAAAAATGACCAAATCCCCATTTTGTGGGAAATATGAAAGGGATAATTAGATTCTTGAAATTTCTCATACACATGTGAGTGGAAAATTTCTTATTGAAGCAAGGTGTGGGTACTAATTCTTCAAAACATTTTCTGATTATTTTTATAGATATGGATATGTCTACTGAATGAGGTATAAGTCAGATTCTATTGAACATTTCAAGGAATAAAATAATGAATTTGAGAACCATATTGGTAAGATGATTAGGAAACCTCTATGAGACCAGGCTGGAGAATATCTTAATCAACAACACATTGATTTTCTACAGAAGTGTTGTATTTTATCTCCACTCACACATCCTGAAATTCCTCATTGGAATGGTGTACATGAAAGGATAAACCTGACCTTTTTGGACATAGTTAGATCAATGATGAGTCATGGAAATCATCGGTTATCCTTTTGGGGATACACAATACTAATAGTAGCATACGTACTAAACTAAGTTACAAATAATGTAACAGATGGTATACCATACAAATTATGTAATGAAAATAAATGTTTTTTTCCCACTTACATGTGTGGGGTTGGAAAACATATATTAAGATCTATTCATGTAAAAATCATTCACCCCAAGGAAAAAATTGTATCTTTATTGGAAATCCTAATGAAACAAAGTGATACTACCTATAAATTCCTTCAGACAAAAATTTTGTGGTTGAAAGACGTACCCTATTTATGAAAGAGGATCTTATCTCTAAAAGATATTTTGGGAGTGAGATAAAATTTATGAATTCTAGGATCAAGATAACCAAGAGTTGTAATATGAAAAAATTTCCAAATCCAGGGGGAAGAGGAAATTTTTTCCGAGACACAATTATGGTGTAGGAGTACAAGAGAAGATAGAGAACCAAAACAATATTTTTTCTAGTCACTGAGGATAGAGACTCATTATTAGTTAATAATAATGATCCCATAACCTGTGAGGAATAAGTATGTGTCAGATATATCAACTAGTGGAATGAAACCATGAATTCTAAAATGGATTCCATGTACCAAAACCATTTATGAATTTTGGAAGACCCTCTAGTAGATTTAAAAATAATTTTATTCATATTGGTATTCAAGATGAAAATTTATATGGAAGGAAAAGTCAGTACCTACAAGGTACGACTGATTGTAAATGGGTTTTAAAAGAATCAAGGCATTGACTAGGATGAAACATTTTCACCATTTTCATTGATGAAAACCATCAAAATTATACTTTCTATTGCAGAATTCCATGATTATGAGATTTGAAAAATGGACATAAAAACAACCTTAATTGATGGGAACCTTCAGGAAGATGTCTATATAAAACAGATTGAAGGGTTTGTAACTCCAAAGGATTATAAAAAGGTATTAGAGCTTCAAAGATCCATTTTTGGATTAACTCAAGCATCCAAGTCGTGGAACAATCCTTTTGATGACAAAATAATATAATTTAGTTTCATAAATAATGTATTTTAATTGTGTGTCTATAAATGTTTTAGTGGGGGTGAATTTGTTTTCTTAATAGTATATGTTGATGACATATTAATCATTTTAAAATAAATACCAGTCTTATAGCCTATTAATCCATGGTTCAATAAATTCTTCTCTATGAAGGACTTGGGAGAGGTTGTATATATTCATGGGATATTGATTTGTCAAGATAGATCCAAGAGGTTTCTAATCCTATGTCAATGTATATACATTAACATGATACTGAATAGATTCAATGAGGTAAAATCCAATAGGGTATTGTTTCTAACATCACATGGTATTCATATTTCTAGGAAAATGTGTCCTTAGACACATTAGTAAATATAAAAATGATAAGGATTCCATACGCATCAGTGATTGGGTTAGTAATTTATGATATATTATGTTCTAGGATAGATGTCGACTATGTATTATGTGTGGTATGAAGATATCAATCTGATACATGTGAGCTCTATTGGATGATAGTCATGATTATCCTCAAGTATCTGAGGAATACTAATGATATGTTCCTGGTTTATTGAGGAGATGAGGCTCTAGTCATCAAAAGATATGAAGATTCTATTTTCTGAATAGATAATGATGATATGAATTCACAAACAGGATACATATTCACATTGAATGGATGTTCTATGAGATAGAAGTGGTCAAAAATGTTGTGGTTATAGATTCTAAAGCAGAATCTGAGTATATTGTGGCTTATAAGTTAGCTAAAGAAGCATTAATGATGCACAACATTTTCTGAGAACTTGATGTGGGACCCATAAGTAATGATCCAATCACACTCTATTGTGATAATACTATAGTGGTGGATCTTGCAAAATATCCATGGTCACATCAGCGGATGAAACACATACTTCAAAAATATAATTTCTTGAGTGATTTTCTCTTATATATGAAGATTCAATGAGTAGTATTTTCATGGAAGAAAACATGGAGGACCCCTTTACTAAATCCTTGACACGGTATAAACATGACTCTCAAACGAGGTCTAGTGGAATGAAGGTTGTTGGCAGTTGGATCTAGTCCAAGAGGGTGTTTGTTGGAGTTGGTGTCCTCAGACATACTATTTATACTTTTATTACATAAATATTTTAAGTATTGAATATTAATAAAACATATTATTACATATTATTTTTTATTAATGTCTCTAATGTAATAATTTCCTAGAGTATATGTCGTATTGATAAGGTCGTAGATGTTTCCTTCATTGATAACAACAATGATGTGTTATGACGGTATTATAAAATAATGTTCTATAGTTTGATAACTAACTATGATGGGACACATAGTACATATACTATTATATGAAAGTACTAGTAAATGTATGAGGCTTCTTCTCGTGAAGTTCACTTTTGGTAGTCTACAAGAAGGGAGATTAGGAAAACAGACCCGCCAGTAAGAATTCTGCTTTTTTGGTGTCATTAGATATTCATATCTACAAGAATGTGTAATGGTCCTTGTACATTAATATTATTATTAATGCTTTTTTCAACTCACGTACTTATATTTCTTTCATAAACCTCAACTATAGCATTTTAATGTGAATTTGGATATGTTGGGTGTTTCATGAGTGGTGTTTCATTAATAAATAAATCGAGGAAGTATTTTTACCTTGCATTTTTATGGAATCTAATATCTTGGCCCTTCGATTGGAATAAATTAATCACATTAAATTCTATTTCCAAAGTGTAACAATGTTCTTATTTCAGATAGTCACAGAAATTCATATCGATAATATAGGGTGGTGACATGGTTGTTCAACATGCTTGATGATATATTTTGATAAGGGTATTATATTACAGAGTGAGCATTTGTATGTTGTTGTCAACATTTTGACATTAATTTCTCTCTCTTGGGTGTCTTGGCCCATTTCTAGACTATTATCATGGACTTTAGGGAAGCCCGCCAAATACCATTGAGAAATAATCTTAAAGGGCCACACACTAAGTGTTTCTACTGATCTCGATTAAATTATATTTTAGTTTTATTAATTTAATAAATATTATTCTCATGTCTATGGAATAATTTTACTCAATTTATATTGATCAAATAAATTAAATAAATATTTATTCTTCGACGCATGAATAAAATATTTATTTTATTTATTAAATATTTTAATAAATATTTATTTTCTATATTGTGTTTAAAATATTTATTTGTATATTGAATAAATTCTATATGAGTTCGTATGGACCAACATAGAGTCTGATGAAAAGTATTAATTAAGAAGATGGTTACATAATATTTTTTATTGAGCAAGTTGGGACACACCCCAAAATAACATTAATATAATTATTATAATGTTGAAAGAGGTTTATTAAATGTAATAAATGTCATTTAATGGGTGGTAAGGAATTAAATAATATTTTATCTTGAATCCTAATTCAACAAATAGATTCATATATCTATTGTGTAGAGTATCAAAAATTGAGAATAGAGAATTATTGTGCACATAAAATTCACTCTCAACTCTTCCTTCTCCCTCTATCTTGAGAACAAGAAGTTTATGATAGATTTATTCAAGGCTGAATAATGTA
The DNA here is from genome assembly GCA_963277665.1 of Viscum album. Classification (NCBI taxonomy): domain Eukaryota; kingdom Viridiplantae; phylum Streptophyta; class Magnoliopsida; order Santalales; family Viscaceae; genus Viscum; species Viscum album. Next base: position 484,951,230 of record OY728155.1, read on the forward strand.
CAATAAAGAAGGAATGATGAAATACATTTTACCCACCATGATAGCACCCTCAGACCGAGTGGTGTTTCATAGGGATCATAGGATCATGTGTGGATCACCGCTAGGGGGATTCTATCCTTGGATCCTCATAGCACAACAATGTTAATCTAAAAGGGTCTATTCAGATGATAAACATTCACCAATGAAGAAATTTCAAAAGGTCGGGTATTTATTTCTTCAAATGTTAAATAAATTAATTATTAATTTCATGTGGAGGGTCATAACTCTTTGTTTTGGATAACAATTATTAAAATAAATTTAAAAATATCTCCCACCTTCGCATGCTTCAACTATGCCCATAACCATTATAATGAATATGTTCGTCCTTCCATACCATCACATAAGTATAAAGTCATAAAAATAATAACATAAAATTAAAATTCCACCACTCAATGTTAAAAAACCTCAATTTTAACAATAAAACCACCTTAATATAAATCATATACCTAGAAACTAAATATTTACCCCACGCATTGGTTAGATATTTTAATTCATGAGCTCAATTCAAAGACTCTAAAGATATAATTCTCCTATCTACCTTTCAGGAATAGTAAATAAAAATAAAATAACCTCCTATAATACCAATTTATAACATAATCAGTCAAGTTATCCGTTATATAGCCAAGACGGTTCATCACATTACCACGTGAATGCTTCCCGGTATGCTTGAGGATGCTGACTAGCAGAGATAATTTGATAGATTTTATGACATCTAAGAAACAAATAAAACTGAAGGTGCCCTTAGCCTAGTTGTCCACATGGCCTCAAGCACATGTCTCTAAATTCTAGAGGTTGTTGACTTATAGTGAGGGCATGGGTGTGTCAATTCGGAGACTATGCCCTCATTACCAGAGTTTAGTAAAATAGATATAAAATAACTTATAAATAGTGGAATAAATGAATCAAATATACAATATAAAAAATTCAAGATAGATATAAATATAAATTTCCATAAGGAAAATCATATACAAGTTGATTTTCATACATGTCAATTCATAAGTCCACAAAGCATCTAAAATGGTATACATTGAATCTTTATAAAATAGTATCAAGAGTAAAAAAACGCCAAAAAAATATCCAAATAGAATCACAAGTCTATGATATGTCTTGGGCCCCTAGTCTTAAGAAACAATCAAGAACCTAAAGCAGTTCTCTTTCCCTTGTCTATACCTAAAATCATATAATTTATTCAGGATCCCAAAGGTGGAACAAACAGGGTGTGAGTTACAAATCCATGTAGGAAACCACCCAAAGGTCAACTTACATTTAGTTATTTTATATATAATAATAATAATGTGCAATATATAATATAATATGAAATGTATTTAGTGAGAGAAAATAATCCATAATGTTATGGGATCCCATGGATACCCATGCTCTTATACCTTCTTCGGCATTAGCTAGAATGTCAAAATAATCATTTAGACCTTATTTATTTATATTCATGTTCATTTGATTAATAATTTTCATTTCATAAATGAGTCTTGGGACCTTGTGTGTAGCCCATCATCCCCTATGATAACATGTGATCAACAGAATCCCAATCTCGCCATCAATAAGGTGTATGTAACTGACAGAATCAAATCATGTTCTTTGAAATGGAATGTATTCCTTATAGACCGTTTTATTAATTAATCAATTAAAAACCTAATTCGTTACATGTAATTCCTTGTTTGGAATCCAGGTATCTCTCTAGTTGTATTATGAACCAAGAACCTTTCAAACTTGTCTTGGGAATTCCTCATAAAAATCCTAGTATCACTCTAGGTGTGGTTTAATATCCCGACCATTTAATCCCATCCTTGGCAGTCCACTAATGAAGCCCAACATTCACCCATAACGTATATGGTCAACTTCCCCCTGAGTCCATCCTTGGTAATCCATGAGGATTCCATGTATCTCATAGGAATATAACAGTTATTCCCAAATAGTTCATTCTTCATAGTCCATTAGGGATTCCAAGTGTCATTCTTATGTAATCAAGGTATAATACAAATTATTCATTCCAAATTGTTTGTATATGAACTTTTGTGTCACCCATGGCATATAAACATTCAATCAATTTTATTTAGCTAATTAAAAGTTCATCATAGTGATCATTTCAATTCAAACTCACCTCAGATGGTAGCTTAAGAAACTAATAATCTTATAAGTCTTGGATCTAAATTTACTCATGTGGTTATATCATTTAAAATAGATACTCATTCTTAAAAACATATATTACATATCTTATTCATAGGGGCATGGTCATTCATCCCCTTCCTTTAAAAAATTCAATCACCATTTATGATTTACTTTTTAACATCCCTATGAAAGGGGTAAAAGACACACCAAAAGACAATCCAATTTCAAAGACACCAACAGTGGTCCAATTAATTAATCAACACACCCAAGGGGTGGTTCATATTCAAGGCTCGCAAACTTTTAAATTTATAGATGGGTATCATCAATTACATAGGTCGTAGCTATTAATTTAAACCAATGATTAAATACATTTAAATAGAATCACTCTGAAAGAACGACTGATTGTCACCTATTGACTGGTCATGGTTCTGGTGCTCTATTATTGTGTATAGTAGGACTCGGGTTGAGTCCTCTGCGATGATACTTTTTAATAGTGAATTGTTTTTAGTTGATTGTATTCTGTTTGGGGGGTTTGTTAGCAAATCTTATGAAATAATTAATGGATTATGTTTGATTAATATTTATTTAACAATTTTATAAATATTGGGACGAGTTCATCAATAGGTAGTAAATCTTGTGATATCCTTGATCCTTGCTTTGTATTGCATTAAATTAACACCCTTGTCACAAGTTGATGTGGATTTGAATTCCAAAGTATTAAGGATTTAATGAAAACCTTAACATAACTAGGATTCTAATCTCAATCAGTACTTTATTATGGTAGTGTATTTATGGTTCCAATAATCCATGGAATCCATACGTTAACCAAAATATGTCATTAATCCATGGCATGTTACGTACAACATACACAATGTTAATTCAAAGAATAATCATCGAAAAAAACCTCCCAATCACTTATCATCCCAAAATTATAACTCACCCCAATAAGATATTTACTAATCAATTGAAATGATTAGTAATATGGTTATAATGTTAATGATGATAAATTAAGAAGATAAGAAAAAATAAAGGGATAATAAAAGAGTGGTGCGTCGAACACACACACAAACGATGATGATAATTAAAAACGAACTTTCAATTGAATGAGAAAGAAATATAAGGGAAGGGGATTCATTTTTATTTAAACTATTTTAAGAACAACAATATTAAACTACATATGTTGGATGAGAATAATAGATTTTGAAGAAGAAACAAGCATTAAAACGTAATTACAAAAAAAAGACATACAAGATTACAATAATGAAGAACACAAAAGTAAAATGTAACAAAGATAGGAAAAAGGGAATATCAAGTGAAAAAATGAATATGAAATGTCCTCCCATGACCTTGGTAAGTCTTTGGTGCTGCCATTATGTGCTCCTCTCTTCTGAAATGACAACTCTTTTGAAAGTAGATGAGGGGATGTATTTATAGCCCAAGGTGGTGGACAGTTTGCATTCCAAAACTACCCCTCCACTTGGATCAATGATTGGTTCATCCAAAAAACATAATCTCGAGATATCTACTTATTACAAGTTTTAGATAATAAATTTGGTCGAATACTCTCAAAATGTGGAGGCATTTGGACTTATGGAGCCAAAGTTATGGTCGTTTGATTAAACAACATTAATCTATTTATTTCAATCCTTACTTTTTAGAAGGCTGAAATATGAATTGGTTTATAAATATTAAGATGCCTTAAAATTAGAAAATAAATTTCAAAAAGTTGTCCGAATATATCACCTCGTTCACAATTAAAAATATCATCTTGATTTGATGATTACATCAAGAGCTATTTCATAAATAGTTTCCGGATGTTAATTTCTGGCCCGAATGGTGGGTTGGACTTTGAAGAATCATTTGGGCCCCTTGTTCTTATATTAGGACCTTGAAATTTTTATCCATGATTATTTTGGACAATCAAAAACATATGGTGTATTTTCATAAAATTTAGGATTCTGGATGTACACTAGAAACTCAATCATCATGGCTAGTCCAGTTTCATCACAATTTCTTTGGGTCTTCTTTTGTAGACCATATGACCCTCCAAATAGATGATTTGGCCAAAGGTTACTTCTATTTAAATGTATGAATTTGTGAATTAAAACCTAAAAAACAAGAATCTTGCACTATGGATAAGTAGGGTGAGATTTATTATTAAAACTTTAAACAGAATTTAATCTCGATGAATTCAAATAGTGCTCAAAATTTTTAATTAATATTTAAACATTAACATTTCACACAAATCATGCACATTTCATATAAATTCAGTAAAGGGAGTATATAAAAAGTTGAGAAAATATTAATAACATCAAATCCCCCATACATGGTCTTGTTCATCTCCTCATGTGCAAAAAATATTTAAAACATTACAAAATCATTTTCACTCACCAACAAATATTAACATTTTTCCCCACTCTGGGTGGTTTAGATAATTTCACTCATCCATATTGAATTCCACCATAATTTTATATAGAAATAATGTTACAAAAACAATTAATTTTTTCATGATCAAATTTATAAATGGAAAATGGTGGCAAACAAGACATACTCCTCTCAAGATGATAAAATTAATTAATGAAGTTGCAGTCATTCACCAAAAAAAGGGAGAATCTTAGAGTTTGTAAGAGCTCTCAGATTCCACTCTCTATCTAAAGTGAAAAAAAATCAACAGGTATTTTGATGGGGTTTTGTTGTGGCTATGGGATGGTTGGCATATAATGTCCAAGAGACTGAAGAAGAGGGGTGAAACACCAACATGGAAAAATCAATGCACATTTTTTTAAATGAGACTTGAAAGGAAATGGAAACACATATTTACAAGGTAATGAAAATGTTAAATAAGACACAAATGGGGAAGGAAATTTGAAGTGGATGAGAAGATGAAATATTTACAAAACATAAAACTTCTCCCAATGACATAAGTGCTCTTTTTCTTTTCTTTTCTTATTTTTTTCGAAAGTTGAACTTGAAAAAGAACTCACACTCATATCCCAACCAATTATTGATCCACTAATGAAACTAATTGTAATAGTTATAATAAGATGAATGGTTGAGGAAGAGTGATTTTTGACCTTCCCAAGAAACAACCCATTTTTGTTTGTTTTTTTTTTGGATTTTTTAATTGATTTTTTTTAACACTAGCCTGTAACATTTACATAATTACATTAATGAAAGTACAATAAAATCCCCAAAACACATTGAATGAAAACCTATCCCCCACATTGAAATTAATGCTTTCCCTCAAGCATATGATTACCTGGTGAAATGAATAATGGGTACCCTAAATGAAATTCATTCCCACCCACACTTAAATTTCAAAAAAATATGAAATGAAAATCCATGGTTATATTGGGTGGGATAAGGTATTGGGATTCTAATGTGGATATCAAAGAAAAGGTTTTCATATGCTCGATGGGGCTTTAAAAAGGAGGATTAATTTAAGGGAAATGGGAGGCTATTTGGCTACTGTGATTCTCATGTGGTTCATAAAATTCCCCTATCATATTAATGCACCCTAAAGTAGGAAATTCAGATTGACGGTCCAAGAACTCAAGACTCACAAATGGGGGTGAAAACACACATTTTGAAAAGATGGCCATAAGTGGCCTTGGCATGAAATAAAATGGTGTTCCTCATGGGTGGGTAAAATCAGCTTCCAAATAAAAAATTGAGCATTCAAAATTTGTTGGGTTTGACACAATAAACATTATCTAAATATATGATGGAATCACAAGATTTTAGAGATGAAACCATGTCTTTTCACTCCCCAGAATGGTTTGAAAAAATATAAAACGTTGAAGGTGAGTAATCAATACTCTTTATTTTCAATGTTTTTATGTGTTTTTTATTATTATTTTTTAGTTTTTTTAGTTTTTTTATAAAGACACCAACACAAAAGAGTAAATATAAACTGTGATGAGGGAAGTGTTAAAAAAATGAGAACGAGGGAGAAAGAAGAACAAAGAGGGAGGGAGAGAGAATAGGAGTTAAAGAGAAAGAGGTGCCCCTGGTTTGGATTTGGTGGGTTTCCATCCCTATCTCGTGGTGGGTCAACTGCAGAAGTTAGGGATCAGATGGAAGTTGATGTGGTTCCAGGATTGTGGGATGTTACCTAAAAAAGAAAAATCATTATTCATCTAATGAAAAACTAAAACGAAATTGAAATTTCATAAAGGTAAAAGAAAACATGGGTTGCCTCCCAAGAAGTGCTACATTTATTTGTCTACAGATGGACAGTGGAATAGGAATACCATTATCTAATTGTGGCCATCATATTTTCTTAACTCCAGTGTGATTCGAAAGAAATAGTTTTCTTTGGGAGGCCCAATGATTCATTAGATAATTTCATCCCTTCTTTATTGTTTCGCTGGCAATTCAACAGGGGTGAAAAGAGAATATGACTATACTTTCTTTGGTCTTCAACGTGAGAAATGATTTTATCCACAATGTAATAGTTTTCATTGCTTGGAAATTCAGAAAGATGTCTCGTTTTTTATGGTCTATTTATGTAATGTTTAAATAACACGAAACCATAGTATTAGATCCTAAATGTTTTTTACTCATTTATTTCATCACATAACAATGTAAAGTAATGAGGATTCATGGATTTATAAGACACAATATGTTTTTCAATATCCTTTATATCAATGTTTTTCACCAAATAATGTTCAATTTCAACCTCACAAGTGATCATTTATTAATTATAGAAGAAATCTCACAACCTTCACCCCCATCAAGACAATATAAACACATTAGTTTGGGGCTCACCTCACATATAATAGAATTTGTAGAATCATAGATAGGAAATGATTAATGTTGGATAATCCGATTTGAATCAGAAAATGAACATGCTTGTTCATTTTCCCCAATAACAACCATGTTAGAGCAGTGGATGTCATAGGTGATATGGGATTCCAAAGATTTCTCAAGATCAGTTAGATCAAAGGAGCATGAATTTTTAATTTCAACATCGACTTCTCCATTTATGACTTGGTTAATGAGGATACAATATTCTGAAACTCCTCTATCAGTAGAACATGAAGAACATGATGGATTTTTATTCAAAACACCCTCAAAAAAAACTTTTGTAAGCATGGATAGAGAATACAGATTGATTCTCTAATGGGTATTGCATGGATTGGAAAATACTAAACATGAAAAGTTGGTCACCAAATTCCATTGATAAGATGCCAGCATGGACATCAATTTTGGTTTTAGATGTCATATGGAATGGTTTTCCTAAAATAAGAGGAGATTTTCAACAATTTTTCTCACCTTTCTTGTCAAATACATAGAAGTTAGCTGGGAATATAATTTCATTGACTCAAACAAGGACATCCACAATTATTCCCTCATGACTTTTTGTGCTTCGATTGTCTAACTGGATGACAACACCTATTGGATGTAAGGGACCTAGACCAAGGTTAGAGAATATGGATTTTGGAATAATATTTACTGAGGCTCTAAGGTATATTAGTGCATCATCGAAGTTAGAACTTCTAATTTGGCATGGAACCATAAAGGCCCCTATATCTTTTCAATTTATGGGAATAGACTGTTGGGAGGAAACATTTTCGATAGTTCTAAGTTGCCTCTTGTGGGTGAAAACATCCACTAGAAACTTGGCATACTTAGGGAGTTTTTATGGCATCTAAGAGTTGAATGTTGACTTAAACATGTATAAAAATATCTAGCATTTTAGTATTTGGTTCAAAGGACTTCAATGGCTTAGAAATGGATTGAGGAAAAGGAATTAGATTGCTAAGTGGAATTGACGGAGGCAATGGAATGGATTCAGATTCATTTTCATGTTTATTTTCCTTTCATTTTTTAGGTCAACATATAAAGGGGGGTTGGAAGACTTATCATGAGGCATACAAATTTTCTTCCATGATCTAAGTGAAATTTTACTTACATTACCATTGGGGTTGGGTAATGGTTGAGCTGGTAGTTGGGAAGAATTTTATTGTTGTTTCTGGCTCATATGGGATGCAAGTTGACAAATTTGTTTTTCAATGTTTTTGAGCCTGGAATGGGTGAAAGAGGAAAAATATTCTAGTACACTTTCCCATGGTTTCATGGTATAAGAGGCTTGTCCCATATTGGTATTACCCTGATATTGGTTCCTTGGAAAGTGATTATATTGGTTTGGGAATTAGGAAGGCTCACTAAGATAGTGGAATCCTGGAGGATGATGAGAAGGATTGATCCTTTGAGTTTAAGGAACAAAAGGGTAAGGTTGTTAGAAGTTACCAACACCTTAACCATATTGGAACTAGTTTAGGTTTTTAGGAGGGAAGTGAGGGATGGGGTTTTCATACCAAAATCCTATGTTATAAGAAGAAGGGATGGGATCAAAGTGAGGTTGGTTAGAGGTTCTACTGAGATGACCTAATAGTTGAGGGTTGGTGTTCTACTGTGCATAGGATACGTTGATCTCCATTGGTCCAAATGAATCATATGGATCATCATGATGTTGTGGACAGGTGTATGTCGGATGAGATGGGGAGCTGCAGATTCCACAATTTCTGATAGGTTCGGGGAATAGAGATTGTGGAGAAGATGATGTTGGAGCTTTGGAAGCCTCACCTAGATGTCTCACAAGACCTGTAAGTTCTCTCATCCACTATGTCATATTGTTTGACTATATGGATTGATTGAGTTGGACTTGTTTTACATGATCATGTGCTTGAGTATAGAATTGTTGTGTGTTTTCAGCCATGTTTCTTATGAGATATCTTTCAGCTGCAAGAGTTTTATCAACAAGAGCACTACCAGTTGCAGCATCAATGAGGGTTCTCTCCTTAGCCAATAACCCCTCGTAGAAGTATTGGATCAATAGTTGGTTAGGGATTCATTTGTGTGGTCAATTTTACACAAGATTATTGAACCTCTCCTAATACCCATGAAGTGATTCATTTGGGAATTGACGGATACCACTAATTTCCTTTCGGATGATGCAGTATGAGAAGAAGAAAATAACTTCTCTAAGAAGAGTCACTTCACTTCATTCCATGTGGTTATGGAACCAGGATGGAGGTAGTAAATCCATGACTTGAAGGAGTCTCCTAGGGAGAAAGGGAATTCTCAAAGTTTGATTTGTTCCTCAGAAACCCCTTAAGGCTTTATAGTATAACACACCAGTTGGATCTCTTTAAGGTGGAGATGTGGATCCTCACTGGCTAGCCCATGGAAATGAGGAAGAAGATGAATCAAAACTGATTTCAGTTCAATGTCAACCTCTATCTTTCGATAATGAATACCAAGGGGTTGGTAATTCATATTAGGAGCAGCGAGTTCTTTATGTTTTTGTTCCCTAGTATTGGTCATTTCTAATTCAACTGGTTGGACAAGGACAGGTTCTTGAATGAGTTGATTATCACTTTTGTTACTCCTATTTTGGAAAAGATTTTGCTAAATTTTAGTGTCAAATAAATCCAAGGGATTGTTTGGGAGGCTATGGGGAATTCAAAGAAATGTTGGAAGAAATAGGAAGACGGGTTTTTCTTTTTGTTTTTTCATTTTGTTATTTTTATGTGAAGGTGGGTTTTTCTTTGTGTTTTTTTAAATTTTTTTAAATTTAGTTTTTTTACAATAACCAGATTCTAATGACTACATAAAGATCAATACCTGGAAACGACACAATTTTAAATTGAATCTGATTATCGCCTATCGACTAGTCATGGTTCTGGTGCTCTGATGTGCATAGCAGCACTCGGGTCCAATCCTCGGTGATGATACTTTTTAATAGTCGATTGTTTTTATTTGATTGTATTCTGTTGGGGGGTTTGTTTGCAGAGATTATGAAATAATTTATGGATTGTGTTTCATTAATATTGATTTATCAATTTGATAAATATTAGGGTGATTTCATCAATAGGTAGTTAATCTTGTGATATCCTTGAGACTTACTTTGTAATGTATTAAATTAACACCCATGTCACAAGTTGTTGTTGATTGGAATTCCTAAGTGTTATGGATTTAATCCAAGCCTTAAATTAGAAATGATTCTAATCTCAATCGATACATGATCGTGGTACTGTATTTATGCTTCCAAATATCCATGTAATGCATATGTTAAACAAAATATTTCATTAATCATTGACATAATTAGTCCAACATACACAATGTTAATTGAATGAATACTCATCGAGAAAAACCTCTAAATCTCTTAACATCCCAAAATTATAACTCACCCCACTGAGAGATTTTAATATCCATTGAAATAATTAGTAATCTGGTTATAATTATTTTGAGGATAAATTATGGAGATAAAAAAATAAAGGGATAAGAAAAGTGTGGGGTGTTAAACACACACACAAACGACGATGGTAATTAAAAACGAACTTTAGATTTAATGAGAAGCAAAATAATGGAAGGATATTCAAATGTATTTAAACTATTTTATGAACATCAAAATTAAACTACATATGGTGTAGGAGAATAAGAGATATTTAAGAAGAATCATGCATTAAAACGTAATTAAAAAACACATACAAGATTACAATAATGAAGAATATAATAGTAAAAGGAAACAAAGAGAGGAGGAATGGTATATCAAGTGAAAACATGAGTATGGAAGGTTCTACCAAGCCTTTGTAAAGGATTTGTTCATGCCAATATGTGCTCCTCTCTTTTGAAATCCCATCCTTTTTGAAAGGAGATGAGGGGATGTATTTATAGCCCAAGGTGGTGGATTGATTGCATTCCAAAACCACCCCTCCAATTTTCTCGACAATTTGGACATTCAGAATTCTAAAGCTAAAGGTATCTCCTTCAAAGTTTTAGATAATTACGTTGTCTGACTACTCTAAAAATATGGTGGCATTTGGACTTATGGATCTAATATTATGGTCATTTGATTAAATAGTGTTAATCTGTCCATTTCAATCCATACTTTTTAGAATCCCAAAATGTGAATTGATTTATCAATAGTAAGATGCCTTCAAATCTGAAAAAATTCTTCAAAAAATTCATCCACCTATATTGCCTCTTTTACACTGAAAAATTTCTGCTTGATTTGATGATTACATCATGAGTTATGTAATGAATAGTGTCCAGATTTTAATTTCCAGTCAGAATGGTGGGCTGGACTTAAAGCATCTGTTGGGACCCTTGTTTGTATAGATGGAACTTCAAATTTTTCTCCATGATTCCTTTAGATAATAGTGAAAAAATGGGGTAGTTTCATTAAATTTGGGCTTCGTGATGTACACCAGAAACTCAATCGTCCTAGCTGGTCCAGTTTCTTCACAGTTTCATTGGGTCATATTGTGTGTACCATATCACCATCCAAATTGATGATTTGGCCAAAGGATCCTTATATTGAAATGTTGTAATTAGATTAAGGAACCCTAAAAAAAGAATCATAAAATTTTAATAAGTAGGGTGAGATTTTTTACAAAACCATTAAACAAACTTGAATATGGATGAATTCAAATAGTGCTCAAAAATTAAAATTAATATTTAAACATTAATATTTCACACAAATTGTACACATTTCGTATAAAATCTATAAAGGGAGTATAAAAAAAGTTATGAAAATATTAACAACAATACACTCCTATATTTGGGTGTGAATCACAATGGAATATATATAAACACTCTGACATTAAAGGACAATCATGAGACAGCCTAACATAGGTCTGTAGTAGAATTCTTTTCTAATATATAATATTGATTTGACTCGGATCGGGAGAAAACATTATAATGGAGGAAGACCCATAAAATAAGTAAAATTTTCTTGCTCCTAAATAGAATATATGATACCTAGATGAATGAATAATGGCTAAAAATTAATAGAGATCTTACCAATATGAATCTGAGGCTTCTAACATATCTTGATTTCGTGCTCTGACCGAGAAGATCTATCAATTCCAAGAATATAATTCGAAATGATCTCTCAATTCTCATGGTTTTGCAGCATGCATAGAATAAAAATTAGGGCTGAAAATGATTAAAAGAGGGAAATTTTGAATATTCACCAAAAATATAGGTCTACACATCTTGGCTTCATAGTAGGCCAAAGAGTGTGCCAATCATGTGCCCTTTACAGTAGGAAGGGGTACCATGCATGTTTTTTATGCACAGTTTGACTAACCATGCAAAAACTATGTCTCATACCATCATCAAAAACTGTAGAGCATTCCACATAGTTTTTCACCTCAAATAAAATGGTTTTTAAACAGTGTATAATCCTCCTCCTCTCTTTCAATCTTCACAAAGTTATAAGTAATTGTGTTTCATTCTTCACATTGTTTCTATGAACAATGAAACAATAATTTGTCTTCCCAGAAGATTGGATCCAAGCTTTGAACAAGCCCTAGACACCCATGAAATTTCCATGAACTCAATTGGAGTTCATTTTAGTCCATAAATAAACATATAAACATGAAATCAATTGAAGTAAAATATTGTGTTCCATAAGAAATAATCAGGTTCTTACAAACATTCCCTATGAAAGCAATTTTCCCCTAAATTTATCCCTCAAGGTTGTTCAATAATGTCTGAAAATAACCTCACCCACTAGGATCATTCATCATCTTACCACTCCCATGTCATGTCGTATACATGGTCATTCTACCATATCAGTTATATAATAGGAACTAACCGGCCTTGGAGAACCTTTGTGCTATCATCCAAAATTCATATAGGATGAACCTTAAAGGAACCATCTACATATAACTGATCCTCCTATGTATAAATGGAATGATATTGATCTGAATTATGGTATCATAGCATAGATACATGGATGAAATCTTGCATTCCCTGATACCTTTGAGTTAACTGTTACCGATTAGCTACCAATCTTACACTCTTTATAATCATGAATGTCCAGACAAAACATGGTGAATGATTACCTAATCTCTTAATCATCATACATCCCTGCCTTGGTAAAACATATATGAAATCTTGATCCACAAACATGAAATCTATAGGTGTTCTATGGTGATCAGTATATGAAATCTATTGAGACTAGGTACTATCCATCTGCTTCCAAATTAGTTGAACATACTCTATAGTATCCTATATGAGATGAGGTCCAAGAATAACTACTTTTCCAACCTCTAACTAGCACAGGGTTGATTTTCATCGAATATCATGCAAAGCCTTTTAAGGATCCATATCAATAGTATCCTAAATGATATTATTGTAGGTGAATTCAAATAGGGGTATATGCCTCTCCCAAGAGCCCCTAAAATCTTGGATGCCTGATTGTAGCATGTCCTCAAGAACCTAAATCAGGCACTCTGAATAACGATTGGTCTAGGGGTGGTATGTCGTGATTAGAAGAACATGTGTACCTAATGCTTTTTGTAACCATTTCTAATATTGTGAAGTAAATGTGGAATCCATATTTGAAATTATAGTATGAAGGACCCCATGAATTCATACTATCTCACATATTTATAATCACCCAAGCTTATCTACTTAAAAAGGATCCATGATAGGTAGAAAATGTGAAACCTTTGTGAGCCTCTCAACAATAACCCTATGGAATAATGACCTTGAGGAAACATTAGTAAACCTGTCACAAATTCCATCATGACGTTGATCCATTTCCACTTAGGAATGGGAAACTTTTATAAAAGTTAGGTTGGTCATATGTTTTCCTCCTTCACCTATTGTCAAGTAGAAAACCTTAGGACAAAACCAACTATATTTATTTTCATACTTAACCACTGGTATTGGCGGTGTAAATATGGAATCATATCAGTGATGTCAGGGTACCATTCAAGAGATAAAGCATAAAAGTCCCACATTATCTCATCATTTGTGTCTATTAAAACCCATACAGCGCCATGTATACATAGAATCTCATCATCGCTAATAGTTTAACATGGATGTTGGTCCTCGCATACCATACTCTCCCATAGAATTAGGCCTTCTGAATATGAGAGATTCCTCATCCTCACTCTATCCAGAAGGGTAGAGGTCACAACTAAAGATGATAAAAAAATTCTCCCCTAACTGTCCTGCACCTCCAAGTGCATCTCAAAGAATAAATCCATGAGCTGACACATACTACTGACCTGATGAACCACCCGAATCTGATTCCTCATACCCAGTGCATTGGTCACTAGTTTACCCTTTCTTGGAATGTATGAATCCTCAAAATAAAAAATACAATAAGTTTTCAACCCACCTTCACTACCAAAAATTCAAATCATGCTATGTAAATATATACTTGAGGTTTTTTTTGTTTTTGAATACCACAAAATTTGCTCTATGTATGTAATGTCACTAATAGCATAATGCATGAAGAACCGTAGAGATCATGTGTAGGCTAATTACACTCATGTGGGTTCAACTATTGATACCTATTTTCTACGAACCTATCCCCTTATATAATAACTATTCCTAGATCGATTCTGGATGCATCATAGTAAATATTGTAACCCTATCCTAGATCTCAAAAATTCAGTTTCAATACAAAATTAAACCTCTCTTTCAGCTTCTGAAAGGCTTAATCGAATGCATCTGACCATAGAAACATCACAAACTTTATAGTAAATCTCATAATCGGCACTTCTGGGAGTGATAAGTCATATATGAAAAACCATTAATAACCATATATCCACAAGAAACACCATATCTCAAAGACTTTCTTGGGATGCTTCTAGTAAACCATAGCAATCACATTGTTTGGGCCAACTGATACTTCTATATCTAATATGATGTTGCCTAGGAGATGAATCTAATCCATCTAGAATTGGAAATTTTTGATCTTATCTTATAACTATTACTCCATAAATATATTTGACACAATGTCAAGATGTTTTGGATGATCATGTTGATTTTGAAAATACAACAAGATATCATCTATGAATACCACAACAATTAAACCCCCAATATATAGAAGAATCATTTCATTAGTTCCATGAAGACCACTGGAGTGTTCGTGAGACTGAATGGAATAACCAAATAATCATATATACCATACCATCTATGAAAGGCTATGTAAGGTATGTCTGGTGGTCTATCATGAAAATAAAGATGACCAGATATCAAATCAATTTTTGAGAAAAACTATTCTCCTTAGATCTAGTTGAAGATATCATCTATCAATGGAAGAAGATATCGATTCTTAACAATTATCCAGTTCAATATTTGATAATACACTCATAACCTATAGTTATCAACAACCTTTTACAATAAAACGTATCGGTGAACCCCATAGAGATGTATTGGGTTACATAAACCCATTTTCATCTTAATATTATATCTTCCTCTAGAGCTCTTATATATCAGTATTAGACATCCTTTTTGAAGGAATGGATACTAGTGTTTCTCATGGAACTAGCTCAATAATGAACAATACCTATCTATCTAGAGGTAATTATAAAAATTCATATGGGAAAACATCCCTAAAATTATCAACCACTGGAGGGAAATATTCTTAATTTGTTTACACGACCATCCAGATATAAACATGAAATATGGGCTATCATTCATCCCAACCAACAATGCTCAGGTCCAGCTTCTATTTCCTGGACATCACATGAACCTTTGTGAACAATCACTCTCCCCTATGGTGATGTGAAAGTCACCCTTCAGTGATAGAAATAAAATAAATTATGAAAGGGTACCAACCAGTCCATCCTAATAATGAGGTCAAAACCTATCATCCTTAAGACAAAAATGTCACATACAAATTGACAGCCGCTAATCTTAAGGGGACTACCTACACTGATTTTCATCATCTATTGTAATCTCCACTAGAGTGTCAAGAATCATAAGTCCATAATAACACTAAATGATGTGTGCAAATGTCAACCCAACAGGTACTAATATAAATAAATGAGGAGTCATTATATCAAAAAGATATGAATTCAATGTATAGGCTATTAGAATAGTACCACTTACAATAGACGTCTCGAGATTCTGTACTATAGATGTCAATTCCACTATATATATCAGGTCTAATCCATGACCCTGTGATACATCCTAGCTACCCTAACCAGATTCTCTCTTCTATCACTTCTAATTTGGGGTCTTAATACTAGAACCTCATCAACCAACTTAGCCTAGTCGACTGGTTATACTCATGCTCTAGGCGTAAATAGAATTTTTCGACCCTCATCTGGCATGTAAAGTAAGTGTATATCCTCTCTCACTAGATTTATTAGGAAATGTTCTGCCAATGTACTGTAAATGGTCCATAATTTTCACATGATCAAAACTTGATTAGATCCCTCGTACACTGAGGCCTCATATGTCTAATTTACCACATTGGTGGCACCTCACCTGGCTGCCTGAGTTTGTAGTCCAACTACTAATATAATTATATGGAAGATCCATATTATACTTCCCGCTACCAGTCACATTAGCAACAGAGCTAGATGTTGAATCTCACTAGCCCACACCTCTAGCCTCCCCCAGGTTATGCTTTGTGATAAGTGTCAGATTCACTATTCTACAAATAATAGTTAGTTGAAATACATTCACCAGTAATTCGATGCCATGCATAAAACAATCCTCAAATATCCTATATCAAGATAACGTATCACCCATTATATTTGACCTGAAGTGTTAGATCTATGTAAAATAATCCAAATAATCCCAGACTAATAATGTTCCCCTCTCGAAGTGAATAAACTCTCAGGCCCTATTGGCCCTCAACATCTCGATATAGAAGTATTCCAAGAATGCCATCTGAAAATCCCTCTAATCTATCT
The DNA here is from genome assembly GCA_963277665.1 of Viscum album. Lineage (NCBI taxonomy): Eukaryota > Viridiplantae > Streptophyta > Magnoliopsida > Santalales > Viscaceae > Viscum > Viscum album. The sequence continues at coordinate 484,968,074 of OY728155.1, forward strand.
TTTGATAAAGATCCATCTTAGTAATGGCATCCCAAACCTGGATTCCACTGAAGGTTCTGCAATCTCAGTTGGCCACATGGCCTCATGTGTGTCTCCCCAAATGTTAGAGGCTACCGACGAACAGTGAGGGCCGATGTGTGTCAGTGGGGACACTATTCCCTCATCAACAGAGTGTAGCATAGTGGATATACAATAATAGATAAATAGAATATGTAGTAAATCAAACGTATAATATACAATATCTATGATAGGTTTAAATAAACAAAACCCGATGGAAACTCATATAAAGGATGGCGTTCATACATTTCATGTAATAAGTCTACAAAGAATCCAAAACAGGTATACATGGAAGGTGTATAATACAAGTATAAAAAGTACAAAAAGTGCATAATCTATCCAACTAGAAACAAAAGAATCATCTTGGTCATGTGATCGCATGCTCCTAAGAAGAAATTTGGAACTTAACGTTGTGCTCTTTCCCTTGTCCATACTAGCAATCATATAATCTATTTGAGTACCCAGATGAGGAATTAATTGTGTGTGGGACACAAATCCTAGTTGGAATCAACAAAAAGTTCAAATTCCATACTGTCAATGAATATAAAATAATAATATATTAGTATTAGTAAAATAATATTCATTGGAAGTACTGAAATTAAACAATTTAAAAAGGTATGTGTTCCCATGGAAACTCACCCTCTAATACCTACTTCGAACATAGCTAAAATGTTTGAATACCAATATGGCCCTATATGAATTTATTATCATACTAATTGTCTTCACCAGTTTCATATAATAAAATAGTCCTGGTATGTGGTGTGTAGACCAGAATCCCTTATGAGAACATGTGTTAAAGAGATGCCTAATCAGGCCATATAATATGTGCAATTCACTAACAGAATACATGATTTTTCTTTGGCTTGGAATATTCTTCATATATATCAATTTTTAATTAATATATTAAAACCCTAAGATGTTCCATCGAATTCATTAATTGGAATCCATGTAATGTTTTAGGTGTCATATGTACCAAACACCTTACAAGCCTTCCCCATGCATTCCTCATGGAAATCCTAGTGTCCTTCTGGGTTTGGTATAACATCACTACCATCTGATTCAATATTTTTAGGTACACGAATGAATCCCAAGTATCAACCATGGCATATATGATCAAATATCCCCAAAGTCTATCCTTGTAAATCCATAAGCAGTCCATGTATTAATCAGGATTATAACAGCAACCCCTTATGGCTTCATCCTTAGTAGTCCAATAGGGAGCATATATGTCACTAAGGGGTCAGCAAGGTTGAATTCAAATGAGCCCATCCATAGAATTAGTATATGAAACCATGTGTCATACAAGGCATATAATGATTCAATCAATTTAATTTAACTAATTAAATGTTAATCACCATGATCCTTTCAACTCAAACTCACCTCAAAAGGTGGATTAAGACATAGGTAATCTTAGAAGTATTTCCTCTTAATTTAGACATGTGGGAATTTCATTTAAAAGGTAAACTCATGCATTAAAAATAAATTACTTGGCCTAAGCCTAGGTTAATTGTAATCTATCCCCGTACTTTAATCAATTCAATCATTATTTACAATTTATCATTTCACATCTTATAGAAAGGGTTAAATGGAACATCTCAAGAAAATCTAATTCAAAAGCCAACCATGCTGGTTCAATTAATTAATCAACACACTCAAGGAGGGATTCCATGTCAAATTTAAAATCCTTTAAATATTACCAAAAAGTCTCATTGATTACATAGATCATACCTATAAATTTAAACCAAGGATTAAATCAATTTCAATGGATTCACACCGAAAATTGGGTGTGCAACACAACAACATATATATAATCACCCTGACATTAAAGGAATATCACAAGACCACATACTGTATTTATGTATTGGAATAGTCATTTAGAATAATCTTCTGATTTTACTCAGATCTAGAGGATAATAAATAATAGGGGAAGACCCTAAGAATTGGGAAAATTATCTTGCACCTAAATAGCATATCCAGTACAAAAAAGAATGAGGAATGGATAAAAAGGAATTGAGATTGATCTTGTTCTTCGTAAGGATTTTATTTCTGAGACCAGATGAAGAAGATCAATTGATTCCTATAATAAGCTTCAAAATAATCCCTCAAATCTCATGGCAATTCAATATAAGGATAATAAAAATTAGGGTTGAAATATAGGATCAAATGAGGTTAATTTTTTAAATTCACCCAAAATATAGGGTCGCATGGTTTTGCCTCGATGTTTTCCAACCCATGCGCCAACATTGTTCTCTTTACTATAGGAAGTTTCACATGGAATGTTTTGTACACTTGGTTTGAAAAACTAGGTGAAAACCACGTATCATCCCACTATAAAAAAATCAATGGGTTCTGCAAGGGCATCATCCTCAAATCCTGTGATTTCTAAAACCTTGTGGGGTCCTACTACAATTTTTCAATCAAGTTATGGTTATAAGTAACCATGTTTCCTTCCACACACAGTTTATACTAACCATGTAAGATGCATTTTCTTCCCAAAATTTGGGTTCTATGATCCGGACAACCCTCAAATAGCCCCAACACATCCATTAACTCAATGAGAATTCAAATTAGTTTATAAATAGTCATTTTAACTATAAATTTATAGATGTAAAAGATTTCATACCTCCCAAAAGAAATGGGTTATTATATATATAGTGGGGAGAAAATTCCCTATGGAATAGAGTTATAATCAAAATATAAAAATCAATTAATACAGATCCGTAAAATAACTAGGAATTTTTCAAATTAAACCAATATATAGAAATCATGCAATGTAGTATAGTATTCCATATTAAATTTCATGTTTAAAGTCACAGAAGAAAATAACCAAAAAACAAAATAAAGGCTCCCAATAAAAGTCTTAAACCTTATGCTCAGTCTTATATCCATACTCCAAACCTAGAAATCAAATAACCATTCAGGTTTAGGGTCACAATACCTTTTTTAGACCTATATCCATGAAATCTTCTTGGATACCAAATGTTATCCAGAATAGGTTGTAAGAACTACTTAGTCAGCCACAACCAACAATATTTAAACAAATCTAGTATTAGTATTTGTAAATTAAACAATATTTAAATTTGGTAGTTAAATATGAATCAATATAAAACACCCAAATAACCCCTATGATCCTTGAGCTCTAGGTTAACACCCAAGGTCAGCCATACCTACTTTGTCCAATTTTAGAAGTCTCTATCCCTGAACCCATGTTCATAAAACTGGAGATGAATGCTATTTACTTCCTCCAATATCACATTTAGGCACCGCATGTAACTATACCTCAATAACTTAGGCACCAATGAATTGAACACCTCACCCTAATGCATCAAGTAACCATTCACCTCACCATCGGGTTCCAATAAAACCAACATCTTTATCTCAAAATCAATAAACCAAACTTTTCACCCTTAGAAACCAAGTTATCATGAATATCACTATCATGAATAAAGAAATTGATCTTATTTCCCTCAAGAATCAAGCCAATGAGCATATCTCCCTCAGGCACAAAGAAACACCCAATGCATAGAAAATCACTAAACATGAAAAACATTACCATGTAATATATTGGTTAATTCACGCCAATTACAAGTTATATTTACAATTTCACTAACCTAAATTATTAAATTTAATCTAAACATGACATTTATATAAACATGTAAATGAAATTCAATTTACCATTTTCATGCACGTTACCAACTTTCATATTAACTGAAACAATTTCAATTTTCATTTATGACCAAAAACATTTCTCTTTTCAAAAAAAGGACAATACACAGTATCTATGATCATTATTTCTAGGTTAAAACATTTAGAGAAGATTAGTGACACCACAAGAGTGGCTGAAAGTCTTGGGTGTCATCACCAATGGACCTGTTGAGATCCTTGGGAGGACTAAGAATGATATTTCGACCCAGACATGATAATTTTAATTAAAAGAGACCACAAATATTGAATATTGACATTATCTTACAAGTATCATATATGACAATACAAGTATGATCTTCATGATATTTTTCATAACACCTAACTCAAAATAGGAGAATATAAAAACAAGATATTGATCATTTAGATCCATGTGAAATAGCATAATTTCCAATAGATAGAGATTATTATACCACATTATGGTGAAAATATATCACTAAATTGAAGAATGGATAATGGAATAAATATTTTTTATTATAGAATAAAATTAATCCTTGTATATTCTTAAATAACATAAATCCCAAGTAAGGGATAAAAGCATGGTAATTCTAATTTTAATGGGTTTTTCATTTAGAAAAATATGACTTTGTACATTAATTTCATTGTCCATATCAATTCCACTGACTAGAAACTATCTCCCATTGGTGATTCGATGGTTTTAAGATATATATGTATCCCTATAAAACCCCAACAGTTGGTTGGTGGATATATTAACGGAAACATGTTATATTTAGAATCCATCAATTGGTCAGTGGGTCTCATTGGTAGGAAATCAAGCTCTCTTTAGACTTACCAAGTTACTACCTCATCTATGGGCTAGCTGGTGGCCCAAAATCTTCTTCCAATCGACATGACACAACTATCCTTTGAGATTCTACCTCCTAAGATCTCCCAAAAAAACTTTAGAATACCATTTTATACCAAGAAGAAGGATTGACTGTAAAAATTGTAATAGTTCAATAGAAACCTAAATATGGGTGTTCCAAGATAAATAATGGGGTCTCATAGACATGAATTTATTGTAGTGAATTTTTTAAATAAATTTATTTATAGATCAAATATATTTGAATAACTAAAATTGAAGCCCCAAAATTGAAATAAAATAGGGATTATTTTTTTATGGGATAAAAAATAGTATTCTAAGTGTGAGTTAGGTGTGATAATTGGAATGATTTAATTTTCAGAAGAATAATATTTCTCATAAAAAAATATAATATTTTAATATTATTACTTTGGGTAATGGAACTAGTGGAAACATGTTTTATACTGGATAATAAAATTATTTATATTACATGATTTTAAAAGAAGAGAATAAAATTGTTCATAGAAGTTTAGACCATATTTATTATAAAATATTGAGAATGATTTCCAAGGGTGTTGTTATAAGGTATTTTCCTCACAAAAAATAATAATGGAATAAGTTTTTGAGTTATTCATGTAATAGAAAATCACTCAAGGGAGGCATAAAAGAGTTGAAATTCAAACCAAAAATCTTTTTTAGCTGATACACACAGACTTGTGTAGATCCATGTGAAATAATTCCACTTAAGGTGACCATTATTTCATAAACTTTACTAATTATTTCACTAGGATGACTAAATTAATGTTTATAAAAAAATATGGCATTGAATATGTTTGAAATCCTTAGAAGAATAATTGAGAAAGAGTTACACATGTACACCATGATGTTTGGATATAATAATGGGAAGTAGTTCAAGGGTAGATAATTAGAATCCAATATTGAGATTCATGGGGAAAATAGTAAAGAACTCCATATACACCACAATAAAAGGGATTTATTGAGAAAAAACATGATAATGGTATATAGAGAAAGAATAGTGATAGCATAATATGATTTCCTAAAATTATATTGGAGAGAATTTTTTTTCATAGATGTTTATATGTAGAACACTTGTTCGCTGAGATATGACTCTAAAATGACATCCTATGAGATTTAGTGTAGATGAAATCCCATTTTGCACTATTTTATAGAATTGGTAGTCTATATCTTATAAAAATTAAAATTTAAAATAAAGAAAGTATGATGTGAAAGTTAAGGAGGGTATCATATTGATTTACCTATTATGTTGAAAATGTTATAGATGATAAAAAATGTTATAATTTTATTGAATTTTATGATGTAAATATTATTGAGAATTATTCTTCTTCAAATTATTTATATAAAACATCTTTTTATAATGGAAATGAAAATAGAAAATAAATAATCTCATGAAGAAGGTGTTTTACAAGTAGAACATGGAAAAAGTTTATTTAAGTCACTTCAAATAAAAATAATTATTAGGAAGAGTTTTATGAGAGGTAAAAAATGGAAATTTATAAAGCTAAAGAATCATTTATTTTTATAAAACATCATTGGAAATCACTTAGTTCATGAAAAAACTAGAATAAGGATATAGTTTGAAAACAAAAAAACTTTAATCTCATAATTCGAGCCACATTCAGTGGTTGAAGCCTCTAAAAGTAAATATTGGATTGAAGATATGAATAACGAATTAGTAAAATTGAATAGAATATCATATGGGATCTTATTAAAAGTCATAATGAAAAAAATTTAATTATAACAAAATGGGTTTTCAAAAACTAGTTGAGAGATCTAGGTATGGTTATAAAAAAATATAGGATTGTATACAAAGGGTATTTTCAAGTTTAGGGAGTGTATTTTTAAAAAAACCATTTCTCTTGTTACAAGATTCAAATCTAGTAGAATGTTATTGGTTATAAAAGAATATAGAGAACCAAAAATATACCTGATTGATGTTAAATATTCTTTTTGAAATGGAGATGTTTAAGAATAAGTGAATAGTGAGAATCCTAATCAATTTTTCTTGATAATTATGAAACAAGAGTGTGAACATTAAATAAGGATCTTTATAGTGTAAAACATTCCCCAAGGGACTAGTATTCAAGATATAAAATGTATTTAATGAATTAAAATTCATCAAGGGAAAAGTGGACAACAAAATTTATATCAAATAAATGGAGATAGGAACACTTATTGAAATTTTCTATGTTTATGATATCATGTTTTCATTATATTAATGATTTTTCAAATTAAATGATGAAAAAATATGAGATTTCTATGCTTGGTAAGTTGAAATACTTCATTGGACTACAGGTGATGAAAAAAATATATTTTCAATCCTAGTATAATTATTCCAAGGAATTATTTAATATTCTTATAATTAAGGAGTCAAAGAAAGATTCCACACAAATTCAGGTGGGGAATATATTTTCTAATGAAACTGTAAGAAAGAGTGTAAATAAAATAAAATTCCTAATAATTATTATTAACCAACTTTATCTCATAGATTATTGAACTAGTATTTTTATGTTATGATTCTTTGTCATAAAATATTAGAGTTTCTTAAAAGATCCATATATTATGGATTCCAAAATATTCATTATATATTTCAAACTGACTATGATCCATGGGTTGTTTTACAATAAGGTAAATAGTTTGAATCATTATGAATATCTAGATTTTTAATTTTTAGGTTATTGGGATGATAAAATTTCATCTTCAAGTGGATTTGTTATTTTAGGAGATAGTTGTGTGAGATGGTACTGTAAGAAGTATAATTCATTAATATAAATTAGTAAAGAGGAAAAGTAAATTAATTTACCTATTCTTACAATAAAATTATTTGAATGATTGATAAGGTTGATGATTGGAAGATAAAACTTTAGATACCTATTAAAATTCATTATGAAAATAATATTCATATTTAAAATTTAAATATTCTACTAAAATAATATAATTCTAATCACATTGATATCAAATTTCATTTCATGTAGATGAAAATGGTCAATGGGTTTAATAGGATGTAATTTTTTCCTAATAATGAAATTTTAGTTGATATCGTCTCTATGATTGTCTCTAGGGATTAATATGAGAATTTGAGGTTAACATTGGTGTTTAACCCCTCCCGCATCATAACAACTTTCGGAAGGGCCCCACTAAACCTTGTATTTTTTTGTCAAAGGGGGAGAAGTAAGTGAAAAAATCCTTCATAAAATTTGTTTTTTATGTATTTCATTCTTCATTTTAGTGGTAGTGTTTATTGTGAAAATGGGGATTTTTTTAAGATGTAATTTTATGGTTTGAGTGGTAATAACATTCTCACAAAGATAAAATGATAAATTTTACTGTGAGAGGGATTTATCTCAAAAACACTACACTAACATATGGTGTGTTGTTGAGATGATTTTCATTAAACAAAGGTTATGATTTTTTTTCACTTTAATGGACAACCAAATGTTTTTGATATTTTATACAGAGTCTCATTGGTATAAATAATCCAAAGGGGAATATTGAATTACCATTTGTATTTTTTTAGAAGTTTCATTTATTACAAACCCTATATGATATATATTTTTAGATATATGATAACTTCTTTTAATGATTTTTTAAGTGGATTTAAGTGTTTCTGAATCATTTTGAGTCATTTGAATAGGATTTCAATTGTTGATCTAGAACATGAAAAACTGAAAAGTCCCTAAACATTTGACATGTCACCATATTACATTGTCTAGATCATAATACATAAGAATTTAGATTCAGTGCATCATAATACATTGAGTAGAAGTGAGAAAATGGAAAGGGCTCCGAGTCTGTGACTTGAAAAATTGATCATTGAACTCTATCTTATGACTTCAGAGGAAATAATAAGATATTGAGCTTCAATATACAATTTGGACTAATTACACGATTTCACCATGTGACTTATGTACACAAATCATTTATCATAATAATTCATCATAAAAATTTTATGGACCATATTTCTTCAATGATATACTTTTATATGGGGTCACAGTACGACATTAAAGGCTAGGTAGAATTGTATGTATTTTTTCATGTGTATTACTTTGGATCGTATGAAATCATGATTCATTCAAAATAAAATTTAATCTAAAAATAAGAAAAGGCACGAGAGTGTTTGACTTAATCATATGACTTTGATATGTGTATATGACTTCATTAATCATCTGACTTTTAAAGTCATATGGTAAACTAAATAATGTTTTGTTTGTTTAATTTTGAATTCTAAAGAAAAGAGAAATTAAATATACTGATTCTTTACTATTTTTGTATTTTTTAAATATCATTGGATCATTAAAAACCATTATTCAACATAAGATTTGTACGATTTTTAATGAGATTAAATGAGAATTATCTTTGGAAAATTTTCAAGTATTTTAAAATCAATATATAAAATTATCTTTCATGCTCAAAGATGATATTATTCAATGATTTCTCACATATCTGAGAACTAGTGGAGTCTGTATAAATCATTATAAAATGTTCATCATGAATTATTGTGATTATTTAAGAATATAGTATTGAATAAAAATGTGTTTGATTATGTTTTTTTGAGAGAATATGATACATTGTTTTACTAATGATAGAAAACATGACAAAAATTAACATGTGACCTTATGTGATGGTTTTTTCTTGAAAACCCCAATCAATAAATTTATCCCGAAGCTAAATGAAATATATTAGTCTCTGTATTTCCTCTTGAAGAGGTTGTAATCTGAGTTAAAATAATATATATTTTTCATTGATTATTTTTGAATGAATAAAATTTATTGGGATTTGAATAAAATTTTAAATTAATAAAATAAATATAACTAAAATCGTATAAAATTAAAGGTCAATACATAACAAATAACAATAAATTAAAAGGATTTGAAATTATAATTGAAAAAGTAGTTTTGGAGAAACTTAATCCTCTCAAACACCCCCCGCCCCATTTCCTTTTTCAAATTCATTTTCTAGTTAAATTTCTAAATTTTCATGAAAAGTGATCTGGATCGAAACCCTAGTTTTCATGGATATAATTTCAATACCTTAGTATCCCTCCTAAAGAAGTTATTCTATTACTTGAATTCCTTCAAGTGATCAAACCTGATATAGATCACTATGCTCAATGTAAAGACCTCTCTGAATAAATATAAATACTCAAATCAATTATTATAATTCATATATTGAACAACTGTCCAAAAAAATACATTAAAAAGAATTCAAGAAAAAACATTAAGATGAATTCAAAAGAGATTACACAATAATATTGTAACTCAGAAAAGAGTGTATATCAGTTATTGTTGTCCACAACCACTTGGTTTATAGGCTCACATCACTTGAACAACCCCCATCTTCCCCATTCTTACATGAATGCACAGAATATTCATCAATATATCTATATGAACCTTTACATTTTTTATCTAGACCAAAAAAACCCTATAAAATATGTGGATATAGAAATATTATGTGGGGGATGGGTGGATAATGTGTTGCCTAGTTTATTTCCATCTAAATTTGGCTAAATTTTCTTCTCATTCATGGCTGAATATTCTATTAGGATGCTATATATAGTTTTTAAAAATTCAATTCTATATCAAATATACTAATTTAATTCCTTTTGAACAAGTATTTTAATATCTATATTCTATCAATTTAAGATCACATTTTCTTCCCAAAGAGTCCTTTCAACTTTCTCCAATTTAGCTTGTAAAAATTTAGACTTAATGAAAACATATTTCAATGAAATGTAACTTAAAATCTCAAATTGGATAACTATTTTCTATAAAAATATAATTTCTTCATTTTAATTCATGTAGTGGGATTTATATATCTTTTAATTAGGTATGATCAATTCTATCAACCAAAAAACTCTTCCACTTTGACTGATTTATTTGGGCTCCAGGAAATTAGAAACAAAACTTCTCTCATTTGATAATTTTTTATTCCAATAAAAAATATTAAATTAATTTGGATAAATATTCAAAACATTATGCTTAAAATAAAAAAGTGATTAAAATGGTTAAAATTCTTTAATTGATAAATTTTCACTATTAACCTCAAGAAATCACTAAAATCAAAATAAATGAAATTAATCTCAAATTGATAAATTGGTTAGGTTTAAATAATTTATATAAATATTAATTTTTTAAAAAATTTATCCTTTCAATCTCTCCCACTCTTAGAGCTTGGTCTCCTGGATATGTTAGCATCACATTTAAATCAAGGCAGATCCAAAACATATACCCATGAGGTTCAACAATTTTACACCAAGAAATAAAAGATATCATGCCTCAAAGAAAGAAAATATTTCAAGCTCTCAGTTGACCTCAATTAGTTAATTTCTACTTTGTTTATCCATATATACACACAACACACTCACCTCACTGTGATTTTCTCTTAACCCACAAATATATATTTTCAATAAGGATTCTCTCATGGAAAATCATAGAAGAATCATTATAGGATTGATAAATTTCTATATATCCACTCAATTTTACCAATGAACATAAGATTATAATGATTAACTTTTAGGGTTTTTTGGTGGCATTATCTTGGTTGGTTTTGAATGTCAAAAATGTTGAGGCCAAATAACAATTTTTTGGATCTTTTTGAAGAAAAAATGCACGATTCTAATTTTCACTCAAGTATGGTTTCAAATGCAGTATCCTTAAAATAATATAATCACTAATCATATTTGAAAAAAAAATTCCATAACATGTCATAAATATTTTAGTTAAAAAAGGAATTTTCTCTTCACATTTGTTTTTCTTTAAAGATCGAGATAGGCACAACTTTCTCCCTTTGAGAGCACTAAATGGTAAAATATCCATTTTTTTGAAACATCCAGAAGGGATCACATTTCATTAAATTATTTGTTTTGAGAAAAATAAATATATTAACAATTCAATTTTGATCTACCCAAAGAATCACCAAATTATGTACCACAATAAATTTCCTCTTCCCATATACTTAAGATCAAATAGATTTCAAATTTTCAATTCTGGAACAAGTTAGAAATGAAAAAAAAGCTTTTAATTTTGAAAACCTAACAGCCTTTCCTTAGATACTATGGGATAAAAAGGTCAAATATTCAGGGAACTCCAAATAAGAAAAGGATTTTCTTGAAAGAGAGGCATCAAAATCCAAATAAATTCCTCAATAATTTAAACCATATATATCTTAACCATTATGATTTGATAAAAATAAATAAATTTCTGGTTAAAAAAACATGGATTAGTTATCTTAAGAAATTAGATGAATGTTAATAAGATTTAAAAAATGTTTTAGAGTCCTCATATGAGTGGGATTGCAATAATAATGATAGTGATATGTGGAATGAGATTCAAATATCACAAGGCTTTTCATGGAATTTACAATCTTTTGAACATAAACAATTCATTTTCAAAATTCATTAATGTACATTTACATAGATTAAATTAGTTCAATCACTGACATGCATTTCAAAAATGACAATTATAATCATCTAAGCTAATAAGTTATTTTGTCCCATGTTTTGAAAAGAAAACTATGAATATTTGAAATACAAATTTAAAACAGAATTTTTAAAATATAATACTCAAAAAACACAAAATATCCTTAAATACAAAGTATTTCCACCGCCTCCCACTTCTTTTTAACGATTATCTAACTGTTTAGCATTTAAAATTGTTAATCATCAATCAAAAGTATAATAAATGGAAAAATAAGTTGATATGAAAGGAAAAACATGGTTTCCATTTTATTTATCTTCATGAAGAGAGATTCTGTAACGACCCGAAATTTTTAAATAAATTTTGTTCCCTAATTTTATGTGTTATTGTTATACTCAACAAAAATGTTTTATTTGATAAACATGATTATAATTAAAATGAGATCAGTGGGTTTTGACTATTATATAACCATCGGTCAACATGACCGCTGTGAACAAAATGTTTTGATTATTGTCTCTAAATATAAGTAATCTTGGTTAATTATTATAGAAAGAAGATTCGATGGCCTCACCTAGTAGTCTTGGACCGATCGAAGCCCATCTAACAGAGCTTGGGAAGGAGGTACCACCACTGGGCTTTGCTCTGGATCAAATCCAAGCCGAACTTCATCATGTGAAGCTGGAACGAAATCGCCTTCGTGAGAAGTTCAAACTGATAGAAATTACTACTCGGGCAATGTTGACTGAGCCGCCCCAAGCTTCTATCACCCTAGCACACCTTACTCTTAGGTCCTATGCTGGTATTATAAGGGGTTATGTAACGAGACCATAACTACCTTGTGTAATCCTTGTTTTAAACAAAAATTGGGATTTCTTCTTATGATGAAGTTTATGAATTTTGAAATGACCGGATAAATATAGTATGCATATTTTTGATGAATTTTAGAAAAAGGATATTTTAAATATGTTTATGTAAACCCTAAATAATTAAAAATGTGTAATGATTTTCAAAAAATGGTCTTCTACAATTATGTTCAGTACTAAATTTAGAGTCTAATAAGATCAACTTGATTTTTGATGAATAGTAAATTATGAATAGTGATTTTATGATTAGGATTAGTAATATGACCAAATGGATTAGTAATCTCACTTAAAGAAAGTTTTAAAATAATCTAGGCACCTTGATTAAGTAATGTGATTCAATAAAATAGTTAAATAACGGTTTCATTAATTATTATTCAAATATTAGTTTTTTCGGGTGAATAGTATTTTTTTAATTAAAAATTTAATTAAAAATAATTAGAAAATTATTTTTATAAAAATTACTTTATTTTTGAACTCAGAGCATCGATATTATGTTATGGTAATTTTTGGGGTTTTTTCTGAAAAAATGAATTTTCGATGAATAGTGTTTTTATTTAAAAATTAAATTAAAAATATTTAGAAAATTATTTTTATAAAATGGATTTCATTTTTGAAATCAGAGCATTGATATTTGGTTAATGTGAAATTTTGGGATTTTTCTGAGAAAGTTGAATTTTCAGTGAATAGTAAAAATACAGTTTTAGGGTTTCGGTATGTTTAATGACATCATAACGGTGTCATGATGATGTCATGAGATCTTTTGAGGGTTGGCCGGCCAAGGGTGATGAATTATTGTTTTGGGAGCCCCATGTGGCCTAACTCCATGATAAATGACAAGGGAGAGCACATGGGTTTGAGAAAAGCCCATGTGAGGTGTCCCTTGGCCATTAATGCCTTGTTCCCTCACTTTCCCTATAAATACCAAGCCCTCCTCTCATCCATTCGACTCCCCACTCATTCCCAACGAATTTCTGGTCTCATTACCTCCCAAGGAGTCCTCCCAAGGTGCCCCCAAGCCCTCATGGTCCCAACCTTTGAGGTTTAAGAGTTACATTTTAAGGTAAGGGATCCGACCTCTCTCTTTCTTTTCAAGTAATCTCTTTTATGTCTTTTATTTTATACTCCATGTTCTTATGTTGGAGGATGTTCTTTTATATTCATCCTACTGCCTATTTCATGTTCATATGATGAGAGACCCCCCCTTGCTCTCATCAATTCGTTTTAAGAATGTTTAAGTGGCGCCGTTAGGCTGCCGAATTTTTAAGGGATTCTTTCACCTTCCTCGTTTTCAAGTTCTATTTTCATTCAAGTCTTTCATGTTTCTTTGTATTATGTTGGGGCATGATCTCTAAATTTATCATACTGATATTTTATGATCATATGATGAGAGACCCCATTTTATCTCTTCAATTCAATTTTTTTGAAGTTTTATGTGGCGCCGTTAGGCTGCCGAATTTTTTAAGGGATTCTCTCACCCTTCTCTTTTTCAAAGTTCTACTTTCATGTCAAGTCTTTCAAGTTAATTTATATTATGTTGGGGTATGATCTCTATATCTATCATACTGGACTCGTATGTTCATATGATGAGAGACCCCATTTGATCTCTTCAATTCAGTATTTTGATGTTTTAAGTAGCGCCGTTAGGCTGCTGAATTTTTAAGTGGTTCTTCACCCTTCTCGTTTTGAAGTTCTACTTTCATGTGAATTATTTCAAGTTACTTTTTGTTATATTGGGGTATGATCTCTATATCTATCATACTGGACTCTTATGTTCATATGATGAGAGACCCCATTTGATCTCTTCAATTCAGTATTTTGTTGTTTTAAGTAGCGCCGTTAGGCTGCTGAATTTTTAAGTGGTTCTTCACCCTTCTCGTTTTGAAGTTCTACTTTCATGTGAATTATTTCAAGTTCCTTTTTGTTATATTGGGGTATGATATCTATATCTATCATACTGGACTCTTATTTTCATATGATGAGAGACCCCATTTGATCTCTTCAATTCAGTATTTTGTTGTTTTAAGTAGCGCCGTTAGGCTGCTGAATTTTTAAGTGGTTCTTCACCCTTCTCGTTTTGAAGTTCTACTTTCATGTGAATTATTTCAAGTTCCTTTTTGTTATATTGGGGTATGATATCTATATCTATCATACTGGACTCTTATTTTCATATGATGAGAGACCCCATTTGATCTCTTCAATTCAGTATTTTGAAGTTTTAAGTGGCGCTGTTAGGCTGCCGAATTTTTAAGTGGTTCTTCACCCTTCTCGTTTTGAAGATCTACTTTCATGTCAATTCTTTCAAGTTAATTTTTGTTATGTTGGGGAATTATCTCTATATCTATCATACTGAACTCTTATGTTCACATTATGAGAGACCCTATTTGATCTTTTCAAATCATTTTTGTTGAAGTTTAAGTAACGCCGTTAGGCTGTCGAACTTTCGTAAGAGAAATCTAATTTTTGTCTTCCTTCCATGTTTTTCATTTCAAATGGTATGTACTTGAAATTTCATTACCATGATCATGTATCCTTCTTATTCTGTCCATATACTGTTTTATGGGTCATTTATGAATGTTTGACTCATTTTCCCTCTCTTTTTAATGTCTTCTAAAACCTCATAACATAGCCGTTATGCTGCAGAATTTCCATCTCAAAATGTCTCTCTCTTTTTCTAAAGTTCTTTTATATTATTAAGTGAATACTCAAAGCTCTTTCTTCTAAAGGGGTATTCACATATATACCAAAATGTTCTATTTTAAATTCTGGGATTTACATACATGAGACCCACCTTTTTTTTCTGTGGGTTTTAAAGTGACGTAAAGATCATGTCTTTAAAGCAGTTTTTAAAACGTTATGATTATGAAATGAAACCCATTTATTTTATGCTATGTGGGTTATTTATGAAATGTTTGATGATGATATATGTGGCTCACATGATAATAAAGGCAAATTTAAGGGTGCGCCCTGATAGCGCTCCAATGCATTGGGTAATGATGTAACCACTAGAGATTACAATTTTAACGATGCCTTGGTGAAAAACCTTGGTAATTTTTAACGACACCTTGGGAATGGACCTTGGTGAAACGAAACGATTGTCAATATTAAATGTTTCAGCCACATCTTCAAGTTATGAAAAAGTTTTATTTTTATTATGATATGCCTCAAGAATTCATTTTCATTCATTAAAGTTCTTTTCATGACTTTATTGATGTATCCCAAGTTCATATGTAAAATGTTTCACTTGTTTCCCTTGTTGGGCCTTCTGCTCACCCTTCCTTTTGATGTATGTCCCCAGGTTATGAGATGCGGTAATGAGCCTAGGGTGAACATGAGGAGAAGCCTTTCAAGTGTTTAAGAAGAATGTTTTTTTTGTTTCATGTTTTATGTTCCTTGTTTCCAAGACACTAAACCTTAAAGATCCTCAGTTCCGTGTAATGGAATGAAAAGTTATGTTATAAAAAGACGGGATGCTATAGTTGGTATCAAAGGATGGTTTAGTTATTTGTGGAAATTAGGATATGAAAACTCTAGGAGGAACCCTATAGAAAAGTTTAATATAGGAAATCTTCCTGGTATTTTGGTGAGTATTGAGTAAGGGGTTGCCAAGCAAATACATCCCTGTCTGGATACGAGCAGGTAGAGGTGGCTCTGGCACAGATGTACATAGGGGTAAAACCCGAAAACACCGCTTTGAGCTAGACTCGAACGGGAACTGGTACACGACAACGGGCCTTGCTGCACTCTTGGTTACGACACTCCCGAGGGATATGCTTTGGTAAATTCATAAGCTTGGTATGAACCATTGTTAAAGGAACAAAGATAAAATAAAATAAAGGTTCACATAAGAATATATGATCATTCATAACCTATATGGGAACCTAGAAGATCACAAGTTAGGGTATACCTTTCATATACAAGTTATCCTTATATGCTTTCGGTTCCTTTTCATGATTATTAGCTAAGTACTTAAGCCCCTAATTATGCTTTCTCTTCTTAGTTAATGGTGAGAAATGTAAGAACATGTTCCGACAACCAATGTGATAGGAAATGCGACGATTTTCGTATTAATATGACAGGGATGATTAGGGGATTAAAATATGATTATTATTTTGGAAGACGTTCATTATTTTGGGAACCATATTTGATCGAGGTAAATAGATTACTACGGTATTTTCATTGAGGAGTAAGGTTGACTTATATTTTGAAGAATCGATGAATTTAAGGTGAACTTATAGTAATTTAGGTTACTTATGGGAATGACTAACCTATCTTGGGTAAAATATGTTTAGGTTAGCTACTTTTTTATAAGATGTTAGGAGTGGTTGATGTTGTCTGGAGATGAACAATGAAGTTGTTTTGGAAGACTATGTTATCAAATCCTTATTGTATTTGGGTTTCAATCTTAGTTTGGTTTGTTTTGAGGAATTTTAAGGACCGTTATTTATGGAATGGTCTATGATGAACTTTGGGTAGTACCATGGAACTTTGATGATTTAAAAGTAGTTTCCATTCCTATGGGATTATTTCTTTTTGAAGAGTTGTTTTACCTTAACCTTTCTGTTTTTGGGATAATGTTTAACGATAGAAGAAATAGATAGTTAATCTTTTGTAGATTATGAGATTCTATAGAAGATGATTCTTGTGCTTTTATGAGACCAAGTGTTTTTGAATTCTCATCATTTGGAGAAAAGATTAGTGTTGGTAGGGACTTGTTAAAGGATGAAACTCTACTTGAAGGTAGGTATATTTTCTTATGTTTTTGTTCTATGTGGTAAATGAAATCCTCAAAATTATGAAAAGAAACGTAAAACAAAAATGTTGTTGGTTTACGTTTCCTACTAGGTAATCAAAGACCGTTTACACACATCATAAGTTTGGGATTTTCTCATGGTTAACTTTCTCCTAATCATGTTCTCTATCACTCTCCCTCAGAACTTGACCCTTTGTTTTTTCCTCCATGTCCATGTTTTCCTACATGGAACCCTAGTGTGGGTTAACTCGGGTGACCATTGTACTTCCCTTTCTTTATTTTAAAGTAATAGTTTTACTGACTCCTTTTCCGATGTGGGACTTTCAATGAAATTTCAAAACCCAATTTTAAAATTGCGAGGACGCAATTTCTTAAGGGGGGAAGATTGTAACGACCCGAAATTTTTAAATAAATTTTGTTCCCTAATTTTATGTGTTATTGTTATACTCAACAAAAATGTTTTATTTGATAAACATGATTATAATTAAAATGAGATCAGTGGGTTTTGACTATTATATAACCATCGGTCAACATGACCGCTGTGAACAAAATGTTTTGATTATTGTCTCTAAATATAAGTAATCTTGGTTAATTATTATAGAAAGAAGATTCGATGGCCTCACCTAGTAGTCTTGGACCGATCGAAGCCCATCTAACAGAGCTTGGGAAGGAGGTAGCACCACTGGGCTTTGCTCTGGATCAAATCCAAGCCGAACTTCATCATGTGAAGCTGGAACGAAATCGCCTTCGTGAGAAGTTCAAACTGATAGAAATTACTACTCGGGCAATGTTGACTGAGCCGCCCCAAGCTTCTATCACCCTAGCACACCTTACTCTTAGGTCCTATGCTGGTATTATAAGGGGTTATGTAACGAGACCATAACTACCTTATGTAATCCTTGTTTTAAACAAAAATTGGGATTTCTTCTTATGATGAAGTTTATGAATTTTAAAATGACCGGATAAATATAGTATGCATATTTTTGATGAATTTTAGAAAAAGGATATTTTAAATATGTTTATGTAAACCCTAAATAATTAAAAATGTGTAATGATTTTCAAAAAATGGTCTTCTACAATTATGTTCAGTACTAAATTTAGAGTCTAATAAGATCAACTTGATTTTTGATGAATAGTAAATTATGAATAGTGATTTTATAATTAGGATTAGTAATATGACCAAATGGATTAGTAATCTCACTTAAAGAAAGTTTTAAAATAATCTTGGCACCTTGATTAAGTAATGTGATTCAATAAAATAGTTAAATAACGGTTTCATTAATTATTATTCAAGTATTAGTTTTTTCGGGTGAATATTATTTTTTTATTTAAAAATTTAATTAAAAATAATTAGAAAATTATTTTTATAAAAATTACTTTATTTTTGAACTCAGAGCATCGATATTATGTTATGGTAATTTTTGGGGTTTTTTCTGAAAAAATGAATTTTCGATGAATAGTGTTTTTATTTAAAAATTAAATTAAAAATATTTAGAAAATTATTTTTATAAAATGGATTTCATTTTTGAAATCAGAGCATTGATATTTGGTTAATGTGAAATTTTGGGATTTTTCTGAGAAAGTTGAATTTTCAGTGAATAGTAAAAATACAGTTTTAGGGTTTCGGTATGTTTAATGACATCATAACGGTGTCATGATGATGTCATGAGATCTTTTGAGGGTTGGACGGCCAAGGGTGATGAATTATTGTTTTGGGGGCCCCATGTGGCCTAACTCCATGATAAATGACAAGGGAGAGCACATGGGTTTGAGAAAAGCCCATGTGAGGTGTCCCTTGGCCATTAATGCCTTGTTCCCTCACTTTCCCTATAAATACCAAGCCCTCCTCTCATCCATTCGACTCCCCACTCATTCCCAACGAATTTCTGGTCTCATTACCTCCCAAGGAGTCCTCCCAAGGTGCCCCCAAGCCCTCATGGTCCCAACCTTTGAGGTTTAAGAGTTACATTTTAAGGTAAGGGATCCGACCTCTCTCTTTCTTTTCAAGTAATCTCTTTTATGTCTTTTATTTTATACTCCATGTTCTTATGTTGGAGGATGTTCTTTTATATTCATCCTACTGCCTATTTCATGTTCATATGATGAGAGACCCCCCCTTGCTCTCATCAATTCGTTTTAAGAATGTTTAAGTGGCGCCGTTAGGCTGCCGAATTTTTAAGGGATTCTTTCACCTTCCTCGTTTTCAAGTTCTATTTTCATTCAAGTCTTTCATGTTTCTTTGTATTATGTTGGGGCATGATCTCTAAATTTATCATACTGATATTTTATGATCATATTATGAGAGACCCCATTTTATCTCTTCAATTCAATTTTTTTGAAGTTTTATGTGGCGCCGTTAGGCTGCCGAATTTTTTAAGGGATTCTCTCACCCTTCTCTTTTTCAAAGTTCTACTTTCATGTCAAGTCTTTCAAGTTAATTTCTATTATGTTGGGGTATTATCTCTATATCTATCATACTGGACTCTTATGTTCATATGATGAGAGACCCCATTTGATCTCTTCAATTCAGTATTTTGATGTTTTAAGTAGCGCCGTTAGGCTGCTGAATTTTTAAGTGGTTCTTCACCCTTCTCGTTTTGAAGTTCTACTTTCATGTGAATTATTTCAAGTTACTTTTTGTTATATTGGGGTATGATCTCTATATCTATCATACTGGACTCTTATGTTCATATGATGAGAGACCCCATTTGATCTCTTCAATTCAGTATTTTGTTGTTTTAAGTAGCGCCGTTAGGCTGCTGAATTTTTAAGTGGTTCTTCACCCTTCTCGTTTTGAAGTTCTACTTTCATGTAAATTATTTCAAGTTCGTTTTTGTTATATTGGGGTATGATATCTATATCTATCATACTGGACTCTTATTTTCATATGATGAGAGACCCCATTTGATCTCTTCAATTCAGTATTTTGTTGTTTTAAGTAGCGCCGTTAGGCTGCTGAATTTTTAAGTGGTTCTTCACCCTTCTCGTTTTGAAGTTCTACTTTCATGTGAATTATTTCAAGTTCCTTTTTGTTATATTGGGGTATGATATCTATATCTATCATACTGGACTCTTATTTTCATATGATGAGAGACCCCATTTGATCGCTTCAATTCAGTATTTTGAAGTTTTAAGTGGCGCTGTTAGGCTGCCGAATTTTTAAGTGGTTCTTCACCCTTCTCGTTTTGAAGATCTACTTTCATGTCAATTCTTTCAAGTTAATTTTTGTTATGTTGGGGAATTATCTCTATATCTATCATACTGAACTCTTATGTTCACATGATGAGAGACCCTATTTGATCTTTTCAAATCATTTTTGTTGAAGTTTAAGTAACGCCGTTAGGCTGTCGAACTTTCGTAAGAGAAATCTAATTTTTGTCTTCCTTCCATGTTTTTCATTTCAAATGGTATGTACTTGAAATTTCATTACCATGATCATGTATCCTTCTTATTCTGTCCATATACTGTTTTATGGGTCATTTATGAATGTTTGACTCATTTTCCCTCTCTTTTTAATGTCTTCTAAAACCTCATAACATAGCCGTTATGCTGCAGAATTTCCATCTCAAAATGTCTCTCTCTTTTTCTAAAGTTCTTTTATATTATTAAGTGAATACTCAAAGCTCTTTCTTCTAAAGGGGTATTCACATATATACCAAAATGTTCTATTTTAAATTATGGGATTTACATACATGAGACCCACCTTCTTTTTCTGTGGGTTTTAAAGTGACGTAAAGATCATGTCTTTAAAGCAGTTTTTAAAACGTTATGATTATGAAATGAAACCCATTTATTTTATGCTATGTGGGTTATTTATGAAATGTTTGATGATGATATATGTGGCTCACATGATAATAATGGCAAATTTAAGGGTGCGCCCTGATAGCGCTCCAATGCATTGGGTAATGATGTAACCACTAGAGATTACAATTTTAACGATGCCTTGGTGAAAAACCTTGGTAATTTTTAACGACACCTTGGGGATGGACCTTGGTGAAACGAAACGATTGTCAATATTAAATGTTGCAGCCACATCTTCAAGTTATGAAAAAGTTTTATTTTTATTATGATATGCCTCATGATTTCATTTTCATTCATTAAAGTTCTTTTCATGACTTTATTGATGTATCCCAAGTTCATATGTAAAATGTTTCACTTGTTTCCCTTGCTGGGCCTTCTGCTCACCCTTCCTTTTGATGTATGTCCCCAGGTTATGAGATGCGGTAATGAGCCTAGGGTGAACATGAGGAGAAGCCTTTCAAGTGTTTAAGAAGAATGTTTTTTTTTTGTTTCATGTTTTATGTTCCTTGTTTCCAAGACACTAAACCTTAAAGATCCTCAGTTCCGTGTAATGGAATGAAAAGTTATGTTATAAAAAGACGGGATGCTATAGATTCCATCCCTTGTGGGATTTTGAAAATTCTCTATAAATAGCTTCAACCAATGCCCATTGACTATGAATGTTGTCCCTTTATTTGGTTATTTTATCTAGATAGCACCAAAATAAAAAAAAATATTCGTAATAATGAAATGAGTATCCATTTGGAACAAATTTAATAAGAAAAAAATTTTAATTCTGGAGTCAAACAGAAACAGTTTATCTCATTCCTTAAATCTTTTATTTGTAATCATCCTATCATGAAGTTATTTGGTATCTTTTTTTTATAACATGGAGCATTCTTATGCATTATTTTTCATATTCTCTAGCTCCTATGAATAATTTGTTTTTGGTTTTCTACTAGTAACAGATTCATGTTACAAGTTTTAATAGCCCAAAAATCTTTGTGTTAATAATCAACTAGTATGTGAAAATCATGTAGATAGAATAATCTAAATGGGTACAAAAAAATTTTGGTTTTTAATGTAGTTATATAGGCCTAGAGTGCATCCTCTAGTATCAAACTCTAATCCTTTCTATTAGGGATCATAGTTTTTTATATATATTTTTTCATTTTTCTCTTTAACAAATCAGACATTATATTCTTTTGAGGGTGATAGGGCATAGAGACCATATGATTAACTCCATATTTATAAAAAATAAATTCCAATCATCAATTAAAAAAGTGGGTTCCTTTATCAGTGATAAAAAACATGGGTAATAAAAATATAGAAAACAAATTTCCTTTCATAAATATGGATACAAGTATGGGCACATAATCAATAGCAAGAATAGTGTAATGATATCCAAAATAATTGGGAAAAGGTCCCATGAATTCCATACCCCACACAAAAAATACATCACAAAATAAAGGAGGTTTCTTTGTATTCTAATTACTTTAGGCAATTTAACCTTTTAATATGTAACATTTAAAGGAACTACAAAAATCCAAAGAATCACTAAAAATCATATGATAATAAAAACAAGAATAAATCAATTTTCATCAATTTATTTATGGTGAAATTTTTCCTCCATAGCTTATAGTGTGAAAAATAATATAGAATATAATGAAATTCAGAATTTTGAATGAATATCCAAATCATTTTATCACTAACAACATGTAAAAAGTAAGGATCACCATAAATTTAATTCTTTGAAACACTTACACATTCAGAAATTTTTTCTTTTAAAATCAGTGGGGAAGTTCATCATAATCCAATGAATTTATGAGATCAACAAACCATATACTTTCACTCTTACAAGCATACACCACCTTATCTATAAAGGTTTCTTTAATTATTGTAAAATATATTATTTTCTATTCAAAATAGATGGTATCTTACTCAAATGACCATCAATAATGTTTTAACTTCCTTTATTATCCTTTATTTCAACATCAATTCCCTTTAAGAACAATATCCATCTCAAAAGTATAGGTTTTGCATCATATTTCGTAACAAAAAACCTGATTTCAACATGGACCGTGAAAATAATCACTTCGGATCCCAATAGATAACTCCTAAATTTTTATAAATAAAATACAACTACCTATAGTTATTTATTTCTTTTTGTGTACATTAATTGGTAATTATCTAAAGATCTAGAGTCATAATAAGTCACATTATATTTATATTCCATCATTTTACTCAAAATAAACACAAGAGAAAAGTTTCATGCATTAGTCATCATTTTGACAGGAAAGTCCCATTTTGGTGGTTGAATAATACGAGGGGTTACCATTTTTATTTCATCTCCCTAAATTCTTATTTACAGCTCTCATCAAAGAAAAATGGGTTTCATTTTAAAGAAATCTATGAAATAAATTTACAACCATACTAAAAATATGTATGAATCTTCTATAAAAACTAGTACGACCAAGGAAATATATCATATCTCTAACTATTTATTGGGCATGGAAATAAAGAAATTACCTCAAATTTGGATTGACCAACCTAAATTCCTTCCAGAGACAAAACATCACCAAGAAAGATAACCTTATCTACAATGAAATAGCATTTTTAATAATTTAGGATAAGTTTCCTATCAATGAAAATTTAAATAACATGATCCAAACATTCCAAATAACATTCAAATAATGAACCATAAATAGTGAAGTCATCCATAATAACTTACTTAAAATATTCAAAAAATATATAGAAAATTTTCATCATATAACATTGAAAAGTTCATGGAGCATTACATAAACCGAAGGGCATTTTCCTATAAAAATGGTTCCAATGGGGCGTGTGAAACTAGTTTTCTCTTGATACTCCGGTGTAATACATATTTAATAATAATCAGATAATCAATAAAGTAAAAAAATATTGGGTTTACCCAAATATTGTTTTAATTATATGATAAAGGAATGGAAATGGCATTTGGACATTCATTATAAAAAAATTATTATTATATAACAAATTCACATTTTTAATTTATTTGGATGCCTAATAGGTACAAGGGAACTAAATTTATTCCATGATATTGTAAAGATATTTTTTAAAAAAAAACTTAGACTAGACTCAGAAATTTACTAGATGATATGCGAAAAATAATTCGAGTATCCAAAAAATGTGTAGAATTATTTCTTAAAAACACTAAAAGTGTTGGGTTCCGTTTCTATTGAAGTTGTCTCAATAGTTTATCATCTTTCTCCAAAAAAATTTTTTTGCACATTAAGGGAATCATTCCATTCAAATTAGATAAGTTATATTCTACTTATTTCATGTGGGTTTTGAGGAATCCTATTAGTACCTTGAAAAATATTTATAAATGAATACAAGGAATTGTTCATTACCACCTATGAAATTATTATTTAAGGTCTCAAAAACTAGGATCATGACCTGATATTTTGGGATATTTTCATTGATCCATGAAAATTGGTCATAGGTGTGATTATTCAATGAAACTCAATATTTTAAAGTAAATTCATTGTGATGATCAATTTCTATGTTCTAGTAATGAATTCCATTTATAAATTGGAATTTTATCATTGGAAAACTATTATTTAGTTCAGTTTTTTCTATAATGTTTTATTTATAATTGGGAGATCAATAGACTCTCATAACCCTATTTCAATATTCCAAGACTTATTAGATTTTTCTGTTTCACTCTCATGTTGATCGGTTTCAGAAAAAAAAATTTCCATATTTTATAACAGTGGTAGGTTGTTCATCATAAGAAAAATCAGGAGAAAATTCACTATAAAACCAATAAATAAGGATTACTTTAGGGGATAAATGATCCTAAAATGGGTGTTTCATTGACAGAAAAATATTGAAGTTAACAACATCTCCTCCAAATTCAAGTGAAATGGTTCCTTTGTGAACATTGAATATTTCTTTTTTATTTTTCAAAAATGGTCTCCTTAGAATTAGAGGTTCATGGGTTCTAAACCAATCCGATTCTATATCCAAGTCATAGAAATACACAATAAAAAACATGTCTCTCTCCTAAATGATCACATCCTCTATAACTCCATTAGGTTTGGTAATACTTCTATTTGAATGATGAATGATAATTCTAGAGGGTTTTAGTTCTCTAACCTGAAGAGATGAGTAAGTAGAATTTATAATAAAATGGATAGAAGCTCCCAAATCAAGTCTAAAATCCTTGATTCGATATTTACCTATAGTTTAGGTAATGGTAATGGATCTAGGGTCTTTACATTTTATTGGAAAAGAATATTTAATCATGGGTGAAACCTTCCTCTCAATGTTTATGTTTTCACCACCTTTGAATTTTCTCTTGTGGGTAAACATTTCTTTTAAAAACATTGAATGTCTTGGAATTTATTTCAACGAACCAATAAAAGGTATGTTGACTTAAACATTCAAAAAATTTTCTAAAATAACCTTATCAATCTCCTTTTCATCACTTCACATCACTATACCAGTACTACTTGGATATGGTATTGATGGTTTCAATGATTCTAGGCCATTTTAAGAACTTATTTGAGAAACCTAAAAATACCTCATCCTCATCAAAGAAGTTTTTTTATTTAAAAAATTCACTTGAATATGTGTTGTTTTCCAAGAAAATTCTGAATTTCCATTATTTTCATCAATGGTGGGATTCTCTTAAACATAGTCAACACAAGGTTGTTGTTACTCAGTTTGAGGGTTATTAAATATTGTTCCACTCGTATGTTCTATAATTCTTAAATTTCATTTCCCATTATCTATTGAAATCACTTGCATTTCTGAATATAAAACTCCATTCATTTTATTTGTCATGATTCTAATATCATATGCAAGATGACCCATTTGAGTCATCAATGTATGCAGCATGATCTACTATTGATCTTGTATATGACTCATTTCCACTTTTTGTTTCCCCATTACTTATTTAAGGTTACTATATTTCTTTTTATTAGGGCAAGAAGGCTGAAAGTTTCTTCCTAAATAAGAATTAGCTTTCTCATCGAAACATATTAGTTAAGAATTACTTAATTGTCCTTGGAATAATTTTCTTGGTTTTTCGAGTAGTCGAAATATTTCAATAGAGTTGGTGTTTAAGACCATATTAAAATTTTTATAATTTTGAAAAGGTATTTTTTGGTTTCATTGAAAATTATTTCCTGGAAAAATATAATTTTAATTCTTAAAATGATCTATCATTTGTGGTCATTGATCACTAAAATGTTCTTTGGAAGAAAAAAAAAGCGTCAATATACATTCATTTGAAATGTTTTTTCAGGTTTGGGTGGGGTTGGTGGGTTATTGGAAAACATCATCAACCTAACCATGGTGAAAATATTATAACATTGACTCAAAATCATGTTATTTTTATAACTAATAATAGGGCATTCTTTGGAATATTTCACATGAATAAGGCCTCTTATTCTAAATTTTTGAGCATTTTAGGCCATATTTTCCATTAAAGTCATAGAAGTATTAGGTTTTTTGTCAACTAAATCCCCTATATTAATAACATAAATCATGCTCCTGATAGTAAGACATAATCCTTCATAAAAAGATTTTATCAATATCTAGTAACATATTTGATGGGAGGGGACTAAAACTGATTCTTTTGAATCATTTGTAGTACTCAAGTAATGTCTCACCATGATTTTTCATAATCCTATAAATATTATTTCGAATGTAATTAGTTCTGGAGGCAGGGAAAAAATTTAAGAAAAAATATATTTAATTCAATCCAATATCTAATCATTGTGGAATGTGAATATAAAACCCATTCATTTGAAAATCCATCTAAAGATAAATTAAATGGACTTATTATTTTATTTTCATCAACCCCTTGAGGTTTTATATTGAAAAAAATATAAATGAATTATTGAAGGTCTTTATATAAATAGTCACTAAGGAACCCACTAAATTTTGGATGTTGGAAAAAAAACCCTATTTAATTTCAAACCCAACTGGTGTATCGGGATATTCCACTAGGTTTTCTTGATTTTCATCATAGGATAAAGTCAATTATTTCATGGTTTTGTTTTCAACCATTTGAATTTCTGGTTCAAATAAATTAATTCTATATATGTCATTGGATGACTCACAAATAAATATATGGGGGATTTCTATTAAATCTAACATGATATTGATAAGTGTTATCAATTTCATACTTAAATGGTTGCAATTTCAGGCCATAATTTTGGGTCGTGAAAAAATAAATCTAATATTTAACTCAAGAAACCTAATCATCAATGGAGCCTTTTTATGTGTGGTTTTTTTTTCAGGAAAACCCATATCAATAATTTTTACCCAATATAAATTCAATATTGTCTTTCATGGATTCCCTCTCGAGGAGGTTATAATTTTAGTTCCCAAATTGTTAATTTTTCTTTTCTTTTTTTGTAAGAAAGAAAATTTTTTAGGATTTGATTAAAATTTAGTATAAATAAAATAAATAACACTAAAGTGAATGAAAATTTATGATGAATATATATAATTTATTATAAATCAAAAGGAAATAAAATCTAAATTAACAAAGTAGTTGTGGACAAGATTAAAACTCTCAAGCACTCCCCTCTTCAATCATTAAAAGGATTTCCCAATTGAATTTCCAAATGCCCAACCAATGACCTCTAGATGGAAACCCTAGTTTTAAGGATATAATATCAATTCCTCAATATAATTGTTGTTTTTCCTTTATAATTTATTCAATTTCTAACACCCCAATCTTCCATGGTACGTTTCTCTTTGAATAATACAGTAGTGTGTGTTGTACGCAACTTCGAGCGATTATGAATTGTAATACCCACTTTTAGAAATTTTATAAATTTAGTCTTTCAAAATGGACTTCATTTTTTGATTCGGAATAACAATATTAGATTAGGGTGAATTTTTGGTATTTTTCTGAAAACATTAAATTTTTGATAAATAGTGAAAACACTGAGTTATAGTTTAAAACAATTTTTTTTAAATAGTTATTAATTTTTATTTAAATTTATTTTTGGTCAAAATAATACATAATACCTATATAATATCAATTTATTTCATTGGAGTCATTTTATAATAATTTTAGATCTATAAAAAGTTTATTGAGCTTTTTATCATCTTTTACCCTCCTCTTTGGAGCATTTAGAAATTTACATATTACATAATTTTACCACTTCTTTGAGTTGAATATCCAAAATACGAGAGACATGGTTGATATCAGTAATTAAAATGTGGTTCAATAAGATGAAAATAATTTTTGGTGGATAATAACTTTTTAATTTTATTTACCACGGTTAAAAGTAAATATGGTAATTAAGGGTAAAAATGATATTATTGTTACAATAACACATGTCCTAATTCTATTGTATAAGTATAATTTGACCAAAAAAACTTTAATAATAAAATATTAACCTCTTTGATCCACTTGGCTTAGATTAGGACATTTATTATTATTTAATTCAAAGAAGAGTTAAAAGTGTTAAATTCAATGTTTAACAACTAAACTATTTTTAATATAGGGTTAAAGATAAGATAAATTAGACAATAAATATTCAATAGAAAGATAAAAAGATTTCCTATATAATGGTATTTTATTTCTATTTTTTAGACATTAAATAATTTAAATTATTTATGATATAATGATGATGACGTAATTACCTAATTAATGAAATATTAAAATAATTGATATTATAAATATCCAAATAAAGGTAATTTGAGACTTTTTATAAGTTATAATAATTTACTAGGATAATATTACATTTTAGGGTTGGTTATATAAATTTTTTTCTAAGTAATAATTCAGTTATGAATTTAGAAGAAAAAAAATCAAAATAGTGTCAAAATGGACATAAAAGAGTTTTTAAAACAAATATTATATTATTAATTGATATTGTATTTATAAAAATATAAGGTTCTTCAAAAAGACTTATATAATGATATTTTTATCATTAATGAACCACTTGGGTTTCACTTGGAATAATATAGTATGTTTATTAACCATATAATATAAAAATAAAAAGAGACATGGTAAATGTAGAACTATTTAACTAAGAGTTAAATCTAAAAGATAAAGTTAATATAGTGACCCATACCTATTTAAAACCTATTGGTTGAGTGGTATTCGACCCATCCCCACCTTATCCTTTAAATAATTTATTTTAGAGACATTAGAAACCTAAAATTTTCTTCTTATAAAATAAATTTTATAGCTTTTCCTAAGGTGTCCCTCACCCCTCTTATAAAAGGGCACTCCCCCTTATCTCTAATTCACACCTTCAAAGACATTTGTCTCGGCCAACCCCAGCCTAAATACCCTCTCAACTATCCCACCTTCATCCTAGAGGCCTTACTTTAGTCATAAATCCAACCTAGGGAGCCCTTTTGATCAAATTAAAAGGAAGAACCCAAAGAAGAGGTAAATATTTCATCACCTCTTTCAAGTTCCTTTCTTCTTCCACTTCCTCATTCTTTTTTGTTTCCATTATAAAATAATAAATCTAGTAACTTCAGAATACTGTGATGTTATTATAAATATTTTACAACCATATTCATTATTCTATCTATCCTTTGAATGACATGTCACCATACGTGTGTACGTACGGCTTACCATCTCCACGTCGTGGTGTAATTGTTAGTCAATAATTTATTATTTGGATTTGTATAATAATGATGTCTAATTGATGTAAATAATAAATATATCATGATAATTATTTTTTATATATTATATACCATCCAATTATATATTATTTTAATATCAAAATAATGATATTGTCACTCGTGCGTACGTACGGATTACCGTCTCCACGAACATGATTAGATTCTTTCCCCATCGTGTGCATTCCAGACTAATTTTCTTTCGATGATTAGAAATAATGTATAAAGACTTAATATCATTATGAATATGAATAAGATACATCCTATCCATAATAAACATTACTTATATAACAAAGCATATAAAGTAAAACGAACCAGTTAACACCCGAAACGACGATAATACTAAGATATTTTTAACCAAGCAATGTTAAAAGATCATATACGATATCATATTAATGTATATGATTCTTGTATAATTTAATAACATTTATTTTACCATTATAAAAGATTTTAAACTACCCTCGACCAAGTAAAAGTACAAGGTAAAGGTTAATTTCACAATCTCTTCATTATCTGAGGTTGTTTATATGTAATTATCTACTGGGACATCTTTATCATCCACATCCATGTTTCTTAAAAAATGTATTTCAAAACCTTCTTACTGTTTTATAGACTATGGGTTAAAGTTATTTATTACCTTGTTTGAATTTTATAATATTTTTATAAATGAATCTTTCCGTCATTTTCCAAATAAGGTACTTTATGGCCTTTTCGACAAAATTAAGGTAAGAATGTTTTTTTAACTTATATGGTGGGTGTGGCTATTTTCAGCCATTATAATGTCGTTTAATCTTACCATAAAATCTTATAAGAATATTTCAAAAATAAATTTCTTCTTTATAATTGTGTTACTCTTAAATTATTTCAAAATAGAATGATATATTTCACAAAAAAAAGTTTTGATTTCATCTATGTCAACATATTTTGATAGATTTTAAGCTTATTTGAAGTTGATTTATTATGATAAAAAACATCCATATAATATTGAAGGTTTTTTGATATGTTTGATTGTTGATGTGTTATTTCATACCATTCATGGTTTATGGATAAAGTATTGACATTTAGTATGCCAGTTTTATTACAATTGTTTATGTTATGTTTAAACCTTTTCATATAAGGAATGCATTGGACTCAGTATGTGATGGGTGGAGCCTGCTCTAGCTTCGCGATGCATTGGTAGGTCTCATGAAATTAACTAGTGTCTTGGAACAAGGCCTTGACAAAATATAATTTCTAGTCTTGGAACAAGGCCTTGACAATGTGGTTATGAAAGTCTGGCATTATTCATTCCATCATTATGAAAGTGTCTATTTATATTGCATGTGATTATTCAACTAGTAGAATATCAATGTCAGTAAGTAAATGGAGTTATTTTGAATTATATTGGCCATATTATGATGAAGGTTTTTTTGAAAAGGATTTTGTTTTAGTTTTATACATTGCCTTATATTTTTATGCTAATTTATGAAAGTTTCCGCTATATTGTTATCCTTACTGAGCATTTGAGATCACTCCTTTCTATGTTTTATTTTTCCTAAGATGCGAAGAAGTATATTATGACTGACTTGAGGTGATAGTCTATGGGATCTCAGTGTTTTCCATGGAAACAATTTTGTTGTAGTTTTCAATTTTATGTTGTAATGTAAACCTTATTAATATATCTAGTATTTCCAAGGCTACTAAACTAATCGGTCTTTTGGGACATGATCTACTACTATCATTCTAATGATACATAATAATGCATCGAATCTGGGTAGCTGGGGTTAGGACGTTACAGTTGGGGTCATAGGAAGTTTAGTACAAACCTTGGAAACTAGATTTAGATAAACTCATATTAGGGAACTTTAACCTAAGATTGACTTTGAGGATTAGTATAGAAGAATTTCCAAGAATTTTGGTATTGTAGAGATTTTGTGATTTTTCCAAGTAATACAACCATGTATGGATACAAGCATATAGAGGTGGCACTGGCATAGATGTACCTAGGGGTAAAAATCGAAAACACCACATTGAGCTAGATTTCATTGGGAACTGGTACATGAAAACGGGCCTTGTTGCTCTCTTGGTTAGGACACTCGAGGGGGATATGCTTAGGATAATTCTCATTTACTTTTAAAACCATTATGAAGGGTTTATGAGTATATACTTCCTCAAAGTAAACACTTTTTATGATTATCACGACTAGAAATTTAAGCTATATCCACGGACCTATAGCCACTGTTTTATAGGTCTGTGGCTATAGACTGTTTATAGTTGCGCTTTAATTAAGCATCTGTGGCTAAAATTTTAAACATCGGTGTTTCTTTTATTTTCTTTGGATTTCTTCAGCCTCTCCTCTCCTCCTCCCCCGATCTGCGATGGCCTCTCCTCTCCTCCTCCTCCCTTGATCTGCGACCCCTACTCTCCGAACCATCTACAGCTCTCAACGTGGTGCCCTCCTCCCGACGCTCCCAATCAATGCGATCTCTCACGCTGCCATCGACCTCTCTCACCACGACCCTCCACTCCAAACCGTCAACCTCTCTCACGAACTCTCTCACGTTGTTGACGGCGGCCCGTCAGAAGCAGGAATCCACTAGTGCTTCAGCTTGAAATTTCTGTGTACTTTTTGAATCTCCCTCCGTCTATTTCCCTCCCACTATAAATACCCCAATACAATAAAGTTTTACATCCTTCACCCCAACAATGGTGAAAGTTGAATTATAAAAAAAGTTCCAAAACCTATGAATTTATTAAAAACTGACCCGTAGTAGCTTGTCGGAATTCAAAAGCATTGAGTTGATGACATGCATCATAGTAGCAAGCTGTTATTCAAAAGCATTGTTACACGAGTTCATGAATTTTATACCACTCATAAGATTTCATTGTTTAAATTTTTTATAGAATTTTCACTGGTCAAAATAAATTTTAGGGTTTTCTTTTTTCTCTCTTTTTATGACCACATAAAGTTTACATGAGTGCAGTGTAATGGTATTAATTGTTGAAAATGGGTTTTACTATTTGATATCACTTTTATTTTTAATGAAAATGAATAATCTGTTTACACATTTTATGTGAATGTAGTTTAATTTAATAATCTTTTTCTTATACATTTATTTTGGAAGATTCTTCTTTATCAAAGGCTAAAATGGAAAAGATCTTCTCTAGTAGTGTTGCTTTGTTTATTTTGATAACATTCTATAATCTTTTGTATGTTTGTGAGTTACTTTTAGGATGGAGCGAACTAATTCATTAGGATATAAGGATCTATTTGGTTCACATGTACTAAATGAAAGAAAAAGAAAGAAAACAGAATGCTGTTTGAATTCAGGAATTTTATTCCAATTGTCAGTAGGAAGTGGGGGTTTACCAAGTTTAACTACACCAATTAATTGAAGTGGTAGATAAGTAACAAGATTGTTCCCAATGGTGATAATAAAAGAATTTTGGTATCACATTTATTAATGTTGTTTCTTAGGTAACATGTTTGCTTCCCTTACCCATGTTATTATTCACTATACACTTATTTTTTCCCCTGTTTTGTTTTGTTCAAAATTGTATGCCACTATTGTTTTTTTTGGTTGTTAAATTTATATAAAATTTTAGGCTCAAATTTATGGAGTTTGTGACCTTCCTTCTTGTTTCTATTTTTGACGTTTATTCATTGTTTCATTTTTATGGGTTGGATGCAACTGCATTTATTCGGATGCAACTGCATTTTTGGATGCCACTGTATTTTGGATGTTGTTATTTCCCCTATTTTGTTTTGCATTTTGGTTTGTATTTTCTTGGATGTTGCTACATTTTTTGGATGCCACTACATTTTGGTTTGCATTTTGGAATTGGATGGTTTTTTTTGGAAGCCACCCAGCTGCTGCATTGGGTTGGGTCTGGGTTTGGGGGGGTGCTATAGGTGGGTGGGGGATGGGGGCTGCCGAGGGGTGGGGTGGGGAGAAGGAGGGGCAACTATAGGGGGGTGAGGGGGCTGGGGGTGCATGGGTCTGGGTTTGGGTTCAGGTGCATCGGGTTGGGTTTTACTCATATAACTTGACCTAAACTGACCAAAACCATGACAGTTTGGGTTGGGTTGAGTCCTTTGGACATGTGTCAAGTAACCCGACCCCAGTGGGTTGGGTCGGGTTGGGTCAGGTTCTCACAAAGCACATGATCGACCTAATATTTTTTGTTAGTTCGAGCCCCAAAACACCCTCGACCCAACACATGAACACCCCTAAAGCCCGACACTATTATGAAGAGTCATCTCTTGGACTTGAAATTAGGTGGATCTTTTGATTGTCATGAACCTACTCCACACTATCTATGGTGGTTTTTTCAGCTCCATGGAAGATGTTCTAGAATTATTTCATATGTTGAAGGTATATGAAGGCCTTTTTGATTAAGTAATACACTGTTGAATTTGAAGGCATGGGAATCATCGATGTCTCTTCATGTTTTATTACTTGGAGTACTGGGTGCGGGGTGCGGCAGGGCTCAGGGTGCAGGGTGAGACATCTCTATATTTTTTTCTAGAAACAAATATGTAGCCACGGTTTACAACCATGTTAGTATAACTATTTTTTGGAAAGTACATGATGTGGAATAAAAAAATAATATTCAAGAATGGTGTATAGTTGTTCTCACCATCAATTTTTTTAGATCCTTTTAAGAAAAATGGTTTTTAAACTACATATTATAATTTTGTAGATGCATTAAAATGTTTTTTTCCTAGAAAAAGGTTCCCTGAAAAGGTGATTCTTAAAGAAGATTTGGTGGAAACAGTGTGTAATGTGGATGAAAGTGTGATCAAACTGGTCTATGATGTATCACCGCGAGCCAGGTAGTTTCTATTATTTAATTAAGATCCATTTCATTATATAATTTATATGGACTTTTCTATTTCATATAATTAAAAAACATATTTTTTCCTCACCTAAACTGGTTATAGGTACAATCCATAGGTTAGAGATATCAAAGTAGTGCATGTTCTTGAGGTAGAGTACCACAACTAAATTCATTTAATAATAAAATTATTAGATGTGGGTGATGAATTTATATTGTTTCCTAATTTTACCAGTTGCTAATAATTAAACCATTGGTAATTTAACATCCTTCAATCCACCTCATATTTTTGAGCAACAATGTTCTAATGATTTGTTCATGATAACTAATTGAGAGTGTTAATGTTCTGGTTGCTCCAAAGTGATGAATGATGGAGATCAATTTTATATAGGATGTGTTTTTTAGGCCATCGCCATCCTTGCAATGAAGCTCACCATGGTCTCAAATTACGGTATGCTCGTAGAACTATGATTAGAAACTGGTTCATCTACGGTGATGGGTGTTGTCATGCTTTGGGACATGGGGTTGGGTAAGAATAAGATGTGGGGGTTGAGGAAGAAGATGAGGGTATTTTGGACCTTTTAAAACATGAACATCCATTCCACCCTCGAATTTTTAATTTTACCAAACATAATTTATAAACATCATTTTACACAAACTAAATTGGATTACCCCTGATCTGAGCACCCAAGTCGGCCTGTGGAAAGGCTCAAGGGTCATTCTCAATCCCTTCGAGCTAACAACAATTGTTGAGGCATCATATTATTCTCTATGAGAATAATTTTCCTAGATAAATATTATTCAACAAGAAGAAGAATTCAATCAAAATTTATGCATGGTGCATCCATGCCTTAGATGTCCTCTCATAACAAAATAAGTAGTTTCTGGGGGCAGGGGGCAAGGGGAAGGTTGGAGGGGGCATGGGGCAGGGGGCAGGGGGCATGGGTGCAGGAGGGCAGGGGGTAGGTTGGAGGAGGGCATGGGGCAGGGTGCAGGGGGCAGGTTGCATGGGGGGCAGGGGGCAGGTTTGAGGGGGGTAGGGGGCAGGGGGTATGGGTCAGGGGGCAGGGGGGAGGGGTAGGGGGAGGGTGGAGGGGTGCAGCTGTGGACAGGTTAACAACAGCCCCCGTTCTGGGTTTGAAACCTAAAAATTCATTTCCCTATTCTTTTATTTTATTTAATTTAGTTATTTTACTATTTAATAACATTTTTCTTGTGTTATATGGGCACGAAAAAAGCTGGACATCACTTCATGCACCTATTATAGATCGAATCATACTGTTGTTGGAAGCATAAACAAACATCCAGGTTCATGTTTCTACTTTATTTTCAATGTTTTTTATGTTTTCCACCTTCCTCTTTAAATTGTATGTGTGACATTGCCCATTTAATTTTAAGGTTTCTGTAAAATACATTTTATGTGTGAAGGTGTGTATACCCAGTGGGGGAGCAAAAACTTTTAGTTAGAAAGCTCCAACACGCTGCGGTCACGCCGCGGTAATGCCACAATTTGGCCATACTCCGGCCACATCCATCCCAAACATGCCCCCTTCCACCTTCATTTCAGCCCGCTGCCACCAGCATTCCAGCCCACAATAGCCCCCCTTCCACCTTCTAATCAGCCTGCACCATCCCCCAAACACTTGCAACCAGCCCCCTTCCACCATCATTCCAACCTCCTCCCGCTCCCTTCGCTCTTGGCCGGAAGATGCTGCCCCGCGGATGTCACAAGACCAGGCCAACACGTCGCGGTCACGCCGCAATCACTCTGTGATTTGGCCCTGCTTCGGCCACATCCAGCACACACCAGCCCCCTTCCACCTTCATTTCATCCCGCTGTCACCGGCACTCTAGCCCACAACAGCCCCCCCTACCACCTTCAAATCAGCTCGCACCATCTCTCCAACACATGCAACCAGCCCCTTTCTACCAGCATTCCAGCCTCCTCCCGCTCCCTTAGCTCCTGGATGGAAGATGCTGCCCTGCGGATGTCGCTGGACCGGGCCAACACGCCGCGGTCATGCTGCGTCACGCCGCGGTCATGCCACTGTCACGTCGCGGTCACGCCGCGGTCACGTCGTGATTTGGCGATGCTCCAGCCACATCCAACCCACACCAGCCCCCTTCCACCTTCATTTCAGCCCGCTACCACCAGCATTCCAGCCAGTAACAACCTCCCTTCCACCTTCGAATCAGCCCGCACCATCTCCCCAACACCTGCCACCAGACCCCTTCCACTAGCATTCCAGCCTTCTCCCGCTCCCTTCGCTCCTGGCCGGAAGATTCTCCCCTGCGGATGTCGCTAGACCTGGCCAACACGTCATGGTCACGCCATGATTTGGCCCTGCTCCGGCCACATCCATCCCACACCAGCCCCCTTCCACCTTCATTTCAGCCCGCTACCACCAGCATTACAGCCCGCAACAGTCCCCCATGACACCTTCGAATCAGCCTGCACCATCTCCCAAACACTTGCAACGATCCCCCTTCCACCAGAATTCAAGCCTCCTCCCGCTCCATTTGCTCCTGGCCGGAAGATGCTGCCCTGCGGATGTCGCCGGACCGGGCCAACACGCCGTGGTCACGCCGCGGTCAAGCTGCGGTCACGCCGCGGTCAAGCCGCTGTCACACCATAGTCACGCCATGATTTGGCACTGCTCCGACCACATCTAGCCCACACCAGCCCCCTTCAACCTTCATTTCAGCCTACTGCCACCAGCATTCCAGCCCGCAACAGCCCCCCGGCCACCTTCGAATCAGCCCACACCATCTCCCCAACACCTGCAACCATCCCCCTTCCACCAGCATTCCAGCCTCCTCCCGCTCCCTTCGCTCCTGGCCGGAAGATGCTGCCCTGCGGATGTCGCTGGACCGGGCCAACACACCGTGGTCACGTAGCGGTCACGCCGCAGTCACGTCGTGGTCACACCATGGTCACGCTGCAGTCACTCTGTGTTAATGTTGTGATTTGGCCCAGATCCAGCCACATCCAGCCCACACCAGCCCCCTTCCACCTTCATTTCAGCCTGCTGCCACCAGAATTTTATCCCGCAACAGCCCCCCTACCACCTTTGAATTAGCCCGCACCATCCCCCAACACGTGAAACCAGCCCCCTTCCACCAGCATTCTAGCCTCCTCCCACTCCCTTCACTCCTGGTCGGAAGATGATGCCCCAAAAATGTTGCTGGACCAGGCCAACACGTCGCGGTCACGCCGCAGTCACGCTGCAGTCACGCTGCAGTCACACCACGGTCACGTTGTGGTCACGCCGCGGTCACGCCGCAGTCAGGCCGCGGTCATGCCGTAGTCACGCTGCGTTTATGTCATGATTTGGGCCTTCTCCAGCCATATCCAGTCTAAACCAACCCCCTTCCACCTTCAATTCAGCCTTCAACAGCCCCCCATAATCAAGATGGTAGCCTCACAATAATTCATGGGTAACAAGATTCCTAGGATGAATTGGTTTTGGAACTGAAGTTTGAGGATGTTGTTATCTAGATTTAGATTTATGAGTCTCTTAAGGTTATTTTTTGTAACCATCTCACTAGAGGGTCCATGTTATAAGTGGTGGAAAAGAGGCTGGGGAGTTCATCAACCCAAATAAAATGGAATGGAATTCATAATTTCCATTGTGTGTATAAAACACTACCTTTTTAAGACCCTTATTCATACTCATATACAGTGGAACCTATATTTGAAGTCCCATATTGAGAAAAATGTAGCTCATTTCAACTCTTACAATTGTTCTTCACCAATCAGAATGAGGAACCTATTCAGGATGGTATGTTTATTAAGTGCTTGGTAATTAATGAACATCTTCTAAGTCTCATATTTTTTCCTTCACAAGAAAGACGGGATTATAAAATGGGATTCGACTATGTTAGGTTATTCATTCACCCAACATGTCATTAACAGTGTGCTCGAAATCATCATTTTGATATTGATGTAGATTATATGGTCAAATAATTAATAGGGTCGTCCCAAGCACCAGATAAATAGCGTGGTTGGATTTCCAATAAATTTGTAGGCCCTACAGTTTTCTAAACATAAACTGGATGTTTTTCTAAAATTCACTCGAATAAAACCAATCTACAAGATTATGGTTTGATTATTATTCTAGAAACTGAATCTGCACTTACCAATCCCATCACTCAATAATATTATTCTTTGTTGAATGTGGTTTTGAAGTCCCCATGGTCACACTATTGCAGTTTCATTTACATAGAGATTAATTTCCTACCCCTACTATAAATATCTGTTGGTTTTATAGCCATGTCTTGTCAAAACACTATGCAGTATTGTTATCCATTATATCCTGAAGACTACATATAGTCGCATAGGGTCAAAAACAAATGTATCAACTGTACTGATGGAATTCTCTATACTGACCTAAATCTATTTTCATAGGTCTTGTAAAAAATAATGTGAACGACAACCATGAGTACAAAAAAATGGTTTGGTAACTAAAACATTCAAGTTTGTGAATTTGGCAAGATTTCTAGATGTAAATAGATGGATGGATCTTTTATCCAGTAAAAGATCTACCATAACACTTGATATATGTCTGGTGAGCATCATATAATTTTCCTTAACCTCATGCATACTCTGGAGATCAATCGATTCTCTTGCTCATTATACTAGTTTCCTACCATGTTCCCATTCACCTGCTTCAATGAAAAATATTTTTCTTTTTCCATGTCTCCCTCCTCCTTAAATTCCCTAAGTTCTTTGAATTCCTGGATTCACAATCAGAAATGATTTTTAGGGCATTTGTAAATTGGTCTGTATGGTTGGCCATGGTGGAAGGATAACCCATTCAACATCTATTCCCCCAATTCATGATGACTCATATCTCTCACACCATTACATTGGTCATCTCTATTTACATTATTCATATAGTTTTCTCATTGGTTTCATTAAAAAATAAGTCATTTTTTTGGTAAATTTGAAATCCATAATAATGGATTGTCTCCAAATAATGTTGGCAATTCCACTAACTGTGAGATGTTTCATAGCTCTTCAGATTGTTCGACAACCTGTGTAACCAGAAATGTCTCAAGGAGCACACTGCACTCTATCCATCCCATTTATCTAAATTATGGATTTTTCAGTGCTTATCAAGTTTTTTTTTCATTTTCTAATCCTCACTGCATATGTTCCTCAATTCTATTCAAACTCTCAAGAGTTTGTTCTTCTAAATCACAAACTAATAACATCATGCTTTTCTTCTATGCCTCATCCAGAGCCATATGTTGTCTCTTTTTCTACCCTCTCATATTTTATTCCATGTTTTATTACATTGATGCCATATTTTCTTTAATACTTACATAAAAAAGTATATCTAAACCACATTTTTTCCATTCGTGTTTACCTAAAAATTGTAATACACAATTTTCCAACCTAAACATAGATAGAGATCAAGTTTCCTTCCACCCAATGTGTGTGTGAAACTATGATTTGTGAATTGATGATCATCACATTATTGTTTCTTTGAGTTTCAATTAGATTCATCCTCAGATATTTCCATCCAATAATGATCACCCCATACACAAATACATCATCCTCGGTTGATCCATTAAACTCATAGTTCCCCATTAGAGTCACTAAACCATTATGATTATGTGTGTGTTCTTGGAGAGAAATAAGAAAAAAAGAAAAAAAAGATGAATTATAGGGGTATTAATGTTAATTCATGTCACTAGTTTGGTAAGATAAATCGGGACAATGGTTTGGAGCTAGATATTCCTCCTTGACATCCACCTACTGCAAGAATGTAGAAGAACAATAGTCAGACCACTTCTATCTGTAGGTGTATGTTCCAACCTGATTTCTTTTCATTTCTATCTAAATTTTATATTGTATCACAATCCATGTTGAACATATAATAAACCATGTTCCCTATCAGTGCCACTAACCAACATAGGATTCTTTTCCCATTTTGTACCTCCTCCACTGATAATTATGTTTAATGGGAGGGCTTATGGAGAAAGGGGTAACACCACCATGGCTCGGACCCTAGTAGCTACCAACTTCTATTGAGCCTGAACCTCAAAATTGATGTTGATCCTGAACCTCAATTGTTTAGTTGGTCCCACATTTTCCTTTCCTCCAATAATTTTAAACCTTATCACCTCTAACCTGAAAATTGGGGAAAGAGGTGTGCAAGGGATGTGGGAGGGTGCTGTCCAGCAGGGGGCTGATGTCTAGGGGGGTCCTAAAGGGGGGTGCCTTTGTCCAGGGGGATCCAGCAGGGGGGGCTGTCCAGGGGGTCTAGCAGGGGGGGGCTGCTGTCCAGGGGGGTCCAGCGGGGGGGAGGGGTGCTGTCCAGGGGGTCCTGCAGGGGGGGGGGGGGGGCTTCTGTCTAGGGGGGTCCGCAGGGGGGGCTATCTAGGGGGGTCTAGCAGGGGGGCTACTGTCCAGGGGGGCTTCTATCCAGGGGGGCTTCTGTCCAGGGGGTCTGGGGGGCTGCTGTCCAGGGGGAAAGGGGTGTGCATGGGATGTTTGTGGGGGGGATGTCTAGCGGGGGGAGGGCTGCTGTCCAGGGGGGTTCTGCATGGGGGATTCTGTCCAGGGGGGTCCAACAGGGGGGCTACTGTCCAGGGGGCTGGGGCTGCTGTCCAGCAGGGGGTGGGGGCACTGCTGTCCAGGGGGGTCCAGCAGGGGGTGCAAGGGTTGTGTGGGGTGGGGCTGCTGTCCAGGGGGGCTGGGGATGCTTTCCAGCAGGGGGTGGGGGATACTATCCAGGGGGTGCAAGGGATGTGGGGGGATGTTGTCTAGGGGGTCCAGTGGGGGGTCCAGCGGGGGGGGCTTCTGTCCAGGGGGATGCTGTCCAGGGGGGTTGGGGCTGTTGTCTAGTAGGGGGTTGGGGGTTATTGTCCAGGGGGGTCCAGCAGGGGGTGCAAGGGATGTGTGTGGGGGGTGGGGGGGGTTACTGTACAGGGGGGAAGGGATGTGCAATGTATTTGTAAGAGGGGCTACTGTCCAGCGGGGTCCAGTAGGGGGTGTTGGATTGGTGTTGCCGGATCCGGTTGGGCCGAATGCTTGTGGCCCACAACTATTGTGGGTCGAGCTCCATAGTGTGCCTGAAGATATCCCAGTGTCCTATGTGACTGCCCAGCCGCATCAACTAATTGAGGTCTGTAAACAATCTTATAAGGCCCCATCTAATGATTTTTTGGAATAGAATGAGTAGACCCACAACTCAGACCAAGAAATACACGACTAAGGCCAGGATCTTGATGGAAAGCAGGAGACCATAAGAACTATTAAATGTTGCTCTGAGGAAGTTGTCCCAGACTCACAAATGCCTTCTGCGACCACGCCTACACATAAGGTGAAATCAACAATTCATGGTAGGACCTACATGGTTCAGGCAAGTCACTTGGTGGATAGTAAGAGAACCTCAGTGCTACTATATATGGCTTTGATGAAGTAGTCTGAGACACACAATTGGGTAATGCTAGTTCTAGGCATGCATCTGCCTTGCCTACTTCATATTTGGTTGGAAAAGATTCTCATAAAGGGGACTCTTTTACTCAGGTAGAGCCTGGGAAATCAAGAAAAATGCGACTTTCAAGAGCCGCAGACGTAGGCTTTGGTCACTCTCTAAAAAAATTCTTTCCTCTAAGTGGGAAGTAATGGGTGAAAGATGTAGATGACAGTGCTCCATCCAAATATATAAAAATTTAAATAAATGGGAAGGATGAATCTCCCCCTTCCTCTAGGGAAATTGATGAATTTCCTGAGGATAAGGCCTTTAAAAGCAAGGCTAAAGAGAACACTAAATCCAATAAACTGAATAACATGATGAAAGACGGGACTTAGACTAGAGGCAAGTCAGTACTTAATAAATGAAGATTTTTTTTGGAATTTCCATGCGCGTGGGAACCCTCCCATGGTCAAAGCCCTTAGGCACATTCTTCTGACCAACTAACCTTTAATGATTAGCATTGCTGAACTGAAAATGAAGTTCTCAAGCTGGAAAGCTATAAAATGGTCTTCAATTGGATACTCACCAATCTCATAACATGTGAACGAAAATGCAGATGAGGATTTTGTTGGATTGGTGTTGCCCGATCCGGTTGGGCCGAATGCTTTTAGCCACTGTAGTAATGCTGACCACTGTAGCAATGCTGACCAACCGACACCGACAGACACTGTAGCGATGTGGACTTCAGGGTCAACTTCACTGTAGCACTTTCGACTTCCAGCCAGCAGACACTTTAGTGCTTTTGACAAAGATGGCTTCCGATCACTGGTGAAACACAGACATCTATTTTGGAATAGTGGACTATCTTCTTCATATGTAGTCCATTTTGGGCTAGGGTTTACTACAAAAATCATCTGTAATTTTTTGCTCTTGATATTGTGAATTCTGCCTCTCCCGTGGACGTAGGGATTTTTCCCAAACCACGTAAATCGTTGTGTCCCGTGCTTTCTATCCTTCCTTTTTCTTAATTTCTATCGTTGTGTCTCCTGGAGATTCCACAACAGATTTATGGGTCCTCAAGCATGAAAGCGTTCATGTTCTTTCCTGCACTGATGATCATCAGAGTGTTCTGGTTGATATGGTGTTCCATGATATTGGGATATCTATAGTCTTTGTTTATGCCTCTAACTCCTATCTCAACAGAAGGGAGCATTGGTAGGATATCACGTATATTTCTAAGAAAATGTCACACAGCTGGATGACATTGGTTTGTTTTAATACTGTGCTCCGACTAGAGGAGAAAACTGGTGATAACATCAACATGATGGTTACTTCTGACTTCCTTTCTTGAATTGAAAATTGTAGGCAAGTTGAAGTGACCACTATGGGGGTGATTACACCTGGAGCAGGTACACCATTAATGAGAGGTAAGCCAGCAGTATTGATAGATGGTTGGCCTGCATCGATGAAGGGAATGAGCCCTTGATTATTTCTGGACTCATCTTAACAAAGCATCACTCTGATCATAATCCCATCATGATTGATTTATGTGCTAGAAATGTGAGGTATTATACTTTTCCTTTCAGACATAACAACTCGTGGATTGTTTGTAGGGGACAGGGTGAGGGGGCAGGGGTGGTTTGCTAGGGGCAGGGGGGTTGCAGTGGGTTGGGCGACAAGTGTAGTGGGCAAGGGGAAGTGCAGGGGGCAGGGGGTGTTATGGGGGCAGGGTGTGTGTGCAAGGGGGGATGCAGCGGGTTGGGGGGAGGTGCAGTGGGTAGGGGGTAGGGGGTAGGGGTGTGTGTAGTGGGATGTGAGGAGTGCAGGAGGTAGTGTTGGGTAAGGGGGCAGGTGGGGGCTGTTTTTCAATGGAATGGGGAGACATATAGCCACGGTTTTAAACTGTGGCTATATATATTACCAAACATAAGATTCTTCAATGGTTTGAAAACTGTGGCTATAGGCTGTTTCCACGGTTCCAACCTTGGCTATAGGGATATAGCCACGGTTCAAATGGTGGCTATAGGGCTATAACCACTATTTTAAATCGTGGCTATAGGTTTTACCCTATAGCCACGCCAATACCAGCCACGTTTTATGAAATAGTGGTTAGAACCTATAGCCACTATTTTTGGGCCTATATCCACGGTTCCAAACTGTGGCTATAGATTTATTTTGTATTAGTGTATGGATTATATCCATAAACACTT
The DNA here is from genome assembly GCA_963277665.1 of Viscum album. Taxonomy (NCBI): domain Eukaryota; kingdom Viridiplantae; phylum Streptophyta; class Magnoliopsida; order Santalales; family Viscaceae; genus Viscum; species Viscum album. The sequence goes on from OY728155.1 coordinate 485,012,589, forward strand.
CAATTTATGTTATGTGTTTTAGAAGTTTGCAATTATGTATTTCGATTAATAAACTAATTTAGTTGATGCCATTGTTTAGAAATGGCGCCTAGTGTAAGGACTGGAAATTGTATTAATGCACACACTCCATATAGGGATTTACCTCCTACTTAAGATAATTATAGTGGAGCTGGTGATGAAACTGGATCTGATTAGCTAATCACCATACTAGGACAACTCACTCATATTATGAATAATAACCTTACCTGTATGGAGCACCCTGATCCGCAGCGCAGTGGATCAATGTTAGATTGCTTCATGAGGAAACAACCACCAACATTCAATGGGGGGTACAAATCCACTAGTACCTGAAAAATGGATAAATTTCATAGAGAAAAATATTCCACGCCTTGGGGAGTAGAAAAAGGGAAAAAGTTTTTATGGAAGTTTACCACCTCACTAGAGATTTTGATCAATGGAGGTCATTGATTTAAAACACAATGGAATATAAGGAAGTATCAAATATAAAATGGAGGGAGTTTAAAGAGATTTTCTTAGAAAAATACTTTCCTCGTGACCATCGAGCGGATATGGAAAGGCAATTTTTGAGTCTGAGGAAAAAGAAGGATAAGAATGTCGCAATGTATAAAGCTAACTTTATAAAGATAGAAAGGAATGTGGTAGATTATATATGTAACCCAAGAATTAATATTAATCATTTCTTTGATGGGTTTTTTATTTAAAGTGAAGCATCAAAGAAAGGACTTGGTTGTTTCCTTATGCAGAATGAGAGGGTTATTTCTTATGCATCACGACAGATAAATTCATGAGAAAAACTATCCTACACATGATCTTGATATAGCAGCTGTAATCTTTTCTTCTATGATTTGGAGAAACTATCTATATGGTGAAAATGTGAGATATATACCCATCATAAGAGTTTGAAGTGTATTTTCTCATAGAAAGAACTCAACATGAGGCAAAGGAGATGGCTTGAACTACTCAAGGATTATGATTGTACTATACACTACCACCCAAGGAAGGAAAATAAGGTGGTAGATGAGTTGAGTAGAAAAGATTATGGAGTTTTGAAAAATATGAGAGTTGAAAAGGATCCTATATACATGGATCTAGTAAATATGGATATGGGAATCACCATGGAAGGTGAAACATCAATACTTTTTCAAATGTTTTCCAAACCATCTTTACTAGAAAGGATAAAGAGTTCTCACACTGGTGATTAAGAGTTTCAAAAGAAGATTAAAGCTGTGAAAGATGTGAGATTGAGTGACTTTGTGTATGAAGATGGAATTTTGAAATTTGGGAAGAGACTTTGTGTTCCCGATATACCTGATCTAAAACGGGAATTGTTGGATGATTCTCAAAGTTCCAATTTCTCTATAATCCCTGGTAGCACTAAGATGTATAGAGATTTGAAGGAACATTTTTTGTGGGAAAACATGAAGAGGGAGATTACTGATTTTGTGTCAAGATGTATGGTTTGTCAGCAAGTGAAAGCTAGAAGGAAACAACCTGGAGGAGTCATGAAAAATCTTCCCATACCTGGGTGGAAATTTGATGATATCACGATGGGATTTGTCATGGGGCTACCAAAGACTCCTAGAAGGAACGATGAAATATGGGTCATTGTTGATCGTCTTACCAAGTCAGCACATTTTCTTGCTATAAAGAATGATTTATCACTTGAATGTTTAGAAAGATTATATTTTAATAAAGATAAAAGAATTCACGGAGTACCACTATCAATTGTTTCTGATCGTGATATCCATTTTACATCATGATTATGAAAAATTATTTAGAATTCCTTAGATACTAAACTTTTTATGAGCACTGCCTACCACCCCCAAACTGATGGAAAGTCAGAATAGACTATTCAAACCTTAGAAGACATGTAGAGATCATTCTCACTTGAATTTCAAGGTACGTGGGATAAATATTTACTTCTGGTAGAATTTTCCTATCACAATAGCTTCCATTCAAGTATTCAGATGGGACCATAAGGAGCGTTATATGGAAAGAGATGTTTCACAATAACCTGTTGGGATGATGTTGGCGAAAGAAAACTTGTAGGCCCAGAACCTGCAGAGGAAACTATGGAAAAGGTTAAGCTAATCCAAACCCACATCAAAGTAGCTCAAATTAGGCAGAATAACTATGATAATAACCAAAGGAAGGATTTGTAATTTCATGTAGGAGATCATGTTTTCTTGAAGTTATCTCCATGGAAGGGTGTTAAATGTTTCGGTAAGAAGGGAAAATTGAGTCCCAGGTACAACATACCTTTTGAAATTCTAGAGCGAATCATGGATATAGTTTACCATTTGGAAATTCCGCCAAGTCTTTCCAAAGATCAGGATGTGTTCCACGTGTCACTGTTGAGAAAATACATTCCTGAACCAACGCATATACTCACCAATGAGGAATTAGATCTGGAACCCGATTTGTCTTATTTCGAAGAGCCAATCAAAATTCTTGATACAAGAGAACAAGTGCCGAGAAACCGGATGACTCGTCTGGTAAAAGTTCTATGGAGAAACCATAAGATAGAAGAGGCAATGTGGGAACCTGAGGAACTTATGATGATGAACCACTCGAGTCTTTTTACGCAGTAATACTCTATAAATTTTGAGGATGAAATTATTTGAAGGAGGGGAGAATGAAACACCCCAAGCTTCCACGGTATGCTTCTCTTTGAATAATATAGTGGCATGTGTTGTACGCAGCTTCGAGTTCTGACACACCACAACCAATCAAACTATCTGTTATGAATAGTAATACATAATTTTTCAAAATTTTATAAAATTTATCTTTCAAAATTGACTTTATTTTTGGATTTGGAATATCTAAACAAGCTTAGGGTTAATTTTTGGTATTTTTCTGAAAACTATCAATCTTTGATGAATAGTGAAAAACATTGAGTGATAGTTTAAAACTGACTTTTTTATTTATATAATTTTTTATTTTATTTAAATTTATTTTAGTTAAAAAAAATACATAATAACTATATAATTTCAATGTAATTTAATGGAGACAGTTTATAATAATTTTAGATGTATAAAAATTTTATTGAGCTTTTTACCGTCTTTTACCCACCTCATAGGAGCATTTGAAAATTTACATAAAACTTAATTTTACTATTTCTATGAGTTGAATTTCATAAATCTGAGAGACATGGTTGATATCAATAAGTAAAATTTGGTTCAATAAGATGAAAATAATTTTTGGTGAATAGTAACTTTTTACTTTTATTTACCATAGTTAATATTAAATAAGGTAATTAAGGGAGAAAACATATTATTATTACCCTAACACATGTCTTAATTATATTGGATAAGTATAATTCGACCAAAAACAACCTTAAGAACAAAATATAGACCTCTTTGGTCCACTTGGATTAGATTAGGGCATTTATTATTATTTAATTCAAAGAAGAGTTAAAAGTGTTAAATTCAATGTTTAAAAACTAAACCATTTTTAATATAGGGTTACACATAAGATAAGTTCGACTATAAATATTAAATATGAGGATAAAAATACTTCCTACATAATGGTTTTTTATTTATATTTCTTAAACATTAAATAATTTAATTCATTTATGAAACAATGATGATGTGGTAATTACCTAATTAATGAAATATTAAAATAATTGATATTATAAATATCCAAATAAATGTAATTTGAAACTTTTTATGAATTATATTAATTTTCTATGTTAATAATACATTTTGGGGTTGGTTAGATGAATTGTTTTTTATGTAATAATGTTGTTATGAATTTAGAAAAAAAAATACAAAACAGTGTCAAAATTGACATAAAATAGTATTTAAAACAAATATTATTCTATTAATTGATATTTTATTTCTAAAAATATATGGTTCATAAAAAAGACTTATATAATTATAGTTGTATCATTAATGAAACACTTGGGGTTCTCATGGAAGTATATAGTATTTTTATTAACCATATAATATAAAAATACAAAGTGACATAGTAAATGTCAAACTATTTAACTAAGAGTTAAATACAAAATTAAAAGTTAATATATTGACCCAAACCTATCTAAAAACTATTGGTTGAGTTGTTTTAGACCCATACCTACCTTATCATATAAATAATTCATTTTTTAGCCATTTGAAACCGAAAATTATTTTATTATAAAATAATATTTCTAACTTTTCCTAAGGTTCCCCTCACCCCTCTTATAAAAGGGCTCTCCCCCTTCTCTCTAATTCACACCTTCAAAGCTATTGGACTCGGCCAGCCCCTGCCCAAATACCCTCTCAAATCTCCTCCCTTCATCCTAGATGACTTCCTTTAGTCATAAAGCCATCCCATGGAGCCCGTTTGATCAAATAGAAACGAAGAGCCCGAAGAAGATATAAATATTTCATCACCTATTTCAAGTTCCTTTCTTCTTCCTCTTCCTATTTCTTTGTTGTTTATATTATAAAATAATAACTCAAGTATCTTCTATATACTGTTATTTTATTATAAATATGGTACAACAATATTCATTATTCTATCCATCCTTTGAATTACATGTCACCATACGTGCCTGCGTATGGCTTACCGTCTCCACGTCATGGTGTAATTGTTATTCCATACATTATTAATTTGATGGGAATAATAATGATTTTTAATTGATGTAAATAATAAATATAACATGATAATGATTCATTATATATTATATAATATCCTATTATATATTATTTTAATATCAAAAGAATGATATTACCGCTCGTGCATACGTACAAATTATCATCTCCACGAACTCGATGAGATTTGTTCCCCATCGTATCCATTCAAGTCTAATTTCATTAGATGATTAAAAATAATTTTTAAAGACTTAATATCATTCTGAATATGAATAATATACATCCTATCCATAATAAACCATACTTATGTAACTAATCATATAAAGGACAATCAATCAGTTAACACCCGAAACGACGATAATACTACGATATTATTAAGAAAGCAATGTTAAAAGATAATATATGATATCATATTAATGTATATGATTCTTGTATAATTTAATAAGAATTATTTCACCATTATATATGAGTTTAACCTACCCTTAACCAAGGAAAATTACAAGTTAAGGGTTAATTTCACAATCTCTTCATTATCCGAGGTTGTTTATTTGTAATTATCTACTGGAACCTCTTTATCATCCACATCCAGGTTTCATAAAATTGTATTTCAAAACATTCTTAATATTTTATAGACTACGGGTTAGAGTAATTTATACCCCTAGTTGACTTTTATAAGATTTTTATAAAGGAATCTTTCCATCTTTTTTCAAAAAAGTTACTTTATGACCTTTTCGACAAAATAAAGGTAAGAATATTTTTTTTAACTTATACAGCGGGTGCGGCTATTTTCTGCCGTTATAACATCATTGAAGCATCCCTTACAATATTAAAAGAATATTTTCAAAATAAATGTCTCTTTTACAATTATGTGACACTTAATTTATTTCAAAATAGAATGACATATTTCTCTAAAAAAGGTTTTGATTTCATCTATGTCAGTGTCCTTTGATGGATTTTAAGATTATTTGAAGTTGATTTGTTATGATACAAAATGTACATATTTTATAGAATTTTTTGTGATATGTTTGACTGTGGATGTGTTATTTCATACCATTCATGGTTTATAGATAAACTATTGACTTTTTGTATGCCAGTTTTAATCTGAATGTTTATGTTATGTTAAAACCTTTTCATATAAGGAATGCATTGGCCTTAGTAAGTGACGGGTGGAGCCCGCTATAGCTCCTCGATTCATCGGTAGGTCTCATGAGACAAAATAGTGTCTTGTAAAAAGGCATTGACAAAATCTTATTTGTAGTGTTGGCACAAGGCCTTGACTATGTGGTTATGAAAGTCTGGGATTATGCATTCCATCATTATTAAAGTGGCTATTGATATTGCATGTGATTATTCGACTAGTAGAATATCTATTTGAGTAAGTAAATGGAATTATTTTGATTTATATTTTCCATAATATGATGAAGTTTATGTTAAAAAGGCTTTTGTTTTAATATTATACATTTCCTTAAATGTTTATGCTTATATATGAAAGTTTTCACTATATTGTTATATTTACTGAGCATTTGAACTCACCACATTCAATGTTTTATTATTTACAAGATGCGAAGAAGTATATTATGACTGACATATAGGGATAGTCTATGAGATCTTAGTGTTTTTCATGGAATCAATGTTGTTGTATTTTCACATTTTATGATGTAATGTAAACCTTATGAATGTATCTAGTATTTCCAAGGATACTAAACTGATCAGTCTTTTGGGACTTGATCTTCTATGATCATTCCAATGATATGTAATAATTCACTGGCTCTAGGTAACTGGGGTCGGGGTGTTACAAAATTACTTGAATACCTCAATGAAATCGATCCTAATCAGGATCACTATGTTCAATAGAAAGACCTCCCAAATGAAATTTAAAAAATGTAATAAATTATTTTACCCCACAGACTTAAAAACCATCCAAAAAATTCATTGAAGATTTATTAAATAAATAAAACACACCCTTTAATTTTAAAATATTATTTCAAGATCAATTGAAAAGATATTACATAATAAGATCACAACTTGAAAGCATGTGTTTTTTAGTTATGGTCATCCACAACCACATGGTGCTTATCCTCACATCACTTGAGCAGCCCCCATGTTCACCATTACAGCATGAATATGAATAAACATAATAAAAATTTCAATCTCAACATTTCCATTTAACTATCAATCCAAAATGAACTCTTGAAAATATGTGGATATTAAATATAAATAGGAGGAGGGTTAGAAAATATGTTATCCAGTTTTCTGTTCATCTGATGTGGGCTCTATTTTCACATCCTTACTTACTAAATCATATTATGGATTATTATATATAGTTGTTAAAAAATGAATTTTATTTAGACCCTAAATATTAAAATTACTTTGGACACATTTAGGAAACTTTAAAACCAATTTATTACATTTCACTTATTTTCCTAAAGATACCATTCATCTTCTTCTACATGGGCTTGTAAAAAATATGACTTAATAAGAAACAATTTAAATTATGTTTAACTTCAATTCAATTATTTGATTATTATTTACTCTATGTTTATACTAACATAATTTTCATCCTTGTAGAAGGATTTATTCCACATTTAATGAGGTAGGTTCAATTCGGTCATCCAAACTACTTTTCTACTTTGACTGATTTATTTCGGCCTCAATAATTTTGAATAAACACTTGAACTAGTTGAAAATGGTGTATACCATTGACATAATAATTCTAAAATTAATAATTACTCAATTTGGATCAATGTTAAATAATTTATGCTCAAAATACATTAGTGAATGATAATAGTTCAAATTCAAAAATTGAGAAATTTTTACTTTCGACCTCAAAAAATCCCTCAAGTCCAACAATAATGAAATTTAGATCATATTGTTAAATTTTTGTGGTTTAAATCATTTATATACATATTAAAATAGTTTAAATTTTAGCTCTATCAAATCCTTTATTTTTTAGAATAGGTCCAGGAATATTTTTTATTCTACTATTGATCCATATGATTACTATTGAGATGTAAGAATGGAATCCCATGAGTGTAAGCTCTCATTCATTAGCTTCTCATTTTTAATTAGTGGCAAGGAGGAAAAAATATCTTTTTTACACTCATAATAATATAGTAGTTAATTAATCTATTGGATAATATCTATTCTGGGATGTTGATGAATACTACTTGTTCTAAATATCTAATTCAACCTTGAGAAAGGAGGCATTATTCCAAATATGGTGGTACTAGGATAATCAATCGTTCATTTTATAATTAATTACAAGGTCATGTACGTCATATTACCTTACATTATAATATATTTTTAATAGCTCATCAATTGTTAAAGATATACATTTCATCTCTCTTGTAATCACTTCTATATTTGTGATAATATTTTTCATATAACCCGAACCAACCCTATAAAGGATTTGGCTCTCACATTGAGGTTAAATTGTGTAAAAATTATTATGTGATTCTTGATTATTATTAATACTATATAGTATTGCGGTAGAGATTTTACGATTATATCGTGACTATAATAATTCACTAGATTTTAAATCATAAATGAAAAGAATCTTCAAAACCAAGAGCCACTGACTCACCCCAGCATCCCTTCCATAGGTTTAATAATTTATCTAAAAACATAAACTATGATTGAGATTAGATAAGCAAGTTGATACTTGTGTAACTGTTTTGATAATCATACAGATGTGATAAATGTGAATAATGTATTTCCCTATGATATCTTAATATCATTAAGAGGAGAGTTTAACAACTATCTGGAACATAATAGTTTACCCAAATGTAAAATATTTGAATACCTATTCTCAGAAAATTAGATCTATCATTGACAATACAGTGACATTCAAATAAAATGTAAGATCATGTTCATTAAGGGAGTTTTGTAGGATTCAATATAAATTATAATAAACTAGTATAAAGAATCATTCAATGGTTATTAAAATTGAAAGAGATAGTATAAAGAACCTATCATGATACAATAAGGGATTTTAGGGAGATAGTACATTGTATTCACTTATATAATATAATCAATACCAACATCTCAGACTCTACCTAGACATAACATGGATTAGGTGCCCATAGTTGGACTGATCCTTACCAATATAGGTTGTTTTTCATTTATTATTTGTATCATGTTCAATGACCCATGGATTTGTGGGTCATTATTTTCATAGGGAATTTTATTTTTTGGTCCAAAAGTAGAATATTTTGGGACAATTGGGACTCATATAAAAATTGAAAGGTATATAGCATCATTAAGAGATGTTTTGGGATGAGTATTGATGCTTGAGAGGTGATTCCGGTGCTTTATTTAATATCATGGAATATATGGTATAACCATTCAATAGAATTTGGTTTCAAGCGACAGACCATAACATAGCCTAGGGGCATTGTGGTGTGGTGTTTTTGTGTGTGTGTATAATTCATCACTAATATGTATGGTATAATGTATTTTTATTAGATTCTAGGAGTCAGTGGTTTGTGGGGATCAACCCCTGAACCTTTTGGATGCTAGAAACATGATAACTTGGAGTTCTATGCTGCAGTGTAGGTCGGGAAAGAGTTTATGGCATGTACCAAAGAATGTTCTTTGAAGGTTCCTTAGGGGGTAGGGATTGGGGAAACATCAAGGATGATTATTGTGCCTTATATCCCTATATTATGTCATAGCATGTACCTGAGGGTGGATATTTATATTCTGACCTATTAGATTGCTCAATAAGGAATCCTTGGGTGAGGTTCTTTACATTGTGGCCGATTAACCACAATAAAAAGGTCCCTCTATCCTAATTTGTTAGGGTTATAATCATTATTTATCAATATTCCCAATTTGGAATTTATGTCATGGAGTGACATGGGAAAGGCCATATGAGTTGGTTCTACCCATATTATTCCTCCATTTCAATTCCCCATGGGAATGGATGATTTTTTATGATCCCATAGCATGTTTAGGGTATGATTTATCCATCCTCATAAATTTTGGTTCCCCCTTATTATCCCACCCGTATGTGATAATTTATTTCCATGGTTTTTTGTTTATTATACCATATACGTTTAGAATTTTTTGGTAATGATGGGTTATTTTCTTTTCTAGGATAGAGGATTTTTCAAGTTAATGAATTCACACCATTAAACATTTTCTGGTTGGATGTACATCACCATATGAATTTTTATAGGGTTTTAAATTAAATATAATGAAAAATTTTAGTTTCCTTGTGTTGGTTGATAATAATTTAACATGAGACACATAAGGTGGTATTCCATAAAACTTTCGGGTGTGGTTAGTCATGGTTTTTGTGTAGTGAGTTTACCAGATTTGTTTTTCAATTATTATCACCCATTTAATTACATTGAATAATGAATTATAATTTTTTATATTTATTTTTTTTATGTTATGGTGTGAGATAGAGGAATGAGTGTTCATAAAATCTTAGAAAATGGATGGACGGGAATGGCATAGGATGAACATATCATCATGAGGATGGTAACAATGTGGTAGATTTAGGTTGTCTCTTTAATAAAAAACAATATTATATTTTTTAATGAGTATGATTTTATGAATGATTTCATGGGATTAGGAAAATGTATATGGGCGAATATTTCCCTATAGAAAGAGGTAGGATGGAATATAGAGTCTTACAGACGACATAAGTTCTATTTAGTACATTGAGTAGATTGGGATCACCTGGTATCTTTTTTCACCTAGGGCCAAGAGTGATAGTTGAGATTATGATAGGATGGTTGTAAGACTAGGGGATGATATGAGATGAGGGTAACCTAGGATGGTTTTCTTAGTCTAGTGGGATACGTATGAGTGTCTATGGACTAGGTATGATCTGTGATATGGTTTTTGTATCACACTTGATAAAGAACCCCCTCCTAATAGTTTATTGAGATTTGGTATGCACAATGGGAAGAATTAGCCCATCAAGGATAGATGAGGTGAATTCGAGGTGTTTCCTCTGTGTGATGTGCTAGATAGAACTTCCATGACTGATATGATAAGGAAATCAATTTGGGGTTGTGATAAGGGGACAAAATACGGATTTGAACCATCCTCTCTTGGAAAGGATCAAATGGAGCCTTAGAGTTAAGAGAACATTGTGGGGTATTGGATATAGATTAGTGCATATGAGAAAAGATTGGGAAATTTCTTAGCTACCTTAGTGGATGCACTAACGGGTGATACGAGTATGTTTTAAGGACTAACACTATGTTTTTGTGTAACCTAAATGATCTTATGAAGGGTATATTGTAGTTCATGATAGAAAACGTGGTGTATATTGATGTGCATGGATATGTATCAAGTGACTAGTCCTAATGTTATGAATTGGTGGGTTTATGTGATATGTTTTATGCCATGGTTCTTGTTTCATTCATGTTCTCATATGTTTCACTTGATAAGTGATGAATATTTTTCTGGATGATGATAGATCTTTGGACCTCAACTAACCTTGAGTGATAAGGTGTTGTAAAACCCTATATTGAGTGACAAGGTAGTGTTTGGTATGTGATATTGGTCCTACCTATAGGGATAATGTAGTGGTACAGATAATGAAATTACCTTGAGTGAAAAGTAATTAGCATTGATATCAATCAGTGGGAAGAACATTTTAGGTTGTGATGTGGTATTGGACCTAACATTATGATATAATGTAATGTATAATAAATAGCCTAATATTGAGTTAGAATATATTGGCATGGAACTCCATGTGAAGAATCATGGTTTTTATATTGATATGGTCCATTACCCTACCTTGAGTGATCAAGTAGTGGTCAATATTTAACATGATGTCTGATCTTGAGTGATAAGGTACTGGTCGGGACTTGATGACTAACTTCCAATGAGTGATAAGGGATGGTCTTAGAATTCGACATTGGGATACCTTGATTGATAAGGCCAGACCAATAGATAGATCTAGGAAAATTCCCTATATATTAAGTTATTAGGGAAGACTTGGTGACATCATACCCGAAGTCTCTAGGTATGGGTTGGATCACATGTCAACAGGTGACTAGATTTTGACTTACGCCAATATAGGTGTGTTCAGGTAATTATATGGCCACGTTAACACATGATGACCTAATGTACATGAGTTAAAGATGGAATGGTTAATACACAACATCTAAAGGTTTATCTATGGGAATCTTTATTTCAGTAATTTATTTTCCACATGAAAATAGACACATATGATAGAGTATTTTTGGGTAACATACTTGAGACCCTATAGATATATATTTCTCACACCCTGTATGGCTAATCTAGTGCTTATATAGAACTTATGATTTATTTATAGTTCATAGCAAAAGAAATGAAGTGGATCATGTTGAATTAACATGATTGTTATTGGAGTTGGTATGAGGTGAGGATCTGGAATGTCAATAGAGCCACATATGTATTTCAGTTTTTTTCTATTTTTTATTTGAGATATTCTTAGATGTTGATCAATGGGATGTATGGCTATGTGAATTCTGTGTAATATATTTTTAATAGAAGTCATTATTATTTTATTATGAGTACTCTTATGGTTGTATAAGTGTAGTTTATCTATTTACAATATTTTTATATAATTCTGGGGAATAGTCTCCCCAGTTTATGATTTAGGACCACACCACTAGTTGGAAACATTTGGGATTTTGGGAGGCATAATGGAATCCTTATTGCATCACCAATCTATACACTATTCAACTATCTTATGTTAGGGAATGAAAAAAATCTATCAAAACATCATTTTATCTTACTATAATGGATATGTTAAATAGGGAATATGGATATTTCAGGTCTTTTTATGGACTATTGAATGGTGATCCATGGACATATTTCCATTGGGAAATCTATGTTACCATGGTTACAAAATTTTAATTTTTGTTTTTTATTTTTATAGTTGATATGTTTATTAAAATGTTATGTGTTTAGCATATATTTTTATTTATGTCTTTTGATATTATTCCATTGGAAAGAGGCATCTACATGTATCATATTTGGAATGTTTGATTCACATTACATATGTGTTCTAGTGTGTGCGTAGTTTTTGCTGATGATAGCGGTCGGATTTTTTAAAGTCTTGATGAAAACATATATGTGGTCCCATAAATTATGTTGGTGAATTTATATTTAGCTAAACCATGGTATTTTATATAAATTATAGGTGAGGTTTATATTAAGGATTCATATTATCGAGAAATAAATATATTGTCTGTCTATGAAAGAGATGTATAGAGTCTATTAGGGGGTCAATGTAGGAATTAGGATAAATTAGTGGTGTAACCCATGTGGTTTTAGAATATGCATGGTATGATAGGATATTATCCAAGTATAATCATTGTTTTTCACATTGATTTGGATACCCTTGATAGTTTATCGCACCATGATTCACTTTTTTATTTCACCCTTACACTATTATATTAAACAATTTTTTTTTTGTAAATTCAAAATATAATATCAAATTCCACTTCACTTTTTATTCCCTTATTTAATATTTTTCATTGTTAAAGGGGAAATTATACATGTTTTGATATTTTTATTATAGGTGCAGGTGATTTGAAGGCCCTTGAGATGATCCAGAAGGAAAATAGAAGAAACTACATGGCAGCCCAAGGACACATGTCCACTTTTTTTCACATTGTGCAAAATCCAAGAATTTAAATGGGATTAAATTTTTTAGTAATTTTTATTAACAATACACACTCTAAACCTATCAACGCTACTTGATACATGACCTAGGGTATTTCCTAGAATATAGATTCAATTTTAAATCATAATAAAATTGATGTGTCATGAAAACGTGGTCAACAATGTAGAGGAAATTCATGTGAAATGGATTGGGCACATGAGATGTGAATCACTTTGAGTGATTCTGGTATCATGGTTGGGTTGAGGGGGAATGTATAATTTGATGGATGGTCTTATTTATTATGTATGCGATATATAGTGTCGTAGTGGGGAAATCAGAAGTTGATCACTATTTTGGAGTGCTTCTTGGGTGTTAGGTAATTGTATGATAGGAAATTGAAGGAGTGATATACCTTAGGCTTTTTAGGAATGAAAGAATCGATTGTTGTTTAGCTAGACGAGATTAACATTAAATAGGATCATGGATTGTTATTTAGTCATGTCATTCTAGTTTATATGTTATGTGATGCATGGGACCATCAGTCAGGTTGCATGACCATGTTTCATGTGAGTGTACACCCATTGTGTTCAGATAAGAGAAAACATGGTAGACAATGAGAACATGTCTCACACCCATGATGTATTTTTTAGGTACTAAGAAATTAATTTATGATTTTTATTTTTTATTATGAGTTCTTATTACGTTATTTTTTAGGTGTTATAGTATTTGGAGATTTTTTTTTTATTTCCTTTCAATTTTTACTTATTGAGTTTTTTTATAGTTTCTGAGTCTAAAAAAAACACTAAATCATACCCACTATAGCGACATAATAGGGAACCACTCATATAAATGTATTCATCACAGACTTAGAGGATACATCATAGATTGTTGTAGGTCTAGGGCATTGGCCTTCTGCCTCTTCGAGGCTGCACCATGATGTAGCCTGAAAGGATACACAATAATGACCTAAGGGTCATGCACCCTAACCATTTTCCTTGTAAAGGTGAACCACAACATATCCCATGGCTTACATTGTACAGTTGTCCAGGGGAAAGAAAAAAATATCATATCTACCATGTTTTTTTTCACGGTGTACCATTTATAGTTTAAAAAAATAAAAAATAATAAATTATACATTTTTCAATTTTGAATTAAATCCATAAACCCCCATTTATCACCCAATCACAACCTCCATCTCCCATTATGCACAAGGAACATTGATCCTTCCTTATTGGTGTTATTTTAGGGTGAATTACAACTAATTTATTTTATAAATCATCATGTAGGTTTCTCATTTTCTTTCCTATAGAATTATTCTTCCTTTCTTCTTGGATTTATCAACTTCCTAATATCTTGGAGACCAAGTGTTTGGGATATTTGAATTTTATAGTGTGGCTTTTAGGGTTTATTTCATTTTCTATTTAATCTAAATTCGTACATTCTACTCTTCTATTCCTTCTATTTTTGAAATTACAAACACTTGATCAATACTATGTTCACTAACTTTCATATCCTAAGGTTTTTTGTATGTTTTTTAGAAAAAATTAACTTTATAGTGTGTTTAGAAATAGTTACAATGCATTGAAAATATAAACTTTTATTATTAAATATGATACATTTGACAGAGGTAATGCAGGATTAATCATTATAATATTTTTTTTGACCTATGGTTAGACAAATGTATTTCCTATGAGACTAAAAAATTTATGACCATCACACTGAGACTGATACTAATATATTGGACTAAATTATATTCAGTTTATCAGATTGAACAACAATAAATAAGTCCATTTGACTATCCAAATTTTATAATTGGAATTTATATATGTCTTTATATTTTATATAATACAAATTATAATTATAATGGTGACAAAATAAATTTCATTGGACAGTCAATTATATCTAATCATTCATGTACATATTGTCTCAGGTCATTGCAGCAACTCTAAAATATGACCATTGGATGATCACCTATAAATAGCTACTCATTTGAATAGATAGAAGATGATGTATTCACATCTCAAATTTTATAAATATTTCTTTACATGGTCTTCACATTCCTAGTATTTTTAATTATTTATAGAGATGAATTTCTAATGAATCCTTTTATGGATTTTATTTCATTTAGAACTCTTTGATTTTGTAATCCCATGATTGATTTTGGAACTAGTTGAGGGATTTATGGGATAAGAAGATAGAGGTGAATCTGATCCATAAGATTGAGGGATTATGGGGCAAGGAAAATAGAGATGGGTCATCATATCGAGGGATCTTTCAGTCATAAAATATATATTTGAAATTGATCGTTATATTAAGGGCTTCATGGGGATTAAAATATAGAGCTGATACTGATCCATCGGTTTGAGGGATTTCCTTGTATATAATGAGAGACCATATAGTAGGTATTGAAAATTGTTGATATATTTAGTTAGTATTTTCTTACTACCTCAGCTCCTATGTTTAATGATTAAAATATTTTATAAGTTGTTAATTCATTAATAGCATTACATGATTTTTTATTATTTTTTTTGCAATTTAATTTTTTGTTTTTTTCATGTATTAGATATTTACTATTAATATATATCTTTCTAAAAACCAATTTAATATTTGAAACTATGATACTGATAAATAATACTTATCTAATCTAATAGTATCTAATTATGATTGTAACACTCTGATCATTGGGTGAATTTTGATTCTGATCTTTTCATACATAATAGGATTTGTGTTTTTATTTTATTTTAATTCTTAAACTAAAACTCACCCCCCACCATCCCTCTTGTATGAAATTATAAACTCTATTGGTCCAACAATTGGTATCATGGTAGGTTCAACTAATTATAATTGGTGATTGTTTACTTAATCAATAAAATGAAATTTTATTATCATTTTTATAAACTTCTTATTTATAAATTTTTTAGAATAATGGGATTATAGAAAAATATTTTTTATTATTTTTATGATGGAAAGTATTAATGTTGTAACTTTATAAAATCTCAATCCAAGTCGAACTCTAATCATTGATGGAAATAAATATTAGTAGTATACATATAGGATAAATATTTTTCATCAATACTGGTGTTAATACTTTTATAATTCATACTAGTGATTACAATATAACTAAAAAAAGTTACTACCTTCAATAATCAAGATAAAAAAGAATATAAACTGAATTATAGAGTGATTAATACTTAATTATTTTCCATTATAAGGTATATATAATGTCAAATTTCTGCTTTTAAAGCTACTAATAGAATTCAAAAAACTCTATAATTCACTCACATTGGAACTTCTAAAGTCATTGAGTGTAGAAGAGCTATGATGAGTAAATATTATCAATATTTTATCTTTCAACTCAGATAATTCATTGAAATAATTCATCAATTATTTATAAATATTTTTAATATTATTCATTTTCTTTGATAAAAGAGTCTAACCGATGTAATCTGGTTTAAAAAGATTATAGAGATCGTGCCTAATGAATGGAAATCCCAAACGACCACCTTGGATGATACAAGGAAGATTAAAAATATCACATTAGATTATCTTATGAGAAATATATTGAAATATTAATTCTGTTTGGAAAGAGACACTAAAAACATAAAAAATAAGAATGGTGGTGTACCTTTTGAAACAAATTCTTCTAGTGCAACTAAAGTTCATTGCACTGATAATGTAGTGAAATGTTCAATTAAAATAATGTATTTATTAAATTATATCCTAGTTCTTTATAACTTAGTGAAAACGAGTTAGAAAATATTTCAAGAAGTATACATAAAATCAAGTGAAAGAAATGTTTTTATTAAAAACGATGGAAAGTCATATGGATAATAATGAATGGAAAGATTATACTAAAGTTAGTTTTTATGAATGCAAGAAGGTAGTACACATTTGACCATATTTTCCTAAGATAAAAAGGAATGGTAAGAAGGAATGAAATTTATAAATAAATGCAAAGATATATTATAAGCCAAAGAAAAATGATTGTTTTAAAGATTTTAAAATTTAGTGTGAATGTAGCATAGATAGATAATCAGATAATTCTTCTGACATTGAATGTTCTCGATAGAGGAACATTGGGGTTTTTAATGAAATACGTATGGTAAAAAATTATCTCCTAAAAAAGGTATAAAATACTCAATCCTTTACAAATCATACTCGTAATGAACATTATCCTAATAGTAATGAATAGAAAAATTCTACATCTTCGAATCAAGAATCTTCATCAACTGATGGGATAATACTTTACCTAGTTATAAATAAGTATCTAGGTTTTATAAACTACGTGAAAATGAAAATTGTAAATTTTTTAATCAATTTTATAATGCCAAAACAAAACATTTTAATGCATATTTTTGAGTAATTATTTTAACTAAATAATTTTATTTATTTATAATGATCTTGATATAAATAATTTTGAAAAAATGGTCATTCCAAAGAACATGAGAGAATATTTATAAAAAGATTATATCAAAAAAGTACTCTATAAAACTTAGTTTGAAAACTATTAATATAGAAGATAAAAATTTAGTTTTCAAATTAAAGATAATGATTTATAGTTTGAAGAAACTATTTTTTAACATTAATTCATGGATGGAAAACTTTGATAATATGTATAAACAAATTATACCTCATAGTAATTAAACCCAAATGGGTTTTACAAATAATAAACATATATTTAGTAATAACTATTTTATTCAAAAAAGTGCACCATTTTTTACCCAAGGTCAATGTGGTGGAAATTCAGAAAATAAATGTTCTCATAATAAATTTCAATCAATGTATTTTCATAAATGATGCTTTTATAAAGATTTTCAATTTTCTTAACATATAAATTTTGGACAATTATGGTTACCTATAATCTTATTTTCAGACAATACCAGACCAAATAATGATTGGGTTCTAAAAAACTAATTTCATTTTTTAGGAAATTATACAAAGTACCATAGATAAAAACATTGCGTACATGGATATTGGTTGATCAAAATATTTTATTGGAGAAAAATATTTCATTAATAATATTATCAAAATAAAACGTGGAAAAGTTTCATTTAGAGATAATGATCAATGAGAAATCATTTGTATAGGAGAAATTATTAATCTTGGGAAACCATTAATTTAAAATGTTTTATTTTATGTAGAAATTAATCACCACCTTATTAAAATAATCCAATTATGTTACGAGTGTAATCTTGTGAATTCCAAAAATAAAAAATGTATTGTTCAATGTTCAGAAGGTGGATTTATTCTTTTTTCAAATCATAATGATAATTTTTATAGTTTAAACATATAAGACCATAAAATCTAAGACCTAATATATCTTGGTGAAATAGAATATCTCAATTTTATAGACAATAGTGGATTAAAAAATTGAAAGCTTATAACTATAGGTAAGTTATTTATGTAAGGAATATTTGAGGATCTACTGAAATATAGGTTTTATTCTTCAAAGGTTTTAAAACCATATAATTATAGAAAGTAATACAAGTCATGTTTTAAATCTATTAGTGAAGTATAAACATATGATGCTTTTTAGTTAGTGTAGATGGACTTATTTGGTCCTATATAAAATCTATGTATATGTGGAAAATAATTTTTATTTTTGTTAGTTTATGATTACTCTAGATACAAATGGGTTAATTATCTATCATGAAAATTTGAAGACTTTAGTTTTTTTTAAACGTTGGATGTCAAATTTAATAATGATATAAACCTCTCCCTAAAAACAATTCATAGTGCTTCTGGTGGATATTTAATAAATTTTTATTTTGAAACTTTTTCATTTAATAAAGTTATTGTACATAACAATCCATCAACTAGAACTCTCCAAAAATATGGTGTAGTAGATAGTTGAAATCGAGTGCTTTAAGGGATTCCTATAACAATACAGAGTGAATACTCATTTTCTAAACATATTTGGGCTGAAGATGTTAGTATCTCTTCTTATACTATAAACCATGTATTAATAAGAACATTTATTAATATAATTCAATATGATTTATGGACATGAATCAAACTAAAACATTCATTCTTTATGGTTTTTGAATGAAAATTATTCATTACGCATACTAATGATAACCTACATATATTTAACCAAAATTTGATGAAGGTATATTTTTAGGTTATTCTGCTAGTAGTAAGGCTTAAAGATTCATTAATAAAAATTTAAGTACTATTGAAGAAATAGTAAATGTTAAGATTGATGAAACTGATGCCTTTGTTTTCAAAAAACCCCAGCCTACATCTTCAGATGTTATTTCTAAAACTAATTTTCAACCTATAGCACAAAGTTATTCTCATGAGAAAATAAATCAATAATATGTTTATGAAGTTATTAAACTTGAATATTTTCAACATATTATTGAATAATAGTCTTTTAAAAACCCAATAGATCATTTGTTTCATAGGAATCATCATAGTGATAATATCATTGTTGATGTAGATCGAAAAGTGTTAACTATAAGCTCTTTTAGAAATTAAATTTAACATCTATAATATTTATATCAACTAGAACCTGATAATCCTGATGATTATTTAGGTGCTGAGGATTGTATAAAATGTATGAAAGGTGACCGTAATACATTTAAAAGGAATAAAAATTACACATGGGTTGAACGACCTAAATAAACATCAATAATTTGAGTAAAAAGGTTTTTCCGAAAAAAATGTGATGATAATGGAATAATAGTTATAAATAAATATAAAATTTATCTAAGTGTTATAATCATTATGAGGGGATAGATTATAAAGAAACCTATGATATGGTATCCATACTTGAGTCTATTAAAATACATCTATCTTATGCATCATTCTTAAATTTAAAACAATATCAAATGGATGTGAAGTGTTCTTTATTTAATGGATATTTTCATGAGGAATTCTATGTAGAATAACCACATACTTTTGAAATTTTGAAAAATACATAAAATGTTTAAAAACATTCCAAAGTAATTTTTGGGATTAAAAAACCCGTATATCATGGAATGATATGTTAAATTTATTTTTGTTGTGAACCCATTTTTTCGGGGAGATGTGGATCCAAATATTTTTAAAAAAATATGTTAATAATAACATTATGATTGTAAAAATTTATGTTAATGACATTATATTTGGTTCATCTCAAAAATACTGAATATATTCCTTTATATATCTTGTGAAATACAAGTTTCAAATGATTATATTGGGTGATTTAACATACTCTCAAGGGTTGAAACTTTCACAAAAACTAAAAGGATATTTTTTGTCTCAACATAAGAATATAAAATAACTTCCTATGAAATTCATGTATGAAAATACTAAATGTATTATTACTCCCATTTGAAACTCTAATACATTAGATCATGATGAAGTTGGGAAAACTATTGAACCAAATACTTTTAGAGGTATGATTAGAATTTTACTTCACTTAACAGATCATCATCTGAATCTATGGTTTTCAGTATGATTATGTTCTACGTATCAAGACAATAAAAATTAGTATCATTTCAAATATATTAAATGAATTTTTTGTTAGCTTAAGGGAACTATGTATATAGGTTTGTTTAACTATTTAAGAAATTATATTGAGTTGAAATGGTTTTCAGATAATGGATTTGGATTATATATAAGGGATAGGGAAAGTAAATGCAAAACATGTCATCTATTATGATAATATTAAGTTTCACGGTCTAGTAATAAACAAAAATCTGTATCAATTTCCACTATTGAATCAAAATATGTTGTAGCTGGATGATGTTTTCTCAAGTGTTAGGGATGTAACACACACTCATTGACTCTGGCGGGAGTTTTACTAAAACTGCTTTTTTTAATAACATATGTTCTAATGATTTAAGAAAAAACCTATCACATAACTCTCATGATAAGAACATAGATATAAAAAACCTTCTTCTTTTGGGATCAAACACTTAAAGAATGAATAATTTTACAATTCATCATGATAAAATAACATGTTTCTGATATATTTAAAACCCCCCCACAATTCTATTATATTTGAATACTTTAAACAAAATCTAAGAATGATCAATGTTAAGTGATTATTAATATCTATTTATTCTTGACCAACCTCCTTAAATTAAGGAATTCCTTTTTAAATTAAGAGTACATATTATTTTGTTATCGAAAAAACATTTTTATTTCAAAAAACCTTTGTTTTTTAAAATTTAACATTTTTTAAAATGTTTTAATCGTAATGATTATCAAACTCAAAATAATAAATAATTTTGTAGTAATTTTTTCTTATAAAACTCTATGAATTCAATAATATTTTAGAATCAATATTTTATATAAAATTTTCAAGACTTATAATCTTTTATAAAATTTTCCATAAAATTATATTATTATCAAAAATGGATTGTGAACTAAATATTTTCTGGAATAAATTTTTTTATAAAAAAATTCCAACAAATTAATTTGTTTTAAACTATATAATAATCGTTTTTATTTAAAAAATACATAAATAATAGGTTACTCATACTGATGAAACCATTCTATTCTGAAAGGTATTTTTATTTTAGTTCTTTTTACACTAATTCATTAATTTAGTTTATAATTGTTTTTATATATATTATTTTAGTTTTATTTCATTTTATTAATTTCTAATGGAAAAATATTTATAATAAGATATATTCACACTCTAATAAAGTTTTTATTAAAAAATTGATCATTTATATGTATATTTTAAAATCTCTTTGATTATATCACAAATGTATGATAAAAAAGTGTTTCAATATAAACTATTGAAAATATTATTGAATATGAACTATTGTTTCTCACTCCTATATAAGAGTGTTATACCCTGATTCCGAAATTTGTTTCTAGAAGTTTTACCACTGACTCTCATCACCCATTTAATTACTCCTTCCTAAATTTTGGAATTTTTTCTAACCACCAACACAACCCTCAATACAATGTCCTCTACAGAATATTTTTCGAAGAGAGAATACTTCAAGGAAATACTCATCATAAAGAAAATGGTTTGAAAAGTATGAATCTATTATTAAAAGTTTAATTAATTTTCAATTATGGGTTAATTTTTGTGTGGAAAACCAAGATAAATACATTGATTTCTATTATCTTGAAATTATCATAGAATTTTATGCCTATCTTGTTTTTTTAGAAGGTGATAATAATGTAGTGTATTTTACTCGATTTTTAAATAAGGATAAACACTCATTAAGATGAGTAGTAGATCATTTTGGGGTTCTATATCAAGTTAATGATTATGTACCTTCTCATGAGTTACCTAGTGGACTAAGAGTTTTATAAATTTAAAGGATAAATAATCTCTATAAACATGTTAAGAGAATGTCAGAAAGGTTTCTCACTTATCTCTAGATGCAAGACTTGTCACATTATATATAATGGGATACCTAATATCAAAAAAGGTTGATAGGGACACCTAGAAATATTCTGATATATATGTGTTGGATCACATGATTAACATAGGTAAAATAAACATGGTGAAATTTATTTTCATTATGGTGGAAGCTATTAATAATGAATTATTGAAATCAAAGATACTAATGTTTTCTACTTTAAATAATAAGTATCTTATTAAATTTATAGATTTTTAATGCTTGAAAATTAGACATTCCCAATGAGATAAAAAAATTCACTGATTGGTGAAGAAACAATATCAATAACGAACATAGTTTTTGATTCAATGATAAAAAGGATTCTTGAAAAGTTCGATAGAGTCGCATCCAAATATCAATTATAAAATAAGGTAATGGATATGAAGAAATGTAAAGTAAAATATTCCCCACTAAAAAAGTAAACTAAGGAATAGAAAATTAATGATAAAGAGTTCAAATAATTCATGGATTGGAAGGCAAAAAAGAAATCATGGTATCTATAGTTTGGGATAGATAACGTTGTGGACTTATCCTTGATGATTATAATTTAAGATGAATAAAAATAATTTGAAAATAAAAGGAATAAAAATAATTGTTTATAAGAATAAAAGGTGATTGAAAGACTAATAAAATATGTTCAAAAGGATTCTATGATTCTATTGTTATCAGTTTCACCACATTTAGTTGTATAGCTAGATCTTTTGGATAGAATATTACCTCATTTTAATAAAATTATTCTTGATGTTAGTCATGAATTTTTTGAAACCTCATCTACTTGATGGGTGGTTCCTTCAGTGGTAGATAAGGTTAATGGGAAATAATTTGTTGAAAAATATTCAAATATTGGTATTGGATAAACAATTGGATACTAATAAGTTTGAAAAAGTTCCCCTAGTACAACAAGATAGTTAGAAAAAGAACATTTGGATTTTGAAAAAGAAGAATAAGGAGTATAAAATAAAAAATAACATAAATAAGAAGATGATGAAGTATAAGAAGAAAAAGAAGAAGTGGAAAATTATAAAGAATAATAGGGATAATAAAAAGAATGTGGTGACATAGAAACAAAGTCTGATGTTTAAAAAATTAAAATTAAAATTTAGATTAATTGTCATCATAAACTCACTTATATTTAAAACCGGATAAAGATTAAAACCTAGGAGGTTTGGAAGAAAGAAAATAATCATCAGAAGAGGAAAGAAATTCATCATCAAATGCTGTGAAAATAGACAAACAATCCCATAAGAAATTTTTAGAAAAAGCTGAATCAAATAATGAAGTGGAAGTTTTAAATTTATCAGGAGATCAAATTTTATTTGATAAAGGTAAAATAATAAATTTAAAGAAAAAGACAAAACTAATATCATATCTACATGTCTAAAATATTAAAAAGTATTATCAAGGTCATCAGATTTGGAAGCAATAATTTCTTATAAATTTTTTTATTATATCATTTATATCATGAAAAGGATAATTTATTATAAATATTATCTCACAAACTTTTAGGCAAGGTGAAAACTGATTCAGAGTAGTAAAAATGATAAATTGGAGTCTCTAATTTTTTTTTAAATATATCAGATGTAAATATTGAGTAATAAAATAAATGTTTCAAAGAAAAGACAAGGGTATAAAAAAGATCCTACAATCAAATTTCTATGTGGGAAAACCAAGTATACATTAAACTCATAGATCATGATGATTATTTTGTTAATGGGAATAAAATTTATTTTGAGATGGGATAATCCTTTGATAAGATATCTATATATTTTTAGGATATAGTAAATATTGTGTAAGAGTTTAAATATATGAAGGATGACTGGGATGAAGAATTTATATTATTGAAAGAAATTGTTCACAATATAGAGTTGGAGAATAGCTATATTAGAACTTATAAAGATGTGATTTTTCATGTCAACAAAGTAAATAAAAAAGATCAACGAGGAAGTTAAAAGCATTAAATAAAAAATTAGGAAGCAAGTGGTTGTGGATTACTAGGATTTGAATCTTTAATCTTCAGTTACACATACTCATAATGATCATGATGATGTGAAGAAAATTAAAGAAAGGATGAAAAAGTTGATTAAGAAAGATTAAATTTTCCATTTTAAACTATTGATGTTATATTTTCAAACATTTTGAATGGTTATTGAATATAAATATCTTTTCATCCAAATATATCTGTTTAAATGTCTATTAATTACTTTTGATTTATTTTCATTCATTAATTTCTTGGATGAATAGTTCATTCATTTACAATTGGTTCATATGTTATATCATTCTGACATTTCAGGTTACACACATTCCCTTTTCATCTTTCTAATCAAAAAGGGGGAGAAATTTTTAAATAGGGAGATTTTTTTACTGGAGTAATATTGGATATTATATAAGATGTATGTTTAAGGGGGAGAGTTCTAAATTGTGGAGAAATATATAATAAATACCTTTAATAAGAGGAGAATCTGAAGATCTATGTTTTTCTATATTTTTATAAATATGTTATAAAATCAAGGGGATTTAAGAGATAAAATATAAATTTAAATATCTAAAGGAATAAAGGGTTATATGTTTTTCAAATATATTGTTTTTATATAAGTATTTTTGTTTTGGGATTTCCAAAAAAGGGAGATATTGTTGGGTAGAAATCCTTACATTATACCTGCCCATTAGGTTAGTTTTGGAAATCAAAAACACATTTTTAAAACTATTTGAACTAGCTTTTATATCCCATGTTTTTAGTACATTTTTTAGATAAAATTACATTATACTGAACATATTAATAGTTTTAATCTATTATGAATATAAAATTTTATTATTAAATCTAATAAATTGGATTGATGTTGTTTTTATTAATCGAATTGACCTTTGTTTTCACCAGTGGTTAGACTTATGTCTTTTTATCAGTCTAAAAAGAGTTAAATCTATAAGACTAAAATTTGTACCATTACATCAGACCAACCCTCATTTACATTATTGGGTTGAAAAACAATAAATAAGTCCACCAGACAATACAATTCTTATAATCGAAATATATCGATTTGATTTTATTGGATGGAAAAAAATTATCATCATAATTGTGAAAAATAAATGACATCAGACATTCAGTGATGTATGATCTATCCAAAGTGATTGTTAAGGATCCCAAATAAATATTTGGTCATCTATGGATATTTAAGATGATTCATTCTCAACTCAAATCATCAAAATATATCCATATTTGAACATAAAATTACTAGTAGTTTTAATTCATTATTGATTTGAAGCTCTAGTTAATCCTTGTTTGTATTATAATTACATTAGAATGGTTTGCTTTTCAAATCATGTGTCAGGTCATGGTACTTATTGGGTGATTCTAGGTATAATAAAATAAATGGGAATCTGATCCATCGAATTGATATCTTCTGGTTCTAGGAAAATTGATTCTGATCATCATATCAAGGACATTCTTAATAAAGAAAGATAGATCTAAAACTAGTAATTTTTTAAAGGGCTTCCAATGGATTGGAAGACAGGCCTATTAATGATCAATGAGATAAAGGTATTTTCAGTTAAGAAATGATAGATGTTATAGTAGGTATATAAAATTATCGATATCTTTAGTCTGTATTTTCTTACTACCTTAAATCTTATTGTTAAAGTGTAAAATATTTTAAAGTATTGTATATCATTATTACTATTATAATATTTTAAATAATTTATTTTTATAAGTTATATTATCTATTGAAAATGTATTTGAATATTAGTCTACGAATTTATATTTCTAGGAAAATGATTTAATCAATATAACTATGATACAAATAAAACGTTATTATCAAATTGTAAAATATATGATTATTTTTTTAATGATCTAATCATTAGAAAAAGTTTTAGTTGGATCACTTTTTACATAAAAGTATTTTTTATTTATTTTAATTTTTAAGAAAAACATCACCACCCCTTTATATTAAATTATAAATTCTATCAATCCTATATTTTCTTGCCTATCTAGGGTCTATATTTTCATTCAAAGTAGATTTATATCATATTGAAGTGATTTAAACTAATTTCTAAGGGTTCCATTTATTAAAGTATGCTGATTTAATGTGACACTCATGATTTATGAAATGATTATGTAGGAAATGTTTTTTAAATGTTTTTTATATAATCTAAACAATTTGATGGTGGTTTATAAGGTTGAATAAATTTGATATAAATTATTAAAATTTATTCCCATGGTATGAAAAGACGAAATGATTTTAAAATAGTAAATTGAATGTGAAAATTGAATGAATTGTGGTAGGTTGATAAAATCCTATTCATAATGGAATGTGATATATTTAAAATCGCTAAATCATATAGTAACTTGGGGTATCTAAGAGTGTAATACTAGTGGTAAGTATAGATTTTGGATTATGCCAATCTGTCTAACTCATTATAATTGTATTAAGTTTTCGGTTTCATAGATTGGTGTCACCACACATCTAAGAAATAGCATGTACTCCCTTGTGGTTGGTTGGGTGTGGTGTCATGGGATGGGAGACACTATACCACTAGGCCAAGGCATAACCTCCTTAGTGGTTTTTATGAACAATTAGATTCTCAACTGGTTCACAAGATGATACAAGTACCTAATGTTCCCATAACCTTTGATGACCAAGGGCTTCCCTATGTTTCATGATTATAGAATGTTTATTTTCCTATATTTTGATTTTATTTCCAAACCGTTAAAGCATGTAACTTTTTTCTCACCTTTATAAGTTTAAATACTTATTTTATCAGTTAATTTAAAACTACAATCTTGTGTTTATTTAATAAGGGTTCATTTGATGTTACTGGGATAGAGTATCTCACACCGTACATACTCCCAATTAGTGTTTTTTGAACTAATTTTTGAAATTTTAGGTAAAGGTAAGGTTCCCCATGAGGGTATAAGGTTATCTTATTATAAAATCTTGAGTTGGTGTTGGTGACATGGTGGGGACTAGACCCTCATGTAACATGGATTTGAGTAGCCTTTCATTTCTTATTTTCCTGGGAACAGTTCTATATTTCTTACTCGATATATATCTAATAATTATTTTATACTTGTTTATATTCATGAGACTCTCTCTTCTTAATCTCTTTATAGGTGTATGAATATATTTTTTCATGTGGTTTGGATTTTAGTTTTGTTCCTTAATTTTATTTATATTGACCATGACCACTTATAATTTAGATTATTACTTTACAAGTGATGTCAAAGTCTTCTCGGTTTGTAGAGAAGGCATGCTTAAGGATCCCATTGGGAAAACTATTCCAAAAAAAGTTTTATGATGCCCAGACACTAGTTTTCAGCATCTCTATACTGAGAACGCCTTTCTGGTCACGTCAAGGACTGGTTTGGGTACCTGATTTAAGGTAGGCCTAGGTTGTTTTGTAAAAAAATGGTATCAAATACAATTTTTATTTTATATTATTTAGGGAGTCAAGTGGATATGAGGTATGATTGATATGGATCCGTATATATGTAACAAGATGAGATTTTGGACCCTTTAAATTGATGCTATCATCGATAGATTGGGTCACAAAGTACACTGAACTAATACCACAGCCAACAGAAATGAACTGTCACATATTAAAATTTCATGAATAAAATAGGAATTATTAAATAAAAGGATAAAATCAACTATAATAGTAATATATTATAAATTTTTATTTATTATTATTTTAAAATGTAGAATTATGTTTAAAGAGCCATTTAGAAAATTACATTGTGTTAAAATTTATCATATTATAAGATTATAATAATAAGTATTATTTTTATTTATAAAATAATATATAAATATCCAATTATTTAAAAATATATATATGAAATAATTTTTAAAACACTAAATGTTCAAAGTGCTAATTATTTAATAAATAATATATTTTGTAATATATTTTTATTAAAATAAAAATAAAATTTATAAATTAAGAAATTTCAATTAAAAAATTACATCATTATTAGTTTAAAAATTTCAATATATCTTTAAATGAAATTTTTGGATTTTTATAAAAATATTGATTTTTAAGTGAATAGTGTAAAAGACTATTTTTATAAATAATATGACATATATGGAATTACTAGTACATAAGTATGAAATTTCAATTTTGGAAAGCTTTTTATAATACCAAATATTTATTTTATGAATTAATTTATAATTTTAAAAATGTTTATTTTAATTTGAAAACCAATATTTGAAAATTTAGAATTTATGATAAATTTGTCAACAAATTATCTTTAGAGCATTATGCCTTTACTATTTTAAAATTAATTTGTTTCAGTTTCATAAATTTTATAATAATACATTTATTTCAAATTTGTTATTAGTATTCCCAAATTTTATAATGAGGTCTATTTTATTTTTAGTAGTAACAGATAAATTTCCTAGTTAAAACTAGTTACTATTTTGAAAACTAAAATGGTAAAAAAGGTGTAAACTTACTTGTAAGGGAATGACATGTTTATAATTGGTTTTTAGAGGTGTGGATAGACCTTATCTCTTCTAAAATATATTAATTAAAAAACATTTATTCTCTTTCCTTGAGATTGGCTTCCCATTATTTAAAATTTTTGGGTATTTACAAAAATGTCATTCTTTTTCACTAAAAAACGTTCTATACTATACTCACGTCCCCTCACATCAAAATCCCATTATTTGTTCCCAAACCATTTTTAATAATCTCTAAAAAAATTCTATAAACCTTAATAATGTTTTGATCTTCTCAAATTTCATCCCTTAATGGCTTAACCATCTCTGCAAATGAGATAATCCAATAAGTGAGGTATAAGTTCTAAACCACTCTTTCTTTTTTCAATTTATTTATGAACCATTATTCTTAATCAAATTTTATTTTAACATCATATAAGGATAAAAAATATCATTATTATATCATTATATTGTCAAAATGTTGGTACAATCATTAACCACCCTCCCCTTTTCCATTAAGAAAAATGATAACATGAATCGTGTGTTGTGCGAACTACCACCTCCACTATGTAACATGTTTTGTTTGACTTCACCACCTTAAAAGTTTGGTATAAAAAATAACTTAATAAATAAATGTTATGGTTATATCATTATTATGATTCAGAATGATTTTCCATATTACTATTTCCTCTTATTCTCAGAAAAATGAAATCATCAACCATGCATAAGTGTTGACTACTGCCTCTATGGAATTGTTGATTTTAAATTTTCTTACATTTACCTCTATAACTATCTAGTCATTAGGATAGGATTAAAGGAAAAATAGTTTTTTTTATAATTTCATTAAAGTTAATTTATGAAAAAAATTATAACCTATCAATCATATGATCAATAAATGAAAACGATTAAATTAATAATTTAAAATAATCAAATTAAGAGGAAATGCTCTTTTTTCTATGTTATGGATTTATATAAATTATATTATATTCTTAATTATTTCCAATTATAATATATCACAGTCATAAACACTAAATAGGATCTTTATTCTTCAATTATAATTATATTAAGAATAAACCATATTCTAATTATCCATTAATCATGGTAGGTTCTTGTTTTGTTCGGTTTTACCACAAACATGGACATTACATTACATTTATTTAATGGATAAAAATTAGAATTTATTAACTATTATAATATGATATAAATATGTAAATAATTTTTTCTGGTTTTGATATGTTTACATTAATATTTAACTCATTCATTAAGAAAACCCTTTTTTCCTTAAAATCATCGAAACATGATCATTACAGATTTCATCTTCATGGATCATAACCAAAAAAAACATTGAAATGGGATTTTATATTTACAAAATATCATGGAACCTTAATTCTAGAAGCTTATATTATCAAATAATAATTTAATTTGGAATTATATGATATTATTAGTAGACTTTTATAAAACTAATTCAAAATGATAAAGATTACTTACATTCATTAATGAAAATAATAAAAACTGGAATACATATATATAATGATTATTAATGAGTATTATGAATGGTTTTAATTATTAATATAGATATTGGGAATGTATTTAGTGAACGTAATTTAATTTCATAGGATATTTGGTGCAAGGGGAGAATGGGTTAGGATTGAGGTGAGGGCTTCCGTCTCAAATTTTTCTCTTTATGACATGTTCATTACTATGCACCTAATTTTATTTATGTGGGGTATATACTTCTTATTATTGATATATTATCATGATATATCATTTAATTATGCTATTATATTTTCATTTACAGTCTATCACTTTCAAGAGGGTTTTGATTTGAAATTATTTAATGTTGTAAGGGTTTCTATGTCTCACATTTGAATCCCATGAGATATGTTGAAGCTATAAACCATGTTTATTTTTCAATGGTTTAAATAATTTCCAATTATAATATTTTACAATTTTCACCTTTTATTTCATGATATAAAAGTTTTTATTAAAATTTATTCCTTTCATTGTGTTTGGATTTAAATGTTATAAATGTCGTAAGGGGTTTTCAGGACTCATATTTTTTTATTAAGTTATAATCACTCTTCTTTGACTATTTATAATGACCTAGAATTTTTACATGCTATTTTTTTAATAAAAACTGAGATATATTATATTATTTTATGAATTTAAAAAAATTGGGGAACCAAATAATACTTATCTCATTAATAATTATCAATAAATTAGTCTGCTATGAAACTAATTAAAATGAATGACATTACAACTAGACAAAAAATACAAAATAGAAAATTTTAAATGGGAAATATGCATCACCACATTCCGTTAGAATCATTCCCCCAATATAAAACACTAAATAAATGAAAAATATATTATTAATGTAATTAATATTTTAGAAAATGAAAATATATGACCTTGAGAGCTATGGTAGTGAATATTGAGTGAAATAATGAATTATTATTTATATTGTAAAAATGGAAATGTGGTCATTGGGATTTGACCATTATATGACCATTGGTCAAATATGACCAATGGTTAATATAACCATTTTTTAATTTAACCATTGGGAACTATACCAATTAGTGATAATTTTACAATTATAGCTATTATTTTTAAGTTTTAATGAAAAATAATTATTGATGTATAAATGACCAATGATGGCCAGCACCATTAGAGTCATTACATTTGAAGCCCATTTTTACGAACATGGGAGTGTGGTAGCATCACTGGGTTTCCCCATTGATTAATCCAAATTTATGCTTTAAAAAGTGAATATTGAAAAACAAAAACCAATAAAAGAATTTTATGTTATTAGAGGTTACCACTCATTCAACATTAGACAATCCACCCCATGAAAATACCACAATCGTATAACTAACCACCATCGTCACCAGTGAGGTTCAGTGACCTAGAATTAGGGACAATTGTGTGTTGGATGTTTTTGTGTGATGACCGACGATATTATATAGGATGATGGAGGCCGGTGAGGGATGCAGGATTGCAATGGAGATTGGTCACAGAGTCTTTCTGAGGCATAGAGAACAAGGGGTCCATGTATAGGTGTGCCTGTCAGGTGTAGCCGAATGTAGATATGTAGTGAGATTCGGTTGGGTGTTGGCCGGATTAGAATTCAGGAACGATGAAAGACCTTGTGTGGTGTGAGACCTAGGATTTTCATCCATCGGGATATATTGTGACACTTGTTGTGGTTTTTATTCGGTGACACCTTTTTTCATTGCAACAGTTACCCTAAGGATAGGGATCATCTCAGGCCGATCAGGCGTGGAGGCACAGGCGATGGAACATGTTGGATTGATGAACATCAGGTGACCCTGATCTTGGGTCAAAAGGTGGCTGTAGATAGCCAAAAATTGGATAGTTATTAGATGGATGCAATTTGAAATGTTGATTGGGATGGGTTTGCAAAGACCTAGTTTGTGGGTTTGGTTTGTATGTGTAGTGGATAATTTGGTGGGCGGATAGGATGGATAAATCCTATTTCCACAACAAGAATTTTGGCATCCAATGGTGGATGGGCTGGGATCGAGCGTTTTCATGGATCTAATGGGTCATATTTTTTGGGGGTCTTCTATTCTTATTTTTTGGTTCTATTTGGGAACTTGTGTGTTTGGGGGTGTTTTTTATAGCCATTTGATGTTTTGTTGTACATTATTTTGTTTAATAAAACTTAGAGACCATGAGCAAAAAATCATTGTCTGCACTATCTTGGTATGACTTCATATTTAATTAATAATTATTTAATAATTTATTAACCAAAATCCAAGACCTAAAATATGTTATTTTATTAATATTGAGTATTTTAATATATTTAAATCATTTCCTAACCTATAAATTATGTTCCAAAGTCTAAAGTGGAAAATTTGATTACAAAAAAATAATAATTTGTGGAAAATTTAATTTTACATGCCAAAAGAATTACTAAAAAATGATGTTCAGTTATAGTGGATTAAATAAAAAAAACGTGACTCATATGTCCAAATAAACGAGAAAACTCCATGGGTAAGCTGATGGTTTTTCATTCTCCACATACTATATTTCAATGACCAGTTTTTAAAAATTATTAAACAATTCCTCCAATTTTTTTACTATATACCCAACCATTTAACCTCTTTCCATCAGTCACAATCCATTACCTATGATTTTATGGTGATTTTTTCACTTATAGATTCCTTTCAAGAAGTCCATAAGCCCCTATGGTTCCAATCATCAAGATTTAGAAGTAACACTTCAAGTAAAGGGAACTCTAATTCCATTATCTTGAATTCATTATCCTCTTTTTTTTTATAAGTCTCATAAATGTTATGTTACACACTTTTCATATATTTTTTACCATACCCTTACTAAAAAATTATGTTTAATCAATGGTATACCTTCTTTCTCACCCATTTCATACTTTTTTAGATATACATTTATACATGTCATGCTACTGAAAATACTTCTCA
Organism: Viscum album; assembly: GCA_963277665.1. Taxonomy (NCBI): domain Eukaryota; kingdom Viridiplantae; phylum Streptophyta; class Magnoliopsida; order Santalales; family Viscaceae; genus Viscum; species Viscum album. Next base: position 485,046,036 of record OY728155.1, read on the forward strand.
AATTTAACTATTTTACTTGAGAAATTATCGTTTATTTTCTTTTGGTGAATATCCAAACCATATTTATGGCATCCCACATTTTTATTACATAACTTTTCATTACATGGTACCAAACTGAAGATACTTCATGATTATTTTCATAGAAATAAGTTACATAATTCATGAAAACAAAAGAATTATTATAAAACCACTTGAAATAAATATTCATGGGTTCACTATATGTTACTTTTACTGCATCTCATATCCTGATGACATATATGAAAGGAGAGCGGTGATCATGAAATACATCAAGGGAATAAGAAAGAGATACACATAGAATGTGATATTGAGACATGTCATAATGATAATATGGCATAATGAAAAGGCATGAGAAATAAGAATATCATAATAATAATAAAATGAAGCATAACATGGAAATTAGGCTATGATGTTTAAAGGATTCATTCATAATCATACCACCAAGGTTTCATAAATAATAATTATTGTGGTTGTTCACAAACGTATACTAAGTCATGTCACCTCAAAGGATTAAGTTATATACCAAATTAATTCAACTGATATCAGGGAAAACCATTCACATATATTAATTTCACGTGATCCAGATTTATAATAACAAATAATTTCATTAATAACCTATGGAGGGTAATGAATGGGTTTTTTTATCAAAATAATGGCATACAAAAGAGCTTAAAAATGAGATCATTATGAAAATTTTAAGCCACAAAAGGAAATGAGGGTTTCATATATATACATCCTAACATAAAATCAGTAATTTTAAAATATAGTTGAGTACCCATTCAAAATAAAATGTGATTGGGTATTTAAATAAAAAGGAAAATAGAATTTCTTAAGTAAATGAGGGAAATTTGGGATGTAAATTCAATAGCATGATGAGTATAAAACATTGTTTTAGAAAATGGTGAAACGAGTAGGGATAAGGGTCTCCCATTGATAAAAGATCTTACTTAAATCAATGGGATAACAAAAAGTGGAAAAAATTAATTCTATTGGAAATTGGAAGACATATCACAAAATGGACTCTTAATTGGAACAGAGAAGTAATGATTTCCCTTACCTTGAATATTTCTTCCTAAAACATGAGGATAAAACATTGGGAGCATAAAAAACACAATATATGGAATCCATGGGGAGAAAAATAACAATAACATCATGTATAATTAATTAGGTGTGAATGGAAATGGAGAAATGGGTTGGTATTTATAGAAAAAGTGGAGGAATTGTTTAATAATTTATAAATATATGTCTTGGAAAACTAGGTTGTGGAAAATGAAAAACCATGGGCATACCCATGGTTATTTTCCATGGTTTTTGAAATTTGGGTCACATATTATGGTACTTTAAGCCTCTATAATTTAACACAATTATTCTGTACATCGTTTTTCATGAAAAAATTAATATTTTACAAAGTAATGTTTTTTAAAAGAAAAATTTTCTTTTTAAACAATCAAAAGTAACTTACTGTTTTAAAAATTAAATAAAATAAAATATAATAATTAATATAAATAAACAATATATTTTAAATAATGTGCTTTATTATTAATTATTAAATAATTATGAAAAAATATGATTTCATAAAATTTACTTAAACCATAAAAATGTATTTTTTACTATTCATGAAATAATAAATTATTTTAGAAAATTCTCATAAATTCAACTTGAAATAAATTTGGCATTCAGATTCCAAAAATGATGTTTATTTTATCATGAAAATTCTGTAAATACAATAATTTTACCATTTAATTATATATATCCATATCTATTTAAAAATAGTTTTTTTAAGGTATAATAAAATTTATGACACATATTAAAACATTTCTAGGCCTTTATAAAATTATGTTGTCATTTATTATTAAAATAAATAAAAATTCAATATAATATTTTATTAAAATAAATAATATTCATAATATATTGGTTTTTTATAAAAAATTTATATATTTTCTATAAATATAAATATGTTTTATTTGAATCGAAAAATCATGTTATCTAATTCATCTAAATTAAACATACATTTTATTATGAAAAATATTATTAAGTGTAATTGATGGAATAACCATTTTATTTACGCAAAGTAATATAAAATTTATTTAACAATGGTCGGGATAAGTAACCCCTTATTAAACCCACATATGAACTGATTTTACAGTGTGTTATGGTTGCAGTTTTGTGGGGTTCCTCGCCTAACATCGATCGAGTGGTTATCTTCACAAACTTTAACATTTCCTACAAGTGATTTGTTTGAAGATTCACATGTTAAAGTTTATATTGTGCTTGGTCATGGGTGAACCCCATTGTAAATACCTGCCTCTTAAGTTCTAAAAAATGGTCTTCAAATGGAATGACATTACTGGTAGATTCCCTCGATTCTAATTTCTATATCAATTATACTTTTTCATTACTACTTATAAACACTAGTTAAATGGTAAGATTATCAACCAAGGTTATAGTTTCCAATATTCATATTGACCAACAATCATATAATTGTGAAATACCAACTGTCATATTTCCCTTCATACCCTAAAAAAATCCCAGTTCATTATTTCATTTAAAATTCACATTAATTATACGTAATATTATATTATAATTTTTATAATATATTTACTGGTTTACTAATATTTTTTATTATATCTATTGAATTTTTAGTAGGGGAAATGATTCTAGTAGATTGGGGTAATCCATAAATTCCAATTTTAGATACTTTATTTTTTATTTTTTTTCGAGCTATAATGTTTGATATTTTAATAGGTTTTATAGCTGACTAATGTAAATATTTTTATTAATGATATAATTTGTTTGTTTCTATTTATTTTTTATGTGTATAATATTATATAACATGTAACACACTTTACTCAGGGAAAAAATATCATTTAAAAATTTTGGGTTTGGGAAATTTTTTGATCCATTGGTGAAGACCTTAATTTTAATATAATAGAATTGTTTTTGGATTTTCATATACAAGACCAACATTCCCTTTTTATGGGTTTAAATAATTTTACGTTCAATACTTTCATCACTAATGTAATTAAGGATTTTATTCGAAACTCATACATTATTCTCTATGGGTTATTGACAAAATTATTTATTATTATCATTTCAGCACACATGAAATTAAGACATATGAAGGGTGTGACATGATAGCGCTCTAATTAATTTGGTAAATAATTTTATCTCTATATATAATATTTTTAATGAAACCTTGGGGAATAACCCCAATCATTTTGATTTATGACATATTGGTGGGAAACCATGGTGATATTCTTATTAATTTTTTATTTAAATGTTTTAGTCATATTTCCATTTTATGACTCATGTTCTATTTATTATTATATTCCTCATGTTAAATTTATTGTACCATATTTTTTTGAATCATGTTCTTATTGATATGCCTCATGGTCACTTGCTAAATATCTCCCTTTCTTTTTCCCTTACTAGAATTTATGATCACCCTTTTCCATTGATGTATATCCTAAGGAAATGAGATGTGGTATAAGTAACATATGTTGAATACATGAAGAATCCTTTTTCATGGATTAGTATGATGTTTTATCTTTTTTATATTATGTACCTAATTTCAAGGAAACTAAAATTCAAAAGATCTTATATTTCATTACATATAATGAAAAAATTATGAAATATAAAGAAGGGATTACATAGTTGAAATTAGAGAACAATTTAGTTATTTGTGGAATTTTTTATTATCAATATATAGTATAAACCATATGTAAATGTTTATATATGGGATAAAATCTTGTTATTTTGTATATACTTAAGTAAGTGGTTTACAAGAAAATTTATCCATATTTGGATACTACAATTATATTTCACTCTAGCATAGATGTACCATGAGGGAAACTCCCAAAAACACTGCATTGATCTAGAATCAATCTGGAACTTGTTCAAGATAACGATCCTTGTTGCACACCAATTTTGACACTCTTAGAGGACATGTTTTGTTAATTACAATATTTTAAAAACCATTCTGAAGGATATATATAGAAAATATATTTGTTATTAGAATATATTGATAATATTTTTATCATGATGTTTTAAGATATAAAATCCCATTATAATTATAATATTCTTAAATGTAACACATTTTTCACCATGTTTATCTTATTTTGAAAAAATGGTGAGAAATAAGAGGAACTGTGTAAATAAAGAGTGCAACAAATGATGCATTGATGAACCTCTAATGGAATCAAGAATGAAAAAATTCATAAGGATAAGGAATAAACTTTCTTGAGTTATTAATAATAACATGAATCATGTTGGGTGACCTAATTCACATCTAAGGGGAAAAATTTATATCAAGTCCTTCATGAATCAACGACTTCCTTCTTTGACAGGATCTACCAACCCATTGATTTATAAATAATGGATTAACTCTATATAAAATATATTATTTTTAATCAAATATTGAACGAAATGTAATGGAACCTTGGAAGTATACCTCTTTGAAGGAGAAGTTGATCAGTGATGGACACTAATTAAAAACATGAATTCAATAAGGGATATTAATATTGCGAAGTGGTAAGAATTCGTGCAAATATTTTTAAATAAATATTTTTCAAGTTAGATGTCATCAAAAATTGATTATTAATTCATAGAGATGATGTATAAATAAAATTAATAAGTTTGAAGATATGAAATGAACTTTATAATACTTTATCATTACATCTCTACCTTTTTTGTGCAACCTAAGAGAAAGGCTGATAGATTATTTGGTGGATTGAGAACCCAACTACAGAGGAATTTATCAAATAGAGAATATGAAAACTATGAGGAGATATTACAGAGTTCTATGAAGGTTTATTTAGAGTTATCAAAATGAAATTATCACATTGTTCGAATTAAAATTAGAGAGAGACAGATCCAAAATCAGTGAAGAACCATGATCACATAAGTGGAGGAATGAAAGTGAAACAAATGTGGGAAGAAGTATTTACGGAACAACATAATTTGTAGTTGAAAGGAATTAATGTGTGGAAGGGATGGAAAATATCTCACAGATACCATGGTGAGGTGAATCCTTAACATCTCAACACTAATGATAATGGGAAAGCGGTGCAGGACAAACCTGAAGTCCAATGATTCATGTGTGGGAAGCTTAGGCACTTTTCCAATAAGATTCCAAATCAAAAGATACTTGAGTTAAACCACTATCATCATCATAAAATTAGGCAGAAGAGATTCCAATATTTTTTTTATCACAAGAGCTATAGTAGAGGCTCCAAATGATGTGGTTGAAGGTATACTTATTGCACTCTCAATGAAACAAAGTACTTTGATTCTAGTTCAATGTATTCTTTTATTTCATCCATGTTTTCTATAAATATAGAATAAATACATGATCTTATAAAAGTATATTTATCATTAAATAATCATTATGGAATTATCCTATATTCAATATTTTATAGGAACACAAGTATTAACTTTGGAGATTACGATCTCATAAAAACTCTAGTAGTTATTCTCATGGTGGAATTCGATGCTATACAAGAGGAGAATGGGATCTCAAAGGATAATACAAAGATCAAATTTTAGATCAAGAAAATTGTATTATTGTTTAATGTAAATCCTATAATTAAATTAGAAGGATAGATATCCTAGACTAATATTTTTCTAGAAGTGACTCCCATATCCCTCTATAAAGATATAATCATAAAATAAAGAGAATTAAATGAATGAATAATGATAGAGAATGATCCCATAATTTTGGAATACATTTATGTATTTCCTATAGAGTTACCAGTACCTAACCTTATAAAGAGAGGAAAATCTATCCATTGAACACATACTTGCATCCAACTTGATATTAAAGACAGCATATTGAATGGAAAATGTGCAGTTAATGGAATTAAATAAACAACTACAAGATCTTTTGGAGAAGGGATTTATCTGAACAAGTGTGTCTCCTTAGGTATCACATGTTATCTTTTTAATGAATAAGTATGGATTAATTAAACTATTAATTAATTATAGAGAACTTAATGTGATCATTATGAAGAACAAGTACCCTATCCTAAGGATTTATGATTTATTTGACTAGCTTTGTGGGGATCATTTCTTCTCTAAGATTAAACGAAAATGTAGTTATCATAAATTAAGGGTGAAGAAATAAGATATTAAAAACACTTCCTTCGGAAAGAGATATAGGCATTATGATTTTGTTGTTATTCCCTTCACCTTGAATAATTCTACTTCTATACAGATGGATTTTATGAATAGAATAATTAAGAACAACCTCTATAAATTCTTCTTGGTTTTTGTTGATGATATTATGATATATTCCAAAGTTGTTAATAGCATGAGGATCATATAAGAGTTATGATAAAAATTATGATGAAGGATAAGCTATTTTCAAAACTCATAAAATGTGAGTTCTGGTAACAACACATTTCATTTTGGGGAACATTGAAACCAAAAAAAGAATCTCAGTTGACCCTTCTAAGAAAAAGTCTATAGAGAAGTGTCCTCATCCAAAAACATTAACCATGATTCATGTATTTCTTGTTTTAGCATGATATTATAAGAGGTTTTTGATAATATTATTAGAAAATTATAATATAATAACTTTTTCCACTCGAAAATCAGAAAAAATTAAATAAACAATGGGGTGTGTAGAAAGTTTCCAATAATTGAAAATGATATTGGTTATAGCACCTGTGTTAACTCTACCTTCTATTAGAGAATTATTTTTTATTTATAGTGATGCATATCTTAAAGCGATTGGGTGTGCCCTCACAAAAAATGATAATCTTATTTCTTATTCATCTCAAAATCTAACTAACCGTGAGAAGAATTATCTTTTTCATGACATGGAGTTAGATACTGTAATTTTTTATTAAAAGATATGTAGAAAGTATCTTTATGGAGAGAAATGTGATATTTACATAGACAAAATAGTTTGAAGTAAATATTCTTGAAAGAGGAATTGAACATGATACAAAGGATATGTTTGGAGATAAATAATATTGATTAATTTTCAATTCACTATCACCCTAGAAGAGAAAACAAATTAATTGATTCATTTAGTATGAATTGCACTATTGTGCTAGAAATGATGAGGATTTGAGTAGAGCCATTAATATAGGACGTATTGTGGTTGGGAATGGTAATCATAAGGTAAGGGACACCATCAATCCAATACCAACAGATTTTCAAACCATCATTAATAAGTAATATCAAGAGATCTGAAAGAGAATATCCTTTGATATAAAATAATTTTAACATTATGAATTATTGGAAGTATTTTGGGATTAATATTGATCAGGAAGATGTGAAAACATTTCATACAAGGATATGGGTCCCATACAACCTACACATAAAGGATTTAATGGATGAATCACATTTCTCAACATTATCTATACACTTTTGAAGCACTAAAATGTATACGGACCATCATGAAAATTATTAATGGGATAATATGAAAATGAAGATTTTCTATTACACTGCATGGTTCTTGGTGTGTCAACAAATAAATGAAGAGTTAAAAATTTATAAACAGTTATTGAAAGAACTACCCGTGACATAATGGAAGTGGAAAAATATAATTATGTACTTCATCATTGGTTTCCTAATAATATTCAAAGGAAACAATGTTATATGGGTTATAGTGGCTTGGTTCACTAAGATGGCCTATTTCATTACAATTCGGGAATATTTCTCCCTTGAAAAACTCATAAATATATACATAAATAAAGTGGTGAGGTTTTATGGGGAGCCTCTTTCAATTATGTCTTATCATAATCAAAGGTTTTCATCTAACTTCCTGAGAATTCTTCAACAGGCTCTGAATATAGAGTTGAATTTCAGTATGGACTATCACCCCCAAATTGAATCCCAAATTGAATAAACTATTCAATGACTAGAGGACATGTTGATAGCATTCCAAATGGAATTTAAAGGTGGATGGGTTCCACGCCACCCATAAATTGATTTCAAATAAAACAAAATTTTCCACATGAGTATTCAAAAGGAAACCTATGATTCTCTATATGGGAAGTGATGTATAAATCCTACTTGTTGGGATTTAGTTGTCAAGAGAAAGATATTTGGACCCAATCTTGTGCAAGAGATGATAGAAAAATTTCTCACCAGCCAAATACAAATAAAAGTTTCTAAGATTTAGCAGAATAGCTACACTGACAATCATCGAAAGGATATGGAGTTTTTTGTTTTTTAAAATTCATTCCTTCAGATATCTCTATAGAATAAAGGCATGTGATTTTGAAAGAAAGGTAATCTTATACTTAGATACATTAGCCCCTTTAAAATCCTTGATCAAAATGGGATTATGGCATATCGGCTAGAACATTTCCCAAAATATGGATCATGTTAATGATATATTCCACATATTTATCTTGAGTATGTACATCTATGATCCCTCACATGTAGTAATTTCATAGGTGGTACAAATAGAACATGACCTCCCTTATGAGGAGCAGCTGAGGGAGATCATGGACTGTAGAGACAAATTTCTACCCAAAAAGACTACCAAAATTGTCTTAGTGTTGTGGAGGAACCCTATGTATGAATATAAGGCATGTGAACCAAATGGATCAATGAAAAATAATTACACTCACCTAATCTCAACATAGAATATGATTTTAAATTTCAGATATGAAATTTCAAAAGGAAGGAAGAATATAATGACCTAGGTCTCTTAAATGATATTTTTTCATGAGTTTATGTGTGTTATATTATATTATATTAGACACATAAAAATATAGAGGAACTAAAAAAAATTATCGCATTAATAATTATCATTACATTAGTCATCTATAAAACAAATTAAAATGTCAAACAATACAACTGAACCAAAAATATAAAATAGAAAAAAACTAAAATAGGAATATATATGTCACCCCAATCTATTAAAATCGTCATGCCCATATCCAACACTACTAAATTTAAACAAAATATTAGTAAACCAATCAATATCTTAGAAAAGGAAAATATATACCTTTGGGAGTAATTGTAGTAAATATTTTGTGAAATAATAAAGTGGTTTTTATAGGGTATGAATGGAAATGTGGTCGTTGGGATTTGACCATAATATGATCATTGGTCAATATAGCTGATAGTCAATTTTACCATTGGGAACTATGCCCATTTGACATAATTTTACCATTGTAATTAATTTTTATACGTTTTAATGATAAAGGATACTTGTTTTATAAAGGATAAATGATGACCTCAACCAGTAGAGTCATGTCATTTGAAGCCCATTTGTCAGAACACGGGAGGGGGTTAGTGCCATTGGGGTTTTCACTTAACTGATCCTCGGAAAATATTTAACAATTTAATCTTTAATGAAATCTCCTATGTTGGATGTTTAGGTCAGTGGATATTACCACTCAGTCGATGTTAGTTGAGCTACCCCATGAAACAACCACCTTAGACCCCATACCCATAGGGCATACACAACAGTTATAATGGGTTATATTTAAAGTTATTAGATTCTTAAATTTTAATTCATTTTTATAAATAATATTTTAATTCCATAAATTCCATTATCATAATAGTTTCACTTAATAAACCTAAGTAAAATCGAGAGAAATTTGATTATTTTATTAAAAGACACAAATAGAAATAATTTTATTTTTTTAGAAACGATATACATTTTTACAATAAAATATGGTATTATGAATTATTTTATTAATTAAATATCTATTTAAAAAACTATTATTTAAATATAAATGATAAAATAATTTTTTAATGACCTATGAAATTTTTATAAGTTTCATTAATTTGATTATTCCTTAAAACATCTTTTTTTAATAAATAATGATTTTTTATTTAAAAGTTAAAACTATAATATTTAGTTAATTATTATGATAAAACAAACATTATATTTTAAATAATCATATTTTAATTATATTTTGTAAATTAATTTTAATTTTATAAAATACATTATTTTTCTATAAACAATAAAAATATAGTGTTCGGTTTTTGGTATGTTTTATGACATAATATATATGTTGTAATTATTTAATAACTAACTAAGCACAATCCATGACCTAAAATAAATTATTTTTCTAATATAAATTATTTTTAAGTGATTTTAATCAATTTTAAACAAATAAGTGACTTTCCAATGTTTAAATGAATTTTTTTTAAACATTAAATTGAGTAAACATTAGTTTTTAGGCCAAAAGAAGTATTAAAAGATATTGTGTTCTATATTATTAAAATAAAATAAAAAAATGAATCAAAGTTTCAAAACTATGAGCAAAAAATGAGTAATCCAATGTTTTTTCATTGTCAACAACCTAGATTTCCAATACCTATATTTGGAAATTATTAAATAATTCCTCCACTTAGTTTATAAAAAAACTCATTCCACCATTCCTCTTATATCATAATACATACTTGATAAATTTATGGTGATTTTTCATCAAAATGAGTCCCCTGAGGTATCCTTGATCCCCTAGTGATCCAATCCTCAATATTTAGGAGTTACTCTTCATGGTAAGGGAATTCTCCTTCATTTCTCTTCAATCTAAGAATGTCTTTTTGCATATGTATCCAAAATATTATGTTACTATCTTTTCAAACATTTTTAATCATTTAATGTGTAAAACTTTTGTTTTATAAATGGTATACCTGTGTCCTATATCATTTTAACCTTTTCTAAATCCATATTTTATACTCGCCATGATGAAGAATTTACTTTTAGAATTTCTATATTTTACTTGATACATTGTCATTTTTTCTTTTTCTGAATCCCGGAAATATTTATTTATCGATGTATATTCTCATAGATGTTAATTTAATTTATTTTCTAATAGGAACACATATATTAAACCCACATTCCCTTTACATGGTTTAAAAATTATTATATCTTAAAGCCTTTAAAAACATTTGTAATCAATGATTTTATATGAAACCCATGTTTTATTCTACTCTAGTTATTGGAAAATTGATTTATTATAATAAATGAGGATAACATAAAAATAATACATATGATGGTTTCACCCTAATAGTTCTCCAATTCATTCGATAAATAATTTAATCTCTATATATGACATGTTCTACGATGCATTGGGGAACAAGCATAGTAATTGTTATTTATGAAACATTGGTGGTCGATCATAGTGATATGCTTATTATTGTCTCATTTAATTATTCTAGCCAAATTTCAATTTTATGAATCAAATTATTTTTATTATTATATTTCTCATGTTCTCTTTTTCATACCAAACTGTTATGCCTTTTATTTTTATTGATGTTTCACATGATGACATACTAAGTTCCTCCCTTTCATTTTCCCTTAACGGGATTCTTTCTCACCCCGTTCCTTTGATTTTGGTCCCCAAGATATGAGATATAGTAAAATTAAGTTAGGGTGAATCAATTAGGAATCCTTTCACAAGGATTATAAGAATTTGTTTTTGTTTTCTTGTATTATGTTCTTATTTTCAAGTAAACTAAACATTAAAAGATCTTTTATTTTATTCCATGTAATAAAAATTTTACTTAATAAAAATATGGGATATCATAATTTAATCATTCAATATTGATATATTTTATCCTATTATGATGTTTTGTTTTATTTCCACATTATTGTTTTTGAAATCATGTTTCACCATAAATTATTCTTCCTTGATAATTGATTTAAAATGCATTTTTTGTTAAGGAAAATATTGATTTATTTTAATTAATTTCTTTTCCATATCCATGTTTTTGCTTCCCAACATTGTTCTCCTTTATATAATTGAAATTCATTTTGATTTAATCTCCCTGATCCTTTAGTTCACCTTTATTCGATTTGAAATAAATGTTTCATAATCTATTTAACAATGTGGGTTTTGAATGTAGTTATTTCAAAGTGTTCAGAAGAATTTTCCATAATTTCAGAATTAAAATATTTATCATCCACTCTATATTTTCATCTGATAGCCTTTATGTATTTATAAAAGTTCCATTATTAAATATTGTTTTTATAAATAAATTTTTTAAAAGTATTTTCAGCCTCTATTTTGAAAATTTTGGTCTTTTTCAAGTCCCCATTAAAAAATATTATTTTCAGAACAAGTGTTTTCAAATTATTTTCACTTCTCATTTTTTATATATTCATGTACTTTTAAGAATATTGTATTTATAACACTTTATAATAATTTTTTAAATATTCTTATCCTTCCCTTGATTCAATAATACTGACATCTGTATGGGACTTTGTAACTCGAACTCCTTTCTTTCGATTATAGGATTTTATTTATGAACATTATTTTAAAAAGAATCTCTATTTTAAAGGATTTTAACTTTTTATTTATTAGGAAAATAATTTTTAACCTAATTCTTTTTCTTGAAATATTTTATTTTAATTTTCTTATTTAAATTACACTTTTTGAAAATATACTCGTAAATTTGACTTTTACAATGAAGAATACAAAATGTTTTCAAAAAGCTCTTTTCATGATTTTTTTTAATTATAATACATCTCAAATGGAGTTTTGTTTCATATTTCAATCTAAATTTTATTTAACTATGAGATTATCAAGGGTGATCATATTTTTTATATATTATTTTTTAATTATGATATTTAAAAAAATTATAAAACCAATATTATTTTAAGTAGGTTTATTATGAAATGTGAATTATTTTGAATTGGATGTTTTATAAACCCCACATTAGTTACATGGGGACTTTATAATGTTAAAATTGAATGACACTAAAGTGGAACACATATGTATGGATGCGTGATTGGTGGTTTCATTATAAATAAAACATGTATGTTTCCATTATAAACTAAGGATGGGTGGTTCCGTTATAAACCAAGGATGGGTTATTCCTTTATAAACCATAGATGGGTAGTTTTTTTATTTACCAAGGATGGGTGGTAAAATTATAATCCATATATAGGTGGATCTGTTATATCCACCGGTGTATTTCATAAGAGTTTATATCTCATTATATATGTATTTTTGAGTGAATTTTAGTTTCTTGTATGCATGGGCACTAAAGGTGTGGATCATGATAGTAATGTTTTTCTATGATAATATGTGTTCCAAAATTAAAGGATCTTATTTATTATGATCATATGATCTTATAATTCTAGTTTTATTTTAATTTTTTAAGTCATGTTGTATCTATTATGGTTTAATTTTTATCTTTCACGACTTTATGTTTTCATTCCTGGTACTTTTCAGCCCACTTTTATTTTATGGTTATATCTCATGTTGTTATTATATTTATATGATTCTTGTTATTTTTCATTTTATTATGAACTCATGCATGAAATAATCTTTATTTACCCCTTAATGAGTGTTTGAGCTCACCCCCTTTTTATGTTTCCTTTCGCCCAGGTTATGATGAGAATTATTACATAATATGTTTCTATAATGGCATCTTATAAGAAGAATTTTTGGGATATGTTGGATAATTTTTATCCAATAACTATTCATTTATATATTAGAAAATTTCCATTTGTTGAAAAAATACATGATTTCCTTAGTTGATGTTTTGTCTTAATTTTCGGAAACTCTAAACCTAAAGGTCATGGGAATGTATTATAATGATAAATTTTCTTTAAGTCATGTGATTACGGGAGGATTAGGTATCAGATACTATAATATATGTATGAAGGAGTGTTGGTCCAACACATTTATTACTAAACCATGAGTTATCAAGGTATGTTCTGATTTTTCATTTTAGTTCAAGGCTTAGTCTGAGAGAACTATTTTAATATTAGATTATATACTTAGATCACCTTTAATGGAATTCCATGAATGTTGGGATCAAAACCACCCCTAGAAGAGTTATCATATAAAACAAGTTTCCATTCAATAATTTAGATGACAACATATAACCCACTCTATGGGAAGAGATGTGGGACTCTAACATTCTAGGATAGAGTTGGATATGATATGTTTATAGGTCATGAATGTTTTTATGAAATAATAGAGAAGTTTTAAACCATTCGGCAGTATATGAAAGTAGTAATTAATATACAGAAGAGATATGTATATAATATTCAATGAGTTTTAGAGTTTGAATTTAGTGACAAAGTATTCCTTTAGATATCTTTATAGAATAGGGTTATGATATTTGGAAGGAAATGGACATTGATCCATAGTTAAATCAATCACTTCGTGATTCTTGATCATGGTGTGGTAGTATTTTATTACATATAACTCCCTCCATACCTATCCTAATTACATTATTTATTCCATGTATCACTTTTGAGAAAGTACATACTATGAACTTCATATATACTGAAATCAAATTCTATAAAATTAGAACATTTTCTCTTCTCTGAGAAACATACAATGGAGGTCTTGGATCAAAGTGATAAAGTGTTGCTGAACATTTCCACTCATATTATCAAATTTATAAGTTTGAGGAAGATAAATGGGAACCCAAGGATATAATGAGATAAACTTTTCGTAATTTTTTCGTCTCCATAATAAAATTTCAAGGGCCAAATTATTTTATTTCGATAGAATGTAAGGACACATGATTTTAATAAATACTTTTCCATAATTGAATACCGTGGGAATAGCTTGTCTTACATGCAACACTAAACTAAAAAAAATTATGTTACCTTAATAAAATTATTATAAATTATCATTGTATAAATAATGTTAAATTATAGGGTATCAATATAACTAACCATATTATAAAAACTATGTAAAAAGGTACACTAAAAAATTTCATTTAATGGTGAAAGGAGCACTTTTTCTAAAAATGGTTTTTATCCATTAAGTGTGCCAAAATTAATATTAAATTCTTCCCACCATTAAATACAATATTTCATAAAATTTATTCCATATTTGGAATCAATGGGATAAAATTATGTAAAAAAATTGCATTTTATTTTTAGGTAAAAAATAAGATTACTAATATTAAAGTTAAATATAGTGATAATTGGGAAACTGTTATTTCAAAATATTTGTTTAATTAATATTGTGTAGTTTCTTATCTTATCAATTAAATTAATTTATTTTTACTAATTATTATGATTTTATTTTTTAACACATATATAATTATAATAATAGTCATTTAATTTTAAATCATTCCTAAATAATATTTAAAACACTTAAGGGTTTAAATATAACTTTTCTATAAAAATAGTTTATATATATATATATATAATATTTTATTTTAAAAGATAGTATTATATTATTTATAAATTTAATTATATTAAATAGATATTAAACTTAGGATCATCATGCTAAAAAAATCAATATGGGTTATTTTATATATATTTTTAAAATTAGTTACTTGGGTAAAATCAAGTTACCGGGATAAGAAAAGAGTAAAAGTAAAAATATAAAAATAAATGACTTAAAAATTGTTTACAAAAATATATAAATAATTTTTTGGGTATTTATAAAACCAATATCACCAGAAAAAATTATCTGTAACTTTTAGAGTTATTTACCCTTGAATAGTGTAATGATATCATTGAGAAATAATGTATATTCACAAAGTTAAATTTTCATCACTTATAAAAGGAAATCACTTCCACCCCATTAGTGTTCCAATTCACCTTATAAATTTACATGAAATAAAAAAAAATATCATTTAATTCCCTTTTAATTCTAAATCCCATAGTCCCTATAATATATCATAATCCATTCATTTCCAAGATTACATTCAAAAGAAAGTTGAAGGTCCCAAAGTGAGAATTACTTAATCCTTAACTGTTAATTATTTTTTCCCTTCCAAACGAATCCCAACTATAGTAATATAATTATGTATGTTTTATTAGTATAAGTATTTATTATTATATTTTTTTAATAACAATTATTCATTCTATACCCACTTCATAAAATAACAAAAGAACATTTATATTGTGTCTGTGTGGACTGCCACCTCCACAAATCGACGTATTTCATTTTTCACCACCACCTTTCTTTTCTAGTAATAAGTATGGAAGTAATGAATTATTTTATATGTAAAACATAATTATTATTCTAAATAGACAAATTATAATACACCTTCTTTCCCTCTCATTCATTGGGAGATGAAAACACTAATCGTGTGTTGTGTGGACTACCACCTCCACAGAGTAACATATTTTATCTTTCATCTAGTTTTTTTATTTATTAAAATATTTAAGAATATAATTATAAACCTTAAATATATATTACTGATATAATTATTATTCTATATTAATTTAATATTTTAAAATATACCAATTTCATAACCATATTCATCCATTAATTATAGTATATATGTTTAGGTCGGTTTAATCACCTACAAGAATGATTATAGAAAATGTTATCCTGGATGATTGAGGAAAATAAACTAAAGGTGTTATTAGATATTATTTATTATATAAAGTTTTGTTTATTTTTATTTAATTTTCATATTACTATTTGGCCCATAATTAATACACCACCCTTCATTTGCCAAAAATTACCAAAATAATATTTTCATTCATTTCATTTTATGATAATATAACTCTCATGGAATGAGTAAATAACATTATAAATAAATGTAAAATATATTTTTAATTTACTTAAATTATCTATAAATGATAATATTAATATAAATTAACTTCTATCATAATGGAAATTATAAAACATTCATGAAGAAATCAACAATTACTAACACACGATGGAAAATATAATCCATAATTAACTAATATAGTTTCCATAATTAGTTATCCTTGAAGTATCTAAAAGTAAATATATCTGAATTTGTTTATTAAATAGGTGATTTTGATAGTTATTGTATTAATCGGTGTCATAGTGTGATCAACTAAGTCGAAATTCAATGTAAGGGTTTCATCGAATAAATTTCAGATTTATTAGATGATATTATTTTCAAATTGAATATAATTTTAAAATAATTAATTTACCTAAAAATGACCTATTTTATTTTTTATTTAATTTTTTATGATTAAATTAATCATCGTCATAAATAGACACTTTTTTATAAACATTTGTGAAAAATAAAAGTATAACATTGGTATGATTAACTCCCACTGATGAATCTTTTTCTTCCTTTTCCCTATTTCTCATTTAAAAAGAGTTTTAATTGCTAAAATAAAAATATTTATTTATTTTATATTTCTAATGTTTCCCTCTACCACTTTTATGAAATTAAATTCTTTCAAAATTTCTTTGATGTCAATTTTTTTAAAGGGAATATAAATCATAATTAATTCATTTTATTTCAATATTCACCACTTCAGATTTATTAGCGATAATGTTTTGAATTTTTCAGGGATATATTATTTAGAACATTTTATATTAAGTTTTTAAAAATTATTCTCTTTCTATTATAAAATATTTTTTAATGTAAATATCACTTCATATTTTATAACAATGTTTAAAAGGTTTCATTGAAACTTTTGTATTTTCATTTCTATTTTTCCTCCAAGGTTTATCTCTAATGATGTGATGTTTTTTCAACTTGTATATTTTATTATGATATAATTAAATTAGTAAAATTATTTTTTAAAATCATATGATTACTTTAGTTCATGTTTTGTAATGTTTCTAAAAATTTTATGATTCCCATTCTTTTTTCATGGGTTCTTTAAGATATTAATATGGTTTATTTTAAATGGTGAAAATATGTAAAGATAATGATTATTAGGGTCATATATCAACTATAAATTTTTTAGTTTATGTTGATATCTTCTTAGATATTCTAGCATGGATATAATTAGTTTTTTCACTGAGGTGTGGGAATAATCAGTTTCTTCACATAGGCATGATTATGATGAGTTTTCTCATAAGGGTTTTCATTTTATTATAATTTTTACTCATTTCCACATTTTTGATCAAGTTTTTATACATTTATAATATGGTGTTGATTTACATGATATTCGTTTTTTTAATTTTACAACATATTTTTAAATTATTATACACACTTATGAAGTGATCACTTGTTTTATAATTGTTGAGATGTATTTTGAACAATGTCATATATTATATAATTCCTAAAAAGTATTTATATTATCTTATATTGTTATTTCATGTTATATGACAATAATATATGGTCTCATGAAAATTTAATAATTTATTCTTACTCTTCAAATTTTCTATGACATATTTAGGATCTGATACATTATGATAAGTTTTTCCCTTTCTGAGAATCTAAGATAACCCATTTATTATTTATTCATCATGTTATGAATATGGTTATATCATGTGATATATCTATAAAATGTTATAGATAACTTCAATTATGGATAATTTTAATAGGTATTTTAAAATAATATTTTTATGTTTCTAATATCTATGAAACTAAAAATTTTAAGTCATTGTGTTGTCTGACTATTTTTTTGATGTTGTATTTAAATACTGAAATTGGATTATTATTAAGGAATGTTTAGATTGAATCACTTTAATGAATCATGGTTGGGAATCTCAAAAGTATTTGGTTTTATTTTTCAAATTCAAAATACTTTCTCATGGTTTCAACTTAAAATAATAAATTATTAGGATTGATATTATTTTTGTTCATTCAATATAAAATTAATTTTCTATTAATTTAATTGTAATTGATAATTATTGAGTTTATTTATTATTTGGGTGACATAAAATGATGTTTTTGTTGATTTAATCTTGTGAAAATTATTTTTTTTCATTTTTCTATAACCATAAAAATATTTGTATTATGATAGGGTCTAGTGTACCTATTACTTAAATGATTCAAAAATAGAATAATATGATGTTTTTTTGCATAAATTTTTATTTCATATTGTGATATTTTTATGAGAAAATTATTAAATCTCATTTATACATAGTAGGGACTGTAGTTTTAATGAATTACATGGTGGTTTTCAAAGAAAAGTATTTTTTAATGTTGGTGTAACATTTATTTGAAAATTTAGAGGAAATATATTTATTGACATTTTATTATTACACCAAATAGTTTATTTTCTTAAAATTATTATTAAGCAAGGTATATTATTTATATGTGATACATAAAGAGTTGATTTAATTTTGTTTCTAACTCTATTGTATTTTCAAATTGAGAGTAATGTTCATGTTAATAATTATGGGCATGTACTTCCTTAAAGGTATGTCATTTGAAATATAACTTAGTTAGAAATAAATTACTCAGGGCATTTGAATGATTATTTCAATGCATAATATTAACATGAAAATCAGTTTCAATGATTTGTTGAATTTAGATATCTTTCTAGTTTGAAGTAGGATGATAAGTTTTGAGAAATACTTTTATGAATTTATGAACAATTTTTGACTTATAAATTTAACCATCTGTAATTAATATAAATAACATCAACTATATTTTATAAGGATGATGATTTGTGAACTAAAATTTTTTTAACTTATGGGAAGGGTTCTCACTAAGTTGAATATTCTAGTTTTTATAGAGCCATTAATTGTGGTTTTGTTGGATTAGAAATTGTTTTTTTTTTCAAAAAAATTTGTGGTAAATTGTGATTTTAAAATTGAATTGGATATTTTTATGTCTATCAATTAGTATTTGAAATGAACTATTGATGTTTCCTACAAAAGTATCACTTTTGTCTATAAGTTTTGTTGTTAAAAATTTTGTAGATATAAGATCATTAAATGATTTCCAAAGTTTAAGTGCTTTGGGATTTTCATTTATTATTTTTATTTTTATTTGAAGTATAAATATGATATGTTATTATTCTAGTAATTACATTAGATTTAGTAATAATTATTTTATATTATTTTAAGATTTAACTTATTGTAATTAGATTTTGATGCTTTCACAATTGGTTATGTATTTATTGCCAAATAAAATGGGTATTTACATTTTTTTTGTTGGAAAAAAGTGGTTTATGGTCATGTAGATAGTTGTTTTATAAAATAATGTATTTTGGATGATTTTTTCATATTTTTTAAGGATAAATACCCAATAGCTGATAAATGTTTTATTAGTTGAAAAAAAATATCATTTAAATTTAATCATGTCATTTTAAAATATAAATGTTGGTGAATGTATTATTCAAATCTTTACTTTTGAAATAGTTATTTGTTCCTGTTAAGTAATTTATTAAAAATGATTTTCAAATTAATATAGAATTTAAAAACTTGTTAGGTCTTAAGATACATCCCTAGTCCAAATTAATATTATTTTATTTTATCTATCCCTTTTTAAAATAATTATATTATTATGGATGAATAAATATTTCATTGTTTTGTAATTATAATATTTAGTGATATAGTTTTTTCATAAAACAAAAAGAGTCATGAAATGGTCACCAAATTCATGACCCAAAGAAATTAATTAAATCAAAATTGTTACGATACATGCACGAGGATTAATGAGTTTACACCGGCACAAAAGTGATATAAAAACATGTTAACATAACAAAGATTCTCAGTCACATCAAACTACGAGTGCAGCACTTTGAGGTTGCAGTGTGCATAAGGAATCAACAAACATGAAGGGGGCGGGCAGGAATGACTATGACAAAAATTAGAAGTCTGTGCTCCTTCTGACTGGAAAAAAAAAATATCCCTACTCATATAACATCAGAAAGTTTGTTTATACTCCTACACCAACCTATTATTGAACATTTGGTGTTTTATTTCAAGATAAGTTCCCACAGAGATTTCACCATATCTAAGCCTTTGATAATCTAAGTCATCTTGTTGCTCTGGAAACAAAATTTACACTCACCTCCTCAGTATATTGGTTTAGAGATTTTACATCCGGGTTAAAGGATTCCTTCATTCTATCAATAGGAGGTGCAATAGGTAAATAAACCTCATTGATTGAAGTGGTAAATCAAATGCATACCTTTCTTGAAGCATCATGTGATCTTGTCACAATTTTTGGTTCAAGGTGAGAATAGTCCCTACGTTTCCTCGTTTTTTTTTTGGGATTTGGAGTAATGAATCCATTAGCATCCACTATGTGTTTTTTTCCTTTTCTAGAGCTTGATTTTAAGAATCCTTCCTCAATTTGAGCGCTTTTCTAATCATCTTCTAGTATGGATGTGAATTGATTATATGCAAAACAAGGGTCTGAGGAAGACTCAGAGAGAACTTCAACATTAGCATTAGAGCATTCACCCTCCTCAAAAGGAACATCCGCATTGTTATGTATGGTATAAAATTAAAAAAAATGAATTTATAAGGTGACTCTTGATTTTTACAAAAAATATGATTTAATCCCTATACATTTCTTTCCTCCATTTGTATCTTGTATTATTCATTGTTAATATTTATTTTCATTTTTCTGATAAATTCATCTTCTTATAGGATTATAAAGAGTGAGTTTAATTGATTGGGTTTTATTCCTATATAATTTAATTTTTATTTATAAACATCTTCTGTGATCTCATTATATTAATGGTATTTGTCTATTGAAGTGAACAAGTAATTAAATGGTTGGGTGGACCCCTTCTTATATATGATACTAAAAAAAGTGTGTATTATATTTTGATGATTGATTTTGATACAATGATTTATGTATTATTATTTAGATTAGTTAATTACAAGACATTATTAAGGTTTTAAGGATTAATAATTTTTTTTAGAATTTCAAATTAAATTACTTGGTTGGAGATATCTCTATTGATGTGTCTAAAAATGGATTCTTTTGGATATTAATATAATTTCATATTCAATGACATTTTTAGTTATTCTGTTTTAATAAATCTACCAATTTTTTTATGAGTTCATATAATTTATTATTTTGGTTACAATAATGAAAGTTAATTGTGGATTTTATGGATTAATAACTTACTTAATGGGTCTTATAAATTTTCCTTCTTATGATATTGTTCTTGGTCTAGAATATTTTGATTTGGGAAATGGGTTATTTGTTCATTTTGGGTATTTAATTTTCTAACGAAGGGTGTAATTTTATTTTATTTTCTATTATTTATTAATAACACTATGGTCCTTGGTAATAATATTTTGTTAGAAACTAAATATTCTATCTATAAAGTTAGAGTAATGATATTTTTAATTCAAATAGTATGTTTTAAGGCTCTATGTGATTTTTTATCTTGATTTTTTTCTATGAAGTAAGTTGAATTTATTGTTGGGTACTAATTAATTTTCTTTTTAAGAAGTTATATTGTTCTTATTTATTATTTGAGAAGTTGTAAGTAATGAATTTTAAGATCCTATTAATGTTATTGTGTTTTTAATATGGTGGGGAGAGCCTCAATTATGTGAATTTAATTGAGAGTGTGTGATTTTGTTCTTATTTTATTTATTTTTCTTCCTTAATGTAAAGATTGTGAAACTTTTCAGTGCAGAAATGTGATAATTTGGTGACAATTGTCAAACCCATAGTTTTTTCAGGTATAAAACATTTTATTTATTATTATTAATTTTTATTATGAGTTGTCAGTCCATTTTTATGTTGTGATTTTAGTTTTGGAATCCTTTTGTAGTAATTTAGAATCTAGATTTCTATATATTTTCATTCAGGGGGAGGCTACAAGATGACCACTATAGCCAAGCCATAGGTCACCCTTCAACTAAAGGGATTCACTGTAGACCATGAGGCTACATTGTAGAGACATATAGGTCTAGATTCTTATCCCTCTGCCTCCTGAGGGTACACCACAACTAAACCCAAGATGCTACATTGTGGAGACCTAAGGGTAAGGGACCTGGATCTTGTAGCATTGAGGGTGCACCATGATACACCCAAAGGGTTAAGCCATAGAGTTGTCTTGGGTAGGTACACCATATTGTATCCCCATGGGTTATACCATAGTGTACCCTATTCACTTTTTAAAAAAACTAGAAACAACATGTATTTTATTTTTGAATCTATGGTCTTAAACCTCATTTATCTCACACTATAGACCCAAAACTCCCCCTACACATGTGGTGTTTTCCCCCTTCAATCATAATGTTATTTTGAGTTGGATTAATCCCAAATTTCATCAAAGAATATTCAAGTATCTATCACATGTTTCTTCTTCTTTACATATTCTTCATTTATCGAATGGCCCAAATACCATCATTTTTATTGATTTTTTATAACCCCCCTATCAATAGATGATAGGGAACCCTTACAAGGCTCATAGGTTCAGATATTAAATGGCCCGTAGGATTAAGAGATTACATGACCCAAAGGTCTTAGGGAATTCAACTAGACTATCTACAAGGAACTGCCCCTCCCCAACATTTGTATCGTGATAGTAGCTCTCCACCTTCGCATGGCCATCTAGCTAGGATTCCCATGAAAGAGCAGGCTGGTCCTAGTGGCATAGCCATACCCTATCATTCTGACAGATCCATTTGGCTCTACTCTGGTGAGTGCACATGCTCTAAATCCTCTTTTGGGGCTTCTCCTTTTTTGTAGAGTCTGTCTGGGGCAACTGCATGTGGCTTGAAGGCCTTAAGGTGGCCCAAAGGCCTTAAAGGTGGCCCAAATGCCCTACTCACCCAAAGGCCAGGGTGTCCCAAAAGACTTAAGGACTCCAATCCCAAACCTATGGCCCAAGATGAATAGTTCTAACTACTACAGTACCGAATAGTACCTGATACAATACCCGCATAGTGTACAGTCCTGCTACAGTTCCTGCACAATTTACTATTCTTCTATAGTACTCGCACAATGTACAGTCCTACTACAACACCTGTTACATTCCTGCTATAGTACCCAGGAAATATGCCTTTTTCTAGTTTTGAACCTCGGTCTCGTGGATGCACTTAAGGATGCCTCACCAACTGGGTTGAGGCTCATGTGATTTACATATTATTTATTCCTTTTTATATTTATCTCCTCCATGAGGCCTTTGATATTAGTTTGGCTCCATGAAAAACATTATTTATTTATTATTTATATAGTTCAAAATATTATTGTTTTTTTATAATAAAAAAAATTTTGGATAAAATATTTTATTATTTAATTCATCATTCACTCATGTTAATCTATTTTTTTATATAATTCTATGGTAAATTAATTTCCTTAATATTTTATTTACCCTTATGTATCCTTCAAAAAAATGTATTTACTTATATGAAACATATATTTTTACACTTATGAAATTGGTATTAGTTTCTGTTTACCCAATTTTTACTTCTATACTAACCTTATGTAGTGAAAGAATGATTTTTGGTTACCTTTACATAAAATTTACATTACACTTACATAGCACCAAATTATTCTCATTTCCCTTACCTGACTTCTTTTATAAACATACACAACTCTTTGAAACACCATTATTGAAGTTTCCTAATTTTTAAATTACATTTATGCAAGTTTCTATCAACCCTTAGAGAGTATATATTTTCAGAAAGTTACCCTTACACACCCTCATAACCTTAACCATGTTAAAGAGATATAAAAATCATTTCACTATTATACAAGTTATGAAAAACAATTTTAACCTTACGCAACTCGTTTATCCCTTTACGTATGGTAAAAAAAATTCTTGATACCCTTGCACATAGTATAGAGGGTTTTTCATCCCATATGCAAGGTATCTGATCTCATTGTTTTCTTTATTTGTATGCTATTTTACCATTATGTAAATCTTGTCTTCCATTTTACCCTTTCATGCTGATTTTCATTTTATGTTGAATTACTGCATGTTTGTGACATTTGTTTAAATTATTTTAATCATTATATAAATTATTATTATTGATATAGATTCTATGGGAAATATTTTATAGTAGTTTAAAAACATTTATATGAAGATTAATATTGTTCATCACTTATGCATGAATAATCAGTAAATGTTTCAAATATTTGGAATTTACCTTTATATGTTGAATTATTTTATTTTATTATTTCTAAAATCATGTTTTAGCCTAATATACTAATTCAATAATGTTTCAAAGCTTTAATGTAGTATCTTTATAGTTTTATATTATTACATGAAAAATATGGAAAGAAATTTGAAATTCAAAATTTTAATATTATAAAATTAAACTAAGAAATATTCATAGATATACTTGTGATGTTCTTTTGGATGTGTTTTAAACTTTCAAAATGATTATTTCAAATAATTTTGAGTACTTTAAAATGTTTTAAATTCAATAAATAAATTTCTTCTCTCTCCCCCTCAACTCAATAATTCATGATTATTATTATTATCTTAAATTTGAATTTATTAATAAATCACTTAAATATGTTGATTTATTATTATTTAAAGGGATACATGCATGAATAGAAATGGATATGGTTGAGATAGTGTGTAGGATACAATTTTAAAATTCATCTTGTACCAAACTATTGCATCTATTGAAGAACTATAAAGGTGGGATAAATCATCTTCTACTTCATTCACCTTAAAGATATGAATTGTACCTTTACTAAAACACATGAAGTACACTATTGAATATTTTCAATGGGCCTACATCAACTATTTCATAAAAAAATCAATATAATGTTTTCTAGTTTTATTTAAATTTTTTTCATTATAGTATGGTCATAATAAAACACATAATATTTACACACATTGGTTTATACTACCTTAAAATATAGATCTTTCGTTCTTATATGTGACCAAAAAATATTGGTTTTGGTACCTTATATAAACTTATTATTCATGTTAATTTCTTGAATAGAAAATAATTATACATAGGTTAGGGCTTCTCCTTGTAGAGAATCTTGGGTTTTCTCTATTCATGCGGAAGGGTTGTTAAATTTGGGGCTACTCCCATATAAAATTCCTAGGATTGTAATTATCCCATTAAAAATGTATGGTATTATTATTTCCCTTATAATTGTCTCTCTCGTATCCTAGTGGGGATCATGCATTAATGGTAGGGGTGTGAATAATAGAGTAGGTTCACCTTGTCCTTATCTACTATAAAAATTCCTTATGTTCATATCTTTAATTTTCTACATACGTTCATCACACATCCATTATTATTATTATTAATTTATGATTAAATAGTTAAATATTTTTATACCACCAAATTAATAAACTATTTTTAATAACATTGATATTTTTATGAAAATAAAATCTACCCCCCCTTCTGGTCTATTTCCATCAACCATTATGAGCAATCATTAGAGACCGATGATTTATGATGGATGAATTTTAGGGGGTGTGTTTTAGTGTTTATTGTATTTTCTTTCCTATTTAGGGTCCCTATTTCCATTTTATATTTATTTCTATCATAGAGGAGTGGTTTCAAATTATTTTTTTGGGTTAGCATGGTTAAATATTTGTGTTTTCACATGAAACCTTTCTTATGAACTAATTATTCATCCTGTGTTTTCTAAATGTTGTTTTATTTAATTTAAGTTTTTTGATTTTTTTTCAAGGTTATAAATATATGATATAAATGAATACAAATGTTTCCCTCAGTTTGTGAAGAAAAAATGGATTTAAAATCACTCCTTGAATTTAATAATAGAAATAGATTGTTTTGAGGTTGACAAAACACCTTTCGTAATGGAATATAATATCTTTGAAATGGTTAAAGCATAAGAGAACCGAAGGTATCTAAGCATGGGGGTTATTGTTAAGTATATATTTTGTATTACACCATTCTATTTAATTATGTTATATTTTTATAATGTTCTTGGTGTCATTTAAGTAAAACACTAAACAACTAAGATAACTCATGTACACGTTAGTGGTTTGTTAGATGTGGGGTTGTGGGATGGGAAACACCATAACACTAATAAAATTCATAGACATCTTAGTGGTTTGTGTGAACATAGGGTTTGACCAGTAAATAAAAAATTGATATGAAAACCATGAGTACCCACAACTATAGATTACCTGAGTCTCCACAATGTTTTCTAATTATGGAATATTTATTTTCATGGTTTTTATTTCTAAACCATTAAATTATGTAATTTTTTTATCACCATTATAAGTTAAAATCATAATTTTGTCAATTTGATTCAATCATTCATACTTTTTTTATCTAAAAATGGTTACTCATGGAAAATATGGTGGGTGCATACTGGTCTTGTGTTTCTCACACCCTACATACACCCAATGGGTGTATGTAGACCATATTTTGGATGGTTCTGGTAAAAGAAAGGCATCATATATGGTTGTAAGGATCTTTTTTTAACAAATATATATTTGGTGGTGGTGACATGGTGGGGAACTAAACCTCATTTCACATAGATATTTATTATTTTACTTTTGTTAATTTTTGGTTTTCATGGGTCAGTTCTATATTTCCGACTCAAAATCTATCTCTTTTTCCTTTTGCACTTATTTATATACATTTGCATCACCATTTTGAACCTATTTATGTGTTGCTATTAATATTATTTCCCTAGGGTTTAGAGTTTATATATGTTCCTACATTTTATTTATATTGACCAAAACCACTTATATTTTTGAACATTACATTCTATGTTATGGAAAGGTCATTTCATACTCACGGTACGATCCCATTTAATAATCAAATTGGAAAAACCATTCTCAAATGAGATTCATGATACCCAATAACATATTTACTGCCTATGGTCATTGGTAATGGCCTTCAGACCATGCCATGGTTTTGCTATAGTACTTAGTTTAGGGGTTTTTTGGGTTGTTTCATGACAACCTATGAGGGGGTTCTTGAAGAAATCACTCTACCTTGAGGAGGAGTGTGAGGTTTGGAAATGATTTTTTAGAAAATACTATATTTGAAAGGGAATTTATTCATTGGTTTTGAATTGTGACCATTGGTTTTATATCATTAAGTTGGCATTTTTAGGTTGAGGACTAATAAATTTTGTGAAGGAATTTTAGGCAGGGAGGCCTTGGGTATTAGTGATGTTTGAAGGTTTCATGTGTTGATTATATTAGGAAGCATGAATTAGGGGGAGTGGAACTCATGCAATAATGTAATATATTAGGAATTATGTCTATGGATTTTTTTATGTAAATCCATATGTTTGGGAATACACAATTGGTTATTAAATTGTATGACCCTAGTTTAGGATGATTTTTGATGAATATCTAGGATGATGTTCCTAGTGATTTGAGAATAAGTGGTGATTGTTGTTTCATGTTTCTACTAGGGTATGAGTGGTATAGTCACATATAATCAGTGTGTTTGATTATGGATGGAACATGAGTTATATATGTTGGTAGATTTTATTTATGAGATTAATGGAAAAGATACCCATGTAGTTGGGATCATCATATTAGTCATGGGTATATGACCCTTATGAATGAGGGTCAATGGATGTAGTAAGACCAGCTGATGGGAGATTGAGATAGAATACAAATATTGGTGTTCATGATGGTATTTTTTTGTTTTACATCCTTAGTAAACAAAAGATTCAGGATTTAGATTTAGTTTTTCATGTATTCCATCTATTGGCATCAGACTCAAGATATAGTTTATACAATCCAATAGTGAGTCGAATTGGAGGTGTGCTTTTGGTTTAGAGAGAGTACAATATTTTGTTATGTTGGTTGAAGATCCAAGAAGGAAATGACACAATGTTTTAGGTTTGGACTTCGTTTTGGGTGTATGGATGATCTATTCATCCTTTTGACTGATAAGGCATTGTGATTGGGAGATGTGATAACACCTCAGTGGGTGAAACCATGTATTTTTAAGAGGGTCTAGTCATAGGAGGATAGACTAGTGTTTTGAAATTTAATTGGATGTGTTAGATGAAAACCAAATTAATCATGTTAATAGATTACTCAATGTTTTTTGTGATAGGTGATTCTTATAGTGGGGAGAACCAAGGCCAAAATTGGCCATTGGAGTAGAATCTGATAATGTAGGGAAATATAACCTCAAAGATTAATAATCCAATAACACCTTAGTGTCTCAAAATAAATCAGTGAGGCCAAGAACCCTCTCGGTGATAGTGATGATGATGAGAAACAATCTCATCCATGGATAAATATTTCACATTAATTTTTGGAGTTACACAAAAGAATCTTCTTCAATGTTTGGGAATGGAACACAATGATTATGTTATAAATTAATTTCTAATATAGTTCATAAGATAGGGTTATTAGGATTATGTGTATTCTTAAGGATGAGAAACATTATTGTAGGGAGTTTATATTAACATGAATATTTATGTTCCATTCTTTCTAAATGGAATTTGATTTTTTGTCCCTGTGTTGAGAAATTTTATAGAATTGAGGCTTATATTGTTATTTCTAGGGTTATATAATCTATAGAAGATGTTTTTGGATATAAATAAAGTCTCATAAGGTGATTTGGGTTCTTAGGTGATCATTAGGGTAGGCTGGGATGACCATATTTTAGAATTTGGCTACATGTGACAGACCATGGTGCAGAACAAGGGTGTTGTAGAATGGAATGTGTCATGTGTTGATTTCCTCTAATAAAGGTAGAAAATTCATTAGTGAAAGGGTATAATCTATGATAGATGTTCTTAAGCATTAAACCATATTCCTTTAGGGTTTTTGTTATACCACAACATGGCCTATGATAGATTTTCATGCCACAACCCAAGGGTTGTGTTGTGGAGTTTCCTTATGAGGCAGGTAGTTAGGTTCCCCCTAGGAGGAGTGATGCACTATAGAAACCATTATTTCACCATAGTGGGATCTTGATGGTGGGCCTTTTCATCACAACCCAGGTGTTCTTCCATAATGAATCCCTAGGCGATGGTCTTCTCATCATGGCCCTATAGACCACATCACAATGGACCCTCTTCCCTTTTATTAAGGGTATATTAGTTAGTCACCTATAATCCTGACATAGGATTTACATTTAGGGGAGATGTAGGAGAGGCTATATTGGCTGGCTCCCCTACCTCATTTTTACTCGCTTTAGATTCCCCGTGGATAGGGATTATTCTTTTATAATAGCATGGGATATTTGAATTATGGCCTCCCTCTCCTCCTTGGTTTTAGATCCTCCTATTAGACCCCCTCCTTTTTTATTATTTTAGGCTAGGTTTTGGATCTAAATCCATTAGATTATGCCATAATTGATTGATAATCATGAATCGTTTACTTATCATAGCTAGAGGATGTCTTATGATTATGAATTCACATTGTTTCTCACATTTTAGTTGTAGGTACATCACCCTTTGAATTTTGTTGGTTTTCAATTAAATTGGATGAAATTAGTGAGTCAGTGGGTATTTGTTGATCCATAATTTTTTTATAATGGAATCAATAGAACTAGTCTATCTGAATGAATTTTTAGTTCCTACGGCTTTAAACTAGTTTAAAATAAAAATAAATAATACCAGATTGACAATAAACAACTAAGTAGTATAATAAATGAAAACCTTGAGGTCGAACACATGGGTAAAGGTGGAAAAGAATTTAATTAAAAATTTAAAACCTAGAAACTCTGAAAAGAATTGTTAAAATTCATTAAATATGAATTTGGAAGAGTAAGAGAAGAAAAGTAAAAAATATCCCATGTAATCAAAACTCCTTGTTCATTATGTGTATAGTATAAAATAAATAATTTGAACTCATAATATTTTTAGAATCAAATCCATGTAACTCCATTGGTCTGGGCAGAAACTCTCTCTCTCGTAAATTTCCCTTTTCTATTCATCATGTACTTCAGTTTGTTAGTGATAACAGTAATCTGAAACTATATTGAAACATAATGTATAGTCATCCCAAAGGTTAAGGTTAGGAAATGAACACTAGTTCATACATTAATAATTTTCTTCCTCCATCCACTGAAAATGGTCATTCATTGTGAATAGAAAGAGGGACAGAGAGGGAAGAGAATAATGATTCATATACCCAACTTGAATAATCATAAAAAATAAAATTTTGTATAAATAAATTCCCCTATATTATAATTACCATGGAAAAAAATAAACCTCTCATGTTATCCATATAATGTAAATATCTTGGCTGAACTTCCACTATAGTAGTGGTCCACACTAGGTTCTCCTGAAGTTGGTTCCCCCTTATCACTTAGATATTTTTTCAAATTATATCCCATAATACCCCTTTGAATATCTTTTATACAAAAGGGTTTTATCCATTTGAATATATTAAAAAAATTAGTAAAATATAACATGGTATACAAACACTCCCAAAATATTAATCCTCAAACATTTTAAAAGGATAAAAATATTTTGAATTGTGTCCACTACCATAAAATTTAATTTGGTGTTCCATTGGTTGTTTCATCCATCATCACAAATTCACATAATTACCAAACCAAATACATCAATTATTTACTCCATTAGAATTTTTCAACTTGATATATACTCTAAAAATAGTATATAAAATATGTTATCTATTATTTATACTAAAATTTGTTGTTCTCCTTCTATATGTCATCTCTTCGCTACTCGCTTCCCTAGTACTCCACTACCCATATCGGTCTCCCCTCTCCCAGATTACAATCTGCATCTCCTGCTTTCTATTCCAATCAAATATTTCACATCCATGCACACCATTTTTGGAATATCTCTCCATGATTATCCCTCTCTTCCCATAATTGTCTACAACTCTCCCACTCACCGTCAAATCTTCTTCTTGACATCCCTTGACTCCTTGTTTTCCATTACCCTGCTCCCTCCTTTTTTCCATACCTCTATGCAGTATGTATGGATTCCTACCTCCACATACACCTCCAATTATAAATCTACATCCATCTAAGGTCCTCTGTCACATCACCACATCCCTAGATTCACCACCCCCATCCTCATCTCCCTATCTACTGGGTTTTGATCCTCATCGGTCTCTAGTGAGTATCAAAAAATTTCAATGTTATTTAAATGCTCGATTTGAAACCCTAATTTTATTTCCTATTTATACTCTGATTATTTATTTTGAAAATATAACATAAATATCAAAAAATTTAATTACTATTATATGAATCCATTATAATTCCAACTCACATGATTATATTATTGTCTTCTCTTCTCTACGCATACATCATCCATGATTTTCTGCACGGTTTCCTTCATTAATAGAAACCCTAGTTTTAATATCCTGACCCATGTTCCACTCAAAAGTTCCTCAATAAAGGGTTCCATAGGACCTCATGTATGCCTCCACACACTCTAGAGGATACCGACTAGAAGAGAGGGACTAGGGTGTGTTCGTGGGGAAACTCTGCCATCCTAGTTCAGTGTGAGCACAATAGTAATCAAAATAAAATAAATAGAAGAATCATATGATTAAGAAGACTACAAAGGAAACATATAAATAAACCAATCAAGGGACTTAAATAGATAGTGGAAGCTTAATAATAATAATCTATATAAATTATGATAATGATGTCACGAGTCAATGAAAAAACTGAGTTTGGGGAGCTGGGGATGCAACATATTTTATATGATAGAAAAATATACAAAAAGAACAAAATTGAAACTATAATAATATCAAGAATATGATTGATCCTCTACCCCATGATCCATCCTAGAATAGAAAAACAATAAATCATCAGAAGTCACATGCATCCCCTTATTCATACCTACAATCAAAAATTATAATCGGGTACCAATTGGCGCCCAAGTAGGGTTTGAGATATAATTCTTAGTTAGTCGGCACACATGGTGTCTAGGGTAATCAGTTTTCTATTGTAAATTAAATAGAAATTTTCTTATATATAATAAAAGTAGAGTGATAAATGCATAAAATAATAACCACCTTATTTCAACTTTATAAACATACACTTGTCCCACATAACCTACTTCAGCCTAAGTTGGTTGTCTAAAAGGGTACTAGTGCAATCATGATAGGTATCCAAGGACCATTATAAATTAACTATCCAAGGAAAAAGAAGAATAATAAAATATTCTGCTTTATATTGGATATCACATTTTGATGTAATCACGCAATTGGGATAATAAGAAAAATATAAACATCAAATGCGAACAATAAATCACATGATAATAATAAAGGATTTATATTAATGATAAAACAATCAACCAAAGCAGTCAAATAAAAATGTGTAGTCCAGATCCCATCCAATGTGATTTAAACTGAATAATAACGGTTTCTATTGGTGTTTCCGATATAAACCAATACCTCCAACTCTGTTTAAATAAAACCATACAATGTTCCTTGTTTCACTCAAGGATTGTGACTCTAAGCTCGTGAAAAGTATCTCACACAGGGGACCGAGTGTCACCCAAGTTGTGTCTTAAACATCCTGACAAATGATTTTTTCATTGATTTATCCCATGGAAATCAGCCTCAATCATTATTAAATGTAAATAAATCCATCAATCCCATGCCTATCAAGCCGAATTATCTCTCTTGGTGCATCAAGTAGATCCAACCAAGAATGGTGACTCCATCCATGGAATCCTTAAATCAAGACCCATGTTCTCTCCTATCTCATATCAAGTGAGCCATATCAACTAAGGATTTCATTATAAGTCATAACATTTACATGTAATCACATTCCATTAAATAAATATCTCATGCCAAAAGCAGACAAGATAATCAATTAAGCTAATAGTAATGGAACAGTCTATATGTAAAGTAGAAGGCATAACATGAACAAAATCAAATTTCCATAATGAAATTCCAATAGACCAAGCAAGTACTCTTGACCAAGAATATAATTTCATTCAATCCACTAAACTATGTCATAAATAATAAGAATAAAATGAGGCATAATGCACATTGCGCATGACATAGCATAATTGTAAGAAATAGAATATATTATTTGTAAAGGTATTCTCCAAACATGAAATAAGAAATTAAATGAAATTATTATGGAATTCAACATGATTCTTGAAGCATGAGTAACTAAAATTGTTG
The DNA here is from genome assembly GCA_963277665.1 of Viscum album. Classification (NCBI taxonomy): domain Eukaryota; kingdom Viridiplantae; phylum Streptophyta; class Magnoliopsida; order Santalales; family Viscaceae; genus Viscum; species Viscum album. Next base: position 485,079,601 of record OY728155.1, read on the forward strand.
TTCAATACATGAATATCAAGGATAACTCATGGTTCACCATTCATATTCACTAAACTCATGAATTACGAAATTAACATAATGTGAAAGTCAAACACAAATGGTGGTTCATAATTTATAAAAAAGGGGAAAAGTACACTAATGAGGGTACACCTAAAGGGGTGACCAATGATAAGAAGAACAACACATATAGGGGTTTCACCGCATGTTTGGGTACTATAAGACTTAGAGAACCATTTTAATTAGTATAATATGAAAGTCTGTGGAATCTCCAGAAGGTAATGGCTAGTGGCTAACACATCAAAATAATAAGACAAAATAAGTGAAGAAGACATAGTACCCCTACCTCGATGTAGTAGCACTCCACTCATCCGTTGTCGGGAATTTATTCATCCTAAAATAGATGAGATCAAATTACTTTTCAAAGCTCCAAAAAGAAGTCAAAATCGGGTCACACCATAAAAGTTCAAGAGAAAGAAGAGGACCCAAGGAATATAGGTGTGTAGAAAGAAGGGAATATTAGGGGATTTCTGTTGTTTTCGATTATAAAATATTGGAGCACCAGATGAGGGAGATACATCAAAAGGACATAGTCTAAAGAAAAGGAATCCCACACATGTAGAATAGAGGAAAATCATACTAGAAAGGGAGAGTGAGTATGAAATTATGTTAAACATTAATTAAGGGTAGAAAAGTAATCTCACCCTCAAAATACATTGAACACAATTTGGCCACCCATTTTGTCTAAACCGTGTGCCAAATGTGCATCATTCACTACTATAAGGGATAACCTCGCACGCTTAGGTGCACAGTTTGACAAACCATGTGAAAACTAGGTAAAACCTCATGGATAGAAACCTACAACTAGCTATAAAAGCATGAACCTAGGGTTGTATTATTTTTGAAAAAATGTGTGGTCTATTTCACCCCACTTTTTGTAACCACACATATTAGAAAATTCATGTGGTATGGCCTATATAGTTTAATCAAACCATGCTGCTCAGTTTTACCCTTCCCATTTCGAGGACCAGCACTTTGGACGACCCCCAGACACACCTGATACCTCTTCTAACCCAAATGTAATCATTACTAAGTCTGTATTACATAAATTTAACAAAAAATTAAATTATCAGTAGCTTTGGATAATATCGAGACATTACAGCCTCCCCTCCTCCAAACAACTCATCCCGTTGTTTCCATTTTGAGTGTGGAAGAACATCTTCTGAGAAAATCAACATCCACTGGCCATTCACATCAGCCTTCACCTCCTAGGTCTCATCAGGTATGCATATGTGCAGCTATACCACCCGGACCAAAGGAACTGGCCTTCCTCATAGAACATTCATGATATGATCGATAACACAAATTGTATTCTCCTTAAAGGATTCATTAACATCCATCTCAGTATCATTGAGGTAAAATTAAACAGATGGGTTTGGATGATACAATCAAATATGAGACACATGAAAGACGTCATGTATGGCGTGATATCTCTAAGTTAACAACAACAAATAGTCTACCGTCCCAACTCTCTGCACTATATATAAATTCCTAACAAATCTTGGTGATAACTTACCATGTATCTTTATTCCTTTATAAACCAACCTAGGGGATACCCATAAAAAAACCATATGCCCTTCCTCTAATATCAAAGGTCTACGGTGATGGTCGGTATAAAACTTTTTCCTAGACTATGTTGTTGCAATGTAGTTATGAATTAGTTAGACTTGCTCGAAAGTCTCCTAAACGAGAAAAGGACCCATTACAACTGTATCCCCTACCTCTATCTAGTAAATAGTTGAAGGGAATGATCAATCATAGAGAGCCTCATATGGATCCATTATAGTTCTTCCCTGAAAAACTATTATTTTAGTAATACTCAACCAAAGGAATACATATTTCCCAAAAACCTACAAAATCTAGGATATAGGAAAAAAGAATATCCTTTAACACTTGAATCAACTACTCTACCATACCATTAGTCTGTTTTTGATATGTAGTACTAAAGTTCACCTATGAACCCAGTTTATTTTGCAACCGTTGGTAGAACCATGATGTGAACTAGGCATCTTAGTCTGAAGTAATTGAAAATGTAATTCCATGAAGTCACAATATGTCTTGGATGTAAATCCTAGATAACTCATTAACATATTATCTTTCATGGACCTGAAACAAGTGAAAAAAATTGGTCAAACTGTTAATGGTCACCCCTAATGCATCACTACCTCAAGGATATCTCAACAAGTATATCATGAATTCCAAGGTGACTTCATTCCATTTCCACTCAAAAATGGAGAGGGGTTGCGAAAGTCTATTCATCCACTGATGATTAACCTTAATCTATGGATTGGGGGAGCACTAATTGATAAAGCGTGCAATCTAACTCTTCATACATGGCCAAAAATTATGTTCATGCATATCATTTTACAACTTGGTAATAAAAGGATGAACTACACAAACAAATCCATATGATTTCCTCATCAGATATTCTAAAATTTCTAAAGGCTCTGTAACATTACCAGAGTAGGGAAGGGTCTCACTACCATCCACAAACCAAATAGGGGGTGGGTTTTCTCCTACGATAATCTTCCTCAGAACTAGGCCCTCATAATTTGATAACTAACACATCTGAACCCATTCCAATAGAGATCATGTCATTACCAAAGCAGCTAATACTAGTTTTCTAAGTTATTCCTAAACTTCTAGGTGTAACTCAAAAATATAGCCATCATCTTCCACTCAATACTGGCCACCTTGATGGCTAGTATTCTTGCTTTCCAACTCAAGGCATCATCCACAATATTACCCTTTACAAGTGTGTAAGCAGGATAAATGTCAAAGGACTGGAGGTATTATACCCACCTGCATTTCCTCAAATTAAAGCCCTATGGAGTGGATATATATTTTTGAATTTTATGAGCCATGCAAATGAAGAATATATATCTCTCTCTCTATCATTATATAGTTCCTCTAAAAGAGCAGAGCATGAACCCCAGCTTCTATCTCAAGGTCATGTGTATGATAGTTCTTCATGTGAGGCATCCGCCGGTGGGATCCATATTCCATGTATAGTGGCCTTTTTTTCTTATATTACTTTTAAATCATATTTATTATACTAAAAATGAAAACATTACACATATAGGATTCAATGGTTTTGTGTATTTGGAAAAATAGTACCCTACATAACATTTACAACACAAAAATATTTATTTAATTCTTCCTTCTCAAGCTTCTTATTGGATCTTGACCTCTCCTTAGTACAAGTAGTCACATGAGGATATACATGAAAAGGGGTGAGATAAAATACTAGTAACAAGATAGATAATAACATGAAACAGTGTAACATGGGGTGAGAATAATAACATCATCATCATCATGATCATGAGAAGCAACATTAGATAATAGCATGGAATGTTGGAATGCATAAAGATGAAACATCATGTCTTAGTGGTCATCTAAAACAAAAGGTTTTTAAAAAATCTTGCATCATGTTCATGCATACTTCACTTTATTCATATGGTTCTTGACATTACCCAATGAATTGGATCACTATATAATTCTAGGTGCACCCATCACATCAACATATTTTCCTTGAGCTATATAATTCCGGTTTCACCTATCACACAATAACACATACATTATCATGCATTCCACATATAACATACATTAATATTGACCATTAGAAAAGACATGGAAATTAATATGTTTCACCTCATAGATCATACATTCTTAAACATTTGGTTCTCTAATGAATGATAGAATAACATACATGATACAAGAAACATCAATATTGAGTGAGAGGTAAAAGGTGTGTTATTGAAAGAATAATTCTTTTGGAAAACATTTTGCTTGGAATAAAACTCAGTGGAAAACATGTATATCCCAATAGGGTAATATAATGATGGAGACATTGTTTTTAAGGAATAAAAATTCTAAAAATGAAGTGAAAGAGGGAATCCTCGAAGAAAGAAAGATGAGTTTGAGAATTCCCTTTACCTTGTATCTGAACACTTTATTCACATTAATGTCATGTATAATCACCATAGATTCATTAATTAACAACTCAAAAACCATATATACATGAGTGTTATTCTTCATAGTTTTATTATGTTCTTATAGAGGCCTTTGGAAGAGTTATAGAGTTTAAATGCATTATTTAGGAGGTTCATTTTCTTGGTTTTTTTGAACGGTTCACTTGTACACATGAATGGAAGTTTGTGTAGAAAATTTATAAACATATATAATTTATATTAAATTCTATTTATAATTTTACAGGAGTTTAAAAGATATTATAATGAATTTGGGTATGAGTATGAATCATCAGTTAAATTTTATTGAGGATCATTTTGGAGTAATTTGGGATTTTTTTTATTACAACGAACATGTTTTGTTTTATCATATAGTATTATGTATAAAACATTTTTCTAGAACATAAAAGGGGTTAAAGATTCATATTAAATTCTGTTTTCATCCATTTAATGGTTTAATTTATATACTTGATGTTTATGGAAAATTGATGTGCATCACCCATGATGTAGGTAAATTAACAAATCACGGGCGATGATTTTATTTTTAGAAAAAGAGGGAGGGAGGGAGGGTTATATTGAATAATCATACATTTACATGATATAACACCATTATAACAATCATACTATAGTTTTTATGACATTTTATTAAGATATTTTGGGGATAATAGGAGAAATGAAATGAAATTTGAAAGGAAATTGAAAGAAAAGAGAGAGAAATTACCTCTTGAATATATCTTCTTTGAGAGCCAGTTTAGGGGAGTGTTTTTGGTCTTTTTATGAGAACAAGTGCTATTGGGCATGGGGGATGATCTTGGGAAGATATTTGAGAAGAATGTTGAGTAGGCACAAGGCTTGAGAGGTGTGAGGAAATGAGGTTGTGAGGGATGGTGTTTATAGTGGAGGGGATGTGTGTTTTCTAAATATTTAATTCATTAGTTTATTAATTTCACTCAGGACTAGAAATGGAGATTATTCCATGACTAAATATAGAAAATAAGGCATGTGAGTTTGAACCAATGTCCATTTACATAATCCATTACTGTGACATGATGTGAAAATTCATTTATTTAGCATATTTTGTAAATTATTAAATTTCACTAGTCACCAAAAATTAAAGTATTTTCGAACAATCTCAAAAATCCACCCTTACCATTTTTCGATATATAGCATTAAAAATGGAACTCCATTTTAGGAAAATAATTTTCTAAATATGAGTAATTTAATTTTTATTTAAAATCATTTTTTACCTGAAAAATACAAATTTTAAAATGAAAACTATTTTTCCAACACTTTGAATAATTTATCAATGTCTCATAAAATTAACATATAATCGTAACAAATGAAAAAACTAGTTTTTAAATACATTTTATGAAAATATTATTTTTAATTATTAAATTAATCATTAAATTTTCATGAGTTATGAAAATACTAACATTATAATATAATTATATTATATTGTCTCCTATTAGATGGATAAATTTTAATCATACTATCATTGGTAAGGTTCTTATTCACTTGTCCAATTTAATATTCATAAGGATAATATTACTATTCCTAATGGTAAAATTACTATTCATAAGTGTATGTTACTATTCACCAAAAATTATGATTATCCTATCGGACTCCAAACATCTTACAGATCTCGACCGTGTATACTAGATTTTTGAAATTTAAATCACACAAGTGGAAAAAATAATATGTTTCAAGGTTACATAGAATTTAGTAGTTCACTTAAGCATGTTGTGGTATTGTGTTTCCTAATGTAATTTTATGTGATTATACAATATGATATTACTATAAAGAGGGAGACACAACATTGATAAAATTTTGGGCCATTACAATCATCCCCCCTTATGAAATTTGTCCCTCTAAATTTAATTTTACATAAACAGGTGAGGGTACTTTCCCTTCATCACATTCTTTAGTTCCCATGTTTATTATTAATACTTATGGTTCATCCATAACTCTTTGAAAAGGTTGGTTGTCTTGTTGCGTAAAACGTTATCTGTCCAGTCAATAATCTTTATTGGCTTCTCCTCATAAGAGAGAATATTTTCCAGCTATACCACCTCTGTGTTTAGTACAAGTGGGTGATCTAATATGTACATCCTTAGGATTGATATGTAAAACACATCATGAACATGATCCATATTCAGTGGATGTGCAAGCTAATAGGCCAAGACTCCTATATGGTCAACGATCTTAAAGGGGCCAATATACCAATGGCTTATCTTCCCTTTCTTTAAAAATCGCAGGACTCTCTTCCATGGTGATATTCAAATGAAGAATTTATCTCCAACATATAACCTCAATTACCTTTGATGGTTGTCATCATATCTCTTATTCCAACTCTGAGAATCTTTGAAAATTTTCTAGATGACTTGAAGCTTCTCTACCATCTCTTTCATAAGATCATGTCCATGTAGCTTTCTTTATCCAACTTCATCCCAATAGGTTGGAGTTCTCCCATTTCCACATAGGTATAGGAAATGTTTTCATCATACCTTTGGACTTTTCCACTCTAATTTCACATGCTACCATATCAAACACGTTGAGATATATTCAAAAATCATCTTCTTCAAGTTATCCCACCAGATGTGTTCTTGGAGATCTCGATACATATTGGTGCTACCAGTATGGATAGAGAATGTGGAGCTATTTATTTTTTCCAATATCTCCTTTATCCTATGTGATGAGTGTACACAAAGCCTTGTTCCAAACCAAATCACACCATCATCATAGATATGGAACTATTGTATCTCTATAGCATCCCACCTTTTTATCACATAAACTTTAATTACATTTTACAAAACCGAGGATCTTTAAGGTTTAGTGTCTTGGAAACCAGGAACTTAAAACATGAAACAACATAAAGAATTCTTCTTAAACACTTGAAAGGCTTCTCCTCATGTTCACCCTAGGCTCATTACTGAATCTCATAACCTGGGGACATACATCAAAAGAAAGGGTGAGCAGAAGGCCCAGCAAGGGAAACAAGTGAAACATTTTACATATGAACTTGGGATACATCAATAAAGCCATGAAAAGAACTTTAAGGCATGAAAATGAAATCACGAGGCATATCATAATAAAAATAAAACTTTTTCATAACTTGAAGATGTGGCTGCAACATTTAATATTGACAATCGTTTCGTTTCACCAAGGTCCATCCCCAAGGTGTCGTTAAAAATTACCAAGGTTTTTCACCAAGGCATCGTTAAAATTGTAATCTCTAGTGGTTACATCATTACCCAATGCATTGGAGCGCTATCAGAGCGCACCCTTAAATTTGCCTTTATTATCATGTGAGCCACATATATCATCATCAAACATTTCATAAATAACCCACATAGCATAAAATAAATGGGTTTCATTTCATAATCATAACGTTTTAAAAATTGCTTTAAAGACATGATCTTTACGTCACTTTAAACCCACGGAAAGGGAAAGCGGGTCTCATGTATGTAAATCCCAGAATTTAAAATGGAACATTTTGATATATATGTGAATACCCTTGTAGAAATAAGAGCTTTGAGTATTCACTTTATAACATAAAATAATTTTTGAGAAAAGAGAGGCATTTTGAGGGGAAAATTCTGCAGCATAACGGCTAAGTTTCGGGGTTTTAGAAAACATTGAAATGAGAGGGGACATGGGTCACCCTCTCATAAATGATCCATAAAACAGTAGGGTGAAAGAATAAGAAGGACATATGGACATGGTAATAAAATTTTAGGGACATACCATTTGAAATGAAAAACATGGAAGGAGAAAAAAAATTAGATTTCTCTTATGAAAATTCGGCAGCCTTACGGCGTCACTTAACTTCAAAAGAAAATGATTTGACAAGATCAAATAGGGTCCCTCATAATATGATCATAAGAGATAAGTATGATAGATATATAGATAATTCCCCAACATAACAAAAAGGAACTTGAAAGAATTGACATGAAAGTAGAACTTCAAAACGAGAAGGGTGAAGAACCACTTAAAAATTCGGCAGCCTAACGGCGCCACTTAAAACATCAAAATACTGAATTGAAGAGATCAAATGGGGTCTCTCATCATATGAACATAAGAGTCCAGTATGATATATATAGAAATAATACCCCAATATAACAAAAAGGAACTTTAAATAATTGACATGAAAGTAGAACTTCAAAACGAGAAGGGTGAAGAACCACTTAAAAATTTGGCAGCCTAACGGCGCCACTTAAAACATCAAAATACTGAATTGAAGAGATCAAATGGGGTCTCTCATCATATGAACATAAGAGTCCAGTATGATATATATAGAGATCATACCCCAATATAACAAAAAGGAACTTTAAATAATTGACATGAAAGTAGAACTTCAAAACGAGAAGGGTGAAGAACCACTTAAAAATTCGGCAGCCTAACGGCGCCACTTAAAACATCAAAATACTGAATTGAAGCGATCAAATGGGGTCTCTCATCATATGATCATAAAAGATCAGTATGATAATTTAGAGATCATAACCCAACATAATAAAAAGGAACATGAAAGACTTGAATGAGAATAGAACTTGAAAATGAGGAAGGTGAAAGAATCCCTTAAAAAATTCGGCAGCCTAACGGCGCCACTTAAACATTCTTAAAACGAATTGATGAGAGCAAGGGGGGTCTCTCATCATATGAACATGAAATAGGCAGTAGGATGAATATATAAGAACATCCTACAACATAAGAACATGGAGTATAAAAGAAATGACATAAAAGAGATTACTTGAAAAGAAAGAGAGGGGTCAGATCCCTTACCTTAAAATGTAACTCTTAAACCTCAAAGGTTGGGACCTTGAGGGCTTGGGGCACCTTGGGAGGACTCCTTGGGAGGTAATGGGACCAGAACTTCGTTGGGGAAGAGTGGGGAGTCGAATGGATGAGAGGATGGCTTGGTATTTATAGGAAAAGTGAGGGGACAAGGCATTAATGGCAAAGGGACACCTCATTAGTGGTTTTGGCAAAACCATGGGCTTGCCCATGGTATTTGCCCATGGTATTGGCCACTTGGGACACCTAATACCTTATCTCACTATTCATAATTCGAACATATTTATTATAAACTTAATACATCATTTAATGATGTCATTAAACACCCGTAACTTAAAAGCTGTATTTTCACTATTCATCAAAAATTCAACTTTCTCAGAATAATCCCAAAATTTCACCTTAACCAAATATCAACGCTCTGATTACAAATATGAAATCCATTTTATAAAAATAATTTTCTAAATATTTTTAATTTAATTTTTAAATAAAAACACTATTCATCGAAAATTCATTTTTTTCAGAAAAAACCCCAAAAATTACCATAACATAATATCGATGCTCTGAGTTCAAAAATAAAGACATTTTTATAAAAATAATTTTCTAATTATTTTTAATTAAATTTTTAATTAAAAAACACTATTCACCCGAAAAAACTAATACTTGAATAATAATTAATGAAACCGTTATTTAACTATTTTATTGAATAACATTACTTAATCAAGGTGCCTAGATTATTTTAAAACTTTCTTTAAGTGAGATTACTAATCCATTTGGTCATATTACTAATCCTAATCCTAAAATCACTATTCATAATTTACTATTCATCAAAAATCAAGTTGATCTTATTAGACTCAAAATTTCGTACTGAACATAATTGTAGAAGACCATTTTTCGAAAATCATTACACATTTTTAATTATTTAAGGTTTACACAACCATTTTTAAAATATCCTTTTTCTAAAATTCATCAAAAATATGCATACAATATTTATCCGGTCATTTGAAAATTCATAAACATCATCATAAGAAGAAATCCAAATTTTTATTTAAAAAAAAAATTACACAAGGCAATTACGGTCTCGTTACATAACCCCTTATAATACCAGCGTAGGACCTAAGAGTAAGGTGTGCTAGGGTGATAGAATTTTGGGGCGGCTCAGTCAACATTGCCCGAGTAGTAATTTCTATCAGTTTGAACTTCTCGCGAAGGCGATTCCGTTCTAGCTTCACATGATGAAGTTCGGCTTGGATTTGGTCCAGAGCAAAGCCCAATGGTGCTACCTCCTTCCCAATCTCCGTTAGATGGGCTTCGATCGGCCCAAGGCTACTAGGTGAGGCCATCAAATCTTCTTTCTATAATAATTAACCAAGATTACTTAAATATAGAGACAATAATCAAAACATTTTGTTCACGGTGGTCATATTGACCGATGGTCATATAACACTCAAAAACCAATGGTCTCATTTTATTTATAATCATGTTTATCAAATAAAACATTTTTTTGAGTATAAAAAATAACACATGAAATTAGGAAACAAGATTTATTCAAAATTTCGGGTCGTTACAATCTTCCCCCCTTAAGAAATTGCGTCCTCGCAATTTTTTTAAATTGGGTTTTGAAATTTCATTGAAATTCCCACATCGGAAAAAGAGTCAGTAACACCATTACTTTAAAAGAAAGAAAAGGAAGTACAAAGGCCACCCGAGTTAACCCACAATCGGGTTCCATGTAGGAAAACATGGACATGGAGGAAAAAACAAAGGGTCAGTTCTGAGAGAGAGTGATAGAGAACATGATTAGGAGAAAGTTAACCATGAGAAAATCCCAAACTTATGATGTGTGTAAACGGTCTTTGATTACCTAGTAGGAAACGTAAACCAACAACATTTTTGTTTTACGTTTCTTTTCATAATTTTGAGGATTTCATTTACTACATAGAACAAAAACATAAGAAAATATACCTACCTTCAAGTAGAGTTTCATCCTTTAACAAGTCCCTACCAACACTAATCTTTTCTCCAAATGATGAGAATTCAAAAACACTTGGTCTCATAAAAGCACAAGAATCATCTTCTATAGAATCACATAATCTACAAAAGATTAACTATCTATTTCTTCTATCTTTAAACATTATCCCAAAAACAGAAAGGTTAAGGTAAAACAACTCTTCAAAAAGAAAGAATCCCATAGGAATAGAACCTACTTTTAAATCTTCAAAGTTCCATGGTACTACCCAACGTTCATCATAGACCACTCCATAAATAACGGTCCTTAAAATTCCTCAAAATAAACCAAACTAAGATTGAAACCCAAATACAAGAAGGATTTGATAACATAGTCTTCCAAAACAACTTCATTGTTCATCTCCAGACAACATCAACCACTCCTAACATCTTATAACAAAAGTAGCTAACCTAAACATATTTTACCCAAGATAGGTTAATCATTCCCAAAATTAACCTAAATTACTATAGGTCCACCTTAAATTCATCAATTCTTCAAAATATAAGTCAACCTTACTCCTTAATGAAAATACTATAGTAATCTATTTACCTCGATCATATAGGGTCCCCAAAATAGTGAACGCCTTCCAAAATAATAATCATCTTTTAATCCCCTAATCAACTCTGACATATTAATACGGAAATTGTCGCATTTCCTATCACATTGGTTGTTGGGACACGTTATTCCATTTCCCACCATTAACTAAGAAGATAAAGTATAATTAGAGGCTTAAATACTTAACCAATAATCATGAAAAGGAACTTAAAGCATATAAGGATAACTTGTAGAAGAAAAGTATACCATAACTTGTGATCCCCTAGGTTCCCATCTAGGTTATCCATGATCATATATTCTTATGTGAATCTTTATTTTATTTTATCTTTGTTCCTTTAATAATGGTTCATACCAAGCTTATGAATTTACCAAAGCATATCCCCCGGGAGTGTCGTAACCAAGAGTGCAGCAAGGCCTGTTATCGTGTACCAGTTCCCGTTCGAGTCTAGCTCAAAGCGGTGTTTTCGGGTTTTACCCCTATGTACATCTGTGCCAGAGCCACCTCTACCTGCTCGTATCCAGACAGGGATGTATTTGCTTGGCAACCCCTTACTCAATACTCACCAAAATACCAGGAAGATTTCCTATATTAAACTTTTCTATAGGGTTCCTCCTAGAGTTTTCATATCCTAATTTCCACAAATAACTAAACCATCCTTTGATACCAACTATAGCATCCCACCTTTTTATCACATAAACTTTAATTACATTTTACAAAACCGAGGATCTTTAAGGTTTAGTGTCTTGGAAACCAGGAACTTAAAACATGAAACAACATAAATAATTCTTCTTAAACACTTGAAAGGCTTCTCCTCATGTTCACCCTAGGCTCATTACTGAATCTCATAACCTGGGGACATACATCAAAAGAAAGGGTGAGCAGAAGGCCCAGCAAGGGAAACAAGTGAAACATTTTACATATGAACTTGGGATACATCAATAAAGCCATGAAAAGAACTTTAAGGCATGAAAATGAAATCACGAGGCATATCATAATAAAAATAAAACTTTTTCATAACTTGAAGATGTGGCTGCAACATTTAATATTGACAATCGTTTCATTTCACCAAGGTCCATCCCCAAGGTGTCGTTAAAAATTACCAAGGTTTTTCACCAAGGCATCGTTAAAATTGTAATCTCTAGTGGTTACATCATTACCCAATGCATTGGAGCGCTATCAGGGCGCACCCTTAAATTTGCCTTTATTATCATGTGAGCCACATATATCATCATCAAACATTTCATAAATAACCCACATAGCATAAAATAAATGGGTTTCATTTCATAATCATAACGTTTTAAAAACTGCTTTAAAGACATGATCTTTACGTCACTTTAAACCCACGGAAAGGGAAAGCGGGTCTCATGTATGTAAATCCCAGAATTTAAAATGGAACATTTTGATATATATGTGAATACCCTTGTAGAAATAAGAGCTTTGAGTATTCACTTTATAACATAAAATAATTTTTGAGAAAAGAGAGGCATTTTGAGGGGAAAATTCTGCAGCATAACGGCTAAGTTTCGGGGTTTTAGAAAACATTGAAATGAGAGGGGACATGGGTCACCCTCTCATAAATGATCCATAAAACAGTAGGGTGAAAGAATAAGAAGGAAATATGGACATGGTAATAAAATTTTAGGGACATACCATTTGAAATGAAAAACATGGAAGGAGAAAAAAAATTAGATTTCTCTTATGAAAATTCGGCAGCCTTACGGCGTCACTTAACTTCAAAAGAAAATGATTTGACAAGATCAAATAGGGTCCCTCATAATATGATCATAAGAGATAAGTATGATAGATATATAGATAATTCCCCAACATAACAAAAAGGAACTTGAAAGAATTTACATGAAAGTAGAACTTCAAAACGAGAAGGGTGAAGAACCACTTAAAAATTCGGCAGCCTAACGGCGCCACTTAAAACATCAAAATACTGAATTGAAGAGATCAAATGGGGTCTCTCATCATATGAACATAAGAGTCCAGTATGATATATATAGAAATCATACCCCAATATAACAAAAAGGAACTTTAAATAATTGACATGAAAGTAGAACTTCAAAACGAGAAGGGTGAAGAACCACTTAAAAATTCGGCAGCCTAACGGCGACACTTAAAACATCAAAATACTGAATTGAAGAGATCAAATGGGGTCTCTCATCATATGAACATAAGATTCCAGTATGATATATATAGAGATCATACCCCAATATACCAAAAAGGAACTTTAAATAATTGACATGAAAGTAGAACTTCAAAACGAGAAGGGTGAAGAACCACTTAAAAATTCTGCAGCCTAACGGCGCCACTTAAAACATCAAAATACTGAATTGAAGCGATCAAATGGGGTCTCTCATCATATGATCATAAAAGATCAGTATGATAATTTAGAGATCATACCCCAACATAATAAAAAGGAACATGAAAGACTTGAATGAGAATAGAACTTGAAAACGAGGAAGGTGAAAGAATCCCTTAAAAAATTCGGCAGCCTAACGGCGCCACTTAAACATTCTTAAAACGAATTGATGAGATCAAGGGGGGTCTCTCATCATATTAACATGAAATAGGCAGTAGGATGAATATATAAGAACATCCTACAACATAAGAACATGGAGTATAAAAGAAATGACATAAAAGAGATTACTTGAAAAGAAAGAGAGGGGTCAGATCCCTTACCTTAAAATGTAACTCTTAAACCTCAAAGGTTGGGACCTTGAGGGCTTGGGGGCACCTTGGGAGGACTCCTTGGGAGGTAATGGGACCAGAACTTCGTTGGGGAAGAGTGGGGAGTCGAATGGATGAGAGGATGGCTTGGTATTTATAGGGAAAGTGAGGGGACAAGGCATTAATGGCAAAGGGACACCTCATTAGTGGTTTTGGCAAAACCATGGGCTTGCCCATGGTATTTGCCCATGGTATTGGCCACTTGGGACACCTCATACCTTATCTCACTATTCATAATTCGAACATATTGATTATAAACTTAATACATCATTTAATGATGTCATTAAACACCCGTAACTTAAAAACTGTATTTTCACTATTCATCAAAAATTCAACTTTCTCAGAATAATCCCAAAATTTCACCTTAACCAAATATCAACGCTCTGATTACAAATATGAAATCCATTTTATAAAAATAATTTTCTAAATATTTTTAATTTAATTTTTAAATAAAAACACTATTCATCGAAAATTCATTTTTTTCAGAAAAAACCCCAAAAATTACCATAACATAATATCGATGCTCTGAGTTCAAAAATAAAGTCATTTTTATAAAAATAATTTTCTAATTATTTTTAATTAAAATTTTAATTTAAAAACACTATTCACCCGAAAAAACTAATACTTGAATAATAATTAATGAAACCGTTATTTAACTATTTTATTGAATAACATTACTTAATCAAGGTTCCTAGATTATTTTAAAACTTTCTTTAAGTGAGATTACTAATCCATTTGGTCATATTACTAATCCTAATCATAAAATCACTATTCATAATTTACTATTCATCAAAAATCAAGTTGATCTTATTAGACTCAAAATTTCGTACTGAACATAATTGTAGAAGACCATTTTTGGAAAATCATTACACATTTTTAATTATTTAAGGTTTACACAACCATTTTTAAAATATCCTTTTTCTAAAATTCATCAAAAATATGCATACAATATTTATCCGGTCATTTGAAAATTCATAAACATCATCATAAGAAGAAATCCAAATTTTTATTTAAAAAAAAAATTACACAAGGCAATTACGGTCTCGTTACATAACCCCTTATAATACCAGCGTAGGACCTAAGAGTAAGGTGTGCTAGGGTGATAGAATTTTGGGGCGGCTCAGTCAACATTGCCCGAGTAGTAATTTCTATCAGTTTGAACTTCTCGCGAAGGCGATTCCGTTCTAGCTTCACATGATGAAGTTCGGCTTGGATTTGGTCCAGAGCAAAGCCCAATGGTGCTACCTCCTTCCCAATCTCCGTTAGATGGGCTTCGATCGGCCCAAGGCTACTAGGTGAGGCCATCAAATCTTCTTTCTATAATAATTAACCAAGATTACTTAAATATAGAGACAATAATCAAAACATTTTGTTCACGGTGGTCATATTGACCGATGGTCATATAACACTCAAAAACCAATGGTCTCATTTTATTTATAATCATGTTTATCAAATAAAACATTTTTTTTGAGTATAAAAAATAACACATGAAATTAGGAAACAAGATTTATTCAAAATTTCGGGTCGTTACAATCTCCCCTTCCATTAATATGTTCACCTTATTTTGAAAATCTAGATCATCCCTTTGTGCCTCATTAATCATCTCTTGGATATATGGTTTGGAAATAATTTAGGAAAGTTATAATGTATTACCTATTGTTATGATTTCCAAATACATCCTTTTCATGTCCATGAAAATATGGTCTTTCTCAATCCGCAACATGGGTAGATTAGGAAGTTCATTTCAGCTAAGAAAATCAGCAACCTTATTCGCCTTGGTAGGATGATAGTGAATAGAGAAATCATAGTATTTTATTAGCTCTAACCATATCCTTTGAAACATGCTGATCTCCTTTTTTCAAGATATAAATTTGGCTCTTATGATCGGTATATATGACACACTTCTCACCATATTGGTAGTACCTCTATATTTTCAAGGAAAATCATAGCCAGTAGCTCTAGATCATGTGTTGGGTAGTTCGGCTCATAGATATTCAAATTCTGTGATGGGTACCCTATTACATTATCATTTTTCATGAGTACACAACACAAGAATTTCTTAAAAACATCATTGTATATCACAAAACTTTCTCCACTATTATGTAATGTGAGTACAGGTGCAGCGAACATCCTTATTTTTAACACCTTGAATATTTCCTCCCATTCTTCCATCCAAACATACTATAACCCTTTCCTTGTTAACATAGTTTGTGGGATTGAAAGTAGTATGAAATTTCATACAAAACATTTTTAGTACCTAGATAATCCATGAAAACTATGGATATTTGTGACATTGGAGGGTCTGGTCCATTCCTCAATTGCATTTGTTTTTTTAGGTTTCACATAAATTCTCTCACTTTGGATAACATGTCCCAAGAACATGACTTTATTCATTCAAAAGTCAAACTTTCTGAACATGGCCTACAACTTATCCTTTATCAATGTCACCAACACAAGTATTATAAATTCTTCATGTTCCCCCTTTCTCTTAGAGTAGATGACAATATCTTCCCAAAACACTGCCAAAAATTTATCAAGGTAATGTATAAAGACTCTATTAATCAAATCCATAAATATTTAAACAGTATTAATAATTGTGAAGTGAATCACATGAAACTCATAGTGCCCATACCTTGTACACAATCCAGTATTCTGAATATCTTCCTTCTTCACCTTTGGTTGATGATATCCAAAATGAAGATCCACCTTTGGGAAGTACTGGGCTTCTCATAGCTAATACAACAAGTCATCATTCATTGGTAGAGGATACTTTTTCATTAGGGTGATATCATTGAGTTCCTAATAATTGATACACATCCACATTGATCCATACTTCTTAATCATAAAGACCACTGGCGCACCCTAATGTTATGTTATAGAGTGTATGAACCATTTTTTCAGATGTTCTTATAGCTTCTTCATTAACTCTTCTAGTTCGATAGGAGGGATCCTATAGGGACACATTCATATATGAGTAGATCCAGGTTTGAGTGTTATGGAGGACTCTACCTCATGATCTGAGGAAAATATGATCATGGTATGGTTCATAATATAAAAATGTATTTCCTTTTCCTGACAGTTGATA